>OV702286.1:224519247-227019247 GCA_916181665.1 Avena sativa
TGTGTTCTTATACTAAAACCAACACTAGAGTCATTGCATGTGTGTTCTTTTCACAAACCACACTTGGATCAACCACTAGAGTCATTGCATGTGTGTTATTTCCACAAACCACACATGGATCAACCAGTGGTCATTGCATGTGTGTTCTTTTCCACAAACCACACATGGATCCACCAGTGGTCATTGGATGTGTGTTCTTTCCAGAAACCACATATGGATCAACCAGAGTCATTGCATGTGTGTTCTTTCCATAAACCACACATGGATCAACCACTAGAGTCATTGCATGTTTGTTCTTATACTAAAACCACAAACCAGCACTAGAGTCATTGCAGGTGTGTTCTTTTCCACAAACCACACATGGATCCACCAGTGGTCATTGCATGTGTGTTCTTTCCATAAACCACATATGGATCAACCAGAGTCATTGCATGTGTGTTCTTTCCACAAACCACACATGGATCAACCACTAGTGTCATTGCATGTTTGTTATTATACTAAAACCACAAACCAGCACTTGAGTCATTGCATGTGTGTTCTTTTCCACAAACCACACATGGATCCACCAGTGGTCATTGCATGTGTGTTCTTTCCACAAACCACATATGGATCAAACAGAGTCATTGCATGTGTGTTCTTTCCACAAACCACACATGGATGAACCACTAGAGTCATTGCATGTTTTTTATTATACTAAAAACACAAACCAGCACTAGAGTCATTTCATGTGTGTTCTTTTCCACAAACCACACATGGATCCACTAGACTCATTGCATGTGTGTTCTTTTCCACAAACAACTTATGGATAAACCAGTGGTCATTGCATGTGTGTTCTTTTCACAAACCACATGTGGACGCACTAGAGTCATTGCATGCTTGTTATTTCCACAAACCACTCATGGATTAACCTCTAGAGTTATTGCATATGTGTTATTTCCACAAACCACCCACAGATCAACCACTAGAGTCATTGCATGTGTGTTCTTATACTAAAACCAACACTAGAGTCATTGCATGTGTGTTCTTTTCACAAACCACACATGGATCAACCACTAGAGTCATTGCATGTGTGTTATTTCCACAAACCACACATGGATCAACCAGTGGTCATTGCATGTGTGTTCTTTTCCACAAACCACACATGGATCCACCAGTGGTCATTGGATGTGTGTTCTTTCCAGAAACCACATATGGATCAACCAGAGTCATTGCATGTGTGTTCTTTCCATAAACCACACATGTATCAACCACTAGAGTCATTGCATGTTTGTTCTTATACTAAAACCACAAACCAGCACTAGAGTCATTGCAGGTGTGTTCTTTTACACACACCACACATGGATCCACCAGTGGTCATTGCATGTGTGTTCTTTCCACAAACCACATATGGATCAACCAGAGTCATTGCATGTGTGTTCTTTCCACAAACCACACATGGATCAACCACTAGAGTCATTGCATGTTTGTTCTTATACTAAAACCACAAAGCAGCACTTGAGTCATTGCATGTGTGTTCGTTTCCACAAACCACACAAGGATCCACCAGTGGTCATTCCATGTGTGTTCTTTCCACAAACCACATATGGATCAACCAGAATCATTGCATGTGTGCTCTTTCCACAAACCACACATGGATCAACAACTAGAGTCATTGCATGTTTTTTATTATACTAAAAACCACAAACCAGCACAAGAGTCATTTCATGTGTGTTCTTTTCCACAAACCACACATGGATCCACTAGACTCATTGCATGTGTGTTCTTTTCCACAAACAACTTATGGATCAACCAGTGGTCATTGGATGTGTGTTCTTTTCACAAACACATGTGGACGCACTAGAGTCATTGCATGTGTGTTCTTATACGAAAACCAACACTAGAGTCATTGCATGTGTATTATTTCCACAAACCACACATGGATCCACAAGTGGTCATTTCATGTGTGTTCTTTCCACAAACCACATATGGATCAACTAGAGTCATTCCATGTGTGTTCTTTCCACAAACCACACATGGATCAACCACTAGAGTCATTGCATGTTTGTTCTTATACTAAAACCACAAACCAGCACTAGAGTCATTGCATGTGTGTTCTTTTCCCCAAACCACATATGGATCCACCAGTGGTCATTGCATTTGTGTTCTTTCCACAAACCACATATGGATCAACCAGAGTCATTGCATGTGTGTTCTTTCCATAAACCACACATGGATCAACCACTAGAGTCATTGCATGTTTGTTCTTATACTAAAACCACAAACCAGCACTAGAGTCATTGCAGGTGTGTTCTTTTACACACACCACACATGGATCCACCAGTGGTCATTGCATGTGTGTTCTTTCCACAAACCACATATGGATCAACCAGAGTCATTGCATGTGTGTTCTTTCCACAAACCACACATGGATCAACCACTAGAGTCATTGCATGTTTGTTCTTATACTAAAACCACAAACCAGCACTTGAGTCATTGCATGTGTGTTCTTTTCCACAAACCACACATGGATCCACCAGTGGTCATTGCATGTGTGTTCTTTCCACAAACCACATATGGGTCAAACAGAGTCATTGCATGTGTGTTCTTTCGACAAACCACACATGGATGAACCACTAGAGTCATAGCATGTTTTTTATTATACTAAAAACACAAACCAGCACTAGAGTCATTTCATGTGTGTTCTTTTCCACAAACCACACATGGATCCACTAGACTCATTGCATGTGTGTTCTTTTCCACAAACAACTTATGGATCAACCAGTGGTCATTGCATGTGTGTTCTTTTCACAAACCACATGTGGACGCACTAGAGTCATTGCATGCGTGTTATTTCCACAAACCACTCATGGATTAACCTCTAGAGTTATTGCATATGTGTTATTTCCACAAACCACCCACGGACCAACCACTAGAGTCATTGCATGTGTGTTCTTATACTAAAACCAACACTAGAGTCATTGCATGTGTGTTCTTTTCACAAACCACACATGGATCAACCACTAGAGTCATTGCATGTGTGTTATTTCCATAAACCACACATGGATCAACCAGTGGTCATTGCATGTGTGTTCTTTTCCACAAACAACTTATGGATCAACCAGTGGTCATTGCATGTGTGTTCTTTCCAGAAACCACATATGATTCAACCAGAGTCATTGCATGTGTGTTCTTTCCACCAACCACACATGGATCAACCACTAGAGTCATTGCATGTTTGTTCTTATAATAAAACCACAAACCAGCACTAGAGTCATTGCGTGTGTGTTCTTTTCCACAAACCACACATGGATCCACCAGTGGTCACTGCATGTGTTTTCTTTCCACAAACCACATATGGATCAACCAGAGTCATTGCACGTGTGTTGTTTCCACAAACCACATGTGGACGCATTACAGTCATTGCATGTGTGTTATTTCCACAAATCACACATGGATTAACCACTAAAGTCATTGCGTATGTGTTATTTCCACAAACCACCCATGGATGAACCACTAGAGTCATTGCATGTGTGTTCTTATACTAAAACCAACACTAGAGTCATTGCATGTGTGTTCTTTTCACAAACCACACTTGGATCAACCACTAGAGTCATTGCATGTGTGTTATTTCCACAAACCACACATGGATCAACCAGTGGTCATTGCATGTGTGTTCTTTTCCACAAACCACACATGGATCCACCAGTGGTCATTGGATGTGTGTTCTTTCCAGAAACCACATATGGATCAACCAGAGTCATTGCATGTGTGTTCTTTCCATAAACCACACATGGATCAACCACTAGAGTCATTGCATGTTTGTTCTTATACTAAAACCACAAACCAGCACTAGAGTCATTGCAGGTGTGTTCTTTTCCACAAACCACACATGGATCCACCAGTGGTCATTGCATGTGTGTTCTTTCCATAAACCACATATGGATCAACCAGAGTCATTGCATGTGTGTTCTTTCCACAAACCACACATGGATCAACCACTAGTGTCATTGCATGTTTGTTATTATACTAAAACCACAAACCAGCACTTGAGTCATTGCATGTGTGTTCTTTTCCACAAACCACACATGGATCCACCAGTGGTCATTGCATGTGTGTTCTTTCCACAAACCACATATGGATCAAAAAGAGTCATTGCATGTGTGTTCTTTCCACAAACCACACATGGATGAACCACTAGAGTCATTGCATGTTTTTTATTATACTAAAAACACAAACCAGCACTAGAGTCATTTCATGTGTGTTCTTTTCCACAAACCACACATGGATCCACTAGACTCATTGCATGTGTGTTCTTTTCCACAAACAACTTATGGATAAACCAGTGGTCATTGCATGTGTGTTCTTTTCACAAACCACATGTGGACGCACTAGAGTCATTGCATGCTTGTTATTTCCACAAACCACTCATGGATTAACCTCTAGAGTTATTGCATATGTGTTATTTCCACAAACCACCCACATATCAACCACTAGAGTCATTGCATGTGTGTTCTTATACTAAAACCAACACTAGAGTCATTGCATGTGTGTTCTTTTCACAAACCACACATGGATCAACCACTAGAGTCATTGCATGTGTGTTATTTCCACAAACCACACATGGATCAACCAGTGGTCATTGCATGTGTGTTCTTTTCCACAAACCACACATGGATCCACCAGTGGTCATTGGATGTGTGTTCTTTCCAGAAACCACATATGGATCAACCAGAGTCATTGCATGTGTGTTCTTTCCATAAACCACACATGGATCAACCACTAGAGTCATTGCATGTTTGTTCTTATACTAAAACCACAAACCAGCACTAGAGTCATTGCAGGTGTGTTCTTTTACACACACCACACATGGATCCACCAGTGGTCATTGCATGTGTGTTCTTTCCACAAACCACATATGGATCAACCAGAGTCATTGCATGTGTGTTCTTTCCACAAACCACACATGGATCAACCACTAGAGTCATTGCATGTTTGTTCTTATACTAAAACCACAAAGCAGCACTTGAGTCATTGCATGTGTGTTCGTTTCCACAAACCACACAAGGATCCACCAGTGGTCATTCCATGTGTGTTCTTTCCACAAACCACATATGGATCAACCAGAATCATTGCATGTGTGCTCTTTCCACAAACCACACATGGATCAACAACTAGAGTCATTGCATGTTTTTTATTATACTAAAAACCACAAACCAGCACAAGAGTCATTTCATGTGTGTTCTTTTCCACAAACCACACATGGATCCACTAGACTCATTGCATGTGTGTTCTTTTCCACAAACAACTTATGGATCAACCAGTGGTCATTGGATGTGTGTTCTTTTCACAAACACATGTGGACGCACTAGAGTCATTGCATGTGTGTTCTTATACGAAAACCAACACTAGAGTCATTGCATGTGTATTATTTCCACAAACCACACATGGATCCACAAGTGGTCATTTCATGTGTGTTCTTTCCACAAACCACATATGGATCAACTAGAGTCATTCCATGTGTGTTCTTTCCACAAACCACACATGGATCAACCACTAGAGTCATTGCATGTTTGTTCTTATACTAAAACCACAAACCAGCACTAGAGTCATTGCATGTGTGTTCTTTTCCCCAAACCACATATGGATCCACCAGTGGTCATTGCATTTGTGTTCTTTCCACAAACCACATATGGATCAACCAGAGTCATTGCATGTGTGTTCTTTCCACAAACCACACATGGATCAACCACTAGAGTCATTGCATGTTTGTTCTTTTCCACAAACCACACATGGATCCACCAGTGGTCATTGCATGTGTGTTCTTTCCACAAACCACATATGGATCAACCAGAGTCATTGCATGTGTGTTCTTTCCACAAACCACATGTGGACCCATTACAGTCATTGCATGTGTGTTATTTCCACAAACTACACATGGATCAACCACTAGAGTCATTGCATATGTGTTATTTCCACAAACCATGCATGGATCAACCACTAGAGTCATTGCATGTGTGTACTTATACTAAAACCAACACTAGAGTCATTGCATGTGTGTTCTTTTCACAAACCACACATGGATCAACCACTAGAGTCATTGCATGTGTGTTATTTCCACAAACCACACATGGATCAACCAGTAGAGTCATTGCATGTGTGTTATTTCCTCAAACCACACATGGATCAACCAGTGGTCATTACATGTGTGTTCTCTTCCACAAACCACACATGGATCCACCAGTGGTCATTGCATGTGTGTTCTTTCCACAAACCACATGTGGATCAACTAGAGTCATTGAATGTGTGTTCTTTCCACAAACCACATATCAATCAACCACTAGAGTCATTGCATGTTTGTTCTTATACTAAAACCACAAACCAGCACTAGAGTCATTGCATGTGTGTTCTTTTCCACAAACCACACATGGATCCACCAGTGGTCATTGCATGTTTGTTCTTTCCACAAACCACATATGGATCAACCAGAGTCATTGCATGTGTGTTCTTTCCACAAACCACACATGGATCAACCACTAGAGTCATTGCATGTTTGTTCTTATACTAAAAACACAAACCAGCACTAGAGTCATTTCATGTGTGTTCTTTTCCACAAACCACACATGGATCCACTAGACTCATTGCATGTGTGTTCTTTTCCACAAACAACTTATGGATCAACCAGTGGTCATTGCATGTGTGTTCTTTTCACAAACCACATGTGGACGCACTAGAGTCATGGCATGTGTGTTCTTATACTAAAACCAACACTAGAGTCATTGCATGTGTGTTATTTCCACAAACCACACATGGATCCACCAGTGGTCATTGCATGTGTGTTCTTTCCACAAACCACATATGGATCAACCAGAGTCATTGCACGTGTGTTCTTTCCACAAACCACATATGGATCAACCACTAGAGTCATTACATGTTTGTTCTTATACTAAAACCACAAACCAGCACTAGAGTCATTGCATGTGTGTTCTTTTCCACAAACCACACATGGATCCACCAGTGGTCACTTCATGTGTGTTCTTTCCACAAACCACATATGGATCAACCAAAGTCATTGCATGTGCGTTCTTTCCACAAACCACATGTGGACCCATTACAGTCATTGCATGTGTGTTATTTCCACAACCCACACATGGATCAACCACTAGAGTCATTGCATATGTGTTATTTCCACAAACCACCCATGGATCAACCATTAGAGTCATTGCATGTGTGTTCTTATACTAAAACCAACACTAGAGTCATTGCATGTGTGTTCTTTTCACAAACCACACATGGATCAACCACTAGAGTCA
The DNA here is from genome assembly GCA_916181665.1 of Avena sativa. NCBI lineage: Eukaryota > Viridiplantae > Streptophyta > Magnoliopsida > Poales > Poaceae > Avena > Avena sativa. The sequence continues at coordinate 224,526,537 of OV702286.1, forward strand.
TTTCATGTGTGTTATTTCCACAAACCACACATGGATCAACCAGTGGTCATCGCATGTGTGTTCTTTTCCACAAACCACACATGGATCCACCAGTGGTCATTGGATGTGTGTTCTTTCCAGAAACCACATCTGGATCAACCAAAGTCATTGCATGTGTGTTCTTTCCACAAACCACACATCGATCAACCACTAGAGTCATTGCATATTTGTTCTTATACTAAAACCACAAACCAGCACTAGAGTCATTGCATGTGTGTTCTTTTCCACAAACCACACATGGATCCACTAGTGGTCATTGCCTGTGTGTTCTCTCCACAAACCACATATGGATCAACCAGAGCCATTGCATGTGTGGTCTTTCCACAAACCACACATGGATCAACCACTAGAGTCATTGCATGTTTGTTCTTATACTAAAACCACAAACCAGCACTAGAGTCATTGCATGTGTGTTCTTTTCCACAAACCACACATGGATCCACTAGTGGTCATTGCATGTGTGTTCTTTCCACAAACCACATATGGATCAACCAGAGTCATTGCATGTGTGTTCTTTCCACAAACCACACATGGATCAACCACTAGAGTCATTGCATGTTTGTTCTTATACTAAAACCACAAACCAGCACTAGAGTCATTTAATGTGTGTTCTTTTCCACAAACCACACATGGATCCACTAGACTCATTGCATGTGTGTTCTTTTCCACAAACAACTTATGGATCAACCAGTGGTCATTGCATGTGTGTTCTTTTCACAAACCACATGTGGACGCACTAGAGTCATGGCATGTGTGTTCTTATACTAAAACTAACACTAGAGTCATTGCATGTGTGTTATTTCCATAAACCACACATGGATCCACCACTAGAGTCATTGCATGTGTGTTATTTCCACAAACCACACATGGATCAATCAGTGGTCATTGCATGTGTGTTCTTTTCCACAAATCACACATGGATCCACCAGTGGTCATTGCATGTGTGTTCTTTTCCACAAACCACACATGGATCCACTAGTGGTCATTGCATGTGTGCTCTTTCCACAAACCACATATGGATCAACCAGAGTCATTGCATGTGTGTTCTTTCAACAAACCACACATGGATCAACCACTAGAGTCATTGCATGTTTGTTCTTATACTAAGACCACAAACCAGCACTAGAGTCATTGCATGTGTGTTCTTTTCGACAAACCACACATGGATCCACCAGTGGTCACTGCATGTGTGTTCTTTCCACAAACCACACATGCATCAACCACTAGAGTCATTGCATATGTGTTCTTTCCACAAACCACCCATGGATCAACAAATAGAGTCATTGCATGTGTTTTCTTGTACTAAAACTAACACTAGAGTCATTGCATGTGTGTTCTTTTCACAAACCACACATGGATCAACCACTAGAGTCATTGCATGTGTGTTATTTCCACAAACCACACATGGATCAACTAGTGGTCATTGCATGTGTGTTCTTTTCCACAAACCACACATGGATCCACCAGTGGTCATTGGATGTGTGTTCTTTCCAGAAACCACATACGGATCAACCAGAGTCATTGCATGTGTGTTCTTTCCACAAACCACACATGGATCAACCACTAGAGTCATTGCATGTTTGTTCTTATACTAAAACCACAAACTAGCACTAGAGTCATTGCATGTGTGTTCTTTTCCACAAACCACACATGGATCCACCAGTGGTCATTGCATGTGTGCTCTTTCCACAAACCCCATATGGATCAGCCAGAGTCATTGCATGTGTGTTATTTCCACAAAACCACACATGGATCAACCACTAGAGTCATTGCATGTGTGTTCTTTTACTAAAACCAACACTAGAGTCATTGCATGTGTGTTCTTTTCACAAACCACACATGGATCAACCACTAGAGTCATTGCATGTGTGTTATTTCCACAAACCACACATGGATCAACAAGTGGTCATTGCATGTGTGTTCTTTTCCACAAACCACACATGGATCCACCAGTGGTCATTGCATGTGTGTTCTTTCCACAAACCACATATGGATCAACCAGAGTCAGTGCATCTGTGTTCTTTCCACAAACCACACATGGATCAACTACTAGAGTCATTGCATGTTTGTTCTTATAATGAAACCACAAACCAGCACTAGAGTCATTGCATGTGTGTTCTTTTCTACAATCCAAACATGGATCCACCAGTGGTCAGTGCATGTGTGTTCTTTCCACAAACCACATAGGTATCAACCATAGCCATTGCATGTGTGTTCTTTCCACAAACCACACATGGATCAACCACTGGAGTCATTCATGTTTGTTCTTATACTAAAACCACAAACCAGCACTAGAGTCATTGCATGTGTGTTCTTTTCCACAAACAACACATGGATACACCAGTGGTCATTGTACGTGTGTTCTTTCCACAAACCACATATGGATCAACCAGAGTCATTGCATGTGTGTTCTTTCCACAAACCACACGTGGATCAACCACTAGAGTCATTGCATGTTTATTCTTATAATAAAACCACAAACCAGCACTAGAGTCATTGCATGTGTGTGTTCTTTTCCACAAACCACACATGGATCAACCACTAGAGTCATTGCATGAGTGTTCTTATACTAAAACCAACACTGGAGTGATTGCATGTGTGTTATTTCCACAAACCACACATGGATCAACCACTAGAGTCATTGCATGTGTGTTCTTTTCCACAAACCACACATGGATCCACCAGTGGTCATTGCATGTGTGTTCTTTCCACAAACCACATATGGTTCAACCAGATTCTTTGCATGTGTGTTCTTTCCACAAACCACACATGGATCAACCACTAGATTCATTGCATGTTTGTTCTTATACTAAAACCACAAACCAGCACTAGAGTCATTGCATGTGTGTTCTTTTCCAAAAACCACACATGGATCCACCAGTGGTCATTGCATGTGTGTTCTTTCCACAAACCACATATGGATCAACCAGAGTCATTGCATGTGTGTTCTTTCTACAAACCACACATGGATCAACCACTAGAGTAATTGCATGTTTGTTCTTATACTAAAACCACAAACCAGCACTAGAGTCATTGCATGTGTGTTCTTTTCCACAGACCACACATGGATCCACCAGTGGTCATTGCATGTGTGTTCTTTCCACAAACCAGATATGGATCAACCAGAGTCATTGCATGTGTGTTCTTTCCACAAACCACACATGGATCAACCACTAGAGTCATTGCATGTTTGTCCTTATACTAAAATCACAAACCGGCACTAGAGTCATTGCATGTGTGTTCTTTTCCACAAACCACACATGGATCCACCAGTGGTCATTGCATGTGTGTTCTTTCCACCAACCATATATGGATCAACCAGAGTCATTGCATGTGTGTTCTTTCCACAAAGCACATGTGGACCCATTACAGTCATTGCATGTGTGTTATTTCCACAAACCACACATGGATCAACCACTAGAGTCATTGCATGTGTGTTCTTATACTAAAACCAACACTAGAGTCATTGCATGTGTGTTCTTTTCACAAACCACACATGGATCAACCACTAGAGTCATTGCATGTGTGTTATTTCCACAAACCACACATGGATCAACCACTGGTCATTGCATGTGTGTTCGTTTCCACAAACCACACATGGATCCACCAGTGGTCATTGCATGTGTGTTCTTTCCACAAACCACATATGGATCAACCATAGTCATTACATGTGTGTTCTTTCCACAAACCACACATGGATCAACCACTGGAGTCATTGCATGTTTGTTCTTATACTAAAACCACAAACCAGCACTAGAGTCATTGCATGTGTGTTCTTTTCCACAAACAACACATGGATCCACCAGTGGTCATTGTATGTGTGTTCTTTCCACAAACCACATATGGATCAACCAGAGTCATTGCATGTGTGTTCTTTCCACAAACCACACATGGATCAACCACTGGAGTCATTGCATGTTTGTTCTTATACTAAAACCACAAACCAGCACTAGTCATTGCATGTGTGTTCTTTTCCACAAACAACACATGGATACACCAGTGGTCATTGTATGTGTGTTCTTTCCACAAACCACATATGGATCAACCAGAGTCATTGCATGTGTGTTCTTTCCACAAACCACACATGGATCAACCACTAGAGTCATTGCATGTTTGTTCTTATAATAAAACCACAAACCAGCACTAGAGTCATTGCATGTGTGTGTTCTTTTCCACAAACCAAACATGGATCAACCACTAGAGTCATTGCATGAGTGTTCTTATACTAAAACCAACACTAGAGTCATTGCATGTGTGTTATTTCCACAAACCACACATGGATCAACCACTAGAGTCATTGCATGTGTGTTCTTTTCCACAAACCACACATGGATCCACCAGTGGTCATTGCATGTGTGTTCTTTCCACAAACCACATATGGATCAACCAGATTCTTTGCATGTGTGTTCTTTCCACAAACCACACATGGATCAACCACTAGAGTCATTGCATGTTTGTTCTTATACTAAAACCACAAACCAGCACTAGAGTCATTGCATGTGTGTTCTTTTCCAAAAACCACACATGGATCCACCAGTGGTCATTGCATGTGTGTTCTTTCCACAAACCACATATGGATCAACCAGAGTCATTGCATGTGTGTTCTTTCGACAAACCACACATGGATCAACCACTAGAGTAATTGCATGTTTGTTCTTATACTAAAACCACAAACCAGCACTAGAGTCATTGCATGTGTGTTCTTTTCCACAGACCACACATGGATCCACCAGTGGTCATTGCATGTGTGTTCTTTCCACAAACCAGATATGGATCAACCAGAGTCATTGCATGTGTGTTCTTTCCACAAACCACACATGGATCAACCACTAGAGTCATTGCATGTTTGTTCTTATACTAAAACCACAAACCAGCACTAGAGTCATTGCATGTGTGTTCTTTTCCACAAACCACACATGGATCCACCAGTGGTCATTGCATGTGTGTTCTTAACACAAACCAGATATGGATCAACCAGAGTCATTGCATGTGTGTTCTTTCCACAAAGCACATGTGGACCCATTACAGTCATTGCATGTGTGTTATTTCCACAAACCACACATGGATCAACCACTAGAGTCATTGCATGTGTGTTCTTATACTAAAACCAACACTAGAGTCATTGCATGTGTGTTCTTTTCACAAACCACACATGGATCAACCACTAGAGTCATTGCATGTGTGTTATTTCCACAAACCACACATGGATCAACCACTGGTCATTGCATGTGTGTTCGTTTCCACAAACCACACATGGATCCACCAGTGGTCATTGCATGTGTGTTCTTTCCACAAACCACATATGGATCAACCAGAGTCATTGCATCTGTGTTCTTTCCACAAACCACACATGGATCAACCACTAGAGTCATTGCATGTTTGTTCTTATACTAAAACCACAAACCAGCACTAGAGCCATTGCATGTGTGTTCTTTTCTACAAACCACACATGGATCCACCAGTGGTCATTGCATGTGTGTTCTTTCCACAAACCACATATGGATCAACCATAGTCATTGCATGTGTGTTCTTTCCACAAACCACACATGGATCAACCACTGGAGTCATGGCATGTTTGTTCTTATACTAAAACCACAAACCAGCACTAGAGTCATTGCATGTGTGTTCTTTTCCACAAACAACACATGGATCCACCCGTGGTCATTGTATGTGTGTTCTTTCCACAAACCACATATGGATCAACCAGAGTCATTGCATGTGTGTTCTTTCCACAAACCACACATGGATCAACCACTAGAGTCATTGCATGTTTGTTCTTATAATCAAACCACAAACCAGCACTAGAGTCATTGCATGTGTGTTCTTTTCCACAAACCAAATATGGATCCACTAGTGGTCATTGCATGTGTGTTATTTCCACAAACCACATATGGATCAACCAGAGTCATTGGATGTGTGTTCATTCCACAAACCACACATGGATTAACCACTAGAGTCATTGCATGTGTGTTCTTATACTAAAACCACAAACTAGTACTAGAGTCATTGCATGTGTCTTCTTTTCCACAAACCACACATGGATCCACCAGTGGTCATTGCATGTGTGTTCTTTCCACAAACACCATATGGATCAACCAGTGGTCATTGCATGTGTGTTCTTTTCCACAAACAACACATGGATCCACCAGTGGTCATTGTATGTGTGTTCTTTCCACAAACCACATATGGATCAACCAGAGTCATTGCATGTGTGTTCTTTCCACAAACCACACATGGATCAACCACTACAGTCATTGCATGTTTGTTCTTATAATAAAACCACAAACCAGCACTAGAGTCATTGCATGTGTGTGTTCTTTTCCACAAACCACACTTGGATCAACCACTAGAGTCATTGCATGAGTGTTCTTATACTAAAACCAACACTCGAGTCATTGCATGTGTGTTATTTCCACAAACCACACATGGATCAACCACTAGAGTCATTGCATGTGTGTTCTTTTCCGCAAACCACACATGGATCCACCAGTGGTCATTGCAGGTGTGTTCTTTCCACAAACCACATATGGATCAACCAGATTCTTTGCATGTGTGTTCTTTCCACAAACCACACGTGGATCAACCACTAGAGTCATTGCATGTTTGTTCTTATATGAAAACCACAAACCAGCACTAGAGTCATTGCATGTGTGTTCTTTTCCAAAAACCACACATGGATCCACCAGTGGTCATTGCATGTGTGTTCTTTCCACAAACCACATATGGATCAACCAGAGTCATTGCATGTGTGTTCTTTCCACAAACCACACATGGATCAACCACTATAGTAATTGCATGTTTGTTCTTATACTAAAACCACAAACCAGCACTAGAGTCATTGCATGTGTGTTCTTTTCCACAGACCACACATGGATCCACCAGTGGTCATTGCATGTGTGTTCTTTCCACAAACCAGATATGGATCAACCAGAGTCATTGCATGTGTGTTCTTTCCACAAAGCACACATGGATCAACCACTAGAGTCATTGCATGTTTGTTCTTATACTAAAACCACAAACCAGCACTAGAGTCATTGCATGTGTGTTCTTTTCCACAAACCACACATGGATCCACCAGTGGTCATTGCATGTGTGTTCTTTCCACAAACCACATATGGATCAACCAGAGTCATTGCATGTGTGTTCTTTCCACAAAGCACATGTGGACCCATTACAGTCATTGCATGTGTGTTCTTTCCACAAACCACATATGGATCAACCATAGTCATTGCATGTGTGTTCTTTCCACAAACCACACATGGATCAACCACTGGAGTCATTGCATGTTTGTTCTTATACTAAAACCACAAACCAGCACTAGAGTCATTGCATGTGTGTTCTTTTCCACAAACAACACATGGATCCACCAGTGGTCATTGTATGTGTGTTCTTTCCACAAACGACATATGGATCAACCAGAGTCATTGCATGTGTGTTCTTTACACAAACCACACATGGATCAACCACTAGAGTCATTGCATGTTTGTTCTTATAATCAAACCACAAACCAGCACTAGAGTCATTGCATGTGTGTTCTTTTCCACAAACCAAATATGGATCCACTAGTGGTCATTGCATGTGTGTTATTTCCACAAACCACATATGGATCAACCAGAGTCATTGGATGTGTGTTCATTCCACAAACCACACATGGATTAACCACTAGAGTCATTGCATGTGTGTTCTTATACTAAAACCACAAACTAGTACTAGAGTCATTGCATGTGTCTTCTTTTCGACAAACCACACATGGATCCACCAGTGGTCATTGCATGTGTGTTCTTTCCACAAACACCATATGGATCAACCAGTGGTCATTGCATGTGTGTTCTTTTCCACAAACAACACATGGATCCACCAGTGGTCATTGTATGTGTGTTCTTTCCACAAACCACATATGGATCAACCAGAGTCATTTCATGTGTGTTCTTTCCACAAACCACACATGGATCAACCACTACAGTCATTGCATGTTTGTTCTTATAATAAAACCACAAACCAGCACTAGAGTCATTGCATGTGTGTGTTCTTTTCCACAAACCACACTTGGATCAACCACTAGAGTCATTGCATGAGTGTTCTTATACTAAAACCAACACTAGAGTCATTGCATGTGTGTTATTTCCACAAACCAGACATGGATCAACCACTAGAGTCATTGCATGTGTTGTCTTTTCCGCAAACCACACATGGATCCACCAGTGGTCATTGCAGGTGTGTTCTTTCCACAAACCACATATGGATCAACCAGATTCTTTGCATGTGTGTTCTTTCCACAAACCACACGTGGATCAACCACTAGAGTCATTGCATGTTTGTTCTTATACGAAAACCACAAACCAGCACTAGAGTCATTGCATGTGTGTTCTTTTCCAAAAACCACACATGGATCCACCAGTGGTCATTGCATGTGTGTTCTTTCCACAAACCACATATGGATCAACCAGAGTCATTGCATGTGTGTTCTTTCCACAAACCACACATGGATCAACCACTAGAGTAATTGCATGTTTGTTCTTATACTAAAACCACAAACCAGCACTAGAGCCATTGCATGTGTGTTCTTTTCTACAAACCACACATGGATCCACCAGTGGTCATTGCATGTGTGTTCTTTCCACAAACCACATATGGATCAACCATAGTCATTGCATGTGTGTTCTTTCCACAAACCACACATGGATCAACCACTGGAGTCATGGCATGTTTGTTCTTATACTAAAACCACAAACCAGCACTAGAGTCATTGCATGTGTGTTCTTTTCCACAAACAACACATGGATCCACCCGTGGTCATTGTATGTGTGTTCTTTCCACAAACCACATATGGATCAACCAGAGTCATTGCATGTGTGTTCTTTCCACAAACCACACATGGATCAACCACTAGAGTCATTGCATGTTTGTTCTTATAATCAAACCACAAACCAGCACTAGAGTCATTGCATGTGTGTTCTTTTCCACAAACCAAATATGGATCCACTAGTGGTCATTGCATGTGTGTTATTTCCACAAACCACATATGGATCAACCAGAGTCATTGGATGTGTGTTCATTCCACAAACCACACATGGATTAACCACTAGAGTCATTGCATGTGTGTTCTTATACTAAAACCACAAACTAGTACTAGAGTCATTGCATGTGTCTTCTTTTCCACAAACCACACATGGATCCACCAGTGGTCATTGCATGTGTGTTCTTTCCACAAACACCATATGGATCAACCAGTGGTCATTGCATGTGTGTTCTTTTCCACAAACAACACATGGATCCACCAGTGGTCATTGTATGTGTGTTCTTTCCACAAACCACATATGGATCAACCAGAGTCATTGCATGTGTGTTCTTTCCACAAACCACACATGGATCAACCACTACAGTCATTGCATGTTTGTTCTTATAATAAAACCACAAACCAGCACTAGAGTCATTGCATGTGTGTGTTCTTTTCCACAAACCACACTTGGATCAACCACTAGAGTCATTGCATGAGTGTTCTTATACTAAAACCAACACTCGAGTCATTGCATGTGTGTTATTTCCACAAACCACACATGGATCAACCACTAGAGTCATTGCATGTGTGTTCTTTTCCGCAAACCACACATGGATCCACCAGTGGTCATTGCAGGTGTGTTCTTTCCACAAACCACATATGGATCAACCAGATTCTTTGCATGTGTGTTCTTTCCACAAACCACACGTGGATCAACCACTAGAGTCATTGCATGTTTGTTCTTATATGAAAACCACAAACCAGCACTAGAGTCATTGCATGTGTGTTCTTTTCCAAAAACCACACATGGATCCACCAGTGGTCATTGCATGTGTGTTCTTTCCACAAACCACATATGGATCAACCAGAGTCATTGCATGTGTGTTCTTTCCACAAACCACACATGGATCAACCACTATAGTAATTGCATGTTTGTTCTTATACTAAAACCACAAACCAGCACTAGAGTCATTGCATGTGTGTTCTTTTCCACAGACCACACATGGATCCACCAGTGGTCATTGCATGTGTGTTCTTTCCACAAACCAGATATGGATCAACCAGAGTCATTGCATGTGTGTTCTTTCCACAAAGCACACATGGATCAACCACTAGAGTCATTGCATGTTTGTTCTTATACTAAAACCACAAACCAGCACTAGAGTCATTGCATGTGTGTTCTTTTCCACAAACCACACATGGATCCACCAGTGGTCATTGCATGTGTGTTCTTTCCACAAACCACATATGGATCAACCAGAGTCATTGCATGTGTGTTCTTTCCACAAAGCACATGTGGACCCATTACAGTCATTGCATGTGTGTTCTTTCCACAAACCACATATGGATCAACCATAGTCATTGCATGTGTGTTCTTTCCACAAACCACACATGGATCAACCACTGGAGTCATTGCATGTTTGTTCTTATACTAAAACCACAAACCAGCACTAGAGTCATTGCATGTGTGTTCTTTTCCACAAACAACACATGGATCCACCAGTGGTCATTGTATGTGTGTTCTTTCCACAAACGACATATGGATCAACCAGAGTCATTGCATGTGTGTTCTTTACACAAACCACACATGGATCAACCACTAGAGTCATTGCATGTTTGTTCTTATAATCAAACCACAAACTAGCACTAGAGTCATTGCATGTGTGTTCTTTTCCACAAACCAAATATGGATCCACTAGTGGTCATTGCATGTGTGTTATTTCCACAAACCACATATGGATCAACCAGAGTCATTGGATGTGTGTTCATTCCACAAACCACACATGGATTAACCACTAGAGTCATTGCATGTGTGTTCTTATACTAAAACCACAAACTAGTACTAGAGTCATTGCATGTGTCTTCTTTTCGACAAACCACACATGGATCCACCAGTGGTCATTGCATGTGTGTTCTTTCCACAAACACCATATGGATCAACCAGTGGTCATTGCATGTGTGTTCTTTTCCACAAACAACACATGGATCCACCAGTGGTCATTGTATGTGTGTTCTTTCCACAAACCACATATGGATCAACCAGAGTCATTTCATGTGTGTTCTTTCCACAAACCACACATGGATCAACCACTACAGTCATTGCATGTTTGTTCTTATAATAAAACCACAAACCAGCACTAGAGTCATTGCATGTGTGTGTTCTTTTCCACAAACCACACTTGGATCAACCACTAGAGTCATTGCATGAGTGTTCTTATACTAAAACCAACACTAGAGTCATTGCATGTGTGTTATTTCCACAAACCAGACATGGATCAACCACTAGAGTCATTGCATGTGTTGTCTTTTCCGCAAACCACACATGGATCCACCAGTGGTCATTGCAGGTGTGTTCTTTCCACAAACCACATATGGATCAACCAGATTCTTTGCATGTGTGTTCTTTCCACAAACCACACGTGGATCAACCACTAGAGTCATTGCATGTTTGTTCTTATACGAAAACCACAAACCAGCACTAGAGTCATTGCATGTGTGTTCTTTTCCAAAAACCACACATGGATCCACCAGTGGTCATTGCATGTGTGTTCTTTCCACAAACCACATATGGATCAACCAGAGTCATTGCATGTGTGTTCTTTCCACAAACCACACATGGATCAACCACTAGAGTAATTGCATGTTTGTTCTTATACTAAAACCACAAACCAGCACTAGAGTCATTGCATGTGTGTTCTTTTCCACAGACCACACATGGATCCACCAGTGGTCATTGCATGTGTGTTCTTTCCACAAACCAGATATGGATCAACCAGAGTCATTGCATGTGTGTTCTTTCCACAAACCACACATGGATCAACCACTAGAGTCATTGCATGTTTGTTCTTATACTAAAACCACAAACCAGCACTAGAGTCATTGCATGTGTGTTCTTTTCCACAAACCACACATGGATCCACCAGTGGTCATTGCATGTGTGTTCTTTCCACAAACCACATATGGATCAACCAGAGTCATTGCATGTGTGTTCTTTCCACAAAGCACATGTGGACCCATTACAGTCATTGCATGTGTGTTATTTCCACAAACCACACATGGATCAACCACTAGAGTCATTGCATATGTGTTATTTCCACAAACCACACATGGATCAACCACTAGAGTCATTGCATGTGTGTTCTTATACTAAAACCAACACTAGAGTCATTGCATGTGTGTTTTTTTCACAAACCACACATGGATCAACCACTAGAGTCATTGCATGTGTGTTATTTCCACAAACCACACATGGATCAACCACTGGTCATTGCATGTGTGTTCTTTTCCACAAACTACACATGGATCCACCAGTGGTCATTGCATGTGTGTTCTTTCCACAAACCACATATGGATCAACCAGAGTCATTGCATTTGTGTTCTTTCCACAAACCACACATGGATCAACCACTAGAGTCATTGCATGTTTGTTCTTATACTAAAACCACAAACCAGCACTAGAGCCATTGCATGTGTGTTCTTTTCTACAAACCACACATGGATCCACCAGTGGTCATTGCATGTGTGTTCTTTCCACAAACCAGATATGGATCAACCAGAGTCATTGCATGTGTGTTCTTTCCACAAACCACACATGGATCAACCACTAGAGTCATTGCATGTTTGTTCTTATACTAAAACCACAACCCAGCACTAGAGTCATTGCATGTGTGTTCTTTTCCACAAACCACACATGGATCCACCAGTGGTCATTGCATGTGTGTTCTTTCCACAAACCAGATATGGATCAACCAGAGTCATTGCATGTGTGTTCTTTCCACAAAGCACATGTGGACCCATTACAGTCATTGCATGTGTGTTATTTCCACAAACCACACATGGATCAACCACTAGAGTCATTGCATGTGTGTTCTTATACTAAAACCAACACTAGAGTCATTGCATGTGTGTTCTTTTCACAAACCACACATGGATCAACCACTAGAGTCATTGCGTGTGTGTTATTTCCACAAACCACACATGGATCAACCACTGGTCATTGCATGTGTGTTCGTTTCCACAAACCACACATGGATCCACCAGTGGTCATTGCATGTGTGTTCTTTCCACAAACCACATATGGATCAACCAGAGTCATTGCATCTGTGTTCTTTCCACAAACCACACATGGATCAACCACTAGAGTCATTGCATGTTTGTTCTTATACTAAAACCACAAACCAGCACTAGAGCCATTGCATGTGTGTTCTTTTCTACAAACCACACATGGATCCACCAGTGGTCATTGCATGTGTGTTCTTTCCACAAACCACATATGGATCAACCATAGTCATTGCATGTGTGTTCTTTCCACAAACCACACATGGATCAACCACTGGAGTCATTGCATGTTTGTTCTTATACTAAAACCACAAACCAGCACTAGAGTCATAGCATGTGTGTTCTTTTCCACAAACAACACATGGATCCACCAGTGGTCATTGTATGTGTGTTCTTTCCACAAACCACATATGGATCAACCAGAGTCATTGCATGTGTGTTCATTCCACAAACCACACATGGATTAACCACTAGAGTCATTGCATGTGTGTTCTTATACTAAAACCACAAACTAGTACTAGAGTCATTGCATGTGTCTTCTTTTCCACAAACCACACATGGATCCACCAGTGGTCATTGCATGTGAGTTCTTTCCACAAACACCATATGGATCAACCAGTGGTCATTGCATGTGTGTTCTTTTCCACAAACAACACATGGATCCACCAGTGGTCATTGTATGTGTGTTCTTTCCACAAACCACATATGGATCAACCAGAGTCATTGCATGTGTGTTCTTTCCACAAACCACACATGGATCAACCACTACAGTCATTGCATGTTTGTTCTTATAATAAAACCACAAACCAGCACTAGAGTCATTGCATGTGTGTGTTCTTTTCCACAAACCACACTTGGATCAACCACTAGAGTCATTGCATGAGTGTTCTTATACTAAAACCAACACTCGAGTCATTGCATGTGTGTTATTTCCACAAACCACACATGGATCAACCACTAGAGTCATTGCATGTGTGTTCTTTTCCGCAAACCACACATGGATCCACCAGTGGTCATTGCAGGTGTGTTCTTTCCACAAACCACATATGGATCAACCAGATTCTTTGCATGTGTGTTCTTTCCACAAACCACACGTGGATCAACCACTAGAGTCATTGCATGTTTGTTCTTATATGAAAACCACAAACCAGCACTAGAGTCATTGCATGTGTGTTCTTTTCCAAAAACCACACATGGATCCACCAGTGGTCATTGCATGTGTGTTCTTTCCACAAACCACATATGGATCAACCAGAGTCATTGCATGTGTGTTCTTTCCACAAACCACACATGGATCAACCACTATAGTAATTGCATGTTTGTTCTTATACTAAAACCACAAACCAGCACTAGAGTCATTGCATGTGTGTTCTTTTCCACAGACCACACATGGATCCACCAGTGGTCATTGCATGTGTGTTCTTTCCACAAACCAGATATTGATCAACCAGAGTCATTGCATGTGTGTTCTTTCCACAAAGCACACATGGATCAACCACTAGAGTCATTGCATGTTTGTTCTTATACTAAAACCACAAACCAGCACTAGAGTCATTGCATGTGTGTTCTTTTCCACAAACCACACATGGATCCACCAGTGGTCATTGCATGTGTGTTCTTTCCACAAACCACATATGGATCAACCAGAGTCATTGCATGTGTGTTCTTTCCACAAAGCACATGTGGACCCATTACAGTCATTGCATGTGTGTTCTTTCCACAAACCACATATGGATCAACCATAGTCATTGCATGTGTGTTCTTTCCACAAACCACACATGGATCAACCACTGGAGTCATTGCATGTTTGTTCTTATACTAAAACCACAAACCAGCACTAGAGTCATTGCATGTGTGTTCTTTTCCACAAACAACACATGGATCCACCAGTGGTCATTGTATGTGTGTTCTTTCCACAAACGACATATGGATCAACCAGAGTCATTGCATGTGTGTTCTTTCCACAAACCACACATGGATCAACCACTAGAGTCATTGCATGTTTGTTCTTATAATCAAAGCACAAACCAGCACTAGAGTCATTGCATGTGTGTTCTTTTCCACAAACCAAATATGGATCCACTAGTGGTCATTGCATGTGTGTTATTTCCACAAACCACATATGGATCAACCAGAGTCATTGGATGTGTGTTCATTCCACAAACCACACATGGATTAACCACTAGAGTCATTGCATGTGTGTTCTTATAATAAAACCACAAACTAGTACTAGAGTCATTGCATGTGTCTTCTTTTCGACAAACCACACATGGATCCACCAGTGGTCATTGCATGTGTGTTCTTTCCACAAACACCATATGGATCAACCAGTGGTCATTGCATGTGTGTTCTTTTCCACAAACAACACATGGATCCACCAGTGGTCATTGTATGTGTGTTCTTTCCACAAACCACATATGGATCAACCAGAGTCATTTCATGTGTGTTCTTTCCACAAACCACACATGGATCAACCACTACAGTCATTGCATGTTTGTTCTTATAATAAAACCATAAACCAGCACTAGAGTCATTGCATGTGTGTGTTCTTTTCCACAAACCACACTTGGATCAACCACTAGAGTCATTGCATGAGTGTTCTTATACTAAAACCAACACTAGAGTCATTGCATGTGTGTTATTTCCACAAACCAGACATGGATCAACCACTAGAGTCATTGCATGTGTGTTCTTTTCCGCAAACCACACATGGATCCACCAGTGGTCATTGCAGGTGTGTTCTTTCCACAAACCACATATGGATCAACCAGATTCTTTGCATGTGTGTTCTTTCCACAAACCACACGTGGATCAACCACTAGAGTCATTGCATGTTTGTTCTTATACGAAAACCACAAACCAGCACTAGAGTCATTGCATGTGTGTTCTTTTCCAAAAACCACACATGGATCCACCAGTGGTCATTGCATGTGTGTTCTTTCCACAAACCACATATGGATCAACCAGAGTCATTGCATGTGTGTTCTTTCCACAAACCACACATGGATCAACCACTAGAGTAATTGCATGTTTGTTCTTATACTAAAACCACAAACCAGCACTAGAGTCATTGCATGTGTGTTCTTTTCCACAGACCACACATGGATCCACCAGTGGTCATTGCATGTGTGTTCTTTCCACAAACCAGATATGGATCAACCAGAGTCATTGCATGTGTGTTCTTTCCACAAACCACACATGGATCAACCACTAGAGTCATTGCATGTTTGTTCTTATACTAAAACCACAAACCAGCACTAGAGTCATTGCATGTGTGTTCTTTTCCACAAACCACACATGGATCCACCAGTGGTCATTGCATGTGTGTTCTTTCCACAAACCACATATGGATCAACCAGAGTCATTGCATGTGTGTTCTTTCCACAAAGCACATGTGGACCCATTACAGTCATTGCATGTGTGTTATTTCCACAAACCACACATGGATCAACCACTAGAGTCATTGCATATGTGTTATTTCCACAAACCACACATGGATCAACCACTAGAGTCATTGCATGTGTGTTCTTATACTAAAACCAACACTAGAGTCATTGCATGTGTGTTTTTTTCACAAACCACACATGGATCAACCACTAGAGTCATTGCATGTGTGTTATTTCCACAAACCACACATGGATCAACCACTGGTCATTGCATGTGTGTTCTTTTCCACAAACTACACATGGATCCACCAGTGGACATTGCATGTGTGTTCTTTCCACAAACCACATATGGATCAACCAGAGTCATTGCATTTGTGTTCTTTCCACAAACCACACATGGATCAACCACTAGAGTCATTGCATGTTTGTTCTTATACTAAAACCACAAACCAGCACTAGAGCCATTGCATGTGTGTTCTTTTCTACAAACCACACATGGATCCACCAGTGGTCATTGCATGTGTGTTCTTTCCACAAACCAGATATGGATCAACCAGAGTCATTGCATGTGTGTTCTTTCCACAAACCACACATGGATCAACCACTAGAGTCATTGCATGTTTGTTCTTATACTAAAACCACAACCCAGCACTAGAGTCATTGCATGTGTGTTCTTTTCCACAAACCACACATGGATCCACCAGTGGTCATTGCATGTGTGTTCTTTCCACAAACCAGATATGGATCAACCAGAGTCATTGCATGTGTGTTCTTTCCACAAAGCACATGTGGACCCATTACAGTCATTGCATGTGTGTTATTTCCACAAACCACACATGGATCAACCACTAGAGTCATTGCATGTGTGTTCTTATACTAAAACCAACACTAGAGTCATTGCATGTGTGTTCTTTTCACAAACCACACATGGATCAACCACTAGAGTCATTGCGTGTGTGTTATTTCCACAAACCACACATGGATCAACCACTGGTCATTGCATGTGTGTTCGTTTCCACAAACCACACATGGATCCACCAGTGGTCATTGCATGTGTGTTCTTTCCACAAACCACATATGGATCAACCAGAGTCATTGCATGTGTGTTCTTTCCACAAACCACACATGGATCAACCACTATAGTAATTGCATGTTTGTTCTTATACTAAAACCACAAACCAGCACTAGAGTCATTGCATGTGTGTTCTTTTCCACAGACCACACATGGATCCACCAGTGGTCATTGCATGTGTGTTCTTTCCACAAACCAGATATTGATCAACCAGAGTCATTGCATGTGTGTTCTTTCCACAAAGCACACATGGATCAACCACTAGAGTCATTGCATGTTTGTTCTTATACTAAAACCACAAACCAGCACTAGAGTCATTGCATGTGTGTTCTTTTCCACAAACCACACATGGATCCACCAGTGGTCATTGCATGTGTGTTCTTTCCACAAACCACATATGGATCAACCAGAGTCATTGCATGTGTGTTCTTTCCACAAAGCACATGTGGACCCATTACAGTCATTGCATGTGTGTTCTTTCCACAAACCACATATGGATCAACCATAGTCATTGCATGTGTGTTCTTTCCACAAACCACACATGGATCAACCACTGGAGTCATTGCATGTTTGTTCTTATACTAAAACCACAAACCAGCACTAGAGTCATTGCATGTGTGTTCTTTTCCACAAACAACACATGGATCCACCAGTGGTCATTGTATGTGTGTTCTTTCCACAAACGACATATGGATCAACCAGAGTCATTGCATGTGTGTTCTTTCCACAAACCACACATGGATCAACCACTAGAGTCATTGCATGTTTGTTCTTATAATCAAAGCACAAACCAGCACTAGAGTCATTGCATGTGTGTTCTTTTCCACAAACCAAATATGGATCCACTAGTGGTCATTGCATGTGTGTTATTTCCACAAACCACATATGGATCAACCAGAGTCATTGGATGTGTGTTCATTCCACAAACCACACATGGATTAACCACTAGAGTCATTGCATGTGTGTTCTTATAATAAAACCACAAACTAGTACTAGAGTCATTGCATGTGTCTTCTTTTCGACAAACCACACATGGATCCACCAGTGGTCATTGCATGTGTGTTCTTTCCACAAACACCATATGGATCAACCAGTGGTCATTGCATGTGTGTTCTTTTCCACAAACAACACATGGATCCACCAGTGGTCATTGTATGTGTGTTCTTTCCACAAACCACATATGGATCAACCAGAGTCATTTCATGTGTGTTCTTTCCACAAACCACACATGGATCAACCACTACAGTCATTGCATGTTTGTTCTTATAATAAAACCATAAACCAGCACTAGAGTCATTGCATGTGTGTGTTCTTTTCCACAAACCACACTTGGATCAACCACTAGAGTCATTGCATGAGTGTTCTTATACTAAAACCAACACTAGAGTCATTGCATGTGTGTTATTTCCACAAACCAGACATGGATCAACCACTAGAGTCATTGCATGTGTGTTCTTTTCCGCAAACCACACATGGATCCACCAGTGGTCATTGCAGGTGTGTTCTTTCCACAAACCACATATGGATCAACCAGATTCTTTGCATGTGTGTTCTTTCCACAAACCACACGTGGATCAACCACTAGAGTCATTGCATGTTTGTTCTTATACGAAAACCACAAACCAGCACTAGAGTCATTGCATGTGTGTTCTTTTCCAAAAACCACACATGGATCCACCAGTGGTCATTGCATGTGTGTTCTTTCCACAAACCACATATGGATCAACCAGAGTCATTGCATGTGTGTTCTTTCCACAAACCACACATGGATCAACCACTAGAGTAATTGCATGTTTGTTCTTATACTAAAACCACAAACCAGCACTAGAGTCATTGCATGTGTGTTCTTTTCCACAGACCACACATGGATCCACCAGTGGTCATTGCATGTGTGTTCTTTCCACAAACCAGATATGGATCAACCAGAGTCATTGCATGTGTGTTCTTTCCACAAACCACACATGGATCAACCACTAGAGTCATTGCATGTTTGTTCTTATACTAAAACCACAAACCAGCACTAGAGTCATTGCATGTGTGTTCTTTTCCACAAACCACACATGGATCCACCAGTGGTCATTGCATGTGTGTTCTTTCCACAAACCACATATGGATCAACCAGAGTCATTGCATGTGTGTTCTTTCCACAAAGCACATGTGGACCCATTACAGTCATTGCATGTGTGTTATTTCCACAAACCACACATGGATCAACCACTAGAGTCATTGCATATGTGTTATTTCCACAAACCACACATGGATCAACCACTAGAGTCATTGCATGTGTGTTCTTATACTAAAACCAACACTAGAGTCATTGCATGTGTGTTTTTTTCACAAACCACACATGGATCAACCACTAGAGTCATTGCATGTGTGTTATTTCCACAAACCACACATGGATCAACCACTGGTCATTGCATGTGTGTTCTTTTCCACAAACTACACATGGATCCACCAGTGGACATTGCATGTGTGTTCTTTCCACAAACCACATATGGATCAACCAGAGTCATTGCATTTGTGTTCTTTCCACAAACCACACATGGATCAACCACTAGAGTCATTGCATGTTTGTTCTTATACTAAAACCACAAACCAGCACTAGAGCCATTGCATGTGTGTTCTTTTCTACAAACCACACATGGATCCACCAGTGGTCATTGCATGTGTGTTCTTTCCACAAACCAGATATGGATCAACCAGAGTCATTGCATGTGTGTTCTTTCCACAAACCACACATGGATCAACCACTAGAGTCATTGCATGTTTGTTCTTATACTAAAACCACAACCCAGCACTAGAGTCATTGCATGTGTGTTCTTTTCCACAAACCACACATGGATCCACCAGTGGTCATTGCATGTGTGTTCTTTCCACAAACCAGATATGGATCAACCAGAGTCATTGCATGTGTGTTCTTTCCACAAAGCACATGTGGACCCATTACAGTCATTGCATGTGTGTTATTTCCACAAACCACACATGGATCAACCACTAGAGTCATTGCATGTGTGTTCTTATACTAAAACCAACACTAGAGTCATTGCATGTGTGTTCTTTTCACAAACCACACATGGATCAACCACTAGAGTCATTGCGTGTGTGTTATTTCCACAAACCACACATGGATCAACCACTGGTCATTGCATGTGTGTTCGTTTCCACAAACCACACATGGATCCACCAGTGGTCATTGCATGTGTGTTCTTTCCACAAACCACATATGGATCAACCAGAGTCATTGCATCTGTGTTCTTTCCACAAACCACACATGGATCAACCACTAGAGTCATTGCATGTTTGTTCTTATACTAAAACCACAAACCAGCACTAGAGCCATTGCATGTGTGTTCTTTTCTACAAACAACACATGGATCCACCAGTGGTCATTGTATGTGTGTTCTTTCCACAAACCACATATGGATCAACCAGAGTCATTGCATGTGTGTTCTTTCCACAAACCACACATGGATCAACCACTAGAGTCATTGCATGTTTGTTCTTATAATCAAACCACAAACCAGCACTAGAGTCATTGCATGTGTGTTCTTTTCCACAAACCAAATATGGATCCACTAGTGGTCATTGCATGTGTGTTATTTCCACAAACCACATATGGATCAACCAGAGTCATTGACTGTGTGTTCTTTCCACAAACCACACATGGATTAACCACTAGAGTCATTGCATGTGTGTTCTTATACTAAAACCACAAACTAGTACTAGAGTCATTGCATGTGTCTTCTTTTCCACAAACCACACATGGATCCACCAGTGGTCATTGCATGTGTGTTCTTTCCACAAACACCATATGGATCAACCAGTGGTCATTGCATTTGTGTTCTTTTCCACAAACAACACATGGATCCACCAGTGGTCATTGCATGTGTGTTTTTTCCACAAACCACATATGGATCAACCAGAGTCATTGCATGTGTGTTCTTTCCACAAACCACATATGGATCAACCAGAGTCATTGCATCTGTGTTCTTTCCACAAACCACACATGGATCAACCACTAGAGTCATTGCATGTTTGTTCTTATACTAAAACCACAAACCAGCACTAGAGCCATTGCATGTGTGTTCTTTTCTACAAACCACACATGGATCCACCAGTGGTCATTGCATGTGTGTTCTTTCCACAAACCACATATGGATCAACCATAGTCATTGCATGTGTGTTCTTTCCACAAACCACACATGGATCAACCACTGGAGTCATTGCATGTTTGTTCTTATACTAAAACCACAAACCAGCACTAGAGTCATTGCATGTGTGTTCTTTTCCACAAACAACACATGGATCCACCAGTGGTCATTGTATGTGTGTTCTTTCCACAAACCACATATGGATCAACCAGAGTCATTGCATGTGTGTTCTTTCCACAAACCACACATGGATCAACCACTAGAGTCACTGCATGTTTGTTCTTATAATCAAACCACAAACCAGCACTAGAGTCATTGCATGTGTGTTCTTTTCCACAAACCAAATATGGATCCACTAGTGGTCATTGCATGTGTGTTATTTCCACAAACCACATATGGATCAACCAGAGTCATTGACTGTGTGTTCTTTCCACAAACCACACATGGATTAACCACTAGAGTCATTGCATGTGTGTTCTTATACTAAAACCACAAACTAGTACTAGAGTCATTGCATGTGTCTTCTTTTCCACAAACCACACATGGATCCACCAGTGGTCATTGCATGTGTGTTCTTTCCACAAACAGCATATGGATCAACCAGTGGTCATTGCATTTGTGTTCTTTTCCACAAACAACACATGGATCCACCAGTGGTCATTGCATGTGTGTTCTTTCCACAAACCACATATGGATCAACCAGAGTCATTGCATGTGTGTTCTTTCCACAAACCACACATGGATCAACCACTAGAGTCATTGCATGTTTGTTCTTAAAACAAAACCACAAACCAGCACTAGAGTCATTGCATGTGTGTGTTCTTTTCCACAAACCACACTTGGATCAACCACTAGAGTCATTGCATGAGTGTTCTTATACTAAAACCAACACTAGAGTCATTGCATGTGTGTTATTTCCACAAACCACACATGGATCAACCACTAGAGTCATTGCATGTGTGTTCTTTTCCACAAACCACACATGGATCCACCAGTGGTCATTGCATGTGTGTTCTTTCCACAAACCACATATGGATCAACCAGAGTCATGTCATCTGTGTTCTTTCCACAAACCACACATGGATCAACCACTAGAGTCATTGCATGTTTGTTCTTATACTAAAACCACAAACCAGCACTAGAGCCATTGCATGTGTGTTCTTTTCTACAAACCACACATGGATCCACCAGTGGTCATTGCATGTGTGTTCTTTCCACAAACCAAATATGGATCAACCATAGTCATTGCATGTGTGTTCTTTCTACAAACCACACATGGATCAACCACTAGAGTCATTGCATGTTTGTTCTTATACTAAAACCACAAACCAGCACTAGAGACATTGCATGTGTGTTCTTTTCCACAGACCACACATGGAACCACCAGTGGTCATTGCATGTGTGTTCTTTCCACAAACCAGATATGGATCAACCAGAGTCATTGCATGTGTGTTCTTTCCACAAACCACACGTGGATCAACCACTAGAGTCATTGCATGTTTCTTCTTATACTAAAATCACAAACCAGCACTAGAGTCATTGCATGTGTGTTCTTTTCCACAAACCACACATGGATCCACCAGTGGTCATTGCATGTGTGTTCTTTCCACAAACCACATATGGATCAACCAGAGTCATTGCATGTGTGTTCTTTCCACAAAGCACATGTGGACCCATTACAGTCATTGCATGTGTGTTATTTCCACAAACCACACATGGATCAACCACTAGAGTCATTGCATATGTGTTATTTCCATAAACCACACATGGATCAACCACTAGAGTCATTGCATGTGTGTTCTTATACTAAAACCAACACTAGAGTCATTGCATGTGTGTTTTTTTCACAAACCACACATGGATCAACCACTAGAGTCATTGCATGTGTGTTATTTCCACAAACCACACATGGATCAACCACTGGTCATTGCATGTGTGTTCTTTTCCACAAACTACACATGGATCCACCAGTGGTCATTGCATGTGTGTTCTTTCCACAAACCACATATGGATCAACCAGAGTCATTGCATCTGTGTTCTTTCCACAAACCATACATGGATCAACCACTAGAGTCATTGCATGTTTGTTCTTATACTAAAACCACAAACCAGCACTAGAGCCATTGCATGTGTGTTCTTTTCTACAAACCACACATGGATCCACCAGTGGTCATTGCATGTGTGTTCTTTCCACAAACCACACATGGATCAACCACTGGAGTCATTGCGTGTTTGTTCTTATACTAAAACCACAAACCAGCACTAGAGTCATTGCATGTGTGTTCTTTTCCACAAACTACACATGGATCCACTAGTGGTCATTGCATGTGTGTTCTTTCCACAAACCACATATGGATCAACCAGAGTCATTGCATCTGTGTTCTTTCCACAAACCACACATGGATCAACCACTAGAGTCATTGCATGTTTGTTCTTATACTAAAACCACAAACCAGCACTAGAGCCATTGCATGTGTGTTCTTTTGTACAAACCACACATGGATCCACCAGTGGTCATTGCATGTGTGTTCTTTCCACAAACCACACATGGATCAACCACTGGAGTCATTGCGTGTTTGTTCTTATACTAAAACCACAAACCAGCACTAGAGTCATTGCATGTGTGTTCTTTTCCACAAACAACACATGGATCCACCAGTGGTCATTGTATGTGTGTTCTTTCCACAAACCACATATGGATCAACCAGAGTCATTGCATGTGTGTTCTTTCCACAAACCACACATGGATCAACCACTAGAGTCATTGAATGTTTGTTCTTATAATAAAACCACAAACCAGCACTAGAGTCATTGCATGTGTGTTCTTTTCCACAAACCACATATGGATCCACTAGTGGTCATTGCATGTGTGTTATTTCCACAAACCACATATGGATCAACCAGAGGCATTGGATGTGTGTTCTTTCCACAAACCACACATGGATTAACCACTAGAGTCATTGCATGTGTGTTCTTATACTAAAACCACAAACTAGTACTAGAGTCATTGCATGTGTCTTCTTTTCCCAAAACCACACATGGATCCACCAGTGGTCATTGCATGTGTGTTCTTTCCACAAACACCATATGGATCAACCAGTGGTCATTGCATTTGTGTTCTTTTCCACAAACCACACATTGATCCACCAGTGGTCATTATATGTGTGTTCTTTCCACAAACCACATATGGATCAACCAGAGTCATTGCATCTGTGTTCTTTCCACAAACCACACATGGATCAACCACTAGAGTCATTGCATGTTTGTTCTGATACTAAAACCACAAACCAGCACTAGAGCCATTGCATGTGTGTTCTTTTCTACAAACCACACATGGATCCACCAGCGGTCATTGCATGTGTGTTCTTTCCACAAACCACGTATGGATCAACCATAGTCATTTCATGTGTGTTCTTTCCACAAACCACACATGGATCAACCACTGGAGTCATTGCATGTTTGTTCTTATACTAAAACCACAAACCAGCACTAGAGTCATTGCATGTGTGTTTTTCCACAAACAACACATGGATCCACCAGTGGTCATTGTATGTGTGTTCTTTCCACAAACCAGATATGGATCAACCAGAGTCATTGCATGTGTGTTCTTTCCACAAACCACACATGGATCAACCACTAGAGTCATTGCATGTTTGTTCTTATACTAAAACCACAAACCAGCACTAGAGTCATTGCATGTGTGTTCTTTTCCACAAACCACACATGGATCCACCAGTGGTCATTGCATGTGTGTTCTTTCCACAAACCACATATGGATCAACCAGAGTCATTGCATGTGTGTTCTTTCCACAAAGCACATGTGGACCCATTACAGTCATTGCATGTGTGTTATTTCCACGAACCACACATGGATCAACCACTAGAGTCATTGCATATGTGTTATTTCCACAAACCACACATGGATCAACCACTAGAGTCATTGCATGTGTGTTCTTATACTAAAACCAACACTAGAGTCATTGCATGTGTGTGTTTTTCACAAACCACACAGGGATCAACCACTAGAGTCATTGCATGTGTGTTATTTCCACAAACCACACATGGATCAACCACTGGTCATTGCATGTGTGTTCTTTTCCACAAACTACACATGGATCCACCAGTGGTCATTGCATGTGTGTTCTTTCCACAAACCACATATGGATCAACTAGAGTCATTGCATCTGTGTTCTTTCCATAAACCACACATGGATCAACCACTAGAGTCATTGCATGTTTGTTCTTATACTAAAACCACAAACCAGCACTAGAGCCATTGCATGTGTGTTCTTTTCTACAAACCACACATGGATCCACCAGTGGTCATTTCATGTGTGTTCTTTCCACAAACCACATATGGATCAACCATAGTCATTGCATGTGTGTTATTTCCACAAACCACACATGGATCAACCACTGGAGTCATTGCATGTTTGTTCTTATACTAAAACCTTAAACCAGCACTAGAGTCGTTGCATGTGTGTTCTTTTCCACAAACAACACATGGATCCACCAGTGGTCATTGTATGTGTGTTCTTTCCACAAACCACATATGGATCAACTAGAGTCATTGCATGTGTTTTCTTTCCACAAACCACACATGGATCAACCACTAGAGTCATTGCATGTTTGTTCTTATAATAAAACATCAAACCAGCACTAGAGTCATTGCATGTGTGTTCTTTTCCACAAACCACATATGGATCCACTAGTGGTCATTGCATGTTTGTTATTTCCACAAACCACATATGGATCAACCAGAGTCATTGGATGTGTGTTCTTTCCACAAACCACACATGGATTAACCACTAGAGTCATTGCATGTGTGTTCTTATACTAAAACCACAAACTAGTACTAGAGTCATTGCATGTGTCTTCTTTTCCACAAACCACACATGGATCCACCAGTGGTCATTGCATGTGTGTTCTTTCCACAAACACCATATGGATCAACCAGTGGTCCTTGCATTTGTGTTCTTTTCCACAAACCACACATGGATCCACCAGTGGTCATTGTATGTGTGTTCTTTCCACAAACCACATATGGATCAACCAGAGTCATTGCATGTGTGTTCTTTCCACAAACCACACATGGATCAACCACTAGAGTCATTGCATGTTTGTTCTTATAACAAAACCACAAACCAGCACTAGAGTCATTGCATGTGTGTGTTCTTTTCCACAAACCACACATGGATCAACCACTAGAGTCATTGCATGAGTGTTCTTATACTAAAACCAACACTAGAGTCATTGCATGTGTGTTATTTCCACAAACCACACATGGATCAACCACTAGAGTCATTGCATGTGTGTTCTTTTCCACAAACTACACATGGATTCACCAGTGGTCATTGCATGTGTGTTCTTTCCACAAACCACATATGGATCAACCAGATTCTTTGCATGTGTGTTCTTTCCACAAACCACACATGGATCAACCACTAGACTCATTGCATGTTTGTTCTTATACTAAAACCACAAACCAGCACTAGAGTCATTGCATGTGTGTTCTTTTCCAAAAACCACACATGGATCCACCAGTGGTCATTGCATGTGTGTTCTTTCCACAAACCACATATGGATCAACCAGAGTCATTCCATGTGTGTTCTTTCCACAAACCACACATGGATCAACCACTGGTCATTGCATGTGTGTTCTTTTCCACAAACCACACATGGATCCACCAGTGGTCATTGCATGCGTGTTCTTTCCACAAACCACATATGGATCAACCAGAGTCATAGCATCTGTGTTCTTTCCACAAACCACACATGGATCAACCACTAGACTCATTGCATGTTT
The DNA here is from genome assembly GCA_916181665.1 of Avena sativa. Taxonomy (NCBI): domain Eukaryota; kingdom Viridiplantae; phylum Streptophyta; class Magnoliopsida; order Poales; family Poaceae; genus Avena; species Avena sativa. The sequence goes on from OV702286.1 coordinate 224,554,051, forward strand.
GTTCTTATACTAAAACCACAAACCAGCACTAGAGCCATTGCATGTGTGTTCTTTTCTACAAACCACACATGGATCCACCAGTGGTCATTGCATGTGTGTTCTTTCCACAAACCACATATGGATCAACCATAGTCATTGCATGTGTGTTCTTTCCACAAACCACACATGGATCAACCACTGGAGTCATTGCATGTTTGTTCTTATACTAAAACCACAAACCAGCACTAGAGTCATTGCATGTGTGTTCTTTTCCACAAACAACACATGGATCCACCAGTGGTCATTGTATGTCTGTTCTTTCCACAAACCACATATGGATCAACCAGAGTCATTGCATGTGTGTTCTTTCCACAAACCACACATGGATCAACCACTAGAGTCATTGCATGTTTGTTCTTATAATAAAACCACAAACCAACACTAGAGTCATTGCATGTGTGTTCTTTTCCACAAACCACATATGGATCCACTAGTGGTCATTGCATGTGTGTTATTTCCACAAACCACATATGGATCAACCAGAGTCATTGGATGTGTGTTCTTTCCACAAACCACACATGGATTAACCACTAGAGTCATTGCATGTGTGTTCTTATACTAAAACCACAAACTAGTACTAGAGTCATTGCATGTGTCTTCTTTTCCACAAACCACACATGGATCCACCAGTGGTCATTGCATGTGTGTTCTTTCCACAAACACCATATGGATCAACCAGTGGTCATTGCAGTTGTGTTCTTTTCCACAAACCACACATGGATCCACCAGTGGTCATTATATGTGTGTTCTTTCCACAAACCACATATGGATCAACCAGAGTCATTGCATGTGTGTTCTTTCCACAAACCACACATGGATCAACCACTAGAGTCATTGCATGTTTGTTCTTATAATAAAACCAGAAACCAGCACTAGAGTCATTGCATGTGTGTGTTCTTTTCCACAAACCACACATGGATCAACCACTAGAGTCATTGCATGAGTGTTCTTATACTAAAACCAACACTAGAGTCATTGCATGTGTGTTATTTCCACAAACCACACATGGATCAACCACTGGTCATTGCATGTGTGTTCTTTTCCACAAACTACACATGGATCCACCAGTGGTCATTGCATGTGTGTTCTTTCCACAAACCACATATGGATCAACCAGAGTCATTGCATCTGTGTTCTTTCCACAAACCATACATGGATCAACCACTAGAGTCATTGCATGTTTGTTCTTATACTAAAACCACAAACCAGCACTAGAGCCATTGCATGTGTGTTCTTTTCTACAAACCACACATGGATCCACCAGTGGTCATTGCATGTGTGTTCTTTCCACAAACCACACATGGATCAACCACTGGAGTCATTGCGTGTTTGTTCTTATACTAAAACCACAAACCAGCACTAGAGTCATTGCATGTGTGTTCTTTTCCACAAACTACACATGGATCCACTAGTGGTCATTGCATGTGTGTTCTTTCCACAAACCACATATGGATCAACCAGAGTCATTGCATCTGTGTTCTTTCCACAAACCACACATGGATCAACCACTAGAGTCATTGCATGTTTGTTCTTATACTAAAACCACAAACCAGCACTAGAGCCATTGCATGTGTGTTCTTTTGTACAAACCACACATGGATCCACCAGTGGTCATTGCATGTGTGTTCTTTCCACAAACCACACATGGATCAACCACTGGAGTCATTGCGTGTTTGTTCTTATACTAAAACCACAAACCAGCACTAGAGTCATTGCATGTGTGTTCTTTTCCACAAACAACACATGGATCCACCAGTGGTCATTGTATGTGTGTTCTTTCCACAAACCACATATGGATCAACCAGAGTCATTGCATGTGTGTTCTTTCCACAAACCACACATGGATCAACCACTAGAGTCATTGAATGTTTGTTCTTATAATAAAACCACAAACCAGCACTAGAGTCATTGCATGTGTGTTCTTTTCCACAAACCACATATGGATCCACTAGTGGTCATTGCATGTGTGTTATTTCCACAAACCACATATGGATCAACCAGAGGCATTGGATGTGTGTTCTTTCCACAAACCACACATGGATTAACCACTAGAGTCATTGCATGTGTGTTCTTATACTAAAACCACAAACTAGTACTAGAGTCATTGCATGTGTCTTCTTTTCCCAAAACCACACATGGATCCACCAGTGGTCATTGCATGTGTGTTCTTTCCACAAACACCATATGGATCAACCAGTGGTCATTGCATTTGTGTTCTTTTCCACAAACCACACATTGATCCACCAGTGGTCATTATATGTGTGTTCTTTCCACAAACCACATATGGATCAACCAGAGTCATTGCATCTGTGTTCTTTCCACAAACCACACATGGATCAACCACTAGAGTCATTGCATGTTTGTTCTGATACTAAAACCACAAACCAGCACTAGAGCCATTGCATGTGTGTTCTTTTCTACAAACCACACATGGATCCACCAGCGGTCATTGCATGTGTGTTCTTTCCACAAACCACGTATGGATCAACCATAGTCATTTCATGTGTGTTCTTTCCACAAACCACACATGGATCAACCACTGGAGTCATTGCATGTTTGTTCTTATACTAAAACCACAAACCAGCACTAGAGTCATTGCATGTGTGTTTTTCCACAAACAACACATGGATCCACCAGTGGTCATTGTATGTGTGTTCTTTCCACAAACCAGATATGGATCAACCAGAGTCATTGCATGTGTGTTCTTTCCACAAACCACACATGGATCAACCACTAGAGTCATTGCATGTTTGTTCTTATACTAAAACCACAAACCAGCACTAGAGTCATTGCATGTGTGTTCTTTTCCACAAACCACACATGGATCCACCAGTGGTCATTGCATGTGTGTTCTTTCCACAAACCACATATGGATCAACCAGAGTCATTGCATGTGTGTTCTTTCCACAAAGCACATGTGGACCCATTACAGTCATTGCATGTGTGTTATTTCCACGAACCACACATGGATCAACCACTAGAGTCATTGCATATGTGTTATTTCCACAAACCACACATGGATCAACCACTAGAGTCATTGCATGTGTGTTCTTATACTAAAACCAACACTAGAGTCATTGCATGTGTGTGTTTTTCACAAACCACACAGGGATCAACCACTAGAGTCATTGCATGTGTGTTATTTCCACAAACCACACATGGATCAACCACTGGTCATTGCATGTGTGTTCTTTTCCACAAACTACACATGGATCCACCAGTGGTCATTGCATGTGTGTTCTTTCCACAAACCACATATGGATCAACTAGAGTCATTGCATCTGTGTTCTTTCCACAAACCACACATGGATCAACCACTAGAGTCATTGCATGTTTGTTCTTATACTAAAACCACAAACCAGCACTAGAGCCATTGCATGTGTGTTCTTTTCTACAAACCACACATGGATCCACCAGTGGTCATTTCATGTGTGTTCTTTCCACAAACCACATATGGATCAACCATAGTCATTGCATGTGTGTTATTTCCACAAACCACACATGGATCAACCACTGGAGTCATTGCATGTTTGTTCTTATACTAAAACCTTAAACCAGCACTAGAGTCGTTGCATGTGTGTTCTTTTCCACAAACAACACATGGATCCACCAGTGGTCATTGTATGTGTGTTCTTTCCACAAACCACATATGGATCAACTAGAGTCATTGCATGTGTGTTCTTTCCACAAACCACACATGGATCAACCACTAGAGTCATTGCATGTTTGTTCTTATAATAAAACATCAAACCAGCACTAGAGTCATTGCATGTGTGTTCTTTTCCACAAACCACATATGGATCCACTAGTGGTCATTGCATGTTTGTTATTTCCACAAACCACATATGGATCAACCAGAGTCATTGGATGTGTGTTCTTTCCACAAACCACACATGGATTAACCACTAGAGTCATTGCATGTGTGTTCTTATACTAAAACCACAAACTAGTACTAGAGTCATTGCATGTGTCTTCTTTTCCACAAACCACACATGGATCCACCAGTGGTCATTGCATGTGTGTTCTTTCCACAAACACCATATGGATCAACCAGTGGTCCTTGCATTTGTGTTCTTTTCCACAAACCACACATGGATCCACCAGTGGTCATTGTATGTGTGTTCTTTCCACAAACCACATATGGATCAACCAGAGTCATTGCATGTGTGTTCTTTCCACAAACCACACATGGATCAACCACTAGAGTCATTGCATGTTTGTTCTTATAACAAAACCACAAACCAGCACTAGAGTCATTGCATGTGTGTGTTCTTTTCCACAAACCACACATGGATCAACCACTAGAGTCATTGCATGAGTGTTCTTATACTAAAACCAACACTAGAGTCATTGCATGTGTGTTATTTCCACAAACCACACATGGATCAACCACTAGAGTCATTGCATGTGTGTTCTTTTCCACAAACTACACATGGATTCACCAGTGGTCATTGCATGTGTGTTCTTTCCACAAACCACATATGGATCAACCAGATTCTTTGCATGTGTGTTCTTTCCACAAACCACACATGGATCAACCACTAGACTCATTGCATGTTTGTTCTTATACTAAAACCACAAACCAGCACTAGAGTCATTGCATGTGTGTTCTTTTCCAAAAACCACACATGGATCCACCAGTGGTCATTGCATGTGTGTTCTTTCCACAAACCACATATGGATCAACCAGAGTCATTCCATGTGTGTTCTTTCCACAAACCACACATGGATCAACCACTGGTCATTGCATGTGTGTTCTTTTCCACAAACCACACATGGATCCACCAGTGGTCATTGCATGCGTGTTCTTTCCACAAACCACATATGGATCAACCAGAGTCATGGCATCTGTGTTCTTTCCACAAACCACACATGGATCAACCACTAGACTCATTGCATGTTTGTTCTTATACTAAAACCACAAACCAGCACTAGAGCCATTGCATGTGTGTTCTTTTCTACAAACCACACATGGATCCACCAGTGGTCATTGCATGTGTGTTCTTTCCACAAACCACATATGGATCAACCATAGTCATTGCATGTGTGTTCTTTCCACAAACCACACATGGATCAACCACTGGAGTCATTGCATGTTTGTTCTTATACTAAAACCACAAACCAGCACTAGAGTCATTGCATGTGTGTTCTTTTCCACAAACAACACATGGATCCACCAGTGGTCATTGTATGTCTGTTCTTTCCACAAACCACATATGGATCAACCAGAGTCATTGCATGTGTGTTCTTTCCACAAACCACACATGGATCAACCACTAGAGTCATTGCATGTTTGTTCTTATAATAAAACCACAAACCAACACTAGAGTCATTGCATGTGTGTTCTTTTCCACAAACCACATATGGATCCACTAGTGGTCATTGCATGTGTGTTATTTCCACAAACCACATATGGATCAACCAGAGTCATTGGATGTGTGTTCTTTCCACAAACCACACATGGATTAACCACTAGAGTCATTGCATGTGTGTTCTTATACTAAAACCACAAACTAGTACTAGAGTCATTGCATGTGTCTTCTTTTCCACAAACCACACATGGATCCACCAGTGGTCATTGCATGTGTGTTCTTTCCACAAACACCATATGGATCAACCAGTGGTCATTGCAGTTGTGTTCTTTTCCACAAACCACACATGGATCCACCAGTGGTCATTATATGTGTGTTCTTTCCACAAACCACATATGGATCAACCAGAGTCATTGCATGTGTGTTCTTTCCACAAACCACACATGGATCAACCACTAGAGTCATTGCATGTTTGTTCTTATAATAAAACCAGAAACCAGCACTAGAGTCATTGCATGTGTGTGTTCTTTTCCACAAACCACACATGGATCAACCACTAGAGTCATTGCATGAGTGTTCTTATACTAAAACCAACACTAGAGTCATTGCATGTGTGTTATTTCCACAAACCACACATGGATCAACCACTAGAGTCATTGCATGTGTGTTCTTATACTAAAACCACACATGGATCCACCAGTGGTCATTGCATGTGTGTTCTTTCCACAAACCACATATGGATCAACCAGATTCTTTGCATGTGTGTTCTTTCCACAAACCACACATGGATCAACCACTAGAGTCATTGCATGTTTGTTCTTATACTAAAACCACAAACCAGCACTAGAGTCATTGCATGTGTGTTCTTTTCCAAAAACCACATGTGGACCCATTACAGTCATTGCATGTGTGTTATTTCCACAAACCACACATGGATCAACCACTAAAGTCATTGCATATGTGTTATTTCCACAAACCACACATGGATCAACCACTAGAGTCATTGCATGTGTGTTCTTATACTAAAACCAACACTAGAGTCATTGCATGTGTGTTTTTTTCACAAACCACACATGGATCAACCACTAGAGTCATTGCATGTGTGTTATTTCCACAAACCACACATGGATCAACCACTGGTCATTGCATGTGTGTTCTTTTCCACAAACTACACATGGATCCACCAGTGGTCATTGCATGTGTGTTCTTTCCACAAACCACATATGGATCAACCAGAGTCATTGCATCTGTGTTCGTTCCACAAACCACACATGGATCAACCACTAGAGTCATTGCATGTTTGTTCTTATACTAAAACCACAAACCAGCACTAGAGCCATTGCATGTGTGTTCTTTTCTACAAACCACACATGGATCCACCAGTGGTCATTGCATGTGTGTTCTTTCCACAAACCACACATGGATCAACCACTGGAGTCATTGCGTGTTTGTTCTTATACTAAAACCACAAACCAGCACTAGAGTCATTGCATGTGTGTTCTTTTCCACAAACTACACATGGATCCACTAGTGGTCATTGCATGTGTGTTCTTTCCACAAACCACATATGGATCAACCAGAGTCATTGCATCTGTGTTCTTTCCACAAACCACACATGGATCAACCACTAGAGTCATTGCATGTTTGTTCTTATACTAAAACCACAAACCAGCACTAGAGCCATTGCATGTGTGTTCTTTTGTACAAACCACACATGGATCCACCAGTGGTCATTGCATGTGTGTTCTTTCCACAAAGCACACATGGATCAACCACTGGAGTCATTGCGTGTTTGTTCTTATACTAAAACCACAAACCAGCACTAGAGTCATTGCATGTGTGTTCTTTTCCACAAACAACACATGGATCCACCAGTGGTCATTGTATGTGTGTTCTTTCCACAAACCACATATGGATCAACCAGAGTCATTGCATGTGTGTTCTTTCCACAAACCACACATGGATCAACCACTAGAGTCATTGAATGTTTGTTCTTATAATAAAACCACAAACCAGCACTAGAGTCATTGCATGTGTGTTCTTTTCCACAAACCACATATGGATCCACTAGTGGTCATTGCATGTGTGTTATTTCCACAAACCACATATGGATCAACCAGAGGCATTGGATGTGTGTTCTTTCCACAAACCACACATGGATTAACCACTAGAGTCATTGCATGTGTGTTCTTATACTAAAACCACAAACTAGTACTAGAGTCATTGCATGTGTCTTCTTTTCCCAAAACCACACATGGATCCACCAGTGGTCATTGCATGTGTGTTCTTTCCACAAACACCATATGGATCAACCAGTGGTCATTGCATTTGTGTTCTTTTCCACAAACCACACATTGATCCACCAGTGGTCATTATATGTGTGTTCTTTCCACAAACCACATATGGATCAACCAGAGTCATTGCATCTGTGTTCTTTCCACAAACCACACATGGATCAACCACTAGAGTCATTGCATGTTTGTTCTTATACTAAAACCACAAACCAGCACTAGAGCCATTGCATGTGTGTTCTTTTCTACAAACCACACATGGATCCACCAGCGGTCATTGCATGTGTGTTCTTTCCACAAACCACATATGGATCAACCATAGTCATTTCATGTGTGTTCTTTCCACAAACCACACATGGATCAACCACTGGAGTCATTGCATGTTTGTTCTTATACTAAAACCACAAACCAGCACTAGAGTCATTGCATGTGTGTTTTTCCACAAACAACACATGGATCCACCAGTGGTCATTGTATGTGTGTTCTTTCCACAAACCAGATATGGATCAACCAGAGTCATTGCATGTGTGTTCTTTCCACAAACCACACATGGATCAACCACTAGAGTCATTGCATGTTTGTTCTTATACTAAAACCACAAACCAGCACTAGAGTCATTGCATGTGTGTTCTTTTCCACAAACCACACATGGATCCACCAGTGGTCATTGCATGTGTGTTCTTTCCACAAACCACATATGGATCAACCAGAGTCATTGCATGTGTGTTCTTTCCACAAAGCACATGTGGACCCATTACAGTCATTGCATGTGTGTTATTTCCACAAACCACACATGGATCAACCACTAGAGTCATTGCATATGTGTTATTTCCACAAACCACACATGGATCAACCACTAGAGTCATTGCATGTGTGTTCTTATACTAAAACCAACACTAGAGTCATTGCATGTGTGTGTTTTTCACAAACCACACAGGGATCAACCACTAGAGTCATTGCATGTGTGTTATTTCCACAAACCACACATGGATCAACCACTGGTCATTGCATGTGTGTTCTTTTCCACAAACTACACATGGATCCACCAGTGGTCATTGCATGTGTGTTCTTTCCACAAACCACATATGGATCAACTAGAGTCATTGCATCTGTGTTCTTTCCACAAACCACACATGGATCAACCACTAGAGTCATTGCATGTTTGTTCTTATACTAAAACCACAAACCAGCACTAGAGCCATTGCATGTGTGTTCTTTTCTACAAACCACACATGGATCCACCAGTGGTCATTTCATGTGTGTTCTTTCCACAAACCACATATGGATCAACCATAGTCATTGCATGTGTGTTATTTCCACAAACCACACATGGATCAACCACTGGAGTCATTGCATGTTTGTTCTTATACTAAAACCTTAAACCAACACTAGAGTCGTTGCATGTGTGTTCTTTTCCACAAACAACACATGGATCCACCAGTGGTCATTGTATGTGTGTTCTTTCCACAAACCACATATGGATCAACTAGAGTCATTGCATGTGTGTTCTTTCCACAAACCACACATGGATCAACCACTAGAGTCATTGCATGTTTGTTCTTATAATAAAACATCAAACCAGCACTAGAGTCATTGCATGTGTGTTCTTTTCCACAAACCACGTATGGATCCACTGGTGGTCATTGCATGTTTGTTATTTCCACAAACCACATATGGATCAACCAGAGTCATTGGATGTGTGTTCTTTCCACAAACCACACATGGATTAACCACTAGAGTCATTGCATGTGTGTTCTTATACTAAAACCACAAACTAGTACTAGAGTCATTGCATGTGTCTTCTTTTCCACAAACCACACATGGATCCACCAGTGGTCATTGCATGTGTGTTCTTTCCACAAACACCATATGGATCAACCAGTGGTCCTTGCATTTGTGTTCTTTTCCACAAACCACACATGGATCCACCAGTGGTCATTGTATGTGTGTTCTTTCCACAAACCACATATGGATCAACCAGAGTCATTGCATGTGTGTTCTTTCCACAAACCACACATGGATCAACCACTAGAGTCATTGCATGTTTGTTCTTATAACAAAACCACAAACCAGCACTAGAGTCATTTCATGTGTGTGTTCTTTTCCACAAACCACACATGGATCAACCACTAGAGTCATTGCATGAGTGTTCTTATACTAAAACCAACACTAGAGTCATTGCATGTGTGTTATTTCCACAAACCACACATGGATCAACCACTAGAGTCAATGCATGTGTGTTCTTTTCCACAAACTACACATGGATTCACCAGTGGTCATTGCATGTGTGTTCTTTCCACAAACCACATATGGATCAACCAGATTCTTTGCATGTGTGTTCTTTCCACAAACCACACATGGATCAACCACTAGACTCATTGCATGTTTGTTCTTATACTAAAACCACAAACCAACACTAGAGTCATTGCATGTGTGTTCTTTTCCAAAAACCACACATGGATCCACCAGTGGTCATTGAGTGTGTGTTCTTTCCACAAACCACATATGGATCAACCAGAGTCATTCCATGTGTGTTCTTTCCACAAACCACACATGGATCAACCACTGGTCATTGCATGTGTGTTCTTTTCCACAAACCACACATGGATCCACCAGTGGTCATTGCATGCGTGTTCTTTCCACAAACCACATATGGATCAACCAGAGTCATGGCATCTGTGTTCTTTCCACAAACCACACATGGATCAACCACTAGACTCATTGCATGTTTGTTCTTATACTAAAACCACAAACCAGCACTAGAGCCATTGCATGTGTGTTCTTTTCTACAAACCACACATGGATCCACCAGTGGTCATTGCATGTGTGTTCTTTCCACAAACCACATATGGATCAACCATAGTCATTGCATGTGTGTTCTTTCCACAAACCACACATGGATCAACCACTGGAGTCATTGCATGTTTGTTCTTATACTAAAACCACAAACCAGCACTAGAGTCATTGCATGTGTGTTCTTTTCCACAAACAACACATGGATCCACCAGTGGTCATTGTATGTCTGTTCTTTCCACAAACCACATATGGATCAACCAGAGTCATTGCATGTGTGTTCTTTCCACAAACCACACATGGATCAAACACTAGAGTCATTGCATGTTTGTTCTTATAATAAAACCACAAACCAACACTAGAGTCATTGCATGTGTGTTCTTTTCCACAAACCACATATGGATCCACTAGTGGTCATTGCATGTGTGTTATTTCCACAAACCACATATGGATCAACCAGAGTCATTGGATGTGTGTTCTTTCCACAAACCACACATGGATTAACCACTAGAGTCATTGCATGTGTGTTCTTATACTAAAACCACAAACTAGTACTAGAGTCATTGCATGTGTCTTCTTTTCCACAAACCACACATGGATCCACCAGTGGTCATTGCATGTGTGTTCTTTCCAGAAACACCATATGGATCAACCAGTGGTCATTGCAGTTGTGTTCTTTTCCACAAACCACACATGGATCCACCAGTGGTCATTATATGTGTGTTCTTTCCACAAACCACATATGGATCAACCAGAGTCATTGCATGTGTGTTCTTTCCACAAACCACACATGGATCAACCACTAGAGTCATTGCATGTTTGTTCTTATAATAAAACCAGAAACCAGCACTAGAGTCATTGCATGTGTGTGTTCTTTTCCACAAACCAAACATGGATCAACCACTAGAGTCATTGCATGAGTGTTCTTATACTAAAACCAACACTAGAGTCATTGCATGTGTGTTATTTCCACAAACCACACATGGATCAACCACTAGAGTCATTGCATGTGTGTTCTTTTCCACAAACCACACATGGATCCACCAGTGGTCATTGCATGTGTGTTCTTTCCACAAACCACATATGGATCAACCAGATTCTTTGCATGTGTGTTCTTTCCACAAACCACACATGGATCAACCACTAGAGTCATTGCATGTTTGTTCTTATACTAAAACCACAAACCAGCACTAGAGTCATTGCATGTGTGTTCTTTTCCAAAAACCACACATGGATCCACCAGTGGTCATTGCATGTGTGTTCTTTCCACAAACCACATATGGATCAACCAGAGTCATTGCATGTGTGTTCTTTCGACAAACCACACATGGATCAACCACTAGAGTAATTGCATGTTTGTTCTTATACTAAAACCACAAACCAGCACTAGAGTCATTGCATGTGTGTTCTTTTCCACAGACCACACATGGATCCACCAGTGGTCATTGCATGTGTGTTCTTTCCACAAACCAGATATGGATCAACCAGAGTCATTGCATGTGTGTTCTTTCCACAAACCACACATGGATCAACCACTAGAGTCATTGCATGTTTGTCCTTATACTAAAATCACAAACCGGCACTAGAGTCATTGCATGTGTGTTCTTTTCCACAAACCACACATGGATCCACCAGTGGTCATTGCATGTGTGTTCTTTCCACAAACCATATATGGATCAACCAGAGTCATTGCATGTGTGTTCTTTCCACAAAGCACATGTGGACCCATTACAGTCATTGCATGTGTGTTATTTCCACAAACCACACATGGATCAACCACTAGAGTCATTGCATGTGTGTTCTTATACTAAAACCAACACTAGAGTCATTGCATGTGTGTTCTTTTCACAAACCACACATGGATCAACCACTAGAGTCATTGCATGTGTGTTATTTCCACAAACCACACATGGATCAACCACTGGTCATTGCATGTGTGTTCGTTTCCACAAACCACACATGGATCCACCAGTGGTCATTGCATGTGTGTTCTTTCCACAAACCACATATGGATCAACCAGAGTCATTGCATCTGTGTTCTTTCCACAAACCACACATGGATCAACCACTAGAGTCATTGCATGTTTGTTCTTATACTAAAACCACAAACCAGCACTAGAGCCATTGCATGTGTGTTCTTTTCTACAAACCACACATGGATCCACCAGTGGTCATTGCATGTGTGTTCTTTCCACAAACCACATATGGATCAACCATAGTCATTACATGTGTGTTCTTTCCACAAACCACACATGGATCAACCACTGGAGTCATTGCATGTTTGTTCTTATACTAAAACCACAAACCAGCACTAGAGTCATTGCATGTGTGTTCTTTTCCACAAACAACACATGGATCCACCAGTGGTCATTGTATGTGTGTTCTTTCCACAAACCACATATGGATCAACCAGAGTCATTGCATGTGTGTTCTTTCCACAAACCACACATGGATCAACCACTGGAGTCATTGCATGTTTGTTCTTATACTAAAACCACAAACCAGCACTAGTCATTGCATGTGTGTTCTTTTCCACAAACAACACATGGATACACCAGTGGTCATTGTATGTGTGTTCTTTCCACAAACCACATATGGATCAACCAGAGTCATTGCATGTGTGTTCTTTCCACAAACCACACATGGATCAACCACTAGAGTCATTGCATGTTTGTTCTTATAATAAAACCACAAACCAGCACTAGAGTCATTGCATGTGTGTGTTCTTTTCCACAAACCAAACATGGATCAACCACTAGAGTCATTGCATGAGTGTTCTTATACTAAAACCAACACTAGAGTCATTGCATGTGTGTTATTTCCACAAACCACACATGGATCAACCACTAGAGTCATTGCATGTGTGTTCTTTTCCACAAACCACACATGGATCCACCAGTGGTCATTGCATGTGTGTTCTTTCCACAAACCACATATGGATCAACCAGATTCTTTGCATGTGTGTTCTTTCCACAAACCACACATGGATCAACCACTAGAGTCATTGCATGTTTGTTCTTATACTAAAACCACAAACCAGCACTAGAGTCATTGCATGTGTGTTCTTTTCCAAAAACCACACATGGATCCACCAGTGGTCATTGCATGTGTGTTCTTTCCACAAACCACATATGGATCAACCAGAGTCATTGCATGTGTGTTCTTTCGACAAACCACACATGGATCAACCACTAGAGTAATTGCATGTTTGTTCTTATACTAAAACCACAAACCAGCACTAGAGTCATTGCATGTGTGTTCTTTTCCACAGACCACACATGGATCCACCAGTGGTCATTGCATGTGTGTTCTTTCCACAAACCAGATATGGATCAACCAGAGTCATTGCATGTGTGTTCTTTCCACAAACCACACATGGATCAACCACTAGAGTCATTGCATGTTTGTTCTTATACTAAAACCACAAACCAGCACTAGAGTCATTGCATGTGTGTTCTTTTCCACAAACCACACATGGATCCACCAGTGGTCATTGCATGTGTGTTCTTAACACAAACCAGATATGGATCAACCAGAGTCATTGCATGTGTGTTCTTTCCACAAAGCACATGTGGACCCATTACAGTCATTGCATGTGTGTTATTTCCACAAACCACACATGGATCAACCACTAGAGTCATTGCATGTGTGTTCTTATACTAAAACCAACACTAGAGTCATTGCATGTGTGTTCTTTTCACAAACCACACATGGATCAACCACTAGAGTCATTGCATGTGTGTTATTTCCACAAACCACACATGGATCAACCACTGGTCATTGCATGTGTGTTCGTTTCCACAAACCACACATGGATCCACCAGTGGTCATTGCATGTGTGTTCTTTCCACAAACCACATATGGATCAACCAGAGTCATTGCATCTGTGTTCTTTCCACAAACCACACATGGATCAACCACTAGAGTCATTGCATGTTTGTTCTTATACTAAAACCACAAACCAGCACTAGAGCCATTGCATGTGTGTTCTTTTCTACAAACCACACATGGATCCACCAGTGGTCATTATATGTGTGTTCTTTCCACAAACCACATATGGATCAACCAGAGTCATTGCATGTGTGTTCTTTCCACAAACCACACATGGATCAACCACTAGAGTCATTGCATGTTTGTTCTTATAATAAAACCAGAAACCAGCACTAGAGTCATTGCATGTGTGTGTTCTTTTCCACAAACCACACATGGATCAACCACTAGAGTCATTGCATGAGTGTTCTTATACTAAAACCAACACTAGAGTCATTGCATGTGTGTTATTTCCATAAACCACACATGGATCAACCACTAGAGTCATTGCATGTGTGTTCTTATACTAAAACCACACATGGATCCACCAGTGGTCATTGCATGTGTGTTCTTTCCACAAACCACATATGGATCAACCAGATTCTTTGCATGTGTGTTCTTTCCACAAACCACACATGGATCAACCACTAGAGTCATTGCATGTTTGTTCTTATACTAAAACCACAAACCAGCACTAGAGTCATTGCATGTGTGTTCTTTTCCAAAAACCACACATGGATCCACCAGTGGTCATTGCATGTGTGTTCTTTCCACAAACCACATATGGATCAACCAGAGTCATTGCATGTGTGTTCTTTCGACAAACCACACATGGATCAACCACTAGAGTAATTGCATGTTTGTTCTTATACTAAAACCACAAACCAGCACTAGAGTCATTGCATGTGTGTTCTTTTCCACAGACCACACATGGATCCACCAGTGGTCATTGCATGTGTGTTCTTTCCACAAACCAGATATGGATCAACCAGAGTCATTGCATGTGTGTTCTTTCCACAAACCACACATGGATCAACCACTAGAGTCATTGCATGTTTGTCCTTATACTAAAATCACAAACCGGCACTAGAGTCATTGCATGTGTGGTCTTTTCCACAAACCACACATGGATCCACCAGTGGTCATTGCATGTGTGTTCTTTCCACAAACCATATATGGATCAACCAGAGTCATTGCATGTGTGTTCTTTCCACAAAGCACATGTGGACCCATTACAGTCATTGCATGTGTGTTATTTCCACAAACCACACATGGATCAACCACTAGAGTCATTGCATGTGTGTTCTTATACTAAAACCAACACTAGAGTCATTGCATGTGTGTTCTTTTCACAAACCACACATGGATCAACCACTAGAGTCATTGCATGTGTGTTATTTCCACAAACCACACATGGATCAACCACTGGTCATTGCATGTGTGTTCGTTTCCACAAACCACACATGGATCCACCAGTGGTCATTGCATGTGTGTTCTTTCCACAAACCACATATGGATCAACCAGAGTCATTGCATCTGTGTTCTTTCCACAAACCACACATGGATCAACCACTAGAGTCATTGCATGTTTGTTCTTATACTAAAACCACAAACCAGCACTAGAGCCATTGCATGTGTGTTCTTTTCTACAAACCACACATGGATCCACCAGTGGTCATTGCATGTGTGTTCTTTCCACAAACCACATATGGATCAACCATAGTCATTACATGTGTGTTCTTTCCACAAACCACACATGGATCAACCACTGGAGTCATTGCATGTTTGTTCTTATACTAAAACCACAAACCAGCACTAGAGTCATTGCATGTGTGTTCTTTTCCACAAACAACACATGGATCCACCAGTGGTCATTGTATGTGTGTTCTTTCCACAAACCACATATGGATCAACCAGAGTCATTGCATGTGTGTTCTTTCCACAAACCACACATGGATCAACCACTGGAGTCATTGCATGTTTGTTCTTATACTAAAACCACAAACCAGCACTAGTCATTGCATGTGTGTTCTTTTCCACAAACAACACATGGATACACCAGTGGTCATTGTATGTGTGTTCTTTCCACAAACCACATATGGATCAACTAGAGTCATTGCATGTGTGTTCTTTCCACAAACCACACATGGATCAACCACTAGAGTCATTGCATGTTTGTTCTTATAATAAAACCACAAACCAGCACTAGAGTCATTGCATGTGTGTGTTCTTTTCCACAAACCAAACATGGATCAACCACTAGAGTCATTGCATGAGTGTTCTTATACTAAAACCAACACTAGAGTCATTGCATGTGTGTTATTTCCACAAACCACACATGGATCAACCACTAGAGTCATTGCATGTGTGTTGTTTTCCACAAACCACACATGGATCCACCAGTGGTCATTGCATGTGTGTTCTTTCCACAAACCACATATGGATCAACCAGATTCTTTGCATGTGTGTTCTTTCCACAAACCACACATGGATCAACCACTAGAGTCATTGCATGTTTGTTCTTATACTAAAACCACAAACCAGCACTAGAGTCATTGCATGTGTGTTCTTTTCCAAAAACCACACATGGATCCACCAGTGGTCATTGCATGTGTGTTCTTTCCACAAACCACATATGGATCAACCAGAGTCATTGCATGTGTGTTCTTTCGACAAACCACACATGGATCAACCACTAGAGTAATTGCATGTTTGTTCTTATACTAAAACCACAAACCAGCACTAGAGTCATTGCATGTGTGTTCTTTTCCACAGACCACACATGGATCCACCAGTGGTCATTGCATGTGTGTTCTTTCCACAAACCAGATATGGATCAACCAGAGTCATTGCATGTGTGTTCTTTCCACAAACCACACATGGATCAACCACTAGAGTCATTGCATGTTTGTTCTTATACTAAAACCACAAACCAGCACTAGAGTCATTGCATGTGTGTTCTTTTCCACAAACCACACATGGATCCACCAGTGGTCATTGCATGTGTGTTCTTAACACAAACCAGATATGGATCAACCAGAGTCATTGCATGTGTGTTCTTTCCACAAAGCACATGTGGACCCATTACAGTCATTGCATGTGTGTTATTTCCACAAACCACACATGGATCAACCACTAGAGTCATTGCATGTGTGTTCTTATACTAAAACCAACACTAGAGTCATTGCATGTGTGTTCTTTTCACAAACCACACATGGATCAACCACTAGAGTCATTGCATGTGTGTTATTTCCACAAACCACACATGGATCAACCACTGGTCATTGCATGTGTGTTCGTTTCCACAAACCACACATGGATCCACCAGTGGTCATTGCATGTGTGTTCTTTCCACAAACCACATATGGATCAACCAGAGTCATTGCATCTGTGTTCTTTCCACAAACCACACATGGATCAACCACTAGAGTCATTGCATGTTTGTTCTTATACTAAAACCACAAACCAGCACTAGAGCCATTGCATGTGTGTTCTTTTCTACAAACCACACATGGATCCACCAGTGGTCATTGCATGTGTGTTCTTTCCACAAACCACATATGGATCAACCATAGTCATTGCATGTGTGTTCTTTCCACAAACCACACATGGATCAACCACTGGAGTCATGGCATGTTTGTTCTTATACTAAAACCACAAACCAGCACTAGAGTCATTGCATGTGTGTTCTTTTCCACAAACAACACATGGATCCACCCGTGGTCATTGTATGTGTGTTCTTTCCACAAACCACATATGGATCAACCAGAGTCATTGCATGTGTGTTCTTTCCACAAACCACACATGGATCAACCACTAGAGTCATTGCATGTTTGTTCTTATAATCAAACCACAAACCAGCACTAGAGTCATTGCATGTATGTTCTTTTCCACAAACCAAATATGGATCCACTAGTGGTCATTGCATGTGTGTTATTTCCACAAACCACATATGGATCAACCAGAGTCATTGGATGTGTGTTCATTCCACAAACCACACATGGATTAACCACTAGAGTCATTGCATGTGTGTTCTTATACTAAAACCACAAACTAGTACTAGAGTCATTGCATGTGTCTTCTTTTCCACAAACCACACATGGATCCACCAGTGGTCATTGCATGTGTGTTCTTTCCACAAACACCATATGGATCAACCAGTGGTCATTGCATGTGTGTTCTTTTCCACAAACAACACATGGATCCACCAGTGGTCATTGTATGTGTGTTCTTTCCACAAACCACATATGGATCAACCAGAGTCATTGCATGTGTGTTCTTTCCACAAACCACACATGGATCAACCACTACAGTCATTGCATGTTTGTTCTTATAATAAAACCACAAACCAGCACTAGAGTCATTGCATGTGTGTGTTCTTTTCCACAAACCACACTTGGATCAACCACTAGAGTCATTGCATGAGTGTTCTTATACTAAAACCAACACTCGAGTCATTGCATGTGTGTTATTTCCACAAACCACACATGGATCAAGCACTAGAGTCATTGCATGTGTGTTCTTTTCCGCAAACCACACATGGATCCACCAGTGGTCATTGCAGGTGTGTTCTTTCCACAAACCACATATGGATCAACCAGATTCTTTGCATGTGTGTTCTTTCCACAAACCACACGTGGATCAACCACTAGAGTCATTGCATGTTTGTTCTTATATGAAAACCACAAACCAGCACTAAAGTCATTGCATGTGTGTTCTTTTCCAAAAACCACACATGGATCCACCACTGGTCATTGCATGTGTGTTCTTTCCACAAACCACATATGGATCAACCAGAGTCATTGCATGTGTGTTCTTTCCACAAACCACACATGGATCAACCACTATAGTAATTGCATGTTTGTTCTTATACTAAAACCACAAACCAGCACTAGAGTCATTGCATGTGTGTTCTTTTCCACAGACCACACATGGATCCACCAGTGGTCATTGCATGTGTGTTCTTTCCACAAACCAGATATGGATCAACCAGAGTCATTGCATGTGTGTTCTTTCCACAAAGCACACATGGATCAACCACTAGAGTCATTGCATGTTTGTTCTTATACTAAAACCACAAACCAGCACTAGAGTCATTGCATGTGTGTTCTTTTCCACAAACCACACATGGATCCACCAGTGGTCATTGCATGTGTGTTCTTTCCACAAACCACATATGGATCAACCAGAGTCATTGCATGTGTGTTCTTTCCACAAAGCACATGTGGACCCATTACAGTCATTGCATGTGTGTTCTTTCCACAAACCACATATGGATCAACCATAGTCATTGCATGTGTGTTCTTTCCACAAACCACACATGGATCAACCACTGGAGTCATTGCATGTTTTTTCTTATACTAAAACCACAAACCAGCACTAGAGTCATTGCATGTGTGTTCTTTTCCACAAACAACACATGGATCCACCAGTGGTCATTGTATGTGTGTTCTTTCCACAAACGACATATGGATCAACCAGAGTCATTGCATGTGTGTTCTTTCCACAAACCACACATGGATCAACCACTAGAGTCATTGCATGTTTGTTCTTATAATCAAACCACAAACCAGCACTAGAGTCATTGCATGTGTGTTCTTTTCCACAAACCAAATATGGATCCACTAGTGGTTATTGCATGTGTGTTATTTCCACAAACCACATATGGATAAACCAGAGTCATTGGATGTGTGTTCATTCCACAAACCACACATGGATTAACCACTAGAGTCATTGCATGTGTGTTCTTATACTAAAACCACAAACTAGTACTAGAGTCATTGCATGTGTCTTCTTTTCGACAAACCACACATGGATCCACCAGTGGTCATTGCATGTGTGTTCTTTCCACAAACACCATATGGATCAACCAGTGGTCATTGCATGTGTGTTCTTTTCCACAAACAACACATGGATCCACCAGTGGTCATTGTATGTGTGTTCTTTCCACAAACCACATATGGATCAACCAGAGTCATTTCATGTGTGTTCTTTCCACAAACCACACATGGATCAACCACTACAGTCATTGCATGTTTGTTCTTATAATAAAACCACAAACCAGCACTAGAGTCATCGCATGTGTGTGTTCTTTTCCACAAACCACACTTGGATCAACCACTAGAGTCATTGCATGAGTGTTCTTATACTAAAACCAACACTAGAGTCATTGCATGTGTGTTATTTCCACAAACCAGACATGGATCAACCACTAGAGTCATTGCATGTGTGTTCTTTTCCGCAAACCACACATGGATCCACCAGTGGTCATTGCAGGTGTGTTCTTTCCACAAACCACATATGGATCAACCAGATTCTTTGCATGTGTGTTCTTTCCACAAACCACACGTGGATCAACCACTAGAGTCATTGCATGTTTGTTCTTATACGAAAACCACAAACCAGCACTAGAGTCATTGCATGTGTGTTCTTTTCCAAAAACCACACATGGATCCACCAGTGGTCATTGCATGTGTGTTATTTCCACAAACCACATATGGATCAACCAGAGTCATTGCATGTGTGTTCTTTCCACAAACCACACATGGATCAACCACTAGAGTAATTGCATGTTTGTTCTTATACTAAAACCACAAACCAGCACTAGAGTCATTGCATGTGTGTTCTTTTCCACAGACCACACATGGATCCACCAGTGGTCATTGCATGTGTGTTCTTTCCACAAACCAGATATGGATCAACCAGAGTCATTGCATGTGTGTTCTTTCCACAAACCACACATGGATCAACCACTAGAGTCATTGCATGTTTGTTCTTATACTAAAACCACAAACCAGCACTAGAGTCATTGCATGTGTGTTCTTTTCCACAAACCACACATGGATCCACCAGTGGTCATTGCATGTGTGTTCTTTCCACAAACCACATATGGATCAACCAGAGTCATTGCATGTGTGTTCTTTCCACAAACCACACATGGATCAACCACTAGAGTCATTGCATGTTTGTTCTTATACTAAAACCACAAACCAGCACTAGAGCCATTGCATGTGTGTTCTTTTCTACAAACCACACATGGATCCACCAGTGGTCATTGCATGTGTGTTCTTTCCACAAACCACATATGGATCAACCATAGTCATTGCATGTGTGTTCTTTCCACAAACCACACATGGATCAACCACTGGAGTCATTGCATGTTTGTTCTTATACTAAAACCACAAACCAGCACTAGAGTCATTGCATATGTGTTCTTTTCCACAAACAACACATGGATCCACCAGTGGTCATTGTATGTGTGTTCTTTCCACAAACCACATATGGATCAACCAGAGTCATTGCATGTGTGTTCTTTCCACAAACCACACATGGATCAACCACTAGAGTCACTGCATGTTTGTTCTTATAATCAAACCACAAACCAACACTAGAGTCATTGCATGTGTGTTCTTTTCCACAAACCAAATATGGATCCACTAGTGGTCATTGCATGTGTGTTATTTCCACAAACCACATATGGATCAACCAGAGTCATTGACTGTGTGTTCTTTCCACAAACCACACATGGATTAACCACTAGAGTCATTGCATGTGTGTTCTTATACTAAAACCACAAACTAGTACTAGAGTCATTGAATGTGTCTTCTTTTCCACAAACCACACATGGATCCACCAGTGGTCATTGCATGTGTGTTCTTTCCACAAACACCATATGGATCAACCAGTGGTCATTGCATTTGGTTTCTTTTCCACAAACAACACATGGATCCACCAGTGGTCATTGCATGTGTGTTCTTTCCACAAACCACATATGGATCAACCAGAGTCATTGCATGTGTGTTCTTTCCACAAACCACACATGGATCAACCACTAGAGTAATTGCATGTTTGTTCTTATACTAAAACCACAAACCAGCACTAGAGTCATTGCATGTGTGTTCTTTTCCACAGACCACACATGGATCCACCAGTGGTCATTGCATGTGTGTTCTTTCCACAAACCAGAAATGGATCAACCAGAGTCATTGCATGTGTGTTCTTTCCACAAACCACACATGGATCAACCACTAGAGTCATTGCATGTTTGTTCTTATACTAAAACCACAAACCAGCACTAGAGTCATTGCATGTGTGTTCTTTTCCACAAACCACACATGGATCCACCAGTGGTCATTGCATGTGTGTTCTTTCCACAAACCACATATGGATCAACCAGAGTCATTGCATGTGTGTTCTTTCCACAAACCACACATGGATCAACCACTAGAGTCATTGCATGTTTGTTCTTATACTAAAACCACAAACCAGCACTAGAGCCATTGCATGTGTGTTCTTTTCTACAAACCACACATGGATCCACCAGTGGTCATTGCATGTGTGTTCTTTCCACAAACCACATATGGATCAACCATAGTCATTGCATGTGTGTTCTTTCCACAAACCACACATGGATCAACCACTGGAGTCATTGCATGTTTGTTCTTATACTAAAACCACAAACCAGCACTAGAGTCATTGCATGTGTGTTCTTTTCCACAAACAACACATGGATCCACCAGTGGTCATTGTATGTGTGTTCTTTCCACAAACCACATATGGATCAACCAGAGTCATTGCATGTGTGTTCTTTCCACAAACCACACATGGATCAACCACTAGAGTCACTGCATGTTTGTTCTTATAATCAAACCACAAACCAGCACTAGAGTCATTGCATGTGTGTTCTTTTCCACAAACCAAATATGGATCCACTAGTGGTCATTGCATGTGTGTTATTTCCACAAACCACATATGGATCAACCAGAGTCATTGACTGTGTGTTCTTTCCACAAACCACACATGGATTAACCACTAGAGTCATTGCATGTGTGTTCTTATACTAAAACCACAAACTAGTACTAGAGTCATTGCATGTGTCTTCTTTTCCACAAACCACACATGGATCCACCAGTGGTCATTGCATGTGTGTTCTTTCCACAAACACCATATGGATCAACCAGTGGTCATTGCATTTGTGTTCTTTTCCACAAACAACACATGGATCCACCAGTGGTCATTGCATGTGTGTTCTTTCCACAAACCACATATGGATCAACCAGAGTCATTGCATGTGTGTTCTTTCCACAAACCACACATGGATCAACCACTAGAGTCATTGCATGTTTGTTCTTAAAACAAAACCGAAAACCAGCACTAGAGTCATTGCATGTGTGTGTTCTTTTCCACAAACCACACTTGGATCAACCACTAGAGTCATTGCATGAGTGTTCTTATACTAAAACCAACACTAGAGTCATTGCATGTGTGTTATTTCCACAAACCACACATGGATCAACCACTAGAGTCATTGCATGTGTGTTCTTTTCCACAAACCACACATGGATCCACCAGTGGTCATTGCATGTGTGTTCTTTCCACAAACCACATATGGATCAACCAGAGTCATGTCATCTGTGTTCTTTCCACAAACCACACATGGATCAACCACTAGAGTCATTGCATGTTTGTTCTTATACTAAAACCACAAACCAGCACTAGAGCCATTGCATGTGTGTTCTTTTCTACAAACCACACATGGATCCACCAGTGGTCATTGCATGTGTGTTCTTTCCACAAACCAGATATGGATCAACCAGAGTCATTGCATGTGTGTTCTTTCCACAAACCAAATATGGATCAACCATAGTCATTGCATGTGTGTTCTTTCTGCAAACCACACATGGATCAACCACTAGAGTCATTGCATGTTTGTTCTTATACTAAAACCACAAACCAGCACTAGAGTCATTGCATGTGTGTTCTTTTCCACAGACCACACATGGAACCACCAGTGGTCATTGCATGTGTGTTCTTTCCACAAACCAGATATGGATCAACCAGAGTCATTGCATGTGTGTTCTTTCCACAAACCACACATGGATCAACCACTAGAGTCATTGCATGTTTCTTCTTATACTAAAATCACAAACCAGCACTAGAGTCATTGCATGTGTGTTCTTTTCCACAAACCACACATGGATCCACCAGTGGTCATTGCATGTGTGTTCTTTCCACAAACCACATATGGATCAACCAGAGTCATTGCATGTGTGTTCTTTCCACAAAGCACATGTGGACCCATTACAGTCATTGCATGTGTGTTATTTCCACAAACCACACATGGATCAACCACTAGAGTCATTGCATATGTGTTATTTCCACAAACCACACATGGATCAACCACTAGAGTCATTGCATGTGTGTTCTGATACTAAAACCAACACTAGAGTCATTGCATGTGTGTTTTTTTCACAAACCACACATGGATCAACCACTAGAGTCATTGCATGTGTGTTATTTCCACAAACCACACATGGATCAACCACTGGTCATTGCATGTGTGTTCTTTTCCACAAACTACACATGGATCCACCAGTGGTCATTGCATGTGTGTTCTTTCCACAAACCACATATGGATCAACCAGAGTCATTGCATCTGTGTTCTTTCCACAAACCACACATGGATCAACCACTAGAGTCATTGCATGTTTGTTCTTATACTAAAACCACAAACCAGCACTAGAGCCATTGCATGTGTGTTCTTTTCTACAAACCACACATGGATCCACCAGTGGTCATTGCATGTGTGTTCTTTCCACAAACCAAATATGGATCAACCATAGTCATTGCATGTGTGTTCTTTCTACAAACCACACATGGATCAACCACTAGAGTCATTGCATGTTTGTTCTTATACTAAAACCACAAACCAGCACTAGAGTCATTGCATGTGTGTTCTTTTCCACAGACCACACATGGAACCACCAGTGGTCATTGCATGTGTGTTCTTTCCACAAACCAGATATGGATCAACCAGAGTCATTGCATGTGTGTTCTTTCCACAAACCACACATGGATCAACCACTAGAGTCATTGCATGTTTCTTCTTATACTAAAATCACAAACCAGCACTAGAGTCATTGCATGTGTGTTCTTTTCCACAAACCACACATGGATCCACCAGTGGTCATTGCATGTGTGTTCTTTCCACAAACCACATATGGATCAACCAGAGTCATTGCATGTGTGTTCTTTCCACAAAGCACATGTGGACCCATTACAGTCATTGCATGTGTGTTATTTCCACAAACCACACATGGATCAACCACTAGAGTCATTGCATATGTGTTATTTCCACAAACCACACATGGATCAACCACTAGAGTCATTGCATGTGTGTTCTTATACTAAAACCAACACTAGAGTCATTGCATGTGTGTTTTTTTCACAAACCACACATGGATCAACCACTAGAGTCATTGCATGTGTGTTATTTCCACAAACCACACATGGATCAACCACTGGTCATTGCATGTGTGTTCTTTTCCACAAACTACACATGGATCCACCAGTGGTCATTGCATGTGTGTTCTTTCCACAAACCACATATGGATCAACCAGAGTCATTGCATCTGTGTTCTTTCCACAAACCACACATGGATCAACCACTAGAGTCATTGCATGTTTGTTCTTATACTAAAACCACAAACCAGCACTAGAGCCATTGCATGTGTGTTCTTTTCTACAAACCACACATGGATCCACCAGTGGTCATTGCATGTGTGTTCTTTCCACAAACCAAATATGGATCAACCATAGTCATTGCATGTGTGTTCTTTCTACAAACCACACATGGATCAACCACTAGAGTCATTGCATGTTTGTTCTTATACTAAAACCACAAACCAGCACTAGAGTCATTGCATGTGTGTTCTTTTCCACAGACCACACATGGAACCACCAGTGGTCATTGCATGTGTGTTCTTTCCACAAACCAGATATGGATCAACCAGAGTCATTGCATGTGTGTTCTTTCCACAAACCACACATGGATCAACCACTAGAGTCATTGCATGTTTCTTCTTATACTAAAATCACAAACCAGCACTAGAGTCATTGCATGTGTGTTCTTTTCCACAAACCACACATGGATCCACCAGTGGTCATTGCATGTGTGTTCTTTCCACAAACCACATATGGATCAACCAGAGTCATTGCATGTGTGTTCTTTCCACAAAGCACATGTGGACCCATTACAGTCATTGCATGTGTGTTATTTCCACAAACCACACATGGATCAACCACTAGAGTCATTGCATATGTGTTATTTCCACAAACCACACATGGATCAACCACTAGAGTTATTGCATGTGTGTTCTTATACTAAAACCAACACT
The DNA here is from genome assembly GCA_916181665.1 of Avena sativa. NCBI lineage: Eukaryota > Viridiplantae > Streptophyta > Magnoliopsida > Poales > Poaceae > Avena > Avena sativa. The sequence continues at coordinate 224,580,472 of OV702286.1, forward strand.
AGAGTCATTGCATGTGTGTTTTTTTCACAAACCACACATGGATCAACCACTAGAGTCATTGCATGTGTGTTATTTCCACAAACCACACATGGATCAACCACTGGTCATTGCATGTGTGTTCTTTTCCACAAACTACACATGGATCCACCAGTGGTCATTGCATGTGTGTTCTTTCCACAAACCACATATGGATCAACCAGAGTCATTGCATCTGTGTTCTTTCCACAAACCACACATGGATCAACCACTAGAGTCATTGCATGTTTGTTCTTATACTAAAACCACAAACCAGCACTAGAGCCATTGCATGTGTGTTCTTTTCTACAAACCACACATGGATCCACCAGTAGTCATTGCATGTGTGTTCTTTCCACAAACCACACATGGATCAACCACTGGAGTCATTGCGTGTTTGTTCTTATACTAAAACCACAAACCAGCACTAGAGTCATTGCATGTGTGTTCTTTTCCACAAACTACACATGGATCCACTAGTGGTCATTGCATGTGTGTTCTTTCCACAAACCACATATGGATCAACCAGAGTCATTGCATCTGTGTTCTTTCCACAAACCACACATGGATCAACCACTAGAGTCATTGCATGTTTGTTCTTATACTAAAACCACAAACCAGCACTAGAGCCATTGCATGTGTGTTCTTTTGTACAAACCACACATGGATCCACCAGTGGTCATTGCATGTGTGTTCTTTCCACAAACCACACATGGATCAACCACTGGAGTCATTGCGTGTTTGTTCTTATACTAAAACCACAAACCAGCACTAGAGTCATTGCATGTGTGTTCTTTTCCACAAACAACACATGGATCCACCAGTGGTCATTGTATGTGTGTTCTTTCCACAAACCACATATGGATCAACCAGAGTCATTGCATGTGTGTTCTTTCCACAAACCACACATGGATCAACCACTAGAGTCATTGAATGTTTGTTCTTATAATAAAACCACAAACCAGCACTAGAGTCATTTCATGTGTGTTCTTTTCCACAAACCACATATGGATCCACTAGTGGTCATTGCATGTGTGTTATTTCCACAAACCACATATGGATCAACCAGAGGCATTGGATGTGTGTTCTTTCCACAAACCACACATGGATTAACCACTAGAGTCATTGCATGTGTGTTCTTATACTAAAACCACAAACTAGTACTAGAGTCATTGCATGTGTCTTCTTTTCCCAAAACCACACATGGATCCACCAGTGGTCATTGCATGTGTGTTCTTTCCACAAACACCATATGGATCAACCAGTGGTCATTGCATTTGTGTTCTTTTCCACAAACCACACATTGATCCACCAGTGGTCATTATATGTGTGTTCTTTCCACAAACCACATATGGATCAACCAGAGTCATTGCATCTGTGTTCTTTCCACAAACCACACATGGATCAACCACTAGAGTCATTGCATGTTTGTTCTTATACTAAAACCACAAACCAGCACTAGAGCCATTGCATGTGTGTTCTTTTCTACAAACCACACATGGATCCACCAGCGGTCATTGCATGTGTGTTCTTTCCACAAACCACATATGGATCAACCATAGTCATTTCATGTGTGTTCTTTCCACAAACCACACATGGATCAACCACTGGAGTCATTGCATGTTTGTTCTTATACTAAAACCACAAACCAGCACTAGAGTCATTGCATGTGTGTTTTTCCACAAACAACACATGGATCCACCAGTGGTCATTGTATGTGTGTTCTTTCCACAAACCAGATATGGATCAACCAGAGTCATTGCATGTGTGTTCTTTCCACAAACCACACATGGATCAACCACTAGAGTCATTGCATGTTTGTTCTTATACTAAAACCACAAACCAGCACTAGAGTCATTGCATGTGTGTACTTTTCCACAAACCACACATGGATCCACCAGTGGTCATTGCATGTGTGTTCTTTCCACAAACCACATATGGATCAACCAGAGTCATTGCATGTGTGTTCTTTCCACAAAGCACATGTGGACCCATTACAGTCATTGCATGTGTGTTATTTCCACAAACCACACATGGATCAACCACTAGAGTCATTGCATATGTGTTATTTCCACAAACCACACATGGATCAACCACTAGAGTCATTGCATGTGTGTTCTTATACTAAAACCAACACTAGAGTCATTGCATGTGTGTGTTTTTCACAAACCACACAGGGATCAACCACTAGAGTCATTGCATGTGTGTTATTTCCACAAACCACACATGGATCAACCACTGGTCATTGCATGTGTGTTCTTTTCGACAAACTACACATGGATCCACCAGTGGTCATTGCATGTGTGTTCTTTCCACAAACCACATATGGATCAACTAGAGTCATTGCATCTGTGTTCTTTCCACAAACCACACATGGATCAACCACTAGAGTCATTGCATGTTTGTTCTTATACTAAAACCACAAACCAGCACTAGAGCCATTGCATGTGTGTTCTTTTCTACAAACCACACATGGATCCACCAGTGGTCATTTCATGTGTGTTCTTTCCACAAACCACATATGGATCAACCATAGTCATTGCATGTGTGTTATTTCCACAAATCACACATGGATCAACCACTGGAGTCATTGCATGTTTGTTCTTATACTAAAACCTTAAACCAGCACTAGAGTCGTTGCATGTGTGTTCTTTTCCACAAACAACACATGGATCCACCAGTGGTCATTGTATGTGTGTTCTTTCCACAAACCACATATGGATCAACTAGAGTCATTGCATGTGTGTTCTTTCCACAAACCACACATGGATCAACCACTAGAGTCATTGCATGTTTGTTCTTATAATAAAACATCAAACCAGCACTAGAGTCATTGCATGTGTGTTCTTTTCCACAAACCACATATGGATCCACTAGTGGTCATTGCATGTTTGTTATTTCCACAAACCACATATGGATCAACCAGAGTCATTGGATGTGTGTTCTTTCCACAAACCACACATGGATTAACCACTAGAGTCATTGCATGTGTGTTCTTATACTAAAACCACAAACTAGTACTAGAGTCATTGCATGTGTCTCCTTTTCCACAAACCACACATGGATCCACCAGTGGTCATTGCATGTGTGTTCTTTTCACAAACACCATATGGATCAACCAGTGGTCCTTGCATTTGTGTTCTTTTCCACAAACCACACATGGATCCACCAGTGGTCATTGTATGTGTGTTCTTTCCACAAACCACATATGGATCAACCAGAGTCATTGCATGTGTGTTCTTTCCACAAACCACACATGGATCAACCACTAGAGTCATTGCATGTTTGTTCTTATAACAAAACCACAAACCAGCACTAGAGTCATTGCATGTGTGTGTTCTTTTCCACAAACCACACATGGATCAACCACTAGAGTCATTGCATGAGTGTTCTTATACTAAAACCAACACTAGAGTCATTGCATGTGTGTTATTTCCACAAACCACACATGGATCAACCACTAGAGTCATTGCATGTGTGTTCTTTTCCACAAACTACACATGGATTCACCAGTGGTCATTGCATGTGTGTTCTTTCCACAAACCACATATGGATCAACCAGATTCTTTGCATGTGTGTTCTTTCCACAAACCACACATGGATCAACCACTAGACTCATTGCATGTTTGTTCTTATACTAAAACCACAAACCAGCACTAGAGTCATTGCATGTGTGTTCTTTTCCAAAAACCACACATGGATCCACCAGTGGTCATTGCATGTGTGTTCTTTCCACAAACCACATATGGATCAACCAGAGTCATTCCATGTGTGTTCTTTCCACAAACCACACATGGATCAACCACTGGTCATTGCATGTGTGTTCTTTTCCACAAACCACACATGGATCCACCAGTGGTCATTGCATGCGTGTTCTTTCCACAAACCACATATGGATCAACCAGAGTCATGGCATCTGTGTTCTTTCCACAAACCACACATGGATCAACCACTAGACTCATTGCATGTTTGTTCTTATACTAAAACCACAAACCAGCACTAGAGCCATTGCATGTGTGTTCTTTTCTACAAACCACACATGGATCCACCAGTGGTCATTGCATGTGTGTTCTTTCCACAAACCACATATGGATCAACCATAGTCATTGCATGTGTGTTCTTTCCACAAACCACACATGGATCAACAACTGGAGTCATTGCATGTTTGTTCTTATACTAAAACCACAAACCAGCACTAGAGTCATTGCATGTGTGTTCTTTTCCACAAACAACACATGGATCCACCAGTGGTCATTGTATGTCTGTTCTTTCCACAAACCACATATGGATCAACCAGAGTCATTGCATGTGTGTTCTTTCCACAAACCACACATGGATCAACCACTAGAGTCATTGCATGTTTGTTCTTATAATAAAACCACAAACCAACACTAGAGTCATTGCATGTGTGTTCTTTTCCACAAACCACATATGGATCAACCAGAGTCATTGGATGTGTGTTCTTTCCACAAACCACACATGGATTAACCACTAGAGTCATTGCATGTGTGTTCTTATACTAAAACCACAAACTAGTACTAGAGTCATTGCATGTGTCTTCTTTTCCACAAACCACACATGGATCCACCAGTGGTCATTGCATGTGTGTTCTTTCCACAAACACCATATGGATCAACCAGTGGTCATTGCAGTTGTGTTCTTTTCCACAAACCACACATGGATCCACCAGTGGTCATTATATGTGTGTTCTTTCCACAAACCACATATGGATCAACCAGAGTCATTGCATGTGTGTTCTTTCCACAAACCACACATGGATCAACCACTAGAGTCATTGCATGTTTGTTCTTATAATAAAACCAGAAACCAGCACTAGAGTCATTGCATGTGTGTGTTCTTTTCCACAAACCACACATGGATCAACCACTAGAGTCATTGCATGAGTGTTCTTATACTAAAACCAACACTAGAGTCATTGCATGTGTGTTATTTCCACAAACCACACATGGATCAACCACTAGAGTCATTGCATGTGTGTTCTTATACTAAAACCACACATGGATCCACCAGTGGTCATTGCATGTGTGTTCTTTCCACAAACCACATATGGATCAACCAGATTCTTTGCATGTGTGTTCTTTCCACAAACCACACATGGATCAACCACTAGAGTCATTGCATGTTTGTTCTTATACTAAAACCACAAACCAGCACTAGAGTCATTGCATGTGTGTTCTTTTCCAAAAACCACACATGGATCCACCAGTGGTCATTGCATGTGTGTTCTTTCCACAAACCACATATGGATCAACCAGAGTCATTGCATGTGTGTTCTTTCCACAAACCACACATGGATCAACCACTAGAGTAATTGCATGTTTGTTCTTATACTAAAACCACAAACCAGCACTAGAGTCATTGCATGTGTGTTCTTTTCCACAGACCACACATGGAGCCACCAGTGGTCATTGCATGTGTGTTCTTTCCACAAACCACATATGGATCAACCAGAGTCATTGCATGTGTGTTATTTCCACAAACCACACATGGATCAACCACTAGAGTCATTGCATGTGTGTTCTTTTCCACAAACTACACATGGATTCACCAGTGGTCATTGCATGTGTGTTCTTTCCACAAACCACATATGGATCAACCAGATTCTTTGCATGTGTGTTCTTTCCACAAACCACACATGGATCAACCACTAGACTCATTGCATGTTTGTTCTTATACTAAAACCACAAACCAGCACTAGAGTCATTGCATGTGTGTTCTTTTCCAAAAACCACACATGGATCCACCAGTGGTCATTGCATGTGTGTTCTTTCCACAAACCACATATGGATCAACCAGAGTCATTCCATGTGTGTTCTTTCCACAAACCACACATGGATCAACCACTGGTCATTGCATGTGTGTTCTTTTCCACAAACCACACATGGATCCACCAGTGGTCATTGCATGCGTGTTCTTTCCACAAACCACATATGGATCAACCAGAGTCATGGCATCTGTGTTCTTTCCACAAACCACACATGGATCAACCACTAGACTCATTGCATGTTTGTTCTTATACTAAAACCACAAACCAGCACTAGAGCCATTGCATGTGTGTTCTTTTCTACAAACCACACATGGATCCACCAGTGGTCATTGCATGTGTGTTCTTTCCACAAACCACATATGGATCAACCATAGTCATTGCATGTGTGTTCTTTCCACAAACCACACATGGATCAACAACTGGAGTCATTGCATGTTTGTTCTTATACTAAAACCACAAACCAGCACTAGAGTCATTGCATGTGTGTTCTTTTCCACAAACAACACATGGATCCACCAGTGGTCATTGTATGTCTGTTCTTTCCACAAACCACATATGGATCAACCAGAGTCATTGCATGTGTGTTCTTTCCACAAACCACACATGGATCAACCACTAGAGTCATTGCATGTTTGTTCTTATAATAAAACCACAAACCAACACTAGAGTCATTGCATGTGTGTTCTTTTCCACAAACCACATATGGATCAACCAGAGTCATTGGATGTGTGTTCTTTCCACAAACCACACATGGATTAACCACTAGAGTCATTGCATGTGTGTTCTTATACTAAAACCACAAACTAGTACTAGAGTCATTGCATGTGTCTTCTTTTCCACAAACCACACATGGATCCACCAGTGGTCATTGCATGTGTGTTCTTTCCACAAACACCATATGGATCAACCAGTGGTCATTGCAGTTGTGTTCTTTTCCACAAACCACACATGGATCCACCAGTGGTCATTATATGTGTGTTCTTTCCACAAACCACATATGGATCAACCAGAGTCATTGCATGTGTGTTCTTTCCACAAACCACACATGGATCAACCACTAGAGTCATTGCATGTTTGTTCTTATAATAAAACCAGAAACCAGCACTAGAGTCATTGCATGTGTGTGTTCTTTTCCACAAACCACACATGGATCAACCACTAGAGTCATTGCATGAGTGTTCTTATACTAAAACCAACACTAGAGTCATTGCATGTGTGTTATTTCCACAAACCACACATGGATCAACCACTAGAGTCATTGCATGTGTGTTCTTATACTAAAACCACACATGGATCCACCAGTGGTCATTGCATGTGTGTTCTTTCCACAAACCACATATGGATCAACCAGATTCTTTGCATGTGTGTTCTTTCCACAAACCACACATGGATCAACCACTAGAGTCATTGCATGTTTGTTCTTATACTAAAACCACAAACCAGCACTAGAGTCATTGCATGTGTGTTCTTTTCCAAAAACCACACATGGATCCACCAGTGGTCATTGCATGTGTGTTCTTTCCACAAACCACATATGGATCAACCAGAGTCATTGCATGTGTGTTCTTTCCACAAACCACACATGGATCAACCACTAGAGTAATTGCATGTTTGTTCTTATACTAAAACCACAAACCAGCACTAGAGTCATTGCATGTGTGTTCTTTTCCACAGACCACACATGGAGCCACCAGTGGTCATTGCATGTGTGTTGTTTCCACAAACCAGTTATGGATCAACCAGAGTCATTGCATGTGTGTTCTTTCCACAAACCACACATGGATCAACCATTAGAGTCATAGCATGTTTGTTCTTATACTAAAACCACAAACCAGCACTAGAGTCATTGCATGTGTGTTCTTTTCCACAAACCACACATGGATCCACCAGTGGTCATTGCATGTGTGTTCTTTCCACAAACCACATATGGATCAACCAGAGTCATTGCATGTGTGTTCTTTCCACAAACCACATGTGGACCCATTACAGTCATTGCATGTGTGTTATTTCCACAAACCACACATGGATCAACCACTAGAGTCATTGCATATGTGTTATTTCCACAAACCACACATGGATCAACCACTAGTCATTGCATGTGTGTTCTTATACTAAAACCAACACTAGAGTCATTGCATGTGTGTTCTTTTCACAAACCACACATGGATCAACCACTAGAGTCATTGCATGTGTGTTATTTCCACAAACCACACATGGATCAACCAGTGGTCATTGCATGTGTGTTCTTTTCCACAAACCACACATGGATCCACCAGTGGTCATTGCATGTGTGTTCTTTCCACAAACAACATATGGATCAACCAGAGTCATTGCATCTGTGTTATTTCCACAAACCACACATGGATCAACCACTAGAGTCATTGCATGTTTGTTCCTATACTAAAACCACAAACAAGCACTAGAGCCATTGCATGTGTGTTCTTTTCTACAAACCACACATGGATCCACCAGTGGTCATTGCATGTGTGTTCTTTCCACAAACCACATATGGATCAACCATAGTCATTGCATGTGTGTTCTTTCCACAAACCACACATGGATCAACCACTGGAGTCATTGCATGTTTGTTCTTATACTAAAATCACAAACCAGCACTAGAGTCATTGCATGTGTTTGCTTTTCCACAAACAACACATGGATCCACCAGTGGTCATTGCATGTGTGTTCTTTCCACAAACACCATATGGATCAACCAGTGGTCATTGCATTTGTGTTCTTTTCCACAAACCACACATGGATCCACCAGTGGTCATTGCATGTGTGTTCTTTCCACAAACCACATATGGATCAACTAGAGTCATTGCATGTGTGTTCTTTCCACAAACCACACATGGATCAACCACTAGAGTCATTGCATGTTTGTTCTTATACTAAACCACAAACCACCACTAGAGTCATTGCATGTGTGTTCTTTTCCACAAACCACACATGGATCCACCAGTGGTCATTGCATGTGTGTTCTTTCCACAAACCACATATGGATCAACTAGAGTCATTGCATGTGTGTTCTTTCCACAAACCACACATGGATCAACCACTAGAGTCATTGCATGTTTGTTCTTATACTAAACCACAAACCAGCACTAGAGTCATTGCATGTGTGTTCTTTTCCACAAACCACACGTGGATCCACCAGTGGTCATTGCATGTGTGTTCTTTCCACAAACCACATATGGATCAACCATAGTCATTGCATGTGTGTTCTTTCCACAAACCACACATGGATCAACCACTGGAGTCATTGCATGTTTGTTCTTATACTAAAACCACAAACCACCACTAGAGTCATTGCATGTGTGTTCTTTTCCAGAAACCACACATGGATCCACCAGTGGTCATTGCATGTGTGTTCCTTCCACAAACCACATATGGATCAACCAGAGTCATTGCATGTGTGTTCTTTACACAAACCACAGATGGATCAACCACTAGAGTCATTTCATGTTTGTTCTTATACTAAAACCACAAACCAGCACTAGAGTCATTTCATGTGTGTTCTTTTCCACAAACCACACATGGATCCACTAGCTCATTCCATGTGTGTTCTTTTCCACAAACAACTTATGGATCAACCAGTGGTCATTGCATGTGTGTTCTTTTCACAAACCACACGTGGACGCACTAGAGTCATTGCATGTGTGTTCTTATACTAAAACCAACACTAGAGTCATTGCATGTGTGTTATTTCCACAAACCACACATGGATCAACCACTAGAGTCATTGCATGTGTTAGTTCTTTTCCACAAACCACACATGAATCCACCACTAGAGTCGTTGCATGTGTGTTCTTATACTAAAACCAACACTAGAGTCATTGCATGTGCGTTATTTCTATAAACCACACATGGAGCAACTAGTGGTCATTGCATGTGTGTTCTTTTCCACAAACCACATATGGATCCACTAGTGGTCATTGCATGTGTGTTATTTCCACAAACCACATATGGATCAACCAGAGTCATTGGATGTGTGTTCATTCCACAAACCACACATGGATTAACCACTAGAGTCATTGCATGTGTGTTCTTATACTAAAACCACAAACTAGTACTAGAGTCATTGCATGTGTCTTCTTTTCCACAAACCACACATGGATCCACCAGTGGTCATTGCATGTGTGTTCTTTCCACAAACACCATATGGATCAACCAGTGGTCATTGCATTTGTGTTCTTTTCCACAAACCACACATGGATCCACCAGTGGTCATTGCATGTGTGTTCTTTCCACAAACCACATATGGATCAACTAGAGTCATTGCATGTGTGTTCTTTCCACAAACCACACATGGATCAACCACTAGAGTCATTGCATGTTTGTTCTTATACTAAACCACAAACCAGCACTAGAGTCATTGCATGTGTGTTCTATTCCACAAACCACACATGGATCCACCAGTGGTCATTGCATGTGTGTTCTTTCCACAAACCACACATGGATCAGCAACTAGAGTCATTCAATCTTATACTAAACCACAAACCAGCACTAGAGTCATTGCATGTGTGTTCTTTTCCACAAACCACACATGGATCCACCAGTGGTCATTGCATGCGTGTTCTTTCCACAAACCACATATGGATCAACCATAGTCATTGCATGTGTGTTGTTTCCACAAACCACACATGGATCAACCACTGGAGTCATTGCATGTTTGTTCTTATACTAAAACCACAAACCAGCACTAGAGTCGTTGCATGTGTGTTCTTTTCCACAAACCACACATGGATCCACCAGTGGTCATTGCATGTGTGTTCTTTACACAAACCACATATGGATCAACCAGAGTCATTGCATGTGTGTTCTTTCCACAAACCACACATGGATCAACCACTAGAGTCATTGCATGTTTGTTCTTATACTAAAACCACAAACCAGCACTAGAGTCATTTCATGTGTGCTCTTTTCCACAAACCACACATGGATCCACTAGACTCATTGCATGTGTGTTCTTTTCCACAAACAACTTATGGATCAACCAGTGGTCATTGCATGTGTGTTCTTTTCACAAACCACACGTGGACGCACTAGAGTCATTGCATGTGTGTTCTTATACTAAAACCAACACTAGAGTCACTGCATATGTGTTATTTCCACAAACCACACATGGATCAACCACTAGAGTCATTGCATGTGTGTGTTCTTTTCCACAAACCACACATGAATCCACAACTAGAGTTGTTGCATGTGTGTTCTTATACTAAAACCAACACTAGAGTCATTGCATGTGCGTTATTTCCATAAACCACACATGGATCAACCAGTGGTCATTGCATGTGTGTTCTTTTCCACAAACCACACATGGATCCACCAGTGGTCATTTCATGTGTGTTCTTTCCACCAACCACATATGGATCAACCAGAGTCATTGAATGTGTGTTCTTTCCACAAACCACACATGGATCAACCACTAGAGTCATTGCATGTGTGTTCTTATACTAAAACCACAAACCAGCACTAGAGTCATTTCATGTGTGTTCTTTTCCACAAACCACACATGGATCAACTAGATTCATTGAATGTGTGTTCTTTTCCACAAACAACTTATGGATCAACCAGTGGTCATTGCATGTGTGTTCTTTTCACAAACCACATGTGGACCCACTAGAGTCATTGCATGTGTGTTCTTATACTAAAACTAGCACTAGAGTCATTGTATGTGTGTTCTATCTACAAACCACACATGAATCCACCACTGTCATTGCATGGGTGTTCTTTCCACAAACCACACATGGATCAACCACTAGAGTTATTGCATGTGTGTTCTTTCCACAAACCACATATGGATCAACCAGTGGTCATTGCATGTGTGTTCTTTTCCATAAACCACTTATGGATCCATTACAGTCATTGCATGTGTGTTATTTCCACAAACCACACATGGATCAACCACTAGAGTCATTGCATGTGTGTTATTTCCACAAACCACACATGGATCAACCACTAGAGTCATTGCATGTGTGTTCTTTTCCACAAACCACACATGGATCCACCAGTGGTCATTGCATGTGTGTTATTTCCACAAACCACATATGGATCAACCAGTGGTCATTGCATGTGTGTTCTTTTCCACAAACCACACATGGATCCACCAGTGGTCATTGCATGTATGTTCTTTACACAAACCATATATGGATCAACAAGAGTCATTGCATGTGTGTTCTTTCCACAAACCACACATGGATCAACCACTAGAGTCATTGCATGTTTGTTCTTATACTAAACCACAAACAGCACTAGAGTCATTGCATGTTTGTTCTTTTCTACAAACCACACATGGATCCACCAGTGGCCATTGCATGTGTGTTCTTTCCACAAACCACATATGGATCAACCAGAGTCATTGCATGTGTGTTCTTTCCACAAACCACACATGGATCAACCACTGTAGTCATTGCATGTTTGTTCTTATACTAAAACCACAAACCAGCACTAGAGTCATTGCATGTGTGTTCTTTTCCACAAACCACACATGGATCCACCAGTGGTCATTGCATGTGTGTTCTTTCCACAAACCACATATGGATCAACCAGAGTCATTGCATGTGTGTTCTTTCCACAAACCACACATGGATCAACCACTAGAGTCATTACATATTTGTTCTTATACTAAAACCACAAACCACCACTAGAGTCATTGCATGTGTGTTCTTTTCACAAACCACATGTGGACCCACTAGAGTCATTGCATGTGTGTTCTTATACTAAAACTAGCACTAGAGTCATTGTATGTGTGTTCTATCTACAAACCACACATGAATCCACCACTGTCATTGCATGTGTGTTCTTTCCACAAACCACACATGGATCAACCACTAGAGTTATTGCATGTGTGTTCTTTCCACAAACCACATATGGATCAACCAGTGGTCATTGCATGTGCGTTCTTTTCCATAAACCACTTATGGATCCATTACAGTCATTGCATGTGTGTTATTTCCACAAACCACACATGGATCAACCACTAGAGTCATTGCATGTGTGTTATTTCCACAAACCACACATGGATCAACCACTAGAGTCATTGCATGTGTGTTCTTTTCCACAAACCACACATGGATCCACCAGTGGTCATTGCATGTGTGTTATTTCCACAAACCACATATGGATCAACCAGTGGTCATTGCATGTGTGTTCTTTTCCACAAACCACACATGGATCCACCAGTGGTCATTGCATGTATGTTCTTTACACAAACCATATATGGATCAACAAGAGTCATTGCATGTGTGTTCTTTCCACAAACCACACATGGATCAACCACTAGAGTCATTGCATGTTTGTTCTTATACTAAACCACAAACAGCACTAGAGTCATTGCATGTTTGTTCTTTTCTACAAACCACACATGGATCCACCAGTGGCCATTGCATGTGTGTTCTTTCCACAAACCACATATGGATCAACCAGAGTCATTGCATGTGTGTTCTTTCCACAAACCACACATGGATCAACCACTGTAGTCATTGCATGTTTGTTCTTATACTAAAACCACAAACCAGCACTAGAGTCATTGCATGTGTGTTCTTTTCCACAAACCACAGATGGATCCACCAGTGGTCATTGCATGTGTGTTCTTTCCACAAACCACATATGGATCAACCAGAGTCATTGCATGTGTGTTCTTTCCACAAACCACACATGGATCAACCACTAGAGTCATTACATATTTGTTCTTATACTAAAACCACAAACCACCACTAGAGTCATTTCATGTGTGTTATTTTCCACAAACCACACATGGATCCACTAGACTCATTGTATGTGTGTTCTTTTCCACAAACAACTTATGGATCAACCAGTGGTCATTGCATGTGTGTTCTTTTCACAAACCACATGTGGACCCACTAGAGTCATTGCATGTGTGTTCTTATACTAAAACTAGCACTAGAGTCATTGCATGTGCGTTCTATCCACAAACCACACATGGATCCACCACAGTCATTGCATGTGTGTTCTTAACACAAACCACACATGGATTAACCACTAGAGTTATTGCATGTGTGTTCTTTCCACAAACCACACATGGATCAACCACTAGAGTCATTGAATGTGTGTTATTTCCACAAACCACACATGGATCAACCACTAGAGTCATTGCATGTGTGTTCTTTTCCACAAACCATACATGGATCCACCAGTGGTCATTGCATGTGTGTCCTTTCCACAAACCACATATGGATCAACCAGAGTCATTGCATGTGTGTTCTTTTCACAAACCACACATGGATCAACCACTAGAATCATTGCATGTTTGTTCTTATACTAAAACTACAAACCAGCACTAGAGTCATTGCATTTGTGTTCTTTTCCACAAACCACACATGGATCCACCAGTGGTCATTGCATGTGTGTTCTTTCCACAAACCACATATGGATCAACCAGAGTCATTGCATGTGTGTTCTTTCCACAAACCACACATGGATCAACCACTAGAGTCATTGCATGTTTGTTCTTATACTAAACCACAAACCAGCACTAGAGTCATTGCATGTGTGTTCTTTTCCACAAACCACACATGGATCCACCAATGGTCATTGCATGTGTGTTCTTTCCACAAACCACATATGGATCAACCAGAGTGATTGCATGTGTGTTCTTTCCACAAACCACACATGGATAAACCACTAGAGTCAATGCATGTTTGTTCTTATAAGAAAACCACAAACCAGCACTAGAGTCATTGCATGTGTGTTCTTTTCCACAAACCACACATGGATCAACCACTAGAGTCATTGCATGTGTGTTCTTTTCCACAAACCACACATGGATCCACCAGTGTTCATTGCATGTGTGTTCTGTCCACAAACCACATATGGATCAACCAGAGTCATTGCATGTGTGTTCTTTCCACAAACCACACATGGATCAACCACTAGAGTCATTGCATGTTTGTTCTTATACTAAAACCACAAACCAGCACTAGAGTCATTGCATGTGTGTTCTTTTCCACAAACCACATATGGATCCACCAGTGGTCATTGCATGTGTGTTATTTCCACAAACCACATATGGATCAACCAGAGTCATTGCATGTGTGTTCTTTCCACAAACCACACATGGATCAACCACTAGAGTCATTGCATGTGTGTTATTTCCACAAACCACACATGGATCAACCACTAGAGTCATTGCATGTGTGTTGTTTCCACAAACCACACATGGATCAACCACTAGAGTCATTGCATATGTGTTATTTCCACAAACCACACATGGATCAACCACTAGAGTCATTGCATGTGTGTTCTTATACTAAAACCAACACTAGAGTCATTGCATGTGTGTTCTTTTCACAAACCAGACATAGATCAACCACTAGAGTCATTGCATGTGTGTTATTTCCACAAACCACACATGGATCAACTAGTGGTCATTGCATGTGTGTTCTTTTCCACAAACCACACCTGGATCCACTAGTGGTCATTGCATGTGTGTTCTTTCCACAAACCACATATGGATCCATTTGAGTAATTACATGTTTGTTCTTATACTAAAACCACAAACCAGCACTAGAGTCATTGCATGTGTGTTTGTTGGGGATATACTTTCCGGGTATCCGCACAGTTACTCACTGACCAGGGTGGCCCACTTCGGGTTAGAGCTTTGCTTCACGGGCGGCCCAGTCAGGGAGAAAGACGGAGTCCAATCTGGCTACGGGAAGGCCCAGAAGACTTACCGATTTAGGCCCATAATGTTACTTGTAGTTCAAGATGTACTCTGTAACCGACTCTTAGTCGTAGCCGGATAGATCTCTCCTGTAAACCCTAGGCCGGATATCTATATAAGCCGTCCTAGGGAGAGCCTTTAGGGCACCTCAATAGTCTACAATCTCAACTCACACAGGCGAAACCCTTGTAACCCATATTCCGGCTCTGCCGTATTACAGGATTGCTAGCAGGAGTAGAATCCGTCCAAAGCCGGCGGATTCGAACCTGGGTAAACTTGTGTGCTCAACATCCCGGAATACCGTACGTCTCACCCCTCTCTCTTCCGCACGCCTCGAGGACCCCCTCATGGCGTACTTGTCATCAATCCGACGACAGTTGGCGCCCACCGTGGGGCAAGTGAGCTACGGATCTGCGTTCCGAGCGAAATCTGCAAGAATCGGAATCAGAGAGACTATCGCCGTCGGTGGCATCCTCTACGCCAGCGACGTCCCTCTCATCGTTCTCGAAGAGACTTGGATTCTGGCAAAGGAGGCCGTGACTGCTTACACAATCATGTCTTTTGGCGAGATCGATGTTTACATCGGTTTCGCTGAAACTTCCCAACCCACCCCAGCGGTGATGATAGAGGAAGAAGAATTTTCTGGGTCCCCTTTGTCCACGGAGGCAGCAGAGTTCCGGATCTCAAAAACCCTAATCCCACCCATCCCGCACCAGTTGCGGAGATAGTGGAGAAACCCGAACATGAAGAAGACCTAGCGGTCAACGTCGAATCTAGAGTGGATCTCCCCGGAGGAGCCGAATCCCAGATCGACCCACCCGTGGAAGTCGAAATCCAGGAGGAGCATATCAACGACACTAATTTCGGCTCTGATGATACCAGAACAGACAGGCCTTTCCTAAGGTACACACTACGACGTATGATACTGCAAGGCGAAAGCGCAGATGCAATCCTCGAGACCATCAAAAGTTTTGATATGGCTGATCGCGAAAGCCGCAAGTACCTCAGGAAACACGCATCGCACTTCGTCGGATATGTGGGATCCGGATCCGGCTCTGCCGATGCTAGAGAAAACACCGACTCGGTGTTGGAGGCAATTGGAACAAACGTCGATGTACCCGCATCCTCGGATGAGTCGATGACGTCAGCAGATTTCCGAAAGTTCTCTGCGGAATATGAAGAGGAGTATAACTCCAAAGCTACAGAAGAAGGAGAAGCCATGGACGAAGGATCCGGGGAACACTCTCCCAAATCGCAGGATGACATGGACGTCGGAGATAATCCCGAGGTCCAAATGTCCGAAAGTACCGATCAGAGCTTGACTCCGGGAAACGGACCCAAAGTCGTCTTTGCTACCGGCGCTGCCAAGAAGGCAAAGAAGAAGAACAAGAAAAACAAGACCCCGGCAAAAGACCCTCTGACAGAGGAGGTGATTGCCGAGGAATACGAGGAAGACTCGGATGGAGAGCTTATCCCAGATGAGCTGAAAAAAGAAGCATCGGTGGATGGACACGTGATCACTGAAGGTGCACGTAAACTCATCAATGCCGCATTAACCACACCTATCCCTACAGCTGCAGAACTTACTGCAGAGAGCTGGATGAAAGGGCGCAAGCCCTAGAAGCGCGTCGTCAACAACTCCTCGATGAAGCCAAAAACATCAAGGTGGAGAAGAAACGCATGTCGAACAAGGAGTACATGTCTCGTCTGCATCAGAAGACACGGAAGCGTCACATAGATGGCAACCAATTCCCACGTATCCGCGCCGTCCTTTTCGGAGATGAGATGGGGAAGCCACGGAAAGATAGCAACGGAGATTGGGTATACCCAACACCAGTACAAAATACCGTGGCAGCCCGAGAAATTCTATCGGCTAATCCAGGACCAGAGGAGATCCGTTTGGGTATCAAGCTACTCAACAAGGGACTGGAGCAGTAAAAGGTCGACCTGTCCGGAAGTCAGAAACTGGTCTCGGATTCTGACCAATGTCGCACAGATTCGGCATGGGCTGACGTAAGACCCCATTACGTTCTAGAGCAGCATTATCGCCCCGAACAACGGGAAGACAATTATTCGAGAACCGGATCGTTAGGACAGCATCGCAGGACTACACGTGGCTGGAGCAACATCGCACCAGCGGCCAAGAAAGACGCCATCACTGCCCTGAATCTGACGAACTCTCCCCGGCGAGAATCTAAGGATCGAAGGGGAGAAGATAAAGAGAAACGTCGGGAGGAGGATCGTCAGAGAATGCCACCTCCTAGACATGAGAACCGTCCGGCTGAGCCTCACTATGGTGGGAACGACGGATGAAGAAACGACAGAAACCATGCCGGTACAAGACGGCAGGGGGCTCGTCGTAGTCAAGACCCTCCTCGGAATCGGAATAATGAAGTTCCGGACGGAGGCCGACGATCAGCCGGAAACTATTCAGCTGCTCCACCCTCTCCACCACACAGTCATCACAACGGCTCCCATGGAGGGAAAGGAGGACGACATGGTGGAGGAGGTGGTGGCAGAAGCCGAAGTCCAGCTCCATGGCACCGCAGCCACAGCCGGCATTCAGGATGATCTCTATCCCCGAACGACGCAAGGCACATGATCAATTCCAACATAGAGGCTCGACGCTATGAAAACGATGACGTGTACGTGGGCCCAAAGTTCTTCGGTCCACGCATCAGAGCTACAAAATTCCCGGAAGGATTTGCTATCTCAAGACATATCCAATCCTACGACGACATTGCTCGGCCAAACACCTGGTTACAGGATTTCTTCCAAGCTTGCTGCAACGCCAAAGGCGAAAATAGCCTGGTCGCAACCCGATATCTCCCACTTATTTCGCGAAAGTTGGCACGATCATGGCTCAATGAACTTCCGGCAAACACCATCCATAACTGGTATGATTTACAAAGCGCGTTCTTTTGGAATTTCAAAGGCACATATCGGAGGCCCTGTACGGTTGGGGACCTACAGCGTTGCACCCAGAAAGCCGGAGAAACTTGCCGGGATTACCTCGGACGATGGATCGACACCAATAACTCCTGCGAAGGAGTAAATGATCAAACTGCGATGGAAGCTTTCATCGCAGGTCTCCCTATTGGTTTACTACGCCATCGCTTGAAGTGTGACAAGGTCACCGATTTGGGAGAGATGATAGAAACAGCGAGCAAGTATGCATATGCTGACGACGATGCAGAAGGACTACTCAATGCCCTAGCTATGCCTCAGTTGGCAAAACAACCGAAGCAACAAGCTCAGAAGCGCAAAAACACCTCGGAAGACAAACCCAACGCGGAAACAACGGTAGTCACTACTGTTTCTGGGTCTGGAGCATGAGGAGGACGTGGCGGAGGCCGCGGGCGTGGCCGTGGGACATCAAGGGTCCAAGGTAGAGGAGAACAACAACCAAGCAAAACCTACTCTTGGGCCGACATTGCCAATAACCCATGTGTGCATCACCTAGACGCCAGTGGGGGCTCGTCCCACACCAACGCTGAATGTCATTTCAATGACGACATCAAAAGAGATGACACCGCGGGCTACAAAGCTAAGCGGAAGAAGGGAAAGAAAAATCCCAAAAAAGACAAGGAGACCAAGGAAGATTCCGACATGGAGGAAGCTGATGCCTCGAATCCCAAGTCGGAAGGGAAGAAGACTTTTCCCACCAAGAAGGACACTTATGTCACCTTCCTCGGATCTCAACCAGCAAAGGTCAAGAAAGCAGTTCTACACGAGCTCAATGCAACAGTTCCGGCTGTCCCCCAGTATCTGGACTGGTCGGAAGTGGTAATCACGTTTGACCGCGATGATCTTCAGCCTAAGCTACATAGGCAAGGAAAATACGCCTTAATCGTCAATCCACTTATTGACGGTTATGGTTTCTCCAAGACCCTCATGGATGGTGGTAGCAGCATCAATATTTTCTATGTTGAAATGCTACGCCGGATGAAGATCTCGGAGACCCAGCTAAACCATAGCTCTGTGATTTTTCACGGAGTTGTCCCAGGAAGACAAGCTAATTCCCTAGGAGAGATCACTTTGGATGTTACCTTTGGAACTCCAAAGAATTATCGGACGGAGGCACTTTCCTTCGAAGTGGTCCCGTTCAAGAGTGCATACCACGCTATATTCGGATGTCTGGCTTACTGGGCTTTTATGGCTCATCCGTGTTACATTTACAATATGATGAAAATTCCAGGTCCCAACGGCGTGATCACCATCAAGGGAGACCCGAAGAGAGCGCGAGAGTGCGAGGATGGAAATGCCGCCTTTGCTGAAGCCGTGCTGCACGCCCAGGAGTACTAGGAGATCAAGAAGATCATAGATCCGTCCGAGATGCCCGCAACGAAGAAGGAGGTTACCAAGACAAATCCGGAGTTCAAGGCATCAGAAGAGACGAAGAAAGCGCCGTTGAAGGATGATGACCCCTCCAAGGTGACCCAGAGAGGCGTAGGCCTAGATAGCGCATAGGAAAGCGTGCTCGTCAAGTTCCTCCAAGAAAATCAAGATATCTTCGCATGGCAGCCATCTGACATGACCGGAGTACCTAGGGAACTTGCCGAGCACTCTCTAAATGTAAACCCGAATGCTAAACCCGTCAAACAGTCCTTACGATGGTTTGGTGACGAAAAGCGTAAGGCAGGAGCTAAGGAACTAGCACGGCTCGAGTTAGCCGGATTCATAGAAGAGGTCATCCACACTGAGTGGTCGGCCAATCCTATAATGGTCCCTAAAAAGGACACACTGATTTAAGGATGTGTGTTGATTATACTTCCTTGAACAAGGCTTGTCCAAAAGATCCGTTCACTCTACCTAGAATTGATCAAGTTATCGATTCTACGGCAGGCTCGGAACTCCTCTGTTTTCTCGATGCATATTCCGGTTATCACCAAATCCGGATGAAGGAATCTGATCAAATCAAAACTTCATTCATAACCCCTTCGGAACCTTTTGTTTTGTTACGATGCCCTTTGGGCTGAAGAACGCAGGAGCTACGTACCAGCGCACGATGCAGCGTTGCCTCCACGACCAACTCAGACGCAATGTACATGCATACGTGGATGATATCGCGGTGATGTCCAAAAAGAAGGAAACACTCATTTCCGACTTGGAGGAAACGTTCGCCAATCTACGAAAATACAACATCATGCTTAACCCGAAGAAATATTTCTTTGGAATACCAGCCGGAAAATTGTTAGGCTTCATCGTGTCTCAAAGAGGCATAGAGGTGAACCGCGACAAAATCAAGGCTATACTCAATATTTCTAGGCCAACTTGCCTGAAGGACGTACAAAGACTAACTGGTTGCATTGTTGCGGTCAGTCGATTTGTAAGCCGGCTTGGTGAAAGAGCCGCACCATTATACAAACTCCTGAAGAAGACCAAGGATTTTGTCTGGACTGACGAAGCTGAAGCTGCACTGCAAGACCTGAAGAAAGTACTCTCATCTGCTCCTATCCTCGCAGTGCCGGAACCTCAGGAACCGATGTTGCTTTATATTGCTGCGACAAATAAAGTCGTTAGTATCGTCATGGTAGTGGAGAGACCAGAGGAAAATCAGGAACACTTGGTGCAGCGTCCGACTTACTTTGTCAGCGAGGTCTTGACAGAATCAAAACAGCGATATCCGCACTATCAAAAGTTGGCTTACGGTGTTTTCCTAGCATCTCGTAAGTTACGACACTATTTTCAGGAGCATCCAATTACCGTGGTGAGCAAAGCTCCCATGAGAGACATAATCAACAATAGTGACGCCACAAGACGTGTCGCCAAATGGGGCATAGAGCTATCAGCTTTCGATATTGAGTATAAACCTCGGACAGCAATCAAATCCTAGTTCCTTGCCGACTTTGTCGCTGATTCGACAGAGACGAAGGAGAACATGGTCCTCCCTGAGTCGGAATACTGGACCCTCTTTTTCGATGGCTCTAAGGCTCGAGGGGGCTCGGGGGCTGGCGTGGTGCTCAAATCACCCCAAGGAGATAAACTATTATACGTGTTGCAGATCCACTTCATAGCAACAAACAATATTGCCGAGTATGAAGCACTACTGCATGGAATCCTGATTGCCAAGGATATTGGCATCTGACGTTTGATGTGTTACGGAGATTCGGATCTTGTTGCTCAGCAAGTCTCGGATATTTGTAATGCAAATAAGCACATGGTAGCATATAAAGCCGTCGTGGATGATCTATCTAAATCATTCGAAGGGTTTGAAGTTCAACACATCCCTCGAGTAGAAAATGAGGAAGCAGATGCACTATCCCGAATAGGCTCTGCGCGGAAAGAGGTCCCGGATGGCGCGTTTTTAGAGCACCTCAAAGTTCCCTTGATAAAGGGAGTAGATGAGGAATATCTGACCAAATCCGACTCACCTTTAATAGCGGTTCTGGCTGTAATTCCGAGCTGGACTCAACCCTACCTTGATTATTTGGTAGATGGCAAATTACCCGAAGACGAGGTGCTGAGCCGGCAGATTATCCGATGAGCAAAAGCCTATACTATTGTTAAGGGTGAGATCCATAAAAGGAGTGTTTCTAGGGGTTTTCAGCGCTGTGTATCTCCGGAAGAAGGAGTTAAAATCTTAAGGGAAATCCACGAAGGCGAGTGTGGTCACCACGCTGCAGCCAAATCTTTAGTGGCAAAAGCTTTTCGATATGGATTTTCTGGCTTACAGCTCAGGCAGATGCCGAACGATTAGTCAAGCCATGCAAAGGCTGCCAAAAGTACGCCAAACAAGCACATGTTCTGGCTGATCAGCTGCGAACAATACCTATAACATGGCCTTTTGCGGTCTGGGGGCTTGATATGGTAGGACCCTTTAAACGAGCTCCAAGTAGATTTACCCACCTCTTAGTGATGGTGGATAAATTCACCAAGTGGATCGAGGCTAAACTTGTCACTAGTTGTGATGGAGCAACAGCCAAAAGATTTGTCGAGGATGTTATAATCCGGTATGGTTATCCGCATAGCATTATCACGGACAACGGGAGTAATTTTTCTATGGGAGAACTGGCCGAATTCTGCGATGAGCAAAATATCCGGCTTGACATTGCGTAACATCCACAAGCTAATGGACAAGTCGAAAGAGCAAATGGTTTAATTCTACAAGGCCTGAAACCAAGACTCGAAGCACCACTACAACGTGCTGCGGGGGCTTGGGCAGAGGAACTACCCTCTATAATTTGGAGTTTACGAACAACTCCAAACAGGTCAACAGGATACACACCTTTCTTCTTGGTCTATGGCGCAGAAGCAGTTCTTCCTAGTGATTGAATTCATACTTCTCCCAGAGTGGTTGCGTATATCGAAGAGGATGCTGAGATTTCCCCAGTATGGGAAGGGCCCTTTTTAGTTAGTCGAGTATTGCACAATGGATCGTACTACTTAACTGACATGAGGCCAGTCAAAGAAAGACCTGCTACTAAGAAGAGAAAGAGAGTTGGAGGCAGTACAAATCCGGATGAGTTAGACAGACCATGGAATATTGCTCAGCTACGTCCCTTTTATTCTTAGTTTATCCTTCTTTGTAATCATACATATGTACATGTTCTATGAGAAATAAAAGTTTTGGTTGCCTCAAGTTTTTTTTGAGAAGTTTTTAGCCATCTTATTTCCGAATGATCATGTCATAGTCGAAAATCCCAGAATGCTTGAAAGGACTTTATGCTCATGTTCGTTCTGGTCTAGATTTCCGATTCTAAAAATTGCTACCTTCGGGTATAACTCTAAAAAAATTCTAGTCTTTACTTTGGTTATTTATCTGATTACCGGATGCGGGCATTTTCCGAGTAGTGAATTGTTGGTACTGGAAGCCGGCTTTGTTTCCGAGTTTAAACTGGTTTAGCAATTGAGCTCCGTTGCTCGGCAAAGTTTCCAGCTAAAGGTTTAGCCGGCTCACGAAAGGGACGAGGCGGAAAGCTAGATAAATGATAAGTCGAGACGAAAAGTATAAGTGCTTGTGTAAACATTTCAGGCACGCAAAAATTTCAAAAGTCAAAAGTGCTGAATAGATCAAAAGCTTAGCACTTGCAAAGATAAATAGTACTTAATATTTACAAACGCATCATGTTCTTTCACAGAATAATACATAAGTTGGTGGTCTATGATGCAGGAGGAGATGAAGGATCTACTGGCTCGCTGGTCACTCCGCCTTGATATCATTCCAAGATATCCGCATCCGAGTTGGTGCGTTCATCGTCAGAAACTTCTTCGGCTTCTTCTGCAGGAGGAGGCGGAGTAGCCACGCGGGTGAAGAAGGGGATCTCGTAGCTGGTCAGGTCAGCTACGTGGCACCCGTATCTGGCACAGGAGTGCATGATGGCTTGAAGGTCCTGCTCCTGGCCGTCTTCGTCTACCTTGCAGTACCCTTTAGTCACTTGCCATATTTCCATGTTTCCATGGTGGGTCATGACCATGGAGAGGGCGTTCTGCGCGGTAGTCCGCGTGTAGGACATATTCCAATCCCGAACAAGCTGCGGCATCTCCTTGGCCTTGTCCCGCACCTCAAAATCCGACATGCTTGGCATGTCCAGAATCCTAAGAGACTCGCCAATGTCCTCAAGGGACTAGCGGAAGTCATGAAGAAGATCATCGACTTGGGTAAGCCAGTGAGTGCAGGGCTCAGACGAGGAAGAGTCCGTCAACTTTAGAGGACCTATACACAAAACAAGTCAAGAAAAAACCGACATTGATAAAAGTCAAAGAAAAGATAAGTCAGAGAGATGGAACGTACCAAAAATGACGTCGTCAATCTTGGTCTTCTCCTCCCGGAGACTCTGGAGTTCAGCCTGGAGCGTCTGGGATATGTCCTTCTCTCTGCCAAGCTCATTCTTGAGGTCCGAGATTATTTTATCTTGAGCGGCAATCTTGTGATCGCGCTCTTCAGTGGCCATGGAGGAGGATTCCAGGACTTGAGCTATGCTCGTTTCATGATCCGCCTTGAGCTTATCCAGCTCTTGGCGAAGTCCCTTGTTTTCCACCACTAGGATTTTGAGGTTCTCGGCCTCTTCAATCATAGCGATGGATTGTTTCACCAACGCTGTAAGACAAAAAGAACAACAGTTTAGAAAAATTCGACATAGAAAAAGCAAAAGACAAGGTTTGAATCTCGAAATGTTTACCTTCGGCTTCATCCTTGGCTACCTTGAGCTCAACATTTTTAAGCCGGAGAGCTTTGATCTCTCTCCGCTTATCACAGACATTGGACAATAATTCCTGGTTATAGGAACATACTTTCTATAAGTCAGAATACCCAAAGTCAGAAAGCTACTTAAGACTCGGGCTAATATTTTTTGCTAAATATCAGCACGAGCCTTGGGGGCTACACTAGTTCGTTCTTTGGCATCCTAATGAAAGCATAAACTCGGATTCTATATCCTACTTCATGCTTGGGGGCTAGAGGGTATGATATAACACAATGTAAAAACAAGAGATGGAATTCCGACTTACATATTGCTCGCGGGTGAGTTTGTCTAAACCCGCGTTCACTTCAGCTGCCACCTTCTCGGCGAGAGTAAGAGGGATCACTGGGGCTGTTGGAAGCTCGCCAGTCCTGATCCTCTCGTTGCGAAGGCGGACTTGAGTGAGAAGGTCAGAGAACTTGACGTCCTCTGCTTCTTGCGCCTCCTCTTCAGGGGATAGATGGCTTTTGTCCAGGACTTGCCTGGCTAGCCGCTGGATCTCCTCTGCAGATTTACGGGTCAGGCCAAACTTGGCAAGACCCGGATTGTTGAGGAGGTTTTCGGTGAAGACTTCAGCCAAGGGATCATTACCCGAAGAGGGTTCACCTTATCTTGACCTGACGCACCCACAGTGGCGTCAGGTTGCAACCCAAGGATCGCAGGCTCCGTTTGAGGAGCCGGATCTTCTGCAGCATCCGACGAGATAACCAGAGTTGCAGAAGGTTGAGGGGCCGGAGTCGGAGGAGCTACGATAGGCGAAGATATGATAAGTTTCGTCTGGCGTAAGGGCTTCGAAGAAATCCCTTTCCCCTTGCCCTTGATGATCGATTTTGCTCTGAGAAGGTAACAAAGTCGGAAACGTTACATCTCAGAAAGAAGTTTAAGTAAAGCACAAAGACGGAAAAGTTGTGACGGAAAGGATACCTCTTCATGACAGGCACCTCCTTTGTGCCAACCGCTACTGTCTGAGCTTTGCGCTTCTTGAGCGCAAGATCCGGCAGTGGAACTACTTCCACCTCCTGAGAGAACTCCGGAGGGTATCCTTCGAGTGGAGCAAGTTCCGACTTGGGGATGTCAGCAAGCTGAAAACAAGAAAACACATCAGCATTGCAATATAACTCGAAGATAGAAACACATAAAAGATGTGATGATAAAAGCTTACCGGCACCACGGGGTTTTCCGCCGTGTGCATGTCCAGAGAAACCTCTGGAATCCGCCTCTCGATCCGCTCCTTGATCAGCCACTTGATTTGGCTTATGTAGCCTTGAGTGGTGTAGGCCTTGGGGCTGATGCGGAGGGAGTCGGTCAGAGAAGACGTGACGGAGTGCATCAGTCTATCCCCGTGATATGTACGCGGGCAAGGTACCAAAAAATTTCATCCAATGCGCGTGACAGGGCTTTTGAACCACGAAGGCGCGAGTTTTTTTGACAAGTCCACACGCTAGGTCCCCCACCTGTCAGCCGAATGTGGACGGTAGGATTCTGCCCGAGTTATTAAGTAGGGATAAATCACGCTTCACCACTACCCTGACATCCAAAGGCTCCACTTTCCTCTGCCCTCGCTCCCCTCGCTCATGGCTCGCAGCTCGTGCAGTTCGTCTCGGGTGGAATCAGGATCGGCTCAACGCTGTCAGGCGGGTGCCCCCATCAGGTACCGGAGGGCGCCCTACGATTACTACCCTGATATGTTGTGTTTGTGTGGTGAGAAGATGCCGAGATGGATTTCATGGACTGACGAAAATACTGCTAGAAAATTCAGCAACTGCAGCATCAGAGCGGTAAGTTCCTACTGTAGGTACAATGGTAACCCGGATCTAGAAAGCGTAATGTAATTATTTTTTTGTTTCCTTCGATCTACTACGTAGGAAGGGAGGGGGCTGACTGTGACAAGTTTGTGTGGATCGAAAAGCCACTGACAGGTTTTCACAGAGAGCTTGTTCAGGATATGTGTGATGCTGCGTGGGACAAGAAAGAAGAGATTCGTGCGATGGAGCGAGAGATCCGGGAGCTTCGCCAGGTGCAGGGGAGGCAGGGGCAGGGAGGTGGTGAGACAGACGGGCTCAAGATTAGGCCAGATGGTGGACACAATTTCCTCATTATCTGAGAATTATACGTTGCATTTGCAGTTTATATTGCCATGTCGTTGTCCAGCAGCTGAAATAAGTTGCTGCTTCATGGAGTGTAGCGGCCAGCTTAAGAAATTGTTTTCCAGCCCAGAAACTTATCATAAGTGTAATGCCAACAGTAGGGATTTATTAAGCGCCTATAAATAAATCATGTATGTGCCACTAACACCCATCGATTTTGGAGAGGATTTAACCGCTCAGCTATCACGATTGTTCAGATAGTAGTGGCACAGTCACAATTTTGGATTCAACTAGTGGCCTCGGCCGTATCAAATCTAAAGTCACGATACATTTTACTCCGAGTACGAGAGGTAGATTGTTTCGCCCGACAAGTTCCACGCACATAGCTCCAGAGTTTAACCGAACTACATATATAGGTTCAAGTTTAATACATCATTAGGCTGCTACACTGCTAGCCCTCTTTCTCTGCTTGGGTGCCAACTTTCTTCCTCTTTCCTTCATGTCCACTGGCTTCTTTATCTCCTGTCTTCTTCCTCTTCCTGGGTGCCAATTTTCTTACCTTCACGTACCCTGCATCTCCGGGCCGAGGGAAGTAGGGCCAATCAGCACCAGAATCTTGTCCGGCATCATCACTCCACTCGTTTTGGTTTTCTTCCCGCAGCAAAATCACCGAGTCGGCTGTCTTGTTTCTTACCTTGCGCTTCCTGTAAAAAAACAGTACATGGACTACTACCTTATATCTACAGACTATAAACAATTTTTTGTGTGAATGTACCATCTCATACCTAGGATTGGGAGCATTAAGGGGACATCCAGCTGCTCTATGGCCTATAAGATGGTAGGTCTTGCATCTGTTTTTGCCCTTCTTTGTAGCACAGAAAGCCGAACCCTTCTTCTCGAGAAAATTCTTAAACCTATTCACCTGGGGTCTTCCTCTTCCCCTTTTTGCAACTGACTGGCAAAGCTCGAAAGACAGTTGGACTTGAGGCCACTGAGATGGGTCTGTACATGGCTCGACGGATCCAGTGTACGTAGCTCTGAACTTTTCCATAGAGTAGTAGTCTGACAAATACTGATCCAAATGTGGTAGAGTTCTTTTCTTCACCAAGAAGTCCAAGGCGTGGTCGCAAGGTTTCCCGGTATGCTTCCACTCTAAGCAGGTGCATTCTCGCAGCTGGATGTTCACAACATCCCTTTTGCCACTCTTGGACATATCGACCACCTCACAGCTTCTGTTGGTTGACGGGAGAACCTTAAGATGAGCAAGTCCTCGGCTTCTCTTGTGCAGTTGCTGTACAACTGGCGGTAGCATATGTCCTCTAAGTCTCCTACCGATCTCTCTCCTTATATTTAACAGCTTCATGATCATACCACGTATGTTATCCATCAAGATATGAACAGGACGCACTTTTATGTCCTTCACCCAGTTATTCAGGCATTCTGCAAGGTTGTTGTTTATGTAATCAACTTTGATGTCAAGGTTGAATTGACTCCTCTTCCATAGCAGCGAATGATGGATGGCTAAGTACTCTGGAAGTTCAGGGGCTTCGGCAAAAATCTTGCTCATGAAATAATCGCTGCTACTAGGTTTGTAAACTCTAGCAGCAGGAAACATGTAACGAAATACGCTGCCTGCATAGTGTGAGTACAAGTTGAGCATCATATGCGCATGGCATTCTCTACCTTCAGCTCGCGGGAACACCTCCTTCACTGCATTCGTCAGCCCTTTGCATGCATCCGTGGATATAGCCAATGGATCCATGTGGCCTATTGATCTCTTGAGCTGCCTCATAAACTAGACCCAGTTTTCCTCCGTTTCTGTTTCAAACAGCCCGAATGCCATTGGGAACATCCAGTTGTGACCATCAAGTGCTGTGGCAGATGGCAGGCAGCCTTTCCATTTGCCAGTTAGGACAGTGCTGTCTACACTCGGATATGGCCTACAACCACCCTTGAATCCATCGATGCAAGGTTTAAGCGCCATGAAAAATCTTTTGAAATATATTTTACCACCTTCTGATTTGGTGTCAATCTCCACAACACTCCCTGGACACCTAGCTTGTACCTCCGCCTTGAAGTTGTACAACATCCTGAAGCTATTGGTCCAATCCTCGTGCAAGACCCCCAGAGCTTTCTCTTTACCTTTCCAAACCGTGTAATACGGAAGGACAATGTTGTATTTAGAACCGAGGCTAGTCTGAATATTCTTCGCGGTCTCCTTAGGCTTATCCTTTAGTATGGACATAGATTACATAGCCACCCACTCTGTATCAGCCATTGAGGATTTCAGTTTGCTGCCTGTCGGACACATGTGTGGAGGGCCCATTTTGTTCACCTGCAACACAGATTCATTTAAAAGATAAGCGGAGTCGACTAGTTGCCAGAAAGATATCACACATCAATTGTAGTTATAGAGTGAAAAGAGAGAGAGAGAGAGAGAGAGAGAGAGAGAGAGAGAGTTCTAATGGTTTGCTGCATTCATTGCCCCAATACCCTAATTGCAGTCAACGCAGGTAAGGATCTTGCTGTGATCCTCCATGGACAATGTACCTCGGTCCGTCCATTCATCCACGTTAACTTGCAAACGGCCTCATACCTCTCGGCAGAGTTCTTCAGTCGATAAACGTTGAACTCCCCCTTGATACAAAAATGTCGGAACGACATCCTGAACTCATGCATGCTCCTGAACTCGGTGCCGACCGAAATTATAGGATACTCATGGTCATGTTTCATTTCTTCTACTTCAACACCCAAATTATCGACTGGAATACCAGCCTCATCATTAAGTTCCTCGTCTATTTCATCATCACCAGATTCTTGATCCTCTACAGTGCCTACTTCTTCATCTGATTCAGAATCTTCGCCATCGTCTCTAATGCCTAGTACTGCACACATCATATTGACTCCCATGGGTGGGCTTGCACCATCGTCTCCACCCGGATGGACAGGAACATTGCCCCAGTCCAGCTCACCGACAACTCTGTTTTCTCCAAGACACTCGGTTGGTTCTGCTGCAACCACATGGGGTGGTCTTACGTTTGCACGCATCCCAGGTACTTCAGTGGACAAACAAAGTCAGAATCAATTTCATCTTGAGTGTACAGAACCCTCTTGCTCTTCTTGTGTACATCCTCCTTCCTGATGTAATCTTTCCTGATGGTATCAGTAGCGCTTGACATCCGCGTTCCATTCCCCATCGAACTAGGCCTTTTGCTGCCGCTCTTGGATGTGATCTCCTTACTGCTTACCCTCACGGGTGTTGGCTCTAGTGTGCTAGCATTATTGCCTGACCTCTGCGGCGTGTTCTTCTTCGAATTGGCCCTTTTGCTACTACTATTGGGCGTGTTCTCCTTCGTGCTGGCATTATTGCCTGACCCTAGCGGCGTGTTCCGCTCCAAATTAGCCCTTTTGCTGCTACTATTGGGCGTGTTCTCCTTCGTGTTGGCATTATTGCCTGACCTCAGCGGCGTGTTCTGCTCCAAATTAGCCCTTTTGCTGCTACTATTGGGCGTGTTCTCCTTCGTGCTGGCATAATTCCCTGACAGCGGCGTGTTCCGCTCCAAATTAGTGTTTTTTCTGCTCCCACTGGGTGTGGTAGCCTCCGTGCTGGCCATCTTAGCCTCTTTGCTACCACTCCTGGGAGTGTTCACCACCGTGCTAGCCCTCTTGGCGTTTTTGCCGCTACCATTCGGTGTGGCATTTTGACTGGATCTCAGGGGTGTACTCTGCGGCATGGTGCCTTTTGTCGTGCGACTCTTGGGCGTCCTCTTCTCTGGCGTGGTCTCCTTGGTGATGTTCTTCTTCGGGGTGCCCTTTCTGGGGATGCTCTTCCTTCTCCTCTTTATGACGCTCCTCTGTAAGACTCTCCTCTGTTCGAAGCCACCCTTAGTCGCACCAGCCCCAGTGATGCCATGGATCAGGTCATGCATGCCTTCTAAAAGTCCATCATCTCTATTGTCGAGTTCCAATTCCTCTCCAACCATGAGCACTACCAAGTGGAAGTAAACTTCACCTGTATAATGTTTCCTTGTAAACGGTACGACTAAATCCCTGGTATCTTTCACTTCGATAGCCTTTTTGCTCCTGTAATCATAATATAACAAACGTGCTTCCTGGGAGGACCCCCACAACACCTTCACATGTAACGATGCCATCAGGTCAGATAACTCTACCACTTTAGGGTCGTATCTGCCAAGGATTACATTAAACTCGTCATAGAATTTTTCTGTGCCATCATCTAATTTTGCAGTATAATCCGCAACACCGATACGAACATTACTTTTCCATCATCAGTTTCTTCAGGATAGAAACCTCCGAGAGGTTCGAGAGATGGAGCGGCATCATCAGACCCAACCCCAATGCCACCGCCGCCATCACCAGCGTCATCGTTAGCTAGATCAACCTTGGTGGAAGTACCAGGACCAGGAGCAAGGCGAGGGCCCTTAGCAGCGGGAGCTACATTACATGGTGGACAGGCAGGACCCCTTCTAACGGCAGCCACAATAGGATCAGCTGCTGCCATGCCACCTCGACGATCAGGAGCAGTTCCCAAACAATAGTGTTTCGAGTGCTAGCAGAGTCCAGACCATGAGCTGGCTTCAGACCAGCAGCTCACTAAACCCGAGCACGGGTTCGAGGAGGAGAGAAGGCATCAGTATTTGCAACAACAGTGGGGCAGCCTCCGGAAGCCTTAGTTTGCTCAACAGCGGTAGGGATTGGGTCAACAGCATCCAGATCAATAACAACACGAGGACGACCAGTACCAGTAGATTCCAGAGCATGGGTTCGCACAACTTGAGGACGGTGTCGAGGAGGAGCAGCACACAAGGCGGCGGTCTTGGCAACAACAGCGGGGCAGCCTCCGGACGCCTTAGTTTGCTCAACAGCGGCATGGATTGGGTGAGCAGCAGTCGCAGAAACATGGGCACGGGGACGGGGACGACCAGTACCAGCAGATTCTAGAGCAGAGTTTTCTACAATAGCAATACGGGGACTCCTATGAGGAGGTTGCCTGACAGAAGCATGTCGCGGACGAGGAACCACATTTTGCTCAACAATAGCAGGGGTTCGAGTTAGACCTCCCTGTCCAATAATAGCTGGGCAACTCCTAGTAGCAGGAGCTTCCTCATCCACTATGTTACACACCAGCGTAACCACGTGAAGCCTAACATGCTGTTTCATCAACCCAATTAGCTGACTGTCACATGCTATAGGAACCCTGAAGCCTCGTTCATCAATGATGTTGAACCGTGCAGTCTGCTCTGGCCTTATTTCAGCAAGTTCACGCACAGCACCAACCAAACCAGGGACAATGCAAAACTTCACAGGCGCTGCTTCCATCTTCAGACTCTGAGCCTGTTTCCACGTGCTCTTCCCATGTGCTAATTTAACGAGGTAGCCGCAGATGCTCACCAGACCCGTGTATTTGGGTTCAGCGGAGATCCTAGTTGACAGAAAATTGGAGACAAAAGATAAGAATTGTTTGTCAGCATCATGCTAGCAAAGAATTCTATGTTCGATATATCTCAGTAATGAGAATAGCCAGCTAGCAGTTATAGGTAGTGCGAATAGCAAAGATAAGAGTAGCTCACCCGAAATTAGCCAGAAGTACTTCTTCCTCAGCAAATGGATCTGCCATCCTTCGTGCTGCTTAGCTCGTCGGCGGTACAGGCGGGCTAGATCGTCGCAACGGCTGGCACGACATTCAGCATTAGAGCTCGATAGCAGCGAGTAGGCGCAGCAACTTGGCACCGGAAGTCAAATGCCCGAAGATATCATTCTGGTTGGAGAGGGGATTTTGACGCTGCCGGTGCTAGGGTTCATGCGAAAGGAGGAAGGGAGTGGATTTGTGAATTTGGTCAATGCACGATGCTCCTATAGTATCTTGTTTCGCCTACGTGGTTGCCGCGTTTGTGCTTGCGTCACGGAAATATTACTGACATGAGGGTCCCGACCGTCTACTTCACGGGGCAGTTTCACGGCATGTTTGGATTTGGTAGGGGTGAGACGAGTTTGCATCGAAATGGCCCCTCTTGGTAGTTGGCGGCCCAACTTTTCGAAACGCGGTAATTTCAGGCAACTTAGGTACCGCCATGCGCTGGCCTGCCAACTTTGGTACCGCAGACGAACAAGCCCCTATACTTGTGGGTCATCAAGACTATTTTCTGGCGCCGTTACCAGGGAGCATAGCTTTATTTATCAAGTCCACTTGGAATCACTATTGTTCAAGCTAAGTTTATTTCTGCCTTGTTTGCTTGTTTCTTTATCAAAATACAAAAAAATAGTTCCTACTCTAGTTGTTATTTTTGCTGGTCAGTTATTGTCTTGCTTTATCATGCTTGTTATCAATGGTTGGTTTCTTTGAAACTGAAGCTTATTGGCAAGGTGGGTTCACGGAAGATCAAAAATATTATTATAAGGAACACTGCTTGTCATAAAAAGGGAAACACTTATGGGAACAAATTGATAGATTGTATACCATTGCTAGAAACGTGTGCATTACTTATAATGTTACTTATTGCTGTGATAAATCTTGTTGCAGAAAGAGGTATAAACACCTCCCTTTTCAATGTGAGTATAATGATAATGATACCATATCTTCTTATGCTAAAGGAATTTATGACTTTTATGATGCGGAACAAATTGAAGAATTTATTGCTTGGAAGGGTGCTTTTGAACTTGCTAGTTTGCTTGAAAATATTGATGATTCACCTTATAAGTATGAGGTTTATGGTATACTTAAATTTTGCTTTGATAATTACAAGGATGAAAATAGCTATATCCTTGAATATTTTAATAGATGATTTCCACAAATGGAAGAGACTAACGCCTTGCAGGACCCTATGGAAGAGACTAATGCCTTGCAGGCTCCTATGGAAGAAGAAATTGATGAACCTGAAATCTCATTAGATGAAAAAGAGGAGGAGAGTGATGAACAAAAGGAGGAAGAATGGATTAGATACCCATGCCTACCTTCTAATGAGAGTAACTCTTTATCCCTTACATTATTTGATTATCCTCCATGCTTACTAAAGGAGGATGAATGTTATGTTCCTGAGGATTCTTTTGAAAATGTTTATAATAAAGCTCTAGTGCTTGTAGATCATGAAAAGCATGCTTTATGTGATAGTTATATTGTTGAGTTAATTCATGAGGCTACTGAAAATTATTATGAGAGAGGAAAGTATGGTTGTAGAAGTTTTCATGGTATTGAAACACCTCTCTATGTGCTGAAAGTTTTGAAGTTACTCTTGTTTTATCTTCCTATGCCTGTCACTTTGTTCTTTGTGAATTTATTTGCATACAAGATTCCTATGCATAGGAAGTGGGTTAGACTTAAATGTGTTTTGAATCTGCTTCTTGATGCTCTCTTTTACTTCAACTCATATTTCTTATGTGAGCATCCTCTCAAACTATCATGCCTGAAAATGATAATATGTCTATTATTCTTGGGAGACCTTTTCTTAAATACTGAAGGAGTTGTTATTAATTGTAATCAAGGGAAGGTGACCTTCAATGTTAATGACAAGGAACATACTGTCTATTTACCCAAGAAGATTGAAAGGACTTATGGTTTGAATTCAATTGAACATGATGAGGGCATTCAAGTTGGAGAAATATATTGTCCCATACCAAGAGAAAAATTTGAACTATTATGATTGGGACCATTGCTATCAAGGTTGAGGTAACATAATCATTAATGGAATACAAAGTTTTGTCTCATATGAAATTGTTTTGGTAACAAGACCTAATCAACCTTGTTAACAAAAGGATTTCATTGAACAAAACAATGTTTTCACCATGATTATCTGCGCTTACTTCTATTCTATCCATTTTTGTTTTTTCTTTTGCCTAACTTAAAGGCGTTAAAGAAAAGTACTTATTGGCAGTTAACCCAAAAGTTTTGGAAGAGTCTTGGAAGTTATTACTTCAGTAATAACCGCTCCTTATCCTTTTTATTTGCTTTTTGTGCCAAGAGTAACCTCTAATGAGAGAGAAGTAATGATTGGAAAAGTTGCTGTCCCGAAACAGATTTCCGTGCTTCACCGTAAAAATTCGTGTAAAATCTCTGAATGTCTTTTTGAGGCGTGAATTTTTGTGCTTCTTCCCCAGGTTGTTATATAATTTTCGTTAGTTCAACACTTTTTGATTTGAGAAACAAAAGGTCTTCGAAAAAATTCGTCTTTACCTGCTGGTCTGTTTTGACAGATTTCTGCCATTTTCTGCATTTGCTTCTTGTTGGTTCCTTTTTGAGTTCTTTTGGGGAATTGAGCTTTTTGTGGGAAGTGCTACAGTAGATAGTGTTTTAATGGAAGTTTATTTGGTGTTAGAACTGAACCTTAAGACCTATTATCTTGAGTGCACTAATGTTACTAATAAAGATTGTGTGAAGTTTTGTATGAAGGAAAAATTTCAAGTGTATGGAAGGAATGAGTAATGAGATGAAGGATGGACTAAAGCTCAATCTTGGGGATGCCACGCGGGTCACCCCAAGAAATATCCAAGAAGTACAAGCGTCAAAGCTTGGGGATGCCCAAGGCATTCCCTTCTTCATCAATAAAAATCCCAGGTTTCTTCCAAACGCTTCATTTTTATTGTTTCATGCACAGTTCCATTGTTGCTGGAGTGTCTTCTTTTGCGTTTTCGTTTTGGTTTTCATTTGTTTTTGTTTGTTTAGTTTTCTGAATAAATTGGTTGGGTCCCCTCTTTCATACATTGGTTTGCAAATAGTTTGGTTTGGTTTGGAAAAGAGTAGGAAAGTTCATGCTTATGTGGTAAAAAGAGCACGTTTTTGACTGTGGCTTATGCTCTGTCATGCCATGCTTGATATTGTTTTGGCTTTATGCTTAGTATTCTTTGTTGTAGCATGACTTGTTATAAACAATTGATATTGCTTAATGTGCCTTGGATGAATCATGCGTTGTTTTAGCATATTAAAGCATAGTATAGTGGTATTCTCCTTTGATGCTTTATTTCGGTTGACTTGGCACAATGCTCACACCATGTTATGACTATCCAAAGTCACCATAGCCTTTATGATCCTTTAGTTTTCAACTTGTAGTATCACTTTATGCTTTGATCAATGATGTTTTGTCTCTCTGCATGATTATGGCCATTATTGCTCTCTTAGTTTGTCGCTCCCAGTCTTTTGCTAGCCTCCACAACCAAGTATGAGTTCCACTCATGCATCCAACTCCCTAAACCAAGTTATTCCAAAGAGTCCACCATACCTACCTACTAGCTTATGCTATTCCAAGTATATTCATGCTTTTGTTTACCTTCCAAATTACACTTGTTATGAGAAAACTAGTGATTAAAGCTCTCATGAACTTGATAGCACACTTTACTTTTCTTACCCTTAATAAACTTGAACCATTGTGTCGTCTATGTTGTATATGCTTGCACTTATTTGTTGGGAATTAGCAGAACCATGCTTTCATGGGGAACGCTTTCAACATTGCACTTGGTACTTGTACCTAGTTGATATCATGCTCTTTTGTGTATGGATGTCGTCGGTGTGAAATGAAAGGGGAGCTTGTAAGTCCATGGAGTTATGTATATGTGTTAGGGAAACGCCTGGGCCACTGGTCTAATCCATGTTGACATGGTGGAAACCTGCAGCGTAACCATAATGAGCTGTCTATGAAGCATTCTTCTTATAAAAAAGGAGTCCTATATTGAGAAAAAAGAGAAAAAAAAGAAAGATATTATGAAAAGAGGAAAGAGAGAAAAAAGCACCATATTCCCATGGTAAATAAGAAGATTTATGAGATGCTTGTTGTCTGCTTGCCTTGTCATTTTGATATGGGGATTCTTCCGTATCATCGGGCAAGGGGTACCCTGTTGGCGGTTCTCTATGATACACATGTACTTACAATGACAAGAACTTACCGGTGACTAAACTTGAGTAGCATGAGGAGCGGCCCTCGTATTCAAGGGACATGAGATTTCTAACTTATACTTCATCAAGCATGTACACCATAGTTTGTTCGCTTTAACCTTAATCACTTCAAGATGCTTGTGATAGGGACAATGAGAGCTGAAAGCTATAAGTACCATAATTTTTGGAAGCTCTTTATGAGACTTGAATCCCTGCTTCCTTTTATGAAGGCCTTTCTTCCACCATTACATTGAGTCTCCACCTACTATCTTATGCACTTACTTTGAGAGCATAGTGGCCCTTCTTAGTTCTATGTGCATTGTCCCAAGACTTGTTTATTGATGCATAACTTGATATTGCTTGTTTTGAACTATTTGTATCTAGTCACTCTTATGAACTTTGAAGGTGTCCTATGCATTTATATTTGCTACTCTATGAGGGACAAGCTGAATACTACTATGCTATGTTTTCTTTATGTGAAACAAACAAACGTCTTGCAAAGCATTGTTATTCATGAATCTTTTTGTGCCTTTTCATGTTGCATCATAGTTTCTTTGTCTTATTGCTAGAACTTTGTCTTTCATGTTATGATTGAAGTACTATGATCCCAGGTTTGAATGTTTTACAAGTACTTTGGTCAAGTCTTTGATGGTGCATGTCACCTCAAAAATTATTCTTTCTTTTTATCACTTACCTACTCGAGGACGAGAAGGAGTTAAGCTTGGGGATGTTGATACATTGCAAATGTATCTATAATTTTTGATGTTCCATGCTTGGTTTTATCCACTTTCTTGTGTTTTCTCCACACTTTGGAGTAATTTTCATATGATTTCTTGGACTAACCTATTAACAAGAGCCACAGTGCCAGCTGTCTGTTTTCTGTTGTTTTTGGTTCCAGGAAAGTCAGAAAATGAATATTCTCGGAATTGAACGGGACAAAAGCCAAAGTGCCTTTTTTCCAGAAGACTCACGAAGCCAGAATACGAGATGGAGGAGGGCCAGGGGATGGCCACACCACCCCCAGGCGCGGGCTGGGCCTGGCCGCGCCAG
Source organism: Avena sativa (assembly GCA_916181665.1). Taxonomy (NCBI): domain Eukaryota; kingdom Viridiplantae; phylum Streptophyta; class Magnoliopsida; order Poales; family Poaceae; genus Avena; species Avena sativa. The sequence goes on from OV702286.1 coordinate 224,618,159, forward strand.
GGCATGGTGTGGGCCCCCTAGGCACCCCCTCGGTCTCCCTCTTCGCCTATAAGAAGCCTTCTGACCTAAAAACTCCGGGGGGTTCGACGTTTTTCCAGAAGGAGTTCCGCTCCGCCGCCACCACCAGATTCCACGAAACAGCACCAGAAACTCCGTTCTGGCACCCTTCCGGGACGGGGAATTGGAGGAGATCATCGCCATCATCATCACCATCGCTTCTCCATCGACCATCCATGTTTCCCCCATCAATGAGTGAGTAATTCCCCGTTGTAGGCTATGGGGATGGTAGGGATTGGATGAGATCGTTCATGTAATGGCATCAAATTGTTAGGGCATGGTGCCTAGTATCTTTTATTAGTGCTTTATGACTTTGTTGCGGCTTGTTATGCTTAATGCTTGTCACTGGGGCCCGAGTGCCATGAATTCAGATCTGAACATGTTATTGATTCATTATGATAGTATTGTTTTTGGTCTTACCTGCAAGTTGTATACACATGTTGTTGTCCAGAACCAATGGCCCTAAAGTGACAGAAATCGGGATAACCGGAGGGAATGGCTTTGATGTGAGGATCACATGTGTTCATGGAGTGTTAATGCTTTGCTCCGGTGCTCTATTAAAATGAGCACCTTAATTGCCAGTAGTTCCCTTGAGGCCCCGCTGCAAACGGGCTGGCAGGACAAAAGATGTTGTGCAAGTTCTCATTGTGAGCACGTTTCACTATATATGGAACACATGCCTAGGATTATCTAGTACTTGGATGTTTTATCTTATTTATCTGCAATTGCCCTATGTTCTGATTGCTATGTGAATTGTCTTGTTCATGCAACGCCCGTCCATCGATCCCTATGCCTACCGCACTCGAATCCCACTATTTACTGCTATTGTTACTGCTGCCTTTACTTTACTACTGCTGCTACTTTACTATCCCTACTACAAAACTGTTGCTACTGATAAACTGCTATGAGCAAGATTGTTTCTAGGTGCAGCTAAATTGACAACTCAGTTGTTAAGGCTTATAAATATTCTTTGTCTCCCCTTGTGTTGAATCAATAAATTTGGTTTCACTTCCCTCGAAAATACTGCGATACACCCTCTATACTTGTGGGTCATCAGGCGTCATTGCGTCTTGGAGAACTTGGATGTAGATCTTGTTGAAGAGGTGCATGACAACGCGAAGAACTTGAAGAGCTTGATGCGCGTGAACATGGTCTTTCCATTTCATCGATGAGGCGTCGAAGATTGTCATTTTTTTTGGCGACGGAGCGTTGCAGCGCTTCATTTTGGTGGCCGAAGTTGTGATGCATTGCATGCATTTGTCGTTCGAGGCCATCGAAGCGGTTGTCGATGTTCTTGAACTCGGCTTGCATCTCGCCAAATTGTTCATCTTGTCGTGTCTCAAAGGCTTGCCAACATTCACGGAACTCTTGGCAGACGATGAAGTGTGATGAGGCCCGTCCTACGGACGCTCCTACATCTACACCATCGAGTCCCCCAAGTGGACCGATGAACCGTGCCCGAGCCAAGCTCCTTCAAGATAAGGTGAATTCGCTCCTCTCATCATGTGACTTCAACATACACCTGGATGGCTTGCTACTTCATACCACTACTCTGTGCATCATCAGGTACGAACCCCCGCCGCATCGACCCACGAGCCCTGAAGCTGACTGAGCCGGAGTGTCCGGGCAGCCGGAGTGTCCGACGCGACTCGGCCAAAGTGTCCGGCCTGCCCCAGCCCCAACCTGGCATGGACATTCAGAAGGCCAGTTCGGAAACTACCCGGACACTACCCGTTGTGTCTGACTACCCCAGACTATCCGGTCACTCCGACCCGGACTGCCCGGTCACTCCGACCCGGACTGTCCGACCCAAGTGATGGGCCTGCGAGCCAACAGTTGGGCCCTTGGCCCATGTACCCCTCTATTTCACACCAAACCCTAGTTTTATGCCCAAACTACCCCTGAACTTGTGGTTGGCCTATATATAGAGCCCACACCCCTCATTGTATCCCTTAGGCATAGATGATAGACTAAAGAAAACCCCCTTTGTGGAATCTCTAGTTTTGCCTCATCCCCTTCTACCAAAGGGGATCGACTATCGTCACCACCTCATTGGAGTTTGCATCGCGCCTCCCTCGTTGTACAAGGCCTTGGCATCGGTGTCCCTTTGCCAAGATGTCAAGACCCTCTCCAAGGTGTTCTTCCCTCTCCGCGTGGGATTGAGGGAGCACGTTGACCGATCTTTCCTTGCGAGGATTCTATCGGACCGGTGGCCACCGGTGAGAGCAATCGGCCTTGTATCGTGTGAGTTTTGCATGTGTTCATCGTATTATTCGCGAGGTGTGCGTCCGATTCCGCTACCTTCTCCCATTCCCCTCGCTTTCCCATCGATTCGACCACGAGATCCGTGAAGATCAGGCCACCCACGGGTTACCCCATAACATCTGGCATCAGAGCCCAAGTTGCCAGGGATTTCACCCTCGTTCTTCCCCACCAAATTTTTTTCTTGAAAAACCACAAAAATAGCCACAAAATCAAGTGGATCTTGTGTCAACCCATAACATCTGGTATCAGCAGCTTTTGGTTGCCACGGATTCCTCATCGATTTGGTCTTTTCCCCGTAAATTCGAAATTTCCACCAAAAATAGCCCCAATTCGTGTTTTGGATCGATCTGTGATTTGAGTGTGTTTTGGTAGGTTTTGATCTGTGGATTACTTGCTAAACTTGTTGATCTACCTTCCCCTGCGTTTCCATAGCCTAATTCCTTGATTTCCCCCATCAATTTGAGGTGTTGGTTCGAGTTTTTCCACCAAAACTCGTCCCGTTCGTGTTCTGGAAGTTTTAGAATGACCGGACCGGACTGTCTGGCCTAAACGGACCAGACTATCCTCCACACCGGAGTTTCCTGTCTAAACGGACCGGAAATATCCGGCCCGGCCGAATTGTCCGGCCTGCACGCACCGGACTGTCCGCCCCCCCTTGCAGACACAAATCTGCTTCACGATTTCAAGCATAACTTTCGCATACGAACTCGGATTTTGGTGTTCTTTAGCTTGTTTTGAAGAGGAAAAAGAGCTCTACATCATAATATCCATGGTTCATGCTATCTACTCCATAAAAATTCCGTGAGCAAGGCGGAATCCACCAATAAAGGGTGAAGATCAGCGATGAAAGGTACAAAAATTCCGCGACTTCTTCCCACTTGCATCCCTTTGTGAGCCACACTATATTTGCATTCAACAAACACCTATTGAGAATAGTTCCACCTATGATTGCTTGGGCTATGCACATTTGCTACCTTGTAGAATTCCGAGCAAAAGTTGTGAGCGCGCTATCTCATATAGTTATCTTGTATAGTTGTTGGCACAAGGAAGAGGCAAGTGAAAAAGAAAGAAAAAGAGAAAAAAAAGAAAAAGAAGAAAAATAAAAAGAAAGAAACAAGTGTCTCATAAAATAGGAAGCGCAAGCTCGATGAACATCAAATAGGTGGTACTTATTGTGCATATCTTGTAGCCCACCAATTTATTGCAATTGAACTAGCGTCTCTCCTTGCACTTGTGCGACACGAGCTTATAGTCTTCGCTAGGTAATCATTTGGTTCTTAGCTCACTTTCTCCGTTGCACAGGTCCCATTTATCCCACCGTGTGTGTTTCCTTATATATAATTCCTATCTTGTGGATTGACTTGTTTTGCTTTTTGATCATCGTGGTTCTTTACTTGCCATTACAACATCTTTATTTCGGATTGGTTCTTGACATGCCACCTTCCATACCTATCCACCATAAGCTTTGTGTGTGTGTGTGTTTTAGTGGTTAGTTGGTTTTGGTGTTCCGCGTGAACTTCACTTTGCTTGGTTTTGATTGCTCTCAAGTGTTTCCACTTGCACGATACTATCTTCCAAGGTAAAGTAAGGTTTGACGTTGCATCCCTAACCCCTACCACTTCCATATACACCACTTGGTCTTGTGAATCATGTATAGGGACTCCGGAACCAAGGATGCTATCTATGAAGAATCCATGATGAGCCACCACGATTACGACTCCACAAGTATAGACGACATGATGGAGCACTACACCGACAATGGCTCCGCATGCTTTGAGGACCCGGAGCACTACACCTATGACGGCTCCACATGCATGGAAGACATGGAGCATGTTATCAACTATGGCTCCTCAAGCATGGAGGAATTGGAGCTCTACATCGACAATGGCTCCTCATGCATGGAGCACTACACCGACAATGGCTCCACATGCTTGGGTGAAATGGAGTACTACATCAACAATGACTCCCCAAGCATGGACGACTTCGAGTGCTTCAACAACAACGCCTCACCAAGCACGGAGGACATGGCGAGCTTCACTAACTTCGAGGGCTCTTCCATGAGACATGAAGAATACCTCCACCGCTTGGAGATGGAGGACTAATACGCCAAGCTAGTGGAGATGCATCATCACGAAACCATGACCTTCAAGGCCAAGCGTGCCACACCAAAGGGCACCACCTACTTTGATGATCCACCTCCAAGCCGTCAAGCGCCACCACCTACATGGCGTCATGCACCACCATCTCCAAGGCGACGAGTGCCATCACCTCCAAGCCACCAAGCACCACCATCTCCAAGGCGCCAAGCATCACAACCTCGAAGGCGTCAAGTGCAACAACCTCCAAGGCAACAAGTGCCACTGCCTACAAGAAGAGTGGTGCCCAAACATCATCTTCCAAAAGAGGCGCCACGAAGCAAGAATCTTCATCGACATACATCCTCTCATGATCATCGCCAACATTAAGAGGATACAAGACGTCATTCAAGGTGCCATGAAGAGGAAGAATACATGTTGAGCACCCTCCATAACGCTCAACCAAGCTCAAGAAGGCACCACCATAAAGAGAAGAGTGCCAAGGACAAGGAGCATCGTTGCGAGCATCATGTGGATGACCAAGTGCGCCATCTACATCAACCTTTGGCAAGGCACGCCAATGACCTCTGTCGACACCATCATAAGGCACCTTCAACTACTCGTGCCACCACCAAAATGGCACCAAGAGCAAGCTCTCCTCCACGCCATCAAGCTTCAACGCCCAAACTCGATGTCCTAGATGACGCATACAACTTCATGGAGGAGGAAGATGAAGACCTCTACTTCGCCAAGTTGGACGAGTACGTCAAGAGGACTACACAAGCCAAGGTGCAAGATGGCGACGACAAGGTCAAGATTAGTGAGCATGGGATTTTCCCTTCACCAAAGGAGGCGGAAGGAGTTGAGAGAACCGAACCTACCCCTACATGCTTGAGTGATGATGTGGTACCAATACCATGTGAGTATGAGAGCCACTTAGCCCACTTGAGTGAAAACAAGAGTGAGATGAGCGACTCCACCATACGTGAGATTGAGTGCTTCCACTTGGAGGGCATGAGTGATACACCGAATGAGTTGAGAGTGGTAGTTTATAGGTCATGTGAGACCACTTTGATTTCTAACAACTTACCCTCTACCTCTAGTGTGTTTTTTCATGATGTGTTAGGTTCCATGGATCAAGAAGCGCCAACCTTGGAGATGATGATGCCTCAAACCAAGAAATGTACATGGTGGATGAAGGTGATGCCATCCCCATATTGGATGAAGAAGTCGCCCACATGGAGGCCAATACTACCACAACACCCACTTCATATGAGAGGTATGGACAAGGTAAGAATACGGGTGTTGATGATGCCATGATCCCACTAGTGGACATGATGACTTGTGATGATTGGCATGCTATGGATGATGTTTTTGATATCACATATGCTTCATTGATATTTCCATGTGATACTTTGCTTTTGCATAATGTTGAGCATGTGAAATTATTTGATTGTGATGATGTTGCCATAGACATGCCATGCTCTAAATGTTACATTGATGATATCATTGCTTGCACTTTGTTGAACAATTTCTCTTTCCGATGTTTTGCTTGTAATGATGTTACCAATGGTACCCCTCGGATAATGCTTTGTCATGAGTGTTTCACAATTTCTCCCATTGCTTGCAATAAGTTGAATAATTGCTCTTTCACTTGTTTTGCTTGCAACAATAATTCTCATATGGTTTATATTGAGATGGCCCCCATAGCTTTTTCAAATTTTGGAGATTTTGATGATTGCCATGATAAGAATGTTCCCCTCATGCATACTCACCATGCATATTTTTCATACTTGATTGACACTAATGGTGATGTGCACAAGAAGAGATACGTCATGATGGATGATGTGTTTCTATACCATGCACACACATTCTTCCTTTTATCTTTGACGTGTGTAGGTACCCGTAAGATAATGTCAACCTCGGTTGAGCACGAGTTGACGAAAAGAGCTCTAGAGAGCATTCCCCACGTGAGTTCAAGATCGAACCCAGCTATGATACCTTTTGCATGCTTTGCATCTTTCATGTTGAAAAATTGCTCTTTCCTATGGTTTGATTGCAAGCATGTTAATGGTATTCTTTCACCTTGTGACAATCATGTTTCATTGCTTTTGGATATGGATGCTTTGTGTGTTGCCACAAAAATGTTGAAAAATTTCTCTTTCCGATGTTTTGTGTGCAACCATAATGCCATTATGAGCATGTATTGTCATGAGAGCTTCCAAGTCTCTCGTATTGTTGTTGCAACAAACATAAGGACCACTTGATCTTTCATATGGTTTGTTTGCCAACATGTTGTTTTTGCTTCCACTCGTGATACTCATACCCCCATGATTTTGGCTTTTGATGATATGTGTATGGCATCCAACATATTGAACAATTGTTCTTTCCAATGGTTGGTTTGCACACATAATGATGTTGCTTTGGATATTCTTCCTCATGTGTTTTTGCCGAATTCTCCTAGCTTTGCATCAAAGATGTTGATCAATATTTTAGTCAATTGCTTTGAGTGCCACACAAAGACGTTATATGGAGTTTTTGTGTTCCCACATTTGGATGATGTTCAGTCAATTTCCATGCACTTTGACCTTGCATATGAATCCCGTTTGCTATACTTGAGTTGTGCTAATAGTGTTGTGAACAAGAATGGACATGCCACAAATGACATGATCCTCTATCACACACGAACATATGTTGCTTGGTCTTTGTTGTGTGAAGGTACAATTGCATACGTGTCAACCTCTATGGACAAAGAGTTGACAAGACGAATCGAAGAGATTTACCTAGGGCTACCCTTCAATGAGCTATCTCTACATTATAAGGTGACTTCCTTCTACTTGAGGACTCATGCTATCATCTTCATGAATTGGCTACTCTTTGAGTGTTGCGTCGCTTTTGTTGTGAGCTTTGTAGGCTTCATGGAAGGTGAAGGAACATTCAAGAGTTGCCACATCAAGCTTCTCAAGGACGACTGTATGGTGAACCCCAGGATCAAGAAGGTCTCTCGACATCATCTTCTTAATGTTGTGCATGAAGAGTCGAGGATGACTCTTTTTGAAGGGGGGAGCTGATGCGGCCTGTCCTACGGACGCTCCTACATCTACACCACCGAGTCCCCCAAGTGGACCGATGAACCGTGCCCGAGCCAAGCTCCTTCAAGATAAGGTGAATTTGATCCTCTCATCATGTGACTTCGACATACACCTGGATGGCTTGCTACGTCATACCACTACTCTGTGCATCATCAGGTATGAACCCCCGCCGCATTGACCCACGAGCCCTGAAGCTACACCGGTCCTGAAGCTGACTGAGCTGGAGTGTCCGCCCGGAACCAGCCGGAGTGTCCGGTGCAGCCGGAGTGTCCGACGCGCCTCGGCCAGAGTGTCCGGCCTGCCCCAGCCACAACCTGGCGTGGACATTCAGAAGGCCAGTTCGGACACTACCCGGAGTGCCCGACTACCCCAGACTGTCCGGTCACTCTGACCCGGACTGTGCGGCCCAAGTGATGGGCCTGCGAGCCAACAGCTGGGCCCTTGGCCCATGTACCCCTCTATTTCGCACCAAACCCTAGTTTTATGCCCAAACTACCCCTGAACTTGTGGTTGGCCTATATATAGAGCCCCCACCCCTCATTGTATCCCTTAGGCATAGATGATAGACTAAATAAAACCCCCTTTGTGGAATCTCTAGTTTTGCCTCATCCCCTTCTACCAAAGGGGATCGACTATCGTCACCACCTCGTTGGAGTTTGCATCGCGCCTCCCTCGTTGTACAAGGCCTTGGCATCGGTGTCCCTTTGACAAGACCTCAAGACCCTCTCCAAGGTGTTCTTCCCTCTCCGCGTGGGATCGAGGGAGCATGTTGACCGATCTTTCCTTGCGAGGATTCTATCGGACCGGTGGCCACCGGTGAGAGCAATCGTCCGTGTATCGTGTGAGTTTTGCGTGTGTTCATCGTGTTCTTCACGAGGTGTGCGTCTGCTTTCGCTACCTTCTCCCTTTCCCCTCGCTTTCCCATCGATTCAACCACGAGATCCGTGAGGATCGGGCCACCCACGGGGTTACCCCATAACAAAGTGACTTGTGCGCGTCATGTATGGTCCTTGTTCTTCTTATTGGGGAGGTGGTTGGCTCGACTCACAATGCCTATCCATCATGCAAAACACACAAGTATTGTATATGGAAGTGTAATATGGTGGTGTTAGCCTTGTACCTCACCTTGGGGATTGCACCAAACTAGAAACCACAAGTGAGAGCTATAAGCGTGCAAAGTGGAATTGCAAAGAAAACTCACACTAAAGAAAGAACTAACTCTCAAAAGCTTGTTGGTGGTAGGTTAGGGTTGTGGAATGCCAAAGAACCAACCAAAAGAAAAGGGATAGTCAAAAGTGGGTAAAATCCAACAAAACTCAGGTCAAAGGCAAAAGGTCAACTACTCGAAGGGGTGACGGGAACCTACAACTATATACACGCACGTGGAGATTGTTGGGACTGACACGGCTATGAAAATGAGCAAACAAAATGTCCTAACGAAGACTATGATCGGTGTCGTGCCAATACAAGGAGAGACCATGACTCGTTTGCAAAGAGGAAAAATGAGCAACGGATTTGTGCACTTGCCTCGGGCGCTCTTTCTTTCTCTCTTGCTTACAAGCTTTGAGACTCTCTTTTGCTATGGGAGACTGTTTTTCTTTTTCTTTTGTTTTGTATCTTTTTTTGCTCTCCCTTGATGCTACCAAGTCACTCTTGCTATTGCTTTTGCATTCTCACTATCCAAGGACAAATGCACAATGCTCAAGCAAACACAAGATGAGTCACTCTCATGGGATTGGTACACACAAAGGAAGATAGGGGTTAACAAGGTGACCCAAGTTATACCTTCGTTGGTGATGATGAACTTGTCGTTGGTGGTGCGGGATGATGTTCGTGGGCCGTGGTGTCAATGAGTGCAGGGATTGTTGATGCGGAAGCTTATTGTTAGTTGCGGACACGCACACGGGACACGAGCAAACAAAGAAAATTAGCCAATGCGAAAAATGAGGCAGAACTGTCAAAACAGTTGTCCCGGCCGGACACTCTGGTTTGTTCGTGCCGGACACTCCGGGCTAGTTTGGCCGAACACTCCGGTCGGGCCGGACACTCCGGCGCGGATTTCCTGCTCGTTTGCTTGAGCGGAAATCCTCGCCTTATGTCCTCAAATCCGTGAAAAAACTGGCCAAATTGGGCTGGGGAACGCAGGAGAAAGATGGACCAACGCCTAAAACAAGGTTTGGTCGGATCGAAACCACAAATAACACTCCAAATCAAGAGATCGATCCAAAGGCAAATATGGGGCTCTTTTTTGGGGATTTTCGAATTGTTGGTTGATAGAAGAAAATTTTGTGGGGGAATTCGTGAGCAACGAAGCTCTTGATACCAATATTTTGAGGGCAAACCTCTAGGGCGGCCCGATCTTTCACGAATCCCACTCAAATCGAGGATGGAGTGTGGGGAGAGGAGGGGAGGATGAACACGACGAACTCACGCACGAAGAACGTGACGAACACACACACACACACAAAACCACGATACACACCAATATCTCACGCGAGGGGTGACCGGTCCGGCGCAATCCCTAGGATCGGCGATGGGCGGAGGACTCTCTCTTGAACCGGCACGACGAGGATGGAGACTCGGTGAGATCTTGACGTCTAGGAAAAGGGACTCCGATGCCTAGGACTTGTACAACGCAAAGGCACGATGCAAACTCCAATGAGGTTTGTGATATTTGGTGCTCCTTTGTCAAAGGAGCATGAGGCAAGAACTAGATAGATCCATAAGGGGTTTCCACTAATTCCAAATATCATGCCTAGGGTTTACAATGGAGGTGGGGGACTATATATAGGCCAGCCACAAGTTTAGGGGTAATTCAGGCATTAAAGTAGAGTTCTGGGCAAAGTAGAGGGGTACATGGGCCACATGCCCAGCTAAGGCTTGCAGGTCCATCTTCATGCCGGACAGTCCGGGTCAGTTGGACCGGACAGTCTGGGGCGGCCAGACACTCCGGGCAGTGTCCAGGTAGTGTCCAAACTGGCATTCTAAATGTCCGCGCCGGGCTGGGGCTGGGGTAGGCCGGACACTCTGGTTGAGTCGCGCCGGACACTCTGGCTAGATTGGGGTGGACACTCTGGCTCAGGCAGCTTCAGGACAGGTGCAACTTCAGGGCTCGTGGGTTGACGCGGCGAGGGTTCGTACCTGATGATGCATAGAGTAGTGGTATGAAGTAGCAGGCCATCCAAGTGTAAGTCAAAGTCACATGATGAGAGGAGCGAATTCCACTTGGGGGACTTGGTGGTGTAGATGTAGGAGCGTCCGTAGGACGGGCTGCATCATACTCTCCTTGGCCTTGAGAAATCATGGGCATATGGTGGGAAAGATGTAGTAAGGTTACTCTATGCATTTGAGGATAGAGAAATGGTGGTTATAAGGGCGAAGCAGGGAGTATTCGAATTAGATCTCAGCAGTATGAAGTCTAAGAAGTTCAGATCTCATAAACGTTGGTGTACTTTACATCCCTACATTATGACACCTGGTTAGTGCAGTCATTCATGTGAAACCCTTGAATTTTTGTACACCTATGATTTTGCTGATCATTTTGTTCATTTCCTTCAGCAACCAACGTGATTCAGAGTGCTAAATCAAAGAAACGAAAAGGAAGTCCTATCAGCAACACAGCTGATTCAGACTACAACATCAAGGAGATGAAAATAACACTTGGATGAACAAGCAAAGCTTGTTTGGGCAAGCATGTGTTTGCCCAGGTTGTGTTATTTGGAGCTCAGTCTGATATTTGTTTGTTTTGCTAGCTGATGGAACTATGGCGGCACCTTTTTTGTGCTACAGTCACAGCGGCAGGGGCTGGAATATTAGATCTGTATGTTCATTTTGGGGGCCTATGTGTGTCTGATAAAACATTGTTTTATATGATGAAATGGTGTTCTCTATATAGTAGTGTATGCGTGTTGAAATCTTGTTTTATGTGCTCTACATATACTTTAGCTGGTGTTTGTCTTTTGATAGTATGCTATAGTAGGAGTATTTGTTTCGCAACATGCTTTTTATTCGGTCTGAATTAGTACTACCATTTAGTTAGTGCTTCATGTAGAAGAGTCTGTGCTGACACCTAAATAATTAGTAGACCTTGGTTGCACACTATTTTCACATGCTTGAATCAGAGCTACTTTAGACATTTGTTTGTTGTTATGTTAAACAAAACATTTTTGTATCAAAGATCTGCATTTTCATACGCGTGGTAGATAATCACTCTCCCTGACTTGGATCCCAGAAATAGAGGGAGAACGGCCTATTTTTTTAATTATTCTTTGGACAATGTCTAAATTCAAAATCATTGTCGACCGCCAAAACCTACCGCCTACCCCATTTGAATCGGAGGCATTAGTTGATGTGATTCTCACCTTAAATTCCTGACCAGATGGCATTCGACCTACACAACCTTTTTTCTCATAATAAAAACTTGGCCGGCAGCCAAATTCAAAATCGTAATCGAGCGGGAAAATAACCCACCGACCCTGAAGCATTTCGCACCCCTCTATTTCAAACATTTTCAGGCAAAATCACCCACCGAGGTAGTACCATTTTTATATTATTACATGGACGCTTGCCAAATTTAAAATCTGAGTCAAGCGGCAAAATTTACCGCCTATGCTATGTGAATGGAAGGTATCCAAGTTTCTACGCAAAAAAATCACCCACCTACCTTGAAACATTTCACGCCCCACCGTTTCAAAAACTTTGAGCCAAAATATCCCACCGATCGGGGGAGTACCTTTTTTCTATTATTATTATTAGACGGGCGCTATCCAAATTCAAATTCTCAATCGAGTGGCAAAACCACACACCGACCTTGAAGCATTTCGCACCCTTCCGTTTCAAAAACTTTAGAATTTAAAATTCCAAATCTACCCATTGTTTATACGACAAATGGACATGCTAAAGTCGGTAGCTCGGGGGCACGATATTATTTTTTCTGCTCACCTCTATGGTCCCGATTCCCCTAGTTTTTCCCGTCGGCGCTCCCAAAAATCCGAAGCTCCTTTGTCCCCTCCACTACCACCGCGTGCACTGGCTTGAGTTACGGTCTCGTGCACCGCCGCGTAGCCGCTTCACCGACGCTCACCCACCAGATCTAGGAGTTGCGGTGTCGTTCACCATGCCGATGGCATCATCGACCGCCCAAGCTCTGCTTCCTCATTGTCAATGGCGTCATCGACTGCCCAAACTCTGCTTCCTCACCGCCAAAAGCTACCCAATCATACCGGATCCGCTTCACCGATGTCCACCGGGCGTGATCTAGTTCAAGGAGTTCCATGGCCACCGCTCTAGACCAGCTGCATGGCTGTTGCGGTTCACTGCACCAGATCTGCCTCAGCGATGCTCTCGTCCACCATGTTCAAGCCGGCATCAACCGCCCAAGATCTGCTTCCCCGACGCCAACAGCCACCGTAACCGCAGCACCCTCGGTGACCTAGACGTCACTCGCACGGTACCGATGATGCTTCGACGCCTCTCCGACCAACGTTAACCAAATCTCCAACCCATTTTTATTTTGTCAGCAGTGTAGCAAGCTCAAGCCTATCGCAATGAACTGCATTTTTGTAATCGTGCTAGTACATACAAGTCACTGGGCACGCATGTTCTTCGTGCTAGTATATGCAAGGTCATTAGACATGTTGGTTTGTATTCGCTGCTCTACAAATTTCAAGTCATGCACATGTCTATTATTTTGTCATGCACATGTTCTTAGATACTCCATACAACAGTAATTGCCTGCTACTGTGTAATTCTTGCAAAATCTGTAGTCAGTGGAAAATATTAGTGTAGATTTCCTGCTCTATAGTTGCTAAATCTATATGTTTCGTCCTGAGATCAGTTCCTGCTATTATTTCCTCCTTGGCATCGTTCTGCTATGTTGTAGTACCCGTTTAAAAAAAATTGTACTAATTCGATTATAATTTTGTTGTTGCCATAATGCCATCTGGTTCTTCAAATGCTGCATCACTAACTATTTCCTTTTTCTAGCATAGAGCTCAAAATGGAACAATGAACATGTTGGTTTGCATAGCCTATTCTACAAGTTCACAAGGGATGCCATTACTTCCTTATCTGGTGCTGGTTCGTCCTGAGCAATGGCATAACTGTCTTCTACTGTGTAATCCCATTACAGTAACAAGCAAGAAACTGGAAAAATCACAGAATAGTAACAAGCCAAAATAGTAGTGGGCCTCAACAGTAAAGGACCGCAACAGTAAAAGGCCAGAACAGTGACGAGCCTGAACAGTACGGGCGGAGAAATTTCCATACGAGGGTAGTAATAGGCCGACAAATTTACCAGGCTAGAACAGTAAATGGCCCTTTGTGGGCCTGAGTAGCTAAAGGTCAGAACAGTAACAGGCCAAAACAGTAACAGACCATCTCAGAGAAGGGTCGTCAGTAGGCGGTCGAGGATGGGCTGCGATAGCAGTGATGGGCTGACCGCGGGCCTTATGTTTACAGGAGCGACTTGGCGCAGGCTGCTAATGGGATGCAAAGTGTTGGGCCAACCTGGGCCTTCTCCAGGCCGAAACACAATCGGGCCTGAAAGTTTACGGGCCATCTTCTTATTGGGCTCCCCTGATGGGCTGGCCCAGTTAGTATTTAGCATGCCTTGGCTGGGCCTAGCTTCTGCCACGGTTTCTATGACCGTTAACGGCGGTAACCGGCCGCTAATGGCGGTTGCCACGTGGCAATTTGCATGATGTCAGTAGTCGGCATGGCTGGCGAACAGATCTACGATGGAACAAGTTTTCGTGGTTGAAGGGTGTGATCCGCCACGGTCGAAAAAAACCGTGGTTAATTCATTTGTGACGGGGCTTTTACCACGAAGGCCATCCGTCGCGGAAGACCCTTTGGCCATGAAAAATGGGCCTTCAACCACGAAAATCGTCCGTTGTAAAAGCCAACTTTTCTTGTAGTGCAGGTGGACCGAGCTGCGCAACACTTGTGAGGGCATCCTAGCCAGGCGATCGGGTTCTTCGTCGAGGGTTGTCGGGAAGGCACCATGCTTCACCACCGGCTACTCTGTGACAAGCCGAAAACCATGGCAGAGCTCATGACGGTTGCGGACCAGTACGCCACGGCTAACGCCGTGATGAAAAAGCCTCTCCGGGTGAATGCTGACGGCCGACCGACTCCCACGGAGCCGGCTCGCAACCAACCAAGTAACCCGGGAGGAGAAGCCAGATCCTCCAAGCGGCATGGCGATGACAACCGGTTCCATGGGGACCACCAAGCCGGTCAGCAGAAGCCCCGCTACCACGCGAGGCAGGTCAATGTTGTGGAGGGCGCGCCCGATGCGCCTGCTGGCGACACAAGAAGACAGAAGCCGCGGTTCACCTTCGAACAAATGTTTGATGGCCCGTGAAAGTGTCACAGTGGACCCTTCAAACCAGCTACTCACACCACCCGGAACTGCAGCTGGACCCGCCAGATGAAAGACCAAGGAGGCCAGCCCCATCTACCGCTGCCCCCTCCCAGCGGACCACCACCGGCTAGGGGAGCCAGCAACAATAGCAACAGCGGCAACAACAACAACGGCTACCCTCAGCCGCACGCCGCTTATCACATCTTCAAGATTGAGCAGGACGACAATCATAGCCACAGGAAGCGCTCCAGGAAGGTCAACACCATCACCTTTCCTGTTCCCTAGTACCCGAACTGCTCGGAGACCCCCATCACCTGGAGCCGGGAGGATTTGCCGGATCGCCTCCTGAATCCCGGGGGCTATGCCATGGTTCTGGACCCCCTCATCATATCCAACGAGAGCGCATGCCACTTTTCGCGCATCCTCATCAACGGGGGCAGTAGCCTCAACCTGCTCTATCGGTCCTCCCTAGAGAAGCTCGGCATCCGCGAGTGCGACCTGCGCCCGACTACCATGACATTCCATGGTGTACTGCCAGGGCCGGGTTGCGCCCCGCTGGCTAAAAACCAGTTGGACGTCATCTTCGGGACTGAGGAGAACATCCAGCGCGAGCTGGTATGGTTCGAGGTGGGGAACCTAACAAGCTCCTACCATGCTCTCCTCGGGCATCCCGCCCTTGCCAATTTCATGGTCGTCCCCCACTACGCATACCTCAAGACGAATATGCTGTGGCCAAACGGCATAATCACTATCGCCGGCTACTTCAGACGGTCCATGGAGTGCACGTCAGCCGGCTCCAAGCTGGTCGAAGCCCTCATCATAGTCGAGGAGAAGCGTGAGATCATGCGCAATGTGGCCCTAGCTCAGCAAGAGGTGCCGGCTAATAGGAAGCCGACTGGTGACGTGGCTTTCTAGCTGGCCAAGGAGATGCAGAAGATCTTGCTTGACCCCATCGACCTGACCAAGTTCATCATCATCGGTGCTGGCTTGGAGAGAAAATAGGAAGGCGCGCTCATCGACTTCCTCCGTGAGAGTCGGGACATCTTCACATGGTCACCCAAGGACATGTCGGGTGTTCCGAGAGAGTTTGCCGAGCACTCACTCCATGTGCGGTCGGACGCCAAGCCAGTCAAGCAGCCCTTGCGCCGGTTCACAGAAGAGAAGAGGAAGATCATTGGTGATGAGATCACTCGGCTCCTTGTAGCCGGGTTCATCATGGAAGTGTACCACCCGGACTGGCTGGCCAACCCAGTCCTGGTGTTGAAGAAAAACAAGACCTAGCGCATGTATATCGACTACACCAGCCTGAACAAGGTGTGCCCAAAAGACCCCTTCGATTTGCCCTATATCGATCAGGTTATCGATTCTACGGTCGGCTGTGACTTATTGTCCTTCTTGGACTGTTATTTTGGTTACAACCATATCTGGTTAAGCCCGGTTGAGCAAATTAAGACGTCATTTATCACCCCATACAGGGCCTTCTGTTACGTAACCTCTGAAAAATGCAGGCGCTACTTATCAGCGCTGTATGCAGAAATGCTTGCACTCACAGATCGGCTGAAACGTGCATGCTTACATGGACAATGTTGTCATCAAGACGAAGGAGAAGTGCACCCTCCTCGAAGACTTGGGGGAAACGTTCGCAACCTCCACAGGTACCAGATGAAGCTGAACCCGGAGAAGTGCGTCTTCGGTGTTCCATCTGGCCAGCTACTCGGTTTTCTCGTCTCACAACGAGGGATCAAGGCAAACCCGGAGAAGATCGCAGCCATCAAGAGGATGCAGCCACCCAAGAGCTTGTTAGGTGTCCAGAAGTTCACCGGATGTCTGGCCTCCCTTAGCCGTTTCGTCAGCCGGCTAGGGGAAAAGGCACTCCCACTGTACTAGCTGATGAAGAAGACGGACAAGTTCTCCAGGACCTCGCAAGCCAACGCCGCCTTCCACGACCTCAAGCGCATGCTATCCATAGTGCCGGTTCTAGCCATGCTGGCTAGCAAGGAGCCGGTGTTGCTCTACATAGCAGCCATCAGCCGAGTCGTCAGCGTCGTCCTTGTGGTGAAGCGTCCCAAGGAAGGCAAAGCTCAGCCGGTTCAGAGGCCCGTCTACTACCTTAGCGAGGTCCTCTCCCTCTCCAAGCAGAACTACCCCCACTACCGCAAGATGTGCTACGACGTAACCTGGCGTGCAAGAAGCTCAAGCACTACTTCCAGGAGCATCCGATTAAAGTGGTGTGCAAGAAGCTCAAGCACCCCTTTCGGAGATCATCGGCAACAAGGACGCCACCGGCCGAGTTGCCAAGTGGGCAATCTAGCTCGCTGCCTACTCCATCCAGTATGATCCAAGGCTCACGATCAAGTCCCAGGCCCTGGTAAACTTCCTCGTCAACTGGGATGAAACCCAGTACTTGCCACTGGTTCCCGACTCAGATCACTAGAGGAATCACTTCGACGGTTCGAAGATGCTCTAGGGCCTGGGAGCCAGCATCGTCCTTACCTCACCCACGGGAGACCGGCTGGAGTACGTTCTCCAGATCCACCTCATGGCCTCCAACAACATCGCCGAATACGAGGCACTAGTGCATGGCCTCCGGCTCGCCAGGGAGATTGGCATCAACCGGATCCTTTGCTTCGGTGATTCCGATCTGGTGGTGTAGCAAGTATCCGGCGAATGGGGAGCCCACGACGCGAATATGGCCCTCTACCAATTCCACGTACAGAAGCTCAGCGCTTGTTTCGACGGATGTGAGTTCCATCACATCCCTCGCATAAACAACGAGGCAGCCGATTCGCTCGCCCGAATCCGGTCCACCAGGCAGGTGATCCTGCTAGGGGTCTCCTTGGAGCATCTGCGCAAGCCCTCCATCACCCCATCTCCTAAGTAGGATTCCATCATCTAGGCCAGAACCGCGGGGGTTGATGGCTCGGCGGACCCAGAACCCACAGAACCGGCAAAGAAAAGGCCCGTACTGACTTCAGCGCGTCCGCACCCTCTGGATCGAAAGACTCGGGAGCTACCGGCTCGTCAAGTTGCTCGGAGGCTGCCGTCCAAGGTACCCCACCCAGACGACCCCCTGACGTCCTGATGCAGCCCATCCTATGGACGCTCCTACATCTACACCACCAAGTCCCCCAAGTGGACCGATGACCCGTGCCCGAGCCAAGCTCCTTCAAACTAAGGTGAATTCGCTCCTCTCATCATGTGACTTTGACATACACTTGGATGGCTTGCTACTTCATACCACTACTCTGTGCATCATCAGGTACGAAACCTCCCAATCCAGCCGGAGTGTTAGGTGCAGCCGGAGTGTCCGGCGCGACTCAACCGGAGTGTCCGGCCTACCCCAGCTCCATCCTGGCACGGACATTCAGTATGCCAATTCGGACACTACCCGGAATGTCCGGCCGCATCGGAATGTCCGGTCCACACGACCCGGACTGTCCGACCTGAAGATGGGCCTGCGAGCCATAGCTAGGCCATGTGGCCCATGTACCCCTCTACTTCGCCCAGAACTCTACTTTAATGCCTAAATTACCCCTAAACTTGTGGCTGGCCTATATATAGTCCCCCACCTCTATTGTAAACCCTAGGCATGATATTTGGAATTAGTGGAAACCCCTTGTGGATCTATCTAGTTCTTGCCTCATGCTCCTTTGACAAAGGAGCACCAAATATCCCAAACCTTGTTGGAGTTTGCATCGTGCTTCCGTGTTGTATAAGGCCTAGGCATCGGATTCCCTTTGCCTAGACATCAAGATCTCACCGAGTATCCCTCCTCGCCGTGCCGGTTCGAGAGAGAGTCCGCCGCCCAACGCTGATCCTAGGGATTGCGCCGGATCGGTCACCATCGGTGTGTGCTATTGGTGTGTATCGTGGTTTTACGTGTGTGTGTTCATCGCGTTCTTCGTGCGTGAGTTCATCATGTTCATCCTCCCCTCCTCTCCCCACACTCCATCCTCGATTTGAACAGGATTCGTGAAAGATTGGGCCACCCTAGAGGTTTGCCCTCAACACGTCCCTCAGCCGGAGCTCAAGAACATCCTCGCCATCCGGGAGATACCATCCTAGGCGCAACCCTTCATGAACTACATCACCAATGGGGAGCTTCCGGATGATGAAGTGGAGGCTAGGCAGATCCGAGGACGCGCGCACACGTACACCATCATCAACAAAGAGCTGTACAAGCGCAGTGTATCCGGCATTTTCCAGCAGTGTGTCGACATGGACATAGGTTACCGGCTACTAAAGGACATCCACCAGGGTGAGTGTGGACACCACGCTTCATCTCGGACGATAGTCGCCAAGGCGTTTCGCCATGGCTTCTATTGGCCCATCGTCCTCGAGTATGCCGAGTAGCTGGTCCGCGCGTGGAACGGATGGCAGCACTTCGGACAGTTGAGGTGCATGCCGGCTACAATGCTCAAGACCATACCGATTATGATATGGGGAGGTCCGATCTTCTTAGCAAGCACTTGTCAATGATGATAATGGTGGGTAGATAAGTAGCCTGTAGCTATGAACTCTCCCGCTCGAACCCTGATGCCAATGCAACAGCTCTCGAACCCTGTGGGATATTCACAACACCACACTCTTGTGCACGCAACCGTCGACACGAACAGTAGGTTGCGATCTACTAATTCCCAGTGGAACAACAGATCACACTCAATTGCAGTAGTATAATTCGATCACAGGGTAATTCTAGAGGTTCTTTGAAAGAAACAACTCCAAAGTAGTTTAAACATGGTCTAAACCCTAACTAGGGGTCGTCCTAGGGCTTATAAGGGTGGCAAGGGCATCCAGAAACCAAAACTAAACGCAAACGACTCAAACTGATACAAGCCAACTCGGACCAGATTCGGTCGGCGGCCGGACAGTCCAGTGGAAATCAGCTCCTTTGGCCTTCGTCTTGATGATCTTCTCTTGTGCCTTCCTCCCACTCCTCCCTCGCGCATCCTTGGGCGATCATCATGCTAGCCTCCTCTTGTAGCCCTTCTCCTTCTCGCGCCATGCTTGTTTCTCCAACAAACCTGATCATACATAAATGCATAGACTTAGGTAGTATAAAATTCTCATCAACTAAAGTACCAGATTCATTTAGGAGCAAATTCACCTGTTGTTCGAGTAGCTTAGCATGAGCTCTTGTAATGGATCCAATTCTAATCTCATTGGACTGATCCTTCCGTGCAATAGTTGGAGCA
This sequence comes from Avena sativa, assembly GCA_916181665.1. Lineage (NCBI taxonomy): Eukaryota > Viridiplantae > Streptophyta > Magnoliopsida > Poales > Poaceae > Avena > Avena sativa. The sequence goes on from OV702286.1 coordinate 224,638,209, forward strand.
TCTTCAGTAGGTGTAATTGTAGGGATGTCCTCATCATCTCCCCCCTTCAAAAGGCGTCGACCTCGACGCTCCAAGGTCTTCTCCATCATATGGTGATAAATCAGCAACATTGAAGCTGTTACAAACTCCACCAAACTCCTCAATTGGTATATCAATCGAGTAGGCATTATCATTAATCTTGGCTAACACCTTGTAAGGACCAGCACCACGTGGCTTCAATTTGGAATTTGGAAGTTGTGGGAACCTATCCTTGCATAGATGCACCCATACCATGCCACCAGGCTTGAACAAAACTTCCTTCCTTGCTTGATTCCTTGCAGCAGCAATGTTCTTGCCTTTCTTCTCAATTGCCTCTCGAGTCTTCTCATGAATCTTCTTCACGTATTCAGCATGTTTTGATGCCTCCATATCAACTCTCTCATGTAATGGCAAAGGAAACAAATAAAGTGGCGTCAATGGCTTGAAGCCATAAACCACATCAAAAGGACAAAGCTGAGTAGTCGAATGCACAGCCCTGTTGTATGCAAACTCAACATGTGGCAAACACTCTTCCAAATCCCGCAGATTCTTTTTAATCATGGTCCTCAACAGCTATGACAATGTTCGATTCACCACCTCCGTTTGACCATCTGTTTGGGGATGACATGTAGTACTGAATAGCAGCTTTGTTCCTAGTTTCCCCCATAAGGTCTTCCAAAAGTAGCTCATGAACTTCACATCACGGTGAGAAACAATCGTCTTGGGTACTCCATGTAATCTCATGATGTCCCAGAAAAACAGGTTAGCAACATGCAACGCATCGTCGCTTTTGTGGCAGGCAATAAAATGAGCCATCTTAGAGAACCTATCCATTACCACAAATATAGAATCATGTCCTCTCTGTGTTTTAGGTAGACCTAGCACAAAATCCATACTAATGTCTTCCCATGGTGTCGTAGGTGCAGAGAGAGGTGTATACAAACCATGAGGTTGCAGCTTGGATTTTGACTTGTGACATGTAATACAACTGCTCACAAATCTGTAGACATCACGCCTCATCTTGGGCCAATACAAGTGATCAGCAAGCATGATCAATGTCTTCTCACGCCCAAAGTGACCCATCAAACCACCAGCATGTGAGTCCTGCACTAAGAACAAATGCAATGACGATTCTGGAATACATAGTTTGTTAGATCTAAACAAATATCCATCAGGAATATGATACTTATCTCATGCGGTTTTAAGAGCACACAAACGATATGGTTCAGCAAAATCATGCTCAGTTGCATAAAGTGCACAAATACTCTCTAATCCAGGAATTTTAACATCAAGATTGGTTAATAGCATGTTCTTCCTAGACAAAGCATCATCAACTACATTTTCCTTTCCCTTCTTATACTTAATGATGTAAGGAAAAGATTCAATAAACTCAACCCATTTAGCTAATCTTCTATGCAAGTCTGATTGAGCTTTCAAATACTTCAATGCTTCATGATCAGAATGTATGATAAATTCTTTTGGCCACAAATAATGTTGCCAAACTTCAAGAACTCTAACAAGTTCATACAATTCTTTATCATAAATAGGATAGTTCAGTCTAGCACTAGTAAGTTTCTCAGAAAAATATGCTATAGGGTGACCCTCTTGCATCAAAATGCCACCAATACCTATACCACTAGCATCACATTCAACTTCAAATTGCTTCGAAAAATTAAATAATGCAAGTAATGGTGTAGAAGTAAGCAAACATTTCAATGTATCGAATGCAATATATTGGGTTGCGCCCCACACAAATGGCACACCTTTCTTGGTCAAATCATTCAATGGTGCAGCAATAGTGCTAAAATCCTTAACAAAGCGCCTATAGAAACCAGTTAATCCATGGAAACTACGCACTTGACTCACATTCATGGGAATAGGCCAATTCTGAATTGATTCAATTTTAGATTGATCTACCTCTATCCCATGCTTAGATACAACATATCCCAGAAATATAACCTTATCTTTTGCAAATGTACACTTCTCAAGATTATCATATAGTTTATTATCACGTAACACCTGCAAAACTTGTCGGATATGATGACAATGTTCAGTTTCATTGTGGCTATAGATGAGTATATCATCAAAATAAACAACCACAAAATGACCAATAAATTCTCTCAAAACATGATTCATCAATCTCATGAAAGTACTAGGTGCATTAGTAAGACCAAATGGCATAACTAACCACTCATACAAACCAAATTTTGTTTTGAAAGCAGTTTTCCATTCATCCCCTTCTTTCATCCTAATTTGATGATAACCACTACGCAAATCAATTTTAGAGAAAATAGCAGCACCACTCAATTCATCTAGCATATCCTCTAAGCGTGGAATAGGATGACGATACCGAATAGTGATGTTATTAATAGCTCTACAATCTACGCACATGCGCCATGTACCATCTTTCTTAGGCACTAAAATAACACGAGCAGCACAAGGGCTAAGCAAAACACGAATGTATCCTTTATCTAGCAATGCTTGTACTTGTTTATGTATCTCCTTTGTTTCTTCGGGGTTGGTCATGTAGGGTGCACGGTTTGGTAATGTGGCGCCAGGGATCAAGTCGATTTGATGCTCAATACCATGCAATGGAGGCAATCTTGCGGGTACATTTTCTGGAAACACATCACCAAAATCCTGCAAAACAGTAGATACACCAAGAGAAATAGGGGTCATATTGTTAGAAACCAATACCTCACCCTTATACATGAGCACAAGTGGCATGGTTGTAGGATCCTCATGAAACTCTCTCATATCTTCCTTGGTGGCTAATATTACTAGACTAGGCACTCTCTCACTTTTTGTTATATCACTCTTTTTGGGCTCTATTACATCATGTACAGCGGCAACACTCTCTCATCTATCTATAGGTGCTTCCTTCAAGTTTACTTCTATCTTTTGACGAGACTCATTCATAATCTGTTGTGGTGTCATTGGTTGTAAATTAATCTTCTTGCCCTTGAACTCCAAGTGATATGTATTGGCACGGCCATTGTGTTGCACATGGCGATCATAAAGCCAAGGCCGACCCAATAATAGATGGAAAACAGTCATAGGAACCACATCAAAGTCAATAGAATCCTTGTATGTCCCTATCTCAAAATTCACACGTACCATATGGTTTACCTTCATCTCACCATTGTCACTCAACCATTGTATGTAGTATGGCTTGGGATGAGATAAATAAGTCAAATTCAGCTTGGCACATAACTCCTTACTTGCAAGATTTCTGCAGCTACCTCCATCAATAATTATCTTGCAAGCTTTGTTAGGGCCAACGAGTGCTTTGGTTTGGAACAAGTTGCAGCGCTAAGAGTAAACAATAGGTTGCACACTAAGGGTACGTGGAGAGACCACTATCGTAGGAACATGCTCAGGGAAGGCATCCATACCCTCCTCGTTGTCATATCCATCATGGCCATGAGTATCAACATCATCTCCACTCTCATACTCTCCTTGTTCATTGACAAATATCACCTTGCGGTTTGGACAATCTCTCTTGTAGTGTCCTCGACATCCACAAGTATGGCACTCTATATCGCAAGTACGCGCAGTTGACATATTGGAACCCGGGCTAGCAGCAGGAGCAGTCGGAGCAGCGGGCTTCCTAGCATTGGAACCATAAGAAGACGTGGGAGCAGGCTTGGCCGATGGTGAAGGGTGGCTAGCAGCTGCTACAGGTGGCACCGTAGATGATGGCGGTGTAGACCATGCCACAAAACGACCAGTAGATGGAAACCTCGCACGTGACTTAGCCTCTTCAGCTAACTGTGATTTGGCCTCTCTAGCATGGTGCAATAGCTCATTCATAGTCTCATACTTGTGATGACGAACAATGCTCTTGATTGGTAACTTCAAATTGTTGAGGAATCGCTTCACAGTCATCTCAAGGGATTCACGAACACTAGCACGTTGCATAAGCATCTCCATCTTCATGTAGTACTCATCAACTGACATGGTTACTTGCCTCAATTGTTTAACTTATCAAAAACTGATCGCAATTAGTTGGTTGGTACAAAATGAGCCTTCATTATTTGCTTCATCTCGCGCCAATCCATCACAGGAAGTTCATTGTCCTCCCGTCGATTCTGCACAATAGCATCCCGCCAGCATAAAGCATATCCATCAAATTCAGATGTTGCAAACTTGACCTTCTTGTCTTCTGGATAGTCAAACAAATGCCAGAGCTTCTCAATCTTCAACTCCCATGTGAGGTAATCTTCAGGATCAAGTGAACCATCAAACTTGGGAATTGAAAATTTTGGCTTTCCCAAACTATCGTTAGCAGCTTGGTTCTGAACGCTTTGAGCATGCCCAATAGGAGCAAACCCGCGGCCAATAAGCAGGTGTAGCAGCAGGCGTAGGTGCAGGGGGATCTGCACGTCCCCTGCCAAGATGTGGGCCAGCATCAGCCGCACTACCGTCATCACAGTCATCAAAAACATCATCATGTTGGTGTTCCTGCCTTTTCTTTAATGCTACTGTCAAGGCCTCAATGGAATGCTGCAAAGTTGTGACATTGACATTGATTGTTGTCACTTGTGTTTGAATAGTAGTGACTGCGCCAACATTCTAGTCCAATGTCATTTGCATGTCCTGGATATTCTTGTCAATGGCATCTGTGGAGTGAGTAAACACTCGTGTCAAGTGGGATTTCAACGCGTCATATTCGCGCCAATTAACAAGTTCCTCATCCTTCTTTTTCTGCGACACAACATCATCATCACTAGAAGACATGATTAGTAGGTTAGTGCAAAAATCAAAATATGTTTGGTGGAAAACTCTCACAACTCACTCACTACTAACAAGAAAGGAGATCTTACCATTCCAAAGAGAATAGAGATGCTTTACCAAAACGAAATCAAAGACTGTTGCACTGATGTGATGAAGTGAATATCGAGGGTATAGAGAACGATCACAGCGCACACAGGTTATTTAAGGTGGAGCTATAGGTATGGTATCCTAACTACACCGCAAACAAGTCCTTGTGCTGGTCATATAAAAACCAAGAAACACACAAGGTGGAGATAAACGTGGCAAAGAAACTTATAAAAAGGAATATTGCAATGCACAAGAGATACGCTAGTAAAAGCTCAAAGTAAACAGACACAAGATTGCTCAATCTACAAGTGCTACGATCAACTAGCCTCCAATAATGCACACTTTGATATCTCTTTTTGTCACGCTTGTAGATCTTTTCTCTTTTTTGTTTTTTATATACTGATTCTCTTTTCTTTTCTCTTTTTTTTATTTTTCCAACTATCTAACTCAATGCAAAACGAATGCAGTCAACTTTGAACAAACTGGGCAGGATAGTTCGGGTAATTTGCGCCAGAGACTCCGCTAGAGCCGGATAGTCCGGTGTGTTTCTGCTAGTCCGGTTTTGCCTGTTGAATTTTTCTACACCCTCGAAACCCTAATGAGCAGCCTGTCGGAGCAAAGCAACTAGTCTCGTGGGTACTTTACTAGGCATAGATGCTGTGTCTATGGTATGCAACAAAGGTATGCAACAAGTCCTAATGCAATGGTATGCAACAAACAAGTCCTAGTGTTGATCTGTAGATAGGCTGTGTCTATGGTATGCAACAGAGATATGCTATGTTGACTCGGACAAACGATGATATCTTGCGGAAAACGGTGATGGTGGACACGACAGAAAACAAGAGCAAACCCTAAACCTAGACAAAAATGAAAACTAGACTCCTACGAGGAACACCTGCGGTTTGGATCTACGAGAAGATACAATCAGAACTAAAACTCGAAAATGATGCAATCTAGTCTAGGGAAACTCTTTATGTAAGGCTTTTTCTGTATAGGACTAAAACACAAACTAATCTATGGATGGATTTGTGGATGCTCACCGAGTAAACGAGGAAATCTGATACCCAGATGATATGGGGTGCCCCGATCTTCTCAGCAAGCACTTGTCGATGATGATAATGGTGGGTAGATAAGTAGCCTATAGCTATGAACTCTTCCGCTCGAACCCTGATGCCAATGCAACAGCTCTCGAATCCTGTGGGATATTCACAACACCACGCTCGTGCGCACGCAGCCGTCGACCATGAATGGTAGGTTGCGATATACTAATTCACAGTGGAACAACAGATCACACTCAATTGCAGTAGTATAATTCGATCAAAGGGTAATTCCAGAGGTTCTTTGAAACAAACAACTCCAAAATAGTTTAAACATGGTCTAAACCCTAACTAGGGGTCATCCCAGGGCTTATAAGGGCGGCTGGGGTGGCCAGAAACCGAAACTAAACGCAAAAGACTCAAACTAATACAAGCCTACTTAGACCAGATTCGGTCGGCGACCGGACAGTCTGGTGGAAATCAGACGGTCAGTCCGGTTAGGCTGGACACTCCGGGCGGAGTGTGCCAGACAGTCCGGTCTGGCCAGAAACTTCAAAGTTTCTGGGCGATGTCTGAGCAATGTCCGATTTGATATACTGATTGTCCATGCCAAAACTTCTCTCGGGCAGGCCGGACATTCCGGGTGGTGGCAGTCGGACACTTCGGTTGTGGAAGCTCCTTTGACTTCGTCTTGATGATCTTCTCTTGCGCCTTCCTCCTGCTCCTCCCTCGCGCATCCTTGGGCGATCATCATGCTGGCCTCCTCTTGTAGCCCTTCTCCTTCTCGCGCCATGCTTGTTTCTCCAACGAACCTGATCATACATAAATGCATAGACTTAGGTAGTATAAAATTCTCATCAACTAAAGTACTAGATTCGTTTAGGAGCAAATTCACCTGTTGTTCGAGTAGCTTAGCACGAGGTCTTGTAATGGGTCCAATTCTAATCTCATTGGACTGATCCTTCCTTGCAAAAGTTGGAGCATCTTCAGTACTTGTAATTGTAGGGATGTCCTCATCAGATTACCTGGCCCTTCGCCGTCTAGGGGCTCGACATGGTCGTCCCCTTCAAGCAAGCGCGCGCTGGCATGATCCATCTGCTGGTGGCGGTGGACAAGTTCATGAAGTGGATAGAGGCCAAGCCCATCCGGAAGCTGGACAGGGCAACAGTCGTCACCTTCTTCACCGACATCATCAGCCAGTTCGGCTACCCTAACAGCATCATCACGGATAACGGCACGAACTTTGCCAAGGGGGCCTTCGCCCGGTTCTGCAGCAACAAGGGTATCCGGTTGGACCTGGCATCAGTCGCACACCCGCAATCCAATGGCCAAGTCGAAAGGGCAAACGGCCTAGTGCTAGCCGGCATCAAGCCGCGCCTCATCGAGCCCTTGGAGCGGTCACCCAGATGCTGGATCGAAGAACTTCCGGCTGTGCTGTGGAGTCTCTGCACCACGCCGAATCAGTCAACCGGCTTCACCCCGTTCTTCCTCGTCTATGGCTCGGAAGCCATCCTCTCTATGGACATCGAGTTTGACTCACCCTGCAAGATCCTCTATGACGAGAAGGCCAATCGAGAGGCAACGGAGGACGGCGTGGACCTACTTGAGGAAGCCCGCGAGTTGGCGCTGTCCAGATCAGCATTATACCAGCAACGCCTGCGCCACTACCATTCGAGCTGTATCCGTGAGGGCGATCTGGTTCTCTGGCTGGTGCAGGACACGAAGGGCATGCACAAGCTATTGCCGCCTTGGGAGGACCCCTTCATCATCAGCCGGGCACTGCACAACAACTCCTACTATCTCATCGATGCGCAGCAGCCGCGCAAGAACAAGATGGACAAGTCGGACGAGGAGACGAAACGCCCCTAGAATGCGGCCCTGCTCCGTCCGTTTTATACCTAGTCACCCGAGGGTGTATGTATCCCGCGAACTCTATGAATGAAAAGTGCGGAACCCCGAGAGATACTCGGGGGCTCCTTGCCAGAAATTTTCATATGTTCTTTTCCGGTTCAATTTTCTGGCTCCAGCAACCCCTACCTGGGGGCTCGCCGGTTGGCTTGTCCTGCTAATTCTATAAACCGGCTGAGTAGTGGGCGACGGTGTCAGAGGCTCACTCTTTGTCTCAGCTACAGACCGCAACCCGACTGTCCGGCTAGCAAGAGCAAAACCCCGAGGTATCCTACACGAAAAATGGCGAAAAGATGCGATAGATCGAGCGGTCTGTCCTTATGCCTAGTTTGCGATTATCCGACTACTGAGCATCCAGTACCTTGTGCAATGTATTGTCAGCTCACTTCGATTCCGGCTGCAGACCGCAACCCGGCTGCCCGTTAAGGACGCAACATAAATAGCAGAGCGCACGGAAAAGCGACTAAGTGTACAGAGAAGCACAAGCTAGTTTTAAAAAACCGAAGCCATTCTCCGGCTAACAAGTAACACCTTAACCGACTACCATATTAACAATGCACCTATATGTGTGTTTGTTTTGTATGACTACAACGAGTCGGTCATCAAAAGGAGAGAAGATTCGAAGTCCTTGCCTTCATCAAGCGCTCCGAATCTCGGGGGATACACCCACTGGGTGCGCTCGCGCGTCCCCTGTGGAATCATGTAGATCCAATCGGCTAAAGGAGTTTAGCCGGATATTCGGGCCCAGGTGAGGGCAAGGCCAGGCTAGCCGACTAGAGGCGTCTAGCCGGAAGAAGCTAAGAGTTTGAAGGAAAGAAAGAAGAGAAGATTAGAAGTCCTTGGCTTCACCAAGAACTCTGAATCTCGGGGGCTACACCCAGTGGGTGCGCTGGCGCGCCCCCACTGGAGTTGGAAGTCATCCGGCTAAATTAGCTAGACAAAGATAGTCGGATGATTGTAACCGGCAAGGGTGAAAAATTTCAAAACACACAAGGTCACAAGGAAGAACAAGAACATGCAAACAACATATTAAGAAAAGGGGAGCCGAAGCTCCTAGAGGTTCAACCGACATTAACAACAGTTGGCGCAGAAAACAAGTTCAGCAAAAGAAAATTACTACAAGTCCACCCGGCATCCTGGGGATCAAATCTAAACGGTGGGGCCTTTGTCGTGCGGGAGATCCCCTCTAGCCGCGGATTTGGGAGGAGGAGGAGGCGTGCTAGAGGTTCCGGCTCCGACATCTCCGACTGTCGGCTGCGACGACGGCTCGATCTCCGCCATCGGCGTCCCAACAGACTCCGAGTCGGTGAGGACTTCGTCGACATCAGCGTAGCCGGCGATCTTGATGGCGGAGGCGTGAAGTTCGGGGTGAGCCTAGCGGATGGCAGCGAGGTCGGCCAGTGCAGAAGCCCCCGTCAATCTTCTTGACGCGTGCATCCTTGTACTAGGACAACATCAGCGCCAAGGCCATCTCCATTCCGCTTCGCGCCGCCAGATCCCTCAGTCGGTCAATAGTAGCCAGCACCTCCGCGAGCTTGGTCGCCAGCTGGGCGATCGTCTCCGGCGCGGCCGCATCCGGCCACAGGAAATCGAAGACCGCGTGAGCCGCTTTCTGCAGCTCAGCGACCTCCTCGCCAAGAAGGGCAACCAACTCCTGAGAGGTTGGCTGTTCCCCTAGCCAGTTCTCCTAAAGCCGGTTTATGAGGGTATCATATCATGTAGTTTGATACATTAGGGCAACCAACGACATGTAATAATTTAGTCTAAGGTCGTGTCAAACGATTGTGCTATGTTTATGAGTTAGAGTCCAATTAGGGTTTTTATTTGTGTGTTTGGTTTGGGCTTGTCCAAACCGACTAGGTCGAGTCTAACCACCCCACCCTCATATAAGGAGCTGGTCGGTCTAGGATTTAGATTAGCTTTGAGTTTATTCAGAATAATGTAGAACTTAAAGTTCATATTATCGTCGTCCCTCTGGGATCGGCGTCTGTGACGGCGTCTCGGACGTTCGTCTAGTTATCCAATAATAAAAGCAAGAGAGTTCTTGAATCTGTCAAGAGTTATCGCGTGTACGCGAAGGTCTTCGAATTGTCGAGGGTTGTCGAGCTTTGGCGTGTCTATTTCAGCGTGAGGTTTGTCGTTCGTCGTCTAGTTGCTCGCAGGATTGGCATTCTCCAATTTCCAGGTCATGTGTTCCGCTCATGTGATTGAGAGATCTATCAGATCCATTAGATCGGGATGTGCATCGTGAAAGATCGGGTTAACAATCCATGTCATCTTGGATTCAGAGCGCTAGGTTAATCACGGTGTTGTTGTATTCGTCGAGCTGGTCTTTTTGATGTGCACGGCGGCGAGTTGTGGGGGCTGTTCGTGTTGTTCTCGGCGAGTTCTTGAGGAAAAATTGATCAGATCCGATCGAGGTGGTAGGAAAAAACAAAAATGAACGAAGGCGGAGTCCGGCCACGCGCGCATCACGGTGACCACCGTCCCGCGCGGTCCTCGCTGGCGCGCCTCGCCTCGGGCCACGTTCTGCCAGTGGAAAGAAAAAAGAACTAAAAGCAAGTTTTGAATCGGTATTTTTTTGGTACTGTACGTGAGTTTTTCTTGCAGGTCAGCAAACGAAAGTTGCAATCAATTCCGAATTGTGTGGGATCGGTTCCACAAATAGATGGAAAGTTTGATCGGTTGTTTTTTGGCACATGAAAGATTGGACAGCGAAGAAAAAAGATTTGCAATATGTGGCGTCCAGGCCAGAAAAATGGCGGCGATTTGTTGTAGATTGGATTGGCCGTTCCTTGTATGCACCGTGCTTAAAAAACACAGATTTAGTCCAGAGTTTGCGTAAGTGGTGTACTTGGCTTATTTAGACCCTTGGCATGAAGAAATTTGTCCTTTTTGTTTTGGGTGATGTGCTTGGGTTGCATCCAAATTTCAGAGGAGTTGCACCAGTTTTTCTGCCAGTTCGTGAAATAATCTATAGATATCGTCAAATAGTCTATGGACACTTGTTTTAGTTGAGTGCATACTCAGGTGTATTCAGCTTATTTGGATCCATGGCGTACAGTAATTTATTCTGTCTATTGTGGGTGATATGCATGATATATAGTCAGTTGCAGTTGGAGGATGCTTGTGTCTCGATCAGGTTGATGGTGTTGGAGACCAAACAGCGACAAGGGAAGTATCAAGTCGAGCAAACCAAGAGGGAGGATGAGGCGTGGAAGGCGAGCAAGACTTGACGACAGCTAGTCGAGCGGGAGGATGAGGTGTGGAAGACTGGCAAGGCTTGAAGGGGAGTGTGGCGATGTTACTGATCTGACGCCACCCGCTGGAGAAGACCTTTCAGCGTCGAGGACAACGCCTTTCCAAGGAGCGGAGGATGATGAGGGTATCTTATCATGCAGTTTGATACACTAGGACAACCAACGACATGTAATAATTTAGTATAAGGTCATGTCAAACGATTGTGCTATGTTTATGAGTCAGAGTCCAATTAGGGTTTTTATTTGTGTGTTTGGTTTGGGCCTGTCCAAAACGACTAGGTCGAGTCTAACCGCCCCAACCCTTATACAAGGAGTTGGTCGGTCCAGGGTTTAGATTAGTTTTGAGTTTATTCAGAATAATGTAGAACTTAAAGTTCATAGTATCGCCGTCCCTCTGGGATCGGCGTGTATGACGGTGTCTCGGACGTTCGTCTAGTTATCCAATAATAAAGGCAAGAGAATTCTTGAATCTGTCAAGAGTTATCGTGCGTAGGCGAAGGTCCTCGAATTGTCGAGGGTTGTCGAGCTTTGGCGTGTCTATTCCAGCGTGAGGTTCGTTGTTCGTCGTCGAGTTGCTCGCAGGATTGGCATTCTCCAATCTCCAGGTTACGTGTTCTGCTCACGTGATTGGGAGATCTATCAGATCCACTAGATCGGGAGGTGCATCGTGAAAGATCGGGCCAAGAATCCATATCACCGGTTGTAGGCCAGCAGGTCTACGCTTGGATAAAAAGCTGTCAGAAAAGGAAATCCAGGTCCGGCTATTGGATCTAGACAAGAAAAGATAGTCGGGAAAAGAACTTACCCTTGGCGGTGCGGCCGATCTGCATTAACTCCTCCAGGAGGGCCTTCTCCCGCCCCCTAGCCGCTTGATCTCCTTCTCCTGATCCTTGCTCTGAGCGTCAAGGAGATCGAAGGCTTGGGCCCGGCTAGCGAGGGCAGAGTCGTGCTCCTTGATGGTGGCCTCCAGCTGATCCGTCTTGGAGTGCCACTCCTTGTTCTGCAGCAGGAGGTTGGAGTTGGACTTCGTCAGCCGGTCATTCGCCTTGGTCAGGCGATCGATCTCCCATTGGGCGCACACCATGATGGCTACAAGAAGCCGGCTATCAGCAAAAAAGGAAGGTAGAAGGATAAATTAAAGCCGTGTAAAATGACTTACTCTGGGAGGTGCCGTTCGCAGCGGCCAGCTTCTGCTCCAGCGACCGGTTGCTCCCAGCCGCAACTTTGAGCAGTCGGATCTCCTTCACCGCCAACTCCAGGGTGGCGGCTAGATCCGCCAGCGAGGCAGCGGGGGAGGCATCGTCATCAACGCGTTGAGGGTTAGCGACTCCTTCACCTCGCGGACCGCCACCTGCCATTCCTCTCCCGGCTCGCCGTCAGAGTTGTCGTCCTGGACCATAACCAGCTCCTTTCCAGCTGCACCCTCCTCGTCCCCGTGGAGGAGCCACCTCCGCTTTGCGGGCTCGGTGCTGCGGTGTCCGGCTACACTACCATAGTCAGTGGGGCATCCCCGGTCCCGGCTATAGTAGCCGGATCCACGCGAGGCAGCGACGGAGCCCAAGACGTTGGAGTGGGGGCAGCAGCGGCAGTAGGAGGTGGGGCGGTAGGCGGCGCGCGGGGTGGCGAGCCAGTCGGCGCCCGCGCTGGGCTGGCAACACCGAAGGAGACAAGTGAGCTGCAAAAATAAAGGAAAATAAGAAAACAAGAAGAAGAAAGGTCACGTGAGAAGAAGGAAGGAAAAGGAAGCACAGGAAGACCTTACCACTGCACCACGGGGGTGGCCCCTTCTTGTGGCCCAACCGGCTCAGGGGCGGGGCGCCGGTCTGTCTCCTCTTCGCAGCCGGCTCCTCCACCGGAGGCCGGCTGGATCCGCTTCCCCCCGCACCGGACCGTCTGGAGTCGCTGTCCGTTGCTCGGCGCCGGGTCAGTTCGGGAGCCGGGGTAGCCTCCTCCTCATCGTCGATTGGCGCGTGGGGGTCATGCACCGGCTCGTCGTTTCGGTTAGTGAAGACGTCGGTGTCGCCATCCGACTCCTCGCCAGACCGACGTCCGCGCAGCTCGAGGAGGTCGGGCGTGAAGTCCTGGAGGGGGTCTCGCCCTCCTCCCGGATGATGCACGGGAAGTTGAAAGGATAGAGGTGTCGCCTAGAGGGGGGTGAATAGGCAATTTCAATACTATTACGGTTTTGGCTTGATAGAATGTGGAATTAAACTAATGTTTAATTCTACAAGCACAAAACCTAAATACACTAGGCTCAACTAAGTGCACCAGCAACAAGTTAAGCTAAGCAAGATAGGACAATATAATTATACCACAAGTGATAGGCAAGATATAAGTACTTCAAGCTCGATGGCTATCACAAGGAAAGTAAGCTCGGGTATATAGATAACCAAGGCACGCGGAGACGAAGATGTATTCACGTGTTCCCTTACAAGTAAGGTACGTCATGTTGGAGAGGTGTGGGATTCCACGAAGGATTTCCCAACGCCATGAAGGCTCACATTCTTCTCCGAGTCTATCCCATGAAGGAATAGGCCATTTCCTTATGGCTAGCTTTTCCTCCACTCCGGAGATGGCAAGCTTCACAACCACTTCACAAGCTCAACGAAGGAGAAGCCCGAGTCTCTTCACAATCTTCCATGAAGAGAACACCACAGCACCAACCGCCAAGCCAACTAGGAGGTCACCCTCCAAGTGCAAAAAGCTCATGGTCTCTCACTCGAACAAATCATAATGGAGAGCTCAACACTTATGCAAGAATGCAAAGCAAGAACACCAAGGGTGTTAAAATCCCTCACTCTCAAATCCCACCAAAGCAACAAGTGCTAGGGAGGAATTAGAGAAGAAGAACAATGGTGGAAGTCAACCAATGACTTCAAGATCTAGATCCAAGGGGTTCCCCTCACTTAGAGGAGGAATTGATTGGTGGGGATTGTAGATCTAGATCTCCTCTTCCAAAGCCCTCAAAAAGATGCAAGAATCATAGGAGGGATGGGAGAGGGAGAAAGCTCAAGAGGTTCAACAATGAAGGTCAATTTCATGGTCAAGAATACCCAAAAACGTTGCGGGAAGAACCCATTTTATAGGGACAAGCAAATATGGCCATTGGAGAGAAAACAACGAAAACCCGGTCTAAAAGTCGGTTGGACCGGCCCCGGAACCGGGAAACTCGGTCCCTAGGCCGGTGGACCGGCCTACAGACCGAAACCCCTATGTTTACCCACTCGGAATATATTCGGTCGCTAAAACCAGAAAATCCGGTCTGAGATCCGGTTTTCCGATGCTGGCACCGGTATACCTGGTCTCGGAGCCAGTTGGACCGGATCCACAACCGGGATGAAACAGATTTCACGAAAAACGCAATAACTTTTGCATTCGGACTCCGATTTCGATGATCTTGGGCTTGTTTTGATGAGGACAACAAGCTCTACAGTATGGTGCATGAAAACATCATGGTCCAACAAAGGAGGATAGAACCAAATTAGGAAAGGTATGAAGCCTTCCTATAAGAAGAACCAGTAAAATCTTCAAAGTCGAAAACGCCATAGAAGATGCATACGAATTTCGTTTTCGATGAACTTGGGCTTGTTGAAGAGCTAGAAACAAGCTCAAGAACCTAAAATGGAGAAACACCAAGAAGCAACAAAATAGGAAGATGCAAATTATGCAAAGGATTGAGCTCCCTAAGACAATGTGATCAAGTTACCCAACTGAAATCCCCTCTTGATAGTGTGGCTATCTATCCTATAAACCAGTCTCCCAACAACCACCTTGAGAACGGTAAAAGGAAAACCTAGGAAGGCCATACCTTTGCCTTGCGCATCCCGCTTGATCTTGTTGACAACGCTTCAAGCTTCATCCAAGCCAGAATGCATCGATTGATCATTGTTGCTTTGTGAAGACTCATAATTTGCTCCCCCATACACCACTATGGGATAGCTTCATTAAGACACATCTTCATCAATATCACCAATATGGACGGAAAGCTTCAAGCAAATGATCTTCTCGAGATGCTTATCTTGAACTTGCCCTTCTCAACCTTGATGATGATCACCACTTGATGTCATCCTCTCATGGGCTATATGAAATCTTCACTTTTAAAGCATGCCCATGGAAAGATACCTATCCCATATAGATAACACAAAGGCACATATATAATGGATTAGTTCATGATGCATAATTGACAAGGCTTACCATACCATAAGATCCTTGTGATACATTATTTATGCTTCATGTGTTGACCAACTTGAAATCGCTCTTCACTCTTTATATTGGTCAACCAAGTATCTTCTCATTCTCCATCTCAATATCTTGAGGTACATAAAGAACTCTTCATTTGATTACATGCTCGAAATCTTAGTCAACCATAGCTCAACTAATGAGGCTATCATGACACCGACTTAGAGCCATATCTTGAATTCTTCTATTGAGATCACACTCTCAAGATCTTGATCATATCATATTCTTCTCTTCAACTCAATGATCTTGATGCCAATACTCAAGGTATATCTTTACCTTTATGACATTCATACTTTAATCCAACACATGGACTACAAGCATGACCTATGGAATATTCCTTCATATAAAACTCAATGAAACATTAGTCCATAGGGATTGTCATTAATCACCAAAACCACACATAGGGGCAATTGCCCTTTCAATCTCCCCCATTTTGGTAATTGATGACAATCACAACAAGAGGGTTTATATAATGAATATTAGAAACAAGTACACAACTTATCCGAGAATAAGTTGTATACAAGAGGTTGTATTTGATATGGTTAAGTAACACAAAGATACTAGCCCATATTAAAATCCATTCTACTCACACAAACGACAACTAATGCAAGAGATGTGAGTAGAACCAACATATATAGATCAAACTCCTCCACAATATATGCACGTGTGATGAACTTGAATTTCATTGCATACATTGTCATGCATAACCTTTGGGAGAGTTTCCACTATATATTCAACCATGCAATACATAATAAAGATGAAATGCATGAAAGGAAAACACTTAAGAACAAACCAATCTTAATAGAAAACCCATTTCCCTTAAAACCCTCTAAACTTATCCCTCATTGACAACAAGTGCCAAAATGGATGACAAAGTTAGAAGGCAAATATAGTTCAAGTTCCTCCCAAGGTGTGCATTTCTCATAATATGAGTGAAATCATATGCACATATCCAATGACGAATACTTGGAGGAAATCAACTATATTGAGGATCAAATATTGCTAAAAGGATAACAAGGTGAAGAAACTTCAACGGATGAAGCAAGCAATCAAAAGATCCAAATAATCAAATGGACAAATAGTGCTCTAAATGAAATAAAGAAGCTCCCCAAGGTTTGTGCATAAATTAGTTGTTTCATTTGAATACAATAAGCACAAACATGGAATCCTTACTCCCTCTATATCATTTAGAACACAACAAAGATACAAGGAGTATATATATAAATCAATACCCTTGTCAAGACAAGCTTAATTCCAAAATAAACCAAATATGAGATATGAGTGTGTGAGAAGATGCAATAAAGGTAGACCAAGCACTCACAAATCAATACCTTACCAATACCATTAAAAACCAAGAGGATAAGGGAGATGGTTGGCAAAGAGCGAGGATATTAACACTCTTGTGTATATAAGTTTCTGAGTGGACAAGACTTAAGTGCATATATAGCCCATGGCTCTATTTTCTCTTATGGTATATCAAAGAACTTCACCAAATAAAAATAAAAACCTAAAAAACATCACAACTAACACTAAGGGAACTAATGCTAGTTGGGATATTTTGAGAAAGGCAACAAGTTTCAAAAGGAAGGATTCAATGCAATTTCAACAATGTTGCACATGAGAGTATCTTGAGGAATTGATATGCAATAAATTGCTAGAAGGCATATTTGGGATTGGTGAATCATGAGCATGATTTTATATACTCCCTATTATATGCATCATCTCAATTACTAACATAAGCAATAAAGATAGAAAAGTCTTTCAAAGATCCTTGCAAGAACCGCAACATTTATAGACAAATAAATTCATGCCAAGATGCAACCTATAAGAGATTGGATGGAAAAATAGTATGCATGAATAAGATACTTGTTACCAAGATAGCAATGGTATGATGTAGTAGATAAGAATTCTTCGATCATCTTAGATTGGCTCAAATTATCATGTGGTGACAACACCTTCCTTATATATGAGACAAGTATTCATTGCATCTCCAATGTACCTAAAACAACATTAAAGTACATCTTGGTCCCCAAACTTAGACTAACCACAACACATAGGACACACTCCATAAAAATATGTGCATATTTAGAGATGAAGTTTGAATTTCATGCACATCATAGCCGTTTAAGGATTTGATGGAGTATACCCTATACATTGGATCAAAGAAAGCAAAACATGATATAAGATATATATTTAGTAAACATGCATGCATGAGACTTTCAAGAACCAACGAAGATATAATTTGGACAAAACACCAAAATATTCAAGAAGGCATACAAGGTGTGACAAAACACATTTGTTGTCCAAACTATATCAAAGAATCAAATCAACACAAAATTTCTTCAACAAAGTTCAACAAATGAACCAAGCAAAAACTATTGAGCATAAAAGATGAGATAAAAATACAAATGCTCAAAGATTTATCTCATTCAAGCAAATAACCTAGAGAAGAAAGAATGAGATAAAAAAACTCCCAAAAGAGCAAGGTTTCAAAAAATAAACCAAACCATTAACACTTTTCACAATGGCACAAGGTTCTGAGAAGAAAAGGTTTGTATTCCACTAAAAGCACATTTGATAATAATCAAAAACACCATCAAAGAGAGGTTCAAAAGCCAAGGAAGACAACGGGAGCCACAACATTTTTTGGAAAAAAAAGGCAATAGGAGGTGAAATCCAAGGTGAAGATGATCCACAAATGCTACCACACCCAAGTATATCAATTGTCGAAGACAGTGAGTGTATTGGAATTTATTTCTGGTGGTATATTACACGGATATTAAAGATAAATCTTCACAATAAAAAGCATAGGATAGGAATAAAAAAGATTAAGCACTATGCAAAGATAGAGATTCTTGATAGCTTCAATTAGTCACACAATCATGCAAAGCAATGATTAGAATAACTTGAAGCAAATGGTCTCCCAAATAATATAGAGATATGCATTTAAGGAAGGCCACACCAAGAATTTCTTACTCAAGCAAAGACCAAAAAGATGAGCAATAAAAGCTTCTAACAAAAATTAGGATCTTGTTTGAGCTAACATGCCACCTAGATACAAGATAATCAACAATATCAACTCTAAGTGGCACCACCTCATATGTTCACATTTCCTAGGATTGTGATATTCAAAAGAAGCATATTACTCCCCCATAATGTGGTATTCAATTTTTAAGAGGAAAAACAACCTCCACTAGAGATAATTAATGGACATTTAGAATTTGAATTTCTCATGAGTATGACACACCACATAGTGACTAGATAAGCTTGCAATATCAATACTAACTGGTAGTTGATGACCCACAAGTATATGGGGTGTATCGCAGTATTTTCGATAAGTAATAGTGTCGAACCCAACGAGGAGCAGAAGGTGCTGGCTAGTGGTATGGATCAGGAATTCTCTGCAAATACTTAGCAAACGGATTTTTAGGGGTTTTTGGTAAAGCAAGTAAATAAAGTACGAGTAAATAAAAGACAATAAGAATAAATGTAGCAAGTGGCCCAATCCTTTATGCAGCAAAGGACAAGCCGGTTGTATTACTTAAGATGACCAAACGTTCTCGATGACACATGGGAAGACTGTCAAGTGCTTTCGCTTCATATAGTTGATTAATCTTCTTTAGCTTGCTAAGTGTTGTGTGGGTGAACCTGTGCTAATGTACCGACCTTCCTAGGACTGATACATACTTGTGATTATACCCCTTGCAAACATCCGTAAGTACAAGAAAGTAATTAAGGTAGAAATCTAACCACAGCTTTAAACTCTAAGACCCTTACGTCCCTTGTGCAATGGTTTCTTAACGGGGGTTCAGGTTTCTGTCACTCCGGCAACCCCTACGATTAGTAGCCAAATACACAATGCATTCCTCTAGGTCCATATAGGTGAAGTGTCATGTAGTCGATGTTCACATGACACCACTAGAAGAAGTACACCACAACTTAAATATCAAACTATTGAATCTTTCTCAACACAACTCCATTACTAACAACATGACTTCTCCCATGTCCTCAGGAACAAAATGAACTACTCACACTACAACACATCAATGAATCCCCGACAGCCAAGTTGGTTGGGAAATCAGCTTTCAATGATAGAAAGTCAGTCGGAAACCTGTTTTGCCGACCAACATTGTTTGTCACTATAAGTCTAGTCGGCAAAGACTTTTCCCGACCAACATATCTTTGCCGACCAACTATCTGACGGTACCCCAAATGTTTTCCCAACCAACATATTATTCATGTCAGACATTTGTTTTACCGACCAACATTTTTTCCCGACTGATAATCTGACAGTGTTAGTTTTGCCAACCAACTTTCAGATGGCCCTGCGTGAAACTTTGTCGACCAACTGTCTGCTGGAGTGCAAATTGTCAACCAATGTTTAACTATCACAGCAATCATCACCTTCACGTATTTTAGATTTTGGCCAACCAAACCATCAATTTTATTTCCATATTTCACAACACGTATACATTCAAAGTATCAACACGTGCAAACCACAACTGAAGATAATGACATGCATTAATTTTCACAGTATTTGTTAATCTATTCTAAACAATGATTACCACGAATATCAGGGTTACAACAACATGATAGCTGGAAGATACATTCAATGAAACAGATTTGCTCCATTGCGCAAACATCCAGTTGATGTGGTGGAGTACATGTTCAGAAAAACATCCGCTTAATAATTCATTCTCTAAATCGAACACCTGCACACACACAAAGATGTACAAACAGATGAGATTTTGTTGCTTGACAAATTTTGACATCAAACACCATATAAAATAACACGACACAAGAGACATAACAATACCTCATGTCCGTAATTGCAAGTTTCAAAATTAATGACCAAGTTTGTAATAAAAAAAGATGCATGATATAGTCATACAATAGGAAACATGAAGAGTAGAGGCAGTAGGGTGTTAAGTGGGATCCCACCAAAGACCCACGTCTAGTTCATTTGTCAAATTATGAACAAAAATTTGAACTAGAATTTATCAAATGAACTAGAAGTGGGACTTTGTTGGGTTCTCACTTGACACCTGAAGAGGCAGTAACCATAGTACTAACAGGTGGCAAACACACACACGCAACACCAAGATAGCAACAACTTAGCACACGGTGGCCACATACAAACACAAGCAAGCACCAGCACATCTTATCGTCATGTGAGTACCAAAAGACAGCTACTTATAAGGACTTGAGAATCACAACTCAGAAATGGGGTTACAAAATATATTATTGCAAGTACAAACTAGTAGTTTCCTCATGCATGTCCATCCTATAAAGTTATTGGTCATAAATTTTAGTTGATGAAATTAGCAACAACAATATGAATTAATGTCAATTAGCAGGCTAACATTATTGACTTGGCACTGTTCTCTTTGGCTCTAGCACTGCGAGCCTACGAGAAGAAAAATGGAAGATGAGATCACTGCAAGTACATTAAAGGACCATAACCATAGCTCAGCCATGCATGCCCAACTTTACTAGGTAGGAATAAATTTAACCTATATGGACATAATTTGCGTAGCAATTTGGCATGCACGGCATTTTAGTGCTAGTATCTTACAGCTCGATGCAATTGTTTGTCCCAAAGCAAATAGATTAGAATTCCTAAAAAGGTTTAATGCATAGGTAGGTACTATGTACTCAAATAAGAGGTGAGGCGTGATACATTCTGTGTACCAAATAGTTTAGGTCAGTCACACAAGATAAACAAGAAAGAAATTGGAAATAAATTTTGATCCTCCAATGTCTCTATGTCCTAATCAATAAATATGATGTTTTCCTTAAAGAACAGTGATTTCTCAAGAAGAAAATGACAGTTCATCAAGGTAAACAGTTTGTTCAGCTGATACCAGATTGGTTCATACCAAGATTTGCACATGAGTTGATACAGTAGTACTTCCGTTCAGGGCATCCAGGCCAAGTGGGGTTATATTCTACGTTCTTTTAAATAGTATGATGAACTATACTTAAACCATGCATTATATATACACTATACATATACTTAAACTGTCATCTAAACAAAAATCAAATGGCACGGGCATCATGGGAATAATGAAATAATGACAATTGTTTACCATGATATTTTTTTAAGGTGAAATGGAGTTTACCATGATCTGACCGAACAGTCTAGACCACCAAAAGCTAATGCTTGACTGACACATAATAACAATTGAGTAGATTGATTTAATACAACTTTGAAGGAGCACTAGCTAGTTTGTATGACTAGAGTACATGAATCCCCAAACGCCTAATCCTCGGATAAATCTACGCTTCTAAGAGCTTGGTGTTAAGAATAAATTAAGGGAAGTATAAATCCTAGTGAACTTTAAATCTTATACCACAAATCAGCAATAGCTAACCCAAGTAAAGCACCATGTTCTCATGGAGCTAGTCCTATAATTCGGAGCCTGACTAATATGGCACTTTTTGTGTAGAGTGTACTACATCAGGAATAGACTGAAGAACCTTATATACTGAACTAGCTGCAATTAGAGGTGAAAAATCTTAATTGCTTGGCTAGCCTGTAGGCAAAAAATACTGAAATTATGTTCTAGGAAAAGAACTAGTACTACAGAAGTCAAGATTCATACATGCCATTTATAAAAGGATAGAACTAAATCAAAACATACAAGGGAGAATAGCAAGTTAGAGATAGCATTAAAATCATTAAGGGGAAATAAACTGATTTGGAAAAAAAATAGTAACTTTAACAACAGTGCAGTAGCCATACCGCTCAGACATCAATTCAGAAAAACATCCGTGTGCTAGTCCTGCTATTCTCACATGTAGTCAGCAGAAAGAAACATGGCATTGGCATTGTCCAATAATGAGTTCATACGCACTGCTCCAATCCAGAAGAAAAAAGAGGGGCGAGGCTGATTTACCTTGGTTGGGGAAGAATAGATGTAGGGGACTTGTGCTTGAGGTCAGCTGTGTCATACGGGTGGACGAGCAGGTCTGGATCTGGCCGGAATCTACAACCTCTGGGCATGAAAGTTGAGATGGGAGTGGCCTTGCTCCAAGCGTGTGACTCACCTTTCTCGATCCCCACACCATCCCCCACCCAGATGTCAGAGAAGCCCCCCTCGCTCCAATGCTGCCGCGATCAGCAGGCCCTGAGCGATGCCCTCGTGCTAACTGCTTCTCTTCCCTTTCCTTGACAAAATTGCGTAGAAGCAGATCCGTAAGGAACCTGAGAGAGAGGGAGGGAGGGAGGGGGCTCACGGTTGGTACCTGACGATCTGGCGCGCAAGGAGCAGGTCTTTCATCGCCGCACCGCTGCCGGCCGGAGAGATTTCATGGCCGACGGAAGAGTTCGAGCGCGTGAGCCACGCGGTGTGGAGAGGCGGCGCACGCGTGGCGGCCAGAAAGTGATGTAGGGTTTGGCGGCGGTGAAATCTTCGCGGGATGGGCCAAAATGTTCAAACCTTGGCGGACTGGGTGAAATATTCGTGCAATGGGCCAAAATGTTGGCGCTTTACTTTTCGCCGCGCGCGTGCCGATCTAGTTTGGCCATGCCGACCAACAGTTTGATGGGCATTATAGCATTGTCGACCGATTGTTCGACAGCGAAATTTCAGGCATTACCGACCAATAGTCTGTTGCAACACGTTTATTCTCCCGACCAACAGCCTGCCAGGAGCTTTACCGACCAACAGCCTGTTATTAATTGTGATCTTTCCTGACCAACGTCGGTAGGGAATGTTGTGTTGTGGTATAGTGTCACAAGACATCATATGGATTATGATCAGAGATGGAATAATGATGTATAACAATCTGAACATAAACAATAATTCAATGGTTCCACTCAATAGCATCAAGTACAAAGAGTAATCAACACTGGGAAAGTTTCCCCTAAGAACTATGCAAGATTCAACTCAATTGTTACAGCAATATGGAGATGGTGATGAGGGTGCTGATGGTGATGATGATGGTCGTGATGATTATGATGATCCCGATGAAGTCCAGCTTGATGGTGGTGTTGATGGCGACGATCTCCCCTCTCCGGGAAGGAATTCCCCCGGCATAAATCTATCTACCGGGGAGATCTTTCTCTCTCGGTGTTTTCTGCCCCGCAGAGGCAGCGGAATCTTTCTATGGTCGCTTCCCGAATATTAGGGTTTCGGGAGGATTATATACGCCAGAGGGGAGAGCCAGAGGTGGGCCAGGGCGGCCACACCACCTGGTGGCGCGGCCTAGGGTAGCCCGCGCCGGGGGGTGGTGTGGGCCCCCTGTGGCCCATCTCCACTCCTCCTTCTAGCTTCCTTTGTCTTCTGGAAAAATAGGATTCTCCATATATTTTCCCAAATTTTCTGATCTTCACGAATTTTGCCTCCAAACAGCACCTTTTCCATCAGAATCCTGACTGCAGTGGTCCATGCTCCAAAAATCACCAACCATGCAAAAACAGATGAAATAACATAAGTATCATCTCTTAATATGAAATATATCAATGAATAACAGTAAATTATGATATAGAATAGTGATGCAAAATGGACGTATCAACTCCCCCAAGCTTAGACTTCGCTTGTCCCCAAGCGAAACTGAGCTCAATAAACATGACCTCAGGTTTATGGAGTGAAGAGTCGATAAAAAGAATACGGACAAGAAGCATCACATTCATCAATACATAGATCATAATAGAAGACAACTCACTATTATATAACTTAACTTGCAATAAGTAAAGGAAACACAATAAATATACATAAAGTGAATCATAATTGGTAATGGCAAACTTAGCTCTTGGTCGAAGAATAGTTGACAATTTGCTGGAGTTCACAAATAACTGATTTTCAATGATAGCTTTCAAAGTAGTAGACACCAAGATAAGAACAATGTGCAAAACAAGGAACATAAGAAACATGATTGAATAAATCATCATATGAATGAATGAAACACAACAACTCAAAATACCCTCTGAGATAGAAGGGAATAGGTTTACTGACTCAACTAAAAAGTAAAAGAAAGGCCCTTCGTAGAGGGAAGCAGGGATTGCAAGTTTCATAAAGAGCTCCTAAAAATTATGATACTTATTAGCTTTCAGCTCTCATTGCCCCTATCATAGGCATCTTTAGGTGGTTAAAGTTAAAGTGATCAAATATGAGGATATGCTTGACAAGTTGTAAATTGAGAATCTCATGTCCCTTGAATACGAGGGTCGCTCCTCATGCTACTCAAGTTTAGTCATCGGTAAGTTCTTGTCATCGTAAGCACATGTGTATCATAGAGAACCGCCAACGGAGTACCCCTTGCCCGATGATACAGAAGAATCCCCATATCAAAATGACAAGGCAAGCAGACAACAAACATCTCAGCAATGTTCTTATTTACCATGGGAATATGGTGCTTTTTCTCTCTTTCCTCTTTTCATAATCTCTTTTTTCGTTTTCTCTTTTTTCTCAATATAGGACTCTTTTTTTATAAGAAGAATGCTTCATAGATGATCGTTATGGTTACGCTGCAGGTTTCCACCATGTCAGCATGGATTAGACCAGTGGCCTGATGCGCTCGACTTTCGACGTAGAGCTCGTTGGGAACGCCAAGAGGAAGGTATGATGAGAACAGCAGCAAGTTTTCCCTCAGTTATGAAACCAAGGTTTAATCGAACCAGTAGGAGCAAGGAAACACCCCAAAGGTGTTGCTAGCTGAGCTTTGGCAGGGCGCACTACCGGTGCTAGTAGCAACATGGAGACCTGCACAACACAACCACAAAACTTTGTCCCCAACTTGCGATGAGGTTGTCAATCTCACCGTGTTTTGCGGAAAACAAAGGATTAAACGTATCGAATGGAAAGAAGTAATAGTTTGCAGAAAGTAAACACAAAGCAGTAAAAGATTGTAAATTGTATGTAAAGAAAAAGGACCGGGATCCATAGTTCACTAGAGGTGGCTCTCCTTAGATAGATAACATGCTGGGTGAACAAATTACAGCGAGGCAATTGACAAACACCGAGAAAGCAATACATGCATATACTAATCATCTTGACTCCTCTGAGACTTGATTGGGCATTACAACATAATACATAGACAGCCATCCAACTGCATCTATGACTAATAATCCACCTTCAGGTTATCATCCGAACACCCTCCAGTATTAAGTTGCAAGCAACAGATTATTGCTTTACGAATTGCGTGTAAAGTAAACAATACGATTGTTCTATGAACAATTGTTTTCTCCCTAGTAGCAACAACACATCTAGTACCTTAGAGATTTCTGTCATTTCCCCAGATTACCAGAGGCATGAACCCACTATCGAGCATAAATACTAACTCTTGGAGTTGCTAGCATCTACTTGGCCAAGATAGCTACTAACAACGGAAAGCATGCAAGATCTCAAATAACAAAGACATGATAGAATCAATAATCAATCTGAAATAGCATCTCAATATCCATCGGATCCCCGTAAACACAACATGCAGAATTACAAATAGATGATCTTGAGCATGAACGGAGCTCACAAGATCTAAATATGAAAGCACAAAGGAGGAGAACCAGCCATCTAGCTACTACATGGATCCGTAGTCCAAGGATGAACTACTCACGCATCACACTGGAGGGTTGCATGGTGATGAAGAAGGCCTCCAGGGTGAATTCCCCTCTCCGGCAGGGTGCCGGGAAGAGCTTCAGATCCCTCCCGATCTAGGGATGGAGATGACGGCGGCTATAGACTGTTTCGTGGATTATTGATCGGGTACATAGGGTTTTCGTCCCGAGGGCAATATATAGGCGGAAGGAGAGGCCGAGGGGGTGCCTGGGCTGGCCACACCACCCCCTGGCGCGGGTCAGGCCTGGCTGCGCGGCCAGGTGGTGTGGCCGCCCTCTGGCCCTTCTCCTTCTCGTATTCTGGCACTTGATCCCTTCCGGAAAAATAGGCACTTTGGCTTTTGTCCCGTCCAATTCCGAGAATATTCATTTTCTGACTTTCCAGGAACCAAAAACAGCAGAAAACAGGCAGCTGGCACTGTGGCTCTTGTTAATAGGTTAGTCCAAGAAATCATATGAAAAGTACTCCAAATTTGGAACAAAACACAAGAAAGTGGATAAAACCAAGCATGGAACATCAAAAATTATAGATACATTTGCAATGTATCAACATCCCCAAGCTTAACTCCTGCTCTTCCTCAAGTAGGTAAGTGATAAAAAGAAAGAATAATTTTTGAGGTGACATGCACCATCAAAGACTTGATCAAAGTATTTGCAAAACATTCAAAGCTGGGATCATAGTACTTCAATCATAACATGAAAAACAAAGTTCTAGCAATAAGCAAAGAAACTATGATGCAACATGAAAAGGCACAAACAAAATATTCATGAATAACAATGCTTTGCAAGACGTTTGTTTGTTTCACATAAAGAAAACATAGCATAATAGTATTCAGCTTGTCCCTCAATAGAGTAGCAAATATAAATGCATAGGACACCTTCAAAGTTCATAAGAGTTACTAGATACAATAGTTTAAAACAAGCAATAACAAGTTATGCATCAATCAACTAGTCTTGGGACAATGCACATAGAACTAAGAATGGCCACTATGCTCTCAAAGTAGGTGCATAAAGATAGAAGATGGAGACTCAATATATTGGTGGAAGAAAGGCCTTTGTAAAAGGAAGTAGGGATTCAAGTCTCATAAAGAGCTTCCAAAAATTATGGTACTTATAGCTTTCAGCTCTCATTGCCCCTATCATAAGCATCTTGAAGTGATTAAGGTTAAAGTGAACAAACTATGGTGTACATGCTTGACGAAGTATAAGTCAGAAATCGCATGTCCCTTGTATACGAGGGCCGCTCCTCATGCTACTCAAGTTTAGTCACCGGTAAGTTCTTGTCATTGAAAGTACATGTGTATCATTGAGAACCGCCAACGGGGTACCCCTTGCCCGATGATATGGAAGAATCCCCATATCAAAATGACAAGGCAAGCAGACAACAAGCATCTCAGCATTCTTCTTATTTACCATGGGAATATGGTGCTTTTTTCTCTCTTTCCTCTTTTCATAGTATCTTTTTTTTCTTTTCTCTTTTTTCTCAATATAGGACTCTTTTTTTTATAAGAAGAATGCTTCATAGACAGCTCATTATGGTTACGCTGCAGGTTTCCACCATGTCAGCATGGATTAGACCAGCGGCCCAGGCATTTCTCTAACACATATACATAACTCCATGGACTTACAAGCTCCCCTTTCATTTCACACCGACGACATCCATATACAAAAGAGCATGATATCAACTAGGTACAAGTACCAAGTGCAATGTTGAAAGCGTTCCCCATGAAAGCATGGTTCTGCTAATTCCCAACAAATAAGTGCAAGCATATACAACATAGAAGACACAATGGTTCAAGTTTATTAAGGGCAAGTAAAGTAAAGTGTGCCTTCAAGTTGCTGATAGCTTTAATCACTAGTTTTCTCATAACAAGTGGAAGGTAAAAAAAGCATGAATATACTTGGAATAGCATAAGCTAGTAGGTAGGTATGGTGGACTCTTTGGAATAACTTGGTTTAGGGAGTTGGATGCATGAGTGGAACTTATACTTGGTGGTGGAGGCTAGCAAAAGACTGGGAGCGACAAACTAAGAGAGCAATAAAGGCCATAATCATGCAGAGCGACAAAACATCATTGATCAAAGCATAAAGTGATACTACAAGTTGAAACTAAAGGATCATAAAGGCTATGGTGACTTGAGATAGTCATAACATGGTGTGAGCATGTGCCAAGTCAATCCAAATAAAGCATCAAAGGAGAATACCACTATACTTATGCTTTAATATGCTAAAACAACGCATGATTCATCCAAGGCACATTAAGCAATCTCAATTGTTTATAACAAGTCATGCTACAGGAAAGAATACTAATCATAAAGCCAAAACAATATCAAGCATGGCATGACAAAGCATAGCCACAGTCAAGAACGAGCTCTTTTTACCACATAAGCATGAACTTTCCTACTCTTTTCCAAACCAAACCAAACTAATTGCAAACCAATGTATGAAAGAGGGGGTCCAACCAATTTATTCAGAAAACTAAGCAAACCAAAGCAAACAAAAACCATAACGAAAATGAAAAAGAAGACGCTCCAAAAAAACACAACTGTGCATGAAACAATAAAAATGAAGCGTTTGGAAGAAACCTGGAATTTTTATTGATGAAGAAGGGGATGCCTTGGGCATCCCCAAGCTTTGACGCTTGTACTTCTTGGATATTTCTTAGGGTGACACGTGTGGCATCCCCAAGCTTGAGCTTTAGTCCATCCTTCATCTCATTACTCATTCCTTCCATACACCTGAAATTGTTCCTTCATACAAAACTTCACACAATCTCATTAGCAACATTAGTGCACTTAAGATAAATAAGTCTCAAGGTTCAGTTCTAACACCAAATAAACTTCCATTAGAACACTATCTACTGTAGCACTTCCCTCAAAAAGCTCAATTCCCCAAAAGAACTCAAGAAGGAATCAACAAGAAGCAAATGCAGAAAATGGCAGAAATCTTTCAAAATAGACTAGCAGGTAAAGAAGAATTTTCTCAAAGACCTTCTATTGCTCAAATCAAAAAGTGTTGGGAATTTTTACGGTGAAGCACAAAATATTACAGCTCAATCCGACATACAGAGATCTCTCAGGAATTTTTACGGTGAAGCACAAAAATCTGTTTCGGGACAGCAACTTTCCCAATCATTAATTCACTCTCATTAGAGGTTACTCTTGGCACAAAAAGCAAATAAAAAAGATAAGGAGAGGTTATTACAGAGGTAATAACTTCCAAGACTCATCTAAAACTTTTGGGTTATCTCCCAACAAGGGGCCCACACCACCTGGCCACGCGGGCCAGGCCAGGCCGCGCCTAGGGGTGGTGTGGCCGCCTCGGTCACCCCCTCGGCCTCCCTCTTCGCCTATAAGTTGCCTCTTGACCTAAAAACCAAGGGGGGTTCGACGTTTTTCCAGAAAGAGTTCCGTTTCACCGTCGCCACCAGATTCCGCGATTCGGAACCAGAAACTCCGTTCTGGCACCCTGCCGGGACGAGGAATTGGAGGAGATCATCGCCATCATCATCACCATCGCTTCTCCATCAACCATCCATGTTTCCCCCAACTATGAGTGAGTAATCCCCCGCTGTAGGCTATGGGGATGGTAGGGATTGGATGAGATCGTTCATATAATGGCATCAGATTGTTAGGGCATGGTGCCTAGCATCTATTATTAGTGCTTTTTGACTTTGTTGCAACTTGTTATGCTTAATGCTTGTCACTAGGGCCCGAGTGCCATGATTTCAGATCTGAACATGTTATTGATTCATTATGATAGTATTGTTTATGGTCTTACCTGCAAGTTGTATACACATATTGTTGTCCGGAACCAAAGGCCCCGAAGTGATAGCAATCGGGATAACCAGAGGGAATGGCTTTGATGTGAGGATCACATGTGTTCACGGAGTGTTAATGCTTTGCTCCGGTGCTCTATTAAAAAGAGCACCTTAATTGCCAGTAGTTCCCTTGAGGCCCCGCTGCAAACGGGCTGGCAGGACAAAAGATGTTGTGCAAGTTCTCATTGTGAGCATGTATGACTATATATGGACCACATGCCTATGACTATTTAGTACTTGGTTGCTTTATCTTATTTATCTACAAATGCCCTATGTATTGATTGCCATATGAATTGTCTTGTCCATGCAACGCCCGTCCATCCATCCCTATGCCTACCGTGCTATAATCCTACTATTTACTGCAATTGTTACTACTGTCTTTACTTTTACTACTGCTATTACTTTGCTATTGCTACTACAAAACTGTTGCTACTGATAAACTGCTGTGAGCAAGATTATTTCCAGGTGCAGCTGAATTAACAACTCAGTTGTTAAGGCTTATAAATATTCTTTGGCTCCCCTTGTGTCGAATCAATAAATTGGGTTTCACTTCCCTTGAAAATACTGCGATACACCCCCTATACTTGTGGGTCATCAAGACTATTTTCTGGCGCTGTTGCTAGGGAGCATAGCTCTATTTATCAAGTTCACTTGGAATCACTATTGTTCGCTGCCATCCATCCATCATGGGTAAGTCTCGTGATGGCAAGGTCCCTATTTTACCATCCACTACAAGGAGAGGTACGGTTCTGAACACCTCTGTTGCTCTTGATTCGCCATCTGTTATGAGTAAGCTCCTTACACCACCACATACACATGCTACACACACTGCTACTACTGCTGAATCTGAAACTTCTGATACTTACGATGCTGCTTCTACTATGCTTGATAAGAGTGGTTCATTATGTCCTTTCCTAGATGCTACGATTGCTAGAACTATAGCTGGAAATACTGAAACTCCTAATGAAGACACTACTACACCTATCAGTTCACCTGAGTCTAGGGAGAGCTATGATATTGAAGACGGTTATATAGAGATGACCGATGAATTTATTAAAGAATGTCAAAACACCCATGATAGGAGTGCTATTAAGAGTCTCCTTGAGAGGTGTACTATAAAACCCAAATTGTCTCCTAATGCTAAGTTTGTTGCATCTACCATAAACATTAAAGATAAGGATTATGATTTCTCTCTTGATCTATCTTACATAACTATTGTTGAGAAAGAACCTTTTTGTGGGACTAAGAATGAAAGTGTGGTAGCACATATGACTGAGCTTTCTACCATGAGTGGCCTATTTTCTGATGATATTAAGATGCGCACCTACTTTGTTGCTAAAATTTTCCCTTTCTCGCTGAAAGGAGAAGCTCAAACTTGGTTTAATAATTTACCTCCTAGATCTATTGATAGCCCTGATTGCTTGATTAGTACCTTCCTGCAGAATTATTTTCCTCCTAGTGCTAGACATGCTATTCTGCATGAACTTTTTGATTTTAAACAGGGAGAAAAAGAGATATTGCCTAAAACATGGGCAAGGTTTTGTGCTTTGATTCATGCACAGGCTGGCTGTCTATTACCTAAGAATGAGCTTCTTGACATATTTTATAATGGACTAACTTAAGAATCTAGGACATACCTGGATAGTTGTGCTAATTGTGTTTTCAGAAATAGGACTCCCAAGGAAGCTGAGGAATTAATGGCTAAAATAAGCAAGAATTATGAAGATTGGACTCCACCTGAACCAGCTATACCTGAGACAACTATACCTGAAGCAGCTATACCTGCGCCTATACCATCATCAAAGAAGAGGGGAGTTACCGAACTAAATGATGAAGTGATGAAGGAAGCTAAGAAATGTCTTAAGGAAAAGGGAATTAAAGCTGCAGACATCAAGAATTTACCTCCTATAGAAGAATTATGTAAGCCAATATCCCACTCATCCACTATTGAGGTACACTCTCTCCAAAATTTTGATGAAGGTGATATTCCTTACTCTAAACCTCCTGATCAATGCTTAGAAGAATTGGATGTTTTATTGTTAAGCAAGATAATTTAATAAAAGGGTGCAAAATCATCTAATGGAAAACACTAGAGCTATTGTTGAGTTGAAGGATATTGTGGAAAGAACCTCTAATGATGTTAAAATGCTTGTTAAACATTTTCAAATGGTTCAAACTCAAATTGCTTATTAAAGTACAAAAAGACTTGCTAGTTAATGCTGCTAAAGAAAAACATGCTTATGAAATTAGAACTAGAAGTGGTGCTGCTACCCAGGATCCACTATATCCTAAGGGGCATCCTAAAAGAATTGAGCAGGATCCTCAACAAGCTGAAAATAGTGGTACTACTCCTAAGAAAAGAAAAAAGAAACATAAAACTATTGTAGAACCTTCTAATCCTGCTAAAGATCCTAATAGTATATCTGTATCTGATGCTGAAACTAAAAGTGGTAATGAAGAAAATGATTCTCCTGATAAAGAAAAAGTTGAACAAGAACCTGAAAGGCACACTAAGAATACTAAATACACTAAATAAGATTTTGTTGCTAAGAAACACGGTAGTGAAAGAGAGCCTTGGGTCCAAAAACCTATGCCTTTCCCTGATAAGAAACACAAGTCAAAGGAAGATGAACACTATAACAAGTTTTGTGAGTGCATGAAACCTTTATTCTTGCAATAACTTATGCTATTAAATTGCCTCCTTATTCAAAGTATATGAAGGATATTGTCTCGAATAAAAGGAAGATCCCTAATGAAGAAATTTCTACTTTGCTTGCTAATTATTCCTTTAATGGTAAGATTCCTAAGAAACTTGGAGACCCATGGATTCCAACTATTCCTTGCTCTATTAAAAATAGTTATGTTAGAACTTCTTTGTGTGATTTGGGAGCAGGAGTTAGTGTTATGCCTTTTTCACTCTATAAGAGACTTCAATTGGAAAAACTAATACCAACTTATATATCTTTGCAAATGGCTGATAAATCTACTACTATTCCTATTGGTATATGTGAGGATGTACCTGTTCAAGTGGCTCATAATTGCTTGATATTAACTGATTTTGTTGTGCTTGAAATGCCTAAAGATGATAATATGTCTATTATTCTTGGGAGACCTTTTCTTAATACTGCAGGAGCTGTTATTAATTGTAATCAAGGAAAGGTGACTTTTAGTGTTAATGACAAGGAGCATACTGTCTATTTCACCAAGAAGATTGATAGAACTTATGGCTTAAATTCAATTGAACATGTTGAGGGCATCCAAGTTGGAGAAATATATTGTCCCATACCACGAGAAAAATATGAAACTATTATGATTGGGACAATTGCTATCAAAGTTGAGGTAACATAATCATTAGTGGAATGCAAAGTTTTGTTTCATATAAAAAATTTGGTAACAAGACCTGATCAACCCTGTTAACAAAGGGATTTTAATGAACAAAACAATGTTCTCACCATGATTATATTTGCTTACTTTTAGTTTATCCATTTTAGTTTTTGCTTTCGCTTAGTTTACTTTTCTGTTGTTAGTTGCTTGCATATTAGTATGTCTTAGAACTTTTGAATTTTTAGTTTTGTTTTGCTTTTGCATCTTTCCAAAAAAATCTTTCTGCCAGAAAATCATTCATCTATACCTGAAAATTGCTCAAAAATAAAGTGTCTCGAAAAATTCCAGAAAATTCATATTAAAGTTTTACGTGAAAAAAGGGGCAGAGAAGTGCCTGGAGAGTACCAGGGGGCCACCAGGCAGGCACACCACCTGGTGGCGCGACCAGCCTAGGGGCGCGCATGGCCATGGAGTGGGCCACCCCTATCCCTCCACTCACTCTCTCACTTGCCACTTCCTTCTCTCTCCCAAGAAAACACCAGTTCATTGCTCTAAATTGCATTCTTGTTGTTCTTGTCCATGATTTTTCGATCTCCTTGCTCAGCCCATCTTTGCTGCTGAAATTTGGAGCATTTGTTCTCTGGTATGTGTCTCCTCTGCTTGTCCAAGTAGATTTGTGTTTAGTGGTTTATATCTTGAGTATTTTTCTGCTATAGGTGACAGGTTATGAGAGCTTGTAAGCTTGTTCAATGCTTAGAGATATTGTTTTAATGCATGTTTAGGCCTCTTACAAGTCCCTATGAGTAGTTCCCTTCATTATGTATTCACTTTGCAATCACTTGTATAATGGATGTTTAAATTTTAGAATAAAAGATGAATGAACACCAACTCAATCAACATGAACTGAGGGTGCCTGAGGTTATGAAGGTTCACCAAGAGGAGGAAGTTTTTCCTTCCATCTATCCATGCCCCGAATTCATGAGGGCTGCAGGGATTTCTCAGGACTTCCATACTTTAATTGCTAATGCAGGATTGGAGCATTTTATGGGAGATGAACCTTACCAATTTGTAAAACTAACTACGTCTGTGGTGCAGGACTTTCGATTTAGTTGCTCTTTGCCTAACCCCATGGTTCACTACAAAATTTACAATATAGCTGCCGACCTTCCTCTTGATGACTTTTGTGCAGCTATTAAGGTACCTCAGTGGGGATCGTGTGGAAGGATTAAAGAGCGACCTGCACCACTCATGGACTTGTATGTGGAGATTTGCCAAGGGAGCAGCTTCTCAAAGGAGAGTGGGAAAATGCGTAACATTCATCTCCCGTCTATTCGCTACTTTGCTTACTTTATTGCCAAGTGTGTTATCGCTAGGAAAACTGCTAATAAGTTATCCTCATATGATCTAGCATTTATCTCAACTGCTTTAAAACGAGATAGGACTTATAACTTGGGTGCCTTGATAGCTTTCCGTCTTGCTGCTAACCGCGAGAAAGGTGGAATCTGTGGAGGCCTCATAGCCTCTTGTTTATTAGCTTTGCATGGTGTAGAGCCTCATCATCTAGACCTGTAGTTTCCCATAGAGAGGCTTGACCTTAATTCAATGATACAACATAAATTTCTTTCTTCTTGGGCTAATTTGAGTGATTTGTCTTATGAAATAACCTTTCTCAAGGCTGGTTGGAGAAGGAGTAAGTCCGAGCGAGTTGTTCTTTTGCCTGCACCTGTTTTGTTTAACCTTGATACCAGGGTAGGATGGTCACTCACCTAGGAAGAATTCAATGCATACCTGGGGGAGCTCTCCCAACAGGAGCAGGATACTAGAAGGAAGGTTACAGATGATTTGGTCCAGCTTTCGAATGAGGGGGAGTCTTCATATCAGCAGCCTACCTATGATTGGGGAGCTTCTTCTTCCCAAGGGCCTAACTACGATCATTTTTACGATGACCCGCCGGCTTGGAACCCTTATCCGCGTTGGGGTTGATACTCACTTAGGCCAAAAGCCTAAGCTTGGGGGAAGGTACACCGACATCACACTCATCTACATATCATGCTAAGTCAGTACTTTGTATATCCATGCTTCGTTCTCTTTTTAGTTTTCGTTCTTTCTTTACTTTTGCTTTCTAAAACACAAAAAGACCAAAAATATTTCCGTTGTTTCTCTTTGTTTGCTTCTTTTTCTTTTTGCCTTGGTTTGCTTCTTCCTTTTCGCTTTGATTGAACTATTCGAAAAAACCCAAAAAGATTTCGCTTTGCTTGTTCTTTGTTTTTGTTCTTGCCTTTAAAAATCAAAAACACCAAAAATATTTGTTGTTCTTCTTTGGTTTTGTGAAGTTTGTTGCAGGGCTTAGCAGTCCTCAGTGGAATTTGGTTTCATGTTATTATTCAAGATACACAAGTCTATGAGGACATCCCTATGGTTGATACAACCGTTGCACCTACAGCCACACTTCCTCACGTACCACAATTCCAAGGACCTCTCACAAGAGCTCGTGCACGCCAACTAAATTATCAGGTACTTTCGTTTCTAGGAACTTTTCCTAATATTCATGAGAATATGATGCTACCTAAATCAGATGTGTGTATGTTACTTGGGAATGATGGGTCTAGCATGGATGAGAGGGACAAGCATTGGAGCATGATCATGCATGGAGATGATGGCAGCAATCGTGTGAGGATTCAGGATGACGCTGCAAGTGAAGATTTCAGAACTTTGAAGCCACCATAATGAAAAGATGAAGACATGGACGAACTAGAGAGCTACACACTTCAAATTTTCGTCCATGTGATTAGATGGTGATGCGTCACCTTTAAATATGGGTCAGGCCCATGTATTTTTGTCCAAATAAAGGGGCTGAACTTTTAGAGACCGTATAGTGGAGGAAACCGGCCTAGAGATGGATTTCGACCTCCTTCCCAAGGCTGGCCGAAATTTCCTTCTGTTCCTCCATATATACTCCCATTAGGTCATCGTTTAGACTCGGATTTTGTTTAGTAAAAGACTTAGCCACGAGATACTCTTCGCCATAGGCACAAGTGTCAAACCGACCTTTTGTACTATGCACTGACAGAATCCCACCTCTTCAATAAAGCTTTCATCTATATTCACAATATCTTGATTGCATCTATAATTCTTGATGGTTCTTCGATTGCTTGTAGGGATTGATCCTCGTGATCCGGTTGATCTAGCTCCAGCCTGATCAATAGCCTTGGAAGTTGGTGTATCGATTGCTAAGGTGCAACGTCTCGCACGTTTGTAGTCGGATCGTCAATGTTGACCTCCACCATAATCGACAGATATCGTCTCATCGAAAGATCGGGCACCTTTACCCTATCAAGTAGTATCAGATTTCGGGTTTCTCGGTGAGATCTTATAGTTTTCATAGTTTAGATTGCGCATCTATTCTTCTTCCTATAAACCATAAAAGGCAACAAATTAGGGTTAGATCCATATCCTAGAAACACTTTCGGGCCTTTTGCATCGTTTCTTTTCAGTATTTGCTTTGTTGAGTTCTAGTCTGCATCGTCGTGTCCAGTGCTGGTTTTAGATCTAGATATTTAGAGTTTCGAGTTCTGGTCACAGTCATCACCACCGCCACCACTAATTCCGCCATCACCACCAATTCCGCTATCACCACCGCCATACACTTGCTACAACCCTATGCCCACATACCGCCTCCGCCACCACATATCCTTGTTCCAGTCCAGTTAGGTTTGTTTTTGTTTTTCCTACTCTTGCTTTCCATCATTGTAGATCCGATCCGAGTTGTAACTTGATCCGAGTTCCAGAAAGTTTCAGCCAGAAGGGAAGAGGAGGGGAGAGGGAAAAAAAGTCTGGAAACTCCTCCGAATTTTTTTCCGACCTATACTTGTTTTAGGCTTCTGGGATCGTTTTGAGCTATACGCCATTATAGTGAAAAAAAATTGGCGTCTGCACGCTTTCCAGAGCAGTTTCGTGCAGTTTTCGCAAATTTCAAAAAAAAAATCTTGTGCCTATCCTGATATTCCACCTTGCTGATCGTTTTGAGACATGATTTTCTCCTAATTCACGCGCTGTTCAGAAAGCACTGGTGCCTGTTGCTTTTCGGTGTCGCGGCGTGACTCGTTGTGTTCTAGGCTCGCGTCTCTAGCTTGGGATAGTCTAGGACCAGCACAGTACCGTCGTTGAGCTGTTATTCAACCTTGCATTGCTGTTTTGAAATTGTGTCTACGGATATTGCAGCCACCCAGAACTCCACATATTCCTACACCGTGCGTTGACACCACCTGGCAATCACTCTATTCAATCTTCTTGAAGCTTGATCACGACGGTTGCTGCTCACCACCTGCTGTAGGGTAAGAACAGGTAAGAGTATTGGTTTGCTTGACATATTAAGTGATTTCCACCACTGTTCCTGTTGTATCTCTATTATATACCTGTGCATTTTGCATACTAATCATGCCACCAGAAAACACCGAGACATAGCCACTGGACGGTGAAGCCTTGCAGGCTCACGTCACCACACTTTTGGCTGACCATATGAAGGATGTGGACAAGCGTTTTACTGACATGATGGTGCAACTCGAGGGACTCAAGACCGCCTTCACCACCAAACTCGACGCTAAATTCCAGGAGGTGCTAGCACGCTTACCTCCACCACCGACGGCTCGCGCACCTCCTCCACGGCCGACTCGCGTGGCTCCTACATCGAACTTGTTGGGACGTGCACAGCGCATTCTCAAACATCTGACACAAACTTCGGCTGCGGGTGCTGCTGCTGCCGCGGGCACGGCTGCTACTGGAGTTGCAGGAGCTACGGGTGTCACACAGGCCCGTGATGCACAGTTGGATGATTATTACGGGGAAGATGAGGACGAGGGCGAGTACGTGGACGACTTCACAGTTGATCAGCCAGCTAGTCGTCGTAGGCAA
The DNA here is from genome assembly GCA_916181665.1 of Avena sativa. Lineage (NCBI taxonomy): Eukaryota > Viridiplantae > Streptophyta > Magnoliopsida > Poales > Poaceae > Avena > Avena sativa. Next base: position 224,676,108 of record OV702286.1, read on the forward strand.
TACAATCCCCACATTTGTCGTCCACCTCCTTTTCCGTTGGTATGTGATGATGACCATGTTGCTAAACTGAAATTAAATGTTCCTACGTTTAATGGTTTTTATAATCCTGATGCATACCTCTCTTGAGAATTAGAATTAGACCAGCGTTTTGCATGCTCAAATTATCCCGAGGATAGACGTGTTAGTGATGCTACTTGTGAGTTCACTAGTTTTGCTTCCATATGGTGGTCTGAATATTGTCGTGCTAATCATGCTAATCCAATCACTACGTGGGATGCTTTAAAATATGCTATGCATATTCGTTTTGTTCCACCATATTATCAGCGTTCCATGCTTACCAAATTAGCATGCCTAAATCAAGGCCAAAATTATGTAGAGGATTACTATCAGGAGTTGCAAACTGGCAAGCTGCATTGTGGTATAGAGGAGGATAATGAAGCATTAATGGCACGATTCGTAGGTGGGTTAAATAAGGAAATTCAGATCATTCTTAGATATAAATCTTATCACACTATTACACGTTTGTTCCATCTTGCTTGCAATGCTGAATGTGAAGTGCAGGATCAACGCGATGCGATACGAACTAATTATTCTGCAGGGCGTTCTACTTGGAGATCACCGAATTCAGCGTCACGGGCTACTGCACCTACACCTCCAGCGACCACATCCACGCGATCTGCAGCATCTACACCACCTCTGTTTGCTACACGGAAGACTACTAGGGGACCAGCCCCGAGTGCTGCGTCCTCCATGGCATCTACGGGCAAGTCTAGCCAAATTCAGTGCTGCAAATGTGGTGGACTTGGTCACTTTGCACGTGATTGTGCCTCCTCCCATGTGATGATTGCTCTTGAGGATGGTGGATACGATTCCGCCAGTGATTATGATAAAGATACTTTGGCTCTTATTGCATATGATGAGCAATGTGCTACAGCACCCACAAAGCAAGATTCTGAATATATGGATGCGGAACATGCGGAGAAATACCCGAGTTTAATTGCACAGCGAGTCTTGAGTGCACAAATTACCAAGGCCGAGCCTAACTAGCGCCATAATCTGTTCCATACCAAGGGCGTGGTTAAAGATCGTTGTATTCGCATTATTATTGATGGAGGGAGCTACAACAACTTGGCGAGCATGGAGATGGTTGAAAAGCTTTCTCTCACGACACGGCCCCATCCTCGTCCATATCACATTCAATGGTTTAATAACAGCGGCAAGGTTAAGGTAACACGTACAGTTCATGTAAATTTTACTATTGCTGCATATGCTGATTATGTTGAGTGTGATGTTGTTCCTATGCAAGCATGTGCTCTTTTACTTGGTAGACCATGGCAATTTGATACAAATTCTATACACTATGGTAGCACAAATCAGTATTCTCTTGTTCATAATAATAATAAAATTGTGTTACTTCCCATGTCTCCTGAAAGTATTTTAAAAGATGATCTTGCTAGAGCTAGTAGAGCACATAATGAGGGGAAAAAACTGAGCGAAAATCAGATTTTTGCTAAGGAACTTATGCCTTCTCCAAATACTTCTAAATCTGATCCAAAACATGCTAATGAAATTCGTTTGAAATGTACTTGTTTGCTATCTAGCAAATCTGATATTTCTGAAATTGATGTGAGTACTAGTGCATGTTATGCTATCATTTGCAAAGAAGTGTTGTTTTTGACTGAGGAGATTCCTCCTTCGTTGCCACCTGCTATTGCTAACATTTTGCAGGAGTATGAGGACGTTTTCCCACAAGATGTACCTCCAGGACTACCACCTATTCGTGGAATTGAGCACCAAATTGATTTGATTCCTGGAGCATCTTTGCCCAACCGTGCGCCATATCGTACCAATCCGGAGAAGACGAAAGAGATTCAGCGACAAATTGAAGAACTTCTTGACAAGGGTCATATTCATGAGTCTCTTAGTCCATGTGTTGTTCCTATTATTTTGGTACCAAAGAAAGATGGTTCTTCGCGCATGTGTACTGATTGTAGAGCAATCAATAATATTACTATTCGATATCGTCATCCTATTCCTCGTTTAGATGACATGCTTGATGAATTGAGTGGCTCTACCATGTTCTCTAAGGTTGATTTGCGTAGTGGTTACCACCAGATTCGTATGAAGTTAGGAGATGAATGGAAAACTGCATTTAAAACTAAATTTGGCCTATATGAGTGGTTAGTGATGCCCTTTGGTTTAACTAATGCTCCCAGCACTTTCATGAGATTAATGAATGAAGTTTTATGTGCTTTTATTGGACATTTTGTGGTGGTCTATTTTGAAGATATATTGATATATAGCAAATCTATAGAAGAACATTTGGAACATTTACGTGTTGTTTTTTATGCTTTACGTGCCGCACGTTTGTTTGGTAACATTGCGAAGTGCATCTTTTGCACGGATAGAGTTGCTTTTCTTGGCTATGTTGTTACAGCACAGGGTATTGAAGTTGATCCTGCCAAGATTGAAGCAATTTCGAGTTGGCCACAACCCAAAACAGTCACACAAGTGAGGAGCCTCCTTGGCCTTGCTGGATTTTATAGGCGCTTTGTCAAAGATTTTGGTTCCATTGCAGCGTTGCTGAACGAGCTTACTAAGAAAGATGTGCCCTTTGTTTGGGGCGATGTACAACAAGAAGCCTTCATGCTACTCAAAGATAAGCTTACACATGCTCCTTTACTCCAACTTCCTGATTTTAATAAGACCTTTGAGTTGGAATGTGATGCTAGTGGAATTGGTTTGGGAGGAGTGTTGTTACAAGAGGGAAAACCTGTTGCATATTTTAGTGAGAAATTGAGTGGAGCTAGTTTGAACTATTCTACTTATGATAAGGAATTATATGCTCTTGTTCGAACATTACAAACTTGGCAACATTATTTATGGCCTAAAGAATTTGTTATACATTCCGATCATGAATCTTTGAAGCATATTCGTAGTCAAGCTAAGTTGAATAAACGTCATGCAAAGTGGGTTGAATTCATTGAATCTTTTCCTTATGTTATTAAACACACAAAGGGTAAAGATAATATTATTGCTGATGCTTTGTCACGTCGTTATACCATGTTATCTCAACTTGACTTCAAAATATTTGGATTGGAAACTATTAAAGAACAATATATGAAAGATGCCGATTTTAAAGATGTTTTGCAGCATTGTCTAGAGGGTAGAACTTGGAACAAATTCATCCTCAATGATGGGTTTGTGTTCCGTGCTAACAAACTATGCATTCTAGAAGGTTCTGTTCGTCTTTTGTTGTTGCAGGAGGCGCATGGAGGAGGATTGATGGGTCACTTTGGAGTAAAGTAGACAGAAGACATACTTTCTACACACTTCTTTTGGCCACGCATGCGAAGGGATGTTGAGAGGTTTATTGCTCGCTGCACAACATGTCAAAAAGCTAAGTCACGCCTTAATCCACATGGTTTATATATGCCTCTTCCTGTTCCTAGTGTACCCTGGGAGGATATTTCTATGGACTTTGTTTTAGGATTACCTCGAACATAGAAGGGGAGGGATAGTATTTTTGTGGTTGTGGATAGATTTCCTAAGATGGCACACTTTATTCCTTGTCATAAGAGTGATGATGTTGCTCATGTTGCTGAATTATTCTTTCGCGATGTTGTTCGCTTGCATGATGTGCCTAATACTATTGTTTCAGATCGTGATACTAAATTTCTTAGCCATTTTTGGAAATGTTTATGGGCTAAGTTGGGGACTAAGTTGCTGTTTAGTACTACATGTCATCCCCAAACTGATGGACAAACTGAAGTAGTTAATAGAACTTTGTCTACCATGTTACGGGCTGTTTTAAAGACGAACTTAAAAATGTGGGAAGATTGTTTACCTCATATTGAATTTGCTTACAATCGTTCTGTGCATTCTACAACTAAGTTATGCCCTTTTGAGATTGTGTATGGTTTTGTTCCTCGTGCACCTATTGATTTATTACCTATTCCATCTTCGGTGCAACATAATTTTGATGCTACACAATGTGCTGAATAGATTCTTACGTTGCATAGGATTACTAAGGAAAATATAGAACGTATGAATGCTAAATATAAAGTTGCTGGTGATAAAGGACGCAAGCATATTGTGTTTGATGTGGGAGATTTAGTTTGGTTGCATTTGCGCAAAGATCGTTTTCCTGATTTGTGCAAGTCTAAATTAATGCCACATGTTGCTGGTCCTTTTAAAGTGTTAGAGAAAATGAATGATAATGCATATAAACTTGAGCTTCCTGCAGAGATGGGCACGGTAAGTCCCTCATTTAACATTGCAGATTTGAAACCATACTTTGGAGAAGAAGATGAGATTGCGTCGAGGACGACTTCAATTCAAGAAGCGGAGGATGATGAGGACATCCCTACGGTTGATACAACCGTTGCACCTATAGCCACACTTCCTCACGTTCCACAATTCCAAGGACCTCTCATAAGAGCTCATGCATGCCAACTAAATTATCAGGTACTTTCGTTTCTAGGAACTTTTCCTAATATTCATGAGAATATAATGTTGCCTAAATCAGATGTGTGTATGTTACTTAGGAATGATGGGCCTAGCATGGATGAGAGGGACAAGCATTGGAGCATGATCATGCATGGAGATGATGGCAGCAATCGTGTGAGGATTCAGGATGACGCTGCAAGTGAAGATTTCAGAACTTTGAAGCCACCATAATGAAAAGATGAAGACATGGACGAACTAGAGAGCTACACACTTCAAATTTTCGTCCATGTGATTAGATGGTGCTGCGTCAGCTTTAAATATGGGCCAGGCCCATGTATTTTTTTCCAAATAAAGGGGCTGAACTTTTAGAGTCCGTATAGTGGAGGAAACCGGCCTAGAGATGGATTTCGACCTCCTTCCCAAGGCTGGCCGAAATTTCCTTCTGTTCCTCCATATATACTCCCATTAGGTCAACGTTTAGACTCGGATTTTGTTTAGTAAAAGACTTAGCCACGAGCTACTCTTCGCCATAGGCACAAGTGTCAAACCAACCTTTTGTACTACGCACTAACAGAATCCCACCTCTTCAATAAAGCTTTCATCTATATTCGCAATATCTTGATTGCATCTATAATTCTTGCCGGTTCTTCGATTGCTTGCAGGTATTGATCCTCGTGATCAGGTTGATCTAGCTCCGGCGTGATCAATAGCCTCGAAAGTTGGTGTATCGGTTGCTAAGGAGCAACGTCTCGCACGTTTGTAGTCGGATCGTCAACGTCGACCTCCACCATAATCGACAGATATCGTCTCATCGAAAGATCGGGCACCTTTACCATATCACAAGTAAAGGGCAATAATGAGGATTAATGACAACTTGAGGTATGGTAAGAGGCTGGTACGAACTCTATTTGTTTTCATTTTTTGTACATATACTCATCATTGTGGGCATGCTTAGTCTGTTCATGTAGGGTGTATGTTATTTATGGATGCTCAGTAGTTCTTGGTTTTTTATGATTAGCTCTAGCTTGCTAATAGTTTGTAGCATGTCATATGAATGTTTGCTTGCATTGCTCAATTCATAACTTGGTATGACACTGTGGTATCCTCCTCTGAATGTTTCACTTGAATTGACTTGGCACATGCTCATGCATGCATATGACTGAAACAATAATCAGTTAAGCCTCGATGAATTATTTTGCCTCAGGGGTCTTGAATCACTTTCATGCCATGATTAGTCGTGTTTTGTTGCAAGCATGATTATGACAGTTATTGCTCTCTCGTTTGTCGCTCCCTTACTATTGCTAGCCTTCACTTGCACTGAGTATGAGCTCTACTCGTGTTTCCAATTCCCTAAAAACCAATATTGCCAAAAGTGTCCACCATACCTACCTATTAGCATCATTTGCTTTTCCGTGCATATTCAATATGCCTTGTTTTCTTCCGAATAAAATGTTTGCTAGTTATGAGAAAGTTAGTTAATAAAGCTCTCACGAACTTGATGGCACACTTTATTTCTTGCACTTAATAAACTTGAACCACTGTGACTGTCCATGAAAGTTATATGCTTGCAAATTATAGGTTGGGGATTAGCAGAACTGTGCTGTCATGAAGAACGCTTTCAACACCTGTAAATATTACCTAGTTGATATCATGCTCTTTTGTTTACGGATGTCGTCGGTGTGAAATAAAAGGGGAGCTTGTAAGTCCATGGAGTTATGTATGTGTCTTAGAGAAACGCCTGGGCCGCCGATCTAATCCATGCCTAATCATGGTGGAAACCTGCAGCGTAACCATAATGAGCTGTCTATGAAGCATTCTTCTTATAAAAAAAGAAAAGAAAAAGAGTCAGATATTGAGAAAAAGAGAAAAAGAAAAAAAGAGATATGAGAAAAGAGGAAAGAGAGAAAAAGCACCATTTTCCCATGGTAAATGGTAAGATTGTTGAGATGCTCGTTGTCTGCTTGCCTTGTCATTTTGATATGGGAATTCTTCTGTATCATCGGGCAAGGGGTACCCCGTTGGCAGTTCTCTATGATACGCATGTATTTACTATGACAAGAACTTACCGGTAACTAAAGTTGAGTAGCATGAGGAGCGGCCCTCGTACTCAAGGGACATGAGATTTCCAGTTTATAGTCTGTCAAGCATATAACTCAGATTGGACCTCACTTTCACCTTAACCATTTAAAGATGCTTATGATAGGGGCAATGAGAGCTCAAAGCTATTGAGTACCATACTTTCAGCATTTGGAAGCCTTTCAAACTTTTCAAAACCTTTTCATTTCCTTGTTGAGTCTCCACACATTCTATGAGATCTTTTTTGAGAGCATAGTTGTCATTCTTAGTGTAATGTGCTTATCTCAAAACTTGATTGTTATGACTTTGATGCTTGTATCTTTGACATCTTTACTTCTAGTCTTCACTTGAACTTCAGAGGTGCCTTAGCATTTATGTTTGCTCTACAATCAAAGGCAAGCGAGATACCACTCTATCATACCTTTTTATGAGCATTGCAATGTTGCTTATGTTTATGTTTCATGCTACTTACTATTTTTGAGTTGGAATCTCTTCATAGCTTGCAATGACATTTAAGTAAACTTAGTTGCATACTCTTTATTATGAATTGCCTGAGTAGTTGATCATATGCTGAGAATATATACATCTTATGAAGCAAATGTGTTCGTGAAAGTTTATTTTATCGCACTCAGTTTTCAACTAAATTGCTTGAGGACAAGCGATAAGCTAAGCTTGGGGGGAGTTGATACGTCCAAAACGTATCTACTTTCCCGAACACTTTTGCTATTGTTTTTCCTCTAAACTTGTGTGATTTGGATACAACTAACACGGACTGACGCTGTTTTCAGCAGAATTACCTTGGTGTCTAGTTTTTGTGCAGAAAATCAACTATCAGGAAAAATCCCGGAAAATATGCCAAAAATCCTATTTCACTAGAAGACTCACGGAGCCAAAAGACGAGACAGAGGAGGGCCACGAGGGGCCCACACCACCTAGCCGTGCAGACCAGGCTAAGCCGCGCCTGGGGGTGTGTGGCCGCCTCGGTCACCCCCTCGGCCTCCCTCTTCGCCTATAAGTTGCCTCTTGACCTAAAAACTGAGGGGGGTTCGACGTTTTTTCTAGAAAGAGTTCCGCTGCACCACCACCACAAGAATCCGTGATTAGAACCAGAAACTCCGTTCTGGCACCCTGTTAGGACAGGGAATTGGAGGAGATCATCGCCATCATCATCACCATCGCTTCTCCATCAACCATCCATGTTTCCCCCATCTATGAGTGAGTAATCCCCCACTATAGGCTATGGGGATGGTAGGGATTGGATGAGATCGTTCATGTAATGGCATCAGATTGTTAGGACATGGTGCCTAGTATCTATTATTAGTGTTTTTTGACTTTGTTGCAACTTGTTATGCTTAATGCTTGTCACTAGGGCCCGAGTGCCATGATTTCAGATCTGAACATGTTATTGATTCATTATGATAGTATTGTTTATGGTCTTACATGCAAGTTGTATACACATATTGTTGTCTGGAACCAAAGGCCCCGAAGTGACAGCAATCGGGATAACCAGAGGGAATGGCTTTGATGTGAGGATCACATGTGTTCACAGAGTGTTAATGCTTTGCTCTGGTGCTCTATTAAAAGGAGCACCTTAATTGCCAGTAGTTCCCTTGAGGCCCCGCTGCAAACGGGTTGGCAGGACAAAAGATGTTGTGCAAGTTCTCATTGCGAGCACGTATGACTATATATGGAACACATGCCTATGATTATTTAGTACTTGGATGATTTATCTTATTTATATGCAAATGTCCTATGTCTTGATTGTCATATGAATTGTCTTGTCCATGCAACGCCCGTCCATCCATCCCTATGCCTACCGCGCTTTAATCCTACTGTTTACTGCAATTGTTACTACTGTCTTTACTTTTACTACTGCTATTACTTTGCTATTGCTACTACAAAACTGTTGCTACTAATAAACTGTTGTGAGCAAGATTGTTTCCAGGTGCAGCTGAATTGACAACTCAGTTGTTAAGGCTTATAAATATTCTTTGGCTCCCCTTGTGTCGAATCAATAAATTTGGTTTCACTTCCCTCGAAAATACTGCGATACAGCCCCTATACATGTGGGTCATCAAAGTCGCGCGCGAGGTGGGAGAGGAAGGTCACCCGCTCCCCTCCTCCGGGTGCAGCGAGTCCTCCTCTGCCGCACCTTCACCTCTGTCTCCAGCGGCAGCACCCGGGTGGCACGATACTTGGCGATGTGGTCCTCCGTGACAGAGAACCCGCACCAGGCACCGCGCTCCGAGGCCATCACGACTTCGTCCGCTGTGGTGAGAGGTTCCAAGAAGCGGTGGCCCGTGTCGCCGGTGATGCTGAGCGGGCGACGTGGCTAAGTCCGGTAGCGGGCGTGCAGAGGTAGCAGCGAGGCAGCAATGGCGCAGGGGAGAAGCGAGGAGGTAGTGAGCGAAAGTGCGGAACGGCTCCCCGGGCAGACTTTAAAGCCCTAGGAGAGCAACCGTCTACCACCCCATGTGGCGTCCATCGAACCACGCCACTCCCCCGCCACCGCTCTAGATCTTCTGCGCCGGTGCCGAATGCGCAAGAGATCCTGGGCCAGAAACCGAAACAGCAGACGGTGGTTCCCGAGGCGACGTGTAGGACGTGCGACGCGACGTAACACTATCGCGATAGCGCAATTATGGCGCATGCACGCGTGGCCGGCGTCAGCACTGACGTCACGGGTAGCGCAACTGTCAGGCAGTAGCCGGACACGAATTTCAAACGCAGGAGGGAGCACGCATAGATTTCACCTAAGGGAGAAATGCACACGTGCTCGGGGGCTAGTGTCGGGAGGATGACCCCCGGATACCCCAGCTAAACAAGAACTAAGGCAGGCGGCTCGCGTTCGGCTAGCAGATCGTAGCTGGACATGGGCACTTCGTACCGGCTGGTAGCCGGAACCAGGAAGGGCGGCAAGATACAAGGCAAGCTACACAGACGTAGCCGGGCACAATCAAGTGGACAGAGTGACGTGATGCACAGTGCACGGTACGCCCTGGTATAACGACAAGACCCGCAACTATGAAGTCGTACCGAAGACTTTGCTAGTGACGCGAGCATAGTGGCCAGATGCTGGCGATAGACTCGCACGGTGTTCACTGTACCCACGACGACCCGCACGACTTGTACTTTGACATGACATACCATACCGAGTACTGTAGATGACCAGCCGGCTGGGGCCCGCCTATGGGACCCGCCAGCCGGACTGGCCAGTGAGACTGTTGCCCCTTTGCCTATATACGGAGGGGCAAGGCTCTCGTAGCAAGGGCTAAGCATTTAAGAGGTAGCTAGTTCATACATCTCGAGGAGCGATTGTACCCCATATTCTACTCATAGTCAGATCGACAAGAGTAGGAGTTTTACCTCACCACGAGGGCTCCGAACCTGGGTACTTCTTGTGTACCATTACACTTGCTCGTATCCAATCCCGCCTGCGGACGTCGTCGAGAGGTTCCCTGCTAGTCCCCACACCTCTATCTAACCTTCTCAGGTACTGTCGTCCCCAATACAATGACACTCGGGATCATTTGCATTCATTGGTTATTGATGATGATGGTGGGGTTGAGCGTATCGGTTGTTGCGTCTTGCACGATGTGCATCCTCATCATCATCACTTGTATCCCATTGTGGTGCTCGATGGACTTATTGTTGTTGTTGTTGTGGAGGGCTACCATGTTCTTCTTGGTGTTGCGGGTGCGCATGGTGATCATGGTGCCGATGACGTCTTGCATGTTGCGGTTGTTGAGCTTGTGGATCAATCGCTTGTTCATGGCGATGACGAGCTTGGTGTTCCCCATTGTGGTGGTGGGGTTCTCCATGATGAGAGTTGGAGCGCGAAGTGTCTCCATGACGACTTGAGGAGCACACGCGAGACAAACTTGACGAGCTTGAATTGTGTCCATGACGGTTGCCAAGGTTGGAAATAGCTTGGTGAAGATCTTGGAATTGAGCATTGTGCTCCACTTGGCGTTGCCGGTCATGGTAGTCGAATTCCTGAAAAGTTTCGTCAAGCCGGTTCTCAAGCCTCTCAAATTGGACATTGAATTCTTGGTGTTGCACCCATAAGTTGTGGCGCGTGGCAAAACCATCTTGATTGTTGAAGTTGCCATCTCCGCTATCTCTGCTTCCCCTAGACATGTTGTATGACCACAATTGAAAGGAAGGGTGGTATTGGTGGTATGGTATGTGTTACCTTACCTCACTAAGTCAAAAATTGGAAAGGTTGTTCTTGTCGGGAGCAAAGAGAATACACAACACACATACACACACAAAGGCCTATGGTGGAAGGTTAGGAAGGTGGATAGCAAAAGGAACAACCAAACGAAAAGGTTATTGTCAAAAGTGGGTAAAATCCAACAAAAACGAAGTCAAAGGAAAAGGTCAAAAAGGGTGACGAGAACCTATGACTATACACACACGATGGAGATTAATGTAGCTAACACGACTATGAAAATGAGCAACGAACAAAATTGGTCCTAACGAAGACTAATGCTCGGTGGCGTGCCAATGCTGGGAGAGACTGTAGCCCGTTTGCCAAAAGATTGAGAAGCAACTGATTTGTACGCTTGCCTTGCTCTTGCTCGCACTCTTGGTTAGAAGCTTTGGACTCTCTTTTGCTATTGGTATCTTTCTCTTTTTCTTTTGCTTAAAAGCTTTTTTTGTACTTCTTTCTTTGCTATGCTAAGGAGTCAAGTTTTGCTATTGCCTCTACACTATGACTTATGCAAGAGCAGGCGCACAATGCTTCAGCAAACGCAAGATGAGCTACTCTCAATAGTTTAGGTAACACACAAAGGAAGAAGGGGTTAACAAGGGTGGTGCAAGTTATATCTTGTGGTGATGTCGTACTTGCAACCGTTGGTGTGGGATAGAGTGAGTTCTGTGGTGTTGATGTCGAGCACGAGATGAGGTGTAGAAGCTTCTTTGATGACAGACACGCACACGAAACACAAGTGTTAAAAGGATTAGTCAAAAAGGAAAAGAGGAAAAGGGGAAATTTTTCGTCAGGTGGGGCTGGTAGTACCGCTCGCCCCAACCTGTAGTACCGTTGTTGTCCGGTAGTACCGCTCGTAGCCCCGGTAGTACCGCTCACACCCCGGTAGTACCGCTTATCGTGGATTTCATTTTTCTAGATCTGAAACGGGGGCAGAAAGGGTGACGAAAATTCCTCAAATCCGAGCAATTTTGACCAAATTAAGCTGGGAAATGCAGGCAAATGGTAGACCAACTCCAAAGACAAGTTTCTATTGGACCAAAACCACAATCAACTCACCAAAACGAGAGATGGATCCAAAAGCAATTTGGGGCTATATTTTTGGTATTTTTCAATTTATGCTGGAAATCGAGGGGCGAAGTCAAATCCGTGGCAACCAAAAGCTGTTGATACCATTTGTTATGGGTCTCCTTGTGGATTTACCCTTGGAGTGGCCCGATCTTCACGGATTTGAGGCGGGGAGTGAGGGGACACGTGATGAACACGATGAATGCAACTCTAATGCAAGGTAAGATACAAACACATGCCAAAACACACCCAATTCGATTTGCTCCTGTTGGTTCAAAACAACCAATCCAATAGAATCCTTGGCGAGAGACCTTGCGGTAGAATCACCAAAGGAGAGATCGGAAAGTAGATGATAGAATCCAAACCAAGAAGAGAGTAGCAACCAAGTAGAATCCCAAAGGGGAGACTCCAAGCACTACTAAAATCCTTGATAGGGAGAGACCAAACACTTGAGGAGGGTCTTGACGACTTGGAGAAGGGCACCGAGTCCAAGGCCTTGTACAACTCATGGATCTACTATTGAGAGGGGGTTCCCATCTAGGGTTAGGAACATGCCTTAATTCATCATCATATCTAGGGTTTACATATGGAGGTGGGGGCATATATATAGGCCAACCACTAAAACATGGGTAATTTGGGCATAAAAGGGAGTTTTGGGGCGTTACATGGGCTGAGGCCCAACTCTCAAGCGCGCAGGCTCTAGCGTGACCGGTAGTACCGATGTTGACATCCGATAGTATTGGTAGGCGGTAATACCGTCTGCCGGGGCGGTGGTTCCAGTGCTGGTGTCGGGTCTCCAGGTACGGTAATACCGGTCAGCGGGGTGGCAGTACCGGTGATGTGGCAGTACCGGTCGGTACCGGGGAGGCATGGCTTGGGGTGCACTTGGCGTCAGGTCGATCTGGTAGTACCGATGCGGGAACCGGTAGTACCGGTAGCAGCAGACGGTGTCTTCTTGCATCTTCTCTTCCAGGCCTCTTGCTTCGGCGTCTTGGCTACAGGTTCATCCTTGTTGCATCCTCTTCGCATCATGGTCATGGACCTATTCATGCCATGTGCATTTGTCTCAAGTAGGTTTCCATTCACATGATAACCAAGGTTAGGCGAGGTATGGAAGGAATTCACCTTTGGGGCGATGGTTTGCATGGCATGAGGTGGACCAATGGTGATTTCCATATGTTGGGCCTCATCATGTGGGCTTGAAAGGAAGCTTGGAGGTATTTGAGGAGCTTTCATTGAAGGTTGTTGGTGTAGCGGTTGAAGCTTGCTTGTAGGTGAAGTACATCTTAGGCTTGTTGTATTTTATGTCCTCTTGTACTTGACGCTCGACTTTTGTTGCAATGCGCACAAGCTCAACCATGTTGTTCATGTTGTTGTACTTGGAACTTGATGATGCGCTTGATTGGGTGGTTCAACGTGCCATTGTTTGCTCATTGCGCTCTTCAATTTTGGCGCGAATCATGTTGAGCTTCATTTGCTTGAAGTATTCTTCCATGGTCTTTGTCCCTTGATTAAGCGGTTGTAGCTTGTTGAAGAGGTCAAGTGTGTAGTTCGTAGGAACAAAACGGGATCTCATATGAGCCTTCATGTCTTGCCAAGTGGTGATTGGAGGCTCTTCTCGTGCGTCACGAGCGACTTGAACTTGTTCCCACCAAAGGTTGGCATAATCATTAAACTCAAGCGAAGCCATGGCGACCATCTCTCATCACTATAGTTGTGCATGCGGATGTATTCTTCGGGATCATTCGAACCAGTGAACTTGGGCATAGTGAACTTGAGCTTGCCAAAATTTTCTTCCTCATTGCGGTCACGGTAGCGGTTGTTGCCATGATGTTGACAACCTTCATCTTCCAAGCAATCATTGCGACGAGCTTGGTGACCTTGTTGATGCACTTGCGGTTGAGGGGCGGCATTTGGAGGTGGTGGAACTTGATTCTCGCGTCGTTGTTGGGGAGCTTGCTCTTGGTCTTGACGCGGTTGTTGACGAGGTTGAGGCGCTTGGCCCTCACGAGGATGATGAGGGTATGGAGCCTCTTGACGTGGTTGTGGATAAGGAGGCTCGTTCCTCGGTTGGTGATGTGGGTTAGGCACTTGGGCCTCATGAAGAAGATCATGGTATTGAGCCTCATGTCATGGTGAGCATCGCTCAGCATGAACAATTTGATGCTCCATGTCTTGGTGTGGTGGAGGAGGCTCGTCATGGTGACCATGATGGCGATGTGGACGTTCATGATGGCAATGACGAAGAGGAGGATCTTGAAGAGCTTCATGTCGACGACGAGCTTGTTCCTTCAAGTTGGAGTCATCACTTGTTGCAAGAATGTCGCGCAGACGAGGGCGGTGTACTTGAGGTTGTACTCGAGGTTCCACTTGTGGTTGTGCTTGTTGGATCACTAGTGCCCTTGCGTGATGACGGTGTTCTTCTCGCCTTGCTAGGGCCTTGAGGAGAAATCGCCATCATAGCTTGACGTTGTGGCATGCCGTGTGGAAGGTACATAGTGCGAAGAACTTCCAACTTCAACCACAGGGGCATGTTTCTTTGTACCTTTTTGAAAGCAGCCTGGTTTTCAGCTCCTTGGTTTATCCGTACTAAGATTCTCGCTGAAAATCATCGGTCGGTTGCTCAGATGATCCAAGCTTTACTCTCATCTGGCCATCCTCATATTAACATTTCTATTTTATAAACTTTTCTATGGTGTCTTTGGAAATCAAGGAATGATGCACTCTTTAACAATAAATTTACTAATCTAAAACAAGTTTATTCTGCTGCTAATGCAATCCTGCAGGGATTGAGACTTGAAGATAATAACCCCAAGCAAGATCATGAACGGGTTGTCTTGGCGGAACGAAGCTTGAAGCCAAAACATGACCTTTTTTTCTCTTGCAGGTAATATCATCTGTTGCGATGCAGTCTGGAATTGTACAGACAGTCAAAAACCAACACCTGCATGTATAGACATTGTCGTTCAGATGCAAAGTAACAGCACTGCAAGAAGATACACATATGTGCCTTGTCTCCACCAGCTCATTCTCCTCTCCAAGCAGAAGCTTTCGGATTGCTGTTAGCATCCAAAGTAGCAGGTATAAGCAGGTGTTTCAATGTCAAGGTTCGTCATCAAGCTAGACTAGGTCTCAAACTTCAATCTTACTAGCAAGAAGTCGCTGACGCGGATGCCCAGCCTGCGGTTCGACGGGAGTAGTTGGGGCGGCCGACGGGAATCTAGATTGTAGGCGCGGGGGCTCTCAGGAGTCGGTGGACCGTGAACCGGTCCGATGGAGTGGAAAGCTCAACGTAGCTGAGCCGGTTACTTGTTAGTCAGGTTTTTTTCGGTAGGATGCTCAGCGCTCTGCCTTTTTTAGCACGCTTAAGCTTTAAAAATATTACTCTCTAGCTTATAGATGTATCCCTTCAAGCACATGGCAATGTTTCTGCAGATATGTATTCTCTAGGTCTGGTGTGAATCGTTTCACGCTTCTATATGTAAAGTGTTGCTGAGAGAAATAAAATCTTTTAATGTTCAAAAAAAAGATATGTGTGCATAATATTGGGAGCCCACCTATTAGCTTTGCAAATCAACCGGCTAAATTGTTAATTAGATGACAAAATAATAAAAGTTGCAATAAATTAGATCAATAACGGGTAAAATGTACCAAAAACAAAACAACGGGTAAAATGTGAAATACAAGTGGTTTGTGCAAACAAGGAAAGAAAAACCGGTGGAATATTCGATTTCCTCTTCCACGGTATCTCCCTGTCATACTCCACCTGACCACTTCCCCAGGAGCAAAAGAGGAGGAACCAGGAAGGATATTGCTGAATTCGCAGGTGCCGTCTCCTCTGCCTGGTTCCCAAGATGGCATTCCTAAATTTGCAATCCGCGTGCCGCATGTTCTTTGTCCAGATCCGCTACTCGCTCGGTAGAGCCAGGATTTGCGGGAGCCGCAAGGTGTTGCTGAATTGCCGGTTCTGTGGTTTGATGCAGGTCTCTTGGGCATAGTTGGAGGCGAATTGGCATACGGGAGAGGTTGGGTCGTTGACTTGACTGGTGGTTTGCCCGGCGCCGGAGATGGGCAAGGGCGGCGGCTGCGTCCCCAGCAAGAAACGCCAGCCGCCGGCCACCACCGTCGCCGCCGCGCCCTCGGCGTCGTCCGCCGCCGCGGTGCCGCGGGACGCGCCCGAGGCGGCCCTAGACTCGGCGGCCGGGGAATCGGCGCGGACGCTGCGGCTCTACATCGTGTTCTACTCGATGTACGGGCACGTGGAGGCTCTGGCACGTCACGCGGCAGCGGGAGCGGGCACGGTGGAGGGGGTGGATGTCGTCCTCCGGAGGGTGCCGGAGACGCTCTCGCCGGAGGTGTTGGAGAAGATGCAGGCGCCCGCCAAGGACCCCGACGTCCCGGTCATCGCAGCGCCGGCCGACCTGGAGGAAGCCGACGGGGTGCTGTTCGGATTCCCGACCAGGTACGGCGCCATGGCCGCGCAGATGAAGGCCTTCTTTGACTCCACAGGTTCCCTCTGGGAAAAGCAGAGGCTCGCCGGGAAGCCTGGGGGCTTCTTCCTCAGCACCGGCACCCAGGGCGGCGGCCAAGAGACCACTGCGTAAGTATCTCATCACCTCTTCTACACAGATGAATTTATTAATTTATCTGTCAATCATTTCAACTAAGAGCGAGGACAATAAGAACGAGGAAAATAAGTCCTAGTCAGCTGACTATAAGGATTAAAATATTATTTTTTTACCTAGTTAGAAGAGAGAGAATATGAGAGAGAAAATGAGTGAGAGCAAGTACAATAAGTCATAGTCAGGTGGCTATAAGCATTAAACTAGTATTGTTTTGCTTAGTTGGACGAGAGAGAAGAGGTGAGAGAAGAGAGGTGGGCTCTCATGCAATAGCCGGCTCTTGCGCGTGCTCCTAGGCACTTTGTGAGTATGTGAGTGGGCCATTGACATATATGTAGTAAATCTTTGAAGGTAACTATTGTACTACTTGACTATAAGCTGACTATAGATGACCTTATAGCCAGCAAGCCGGCTATACTATTGGAATTGCTCTCATGCAAGAGCCAGCTCTAGCACGTGCTCTTAAGCACTTTGAGAGATTGAAAGATGGGTCATGTAATGCTAAAATAGGATATTTTTGTAGCTCACTATTATACATGCTAGCTCTAAGTTGGCTATAGATGACATGACACTTGGCTTATAGGCGGCAGCTGGCTATACTATTGTTCTTGCTCTTGTGGCAGTGCTCGTCACTGTGCATTGAAAATGGTATTGAGATACGATTCTTTGAAGCGGACAACATTAGAACACTTCCATCCTCCGTTCATTGATTTATCTGTGAACTGTGAGGAACTTTTGATTTGGCGGTGTTTTTCACTGTCTCATAGGTTGCCAAGAGGGCCACATCCGTAATATGGCAGACATAAATGTTTTCTTTTTGGTTTATTATCAAATTCACTTACTTTGTTCTGAAGACTGATCTGTAAATCATTCCAATGCCTCAATTTCCAACACTGCATATGGTACATAATTTGCTTTCGAACTTATCCATCGATATGATTTGTGTCTTCACCATTAACTAGGGCACTAGGTAAGGAATCAGACTGAAAAGGGAGTTCCAATATAAGCAATCTCCAGCCAAGTGCAGCAGGATGTCCTTACAGTTTTCACATTATTGCCCTCAAGGGCATCACAAGCAAGTTAATGTCAGAAACTATGACAATCCATATGTTGGTGATGTTAGTCTTTGGTAGTTATATATGCAAATGAGGTGCTACTAATAGCTATTCGAGTTGCTCATGCATTCTTTTCTTCATAACTGATGATCATGGCTATGTACTGTGCGACTTCAACATCATAGATCTGGCCGTGGATGCATTTAGGGACAATAAGACACTGCTACTAATAGTTATTCGAGTTGCTCATGCAGTCTTTTCTTCATAACTGATGGTCATGGCTATGTACTGTGCGACTTCAACATCATAGATAGCATGGCTGTGGATGCATTTAGGGACAATAAGGCACTGGATATGATTTGTACAAGAGGAATTTATGAATTAATACCACAGTATGTAACTTCTAGGCTTGTACCTGATCAGGATGTACTGTACCACCTACTGTTCAATCTGGTTTGTGTGCTTCTGTCCTAAAAGCACGAGAGGAGCAGGGAGAATATGTTGTGTTCATAAGTTTCTGTGGTAAACGAGGACACTTGAAATTCTCATTTTAAGCCCACTAATTTAACTGCACTACCCCTCGTCCAATCTGTCTCTAGCATGACATGCCATTGGCAAAAATCAAATACCATTCGCTGTTATTTATTTTCTCTGCGAGGAAAGCATCCACTGATTACTGGAGTACCATTCTTTGCTTCCAAAATAAACATTGCGTTGTCATATAACTTGGCATATGCTTGTACATAGTACTAATAGTAGTGTTCAATCCCTTTTTTGTAGACCAGGCCAGTTACTCATTATGAATTGCTTCTGTACTCTTCTCATGCTTCCTGATTAAATTGGTTTTCAGTATCTGGTTTGGCTCTGCTAGCCTGTTACTGACCGGCCGTATATTCTTTGGTTGTTCACTGCAGTTGGACGGCAATCACCCAGCTGGTGCACCATGGGATGCTATTTGTCCCTATCGGCTACACCTTCGGGTCGGGAATGTTTAACATGGACGACATCAGAGGGGGCAGCCCCTACGGCGCTGGAGTCTTTGCTGGTGACGGAAGCAGGCAGCCCAGCGAGGCGGAGCTTGCCCTAGCCGAGCACCAAGGCAAGTACATGGCCGCCTTCATGAAGAAGCTCGTCCAGACCTAACCTTCAGCTAGCAGATGCATTCGACCCGTGTGCATCCAGTCAGCGACCTTACACTGTTGATCAGCCATTGTTTTCCTTTTCAGCGTCGCTTGCGCCAGTTGTCCTCATATGTGCACAACTTTGCTCTCAGATTGTTTGTTGGGGTAGTCATATAATTAAGTCGAGGTTTCTTTGTACATTTGGTGACATAGATACTGCTTTCTTGGCATAAATATTATTTATTGTCCATTTGGAAAATAAGGCCCTGCTTGGAACTTGTGAGTTTTTCTGGATTGCTGTCAGGATTGAACTGTTTGATGTGAAAATTCATGCATTTCAGCCGTGGCGTCTACCGGGAACACTTATCTTATGCTGACTATTTTACTTTATGACTTTGTTTTTCTCTCTATTGCTATCCTTGGTGTGATGCTTTAGTTCCGCACCATTATTACTCCTTACAAGCTATATTATTTTGGTCACTTTCTATTATCTGTTGTTTTCGTAGATAGTTGGTCTTGTGAGTCATAGTTACTTGCTCATGTGTTTGTTCGTGTTGTCGAGTTCCATGGTCGCTGGAAAGTTACCACATGCTTAAGTTAGAGATAATCATGTTTCTACTTACAACTTGTTAATTAAATGTGTAGTTAAATCAATATAGATGCATCGTTAATTAAATGTATAGTTAAATCAATATAGATGCATCCTTGAGCAATAGTTGAGATTTAGTTTTTACCTGCTCACTTATGTCCCATAGGACCCAAGTTACATGTTCGTTGACTATCGCGCTAACCCCTCGTAGGAGACTTTCTGGGATACCCTGATTGAAGTATATATATGTTTCCTCTGGGTTTCATCGTGAATTATTGTGTAATGGTATAACTTCCTTTTCCACCTGCACGTAAGTGCTTGTTGGGCGTCTTTGAATCGTTTCTATGCGGGTTTGGCGGGAATCGTTAAAATCTGCATAGGGATGATTCAAGGGACGACTAGAGTCATGGTTTCCGATACCCCGCTAGTCCAACATGTAGGATAACATAGCTAACGGATGATATAGAGTGTCAAAATTATTCTGTAAAATTCGTTGGATAGATCTGAGTAGGTCTGCTTTTATACCTTATCTAGATAATGTTCTTCTCTTATCCTTGCATGTTTGAATCCGCTCTCTTGCTTTCTTCAAGTCTAAGATTTCTCGTGGTTGGGTTTCCGTCGTACCTTTAGCATTTTGCTTCCTTCCTCTTGCAATGGTGTTTCTACATCTGGGTTTTGTTCTGTCTAATGAATCTCTCATCTGGTGTACCTTTTATTTGACCGTATTAGCACTAAATTTTTATTTTTTCCTTGATATCCATATTGTTGAAAACCGAATGAGAAGGATGATAATTGGTGAAGTTGGCGCCGACCTTGAGCATGTGTGGTTCATGCTAATGGAACCACTATGAAACCTAATCATTTTTGTCTTTTTATACGATTTCCTTCATAGCTTCCGGTGGTTTCTAACACGATGAAATCATCAACTTCAAATCTAATGAAGAACATGCATCACATCTTTGATTTTTCGAAACTTTCCGAACACCGCTTGTCAAGATCTTCAGTCTGAATTCTAAGATTGGGTTGCACGATCTTCCTATTCATGTACGGAGTTAATAGTTCGAGTACAGGATGAACTGATCACAATATACCTACTCTTATTATTTGCTATTGTATCTTGAACTAGATCAATCTGTATCTTTTACTCATCCCATGAAAGTTAAAGGTGGCCTTATCTATTGAGACCTTTACTTCCACCTTTGCTTCTCCAGAGTGTTCTCTCGAAGAACGTGAGCAACAGTCTTTTGTTGGTGGTGTAGAAAATTTTAAGTTGGATCCCAAAAACTATTTTTTAGTGGTGTCGCAAGGATCTACATGAAGCGAGAAGAGTTAGATAATCACCCTCCTTCCCCGCACCACGGGGTGGATCTCGGGGAGATATCCCTTAGTGGTGTTGAATTGTGGCATCCCGAAAAATTCCCAATTAGAAAATTGCATGTTCTTCTATTTTGCATCATCATGATATCATCATGCATGTTTTTATCACTAAAAGCCGGAGTAAATAATAGCGCATGAATGTTTCAGCCGATTCTGCTATCCATGTCACACGTTATTTTAGGCCTTTGGATGGATGATGGGGAGGATACGCGGCGACATCATAGTGGATCCCCGCTGTCCCGGGGAGGTAGGACCTGCCACCTGGGATTCCCTTTCATGGGGAGTTCGTGCGCCCTTTACTGTCCCGCTTTGCTGGACGGTGGGTCGTGTGTCATCCCTTGGCCCACACGTTGACGGTTGTGGGCGATAGCTGTAATCCCTAGACCACACATTTCTAAATCACAAGTCGATATAACCCAGATTTGGATGAAGGATGTACTACCGTGGAGGCCATGAGGCCGCCCACAAGAAGACCGCAATGGCAGGACATGATAGCAGCCAACCATCCCACCCAAATTGATGGTTATAGCTTCATGTGGGAGAAATATTCTCGGCTGGTTGCAAGTATGTATACAAGTGAGTATGTACGCCAGCGACATTGTAATGACCTTGGATCGATAAAGATCCTAAGTCCATGTGTTTGACAGTGCTAGTCTCTGAATCATTAGCTAGCACACATAGTCGATGAAATATCATGTAAAACACAAGTCTTTAGTACATGAATTAAATAATCCAGAATTTACTTTATTATAAAAGAAGCGAAATAAATATAACTTGGAGTTCCATCAATGCCAAAAGCCGGTTGAGTGTAGACTCACGATCCTACGTAGTCTCACTCGTTGATAAAATAACCTACAACATAAAAGTTTGCAACCATGAATGGTCAATACTTTAAATATATTAGCAAATTACACCATGAAGGAAAAGACTTGGCTATCTCTACATGCATAAGGCTGAGAAGAGAAGGCTTGAGGTTTATTTGCATAAAGCCATTTTTCATAAGTCAAGAAGAAGAGAAAAGAATTGTGTATCCTACTTTGTAAACATTTCATAAGTAATATAGGGTAAAATGAAACACAAGGATATTACACACCAAGTTTCCAATCCTCAACCTAACACTTGGATATTACACACCAAGCCACTTGGATATTACACACCAAGTACCAAAAACCCACCTATGAACGATATTACACACTCCATAGGGTTTGAAAACTTTTGTTTGAAAAGATAGAGGAGATCCTTCAGAGAGTCCATCCTTCAGATGCTCAAAGTTGTTCTTTTCCATGAACATGGCTAGTCGATTAGATTGATTACTCTCGAGAGTTTGTGAACTCAAAATCCACGATCAAGTCCTTTTACAAACAAGATCGTGAGACCTAGGCGAGGTTTCTGATGGCTCCCAAGTGTAGGAGATCAATTGTAGTACTTTTCAATAAGGAAAGGTTGTCGAACCCACGAGGAGCTGAAGGTATTGGTTAGCAAATTTGACAAAAGAAATAATAGTAAATGTAGTAGATTTGGTGTTTTGGGTTTGTAGTTTTGCAAGAAAGTAAAATATTGAAAGTAAATAGCAATAAGTAAATGCTCCCAGTGAGATAAATCCCAATCCTCTATGCAGCAAGAGGACAAGCTCAAGTGTGTGTGAACTTATATGTGACAAACATTCCCAAGGGCGGCATGGATTTTCTTAGCATAAAGATTTCTACATAATATGGTGAATATGTTGTCAAGTTTTATTCCCTTAGGGCGGAGCCTAACTAGGCGCAACCATAAGTATGGACTAAATACACCACTTATGATGGGTCCTAGATCCATTTACATGAACATCTAGTTATCATTAAGACATACATGTCCCACCATAGCAATAAGTTCGTTGGTGTCCGACATATAATCCCTCCAATGCAACTTAAAGAATTGGAAAAGTGGTTTCTGTCAATTCCGTCCCTTCCAACCCCTATCATTGCATCAAAGTATTCTCCTATGAGCCCATGTAGGTGAACTAATATGCAGTCAACGTTCGCCTAAAACCATCATAGAACACTATAAAAGATAGAAAACTAGACCACATACTCATTGCATATTATATGAAAATCATAGCCAATTCATCATATGCCCTCAGGAACATGGGAATCTAGTCACAAGTGCCAAACATGATATAGATCAGTGGCATATGGATTACAACACAATCTGAAAATACAATATATCCACCAAATAAAGACAAGAGCCAATCACAAACATGTAAATAGCCCTTAAAACAATATCCAGGATTCAATCAATCACAAACTATGAGGGGAACGAGATGGATCTTGGAGATGGTGATGGTGATGAAGATGAAGATGGTGTTGATGGATATGTTGATGGAGAGGACTCCCCCTACGCCTAGGAGCAGTGGTGATAACGTTGGCATCAATTTCCCCCTCACCGGAGGCTCTAGTGCGGTAGGATCTGTCCCTCCCGGAGTAGGAGAGGACTTTACGCCTTCGCTGCCGCCTCTATAAATTGTGGGAAAAATATGGCGTCGATTTTCTGGCGATACGGAGGCGTCTGTTAAAAGGAGGAGCCGAGACGATGCTCGAGGTCCAAAATAGCATGGGTGGCACGCCTAGGGGGTGGGCGTGCCA
The DNA here is from genome assembly GCA_916181665.1 of Avena sativa. NCBI lineage: Eukaryota > Viridiplantae > Streptophyta > Magnoliopsida > Poales > Poaceae > Avena > Avena sativa. Next base: position 224,699,302 of record OV702286.1, read on the forward strand.
TTTGGCCTCTTTCAGGCCTCGTGGCTCCTCTCGCTTCATTCTTTGGCCCAAGTTGGTTCTCCCGGTGAAAAACTTGTCAGGTATTTTTTTCCTTCGATTTATTGATGTCTAGAAGGTCCTGAAACAACAAAAACATGAAACGGAGGTTTTCTGCCTCTCAGAAATTAAATACCAATGAAAGGGACTTTGTAGGAAAGTCCCGTAAATCATCTAAATATGCATAAATAATGATGGATCAAGGTAAATATGATTCTAAACAGTGCACAAAGGTCCTAAAAATGATGATGGAAAATGCAAGTATCAACTCCCCCAAGCTTAAACTTTGCTCGTTCTCGAGCAAATAAGCGAATAGGTCATGATCATGCATCAATGAGTGTATGGTTGACAAGAAAATACGAGCATGTCATCATCAACTTATGCATATTCACTTGTCCAAAAGAAACATGAACTAACCGCCATGCACATATGGGCTACATAGATAGATATTATCACTTACCCTTACTTTTTGAACTAAAACTATCCATTACATGTTGGACAATTGAACAAGTCTCCAATTTATCATGCACTCTGCTATCTTTAATAGCTTTGCATGGCTTTTTGTCAGCTTTTAATTTAACCTTTGGATATGCCTTTGTAATAAAGATAACTTTCTCATAAAACAAATAGTGAAAAAGAGAATTGTTTAAACAATAATATAGACATGACTATTTTGACTTTTTGTCAAGAATTTTCACCACTTTTTGTATGGCATCAGTTAACGGTCTTGCCCTCTTAGTAACCAGTATAAACCTTATTCATGGGTCGTTTAATCATGTCATATGCTCTAAACAACCATGACAACCATTCAGTTTACTCATTGATTACTAAGTAGGATAATAGTATCCCATGTCCCCTTAGCATGCTTCTCTTTCCAACTACTTATTTTATAAGACTCCTTATCTCACCACAAATTCACAATGTTGCTTTTTTTATAAGTGTTGCTTCCCTTTCATGGATCTTTCCTTATTTGCAAGTTTAGCCTGTTGAGTAATTCTATGCTTGTCCAACATGCTCAAGTTAATTTAGTTCAAGGCAAGATGTGAGTGCAACTTCTACATATGGTGCGCACATATGCATGAGTGTAACCCATACATATCCAAACAAGAGAATCATGGATGACACCATACTTTATATTTTATTCAAAACCACTCAACCAAGGATACAAGATAATGCTCTAAGAGCTCTTCAAACTTTAGGAAAATCGACACCTAATAGATGCAAGCAAAAACTCTTAATGATCACAAACTAGATGCAAAATATGAAAACTAAAAAGCATAAAGTATGGTGGAACTCCCCCAAGCTTAGAGTTGTTGCAGTAGGTTTCTAGCGGATAACCTTCAAAACCTTGTCGTTGGTGGTGCTTCTGATCTTCAACAAGGTTTCACGCATCCTATTATTAATTTCCACTTGATCTTCCCACTTGGTCTTGTAATTCTGAATTTCCTTTTCCAGTCTTTTTATAATCTCAAAGCAACCCTGAGAGGTTGCTTGCATGTTCCTGGCGAACTTTGTGTTTACCACCTCCTTGTAATCCTGCAAAAGTGAGATGTGACGGCAAGAGCCAGAAAAGATCCTCTCCTCATAAGCAATTTGTCAATGCAACAAATCGATCCGAGCTTGAAGATCTATGTCAGTCATGTCCCTTAAGCGAGGTCCTTCAATCTCCCTCATCCTTGCAACTGCATCTTCAGACTGGTTTATCCATATGGCATCATTTCTCTGGTCTTCCCCTCTCCATGGAACCTGGCTTCTTGGTGGAGGACTCCACTCAGGGGTTATGGTGGGTGCACACGGGAATCCTCCATCTGGGGTGCTCCACCTTGAAGACATGCCTTGATGTAAGGTAAGATCTGGAAGAAACAGCTAGAAGACAAATTTTGCTCAAAAAGACTCGATGCGAGATTAGATCGACAAAGAGGAGTATATATAGATGGTTTTTAGGGTAAGACGAAGCGTTGAGGAAGAAAGGGAAGAGAAACGGACTTCGGAAGAGTCAAAGACCTCGGGTGGCATGCCCGGGGGTGGGCGCAACACCTGGGCTGTTTCCCTCCTCGGGGCTCCATTTCATCCAATTCTTTCGCGGCACGCATTAATTTTCCAAAATAATGACTTTCCTAAAATATGAAGATATTTCGAGATAGTTATGCACCTCCTTTTGACTTTTTTGGTGATTTTGAGTATCTGGCAGGGGATAATTTTTCACAATTATGGCTTCCGGAGTTTGGAGATTCATTACTTCAACCCTTTCGACAAATGTTTGGCCTGTAATATAATGTTTAAGACGTTGTCCATTAACTACATTAGGTTTACCGTTGAAGTCTCGATGAAGACGAATGGCTCTGGAGCGGTACAACTCCTGCACAACTAATGGACCCTGCCATCTTGAGGCTAACTTTCCTGCAGAAAACTTGAAAGGAGAGTTGAACAACAACACTTGATATCCTACTTTGAAATCCTTTCTTTTTATTTTCTTATCATGCCAAATTTTTTACTTTCTCTTTAAATAGTCTATCACTTTCATATGCTCCAGTAGTTTTAAAATCAAAGTTGAGTTGTTTAACAGCCCATCTAGATTTATGTTCTAATTCAACTAGAAGATGACATGCTTTTCCATAGACCATTTTATTAGAGACAAGTCCATAGGATTTTTAAGAGCAGTTCTATAATCCCATAAAGCATCATTAATTTTAGTTGGCCAATCAGATCTAGCTTTATTAACTGTCTTTTCCAATATGAATTTAATTTCCCTATTGCTTAATTCAACTTTCCCGCTAGTTTGAGGATGATATGTAGAAGCAATTCTAGGATTAACACCATATTTAGCTAGAGTTTTTCCTAAATACTCCATGAATAAAATGAGAACCACAATCAGTAATGAAAAACCTAGGTACTCCAAACCTGGGAAAGATGATGTCCTTAAGCATCTTCATTGCTGTGACATGGTCTGCAGTTTTTGTTGGAATTGCCTCAACCCACTTTGTAACTGTAGCATCCCAATTGTCTAACAATTGCAATGCTACTAGCCTAGTCTATATATATGCTACTTCCTACATATAATTGTTGCATCATAATTATATCATGCTCATGTCATCATGCCACCTTGCATTTGAGCATCATATAAAACCCTTTTTCATTTGGTTATTCTCTCATATGCATTGGTAATTGTATTTGGCTATTGATATATTGCATTTGGGGTCTTGATAAATGCTTGATGCCCAAGTTGAGTTGGGGGCATATCTTTTATTCCACTCCACCACCTTTCTTGGTCACCACCTTATAATTCCACCATCCTAATTACCCATGAGTTCTTACTTTCTTTTGGCTTTAGTCTAGCTCATGTGGGTTGGGATGAATCCAATTATATTTCCTTTAGCTTGGCCTTACTCCATATTTTGGAATGCATGTGTATAAATGCCATGTTTGTTATTTTGTTTTCACAAGATAAAACCTAGCACTTAATACCCATGCATGGGCCATGCAAATCACCACCATTCTATCCCTTGGGTTTTACTTGGAATTTTGGGTGGAGTCTTTTACTTAATCTAGATCCTCACCACCTTTTCTTGCCTGATCTATCTTGGACCATGCTAAACCCTAAATCTCTACCACCCTACCCTACTTATCCTTATCCATCATCACCCCCTCCATCTTTGCTTGATTTTGGAGGGTCATCCCTAAACCCTACCCTCTCTCTCTTTTCCCTCTCCTAAACCCTAACCACCTATAACACCATCAAATCGGCCCTATGCAAGTTTTAGCTCCTTCCGCCAAACCCGCATAGAAACGGTTCAAGGACGCCCACCAGGTACTTTCGTGCGGGTGGAAAACGAAGTAATAAAATTACACAACAGTCCTTGATGGGACCCACAGAACAGATATATACAACACGACTCCATGAGTCAAGAATACAGATATACAGTACAAGATCCAAATCACCTTGAAACCAATACAACGTCCGAGTACGGACAAGATGCAAATGGGGCTAAGAGCCCTGAAGTATAACCAATGGTGTCCATAACCCTGCCCAGGCCAAGCCGGAAGGGTAACCCTGCTAACGACGTCGATCTCAAACCTGCTAAAACAAAAGGGGTGCCGACAAAGGGCAAAGGAAAAAGAGGAGCGTCAGTACTGAGGCCAGTACATGGAGAGGCTAGAATTCGGCGGCTCTCGCCTACTTAGGTATGGTAGGCTGAAGCGGTAGCGCAACGGCACTAAACAACCTATAGAGACTCGATACAACTGGCGTTTATCAGGGAGGGATAAGAAAGACCTACTCGGATCCAACCTGAGGCTAACACCCAACAAACCCATCCTGGTATTCCCCCTCGAGACCAAACGAGGAAGTCAAATCGAGGAACTCACACATTTGGCAGTTTTATTCATTCCGTTATAGTTGTAGCACTTACTAATCAGATATAGATAGCATGAGTCATCCTGATAGCATAAGTAGTGGGCAATTTTAGTTAACATTCCGTTGTAGTTGGAACATTTACTAGTCAGATATAATTGTCCTGAGGAATCCCAAAACCCAGCAGTTGTTGGCACTTTTATCACATTCCATTGGAGTTGTAATACTTACTAGGCAGGTATAGTATGACACAGATCACACAGATCCACCAGTTGTTGGCATTTTTATTATCCATTCCATTATAGTTGCATCTGCTTACTAGTAACATATTAAGTCAAATTTATAGCACTACTTTAGTTATGCTTGTCTATGATCGAGATACTGTGCTCCAAGTCGTCCATAACCGCGGACACGGCTTTCAGAAAGTTTTACCCTGCAGGGGTGCACAAATAGCAACACACACTCGATCAACCTCGGAAAAACCAAATCAAAACCCAACGAGGCATTCACGACAAAGCGATCACAGGATTCAGAAATATTTTAGGGGGCCACCCCACTAAGCTACCCGCAACGAAGTTGGCCGGCTCCGGAACGGACCCAGGGTTTGCGACGACGGCTGTAAACGACTGGGAACCCGAAAGTGTGACTGGGCTTGTCGATACCGCGAAAACATGGCGCGATCCAAAACAGTACAGGTGCTCCACGCACAATCTTAAATAAAGCGGTAAAGCATGGCATAAGTACAGGATAGTAATAAAGCCCCAAACTACTTTGTGGCCCCAAGAAATAGAAATGAATCAAGCTCTGGCTCAGGGGGGTCCATAAGGCCTCCCGGATGTGGATAGTGCGAAAAATCAAGGAACATGTATCAAGTACTCGGGGTCCTATGGGACACAAGTGAGCGTGGAAGAACCAAATAACATCTATTGCCCATCGATGCCTCTGCATTAGTTATATCTAGCATTTTAATAGTTGTATTTAAAATCATGATCATCTCCACCATAAAGCATTTCCACCATTAAGCATCTGCCAACCTTCCAACAACTGTGGTACTTGACAACACGAGATCACACCTGAGCAAGCAACTACGACTCGCAAGGCCAGCTATCTACCAAACACAGGTAATAGGAGGTGTCCAAGGCAATATGGAGGCTGCACGGGATATAACTGGGGTACAGAAACTAAAGCATCGCGACATGGATAGCAATAGATCAACATGAGGAAATAAAGACTATAAATACAAAATAGGTAGAAGGGGAAGAGGTGCTCGCCTAGGAAACACTGCCGGAGGTCATAACCGGAGAACTTGTCGATACTCGCGTCAACTCATCGGCCTAGTCCGCGAAGAAGCAAACACTAGAAGAAACACCGGATGCAATATTTAATACTACGGCAGAAGATCCGGCATGCTTTATGATAAGATGCAGATGCGGTGCGATTAGGCAGTATTAAGCGGAACCGGGGTCCCGACCATTAATTACACGGTTCGAGTTATTTAGAACCCCCGCAATTTAAATGTTGTATTAACAGGGCAAAACATGGCATCGGTTCGCTACTCAAATTTAAATGGAGTTAGGAATAAGCCAAAGATAACCCACAGACAGACTCCATATTTAATTATGCGGTGAATCGGCATAATGCCCCCAAACCACAGACAGGTATGCATGCATGAACAATTCAATATGCGACAGTTGATAATGTCATATTATAAAAATAGGGGCTTAGGGTCACACATCTGGGGTCGAAGGTCTTGGGTGCCGGGGGTTCCGGGTCCGGTCTCCGGGGATCGTTCTTCGGCCAACTGGAAGTAGATCTTGTCGCATCCGTGGTCTTCTGGTGCGGTCTTCGGATACATGTAGAAGAGCTCGTCGTCCGGGGTCTCGGTCATCAGGGAGAAGGTCTTGTCGTTCGGGTAGAAGAACTTGGCGTCCTTGTTGGAGATCTTGTCGGTCGGTGTCGAAGGCCTGGGCGCTCCAGATCAGTCTCGTTTCCATTGTCGATGGCGATCTTGTTAGATGTCAAGGCATTAGGGAAGATCTTGGTGTCATATGGTGCTCGCGGGCGAATGGGGACCTTGTCGAAAACCTGGGGTTCATGCGGCTAGAGAAGGGGCGCACTTGTCGATGGTTTTTGTGGTACTCCGGAAGCAGCGCTTCGGTGATGTCATGGACGGTGCCGGAGGGATGATCACTTGTCGGTCTTGTTCATCGAAAGGGTCTCTAGCAAACACATAGGCACAGGGTCGGGGTCGATCTTGTCGAGTAGCATCACCATCGATGTCTTGCCAAACTAGTCATCCTCGCCAACGTGGAGGTCCCGGACGTCTTGCTGTTTGTGGTGCTTGGTGAGGTACTGTGCTTAGAGCAAGGAAGAACGACGACCAACGGCCCAGGGCAAGGACGGTGGGGAGGATCCGTGGCGGTCAGAGTACCGAACGGCGTCACGGGGTTCTGCACGGACGAGCTCTGCTCGGGATGCCGCGGCTGCGGAAGAAGCAGAGGCGCTGCAGGGAACGTCGACCGGAGACGAGGGGTTAGGCCCGGAAGCAGAGGAGAGGCGGCCTTGGGCTCGGGGACAATGGGGCCACGGCTTGAGGAAGGGTGGCGACTGGCGGCTCGCGAAGAGGAAGAAGGGCGGCGGAGTTGCAGGCGAGGTCGAAGAGGGCGACGTCCTGACTACCGGCAGCAGCGACCGAGCAAGGACTGGATCCGGAGGCGGCAAGGAGGAGCGGCCGCAGGGCTCGGGGGCAGAGCAACCACGACGCGGCTAGAGGGCATCGAGGAGGACATGCAGACGAGGTCACCCGCGGCGGTGGGGCAGGAGCGGGAGATGGTGGCGAGGACGGGGGCCCGCGGCAGCGCAGAGAGGGAGGAGGTGACAGCCACACGGCGGTTGGGGTGCCGTGGAGGAAGAAGAGAGAGGCGACGGTGGCCGGAGATGGGAAAGGCGACCGGCTCTAGGGCGGTGGGGATGGTGGCGGCGGACGCCGAAGCGCAGCGGAGAGGAGGGGGCGGACGGAGGAGAGAGAGAGAGGGTGAGCGGCGCGCGGGGCGACCGCGTCTCCCACGTGGCCTGAGGAGAAAGGGACAGGTGGGAACGGCGCGTGGGGTGGGGATCGGTGCCAGGGTGGGGCAGGGTGGAGGGGGCTGTCGGCAGGCGTGTGTGTGTGTGGCTGGGTGGGGTGTGCGTCGCGTGAGTGCGTGTGTGCCTTTTGTGTGTGTGGGAGGTTGGCCAGGTGGAGGGGAGTGGGGCTAGGAGCTGAGGTGGCGCACAGGGGTTGGAGGGAGTGAGGTGGAGGGGCTGGGTAGGATAGGCTGGGTCAGTTATTTGGTAGAATAGGTTTTGGGTGTTCTGGGGTAGGGAGGACTAGGACTAGATATTTAGACTAAGGCTTGGAGGTGGCCGGCCGGGCTTTCGGGCCTGGTTGGCTGCCTCCCAAAAATAATATAAACTTTTATTTTAATTTAAAAATAGACTTTTGTAAATAGTTTTTAGACAAAACCATGCATGATGATGACGATGCTCAAATGCAATGTGGCATGATGACATGAGCATGTGGTCATGATGATGCAATGTACAAAAACACAGCGATTTTCTAGTAGTGGTTTTTTTTTGCGGGGCGCCACACCACCCGAGCTCTACCCACCACCCTCCTTTGCCGAGCCTACCATCCCACCCTCACCACCATTCTCTCTATCTCCCTGCCATGCTGGCCCACACCTGAGCTACCCCATCTACTCCCTACACCAACCCTAACCCGAGCCCCTCCTAAACCCTAGCCGAAGCTAACCCTAGCTACACCGAGCCTCCCCCTCTCCATTCTCCCTCTCTCTGCCACAAGGGCCACCCAAGCCTGCCCCTCCTTGATCTCTCCCTGGTCCACCTGGCAGCCCCTACCCGTGCCCTGCCCTGGCCGCCCACGTCGAGCACGTGAAGGAGAGGCAAAAAGGTGGCCAAGCCACCTTTCCACCCCGTTTTCCCCCAGGGCACCTCTCCTCTTCCTCTCTGCTTTACCCACTCCCTCCTCTCTGCCGTCGACGCCCAGATCTACCAGGGCCTCGCCCTTCTCCTTCCCACCACCTGCCTGCTACTCCCTCTCTCTCACACCCTGACGACCTCACCGTCGGCCTCTACCCCACCTACTCGTTACAAGCCAGTGGCGTGGCGATCTTGGATGTCGAGGAGGACCAGCCGTTCCTCTGCGTTGTCCCTGTACACTGTAGTGAGGAGGAGAAGGCCCAGCCACGCCGCACACCGACGCGCCCGAAGGAAACCCTAGCTCCGGGTGCGCCTGCAACGTCGTCGCCCTGCTGCTCCCCGTCCCGATCCGAGCCCGCCAACGAGCCCGCGGTGAGCGTCCCATCCTCCTTGACACCTCCTTCCTCGCCGTTGCTTCCTGTTCTCGCCGGACCGCCCGTCGAGCGCCCTCTGTGCGGCGCATGCAAGTGCATCTGCGTGTCTCCGCGCCGCATCACGCCTCACCTAGTCGCCCATCCCCCACCTTGCATCATCCTCCAAGCCACCGCAGCGGTAGCTGCCACCGCGCGCGTGCACGAGGTCGCGGGTTCGATCCCTGCAGCGTGCGCTGCCTCTGTCGAGCACCAATCCGTCGTCAGAGAACAGAGAAGATCCACAGTACAGTTTGGTAGCTTTGCATATACCCCCCACAACTTTTTTTGCCTCAACCCGCGGTACCCCAGGTCCCACCAGGCAGCCACTCGTTGTTTTTGCAAAAAGGCACCCCAGCTTCCAGGCCCTCAACCCGCAGTCCCCTCCGCGCCGCGCGACCAGCCCATCCCCCTCTCGCTGACGCGTGGTCCCGCGCGAGCGCCGGGTCCACCGAGCAGTGGCTGCGGCTAACTTCTGCTGCGGTGAGAGAAACCCACAGCTGCGCAACGTTGCCAGCTGGGTCTAGTCATCGCCGGTCCCACCCGTCAGTGTCCTGGGCTAGTTCTGTCTGGGTGTGAAAATCCTGACGTTTTTCTGTTTAAATAAAATGATTTCAGAAAATGCTTAAAGATAAATTCAAATCTGTTTTTAAATAACTTTTAAAGTATAAATCCAAATATCACAAATGATATATGTTTTGGAATCAGAAAAATGTGAGGAATTCAAATATGCTATTCAAGATATTAATTGAACACTTTAAATTTTCGAGATGATTAAAATTACAATAAAATGCCCTTTTCTTAATAAATTAATAACTTTAAATCTATAACTCCAAATTTGACAAATAATATGTCTAAATCAATCAGCGCGACAAGCCCGTTCTATCTATGCATTCCTTGTTCTGAATTGCACCATGCATCATATAAATAATAAGTATACAGCAACTTAATTGGGAATAAAAAGTGAATAAAACTCAACAAAATTCTTTATTCTTGTATTCCACATCTCACCCATGCCATGCTACACTATTGCCATGCAAATTGTGCATCATTCATCATGGCATGCTTGTTTGCTTGTCGCATTTCAATCCATATGCTTGTGCACTTTATTTATGTTGGCCCTTGTTTGTTTGGTTCTTCTTCGAATAGACGCCGAGCAGGGAATATATCAGGAATCCTAGGAGCACTACCCAGATCCGTCACTCGCTTCAACTGAGCTGCCAGGCAAGCACTACCACATGCTTGCATACATATAGTACCTATTGCCTCTATCTTATTCTTGCATCATTGAGTCGCGATTGCATTAAATTGAATCCCAAGTACTGCATAACCTTTACTTCTAAACCCCACCGGAGCTTGTTCCCCCATCCCATGAGCCATTACTACAGGAGTTGTTTGAGCCATGCGAGTCGTAGAACAGCATGTGTAGGGTATGTGAGTGTCTGATGGATAACGAGGTACTTAAACAACTTAACCTGAGTAGTTATGGGATAACTAATGAAAGAGGCACCAGTGAGCAATATCTGCTATTTGGTTTTTCAAGCTCACTTGTGTCCCATAGGACCCCGAGTACTTGATTCCTGTTCCTTGACTATTCGCACTATCCACATCCGGGAGGCCTTATGGACCCCCCTGAGCCAGAGCTTGATTCATTCTTACTTCTTGGGGCCACAAAGTAGTTTGGGGCTTTATTACTATCCTGTACTTATGCCATGCTTTACTGCTTTATTTAAGATTGTGCGTGGAGCACCTGTACTATTTTGGATGCAGAGTGTTTTCGCGGTATCGACAAGCCCAGTCACACTTTCGGGTTCCCAGTCGTTTACAGCCATTAACGCAAATCTTGGGTCCATCTCGGAGCCGGCCAACTTCGTTGCGGGTAGCTTAATGGGGTGGCCCCCTGAAATATTTCTGAATCCTGTGATCGCTTTGTCGTGAATGCCTCGTTGGGTTTTGATTTGGTTTTTCCCAGGTTGATCGAGTGTGTGTTGCAATTTGTGCACCCCTGCAGGGTAAATCTTTCTGAAAGCCGTGTCCGCAGTTATGGACGACTTGGAGCACAGTTTCTCGATCATAGACAAGTATCACTAAAGTACCGCTTCTAATTTGACTAAGTACTTGACTAGTAAATAGTGCAACACTCATGGAATGATTAATAAAACTGACAACGGATGGGTTGTTCGTCCGCTTTCTCGTTGGTAAGCGAGAAGGAGGATGGATCTGTTAATTATACTATTATAACTGTTGTTACTAATTATCGGACATCCGTCTATCATTGGTTAGACGGATGGTTAGCGAGTATCTATAGGCTTGTTAGTTATTATCATTTGCTGCAATTGCGTCACCCCAGGTATATGTCCCCTTTAGAGGCATAAAGACTTGCTGAGTACCCCTAGGGTCTCACATGATAAATTGTTTGATTCAGATGAACAGGTGTACTCGCAAGATGGATACTGGGTGGAGGAGACAAATGATGTTGGCAACGATCACTCGGTGTAGAGATTCCGGGAACGGGGATCCGTGAGATCTGTGGGCGGGATGCGTTTATTTATATGGCATCTTATGCCGATTTGCTTCTTATCCGTACTCGGACCTTGTTTTCCGCTTCCGCCTGATACTCTGATGTTTGATGTATGAGGAGCTATCCTAAAATATTATCTCTATCTAGGATATTTGGATCTTGCCGTATGGAGTTGCAATATTTCTATTTCTTTTAGATGGAATGGCTCTGTGAACAGTTGTATGGTGGCTTGCATACATACTCACTTGTGTATGTAGTTGATCCCTTCGCCTGCCGATTACGCCGCTCGTTCTTGTCCTGATGTTCTGGAAGTGGTTAGGACGGCCGAAAGGTCTACCTGTGAGTGGCCCCTGGGCCCCACCGTACTATGTTAACCACTTTCACTCATCCAGGCATGTAACTAAGAGCGTAATTCACCGAGGTAGTTATAGTAACATAATCCACTACAACCAAAATATGAGTATGTTTTGTTTTTGATGGAGGAAATGGTCCCTAAAAGTCAAACCCACATACATCAAATGGTTCAAGAGGCAGTGAATAGTTCATAGGCATTTTATTTCTCTTACTAATATTTCCAACACGTTGGCACTTGTCACAAGCTTTAACATAATTAGCACAATCTATAAATAAAGTAGGCCAATAAAAACTAGATTGTAATACCTTTACAGCAGTGCGGTCTCCTGCATGATGTCCTCCATAAGGACTGTCATGACAATCCCTTATGATAGCCTGTTGCTCAAACTCAGGGACACGACGTCTAATAATACCATCCACACTTTTCTTATAAAGAAACGGGTCATCCCAAAAATAATGTCTAAGATCATAAAAGAATTTCTTCCTTTGTTGGTGTGTGAAATGTGGAGGAATTACTTTTCCAACTATGAAATTAGCATAATCAACAAACCATGGTGAAGCCACTCTAGCAGCAGCTACATTAATGTTTGCTAGTTGTTCATTTGCAAAGTTATCATTAATTGAAATAGGATCTATCCGAATGTTTTCCATTCTAGATAAATGATCAGCTACCGGGTTGTCCTCACCTTTCCTATCTACAATATGTAGGTCAAATTCTTGAAGTAAAAGAACCCATCTTATGAGTCCAGGCTTAACATATTTTTTATTCATAAGGTATTTAATAGCAGAATGATCAGTGTGTACTATTACCTTAGAGTCTACGATGTAAGATCTAAACTTATCACATGCAAAAAGTACAACCAAGAATTCTTTTTCAGTTGTAGCATAATTTCTTTGAGCACCATCAAGAGTCTTACTAGCATAATATATCACATTAAGTTTTTTATCAACTCTTTGTCCTAAAACTGCTCCTACAACATAGTCACTAGCATCACACATGATTTCAAAAGGCAAATTCCAATTAGGAGGTTGAATTATAGGAGCACTTATTAAAGCTTTCTTTAAAATATCAAAATACTCTACACAATCGTCATTAAAAGAAAATTGAACGTCTTTTTGCAAAAGATTTGTTAGAGGCTTGGATATTTTAGAAAAGTCTCTGATAAATCTTCTATAGAAACCAGCATGACCAAGAAAACTTCTTATACCTCTTATATCTCAAGGATATGGTAGTTTCGCTATTGCTTCTATCTTGGCGTGGTCCACTTCAATGCCTCTTCCTGAAACTCGGTGTCCAAGAACAACACCTTCTGCCACCATGAAATGCCACTTCTCCCAATTTAGGACTAAATGTTGGTCCTTGCAGCGTTGCAAAACTTTGTTAAGATTGAACAAGCAGTTTTCAAAAGAGGTACCATACACAAAAAAATCATCCATAAATACTTCCATAATTTTCTCAATATAATCAGAAAATATAGCATTCATGCATCTTCGAAATGTAGCAGGAGCATTACACAAACCAAATGACATTCTCCTATAAGCATAAGTACGAAAGGGACACGTGAAAGTAATTTTCTCTTGATCATCTTTGTGTACCGGAATCTGTGAGAAACCTGAATAACCATCTAAATAACAAAAGTGAGAGTGTTTTGGTAATCTTTCAAGCATTTGATCAATAAATGGTAAAGGATAATGATCCTTGCAAGTTGCCTTATTAAGTTTTATATAATCAATGCACATTCTATGACCAGTAACAGTATGTTGAGCAACAAGTTCATTTTCATCATTTGGAACCATAATGATTCCACCCTTTTTAGGCACACAATGGATAGGACTTACCCATTTACTATGAGCTATGGGATAGATAATACCTGCCTCAATGAGTCTGATTACCTCTTTTCTTACCACTTCTTTCATTTTTGGATGAAGATGGCATTGATAGTCAACAACAGGCTTTACATCTTCTTCCAAATTAATCTTATGCATGCATAAAGCAGGACTTATACCTTTCAAATCATCAAGTGAATAGCTAATGGCTGGCCTATGAGATCTCAATACTTGTAGTAATTGTGATTCTTCTTCATCTGAAAGATTAGCACTAATAATAACAGGATATATTTTCTAATCATCAAGGAATGCATATTTCATATCTTCAGGCAATGGTTTAAGTTCAAAACTAGGATCTCCTTTAGGTGGTGGTAGTTCTCCAAGATTATCAGGTGGAATATGTAATTGTAGTTGTTGTGGTTCTTGGGATAGTATTTGTTCTAGACCTTCTTTCTCTTCATCATTGAATGGCTCCTCTTGATTTAGCACATATCGTTCCATCGCGTCCGATGAAGCGACTGCCACTGAAGCAAGAGTCTCCACTATATCTTTAGAGAGTTTTCCTTTTCTAAATGTTTATCAGTAAATTTTGAAAAATTAAACTCAAGTCTTTCGCCATCAAACTTAATGAATACTTTGTCTTTTAGCAAATTAATTTCATCACCAACAGTATGTAAGAAAGGTTTACCAAATATAACAGGACAAAATGCATCTTGGGAGCAACCAAGCTCGATAAAATCAACGGGATATTTAATCTTTCCAATTAAAACTTCAACGTCTCTTACAATACCAAGAGGACAAATATACTCTTTATTAGCAAGTTGGATAGTTATACCTGTCTCTTCCATGTGGATGGGATCAATATTGTAGCATCCCAATTGTCTAACAATTGTAATGCTACTTGGTCTAGTAATATAATGGCTACTTCATATATATAATTGTTGCATCATCATTATATCATGCTCATGTCATCATGCCACCTTGCATTTGAGCATCATATAAAACCCTTTTGATTTGGTTCTTCTCTCATATGCATTGTAAAATTGTATTTGCCTCTTGATATTGTATTTGGTTCTTGATATATTGTTTCATGCCCAAGTTGAGTTGGGGGCATATCTTTTATTCAACTCCATCACCTTTCTCTGTCACCACCTTATAATTCCACCATTCAACTAAATATGAGCTTTGTATTTTATTGGATTTTACCTCTAGCTCATGTGGGTTGGGATGGATCCAATTCTTTTTCCACATGCTCTCATCTTAGCATCATGTTGTTTTCACATCATGGATATATGAGATCCACATGGCCACCTTTGCATGCCTTGTGAGTGGAACCTTTTTCTAGCTCCCAGATGGGTTGTTGTGAGGATATTATCATGTTGGGATATTATTGAGGCTAATCATGCATCTAGTGGCACATACACACCAGCATGGCCAAATTTTATTCAAATATGAGCATATTTCATCTACTCCACATGGGACCCCAACACCATTCTTTTGGCTTGGCCTTAATTCCATGTTTGGAAATGCATGTGTTAATAAATGCCCATGATCATTTACAATTGTTTTCACAATCATAAACATGGCATTTAATCCCCATGCATGGGCCATGCAAATCTCACCATCTTCCCCTCCCTTGGGTTTTTTTTTGTGTTGTTGCAAGTGGAGCATGGATCTTTGAGAGCTTACTCATGTTGGCTCTATTCTATGACCTTGCAACCTCACCTCTTCCATCACCCACATCCCCTTTTGCTTGCCTTTGTTTTTGGTTCATGCCCAACACCCTCTCTTCTTAGCTCTCTCTCTTGTCTATCTCTAAACCACCACATCACCCACCCCTATCACTATATCCCTCCTCTCTAACCCAAAACCCTAACCCTAATCATCTAACCCTCTACCACCAACTACACCATACCCCCTCTCTCTCTCTTTTCCATCTTATCCCTCACCTCCCCATCCACCTGGTTCGGCTCAACCACCCTGGCCACCCTCTGGCTGAGCCACCCCCCATCTAACCTAGCCCTGGCCGAGCTACCTCCTAACCAAGCCCTAACTCGAGGCCACCCTACCTAGCCCGAGCCCCTACCCTCTCTGATCTCCCTCTCTCGCTGCCAGCTGGCTCCACCGACCCCACCGACCCCTGGGCCACCTGCAGACCTCTCCACGCTCTAGCTACCCTACCCCAGCCAGCCGAGCCAGCTCGGGCACGTGAGGAGGAGAAAGAGATAAGGGCCGAGGCCACCTTTTTCCATCTACCCCACCTCCCCACGGCATCTCCCTCTCCCCCTCTGCTTTACCATCTCCCAGCTCTCCTCTGCCTCCCCCAGATCTACCCCAGACCGCTCCTTCCTCTCCGTCTACTCCACCACCGGCGACTCTCTCTCTCGCCGGCCACCGTCGGCCTCCACCCCATCTCGTTGAACCAGACGTGCAGATCGTCGAGGAGGTGGCCTGGTAGACCGAGGAGATCCCCTGCAGCAGCCCTGAACACGGCGACGAGGAGGAGACGGGCCGGACCTGCTGCCCGCCATCGACACCGACGCCAAACCCTAGATCCGGGTGCGCTAGCTCCGACGATGATCGACCGCTCCCCGCTCCGATCCGTCTCCATCGACCAACCCTAGGTGAGCGTACGAAGCTCCCAGACATCCTCTTAGCCGCCTTTGCTTCCCGTAGACGCCGTTCCTTCCGTCGAACGCCGTCCGTGCATCGAGCTCGTTGTCGCCTGCAGGGTCCCTGCGCCGCATGGAGCCCTAACTAGCCGCCCGGCCTCCTCCTATCAACATCCCCTCACCCACCGCGCTGGTTCCACCTCTCAGCGCGGGCGCCATAGGTCGCGGGTTCGATCCCTCGCGTCTCGCCGTTCTCTGTCGCGCACCGTTCTGTCCGTTAGAAACCTGGAAGAGAAATAGTGGGTCAGTTGGTCATTTTACAAATAACCCCCACCCTTTTTCCTCTGCTCAACCCGCGCTCCCCTCCGACCCCACATGTCAGACTCTTTGGCGTTTTTGCAAACAGGGACCGCAGCTTCGTTCCTCTCAACCCGCAGCCCCCGCCGCGCCGCGTGGCAAGCCCACCTCTGCCTCTGACGCGTGGGACCTTTGAACCACCGGACCCACTTGTCATGCACTGCGGCTCGCGTACCCCGCGGTAAGAAAGGTTGTCGCGTGCTGTTTCAGCCAGCTCAGCTCGGGCCCTGTTGTCAGTGGCTGTGGCTAGCTCGGCTCGAGTAGGAAATGTATGGATGTTATCTGTTTAATAAAAACAATTTCAGCAAATGTTTTAATATGAATTTAAATCTATTTTTAAATAACTTTTAATTTGTTTTTCCAAATAATACAAATAATATATGTTTTGAGATCAGAAAAATATGAGGAATTCAAATATGCCATTCAAAATATAATTTGGACACTTAAATTTTCAAGTTGACTTAAATTACAAAAAATACCCTTTTTCCTTAATTAATTAATAACTTTTGTTTTATAACTCCAAATTTAATAAATAATATGTCTAAAATGATTAGCTCGACGAGACCTTTCTGTTTATGCATTCCATGTTTTGTTTTGAAGCATGCATCATATAAATATAAAGTATACAGCAACTTAATTGAGGTTAAAATGTGGCTAAAACTCAATAAAATGATTATTTCTTGTATTCCACACCTCACCCATGAAATGCTACATTAATGCCATGCAAATTGTGCATCATTCATCATGGCATGATTGTTTGCTTGTCGCATTTTATTCATCTGCTTGTGCACTTTATTTATGTTGGCCCTTGTTTGTTTGGTTCTTCTTCGAATAGACGCTGAGAAGGGGATATACCAAGAGAACCAGGAGCACTACCCAGATCCATCCCTTGCTTCAACTGAGCTGCCAGGCAAGCACTACCACATGCTTGCATACATATAGTACCTATTGCCTCTATCTTACTCTTGCATCATTGAGTCGCGATTGCATTAAATTGAATCCCAAGTATTGCATAGCCTTTACTTTTAAACCCCACCGAAGCTTGTTCCTCCATCCCATGAGCCATTACTACAGGAGTTGTTTGAGCCATGCGAGTCGTAGAACAGCATGTGTAGGGTATGTGAGTGTCTGATGGATAACGAGGTACCTAAACAACTTAACCTGAGTAGTAATGGGAAAACTAATGAAAGTGGCATCGGTGAGCCATATTCGCTATTTGGTTTTTCAGGCTCACTTGTGTCCCGTAAGACCCCGAGTACTTGATTCCTGTTCCAAGAATATTCGCGCTATCCACATCCAGGAGGCTTATGAACCCCCCTGAGCCAGAGCTTGATTCATTCTTATTTCTTGGGGCCACAAACTAGTTTGAGGATTTATTTACTATCCTGTACTTATGCCATGCTTTACTGCTTTATTTAAATTGTGCGAGGTACTGCACACTGTACTGTTTAGGAAAGCGGAGTGTTTTCGTGGTGTCGACAAGCTCAGTCACATTTTCGGGTTCCCAGTCGTTCACAGCCATTGGCGCAAACCTTGAGTCTGTCTCGGAGTCGGCCAACTTCGTCGCGGGTAGCTTAATGGGGTGGCCCCCTGAAATATTTCTGAATCCTGTGATTGCTTTGTCGTGACTGCCTCGTTGGGTTTTGATTTGGTTTTTCTGAGGCATATCGAGTGTGTGTTGCTATTTGTGCACCCCTGCAGGGTAAAACTTTCTGAAAGCTGTGTCCACGGTTATGGACGACTTGGAGCACAGTTTCTCGATCATAGACAAGAATAACTAAAGTACCGCTTTTAATTTGACTAGACTAGGTACCTGACTAGTAAATAGTGCAATACTCACGGAATGGATAATAAAACTGCCAACGGACGGGGGGTTGTTCGTCCGCTTCCTCGTCGGTAGCGAGGAGGAGGATGGATCTGTTAAGATTACCATTATAACTGTTGTTATTAATTCACGGACATCCGTCTATCTTTGGTTAGGCGGATGGTTAGCGAGTATCTATAGAACTGTTAGGGTTTATCTTTTGCTGCAATTGCGTCACCCCAGGTTGTGTCCCCTTTAGAGGCATAAAGACTTGCTGAGTACCCCTAGGGTCTCACACGATAAATTATTGGTTCAGATGAATAGGTACCCTCGCAAGATGGATTCTGGGTGGAAGAGATGGACGATGTGGGCAACGATCATTCGGTGTAGAGATTCCGGGAACGGGGATCCGTGAGATCTGTGGGCGGGATGTGCTTATTTATGGGGCATCTTATGCCGATTTGCTTCTTATCCGTACTCGGATTTTGTCTTCCGCTTCCGCTTGATACTCTGATGTTTGATGCATGAGGAGATATCCTAAACTATTATATCTATCTAGGATATTTGGATCTTGACGTATGGCGTTGCTATATTTCCTTTCTTTTTAGATGGAATGGCTCTGATGTACTATTGTATGGTGGCTTGCATACATACTCACTTGTGTATGTAGTTGATCCCTTCGCCTGCCGATTACGCCGCCCGTTCTTGTCCCGATGTTTGGAAATGGTTGGGACGGCCGAAAGGTCTACCTGTGAGTGGCATTTGGGCCCTACCATACTATTTCAACCATTTCTGCTCATCCAGGCTTGTAACTAGGAGCGTAATTCACCGAGGTAGTTACAATTGGTATCAGAGCCATCCCGCCCTTCAGGGTCTCAGCCAAATGGTCGTTGTCAGTCTAGCAAATATTTTTGGTAGCTATGTATACTAGGGAAAAACAAAACGCGAGAGTAGGACTGCTTCCACTTTTCTTCTTACCCACCACCACCCTTTTTCTGGTAAGGAAGTGTAACGTTTTCAATCCTCTTCTTAAAATTCAAATTAGGATTCACGTGTTCTGGGTTTCCGTAGTACCATAGAAAGTGTGTGTGTATGTGTGTGTGTAATTCCTTGTCTATCTGTTGCATCCAATTTGTTATCACCATCTGCCTTTGGTTATCAACTGTTGGTACATTCCATACCGACAGGCTTTTGAAAACCGGCGCGATCTATCTGACTCCTTGTTAACCAGCACCATCTTCTTAAGGGTGTCCTTCCTCTAGCAACTCCACATTCTGTGAAAGCATCAGTTGCTAATCGCTACCTGATAAGTGATTTTGCGCATATATTGGTATTTTAATGCCGAAAAATGCGGAAAATTTTTCTTTGATACATCTGTGTTTCCACACTCCTTTTCAGTCGTGTGCGAAACATTATCTATCTCCCTTTCATCAGCATGTCCATGCTAACTCATTCTTTTGTCACCGGCGCTTAATCCTGGAGTTTCATTTCATCACCAATTCTCTTGCGCTAATTACATAACGTGTGTCGGTCCGATGCTGGTGATTGTAATTTGGCTCTCGGCATAGCTATATTCCACTCATGATAAGTGTCGATTG
The DNA here is from genome assembly GCA_916181665.1 of Avena sativa. Lineage (NCBI taxonomy): Eukaryota > Viridiplantae > Streptophyta > Magnoliopsida > Poales > Poaceae > Avena > Avena sativa. The sequence goes on from OV702286.1 coordinate 224,719,150, forward strand.
GAATAGAAAAAAAATGCTATCAACCGTCACCATCTGGAGGATAAGGTTATCTCCTGTGATTTTGAGTACACCGTGATCATATCTATGCATATTCTAGCATCTTTGGCAATCCAGAGTTTCTCAAAGCACTACGGCGGTCTATCATCTGTCCATCATACTGCACATCTTTTTGAACTCCATATCTGCAAAATTCTCGTTTATACGAGGGAATTGCATCTTTTCGTCTCTGATAGCTTTGCTTAAGGTACGAGCTATCATCGTTTCTTTATCCAACATCTCTTTATCTTTGTAACCGGTGATCCGATCGGCAATGTGAACCAGGTGGCATTTCCTGTTCTCTTCCGAAGGACCAGATAATCTATTCTTCCAGTGCATCTTCTTCAACACGAACCTTTGCTCTTTCAAAGAGCGTTGAGCTCAGAAAGTGTTTCGAGCATTTGTTCATTTCTCCCGCCTCTTGAACTTGATATTCTCGGAATATCTTGTTAATCCTTGGTGGTATATGTTGATAATATGCTTGCCTTTTCGGTATCAATGGAAGAACATGGAAGATCATCTGTGTCTCTTTCTCTCAAGCTTCGAGAACACTGCCTGTGTGCAAAGTCTCAAAGTGAGAATTCTGGCTTCTTGAAGTCACCTATCTCGACCACGTCCTTCTGCTAAATAGATTGCTTCAATTCTGGAATTGGCAATCCATTGTTAATTCCATCCTCCATCTTCAACCAATCCGGACTTGTTGGCAAGTTATCATCGTCGTTCCGCTAAAGATTTTCCTCAAGACCGCTAAATCTCTCTCAATCTTTTCAAGGACAACATGGAGTTCTTTCACCTCAGTCTCGTCAAGTGATATCTTGAAAACCCTCTCGCTCTATCGTCTATGCTCAATCCACCGGAGGCCATGAAGACCTTCCAGATCTTGTTTCCCTTCTGTTCAAGTGGTGCTATCTTTTCTTCATCTGTGGAATCTTGCAGTTGTCTCCGCGATATTCCTTCATATCTTTCCGGTGGCTTGGTACTTCCGACATGACGACAACATCATCATCTTTATCTATCTATGAATCCGGCGAATCGTTTGCATCTATCCTTGTTTGCTAACGGAGTTCCATGACCTCTTCTTATCAATACCTTCAGTCTGTTTCGGTAATGGGGTTGCATGGTTTTCTTATTCATGTGCGGAGTAATGCTTTGAGTGCGGGATGGAGTAGCTACCATACCACTACTCTTATCATTCTCTCTTGTACATTTAATTGGTGAATTAATGCGATTTCACTCGTTCCATGGAAGTTAGAAGTGGCCTTTATCCCTCGATACTTTTACTTCCGTCCTTGTTTTTCCGGACTGCTCTCTCGAAGAAAGTAATCAATAATCTCTTGTTGGTGGTCTGTCTATGCTAGATGGAGAAAAATCTTCATTTATCTGGTGAAAACAAATGCAAACTCCTTTCTATCCTCGTCATTCTACCGGTGCTCGACATCCTCAAACAAGATGAAAGGAAACTATCTCTCTTTGTTTCATCAATTCTTTTTCGGTGGTAAATCCAATTATGGTTGAGGCCATCAGCCGCAAATCTATTGCGTTAGCCTCAAGGCTAAAGAAAGCAATAAGTATCTCTACGATAAACTCCAGATCCTCCATATTCTTTGCTTCGTGGGATTCCACCATGATCTAGTTTCACATCCGTCTCTGGAAGTTATATTCGCGCACCTCAATTGTGTGATCCTTTGGTTCTTACTGGCGCAAGAAGAATCTAGTCCGACGATGTCTAACTAAATCTTTCTGTTCATATCAAGGGACTCTATTGTTTGAAGGCAATATTGTTTCCGTACTTCATTTCTCAAATCCGAGAGAAGATACGATGCTATTGTCATAGTGGTTCAAACCTCTCCAATCTACCTCTTTTCCTTCCGGCGAGATAAAGATTCATCCTCTCTCGTATTAGTAAATCTTTAATCTTAACGGTGTGTCTTTCTGTATTCATGATACATCATCTTGTCCTTTCTTTCACAAGTGGTTCTAGTCTTCTATCTTGTTTCTTGGGAGAAACCGGAGCTATGTCCATCCTATCCTTCTTGTCTCACGACCATCCTTCATCTCTTCTAACCCGTTGTTTCTCAAGCAAAACGCAAGACTCGCAACAAGTCTAGCAAGTTTTGCAAGGTGTAGTGATCGCACCATTCCGTTGTTCAGCAACTTATGAACGTGAGGGTCACCTTCGTTCGAACAACCTGCCTCTCCTGGTGTTGTTTTCTTTTCCTAGGAATCTCGGGGCGAGATTCTTGTTTAGTGGGGGAGAGTTGTAGCATCCCAATTGTCTAACAATTGTAATGCTACTTGGTCTAGTAATATAATGGATACTTCATATATATAATTGTTGCATCATCATTATATCATGCTCATGTCATCATGCCACCTTGCATTTGAGCATCATATAAAACCCTTTTGATTTGGTTCTTCTCTCATATGCATTGTAAAATTGTATTTGCCTCTTGATATTGTATTTGGTTCTTGATATATTGTTTCATGCCCAAGTTGAGTTGGGGGCATATCTTTTATTCAACTCCATCACCTTTCTCTGTCACCACCTTATAATTCCACCATTCAACTAAATATGAGCTTTGCATTTTATTGGATTTTACCTCTAGCTCATGTGGGTTGGGATGGATCCAATTCTTTTTCCACATGCTCTCATCTTAGCATCATGTTGTTTTCACATCATGGATATATGAGAGCCACATGGCCACCTTTGCATGCCTTGTGAGTGGAACCTTTTTCTAGCTCCCAGATGGGTTGTTGTGAGGATATTATCATGTTGGGATATTATTGAGGCTAATCATGCATCTAGTGGCACATACACACCAGCATGGCCAAATTTTATTCAAATATGAGCATATTTCATCTACTCCACATGGGACCCCAACACCATTCTTTTGGCTTGGCCTTAATTCCATGTTTGGAAATGCATGTGTTAATAAATGCCCATGATCATTTACAATTGTTTTCACAATCATAAACATGGCATTTAATCCCCATGCATGGGCCATGCAAATCTCACCATCTTCCCCTCCCTTGGGTTTTTTTTGTGTTGTTGCAAGTGGAGCATGGATCTTTGAGAGCTTACTCATGTTGGCTCTATTCTATGACCTTGCAACCTCACCTCTTCCATCACCCACATCCCCTTTTGCTTGCCTTTGTTTTTGGTTCATGCCCAACACCCTCTCTTCTTAGCTCTCTCTCTTGTCTATCTCTAAACCACCACATCACCCACCCCTATCACTATATCCCTTCTCTCTAACCCAAAACCCTAACCCTAATCATCTAACCCTCTACCACCAACTACACCATACCCCCTCTCTCTCTTTTCCATCTTATCCCTCACCTCCCCATCCACCTGGTTTGGCTCAACCACCCTGGCCACCCTCTGGCTGAGCCAACCCCCCATCTAACCTAGCCCTGGCCGAGCTACCTCCTAACCAAGCCCTAACCCGAGGCCACCCTACCTAGCCCGAGCCCCTACCCTCTCTGATCTCCCTCTCTCGCTGCCAGCCGGCTCCACCGACCCCACCGACCACTAGGCCACCTGCAGACCTCTCCACGCTCTAGCTACCCCGCTCCAGCCAGCCGAGCCAGCTCGGGCACGTGAGGAGGAGAAAGAGATAAGGGCCGAGGCCACCTTTTTCCATCTACCCCACCTCCCCACGGCATCTCCCTCTCCCCCTCTGCTTTACCATCTCCCAGCTCTCCTCTGCCTCCCCCAGATCTACCTAGACCGCTCCTTCCTCTCCGTCTACTCCACCACCGGCGACTCTCTCTCTCGCCGGCCACCGTCGGCCTCCACCCCATCTCGTTGAACCAGACGTGCAGATCGTCGAGGAGGTGGCCTGGTAGACCGAGGAGATCCCCTGCAGCAGCCCTGAACACGGCGACGAGGAGGAGATGGGCCAGACCTGCTGCTCGCCATCGACACCGACGCCAAACCCTAGATCCGGGTGCGCCAGCTCCGACGACGATCGACCGCTCCCTGCTCCGATCCGTCTCCACCGACCAACCCTAGGTGAGCGTACGAAGCTCCCAGACATCCTCTTAGCCGCCTTTGCTTCCCGCAGACGCCGTTCCTTCCGTCGAACGCCGTCCGTGCGTCGAGCTCGTTGTCGCCTGCAGGGTCCCTGCGCCGCATGGAGCCCTAACTAGCCGCCCGGCCTCCTCCTATCAACATCCCCTCACCCACCGCGCTGGTTCCACCTCTCAGCGCGGGCGCCGTAGGTCACGGGTTCGATCCCTCGCGTCTCGCCGTTCTCTGTCGCGCACCGTTCTGTCCGTTAGAAACCTGGAAGAGAAACAGTGGGTCAGTTGGTCGTTTTACAAATAACCCCCACCCTTTTTCCTCTGCTCAACCCGCGTTCCCCTCCGACCCCACATGTCAGACTCTTTGGCGTTTTTGCAAACAGGGACCGCAGCTTCATTCCTCTCAACCCGCAGCCCCCGCCGCGCCGCGTGGCAAGCCCACCTCTGCCTCTGACGCGTGGGACCTTTGAACCACCGGACCCACTTGTCATGCACTGCGGCTCGCGTACCCCGCGGTAAGAAAGGTTGTCGCGTGCTGTTTCAGCCTGCTCAGCTCGGGCCCTGTTGTCAGTGGCTGTGGCTAGCTCGGCTCGAGTAGGAAATGTATGGATGTTATCTGTTTAATAAAAACAATTTCAGCAAATGTTTTAATATGAATTTAAATCTGTTTTTAAATAACTTTTAATTTGTTTTTCCAAATAATACAAATAATATATGTTTTGAGATCAGAAAAATATGAGGAATTCAAATATGCCATTCAAAATATAATTTGGACACTTAAATTTTCAAGTTGACTTAAATTACAAAAAATACCCTTTTTCCTTAATTAATTAATAACTTTTGTTTTATAACTCCAAATTTCATAAATAATATGTCTAAAATGATTAGCTCGACGAGACCTTTCTGTTTATGAATTCCATGTTTTGTTTTGAAGCATGCATCATATAAATATAAAGTATACAGCAACTTAATTGAGGTTAAAATGTGGCTAAAACTCAATAAAATGATTATTTCTTGTATTCCACACCTCACCCATGCCATGCTACATTAATGCCATGCAAATTGTGCATCATTCATCATGGCATGATTGTTTGCTTGTCACATTTTATTCATCTGCTTGTGCACTTTATTTATGTTGGCCCTTGTTTGTTTGGTTCTTCTTCGAATAGACGCTGAGCAGGGGATATACCAAGAGAACCAGGAGCACTACCCAGATCCATCCCTTGCTTCAACTGAGCTGCCAGGCAAGCACTACCACATGCTTGCATACATAGAGTACCTATTGCCTCTATCTTACTCTTGCATCATTGAGTCGCGATTGCATTAAATTGAATCCCAAGTATTGCATAGCCTTTACTTTTAAACCCCACCGAAGCTTGTTCCTCCATCCCATGAGCCATTACTACAGGAGTTGTTTGAGCCATGCGAGTCGTAGAACAACATGTGTAGGGTATGTGAGTGTCTGATGGATAACGAGGTACCTAAACAACTTAACCTGAGTAGTAATGGGAAAACTAATGAAAGTGGCATCGGTGAGCCATATTCGCTATTTGGTTTTTCAGGCTCACTTGTGTCCCGTAAGACCCCGAGTACTTGATTCCTGTTCCAAGAATATTCGCGCTATCCACATCCGGGAGGCTTATGAACCCCCCTGAGCCAGAGCTTGATTCATTCTTATTTCTTGGGGCCACAAACTAGTTTGAGGATTTATTTACTATCCTGTACTTATGCCATGCTTTACTGCTTTATTTAAATTATGCGAGGTACTGCACACTGTACTGTTTAGGAAAGCGGAGTGTTTTCGCGGTGTCGACAAGCTCAGTCACATTTTCGGGTTCCCAGTCGTTCACAGCCATTGGCGCAAACCTTGAGTCCGTCTCGGAGTCGGCCAACTTCGTCGCGAGTAGCTTAATGGGGTGGCCCCCTGAAATATTTCTGAATCCTGTGATTGCTTTGTCGTGACTGCCTCGTTGGGTTTTGATTTGGTTTTTCCGAGGCATATCGAGTGTGTGTTGCTATTTGTGCACCCCTGCAGGGTAAAACTTTCTGAAAGCCGTGTCCGCGGTTATGGATGACTTGGAGCACAGTTTCTCGATCATAGACAAGAATAACTAAAGTACCGCTTTTAATTTGACTAGACTAGGTACCTGACTAGTAAATAGTGCAATACTCACGGAATGGATAATAAAACTGCCAACGGACGGGGGGTTGTTCGTCCGCTTCCTCGTCGGTAGCGAGGAGGAGGATGGATCTGTTAAGATTACCATTATAACTGTTGTTATTAATTCACGGACATCCGTCTATCTTTGGTTAGGCGGATGGTTAGCGAGTATCTATAGAACTGTTAGGGTTTATCCTTTGCTGCAATTGCGTCACCCCAGGTTGTGTCCCCTTTAGAGGCATAAAGACTTGCTGAGTACCCCTAGGGTCTCACACGATAAATTATTGGTTCAGATGAACAGGTACCCTCGCAAGATGGATACTGGGTGGAAGAGATGGACGATGTGGGCAACGATCATTCGGTGTAGAGATTCCGGGAACGGGGATCCGCGAGATCTGTGGGCGGGATGTGCTTATTTATGGGGCATCTTATGCCGATTTGCTTCTTATCCGTACTCGGATTTTGTCTTCCGCTTCCGCTTGATACTCTGATGTTTGATGCATGAGGAGATATCCTAAACTATTATATCTATCTAGGATATTTGGATCTTGCCGTATGGCGTTGCTATATTTCCTTTCTTTTTAGATGGAATGGCTCTGATGTACTATTGTATGGTGGCTTGCATACATACTCACTTGTGTATGTAGTTGATCCCTTCGCCTGCCGATTATGCCGCCCGTTCTTGTCCCGATGTTTGGAAATGGTTGGGACGACCGAAAGGTCTACCTGTGAGTGGCATTTGGGCCCCACCGTACTATTTCAACCATTTCCGCTCATCCAGGCTTGTAACTAGGAGCGTAATTCACCGAGGTAGTTACAAATATCAGGCTTGATCTCAAGATATAGAGAATATGGAATCACACTTATACTTGCTCAAAAAGCACAAAGTCCATGATAAGATGAAGTCTCAATAGTACATGATATGATTGGTTTCCCAACTCTAGTGGTGTTACCTTTTATTACCTTGGTAGAATCTTCATATAGATACACATCACAAGGAGTTTCTTCAATTAATTCTTTAATGACAGAAATTTGCTGTTGAACTTGAATTTGTTCATATGGTTCATGACATGTTCTAGCACCCTTATTAGTAACAGTAGTGAGTAAATTTTTCTTCACCTTGCTAGGATAAGGGAGAGCTTCAAATATTTCTTCTATCTTAGGAGATGAGACTTGATGAAACCGTTTCACAGCTTTAGAAACATATGCAGAATTTTTAAGAGGTTCAACAAATACATTAAATCCTTTCTTTGAAACATTAAGATGGTTAGCAAAAGATTTAGAAATTTCTATTAAAACATGAGGGTCAACACCAAACCTGTTCTTAAGTTCCTCAAATAATATAGTATTAGAGAAATTATCTACACATGAATATTCATATTCAAAACTTGGCTTATTGTTTTTATCATGATCCCAAGCTTTAGCATTTTGAGAAATAGTTTCCAATAAATCCACTGCCTCCTTTTGAGTTCTGTTAGTGAAACTTCCTTCAGAACAATTATCTAGGAAGTCCCTAAGATGCTGTGGCAATCTCACATAAAAGTTTATTAAGATAATGCTTTCAGGAATACCATGACGAGGATTTTTACGAATAAGACCCTTCAATCTCCCCCAAGATTGAGCAATACTTTCTCCATTATGATGCCAAAAGTTATAAATATGGCAGCGATCATCATAAGCCTCTTTAGGAGTATAATATTTAAGATAGAAAGCCTTTCTCAAATTTTCCCAATCAAGACGGTATTCATCATCCAAAGATCTATACCATTCATGAGCTTTACCAGATAAAGATGAAAATAAAAGCTTCCTTCTTACTTCATTCTCATGAATACCTGCAAGTCTAAGAAGGGTACATAGTTCTTCAATTTCATATAAATGTCCCATAGCAGTTTTGCTTCCATCACCTACCAAAGTTATCTCTCTAGCTCTGTCGACAATACCAATAGGAATTTGATATTCAACTTCTGGTTCAGCAGGCTTCACAACTTTCTCTTTATTCTTGTCATGAATGAACTCAAATAAGGTGAGTTGCAAATCTTTATGGTTTGAGAAAGCCATGATGAAACAACAGTAAAAGGATAAAAAACAGATTTCAAGTTTCCTTACCAAACAGCTTACCAATAGCACAACGCTCCCCGGCAACTGTTGGAGATATGCCCAAGAGGCAATAATAAAGTGGTTATTATCATATCTTCACACTTATGATAAATGTTTACATTCATGCTATAATAGTATTAACAAAGAAACCATTAATACTTGTGTGATTTGTAAACTTAATTTAAAGTCCCTAGTATAGCCTCTATACTTCACTAGCTTGTTGGTTGATTAATGATTGTGGTTTCCATATCATGAACATTGAGATGTTATCAACAACAAGATCATATCATTAGGAGAATGATATGGTGGACATACTCCTATAGATAAGCGTAGCATAAAGATCAAGTCATTTCAATAGTTCAATTGCTATATGCTTTCTGATACATAGTAACCTAATTCCTTCGACCATGAGATCATGCATATCACCTTTACTGGATGGATGCTTTGATGTCATCAAACACCACACCGTAACAGGGTGGCTATAAAGGTGGCATTGAGTGTTCGGAAAGTATTGGTTGAAACACATGGATCAAGAGTGGGATTTGTCCATCCGCATGACGGATAGATATACTCTGGGCCCTCTCGGTGAAATGTCATCCAATTAGCTTGCAAGCATGTGACTTGGTCACAAGGGATCACATATCACGGGAACGAGAAAAGAGTACTTATCAGTAACGAGGTTGAACTAGGTATGCAGAGATACCAACGATCATAACCTCGGATAAGTAACATATCGTGAGACAAAGGGAAATTGGTATCGTATGTGAGTGGTTCATTCGATCGCAAAGTAATCGTAGAAATATGTGGGAGCCATATGAATTTCCAGATTCCTCTATTGGTTATTGTTCGGAGAAGTGTCTCGATCATGTCCGCATAATTCACGAACCGTAGGGAGACACACTTAAGGATTCGACGTTGTTTGAGTAGTTATGGTATTATGAGAAAGAGACCGAATGTTGTTCGGAGTCTCGGATGGGATCCGGGATATCACGAGGTGATCCGGAATGGTCCGGAGAATAAGATTCATATAAGGAAAGTCCCGTTTCGGAGTTCGGGAATGATTCCGGTGTTTTCATCGGGAATGTTCTAGAAGGGTCCGGATTGTCCGGCACTCCGGGGGGGAAGGGGTACATGAATGTGTCATTACATATTGGAATGATTGCATCATGTACTAAGTGTTCTTGCTGTCCCAAATATAGGATTAAATTGAATCCTAAAACAGAAAAGTCAAATGTTCAGTTTGAAAGTCAAACTGCCAAAAACAAGAAACTGTGGGAAACAAGCAAGAGGAGTTGGAGTCGACTTGGAGGAGGAGTTTCTCTCCTCCAAGCCGGCGGCCAGCCTAGGCCGAGTTGGGGAGGGACTCCCTCCCTCCCCTGGCGCGCCCACCCCTCCCACCTATATAAGGAGGGGCAGGGCTCCCCTCCTAGACACACAAGTTTTCCTATCCTCTAAACTAAACCCTAGATCTAGACCCCGGTTTAGAGCTATTCGGTTTAGAGCCTTCTAATTGGTTTAGAGCCTTCTAATTGGTGTGTCTAATTACTAGACCACTAATAGTCTCTCTCATAAGCTCCACCATACTCGCACCGGCTTAAGGCGAAGCCCTGCGGGATCTCCCCTCTACTTCCGGTACCACGCCGTTGTGCTGCCGGAATCGCGAGGAGAGTGTTACAACCTCCGCTGCCTGCTGGAACAAGGGAGAGGAAGGTCTTCGTCGAGTACCGAACGTGTGACCGACTGCGGGAGCGCTGCTGGAACGTGGCGCCGGAAGGATCGTCTACGCGATCTTGAGATCGGAAAGAGTACGACTACATCACCCACGAGAATCTGCTCTCGTTAACCGCTTTGGAATCTTCGAGGGTGAGTTCCACTATCGACTCGTTGCTACAATCTAGTAGATAGATCTTGGCTTGTTTGTTTGTATGCGATAGAAAAATTTTGTTTTCCATGCTACGAACCCCTACAGTGGTATCAGAGCCGTGTCTATATGTAGATCTGTTGCACGAGTAGAACACAATGGTCATTGTGGGCGTTGATGCTTTTATTGTAGATTGCTTTTTGTGTACTTTGCATCTTGCGGTATGTTGGGATGAAGCGGCCCGGGCTAACCTTACATGACATCGTTCATGAGACTTGCTCCACGTTTGACATGCAACTTGTATTGCATAAGTGGCTTTGCGGGTGCCTGTTTCTCCTAGCATAGTTAAGATCCAATTTACAACGGGTAATCAACAATGCTAGTATCAATGTTGTGGTTCTTGTTCGTAAGTTAGAACGACACTTATGGAAAGCCCCAAACCACGTAAAATATGCAAAGAAAGTAGAAGCGTCTAACTTTGTTTTGCAGGGGTGTGCAGTGATGTGATATGGCCATGATTGTGATTATATTTGATGTATGCAATGTTCCTTATTGTAAGTTGGCAACCGGCAGGAGCCATATGGTTGTCTTTAATTTCTGTTAAGACCTGCGTGTCTATTCAAAATAGTTGTAATAGTTGAAGCTGGTGGACGACAACCATGGAGAAGCGTCATTGACCTTGATGCTATGCCGGTGATGATGGAGATCATATTCGTGCTTGAAGATGGAGATCGGAAGCACAAAGAAGAAAGGCCATATCATATCACATATTATGAATTGCATGTGATGTTAATCCTTTATGCATCTTGTATTGCTTAGTAGGCGACGGTAGCATTATAAGATGATCCCTCATGCACATAAATTTCAAGTTCTAAAGTGTTCACCCTTAGTATGCACCGTTGCCAAAGCTTGCTGCTTCGAAGCACCACGTGATGATCGGGTGTCTTTGATTCCGCGGGTGAATACAACGTAAGCAAGCCAGATTTGCTTATGCGGAAGCTAAGGTTTGATCTTGACGAGCCTAGCATGTACAGACATGGCCTCAGGAACACGGATCGCCGAAAGGCAAAGCATGAATCATATAGTAGATATGATGAACATGATGATTGTTCGCCATTGAAACTATATCAACTCTCGTGATGATCGGTTTTGATGTGGTGGATTTGGTTCGTGTGATCACTAAAACAATGTGAGGGATATTGTTTTGAGTGGGAGTTCACCTAGATTAATTTAATTATTAATTAGAACTCAATTTATCATAAACTAAATCAAAGTGAATTTGCATAGTTGTTGTAGTCATTGGCATCCGTTTACCACCTTGCGCTTAGTTATAATTGAGATGATAGAACTATAGAATTCTGGTTAGTTACTTTACGAACTGGTATCGTATTGTTTTGAAGTGTTAATCTAAAGTTTAAAAGTCCTATTGCAAACTTTCAGTAAGTTCCGGTTACTCCATGAAGTTTAATAATTAGTATTAAATCAAGAGTAACAATTCCAAATGTTAGTATATAAGTATCATGTTTGTCTCCATGATTCTTGATATTCAAAGGATTCTCTTAATATCAAGGTTATCTAGGATCTGAAAGAGTTGTTTCAGAAACCATGATGTGTGGAAGATATTGTGATATCTGAAACGAAGTTTTGGTTGCAACATGATAGAGTATAATATGGCAAAAGTCATGTTCTCATATTTGATGAGAGTTTGCAAAAAGGTTGGAGACACTTGTTGTCCTAATCCTCCAAAAGGTTTTGGATAGCAACATTATACTCATAAATTCATCGTTATAAGCTAAAAGTAGCTTGATCATGGATGATTCCATGATAAGGGTGAATATTTGATGTATGTAAAATGTTTACTACACCAAGAGATTACTAAAGAAAGGAATTTGAAAGAATACCAAACATTTGATGATGGTGATCTACTTCAAAGTGCAAGTCCAAAGACATTGGTATTTAATTATACACACTTTGGACTATATGTCATATGTATGACTCCACTATTGATATTGATAGATTCTTTCAAACTGAAAAGGAAATACTGAAAGAGAATCTCATAAATATATGGCAGAAAAGAAAAGACTAGAATCGTTCAGTTTAAGTATATAGATGATATACATGTTATGGCTATATTCTTTGCTTGTTAAACAATGTGGTTCTTAAGTATTTGATACTGAATTTGTTGGTGTGAATCGTCATACGAAACAACACAATTCATGAACTACAATGGCCTAAGTAACTAGCAAAAGAATATGTGATGATGTTCATCGAGAACAAAATAAAGGGTTATTATGTTGCTCGTTAAAACATCAAAGCTTGCCTTCAAAGATTTGTTTTATCAGGTATTATGAGAACAAAAGGATTGTTCAAATAATTGCCGTAATCCATAAAAGATGGATGATTCGCAAATCTCGTTGGAGACATCACATCCATAAAACTAGTGCTAAAAATGTCGAAAGACAAATTGATTGAAAGATCACTTAGGAAGTGACATCGCCGTTTAAATTATATTTGAAAGAAAACATGAAGAAACTCCATGTTGATGGAATTTTGGAGTCTTCTGATTTTTGATCATATGACGCTTGTGAAACTTTCCTAGAGATAATTAAAACTTTGTTCATAGGCCAGAAGGGAACGAATGACTAGCTTATTGGAACTTGTACATATTGTTGTACGAAGTCCGTTATGTGTAGTCAAGAGCGATGGATTTCAACTTCATATGCTTTCTCCGAAAATTTGAGTGAATATATGAATATTTACTTAATAAGGATAAAGTATGAAACACTTGAAAAGTTCAAAGACTTTCAAGATGAAGTGCAAGATCATTGTAACAAGAATATAAATAGTTTATGATAAGATCATAAAGGAAGATATTTGAGTTACAAGTTTAGCATAATACCTAAGATTTAAGGAATCGTTCCGTGGATTTGCATTTCCCGAAACACCATAAGAGTATGGAGCGTTCGAGATATGTAATTAAACCTTGTTTGACATGGTAAGATCGAAAGGTGTAATTCATAAAACTGCCATTGTATTTTAAAGATTAAAAGCTTTAGAGGTTACCGTTTTTCCACTGAAAAGAGCTCCATCATAATCCGTTGAAATGACACCATATAAGGTTATGGTTTGGGATAAAACCCAAGTTGTCCTTTCTTAAACATTGGTATGCTATGCATAAGAAAGATGTTTGCAACCAAAGTCGGATGAACCTGTCTTTGTATGTTATTTCGAATAACTGTTAAGTACTCCTCCATAACATCGGAGACAAAAGAGTTTTGTCACTTAAAAACGTCAAGTTTCTTTAAGAAGGAATTTTTCGTGAAAAGTTAAGTGGGAGGACAATAGAAACTTTGATAAGGTTAAAAGAACCTTAGCTATATGTGCAGAGTTGCGCAGCACCGAAAAGTGTTTCGGAGGCAGCAACAATGCTCATGGTTCACGTACCTCAAAAGGTTGTGGTCACGGAGATCTAAGTTCCTATTGAAACAAGTAGATCGGGTAAACAATCAAATACCAAGATTTGAGGGTTGAATCATTATTTAAGAATAATGAACCGACTACATGCAAAGAAGCGATGATGGGCCCTGACTCCGTCAAATGGCTTGAAGCCATAAAATCCGTGATAGTTCCATACACGAGAAATCAAGTTTTGAATTTGAAGGACCCTCGAGAAAGGTGTAAGACCTTACAGTTGTGTCTGGATCTATAAAGAAATAGACATGGATGTTTTACATCTATGAAATAGTCGACATGTTGAGAAAGAGTTCACAACAATGTTCAAAGGTTGACTATGACAAGATTTGATCTGTCATAGTGATATTTAGTCTAGACGGATTAATGTAGCAACCACTACATATAATTTGTTATATGGTAGTTGAATAAACAAAACAAGTTCTTCTAATAGAATCGTTACCTAGGACATGTGCATAACACGGTCCATAGGGTTTTGTTAATTCAAAGGATGCTAAAAGCATATGCAAACTTCAATGGTTAGAGTAAGCATAGCGGAGTTGGAATCTTCACTATGATGAAACTGTTAAAAGAGTTTAATTTCATCGGAGACAATGAAGATGCTTGCATTTGCAAGAAATTAAGTGGGAGCGCTAAGACATATTTCTAATACATTATGTGGAGGACATATTGTTGATTAGAAAAGATGTATCTTTTATTAACACATATTAAGAATTTCATCCTGATGAAAGACTTAGGCAAAACCCAAATATTTGGCATCAATAGACGCTAATATGGTTGTGCCAGAAGTACATAGACAAGATATTGAATGAGTTCAATATAGAAACTACAAGAGAGGTTCTTGTTGCACAGAAAGGATTGAAAGAGTTCAATGTTGATGATATATTCAAGTGTATTAGCACTTGGTAAGTGAAACAAAGATTCAAGTATAGATTGATACTTGATGTATGAAATCACAAAGAGTATTTATATCAATCATACTGTGATATGTACAAATCCAGATATGTCCTATGCTCTAAATGTTGTGAGCATATACCAGAATGATTTGTAAGATGATCATTGGACAATAGTAAGGATATTCTTATGATCTTTTGGAAGAACTAAGAGTATATTATTTGTAGAAGTGACAAATAGATGGTTAGTTCATTGTAAAAGTACTACATTGATACTAGCTTTGTCACAAAGTACAAATTAAGTTTATCTCAATCTAAATTAAGGGTGGCACAATATAATGGAAAGTGAGTTCCATAATGGATTTGGATAAGTTCCAAAGTTAAGACATTGTGACAGATACTACAACAAAAGGCTAAGTATATGACTGCTATTATAGCAGCAAAAGAGGGCATTTGTGTCAAGAAGTTTGTTATCAAACTAGGTGTAGTTCACAGTGGGATAATACTATGAAGATATATTGTGCGACAATATTATCAACATGTTTTAACCCCAAAGAGCTAAAGGTCACACCGAAAGACCAAATTTATACAAAGCCATCTCATTAGAGAATGAGTGATGCGTAGAGACGCAAAGACATGCAATTACACACGGACCTGGAAGTGTCAGATCCGGAGATCAGTTGACCACTAGCAATCGTGTACATACAACACCGGAAAGCCATAGGTGTTATATACACAAAGGTTCGAAACTAGATTATTGACTCTAGTGCAAGTGGGAGACTGTTGGAGATATGCCCAAGAGGCAATAATAAAGTGGTTATTATCATATCTTCACACTTATGATAAATGTTTACATTCATGCTATAATAGTATTAACAAAGAAACCATTAATACTTGTGTGATTTGTAAACTTAATTTAAAGTCCCTAGTATAGCCTCTATACTTCACTAGCTTGTTGGTTGATTAATGATTGTGGTTTCCATATCATGAACATTGAGATGTTATCAACAACAAGATCATATCATTAGGAGAATGATATGGTGGACATACTCCTATAGATAAGCGTAGCATAAAGATCAAGTCATTTCAATAGTTCAATTGCTATATGCTTTCTGATACATAGTAACCTAATTCCTTCGACCATGAGATCATGCATATCACCTTTACTGGATGGATGCTTTGATGTCATCAAACACCACACCGTAACAGGGTGGCTATAAAGGTGGCATTGAGTGTTCGGAAAGTATTGGTTGAAACACATGGATCAAGAGTGGGATTTGTCCATCCGCATGACGGATAGATATACTCTGGGCCCTCTCGGTGAAATGTCATCCAATTAGCTTGCAAGCATGTGACTTGGTCACAAGGGATCACATATCACGGGAACGAGAAAAGAGTACTTATCAGTAACGAGGTTGAACTAGGTATGCAGAGATACCAACGATCATAACCTCGGATAAGTAACATATCGTGAGACAAAGGGAAATTGGTATCGTATGTGAGTGGTTCATTCGATCGCAAAGTAATCGTAGAAATATGTGGGAGCCATATGAATTTCCAGATTCCTCTATTGGTTATTGTTCGGAGAAGTGTCTCGATCATGTCCGCATAATTCACGAACCGTAGGGAGACACACTTAAGGATTCGACGTTGTTTGAGTAGTTATGGTATTATGAGAAAGAGACCGAATGTTGTTCGGAGTCTCGGATGGGATCCGGGATATCACGAGGTGATCCGGAATGGTCCGGAGAATAAGATTCATATAAGGAAAGTCCCGTTTCGGAGTTCGGGAATGATTCCGGTGTTTTCATCGGGAATGTTCTAGAAGGGTCCGGATTGTCCGGCACTCCGGGGGGGAAGGGGTACATGAATGTGTCATTACATATTGGAATGATTGCATCATGTACTAAGTGTTCTTGCTGTCCCAAATATAGGATTAAATTGAATCCTAAAACAGAAAAGTCAAATGTTCAGTTTGAAAGTCAAACTGCCAAAAACAAGAAACTGTGGGAAACAAGCAAGAGGAGTTGGAGTCGACTTGGAGGAGGAGTTTCTCTCCTCCAAGCCGGCGGCCAGCCTAGGCCGAGTTGGGGAGGGACTCCCTCCCTCCCCTGGCGCGCCCACCCCTCCCACCTATATAAGGAGGGGCAGGGCTCCCCTCCTAGACACACAAGTTTTCCTATCCTCTAAACTAAACCCTAGATCTAGACCCCGGTTTAGAGCTATTCGGTTTAGAGCCTTCTAATTGGTTTAGAGCCTTCTAATTGGTGTGTCTAATTACTAGACCACTAATAGTCTCTCTCATAAGCTCCACCATACTCGCACCGGCTTAAGGCGAAGCCCTGCGGGATCTCCCCTCTACTTCCGGTACCACGCCGTTGTGCTGCCGGAATCGCGAGGAGAGTGTTACAACCTCCGCTGCCTGCTGGAACAAGGGAGAGGAAGGTCTTCGTCGAGTACCGAACGTGTGACCGACTGCGGGAGCGCTGCTGGAACGTGGCGCCGGAAGGATCGTCTACGCGATCTTGAGATCGGAAAGAGTACGACTACATCACCCACGAGAATCTGCTCTCGTTAACCGCTTTGGAATCTTCGAGGGTGAGTTCCACTATCGACTCGTTGCTACAATCTAGTAGATAGATCTTGGCTTGTTTGTTTGTATGCGATAGAAAAATTTTGTTTTCCATGCTACGAACCCCTACAGCAACGGCGCCAGAAAAGTGTCTTGATGGCTCCCAAATGCAGGATAACAATTGTAGTACTTTTCAATAAAGAAAGGTTGTCAAACCCACGAGGAGCGGAAGGCATTGGTTATAAAATTTGATAAAGGCAATAATAGTAAATGTAGTAGATTTGTTGTTTTGGGTTTGTAGTTTTGCAAGAAAGTAAAATGCTGAAAGTAAATAGCAATAAGTAAATGCTCTCAATGGGAGAAAGCCCAATCCTATATGCAGCAAGAGGACAAGCTCAAGTGTGTGTGAACTTATATGTGATGAACATTCCCGAGGGCGACATTGATTTGCTTAGCATAAAGATTTCTACACAATATGGTGAATATGTTGTCAAGTTTTATTCCCTTAGGGCGGAGCCTAATTAGGTGTAGCCATAAGTATGGATTAAATACACTACTTATGATGGGTCCTAGATCCATTTACATGAACATCTAGGAAGACATACATGTCCCACCATAGTAATAAGTTCGTTGGTCCCCGACATATAATCCCTCCAATGCAACTTAAAGAATTGGAAAAGCGGTTTCTGTCAATTCCGTCCCTTCTAACCCCTATCATTGCATCAAAATATTCTCTTATGAGCCCATATAGGTGAAGTAATATACAGTCAACATTCGCATAAAACCAACATAGAACAATATAAAATATAGAAAACTAGACCACATACTCATTGCATATTATATGGAAATCATAGCCAATTCATCCTATGCCCCAGGAACATGGGAATCTACTCGCAAGTGCCAAACACGATATAGATCAGTGGCATATGGATTACAACACAATCTAAAAATATAATCTATCCACCAAATAAAGACAAGATGCCAATCACAAACATGTAAATATCACTTAAAATAATATTCAGGGTTCAATCAATCACAAACTATGAGGGGAACGAGATGGATCTTGGAGATGGTGATGGTGATGAAGATGGTGCTGATGGAGATGTTGATGGATAGGCCTCCCCTATGCCTAGGAGGAGTGGTGATGATGATGGGGTCGATTTCCCCCTCACCGCAGGCTCTGGTGCGGCAGGATCTGCCCCTCCCGGAGTAGGAGAGGACTTTCACCTCTGCCGCCATCTCTGTAAATCGTGGGAAAAATATGGCGTCGGTTTTCTAGCGATACAGAGGCGTCTATTAAAAGGAGGATCCGAGATGATGCTCGAGGGACGAAAGAGCATGGGTGCCACGCCTAGGGGGTGGGTGCGCCACCTGGCCTCTTTCAGGCCTCGTGGCTCCTCTCCATTCATTCTTTGGCCCAAGTTGGTTCTCCTGGTGAAAAACTTGTTAGGTATTTTTCCTTCGATTTATTGACATCCAGAAGGTCCCGAAACAACAAAAATATGAAAAAGGAGGTTTTCTGCCTCCCAAAAATTAAATACGGATGAAAGGGATGTTGTAGGAAAGTATTGTAAATCATCTAAATATGCATAAATAATGATGGATCAAGGTAAATATTATTCTAAACAATGCATAAAGGTCCCAAAAATGATGATGCCAAATGCAAGTATCAGTTTCCCACTAAGTACTAGGGCAAGACAAAGCCCATATGTGTTATGGTTGCACTAAAAGCTTCTAACTTCTGGAACATGGCAGACTTCTTTGATTCCTGGGTGGCCGTCCTCCACCAAAATTCCACTCATTGTCCCGAGAACCAATCTGCCTAGAAGAAAACTTATGTTTATTTTGAAGTAGACTTGAGAGGAAAAAGGCTTCGCTCAAAAGAGCTTTGTTAATGTATCCCAAGCTATGGTCATTACCACATCAAGGTCTCCAATGTATGCCAAGTCATATGGACTCCAAAGGTGAATCCTATCCTCTATGAGATCCCACTTCCTACCCTATTGAATGGTATACTATTTCATACTCCTTCATATGACCATGATAGGTTCATACCGAAAAGCACGGAGATAAGGGAGGAAGCCCGGAACCTCAAGCCGACAAGACGGTGTCTTGGAAGAGGAGAATGAAGAGTTAGAGCGAAATTGACATAGGTTCCGGCGCCACCGAATCCCCCGCCAAACCAAACCGGCGCTCGCCGGATAATACAGATGCCCCGCCAAAACCGCTATCAATACACCTGTTCGGTGACCACCGGACTAAATTGGTGCCGCCGGAACCAATTCGTTGCCAACCCCGGCGTCGCCGGACTTACCGCTGGATTCCACCTGTCTGCGCACAAATCTAGGTTGATGCCCTGAAATATTCTCTTTACCTACCCTTTTTCCTATTTTATCCCCAAACTACCCCTTGTCTAGTGGCTGGCCTATATATAGAGCTCCCACCCCCTCATGTATCCCTTAGGCATATATATGATAGACTAAAGATAATCCCTTTGTGGAATCTCTAGTTTTGCCTTGTCCCCTTAACCAAGGGGACTGACTATTGTCACCAATGTGAGACCTTGGCGCATGGCTTAATAGGATTGATAGGATACCCATCTCAACAAGTTGCAACTTCTTTTTCGGAAGCTCATGTAAGAATAACTCTAAGGTTAAGCGTGCTTGACCTAGAGAAATTTGAGGATGGGTGACCAACTGGGAAGTGGGTACCGGGTGCGCACGAGTGAGGACAAAGTGCGTAGAAAAGACTAGTGTTGGTTTATGGGGCCAGTCTAGATATCCTATTAAGGTGCCAGAAGTGACAGCCCGAGCACGGAGAGTTCGGGGTGTTACAAGTGGTATTAGAGCTGATCCTCATGGTTACACGGGCGTGTGCGGGTCAGTGGCGGGACATGTGGAGCATGGCACGTGTGGTCCCGAGTGGACACGGCATGGCACATGTGCCAGCACTGGAAGCACAGACATGTGCCAAGTGGGGACGTTCCTGGCTTGTGGTTGATCGATGAGGGCATCGATCTTCTAAGGTTGGGTGTATGTGAGACGTTGGTGCATAGCTTAATAGGATTGATAGGATACCCATATCAACAAGTTTCAAATTCTTTTCTAGAAGCTCATCTGAAAAAACTCTGAGGTTAAGCATGCTTGTCCTAGAGCAATTTGAGGATGGGTTACCGACCGGAAAGTGGATACCGGGTGCGCACGAGTGAGGACAAAGTGCGCAGAAAAGACTAGTGTTGGTCTGTGGGGTCAGTCTAGATATCCTATTAAGCTGCCAGAAGTGACAGCCCGGGCACGGAGAGTCCAGGGTGTTACAACCAACCTCGTTGGACTTTGCATAACACATCCATCATTGTACAAGGCTTACGTTTGCGAGTGCATGAGCGTAGACGCCAAGACCCTCTCCAAGGTGTTCTTCCCTCTCCGCTTGGGATTGAAGGGAACACGTCGACGATCTTTCCTTGCGAGGATTCTATCGTACCGGTGGCCACCGACGGGAGCAATTGACCTTGTATAGTGTCGTGTTTGTATGTGTTCATCGTGTTTTTCGCGATGTGTGTGTTTGCTTCCGCTACCCCTCTCCTCCCCTCGCTTTTCCATCGATTTGACCATGATATACGTAAAGATCGGACCACCCTTAAGGTTAACCCTTATCATTTGTACTTAGAAAAATTTCTATCTTTGAAACCCCCATCGGTATTTATATATATAACATACCACAAGCATAAGTACTTAGAAAAAATTAGAGATAACCTATTAGGAGGGTAAATAAGCCTAAGTATAGAGCTACTCATGGCATACTATAAAACAACATCGCACTTGTAAAATATTTCAAAGTACTTCTACAAAAAAATCCTACACATGCATACTACTATTTTGAAGATCAAATGCCTATTAACAAAATTGGGACAAAAATATGAACAAAGGTGTAACTTTCCTTAGTGAAATTGATAATGTTTAATTCTTCATAAATCTCGCTCTTGCATTCCGAATAAATCTAACATATGGAAAATTTACCACCAATAAATAACCATAGCAAATAAAAATCAAGTTAAATGTTTGACATGTAAACAGAAGCTAAAAACACAAAACAATGTCATGTTTTATAATTATTTGGTGTAACCGTGTTTTTTTTCAAAACAGTAGGTTGGGTTGGTTAATAACAAAAGTATTGATCTGCCAAAAGAATCACCTAGATGGGATTTACGGATACGAACTTATGACCAAAATATGATGATAGATTCAAAATTCAAAAATTTAGAAAACTAATACCACTAGATAGGGAATTTAATTATGAAGCAAATGCAAAATCATCTAAAACGTAGCTCTAGATATGAGGATATACTAGGAAATATGCCTGTGCGTTGCAACGGAAGAGAAAAAATAACTCTGAATGAGAAACATTGGCCTGATCCAAAATTTGTCCCAAAGTCACCAACATGCGCAAACCCTAACCGCAGCATACCAATTTGTCGTAATCTTTATTTTTATTTTTATTTTTATTTGATTTACTCTTTTATACTTCATTTTAATTTGTTTTATTTAAACTATTATTTTTAGTATGTTTTTAATTATATAATATTTATATTTAAAATAACCATAAGTAATATAAAATTGAGATGTATTATAGGTAGCAACCCTGATGCTAATTTGAAAATGTAGAACCAACTTCTGTTGTTGAATATTGAGTAGATGCAACAATACATTAATTACACTCTTTGCTTGTTTACACATACATGCAGCCCCACAAAAGATTTGGATCCAAATGGTACGGTGTTGAACATATATATTTAGAGATGTACATGTATTAATGTCTTATGTCATCAATTGGTATGCACGGTAGGAAGTAGAGATAAGCATGCAAACAAATGGTGTATGTAAGAGTTGTAGGCTCTCTTTTTTCCAATAGATGCACAGATGAACGGAAATGCAATGCCACACGTATGTTGGGTCCCCGGTATCGTCATTACCATTGATTTGTTGGAGATTCGTGCAAACTATTTACATCTTGTAGACACATACACGATTCAAGAGCAACTATAGAACAAATAATAAAAGAAACCAAATTAATAGTAGAAAAATTAGGAAAAGTAACCAAAATTAACAAAATTTTGAAGAAAGCAGGTCTAGGCAAGGAACATACAAATTTTATTGCTAGACAGAGCTCGGATTGTTTCCAACTTTTCGAGGAGACTTAAGTGCAAATGTGTGCCGGTTGTTGATTTCGTGAGCTCTGTGAATCTTCAACAATTGTGTGGCAGAGAAGATGACGGGGGGCCAGCCTACAGAAGGTAAATCTGCTCTCATAGATGAACTGTCTCTAACGGGCCTAACGATAGGCAATGCTCTTATCGTAATATAATCGCTAATCTTTCGAACTTTCCATGTGTTTGGCCTGCAGCGAGATAGCCACCTTCGTAGTTGGCGCTCGTTTCACGAATGCGAGCCACTCTCGTAGCCATGCCACCAGGTCCATGAACACGGGTTAGCCCCAACCAAAGATGTCGTCGTTTATCGATAGGCGCACCCGCTAGTGATTAGAGGTTGGGGACTTGGAGCACCCCCAACATGTGCACGTTGGGTCTAGCACGGCTACAACTCAAGTTAGTCCAGTGCCAAGTGGCAGTACTCGTTGTCTGTCTTCTCTAGCTCTACCCGGATAGTTGTCTTGCCATCCAGCAACGAGCGATCACCCTCCCCATCTGGCCATGAAGATGGCATTGCCGCTACCACCTCTTCATGGCACAGTACAACTTGGGGGGCTGCGTGGAGGCAGCTCGCACTCCAGGGACACGCACCATCACACACATGCCACAATAAACTCATATGTGCTGAACAGCAGCGCGCCCTTCCCCGTGGTAGGCTGTGCATGTAAGCGGCCATGGTTCGAGTGGGGCGACTTTTAGATGTCCACAGCCACGGCCGAGTCGCCTCCGGCATGGTGACATGGGCATGCGTCTCCTCCGCTCCTAGCATAGCGAGTGCAGGCTGGTATGTTATAAAGGTGAGTCAGCATCGGTATGTCGCCGGCATGAACAACATCTAAACCCTAGTCAAAGTCTCAATCAATCTGGCGGTGCCGCGAAGGTGGCTAAGGGGTCGGGGAAAAACTTGCACAAACAAAATCATCAAAGAAATCGCTTGCGCAAACCGAGTTACTTACAAATTTTTCTACGTACAAGCCGATCTGACCCAAGCATTTGGCAGCATGAGCAATAGGCCAATAATAACATAAATCAGTGCTTTCCGGAAAACTATCAGCATACCCATTGTAAGAGATCATGGCAGATTGGTGACAGTTCCAGGCACGTTCAGGAGGTAGTAGTACCCAGCGACGCATGTCGCATTGTAGCCTCAACCCCTCAAGTCACATGGGAATCATACGCACAACTGAGAGAATGGGGAGTTGCGGCAGGGGTCATGCACATGTCACGTCATAACCTTCTGCTGGTGCCGCGAGACGTATCGACTTGCACCTCGCCGGCGGACCGAGCACCTAGGTTTTTGACGCCAGCAAGTTCCTCAACGCTGATGTGTTGTTACGGTACAAAAAGCTTTTCATGAGCGCAGGACACCCCCAACTTGAGCTCCACCATGGCCGCGTTCTCCGAACGGCGCCATATTTGCTCTTCTTGCCCACGATTTGCTTCCTTCTGCCGTTGTTGCCCCATGATTTCAATCTCGTCGACTTTGCTTTCGTCCCCGTGATTTCAATCTCGTCGATTTCCATCTGCCGTGGTTAATGCTAGATGCGGCAATCGATCAATCCCATATTTATTGGCTTAGAGAAGGTAGGAACATACAGAGTCAAGTCGGATATGGGATACTCAAGTTTGGATTTAACTATAGGAAGTTTTCCCGATTTGCATGGACTCTCTAGTCCAATGTTCGTACGGGTTCAGCGTTGCCTGTACGGTTTTTTACGACGACAAAGAGGCATATCCAAACGGTGGAAGGAGCGATGAAATAAACCGGAGAAAACGTATAGCCTTACGGACGAAAACGCACTTCGACGGACCCAGCTAGAAACACTACTGCTTTTAATATTAGATATAGACTAGGAGAATGCCCGTACATTGTCACGGTTTCTTAGTATTTTTGTTATCATTGCACTTGTCTAGGTATAAATTTAAAATATTCTATTTTTTGGCAAACAAAACCAATATTTTTTCATAGTAATTGATAAAACAATAATCAATGATCACTAAATAAACCGAAAATATAATTCCTTCTACTAATTCACGTCGGACACAAGTACAAATCAAAAACAATACTCCAGCTATTTTATCTTTGTGCACTAAAATATGCTATCTGATGTCCTAACCGGAATTTTATGAGGATCATATGTCACTTTTATCAGTTAATTATCATGCATATTATTTCTTACAAGAATTCAAACCATAAGCCATCATCAAATAGGTCAATTTTTACTTGGCCTTGGCATATTTGCATGGTTGCCCGGTAATAAGTTTTCTGCCAGTTTTGCTATATAGAAGAAAGTAAACTTTAGAATGTTAACAAAATTTATTATGCGGGATCATCTGGAAAACAAATAGAATTTAGATGTGGTTCAGCATAGTTGGTGATAAACTAACTTCTTGCAAATCAGGATGATCTTGGTACTCTGAAATTGCGACGGTATTTTGGTTGCTCGTGTATCTCCTTCGTCTGTTGCTTTTCCTTGATCTTGTAGGAGAATTTTTTTTAGCGAACAACACCAATATTTTTCTATATTAACTAATGTAACAATAATCAATGTTCACTAAATAAACTTACAATATAATTCCTTCTACTAATTCACATCGAACATGAGTACAAATTAAAAACAATACTCCACTTGGCCAAGAGCGTTCATAGCTTAGGTAGACACTCACTTAAAAACAATGCATTTACTCATGCACCCATGTTATGTTTCATACAGCCAGACAAAAACTATGTAATCAGCAAGCTTCAGAAATAGAAACTTTACCTCTAAAAAATCTTCAACAACAGCACCGGAAGCATGCAGCAATCCACCAACCAAGTAACCAATGGATGCACCCATGTTACTCACGAAGTCAGGAGTAGTCCAGCCGGCTTTACAATATAGTTAACTGTGGCCTTGACCACTGCTTATTCAGATTATCCCTACCGCTACTCAAAGCTCACACGTGTTGCCCATCGCTCTGGATGTCCCTCTACATGCAAAGCAAAACTGAAATCGCCTCCAACCACAATCGGTGTAGCTCGCAGCAACAACAGAGCTTGGAGAAGGGACACCGGGACCGGGACGAAATCCATGCCGACATTGCCGGGAGGGTGGTCGAGCACGACAGGAACGACATCATGGCGCAGCGCTCCGGCGGGAGTCGACGAAATACACACCATGGCGGATCTCCTCCTCAGCCCTTGCGGTGTTCTAGAAGATCAGCCGTGTCGCGGCTACCACACAGGATCCTCTTTGCTTGACTGCTCATCCTCAACGTCTGCTGCATGGACAGTCGGGACATCCGTTTGAGCATCTCATCAACCAGGCGGGGGACGTCCCGAGCCTTCGGCGCCATGGCCGCCGTGCGCGCTAGCCGCATCTACGTGGAGGAGAAGGACTGCTCCGCAAAGATGACGTCGCCCGTCGATCTGACTCCCGTGGCTATTGATATGGCCCCAATCAGGAGGCCAGCGTGGGAGGCCGGAGACGGAGATCAAGGGGGAGATAGAACAACCCGGGTGGACGCACCGCGGGAGATGGACTGGAGCGGTCCATGTTGTAGCACCCCGTCCCGGGGTTCTTCTCCCACCTCTGACGGAGATGGACTGGTCCACGCCACGGCGCTCCATGCCGGAGTTCGTATACGCACAGGACAGAGGCCGTATTGCATCACGGGCGCGGGGTATCCTATACGAACGGGACAGTTCTCTGAATTCGTCCACAAGTAGGTTTCCTCTATGGATACGAATAGATTGCGAGCACCTACGACGGACAAAAGAGCGACACACGGCGCACACGGTCGACGGACGAAAATATGCCATACTACAAAAACCACCGTAGTCTAAATAATAGTATAGATAGACTAGTTGAATATCCATGATTAACTTAAAGCTAGATATATGGATAATAAATTTATGAGACGTATCTAATGGCTAATCTTCATTAGCGAAATCAACACAGTGCACATCTCCTATCTTATCTTCATTATAAAAAATCTGGTTGACACCGCTAGGTCAAACCTGACATATCAATAAGAGAACGCGTAAGTCGGATATTGTGAGCCTAGCATTGACATTGACATAAAGGCCATTTTTAGTGTGGACCCATGAGCTTTAATTTTCTTACGAGGTAAAGGTTAGGTGAGACTTACGAATTGACATATAATAAGACTAGCAAAAGCGCCCGTATCTAAATTTAAAAACTAGATTTCCCTGTCTAAAAATACCACAGATTCTTTTCTCTATCTATAAAATATCATTTCAGACAGATTATGTGTCCTCTAGATGGCATTTTCATACATTGAAAGTATATTAGTTTTCACCCCTTAATTGTGACAAAAAAATTGTCTTAGAATTTTGATGCACTTGCTATTTCATAAAGCTGGATTTACCTTGAACAATCGTTGGTTATGGTCAAATTCTCATGTTACCTCCAAGTAGGCACCATCGTTTGGTCAGTATCAGCCATAATCTTGGAGAATCACTGAAATCTAAAATACAGGTATGCTTCATTGTCTAGGAAAACCATACTGTCCAATAATATAGCCACGCAATTTCAAGTACTTGTGAGCTTGAAAGGCATTCCAAGGAGCACCGATAACTTTCTGATGAGGATATTCCTACAATTACACCTATTGAAGATGCTCCAACTGTTACAAGGAAGGATCAGTCTAATGAGATTAGAATTGGACCCATTATAAGAGATCGTGCTAAGATACTTGAACAACAAGTGAATTTGCTCCTAAACGAATTTGGTACCTTAACTGATGAGAACTTTATACTGCCTAAGTCTATGCATTTATGTATGATCAGGTTCGTTAGAGAAACAAGCATGGCGCGAGGAGGAGAAGGGCTACAAGAGGAGCCCAGCATGATGATCGCCCAAGGATGAGCGAGGGAGGAGCGGGAGGAAGGCGCAAGAGAATATCATCAAGAAGGAGGCCAAAGGAGCTGCACCGACCGGAGTGTCCGGCCTGCCTGAGAGAAGTTTTGGCGCGGACAATCAAAACATCAAATCGGACACTGCCCGGATACCACTCGGAAACTTCAGAGTTTCCGGCTAGACCGGACTGCCCGACTCACTCCACCCGGAGTTTCTGGCCTACCCGGACTGTCCGGCCGGATCACACCGGAATGTCCGGCCGCCGACCGAATCTAGTCCGAGTTGGCTTGTATCAGTTTGAGTCGTTTGCGTTTAGTTTTGGTTTCTGGCCGCCCCAACCGCCCTTATAAGCCCTGGGACGACCCGTAGTTAGGGTTTAGACCACGTTTAAACTATTTTGGAGTTGTTTCTTTCAAAGAACCTCTAGAATTACCATGTGATCAAATTATACTACTGCAATTGAGTGTGATCTGTTGTTCCACTAGGAATTAGTAGATTGCAACCAACCATTCGTGGTCGACGGCTGCGTGCACAAGAGCGTGGTGTTGTGAATATCCCATAGGGTTCGAGAGCTGTTGTATTGGCATCAGGGTTCGAGCGGGAGAGTTCATAGCTACAGGCTATTTATCTATCCACCATTATCATCATCGACAAGTGCTTGTTGAGAAGATCGGGCCACCCCTATCATCTTGGTATCAGATTTCCTCGTTTACTCGGTGAGCATCCACAAATCCATCCATAGATTAGTTCGTGTTTTTAGTCCTATACAGAAAATGCCTTACAAAAAGATTTTCCATAGCCTAGATTGCATCGTTTTCGAGTTTTAGTTGCTGATTGTATCTTCTCGTAGATCCGATCTGCAGGTTTTCCTTGTAGGAGTTTAGTTTTCATTTTTGTCTAGGTTTAGGGTTTGATCTTGTTTTCCATCGTGTCCACCATCACCGTTTTCCGCAAGTTTTCATCGTTTGTCCGAGTCCACATAGCGTTCCTTTGTTGCATACCATAGACACAGCCTATCTACATCATCTGTGCCTAGGAACGTACCCACGAGACTAGTTGCTTTGCTCCGACAGGCTGCTCATTAGGGTTTTGAAGTGCAGAAAAATTCGACAGGCAAAACCGGACTATCCGGTAGAAACACACCAGACTATCCGGCTCTACCGGAGTCTCCAGCGTGAATTACCCGGACTATCCGGTCTAGTTTTGTTATAAGTTGCTGCACTCGTTTGCATTGAGTCATATAGTTGAAAAATCAAAAAAAAAATAGAAAAGAAAATAGAATCAATATAAAAAAAGAGATAAGAGCTACAAGTGTGACAAAAAGTGATATCAAAGTGTACATTATTAGAGGCCTAGCTAATCGTAGCACTTGTAGATTGAGCAATCTTGTGCCTATTTACTTTGAGCTTTTACTAGCATCTCTCTTGTGCATTGCAATATTCCTTTTCATAAGTTGCTTTGCCACGTTTATCTCCACCGTGTGTGTTTCTTGGGTTTTATACGATCAACACTAGGACTTGTTTGCGGTGTAGTTAGGATACCATACCTACAACTCCACCTTAAATAACTTGTGTGCCCTGTGATCGTTCTCTATACCCTCGATATTCACTTCATCACATCATTGCAACAGTCTTTGATTTCGTTTTGGTAAAGCATCTCTATTCACTTTGGAACAGTAAGATCTCCTTTCTTGTTAGCAGTGAGTGAGTTGTGAGAGTTTTTCCACCAAACAGATTTTGATTTTTGCACTAACCTACAAATCATGTCTTCTAGTGATGATGATGTTGTGTCATAGAAAAAGAAGGATGACGTACTTGTTAATTGGCGCGAATATGAGGCGTTGAAATCCCACTTGACGCGAGTGTTTACTCACTCCACAGATGCCATTGACAAGAATATCCAGGACATGCAGATGACATTGGACCAGAATGTTGGCGCAGTCACTACTATTCAAACACAAGTGACAGCAATCAATGTCAATGTCGCAACTTTGCAGCGTTCCATTGAGGCCTTGATAGTAGCATTACAGCAACGGCAGGAACACCAACATGATGATGCTTTTTATGACTATGATGAGGGTAGTGCGGCTGATGTTGACCCACATCTTGGCAGGGGACGTGCCAATCCCCCTGCACCTGCGCCTGCTGCTGCATCTGCTTATGGCCGCGGGTTTGCTCCTATTGGGCGTGCTCAACGCGTTCAGAACCAAGATGCTGATGATAGTTTGGGCAAGCCGAAATTCTCAATTCCCAAGTTTGATGGTTCACTTGATCCTGAAGATTACCTCACATGGGAGTTGAAGATTGAGAAGCTCTGGCGTCTGTTTGACTATCCAAAAGATAAGAAGGTCAATAGAAGGGAGGACAATAAACTTCCTGTGATGGATTGGCGCGAGATGAAGCAAATTATGAAGGCTCGTTTTGTAGCCACCAACTACTTACGATCAGTTTTTGATAAGTTGACATAATTGAGGCAAGGAACTATGTCAGTTGATGAGTACTACATGGAGATGGAGATGCTTATGAAGTGTGCTAGAGTTCGTGAATCCCTTGAGATGACCATGCAACGATTCCTCAACAATTTGAAGTTACCAATCAAGAGCATTGTTCGTCATCACAAGTATGAGACTATGGATGAGCTTTTGCACCATGCTAGAGAGGCCGAATCACAGTTGGCTGAAGAGGCTAAGTCATGTGCGAGGTTTCTATCTACCAGTCGTTTTGCGGCAAGGTCTACACCGCCACCATCTAGGGCGCCACCTGCAGCGGCTGCTAGCCACCATTCACCATCGGCCAGGCCTGCTCCCATGTCTTCTTATGGTTCCAATGCTAGGAAGCCCGCTGCTCCAGCTGCTCCTACTGCTAGCTCGGGTTCCAAGATGTCAACTGCGCGAACGCGCGATGTAGAGTGCCATACTTGTGGAGGTCGTGGACACTACAAGAGAGATTGTCCAAACCGGAAGGTGATGTTTGTCAATGAACAAGGAGAGTATGAGAGTGGAGATGATGTTGATACTCATGGCGATGATGGATATGACAATGAGGAGGGTATGGATGCCTTCCCTGGGCATGCGCCTACGATAGTGGTCTCTCCACGTACCCTTAGTGTGCATCCTATTGTTGACTCTCAGTGCTACAACTTGTTCCAAACCAAAGAACTCGTTGGCCCTAACAAAGCTTGCAAGGTAACTATTGATGGAGGTAGCTGCAGAACTCTTACAAGTAAGGAGTTATGTGCCAAGCTGAATTTGACTTATTTACCTCATCCCAAGCCATACTACATATAATGGTTGAGTGACAATGCTGAGATATATGTAATCCATATGATACGTGTGAATTTTGAGATAGGGCCATACAAGGATTCTATTGACTTTGATGTGGTTCCTATGACTGTTTGCCATCTATTATTGGGTCGGCCTTGGCTTTATGATCGCCATGTGCAACACAATGGCCGAGCCAATAATATCACTTGGAGTTCAAGGGCAAGAAGATTAATTTGCAACCAATGACACCACAACAGATTGTGAATGAGTCTCGTCAAAAGATAGAAGTAAACTTGAAGGAAGTACCTATAGATAGACGAGAGAGTGTTGCAGTTGTACATGATGTAATAGAGCCCAAAAAGAGTGATATAACAAAAAGTGAGAGAGTGCCTAGTCTAGTAATATTAGCCACCAAGGAAGATATGAGAGAGTTTCGTGAGGATCCTACAACCATGCCACTTGTGCTCATGTATAAGGGCGAGGTATTGGTTTCTAACGACATGACCCCTATTTCTCTTGTTGTATCTACCGTTTTGCAGGATTTTAGCGATGTGTTTCTAGAAGATGTACCCGCAGGATTGCCTCCATTGCGTGGTATTGAGCATCAAATCGACTTGATCCCTGGCGCCACATTACGAAACCGTGCACCCTACAGGACCAACCCCGAAGAAACAAAGGAGATACAAAAACAAGTACAGGTGTTGCTGGATAAAGGGTACATTTGTGTTTCTCGTAGCCCTTGTGCTGTTCCTGTTATTTTAGTGCCTAAGAAAGATGGTACATGGCGCATGTGCATAGATTGTAGAGCTATTAATAACATCACTATTCGATATCGTCATCCTATTCCATGCTTAGATGATATGCTAGATGAATTGAGTGGTGCTGCTATTTTCTCTAAAATTGATTTGCAAAGTGGTTATCAACAAATTAGGATGAAAGAAGGGGATGAATGGAAAACTGCTTTCAAAACAAAATTTGGTTTGTATGAGTGATTAGTTATGTCGTTTGGTCTTACTAATGCACCTAGTACTTTCATGAGATTGATGAATCATGTTTTGAGTGAATTTATTGGTCGTTTTGTGGTTGTTTATTTTGATGATATACTTATCTATAGCCACACGGAAACTAAACATTGTAATCATATCCGACAAGTTTTGCAAGTGTTACGTGATAATAAACTGTATGCTAATCTTGAGAAGTGTACATTTGCAAAAGATAAGGTCATATTTCTGGGATGTGTTGTATCTAAGCATGGGGTAGAGGTAGATCAATCTAAAATTGAATCAATTCAGAATTGGCCTATTCCCATGAATGTGAGTCAAGTGCGTAGTTTCCATGGATTAGCTGGTTTCTATAGGCGCTTTGTGAAGGATTTTAGCACTATTGCTGTACCATTGAATGATTTGACTAAGAAAGGTGTGCCATTTGTGTGGGGCGTAACCCAAGATATTGCATTTGATACATTGAAACATTTGCTTACTTCTGCACCATTACTTGCATTACCTGATTTTTCGAAACAATTTGAAGTTGAATGTGATGCTAGTGGTATAGGTATTGGTGGCGTTTTGATGCAAGAGGGTCGTCCTATAGCATATTTTTCTGAGAAACTTACTGGTTCTAGACTGAACTATCCTATTTATGATAAAGAATTGTATGCACTTGTTCGAGTTCTTAAAGTTTGGCAACATTATTTGTGGACAAAAGAATTTATCATACATTCTGATCAGGAAGCATTGAAGTATTTGAAAGCTCAATCAAACTTGCATAGAAGATTAGCTAAATGGGTTGAGTTTATTGAATCTTTTCCTTACATCATTAAGTATAAGAAGGGAAATGAAAATGTAGTTGTTGTTGCTTTGTCTAGGAAGAACATGCTATTAACCAATCTTGATGTTAAAATTCCTGGATTAGAGAGTATTTGTGCACTTTATGCAACTGACCATGATTTTGCTGAACCATATCGTTTGTGTGCTCTTAAAAACGCATGGGATAAATATCATATTCACGATGGATATTTGTTTAGAGCTAACAAACTATGCATTTCAGAATCGTCGTTGCGTTTGTTCTTAGTGCAGGAATCACATGTTGGTGGTTTGATGGGTCTCTTTGGGCGTGACAAGACATTGCTCATGCTCACTGATCACTTTTATTGGCCCAAGATGAGGCGTGATGTCTACATATTTGTGAGCTATTGTATTACATGTCACAAGTCGAAATCCAAGCTGCAGCCTCATGGTTTGTATACACCTCTCTGCACCTACGACACCATGGGAATACATTAGTATGGATTTTGTGCTAGGTCTACCTAAAACACAAAGAGGTCATGATTCTATATTTGTGGTAGTGGATAGGTTCTCTAAGATGGCTCATTTTATTGCCTGCCACAAAAGCGATGATGCGTCGCATGTTGCTAACCTATTTTTCAGGGACATCATGAGATTACATGGAGTACCCAAGGCGATTGTTTCTGTCCGTGATGTGAAGTTCATGAGCTACTTTTGGAAGACCTTATGGGGGAAGTTGGGAACGAAGGTGCTATTTAGTACTACATGTCATCCCCAAACAGATGGTCAAACGGTGGTGGTGAATCGAACATTGTCACAACTGCTGAGGACCATGATTAAAACGAATCTGCTAGAGTGAGAAGAGTGTTTGCCACATGTTGAGTTTGCATACAACAGGGCTGTGCATTCGACTACTCAGCTTTGTCCTTTTGAGGTGGTGTATGGCTTCAAGCCATTGACGCCACTTGATTTGTTGCCTTTGCCATTACATGAGAGAGTCGATATGGAGGCATCAAAACGTGCTGATTACGTGAAGAATATTCATGAGAAGACTCGAGAGGCTATTGAGAAAAAAGGCAAGAACATTGCTGCTGCAAGGAATCTAGCAAGGAAGGAAGTTTTGTTCAAGCCTGATGACATGGTATGGGTGCATCTACGCAAGGATAGGTTTCCACAACTTCGGAAATCAAAATTGAAGCCACGTGGTGCTGGTCCTTACAAGGTGTTAGCCAAGATTAATGATAATGCCTACTCGATTGATATACCTATTGAGGAGTTTGGTGGAGTTAGCAATAGCTTCAACGTTGCTGATTTATCACCATATGATGGAGAAGACCTTGGAGCGTCGAGGCCGACGCCTTTTGAAGGGGGGAGATGATGAGGACATCCCTACAATTACACCTACTGAAGATGCTCCAACTGTTACAAGGAAGTATCAGTCCAATGAGATTAGAATTGGACCCATTACAAGATCTCATGCTAAGCTACTTGGACAACAGGTGAATTTGCTCCTAAATGAATCTGGTACTTTAATTGATGAGAACTTTATACTGCCTAAGTCTATGCATTTATGTATGATCCGGTTCGTTGGAGAAACAAGCATGGCGCGAGGAGGAGAAGGGCTACAAGAGGAGTCTAGCATGATGATCGCCCAAGGATGCGCGAGGGAGGAGCGGGAGGAAGGCGTAAGAGAAGATCATCAAGAAGGAGGCCAAAGGAGTTGCACCGACCGGAGTGTCCAGCTGATACCAACCGGAGTGTCCGGCTTGCCCAAGAGAAGTTTTGGTGCGGACAATCAGAACATCAAATCGGACACTACTCCGATACCACCCGAAAACTTCAGAGTTTTCGGCAATACCGGACTATCCGGCTCACTCCACCCGGAGTGTCCGGCCTGACCGGACTGTCCGGCCGGATCACACCGGAATGTCCGGCCGCCGACCGAATCTGGTCCGAGAAGGCTTGTATCAATTTGAGTCGTTTGTGTTTAGTTTCGGTTTATGGCCACCCCAGCCGCCCTTATAAGCCCTGGGACGACCCCTAGTTAGGGTTTAGACCATGTTTAAACTATTTTGGAGTTGTTTCTTTCAAAGAACCTCTAGAATTACCATGTGATCGAATTATACTACTGCAATTGAGTGTGATCTGTTGTTCCACTGGGAATTAGTAGATTGCAACCTACCGTTCGTGGTTGACGGCTGCGTGCGCAAGAGCGTGGTTTTGTGAATATCCCATAGGGTTCAAGAGCTATTGCATAGGCATTAGGGTTCGAGCGGGATAGTCCATAGCTACATGCTATTTATCTATCCACCATTATCATCATCGACAAGTGCTTGCTGATAAGATCGGGCCACCCCCTATCACTTTCTCTTACAATTTTTCTATAGATTTTTCCCAGTCCTGTTCTTTTATTCTCAGCATTTAGAAGAACCAGACCCTCTTTCTTATAATAACCTGCATAATTAATTATACGGAATACAACATGTTTATATCACAAATCTTCAATTATATATAAAAGTAATCAATAAGCTTAGAAACCTAGACATGATGAACATACCACACAGCTTATGCATAAGAAAACTTCCCGATATATATGGTTTGATTAAGTGATTGTAGGTATCTTACCAGGCCTTGCTTTCAATTAGCCGCCATAGTAGTACACGGTCAGAAGCTCTTGCCATGTGCATGCTCGTCTTCTTGAGTGACGCCACCGGCGTACGCACATGATTGAACCTCATCTATACAGTTTGTTGTTTTATGTTTATCTTGTGAGAAGATTAGTTGATGGTTTATGTGGCCAGGGAAAAGATGAATTCAGGGCCATGCTCCACCTCTTCTCCACGCTCTCAAATTGCATAGGACCTTCCCGATCTAGGCAGTAAACCGGCACTGCAGGAGTTGGGGGATCCATCTGCAGGTCCTTGAGCTACTCAGCAACACAAATTGAAATCGAGAGGAATGCATCGAACCGGACGGCCAGCAGCAGCGGAGACGCAACTGGCGACAGGATCAACAGAGAGTGCAACAAGACCAGGGGGTTCTTGCAAAATTGGACGGCAAAACCGTGGCGGACTCTGGCAAAGTCGAAAAAAGGGCGAGCAAAAACAGACTCACAGTGCGACGGTATGAAGCCACCTAGACCTCTGTCCCTCGGTCGCGTGACCCCAAGCTACTCCCGTGAGTGAATTTGGTGTGACAACATAGAAAGTACTAGCTCGGTTTTGGCGCGGCGGCATGCCGCACCATTGTTATTGCCGTTTGTTGCACGTGCGTTTGCAGGGGTCATGTGAGTATGCTATTTAATCCGGCTAGTTTTAAATAATGTGTCTTATAGTGTGATGCCATACTTTGTTGCAGGGGTTATGCGAGTATGCTATTTAATCTGGCTAGTTTTAAATAATGTGTCTTATAGTGTGATGCCATACTTTGTCCGATTCAAGGATATTAGCTTAGGCCAGAATGGTAGATGCACATAAATGGATGTATGCGCCGAGTGTTTTTCAATTACAATTTATATGTATCTTAGATTTAGCAGCGTGTTGTGCTATTTTCCATGTAAGCCCACCAGTTTCACCAAAAAATGAATAGAAACTTTAGAAACAGCAGGATCCCGGATCCTACGACGGGCAACCCTAAACTTATCAACCTCCCTGACGACAAGAGGGTTAGCAGAACCAGAATCACCATCATCAGCATCAAACATATCCATCCTGCCCTGAAACTCGTCAGCGGTGTCAACCATATAGAGCTGAGCAAACTGAGGTCTTCCAGGACCAGAAGGAAGAAGAGACCCAATCCTATGGTAAACACCGCCACAAATCTTGAAAGTATAAGGGGCACCACCAGAATTAACACTCTTGTCAACATCAGCACCGAGAGAAGTGAAAGAAAACATAGAATTATAATGCCTAATGAGGCACAAAAAATGATTCGGCACTGCTCCACCATCAAACCGAAGAAACTCTTTAAGAGGAGAAGGCCAATCAGTAAATCCAGGCAATGAAACCTTCCCTCGCAAACAACAGGCAGAATAAACAGGCATGCATCCCTTTCCCCTCCTATCGCTCTTTGAACATTCCAAGTATCAGAAAGAAGCATCACACCATTTGCAATAATAAAGAGGAACACCATATAGGACCGATTAGGACAAAGAGCTGCAAACAAACAACACGTCAAGAAATAATAAACACGGGGAGAGAGGAAAAGGCAAACAAGGATTACCTTTTAGTAAGGCGATATACTGATTCGAAAATGGAGGATTCCCGAGACATACTGAGAAGGAAAAAACAAGATCTCATATTAAATACAGTAGAAAGAAATAAAATACAGGGAAAAAATCAAGAAGCAGCAAAAAGGGAAAAAGGACTCACATATTATCCTCCCGCGACGATAGTCGAGTATAAACCTCCTAACAATACGATTAAGGGAAGTATTCTCGCAAGAAACCAAAGGAACCAGCAAAACTATCCAAAAAAAATACCCATTAAGACAGGACCACATGAAATAATCAAAGAAAAAGTAGGATCTTTAGTATTCCTATCCATGTTGAATTAACAGAAGGAGCCCATAAAATAATAAGCGAACACATGAAATAATCAACAAAGAGAAACACAACATGAGAACATGAAATAATAAACAAAGAGAAATACGAAATGAGCGCATGAAATAACAAACAGAGCACATGAAATAATAAGAGAAGCACATGAAAAAATTAATATATATATATATATAACAGATCACACAAAATAATAAGGTATCACATGACAAATGAAATAATCAACAAAGAGAAACAAACATAAATTAAATTTCGTACCACGAGGTGTTGAAGAACAAACCGACCGAGTTGGATATTCACTAGCACGAATAAACGAGATCGGACGCAAAAATAAATGAATAACAGACAAAGGATTCGCGGACCGATTAGGAAGCATACCTAAATTCAATCCCAAATATTAGAAATAGGAAGAGTCAAACAATCAAGGTAACAACACAAGTGGAAAAAAGAACATGTCACCATACCAGCAGACAGAGCAGAAGACATCGCCATACCAGCAGAAGATGGCGACGCGGAAAGAGAAGCACCTACAAATAACAACAAGTAGACGGTATAACACAAATGCAAAACAAAATCATGACAGAAACAAATAGAACATATAGGCCATAACAAACAAATCTAATCGCTTGAAGATACAAGAGGACGCTTCCCAAGCCTAACTCCACGATGGAGGGAATGCACATCGGAACGGGTAGAGAATGAAAACAAACCTGCGGGAGCTAAAAAAATGAAACCGGTTAAAAAAAGGCCACCATTCAACAAGGAAAGGCAAAAAAATAGACCAAACCTGAAGAAGGGCCACCATGAGGAAACATAACGGGAGTAGTAACAAAGGTGCGACCACCACCACGAGGAGAAGAATCAGGCATAGGAATAGGCAAACCATGGCGTGCACGAAGGCGACGACCATGGCGGCCACTACCAGAATCACATGAAGATGAGAGGCCAACCATATGAAATGAAGTGAGGAAGAGAAGAACACCATGTGATATATATATATAGGAAGAGGAAGCTTCAAGAACACATTCTCACTGGCGACTCCATACCACATGTCAAACGAAAAGAAGAAGAGATGCCATAAAAAACAAAAGAGCATGATGCATATAAAAGCAAAACTATAAAAAACAAAAGAGCATGATGCATACAAAAGCAAAAAAACATGATGACATGTAAGGTAAAAACAAAAGAGCGTGATGATAAGAACAAAAGAGCATGATGCCATATACAAAAAAAAGCTTAATGCCATATATGAACAAAAAATCAGGATGACCAAATATTGCATCAAAACAAAATAACATGATACGAATGCTTATAGTATTGCATCGAAACAAAATAACATGATGACCACACCGCTTATAATATCATCAAATGAACCGAAACAAAATAACATCATGCACCGAAACAAAATAACATGATGACCACCGCTTATAATATGATGCACCGAACCAAAATAACATGATGAAGGATGCACAAATATTGGATTGAAACAAAATAACACGATACCAAGGATTATAATATTGCATCCAAACAAAATAACATGATGACCACACCGCTTATAATATCGTCAGGAATGCAACTAAACAAAATGTGAACACCCAGATTTTTAATTCCAAATGCCTGGTATGCCGTACATCGCAATCACAGGAATACCATTTCTGCGAGACATAACATAATTGATAGCACAGTACCTCATCCATTACAAACTATAATAGTCTTACAAATAGTTGATCTCATGATCAAGTCTTAATACACATCAAAGCAACGGAAATAAACGTAGTAGAGACTCCATCTTCATTGTCATAGGCAATGCTAACGATGTGAGATGATCCTAGTTATCGTAGACGTCCTGCTGTCCATCCTCTAGATACTCCTCTTCATAGTCTGGCCATGGGAATAGCCAGGGACAAAGCCATGAGTACTCTTAAAGTACTCGCAAACTATCACAAATGCAAGTAAGACAATTCTAGTAGGAAACCTAAGCTCTAGGCTTGTTTGCAATAAGCCATTTTTATTTCAGAAGTACTTAGTAGTAAAGACCTATTTTAGTTGTGTAGATTACTCAAGTGGAAGCATAGTTTTCATTTCCACAACCCTGTTGTGGTCAAGTCAAAATCATATTTCAAGTCACAAGTCATTTTGAAAACATCTAACAATGGAACAGTATGGCCATCCAACTGTCCATGATCGCGGACGCGGCTATTCGAATAGTTTGACACTCTGCAGAGGTGGTATACGTTCACCACAAAATTCGATACATCCATTAGGGATAGCCCTGAATCATCATACTTGGTATGCGAATAATCAATCACAATCTTTCAATTACACATCCTAGTATAGGCACCTCCCCTATGAGCTTGGCCTCCTAGCCATGGCAATTTTCCATCCCGGGAACTGCATAGGTGTCACTTCTTTCACTCACAGCCACGAGGTAGCTTCAGCTTAACCCTTTTTCCGCGAGGGAACCCATACTAAGACACATAAACTTCAAGTTAAGCCTTACCCAATTCAGGCATTGTGGTTGTACGGTAAAGCTGGAATGGTATCGCATCCGAACCCAACCATCAGTTTTTATTAAAAGTCAAGTCACATCCCTCATTCATCATCATATTCAAGTCATTTTGTTTCATAACCCATGTCAAAACATTTCAATAGAATGACTGATCATTCTAAGGTTTTCATAATTATTTGCTTCAAGTGTTCTCATCTAAAGTGATCAATATTAGTTTAGCACTAGCAACTATCAATGAGGGTGTCACTATTGAGGGTGTTAACCAAGTGTAACTACCTAAAACTATTTCTATGCTCTTGATGGAATCTGTCCTATTTTCCACTAATCACCAATAATTAACTATTTAAGAAACTTTGGTAAAGGAAAAAAATAGAGCTTGCAGATAAAACTTGGGATTGGTATAATCAAGATTACATCACAATAGCATGCATAGTTTAGCTTGCATATGTTGGCTTGCCTTGGTTGGTATAGTGGTCGAAGTGCTCCTCTTCTTCTTCTTCGTAGAATTCTTCCTTCTCGTAGCCCGGGTTGGTACTAGCGTCTATAAATAAATACGAGGTACACAATCACCAAACATTACTTAGTTTCTTCTATTCATCACACAAAGGCTCACACTAGATGATCTAGCATCATCTCAATCACCACATGAAAAAGTGACATGGTCTTATTTATCTTATTTTGAAAATGCAATTTCTACTCATTGAAAAATACTTAGGATTTAATATTCTCTAACTATAAAATATGGGATCATGTTGACACATGTCATCACCATATATTCCAATACTTGGGAATGTGATTTAAAGTAGATGGCATATATTACAAGGTTTATTATTGATATTTATTATAATTAAAATGACTAGAAATGACTATATAGCCATTCTTTTAATCTTAGCCCATGACTACTGCATGTAAAACTAAATATTTTTACATATTCAGATAGATCATGGCAAATATGATTTTTGACAATTAGAATCAACTCAAAAGCATTTATGGTTGATTTTAGAAAAATGTTTGAAGTTAGAAAAGTCACTGCTTTGTTATTTTTACCGTGGGTGATCTACAATTCCAAAGTGTTTGAATCCAATGGGAGTGTTTAGAGATTTTCATTTCTTTTCTAACAAAATTGGAATCATGCAATTTGGTTTAGTGATTCTTCTTGAATTTAATTTCAAAGTCACCCACATAATAGGATTTTGAAATAAAAGAAAAACCTATATTTGAATTTGTGGGAGCGCGCGGGAAAGCTACTGGGCCGGCCCAACTACACAGCGCGCGCATCGAGCTTCACTTGCGCTGGCCCCATGCGTCAGCGGCTGATCCAACTCGACGCGGTATGCGCTAAGCCTAGCCGCACGATTAGAGAACGATCGATGGCTCTGCGTCATCGTCGCCCTCGCATGACGCGCGTGAGATTCAACCCTAATTCTATGGCGGGGATCATCGGGGGCTTACCAGGGCTCCATCTAGGTATGGAGATGTAGGGAGATGAACTGGACGTAAACGGCGGTTCGAACGGTGGTCGCGACGGCTCCTGGGGTGGCTCCTAGCGCTGGCTCCATTCTGCCACTTCTACGGCGAACTCTGGTGAAATTCCGGCGCTGCCTGCTTCGCCTTGCTCCGGGGATGGGTCAGAGAGGTTGCTGGGTGAGAGAGGGGTCGAGTGGGGTGCTTTTTGAGGCAAGGGGAGGGGTCTATTTATACCCCCATGAGGGGAGCATCGGGGAATGGCTCGGTCTCGTCAGAGACGTTGTTACAGTGAGCTATGGGCATGACTAAGGGGGTAGGCCAACGCAGTGCTTGTTGGCGATCGTCATGGGCATAGTGTGATATAGCCCGACCTTCGGTCGTTACCACATCATGGTCTACAATTTATGCCAAGTCGTCATGGATTCCAAAGGTGAATCCATTCCTCTATGCAGACCCACTTCCTACCCTCTTGAATGGTATACTACTTCATACTCCATCCCATATCCATGATAGGTTCACACCAACAAGTACGGAGGCATGGGAGGAAGCCTGAAGCACCAAGCCCGACAAGACGGAGGCTTGGAAGAGAAGACGGACTAGGAGCAGCCAGCTCTAGAACCGAAGTATTTGCCGTCTTTGCCCGGAGTCTCCGCCGTCATCGCCCCGGAGAGTCTGCCTGATGCCAGCCAGAATGTCCGGCGTAGCCGGAGTGTCCGGCCAGATCTAGACGGTGTGTCTGGCCTACCCTAGCCCGTCCTGGCGTGGACATTCTGTGTGCTCCATCGGACTCTACCCGGACTCTACCCGGAGTGTCCGACCACCCTAGACTGTCCGGTCCATCCGACCCGGACTGTCCGGCCTAAGTGATGGGCCTGTGAGCCAACATCTAGGACCTTGGCCCATGTACCCCTCTATTCCGCACCAAACCCTAGTTTTATGACCAAACTACCCCTGAACTTGTGGCTGGCCTATAAATAGAGCCCCCACCTCCTCATGTATCCCTTAGGCATAGATGATAGACTAAATACAACCCCCTTTGTGGAATCTCTAGTTTTGCCTCATCCCCTTCTACCAAAGGGGACCGATTATCATCACCACCTTGTTGGAGTTTGCATCGCGCCTCCCTCTTTGTACAAGGCCTTCATTTGCGAGTGCGTGAACGTAGTTGTCAAGACCCTATCCAAGGTGTTCTTCCATCTCCGCTTGGGATTGACAGGAGCACGTTGACCGATCTTTCCTTGCGAGGATTCTATTGGACCGGTGGCCACCGGCGGGAGCAATCGGCCTTGTATCGTGTGAGTTTTGCGTGTGTTCATCGTGTTCTTCGTGAGGTGTGCGTCCACTTCCTCTACCTTCTCCCTTTCCACTCACTTTCCCATCGATTTTACCACGAGATCCATGAAGATCGGGCCACCCACGGGGTTACCCCATATCATATGGTATCAGCAGCTTTTGGTTGCCACAGATTCCTAATCAATTTGGTCTTTTCCCCATAAATTCGAAAAATTCCACAAAAAATAGCCCCAATTCGTGTTTTCGATCGATATGTGATTTGAGTGTGTTTTGGTAGGGGACACTCCGGTCGGTTCTGGCCGGACACTCCGGTGTGGGTTTCCTGCTCGTGTTCTTGAGCGGAAATCCTCACCTTATGTCCTCAAATCCGCGAAAAAACTGGCCAAATTGGGTCGGGGAACACAGGAGAAAGATGGACCAACGCCTAAAACAAGGTTTGGTGGGATCAAAACCACAAATAACACTCCAAATCAAGAGATCGATCCAAAGGCAAATATAGGGCTCGTTTTTAGGGATTTTCGAATTTTTGGTGGATAGAAGAAAAATTTGTTGGGGAACTCGTGACCAACGAAGCTCTGATACCAATATGTTGAGGGCAAACCTCTAGGGCGACCTGATCTTTCACGAATCCCACTCAAATCGAGGATGGAATGCGGGGAGAGGAGGGGAGGATGAACACGACAAACTCACACACGAAGAACGCGATGAACTCACACACACAAAACCACGATACACACCAATAGCTCACGCCAGCGGTGATCGGTCCGGCGCAATCCCTAGGATCAGCGACAAGCGGAGGACTCTCTCCTGAACCGACACGACGAGGAGAGAGACTCGGTGAGATCTTGACGTCTAGGCAAAGGGACTCCGATGCCTAGGCCTTGTACAATGCGGAGGCACGATGCAAACTCCAACAAGGTTTGTGATATTTGGTGCTCCTTTGTCAAAGGAGCATGAGGCAAGATCTAGATAGATCCACAAGGGGTTTCCACTAATTCCAAATATCATGCCTAGGGTTTACAATGGAGGTGGGAGACTATATATAGGCCAGCCACAAGTTCAGGGGTAATTCAGGTATTAAAGTAGAGTCCTAGGCGAAGTAGAGGGGTACATGGGCCATAGGGCCCAACTAAGGCTCGCAGGCCCATCTTCAGGCCGGACAGTCGGGGTCGGTTGGACCGGACAGTCCGGGGTGGCCGGACACTCTGGGTAGTGTCCGGATAGTGTCTGAACTGGCATTCTGAATGTCTGCGCCAGGTTGGGGCTAGGGTAGGCCGGACACTCCAGCACGGGTTTCCTGCTCGTGTTCTTGAGCAGAAATCCTCGCCTTATGTCCTCAAATCCACGAAAAAACTGGCCAAATTGGGCTAGGGAACACAGGAGAAAGATGGAACAACGCCTAAAACAATGTTTGGTCGGATGAAAACCACAAATAACACTCCAAATCAAGAGATCGATCCAAAGGCAAATATGGGGCTCTTTTTTGGGGATTTTCGAAATTTTGGTGGATAGAAGAAAAAATTGTGGGGGAATTCATGAGCAACGAAGCTCTTGATACCAATATGTTGAGGGAAAACCTCTAGGGTGGCCCGATCTTTCATGAATCCCACTCAAATCAAGGATGGAGTGTGGGGAGAGGAGGGGAGGATGAACACGACGGACTCACGCACGAAGAACGCGATGAACACACACACAGAAAACCACGATACACACCAATAACTCACGCTGGCGGTGACCGGTCCGGCGCAATCCCTAGGATCAGCGACGTGAGGAGGACTCTCTCTCGAACCGACACAGCGAGGAGGGAGACTCGGTGAGATATTGACGTCTAGGCAAAGGGACTCTGATGCCCAGGCCTTGTACAACGCGGAGGCACGATGCAAACTCCAACAAGGTTTGTG
Organism: Avena sativa; assembly: GCA_916181665.1. Taxonomy (NCBI): domain Eukaryota; kingdom Viridiplantae; phylum Streptophyta; class Magnoliopsida; order Poales; family Poaceae; genus Avena; species Avena sativa. The sequence goes on from OV702286.1 coordinate 224,763,106, forward strand.
ATATTTGGTGCTCCTTTGTCAAAGGAGCATGAGGGAAGAACTAGATAGATCCACAAGGGGTTTCCACTAATTCCAAATATCATGCCTAGGGTTTACAATGGAGGTAGGGGAGTATATATAGGCCAGCCACAAGTTTAGGGATAATTCAGGCATTAAAGTAGAGTTCTGGGCGAAGTAGAGGGGTACATGGCCCACATAAGGCTCGCAGGCCCATCTTCAGGCCGAACAGTCCATGTGGAAGCTCTTCGGGGAACACATCCTTGAATTCCTGCAAAACAATCATCAAAGATGGAGGAACATTGGTTAATTCATTAGTTCCTTGCGCTAGTCCCTTGCAAAGGAGGACATAGTGCAAGATGTATGGGTTGTTCCGAACATCTCTCATCTCACTTTTGGTGGCAAGGAGAACCCTCTTAGTTTTTCCACTCGAGTTTGGCTTGTGGCTCTCACTCACTATGAGGTGGTTCTCTCTCTCACCGCTCTTCTCACAAGTAGGTATTATGCTTTGCGCCCTCGCTAAAGCCTTTGCATTGTCCGCAATTATTTGGCTAGGAGTCATTGGTTGCAAAACACATGTTTTGTTGAGCCATTTGAAGGTGTATACATTGGTGCGACCATCATGTTGAGCAGCCTTGTCAAATTGCCATGGTTGACCAAGAAGCATGTGACAAACTGTCATAGGAACCACATCGCACTCCACTTTGTCTTTGTAAGGGCCAATGGCGAAGGAAACCGATACGGTATGCTTGATCTTCATGGACTCTTGGTCACTTAGCCATTGCACGTGGTAGGGGTGCTTGTGCGGATGGAGGCTGAGGTTGAGCTTCTCACACAACTTGGTGCTAGCAAGGTTGTGGAAACTCCCTCCATCAATGATCACCTTGATAGATTTCCATTGATGCCGACTCATGTTTGGAAGATATTTGAGCATTGGTCTTCATGCTCTTGTGCTTGAGTGGTCAAGATCCTTGTGACGACAAGCGATGGACTTGCGTCATGTTCACACATGAGGAGTTCATGGTCATCTTCCACTCGTTGCCTTGCCATTGCTTCCTTGACTCGGGCATCAAATTCATCTTCACTCAAGTACTCTTCGTCGCCATTGTCATGGATGAACAACACTTTCTTGTTTCCACACTCGGCCGACTTGTGTCCTTTTCCTCCACACTTGTAGCATTCACCATTGAAATATGTATCACTCTTTGCTTGTTTGCCACTTGGGGGCACTTTTCATTGAGGAAGTGTGGGCTTGAAGGAAGGCTTGGAGGTACTTGAGGATCTTCCATTGAAGGTTGTTGGAGTAGCGGTTGAAGCTTGCTTGTAGGTGAAATACATCTTGGGCTTGTTGTACTTGATGTCCTCTTGCACTTGACGTTCGGCCTTTGTTGAGATGTGCACAAGCTCAACCATGTTCTTGTATGTTTGGAACTCAACGATGCGCTTGATTGGGTGGTTCAACCCAATAAGGAAGCATGCCATAATTTGTTCCATGCGCTCGTCAATGTTGGCGCGAATCAAGTTGGGTTCCATTTCCTTGAAGTACTCTTCCACGGTCTTTGTCCCTTGATGAAGCGATTGAAGGTTGTTAAAGAGATCACGCATGTAGTGTGCAGGGACGAAGCGGGATCTCATATGAGCCTTCATGTCGTTTTGATTGGTGGCTCTTGCCTTGCGTCACGAGCAACTTGAACTTGTTCCCACCAAAGGTTGGCGTAATCATCAAACTCAAGCGAAGCCATGGCGACCATCTTCTCGTTGCTGTAGTTGTGCATGCGGAAGATCTTGTCGACTTTGAGTGCCCATGAGAGGTATTCTTTGGGGTCATTGGATCCGGTAAACTTGGGCATTGTGAACTTTAGCTTGCCAAAAGTTTCTTCATAGTTGGGGTCATTGCGACGAGCTTGGTGACCTTGTTGATGATCTTGTGGTTGAGGCGGTGGAACTTGGTTCTTGCGACCTTGTTGCGGAGCTTGCTCTTGATATTGTTGTTGAGGCGCTTGCTCTTGCTCTTGGCGCGGTTGTTGACGGCGTTGGGGCACTTGGGCCTCATGAGGGTGTTGAGGATGTGGAGCCTCATGACGTGGGTGATGACAAAGAGGAGTCTCGTTCCTCGGTTGGTGATGTTGATTAGGCACATGGGACTCACGACGAAGATCATGGTCTTGATCCTCTTGATGTGGTGGCTGATACATTGCAAATGTATCTATAATTTTTGATGTTCCATGCTTGGTTTTATCTACTTTCTTGTGCTTTGTTCCAACTTTGGAGTACTTTCTATACACTTTCTTGGACTAACCTATTAACAAGAGCCACAGTGCCAGTTGCCTGTTTTCTACTGTTTTTGGTTCCAGGAAGTCAGAAAATGAATATTCTCGGAATTGGATGGGATAAAAGCCAAAGTTACTATTTTCCCGGAAGACTCATGGAGCCAGAAGGAGAGTCGGAGAGGGGCCACAGGGTGGCCACACCACCCCTTGGCACGGGCCATCCCAGGCCGCGTCAGGGCATGGTGTGGGCCCCCTGGCCGGCCACCGACCTTGCCTCCTTCGCCTATAAGAGCCTCCCGATACCAAAACCCTAGATCATCAAGCCTCCAGCCGAGAAAAGTTCCGCAGCGCCGCCGCCACCGAAGGTGTGATTAGGGGGATAGAAAGTCTCTGTTCTGGCACCCTGCCAGGACGGGGAAGTGCCCCCGGAGCCATCTCCATCGATCACCACCACCATCTCCATCGCCGTTGCTGATTCCCATGATGAGGAGGGAGTAATTCTCTCTCGAGGCTAAGGGTTCTACCGGTAGCTATGTGTTCATCTCTCTCTATGCATGATCTTATTGAGATCATGAGCTTGTAATCTATAGATCTACCTTGCTACTCAAGTGCTTTAATAGATCTCTGCTCTCCCCATGTGTGTGAAAGTGACAGAGTGCACACCATGGTGGCACTTAGGCTAGAGATTTCAAATACTTGTTATGAGTTATATTTGGAGTTGGATATCTTTATGAAATTGTGGTGTTTGTTTGAACCATCTAGTGCTCAAGGTGACAGTGTGGGGTTTTCTAGATGGGAAAGATGAACTTTGAGGTGTGCTGTTATAGCCCTACCATGGATTAGAGTGTCCAACCGGAGAGTAGTTCAGCGTAGTATCATAAAGAAGAATATATTTATATGAGAGTGTTCGCTAGTGAAAGTATGATCCCTAGGCCTTGTTTCTAAGCACTGAAACACTGTTTGCTATTAGATCTGTTACATGTTTGCTTGCTTCCTTCTTTATTTCAGTTTGCCTGTAGTCTCTTCCATGCCATCAAGCTATTTTCTCGCACCATTACCACTTATAATTATCTATACCACTTGTATTTCACTATCTCTTCGCCGAACTAGTGCACCTATACACCTGATAAGTGTATTGGGTGTGTTGGGGACACAAGAGACTTCTTGTATCTTGATTGCACGGTTGCTTGAGAGGGGATACCTTTGACCACTTCCTCCCTGAGTTCGATAAACCTTGGGTGATCCACTTAAGGGAAAACTTGCTGCTGTTCTACAAACCTCTGCACTTGGAGGCCCAACAACTGTCCACAAGAATAGAAGTGCGTAGACATCAAGCTATTTTCTGGCGCCGTTGCCGGGGATCGAAGGTAAAAGGTATTCACACCGGAGGATTAAAGAAGAAGAACCTCCCATGGCAAACGCCTATTTTCTGGTGCCGTTGCCGAGGAGGTAAGGTAAAAGGTACTCACATCCTTCGGTGTGAGTGCTCGAAGTTATTTCCTTTAGATTCTGCAATTTCGTCTTTTTGTTTCTTGTTTTCACTAGTTAGTCTTAATGGAAAATAACAAAAAAATTAGAGAGCTTTATAGTATTTATCTTGAGTTAGGACATGAAGTATTTGAAGATAAAATTAAAAAACCTATGGAACTTTATTTGCATGCAAATAGCAATGTTGTTAGTATGAATTCTTTGGACACCATTATTGCTAATGCTATGGAAAAGTCTAAGCTTGGGGAAGCTAGTTTTGATGAGTATGATATTTTTAGTCCCCCAAGCACGGAGGATAAAATTTACTTTGATGATACTATGCCTCCGATATATGACGATTACAATAATGAGTATGATATTTTCAGTCCACCTAATATTGAGGAAAAAATTAATTATGATTACAATATGCCTCCTATATTTGATGATTATGGTGATGAAAAATAATAATGATAGCTATTTTGTTGAATTTGCTCCCACTACAATCAATAAGAATGACTATGTTTATGTGGGGAGTATTAATTCTTTTATGCATGTGGCTCATGATAAGAATGTTTCTTGTGATAGTTATATTGTTACTTTTATTCATGATGCAATTGAAAGTTATTATGAGAGAGGGAAACATGGGCTTATGTATCTCATCATTATTAAGTTTCCCCTCTTTATGTTGAAAGTCTTGAAGTTGCACTTGTTTTGCTTTTTTATTCTTGTTGCTTTGTGCTTTCATGACTTGTTTCTTTACAAGATTACTATGCATAGGAAGTGGGTTAGACTTAAATGTGCTTTGAATTTGCTTCTTGATGCTCTCTTTTACTTCAATTCATATTTGTTATGTGAGCATCTTCTCAAACTATCATGCCTAACTTAAAGGCGTTAAAGAAAAGTACTTATTGAGAGATAACCCAAAAGTTTTAGATGAGTCTTGGAAGTTATTACTTCAGTAATAACCGCTCCTTATACTTTTTACTTGCTTGTTGTGCCAAGAGTAACCTCTAATGAGAGAGAAGTAATGATTGGGAAAGTTGCTGTCCCGAAACAGATTTTTGTGCTTCACCGTAAAACTTCGTGTAAAATCTCTGAACGTCTTTTTGAGACGTGAATTTTTGTGCTTCTGCCCCAGGTTGTTATCTAACTTTCGTTAGTTCAACACGCTTTGATTTGAGCAACAGAAGGTCTTCGAAAAAAGTCGTCTTTACCTGCTGGTCTGTTTTGACAGATTTCTGCCATTTCTACATTTGCTTCTTGTTGGTTCCTTTTTGACTTCTTTTGGGGAATTGAGCTTTTTGAGGGAAGTGCTTCAGTAGCTAGTGTTCTAATGGAAGTTTATTGGTGTTAGAACTGAACCTTAAGACTTATTTATCTTGATTGCACTAATGTTGCTAATAAAGATTGTGTGAAGTTTTGTATGAAGGAAAAATTTCAGGTGTATGGAAGGAATGAGTAATGAGATGAAGGAATAAAGCTCAAGCTTGGGGATGCCACGCGAGTCACCCCGAGAAATATCCAAGAAGTAAAAGTGTCAAATCTTGGGGATGCCCAAGGCATCCCCTTCTTCATCAATAAAAATCCCAGGTTTCTTCCAAACGCTTCATTTTTATTGTTTCATGCACAGTTGTGTTGTTCTTGGAGCGTCTTCTTTTTCGTTTTTGTTCTCGTTTTGGTTTTTCATTTGCTTGGTTTTCTTAGTTTGCTGAATATATTGGTTGGACCCCCTCTTTCATGCATTGGTTTTCAAATAGTTTGGTTTGAATTGGTAAAGAGTAGGAAAGTTCACGCTTAAGTGGTAAAGAGAGCTTGTGTTTGACTGTGGCCTATGCTTCGTCATGCCATGCTTGATATTGTTTTGTCTTTATGCTTAGTATTCTTTGCTGTAGCATGACATGTTATAAACAATTGCAATTGCTTAATGTGCTTTGGATGAATCATGCGTTGTTTTAGCATATTAAAGCATAGTATTGTGGTATTCTCCTTTGATGCTTTATTTAGGTTGACTTGGCACATGCTCACACCATGTTATGACTATCCCAAGTCACCATAGCCTTGATGATCCTTTAATTTGCAACTTGTAGTATCACTTTATGCTTTGATCAATGATGTTTTGTCGCTTTGCATGATTATGGCCATTATTGCTCTCTTAGTTTGTCGCTCCTAGTCTTTTGCTAGCCTCCACAACCAAGTATGAGTTCCACTCATTCATCCAACTCCCTAAGCCAAGTTATTCCAAAGAGTCCACCATACCTACCTACTAGCTTATGCTATTCCAAGTATATTCATGCTTTTGTTTACCTTCCAAATTAAACTTGTTATGAGAAAACTAGTGATTAAAGCTCTCACGAACTTGATGGCACACTTTACTTTTCTTGCCCTTAATAAACTTGAACCATTGTGTCGTCTATGTTGTATATGCTTGCACTTATTTGTTGGGAATTAGCAGAACCATGCTTTCATGGGGAACGCTTTCAACATTGCACTTGGTACTTGTACCTAGTTGATATCATGCTCTTTTGTATATGGATGTCGTCGGTGTGAAATGAAAGGGGAGCTTGTAAGTCCATGGAGTTATGTATATGTGTTAGAGAAACACCTGGGCCGCTGGTCTAATCCATCCTGACATGGTGGAAACCTGCAGCGTAACTATAATGAGCTGTCTATGAAGCATTCTTCTTATAAAAAAAGAGTCCTATATTGAGAAAAAATAGAAAAAAAGAGATATTATGAAAAGAGGAAAGAGAGAAAAAAGCACCATATTCCCATGGTAAATAAGAAGATTGCTGAGATGCTCATTGTCTGCTTGCCTTGTCATTTTGATATGGGGATTCTTCCGTATCATCGGGTAAGGGGTACCCCGTTTGCGGTTCTCTATGATACACATGTACTTACGATGACAAGAACTTACCGGTGACTAAACTTGAGTAGCATGAGGAGCGGCCCTCGTATACAAGGGACATGAGATTTCTGACTTATACTTCGTCAAGCATGTATACCATAGTTTGTTCACTTTAACCTTAATCACTTCAAGATGCTTATGATAGGGGCAATGAGAGCTGTATAAGTACCATAATTTTTGGAAGCTCTTTATGAGACTTGAATCCCTACTTCCTTTTATAAAGGCCTTTCTTCCACCATTATATTGAGTCTCCACCCTCTACCTTTATGCACCTACTTTGAGAGCATAGTGGCCATTCTTAGTTCTATGTGCATTGTCCCAAGACTAGTTGATTGATGCATAACTTGATATTGCTTGTTTTAAACTTTTGTATCTAGTCACTCTTATGATCTTTGAAGGTGTCCTATGAATTTATATTTGCTACTCTATGAGGGACAAGCTGAATACTATTATGCTATGTTTTCTTTATGCAAAACAAACAAACGTCTTGCAAAGCATTGTTATTCATGAATCTTTTGTTTGTGCCTTTTGATGTTGCATCATAGTTTCTTTGTCTTATTGCTAGAACTTTGTCTTTCGTGTTATGATTGAAGTACTATGATCCCATCTTCGAATGTTTTACAAATACTTTGATCAAGTCTTTGATGGTGCATGTCACCTCAAAAATTATTCTTTCTTTTTATCACTTACCTACTCGAGGACGAGCAAGAGTTAATCTTGGGGATGTTGATACATTGCAAATGTATCTATAATTTTTGATGTTCCATACTTGGTTTTATCTACTTTCTTGTGTTTTGTTCCAACTTTGGAGTACTTTCTATACACTTTCTTGGACTAACCTATTAACAAGAGCCACAGTGCCAGTTGCCTGTTTTCTGCTGTTTTTGGTTCCAAGAAGTCAGAAAATGAATATTCTCGGAATTGGACGGGACAAAAGCCAAAGTTACTATTTTCCCATAAGACTCACGGAGCCAGAAGGAGAGTTGGAGAGGGGCCACAGGGTGGCCACACCACCCCTTGGCACGGGCCAGCCCAGGCCGACCCAGGGCATGGTGTAGGCCCCCTGGCCGGCCACCGACCTTGCCTCCTTCGCCTATAAGAGCCTCCCAATACCAAAACCATAGATCATCAAGCCTCCAGCCAAGAAAAGTTCCACAGCGCCGCCGCCGCCGAAGGGGAGATTCGGGGGACAGAAATTGGAGTCATCACTTGTTGTGTCCAGAATGTGTCGCGGGCGATGGTGGTAGACTTGCGGTTGCACTTGCGGTTCTTCTTGTGGTTACTCTTGTTGGATCACCAATGCCCTTGCATGATGACTCTTGCCTTGCTCGTGCGCCTTGAAGAGAAGTCACCATCATAGCTTGACGTTGCGGCGTGCCATGTGGAAGGTACATAGTTCGAAGAACTTCCATCTTTAACCACGGGGGCGTCATTGCGTCTTGGAGCACTTGGATGTAGATCTTGTTGAAGAGGTGCATGACGACGCGAAGAACATGAAGAGCTTGATGTGCGTGAACGTGGTCTTGCGATTCCGTCGATGGGGCGTCGAAGATTGTCATTTGTTTTGGCGACAGAGCATTGCAACGCTTAATTTTGGTGGCCGAAGTTGTGATGCATTGCATGCATTTGTCGTTCGAGGCCATCGAAGCGGTTGTCGATGTTCTTGAACTCGGCTTGCGTCTCACCAAATTGTTCATCTTGTCGCGTCTCAAGGGCTTGGCAATGTTCACGGAACTCTTGGCGGATGATGAAGTGACTTGCACACATCATGTACGTTCCTTGTTCTTTTTCTTGGGGAGGTGGTTGGCTCAACTCACCGTGCCTATCCATCATGCAAAACACACAAGTATAGTATATGGAAGTGTAATATGGTGGTGTTATCCTTGTACCTCACCTTGGGGATTGCACCAAACTAGAAACCACAGAGCTATAAGCGTGCAAAGTGGAATTGCAAAGAAAACTCACACTAAAGAAAGAACTAACTCTCAAAAGCTTGTTGGTGGTAGGTTAGGGTTGTGGAATGTCAAAGAACCAACCAAAAGAAAAGGGATAGTCAAAAGTGAATAAATTCCAACAAAACTCAAGTCAAAGGCAAAAGGTCAACAACTCAAAGGGGTGACGGGAACCTACGACTATATACACACGTGGAGATTGTTGGGATTGACACGACTATGAAAATGAGCAAACAAAATGTCCTAACAAAGATTACACTCGGTGTCGTGCCAATACAAGGAGAGACCATGGCTCGTTTGCAAAGAGGAAAAATGAGCAACAGATTTGTGCACTTGCCTCGGACGCTCTTTCTTTCTCTCTTGCTTACAAGCTTTGAGACTCTCTTTTCCTATGGGAGACTATTTTTCTTTTTATTTTGTTTTGTATCTTTTTTTGCTCTCCCTTGATGCTACCAAGTCACTCTTGATATTGCTTTTGCATTCTCACTATCCAAGGACAAATGCACAATGCTCAAGCAAACACAAGATGAGCCACTCTCATGGGATATGTAAACACAAAGGAAGATAGGGGTTAACAAGGTGACGCAAGTTATACCTTTGTTGGTGATGATGAACTTGTCGTCGGTGGTGCGAGATGATGTTCATGGGCCGTGGTGTCAATGAGCGCAGGGATTGTTGATGGGGAAGCTTGTTGTTAGTTGCGGACACACACAGGACACGGGCAAACAAAGGAAATTGGCCAATGCGAAAAATGAGGCAGAACTATCAAAAATGTTGTTCCGGCCGGACACTCCGGTTAGGCCGGACACTCCGGTCGGTTCTGGCCGGACACTTCGGCGTGGGTTTCCTGCTTGTGTTTTTGAGCGGAAATCCTTGCCTTATGTCCTCAAATCCGCGAAAAAACTGGCCACATTGGGTTGGGGAACGTAGGAGAAAGATGGACCAATGCCTAAAACAAGGTTTGGTCGGATCAAAACCACAAATAACACTCCAAATCAAGAGATCGATCCAAAGGCAAACATGGGGCTCTTTTTGGGGATTTTCGAATTTTTGGTGGATAGAAGAAAAATTTGTGGGGGAATTCGTGAGCAACGAAGCTCTTGATACCAATATGTTGAGGGCAAACCTCTAGGGCGGCCCGATTTTTCACGAATCCCACTCAAATTGAGGATGAAGTGCGGGGAGAGGATGGGAGGATGAACACGACGAGCTCACACACGAAGAACGCGATGAACACACACACACACAAGACCACGATAGACACCAATAGCTCACGCCAGCAGTGACCGGTCCGGCGCAATCCTTAGGATCGGCGAAGGGCAGAGGACTCTCTCTTGAACCGACACGGCGAGGAGGGAGACTTAGTGAGATGTTGACGTCTAGGCAAAGGGACTCCGATGCCTAGGCCTTGTACAACATGGAGGCACGATGCAAACTCCAACGGGGTTTGTGATATTTGGTGCTCCTTTGTCAAAGCAGCATGAGGCAAGAACTAGATATATCCACAAGGGGTTTCCACTAATTCCAAATATCATGCCTAGGGTTTACAATGGAGGTAGGGGACTATATATAGGCCAGCCACAAGTTTAGGGGTAATTCAGGCATTAAAGTAGAGTTCTGGGCAAAGTAGAGCGGTACATGGGCCACAGGGCCCAACTAAGGCTCGCAGGCCCATCTTTAGGCTAGACAGTCTAGGTCGGTTGGATCGGACAGTCCGGGGTGGCCGGACACTCCGGGTAGTGTCCGGGTAATGTCCGTACTGGCATTCCGAATGTCCCTACCAGGTTGGGGCTGGGGTAGGCCAGACACTCCGACTGAATTGGGGCAGACACTCCGGCTTAGGCAGCTTCAGGACAGGTGCAGCTTCAGGGCTCGTGGGTCGACGCGGCGAGGGTTCGTACCTAATGATGCACAGAGTAGTGGTATGAAGTAGCAAGCCATCCAAGTGTAAGTTAAAGTCACATGATGAGAGGAGTGAATTCACCTTAGCTTGAAGGAGCTTGGCCCGGGCAAATCAATTTATTGCAATCAAACTAACGTCTCTCCTTGCACTTGTGCGACACGAGCTTATAGTCTTCGCTAGGTAACCATTTGGTTCGTAGCTCACTTTCTCCGTCGCACAAGTCCCATTTATCCCACCATGTGTGTTACCTTGTATATATTCCTATCTTGTGGATTGACTTGTTTTGCTTTGTGATCATCGTGGTTCTTTACTTGCCATTACAATATCTTGATTTCAGATTGTTCTTGGGCACGCCAGCTTCCATACCTATCCACCATAAGCTTTGTGTGTGTGTGTGTGTGTGTTTAGTGGTAAGTTGGTTTTGGTGTTCCGCGTGAACTTAACTTTGCTTGGTTTTGATTGCTCTCAAGTGTTGCCACTTGCACGATACTATCTTCCAAGGTAAAGTAAGGTTTGACGTTGCATCCCTAACCCCCTACCACTTCCATTTACACCACTTGGTCTTGTGAATCATGTCTAGGGACTCCGAAACCGAGGATGATATATATGAAGAATTCATGATGAGCCACCACGACTACGAATCCACAAGTATAGAGGACATGATGGAGCACTACACCGTCATTGGCTCCGCATGCTTTGAGGATCCGGAGTATTGCACCTATGACGGCTCCACATGCATGGAAGACATGGAGAACGTCATCAACTATGGCTCCTCAAGCATGGAGGAATTGGAGCTCTACATCGACAATGGATCCTCATGCACGGAGCACTACACCGACAATGGCTCCACATGCTTGGGTGAAACGGATTACTACATCAACAATGACTCCCCAAGCATGGACAACTTCGAGTGCTACAACGATGACGCCTCACCAAGCATGGAGGACATGGTGAATGTCACCCACTTCGAGGGCTCTTCCATGAGCCATGAAGAATACCTCCACCGCTTGGAGATGGAGGACTACTACACCAAGCTAGAGGAGACACATCATCAAGAAACCATGACCTTCAAGGCCAAGCGTCCCACACCAAAGGGCACCACCTACTTCGATGATCCACCTCCAAGGCGTCAAGCGCCACCACCTACATGGCGTCATGCACCACCATCTCCAAGGCGACGAGCGCCATCACCTCCAAGCCATCAAGCGCCACCATCTCCAAGGTGCCAAGCACGACAATCTCCAAGGCATCAAGTGCATCTACCTCCAAGGCATCAAGTGCCATCTACTCCAGGAAGAGTGGCGCCCAAACATCATCTTCCACACAAGGCGCCTCAAGGCAAGAATCTTCATCGACATACATCCTCTAGAGATCATCGCCAACATCAAGAGGATACAAGACGTTGTTCAAAGCATCTTCACCATGAAGACGGAGAATACATGCTGAGCACCATCCATAATGCGCAACCAAGCTCAAGAAGGCACCACCATCAAAATAAGAGTGCCAAGGAAAATGATCATCATCGCGAGCGTCATGTGGATAACCAAGTGCTTATCCAACATAAACCTTTGGTAAGGCACGCCAATGACCTCCGTCTGAAAGAACATTTCATGTTTTCCTGTGTTTTGCGTGTTAGATAACAATACTGTGGAGATTTCTCATGTGCGCTAAGTGTGCAGAAAGTTTTGGGGGGGGCGGATTATCCGCCCCACCAAGGACCGGATAATCCGGCCTACCCCGTTGTTCAAAGACTACCAAGGCGCGTCACCCAGAGAGGGGGCGGATTATCGCCCGGAAAATCTAGACTTGGGGCGGTTTTTCTTCCCCAGGACGGATAGTCTGGCTATCACATGGACGGCCAGATAATCCGGCCCCTAGTTTTTGAGCAAAGCAGGCCAAGGCACGTCGCTCGGAGTCTGGTCGGTTTTTCTCCCGGAAAATCCGAACTGGGGCGGTTTTTACTCCCTAGGTCGGACAATCCAGCCTTCACATGGGTCCGGATAATCCGGCCCCCAGAAGATGATCTAGTGCAAGCTCTGCGCAATGCTCAGAGAGGGGGAAGACTTTCTGCCGGATATTCTGAGTCTGGGGCTGAGTTTTCCCCAAGCCGGATAATCCGGCACTTACTTGGGCTGGATAATCCGGCCCCCAAAGTCTCCAACGGCTGGTTTTGGAAGGGGTATAAATATCCCTTCTTCCCCAACGTTCAGAACTCTTGATTCATTTGAAATTGTTCAGACATAGTGCAAGAGCTTCCATACTAGATCTCCCACTTCAACCACCCGAAGGCTTCGATCTTTGGGGGAATTGAAGGAGGAGAGGATCATCATCGTCATCACGAATCAAGCGCATCAACTCCTACCCATTCATTTGGAGAAATCCTTGATCTAGTATTCTTGTCAATATCTAGATCTTGTTCTTTGTTTTTGATAACATTTTTCTTGTGGCAGCTTGTTGTCATTACGGGAGCCTCCAAGTTGATTGTGGAGTTGTGCCCTGCTAGTTGTGTAAAGGTGCCGGTACCCACCTCGAATGGGTACCAGGGATGATGTGAATGAGGCTGTGGATAAGGTCACAATGGATGACCTCAAGACATTGGAAACAACCTTGTTGAAATCCTTTGAGGCCAAGATGGAGGAGATGAATCAAATGATTGCTCGCCTCACATCATCCATAGCCCCATCTCCATCCTCCTCTGAGGCAGCCACACCATTGTCCAAGCAAAAGGCTAACACCGAATCCAAGGATGATGATGCGGAAGGTGAAAAACTTAATGGTTCCAAAGGAAGTGGTAAGGAGGAATATAGTGAGGTTCATAACGTATATTCCCCCGATCCACCTATCCCTCATCCTCATATAAACAATAGGGGTGATCCACCCAAGATCAGTGCATTCTCTTTTAATCAATGGCAATTCTTAATGAAGTCTCATGTTTGCAGCTCCTCAATTGAACTTTGGAGGATTATTGAAGAGGGTCTTCATATTGGAGATCATTCCAATCTAACAAGGAGAGAAGTTGTGGACAACCAATTGAATGCTATGGCTCTCCACATGATACAACTCGGTGTGGGTCCCAAGGACATTCCCCACATTGAACACCTCAACACTGCTAAAGAAGCTTGGGATGCCCTCACCGATCTCTTTATTGGGAATGAAAGCATGAGAAGGAATAGGTATGATGCCCTTAGTAATGAAGCTGAGGGATTCTACATGTTGGATGGTGAAAATCATGAAGACATGTATAGAAGACTCAAGGGGATTGCAACAACATTTAGAAAGCATGGAGCCACTCACATTGATGATGCATGGATAAAAAGAAAATATGTGAGTGCCTTAATGCCTTTCGAGCCAACAGACTTGAAGAGCTTGCAAGGTAGACACAACTACCATCAAATGACATCCAATGAAGTCATGCAAGAAATGGCATCATACAAAGTTGTCGCGAAGAATGCAGAAGATGCTCGGGCTCGTGCCATTGGAATGCAAAAAGGTGTAAATGTTGCTCTAAAAGTTAATCTTGTTGAGCAAGAGTAGGATGAAAGAGTTTTTGAGGGTGAAGGAAATATGCCCTGAGAGGCAATAATAAAGTTGTTATTATGTATTCCTTGTATATGATAGATGTTTATTTTGCATGCTATAATTGTATTGATAGGAAACATCAATACATGTGTGTTTAATAAACAAAAAGGGTTCCTAGTTATGCCTCTCTTATAAACTAGCTTGTTGATTAACAAGATGATCAAGGTTTCCTGATCATGGACATTGGATGTTGTTAATAACAAGGTCATAGCATTTGTGAAATGATGTGATGAACATTCATCTGAAGTATAGCATTACGATCAAGTCATTATGTTTATATTTCTATAACATCATACGAAGTAATCTTTATCCTTAGACCATGAGATCATGTTAATTGCTAACACCGGAAGAGTATCTTGATAACATCAAACGTCACACCGTAACAGGGTGACTATAAAGATGGGTTCAGTACTACGAAGGTGTTATGTTGAGGCTCATGGATCAAGAGTGGAATTTGTCAATCCAGATGACGGATAGATATACTCTGGGCCCTCTCGGTGATATCACATTAGGATAGCTTGCAAGCAAGTGATGTGATCACTAGAATGTTATATCACGGGAACAAGAAAAGAGTGCATGTCGGTAACAAGATCAAACTAGGTATGGAGATACCGATGATCAAATCTCGGACATGTAATATATCGAGAGACAAAGGGATTTAGTTACAAGCGTTAAAGGTTCTCACGATCATAGGAGTCATTGTTGAATGTGTATGAGTCAGTACGGATCTCCAGGTCCCGCTGCTAATTATTGATCGGAGAAGGGTCTCGATCATGTCTGCATTATTCGCGAACCATAGGGTGGCACACTTAAGAGTTACCGGACACCATTTTGGAGCACATATGTTTCAGACGAAAGAATTGCAAAGCGCAGGAATTGTTTCAATAGAAACCGGAAATTGTTTCGGGTGAAATTGTAGAAGGTGGTTCTGCATGTGATATTGAAATATTGCAAGGGGCTATATGTGAATGTTTGTTAATTAAAGTAATTAACAAAATTCTGAATAAATTTAATAAAAAGAGTTTGATTAAATGAGAGAGCATTAAATTTGGAGAAATTTAATGCATTTAAATTGGAGACTTTAAAAGGGAATGTGAAGAGGCATTTTAATGTGGAGGGGTTACCACCACATGAAAGGGGGAGGTGAGGGGTCACCCCCCATGCGCCGTCCATGGAGAGAGGGGGCACCCCCCTCCTCCTATAAAAGGCCACCCATTCCCTCCTTCATCCTCACACCTCCTTGTGAAGGATCTCTCTCCCCCTCTAGAATTATTCCCCCATGGTCTCGGATTAGCGAGATACATGTTCCCGGTGGCATTTCGTCTGGAAGGAGTTGCTGATTCCGCTGGATCGCTGGAGAGAGGAGGTGGAGGTTGTCCGGTGGCTTGAACGTGTGTGCGAGTGCGGATGCGCTGCTGAGTTGCGGCGCTCGGACTTCCTCACGATCTTGAGATCGGCAAGTGTACGACTACATCAACCACGAGTTCCTACTCGTTAACAAAACTAGTTGTCTTCGAGGGTAAGTTCTCCATGGATGTATGTCCACCCGTTGCTCTGTATCTAGTAGATAGATCTTGGCGTATAGTTCTCATCATAGGAAATTTTTTGTTTTCTATGCTGCGGACCCAACAGAGGGGGCGTCCATGGACTGCCCCGATGAAGTCAAGCGTGCTCATGGTGAGTACATGGCGTTTTATGCAAGGAACTTTTGGAAGGATCCTGCCAAGGCCAAGTCGGAACTCGAACGCAAGAATGGGTCAAGTGGAAGAAGAGAAAGTGGCCCAAAACTGAGAACATGCTACAATTGTGGAGATAGACTGCACTTTGTAGCCGAGTGTCCTTATCAAAATAGAGAAGACAATGGTGGCAAGCTCATTCTTAAAGAAAAATCCAAAGAACCTAAGAAGAAGCCATTTATTAAAAAGAATGGCCCCTACAAGAAGCAACCCAAGATTGTCTTAGTGGCACAAGAAGAATACTCCTCGGCAAGTGAAGATGAAGAGGACGAAGATAGTTCTCGCGAGGTGGCTGCCATAGCCACCACATCGATTCCATCATCTCTCTTCGACTGACCAAACAAGAACGTCATCAACAACAACGTCACTTGCCTTATGGCAAGAGGGTCCGAGGTATCAAGTACTAGCTTTTCAATTCCTAAGACTAACATAATTTTGGATTTGGATGATCATGATAGTATTAAGATGAAAGAAGAAGTTATTGCCTTGGAAATTTTTTTCACTAACCTGCAAGGTGAGCACAAACTCCATTTTGATACTCTTATTAGTCAACTTGCTCAAGCCGAAGATCTCCTAGAAGAAAACGGCAGAATTGAAAGAGAAGATGCCTTGGAGATAGCTTCTTTGAAGAATGCTTTGGAAGAAGAAGAGGAAGCTCGAGTATCTTTGGAAGAGAGATTCGAATCCATTGAGGAGTCACATGAAGAAGTTATGGCTCAGCTCATCATAGAACGTGACAATGCTCTTACCAAGGTAAATAAACTAAAGAAAGAAAGGATTGAATTTGGGGCTGCTCATGCTAGACTTTTGGAGAAGTTTGACAAACTTGACAGTGCTCACAAGGCATTGAAGAGTGATCACTCTACTCTAAATGAGTCTCATGATCAGCTCCAAACTCAATTGAAGCTGCATGATGTGCCAAGTACCTCCACATCATCTCATGGTAAAGAAGATCTTGCAAGAGGCTCTCAACACAAAGGTAAAGAGGTTCTTGATGAGATACTGAGCAAGCAAAGGACAAACAATAGAAAAGAAGGTCTTGGTTACATTCCCAAGATAAAGAACAAGAAAAACAACAACAAGAGGAAGAGCAAGACTGCTCAACCAAAGACTAGCAACATCACCTATGACAAGTCTAATTATGATGGTTTTGCAGGGGCTAACAATCCTAACTTTGAATTATATTGCGATTATTATGGTGATGTTTATGCTAGTTATGTAGGCTCGTATGATTGTTACATTCCTTGGTCTATTTGGGTCCCTAAGACCCTTGTCACTAACATGAGAGGACCCATTGAAAAATGGGTACCTAAAACCAAGAAGTAACTTTCTTGCAGGGCTATGCTTCTGGTGGTTCTAAATGGGTACTCGATAGCGGATGCACGAGTCATATGACCGGAAGCAAGGAGATCATCACGGAGATGCGACCAAATCATGATCATATAACCGTCTCCTATGGTGACAAGTCAAAATCTGAGGTATTGGGTCTCGGCAAATTGGTGGTGGCTCACGATATCTCTCTCGTGGATGTCATGCTTGTTGAGACCCTCGGGTACAACTTACTTTCAGTTCGTGCCCTTGGTAAGATGGGCTTTGCAGTTTATATTGATGCTGATTTCGTGGTACTCTTGTGGAGCAAGTCTCTAAAAGTCGCTTTCGTGTGATATGTCGAAAATGACCTGTACGTGGTGGACTTTTCGGGCAAAACCACTACAGGCCCGATGTGTCTTTTCGGAAAGGCTGACGCGGGTTGGCTATGGCATCGTCGACTAGCCCATGTCAATATGAGAACTTTGCAAAGTCTCCACAAGGGTGGCCACATCCTTGGACTAAAAGAAAATGTCTCCTTTGCCAAAGATCGTGTTTGCAGGACTTGTGTTGAAGGGAAAATGCATGCCTCTCTTCATCGTAGGAAGACTATCATCTCATCAAAAAGGATCTTAGAGCTCCTACATGTGGACCTCTTCGGACCTCCATCTCATGCAAGCCTCGGTGGGAAGAAGTATTGTCTTGTGATCGTTGATGATTACTCAAGATACACTTGGGTTTATTTCTTCAAGTTGAAGAGTGAAACTCAACAAACGGTCATCGACTTTGCCAACGAGGTTCAACGTCAACACAACGTCCCTATTCTTGCTATAAGAAGTGGTAACGGCTCTGATTTCAAGAACTACACCTTAAATGAGTTTCTAAGTATGGACAAGACTCCATATGAAATACTTACCGGTAACAAGCCAAACATCTCATACTTTCGGGTATTCGGGTGTAAGTGTTTCTTTCTCATCAAGGGAGTTCGTTTATCTAAGTTTGAATCTAAGGCTCTAGAAGGTATTTTTGTTGGTTATAGTGCCGAATCCCACACTTATAGAGTCTACAATAAGCTCTCCAGAACTGTTGTAGAATCTTGTAGTGTGGTTTTCGAGGAAAATGACGGTTCCCGTGCGGAGAAAGTTGGTGTTTGTGATGCATATGTTGAAATACCCCAAGATGCCATAAGAAGAATGGGCGTGGGATTTTTCCGCCCCATTGAGGAACCCCTTGCGGCGGATCGGGAAGGACAATGCTCTACTCATGTAGAGCCCTCATATACACATACGCAACATGTTCCAACCACGGGAGCAACTTCTACACCATCTCCATCAACTACTGAAGGTCAAGAGGTTCCAGATAGCTCCAGCCGGATTATCCAGTGGACACCGGATTATCCGGCCACCCCGCTCCTGACGACCATATTGCTCCTGGTGCTAAAGATATCGATGCAAGCTCCAGGCCGGATTTTCTGGCTGGCCCCAGATTATTCGGCCCCTCGCCAGTTCATGCAAGACCCAGTCAGTATGATGAAGCTGCTACAAGTACTCCCAGGCCGGATTATCCAGCCTCTCCATCGGCCGGATTAGCTGGCCCTGACTCACCTGTTGGTCAGCAGTCTCCTGTTACGGCTGCTGACTCATCTCAAGGGCACGCTTCATCACCGCCTACTACTGTTATCCCAGATTCTAATCAAGGTCAAGCAAATGATTCCAATGAAGATTCAAGTGATGAAACTACTCCACCAAGAGACAACAAACTTATTGAACTTCGTCGCAAGGCTCGGGCTGATCGGAACCTCAAGTTAAGGGGTCACACGCTCGACAAGGTTGTTGGTGATCTTCGACGAAGGGTTTCTACAAGAAGGGAATTGGCCAGTTTTGGTGAGCATCAAGCTCACATCTCAATGGTGGAACCCAAGAAGGTCTTTGAAGCTCTTGAAGATCTGGACTGGGTTGTTGCTATGCATGCAGAATTAAATAATTTCAAGCACAACAAGGTCTGGAAACTCGTGGAGAAACCCAAAGATTGCTGCAATGTTATCGGCACCAAATGGATATTTAAAAACAAGAAAGATGAGAATGGCATTGTTGTGAGGAATATGGCAAGACTTGTGGCACAAGGCTACTCTCAAGTTGAGGGCATTGACTTCGGCGAGACCTATGCTCTAGTGGCTCGCCTTGAGTCCATTCGTATCCTTCTTGCTTATGCTGCCCATAACAATTTTAAATTGCAGCAAATGGACGTCAAGAGTGCTTTCCTTAATGGTCCTCTACATGAGTTGGTATATGTAAAGCAACCCCCGGGCTTTGAGGATCCTAACTTCCCGAACCATGTCTACAAACTCGATAAGGCACTCTATGGCCTTAAACAAGCCCCACGTGCATGGTATGAGCACCTTAAAGAGCTTTTGCTAGACCGTGGCTTCGAAGTTGGGAAAATCGATCCCACTCTTTTTACTAAGAAGGTTAAGGGGGAGATCTTCGTATGCCAACTATATGTAGACGATATCATCTTTGGTTCTACTAATAAAGCTTTTAATAATGAATCTTCAAATCTTATGACTGACAGGTTTGAGATGTCTATGATGGGGGAATTACGGTTCTTTCTTGGATTCGAGATCAAGAAACTTAGAGAAGGAACATTCATCAATCAAGCAAAGTACATCCAAGACATGCTCAAGATATTCAAGATGACGGATCTTAATGGTGTCGCCACTCCGATGCAAACAAAATGTCATCTTGAACTTAACCCACATGGTAAAGATGTGGACCAAAAGGTATACCGGTCCATGATCGGTTGTCTTCTTTACCTCTGTGCATCTAGACCCGATATTGTGTTGAGTGTGGGGGTGTGTGCAAGGTATCAAGCAGCTCCTAAAGAAAGCCACTTAGTGGCGGTCAAGATGATCTTTCGATATTTGGTTCATTCCCCTAACTTTGGTCTCTAGTGTCCCAAGGGCTCCAATTTCTCTCTATGTGGTTATACTGATTCAGATTGGGCTGGTGATAGGATGATCGGAAATCCACTTCAGGATCTTGTCAATTCTTGGGAAGATCTCTTGTGTGTTGGTCATCTAAGAAGCCGAATTGTATCTCTCGCTCCACCACCGAAGCTGAATATGTTGTTGCTGCTAGTGCTTACACTCAGTTATTGTGGATGAGGCAAACATTAAAGGAATACAGTGTCAATTGTGACAAAGTGCGTCTTTTATGTGATAATGAAAGTGCAATCAAAATTGCCTACAATCCGGTACAGCACACAAGGACAAAGCATATTAAGATTCGGAATCATTTTATTCGAGACCATGTTGCTTGAGGCGATATTGATCTATCTTTTGTGAGCACGAAGAACCAACTTGCTGATATTTTTATGAAGCCACTTGATGAAGCAAGATTCTGCTACTTGAGGAATGAGCTAAATATCATTGATTCCAGGAGTTTGGCTTGATTACCCATGCACTCACTCGTGCATCTCAGTCTTATTTGGTCTAGGTGTGGGCATGGATATAGGGGTAGTGTGGTCCTAATTCATTGGGCTAGCCCTCCCCCCATAATGCCAAAAGCAAGATAAATCATTTCTCTTCATATAATTTTGTGATATGTGAGCTTATTGATGAGTACTGGTCGTGAACCCAAGATATATCTTCGCGGTGTCACACCATACACTCCAACAAGGTGGCTTCGGCCACCGCCCTCTCCCTTGAGGAGAATTGGATTTTTATGGATCTTTTTGGTTGTTTTTGCTCTCTCATGTTCTTATGGGAATCACACTCAATCTTGGCTCTTATTTGATTTGGATCTTGCAATTTTGAGTGTCTAGTACCATCTCAGTTTGGTTCTCTTAATACTAAGCCTTTCCTTACCCTTAAGCCATCTATTCTTGCACACAAGTCCCTTGTACACCTTGTGGGGGTGTTGTTTGGGGACGCGCGGGCCTGAATCTGTGTACAACAGAATTTCAGATTTGAGGCCGAATAATCCGGCCCAAGTGTAGGCCGGATAATCTGGCCCTGGCGGATTTCGTCTTAAAGGGCAGGGATCAGGGGGAAGGGCTCATAACGAGCAGCACTTCTCCCCCAACCCTCTCCTCCTCCTCAGCCGCCGCCTGCCGTCCCCCACCCTCCCCGGAGCCTCTCCGGCCACCAGATTTTCCGGGCCTCCCCGGATCTTCTTCTCCGCGCCTCTGGGTACCTTGTCCTCTGTGTTCTTCCTCCAATGAGTGAGGGTAACTCCCTCTCTCCCCATCTTTGGCTAGATGTGTTATTTGTTGGGTGGAACGTTGTCTAGAAGGATGTTTTTTTCGCATAGAAATCGTAGTCTTATAGTTTCTAGGCCCGATCTACTTTTTTGCATCCAATCTAGGTGAAGTCGAAAATTTCTGCCAGGGCCAGATTATCCGCCCCTGGCTAGGCTGGATAATCCGTCCTGACAGATTCAACTCTAGTTCAGTTTCACCATGGAGTGTGCATTGAGTAGATTTGTCTTATGAACTTTTTGACTACTTTTTCCATGCTCTCTCCTGGACTTGTGTGTATGCTTATCCCCATGCTATCACCCTTGTTCTCCTCATAGGTGGTTCCAGTGTTCCCAAGACCTACAAGCACCGCCCTCGCGGTAAATACTTCCGGGACGACGGACAGGGTAACTTAGTGGACGAGGTTGAGTTGAGGAGAAGAAATAACAAAGAGAAGCGAATGGCTGAACAAGCAAAGAGAACTAGAAAGGGGGTGTCCAAAAGGAAGGGAAAGGAGCCCAAGATCAACTACAAGGCTTTGGATGCAGTCATCTATTCCTCCATCTGTCACTGTGATTTGTTTGCTGAGTTGCCTCGTGATGATGAGATAGGGGATGCTCGATTTTGGTGTGCTGAACAGAAAGGTATTTATGAAGATGTGTATGCCAGGATTAACATTAGGCCTATGCACCCTTTGGTTCTTGTTGAGGCTTTGGAGAAGCCCCACCTGGTGGATGCCATGTATGTGGCTGAGCGGATGGGGCTGCACCATCTCATGTCTCTCTAGTGCTCCTATGACTCTGAGGTGGTGAAGCAGTTCTTTTCCACCTTGGTTATTTGTGGCGATGAGCATCACACCATGAAGTGGATGACTCATGACAGGCCTATGATTACTGATTTCCGTGTGTTTGCTGAGGTTCTTGGATACAATTTCCGCAACAGGGATAGGGCAAGTGGCCACCGTATCATCACTCAACTGAAGCCCAACAAAGATGCTGCTCTCTCTCCTTGCACTGTGGACAATGGCATTGTGGGCACTCTTGCTGATCTGGCTCCTATCTATGCTGCCTTGGTCAGTCTCTTCTGTGATTCCATCACTCCAAGTGGAGGCAACAATGATAGTATCCGTGGTCACCTTGTTCAGCTCCTTGCTTTCTCCCATGAGGTTGCCTCGTGCGAGGATGAGTCCGTGCAATACAAGCTGGATGTGATGGACTTCATCTACCATGAACTGATTGATGCAATGTTCAACCGGCTGTCCATTCCTTATGCTCCCTACATTATGATGCTCATCAGGCACCTGCTTCCTTCTGAAGATTTCAACATTGATGTGGTGCATAAGGCCAAGAAGATATACAACAAGGTTCGGAAGACCTCTCACCCCTCTTCTGCTCCCGAGGGTCTCATGAGGGATGCTCGCAGGCCCCTAGTGCCTCCCGTTGCCCGTGAGATCAAGCAACTTAACTGGTTCCAGCGGCACATCCTTTGCATGGGCGTGGACACACGCAAGGGTCAGTACGAGGCGTACAAGCAGTGCCATGAGTTGGCTCACTCTCAGCAGCTAATTCTTCACCATGTGTCCGGTGCTTCTGGTGACCCCCCGACTCCTACACCTCCCACACCATATGCTCGGTGGAACTCTTCTTCCGGGCTGAACTACGGAGAGCTGGAACATCACTTGTTCCCCCTTGCGGCCACTGCTGATGATGAGGATGATGACACCGAGGAGCTTGAAGATGAGGACGAGGATAGGAATGAAGACGAGGACGAGGATGAGGACTACGAGTGACCCCTTGGGGCGCTAGCATCGCTCTTCTTCCTTTTTGGCGTCTCGATGCCAAAGGGGGAGAAGTAGTTCTATTAGGATCTTCGAGGATTTGCATGGGTCGGGCATAAGCACTTGCATTTTTCTATTCATCGTTTTCTCGCTTATGCCCATTTAGCGTTGAACTTTAAATTTGTGATTTGTGGTTTGTTTGAGACTCTATGACGGTGATTGTCTGGATTTATCTCATGGATTATGCTTATGGATTCATCTATTCATATCATATTATGCTACAAATCTTTATCAAGGAAGGCACTTATATTGGTCATCACGTTGATAATTGAGGCTATTTCAAGGATACCTCTCTTCTACCTCGGTGGTATGATTATTTTGTTCATATGTCTATGGAATAGATTCACCTATTTGTGTGCATTTGTATTCAAATGCAAAATTCTAATATGCACACATTGAGGGGGAGTCTCTTCCATGTTTTTGCTGGTAGTCTTGTGATCCTTTCCTGCAAATCCTAGTATTGTCATCTAACACCAAAAAGGGGCAGATTGAAATAACATTTCATGTTTTCCTATGTTTTGCGTGTTAGATAACAATACTGTGGAGATTTCTCATGTGTGCTAAGTGTGCAGAAAGTTTTTGGGGGGAGGGGGCGAATTATCCGCCCCACCAAGGGCCGGGTAATCCGACCTACCCCATTGTTCAAAGACTGCCAAGGCGCGTCACCCAGAGAGGGGGCGGATTATCGCCCGGAAAATCCGGACTTTGGGCAGTTTTTCTTCGCCAGGCCGGATAATCCAGCTATCACATGGGCCGGATAATCCGGCCCCTTGTTTTTGAGCAAAGCAGGCCAAGGCGCGTCGCTCGGAGTCCGGTCGGTTTTTCTCCCAGAAAATCCAAACTGCGGCGGTTTTTTCTCCCCAGGCCGGATAATCCGGCCTTCACATGGGGCCAGATAATCTGGCCCCCAGAAGATGATCTAGTGCAAGATCTGCGCGACACTCAGAGAGGGGGCGGACTTTCTACCGGATATTCTGAGTCTGGAGCGGAGTTTTCCCCAGGCCGGATAATCCGGCCCTTACTTGGGCCGGATAATCCGGCCCCCAAAGTCTCCAACGGCTGGTTTTGGAAGGGGGTATAAATATCCCGTCTTCCCCAACGTTCAGAACTCTTGATTCATTTGAAATTGTTCAGACACAGTGCAAGAGCTCCCATACTAGATCTCCCACTTCAACCACCCGAAGGCTTCGATCTTTGGGGGAATTGAAGGAGGAGAGGATCATCATCATCATCACGAACCAAGCGCATCAACTCCTCTCCATTCATTTGGAGAAATCCTTGATCTAGTATTCTTGTCAATATCTAGATCTTGTTCTTTGTTTTTGATAACATTGTTCTTGTGGCAGCTTGTTGTCATTACGGGAGCCTCCAAGTTGATTGTGGAGTTGTGCCCTGCTAGTTGTGTAAAGGTGCCGATACCCACCTCGAAGGGTCCCTATAGTGGAAAGGTGGATCAGTCCTTTGGTGGCGGGATCCATCGGAGAACAGGGTGAGGCCTATTGTGGCGTGGTGGTCTTAGTACCACCACCCCTCCAACGCAGACGTACTACCCTTAACAAGGAAGGAACTGCGGTCAAACAAATCCTGTGTCTCCGCGTGCTTCATTACGGTTTACCCGTTCCTCTTCCACTCGCTCTTTACTCGCTGGTAGATAGGTTTGCATATAGGGAAATTCCACCTAATAGTTTATCTAGAGAATTTACCCTTTGTGCTAAGCCTAAAATTGAAAAAGCATTAAAATTTGAAGTAGCACCTATTCACCCCCCTCTAGGTGCCCATACGATCCATTTCACCGTCGATACCATCATAAGGCACCTTCAACTACTAGTGCCACCACCAAAATGGCACGAAGATCAAGCTTTCTTCTACACCATCAAGCTTCAACGCCAAGACTTCAAGTTCAAGAGGAAGCATCCAACTACAAGAGCTTCAATGCAACTTCTTCTTCAAGAACTCCAAGAATGTCATTCAAGCAAGATATGGACCTCTACTTTGCCAAGTTGGACGAGGCCGTAAAAAACATGACCCACCAAGAGATAGAAGAAAACAAGTTGCTTTGCCAACAAGTGGATGCAACAACCAAGATGGCGTCAAGAACCAATATATCCAATTTGAGTGCCACCACCACAATGGCACCCAATGTACAAGACGACGACAAGGTCAAGAATGGTGAGCATGGGATTTTCCCTTCACCAAAGGAGGCACAAGGAGTTGAAAGAACCGAGCCTAGAAGTTCCATATCTCGTTACTTCACAAATGCTTAGAAGTTCCAGAGAAGACCGAAGTTTTCAAGAACATCGATCATCGAGCCATTGATATCAACAAGGATCTGACGTATCGTGAAGTACCCATTCGTATTTTGGAAGAAGCCTTCAGAACCACCAGGACCCGGAGTATCAAGTTTCTCAAGATCCAATGGAGCAACCATACCGAAGAAGAAGCTACTTGGGAGCGAGAAGATTACATTAGGACTGAGTTTCCAGATCTCTTTAGTTCCTAGTTTTTCTTAAATCTCGAGACGAGATTTTGTTTAAGGAGGGAATGTTTGTAACACCCCAAATCTTCTAATCAAGATTATCAAATCCTAATCACCCAATTTAGGGTTAACAAAAACTTTTATTAATAGAATGATTAGGAATGCATGTGTGTTTGCATTAGTATAGAATTGAGTGTATATGCCATGCTTGATTGTTCTAAATGTTGTGAAATGGTTTAAAGGTGAATGCCACATCATCTAGACCATTTACAAACAAAATCCAAAGAGAAAGAAATCAAATGTGAATAAATAAAGCAAATGGTCATTTTGACCAAAATCAACCACTAGGCCACTTTAGGTGTTCCTAGAAGAAGATTGCTAACAGAAACATTTCTCTTACTTTTCACCCCTTGCTAGACAAAGAAAAAATGAACCAAGGCCCACTTTACAAATTTACAAAAGCATTTTGCAAATAAATTTAATGGATAGTTGAAAATTGAATCTAGTTCATATGTTAAGATCTCACTTTTTCAAAGACCTATCAAATCAATTCCCCTTGACCTCTACAAGCAAACAAAGACTCTCAAGCTTAATCTAAGATCACTCAAAATTTTTGAATCAAAAATTCAAAAGTAAAACTCATGCAGCCATTAACACAAACACCTTATCTGCACTAATTAAACCCCTGGCCTAACTTCACTGTTGTGCACAGTAATAGTCGACCATTTGGTTCCCTATTTACTCTCCTGTCTCCCCTAAGTCTAACCAGCACCCAGACAAGCCCCCCTTCGCCGGGGAGCATAGTGGAGCGCCGCCCAAATTTGGTCGTCGCCGGCCGACCACGACCAGCTCGCAGCAGACAGTCCTGCGCCCATCCAGGATGTCCAGGAGGTGCGCCGCACTCTACCGCCACCCACTGTCCAGGCCACGACCCTAGCCGAGCCATGGACCACCCTAGCTACGCCGCGCCCCGCCTCTCTGCACCATGTCCAGAGCGCGCCAGTGCGCTGTGCCCGACCAGCTCGCCCAGCTCACGCCTTGCCCTCACCACGCACGCGCATCCTCGCCATGATCACAATAACCCAACAGACACCCCCATGCCGATAGCCGCCTGTAGCGACACCACCGTCGAGCTGACCGCCGCACCACTCGGTCCCCTCGCTGCGCTATAAAAGGAGGCCACCCCCGCCTCCATTCTCCACACCACTTCACTCCCCACTCCTCACTGCCACTCCCACACTTCTTCCCGAAGAAAGGCGAGCACCACCATGCCGGAATTACACCGGAGTCCGCCGCTGCTGGAGGAGAAGGGCGCCGTCAATTCCGACCACCCCAAGCCCTGCCATGACCGCGCCTCGCCTCGCCGTCGTCTACCACGTCATTTTCCCCCGTCGCCGACCCTAGCTGGAGCCCAAGTGAGCCCCGCGAGACCCCCACCGCCGCGCTACGTCACATTCCTCACCGGAGCTGTTCGTCTTCGACAATGACGCTCGACCGTTGGATTAGAATAGGATCGCACGACCCAGATGCTTAGATACCGTTTCGGTTAAACTGAGTCACTGACTGGAGGCCCCCATATGTTAGCAGCCCGCTGCGCCACGTAGTGCAACTGGGCCGGCCCATTTAGCTTTCCCGCCCAGGCCTGGAAATTCAAATAATGATTTTCCTTTTTAGTTGAAATCCTATTCTGTCCATTTATTCAAAAATCAATTCAGAGAGTTTCACTTAACCAAATTGCATGATTCAAATTTGCTAGAAAGGTAATTCAAATATCTATCCAATCCCGTTGGATTTAAATCAATTGGAGTTATAGATATTCTATAGCAAAAATAATAAGACAGATACTTTTGCAATTTCAAACATTTTTCAAAAATCAACCATAATAGCTTTTGAGTTGATTCCAACTCTCAAAAATCACATTTGATAATGTCTATCGGAATATGTAAAAATATCTAGGATTGCATGCAGTGACATTGGACTAGTACCAAAAGAATGCTATTAAGTCATTTCTAGTCACATTAAATCTATTAAATAATAATCTTAAAATTTTATAAAATGTGACCAACCCTTTTAAATCACATTCCCATGTATTAGAATATGTGGTGATGACATGTGTCCTCACGATCCCATATTTTATTTGGAGAATATTAAATCTTAATTAATTTCAATGAGTAGAAATTACTTTTCTCAAATAAAATGAATAAAACTAGTTCTTTATTTCATGCGATGATTGTGATGATGCTAGATCATCAAGTGTGAGCCTTAGTGTGCTAAATAGACTAGTTAAGTATTGTTTGGTGATTGTGTACCCCGTATTTATTTATAGACGATGTACGGAACAAGGATACGAGGAGGAGGATTTCTACCCAGAAAAAGAGGAGGAATACTTCAATCGCTGCACCAATCAAGGCAAGCCATCACTAATTGCAAGATAACCCAAGAAAAATGCATTAGGCATGCTTGGTTATAAACTTTGATTTATACCCATTCCAAGTTTTACTTGCAAGATTTACTCTTTTACTTTACCAAAGTTCTTTAATTTTAGTTAGTGCTTTCTGAGGATTTTTGGAAAGATAGTATAGATAGCATAAAGAGTATAAAACTAGGAGTATACTAGATGTCATTCTATGGCATGAGATTGAGATTAGCATCCCTCATTAGTGAACACTCTTAACTTAGTGGCTAGTGCTAAGCATAAAACTTGATCACTTTAGATGGGAATACTTGGTGAAAATGCTTATGAAAACCTTGGAATGATGAGTCATTCTATTGAAATGTTTTGACATGTGTTGAGAAAAACAAATGGTTTTGATGATGAAAATGTTGAGGCATGAGCCTTAGCCCTTTATAAAAACTGATGGTTGGGTTCGGACGCGATACCATTCCAATTTTACTGTACAACCACAATACCTGAATTAGGTAAAGCTTAGCCGGAAGTTTATATGCATTAGTATGGGTTCCCTCGTGGAAGAGGTTTGAGCTGAGGCTACCTCTTGATGATTGCTGAATCGTGTATTAACGAGCTCGTTGGGGAACCCTAGGAGGAAGGTATGATGAGCACAACAATAAGTTTCCCTCAGTTATGAAACCAAGGTTATCAATCCAGTAGGAGTAAGGAAACACCCCAAAGGTGTAGCTAGCTGAACGTTGGCAGGGCGCACTACCGGGGCCAGCAGCAACGTGGAGACCTGCACAACACAACCACAAAACTCTATCCCCAACTTGCGATGAGGTTGTCAATCTCATCGGTTTTGCTAAAAATAAAGGATTAAACATATCGAATGGAAGGAAGTAATAGTTTGCAGAAAGTAAACACAAAACAGTAAACAGTTGATTGTAGATTGATTGTAAAAGAAAGGACCGGGGTCCATAGTTCACTAGAGGTGGCTCTCCTTAAGATAGATAACATGTTGGGTGAACAAATTACAGCGGGGCAATTGACAAACATCGAGAAAGCATACAAGCATATACTACACATCTTGACTCCTTTGAGATTTGATTGGGCATTACAACATTATACATAGACCGCCATCCAACTGCATCTATGACTAATAATCCACCTTTAAGTTATCATCCGAACCCCCTCCAGTATTAAGTTGTAAGCAACGGATAATTGCATTATGAATTGCGTGTAATGTAAACAATATGACTGTTCTATGAACAAAGGATTGTTGTTTTCTCCCTAGTAGCAACAACACATCTAGTACCTTAGAGATTTCTGTCACTTCCCTAGATTACCAGAGGCATGAACCCACTATCGAGCATAAATACTAACTCTTGGAGTTGCTAGCATCTACTTGGCCAAGATAGCTACTAACAACGGAAAGCATGCAAGATCACAAACAACAAAGACATGATAGAATCAATAATCAATCTGATATAGCATCTCAATATCCATCGGATCCCCGCAAATACAACATGCAGAATTACAAATAGATGATCTTGATCATGAACAGAGCACACAAGATCTAGACATGAAAGCACAAAGGAGGAGAACCAGCCATCTAGCTACTACATGGACCCATAGTCCAGAGATGAACTACTCACGCATCACACCGGAGGCTTGCATGATGATGAAGAAGGCCTCCAGGGTGAATTCCCCTGTCCGGCCGGGTGCCGGGAAGAGCTTCAGATCCCTCCCGATCTAGGGATGGAGATGACAGTGGCTACAGACTCTTTCGTGGATTTTTGATCAGGTACTTAGGGTTTCCGTATCAGAGGAAATATATAGGCGGAAGGAGAGGCCGAGGGGGTTCCTGGGGTGGCCAGACCACCCCCTGGCGTGGGTTAGGCCTGGCCGCGTGGCCAGGTGGTGTGGCCGGGCTCCAGCCCCTCTCCGTCTCGTATTCTGGCTCTAGGTGTCCCCCAATAAAATAATAACTTTGGCTTTTGTCCCGTCCAATTCCGAGAATATTCATTTTATGACTTTCCTAGAACCAAAAACAGCAGAAACATAGGCAACTGGCACTATGGCTCTGTTAATAGGTTAGTCCAAGAAATCATATGAAAAGTACTCCAAAGTGTGGACAAAACATAAGAAAGTAGATAAAACCAAGCATAGAACATCAAAAATTATAGATACATTTGCAATGTATCAATGATGTCCACCTATGCAGTGCCTAGGATGGCAGATGTCCATGGCTGGGAGGCCAAGCTCATAGGGGAGGTGCCTATACTAGAGTGTGTAATGGAAAGGTTATGATTGATTATCCGCATACTAAGTATGATGATTTAGGGTTATCCCTGACGGATGTATCAAATTTTGTGGTGAAAGTGTACCACCTCTGCAGAGTAACAATTTTAGAAACAATGCCTACAGGAATAATTTTGGTAACAACAATTATAGGCCATATCCTCCCAACAATGGTAATGCTTATGGAAATTCCTACAACAATAATAGGAATGCACCCTCTAAACTTGAAGTTATGCTTAAAGATTTTATTAGCAAACAAACTGCTTTTAATAAAACTATCGAGGAAAAACTCTCTAATGCTGAAAGAAATATAGCATCATTGGCTGAAGCACAATCTTCTTTGAATAAAATGGCTGCTAAACTTGAAACTATTGAAAATCCCTTTGCTGCTACCAATGCCATACAAGTTAGAATTGATGAAAATGTTAGACTATTAGCTGAATTGCATGCTAAGTGGGAAAGAGAAGATGA
Organism: Avena sativa; assembly: GCA_916181665.1. Classification (NCBI taxonomy): domain Eukaryota; kingdom Viridiplantae; phylum Streptophyta; class Magnoliopsida; order Poales; family Poaceae; genus Avena; species Avena sativa. The sequence continues at coordinate 224,793,936 of OV702286.1, forward strand.
AATTTCTAGAAACATTAGTGTTTCTACTATCACTACCACTAGTGCTAAAGCTAGTAATAACTCTACTACTTTAGATGATAATTATGATTTTGATCTTGATGGTTGCAATATCTCTGAAGTTATTAAGTTCCTACAAAATCTTGCTAAAAGTCCTAATGCTAGTGCTATGAATATGGCCTTTACAAAACACATTACTGATGCTTTCATAAAAATTAAAGAAGAAAAGATGAAACATAAAGCTTCTATTCCTATGAAACAAGAAGATGGTTGGGAACCCATCATTAATATGAAAGTGAATAATTTTGATTTCAAAGCTTTATGTGATCTTGATAGTAGTGTTTCTATTATGCCTAGAAGGATTTATGATATGCTTGATTTGCCACCATTGGAAGATTGTTATTTGAATGTCCGATGATAATGCTAAAAAGAAACTCATGGGGAGTATTAATGATGTTCTTATTATGGTTAACAATGCCTATGTCCCTGTTGATTTCTATGTTTTGGATGTTGAATGCAATGCTTCTTGTCCTATTACTTTGGGAAGACCTTTTCTTAGAACTGTTGGTGCCATTATTGATATGAAAGAAGGCACCATTCAATATCAACTCCCACTCAAGAAAGGTATAGAACACTTCCCTAAGAAGAGAGAGAAGACTTCTTTTGCCTCTCCTATGAATTTTTTTTGCTCTTAATGCTTCTTCATTTGAGAACACTTGATTCTTTTTCTTGCTTCTTATGCCTAACTTAAAGGCATTAAAGAAAAGTACTTATTGGGAGATAACTCAAAAGTTTTAGATGAGTCTTAGAAGTTAACCGCTCCTTATCCTTTTTATTTGCTTTTTGTGCCAAGAGTAACCTCTAATGAGAGAGAAGTAATGATTGGGAAAGCTGCTGTCCCGAAACAGATTTTTGTGCTTCACCATACAAATTCGTGTAAAATCTCTTTACTTTTTATGAGGCGTGAATGTTTATGCTTCTGCCCCAGGTTGTTATATAGCTTTCGTTAGTTCAACACTTTTTAATTTGAGAAACAGAAGGTCGTCGAAAAAATTGGTTTTTACCTGCTGGTCTGTTTTGACAGATTTCTACCATTATTTGCATTTGCTTCTTGTTGGTTCCTTTTTGAGTTCTCTTTAGGGAATTGAGCTTTTTGAGGGAAGTGCTTCAGTAGCTTGTGTTTTCATGGAAGTTTTATTGGTGTTGAAACTGAACCTAAAAGACTTATTATCTTGAGTGCACTAATGTTGCTAATAAAGATTGTGTGAAGTTTTGTATGAAGGAAAATTTTCAGGTGTATGGAGAGAATGATGTAATGAGATGAAGAATGGACTAAAGCTCAAGCTTGGGGATGCCACACCGTGTCACCCCAAGAATTATCCAAGAAGCACAAGCGTCAAAGCTTGGGGATGCCCAAGGTATCCCCTTCTTCATCAATAAAATCCTAGGTTTTTTCCAAACACTTCATTTTTATTGTTTCATGCATAGTTGTGTTGTTCTTGGAGCGTCTTTTTTTTTGGTTTTGGTTTTCGTTTGCTTGGTTTTCTTAGTTTTCTTGAATAAATTGGTTGGACCCCCTCTTTCATGCATTGGTTTTCAAATAGTCTGGTTTGGATTGGAAAAAAAGTAGGAAAGTTCATGCTTAAGTGGTAAAGAGAGCTTGTTTTTGACTTTGGCCCGTGCTTTGTCATGCAATGCTTGATATTGTTTTGGCTTTATGCTTAGTTATCCTTGCTATAGCATGACTTGTTATAAACAATTGAGATTGCTTAATGTGCCTTAGAAGAATCATGCGTTGTTTTAGCATATTAAAGCATAGTATCGTGGTATTCTCCTTTGATGCTTTATTTGGGTTGACTTGGCGCATGCTCACACCATGTTATGACTATCCCAAGTCACCATAGCCTTTATGATCCTTTCGTTGTCCACTTGTAGTATCACTTTATGCTTTGATTAATGATGTTTTGTCGCTCTACATGATTATGGCCATTATTGCTCTCTTAGTCGGTCGCTCCCAGTCTTTTGTTAGCCTCCATAACCAAGTATGAGTTCCACTCATGCATCCAACTCCTAAAACCAAGTTATTCCAAAGAGTCCACCATACCTACCTATTAACATTTGCTATTCCAAGTATATTCATGTTTTTATCTACCTTCTTAATTAAACTTTTTATGAGAAAACTAGTGATTAAAGCTCTCACGAACTTGATGGCACACTTTACTTTTCTTGCCCTTAATAAACTTGAACCATTGTGTCATCTATGTTATATATGCTTGCACTTATATGTTGGGGATTAGCAGAACCATGTTGTCATGGGGAACGCTTTCAACATTGCACTTGTACTTTGTACCTAGTTGATATCATGCTCTTTTGTCTATGGATGTCGTCGGTGTGAAATGAAAGGGGAGCTTGTAAGTCCATGGAGTTATGTATATGTGTTAGAGAAACGCCTAGGCCGCCGGTCTAATCCATGATGTCATGGTGGAAACCTGCAGCGTAACCATAATGAGCTATCTATGAAGCATTCTTCTTATAAAACAAGAGTCAGATATTGAGAAAAAGAAAAAAAAAAAGAGAAAAAAGCACCATTTTCCCATGGTAAATAAGAAGATTGCTGAGATGCTTGTTGTCTGCTTGCCTTGTCATTTTGATACGGTGATTCTTCCATATCATCGGGCAAGGGGTACCCTGTTGGCGGTTCTCTATGATACACATGTACTTACTATGACAAAAACTTACCGGTAACTAAACTTGGGTAGCATGAGGAGCGGCCCTCGTATTCAAGGGACATGAGATTTCCAACTTATACTTTGTCAAGCATATACTCCATAGTTTGTTCACTTTAACCTTAATCGCTTCAAGATGCTTATGACAGACGCAATGAGAGCTGAAAGCTAATAAGTACCATAATTTTTGGAAGCTCTTTATGAAACTTGAATCCTTGCTTCCTTCTATGAAGGCCTTTCTTTTACTTTTATGTTGAGTCTCCACCATCTATCTTTTGCACCTATTTTGAGAGCATAGTGGTCATTCTTAGTTCTATGTGCATTGTACCAAGACTTGTTGATTGATGCATAACTTTGATATTGCTTGTTCCTAAACTATTTGTATCTAGTCACTCTTATGAACTTTGAAGGTGATAAGGATCAAGCCGATGATCCTATAGATTTGTCCCGATCTTTCACAGCGAATCAACCCGGATGGTAATCTTCCAATAACGTGATGAACATCACTTGAAGAAGAGGAAAGAATCCAGCAAGTAACATGATGAGGATCACCATGCCTCAAACCTGAGAACGACAATCCTTGATGAACACAAGAACCTCCGCAACAATAATATGATAAACGGTATCGCCGTCCCCATGGGATGATACACGGTGGAGCACAATATAGTTTTTAGACTAAACAACTGAAATCCCCCTAAACCCCTAGGCGGCTGGCTCCTTTATTAGGAGGCCTGCAACTAGTCGGTTGGATAGACCCAAACCGAACACACAACAAACTCGAACCTAACCTAGACTCGGACTCAATAACATAGAAACAATATTTGAAACAACCTTAGACTTATCATTACATATCGTAGGTCGTCCTGGCGTGCCAATCATCAATGGGAATGCACCCGCATCACCTAGCTTGGTGGAGTCCTAAAATTAGGCTTCACCTCCTCCTTCATGCCCATATCATAATCCCCCTTCAAGAAGCATTGTCCCCAATGCTTGTGGGTCGGGTCGGAAAGGTGGCATGATATGAACAATAGCTTCACACGTCTTGGCCATCTTTAAGTCTTGCTTGCCTTCCACTCCACAACCTCCCTCTCGGCTTGCTTGACTTGGAACATCCCTTGGCGCCTGCACCTCCTTGCGTCTCCATACGAGCTTGGACCTAGGCACCACCGTCTTCTTCTTCTTCTCAACTCTTGTTGGAACCTGTGGTTGCTGAACATGGATCTTCTTGGCACGACCTTGCATAAGATGAGTAATGCTTGGACCACACAATTGACGAACATGTCCATCCTTGCCTCTATGCATCCGCACAACTGTCCCAACAAAACACCTCACAGGTGTGCTAAAAAAACTTCTCTTGTTACCCTGCTACACCACATGCACTGAACATCAGGAGCACAAATATCATCTGTATGAACACCTGTGTCAACACATACAACCTTCTGAACACATGCTTCAACATCCGTCCTCTCGGCAATAAGAGGATGCACTTCGACTGGCTTGTCACTAACAAGTTCAATTGTCTTGTCATCTATAGGCATAGCTGAAGCAATATCAACATTGTCGCACTGTGCATCATGCTCTCCATCCTGCACCTTAGCTAGCCCAGAATTTGGCTTAGCCTTGCGCACCTTCTCCTTATGTACCACCAAATCTACATCAGACTTTATGTGATCATCCTGCATAGGCTTCAAAGTCTCTTGTTTGCCACCATGCACAAAAGAATATGTATTTGCTCTTCCAGCATGTGTAACGTTGCGATCATACTGCCATGGACGACCAAGTAACAGCCCACATACCTCCAATGGCAACACATCGCACTCAATCTCATCAACATAATCACCAATTGTAAATGGCACATGCACCTTATGAGTTACCTTCACCATACCACAGCTATTTAACCTTTGTAGATGCTTAGGTTCAGGAATAAGCCATGTGGACAACCCCAACGCTGCGACCATTGCCTTGCTAATGCCATTAGTACAGCTTCCTCCATCAATAATCAACTTGCATGATTTTCCTTTGATCATACACTGCGCCTGAAATAAATTCCAACGCTAGCCCTTGTCAACTGTCATGCAAGCATCGGCTTGTACCTTGTTGAGTTGCAAATTCAGCCCACTCAATGGTACAACATCCTCCATGACATCCTTAACAACATCAGCCTTAACAACATCAACTGCTAATGCTTCAGAAATCGTGGCTGCCACCTTGCTAACTGTTGGCAGTGGAACAACTGTCAACTTCTCATGAGTAGTTACAGTCGTTGTAACCTTCGGTATAAGTGCTATACTCTTGCCAACATCCACTATCCCATTCACAACCTTGGGAGGCAGCTTGATTTCCTCCATATACGGTAATACAAAACCATGACGGGGAAAACTTTTGTAGTCCTCCCAAGTATGAGAAAAACCATCTATTTCAACCGCTTCAGACCACCAACTATCTAACTCCTTGTCCACACGCCGGTGAGCAAGAACATACCCATCATACCCACTAAACTTACCATTGTATTTGCGACATCGATGGAAACCCTGTTCCATGTGCGTTTCCCAATCTTGGTACTCCTCAACTATCGCAAGTCTATGTAGGCACCATCTAAGCTCGGATGCATCACGTGCCAGTCCATCCAGGAGATTAAGATAGTTATTGAAAACAGCACTAGACTGTTTACCACGTGTACACCTCAAGCCCAAAGTATCTCCTAAAAAAGAATCCATCATGTTGTTCCGTCACACAAAAATCTGCCAAAGATCCGGGCAAACTAACGCAACACGTAGCTGCAGCACCAAAAAATTTATGCCTCGGAGCAGGCAAAATCTTAGCTATAGCACGTACAAGACCCTTTTCTTTTACTGCACTTTATCTTTTTTTAATCATGGAAGCAACCTTTCCTTTTTTTATACTCCCTTCTGGTAGATCGTGCCTCACATGGAAAACAAATACCAATCGTGGTCCCCTGGTAGCGATGGAAAGATCCTGGAATAGCGATTTGTTTCCTTCCCTCAATTAGCGACCTTGCTTCCTCTCTTTTTTAAGCTAGAACCGATCGGATCTCTAGACGCCAACGCATGGAAGGATGCGATTCTCGATCACCCAGACTCGTGAGGCGTACGACGGACGGACTAATTTTTTTAAAACTTCCTTTCCCGTTCTCCACACGGTAGAAGACCGGACGTGCAATAGATCTTTACGATCCCTTTCCAATCAAAACGGCACGGCAGCGATTATCCACTCGAGGCAGATGGTCCGGCCCACACTGTAACAAGGCAATCAGGTGGTGCGGGATTGCCATGCGCGGGAAAATCGAGACGCACGCGTGCGAGCCAGTCACGCGCGGGATCACCAACCCAAGCACGGCAGACTCGATCACCAGGGATGCACGGGTGACACGGTCGTGAGGCGCGCGGGCGAGATCGTGCCCTCTTTTTTTTCAACTGCCTTGATCGGATCTGAAACAAACACAGTCCTTTTTGACATGAGGGTGATCTGAACTGTGTAGACTTCCCTCGACCGTGATCGCCCAGAGACTCGATCGTAATGCTTGCTCACGATCGGATCTAACAAAAACCTCTCCAATAGAATGTGGTCCTCTACTCGCGATGCGAACGGAAAGCAGCGACCGATCCTCTGCGATTTCTTGTCCTGGAGATCAATTCTTCCTAGCGGCGGCAGCACGCAACACTTCGCCGAAAACGGTCTCCTTCTTTATTTCTTCCAATCTCTTCGCCACAACCAATCTGTAAACTGCTTGTAAAAAAAAGTCCCAGATGATCCAAAAACACGCTGTGATCAACGAGAACTCGGATACCACCTGATACGGATCAAGCCGATGATCCTATAGATTTGTCCCGATCTTTCACAGCGAGTCAACCCGGATAGTAATCTTCCAATAATGCGATGAATGTCACCTGAAGAAGAGGAACGAATCCAGCAAGTAACATGATGAAGATCACCACGCCTCAAACCTGAGCATGACAATCCTTGATGAACACAAGAACCTCCACAGCAATAATATGATAAACGGTATCGCTGTCCCCGGAGGGATGATACATGGTGGAGCACAATATAGTTTTCAGACTAAACAACTGAAATCCCCCTAAACCCTAGGCGGCTGGCTCCTTTATATAGGAGGCCTGCAACTAGTCGGTTGGATAGACCCAAACCGAACACACAGCAGACTCGAACCTAACCTAGACTCGGACTCAATAACATAGAAACAATATTTGACACAACCTTAGACTTATCATTACATATCGTAGGTCGTCCTAGCGTGCCAATCATCAATGGGATGCGCCCGCATCACCTAGCTTGGTGGAGTCCTAAAATTAGGCTTCACCTCCTCCTTCATGCCCATATCAGAAGGTGTCCTATGCAATTATGTTTGCTACTCTATGAGGGACAAGCTGAATGCTACTATGCTATGTTTTCTTCATGTGAAACAAACAAACGTCTTGCAAAGCATTGTTATTCATGAATCTTTTATTTGTGCCTTTTCATGTTACAACATAGTTGCTATGTCTTATTTAGAACTTTATCTTTTATGCTATGTTGAAGTACTATGATCCCAGCTATCAATGTTTTACAAATACTTTGATCAAGTTTATGATGGTGCATGTCACCTCAAAAATTATTCTTTCTTTTTATCACTTACCTACTCGAGGACGAGTAGGAGTTAAGCTTGGGGATGTTGATACGTTGCAAACATATCCATAGTTTTTGATGTTCCATGCTTGGTTTTTATCTACTTTCTTATGTCTTGCCCACACTTTGGAGTATTTTTTATACACTTTCTTGGACTAACCTTTTAACAAGATGCCACAGTGCCAGTTGCCTATTTTCTGCTGTTTTTGGTTCCAGGAAAGTCAGAAAATGAATATTCTCGGAATTGGACTGGACAAAAGCCAAAGTCAGTTTTTCACTGATGGGGACATAGAGCCAGAATACGAGACGGAGAGGGGCCAGAGGGTCGCAACACCACCTAGCCGTGCGGCTAGGCCTGACCCGCGCTAGGGGGTGGTGTGGCCGCCTAGGGCACCCCCTCGACCTCCCCTTTCGCCTATAAGATGCCTCCGATACAGAAACCCTAAGTACCCGATCAAAATTCAACGAAAGAGTATGTAGCCGCCGTCATCTCCATCCCTAGATCGGGAGTTATCTGTGGCTTGCAACTTAATACTGGAGGGGGTTCGGATGATAACTTGAAGGTGGATTATTAGTCATAGATACAGTTGGATTACGGTCTATGTATAATGTTGTAATGCCGAATGAAATCTCAAAGGAGTCAAGATGATTAGTATATGCTTGTATGCTTTCTCGATGTTTGTCAATTGCCCCACTGTAATTTGTTCACCCAACATGTCATCTATCTTAAGGAGAACCACCACTAGTGAACTATGGACCCTGTTCCTTTCTTTTATCATCAATCTACAACTGTTTACTACTTTTTATTTAGTTTCTACAAGCTTTTACTATCTTCCACACAATACATTTAATCCTTTGTTTTCAGCAAAACCGGTGAGATTGACAACCTCACTGTAAGTTGGGGGCCAAGTTCTATGGTTGTGTTATGCAGGATTCCAAGTTGGCAACAACACCTTGGAGGTGTTTCCTTGCTCCTACTGGCTCGATAACCTTGGTTTCATAACTGAGGGAAACTTACTACTGTGCTCATCATACCTTCCTCTTGGGGTTCCCCAATGAGCTCGATATCAACCACGAGCCAGTAGTACTCCTCAACTTATCTGAGAGACAAATTTCTGCCGTTGTCGGTGATGATGCTGTGTGGGGGACCAAATCTCACCACTAGATCTTGAACAAATGTTAGGGTTGTTGCCCCATCAAGCTTTCTAATGATTTTAGCTTGAATCCATTTTGTGAACTTATCCACTACTACTAGCAAGTGTGTAAATCCACAAGGTGATGTCTGCAAAGGTCCGACCATGTCCAGCCCCCGGACTACAAACGGCCAAGTTATTGGTATGGTTCGAAATTCTTCAGCTAGAACACTTGGTTATCTTGCATAGAACTGACATCCAAGACATGTCTATACCAGCTTGCCAGCGTCCGCCTTGGTAGTTAACCAGTAAAATCCTTGCCGGAAGGCCTTAGCCACCAATGATCGGGGAGTGGCGTGATGCCCACAATCTCTGAGATGTATCTCTCTAATGATTTCCATACCTTGCTACTAGGAGACGCATCGAAGGAAAACTCCTGTGGTACTTCTTTTGTATAGCTGGCCATCAATGATGACATAGCCTTTTTCTCTTCGTACTATTTGTGGGCTTTCGAATTTGTCGGCAAGCAAAGTTCCGTCTTGTAGATAGTCCATGAACGGTTTCGTCGAAGCTAGAGAGGTCATTGTTACTGTGTTAACGAATGAGTCCACTATATCCGGATTGTCGGGGTCTGCTCCCTTCACGGATGGGGTCCATAAATGCTCCAGAAAAACACCTGGCAGAATTGGTCAGGGAGCTGATCCAAGCTTTGGCAGCAGATTTGCCGCCTCATTCTCCTCCCTTTTGACGTACTTAACTTCGTAGCCAACGAAGCACTTAGCAATCTCGTCTACTTCGTCTCGATATGCCACCATCATAGGGTTCCACGCATTCTAGGTGCTAGCTACTTGCTGCGTAACCAAGTCGGAATCTTCACTGCAAACTATGCGCTTGATGCCAATATCCTTGGCTACTCGTAGTCCGTGAATGAGGGCCTCATACTCTGCCATGTTGTTGGTAGCGTTGAAGTGGATCTGTAGGATGTATTGCAACTTCTCCCCTGTTGGTGATTGTAGTAATACACCAGCCCCCGAGCCATTGAGTAGCTTTGATCCGTCAAAGTGCATGACCCAATATTCTGGCTCTAGGACAAGAGTGTTTTCTATAAGTTCTATCCAATTTGCAATAAAATCCGCCAATGCTTGTGACTTGATAGCGTCACGCCTCTTGTAGGTGATTTCAAAGGCGACAAGTTCAATGCCCCACTTTGCCACTCTTCCTATAGCATCGCTGCTGATGATGATGTCGGACAGCGGAGCTTTGCTCACCACTTTGATGGGGTGCTCCTATAAGTAGTGCCTTAGCTTCCGTGAAGCAAGGAAAACTCTGTAAGCTATCTTCTGGTAGTGCGGGTAATGTTGCTTGGATTCCGTCAAGACCTCGCTTATGTAATAAACTGGTCACTGACCTCCGTATTCATGCCTTGGCTCCTTACGCTCCACCATGATGACGATGTTGATTACTCAGTTGGTTGCCACCATGTAAACTAACATAGGCTCCCTTGATACCGGTGCTACCAGTATTGGTGCAGAGGAAAGTATTCTCTTCAACTCCTAAAGTGTTGCGTCAGCTTCGTCCGTCCATATGAATTTGTCCGCCTTCTTGAGCAACTTGTAGAGTGGCATAGCCTTCTCTCCAAGTCGGCTGATGAACCGTCTTACTGCTGCTACGCTGCCTGTGAGCCTCTGTATGTCCTGCAAGCATGTTGGGCGTTTGATGTAAAGGATGGCCTTGATTTTCTCTGGGTTGACCTCGATTCCGCGGTGCGAAACGATGAAGCCCAACATCTTGTCGGATGGTACCCCGAAGACACACTTCTTGGGGTTAAGCATCATGTTGTATTTCCGGAGATTATCATAGGTTTCTTGTAAGTTAGCGATAAGATTTTTTGATTTCTTTGACATTACCGCGATGTCGTCTATGTAAGCGTGTACGTTGCGACCTATTTGGTCATGTAGGCAGCATTGCATTGTCCGCTGGTAAGTAGCACCCACATTTTTCAGCCCAAAGGGCATCGTGACATAGCAGTACGTGCCGTATGGTGTGGTAAACGAAGTGGCCAATTGGTCCGACTTTCGCATCCGGATTTCGTGGTAACCTAAGTAGGCATCGAGAAAACACAGAAGTTCCAAGCCAGCCATCGAATCAATGACTTGGTCAATGCGAGGCAAAGCAAACGGATCCTTCGGACACGTTGTGTTCAAGTCGATGTATTCAACACACATTCTTAATTCATTGGTTCCCTTTTGGGGACAAGTACAGGATTTGCCACCCGACGGGTGTGAATAACTTCTCGGATAAAGCTAGCCTTAAGTAACCTAGCTATTTCTTTGCCTATAGCCCTTCGTATTTCGTCACCAAAGCATCATAGAGGTTGTTTCACCGGTTTGGCATTAGGATCAATATTCAAGCTGTGCTCGCCAAGTTCCATAGCTACACCTTTCATGTCGGTAGGTTGCCAGGCAAAGATGTCCCTATTCTCATGAAAGAACTTGATGAGTGCGCTTTCCTATTTGGGATCCGGGTCCGTTCCAATGGCGGTGGTCTTGGAGGAATCTGCTTCCACAAGCTCCACCTGTTTGGTCTTGATGGCGGCCTTGAATGCGGGTTTGGCGGCAGTGATCTGCTTCTTCAAAGCCGGCATCTCCGAGGCATCGACCTGGCTCTAGATCTCCTTGAACTCCTCACTATAGAGGACCGCGTCGGCGAAGGTGGCTTCGCTGAGATCGCACTCCCGTGCCTTGGTGAATCTTCCGTCATCGGTGATGATGCCATTTGGTCCAGGTATCTTGAGCTTGTTGTAGACAAAGCATGGACTTGCAAGGAAGGAGTGGAAGATGTCGCGTCCGAAGATGACGTGGTACACGCTCTTGAAAGGCACCACTTCGAAGGTCATGTGTTCTTGGTGGTAGTTGTTAACATCGCCAAAAGCGACCGGGAGGGTGATGGAGCCTAGGGAATTTGCTTGTCAGCCAGGGACAACGCCATGGAACACGGTGTTGCTCTTCCTTAGATGGGTCTCCATAAAGTTGATCTTGTGAAGTGTATCTAGGTACATGATTTTGATGCTACTTCCACTGTCCACGAGGCACTTGGTGAACTCTGTGCCGTCAATCAAAGGGTTGATGACCATGGCATACTGGTTCTCTGTTGGGATAAGATCTGGGTGATCCTTCCTATCCCAAGTGATTGGAATCTCTGACCACCTAACGTACTGGGGAACTGGAGGAAGGGTGGCCATCAGTATCCTCAGGGAGGTTTTCTAGGCTCGGACGCTGGGGGTACCAAGGAAAGTGTGGTAGACTGGAGCCTTCTTCTCGAAGGTTTTTTTGCTTTACCCTCGCCCTTGTCGGCGGATTTGGGTTCCACGTTTTCAACCATATCACTTGAATCCTTGTATTCCTCCTCCTTCTTCTTCCCTTTGTCCTTTCCGTAGGGTCTGTTCTGCTAACTTCGCTTGTAGCCGGACTCAGGGTCTTCCTTGAGGTCATTGGCAAACTTGCATTGGAAGTTGGTGTGGGTGGCTTTGCCGTTTGCGTCGAGGTGGACGAAAAACAGCATATCGCAGTACTCTTCGTACGTTTGGGGAACGCAGGGCACTGAGGGTGTAGAATCACTCCTCAGCTGACCATGTCGGCTGTTTGCTTTTCTTCAGGCGGAGTCTTCCACTTATTATTGTTGTTCTTTCTGGCCTGGGTAGGAATTTCTATTGCGGGCAATGATCCGCGTGTGTCGTCATCAGCAGTGGCAAACTCGCTAGCCATGGCGATCATTGCGTTGAGGTTGAGCTCATTGTTGTCTTGCTTGCACTTCAACATATGCCGTAGCAAAGTTCCCTTCTCCAGACCATCGATGAAGGTGGCCATAGCGGTTTGTTTGTGCACCCCTGCGCAGGAATTTTTCATATCTAGCCAGCGAGAGAGGTAGGCACGGGAGGTTTCATCATTTTCTTTTATGCACCGTTGTAGGTTTTCGATAGTGCAGGGACGTTTGTACGTACCCTCAAAGTTCTTGGTGAACGCTTCATGCATGTCCAACCAATTGCGATTGATTTCTCTGGCAAGTCGTCAATCCATTGTTGGGTGGTACCAGTGAGCATAACTGGAAGGTACTTGACAGCGACATTTGGGTTTTCCCCTGCGATGTGGATCGCTTCGTTGTCGTCCTACAACCAAGTAACTGGTCTGGCGGTCCCGTCATAGGGCTTGATAGTCTTGTCTATCCGGAGGCCCTAGGGGTAGGTTGTGGCCCATATTTTTGGTCCAAAACAACGTGGCCCAAGGTATGGGAGCTCCCGAGCTTCTTGGATCTTGTCCAACCGTGAACGTGCATCGTACGGCTCTGGTTGCTTTCCTTTTTTGTCATGGGGAGGGGAGTTGCGGTGCGATTTATGAGATCCACCGTGTCCTCCGCCATGATGACTGCTAGGTGGTGACAGTGGCGGTGGGGGCGGTGGGTTAGCCTTCTTGCTGTTACCCTCCTGCGACTCCTCACGCCGGTCGCGGTTGCTTGTTGTCCGTTGCGGTTCCTTGTAGGATCTGCTCCTATGTCCTTCAATGCCGCTGCGCTCTCCGGCATGCTGGGGCTGCTCACCCTGGTCACGTATAACGATGCCAACTAGGGACGCCTAGGTGGTGGCATGCTTGTACAGTGGCACGGCTGTGGTTCCTCGTGATGTCAGGATGGTGGTGGAGGCGGCGACCGAAGAGGGCGAGCCTTTTCTCCATGATCCAAAGATATGGGTATGGCGTTAGCCCTGTTGTGCGTGTCCCTCCGTATTTGCTTTGTGGAGCCTTGATATCTGGAAGTGCACAAATCGTTTGTAGCTAGTTTTGAAGTATAGATATCGATCCCACAAGGAGCCCAAAGGTAAATGTTTTATGGTGAAGTCTCTATCACACCCAAAGTTGTCACAGGTCTTTGAGTGAGTTGACTGCAAGTGTGAAATAAGAATGAGATTTGGATTAAATTGGATGTATTTAAATAAAACTAAAATATAAACTTCAGAAATAAAAAGCATAAGAGTAAAGAACGATTCGGCTGTTTGTTGTTTTCTGTAGATGGCGAAAGAAGGGGCGGGGAGATACAGTTCATGGTGATAGTGACTGTGCTAGATGGACGAATAATGAGTGTAACAATTATAATCTTATAAGTATATGTGTAGGTGAGCAAGCCATAATTAGCCGAAACTTCTCTTGGTAGAATTCAACCCAACTTCAATAATCCTACTAGTCTGTTACCAAAACCATGGTAAGACACTAGACGATTAAGACCCTTCAGGTCGCTTAGCAATTAAGCTCCTTGGATTGGACTAATGCAATAAGGACGGTGGTTCCTCGTTATCCTCGAGTCTACTAGTTTTCCATTGATATCCCCGTGTCACTCGGAGGTCACTGATTTGCTAGCGAACAAGATCTTATCCACGTAGAACAAAGTGTCATGTTGTCTGGGCCCTTAATTGGACAACAAGCATTAAGCATCCCATAGATAATCAAACACACATAATATAGTAATTAAAATTAATCACAAACTAATGGAAAATATATGAAGGCACATCACATCTCACCAATTCCTTACATCTCCCACACCAAAGGAACTTACTCACACATGAGAGAAGAAAGCATCATTGATATGATTAAATAAAGGGAGTTCTTCTTGATATTACTGTGGCGATCCACAATAAGAATGGAAAAGTAATCCAACACAATTCAAGATGGGAAGAAACAATCTCAAAACCTAGTCTTTCAAGGTGAAGATCTCTCTCTCTCTCTCAAGTACAAGTGATGGCTATGGGGGTGTATTGGCTAGGAGGTTGAAGATCGTGGAGCGATATGAAGAACGTCTCCTCCTTCTTCTCCGGATCTCTTCTTTCTCCCTTCTGGATGGTGTGGCGGCTGTTGTGTTGTGTTTTCATCCTTGGTCCCTTCACAGAAGTTGTCCCTTTTGACAAGACAGAGGCGGCGACAGCTATACGGCAGGAACTATACGGCCAGAAAAATATTCCTGCCGTATAGTTGCTCGTTAAAGCCTGTGTACACTTCCCTTGATTTCTTCCAAAGAGAGACTTGCTTGTTTTCACCGGAATAATGTGTTTCTCTAGTTAAAACACTCTGTTGACGTTCAGAACCTGAAACACACATTAAAAACCAAGTTTTCTTCTCTACCAAAGTATTAGTGTTAGGTAAAGCTAGAAAACGATCAAATCCGGGAGGAAACCATCAATAAAAACCATAAAAAATGTGTTGAATCTCATAGCTATCAACTCCCCCAAGCTTAGATTTTGCTCGCCCTCGAGTGACAAGGAATTAAAGCAGTATAGCAGAGATTCGAGACTGAAATAAAAGAACTTACAAGCTTGGATTGGTGTCAAATTCTTTTCTTCACAATCCTGGCAATCTTAAACATGATCATACAAGTATTTACAAGATTGCACTGAATCCACTTCCTAACCACGTATATTTTGCTAGCAAATAAATCATATGCCCGAGCAGGTGTCAAAAGTTTAGCTAGGAAAATGAGACAAATCCTTTTGGTATCTCTCTTTGTTGAGAGATGAAAACTTTCTGCTCTTGTTTCTTTAATCAATTAAGAGTTCTCAAGTTGGCACCGAAATATTCAATTTAAGAACAACTCATCTATTCCCATGTCAAAATTTCAAGACTCTCAAAGCACCTTTTTCCTTCCTTTGCCTTTCAAAACCTTCAGCTTTTTCACAGAAAAATCATGCCACAGTTCTTAACATGTTAATTGGGACTGTGTTGTGTACTCGTGACCATTCCAATGAATATGTTGAGCAATAATGGGTCAGAGGAATACTACAACTTCACTTGGAACGTGAAACCATGAGGAGACTAAAATTTTACCCGTCATAGCATTGCTGCTACAAACGTTTACATAACTCAATAGCCGAAATAGAGTGGTTTCCCACATTTAGATTGTTCGTTGGCCAGCAGAGTTAATAATTCCCCATGGAGCGCGACAGAGTTGTAATGACACGCGTAAATTAATATCTATGGTAATTATTAGAAAAAACAATGGCATAATCTCTACTACTTCGAAGCATCCATTTTATCAAACAATTTCATTCAAGGGTACTATCGAGTCTATTTATTTTAAGCTCAAACAGGATGGAGTATTTCTAAAATCAAATTCTTTGGGCTTAGCATGGACTCAAGTCATCCTTTGGATGCTTTTTCTTGTTGTAAAAATGTAGGAAATAATTTTAACCAAGTTCATTGCTCGTTGTTTCAAAGCTAAAAAGGAGACACTAGCAAAGGAATGGAATTTATAGGATAACAAGCTAAGTGGGGAGTGACTCTAGTGAAGCAAGTAAATAATTGTAGGATCAATTTTATGGTTGCATAAAAGGTGATGAAAGGAATGTGATATCTCCTCTTGCTTGCTTCATTCTCGTATTTGAGTCGAACACCCTCTGTATTTCCATATTGACAAGTCACCTGAAATTGAGCAATCTCCGAGAGAAACAAAGAAACGAACTTGCAATAAAAGTTACAACTAGTTTTTTTGTATTTTTGTTTTAGAAATGCAAACTGAAAGTAAACATACAATTTTGAAGAAGTAAAATAAATCAAAAGAAGAAATAAAATTATGAATGCAAGGTTTGGAGGTTTTCAAACCTCCCCCAAGCTTAGGATATTGCCAGGATTAGTTGTTGTCGTCATTCGGTGGCTGGTGAGGATACTGTTGGTAGTAGTCGGGGAAGTGGGTCATGAAGTAACTGAAGTTGTGAGTTAAGGCACTCACATATTCATTCACTCCTTGAAGAGTGTGGTCGATCTCCCCAACGCGCTGGTTAAGCTGCTAGAATTCTTGTTAGGGAACGTAGTTGTACCCCTGCCACGGCTGGTTGGGCCATGGGTCCCAGGCTCCCCGTTGCTACTGATGTCCCTCCCAAGCAGGGTTGTATCCATGCCCATCATCATGCTCCTTCTCACCCTCATCCTGCTACTCTCCTTCTTCATCTTCCTCTTGATTAGGCTGGAGTTTAGCCATCATCTCCATCACTTGGTCCTTCGTGAGGATCCCAAGTGTCCTTCTCCATAATCGAGAAGGCTTAGGGACAGGGCAACAGAACCTGCTCACCCTGTGCATCACCAAGAAACCAAATTGATATGCTCGGAGCCTCCGGTTAGCTTGGTAAACACCAAGGAAGCCACAAGAAGTCAAATACTTGACGTCCATAAGTTTGGAGCCATCAACAGATTGCATAATAGGTAATGCAATAATTAATGTATGGGCAAGGTGGTTTACCAATCCACCAATGCGAATATCACCTTTCATCTTGTTGCTTTGGTGGTGAAAGTGCTAGATGAGTAGAGCTGCAGGATTAGGGCTTTGCGGTGAAGTGGGAAAGAGAGCCTTGGTGATCATTGCCATGTCCGCATTGGCCATGGAACCGGTATCACCTCTTCCCAATAGTGTGTTGGCATGGAACAAGGCCTAGTAGAAAATTGTTCGGTTCTGAATGGTGAACATCTACTTCTGGTAGAACTCGGTGCCACCATTAACAGAAATAGCCTCCCAAGTTTCTCCACTTGTGATCCTATAGAGGTTAGTAACAGTTGACTCCCTAACGTGAGGGAAGCCAAAAGTATCACAAAATTGTTCGAAAGTTATTTCATAAGGCTGCCGGTTCATGGTTAAGCTTACCGTGCACGCATTACCTTTTTCCTTGTGGTCGTCGTAGAAGGAGGCAAGGAACTCATAGGTAAGATCGGCGTAGGAGTCGTGGCTTGCGTAGCCAAGCACTATTATCCCGGCCTTGTTACACATGAGGTCGAAGTCTGCCTTCAACCCCGCCATGGCGAGAAAGTTGTGGTCGGCCCAGCGTATGGGAAGCACCCTCCTCGATGAATCTGTGGCCAACTAGGGGTTGCGCTCAGCTTAGGACCCTGAGCTCTCGCCACGTTGGCGCTTTCTCTTGCGAAAAATATTACCGATTTTGTTCATCTTGATGCACTGAAAAATTTCACCATAAAACCTTAGGCATATAGTTTCTACATAATATACGAACGATTCTACGTGGAAAAATTCAATTCTAACATGAGAAATCAATAGGTAAAGCTAGACAAGCTTGATTTCATCCACTATATCAATGTGAGAGTTTCAACCATGGAAATCTAAAAATAAAGCATGGATAGGGAGAGAAACATACTGATCTGTTGATTCCCCCACTCAAACAAACAAAATCCACGAAGAATCAAGAGTTCTAGGGTGGTTTTGAGAGGTTTGGAGAGAGAAATAATGAGGAAGGAGAAGAAACCTAGCCGCCCCGGCCCGATTTTGTGGTCGCGCCAAACTATACGGCCGGAACTATACGGGCGAGATATGTAGTTCTGCCCGTATAGTTGTGGCAGCGCCGCCAACTAGGGTTTCTTTATGCAGAACACAGCTATACAGACGCAACTATACAGCTGAATCATAATGATCCCACCGTATAGTTGGTCGTTAAACCGTCTGTATTCTCGAGATAAATTCTCAAAAATAGGCATTGATATCTATACGATCGGAACTATACGGTCAAAATTTTTATTCCCGCCGTATAGTTGGTCGTTAAATAGTCAGTACCTTTAAGAAGAAATTGTATGGAGGCATCGATATCTATACGACTAGAACCATACAACCGTAATTTTTATTTCCACCGTATAGTTGGTCGTTAAATTCTCTGTGCCCACGTAAGAAAATTATTGATGGCAAAGATATCTATACGACCAGAACTATACGGCCGTAATTTTTATTCCTGTCGTATAGTTGGTCGTTAAACCATCAGTAGTCATCAAAAAAATTCTGTTTCTTCGAGAATACCTTCTTATCGTGAAACTTAACAAAATACCTTATTTTTGACAGAAAAAATGGAAGTAGAAACTATCGACCAACAACAGCATGTAAAGAGTAGAATACCTATCTTTGTAGATAAAACTCAAACTTTTATTTTTATACTTATTCTACATTCGTTCAATCAATGGTTTTACTACTTTTTGACAGCTACATCTTCACGGGCGCGCTTCTGCAAGAATGTCTGTGAAAAAGTTGTAGGAATGTGATGAACTTTTTATTCTTTAGTTTATTTTGTTGACGTGGTGGGTTGACTCCCATTAAGAATTGTTGAATAACTCAACCCCTTCTCTGTTCTCGAATTTTTACCTTGGGCTACCCCTTATCAAAGGCACTTACCACATGAAGTCGTTTTACCGGTGGAATATATCTTTCTCCTGCTTCTAGCTTCTTTGGAAAATACTGGATGATTTCAGCATCATAAACATTGAAGATTATTTTCCCCTCAGCACAATCAACCGATGCTCCTGTAGTAATAAGGAACGGTCTTACAAGTATTATAGATAATTTCTCATCTTCTGGCATCTCAAGAATAATAAAATCGGTGGTAATAACATGCTCATCTATTCTAAGTAGAACATCCTCAATCATACCAATTGGTTGTTTAGTGGACTTGTCAGTCATCTGTAAAGTGATAGTAGTAGGGGGATACTCCCCAAATCCTAACCTTTTATAGAGGGAGTATGGCATTACACTAACTCCAACACCTAAAGCACACAAGGCATTGTGAATATTAGTCTTGCCTATTGAGAATGAAATAGTTGGTATTATGGGATCTCCTGACTTAGACAATAGCTTCCCATTAGCAGGATAACTAGTCACAATGGTAACGATTTCAATTTATTCTTTCTTTCTACGAAGAATATCATGGAGGAATTTAGAATAGGTAGGAACTTTAATTGCATTTGATAACGGAATTTCTAGACGAAGGTCACCAAGTGCTTTTGTAAAAGAATCATAGATTACCTGATCTAGTGCTTTCTTTTTTCTATCTGGATAAGGAAGCTTTTTCTCACATTTCTTATTCTTGTCTTTACCTTTTGTGGGGGTCAGGCTCTTTTGTTGCTTTCTTTTGTTGTTGCTTATCACTTTTCTTATTCTCTACTACAACAACTTTGTAACTACCTCGGTGAATTACGCTCCTAGTTACAAGCCTGGATGAACGGAAATGGTTAAAATAGTACGGTGGGGCCCAAATGCCACTCACAGGTAGACCTTTCGGCCGTCCTAACCATTTCCAAACATCGGGACAAGAACGGGTGGCGTAATCGGCAGGCGAAGGGATCAACTACATACACAAATGAGTATGTATGCAAGCCACCATACAACAATCCTCAGAGCCATTCCATCTAAAAGAAATAGAAATATTGCAACGCCATACGGCAAGAACCAAATATCCTAGATAGATATAATAGTTTAGGATATCTCCTCATACATCAAACATCGGAGTATCAGGCGGAAGCGGAAAACAAGATCCGAGTACGGATAAGAAGCAAATCGGCATAAGATGCCCCATAAATAAACACATCCCGCCCACAGATCTCGCGGATCCCCGTTCCCGGAATCTCTACACCGAATGATCGTTGCCCACATCGTTCGTCTCCTCCAACCAGTATCCATCTTGCGAGCTTACCTGTTCATCTGAATCAAACAATTTATCGTGTGAGACCCTAGGGGTACTCAGCAAGTCTTTATGCCTCTAAAGGGGACACAACCTGGGGTGTCGCAATTGCAGCAAAAGATAATACCTAACAATTCTATAGATACTCGCTAACCATCCGCCTAACCAAAGATAGATGGATGTCCGTGAATTAATAACAACAGTTATAACAGTAATATTAACAGATCCATCCTCCTCCTCGCTTACCAACGAGGAAGCGGACGAACAACCCCCCCATCCGTTGGTAGTTTTATTATCCATTCCATGAGAGTTGCACTATTTACTAGTCAGGTACTTAGTCATATTAAAGCGGTACTTTAATTATACTTGTCTATGATCGAGAAACTGTGCTCCAAGTCGTCCATAACCGCGAACACGGCTTTCAGAAAGATTTACCCTGCAGGGGTGCACAAATAGCAACACACACTCGATCAACCTCGGAAAAACCAAATCAAAACCCAACGAGGCATTCACGACAAAGCGATCACAGGATTCAGAAATATTTCAGGGGGCCACCCCATTAAGCTACCCGCAACGAAGTTGGCCGGCTCCGAGACGGACTCAAGGTTTGCGTCAATGGCTATAAACGACTGGGAACCCGAAAATGTGACTGGGCTTGTCGATACCGCGAAAACACTCCGCTTACCTAAACAGTACAGGTGCATCCTCGCACAATCTTAAATTAAGCAGTAAAGCATGGCATAAGTACAGGATAGTAAATAAAGCCCCAAACTACTTTGTGGCCCCAAGAAATAAGAATGAATCAAGCTCTGGCTCAGGGGGGTTCATAAGCCTCCCGGATGTGGATAGCGCAAATATTCAAGGAACAGGAATCAAGTACTCGGGGTCCTACGGGACACAAGTGAGCATGAAAAACCAAATAGCAGATATTGCTCACCGATGCCACTTTCATTAGTTATCCCATTACTACTCAGGTTAAGTTGTTTAGGTACCTCGTTATACATCCGACACTCAGATACCCTACACATGCTGTTCTACGACTCGCATGGCTCAAACAACTCCTGTAGTAATGGCTCATGGGATGGAGGAACAAGCTTCGGTGGGGTTTAAAAGTAAAGGCTATGCAATACTTGGGATTCAGTTTAATGCAATCGCGACTCAATGATGCAAGAATAAGATAGAGGCAATAGGTACTGTATGTATGCAAGCATGTGGTAGTGCTTGCCTGGCAGCTCAGTTGAAGCGAGAGAAGGATCTGGGTAGTGCTCCTGGTTTTCTTGGTAAATCCCCTGCTCAGCGTCTATTCGAAGAAGAACCAAACAAACAAGGACCAACATAAATAAAGTGCACAAGCATATGAATAAAATGCATCAAGCAAACAATCATGCCATGATGAATGATGCACAATTTGCGTGGCAATAAAGTAGCATGGCATGGGTGAGGTGTGGAATACAAAAGTAAAGCATTTTATGGAGTGTTACTCATATTTTAACCTCAAATAAGTTGCTGTATACTTTATATTTATATGATGCATGCTGCAAAACAGAACATGAAATGCATAAACAGAAAGGTCTCGACGAGCTAATCATTTTAGACATATCATTTGTTAAATTTGGAGTTATAAAACAAAAGTTATTAATTAATTAAGGAAAAGGGCATTTTATTCTAATTTTAATCAACTCGAAATTTAAGGTGTTCAAAATATATTTTGAAGGGCATATTTGAATTCCTCACATTTTTCTGATTTCAAAACATATATTATATGTTTAATTTGGGTTTATATTTTAAAAGTTATTTGAAAACAGTTTTGAAATTTGAATTTAAATTAATTTTGGAAAAGTTTGAATTAAAACAGAAATACAGAAATCCTTTTCTCACTCAACCCAGACCTAGCCACAGCCACCGACAAGTGGGGCCAGGCTGACTGGGCGACACAGCGCTTAGAAAGGATTTTTCCACTGCGGCTGCTGCCAGCCACAGTGGCCGACAGATGGGGCCTGGGACCTCGTAGGCCCACGCGACAGCGGCGAGGGAAACAGAGGCTGACAGGTAGGGCTGAGGCTGGGGCGCAGGTTACGTACGGGAAAAGCCGGGGGGGTTTTCTGCAAACGCGCTGGCGTGGCTGACTGGTGGGGCTCTGCGTACCGCGGGTTAGGAGTAAAAAGGTTGGGGGGTGGAAGTGCAAAGTAGCAGCTACTACTGTACTTCTTCTCTGAATCTCTGTCGACAGGTTTGTGCTCGACAGGGAGGGGCTCGGTGCAGGGGTCGATCCCGCGACCTCGCGTGCACGCGCGGCGGCGGTTACCGCTGCGGTGGCCTGGCGTTGTTGCTGGGGAACGGCTGCGCGGACAGAAATCCCTATCGCGGCACGACGGCGAGGACGCGACCGCGAGCGCACCAGCGCAGAGAGCGCTCGACGAATCGACTAGCGTGTACAGGGGTGGATCGGCCAGAGGAGGGTGTCTAGGAGGTTCGGAGGCTCACCGCGGGGAGGGCGATGGTGTCAGATCGAGCCGGGAAGCAGGGGATCATCAGCGATGCAGACGCTCCCGCGGCTAGGGTTTCGGCGGTGCGTCGGTGTGCAGCTCGGCCTGGGGCTCCTCCTCCTTCACGTCTACGGTATAGGGACGATGCAGAGGGCCGACTCGTTCTTCCTCGACACCTGGACGCCGCGCCCGCCGCCTGGTACGGTGTAGTCGAGAGGAGGCCGATGGGAAAGTTGGTGAGAGAGGGTGGCCGGTGGTGGGGAGGAAGGAGAGGAGAGGGCAAGGCCCTGGGGTAGATCTGGGAGAGGCAGGAAGACGTGGGGAAGGAGATAAAGCAGAGAGGGAGAGGGAGGTGCCGTGGGGGAGTGGTTAGGGATAGAGGTGGCTTCGGCCACCTTTTTCCTCCTCCCTTCACGTGCTCGAGCTGGGAGGCCAGGGCAGGCACGGGTAGGGCTGCCAGGTGGGACCAGGAAGCGTCCAAGGAGGTAGGCTCGGGTAGGGCATGCCAGGCAGAGAGAAGAGCAAGAGAGAGGCGAGGGGAGGCTCGGGCTAGGGTTTTGGTAGCCTCGGGTGTGGGCCAGGGAGAGAGGGCCAGGTGGGGTCAGCAAGGGGGGGCTCGGCATGGTGAGAGGTAAGGGTGAGGTGTGAGAGGTGAGGGTAGGGTTAGATAGAAAAAGAGAGAGGGGGTTTAGGGTTTAGATTAGGTGTAGATTTTGGAGAGAGGTTTAGAGAGAGAGAGATGAGGAAGGTGGCTTAGGGTTTAGATACTTGCATGCATCTAGCTAGACCATACAAGAGAGGTGGAAGAGGTGTAGGGTTTAGCAACTCAAACAAGATCAAACAAAAAGGAGTGGAAGAGAGGGATAGAGGGTGGTGGTGGATTTTAGCAAGACCAAACTAGATCAAGCCAAAAGAGGGGTAGAGAAATAGATGGAAAAATGATCCACTCAAAAATTCAAATAAAACCCAAAAGACTAGAATGTGGTGGTACTTGCATGGCCCATGCAAAATATTCAATGCCATGTTTATTCTTGTGAGAACAATAATACTAACATGACATTATTCTTATGCATCCCCAAAATTGGAATAAAAGCCAAGCAAAAAGAATTAAAAAGATGCCCCATGTGGAGTAGATGGAGATGACCATATTTGAATAGAAATGGGACTTGCTAGTGTGTATGTGCCACTAGGTATTTTAAGCCCAAAAATATCCCAACATGATAATAACCCCAAAACAACCCATATGGAAGCTAGGAAAAGGTTCCACTTACAAGGCATGCAAAGGTGGCCATGTGGCTCTCATAAACCAATAATGTGGAAACAATATGGTGCATATATGAGAGCATGTGGAGATAGAATTGGATCCATTCCAACCCACATGAGCTAGAGGTAAAACCCAATAAGTTGCAATGCTCATATATGGTGGAATGGTGGAATGATGGGGTGATGACAAGAAAGGTGGTGGAGTTAATAAAAGATATGCCCCCAACTCAACTTGGGCATTTAAACAATATATCAAGAACCAAACACAATATCAAGAGGCAAATACAATTTACAATGCATATGAGAGAAGAACCAACACAAAAAGGATTTTATATGATGCTCAAATGCAAGGTGGCATGATGACATGAGCATTATATAATGATGATGCAACAATTATATATATTAAGTAGCCATTATATTACTAGACCAAGTAGCATTACAATTGTTAGACAATTGGGATGCTACAAACTTCCTCTTCATTGCTTATTTCTTTTTCTTCTCTGGGATCAACTGTCTCTGTGTTAGAGTCATAATGGTCATCCTGTGCATCATCTTGGCCCTTGTTGGTTTGATCTTGTGTTTCTTGAGCAGTTTCATCTTGAGGATCCACCAGTGTATCATCTTCTTGGCTTTCTTCGAGCAAGGCTTTTTTCCTTTCGCTCTTTTTTAGCTTCATATTCTGGTGGTCCTAATGGTCTTGTAACAAGTGCACCTCTTCCTATAACAACATTAGTAGAAACAAGAATATCTATATCATCTCGAAGAAAAATTTGATAACCAGATGCTATTTGTTCACACTGGGTTTCAATCATACTAAGATACTTGTGAAATAATTTTATTTCTTGGCCGATCTCATCATAATTTTCCGTGAGTTCTGCCAAAATCTTTTTATGTTTTTGAAAGTGCTTATGCAGGTTATTATGATATTTTGCTTATCGATGTTTTAATTCTTGAAAAACTTTCCTAGTTTCATCTTCTTCAGTTAAAACTTGTAACAAGTCTACATTTTTTCTTTAACAAGTTCAGAAGGTATATCTTTTTCTTTCATTATTTTGCATACTTCAGGCATAAGATCGGGAGTTATTCGAAGTATCCCTTTTCCAGCTTAGTGCCGAAATCAGGATTATATAAAGAATCATTCTTAGCCCTAGTAGACATTAATTCTAAACATTCTTTAATAGTTAAAGTATTTATCGATCCTCCCGCTGAGAAGTCAAGAAACTCTCTACATTGAGTATTAAGACCAATAAATCGCAAATAGTTGATGTAGAATAGCCATGATTAGGAATACTATTGATCATTCCAAAGAATCTATCCCAGGCTTGTGGGTAGTTTTCTCCCATGTTCTGACTAAAGTTGCCTATATTCTTTCTTAGTTCAATTACCTTTTTTAAAGGATTAAACCTGTTTATGAATTTGACAATGTAGTTTTCCCAACATTTAATGTAATGGCAAGGGAGAGAATACAACCAGTCTAGAGCCTTACCTTTAAGAGACCAACGAAATAATTTTAGACGAGAGAAGTCTCTTGGCAAACCTTTTGGTCCAAGCGATGTTACCACATCGTCGAGCTCTCTAAGATGTCTTCCTGGGTCTTCATCTTCCCTTCCACTGAAAGCTTTTTCCTACAAAATTTTAATAATTCCACCATCAAATCAATATTTTCTAACTCTAGGAATAGGGAATTCTATTGGTTGCTTAAGAAATTCAGAACTTGGAGCACTGTATTCTTTGAGAGTTTTCTCAGGTTTCTTGGGAGTTGTCCTATAAATAGACATGATTTCCATTATAGCACTCAAGTTTTCAACTTCAACTTTATTCGATCTTAAAAGTTTTTCAATAATTTCCTCGCGTCTCTGAGCAGGCACATGATCAATATAATCTGGTAAATAGGTCCTACCATAGCATGTAGACACTTTTTCTCCTAGGGAGAACATTTTGTAATAGTTACACCTAAAATATCAAGAGACAAACACTTAGCGCTTAGTTCACCGGCAACAGCGCCAAAAATAGCTTAATATCTGCAAGTGCACATATCGTTTGTAGCTAGTTTTGAAGTATAGATATCGATCCCATAGGGAGTCCAAAGGTAAGTGTTTTATGGTGAAGTCTCTAACACACCCAAAGTTGTCACATGTCTTCGAGTGAGTTGACTGCAAGTGTGAAATAAGAATGAGATTTGGATTAAACTGGATGTATTTAAATAAAACTAAAATGTAAACTTCAGAAATAAAAAGCATAAGAGTAAAGAACGATTCTGTTGTTTGTTGTTTTCTGCAGATGGCGGAAGAAGGCGCAGGGAGATACAGTTCATGGTGATGGTGGCTATGCCAGATGGACGAATAATGAGTGTAACAGTTATAATCTTATAAGTATATGTGTAGGCAAGCAACCCATAATTAGCCGGAACACCTCTTGGTAGATTTCATCCGAACTTCAATAATCCTAGTAGTCTGTTATCAAAACCATGGTTAGACAATAGACGATTAAGACCCTTCAGGTCGCTTAGCGATTAAGCTCCTTGGATCGGACTAATGCAATAAGCACGGTGGTTCCTCGTTATCCTCGAGTCTACTAGTTTTCCATTGATATCCCCGTGTCACTCGGGGGGGTCGCGGGTTTGCTACCGAACAAGATCCTATCCATGTAGAATAAAGTATCATGTTGTATGGGCCCTTAATTGGACAACAAGCATTAAGCATCCCATAGATAATCAAGCACACATATTATAGTAATTAAAATCAATCACAAACTAATGGAAAATATATGAAGGCACATCACATCTCACCAGTCCCTTACATCTCCCACGCCAAAGGAACTTACTCACACATGAGAGAAGAAAGCATCATCAATATGATTAAATAAAGGGAGTTATTCTCGATATTACCTTGGAAATCCACAATAAGAATGGAAAAGTAATCCAATACAATTCAAGATGGGAAGAAACAATCTCAAACCCTAGTCTTGAAAGGTGAAGATCTCTCTCTCTCTCTCTCAAGTATAAGTGATGGCTATGGGGGTATATTGGCTAGGAGGTCGGAGATTGTGGAGAGACATGAAGAATGTCTCATCCTTCTTCTCCGGATCTCTTCTTTCTCCCTTCTGGATGGTGTGGTGATACATTGCAAATGTATCTATAATTTTTGATGTTCCATGATTGGTTTTATCCACTTTCTTGTGTTTTGTTCCAACTTTGGAGTAGTTTTCAGATGATTTCTTGGACTAACATATTAACAAGAGCCACAGTGCCAGCTGCCTGTTTTCTGCTGTTTTTTGTTCCAGGAAAGTCAGAAAATGAATATTCTCGGAATTGGACGGGACAAAAGCCAAAGTGCCTATTTTTCCGGAAGGGATCATGTGCCAGAATACGAGACGAAGAAGGGCCAGGGAGCCACCACACAACCTGGCCACGCGGCCAGGCCTGACCCGCGGCAGGGGTTGGTGTGGCCGCTCCCGGCACCCCCTTGGCCTCTCGTTTCGCCTATAAGTTGCCCTCAGGACGAAAACCCTAAGGACCCGATCAAAAATCCACGAAAGAGTCTGTAGCCACCGTCATCTTCATCCCTAGACCAGGAGGGATCTGAAGCTCTTCCCGGCACCCTGCCGGAGAGGGGAATTCACCCTGGAGACCTTCTTCATCACCATGCAAGCCTCCGGTGTGATGCGTGAGTAGTTCATCCTTGGACTACGGATCCATGTAGTAGCTAGATGGCTGGTTTCTCCTACTTTGTGCTTTCATGTTTAGATCTTGTGAGCTCCGTTCATGATCAAGATCATCTATTTGTAATTCATACATGTTGCGTTTGCGGGGATCCGATAGATATTGAGATGTTATTTTAGATTGATTATCGATTCTATCATGTCTTTGTTATTTGAAAACTTGCATGCTTTCCGTTGTTAGTAGCTATCTTGGCCAAGTAGATGCTAACAACTCCAAGAGTTAGTATTTATGCTCGATAGTGGGTTCAGGCCTCAGGTAATCTGGGGAAGTGACAGAAATCTCTAAGGTACTAGATGTGTTGTTGCTACTAGGGAGAAAACAACAATCCTTTGTTCATAGAACAATCGTATTGTTTACTTTACACGCAGTTTGTAAAACAATAATCTGTTGCCTGCAACTTAATACTGGAGGGGGTTTGGATGATAACCTGAAGGTGGATTATTAGTCATATATGCAGTTGGATGGCGGTCTATGTATTATGTTGTAATGCCTAATCAAGTCTCAGAGGAGTCAAGATGATTAGTATATGCATGTATTGCTTTCTCGGTGTTTCTCAATTGCCCCGCTGTAATTTGTTCACCCAGCATGTTATCTATCTAAGGAGAGCCACCTCTAGTGAACTATGGATCCCGGTCCTTTTACTTTACATACAATCTACAATCTTTTACTGCTTTGTGTTCACTTTCTGCAAACTTTTACTTCTTTCCATTCGATACGTTTAATCCTTTGTTTTCCGCAAAACACGGTGAGAATGACAAACTCATCGCAAGTTGGGGACAAAGTTCTGTGGTTGTGTTGTGCAGGTCTCCACGTTACTACTAGCACCGGTAGTGCACCCTGCCAAAGCTCAGCTAGTAACACCTTTGGGGTGTTTCCTTGCTCTTACTGGTTCGATTAAACCTTGGTTTCATAACTGAGGGAAAACTTGCTACTATATTCATCGTACCTTCCTCTTGTGGTTCCCAACAAGCTCTACGTCGAAAGTCGAGCGCAACAAGATTTTCTAGCGCCGTTGCCGGGGAGTCAAGGACATCTTCACAAGGGGAGTCCCTCATAACCAATCTCTTTACTTTGTTGTTTTTGTTTTGCTTAGTTTCTTTTTGCTTAGTTTGCTTGTTTTGTTCTTCAAAAACACAAAAAAAATTAGTTTTACTAGTTTGCTTTCTTTATAAAAAAACACAAAAAAATTAGTTCCTTTCCTAAGTTGTCACTATGTCTAGCCTTGCTCCAGTCACTATGTCACCGGAGAATATGATTTTCACTTTTAAACAAGGAATTGAGGAAAGTTTTAAGGAAGCTTGGTCGAGAATCTCGGATCTACATGAAAAAACTGAGCCTAAAATGACTCAAAGCTTGTTCCTTAGCAGTTTTTACCTTGGAATTGCTCTTTTCTATAGATATGCTTTGGATGCTGATGTGGGAGGAGATTTCCTCCATTGTAATGAGTATGATGCTATTAATGCTATAAAGAAATTGATCCTCACTTACAACTTGCCTAGCCAAACTGATACTTCTTTCGCAAAAATATTTGCTAGGGTGGACACTCTTGAGGCTAGCATTACTAGATTAGAGAGTTGCTATAATACGCTTAGGGAGCATCATGATTATGTTCCAAAAAACTCTGAACCATCAAAGTGGTTCCCTACAGTAAATATTGAGATGAACAATGAAACTTTTCAAGCTCGCTGTGATATCATGTCTGAATTTTGCCTTATGCCCAAAGATATTTATAAATCTCTGAACACTTGGGGGCTCATTGAAGGAGGAAAAGAAATATCTCTTACTAATAATACTACCATATTACCTCTTGGAATAGCCGAAGGAGTGTTTACAAAGATCCTTGGGAAAACGATTTCTATTGATTATCTTGTTATTGAATGTGCAGGAAAAGGACAAATTACACTTGGAAGGTCCCTATTAGAACTCCTTGGAGCAATAATACATGTGGGAAAGGGGACCATGCACCTTTCTTCTCCACCAAACAATCATATTTTCCCCAAGGTCAAGAATAAAAGTAAGAGAGGTAAGGGCAAGAAAGTTGGTTTTAATGCTTCTTCATTTGAGAACACTTGATTCTTTCTTTGCTTCTTATGCCTAACTTAAAGGCGTTAAAGAAAAGTACTTGTTGGGAGATAACCCAAGAGTTTTAGATGACTCTTGGAAGTTATTACCTCTGCAATAACCTCTCCTTATCCTTTTTATTTGCTTTTTGTGCCAAGAGTAACCTCTAATGAGAGAGAAGTAATGATTGGGAAAGTTGCTATCCCGAAACAGATTTTTGTGCTTCACCGTAAAATTTCCTGAGAGAGCTCTGTAAGTCGGATTGAGCTGTAATTGTTTTTGCTTCTGCCCCAGGTTGCTATCTAACTTTTGTTAGTTCAACACCTTTTGATTTGAGCAACAGAAGGTCTTCGAAAAAATTCGTCTTTACCTGCTGGTCTGTTTTGACAGATTTCTGCCATTTTCTGCATTTGCTTCTTGTTAGTTCCTTCTTGAGTTCTTTTGGGGAATTGAGATTTTTGAGGGAAGTGCTACAGTAGCTAGTGTTCTAATGGAAGTTTATTTTGTGTTAGAACTGAACCTTGAGACTTATTTATCTTAAGTGCACTAATGTTGCTAATGAAATTGTGTGAAGTTTTGTATGAAGGAAAAGTTTCAGGTGTATGGAAGAAACGAGTAATGAGATAAAGGATGGACTAAAGCTCAATCTTGGGGATGCCACGCATGTCACCCCAAGAAATATCCAAGAAGTACAAGCGTCAAAGCTTGGGGATGCCCAAGGCATCTTCCTTCTTCATCAATAAAAATTCCAGGTTTCTTCCAAACACTTCATTTTTATTGTTTCATGCACAGTTGTGTTTTTCTTGGAGCGTCTTCTTTTTCGTTTTTGTTTTTGTTTTTAGTTTGCTTGGTTTGCTTAGTTTTCTGAATAAGTTAGTTGGACCCCCTCTTTCACACTTTGGTTTGCGAATAGTTTGGTTTGGTTTGGAAAAGAGTAGGAAAGTTCATACTTCTGTGGTAAAAAGAGCTCGTTTTTGACTGTGGCCTATGCTTTGTCATGCCATGCTTGATATTGTTTTTGATTTATGCTTAGTATTCTTTTATGTAGCATGACTTGTTATAAACAATTGAGATTGCTTAATGTGCCTTGGATGAATCATGCGTTGTTTTAGCATATTAAAGCATAGTATAGTGGTATTCTCCTTTGATGCTTTAATTGGGTTGACTTGGAACATGCTCACACCATGTTATGACTATCTCAAGTCACCATAGCCTTTATGATCCTTTAGTTTTCAACTTGTAGTATCACTTTATGCTTTGATCAATGATGTTTTGTCGCTCTGCATGATTATGGCCATTATTGCTCTCTTAGTTTGTCGCTCCCCGTCTTTTGCTAGCCTCCACAACCAAGTATGAGTTCCACTCATGCATCCAACTCCCTAAACCAAGTTATTCCAAAGAGTCCACCATACCTACCTACTAGCTTATGCTATTCCAAGTATATTCATGCTTTTGTTTACCTTCCTCTTGTTATGAGAAAACTAGTGATTAAAGCTCTCACGAACTTGATGGCACACCTTACTTTACTTGCCTCTAATAAACTTGAACCATTGTGTCTTCTATGTTGTATATGCTTGCACTTATTTGTTGGGAATTAGAAGAACCATGCTTTCATGGGGAACGCTTTCAACATTGCACTTGGTACTTGTACCTAGTTGATATCATGCTCTTTTGTATATGGATGTCGTCGGTGTGAAATGAAAGGGGAGCTTGTAAGTCCATGGAGTTATGTATATGTGTTAGAGAAACGCCTGGGCCGCTGGTCTAATCCATGCTGACATGGTGGAAACCTGCAGCGTAACCACAATGAGCTGTCTATGAAGCATTCTTCTTATAAAAAAAGGAGTCCTATATTGAGAAAAAAGAGAAAAGCAAAGAAAAAAGAGATACTATGAAAAGAGGAAAGAGGGAAAAAGCACCATATTCCCATGGTAAATAAGAAGAATGCTGAGATGCTCGGTGTCTACTTGCCTTGTCATTTTGATATGGGGATTCTTCCGTATCATCGGGCAAGGGGTACCCCGTTGGCGGTTCTCAATGATACATATGTACTTACGATGACAAGAACTTACCAGTGACTAAACTTGAGTATCATGAGGAGAGGCCCTCGTATACAAGGGACATGAGATTTCTGACTTATACTTCGTCAAGCATGTACACCATAGTTTGTTCACATTCACCTTAATCACTTCAAGATGCTTATGATAGGGGCAATGAGAGCTGAAAGCTATTAAGTACCATAATTTTTGGAAGCTCTTTATGAGACTTGAATCCCTACTTCCTTTTACAAAAGGCCTTTCTTCCACCATTATATTCAGTCTCCACCTTCTATCTTTATGCACCTACTTTGAGAGCATAGTGTCCATTCTTAGTTCTATGTGCATTGCCCCAAGACTGGTTGATTAATGCATAACTTGTTATTGCTTGTTTGAAACTATTGTATCTAGTCACTCTTATGAACTTTGAAGGTGTCCTATGCATTTATATTTGCTACTCTATTGAGGGACAAGCTGAATACTTTTATGCTGTGTTTTCTTTATGTGAAACAAACAAATGTCTTGCAAAGCATTGTTATTCATGAATCTTTTGTTTGTGCCTTTTCATGTTGCATCATAGTTTCTTTGCTTATTGCTAGAACTTTGTCTTTCGTGTTATGATTGAAGTACTATGATCCCAGCCTTGAATATTTTGCAAATACTTTGATCAAGCCTTTGATGGTGCATGTCACCTCAAAAATTATTTCTTTTTATCACTTACCTACTCGAGGACGAGCAGGAGTTAAGCTTGGGGATGTTGATACATTGCAAATGTATCTATAATTTTTGATGTTCCATGCTTGGTTTTATCCACTTTCTTGTGTTTTGTTCCAACTTTGGAGTACTTTTCATATGATTTCTTGGACTAACCTATCTAGCTGCCTGTTTTCTGCTGTTTTTGATTCCAGGAAAGTCAGAAAATGAATATTCTCGGAATTGGACGGAACAAAAGCCAAAGTGCCTATTTTTCCGAAAGGGATCAAGTGCCAGAATACGAGATGGAGAATGTCCAGGGAGCCACCACACCACTTGGCCGCGCGGCCAGGCCTGGCCCACGCCAGGGGGTCGTGTGGCCGCTCCCGGCACCCCCTGGGCCTCTCCTTCCGCCCATAAGTTGCCCTCGGGACGAAAACCCTAAGGACCCGATGAAAAATCCCCGAAAGAGTCTGTAGCCGCCGTCATCTCCATCCCTAGATCGGGAGGGATCTGAAGCTCTTCCCGGCACCCTGCCGGAGAGGGGAATTCACCTTGGAGGCCTTCTTCATCACCATGCAAGCCTCTGGTGTGATGCGTGAGTAGTTCATCCTTGGACTACGGATCCATGTAGTAGCTAGAATGGCTGGTTTCTCCTCCTTTGTGCTTTCATGTTTAGATCTTGTGAGCTCCGTTCATGATCAAGATCATCTATTTGTAATTCATACATGTTGTGTTTGCAGGGATCCGATGGATATTGAGATGCTATTTCAGATTGATTATTGATTCTATCATGTCTTTGTTATTTGAGATCTTGCATGCTTTCTGTTGTTAGTAGCTATCTTGGCCAAGTAGATGCTAGCAACTCCAAGAGTTTGTATTTATGCTCGATAGTGGGTTCATGCCTCTGGTAATCTGGGGAAGTGACAGAAATCTCTAAGGTACTAGATGTGCTGTTGCTACTAGGGAGAAAACAACAATCCTTTGTTCATAGAACAATCATATTGTTTACTTTACACGCAGTTCGTAAAGCAATAATCTGTTGTTTGCAACTTAATACTAGAGGGGGTTCGGATGATAACCTGAAGGTGGATTATTAGTCATAGATGCAGTTGGATGGCGGTCTATGTATTATGTTGTAATGCCCAATCAAGTCTCAGAGGAGTCAAGATGATTAGTATATGCATGTATTGCTTTCTCGGTGTTTGTCAATTAGCCCGCTGTAATTTGTTCACCCAGCATGTTATCTATCTAAGGAGTGCCAGCTCTAGTGAACTATGGATCCCTGTCCTTTTACTTTACATACAATCTACAATCTTTTACTGCTTTGTGTTTACTTTCTGAAAACTTTTACTTCTTTCCATTCGATATGTTTAATCCTTTGTTTTCCCCAAAACACGGTGAGATTGACAACCTCATCGCAAGTTGGGGACAAAGTTCTGTGGTTGTGTTGTGCAGGTCTCCACGTTGCTACTAGCACCGGTAGTTCGCCCTGCCAAAGCTCAGCTAATAACACCTTTGGGGTGTTTCCTTGCTCCTACTGGTTCGATTAAACCTTGGTTTCATAACTGAGGGAAAACTTGCTGCTATATTCATCGTACCTTCCTCTTGGGGTTCCCAATGAGCTCTACGTCGAAAGTTGAGCGCATCATGTGGCGGCTACTGTGTTGTGTTTTCGTCCTTGGTCCCTTCATGGAAGTTGTCCTGTTTGACAGGACAGAGGCGACGGTAGCTATACGGCAGGAACTATACGGCCGGAAAAATTGTTCTCGCCGTATAGTTGCTCGTTAAAGCCTCTGTACGCTTCCCTCGATTTCTTCCAAAGAGAGACTTGCTTGTTTTTGCCTGAATATTGTGTTTCTCTAGTTAAAACCCTCTGTTGATGTTCAGAACCCGAAACACACATTAAAAACCATGTTTTCTTTGCTAACAAAGTATTAGCGTTAGGTAAAGCTAGAAAACGATCAAATCCGGGAGAAAACCATTAATAAAAACCATAAAAAATGTGTCGATTCTCATAGCTATTAAGCCTGTATGGGATCCCTTGTCACGGGGAGATTTTGGCCTTCTACGGATGTTCAGGGTTGACTGGAAAAGCTCCAGGTTGGACTCAAGCCTTTGCGAGGTAGCCTTGTTGCTTTCATGCCTTAGCGACGAGGTCATACACCTGAGCAACTGTTTCTGGCGACCTTTCCTGCTCTGGGAGGGTCTTGGCAATGACGATGTTGAGGGTGAGAGTTGGCATTACTTGCCTGCCCTCTGAATCAATGTATCGGTTGGCTTTTGCCGACTTGGATCCGCCATATCCCAACTTGCGCCGAACACCGGGGTCTTCAACGACGTAAGCTAGTGCTTTCTTTGCTTTGTGCTTTAGTAGCAACTGCTTGTACTCAGCCTCCATTTCCATTGCCACCTTGATAGATTGTTGTGCCTTGGCAATCTCTTCATCCCGCTTAGCGCCCTGCTCTGTGATGTAGTTGGCCTCCGCTAGAATTGCTCCATGCTTCTTATCAAGCTTCGTAATGCTCTGGATATGGGAGACGGTAATGGGCTCAACGAGGAGTGCACCATAGATCGCCTTGTCGGCCGGAGTAACCAATGGGTTGCCAGCTGTAGACGTTGACGGTGGCATTGGCGGATGATTTGACTGCTTGGCAGTACTGGAGGCCATGGTGAGTTCCTGCACGTATTGCAGATGGATAACCGCAAGGGGCATAGCCTTGGCCGGAGGTGGAGGCTCGGCGGCTTTCTTGGCTGCTGCCGCTCTGGTAACCGCAGGTGTGGGCGGAGCTCTCTCATGCTCTGGTTCCTGTCCATCTTCTTCCAACACGCTCCCAATGGTGACTAGCACCTGATGGGATGTGTTGGCCTTCTCGGCGCATTCCTCCTTCTCGATGTCCTGCTCGATTGTAACACCCTCAAATCGGCCCTATGCCAGTTTTAGCGATTCTTGCCAAACCCGCATAGAAACGATTCAAAGATGCCCACCAGGCACTTGTGTGCGGGTGGAAAACGAAGTAATATCATTACACAATAGTTCACGATGGAACCCACAAAACATATATATATATATATATATATGTATATATATATAACAACGACTCGTCGAGTCAAGAATAAAGATATATAATACAAAGATCCAAATCACCTTAAAAATGATACAACATCCGAGTACAGATAAGATGCAAATGGGGCTAAGAGCCCTAAAGAATAACCCTGCCTAGGCCAAGCCGAAAGGTTAACCCTGCTAACGACGTCGAACTTATACTTGTCAAAGAAAAAAGGGGTGCCGACAAAGGGCAAAGAAAAAGGGAGCAGTCAGTACTGAGGCCAGTACACAACGAGTCTACAGTTCGGCGGCTCTCGCCTACATAGGTATGGTGGACTAAAGCGGCAGCGAAGAATGCACTATACAACCTATAGAGACTCGATATAACTGTCGGCTATTAGAGAGGGGTAAGAAATACCTATTCGGATCCAACCTGATACTAACACCAATCATACCCATCATGGTATTCCCCCCTCGAGACCAAACGAGGAAGTCAAACTAAGGAACTCACATAGTTGACAATTTTATTCATTCCATTGTTGTTGCAGCACTTACTAGTCAGATATAGATATCATGAGTCATCCAGATATCATAAGCAGTGGGCAGTTTTAGTTAACCATTCCGTTGTAGTTGCAATACTTACTAGTCAGATACAATTAGCCAGACATATCCCAAATCCAGCAGTGGTTGGCACTTTTATTTACTCATTCTGTTGTAGTGAAACTGATTACTAGACATGTCAAAGTCAAATTTATAGCACTACTTTAGCTATAGTTGTCTATGATCGAGATACTGTGCTCCAGTTCGTCCATAACCGCGGACATGACTTTTAGAAAGATTTACCCTGCAGGGGTGCACAAATAGCAAGACACGCACGATCAACCTCAGAAAAACCAAATAAAAACCCAACGAGGCTTTCACGACAAAGAAATCACAATATTCATAAAATATTTCAGGGGGCCACCCCAATAAACTACCCGCAACAAAGTTGGCCGGCTCCAAGATGGACCCAGGGTTTGCGAGAACGACTGTAAACGACTGGGAACTCGAAAGTGTGTCTGGGTTTGCCGATACCGCGAAATCGTGCCACGATCCTAAATAGTACAGGTGCTCCACGCACAATCGTAAATAAAGTAGTAAAGCCTGGCATAAGTATAGGATAGTAATAAAGTCCCAAACTAGTTTGTGGCCCCAAGAAATAAGAAATGAATCAAGATCTGACTAAGGGGATTCATGGTCCCACATGCGGATAGTGCGATAGTCAAGGAACATGTATCAAGTATCGGGGCCTACGGGCCTCAAGTGAGCGGTTAAAAACCAAATATTAGCTATTGCCCACCGATGCCTCTACATTACTTATATCTATTCCTAGCATTTTAATTATCAAGTTGTAATTAAGGCCATGATCATCTCCACCATTAAGCATCTCCACCATTAAGCATGTACCAACCGTCCATCAAAGGTGGAACGACAACGATGACGTGAAGCAGCACCTAAGCAAGCAACTACGACTTGCAAGGCAACCTGACTATCAAATAACAGGCAATAGGGTGTGTCCAAGGCTATATAGAGGCTGCAAGGAATATAAATGGTGCACAGAAACTAAAGCATCACAACACAGGTAGCAATAGATCAAAAGGAGGAAGTAAAGACTATAAATGCAAAATAGGTAGAAAGGGGAAGATTGCTCGCCTGGAAAATACTACCGGAGATACATTATCCGAAGTACTTGCCGACACTCGCATCAACTCAATAGCCTAATCCACAAAGAAGCAAAGCACTAAAAGGAACACCAGATGCACTATTTAATACTACGGCAGAAGATCGGGCATGATGCGGTATGCTGCATGACATGGCCAGAGATGCGATGCAGCTAGGCAATATTAAGCGGAACCGGGGTCCCAACATAATTAGAAGGTTCAAGTTATTTAGATACCCGCAATTTAAATGTTGTCTTAACAAGGCAAAACATGGCATTGGTTCGCTACACAAATTTAAATGGAGGCGATATAAGACAAGAATAGTCCTCATATGTGCTCCATATTTAATTACGAGGTGAATCGACTAGCTATCCATGAACAACAACAATATGTATGCAATCATGAACAATTTAATATGCAACAAATATATGTCATTATAAAATAGGGGTCTCGGAAAGGGGATCACATTTGGAGTTCAGAAGATCTTGGGGTTCGGTCTCAGCGGGATCGGTCTTCGGTTCTAGGTCGGGGCTCCAGATCCAGGGATCGGGGTCTCAGGGTCCGAGAAGAAGGTCTTGAGCGGCACCATGTACAATCTTCGAAACCATCGGCACCGAGCCGGTCTTGTCGATGAGCATCCATGTACCAAGGTTCCATGTAGATGATCTTCTGGTCATGACTTCGAGAGTCCGGATCGAAGGTACTTGAGGTGGCATATCTTCATACGATTTTGTCCAGGTTTCATCCACATCAACACCTCCTGGTCATCACCGCAGTGCATCATCAGAATCACATCAACAAACATAGATAGATCGCGTCATAGCAGCATGTGTTGGTGCTCTAGAACAACAGGACATGGATGAGGCCATGTCGACTCCTGCGCGCGTGGGTCGGAGAAGGCTCATGGCGCGGCGGCTCGTAGGTGGCCAGGGCGGCGAGCACGCACGGCGGGAAGCGACGACCAGGAAGAGGGGGCCGCGCGGGCTCATAGAGGAGGAAGGAAGAGGATGACGGCGGCGAGGCTCGGGGCGGAGATGGAGGACGCGACGTGGCCGGACGCGTGCGAGGAGATGCTAAGCCGCAGGGCTAGCGCGGACGGCCAGAGAAGAGGAGAGCAGGGGCAACGCTAGAGGTCCGGTAAGGCCGGTTACGGGGTCGACGAGACGGGGAGGCGGATAGGGGCGACACCATTGCGGACGAGGACGCGCGCGTCGGCGGCGATGGTGCTTCGATCGGCGGCCATAGTAGAGCTCGGGCCAGGGACGATCGGAGGCGCGACGCGAGAATGGCGAGGAAGGCGGCCTTAGGCGGAGAAGATCTTGGGGAGGCGATAGCGCGAGGGTGCCCAAAGGTTGCAGGGAGCGAGGAGAGGCGGCCGTGGGCGAGCAAGGACCCAGCGGCAGCGCATGCTCGACGGGGAAGACGAGCTTGGGGACTGGCGCCAGAGGAAGAGGGGACGGGGCGGTGCTCCGGTAGGTAGCTATGGGGCTCTGCCTCAGCAGGAAGAAGAGGTCTAGGAGAGGGTCACGCATAGCGCGCGGGGTGGGGCCAGGTTGCAGGAGTATGGCGGTTTATCGAGGGGTGGGGACATGCGGGGATCACGAGGGAGCATCATCGGTCTCACTGGGTGGGTCGCGTGTACCACGCAGGTGGGCACGACGCGGGTAGACACGATCATGCGGGGGTGGGTCCGTGTGCGGTTGGGGCGCGTGGGAGCATGTCGGTGGGGTGTGGCGGCTGGCTAGATAGGGTCAGCTGGAGTGGAGGCTAGGGTTAGTGATATGGGGTGGCCCGATCTTCTCAACAAGCTCTTTTCGATGGTGATGGTAGATGATAGATAACTAGTGTGTAGCTATGATCTCTGTCGCTCGATCCCTGATGCCAGTGCAACAGCTCTCGAACCTTGTAGGATATTCACAACACCACACTCTTGCACATGCAACCGTCGACCACGAACGGTAGTATGCAATCTACTAATTCCCAATGTAACAACAGATCACACTCAATTATAGTTGGTAAATTCAAACACAGGGTAATTCCAGAGGTTCTATGAAAGAAACAACTCCAAAATATTTTAACATGGTCTAACCTCTAAACTACGGCGCCCCCATCTATTTATGAGTTCAGGGGTGACGGCCTAAGGGGGAACGTGAGTTGGTTCCACCTAACCTAGATACAAACCGGCCACAAAGTGGCTCGGCCAAACTGACTCTGCCGTGGCAGAGTTCTAGTCGATTTCTCTATCGCGACAGCCTGACGTGGCAGAGCTGGACTCCGTTTTCCTGCCATGGTAGAGAATTGGGGCTTTTCTCAGAGAACGTCCATCTCTTGTTGATCTTTGGCTTGGACAGCTCCTTGCGCTTCCTCCCTCTCCTCCCTCGTGCATTCTTCATTGATCAACATGCCATGTTCCTTCAGCTCCTCTCTCCTTGCTATGCCTTCTTCTCCTAAGTACCTAATCATGCAATAATTCAAAGACTGAGGTAGTATAAAATTCTCATTAATTAAAACACCAGGTTCATTAAGAAACAAGTTCACCTGTTGTTCTAGTAACTTAGCACTTGCTCTTGTGATTGGTCCAATCCTTATCTCATTGGATTGTTCCTTCTTTGCAATTGGAACAACTTCATTAGCAATTGGGGTAGGTGTAACTGTAGGGATGTCCTCATCAGTTAGGGTTAGGTTAGATCTATTAGGGTTTAGTTTGGAGGTGGCCGACTGGGATTTTTGGGCCTGGCTGGCTGCCGCCCAAAAATAATATACGTTTTATTTATTTATTTAAAAGACTTTTGTAGTTAGTTTTTAGACAAATAAAATATCCGAGAAAGACCAGGATTTGATTTGAAATAGAGAGGGGATGTCTATAAAACAAAATAGGCTTTTGGTAAATAGTTTTAGGCAAACATATGCATGATGATGATGCTCAAATGCAATGTGACATGATGACATGAGCATGCAATCATGATGATGCACACAATAAAAACAACACACGATTTTCTAGTAGTGGTTTTATCGGGGTGCTACATCGATCTCCCTCATAACAAAATCGTATTCCTCCATATTGACGTCTGAGCCACTGCCATCCATATTCATGTCGGCATATAGC
Source organism: Avena sativa (assembly GCA_916181665.1). Taxonomy (NCBI): domain Eukaryota; kingdom Viridiplantae; phylum Streptophyta; class Magnoliopsida; order Poales; family Poaceae; genus Avena; species Avena sativa. The sequence continues at coordinate 224,834,024 of OV702286.1, forward strand.
GTGTTAAGGACGGGGTCGGAGTTAGCTTCAGTGTTGTTGATGGAGGCAGGCCGCTGTTGTTGTTTCCTCTGGCCACATGCCCATGCATGGCTTGGGTGTTCGCCTCGGTGTCCGCATATTCATTAACGATCGTGACCATCTCGCCAAGGGTGAGAGGTCCTATGGCCTGCCATCTTCGGAGGGTGTGCCGGAGGAGTGTTCCGGGCGTGAGCCCTTCCACAAAGTGGTAGACGAGTTCATCGGTGCGATCACCCTCTAGGGTTTCCCTTACCCTCATCCATCTAGCAAGGTATTCGTGGGGAGGTTCTCCGTCCCTTTGAACGCATCTGGCCAGATCAAAGATGGTGACGATGCTGACAAAATGTGACCTTCGCATCTCTAACTCTCGGGGAAGCCAAGCGGATTTGTGGGGTCCTTCCACCTTTATATCCTGCACATCGGTGGTTTGGGTGGCCCTTGAATTTTCCTGATATGAGCCGCCATACTCTAGAGAGAGGTACGACCCAGATTCTTCCGCGAACGTGTCCTGCCCGTAGGCGGTCCGTGCGGGCCTTGACGAGTTTTCGACTTCGTGGGAGCTAGGACCCGAGTCAGTTTTGCAGATGAAGATGTGGATGTCCGAAGGGGATGACGAAGCAACGCGTAGGTTTCATCTTCTCCGCCACCCAGAACTCATCTGGAGGGATGATTGGGACATTGCCGGAGAAGAGAACACGTCCGATGGATACGGTGTCACCGATTCCTGCGGAGAACTTTGACCTCGCCTGTTGTAGATCTCGAAGCACCTCTCGCCCCATGGTGTGCGCCAATTGTCGTGGTATTGCCGACGAGTACGCCATGGAGGGGTACTCACAGTGCGTGTTTAGAGACGTGGAGTAAGGCAGAGAGTTAGAGGGTACAAGGTAACACAGTTTACCCAGGTTCAAGTTCCACAACGGTGGCGGAACTCTACTCCTGCTATAAATTACTATAATGGCAATACACCGAGTTACATAGATTGGTTCACTGTGCGAGGTGTATGTTTTGTGCCCTAAAGGCTACGCAGGTACGGTTTATAAAGACACCAAAACCGAGGGTTATAGGGAAAAGACCTTGCCGGACAAGGTAAAGAGTTCTATAGTAATACAGACTAGCCTTTCGTGTCATGCACTCCAAGGCTCCATGTACGTCGGTGACTCCTGCGTAGCCTTTCTTGATCCGGCATGGGCCTCCCTTCTAGATCCGTCTAACTAGGCCACCCACCAGGCCATAGGCCTTGCTACCAACTGTGGGCCACCCGGGTTAGCCGGATTAGAGACATGCTATGATGATACTCATTTAGCATATCCCCAACACCTTCTTTATAAAAGTGACAACTATTTTTAATTAGAACGATAAGTAGCACATACAAACACATACTGTTTGTTCTAATCCTTTTCATTTAACTTGTTGAATGAATTTTCAAAAGAACAAAAATAATTGTCATGAAGGAATTTGGAAAAATAGATAGAAAAGATAATGTGTGATTTTTTGAAGATCTAGAAGAACATATATATTTGCATTGGATCACAGATGATGACCATAGGACCATTGAGTAGCTAAACCTCAAATACCACTTACTCCTTTGCATACAATGACAGGCTCCAGTGTGGACCAAACTCTAGTCACAACAAAAGCTAAGCATAAAGATAACCACAGATCATCAGAGACAACAAACATAATGGTTAACCAGGTTCTTCTTGGAGTAAGCTACATAAGTGTGAGATTGCAACTAGTACCAAAGGAGGTAATGCCTAGCTAGCTGTTGAACTGATCTGAATCTCCGGGAGGAATTGGAGTTCTCCTCTTGCCTAAATGCCATGGAGGAATACAAATTTCTAGTGGGTAAAACAAGAAAACTATGGGAAAATGCTCGAAACCGTACGACACCTTCGACTTTCATGCCAATTATCATATCTGTCAAACATCAAACCATCTAAGAAAACAAAAGATTTGTTGGTCACAAGAAGTCGCCCACACTGCACATTTAGAAGTCATAACCAATAACTTCTTCAATGGAAGGACAAACCAAAAAAATAAATTTCATGGCAACATATTGGAGGCTACCTAGGAAGTGCATGTGTAAAACTTCCTGGACAGTATTCGTGCTATCTTCACTGAGCTTTACTATCGTCTTTCAACCTACAAGAGAGAAACATGATATTGTTTCATGTTAGTGGTTTTTCTTAAAATACAAGGAATGAGATAATGAAGCAGCATACTTTGAACAATCCACACATTCTGTGTGATGAAATTTGCCCCCTCTAATTGAACATAAAAGCAACATAGTAGACAATGTTTAATCACTAATAGAAAATGGTCCCTCGATTACTAAATACATGGCATTTAGGTGTACACAAGTAGTATTACCTTAACATTTTACATACACGGGGGTGACCCTTGCCACCGTAAACAATTGAAAACCATGGCCTTGTTTTCTCCTGGGGATCATAGTATGTAGTAATGCATAGTTTTCTGATACGTGTGTTATTTCAGTGACGGAATGCAATTATCAGAGCTCTGTCGACTATGTACCATAATGACTATAACCAGGACAATTCAATTAGCTTGGAACATAACCAGGAAGAACAACTTTGAATTTCAGGGAATAATAACTTAAATTTTGTAATTAAGAAAAAGCTTTATGAATTAATCCTCAAATGAATAAAATATACAACACTCTGTTGTTCGTTTCACTACCAACCATCTCTTGTGTTTTTTAATAAATGGTGTAATGGGTTGAGCTGTAAAGAATAATCTCACGTCACACATACTAATGTACACTCGTCGTCATAGCGAATGTAGCATCAATTTCATCGACAACGAATATGACATAGCTAACAATCATAGCGTAGTTTGTACAGCTGAGCTAACAATATTTCTAGAATAAAGCATACCAATTTCAACAATGCACTCAAGTGTTAAATTGGCAAGTATGACTAACACTCACCAATGGCCATGCGATGGATAAAACATTACCTTGACCTCCTCATAAAGCTTCTTTTCCGATGCCAAAATCCATTCCAGTGTGGATCCTTGGTTTTTTCCTTTCCATTGCCTCTATGTCCATTATGTATTATTAGTGCGCAGCTTGTGGCGTCTAGTGGTGATGATGCTCATGGATAGGACGTTGTTCTAGTGATACGTCTAGTGGCGATAATGCTCATGGATAGGACGTTGTTCTAGTGATACACCGACTACATGAAAGGAGAAATCGGAGTAAATCAAAATGATACAACACTGTCAACAATTGAGTGATAAAGCCTTGCATCTTCCTTAAAAGCCTAAAGAACAAGTAAGCAATGGAAATTACTTGTAAGCTTCTAGAAGTTGCAATCAAGTTGAACACAGCTGTCCTCCAAGGGCTCCAACATGCAATCGAGCCGGCGTCTGCCGCCTTGACAGATGACAAAGTACCCGTGATGGTTATGACAACCTTTGAGACCGTGAGGTGGTGCACCATCATCTGTATATCCGTCGCCATAACCATGGATGAGGAGTCATCATACTCAAACGTCCATGTCTGCCCGAATTCAGTGATATATTTCCAATCACGTTCTCCTCTAATATAGTTTTGACGTGGTCGTTGATGCATTGTCATTGTCATCCTCGTCCTCCTGCCCACCAAAATTTGCATCTCCAAGACACCGAAAATAGCAGCCGGGTTGTATATACATAGTAATTTATTTACTGAAAATCACTATAAGGAAGCATGGAATCACATCTGAAAAACTCTGTAAGAAAGCAAGGAAACACATTTGAGAAATAGGTAACAAAATCATAAATAAAAGTGTAATATGGTTTTTAGAAGAGATAATTTATAGAAAGTCGAAGGTCTTACGCTAATGCATCATATAAGTTATTGCCATTGCAATTGAAAGGTCAAATCATTTTATTACTTGCATGGAAATGTTTGGAGAAAATCCACCATCATATCTAATGTTGCAACTCTATGCACCATAGCTCTCCCATGCAAATCATTGGTAAGAAATTTGTTCCTAAAAATCATCATACTTATATGTGTAGTACGGTAGTATAAAAATACTATGGAGCTGTTGGACAACCCACGTTTAATGATTTCCAGTTCTTTTCCTTGGTAATAAGCTACTGGCATAAATTAGTGCCAAGATACTTAATCCTTCGCTCTTATCCTTCATCGACATAACCCTGTGGACAAACAAAATTCAGAGTGCAAGTATTGTTCAGTGAGCATTAATTACTGGGCAACCATATTCATATGAGTTCTATAATACCTATGCAAGCCATGCATGTTTTAGTGTTAGGAAATTTTTACATGATAAATCCTCAACTAATGTTGTTCGCACAAATAAATTTGTATGCTCACTCGCAGAGGCCAGCGGCCAGCAGACGCAAGCTTGCCACCTTGTAGATCGCGGTCTGATGTATCTCAGTTGGGTAAATTCATCTAAACAGAGGTCATTTGGGTGTACCAATGACCGTAGTGTTGTGCTAGAATAATACGTCCAAGTGAGGGGATAATGTTATTTGAGAAAAATAAAAAGAATGTGTGTTATTTGAGAGGTTGGGCCTACCAGGATAGATGTCCTCCATCTACTAGCCATGCAGGAGTATGTGTAGGGCTCCCTGCAGGAGAGCCAAACCCAGAAAGAACTATCAAATATATGACACTCGTTCCTTCTTCCTTTTTGCAATGATAGTATTAACCTGCCCAAATGGAAAGGGTATAAAACTCAGTATTACCTTACTCCAAGTATACAAGCCTAACAGTACTGTGGGACCCTGGTGCATGGCTTAATAGGATTGATAGGATACTTTTATCAACAAGTTGCAACTTCTTTTCCGGAAGCTCATCTGAAAAGAACTCTAAGGTTAAGCATGCTTGGCCTAGAGAAATTTGAGGATGGGTGACCGACCGAGAGATGGTTACTGGGTGCACACGAGTGAGGACAAAGTGCGTAGAAAAGACTAGTGTTGATCTGTGGGGCCTGTCTAGAGATCCTAGTAAGCTGCCAGGAGTGACACCCTACGGGCACGGAGAGTCCGAGCTGTTACAAGTGGTATCAGAGCCGATCCTCGCGGTTACACGGGCATGTGCGGGTCAGTGGTGGACATGTGGAGCATGGCGCGTGTGGCCCATAGTGGACACGGCATGGCACATGTGCCGGCACTAGACGCACAGACGTGTGGCAAGAGGGGACGTTCCTAGCTTGTGATTGATCGATGAGGGAATCGATCTTCTAAGGATGGGTGTATGTGAGACCCTGGTGCATGGCTTAATAGGATTGATAGGATATTCATATCAACGAATTGCAACTTCTTTTTCGAAAGCTCGTATGAAAAGAACTCAAAGGCTAAGCATGCTTGGCCTAGAGGAATTTGAGGATGGGTGACCGACCGTGAAATGGGTACCCGGTGCGCACGAGTGAGGACAAAGTGCGTAGAAAAGACTAGTGTTGGTCTGTGGGCCAGTCTAGAGATCCTAGTAAGCTGCCAGAAGTGACACCCCCGGGACCTAGTGCACGAAGTGTTACAAGTACGTCATGAAAAAAATCAACTAAACTGAAACCCGGTTAGATACTTTAGTATTGAAATGTGCTTCCATTATAGCAGTCTAGCAGCTCACCTACAGATCACAATGCAACCATGTATCGATATAGTCAAGGCAGTTATTCCTGTTTCTCCAAAACAATACTCCTACAAACGAGAATTCAGAAACTCTAAGCGGTATCCAGAGGTATCCAAACATGCAAGTATATATCATGAGCAAGAAATAGATAATAAGACCCTTGTTTTCACTTCTTCAACTTGTACCAATATTCAAGACCAAAGCAATTTTGCAGTTAGTATCACGGATTTTTCTAATTATTTGTTACAAATTTACATCGAGTTATCAAACAACAACAAATAGAAGGACTGAAATTAGGACTCATACTAACCTTCAATAGTTAGAATTGCAAGAAAAGCGCATATGGATATTTTCATTCCATTGGTGAGGGCTCTTTTGTTGTACATGATATGAAACATGTAATCCCAACACCTTGCAACTCAGGTACTCTATGTACTAACTCTATTTCGAAGAATTTAAGTTATATCTACCCGATAATGTGCGGTTGCATGAAGGAGATTGCACAAAAAAGAGCAATATAGTCCAAACATAATTAAGCTTCTAGTACTGCAAAATCAATATGACTTGTATCTGATAGAACCAATGGTAGCATATGTGATTAATGATACAATATAAAGTATAATATTTGCTATATCCAGATCATTTATCACCGTTCAAACTGAAAGAGGACTCTACCATTACGGGGAATGCAAGTAGGTTGGGACTGAAAATTGCAAGGGCATAGTATGCAGGCTCAATCCAAACCAATTCATTATGCATTTGTTACTGTATGGGATATTGCATAATTATACTACATGGGAAGGCTAAAGATCAGTAACCTAAAAGGCTGGAACATGTGTACCAAATTTGAGTAGAAAACTTAGTGAAACAACACATGGTGTAAAAGCTTAGTGAAAATTTGGTACTAGAGTTCCGTGCTGCCGAGGAGGCACGGCAGGTTACCGTGGCTAGTTCCCCTACCACGATAGAGGTCGCTACCATGGGGGCTGCCGAGGCACACTTTGGGGGTGCCGAGGAGGCATGGCAGGCTGTCGTGGCATTTTCTCATGCGGTGATAGAGGTCGCTGCCGAGGCACACTTTGGGGCTGCCGTGGAGTCCCGGCAGGCTGCCGTTGCGCCTGGGCAAGATGCCGAGCACGTTTTTTCTTCCGCGCTAGAGGAGATGGATGGGACTGATGTGGTCATGGGATCTGATCTCAATCTGGGAACTCCGTATACCCCATTCTCGATGAGGGTGTCCGATGCTGAAATGGGGTGACCTACTGTTGCATCAATTAGAGCTTTATTTGCTCGGAAGAAACCTTCTTTGGCTGAAATTATTTCCTTTGGAGGAATACCGAAGATGGCCACTAATTTTCGATCAAGTGACCGTGTTAGAGGCCAACCCAATGCGGATGCTACACAGCTGGAGCATGCACAAGATTTAGTTCAGTGACGCGATGACTTCAAAGGTAAAAACTCAACTTTTTCAATCATTTCTTTTTCAAATATTGATATTATTGAGCGAGCTAAATCAATTGGGGTATCTTTGGGTGAATCGTCAAAACATAAGGAAGTAGTGGCCAATTTAATTAAAGATGATGAGCTTAAAAGATCACTTACATTACTTGAGCATAACACTTCAAAGATTGACTCGGATTTTCCAGCCGATGAAAGCCTGTTTGTGTCTAAGGTGTCTACTCTTTGTGACGATTTGGTGGAGGAGGAAATTGGTGGAATGGATGACACTGATGACATATTAGTTGCACAAACTACGCAGGTGCATGGAAGAAAGAAAAACAATTTAACCCTTCTACGGTTAGAAGAGGTACTACAGTTAGAAAAAAGATGACTTTCTAACATGCAAGGCTTATGAGGTATGATTTGGAATTGTGGAGGTTTTCGTGATACTGCTAAACACCTTTTTATTTCCGAGACTGCTCGGGAACAGAAATTAGATTTTATTGCCTTGTTAGAAACAGGACGATCTAATTTCACGGTTCCTTTCCTTAAGCACTTGATCCCGGGGATGGAGTTTGCATGGTTCTGCTTACCTCCTCATGGACGCTCAGGTGGTATTCTGGCTGGTGTTAACACCAAAACACTACATGTCAACAAGGTTGACTTGGGTGATTTCCGTGTTAAAATCTTTTTAAACTGCCGTAATGATGGATTTCAATGGATCCTTATTCCCGTTTATGGTGCGGCTCAGGATAGCTTAAAGCATGAGTTTCTGGCTGAGTTAGTGCGAGTGTGTGAAAACAAGACACTACCTTTACTTGTTAGGGGCGACTTAACATTCTAAGGAAAAGAGAAGATAGCAATAACGACAATTTTAACGCTTGTTGGCCATTTATCTTCAATGCAATAATTGAAAGCCTTAACTTATAGGAGATTGTTCTTTCTGGCAGAGAATTCACTTGGGCCAACCGTTGCGAAACACAAACTTATGAGAAGCTTGAACATGTTCTTTCCACTATTGAGTGGGAACGAAAATTCCCACTTGTGTCGATACATGCCCTTACACACTCTGGGTCAGATCATACGCCTCTTCTGATTGATTCAAGAACCCATGATCACAAGGGCAATAATCTGAGGTTCTCGTCCGAACTCTCGTGGTTGAAACAAGATGGTTTCTTTGACCTGGTTGCTACCGAATGGGGTTTGGTAACACATGGGGATACACCTCTACAAATTTGGCAAAACAAAATCAAGCACCTACGGCGTTTTTTGCGCGGGTGGGCAAAAAACCTTAGTGGAAAATATAAAAGGAGAAGGAGAGGCTTCTATCCTTCATTGATGAACTGGTGATACATTGCAAATGTATCTATAATATTTGATGTTCTATGCTTGGTTTTATCTACTTTCTTGTGTTTTGTCCACACTTTGGAGTACTTTTCATATGATTTCTTGGACTAACTTATTAACAAGATGCCACAGTGCCAGTTGCCTGTTTTCTACTGTTTTTGGTTTCAGGAAGTCAGAAAATGAATATTCTCGGAATTGGACGGGAGAAAAGCCAAAGTTACTATTTTCCCGGAAGAGTCACGGAGCTAGAAGGAGAGTCGGAGAGGGGCCACAGGGTGGCCACACCCCCCCAGGCGCAGGTAACCCCAGGCCACGCCAGGGCATGGTGTAGGCCCCCTGGTTGGCCACCGACCTTGCCTCCTTCGCCTATATATTCCCCCCGAGGCAAAAACCCTTGATAGTCAATCAGAAATCCACGAAAAGTTCCGCAGCGCCGTAGCCACCAAAGGGGAGATTCGGGGGATAGAAAGTCTCTATTCCGGCACCCTGCCGGGATGGGGAAGTGCCCCCGGAGCCATCTCCATCGATCTACACCACCATCTCCATCATCGTTGCTGATTCCCATGATGAGGAGGGAGTAGTTCTCTCTCGAGGCTAAGGGTTCTACCGGTAGCTATGTGTTCATCTCTCTCTCTCTATGCATGATCTTATTGATATCATGAGCTTTGTAATCAAGTAGATCTACCTTGCTACTCAAGTGCTTTAATAGATCTCTGCTCTCCCCATGTGTGTGAAAGTGACAGCATGCACACCATGGTGGCACTTAGGCTAGAGATTACAAATACTTGTTATGAGTTATATTTGGAGTTGGATGTCTTTATAAAATTGTGGTGTTTGTTGGACTCATCTAGTACTCAAGGTGATAGTGTGGGGTTTTCTAGATGGGAAAGATGAACTTTGAGGTGTGTTGTTATAGCCCTACCATCGATTAGAGTGTTCAACCGGAGATTAGTTAAGAGTAGTATCATAAAGAAGAATATATTTATATGAGAGTGTTCACTAGTGAAAGTATGATCCCTAGGCCTTGTTTCTAAGCATTGATACACCGTTTGCAATTAGATCTGTGACATGTTTGCTTGCTTCCTTCTTTATTTCAGTTTGCCTTTAGTCTCTTCCACGCCATCAAGTTATTTTATAGCACCGTTATCTTATATCCATACCACTTGTATTTCACTATCTCTTCGCTGAACTAGTGCACCTATACACCTGACAAGTGTATTGGGTGTGTTGGGGACACAAGAGACTTCTTGTATCTTGATTGCAAGATTTCTTGAGAGGGGATACCTTTGACCACTTCCTCCTGGAGTTCGATAAACCTTGGGTAATCCACTTAAGGGAAAACTTGCTGCTGTTCTACGAACCTCTGCACTTGGAGGCCCAACAACTATCTACAAGAATAGAAGTGCGTAGACATCAAGCTATTTTCTGGCGCCGTTGCCGAGGAGGTAAGGTAAAAGGTATTCACACCGGAGGATTAAAGAAGAAGAACCTCCCACGGCAAACGCCTATTTTCTAGCGCCGTTGCCAGGGAGGTAAGGTAAAATGTACTCACATCCTCCGGTGTGAGTGCTCGAAGTTATTTCCTTTAGATTCTGCAATTTTGTCTTTTTGTTTTTTGTTTTTTGTTTTCACTAGTTAGGCTTAATGGAAAACAACAAAACAATTAGAGAGCTTTATAGTATTTATCTTGAGTTAGGACATGAAGTGTTTGAAGAGAAAATTAAAAAACCTATGGAACTTTATTTCCATGCTAATAGCAATGTTGTTAGTATGAATTCTTTAGACACCATTATTGCTAATGCTATGGAAAAGTCTAAGCTTGGGGAAGCTAGTTTTTATGAAAATGATCTTTTTAGTTCCCCAGCTTTGAAAGATAGCTATTCTATTGCTTATGATGATACCGACCTCCAATATATGATGATTACAATGATGAATATGATATTTTTAGTTCACCTACTATTGAGGAGAAAATTAATTATTACTAAAATATCCTCCTATATTTGATGATTATGGTGATGAGAATAATAATGATAGCTATTTTGTTGAATTTGCTCCCACTACAATTAATAAGAATGACTATGTTTATGTGGAGAGTAATAATCATTATATGCATGTGGCTCATGATAAGAATGTTTCTTGTGATAGTTATATTGTTACTTTTATTCATGATTCTACTGAAATTTATTACAAGAGAGGGAAACATGGTTTTTTGTGTCTCAATAATATTAAGTTTCCCCTCTTTATGTTGAAAGTCTTGAAGTTGCACTTGTTTTGCTTTCCTATGCTTGTTGCTTTGTGCTTTCATGACTTGTTTCTTTACAAGATTCCTATGCATAGGAAGTGGGTTATACTTAAATGTGCTTTGAATTTGCTTCTTGATGCTCTCTTTTACTTCAATTCATATTTCTTATGTGAGCATCTTCTCAAACTATCAAGCCGAACTTAAAGGCGTTAAAGAAAAGTACTTATTGGGAGATAACCCAAAAGTTTTAGATGAGTCTTGGAAGTTATTAATTCAGTAATAACCGCTCCTTATCCTTTTTATTTGCTTTTTGTGCCAACAGTAACCTCTAATGAGAGAGAAGTAATGATTGGGAAAGTTGCTGTCCCGAAGCAGATTTTTATGCTTCACCGTAAAAATTCGTGTAAAATATCTGAATTTCTTTTTGAGGCGTAAATTTTTGTGCTTCTGTCCCAGGTTGTTATATAACTTTTGTTAGTTCAACACTTTTTTATTTGAGAAACAGAAGGTCTTCGAAAAAATTCGTCTTTACCTGCTGGTCTGTTTTGACAGATTTCTGCCATTTTCTGCATTTGCTTCTTGTTGGTTCTTTTTTGAGTTTTTTTTGGGGAATTGAGCCTTTTAGGGGAAGTTCTACAGTATATAGTGTTCTAATGGAAGTTTATTTGGTGTTAGAACAGAACCTTAAGACTTATTTATCTTGAGTGCACTAATGTTGCTAATAAAGATTGTGTAAAGTTTTGTATGAAGGAAAAATTTCAGGTGTATGAAAGGAATGAGTAATGAGATGAAGAATGGACTAAAGCTAAAGCTTGGGGATGCCACGCGTGTCACCCCAAGAAATATCCAAGAAGTACAAGTGTCAAAGCTTGGGGATGCCCAAGGCATCCCCTTCTTCATCAATAAAACTCCCAGGTTCCTTCCAAACGCTTCATTTTTATTGTTTCATGCACAGTTGTGTTGTTCTTGGAGCGTCTTCTTTTTTTGTTTTCGTTTTGGTTTTTCGTTTGCTTTTGTTTGCTTAGTTTTCTGAATAAATTGGTTGGACCCCCTCTTTCATACATTGGTTTTCAAATAGTTTGGTTTGGTTTGGTTTGGAAAAGAGTAGGAAAGTTCATGCTTAAGTGGTAAAGAGAGCTTGTTTTTGACTGTGGCCTATGCTTTCCATGCCATGCTCGATATTGATTTGGCTTTATGATTAGTATTCTTTGCTGCAGCATGACTTTTATGAACAATTGAGATTGCTTAATGTGCCTTGGAAGGATCATCCGTTGTTTTAGCATATTAAAGCATAGTATTGTGGTATTCTCCTTTGATGCTTTATTTGGGTTGACTTGGCGCATGCTCACACCATGTTATGACTATCCCAAGTCACCATAGCCTTTATGATCCTTTAGTTTTCAACTTGTAGTATCACTTTATGCTTTGATTAATGATGTTTTGTCGCTCTGCATGATTATGGCCATTATTGCTCTCTTAGTTTGTCGCTCCCAGTCTTTTGCTAGCCTCCACAACCAAGTATGAGTTCCACTCATGCATCCAACTCCTAAAACCAAGTTATTCCAAAGAGTCCACCATACCTACCTACTAGCATATGCTATTCCAAGTATATTCATGCTTTTGTTTACCTTCCAAATTAAACTTGTTATGAGAAAACTAGTGATTAAAGCTCTCACGAACTTGATGGCACACTTTACTTTTCTCGCCCTTAATAAACTTGAACCATTGTGTCATCTATGTTGTATATGCTTGCACTTATTTGTTGGGGATTAGCAGAACCATGCTGTCATGGGGAACGCTTTCAACATTGCACTTGTACTTTGTACCTAGTTGATATAATACTCTTTTGTCTATGGATGTCGTCGGTGTGAAATGAAAGGGGAGCTTTTAAGTCCATGGAGTTATGTATATGTGTTAGAGAAACGCCTGGGCCGCTGGTCTCATCCATGCTGACATGGTGGAAACCTGCAGCGTAACCATAATGAGCTATCCATGAAGCATTCTTCTTATAAAAAAAAGAGTCCTATATTGAGAAAAAAGAGACAAAGAAAAAAAGATATTATGAAAAGAGGAAAGAGAGAAAAAAGCACCATATTCCCATGGTAAATAAGAAGATTGCTGAGATGCTTGTTGTCTGCTTGCCTTGTCATTTTGATATGGGGATTCTTCCGTATCATCGGGAAAGGGGTACCCCGTTGGTGGTTCTCTATGATACACATGTACTTACGATGATAAGAACTTACCGGTGACTAAACTTGAGTAGCATGAGGAGCGACCCTCATATACAAGGGACATGAGATTTCTAACTTATACTTCGTCAAGCAGGTACACCATAGTTTGTTCACTTTAACCTTAATCACTTCAAGATGCTTATGATAGGGGAAATGAGAGCTGAAAGCTAACAAGTACCATAATTTTTGGAAGCTCTTTATGTGACTTGAATCCCTACTTCCTTTTATAAACGCCTTTTTGACACCATTATATTGAGTCTCCACCTTCTACCTTTATGCACCTACTTTGAGAGCATAGTGTGAAGGGTTCCGTAGCAGAAAACAAAAAATTTCTATCTACTCGAACACTAATACCAGGATCTATACTATGTAGACATAAGTAACGGAGAAGGAATACAGTATTCATACCTTCGCAGAGAGAGGCACACCTTACGCAGGAAGGCGTATATTGATGAAGACGAGCAGCACCCCAAGTGTGGTGCCTCCGAAGTTCATCACACGTCTGGTGTAGTGGACGTCAACCGGGCTCTGATCCAGCCGAGCAGCGGAAGAAGTAGATGTCGGATCGCTGATCACACGACGGTAGTGTGAAGGTGGAGAACTCAACCACGGGGTCCTCCCCAATATTATGGGGAAGTCCTCAGCAGAAGAGAGAGAGAGAGAGAGAGAGAGAGAGAGAGAGAGAGAGAGAGAATGAGAGGAATGGGTGTGTTCCAAGGGGAGGGGGGACCCCTTTATATAGTAGGAGGGGGGCGAACCACCCAGGGGCCAGGCAGTGTGGGACTAATGCCCACACCCGCCGGCCACCATATTAGCAATATAGTGCCTTCACAAATAAAATAAAATCTATATTTAATATTAATTCTCCAATTAACATTCAAATACACATATTATATTATTCCTTCACTCCGGAACATCTTCCGGACCCCTTCCGATCTCCATCGGATGTTACCGAAACTATTCCGGTTTCTCTCTTTCTTTATTTCTCATACGATACCTCATCTACCCTAAGCGTCCCCACCCTTAAGCGTGACATCCTTCGGTTCGGAAACACTCCATACATGATAGATATCACTCTCATATCAATGATCAACAGAGGGACCTGGATGTCCATGTGACCCCCGTGCATTTTACGAATACAATCGCTCGAACCGTGAGATAGTCATTCCCCATTCCCTTTGTCGTACGATACCTAATCCATCCGAGACTTGATCTTGGCATATTTATACCTTAGTTCGATCTCGTTGCCGATGAACTTGTTTTCTCATTCTCATGTCGTTACATTCCGTGACCTAGTCACATGCTTGGAAGCTTCATTAATGCAACGTCACCGAGATGACCACATGTATATGTCCGTTACATGGACTAGACAAATCCTGGTCTTGATATGTACTCCTCTACGCATTCCTTCGGAAAACCTGAGTGGCACCTTTTTGATCACCCTGTTACGAGATGATTCTTGATAACCATCTAAGCTTCTTCCAGAATGGTGATTTGCATTACCACACAGTCAAAGGATTAGGTTGCGAGGTTCTCTGTGTTTTATCATCAATGGTGAACTTTGTAACTAGATCTCATTACGATATAACGGTCGGATGTTTGTCTATCATGTTATTTAACTAATAACATGACCTCATTGTCAGTTGGCATAAATGCCCATGGTCTTGAAACATAGACCATCCTCATGACCAATGAACTAGTTCACTAGAGGTAACTAGAGACATGGTTTGTTTACATATCACACGTGTATTAACGTTTCGTATTAACATAGTTATAGCACAGTATGAAACGTATTATGAACATACAGGAGGTATATCAAATAATACACTTTATTATTTGCCTCTAGGGCATAACTCCTTCAGTCTCCCACTTGCACTAGAGTATATACAAAACTAGTTTACAATAGGCAGGAATCTAACACCAATGGAATCTCGGTGTTGTTCGTGCTTGTCATGTTGGAGATCTTTAGTCAAAGTGTAGCATCCCAATTGTCTAACAATTGTAATGCTACTAGTCTAGTCTATATATATGCTTACTTCAATATATAATTGTTGCATCATCATTATATCATGCTCATGTCATCATGCCACCTTGCATTTGAGCATCATATAAAACCCTTTTTCATTTGGTTCTTATCGCATATGCATTATTAATTGTATTTGCCTCTTGATATTGTATTTGGGTCTTGATATATTGTTTAATGCCCAAGTTGAGTTGGGGGCATATCTTTTATTAACTCCACCACCTTTTATTTCACCACCTTATAATTCCACCATCCAACTAAATATGAGTTTGGCACTTATTGGTTTTACCTCTAGCTCATGTGGGTTGGGATGGATCCAATTCTTGTCCACATGCTCTCATCTTAGCATCATGTTGTTTTCACCTCATTGATATATGAGAGCCACATGGCCACCTTTGCATGCCTTGTGAGTGGAACCTTTCTCCTAGCTTCCATATGGTTCATCATGGAATTATGCTAATGTTGGAATATTTTGGGACTATTGATCATCTAGTGGAACATACACACTAGCATGTCCCATTCTATTTCAAACATGGCTATCTCCATCTATTCCACTTGGAATTCTTTCTAGATTCTTTTGCTTGGGCCTTACTCCAATTTTGGGAATGCATAATAATAATGCCATGTAATAACATTGTTTTCACAAGAATCAACATGGCATTAAATATTTGCATGGGCCATGCAAGTACCACCTTTTTGCTTGTCATTTGGTTTTTACTTGGTTTGGTTGGATCATGCCATCTCTCAGCCATCTCTCCCTCCTTTAGATTGATCTTATCTTGACCTTGCTTAAAACCCAAATCCTCATCCATCCCTCTCTTTTCCTTGTCTAGTTCTTGCTTGCTCTTTGCTTGATCTCGCTTGAGCTTGACAAAACAATAAAACCTCACCCCCATCTCTCTCTCCTCTCCCCTCTCCATCTCTCCTATCCTTGTTTGGTGTTGGTCACCTCATGCCAAGACCCTACCCCCCCTAATCACCTACCCATCATCACCATACCCCCTCTTCTAAAACCCTAATCTATACCTAATACAAACCCAAACCCTAAACCTATCTCTCTCTCTCTCGGTCTCTCTCTCTCACCTAGCTGGCCCCACCGGCCACCCTCTCTCCCTGGCCACCCACCCCTGCCCTAGCTACCCTCTAACCGAGCCTAGCTCCAAACCAAAACCCTACCCGAGGCTACCCCCTCTCCCTCTCGTGCTCTCTCTGCCCTAGGGGCCCCTCAACCCGAGCCTGCCCCTGCCCTTGGCCTCGCCCTCTGGCCCACCTGGTATCCACCCTCCTGCCTGCCCTGCCCCTGCCGACCGAGCACGTGCTCGAGGAGAGGAGGAAAAAGGTGGCCGAGCCACCTTTTTACATCCACCTGCTCCCCACGGCACCCCGCGCCCTCCCTGCTTTATCCACCCCCCTCTCTCACCCTGCTGCCTCCTAGATCCGCCCCGGAGCCTGCCCTCTCCTGCCCTTCCTCTCCACGACCGCCAGCAGCCGACGCCGGTCACCGACGTCTACCTCTGCCCCTCTTCGATCCAGCTGGCGTGGGCGACGTGGAGGTGGTCGAGGGATACGAGGAGGCTTCTCTGCTTCGACCAGTACCTGTCGCGGAGGAGGAGAAGGACCAGCGCCGGAGTACACCGACGGGCCTCCGCCAAACCCTAGATCGCCGGAGCGCCTGCTTCCCCGACGATCGCCAGCGCCCCAAGCCGATCCACGCCACCGACAGCCTCCCGGTGAGCTGCTGCACCTCGGTGACACCCTCCCGCCGTTTCTCTCTGCCTAGACGAGCGGATCCCGGCGACGAACGCCCTCTGTGCACGGCAGGGTCGTCGTCGTCTGCGCTCTGTTCTTCGCGTAACCCTCATCTAGGCCGCGCCCACCTCTCTAGCACCAACCCACGAGCCACCGCACTGGCTCGCCCCCCCCCCAGCGCGTGCCGCACGTCCCAGGTTCGAGTCCCCGCTCCGCCCGCGCCGCGCACCGATCTGTCGATCGCGGCGGGAAGAGAAACAGTACGGCTGTGCCGTTTTGCGTAAACCCCCTGCATCTTTTTCTGCATCGACCCGCGGTCCACCTGGCCCACTAGTCAGCCGCCGCGAGATTCTTCCAGGAAACCCCCTGCCTTTTTATAACCCTTAACCCGCGCTCCAGCCTAGCCCCACCTGTCAGTTCCTGGGCCGCTCGCCTCTATCGCGTGGGCCTGTGGTTGCTGGTCCCACCTGTCTGCCGCAGAGGCTAGCGCAGCTCGCGGTGTAAAAATGTTTCTCCACGCAGTGGAATCCCAGTCAGCAGAGAGGCCCACCCGTCAGCGTCTGTGTCTAGCTAATCCTGAGTAACAAAAGTATTTATCTGTTTCTATTTTAAATTCAAATCTTTTCTAATTACTTCAAATTCAAATATATTTCTGTTTTAAATATGTTTTCAAATATTAATCCAAATAATACATATAATATATGTTTTCAAATCAGGAAAATATCAGGATTTCAAATATAGCCTTCAAAATATATTTTGAACACTTTATTATCAAGTTTAATAAAATTACAACAAAATGCCCTTCCATTTTAATTAATTAATAACTTTTGATTTATAACTCCAAATTTAACAAATGATATGTCTAAAATGATTAGCTCGACGAGACCTTTCTGTTTATGCATTCCATGGTTTGATTTGCAGCATGCATCATATAAATATAAAGTGAACAGCAACTTAATTGTGAATAAAATGGGGCCAAAACTTAATAAAATGATTTAATCTTGTACTTCACACCTCACCCATGCCATGCTACTTTATTGCCATGCAAATTGTGCATCATTCATCATGGCATGATTGATTGCTTGTCGCATTTTAATTCATATGCTTGTGCACTTTATTTATGTTGGCCCTTGTTTGTTTGGTTCTTCTTCGAATAGACGCTGAGCAGGGGATATATCAAGAGAACCAGGAGCACTACCCAGATCCATCACTTGCTTCAACTGAGCTGCCAGGCAAGCACTACCACATGCTTGCATACATACAGTATCTATTGCCTCTATCTTATTCTTGCATTATTGAGTCGCGATTGCATTAAATTGAATCCCAAGTATTGCATAGCCTTTACTTTTAAACCCCACCAAAGCTTGTTCCTCCATCCCATGAGCCATTACTACAGGAGTTGTTTGAGCCATGCGAGTCGTAGAACAGCATGTGTAGGGTATGTGAGTGTCTGATGGATAACGAGGTGCCTATACAACTTAACCTGAGTAGTAATGGGATAACTAATGAAAGTGGCATCGGTGAGCCATATTCGCTATTTGGTTTTTCAGGCTCAATTGTGTCCCGTAAGACCCCGAGTACTTGATTCCTGTTCCAAGATTATTCGCGCTATCCACATCCGGGAGGCCTTATGGACCCCCCTGAGCCAGAGCTTGATTCATTCTTATTTCTTGGGGCCACAAACTAGTTTGAGGTTTTATTTACTATCCTGTACTTATGCCATGCTTTACTGCTTTATTTAAATTGTGCGAGGTACTGCACACTGTACTGTTTAGGAAAGCGGAGTGTTTTCGAGGTGTCGACAAGCCCAGTCACATTTTCGGGTTCCCAGTCGTTCACAGCCATTGACGCAAACCTTGAGTCCGTCTCGGAGTCAGCTAACTTCGTTGCGGGTAGCTCAATGGGGTGGCCCCCTGAAATATTTCTGAATCCTGTAATTGCTTTGTCGTGATTGCCTCGTTGGGTTTTGATTTGGTTTTTCCGAGGCATATCGAGTGTGTGTTGCTATTTGTGCACCCCTGCAGGGTAAAACTTTCAGAAAGCCGTGTCCGCGGTTATGGACGACTTGGAGCACAGTTTCTCGATCATAGACAAGCATAACTAAAGTACCGCTTCTAATTTGACTAGACTAGGTACCTGACTAGTAAATAGTACAACACTCATGGAATGGATAATAAAACTGCCAACGGATGGGAGGGGTTGTTCGTCCGCTTCCTCGTCGGTAAGCGAGGAGGAGGATGGATCTGTTAAGATTACCATTATAACTGTTATAACTGTTGATATTAATCCACGGACATCCGTCTATCTCTGGTTAGGCGGATGGTTAGCGAGTATCTATAGAATTGCTAGGGTTTACCTTTTGCTGCAATTGCGTCACCCCAGGTTGTGTCCCCTTTAGAGGCATAAAGACTTGCTGAGTACCCCTAGGGTCTCACACGATAAATTATTGGTTCAGATGAACAGGTACACTCGCAAGATGGATACTGGGTGGAAGAAACGGACGATGTGGGCAACGATCATTCGGTGTAGAGATTCCGGGAACGGGGATCCGTGAGATCTGTGGGCGGGATGTGCTTATTTATGGGGCATCTTATGCCGATTTGCTTCTTATCCGTACTCGGATTTTGTCTTCCGCTTCCGCTTGATACTCTGTTGATTGATGTATGAGGAGATATCCTATACTATTATATCTATCTAGTATATTTGGATCTTGCTGTATGGCGTTGCTATATTTCCTTTATTTTTAGATGGAATGGCTCTGATGTACTGTTGTATGGTGGCTTGCATACATACTCATTTGTGTATGTAGTTGATCCCTTCGCCTGCCGATTACGCCGCCCGTTCTTGTCCCGATGTTTGGAAATGGTTGGGACGGCCGAAAGGTCTACCTGTGAGTGGCATTTGGGCCCCACCGTACTATTTCAACCATTTCTGATCATCCAGGCTTGTAACTAGGAGCGTAATTCACCGAGGTAGTTACAATTGGTATCAGAGCCATCCCGCCCTTCAGGGTCTCAGCCAAATGGTCGTTGTCTGTCTAGAAAATATTTTTGGTAGTTATGTATACTAGGGAAAAACAAAACGCGAGAGTAGGACTACTTCCACTTTTCTTCTTACCCACCCACCACCCTTTTTTGGTAAGGAAGTGTAACGTTTTCAATCCTCTTCTTAAAATTCAAACTAGGATTCACGTGTTCTGGGTTTCCGTAGTACCCTAGAAAGTGTGTGTGTGTGTGTGTGTGTGTAATTCCTTGTCTATCTGTTGCATCCAACATGTTATCTTTATCTGCCTTTGGTTATCAACTGTTGGTACATTCCATACTGACAGGCTTTTGCAAACCGGCGCGATCTGTCTGACTCCTTGTTAACCGGTGCCATCTTCTTAAAGGGTGCCCTTCCTTCTAGCAACTCCGCTTTCTCTGCAAAATCACTTATCAGGTAGAGAGGTAGAGTCGCTAATCTTGATTCGTTATCTGTTTTTGCGCATCTATTGGTATTTTAATGCCGAAAAATGCGGAAAATTTTTCTTTGATACATCTGTGCTTCCACACTTCTTTTCAGTCGTGTGTGAAACATTATCTATCTTCCTTTTATCAGCATCTCCATGCTAACTCATTCTTTTGTCACCGGCGCTTAATCCTGGAGTTTCTTTTCATCTCCTTTTCTCTTGGGCTAATTACATAACATGTGTCGATCCGATGCTGGTGATTGTAAATTAGTTCTCGGCATAGCTATATGACACTCATCGTGAGTGTAATATGGAAAAATGCTATAAACCGTCACCATCTGGAGGATACGGTTATCTCCTGTGATTTTGAGTACACCGTGATCATATCTATGCACATTCAAGCGTATTTGGCAATCCGGAGTTTATCAAGCACTACGGCGGTCTATCCTCTGTCCATCTTGCTGCACATCGTTTTCAACCCCATATCTGCACAATTCTCCTGGATACGAGGGAATTGCATCTTTTCGTCTCTGATAGTTTTGCTTAAGGTATGATCTATCATCTTTTCTTTATCCAAGATCTCTTTATCCTGTAACCGGTGGTCCGATCGACAATGTGAACCAGGTGACATCTCTTCTTCTTCCGAAGGACCAAATAATCTATTCTTCCAGTGCATCTTCTTCAACACGAACCCGTGCTCTTAATATTGATCTTTCTAAGAGCGTTGAGCTCAGAAAGTGTTTCGAGCATTTGTTCGTTTCTTCCGCCTCTTGAACTTGATATTCTGGGAATATCCTGTTAATCCATGGTGGTATATGTTGATAATATGCTTGCCTCTTCGATATCAATGGAAGGACATGGAAGATCATCCGTGTCTCTTTCTCTCAAGCTTCGTGAACACTGCCTGTGTGCAAAGGTCTCAAAGTGAGAACTCTGACTTTTTGAAGTCACCTATCTCGGCCACGTCCTTCTGCTAACTAGATCGCTTCAATTCTGGAATTAGCAACTCCATTGTTAATTCCATCTTACATCTTCAATCAAATCCGGAGTTGTTCCTTGTTGGCAAGTTATCATCGTCGTTCCGCTAAAGTTTTCCTCAACACCGCTAAGTCTCTCTCAATCTTTTCAAGAAGAACATGGAGTTCTTTCACCTCAGTCTCGTCAAGTGATATTTTGAAACCCTCTCGCTCTATCATCTGTGCTCAATCCACCGGAGGCCATGAAGACCTTCCAGATCTTGTTTTACTTCTGTGCAAGTGGTGCTATCTTTTTATTTATCTGTGGAATCTTGCAGTTGTCTCCGTGATCTCCCTTCATATCTTTCTGGTGGCTGGTTACTTACGATATGACGACAACATCATCACCCTTATCTATCTTGGATCCGGTGAATCGTTTGCATCTATCCTTGTGTTCTAACGGAGTTCCATGAGTTCTTTTTGTCAATACCTTCAGTCTGTTTCGGTAGTTGGGTTGCATGGTTTTCTTATTCATGTGCGGAGTAATGCTTTGAGTGCGGGATGGAGTAGCTACCATACCACTACTCTTATCATTCGCTCTCGTACATCGAATTGGTGAATTAATGTGATTTCACTCATTCCACGGAAGTTAGAAGTGGCCTTTATCCCTTGATACTTTTGCTTCCGTCCTTGTTTTCCCGGAGTGCTCTCTCGAAGAAAGTAATCAATAATATCTCGTTGGTGATCTCGTATTTTCCTACACGGAGCAAATCTACAGATGTCTGGTGGAACAAACGCAAACTCCTTTTGATCCTCGTCTTTCTACCGGCGCTCTACATCCCCAATCAAGATGAAAGGAAACTATCTCTCTCTTTGTTTCATAAATTCTTTTTCTGTGGTAAAGCCAGTTATGGTCGATGCCAACAGCCGCAAATCTATTGCGTTAGCCTCAGGGCTAAAGAAAGCAATAAGTATCTCTACAATAAACTCCAGATCCTCAATATCCTTTGCTTCTCGAGATTCCACCATGATCTAGCTTCACATCCGTCTCTGGAAGTTATATCCGCGCACCTCAATTGCGTGATCCTTTGGGTCTTACCGGCGCAAGAAGAATCTAATCCGGCGATGTCGAGCTAAATCTTTCTGTTGATATCAAGGGACTCTATTGTTTGAAGGCAATATTGTTTCCGTACTTCATTTCTCAAATCCGAGAGAAGTTACGATGCTATTGTCATAGTGGTTCAAAACCTCTCCAACCTAGTCTTCCGGCGACATAAAGATCCATCCTCTCTCGTATCGGTAAATCGTTAATCTTAACGGTGTGCCTTTCTATATCCAGGATACATCATCTTGTCCTTTCTTTCAAAAGTGGTACTATTCTTTTATCATGTTTCTTGAGAAAACCGGAGCTATGTCCATCCTATCCTTCTTGTCTCACGACAATCCTTCAACTCTTCTGACCATTGTTTCTCAAGCAAAACGCAAGACTCGCAACAAGTCTAGCAAGTTTTGCAAGGTGTAGTGGTCGCACCATTCCGTTGTTCATCAACTTGGGAACGTGAGGGTCACCTTCGTTCGAACACCCGCCTCTCCTTGTGTGGTTTTCTTTTTCCTAGGAATCTCGGGGCGAGATTCTTGTTTAGTGGGGGAGAGTTGTAGCATCCCAATTGTCTAACAATTGTAATGCTACTAGTCTAGTCTATATATATGGCTACTTCAATATATAATTGTTGCATCATCATTATATCATGCTCATGTCATCATGCCACCTTGCATTTGAGCATCATATAAAACCCTTTTTCATTTGGTTCTTATCGCATATGCATTATTAATTGTATTTGCCTCTTGATATTGTATTTGGGTCTTGATATATTGTTTAATGCCCAAGTTGAGTTGGGGGCATATCTTTTATTAACTCCACCACCTTTTCTTTCACCACCTTATAATTCCACCATCCAACTAAATATGAGTTTGGCACTTATTGGTTTTACCTCTAGCTCATGTGGGTTGGGATGGATCCAATTCTTGTCCACATGCTCTCATCTTAGCATCATGTTGTTTTCACCTCATTGATATATGAGAGCCACATGGCCACCTTTGCATGCCTTGTGAGTGGAACCTTTCTCCTAGCTTCCATATGGTTCATCATGGAATTATGCTAATGTTGGAATATTTCGGGACTATTGATCATCTAGTGGAACATACACACTAGCATGTCCCATTCTATTTCAAACATGGCTATCTCCATCTATTCCACTTGGAATTCTTTCTAGATTCTTTTGCTTGGGCCTTACTCCAATTTTGGGAATGCATAATAATAATGCCATGTAATAACATTGTTTTCACAAGAATCAACATGGCATTAAATATTTGCATGGGCCATGCAAGTACCACCTTTTTGCTTGTCATTTGGTTTTTACTTGGTTTGGTTGGATCATGCCATCTCTCAGCCATCTCTCCCTCCTTTAGCTTGATCTTATCTTGACCTTGCTAAAAACCCAAACCCTCATCCATCCCTCTCTTTTCCTTGTCTAGTTCTTGCTTGCTCTTTGCTTGATCTTGCTTGAGCTTGACAAAACAATAAAACCTCACCCCCATCTCTCTCTCCTCTCCCCTCTCCATCTCTCCTATCCTTGTTTGGTGTTGGTCACCTCATGCCAAGACCCTACCCCCCCTAATCACCTACCCATCATCACCATACCCCCTCTTCTAAAACCCTAATCTATACCTAATACAAACCCAAACCCTAAACCTATCTCTCTCTCTCTCGGTCTCTCTCTCTCTCTCACCTAGCTGGCCCCACCGGCCACCCTCTCTCCCTGGCCACCCACCCCTTCCCTAGCTACCCTCTAACCGAGCCTAGCTCCAAACCAAAACCCTACCCGAGGCTACCCCCTCTCCCTCTCGTGCTCTCTCTCTCTCTGCCCTAGGGGCCCCTCAACCCGAGCCTGCCCCTGCCCTTGGCCTCGCCCTCTGGCCCACCTGGTAGCCACCCCCCTGCCTGCCCTGCCCCTGCCGACCGAGCACGTGCTCGAGGAGAGGAGGAAAAAGGTGGCCGAGCCACCTTTTTACATCCACCTGCTCCCCACGGCACCCCGCGCCCTCCCTGCTTTATCCACCCCCCCTCTCTCACCCTGCTGCCTCCCAGATCCGCCCCGGAGCCTGCCCTCTCCTGCCCTTCCTCTCCACGACCGCCAGCAGCCGACGCCGGTCACCGACGTCTACCTCTGCCCCTCTTCGATCCAGCCGGCGTGGGCGACGTGGAGGTGGTCGAGGGATACGAGGAGGCTTCTCTGCTTCGACCAGTACCTGTCGCGAAGGAGGAGAAGGACCAGCGCCGGAGTACACCGACGAGCCGCCGCCAAACCCTAGATCGCCGGAGCGCCTGCTTCCCCGATGATCGCCAGCGCCCCAAGCCGATCCACGCCACCGACAGCCTCCCGGTGAGCTGCTGCACCTCGCTGACACCCTCCCGCCGTTTCTCTCTGCCTAGACGAGCGGATCCCGGCGACGAACGCCCTCTGTGCACGGCAGGGTCATCGTCGTCTGCGCTCTGTTCTTCGCGTAACCCTCATCTAGGCCGCGCCCACCTCTCTAGCACCAACCCACGAGCCACCGCACTGGCTCGCCCCCCCCAGCGCGTGTCGCACGTCCCAGGTTCGAGTCCCCGCTCCGGCCGCGCCGCGCACCGATCTGTCGATCGCGGCAGGAAGAGAAACAGTACGGCTGTGCCATTTTGCGTAAACCCCCCTGCATCTTTTTCTGCATCGACCCGCGGTCCACCTGGCCCACTAGTCAGCCGCCGCGAGATTCTTCCAGGAAACCCCCTGCCTTTTTATAACCCTTAACCCGCGCTCCAGCCTAGCCCCACCTGTCAGTTCCTGGGCCGCTCGCCTCTGTCGCGTGGGCCTATGGTTGCTGGTCCCACCTGTCTGCCGCAGAGGCTAGCGCAGCTCGCGGTGTAAAAATGTTTCTCCGCGCAGTGGAATCCCAGCCAGCAGAGAGGCCCACCCGTCAGCGTCTGTGTCTAGCTAATCCTGAGTAACAAAAGTATTTATCTGTTTCTGTTTTAAATTCAAATCTTTTCTAATTACTTCAAATTCAAATATATTTCTGTTTTAAATATGTTTTCAAATATTAATCCAAATAATACATATAATATATGTTTTCAAATCAGGAAAATATGAGGATTTCAAATATAGCCTTCAAAATATATTTTGAACACTTTATTTCCAAGTTTAATAAAATTACAACAAAATGCCCTTCCATTTTAATTAATTAATAACTTTTGATTTATAACTCCAAATTTAACAAATGATATGTCTAAAATGATTAGCTCGACGAGACCTTTCTGTTTATGCATTCCATGGTTTGATTTGCAGCATGCATCATATAAATATAAAGTGAACAGCAACTTAATTGTGAATAAAATGGGGCCAAAACTTAATAAAATGATTTAATCTTGTACTTCACACCTCACCCATGCCATGCTACTTTATTGCCATGCAAATTGTGCATCATTCATCATGGCATGATTGATTGCTTGTCGCATTTTAATTCATATGCTTGTGCACTTTATTTATGTTGGCCCTTGTTTGTTTGGTTCTTCTTCGAATAGACGCTGAGCAGGGGATATATCAAGAGAACCAGGAGCACTACCCAGATCCATCACTTGCTTCAACTGAGCTGCCAGGCAAGCACTACCACATGCTTGCATACATACAGTACCTATTGCCTCTATCTTATTCTTGCATCATTGAGTCGCGATTGCATTAAATTGAATCCCAAGTATTGCATAGCCTTTACTTTTAAACCCCACCGAAGCTTGTTCCTCCATCCCATGAGCCATTACTACAGGAGTTGTTTGAGCCATGCGAGTCGTAGAACAGCATGTGTAGGGTATGTGAGTGTCTGATGGATAACGAGGTGCCTATACAACTTAACCTGAGTAGTAATGGGATAACTAATGAAAGTGGCATCGGTGAGCCATATTCGCTATTTGGTTTTTCAGGCTCACTTGTGTCCCGTAAGACCCCGAGTACTTGATTCCTGTTCCAAGATTATTCGCGCTATCCACATCCGGGAGGCCTTATGGACCCTCCTGAGCCAGAGCTTGATTCATTCTTATTTCTTGGGGCCACAAACTAGTTTGAGGTTTTATTTACTATCCTGTACTTATGCCATGCTTTACTGCTTTATTTAAATTGTGCGAGGTACTGCACACTGTACTGTTTAGGAAAGCGGAGTGTTTTCGCGGTGTCGACAAGCCCAGTCACATTTTTGGGTTCCCAGTCGTTCACAGCCATTGACGTAAACCTTGAGTCCGTCTCGGAGTCAGCTAACTTCGTTGCGGGTAGCTCAATGGGGTGGCCCCCTGAAATATTTCTGAATCCTGTAATTGCTTTGTCGTGACTGCCTCGTTGGGTTTTGATTTGGTTTTTCCGAGGCATATCGAGTGTGTGTTGCTATTTGTGCACCCCTGCAGGGTAAAACTTTCAGAAAGCCGTGTCCGCGGTTATGGACGACTTGGAGCACAGTTTCTCGATCATAGACAAGCATAACTAAAGTACCGCTTCTAATTTGACTAGACTAGGTACCTGACTAGTAAATAGTACAACACTCATGGAATGGATAATAAAACTGCCAACGGATGGGAGGGGTTGTTTGTCCGCTTCCTCGTCGGTAAGCGAGGAGGAGGATGGATCTGTTAAGATTACCATTATAACTGTTATAACTGTTGATATTAATCCACAGACATCCGTCTATCTCTGGTTAGGCGGATGGTTAGCGAGTATCTATAGAATTGCTAGGGTTTACCTTTTGCTGCAATTGCGTCACCCCAGGTTGTGTCCCCTTTAGAGGCATAAAGACTTGCTGAGTACCCCTAGGGTCTCACACGATAAATTATTGGTTCAGATGAACAGGTACACTCGCAAGATGGATACTGGGTGGAAGAGACGGACGATGTGGGCAACGATCATTCGGTGTAGAGATTCCGGGAACGGGGATCCGTGAGATCTGTGGGCGGGATGTGCTTATTTATGGGGCATCTTATGCCGATTTGCTTCTTATCCATACTTGGATTTTGTCTTCCGCTTCCGCTTGATACTCTGTTGATTGATGTATGAGGAGATATCCTATACTATTATATCTATCTAGTATATTTGGATCTTGCCGTATGGCGTTGCTATATTTCCTTTCTTTTTAGATGGAATGGCTCTGATGTACTGTTGTATGGTGGCTTGCATACATACTCATTTGTGTATGTAGTTGATCCCTTCGCCTGCCGATTACGCCGCCGTTCTTGTCCCGATGTTTGGAAATGGTTGGGACGGCCGAAAGGTCTACCTGTGAGTGGCATTTGGGCCCCACCGTACTATTTCAACCATTTCTGATCATCCAGGCTTGTAACTAGGAGCGTAATTCACCGAGGTAGTTACACAAAGGATCTGCTACATTAAGTTCCGTATCTACTTTGCAAATCTTGACTTCACCTTTGTCAACTATCTTCCGGATGACGTGAAATCTAAGTTTGATGTGTTTGGCTGTGGAATGAGTTCTTGGTTCCCTTGCATTTGCAATAGCTCCCGTGTTATCACAATAGATTGTCACGGGGTCTTGTGCATTGGGAAAAACTCCTAGTTCGATGACGAAATTCCTTGGCCAAACAACTTCATTTGCTGCATCAGCTGCAGCAATGTATTCAGACTCCATTGAAGATTGTGCAACCACCGGCTGCTTCTTGCTCTTCCAGCTTACCGCCCCACCATTCACCAAGAAAACAAATCCTGTTTCAGACTTAGAGTCATCACGATCTAAGTTCCAGCTTGCATCTACGTAACCTGTTACGTTCAGGGCTTCATCATTTCCTCCATAGATTAGTAACATATACCTTGTTCTTCTCAGATACTTTAGGATATTTTTCACAGCTGTCCAGTGATCCGGTCCTGGATTACTCTGATATCGGCTCGTCAAACTAAGAGCCAATGCCACATCAGGTCGGGTACTAAGCATTGCATACATGATAGATCCTATTGCAGAAACATAGGGGACGTCAGACATCTTCTCTCTATCAGTGTCCGTTACGGGACATTGAGTCAACTCAAGTTGCAATTCTTCATCATAGGTGTAAAACCCCTCTTGGTGTTTTCCATTTTGAATCTCTTCAAAATCTTATCTATGTAAGTACTATGACTTAATGCTATTAGGTGTCTTGATCTATCTCTATAGATCTTGATTCCTAATATGTATGCAGCTTCACCTAGATCCTTCATGGAAAATTGGTTGCTCAAATACGCGTTCACGCTATTTATAAGATCCACATCGTTTCCCATGAGTAATATGTCATCCACATATACTACTAAGAAAACTACCGAGCTCCCACTCGCTTTCTTGTAAACACAGAACTCTTGTTGGTTTTGGATAAATCCAAAACTCTTGATCACTTGATCAAAACGTTGGTTCTAGCTCCGAGATGCTTGCTTCAACCCATAAATGGACCGTTGTAGCTTCCATACCTTTCCAGCATCCTTAGGATCGACAAAACCTTCTGGTTGCATCATATACAACTCTTCATCAATGTGACCATTGAGGAATGCGGTCTTGACATCCATCTGCCATATTTCATAGTCGAAATGTGCAGCAATTGCTATTAAAATCCTGACAGCCTTAAGCATCACTACGGGAGAGTAATTCTCATCATAGTCAACTCCTTGAATTTGTCGAAACCCCTTTGCGACTAGTCGAGCTTTGTGAATGGTTATATTACCATTCGCATCTGTCTTTTTCTTAAAGATCCATTTATTTTCCACGGCCTTGCGACCCTCTGGAAGATCCACCAAGGTCCAAACTTGGTTTTCATGCATGGATCCTATTTCGGATTTCATGGCTTCTAGCCATTTCTCGGAGTCAGCACTATCCATAGCTTCTTTGTAGTTTGCAGGTTCTTCCTGATCATCTAAGATGACATTCATTACAAGGCTATTGTACCAATCTGGAGTGGCACGAACCCTTGTAGACCTGTGAACCTCAGGAGTCTCGATGTCATTGTTTTGATCAACATCAATGGGCTCTTCCTCCATGTTGGAGAGCGGTTTTGGAATAGTTTCCGTTGCGCTACTCGGAATACGGAGACAAGGGTCAACAATTTCATCTAACTCTATTTTCCTTCCACTCACTCCTTTTGCAAGAAACTCTTTCTCGAGAAAGGTGCCAGTTTTTGCGACAAACGTTTTGCCTTCGGCTTGGTTATAGAAGGTATATCCAATGGTTTCCCTTGGATTTCCTACAAAGATACATTTTTCTGACTTGGGTTCGAGTTTGTCGGGCTGCAATTTCTTAACATATGCCTCACATCCCCAAACTTTCAGAAAAGACAACTTTGGCTTCTGCCCATACCATATCTCATATGGTGTTGTCTCCACGTATTTGGATGGTGCTCGGTTTAAAATAAAAGCGGCGGTTTCTAACGCATATCCCCAAAAAGACACAGACAAATCAGTTAAAGACATCATGGACCGTACACTATCCAATAGGGTCCGGTTACGGCATTCCGACACACCATTACGCTGTGGTGTTCCGGCTGGCGTAAGCTGTGGGATGATCCCACAGTCCTTCAAGTGCATGTTAAAATCATAACTCAAATACTCGCCTCCCCGATCTGATCGAAGGTGCTTGATTTTCTTGTTAAGTTGATTCTCTACCTCTTTCTGAAATTCCTTGAACTTTTCAAAGGTTTCAGACTTGTGCTTCATCAAGTAGATATATCCATATCTTCTCAAGTCGTCAGTAAAGGTAACAAAGTAACAATAACCATTGCGAGTTGAGACACTGATTGGTCCACATACATCTGTATGTATGATCCCAAGCAGGTCTACAACTCTCTCTACTATGCCGGAGAATGGTGTCCTGGTAATCTTGCCCATGGGGCATGGCTCACATGTATCAAGGGATTCAAAATCCAATGATCCAAGAAGCCCTTCTAAATGAAGCTTCTTCATGCGCTTTATGCCAATATGACCAAGACGGCAATGCCATATGTACATGGAATTATCATCACTGTGCTTACAACATTTAGCATCAACACAATGGATGTGTGTATCACAATCAAGATTAAGTAAGAATAAACCATCACATACAGGAGCATGAACATAGAAAACATCATTCATATAAATTGAACAACCATTTGTTCCTGATTTAAACGAATAACGGTCTTGCAACAAGCAAGACCCACTCACAATATTCATACTCAGTGCGGGTACATAATAGCATTTATTCAAAACCAATAATAATCCTGACGGCAGACGAAGATGCAGGGTGCCGACGGCCATCACTTCGACTCTCGAACCATTGCCGATGCGCATCGTCACCTCGTCCTTCCTTAGGCGCCTCCTACTCTGCAGATCCTGCTGAGAGTTACAAATATGAGCAACATATCTGGTATCAAATACCCAGGTGTTACTCCTGGCGCTAGTAAGGAATACATCAATAACATTTATATCATATATACCTTTGTCTGGAATGGCTATCTTGCCAGCTCGCTTGTCTTCAAGGTACTTGGGGAAGTTGCGTTTCTAGTGCCCATCCCCTTTGCAGTAGAAGCACGAAGTGCCGGGCTTAGGGCCAGGCTTGGCGGCCTTTGAGGTGGTGGGAACAAGCTTGCCATCCCTCTTAGGCTTCTTGCCCTTGCCTTTTCCCTTTTGCCCCAGTTTCTTAAAGTTGGTGGTCTTGTTGACCATCAACATCGTGTGTTCCTTCTTGATTTCAACCTCAGCAGTTTTGAGCATGGCGAACACCTCAGCAAGGGTCTTAGTCATCCCTTGCATGTTGTAGTTCATCACAAAACCCTTATAGCTAGGAGGCAACGAATGCAGCACCCTATCTATAGCGAGTTCCTTCGGGATTTTGCAATCCAGGGCGTTTAAGCGTTTAACGTAGCTAGACATTTTGACCACGTGCTCACTAATACTGCTGTGCTCTTCCATTTTAGCAGAGAAGAAGAGCTTAGAAGCATCATACTTCTCTGCACGAGCTTGTGGAGCAAAGACAGCCTTGAGATCCTCAATGATCTCAAAAGCATTCATCTTCTCAAAACGCTTTTGAAGCTCCGGCTCCATGGCATAGAGCATTCCGCTCTGGATGAGGGAGAAATCATCCGCCTTGGACTACCAGACATTCTTTTCGTCCTCAGAGGCGGAATCTGCAGTCTTAGCCAGAAGCTTAGCCTCGATGACATAAGTCAACTTGTAGGGGACTAGGAGGATCCTAAGATTGCGGAACCATGCGGTGAAGTTGGTTCCATCAGTTTTTAGCTTGTCCTTCTCGAGGAAAGTGCTAAGGTTGAAGATCGGTGGGCGAGACATCTACAAAGGAATTTGCAAAGTATTTAGAATATGTTCATAATAATGAGTTCAAATTTTAATAAAGGAACTCCCACTTAAACGAACATCCCTCTACTCGTTTAGTGATCACATGATCCCTATCCCCTGCACCTCCCCCGATCATCACGGCCATTAGTGCAGTATCAAAGGTGGACATTCCCTAATGTCGATCACATCAACTATGTGATTCATGCTCGACTTTTCAGTCTCTTGTATTCCGAGGCCATGTCTGTACATGCTAGGCTCGCTAGTTCTAACTCATGTGTATTCGCAGTGCAACATGGCTTACACCCACTATATGCGAACGTAGATATGTCTGACACCCAGGCTTGTCACCCTGGATCGCCTCATACCGAAGAACTTTCTTGGTGGTGCACACACAAGGGGAATACGATAACTGGAATACTATGAGAGATTATCTTATTATGCTATTGTCTAGTAAGTATACCACCACAATAAGTAATACTTCTAAAGTGAAGTGTTATGACATGGTTATAGCTTTGTGATCATTATCAATAGCTTCAATGAGAGTTTCACAAACTTGTCATTGCCATGTTTGATACTTCCCCCTATGCAATAACAAATATAGATGCTTCTACATTGACTATTGCATGTTTTACGCGGCTTTAGGGCTTTCACAGTAGAACCCTTTCCCACCTACGAACGTCGAGCCACAACATGGATTCAATGCTTGCCGTTCTTCTTCCATTTTCAGGGCCCTCTAATGTCAATGCCATATCAACTACTATAGAGAGACAAACACCCCCCTAAGCCACTTTGATTTGTGGACCAGTCTCGTGAATCACCACGTGAGGTCGGTTGGGGGCCGCTTCATCAAACAGTGCCGCGATATGATGAATAACACTAAAGAGGGTAGCAACTAGAGAATCAATGCCCACATATTGCTATGTGTTCTATCCATATGGCATGTCTACCCATAGACCCGCTCTGATACCATTGAAGGGTTCCGTAGCAGAAAACAAAAAAATTCTATCTACTCGAACACTAATACCAGGATCTATACTATGTAGACATAAGTAACGGAGAAGGAATTAGTATTCATACCTTTGCAGAGAGAGGCACGCCTTATGCAGGAAGGCGTATATTGATGAAGACGAGAAGCACCCCAAGTGTGGTGCCTCCGAAGTTCGTCACACGTCCGGTGTAGTGGACGTCAACCGGGCTCCGATCCAGTCGAGCAGCGGAAGAAGTAGATGCCGGATCGCCGATCACACGACGGTAGTGTGAAGGTGGAGAACTCAACCACGAGGTCCTCCCCAATATTACGGGGAAGTCCTCAGTAGAAGAGAGAGAGAGAATGAGATGAATGGGTGTGTTCCAAGGGGAGGGGGGGGGACCCCTTTATATAGTAGGAGGAGGGAGCACCACCCAGGGGCCAGGCGGTGTGGGACTAATGCCCACACCCGCCAGCCACCATGGGGCAGCCGCCGGCCCTAGGTGGGCCCCACTCGGGTGGCCCACTAGCCCTAGGCCGGCTGGCCCCCACCCCCTAGGCGCCTTGCCGACTTGGGCCTCCCTTCGGGTGAGGCCCATTAGCAATATAGTGCCTTCACAAATAAAATAAAATATATATTTAATATTAATTCTCCAATTAGCATTCAAATACACATATTATATTATTCCTTCACTCTAGAACATCTTCCGATCTCCGTCGGATGTTATTGAAACTGTTCCGGTTCCTCTATTTCTCATACGATACATCATCTACCCAAAGCGTCCCCACCCTTAATCGTGACATCCTTCGGTTCGGAAAGACTCCGGACATGATAGAGATCACTCTCATATCAATGATCAACAGAGGGACCTGGGTGGCCATGTGACCCCCGTGTGTTTCACGAATACAATCGCTCGAACCGTGAGATAGTCGTTCCCCATTCCCTTTGTCATACGATACCTAATTCATCCGAGACTTGATCTTCGGCATCTTTATACCTTAGTTCGATCTCTTTGCCGATGAACTTGTTTTCTCATTATCATGTCGTTGCATTCCATGACCTAGTCACATGATTGCAAGCTTCATTAATGCAACCTCACCGAGATGGCCACATGTATCTGTCCGTTACATGGACTAGACAAATCCTGGTCTTGATATGTACTCCTCTACGCATTCCTTCGGAAAACCTGAGTGGCACCTTTTTGATCACCCTGTTACGAGATGATTCTTGATAACCATCTAAGCTTCTTCAAGAATGGTGATTTGCATTACCTCACAGTCAAAGGATCAGGTTGCGAGGTTCTCTGTGTTTTATCATCAATGGTGAACTTTGTAACTAGATGTCATTATGATATAACGGTCGGATGTTTGTCTATCATGTTATTTAACTAATAATATGACCTCATTGTCAGTTGGCATAAATGCCCATGGTCTTGAAACATAGACCATCCTCATGACCAATGAACTAGTTCACTAGAGGTAACTAGAGACACGGTTTGTTTACATACCACACGTGTATTAACGTTTCGTATTAACACAGTTATAGCACAGTATGAAATGTATTATGAACATATAGGAAGTATATCAAATAATACACTTTATTATTTGCCTCTAGGGCATAACTCCTTCATAGTGGCCATTCTTAGTTCTATGTGCATTGTCCCAAGACTAGTTGATTGATGCATAACTTGATATTGCTTGTTTTAAACTATTTGTATCTAGTCACTCTTATGAACTTTGAAGGTGTCCTATGCATTTATATTTGCTACTCTATGAGGGACGAGCTGAATACTACTATGCTATGTTTTCTTTATGTGAAACAAACAAACATCTCCCAAAGCATTGTTATTCATAAATCTTTTGTTTGTGCCTTTTCATGTTGCAACATAGTTTCTTTGTCTTATTGCTAGAAATTTATCTTTCATGCTATGTTTAAGTACTATGATCCCAGCTATCATTGTTTTACAAATACTTTGATCAAGTTTATGATGGTGCATGTCACCTAAAAAATTATTCTTTCTTTTTTATCACTTACCTACTCGAGGACGAGCAGGATTTAAGCTTGGGGATGTTGATACATTGCAAATGTATCTATAATTTTTGATGTTCCATGCTTGGTTTTATCTACTTTCTTATGTTTTGTCCACACTTTGGAGTACTTTTCATATGATTTCTTGGACTAACTTATTAACAAGATGCCACAGTGCCAGTTGCCTGTTTTTTGCTATTTTTGGTTCCAGGAAGTTAGAAAATGAATATTCTCGGAATTGGACAGGACAAAAGCCAAAGTTACTATTTTCCCGGAAGAGTCACGGAGCTAGAAGGAGAGTCGGAGAGGGGCCACAAGGTGCCCACACCCCCCAGGCGCGGGTAGTCCCAGGCCGCGCCAGGGCATGGTGTGGGCCCCCTGGCTAGCCATCAACCTTGCCTCCTTCGCCTATATATTCCCCCCGAGGCAAAACCCTAGATAGTCAATTAGAAATCCACAAAGAGTTTTGCAGCGCCGCTGCCACCGAAGGGGAGATTCGAGGGACAGAAAGTCTCTATTCCGGCACCCTGCCGGGACAGGGAAGTGCCCCCGGAGCCATCTCCATCGATCTACACCACCATCTTCATCACCGTTGCTGATTCCCATGACGAGGAGAGAGTAGTTTTCTCTCGAGGCTAAGGGTTCTACCGGTAGCTATGTGTTCATCTCTCTCTCTCTCTATGCATGATCTTATTGAGATCATGAGCTTTGTAATCAAGTAGATCTACCTTGCTACTCAAGTTCTTTAATAGATCTCTGCTCTCCCCATGTGTGTGAAAGTGATAGCGTGCACACCATGGTGGCACTTAGGCTAGAGAATACAAATACTTGTTATGAGTTATATTTGGAGTTAGACTCATCTAGTACTCAAGGTGACAGTGTGGGGTTTTCTAGATGGGAAAGATGAACTTTGAGTTGTGTTGTTATATCCCTACCATCGATTAGATTGTTCAACCGGAGAGTAGTTAAGAGTAGTATCATAAAGAAGAATATATTTATATGAGAGTGTTCACTAGTGAAAGTATGATCCCTAGGCCTTGTTTCTAAGCATTGATACACCGTTTGCAATTAGATTTATTACATGTTTGCTTGCTTCCTTCTTTATTTCAGTTTGCCTTTAGTCTCTTCCACGCCATCAAGTTATTTTATAGCACCGTTATCTTATATCCACACCACTTGTATTTCACTATCTCTTTGTCGAACTAGTGCACATATACACCTGACAAGTGTATTGGGTGTGTTGGGGACACAAGAGACTTCTTGTATCTTGATTGCAGGATTGCTTGAGAGGGGATACCTTTGACCACTTCCTCCCTGAGTTTGATAAACCTTGGGTAATCCACTTAAGGGAAAACTTGCTGCTGTTCTATGAAGCTCTGCACTTGGAGGCCCAACTACTGTCTACAAGAATAAAAGTTCATAGACATCAACTGGACATAAAAGCTGAAAGTTCTCCTCTTTTTGAGAAAGAAAAAATGTCTTTGCGGTGTGCCAATGACCAAGTTGCAAAGTTGAGACATGCTGAGGAATCTAAATGGGCGCAAAGGGCTAAGGTTAAACACATTCAAGAGGGAGGAAATATTACTAAATATTTTCATTTGATTGCCAATGGTAAACATATAAAAAAGAAAAAAATTCAACTAGAACAAGAAGAAGGAACCATTGTTGGGGAGGATAATTTGAGAGTCTACATCTCTGACTATTAAAAAAATCTTTTTGGGGAGCCGACTCCCAATAATTTTACTCTTATGGAGGGCAGGAATAATGATATTCCCCAGGTGGCGCAAGATGAGAATGAGATCTTAATTTCTGGTTTTACCGAACAAGAAGTTTTTGATGTAATTTCCTCGATGGAGCATAACAAATCTCCTGGTCCTGATAGATTTCCTGCGGAATTCTATCAAACATTTTGGGCAGTAATTAAAGCTAATCTTATGGCTCTCTTTGCACAGTTGCAAACAGATGACCTGCCTCTCTTTAAACTCAACTTTGGAGTGGTTACTTTGCTGCCCCAAAAGGAGAATGCAGTCCAAATACAATAGTACAGACCCATTTGTCTCCTCAATGAGAGTTTTAAATTTTTTATTAAGGTTGCAACTAATCGTATTTCTGTGATTGCTCACAAGATAATTAGACCTACTCAAATGGCTTTCATGCCTGGCCGGCACATTCTTGAAGGAGTGGTCATTTTACATGAGACCATTCATGAGATTCAAAGGAAGAAAATGGATGGGATTTTATTTAAAATTGACTTTCAGAAAGCCTATGATAAGGTTAAGTGGCCTTTCTTATAACAAGTACTTCGCATGAAAGGGTTTGATCCTGTCTGGTGCAAGTGGATAGATAATTGTGTACGTGATGGGAGTGTTGCCATTCATGTGAATGATAACATAGGTCACTATTTCCAGACTAAAAGGGGTTACGGCAAGGTGATTCACTGTCCCCTATGCTTTTCAATATTATTATGGATAGGCTTGCTATTCTCATTGCGCATGCAAAAGAGAATGGCCAGGTAGCTAGATTGATACCCCATCTAGTCGAGGAGGGAGTGTCTATTCTATAATATGCTAATGACACAATTTTGTTCATGGAACATGATTTTCAGAAGGCAGTAAATATGAAAGTCATTTTATGCATCTTCGAACAATTGTCTGGCTTAAAAATAAACTTTCACAAGAGTGAAATTTATTGCTTTGGTAATGCGGTGGCACATGAACACATCTACAAGGAAATTTTTGGGTGTGAGTCTAGGTCTTTACCGTTCAGATACCTTGGGGTACCTATACATCACAGGAGACTTAGAAATTCCGAATGGAACCCGGTTGAAAATAGATTTGAGGGTGAATTGGGATGTTGGCAAGGGAAATTATTATCTTATGGGGATAGGCTTGTTTTAATAAATTCGGTTCTATCGAGTTTGCCCATGTTTATGCTATATTTTCTTGAAATACCAAAGGGTGTAAGGAAAAGGTTAGACTTCTATCATTCACGATTCTTTTGGCAAAGTGATGAACATAACAAGAAATATAGACTAACTCGATGGAATATTATTAGTCGCCCCAAAGATCAGTGTGGTTTAGGGATCGAAGTGCTTGAACTAAAGAAAAATGCCTTTTAAGCAAATGGTTATATAAATTGTTGTCAGAAGAATGGGTTTGGCAAGAGATACTTCATAATAAGTATTTGTCAAACAAAACTTTGGCACAGATTGAGGCCAAGCCAACTGATTCACCTTTTTGGAAAGGACTAATGGGAGTAAAAGATGAGTTATTTTCTAGAGGAACTTTTGAAATAGGTGATGGGAAAGACATTCGTTTTGGGGAGGATGCTTAGTTAGGAGAGGGGCCTCTTAATCAACAATATCCCTCGCTATACAATCTGGTGCATATGAAACATGTTTCTATTCATTCAGTATTGTCTCACAATCCTTTAGACATCAATTTTAGGAGGAATCTATCTGGAAATTCTTGGGTTGCATGGCTGCACCTTTGTGAGCGACTGATGGGAGTAACTCTGAATCATGAGCATGATAGTTTATTATAGAGTTTAACTGAGAATAAGGTATTCACGGTTAAGTCTCTGTATAGGGACATTATGAATGGGCATCCGCGCTTCCACACAAGATATCTTTGGAAGATTAAAATCCCTACAAAATGTAACACCCCAGTTTTAGCTAATCATATTTAGGGTTTGTTTGTGCATTCATGAGCATCATATTTTAAAAATGCATGTAAAGAAAAATTGATGAACAACCTAAACCCTAACCCTTCCTCTCTTTTTGAAATCCATTCAAAAGGGTTTTGAATATTTTGAGAACTACAAAAGTTGTGAAGCCTAAATTGTTACAAGGGCCTCACACTATTTTAAACTCTTTACAAAATTTGTGGCATTCTTGAGATGCCCCAAAACAATTTTGAAATTAATTTACAAATGGAAAAGGGAAAACAGATATTGAAAAATGTTTTAGCTAAAAAAAGAGCTAGCAGCAGAGAAGGCCACAACCCACCTCTTCTCCCCTCTAACTGTTGCTCACGTGCACAAGCCAGCAGCCCCGCGTGGCCCACCTTTGGCATAGCAGCAGCCCACTAGCCCGGTACACCTTCGACGTCATCTTCTCCTCTGTGACGCAAAGTAGCTCGGTGGAGCTGCCGATGCCGTCCGCCGCGCAGAAGCGTCGCGATGCCCGCCGCCGACGCCCTGCAGAGATAAGGAGGCCACGAAGACCTGCCGAGCTGTGCTCCTCTTCGCCTCATCCTCTCCCTCCCTTCCTGGAGCTCTCCCTCTCCCATTCTGTGAGCTCCCGAAACCCTAGCCGCCCAGATGCCGCTCGTCGTCGTTGCTCTGAGCCGCCCCGTGATCAGACGAATAGCCTAGGAGCTTCGCCATGATCTCCTATGTCTCCCTGCAAGAGGAATCAAGCCTGCGTATCCCCCATCGACTGTGCCGAGCTCTTCTTCCCGAAGTACGGCTACCACCTCCATCGTCAATCGCCACCGTCTCTGATCGCACCTTGCCTCGCCGTCACCATCAGCTTGCTCAGGGTGAGCTTGCGACCCCTCCCATTCCATCTATTCGCCTGAGCATAGTCCATAGCACTATCTCGTTGTTCATCACCGTCCACCACCGTGATAAAGCTCACCGCCGGTGAGTCCGGTGACCAAATGACCCGACGCCGACACTTTAAGGTCTCCCGCGAAGAGGCGCGTAGAACACGCCCTTCTGCCGAGCCCTCTATGCTCTCCCGCGATCGATCCATGCTCGACCTAGGAGAAATCCCAACGGTGGCGTCACACCGACGTCACAATGACGTTAGCGCGTGGTCAGTGTGGTCAACCGGCCGTGGGCCTCTCTCCTACTGAGGTCGATGCTGAGGTGGCCTGGGGCCCTTCGGTCAACCACTTTGGCTAGGTGACACCCAAGTGTAAAAAGTTTCTAGGTTGTTTTAATAACTTCATAAATGGTTTAATAATTCTAGAAATTGTTTAAATATGGTTAATTCAATAACTAATTATTTATAAGTCAGAAAAATATGTATAATATATCAAAATGTTCAGAAAAATGAGATCTTCACAATAGACTCATAAGCATGCATTGTTCAGCAACTTTCATTGCAAGATAATTAGAAGAATCAATCAACCCCCATAGGTGATTCCGGGGGTCTCTCCTATATTAGGGTTTGCACCCCTCGAACGCCGCTTAAATTGCCAAGCATGTTTTAGGATTATATTTGAATTCCGTTTAACTTGTCATATCATCATCCTTGTTTGAGCATTGCATTGATGCCATTTTTTGATTGTTGTTTTCCCTTTCTTTCCGGTGTTTGGTTCTTCCCGGTAGAATATGATATCGAAGATCAATACTTGGCCAACTATAATCAAGTAAAGTACAAGACTTCTGAAGATATATTTGGGTATCAACAAACAAGGCAAGCATAGCCCCACCATTATACAATCCTATGGTTTCAAAAGCATTTCAATTCTTGCCATAATGCATATGATTCTACTGTGGTCTTTTATCGATAGATAGAGTATCCTATTTGTTGCATTACTCCCTTTGAGCTTATATTACCTGATCCACTGCTCCTAGCATAACTAGGTTTGGCTTGTGTGCACTGCTAGAACTACTATCTATGTCTTGCTTAGCCATGCTTAGCTATTAGTTCTGGTTCATCCAGCTGATGTATCAGATGCAAAGAATCTAGTATGACAGTAGAACAAAGTATACTGATAAGGTGAGATCAGTACTAAAGGTTAAACATGCTAAGGCTTGTATGGGAGGCCACTATGGGATGTGATTTTTGTAGTCCCATGATTGCCACCACTAGGATACGAGTTCTTGCCTTTGGACCAAGACGAGCGTACAGCCACATAGGGCTTGGGAACCCCTCCGCTGATTAACTTGCCTAGTAGATTCCATGAGTCACATAGTTCGGGCATTCCATTCGACATGTGCATATAAAATGTTTTGAAAGATTTCGCGGGTGAAGGTGCATCATAACAGGTAGATAAGCGTGGCCGGGGTTGCTTGGGGTCGATGGATCCCCTGGTAAACTAACCCCGACTCACATCTCTAGGAACCGGCTTGGGGACTTGACCCGTTATGGCGGAACCCTCCTTAGGGCGTGACTCATGGTCTCAGCGAAAGCAAGGTAAAGGTTGTGGCTAACCACCCTGTGTCGGCCTTCCAAGGAAGAGGGATAATCATTGTGGCATTAAGAGTTGGTTGGTACGTGTGGGTAAAGTTGTGCACCCCTGCAAGGTTAAATCTTTTTGAAAAGTCGTGTTCATGGTTATGAATGCTTGGTGACTGAATTCTAAGATCATAGAGAACTTTGAACTAATCCTAAAACTTGGTAGATCAACTTGTGCTTAAGGATGCTTCCTCATGGGTACAAGGGGGTGATCCTAGTTGTGATATGAGTATTACTTTGTTGGATATCAAGATGATGATCAATTCTTCGGAGATGTCGCTCTCTTATCCCCTTTCAAAATATTTTGATTAGACGAGCTTCTTCTCTCTCTTGTTTTATAAACAAAGATGGCTTTATGCAAAATAACCCCACCAGCCATAAGTCTTGCGGAGTACATCTTACACTCACCCTTGCTTTGTTGATACTTTTCTAGTAGAGTAGGTGTTTCCCTAAACACGAGTTTGGTACGACATCAACATCGACGAGTAGCTTGGGGTTCCCGGCCGATAGCCTGGAATCTATGGACTGGGACGTCATCGTTATGCTTCAGGCCTCTTAGGCCATTTGTTAAGTTTGCTATACTTAATAGCATAATTTGCCTTCCATTGTTTGATGTTTGTGGTCAGTGAGTTCTTCTTGTAATATGTTGGTTCTTCGCTCAGTTATGAGCTTGCTGTAATAATTTTTGTATCGCAGGGTTACTGCTGTGTTACCGATTTCTCACTGGATATCCTCGAGCTCTAGGTTAAGCTTATGTCAGGCTATGGTCTGGATTTGTTTAACCCTGATCCCGGGGGTGTCACACAAAAGTCAAAATTTTCATATGGTTTCGTAATAATAAAGTGCTTTTGACTAAAGATAATCTTGCTAAGAGAAATTGAAATGGCTCTAAAAAATGCTGTTATTGTGACGAGGGCGAAACGATTGAGCATTTATTTATTACGTGTCTGTTTGCAAAAATCATCTTGTGTATGATTTATTGCACATACAATTTACCACCTCCTACCAATATCACTAATATGTTTCGAAATTGGTTGAATGGAGTGGATACGGCGAATAAAAATAGGATACGTATTGGCATTTCGGCTATATATTGGTTAATATGGAAATGTCGAAATAACTGTATTTTTAACAAAACGAAAGTTTCATCTTTTTTGCAGGTTATCCTTCTGGCGGTGCGTTGGATTCAGATCTGGACTTTCCTCTTACCAGAGCATCTGTGGCAACCCATGGTTTCCGGGTGCACCCGTCTTGTGATAGTTACTTCGGATTTTTTCAGCTAGGCTTCGTGGCGTCATTCTAGTAGACTGACAGATCTCTAGCTACTGTTTGGTTTCTCGTGTGAGAACTCCTGCTTGTTTTAGATGGTTGGTGTTTGTATCAACCTTATCTGATGTTTGATTTATAAAGACTTCTGGCTTGAAACTTTAGATTTTTTAATAAAAGGCTGTGTGCATCCTCTAAATGCAGAGGCCGGGGTATTCCCCATTTCGAAAAAACATGGTGTAAAAGCAAAATGAGAGGCTTCAATTCGATACATGAAGTCGTATGCTTGCTCGGCTTACCTACGATATGCAATTTCTCATCCAATATTTCTAGAACTTAACTTATGCCTGCTCGGCTTACCTGCGATATGAAATTTCTCATCCAATATTTCTAGAACTTAACTTATTCAAAGATTAATAAACATAGGACATGAAAATCCAGTATTTGGTGTACGGAGGCTTCATACATTTGTAGATAGAATTGATATGATAACCACAATTGATGTGTCATTAGATGATAAGTAATTATCAAGATTGAACTTTTCTAGCATGATTTCTTACAGAATGGAGAGAATGTAAAAAAACACAGTTACAATAATTAAATTCAATCCCAACCTCATCGTACGGATTGACATATACAGGTAAGAATCCACTTTACCAGTTTACCTTCCCTTTTTTGCTAATAGTTTTACCTTGAATCCATGGATGAAAGAATCTAATAAATTTAATACAAATATGAGTGTGGGAGCTCCTTGAGTAAGAGTGTAGACAAAATCCATATGATAGCCAAAGCATCCGACACAAATTCTTCTATGCTTCCGGTGCGAAATTATACAAAAAAAAATCTAGGTGAAGTCACACGAATGTGCGTAGAGAGAGAGAGAGATCAACTCTAGGTTGGGAACGGCCTTACCAAACATCTCCAAAACCGCACTTTCATCCTCAAAAAGGGATGCCTCTAGGGTCATGGAAACACATGTGCTTGCAACTTAGTGAAAGCCGACGACCGCAATGGCGTCCTTGTCACCCACATGCCATCGGGTGTAGATCGACGATGACCTCGGCAGTACCGAGGCCACCTCCGAAGAACCCCATCAAGCAAACTCGATTCCGTACATGAAATCATGGATGTGGTGGTGCTAAGCACGGGCACTGGCGGTGGTTGAGACGGGGATCAAAGGGGACGAGGGTGGAGATGGGGAACGAAGGGGCGGTGGTGGAGAGGGGGATAGAAGGGGAGGAGGTGGAGATGGGGATTGAGGGGGTGGTGGTGGTGGAGACGGGTATGGAGGAGGCGTTGGTGGAGATCAGGATTGAGGAGGTGGCCGTCTTGGTGCTGGACTACAAGGAGGAGAGGTCGCGGGCACATGGCCTTGGCGGAAAACGTTTTGTCGTGGGAATGTTGATGAAAGAAACGACATATAGGTGGAGACAGAACACGAGATTCTTTTTAGGTAGTAGAGATAGAGATACAGATATAGTATATAGATAGATATAGATATAGATATAGAGATATAGAGATAGAGGTTGTTTTCCCAAGCTACTTTGAATACAACAACAATATTTCTTCATAACAAAAGAGGTAGCGAGTGGTAGTCTTAAGGACCGCGCTAAGCATCCCCGAGATGATGGAATCGCCCCATCGTCCTGGTCGCCAGCCATCCGATGAGGTCATACTGGGCCATCCGTTCGGGTCAAGAGCATGCATGTTTCCTGTACGTGCTCAACAAATGACCCACCCCCCTTTTTGGCACCTCTTCTTCTCTCTCACGGAAAACTCTAGCCACCGTCGACTCCTATCCCCGCCCCCTTCTGTTGAGGGAAAACCTCTAGGGTGGCCCGATCTTTCACGAATCCCACTCAAATCGAGGATGGAGTGCGGGGGAAGGAGAGGAGGATGAACACGATGAACTCACGCACGAAGAACGTGATCAACACACACACGCAATACCACGACATACACCAATAGCTTACGCCGGTGGTGACGGGTCCGGCGCAATCCCTAGGATCGGCGTTGGGTGGAGGACTCTCTCTCGAACCGGCACGGCGAGATGGGAGACTCGGTGACATCTTGACGTCTAGGT
The DNA here is from genome assembly GCA_916181665.1 of Avena sativa. Classification (NCBI taxonomy): domain Eukaryota; kingdom Viridiplantae; phylum Streptophyta; class Magnoliopsida; order Poales; family Poaceae; genus Avena; species Avena sativa. The sequence continues at coordinate 224,877,988 of OV702286.1, forward strand.
AACGTAGTGGATCCATATGTGGTTTGTGAAAAAACACACATTCAAGGACTCTAGTTGTGGTTAATAAAAAGTACACACATGCAATGACTCTAGTGGATCCATATGTGCTTTGTGAAAAGAACACACATGCAATAACAGTGGTGGATCCATGTGGTTTGTGGAAACAACAGACATGCAATGACTCTATTGGATCCATATGTGCTTAATGAAAAGAACACACCTGCAATGACACTGGTGTATCCATATGTGGTTTTTGAAAAGATAACACATTCAATGACTCTAGTTGTGGTTCATGAAAAGAACACACATGCAATGACACTTGTGAATCCATGTGGTTCATGAAAATAACACACATGCAATGACTCTGGTGGATCCATATGCTTTATGAAAAGAACAGACATGCAATAACTCTGGTGGATCCATATGTGGTTTGTGAAAAGAACACACATGCAATGACTCTGGTTGATCCATGTGGTTTATGAAAAGAACAACCATGCAATGAATCTGGTGGATCCATATGTGGTTTGTGAAAGAATACACATTCCATGACTCTAGCTGTGGTTAATGAAAAGAACACGCATGTAATCACTCTAGTGGATCCATATGTGCTTTGTGAAAAGAACACACATGCAATGATAGTGGTGGATCCATGTGGTTTGTGGAAAGAACATACATGCAATGACTCTAGTGGATCCATATGTGGTTAATGAAAAGAACACACATGCAATGACACTTGTGGATCCATATGTGGTTTGGGAAAAGAACACACATTTAATTACTCTAGTTGTGGTTCATCAAAAGAACACACATGCAATGATATTGGTGGATCCATGTGGTTCATGAAAATAACATACATGCAATGACTCTAGTGGATCCATAAGCTTTATGAAAATAATAGACATGCAATGACTCTAGTTGTAGCTTAGGATAAGAACACACATGCAATGACTCTAGTGCTAGTTTAGGATAAGAACACACAGGCAATGACTGTGGTGGATCCATATATGGTTCATGAAAAGAACACACATGCAATGACTCTGGTGGATCCATATGTGGTTCGTGAAAAGAACATACATGCAATGACTCTATTGGATCCATATGTGGTTTGTGAAAAGAACACACATGCAATGACTCTAGTTGTGGTTCTTGAAAAGAACACACGTGCAATGACACTAGTGGATCCATGTGGTTCATGAAAATTAGACACATGCAATGACTCTAGTGTATCCATGTGCTTTACGAAAAGAACACACATTCAATGACTCTAGTGCTGGTTTAGGATAAGAACACACATGCAATGACTCTAGTGCTGGTTTAGGATAAGAACACATGTGCCATGACTCTAATGGATCCATATGTGGTTCATGAAAAGAACACACATGCAATCACTTTAGTGGATCCATGTGGTTTGTGAAAAGAACACACATGCAATGACTCTAGTTGATCCATGTAGTTTATGAAAAGAACAGACATGCAATGACTCAGGTGGATCCATATGTGGTTTGTGAAAAGAACACCCATTCAATGACTCTAGCTGTGGTTAATGAAAAGTACACACATGCAATGACTCTTGTGGATCCATATGTGCTTTGTGAAAAGAACACACATGCAATGACACTGGTGGATCCATGTGGTTTGTGGAAACAAAGACATGCAATGACTCTATTGGATCCAGATGTGGTTAATGAAAAGAACACACATTCAATGACACTGGTGTATCCATATGTGGTTTGTGAAAAGATAACACATTCAATGACTCTAGTTGTGGTTCATGAAAAGAACACACATGCAATGACACTTGTGGATCCATGTGGTTCAAAAAAATAACACACATGCAATGACTCTGGTGGATCCATATGCTTTATGAAAAGAACAGACATGCAATAACTCTGGTGGATCCATATGTAGTTTGTGAAAAGAACACACATGCAATGACTCTAGTTGATCCATGTGGTTTATGAAAAGAACAGCCATGCAATGACTCTGGTGGATCCATATGTGGTTTGTGAAAAGAATACACATTCCATGACTCTAGCTGTGGTTAATGAAAAGAACACACATGCAATGACTCTAGTGGATCCATATGTGCTTTGTGAAAAGAACATGCATGCAATGACAGTGGTGGATCCGTGTGGTTTGTGGAAAGAACAGACGTGCAATGACTCTAGTGGATCCATATGTGGTTAATGAGAAGAACACACATGCAATGACACTGATGGATCCATATGTGGTTTGTGAAAAGAACACACATTCAATTACTCTAGTTGTGGTTCATGAATAGAACACACATGCAATGACACTGGTGGATCCATGTGGTTGATGAAAATAATACATATGCAATGACTCTGGTGGATCCATATGCTTTAAGAAAAGAATAGACATGCAATGACTCTAGCTGTGGTTTAGGGTAAGAACACACATGCAATGACTCTAGTGGATTCATATGTGGTTCATGAAAAGAACACACATGCAATGACTCTAGTGGATCCTTGTGGTTTGTGAAAAGAACATACATGCAATGACTCTAGCTGTGGTTCATGAAAATAACACACATGCACTGACTCTGGTGGATCCATATGTGGTTTGTGAAAAGAACAGACATGGAACGACTCTGGTGGATCCATACGTGGTTTGTGAAAATAACACACATGCAATGACTCTGGCGGATCCATATGTGGTTTGTGAAAAGAAGACACATTCAATGACTCTAGCTGTGGTTAATGAAAAAGAACACACATGCGATGAATCTAGTGTATCCATACGTGGTTTGTGAAAAGAACACACAATTAGTGATTCTAGCTAAGGTTAATGATAAGAACACACATGCATTGACTCTAGTGGATCCATATGTGGTTCATGAAAAGAACACACATGCAATGACTCTGGTGGTTACATATGTGGTTTGTTAAAAGAATAGACATGCAATGACTCTGCTGGATCCATATGTGGTTTGTGAAAAGAACACACATTCAATGAATATAGTTGTGGTTCATCAATAGAACACACATGCAATGACACTGGTGGATCCATGTGGTTCATGAAAATAACACACATGCAATGACTCTGGGGGATCCATATGCTTTATGAAAAGAATAGACATGCAATGACTCTAGTTGTGGTTTAGGATAAGAACAAACATGCAATGACTCTAGTGTTGGTTTAGGATAAGAACACACATGCAATGACTATGGTGGATCCATATATGGTTCATGAAAAGAACACACATGCAATGACTCTGGTGGATCCATATGTGGTTCGTGAAAAGAACATACATGTAATGACTCTGGTGGATCCATGTGGTTTGTGGAAAGAACAGACATGCAATGACTCTAGTGGATCCATATGTGGTTAATGAAAAGAACACACATGCAATGACACTGGTGGATCCATATGTGGTTTGTGAAAAGAACACACATTCGATTACTCTAGTTGTGGTTCATGAATAGAACACACATGCAATGACACTGGTGGATCCATGTGGTTCATGAAAATAATAATATGCAATGACTCTGGTGGATCCATATGCTTTAAGAAAAGAATAGACATGCAATGACTCTAGCTGTGGTTTATGGTAAGAACACACATGCAATGACTCTAGTGGATTCATATGTGGTTCATGAAAAGAACACACATGCAATGACTCTAGTGGACCCATGTGGTTTGTGAAAAGAACATACATGCAATGACTCTAGCCGTGGTTTGTGAAAAGAACACACATGCAATGACTCTGGTGCTGGTTTAGGATAAGAACACACATCCAATGACTCTAGTGCTAGTTTAGGATAAGAACAGACATACAATGACTCTAGTGGATCCATATGTGGTTCATGAAAATAACACACATGCAATGACTCTGGTGGATCCATATGTGGTTTGTGAAAAGAACAGACATGGAACGACTCTGGTGGATCCATATGTGGTTTGTGAAAATAACACACATGCAATGACTCTGGCGGATCCATATGTGGTTTGTGAAAAGAAGACACATTCAATGACTCTAGCTGTGTTTAATGAAAAAGAACACACATGCAATGAATCTAGTGTATCCATACATGGTTTGTGAAAAGAACACACAATTAGTGACTCTAGCTATGGTTAATGATAAGAACACACATGCATTGACTCTAGTGGATCCATATGTGGTTCATGAAAAGAACACACATGCAATGACTCTGGTGGATACATATGTGGTTTGTTAAAAGAATAGACATGCAATGACTCTGCTAGATCCATATGTGGTTTGTGAAAAGAACACACATTCAATGAATATAGTTGTGGTTCATGAAAAGAACACACATGCAATGACACTGGTGGATCCATGTGGTTCATGAAAATAACACACATGCAATGGCTCTGGGGGATCCATATGCTTTATGAAAAGAATAGACATGCAATGACTCTAGTTGTGGTTTAGGATAAGAACACACATGCAATGACTCTAGTGTTGGTTTAGGATAAGAACACACATGCAATGACCGTGGTGGATCCATATATGGTTAATGAAAAGAACACACATGCAATGACTCTGGTAGATCCATATGTGGTTCGTGAAAAGAACATACATGTAATGACTCTGGTGGATCCATATGTGGTTTGTGAAAAGAACACAGATGCAATGTGTAACATCCCAAAACTTAATCCAAGGTTAACCAAGATCAAATCTACCCAATTTAGGGTTAACCAAAACTTTTCCATTTAAAATGATTAAGCATTCATATGTGTGTGCATTTAAATTAGGAGTTGTTTTGAATTTCCATGTTTGAGTGTTCCATTGGTTGTAAAATGATTCTAAGGTGAATTAAACATCATCTAGATCATTCCCAAACAAATTCCAAAGAAAAACAAATCAAAAAGAATAAAATAGGCAAATGGTCACTTTTGCCATTTTAATCACCTAGCCTACTTTGGCTATTCCTAGAACTCAAATCTTAACAGAAACAATTGTTGTTCTTTGCACCCCTTGCTAGTACAAGTAGTGATGTGCCAAGGCCCACTTTGTTTCATCTCAAAAACTTTCAAACACTAAATTTAAATGACAGTTGAAAATTGAATGTAGTTCATATGAATAGATCACACTTATTAAAAACCCCCTCAAATGAACTCCATTTTCAAATCCCAAGCAGACCTAGATGCTTAAGAATAAGTTACATCACTCCACCAAAAATCAGCCCAAGATTCAAATATTTTGTTCATGCGGCCATTGTGTCGAACAGGTGGCATGCACAAAAATTCTGCCTAACTATTACTGTGTGTAGATCAATGCTTTGTCGAGAGTTTGGTCCTCATTTGGTTCCCCTGTCCCTACAACTCTAACAAAACCCCCACCGGCCTACCCCTAAGCCTGGAGCAGCAGTGGAGCGCCGCCACTTTATGGTCACCGCCGGCCAGAAGCGGGCAACGCGCCAGGGACCGCGCCGTGCCAAACCAACACGTCCCCTAGCTCCGCCCAACCCTACCGCCGCCCACGGTCCACCTCTCGATCAACCCCAGCCCCTGGACCACTCCCCACCATCGCCGCCCTTTCTCTCCGCGAGCTCGCCAGAGCGCGATAGCCGCCAACACGTAGCAGACCGCCCCTCGACCCCATACCGCGCACGCCGCTCCGCCTCGACCCCAGCACCCTACCCGACACGGCCGTGCACCACCGCGCGACCCACAGTCGCCATGCTCGCCGTCGAGCACCGTCTCTGTCTCCCAGAGCGCGTGACGCTCGACCATATGCCACCGCCCCTACCCGCCCTAGCCGCGCCATTACGCTGTAGAGCACCGCCAGGGAACCGCCGACCGTCCATCTACCTCACCCATGCCGATTCCCCCCTGTACCGCCCTTGCCGGAGACTCCTGCCCACACCTCTCGGTCTCACCGTTGAGCCTATATAAGCAGACCTTCCCCGCACCATCTCTTCACACCATTCCACTCCCCTCTCTCCCCTGAACATTTCCCCTCTCTCGCCGGAGCCGCTCGAGCCGTAGTTCGCCGGAATTGCACCGGAGGAGCCCGCTGTAGAGGAGGAGACGATGTCGTCGATTCTGTCCACCGCAGCCCCTGTCGCGACCTCGCCTGAGTCCACCGTCGCTGTCCAGTTTGATCGACCACCTCGTCGCACTAGCTAGAGCCCTGGTACGTCCCCAGTAGACCCCCACTGGCCGTTTAGGGTTCGGTCTCGTCGGCGACGAGCCCGTCATCGACGACGACTGTGAGCCGTTGATTCATGTTATAATCGTGTGGCCCAGATCGCTAGATACCGTTTTGGGTTTTAAGTCTCGCTGACAAGCGGGACCAACCTGTCAGCCGCCCTCTGCGCCGCTAAGTGTCACTGGGCCGGCCCATTTCTTTTCCCGTGCTGACCCAGTAATTCAAACTTAGATTTTTCTATTTAGACTTAAAACCATTTCTGTCCCTTAGTTCAAAAATCAATTCAGGAAGATTTACTAAACTAAATTGAGTGATTCCAATTTTGTTGGAAAGCTTCTAAAAAGATCTATCCAAGCCCGTTGGATTTAAATCATTTAGAGTTAGAGATCTCTCCTAGTTAAAATAATAAGACAGAGGCTTTTGCACATTCAAACATTTTTAGAAAATCAACCATAATAGCTTATGAGTTGATTCCAACTCTCAAAAATCACATTTAACCATACCTCTCTGAATATCTAATAGAACCAAGGTTTACATACAGTGACTTTGTACTAGTACCAAAATAATGCTATATAGGCATTTCTAGTTACTTTAAATCATTAAATATTAAACTTAAACTTATTAAAATGTGATCCAACCTTTAAATTACATTCCCATATGTTAGAATATGTGGTGATGACATGTGTCCACATGATCCCATATTTGTATTGGAGAATATGAAATCTTAGTTAATTTCAATGAGTAGAAATTACTTTTCTCAAATAAAATAAATGAAACTAGTTCATTAAACCTTGTGATGCTTGTGATGATAATAGATCATCAAATGTGTGCCTTAGTGTGCTAAGTAGACTAGTTAAGCATTGTTTGGTGATTGTGTATTCCGTATGTATTTATAGACGATGGTACCAACCAAGCTTACGAGTAGGAGGAGTTCTACCAAGAGGAGGAGGAAGAAAACTTCAACCACTGCACTACACAAGGCAAGCCTAGCACTTCAAGCAAACTAAGCAAGCTATTATTGGCAAGACTAGCACTTGCAAGTATTATACTAGCAAGCCATCATTAACAATGCAAGCTAACCCTTGCAATCTAGATAACCTAAGCAAAGGCATTAGGCATGCTTTGGTTATATCATTTTGGACTTATATCTTTTCCAGGTTTTATTTACAAGCTTTACTTCTTTTACTTTACCAAAATCCTTTACTTGTTTGAAGGTAGCATAAAGAGTATAAAACTTGACCTATCTAGTTAGACTTAGATGTCATTCTATGGCATGAGATTGACATTAGCATCCCATTTCAGTGAACACTCTTAACTTAGTAGTTGGAACAAAACTCAAAACATATTCACTTAGATGGGAATACTTGGTGAAAACGAATTGTGAAAACCTTGGAATGATGAGTCATTCTATTGAGATGTTTTGACATGTGTTGAGAAACACAAATGGTTTATGATGATGAAAATGTTGAGGCATGAGCCTTAGCCCTTTTACAAAACTGATGGTTGGGTTCGGATGCGATACCATTCCAATTTTACCATACAACCACAATACCTGAATTTGGTAAGGCTTAGCCGGAAGTTTATATGCATTAGTATTAGTTCCCTCGCGGGAAAGGTTTGAGCTGAGGCTACCTCTCAATGTTTTTCACCTATGCAGTGCCCAAGATGACACATGGTCATGGTTGGGAGGCCATGCTCATAGGAGAGGTGCTTATACTAGGGTGTGTAAAGGAAAGGTTATGTTTGATTATCTACATACTACGTATGATGATTCAGGGTTATCCCTGACAGATGTATCGAATCTTGTGGTGAAAGTGTACCACCTCTGCAGAGTGTCAAACTATTTGAATAGCCGCATCTGTGGTTATGGACAGTTGGAGTGGCCATACTGTTCCGTTGTCAGATGTTTTCAAAATGACTTATGAAATGAATTGTGACATGACTTGACCACAACAGAGTTGTGACTATGATAATCAAGTTCCCACTTAAGTGTTGTGGAAACTTGTTTTATCTTTCTTTGTTTCTGAACTCATCTTAGGTTTCAAATTTAACTTTATAGTTAAACTTAGAGTTAGCCTTTACACTAGAACTATACTACTGATGACGCACAAGTATAGGGGTGTATCGCAGTATTTTCGAGGGAAGTGAAACCCAATTTATTGATTCGACACAAGGGGAGCCAAAGAATATTTATAAGCCTTAACAACTGAGTTGTCAATTCAGCTGCACCTGGAAATAATCTTGCTCACAACAGTTTATCAGTAGCAACAGTTTTGTAGTAGGAATAGTAAAGTAGCAGCAGTAGTAAAGTAAATACAGCAGTAACAATAGCAGTAACAGTCGGATTCGAGTGCAGTAGGCATAGGGATGGATGGACGGGCGTTGCATGGACAAGACAATTCATATAGCAATCAGAACATAGGGAAATTGCAGATAAATAAGATAAAGCATCTAAGTACTGGATAATCCTAGGCATGTGTTCCATATATAGTCATACGTGCTCGCAATGAGAACTTGCACAACATCTTTTGTCCTGCCAGCCCGTTTGCAGCGGGGCCTCAAGGGAACTGCTGGCAATTAAGGTGCTCCTTTTAATAGAGCACCGGAGCAAAGCATTAACACTCCGTGAACACATGTGATCCTCACATCAAAGCCATTCCCTCCGGTTATCCCGATTTCTGTCACTTCAGGGCCATTGGTTCTGGACAACAACGTGTGTATACAACTTGCAGATAAGACCATAAATAATACTATCATAATGAATCAATAACATGTTCAGATCTGAAATCATGGCACTCGGGCCCTAGTGACAAGCAGTAAGCATAACAAGTCACAACAAAGTCATAAAGCACTAATAAAAGATACTAGGCACCATGCCCTAACAATCTGATGCCATTACATAAACGATCTCATCCAATCCCTACCATCCCCATAGCCTACAGCGGGGGATTACTCACTCATATATGGGGGAAACATGGATGGTCGATGGATAAGCGATGGTGATGATGATGGCGATGATCTCCTCCAATTCCCTGTACCGGCAGGGTGCCAGAACGGAGTTTCTGGTGCTGTTTCGTGGAATCTGGTGGTGGCGGAGGAGCAGAACTCCTTCTGGAAAAACGTCGAACTCCCTTGAGTTTTCATGTTAGAAGGCAACTTATAGGCGAAGAGGGAGACCGAGGGGGAGTCTAGGGCGGCCAGACCACCCCCCGGCACGTCCTGGGCTAGCCTGCGCGGCCAGGTGGTGTGGCCTGGGACCAGCCCCCCTCCGTCTCGTATTCTGGCTCCAGGAGTCTTCTGGTGAAATGTGATTTTTGGCATATTTTCCGGGATTTTTCCTAATAGTTGATTTTCTGCACAAAAAGTAGACACCAAGGAAATTCTGCTGAAAACAGCGTCAGTCCGCGTTAGTTGCATCCAAATCACACAAGTTTAGAGGAGAAACAATAACAAAAGTGTTTGGGAAAGTAGATACGTTTTGGACATATCAACTCCCCGAAGCTTAGCTTATTGCTTGTCCTCAAGCAATTAAGTTGAAAACTGAGTGCGATAAAAGAACTTTCACGAACGCATTTGCTTCATAAGATGTATATATTCTCAGCATGTGATCAACTACTTAGACAATTCATAATAAGGAGTATGCAACTAAGTTTACTTAATAGGCATTACAAGCTATGAAGAGATTCCAACTCAACAATAATAAGTAGCATGAAGCATAAACATAAGCAACATTACAATGCTCATAACGAGGTATGATAGAGTGGTATCTCGCTTGCCTTTGATTATGAATGCCAATGCACCTCTAAAGTTCATGTGAAGACTAGAAGTAAAAATGTCAAAGATACAAGCATCAAAGTCATAACACAAATAATCAAGTAATGAGATAATCACAAAGAATGACAACTATGCTCTCAAGAAAGTGCTCGTAGAATAAGTGGAGACTCAACAAGGAAATGAAAAGGTTTTGAATAGTTTGAAAGGCTTCTAAATGCTGAAAGTATGGTACTCATTAGCTTTGAGATTTCATTGCACCTATCATAAGCATCTTTAATGTGGTTAAGGTGAAAGTGAGGCCCAATCTGAGTTATATGCTTGACAGACTATAAACTGAAAATCCCATGTCCCTTGAGTATGAGGGCCGCTCCTCATGGTACTCAACTTTAGTTACAGGTAAGTTCTTGTCATCGTCAATACGTGCGTATCATAGAGAACCGCCAACGGGGTACCCCTTGCCCAATGATACGGAAGAATCCCCATATCAAAATGAGAAGGCAAGCAGACAATGAGTATCTCAGCAATCTTCTTATTTACCATGGGAAAATGGTGCTTTTTTCTCCCATTCCTCTTTTTATAAATCTCCTTTTTTTTCTTTTTCTCAATAGCTATCTCTCTTTTTTTATAAGAAGAATGCTTCATAGATATCATTATGGTTACACTAAAGGTTTCCACCATGACAGCTTGGATTAGACTGGCGGCCCATGCGTTTCTCTAACACACATACATTACAAGCTCCCCTTTTATTTCACACCGACGACATCCGCAAACAAAAGAGCATGGTATCAACTGGGTATATATTTATAAGTGTTGAAAGTGTTCCCCGTGACAGCACGGTTCTGCTAATCCCTAGCCTATAATTTGCAAGCATATCACTTTCATGGACAGTCACAATGGTTCAGGTTTATTAAGTGTAGAAAATAAAGTGTGCCATCAAGTTCGTGAGAGCTTTACTAACTAACTTTCTCATAACAAGCAAACATTTTATTCGGAAGAAAACTAGGCATATTGAATATGCACGGAAATAGCAAATGATGCTAATAGGTAGGTATGGTGGACACTTTGGCAATGTTTGGTTTTAGGGAGTTGGAAACATGAGTAAAACATACTCAGTGAAAGTGAAGGCTAGCAATAGTAAGGGAGCGACAAACGAGAGAGCAATAGCTGTCATAATCATGCTTGCAACAAAACAGGACTAATCATGGCATGAAAGTGATTCAAGATCCTCAAGGCAAAATAATTTATCGAGGCTTAACTGATTATTTCAAATGTGCCAAGTCAATTCAAATGAAAAATTCAGAGGAGGATACCACGGTGTCATACCAAGTTATGAATAGAGTAATGCAAGCAAACATTCATAAGACATGCTAAAAACTATTAGCAAGATGGAACTAATCATATGAAAGCAAGAACTACTAAGCATCCAAAGATAACATACACCCTACACGAACAGGCTAAGCATGCCCACAATGATGAGTATATGTACAAAAATGAAAACAAATAGAGTTCGTTACCAGCCTCTTACCACACCTCAAGTTGTCATTAATCCTCATTATTTCTCTTCACTTGTGTGGCTTGAATAATAATATGAAAACAATATCCACTGAGGACTGCTGAACCCTGTAACATACTCACAAAACCAAAGAAGAACAACAAATATTTTTGGTGTTTTCGATTTTTAAACAAGAACCAAAAAGGAAGAACAATCAAAGCAAAATCTTTTTGGGTTTTTTGAATAATTCAAACAAAGCAAAAAGGGAAAAGAAAAACAACATAAATATTTTTGGTCTTTTTGTGTTTTTAGAAAGCAAAAGCGAGGAAAGAATAAAAACTAAAAAGAGAACGAAACATGAACATACAAAGTACCGACACAACATGATAAGGAGATGAGTGCGATGTCGGCGTACCTCCCCCCAAGCTTAGGATTTTGGCATAAGTGGTTGTCAATCCCGGTATGAGTAAGGGTTCCAAGCAGGCGGGTCCTGATAAGAATGATCATAGTTGGGCCCTTGGGAAGAAGAAGAAGCTCCCCAATCATAAGCAGGCTGCTGATATGAAGACTCCCCCTCATTCAAGGGTTGGACCGAATCATCCATGACCTCCCTTCTAGTATCCTGCTCCTGTTGGGAGAGCTCTCCCAAGTACGTGTCAAGCTCCTCCTCAGTCAGGGACCATCCTAACCTGTTATCAAGGTTAAACAGAACAGGTGCAGGCAAAAGAACAACACGCTTGAACTTGCTCTTTCTCCAACCAGCTTTGAGAAAGGTTATTTCATAAGACAACTCACTCACACTAGCCCACGAGGAAACAAATTTATGATGTATCATGGAATTAAGATCAAGCCTTTCTATGGGAAACTGTAGGTATAGATGATGAGGCACTAAACCATGCAATGCTAATAAACGAGAAGCAATGAGGTCCCTAGAAATTCCACCTTTCTCGCGGTTGGCGGCAAGACGAAAAGCTATGAAAGCACCTAAGTTGTAAGACCTATCTCGTTTAAGAGCAGCAAAGATAAATGCTAGATCATATGAAGATAACTTATTGGCATTTTTCCTAGCAAGAACACACTTGACAATAAAGTAGGCAAAGTAGCGAATGGAGGGAAGATGAATGTTACGGATTTTCCCACTCTCCTTCGAGAAGCTTCTCCCTTGGCAAATTTCTGCGTATAAATCCATGAGTGGTTCAGGTCGCTACTTAATCCTTCTACATGATCCCCATTGAGGTACCTTAATAGCTGCACAAAAGTCATCGAGAGAAAGGTCGACAATAATATTGTAAATTTTGTAGTGGACCATGGGGTTAGGCAAAGAGTGACTAAATTGAAAGTCCTGCACCACAGACATGGTTAGCTTCACAAATTGACAAGGCTCATCTTCCAAAAAGTGCTCCAAACCTGCATTAGAAACCAAAGTGTGGAAATCTTGGAGAATTCCTGCAGCTCTCATGAACTCAGAGCATGGATAAATGGAAGGAAAAACTTCCTCCTCCCTGTGGACCTTCATGACCTCAGGCACCCATAGTTCATGTTGGTTTAGTTGATGCTCGTTCATCTTCTATTCTGAAATTTAAACACCTATTAAACAAGTGATTGCAAAGTGAATAAAATGAAGGATTCTACTCATGGGGACTTGTAAGAGGCCTAAACATGCATCAAAACTATATATCTAAGCCCCAAACACGCTTACAAGCTCTCATAACCTGTCACCTATAGCAGCAAAATACTCAAGATATAATCCACTAAACTCAAATCTACTTGGACAAGGGGAGGAGTCACATACCAGAGAACAAGTGCTCCGAATTTCAGCAACAAAGATGGGCCGAGCAGGGAGATCGAAAAAATCGAGAGAAAGCACAGCAAGAACGCGATTTTGAGCAATGAACTGGAGCTTACTTGGGAGAGAGAATAAAGTGGCAGGTGAGAGAGTTAGTGGAGGGCCAGGGGTGGCCCACACCATGGCATGGGGCCACCCAGGGCAGGCCGCGCCACCAGGTGGTGAGCCTGCCTGGTGGGTCCCCCTGGTACCTTCCAGGCACTCCTCTGCCCCTTTTTTCACGTAAAAATTTAATATGAATTTTCTGGAATTTTTCGAGACACTTTATTTTTGGGCATTTTTCAGGTATAGAAGAATGATTTTCTGACAGACAATTTTTTTTTGGAAATGATGCAATGACAAAACAAGGCTAGAACTACAGAAGTTCTAAGACACTCTATCATGCAAGCAACTAACAACAAAAAGAAAACTAAACGAAAGGAAAAACTAAAATGGATAGAATAGAAGTAAGCGGAGATAATCATAGTGAAAACATTGTTTTGTTCAATGAAATCCTTTTGTTAACAAGGTTGATCAGGTCTTGCTACCAAAACAATTTCATATGAGACAAAACTTGTATTTCACTAGTGATTATGTTACCTCAATTTTGATAGCAATGGTCCCAATCATAATAGTTTCAAATTTTTCTCTTGGTATGGGACAATATATTTCTCCAACTTAAATGCCCTCAACATGTTCAATTGAATTCAAACCATAAGTCATTTCAATCTTCTTGGGGAAATAGACAGTATGTTCCTTGTCATTAACATTAAAGGTCACCTTTCCTTGATTACAATTAATAACAGCTCCTATAGTATTAAGAAAAGGTCTCCCAAGAATAATAGACATATTGTCATCTTCAGGCATTTCAAGCACAACAAAATCAGTTAATATCAAGCAATTATGAGCCACTTGAACAGGTACATCCTCACATATACCAACAGGAATAGTGGTAGATTTATCAGCCATTTGCAAAGATATATCAGTTGGTATTAGTTTTTCTAGTTGAAGCCTCTTATAGAGAGAGAAAGGCATAACACTAACTCCAGCTGCCAAATCACAAAAAGCAGTTCTAACATAACTGTTTTTAATAGAGCAAGGGATAGTTGAAATCCCTGGGTATCCAAGTTTCTTTGGAACCTTACCATTAAAGGGGTAATTAGCAAGCAAAGTAGAGATTTCTTCATTAGGGATGTTCCTTTTATTCGAGACAATATCCTTCATATACTTTGAGTAAGGAGGTAATTTAATAGCATCAGTCAAAGGAATTTGCAGGAATAAAGATTTCATCCACTCACAAAACTTATTATAGTGTTCATCTTCCTTTGACTTATGTTTCTTATCAGGGAAGGGCATAGGTTTTTGGACCCAAGGTTCTCTTTCACTACCATGTTTCTTAGCAGTAAAATCTTCTTTAGTGTATTTAGTATTCTTAGTGTGCTTTTCAGGTTCTTCTTCAACTTTTTCTTCATTAGGAACTTCATTTTCTTCATTACCACTTTCAGTTTCAGCATCAGATTTAGATATACTATTAGGATCTATAGCAGGTTCAGAGGGTTCTATAATAGTTTTATGTTTCTTTTTCCTTTTCTTACGAGAGGAGCCACTATTTTCATCTTGTTGAGAATCCTGCTCAATTTTTTGGGATGCCCCTCAGGATATAGAGGATCCTGGGTAGCAGCACCACTTCTAGTTCTTATTTCGTAAGCATGTTTTTCTTTAGCAGCATTAACTAGCAAGTCTTTTTGCACTTTAATGAGTTGATCTATTTGAGTTTGAACCATTTGAAAGTGTTTAACAATCATTTTAACATCATTAGAGGTTCTTTCCACAATATCTTTCAACTCAACAATAGCTCTAGTGTTTTCCATTAGATGATTTTGCACCCTTTTGTTAAAATTATCTTGCTTAACAATAAAGATATCGAATTCTTCTAAGCATTGATCAGGAGGTTTAGAGTAAGGGATATCACCTTCATCAAAGTGTTGGAGAGAGTGTACCTCGATAGTGGATGAGTAGGGAATAGGCTTACATAATTCTTCTATAGGAGGTAAATTCTTGACATCTGCAGCTTTAATTCCGTTCTCTTTAAGACATTTCTTAGCTTCCTTCATCACTTCTTTGATGTTGGAATAGGTACTGGCATAGTAGGTTCAGGTACAATTACTTCAGGTATAGCTTGTTCAGGAGGGGTCCAATCTTCATAGTTCTTACTTATTTTAGCCATTAATTCCTCAGCTTCCTTAGGAGTCCTATTCCTAAAAACACAATCAGCACAACTATCTAGGTATGTCCTAGATTCTTCAGTTAGTCCATTATAAAATATATCAACAAGCTCATTCTTAGGTAATGGACTTCCAGCCTATGCATGAATCAAAGCACAAAACCTTGCCCAAGATTCGGGCAATATGTTGGGGGGATACCCTCGGGTAGGGTCACGCCGGGGTATAAAGGCCGAGTTAGCCGAGATACGGCAAGGTCAAAGCAAGTGTTGGCCGAGTCACCTCAAGGCAGGCCGAATCACGGAGTAACCCGGACCGAAGGATGTCCACCTAACTGAGTCCCGGCCGACATATGTTGTATGCCGGTAGGATTTATGTAACTTGTATGCAGGTACCCGTGTGGCCGGATGAACCAGGCACGATCCGGGTTATATCAGGCTTGCAAGAGAAGGAAGGTATCTCGCTGGTCAAAAGGTGGTCACTATACGCAGGAGCATGAGCGAAGCGGATAGAGAGAAGGACCACCAAGGCGTGGCCGACAAGGGTGACGCGCCCTGTGTCGGATGACGCAGGCGCTGCAGAGGCTTACGTAGCCTCTGCATGGCTTACGACGGTGAAAAGTGATCCGGTCGGTTTGCTATTTTGGGAAGAGGCATATTCCCAGGAATATGCCTCCACGTATGCCCTAATTGGAGACCTAGCCTCCCCTTTATAAGGAGTGCTAGGGCCTCTGTAGAAAGGGGTTGGTTGGCATTTGGGTAGTTAGTTCCTTGGAGATAGGTAGTGGTGAGAGTAAGAGAGTTCCTTTTTCCTCCTCTCCCCAATACAGCTCAAGGAGCACTTGTAAACTCATCTAGCTTGGTGAATACAAAGCATCTATGTGTGGAATCACCACACTATCCCTCCCTGGATTCCTCTAGTGCATATTGGCCACACCTTTAGCCTATCCATGGTATCTTCCGTGACACCACCATGATAGTTGGCACCCACCGTGGGGCTCGCGGCGCTAGCAGGAGTGAAGATCCAAACGGGAAACCTCATCGGCAACGGCGAGCGCATCGTCTCTGGGCTCGTTCAGCGCTTTGGAGCGCTGGAATTCGTCAGCGACAATGCTGGCTGCTTCGGCAAACAACCTCTTCCCTGCAACAGCCTCTTCGTCAAGCTTGGCGCTCACAAGATCTAAGTCGCGGTCGATGTGTCGTGCGTTCACCCGTGGCACGTCATCGAGGGAGGCGAGCCACCCCTTAGCACGATTCACGGGGCGCATATCACTCGCTCCCCAGACCGTGCCGAGGTGATGATGACGGTGCCTGGCGCTGGCGCGAGCAAGGATCCGGCACCAGATCCGGAGGTAACACCCAAGGCACCAAGGAAAAGTAGAGGTCCTCCACTAGAGAGGCTAGAGAACGTGCTGCAGCAAGCGATAGATAGCCTAGAGAGCCCCATAGCACCTGCAGTAGATCCGGCTCGGGCACAGGTCGCGTTAGAGGAAACATGGCAGAAAATATTAGAAGGTGCAAAAAAGATAGCTGCGGCACAGCAGTCATTGAACATGACACTGCGCGAGTACGCAAAAGCAAATAAGGTAGATGCTGCAAAAGTAAAGGGGAGAAACCTCATCAGTGAAATGAACAAAGAGGGTGATACTAGAGTTGAGGAGTCAGAGAACGTTTGTCCATGGGGCTGCCGAAGTATAGTACCCCGGCAAAGAACCTCAGAGCAGCGGATGCAGCTGCATCTGAGTTAGAGGGTTTGACGGGTGAAGCCCGGCAAAGACAGCAAGAGAGGGTCAATGAGTTAGTTCGGATCGCTAACAGACAAAATGAAGAGTTGCTCAGGGCTAACCCGGCAAGGGCTGGGGCTTCCAAAGTCGTTTATTCCTTAGTAGGTAACCTGGAGAAATATGCTGGAGCTGCATCATCCCCTCATGGTGGCCCAAGAAGAGAGGAAGTGGTAACCTCGGCGAGGAGAAACAAACAGATAGTCCCCTATGACCCAGCAAGGGCAGGGAAAGGAAAGGCAGTGCAGGGAAATGAGGATCGACGAAGTGTCAGCAGAGGTGAAGCTGGCCGGGGTAACCGCGACCAAGGCAATGCCGGTTAGGGAAACGCTGTAAATGGCAATGCCGGACAGCGCAACTCGGCGGGTGCAGGGCAACCGCAGCAGCGGAATATACCACGGCAAGAGCGAAGTGCCGGCCAAGGTATGCAACAGAGATGCGCTCCACAAGAGCAAGATAGATACAATGATGGTGATTCGGAAATGGTGAACGCAGGATACGCTAGGCCGGACTATCACGTGATAGGGTCGAGGTTGGGAAGCAGGAACCTGATGCCTGACAACGCCAGGTTAAAACTGGATCGGCTCTATAGCAAATTGAGGGGCAAGGTCCTGCGGGTCCAGTGTGTTTTGGGCCCTGGATCATGAAAGAACCTCCAGTACCTAACTTCCAGTTACCCAGAGGCACGAAAACATATGACGGTAGCACCAAGCCGGAGGATTGGTTGATCAACTACGCAACGACAGTGAAAATTGCTACAGGCAACTTGAGATGGGCTGTGAGATATGTACCTCAGATGCTGGAGGGGCCTGCGAGGGTATGGCTAAACAATTTGCCACCCGGAAGTATTAACTGTTGGATCGATTTTGAAGAAATGTTCGTCAGTAATTTCTCAAGCACGTATCAGAGGCCCAATAGGCCACAGACCCTAGCAATGTGCAAGCAGAGACCAAATGAAACAGACCGGGAGTTCTTAACCCGTTGGTGCACAGTGCGAAACTCATGTGAGGGCGTGATTGAGTCACAGGCCATTGCTTGGTTTGTGCAAGGATGTAGATATGCAAGCATGCTATGGCAAAGGTTACAAAGGGATATGCCAACTACACTGGCAGAGACGATCTGGATTGCTGATTCATATGCCTTGGGTGATCCGACTCAACCTAGGCTTGTGTCAAACGAGTCAAATGATGAGTACTACCAGCGAGATGGAACCGGATCATCCCGACGGAATGATTACCGGGGTAAGAGAAGAGATGATAGACCGGATTACAGGTACAGTTCGCAACAAGTTGCTGCTGTAAATCAAGATCAACCCGGAGCAGGGAGTAATCAGCGTCAGAAAACTGGAGGGCAACAGTGGACTCCGAGAAACGATGGCACGAAAACTTGGACGTTAGAGCAGAAGAAACAGTGGCAAGAAAAGAAAGATCGGCCGAGGTATACGTATGAGGCAATGCTGGATCAGCCGTGCAAATTTCACACGCCAAATCTGAGTAACCCGGCGGGTCACACGACTCGGCAATGCGAGTGGATGAGGAAAATTCAACAAAGTGGTTCAGGGAATGCTCAGGCACCTCGGAACTATCAACCTCGGCAGGAGTTACCCGGCAGCAATTTCTCTCCGGAGCGAACACGCAATAGTTAATATTGCCACCACCTCCGCCGAGGTATGAAAACCATGAGAGAAGGGATGCAGTGCATCAGGTGAAAAATCAGCATCAGCCAGATCAAAGGTACCCCGAAAATGAGGGGAGAAATGAATACAGAGAGCATCACCAGAGTTATTGCGTGTTCACCACGGAGGAAACGGATAGAAAAAGCTTGCAACGCCGACATATGGAAGTGAATGCGGTTATGCCGGCAGTGACGAGGTATATGCCTTGGTCGGATCAGGAAATTACCTGGAGTATCCAGGATCATCCCAAGCTTATGCCGAGTCCTGGTTCTTACGCATTCGTGCTGGACCCAATGTTCATCAAGCCCAATATCAATGTGAGATTTTCTAAGGTGCTGATTGACAATGGCAGCAGCATTAATATCATGTGCATGGATACCATGCTCAAGTTGGGTATCTTGGAGAACATGCTCCAGACCACGAGGACAACTTTCCATGGTATTGTGCCAGGTATTTCCTGTGAACCCATTGGCAAGGTCCGGGCTGACGTATTATTCGGGACGCGAGATAACTGCCGAACTGAGAATTTGGAGTTTGAGGTTGTGAACTTGGAAAGTGCATATCACGTGTTACTCGGTAGGCTAGCCCTAAACAAATTCATGGCAAGTTGTCACATTAGTTACCTGAAGATGATGTTGCCCGGGCCAAATGGAGTAATTACCATAGCAGGAGATTTCCGACGTTCCATTGAGTGTGCGTCGGCCGGATCTAACCTAGCCGACTCACTTGTGATTGCACAAGAAAAGAGAAAGATCCAGGAAGTAGCGGCATTGGCTCAATCCGCGCAGCAGTATATGCCGGCACTGAGTAACCCGCATGGAAGTGTCTCGTTTCAAGCAACAAAGGATACAAAGAAAGTGTCTGTTGATGATCTGTTCCCAGAGCACAGCGTAACAATTGGTGCCGGGTTAACTAACAAATAGGAAAGCGAGATCGTCAACTTCCTCCGTGAGAATCGGGATATCTTTACTTGGTCCACACAGGACTTGCAAGGTGTTCCGAGGGAGTTAGCCGAGCACTCTTTGAATGTGAGACCCGGAGCAAAGCCGGTGAAGCAACCTCTCCGCCGAAGATAGGAGAAAAGTCATTTGGGCTGAGATAGCTCGGCTCCTCGCAGTCGGGTTTATCATGGAAGTCCTTTACCCGGATTGTCTATCTAATCCGGTGCTTGTGGAAAAGAAGAAAGATGATCTGAATGTGGCAGTGGTTTGGCGTATGTGCATCGATTACACGAACCTGAATAAGGCGTGTCCAAAAGATCCATTCCCACTGCCAAGGATAGATCAGGTCATAGATTCTACTGTTGGGTGTGAACTGTTGTCATTCATAGATGCATATTCTGGTTTCCACCAGATACCTCTGAACCCTAGTGATCAAATAAAGACTGCATTTATCACCCCGTATGGGGCTTATTGCTATCGCACCATGCCTTTTGGTTTACGTAATGCAGGGGCAACGTACCAAAGATGTATCCAAAAATGTTTGCACAATCAAATTGGTGGAAATGTGCAAGTATATGTGGATGATGTGGTTATAAAAACCAAGGAAAGCAAAACGCTCCTTGACGATATCAGGCAAACGTTCGCGAACCTAAGGAGATTCCGGATGAAGCTTAACCCAGAGAAATACAAATTTGGTGTCTCGGCTAGAAAATTACTCGGATTTCTTGTCTCCAGCCGAGGTATCGAAGTTAACCCAACTAAAATCTGAGCCATAGAACGAATGAAACTGCCGAAGTGTCTTAACGATGTCCAGAAGTTCACTGGTTGTCTGGCATCCTTAAGTCAGTTTATATGTCGGTTGGGAGAAAAGGCATTACCTCTCTATCAACTGATGAAAAAGTCAGACAAATTCGTATGGACGCCGCAGGCCAATGAAGCCTTCATTCAGCTAAATAAAATGTTAGCCACTGCACCAGTATTAGCTGCTCCACTATCAAAAGAGCCAACGTTGCTCTACGTAGCCGCAACCAACCGAGTTGTAAGTGCAGTAATAGTGGTACAGAGCGACGAAGAGGGTAAGTCGGTGCAGAGGCCAGTCTATTACCTGAGCGAGGTATTATCAGCATCAAAGCAGAACTATCCTCACTATCAAAAAATGGCATATGGTGTATATATGGTGGCAAAGAAGTTGAAGCACTATTTCGAAGAACACCCCATTAAAGTGATATGTGAAGCCCCCGTATGTAAGATAATGAGCAATAAGGATGCAAGTGGCCGGATCGCGAAATGGGCTATTGAACTAGCTTCTTATGCTCCACAATTCGACAGAAGAGATGCGATCAACTCTTAGGCCGTGGCCGACTTTTTCATGGATTGGGCCGAGATGCAATATGAGCCACCATTGCCAGATCCAAACTATTGGAGAATGCATTTTGACGGATCAAAAACAAAAACCGGGTTAGGCGCCGGAGTTGTGCTTACCTCACCCAAGAAGGACCAGTTGAAGTATGTGCTGCAGATCCAATTCGCAGCATCAAACAACTTTGCACAATATGAAGCACTTCTGCATGGGCTCAAAGTGGCAAAAGAAATTGGAATACGTCGGATCCAATGCTTTGGCGACTCAGATTTGGTAGTTCAGCAAGTCTCGGGGCTATGGGATGCTTTGGATGAAAACATGGCACTGTATAGATTCCATGTGTAGAAAATATCGGGATACTTCGAGGGATGCGAGTTCCATCATGTACCCCGGCTGGAAAATGAGGCTGCCGACGTACTCTCAAAACTCGGATCCACCCGACATGCCATTCCACCTGGCGTAGCACTAGAGCACCTCAGAAAGCCATCTATCAGGCCACCCCCAGAATCCGAGTCAATCTATATCCCGGAAAATCCGGAGGCGGAAGCTGTGCCCATGAACATTGATCTGGGAAGTGCCTCAGGAGACCCGGGGACTGCTTCGGCAAACCTGGGGACTGCTTCGCAGAACCCGGGGACTGTGCAGCCTGACCCGGTAGAGGTTATGCCGGTAGATCGAATGGAAGTGGACGAGGATGTGTTTCCTGTGCAAGCCGTACCAGCTTGGGAACTGCCCATATTCCAGTTCCTGAAGGATGGATCCTTGCCCGATGAAGAAGTGCTTTCAAGGCAAGTTCAGAGGCGCGCAAAGGCGTACACGATTATCAATGCCGAGCTATACAAGAGGAGTGGCACGAATGTCCTATAGCGGTGTGTAGACCCAGAAGAAGGGCTTGACATCCTCCGAGATATACATCAAGGAGAATGTGGGCATCACGCCTCATCCAGAGCATTAGTGGGAAAAGTTTTCCGGCATGGGTTCTACTGGCCAAGTGCCTTGGAACAAGCAGAAGATCTAGTAAGAAAATGCAATGGTTGTCAGAGGTATGCTACCAAGACACACATGCCAATGTCGGAGCTCAAGACCATACCGATTACCTGGCCATTTGCCGTATGGTGTTTGGATATGGTTGGCCCGTTTAAACCAGCAAGAGGAAACATGACTCATATCTTGGTTAGGGTGGACAAGTACACCAAATGGATTGAAGTGAAGCCAATAAGAAGATGTGATGGAGCTACAGCCGTGATATTCCTCAAAGATATCATCTTGAGATATGGCTATCCTCACAGTATCATAACAGATAATGGCACAAATTTTGCTGAAGGAGCATTTGCGTGATTCTGCCGAGATAAGAAGATTCGGCTGGACGCTGCCTCAGTAGCCCACCCCGCATCGAACAGACAAGTGGAGAGATCCAACCGATTAGTATTATTCGGGATAAAACACCGGCTCATTGAGCCGCTGCAAAGATCAGCGGGGTGCTGGATAGAAGAACTACCAGCGGTATTATGGAGTTTAAGAACAATTCTGAATCGGTCAATAGGCTATACGCCATTCTTTCTAGTATATGGGGCAGAAGTTGTATTACCAGCCGACATAGAGCATGATTCGCCTTGGGTCACCCAATACATAGAAGCCAAAGTGCGAGAAGCCTGGCAAAATGATGTTGATCTGCTGGAAGAAGCGAGAGAATTGGCATTGTCCAGATCCGCCATATATCAGCAAAATGTCCGACGCTATCATAGCCGGAAAATTAACCCCCGAGTCTTCCGGGAAGGTGATCTGGTACTCCGGCTGGTACAACGTACTGCTGGCATGCATAAGTTATCCCCCCATGGGAAGGGCCATTCATTATGAGCAAAGCATTGCACAATGACTCTTATTATCTCATCGATGCAAAACCACAGGAGAAGAACAAGGCGGACAGGTCCGGCAAAGAATCTAAGCGTCCATGGAATGTAGCTCTACTTCGTCCGTTCTACACTTAACAAAGAAGTGTGTGTATCCGAGTCTCTCATACGTCGGTATGTACGCCGGCAATGAGTTTATCAATGAAATCTTGGCACCTCGAGCAGTAACTCGGGGACTGCCTTAATAATATTTGTTATCTTCCGTATATTGTTATTTATTTTTATGTCGGCTGGCTTAAGTTGCTTCTACCTAATCCGGATTAGTAGTGTGTGAGCACCAAAAACTCAACTCTTCGATTTGCTGTTGTCCAACAAGATTTGGCTTCATGTCAAGCAAGAGAACAAGTTTGGAATTGCGTAGCACAGGAAAGACGACTAAGGGAAAGAACGTAATCGAGCCGACGTTTGTTATCCGGACTGACTTTGTGTTTACCTTGTTTTTACTATGCTGAATTACCTTGAGCTGGTCCTAAAGTTTCCAAGTATTGTTAAGTCAATTTTTTGAAACTCGGACTCATAAGTCACAAAACGGAATCAAGGTAGACACGAGCTGAGCCAGGAAATTGGAGAAACAAGAAAATGAAACTCGGGGACTACGCCCAAGTTAATCCGGCACGAGCAACTTAGTAGCAAAATATAATTTGTGTGCTTAATACATCTACACCCGGCATACCGAGGATCTGATAAATTTCAAAGTGTTTTTTCACCTCAAGGAGCAGCAGCAGGTGGAACTCCGGCTTCAGCCTCATCATCGTCTTCATTCTCTTCAACGTCTGAAGCTTCGTTCTCTTCCTCATCTCCCGAACCATCTTCGACGTATTCTTCGTCAACAGCGCCGAGAAAGCTTGGTCCCTCGATCCATTGATGGATATGGGCAAATTGAATGAGGTTATGGGCACAAGCCTTGCACCGAGCTATCCAATCCGGATCATTTGACCACCTTGATTCGGTGTGCAAGCGCTCGAGAAGATCTAGATTTATTTTATCATACCATGTGAGCACGAAATGGAGAACAGTTTCAGCTCCGATGCGGTCGGCGGATTCCCTCCAGAGGTCAAGCTGGGTCTCGCACTCCATTAAATTGGTAATCAGAGCAGTGGTCCCCTCCGGAGTATCTTCACCAGGCCAAAGGGCATTAAAGATCCAGACGGCTGAGTCTAAGATATCCCAACCATAGTTTTTTATAATCTCAAGGCGAGAGGATAGGCTGACCAGCAAGTCCTCCATGTCAAAGGGAATGGTTTCAGATCCAGGACCAGTTGGAGTACCCCTCTGCTGGCAGAACTTGGCAACGGCAGTAGCCGCAGTGGCATTACCCTCTGGGTATTTGCGTGATAAATAGACAAGTGAAATGAGTAAAAGAGGTTAACCCGGTGAAATTCATGTCGGCTGAAGGAAAAGAACTTATGAGAGATATGACTATGGATCCGGATCAGCTTGTTGGTGCAATCAGCACGCCTCTTCCAGAGTATCTCAAGTTTAGCATTTTCCGACTCAAGCTTGACGTCGGCCTCCTTCAGTAGCTCTTGATCTTTTGCGAGTTGAAGGTTGAGGCGTTCTTGCTCCTCGGTGAAATTTTGGCCAGCCTTGTCCATCTCAACCTTATGGAGCTCCTTAAGTTTTTTCATCTCGGCCTTGAGCTTGGCAATTTCATCGTCTTTGGCTCGGAGTTGGGCGAACTCATCATCCTTCTTCTTAAGTTCGGCCTGGTGTTGCCCTGCTTGTTCGAGAAAATGCAGCATCATATCAGGCACGGGCACACTATCTTCAAGGGATGCTGAAATAGTTTGTTGACCCGGCAAAGCGGAGGTATGAATATTTGCCGAGCTCAGGAGAAAGGAAAGAGAGCACAAAAACTAAGTAACCGAAGTGACTTACCTTTTATCTCGGCTAAGGTTTTTCTCATGATTTTGTTTTCGGCATCCACTTCGGCTGCACAAATTTGAATGGAAGATTAGTTCGACGAGAAAAGACTCGAAAAGATAGAAAAAAATCAAAGTGAAAACTTACCCCTTTTCTCGAACTCAGCGAGAAGTGTAGAATGCTTTGAGCGCAGCCCCTTGTGTGTGTCCATGAGGCGCTGAAACTCAGCGCTCCGACGATTGGTGGTGACCTAAAAAAAGCAAAGTTGACTTAGGTGTGTGCATATTTGAAGTGTACAAGATCCGGGCCAAGTGGAACTTAACCCGACTCTAGGTGTGTGCATATTCGAAGTGTACAAGATCCGGACCAGGTGGAACTTAACCCGGCTCTAGGTGTGTGCATATTCGAAGTGTACAAGATCCAGACCAAGTGGATCTTAACCTAGCTCTAGATGTGTGCATATTCGAAGTGTACAAGATCCGGGCCAAGTGGAACTTAACCCGGCTCTAGGTGTGTGCGTATTCGAAGTGTACAAGATCCAGGCCAAGTGGAACTTAACCCGGATCTAGGTGTGTGCATATTCGAAGTGTACAAGATCCGGGCCAAGTTGAACTTAACCCGGCTCTAGGTGTGCGCATATTCGAAGTGTACAAGATCCAGGCCAAGTGGAACTTAACCCGGCTCTAGGTGTGTGCATATTCGAAGTGCACAAGATCCAGGCCAAGTGGAACTTAACCCGGCTCTAGGTGTGTGCATATTCGAAGTGCACAAGATCTGGGCCAAGTGGAACTTAACCCGGCTCTAGGTGTGTGCATATCCGGAGTTACTAGGGAGCTACACTAATTCTCTAAGGAGCATCTGGCCGAGTAACAAGTTACTCCCCCGGAGGCTCATGGACTAATGGTTATATCACTAAGCACTAGTACATGTTAAAGAAAAGACGAAGTAGCGTACCTCCATCATCCGGCCGGCAAGGTTGATAGCCTTGGTGGCTGTGTTCATTTGTGCGGCAAACTCGGCAGGCCCAAATTTCTCCGGGAGATCGTCGTTATTAACGAACTCCGCCTTGTTCCAGTTATTGACAAACTCAATTAGGGCAGGAGGATATCGCTCTCCGCTAAGCACATGGGGCGTAATCAAACCCTTGGCGTGGGCCTCCCTCCTTTCAACTTGGGCAGCATCTGGGCTGGTGTGCAATGCAAGTTGCATGTCAGCTGATCCGGAGGGGGCATGTTTCTTCGGTGGAGTTTTCTTCGGAAGCATGGACATGAGCATGCGCTATCCAGCCTTGATGGATGCTGCCCTGGCGGCGTCAGAAATTTTCTTGGCCTTAGGCTGCTGCTGAGAGGCTGAAGTTTGTGCTACAGCCTTGGACTTGGGCGCAGCCTTGGTGCTAGCTACATCTTCTCGACGAGTCTTGGAAGACTTGGACGAGGCGGAAGGAGTTGGTGCTGCTGCTGGTACTTGTGGTGCTGGTGCTTGCGTTGGTGCTAGTATTGGCGGCGGTGATGTTGGTACCTCGGTGGTGGCAGGTTGCGGCCGAGCCGATGAAGAGCTGGGGGCATCTGCTGCCTCAGCAGAGCCACTTCCCCCTGCTCCAACGTCGCCTTCCTCCGGACGAGGTGGGCTAGAACCCGGAGCAGCCATTGAACCCTCCTGAATGGGGCTCAGCAGGCGTGTATCGTCACCACGAGGGGGAGATGGGGTATGCCAGAGAGGTGAAGCGATGCTGGATCCGCTCTGCGGAACCTCCACCGCAGCCCTGCCGAATCAAATGACGAATAATGAGTTACAACAAAGGAAAAACATATGAATAGCAAAGGACGAAGCAGAAAATTGGATGAAGAAGAAAGTGACTTACTCGTCAGAAGTGAAAGGTTCCTTGGGCTTGCGAGCTCTCCGGACTATGGCCTTTGTCGGAGGCTTGGTGGCGGTCTTATCTGCGGACTTCTTCCTCCTCTTGGTCGTTTTGGTAGGTCCGGAGGAAGCAGCAGAAGTGGCAGCACGTTTCTTAGACGCGGCTGGGACCGGCTCACCCGTGGCAAGAGGAGGGTCTTCGTGGATCTGCCCACCCGGGTTAGCTGAAGCCGGAAAGGCGTAAGAAAGGGTTACAGCGTCAAATGCTTCCATCAGCTCAACGTCGGAATCATCTTCATCGTCAGGACAATCTCTTAAGGAAGAGAAGTTACCAGTGGGTCGCTTGGTGGCATCAGGGAACGGTAGGAACATCTCCTGATCTGGATCCTCCTCGTCCGAGACAAGTTGATCCTTTGCCCATTTGAGTGAAGGCTCGGTGCCATCTTCGAGAGTTTGCTGAAGAAACAACTAAGAGAGAAATACAAAAGGATCAGATAAACAACATACTCTGACATAGAATATAACTCGGAAAGAGATTGGAACACGAGAGTTACCGTAGGAGGAGGCTTGTCCCGGTAGAAATGCTCTATCCCCCACTCCTAAACAGCGCAGACGTTTTTGTCGGTCGTGAAAAGGGCCTTGACCCGGCGGAATATCTCGGTGTTGTTCAGTTCAAAGGAAGAGGTCCGGTTAGGGTCAAGGCGCCAGCTCATGTGGCAAAGCTTGTGTGTGCGTTTCTAGAGAGGGGAGATCTGGCTGCGGACGAAAGTAATCATTGCATCCTCATTGCGCAGCCCCGCATCTTTCAGCTCCTGAAACCGTTTGTTGACTTGATTTGCCAAGAAAGTGGGTTTCTTGGAAACCTGGTCCCACAAATCTAGGTTAGGAGGACCTGGAGCATACGGGCGCAGCCGGATCAGATCTTCATTCGTGCCATTTCTAACATAGAAGAAAGTTCGGGCCCAACCCTTACAAGAATCAAGCCCCGTGACCCGAGGAAAGACGGATTGTTTTCGGGGACAAATAGAGGCAGCACCGAACCGAGTGAGATGTTTGTCCTCTAGATCAAGCTGTTTATTCGGAATCAGTTCCTTCGTAGACCGAAGAACCGGATCCAGAGTTCTTTAGTGGGCCACAATCCGACATATCCTTCTATGGTGGAGGCGAAGGAAGAAAGGGATGTGATGGCGTTCGCCGGGAGATGGTGTGGTTGAAGTTCATAGATGTTGAGGAAGTCATGAAAGAAATCGCTGACGGGGAGGCCGAAGCCGCGCTGGAAATGGGAGAGGAACACGACGAACTCACCCGGATTGGGTGAGGGGGCGAGCTCCTCGGCGGCGAGGCGGGCAATCACGCCCTCAGGGATGCGCCGGGTGCAGTAGAGCCAGTCCAGCTCGTCCAGGCACACCCAAGAACCGGCCCAGGCACTGCGCTCCATGTTCTCCCCTCCCTCCTCCATCTCTGCTTCAGCAATGGCGAGCTCCTCTTCAGTCATGTCTAAATCACTGTCCTCATCGGCCCAATCGGAGGTAGAGGGCAGAACCTTGGACTGGCGTGGACCCGTGGCGGTGGAGCTGCACGGGAGTAGCATCGATGCGAGTGTGAAAAGGTACGGTGCGGCAGCGGCGCTGCTGAGAAGATGTGGCAGTGGCGGCGCTATCGCTAGGAAGAAGAAGAAGAGGCAGAGGGGCGCGAGAAGGGGAAAAAGACCAAGGGGCGTGCCCCTCCCCTATTTAACCATGCCCCAGCGGGGGTAGTGGGATCGTGTGATGCGGCAAGGCCACACAGTGTGGCCGTGTATCTGCCGTGTTAGCCAATCAGAGTCGGGCCACAGGAACGGCCCCAGGGCGCAGGAGATCCCACGACGCGACGTGATGATACAGTTAACGAGGAGACAAGCGCGACGTGACATGTGCAACAGTAACACCTGACATTAACTACAGCAGTAACTGGCGCAGGCCCTTAAAATGAGGCAAGATAATGATTACCCTCCATGTGGGGAAGCGTACGAGAGAAGGAAAGATAACCCGGAAAACTAAAGGGTGACCCGGACAGCGAGTG
The DNA here is from genome assembly GCA_916181665.1 of Avena sativa. Lineage (NCBI taxonomy): Eukaryota > Viridiplantae > Streptophyta > Magnoliopsida > Poales > Poaceae > Avena > Avena sativa. Next base: position 224,906,884 of record OV702286.1, read on the forward strand.
AAAACTCGGAATGTGCCAAGGGAAAAGCTAGCCAATGAAATTCGGGATATGAGGTAACTCGGAAAAGGGAGCAAAAGGTTTGGTAAATTGAAACTTGTCGTGGACTTAACAGCTGAAGCTGCTAAGACCGCACTAGCTTCGGGGACTAATGTTGGGGGGATACCCCTGGGTAGGGTCACGCCGGGGTATAAAAGCCGAGTTAGCCGAGGCATGGCAAGGTCAAAGCACGTGCTGGCCGAGTCACCTCAAGGCAGGCCGAATCACGGAGTAACCCGGACCGGAGGATGTCCACCTAACTGAGTCCCGGCCGAGGTATGTCGTATGCCGGCAGGATTTATGTAATTTGTATGCAGGTACCCATGTGGCCGGATTAACCAGGCACGATCCGGGTTATATCAGGCTTGCAAGAGAAGGAAGGTATCTCGCTGGTCAAAAGGTGGTCACTATACGCAGGAGCATGAGCAAAGCGGACAGAGAGAAGGACCACCGAGGCGTGGCCGACAAGGGTGACGCGCCCTGTGTCGGATGACGCTGGCGCTGCAGAGGCTTATGTAGCCTCTGCATGGCTTACGACGGCGAAAAGTGATCCGGTCGGTTTGCTATTTTGGGAAGAGGCATATTCCCAGGAATATGCCTCCACGTATGCCCTAATTGGAGACCTAGCCTCCCCTTTATAAGGAGTGCTAGGGCCTCTGTAGAAAGGGGTTGGTTGGCATTTGAGTAGTTAGTTCCTTGGAGATAGGTAGTGGTGAGTGTAAGAGAGTTCCTTCTTCCTCCTCTCCCCAATACAGCTCAAGGAGCACTTGTAAACTCATCTAGCTTGGTGAAAACAAAGCATCTGTGTGTGGAATCACCACACTATCCCTCCCTGGATTCCTCTAGTGCATATTGGCCCCACCTTTAGCCTATCCATGGCATCTGCCGTGACACCACCACGACACAATATCTCTTTTTCTCCCTATTTAAAATCAAAAAGTTCCTGCAAAATAGCATGTCTAGCACTTGGAGGAAAATATTTCTGCAGGAAAGTACTAATCAAGCAATCAGGGCTATTAATAGATCCAGGAGGTAAATTACTAAACCAAGTTTTTTAGCTTCTCCTTTCAGTGAAAAGGGGAAAATCTTAGCAACAAAGTAAGTACGCATCTTAATATCATCGGAAAACAAGCCAATCATGGTAGAAAGTTCATTCATATGTGCTACCGCATTTTCATTCTTAGTCCCACAAAAAGGTTCTTTCTCAAGAATAGCTATGTAAGATAGATCGAGAGAGAAATCATAATCTTCATCTATAATGTTTATGGGAGAAGCCGCAAACTTAGCAATAGGAGAAAATTTGGGTCTAATAGTACGCCTCTCAAGGAGACTCTTAGCAGCGCTCCTATCATGGGTGTTTTTACATTCTTTAATAAATTCATCGGTCATCTCAACATAACCATCTTCAATATCATAACTTTCACTAGACTCAGGTGAACTAACAGGTGTAGTAGTGTCTTCATTAGGAGTTTCAGTATTTCCAGCTATAGTTCTAGCAATCGTAGCATCTAGGAAAGGACCTAATGAACCACTCTTATCAAGCACAATAGAAGCAGCATCATAAGCATCAGAAGTTTCAGATTCAGCAGTAGTAGCAGTGTGTGTAACATGTGTATGTGGTGGTGTAACGAGCTTACTCATAACAGATGGTGAATAAAGAGCAACAGAGGTGTTCAGAACCGTACCTCTTCTTGTAGTGGATGGTAAAATAGGAACCTTGCCATCACGAGACTTACCCATGATGGATGGATAGCAGCGAACAATAGAGAATCCAAGTGAACTTAATAAATAAAGCTATGCTCCCTGGCAACGGGGCCAGAAAATAGTCTTGATGACCCACAAGTATAGGGGGTGTATCGCAGTATTTTCGAGGGAAGTCAAACCCAATTTATTGATTTGACATAAGGGGAGCCAAAGAATATTTATAAGCCTTAACAACTGAGTTGTCAATTCAGCTGCACCTGGAAATAATCTTGCTGACAGTAGTTTATCAGTAGCAACAGTTTTGTAGTAGGAATAGTAAAGTAGCAGCAGTAGTAAAGTAAAGACAGCAGTAACAATAGCAGTAACAGTAGGATTCGAGTGCGGTAGGCATAGGGATGGATGGACGGGCGTTGCATGGACAAGACAATTTACATAGCAATCAGAACACAGGGCAATTGCAGATAAATAAGATAAAGCATCTAAGTACTAGATAATCCTAGGCATGTGTTCCATATATAGTCATATGTGATCGCATTGAAAACTTGCACAACATCTTTTGTCCTGCCAACCCGTTTGCAGCGGGGCCTCAAGGGAACTACTGGCAATTAAGGTGCTCCTTTTAATAGAGCACCGGAGCAAAGCATTAACACTCCGTGAACACATGTGATCCTCACATCAAATCCATTCCCTCCGGTTATCCCGATTTCTGTCACTTCAGGGCCATTGGTTCTGGACAACAACGTGTGTATACAACTTGCAGATAAGACCATAAACAATACTATCATAATGAATCAATAACATGTTCAGATCTGAAATCATGGCACTCGGGCCCTAGTGACAAGCATTAAGCATAACAAGTCGCAACAAAGCCATAAAGCACTAATAAAAGATACTAGGCACCATGCCCTAACAATCTGATGCCATTACATGAATGATCTCATCCAATCCCTACCATCCCCATAGCCTACAGCGGGGGATTACTCACTCATAGATGGGGGAAACATGGATGGTCGATGGAGAAGCGATGGTGATGATGATGGCGATGATCTCCTCCAATTCCCTGTCCTGGTAGGGTGCCAGAACGGAGTTTCTGGTGCTGTTTCGTGGAATCTGGTGGTGGCGGTGGAGCGGAACTTCTTCTGGAAAAACGTCGACCCCCCTTGAGTTTTTAAGTCAGAAAGCAACTTATAGGCGAAGAGGGAGACCGTGGGGGAGTCTGGGGAGGCCAGACCACCCCCTAGCACGGCCTGGGCTAGCCCGCCTGGCCAGGTGGTGTGGCCTGGGCCCAGCCCCCGTCCGTCTCGTATTCTGGCTCCGGGAGTCTTCTGGTGAAATAGGATTTTTGGCATATTTTCCGGGATTTTTCCTGATAGTTGATTTTCTGCAGAAAAAGTAGACACCAAGGCAATTCTGCTGAAAACAGCGTCAGTCCGCGTTAGTTGCATCCAAATCACACAAGTTTAGAGGAGAAACAATAGCAAAAGTGTTCGGGAAAGTAGATACGTTTTGGACGTATCAACTACTTGTTTGTGGTAGTTTGCGAGTACTTAAAGAGTACTCATGGCTTTTGTCCCTGGCTATTCCTATGGCCAGACTATGAAGGAGATTACCGAGATGAAGGACAGCAGGCGGCTATGATAACTAGGACTATCTTCCATTGTCAGCATTGCCTGTGACTCTGAAGATGGACCCCACTGCTATGCTATTTATTCCGCTACTTTATTGTACTAAGACTGGATCATGAGATCCTTATTTGTGTAAGAACTTATTTATGGTTTGTAGTGGATGATGTATTGTGATATCCAATGTGTTATGTCTCGCAAAAATGGTAATCCTGGGATTGCGAGGTATGGCATAACAGGCATCTTGGATTAAAAACCAAGTGTTGACAAGTTGGTATCAGAGCCATCCTGACCATAGGAGACCCTAGTTAGAATGGACGTCCGAACCAAAAACTTAGTTTCAAAAACCAAAGTGAGTACTTATGAAAACTATTTCCCCTTTTACCCTTGGGAATTCTTTCTCTCAAAAAAACTCATGTTCCTCCAAATTCTTACAATACTACATAAAAATTTGACACACTTGATCACTTCACTAACTTTCTCATCCTAAATTCTTATAGATGGAAGCCCAATACAGCAAGTTGTACCAGTTGGGCAACAGAGGACAACTAATCTTCAAGAGGGACTTAGATGCACTGTCTGAGTTCTTCGAGCGTCCTCATCCGGAATTCCTTGGAGCTCAACTCCTGGGTCCACCAGGAGGAGATTTGAAATGGCTTGTGACTGCTGATCTTCGAGGCAAGATAGAAGCACCAGTATCTGGGAGGATTCAGTTCTCGGTAAGGGAGAACAACTGGCTAGATGGATTAGCCAAGGCAATGCATGAAGCTCTCGCACGTTTATGTGCCCTCTGTGTCAACCTCATCCAGGGAACCCGCTTTGTTCACTATGCAAGGCGTGATTCCATGGGAATGCCGCTCGAGATGCTAAGTCACCCAATACTGAAGCGTCAAGTGGAGAACCTTGACTTCCTACTGTACGACAGACACAAGGAGTTGGAAAATGCTAGAGAGCTCACCAACCACAACCTTGCTATTGCTTCCTAGAAGGCCCAGACATTCTCACTGCTAGTCCTAGATCGTCAGTCTATTCGCCGTCAACGCGCCTAGAAGGATCGCACCATCGACCGTCTTTGCAAGAAGGTGGCCGACCTCGAGAAGACCATCAAGGAGCAAGAAGCTCAGCTTGCCATGAAGGAAGAAGAAGAGGAAGGTGAAGATATCCAAGGGGATATTGACTCCTACCTCAGCAATGATGATGACTTTCTGGAGCAAGATGCCGTGGACTTCTACACCGACAATGACGACTCCGAATTCATCGACAATGAGTAGAGGCACTAGAGCACTGTCGTACCATGAGGAGTATCGGTCCCATTGTATCGTAGCTTACAGAATGGTTCTTAAAACATCTGTTTTGCCTTTGATGTTGTGGTGTGTGTGTGTTTGTATCGTGTGCCTTGTTTGGATGAATGAAAAGAAGTTAGTTGCAAAAATCTGAGTCAAACTCAAAGTTTTATCTTTGAAATCAAAAACCATGAACCTTAGAACTTTCCCTCTTACCCCTTTATCTACCTCAATATTCAGATGACTCATGGAAACCAAGGAGGGAGCAGCTCATCGCAAGACCCAATGCTGCAGATCCTGCAGAATCTCATTGCAGACCGGGAAGCCAACAGGGCAGAGCACCAAGCTAATCTAGCAACACTGCAATAGATTGCCTAGATCGCTCTCAATAACTAGAACCATGGAAATCAGGATCATCATGGATCCAAACTCAAGAACTTCCAGAATACAAATCCCCCAATCTTTAGTACTTCAGAGAACCCACTGGATGCTGATGACTGGTTGCAGACAATGGAAAACAACTTAGAAGTAGCTAGAGTAGATGCCAATGAGAAGGTTCTTTTTGCCACCCACTATCTGGCAGGAGATGCAAGAGCATGGTGGAACAGTATCCGCACAATGAACCATGGTCAAGTGATGATATGGGAAGCCTTCAAAATCAGGTTCAGTCGCACCCACGTGCCGCAGGGTCTAGTCACCCGGATGAGGGATGAATTCCGAGAATTGAAGCAAGGCAGAATGACTGTAGTAGAGTACCGTGACAGATTCCCGTGCCATGCCAGGTATGCACCTGATGAGATCAACACGGAGGCCAAGAAGAAGGAGAGATTCTTGAACGGGCTGCATGATGAGATGTAGACTGTCCTTGTCAACATCCGCTTCGAGGATCTCGAAGAGCTAGTCGACTCTGCCATTCAGATGGAAGGAAAGCCCAACCAGGTTAATGACAACCACAAACATCATATGATGCAACAATCTAGATCCAACTGTCACCAGAAGTACTGTCCCAACCCCTCATCAGGATATGCACCTGGGAACAATCGAGCCCCAATGTCTCGCCCAAGCTACCCCAACCATAGCAGAGGAAATGTGAAGCCCGGAGGAAACAACAATCACTCTGGCAACACCAGCAATTTCAACCATGCCCCTCCCAAGAGCAACAACAACAACAACAATAACAACACTACACCCCGAACTAGAAGCAATGTTGTGCCAGTCGCAGCTAAAGACAAGTCTCAGATCACTTATTTCGAGTGTGGAGTGAAGGGTCACTATTTCAATGAGTGCCCCAAGAAGATTGCCGCCACTGCCAATGTGAATGCCCCAACTCAACAGCAGCGTCGTGTTCAACCAGGAAGAAGATTTGCCCCAGGGAATCCTCACAACCGCTACGGTCGTCTCTTCCACATGAATGCTGAAGAAGCCCAAGAAGCGCCAGATGTAGTGTTGGGTATGTTTTCTGTCAACTCAATTTTAGCAAGAGTGTTGTTTGATTCTGGAGCATCGCACTCATTTGTCACCAAAGAATTTGCATGCACTAGTAAGATTCACCCAACTAACTTGAAGCATGTCATGATAGTTCAAATCCCGGGTTCAACTACAAAAGCTAGAAAAATTTGCAAAGTTGTGCCTATTAGAAGACATGGGATAGATTTTTATGCCAACCTAATAGTACTTGGAACCAAAGGTTTGGAAGTAGTACTAGGAATGGACTGGATGTCAAGGCATAAAGGACTCATAGACTGTGCCAAGAAAGCCATCACCATGACCAGTAGCTCTGGACTAACGGTAGAGCACATATCTGAAACCTTGCCCCGTCAATTTAAGTGTAACAAGAGTTTAGTCCTGCCTACCATTGACCAAGTCAGAGTAGTCTATCAATACCCCGACGTATTCCCAAATGAATTGCCCGTATGCCCCCGGATAGGGATATTGAGTTCATTATTGAACTAATCCCCAGAACCGGACCCATAGCCCAGAGACCCTATAGCATGAAGCCCTCAGAGCTAGTAGAATTGAAGAAGCAGCTGGATGCGATGTTGGCAATAGGCTTGATTCAACCAAGCGCATCACCATGGAGATCGCCAATATTATTCGTTGATAAGAAAGATGGAGGCAACCGTTTGTGCACAGATTACAGGAATCTGAATGACGTCACCATCAAAAACAAGTACCCTTTGCCAAAGATAGAGGATCTATTTGATCAGTTGACTGGAGAAAATGTGTTCTCTAAGATCAATCTTAGGACTGGTTATCACCAACTTAAAATTTGTGCAACGGATATTCCGGAGACTGCCTTTACTACTCGCTATGGTTTATACGAGTATATGGTTATGTCTTTTGGATTAACCAATGCTCTTGCTTATTTCATGAATCTTATGAATAAGATCTTTATGAATTTTCTAGATAAGTTTGTCGTTGTGTTCATCGACGATATCCTTATCTACTCCAAGTCATAAGAAGAGCATGAGAAACATCTTAGAATCATCCTTGAAACCCTTAGAGAGCATCGGTTGTATGCTAAGTTCAGCAAGTGTGAGTTCTGGCTGAAAGAAGTAGGATTCCTAGGACATATTGTGTCTGCCGAAGGTGTCGCGGTTGATCCCACCAAGATCAAAGATGTTGAAGAATGGGAAGCCCCAATCACTCAAACCCAAGTCCGTGCATTTCTCGGATTAGCGGGATACTACCGCAAGTTCGTCGAAAGATTTTCAAGCATCGCCCAACCCATGACCCAATTGTTGAAGAAGGACAAGAAGTTTGAATGGACCGACAAATGTGAAGCTAGTTTCCAAGAGCTAAAGAAGAGATTGATTTCATCCCCAATATTAATCATGCCAGATATCAAGAAGCCGTTTGATGTATATTGTTATGCATCCAAGATTGGTCTCGGATGTGTATTGATGCAAGAAGGCAAAGTCATCGCTTATCTGTCTCGACAACTGAAGCAGCATGAGCAGAACTATCTGACCCATGATCTTGATTTAGTAGCCGTAGTTTTGGCATTGAAGACATGGCGTCATTATCTTATGGGAAATTGCTCTGAGATTTACTCAGATCACAAAAGCTTGAAGTATATTTTCACTCAGAAGGAGCTGAATATGTGGCAAAGGAGATGGATAGAGTTAATCAAGGATTATGACCTTGACATTCACTATCACCCCGGCAAAGCCAATGTGGTAGCGGATGCTCTTAGCAGATTGCCGTGTAGGATAAACACTATGATCAAGGAGAAGCAACCAAGTTTGTATGAGGAGTTGGAGCAGTTTAGGACTAAGCTAGTTAGCAAAGGATTCTTAGCTAGCATTGAACTTCAACCCACTTTGATTAGCCAAATCAAGGAAGCCCAGAAGGGAAATGAAAGTATCGACGGAATCAAAGGTCATATTGGTACAGGAAAGGTACCTGGATTCACCGAAGACGAAGAAGGAGTTCTGTGGTACAAAGGCCGTATCTGTGTGCTAGCAGATTTGGAGCTGAAGCAAGTTATCATGCAAGAAGCTCATGATACTCTTTATTCTATCCACCCCGGAGGAACAAAGATGTATCAAGATTTGAAAGAGCGATTTTGGTGGCACAAGATGAAGAGAGAAATCGGGAGCTACATTGCCAAGTGTGACATCTATCAAAGAGTCAAAGCGGAACATCAGAGGCCCGCAGGACTATTGCAACCCTTGCAGATTCCGGAATGGAAATGGGATTCCGTCGGAATGGACTCTATCACCGGATTGCCTACTTCGAGTAGGGGAAATGACTCAATCTAGGTCATCGTTGATAGACTGTCCAAGGTAGCTCACTTTATACCTGTCAAGACAACTTACCAGAGTTCGAAGCTAGCAGAGTTGTATATTGCTAGAATTGTTAGTCTGCATGGAACCCCCAAGACCATAGTATCAGATCAAGGAACCCAATTCACCTCGAGATTTTGGCAGAAATTCCAGGAAGGATTAGGAACCAAGTTGAATTTTAGCACCGCTTATCACCCGCAAAATGATGGACAGACTGAAAGAGTCAACCAGATCTTAGAAGATATGTTAAGAGCTTGTGTGTTAGAGTATGGATCAAAATGGGAAGACTGCCTGTCTTTCACAGAATTCTCATATAACAATAGTTATCAAGCTAGTTTGCAAATGGCACCATTTGAGTTCCTATAAGGAAGAAAGTGTCGCACCCCTTTGAATTGGTCGCAAATAGGAGAGAGTCAGATCTTTGGACCCGAAATTCTCCGAGAAGCCGAAGAGAAGGTTCACAAAGTCCGTGAGCACCTCAAGACCGCCCAATCCAGACAGAAGAGTTATGCTGACAAGAGAAGGAGAAACCTGACTTTCAATGTCGGAGATTTTGTATAGCTCAAGGTTTCACCATTGAAGGGAACCCAACATTTTAGTACGAAAGGGAAGTTAGCCCCCAGATATATCGGGGCTTTCAAGATTCTGAATCGCGGAGGAGAAGTATCGTATCAACTGGAACTGCCTGAAGAGATGTCTGCCATCCACAATGTGTTCCATATCTCATTACTTCGCAAATGCTTAGAAATGCCGGAGAAGACCGAAGTTTTCAAGAACATCGATCACCGAGTTGTTGATATCAACAAGGACCTAACATATCGTGAAGTGCCCATCCGTATCCTGGAGGAAGCCTACAGAACCACCAGGACCAGGAGTATCAAATTTCTCAAGATTCAATGCAGCAACCATATCGAAGAAGAAGCCACTTGGGAGCACGAAGATTACATTAGGACCGAGTTTCTAGATCTCTTTTGTTCCTAGTTTTCTTACTTAAATCTCGGGACGAGATTTTGTTTAAGTGGGGAAGGTTTGTAACATCCCAAAACTTAATCCAAGGTTAATCAAGATCAAATCTACCCAATTTAGGGTTAACAAAAACTTTTCCATTTAAAATGATTAAGCATTCATATGTGTGTGCATTTAAATTAGGAGTTATTTTGAATTTCCATGTTTGAGTGATCCATTGGTTGTAAACTGATTCTAAGGTGAATTAAACATCATCTAGATCATTCCCAAACAAATTCCAAAGAAAAACAAATCAAAAAGAATAAAATAGGCAAATGGTCACTTTTGCCATTTTAATCACCTAGTATACTTTGGCTATTCCTAGAACTCAAAACTTAACAGAAACAATTGTGGTTCTTTGCACCCCTTGCTAGTACAAGTAGTGATGTGCCAAGGCCCACTTTGTTTCATCCCAAAAACTTTCATACACTAAATTTAAATGACAGTTGAAATTGAATGTAGTTCATATGAATAAATCACACTTATTCAAAAACCCCTCAAATGAACTCCATTTTCAAATCCTAAGCAGACCTAGATGCTTAAGCATAAGTTACATTACTCCACCAAAATCAGCCCAAAATTCAAATATTTTGTTCATGCGGCCATTGTGTCGAACAGGTGGCATGCACAAAAATTCTGCCTAACTATTACTATGTGTAGATCAATGCTTTGTCGAGTGTTTGGTCCTCATTTGGTTCCCCTGTCCCTCCCAGTTCTAACAAAAAAACCCACCAGCCTACCCCTAAGCCTGGAGCAGCAGTGGAGCGCCGCCACTTTATGGTCACCGCCGGCCAGAAGCGGGGACCACGCCGCGCCAACCCAGCACGTTCCCTAGCTCTGCCCAACCCTACCATCGACCACGTTCCACCCCTCGATCAACCTCAGCCCCTGGACCACTCCCCAGCATCGCCGCCCTTTCTCTCTACGAGCTCGCCAGAGCGTTCCAGAGCACGATAGCCGCCAGCACGTAGCAGACCGCCCCTTGACCCGATACCACGCACGCCGCTCGAGCCATAGTTTGCCAGAATTGCATCGGAGGAGCCCGCTGCAGAGGAGGAGACACTGCCGTCGATTTCGTCCACCGCAGCCCCTGCCATGACCTCGCCTGAGTCCACCGTCGCCGTCCAGTTCGATCGCCCGCCTCGTTGCACTAGCTGGAGCCCTGGTACGTCCCTAGTAGACCCCCACCGGCTGTTTAAGGTTTGGTCTCGCCGGTGATGAGCCCGTCGTCGACGACGACTGTGAGCCGTTGATCCATGTTATAATCGTGTGGCCCAGATCGCTAGATACCGTTTCGGGTTTTAAGTCTCGCTGACAAGCGGGACCAACCTATCAGCCGCCCTCTATGCCACAGAGCATCACTGGGCCGGCCCATTTCTTTTCCCGCGCTGACCCAGTAATTCAAACTTAGATTTTTCTATTTAGACTTAAAACCATTTATGTCCCTTAGTTCAAAAATCAATTCCGGAATATTTACTAAACCAAATTGAGTGATTCAAATTTTGTTGGAAAGCTTCTGAGAAGATCTATCCAAGACCATTGGATTTAAATCATTTAGAGTTAGAGATCTCTCCTAGTTAAAATAACAAGATAGAGGCTTTTGCACATTCAAACATTTTTATAAAATCAACCATAATAGCTTTTGAGTTGATTCTGACTCTCAAAAATATATTTAACCATACCTATCTGAATATATAATAAAATTTAGGTTTAAATACAGTGACTTTGGACTAGTACCAAAATAATGCTATATAGGCATTTCTAGTCACTTTAAATCATTAAATATTGAACTTAAACTTATTAAAATGTGAGCCAACCTTTAAATTACATTCCCATATGTTAGAATATGTGGTGATGACATCTGTCCACATGATCCCATATTTTAATTGGAGAATATTAAATCTTAGTTAATTTCAATGAGTAGAAATTACTTTTCTCAAATAAAATAAATGAAACTAGTTCATTAAACCTTGTGATGATAATAGATCATCAAATGTGTGCCTTAGTGTGCTAAGTAGACTAGTTAAGCATTGTTTGGTGATTGTGTATTCCGTATGTATTTATAGACGATAGTACTGACCAAGCTTACGAGGAGGAGGAGTTCTACCAAGAGGAGGAGGAAGAAAACTTCAACCACTACACTACACAAGGCAAGCCTAGCACTTCAAGTAAACTGAGCAAGCTATTATTGGCAAGCCTATCACTTGCAAGTATTATACTAGCAAGCCATCATTAACAATGCAAGCTAACCCTTGCAATCTAGATAACCTAAGCAAAGGCATTAGGCATGCTTTGGTTATATCATTTTGGACATATATCTTTTCCAAGTTTTATTTACAAGCTTTAGTTCTTTTACTTTACCAAAGTCCTCTACTTGTTTGAAGGTAGCATAAAGAGTATAAAACTTGACCTATCTAGTTAGACTTAGATGTCATTCTATGGCATGAGATTGACATTAGCATCCCACTTTACTGAACACTCTTAACTTAGTAGTTGGAACAAAACTCAAAACTGATTCACTTAGATGGGAATACTTGGTGAAAACGAATTGTGAAAACCTTGGAATGATGAGTCATTATATTGAGATGTTTTGACATGTGTTGAGAAACACAAATGGTTTATGATGGTGAAAATGTTGAGGCATGAGCCTTAGCCCTTTTACAAAACTGATGGTTGGGTTCGGATGCGATACCATTCCAATTTTACTGTACAACCACAATACCTAAATTGGGTAAGGCTTAGCTGGAAGTTTATATGCATTAGTATTAGTTCCCTCGCGGGAGAGGTTTGAGCTGAGGCTACCTCTCAATGTTGTCCACCTATGTAGTGCCCAAGATGACAAATGGTCATGGTTGGGAGGCCATGCTCATAGGAGAGGTTCTTATACTAAGGTGTGTAAAGGAAAGGTTATGTTTGATTATCTGCATACTAAGTATGATGATTCAGGGTTATCCCTGATAGATGTATCGAATCTTGTGGTGAAAGTGTACCACCTCTGTAGAGTGTCAAACTATTCCAATAGCCGCGTCCGCGATTATGGACAGTTGGAGTGGCCATACTATTCCGTTGTCAGATGTTTTCAAAATGACTTATGAAATGAATTGTGACATCACTTGACCACAACCGAGTTGTGACTATGATAATCAAGTTCCTACTTAAGTGTTTTCGAAACTTCTTTTATCTTTCTTTGTTTCTGAACTCAGCTTAGGTTTCAAATTTGACTTTATAGTTAAACTTAGAGTTAGCCTTTACACTAGAACTATACTACTTGTTAGTGGTAGTTTGTGAGTACTTAAAGAGTACTCATGGCTTTTGGCCCTGGCTATTCCTATGGCCAGACTATGAAGGAGATTACCAAGATGAAGGACAGCAGGACGGCTATGATAACTAGGACTATCTTCCATCGTCAGCATTGCATGTGACTCTGAAGATGGACCCCACCGCTACGCTATTTATTCCGCTACTTGATTGTACTAAGACTGGATCATGAGATCCTTATTTGTGTAAGACCTTATTTATGGTTTGTAATGGATGATGTACTGTGATATCCAATCTGTTATGTGTCACAAAAATGGTAATCCTGGGATTGCGAGGTATGGCATAACAGGCATCTTGGATTAAAAATCCGGGTGTTGACACAATGACTTTAGTTGTGGTTCATGAAAAGAACACACATGCAATGACACTAGTGGATCCATGTGGTTCACGAAAATTAGACACATGCAATGACTCTGGTGGATCCATATGTGGTTTTTGAAAAGAACACATATTCAATGACTCTAGCTGTGGTTAATGAAAAGTACACACATGCAATGACTCTAGTGGATCCATATGTGCTTTGTGAAAAGAACACAAATGCAATGACATTGGAGGATCCATGTGGTTTGTGCAAAGAACAGACATGCAATGACTCTATTGGATCCATATGTGGTTAATGAAAAGAACACACATGCAATGACACTGGTGTATCCATATGTGGTTTGTGAAAAGATAACACATTCAATGACTCTAGTTATGGTTCATGAAAAGAACACACATGCAATGACACTTGTGGATCCATGTGGTTCATGAAAATACCACACATGCAATGACTCTGGTGGATACATATGCTTTATGAAAAGAACAGACATGCAATGACTCTGGTGGATCCATATGTGGTTTGTGAAAAGAACACACATGCAATGACTCTGGTTGATCCATGTGGTTTATGAAAAGAACAGCCATGCAATGACTCTGGTGGATCCATATGTGGTTTCTGAAAAGAATACACATTCCATGACTCTAGATGTGGTTAATGAAAAGAACACACATGCAATGACTCTAATGGATCCATATGTGCTTTGTGAAAAGAACACACATGCAATGACAGTGGTGGATCCATGTGGTTTGTGGAAAGAACAGACATGCAATGACTCTAGTGGATCCATATGTGGTTAATGAAAAGACCACACATACAATGACACTGGTGGATCCATATGTGGTTTGTGAAAAGAACACATGTTCAATTATTCTAGTTGTGGTTCATAAATAGAACACACATGCCATGACACTGGTGGATCCATGTGGTTCATGAAAATAATACATATGCAATGACTCTGGTTGATCCATATGCTTTATGAAAAGAACAGACATGCAATGACTCTAGTTGTGGTTTAGGGTAAGAACACACATGCAATGACTTTGGTGGATCCATATGTGGTTCATGAAAAGAACACACATCCAATGACTCTAGTGGATCCATGTGGTTTGTGAAAAGAACAGACATGCAATGACTCTAGCCGTGGTTTGTGAAAAGAACACACATGCAATGACTCTGGTGCTGGTTTAGGATAAGAACTCACATCCAATGACTCTAGTGCTAGTTTACGATAAGAACAGACATACAATGACTCTAGTGGATCCATAAGTGGTTCATGAAAATAACACACATGCAATGACTCTGGTGGATCCATAAGTGGTTTGTGAAAAGAACAGACATGTAACGACTCTGGTGGATCCATATGTGGTTTGTGAAAAGAACACACATGCAATGACTCTAGCGGATCCATATGTGGTTTCTGAAAAGAAGACACATTTAATGACTCTAGCTGTGGTTAATGGAAAAGAACACACATGCAGTGAATCTAGTGGATCCATACGTGGTTTGTGAAAAGAACACACAATTTGTGACTTTAGCTGTGGTTAATGATAAGAACACACATGCATTGATTCTAGTGGATCCGTATGTGGTTCATGAAAAGAACACACATGCAGTGACTCTGGTGGATACATATGTGGTTTTTGAAAAGAACAGACATGCAATGACTTTGCTGGATCCATATGTGGTTTGTGAAAAGAACACACATTCAATGACTCTAGTTGTGGTTCATGAAAAGAATACACATGCAATGACACTGGTGGAACCATGTGGTTCATAAAAATAACACACATGCAATGACTCTAGTGGATCCATAAGCTTTATGAAAAGAATAGACATGCAATAACTATAGTTGTGGTTTTGGATAAGAACACACATGCAATGACCCTAGTGCTGGTTTAGGATAAGAACACACATGCAATGACTGTGGTGGATCCATATATGGTTCTTGAAAAGATCACACATGCAATGACTCTGGTGGATGCATATGTGGTTCGTGAAAAGAACATACATGCAATGACTCTGGTGGATCCATATGCGGTTTGTGAAAATAACACACATGCAATGACTCTAGTTGTGGTGCATGAAAAGAACACACATGCAATGACACTAGTGGATCCATGTGTTTCACGAAAATTAGACACATGCAAGGACTCTAGTGTATCCATGTGCTTTATGAAAAGAACACATATTCAATGACTCTAGAGCTGGTTTAGGATAAGAACACACCTGCAATGACTCTAGTGCTGGTTTAGGATAAGAACACACGTGCAATGACTCTAGTGGATCCATATGTGGTTCATGAAAAGAATACACATGCAATCACTTTAGTGGATCCATGTGGTTTGTGAAAAGAACACACATGCAATGACTCTGGTTGATCCATGTAGTTTATGAAAAGAACAAACAAACAATGACTCTGGTGGATCCATATGTGGTTTTAGATAAGAACACACATTCAATGACTCTAGCTGTGGTTAATGAAAAGTACACACATGCAATGACTCTAGTGGATCCATATGTGATTTGTGAAAAGAACACACATGCAATGACAGTGGTGGATCCATGTGGTTTGTGGAAAGAACACACATGCAATGACTCTATTGGATCCATATGTGGTTAATGAAAAGAACAAACATGCAATGACACTGGTGTATCCATATGTGGTTTGTGAAAAGATAACACATTCAATGACTCTAGTTGTGGTTCATGAAAAGAACACACATGCAATGGCACTTGTGGATCCATGTGGTTCATGAAAATAACACACATGCAATGACTCTGGTGGATCCATATGCTTTATGAAAAGAACAGACATGCAATAACTCTGGTGGATCCATATGTGGTTTGTGAAAAGAACACACATGCAATAACAGTGGTTGATCCATGTGGTTTATGTAACACCCTCAAATCGGCCCTATGCAAGTTTTAGCCCTTTCCGCCAAACCCGCATAGAGACGATTCAAGGACGCCCACCAGACACTTTCGTGCAGATGGAAAACGAAGTAATACCATTACACAACAGTCCTCGATGGGACCCAGAGAACAGATATATATACAACAACGACTCAGCGAGTCAAGAATACAGATATACAGTACAAAGATCCAAATCACCTTGAAATCGATACAGCGTCCGAGTATGGACAATATGCAAATGGGGCTAAGAGCCCTGAAGAATAACCAATGGCGTCCATAACCCTGCCCAGGCCAAGCCGGAAGGGTAACCCTGCTAACGACGCCGATCTCAAACCTGCTAAAACAAAAGGGGTGCCGACAAAGGGCAAAGGAAAAAAGAGGAGCGTCAGTACTGAGGCCAGTACACGGCGAGGCTAGAATTCGGCGGCTCTCGCCTACATAGGTATGGTGGACTGAAGCGGCAGCGCAGCAGCACTAGACAACCTATAGAGACTCAGTACAACTGTCGGCTATTAGAGAGGGGTAAGAAAGACCTATTCGGATCCAACCTGAAGCTAACACCAGACAAACCCATCCTGGTATTTCCCCCTCGAGACCAAACGAGGAAGTCGGACCAAGGAACTCACACGGTTGGCAATTTTACTCATTCTGTTATAGTTGCAGCACTTACTAATCAGATATAGATAGCACGAGTCATCCTGAAGCATAAGTAGTGGGCAGTTTTTAATTAACATTCTGTGATAGTTGGAACATTTACTAGTCAGGTATAATTGTCCTGAGGAATCCCAAAACCCAGCAGTTGTTGGCACTTTTATCACA
Organism: Avena sativa; assembly: GCA_916181665.1. Lineage (NCBI taxonomy): Eukaryota > Viridiplantae > Streptophyta > Magnoliopsida > Poales > Poaceae > Avena > Avena sativa. The sequence goes on from OV702286.1 coordinate 224,923,694, forward strand.
TTCCATTGGAGTTGCAATACTTAGTAGGCAGGTATAGCATGTCACAAAACAACCCAGATCCACCAGTTGTTGGCATTTTTAATATGCATTCCGTTATAGTTGCATCTGATTACTAGTCACATATTAAGTCAAATTTATAGCACTACTTTACTTATGCTTGTCTATGATCGAGATACTGTGCTCCAAGTTGTCCATAACCGCGGACACGGCTTTCAGAAAGTTTTACCCTACAGGGGTGCACAAATAGCAACCACACTCGATCAACCTCAGAAAAACCAACTCAAAACCCAACGAGGCTTTCACGACAAAGCGATCACAGGATTCATAAAATATTTCAGGAGGCCACCCCACTAAGCTACCCGCAATGAAGTTGGCCGGCTCCGAAACGGACCCAGGGTTTGTGACGACGGCTATAAACGACTGGGAACCCGAAAATGTGACTGGGCTTGTCGATACCGCGAAAACATGGCGCGATCCAAAACAGTACAGGTGCTTCACACACAATCTTAAATAAAGCAGTAAAGTATGGAATAGGTACATGATAGTAATAAAGCCCCAAACTACTTGTGGCCCCAAGAAATAGAAATGAATCAACCTCTAGCTCAGGGGGGTCCATAAGGCCTCCCGGATGTGGATAGTGAGAATAGTCAAGGAACAGGTATCAAGTACTCAGGGTCCTACGGGACACAAGTGAGCGTGGAAGAACCAAATAACATCTATTGCCCACCAATGCCTCTGCATTAGTTATATCTAGCATTTTAATAGTTGTATTTAAAGTCATGATCATCTCCACCATAAACATCTGCCAGCATTCCAACAACTGTGGTACTTAACAACACGAGATCGCACCTGAGCAAGCAACTACGACTCGCAAGGCTAGCTATCTACCAAACAACAGGTATTAGGAGGTGTCCATGGCAATATAGAGGCTGCACGGGATATAACTGGTGCATGGAATCTAAAGCATCGCGACACGGATAGCAATAGATCAACAGGAGGAAATAAAGACTATAAATGCAAAATAGGTAGAATGGGAGAGATGCTTGCCTGGGAAAACACTGCCGATGGGACATATCCGGAGAACTTGTCGACACTCGCGTCAACTCATCGGCCTAATCCGCGAAGAAGCAAACACTAGAAGAAACACATGATGCAATATTTAATACTACGGCAGAAGATCCAGCATGCTTATGATATGATGCATGGCATGGCAGAGATGCGATGCAATTAGGCAATATTAAGCGGAACCGGGGGCCCGACAATTAATTAATAGGTTCAAGTTATTTAGAAACCCCGCAAATTAAATGTTGTATTAACAAGGCAAAACATGGCATCGGTTTGCTATGCAAATTTAAATGGAGTCCGGATTAAGACAAAGATATCCCGCATATAGACTCCATATTTAATAATGAGGTGAATCGGCATAATGCCCCCAACCCACAAACATGTATGCAAGCATGATCAATTTATATGCAACCATTTTATTTATAGCATTTATAAAATAGGGGCTCGGGAAAAGGTTCACACATCGGGTTTCGTAAGATCTTGGGTTCCGGAGGTTCGCGGTCCGACAGGGAATGGGATCGGTCTTGGCGGAACGTTCTTCGGACAACGAGAGGTAGATCTTGTCGCATCGCAGCCTTCAGGTCATGTCGACGGTCATGGCGTCCGGGATGAAGAACTTGGCGGTTCCGACTTCAAGTTCCAGGAGGTAGGTCTTGGTGTCCCATGACGTAGGACATGTCGATCCTTCTCAAAGTACTTGGCACCGGTGCCGAACTCGGGTTCGACGCCGATGGTCGGTGTCGGACTTGGGTGCCTTCTCGGTACATCTCTCTGTCTAGATCTTGGTGCTCTGAACAACGTCACTTGCTGGGAGGCCATGAGGATTAGTCGAGAGGGACCTGTGGATTCACAACTTTGTCTTGGACTAGGGCCTGCATACATGTACTCGGGCTCTTGCTATTGCTTGCACACACGCATGGGAGCGGAGCAAAAGAGCAAGGCGGCGGCCGGACGCAACGCAACATCTGCAACCACCGGCACACGCACTTCTGGGCGAGGAACAAGTGGCTCAGCTCGGTCGTGGCCTGACGGAGGTGGCTCGGCCGCAGAGAAGGGGATCGTGGGGCGCTAGCGGCGGGGAGAGCAGAGGACGTCGGCGGCCGGAACTCGCTAGGCGTCGGTGGCCGGGTTGACGAAGCAGAGGGCCGGGTTGAGCGGCGCTGGCGACGGGGGCGGGGACTGGCGAACTGGGCAAGGCCGGGGAAGGGCCGGAGGTGCCATGGCGAGGCTGCTGTACGGCGGCCGGAGCAGACGAGGATGGCGGGGGCGCGCCAGGACGACGCAGCGGCAGCGCTCACGGGAGGAAGGTGGAGGCTGCCGCGCTGGGAAGAGGGCGCAGGGGCGGCGCATCGGGGAGAAGAGGAGGTGGCTCCGCCGGCGGGTCCCGCGACGGTGGAGGTCGAGGTCGCCGGGCAGGTCCGGCAAGGGCGGCGGAGGAGCACCGGGACTTCGACGGGGCGCGGCTAGGAACCGAGCAAGCGGCGGCGGTTGTTGTGCCTGGCGGTGGCCATGGCAGCTTGCGGTAGGCGGCCGGGCTCGACAAGAGTGCAGCGCGAGGAGGGAGGAAGGCCGGCGATGGCGGTTGCAGGATCGGGGCGAGGACAAGAGGCGCTTGCAGGGTGGGGTTCGTGGGGCCGGTAGGAGGAGAGAGGGTTGGTGGGGATCCGTGCGGCTGGGTTATGTGAGCGAGGTGTCCGTGTCGGGCGACGCGTGAGACGCGGGACGGGGCCAGGAGGTGGGGCCGGGTCACGCGGGTCGAGGGAGGCGACATGGGAAGCGTGGGCGGGAAAAGGAGTTGGGACCGGAGGGAATCCTGGGGTTGTCGGGTTGCATGCGGGCGGAGCGGGTCTGTCCTGCGGGGGGGGGGGGGGGGGCAGGGAGAAGGAGGGAGGCGGGAAAAGAGGGGGTAGGTGGCGTCGGGGAGGCTGTCCATCGGAAGAGGTGGGGCCCGCGTGGTGAGGTGGCAGGCAGTGAATGGAGGGAGTGAGGTGGCAGGGTGGAAGCAGGTGACGGCCTGGGGCTGCGCGCCCAAGTGGCGTGTGCGCGCAGGGTGATTAGGTGGAGGGGTGGATAGGGTTAGACTAGGATCTGGTTTTGGTAAATTTTGGGGGTGGCCGGCTGGGTCGGTCCGGCCCGGTTCGGCTGCCCCCTAAAATAATAAAAATATTTTTATTTAACACAACAAGGCATTTAGAATCTATTTTTAGACGAAGCAAAATAATCCGTAGGTCCGGGTTTTAATTTGAAATAAAGACGGGGCGTTTAGAAAACAAAACCAGGATTTTAGAAAATAGTTTTGGACAAATAAATGCATGATGATGACGATGCTCAAATGCAATGTGGCATGATGACATGAGCATGCGGTCATGATGATGCAATGCACAAAAACACAGCGATTTTCTAGTAGTGGTTTTAGCGGGATGCCACAGTTTATGAAAAGAATAACCATGCAATGACTCTGGTGGATCCATATGTGGTTTGTGAAAAGAATACACATTCCATGACTCTAGCTGTGGTTAATGAAAAGAACACACATGCAATGACTCTAGTGGATCCATATGTGCTTTGTGAAAAGAACACACATGCAATGACAGTGGTGGATCCATGTGGTTTGTGGAAAGAACAGACATGCAATGACTCTAGTGGATCCAAATGTGGTTAATGAAAAGACCACACATGCAATGACACTGGTGGATCCATATGTGCTTCGTGAAAAGAACACACATTCAATTACTCTAGTTGTGGTTCATGAATAGAACACACATGCAATGACACTGGTGGATCCATGTGGTTCATGAAAATAATACATATGCAATGACTCTAGTGGATCCATATGCTTTATGAAAATAACAGACATGCAATGACTGTAGCTGTGGTTTAGGGTAAGAACACACATGCAATGACTCTGGTGGATCCATATGTGGTTCATGAAAATAACACACATGCAATGACTCTATTGGATCCATGTGGTTTGTGAAAAGAACAGACATGCAATGACTCTAGCTGTGGTTTGTGAAAAGAACACACATACAATGACTCTGGTGCTAGTTTAGGATAAGAACACACATCCAATGACTCTAGTGCTAGTTTAGGATAAGAACAGACATACAATGACTCTAGTGGATCCATATGTGGTTCATTAAAATAACACACATGCAATGACTCTGGTGGATCCATATGTGGTTTGTGAAAAGAACAGACATGGAAAGACTCTGGTGGATCCATATGTGGTTTGTCAAAAGAACACACATGCAATGAATCTAGCGGATCCATATGTGGTTTGTGAAAAGAAGACACATTCAATGACTCTAGCTGTGGTTAATGAAAAAGAACACACATGCAATGAATCTAGTGGATCCATACGTGGTTTGTGAAAAGAACACACAATTCGTGACGCTAGCTGTGGTTAATGATAAGAACACACATGCAATGAATCTAGTGGATCCATACGTGGTTTGTGAAAAGAACACACAATTCGTGACTCTAGCTGTGGTTAATAAAAAGAACAGACATGCATTGACTCTAGTGGATCCATATGTGGTTCATGAAAAGAACACACATGCAATGACTCTGGTGGATACATATGTGGTTTTTGAAAAGAACAGACATGCAATGACTCTGCTGGATCCATATGTGGTTTGTGAAAAGAACACACATTCAATGACTCTAGTTGTGGTTCATGAAAAGAACACACATGCAATGACAGTGGTGGATCCATGTGGTTTGTGGAAAGAACAGACATGCAATGACTCTAGTGGATCCATATGTGGTTAATGAATAGACCACACATGCAATGACACTAGTGGATCCATATGCGGTTTGTGAAAAGAACGCACATTCAATTACTCTAGTTGTGGTTCATGAATAGAACACACATGCAATGACACTGGTGGATCCATGTGGTTCATGAAAATAATACATATGCAATGACTCTGGTGGATCCATATGCTTTATGAAAAGAACAGACATGCAATGACTCTAGCTGTGGTTTAGGGCAAGAACACACATGCAATGACTCTGGTGGATCCATATATGGTTCATGAAAAGAACACACATGCAATGACTCTAGTGGATCCATGTGGTTTGTGAAAAGAACATACATGCAATGACTCTAGCTGTGGTTTGTGAAAAGAACACACATGCAATGACTCTGGTGCTGGTTTAGGATAAGAACACGCATCCAATGAATCTAGTGCTAGTTTAGGATAAGCAGAGACATGCAATGACTCTGGTGGATCCATATATGGTTTGTGAAGAGAACAGACATGGAACAAGTCTGGTGGATCCATATGTGGTTTGTGAAAAGAACACACATGCAATGACTCTAGCGGATCCATATGTGGTTTGTGAAAAGAAGACACATTCAATGACTCTAGCTGTGGTTAATGAAAAAGAACACACATGCAATGAATCTAGTGGATCCATACGTGGTTTGTGAAAAGAACACACAATTCGTGACTCTAGCTGTGGTTAATGATAAGAACACACATGCATTGACTCTAGTGGATCCATATGTGGTTTATGAAAAGAACACACATGCAATGACTCTAGTGGATACATATGTGGTTTTTGAAAAGAACAGACATGCAATGACTCTGCTGGATCCATATGTGGTTTGTGAAAAGAACACACATTCAATGACTCTAGTTGTGGTTCATGAAAAGAATACACATGCAATGACACTGGTGGATCCATGTGGTTCATGAAAATAACACACATGCAATGACTCTGGTGGATCCATATGCTTTATGAAAAGAACAGACATGCAATGACTCTAGTGGATCCATATGGGGTTTGTGAAAAGAACACACATGCAATGACTCTGGTTGATCCATGTGGTTTATGAAAAGAACAGCCATGCAATGACTCTAGTGGATCCATATGTGGTTTGTGAAAAGAATACACATTCCATGACTCTAGCTGTGTTTAATGAAAAGAACACACATGAGATGACTCTAGTGGATCCATATGTGCTTTGTGAAAAGAACACACATGCAATGACAGTGGTGGATCCATGTGGTTTGTGGAAAGAACAGACATGCAATGACTCTAGTGGATCCATATGTGGTTAATGAAAAGACCACACATGCAATGACACTGGTGGATCCATATGTGGTTTGTGAAAAGAACAAATATTCAATTAATCTAGTTGTGGTTCATGAATAGAACAGACATGCAATGACACTAGTGGATCCATGTGGTTCATGAAAATAATACACATGCAATGACTCTGGTCGATCCATATGCTTTATGAAAAGAACAGACATGCAATGACTCTAGTTGTGGTTTAGGGTAAGAACACACATGCAATGACTCTAGTGGATCCATATGTGGTTCATGAAAAGAACACACATGCAATGACTCTAGTGGATCCATGTGGTTTGTGAAAAAAACAGACATGCAATGACTCTAGCTGTGGTTTGTGAAAAGAACACACATGCAATGACTCTGGTGCTGGTTTAGTATAAGAACACGCATACAATGACTCTAGTGCTAGTTTAGGATAAGAACAGACATACAATGACTCTAGTGGATCCATATGTGGTTCATGAAAATAACACACATGCGATGACTCTGGTGGATCCATATGTGGTTTGTGAAAAGAATAGACATGGAACGACTCTGGTGGATCCATCTGTGGTTTGTGAAAAGAAGACACATGCAATGACTATAGCTGTGGTTAATGAAAAAGAACACACATGCAATGAATCTAGTGGATCCATACGTGGTTTGTGAAAAGAACACACAATTTGTGACTCTAGTTGTGGTTAATGATAAGAAAACACATGCATTGACTCTAGTGGATCCATATGTGGTTCATGAAAAGAACACACATGCAATGACTCTGGTGGATACATATGTGGTTTTTGAAAAGAACACACATGCAATGACTCAGTTGGATCCATATGTGTTTTGTGAAAAGAACACACATTCAGTGTCTCTAGGTGTGGTTCATGAAAAGAATACACATGCAGTGACACTGGTGGATCCATGTGGTTCATGAAAATAACCCATATGCAATGACTCTAGTGGATCTGTATGCTTTATGAAAAGAATAGACATGCAATGACTCTAGTTGTGGTTTAGGATAAGAACACACAAGCAATGACTCTAGTGCTGGTTTAGGATAAGAAGACACATGCAATGACTGTGGTGGATCCATATATGGTTCTTCAAAAGAACACACATGCAATGACTCTGGTGGATATATATGTGGTTTTTGAAAAGAACACACATGCAATGACTCTGCTGGATCCATATGTGGTTTGTGAAAAGAACACACATTCAATGACTCTAGGTGTGGTTCATGAAAAGAATACACATGCAGTGACACTGGTGGATCCATGTGGTTCATGAAAATAACCCATATGCAATGACTCTAGTGGATTTGTATGCTTTAAGAAAAGAATAGACATGCAATGACTCTAGTTGTGGTTTAGGATAAGAACACACAAGCAATGACTCTAGTGCTGGTTTAGGATAAGAACACACGTGCAATGACTCTAGTCGATCCATATGTGGTTCATGAAAACAACACACATGTAATCACTTTAGTGGATCCATGTGGTTTGTGAAAAGAACATACATGCAATGACTCTGGTTGATCCATGTAGTTTATGAAAAGAACAAACATACAGTGACTGGTGGATCCAGATGTGGTTTGTGATAAGAACACACATTCAATGACTCTAGCTGTTGTTAATGAAAAGTACACACATGGAATGACTCTAGTGGATCCATATGTGATTTTTGAAAAGAACACACATGCAATGACAGTGGTGGATCCATGTGTTTTGTGGAACGAACACACATGCAATAACTCTATTGGATCCATATGTGGTTAATGAAAAGAACACACATGCAATGACACAGGTGGATCCATATGTGGTTTGTGAAAAGAATACACATTCCATGACTCTAGCTATGGTTAATGAAAAGAACACACATGCAATGACTCTAGTGGATCCATATGTGCTTTGTGAAAATAACACACATGCAATGACAGTGGTGGATCCATGTGGTTTGTGGAAAGAACAGACATGCAATGACTCTAGTGGATCCATATGTGGTTAATGAAAACACCACACATGCAATGACACTGGTGGATCCATATGTGGTTTGTGAAAAGAACACACCTTCAATTACTCTAGTTGTGGTTCATGAATAGAACACATATGCAATGACACTGGTGGATCCATGTGGTTCATGAAAATAATACATATGCAATGACTCTGGTGGATCCATATGCTTTATGAAAAGAACAAACATGCAATGACTTTAGCTGTGGTTTAGGGCAAGAACACATATGCAATGACTCTGGTGGATCCATATGTGTATCATGAAAAGAACACGCATGCAATGACTCTAGTGGATCCATGTGGTTTGTGAAAAGAACAGACATGCAATGACTCTAGCTGTGGTTTGTGAAAAGAACACACATGCAATGACTCTGGTGCTGGTTTAGGATAAGACCACGCATCCAATGAATCTAGTGCTAGTTTAGGATAAGAACAGACATATAATGACTCTAGTGGATCCATATGTGGTTCATGAAAATAACACACATGCAATGACTCTGGTCGATCCATATGTGGTTTGTGAAAAGAACAGACATGGAACGAGTCTGGTGGATCCATATGTGGTTTGTGAAAAGAACACACATGCAATGACTCTAGCGGATCCATATGTGGTTTGTGAAAAGAAGACACATTCAATGACTCTAGCTGTGGTTAATGAAAAAGAACACACATGCAATGAATCTAGTGGATCCATACGTGGTTTGTGAAAAGAACACACAATTCGTGACTCTAGCTGTGGTTAATGATAAGAACACACATGCATTGACTCTAGTGGATCCATATGTGGTTCATGAAAAGAACACACATGCAATGACTCTGGTGGATACATATGTGGTTTTTGAAAAGAACAGACATGCAATGACTCTGCTGGATCCATATGTGGTCTGTGAAAAGAACACACATTCAATGACTCTAATTGTGGTTCATGAAAAGAATACACATGCAATGACACTGGTGGATCCATGTGGTTCATGAAAATAACACACATGCAATGACTCTGGTGGATCCATATGCTTTATGAAAAGAACAGACATGCAATGACTCTGGTGGATCGATATGTGGTTTGTGAAAAGAACACACATGCAATGACTCTGGTTGATCCATGTGGTTTATGAAAAGAACAGCCATGCAATGACTCTAGTGGATCCATATGTGGTTTGTGAAAAGAATACACATTCCATGACTCTAGCTATGGTTAATGAAAAGAACACACATGCAATGACTCTAGTGGATCCATATGTGCTTTGTGAAAAGAACACACATGCAATGACAGTGGTGGATCCATGTGGTTTGTGGAAAGAACAGACATGCAATGACTCTAGTGGATCCATATGTGGTTAATGAAAAGACCACACATGCAATGACACTGGTGGATCCATATGTGGTTTGTGAAAAGAACACACCTTCAATTACTCTAGTTGTGGTTCATGAATAGAACACAGATGCAATGACACCGGTGGATCCATGTGGTTCATGAAAATAATACATATGCAATGAATCTGGTGGATCCATATGCTTTATGAAAAGAACAAACATGCAATGACTTTAGCTATGGTTTAGGGCAAGAACACATATGCAATGACTCTGGTGGATCCATATGTGTATCATGAAAAGAACACGCATGCAATGACTCTAGTGGATCCATGTGGTTTGTGAAAAGAACAGACATGCAATGACTCTAGCTGTGGTTTGTGAAAAGAACACACATGCAATGACTCTGGTGCTGGTTTAGGATAAGACCACGCACCAATGAATCTAGTGCTAGTTTAGGATAAGAACAGACATATAATGACTCTAGTGGATCCATATGTGGTTCATGAAAATAACACACATGCAATGACTCTGGTCGATCCATATGTGGTTTGTGAAAAGAACAGACATGGAACGAGTCTGGTGGATCCATATGTGGTTTGTGAAAAGAACACACATGCAATGACTCTAGCGGATCCATATGTGGTTTGTGAAAAGAAGACACATTCAATGACTCTAGCTGTGGTTAATGAAAAAGAACACACATGCAATGAATCTAGTGGATCCATACGTGGTTTGTGAAAAGAACACACAATTCGTGACTCTAGCTGTGGTTAATGATAAGAACACACATGCATTGACTCTAGTGGATCCATATGTGGTTCATGAAAAGAACACACATGCAATGACTCTGGTGGATACATATGTGGTTTTTGAAAAGAACAGACATGCAATGACTCTGCTGGATCCATATGTGGTTTGTGAAAAGAACACACATTCAATGACTCTAGTTGTGGTTCATGAAAAGAATACACATGCAATGACACTGGTGGATCCATGCGGTTCATGAAAATAACACACATGCAATGACTCTGGTGGATCCATATGCTTTATGAAAAGAACAGACATGCAATGACTCTGGTGGATCGATATGTGGTTTGTGAAAAGAACACACATGCAATGACTCTGGTTGATCCATGTGGTTTATGAAAAGAACAGCCATGCAATGACTCTAGTGGATCCATATGTGGTTTTTGAAAAGAATACACATTCCATGACTCTAGCTATGGTTAATGAAAAGAACACACATGCAATGACTCTAGTGGATCCATATGTGCTTTGTGAAAAGAACACACATGCAATGACAGTGGTGGATCCATTTGGTTTGTGGAAAGAACAGACATGCAATGACTCTAGTGGATCCATATGTGGTTAATGAAAAGACCACACATGCAATGACACTGGTGGATCCATATGTGGTTTGTGAAAAGAACACACCTTCAATTACTCTAGTTGTGGTTCATGAATAGAACACAGATGCAATGACACTGGTGGATCCATGTGGTTCATGAAAATAATACATATGCAATGACTCTAGTGGATCCATATGCTTTATGAAAAGAACAAACATGCAATGACTTTAGCTGTGGTTTAGGGCAAGAACACATATGCAATGACTCTGGTGGATCCATATGTGTATCATGAAAAGAACACGCATGCAATGACTCTAGTGGATCCATGTGGTTTGTGAAAAGAACAGACATGCAATGACTCTAGCTGTGGTTTGTGAAAAGAACACACATGCAATGACTCTGGTGCTGGTTTAGGATAAGACCACGCATCCAATGAATATAGTGCTAGTTTAGGATAAGAACAGACATATAATGACTCTAGTGGATCCATATGTGGTTCATGAAAATAACACACATGCAATGACTCTGGTCGATCCATATGTGGTTTGTGAAAAGAACAGACATGGAACGAGTCTGGTGGATCCATATGTGGTTTGTGAAAAGAACACACATGTAATGACTCTAGCGGATCCATATGTGGTTTGTGAAAAGAAGACACATTCAATGACTCTAGCTGTGGTTAATGAAAAAGAACACACATGCAATGAATCTAGTGGATCCATACGTGGTTTGTGAAAAGAACACACAATTCGTGACTCTAGCTGTGGTTAATGATAAGAACACACATGCATTGACTCTAGTGGATCCATATGTGGTTCATGAAAAGAACACACATGCAATGACTCTGGTGGATACATATGTGGTTTTTGAAAAGAACAGACATGCAATGACTCTGCTGGATCCATATGTGGTTTGTGAAAAGAACACACATTCAATGACTCTAGTTGTGGTTCATGAAAAGAATACACATGCAATGACACTGGTGGATCCATGCGGTTCATGAAAATAACACACATGCAATGACTCTGGTGGATCCATATGCTTTATGAAAAGAACAGACATGCAATGACTCTAGTGGATCGATATGTGGTTTGTGAAAAGAACACACATGCAATGACTCTGGTTGATCCATGTGGTTTATGAAAAGAACAGCCATGCAATGACTCTAGTGGATCCATATGTGGTTTGTGAAAAGAATACACATTCCATGACTCTAGCTATGGTTAATGAAAAGAACACACATGCAATGACTCTAGTGGATCCATATGTGCTTTGTGAAAATGACACACATGCAATGACAGTGGTGGATCCATGTGGTTTGTGGAAAGAACAGACATGCAATGACTCTAGTGGATCCATATGTGGTTAATGAAAAGACCACACATGCAATGACACTGGTGGATCCATATGCGGTTGTTGAAAAGAACACAAATTCAATTACTCTAGTTGTGGTTCATGAATAGAACACACATGCAATGACACTGGTGGATCCATGTGGTTCATGAAAATAATACATATGCAATGACTCTGGTGGATCCATATGCTTTATGAAAAGAACAGACATGCAATGACTTTAGCTATGGTTTAGGGCAAGAACACATATGCAATGACTCTGGTGGATCCATATGTGGTTCATGAAAAGAACACGCATGCAATGACTCTAGTCGATCCATGTGGTTTGTGAAAAGAACAGACATGCAATGACTCTAGCTGTGGTTTGTGAAAATAACACACATGCAATGACTCTGGTGCTGGTTTAGGATAAGAACACGCATCCAATGAATCTAGTGCTAGTTTAGGATAAGAACAGACATACAATGACTCTAGTGGATCCATATGTGGTTCATGAAAATAACACACATGCAATGACTCTGGTCGATCCATATGTGGTTTGTGAAAAGAACAGACATGGAACGAGTCTGGTGGATCCATATGTGGTTTGTGAAAAGAACACACATGCAATGACTCTAGCGGATCCATATGTGGTTTGTGAAAAGAAGACACATTCAATGACTCTAGCTGTGGTTAATGAAAAAGAACACACATGCAATGAATCTACTGGATCCATACGTGGTTTGTGAAAAGAACACACAATTCGTGACTCTAGCTGTGCTTAATGATAAGAACACACATGCATTGACTCTAGTGGATCCATATGTGGTTCATGAAAAGAACACACATGCAATGACTTTGGTGGATACATATGTGGTTTTTGAAAAGAACTGACATGCAATGACTCTGCTGGATCCATATGTGGTTTGTGAAAACAACACACATTCAATGACTCTAGTTGTGGTTAATGAAAAGAATACACATGCAATGACACTGGTGGATCGATGTGGTTCATGAAAATAACACACATGCAATGACTCTGGTGGCTCGATATGCTTTATGAAAAGAACAGACATGCAATGACTCTGGTGGATCCATATGTGGTTTGTGAAAAGAACACACATGCAATGACTCTGGTTGATCCATGTGGTTTATGAAAAGAACAGCCATGCAATGACTCTGGTGGATCCATATGTGGTTTGTGAAAAGAATACACATTCCATGACTCTAGCTGTGGTTAATGAAAAGAACACACATGCAATGACTCTAGTGGATCCATATGTGCTTTGTGAAAAGAACACACATGCAATGACAGTGGTGGATCCATGTGGTTTGTGGAAAGAACAAACATGCAATGACTCTAGTGGATCCATATGTGGTTAATGAAAAGACCACACATGCAATGACACTGGTGGATCCATATGTGGTTTGTGAAAAGAACACACATTCAATTACTCTAGTTGTGGTTCATGAATAGAACACACATGCAATGACACTGGTGGATCCATGTGGTTCATGAAAATAATACACATGCAATGACTCTGGTGGATCCATATGCTTTATGAAAAGAACAGACATGCAATGACTCTAGCTGTGGTTTAGGGTAAGAACACACATGCAATGACTCTGGTGGATCCATATGTGGTTCATGAAAAGAACACACATGCAATGACTCTAGTGGATCCATGTGGTTTGTGAAAAGAACAGACATGCAATGACTCTAGCTGTGGTTTGTGAAAAGAACACACATGCAATGACTCTGGTGCTGGTTTAGGATAAGAACACGCATCCAATGAATCTAGTGCTAGTTTAGGATAAGAAGAGACATACAATGAATCTAGTGGATCCATATGTGGTTCATGAAAATAACACACATGCAATGACTCTGGTGGATCCATATGTGGTTTGTGAAAAGAACAGACATGGAACGAGTCTGGTGGATCCATATGTGGTTTGTGAAAAGAACACACATGCAATGACTCTAGCAGTTCCATCTGCGGTTTGTGAAAAGAAGACACATTCAATGACTCTAGCTGTGGTTAATGAAAAAGAACACACACGCAATGAATCTAGTGGATCCATACGTGGTTTGTGAAAAGAACACACAATTCGTGACTCTAGCTGTGGTTAATGAAAAGAACAGACATGCATTGACTCTAGTGGATCCATATGTGGTTCATGAAAAGAACACACATGCAATAACTCTAGTGGATACATATGTTGTTTTTGAAAAGAATAGACATGCAATGACTCTGCTGGATCCATATGTGGTTTGTGAAAAGAACACACATTCAATGACTCTAGTTGTGGTTCATGAAAAGAATACACATGCAATGACACTGGTGGATCCATGTGGTTCATGAAAATAACATAGATGCAATGACTCTGGTGGATCCATATGCTTTATGAAAAGAACAGACATGCAATGACTCTGGTGGATCCATATGTGGTTTGTGAAAAGAACACACATGCAATGACTCTGGTTGATCCATGTGGTTTATGAAAAGAACGGCCATGCAATGACTCTGGTGGATCCATATGTGGTTTGTGAAAAGAATACACATTCCATGACTCTAGCTGTGGTTAATGAAAAGAACACACATGCAATGACTCTAGTGGGTCCATATGTGCTTTGTGAAAAGAACACACATGCAATGACAGTGGTGGATCCATGTGGTTTGTGGAAAGAACAGACATGCAATAACTCTAGTGGATCCATATGTGGTTAATGAAAAGACCACACATGCAATGACACTGGTGGATCCATATGTGGTTTGTGAAAAGAACAGACATTCAATTACTCTAGTTATGGTTCATGAATAGAACACACATGCAATGACACTGGTGGATCCATGTGGTTCATGAAAATAATACACATGCAATGACTCTGGTGGATCCATATGCTTTATGAAAAGAACAGACATGCAATGACTCTAGCTGTGGTTTAGGGTAAGAACACACATGCAATGACTCTGGTGGATCCATATGTGGTTCATGAAAAGAACACACATGCAATGAATCTAGTGGATCCATGTGGTTTGTGAAAAGAACAAACATGCAATGACTCTAGCTGTGGTTTGTGAAAAGAACACACATGCAATGACTTTGGTGCTGGTTTAGGATAAGAACACGCATCCAATGAATCTAGTGCTAGTTTAGGATAAGAACAGACATACAATGACTCTAGTGGATCCATATGTGGTTCATGAAAATAACACACATGCAATGACTCTGGTGGATCCATATGTGGTTTGTGAAAATAACAGACATGGAACGAGTCTGGTGGATCCATATGTGGTTTGTGAAAAGAACACACATGCAATGACTCTAGCGGATCCATATGTGGTTTGTGAAAATAAGAAACATTCAATGACTCTAGATGTGGTTAATGAAAAAGAACACACATGCAATGAATCTAGTGGATCCATACGTGGTTTGTGAAAAGAACACACAATTCGTGACTCTAGCTGTGGTTAATGATAAGAACACACATGCATTGACTCTAGTGGATCCATATGTGGTTCATGAAAAGAACACACATGCAATGACTCTGGTGGATACATATGTGGTTTTTGAAAAGAACAGACATGCAATGACTCTGCTGGATCCATATGTGGTTTGTGAAAAGAACACACATTCAATGTCTCTAATTGTGGTTCATGAAAAGAATACACATGCAATAACACTGGTGGATCCATGTGGTTCATGAAAATAACACACATGCAATGACTCTAGTGGATCCATATGCTTTATGAAAAGAATAGACATACAATGACTGTAGTTGTGGTTTAGGATAAGAACACACATGCAATGACTCTAGTGCTGGTTTAGGATAAGAAGGCACATGCAATGACTGTGGTGGATCCATATATGGTTCTTGAAAAGAACACACATGCAATGACTCTGGTGGATCCATATGTAGTTCGTGAAAAGAAGATACATGCAATGACTCTGGTGGATCCATATGCGGTTTGTGAAAAGAACACACATGCAATGACTCTAGTTGTGGTTCATGAAAAGAACACACATGCAATGACACTGGTGGATCCATGTGTTTCACGAAAATTAGACACACGCAATGACTCTAGTGTATCCATGTGCTTTATGAAAAGAACACACATTCAATGACTCTAGAGCTGGTTTAGGATAAGACCACACATGCAAAGACTCTAGTGCTGGTTTAGGATAAGAACACACGTGCAATGACTCTAGTGGATCCATGTGTGGTTCATGAAAAGAACACACATGCAATCACTTTAGTGGATCCATGTGGTTTGTGAAAAGAAGACACATGCAATGACTCTGGTTGATCCATGTAGTTTATGAAAAGAACAAACATACAATGACTCTGGTGGATCCATATGTGGTTTTAGATAAGAACACACATTCAATGACTCTAGCTGTGGTTAATAGAAGTACACACATGCACTAACTCTAGTGGATCCATATGTGATTTGTGAAAAGAACACATGCAATGAAAGTGGTGGATCCATGTGGTTTGTGGAAAGAAAACACATGCAATGACTCTATTGGATCCATATGTGGTTAATGAAAAGAACACATATGCAATGACACTGGTGTATCCATAT
The DNA here is from genome assembly GCA_916181665.1 of Avena sativa. Classification (NCBI taxonomy): domain Eukaryota; kingdom Viridiplantae; phylum Streptophyta; class Magnoliopsida; order Poales; family Poaceae; genus Avena; species Avena sativa. The sequence goes on from OV702286.1 coordinate 224,940,422, forward strand.
GTGGTTTGTGAAAAGATAACACATTCAATGACTCTAGTTGTGGTTCATGAAAAGAACACACATGCAATGGCACTTGTGGATCCATGTGGTTCATGAAAATAACACACATGCAATGACTCTGGTGGATCCATATGCTTTATGAAAAGAACAGACATGCAATAACTCTGGTGGATCCATATACGGTTTGTGAAAAGAACACACATGCAATAACAGAGGTTATCCATGTGGTTATGAAAAGAACAACCATGCAATGACCCTGGTGGATCCATATGTGGTTTGTGAAAAGAATACACATTCGATGACTCTAGCTGTGGTTAATGAAAAGAACACACATGCAATGACTCTAGTGGATCCATATGTGCTTTGTGAAAAGAACACACATGCAATGACAGTGGTGGATCCATGTGGTTTGTGGAAAGAACAGACATGCAATGACTCTAGTGGATCCATATGTGGTTAATGAATAGACCACACATGCAATGACACTGGTGGATCCATATGTTGTTTGTGAAAAGAACACACATTCAATTACTCTAGTTGTGGTTCATGAATAAAACACACATGCAATGACACTGGTGGATCCATGTGGTTCATGAAAATAATACATATGCAATGACTCTGGTGGATCCATATGCTTTATGAAAAGAATAAACATGCAATGACTCTAGCTGTGGTTTAGGGTAAGAACATACATGCAATGAATCTGGTGGATCCATATGCGGTTCATGAAAATAACACACATGCAATGACTCTAGTGGATCCATGTGGTTTGTGAAAAAAACAGGCATGCAATGACTCTAGCTGTGGTTTGTGAAAAGAACACACATTCAATGACTCTGGTGCTGGTTTAGTATAAGAACACGCATCCAATGACTCTAGTGCTAGTTTAGGATAAGAACAGACATACAATGACTCTAGTGGATCCATATGTGGTTCATGAAAATAACACACATGCAATGACTCTGGTGGATCCATATGTGGTTCGTGAAAAGAACATACATGCAATGACTCTGGTGGATCCATATGCGGTTTGTGAAAAGAACACACATGCAACGACTCTAGTTGTGGTTCAGGAAAAGAACACACATGCAATGACACTAGTGGATCCATGTGTTTCACGAAAATTAGACACATGCAATGACTCTAGTGTATCCATGTGCTTTATGAAAAGAACACATATTCAATGACTCTAGTGCTGGTTTAGGATAAGAACACGCATGCAATGACTCTAGTGCTGGTTTAGGATAAGAACACATGTGCAATGACTCTAGTGGATCCATATGTGGTTCATGAAAAGAACACACATGCAATCACTTTAGTGGATCCATGTGGTTTGTGAAAAAACACACATGCAATGACTATCGTTGATCCATGTAGTTTATGAAAAGAACAAACATAAAATGACTCCGGTGGATCCAAATGTGGTTTGTGATAAGACCGCACATTCAATGACTATAGTTGCGGTTAATAAAAAGAACACACATGCAATGACTCTAGTGGATCCATATTAGATTTGTGAAAAGAACACACATGCAATGACAGTGGTGGATCCATGTGGTTTCTAGAAAGAACAGACATGCAATGACTCATTTGGATCCATATGTGGTTAATGAAAAGAACACATATGCAATGACACTGGGTATCCATATGTGGTTTGTGAAAAGATAACACATTCAATGACTCTAGTTGTGGTTCATCAAAAGAACACACATGCAATGGCACTTGTGGATCCATGTGGTACATGAAAATAACACACATGCAATGACTCTGGTGGATCCATATGCTTTATGAAAAGAACAGACATGCAATAACTCTGGTGGATCCATATGTGGTTTGTGAAAAGAACAAACATGCAATAACAGTGGTTATCCACGTGGTTATGAAAAGAACAACCATGCAATGACTCTGGTGGATCCATATGTGTTTCATGAAAAGAATACATATTCCATGACTCTAGCTGTGGTTAATGAAAAGAACACACATGCAATGACTCTAGTGGATCCATATGTGCTTTGTGAAAAGAACACACATGCAATGACAGTGGTGGATCCATGTGGTTTGTGGAAAGAACAGACATGCAATGACTCTAGTGGATCCATATGTGGTTAATGAATAGACCACACATGCAATGACACTGGTGGATCCATATGTTGTTTGTGAAAAGAACACACATTCAATTACTCTAGTTGTGGTTCATGAATAAAACACACATGCAATGACACTGGTGGATCCATGTGGTTCATGAAAATAATACATATGCAATGACTCTGGTGGATCCATATGCTTTATGAAAAGAATAAACAGGCAATGACTCTAGCTGTGGTTTAGGGTAAGAACATACATGCAATGAATCTGGTGGATCCATATGCGGTTCATGAAAATAACACACATGCAATGACTCTAGTGGATCCATGTGGTTTGTGAAAAAAACAGGCATGCAATGACTCTAGCTGTGGTTTGTGAAAAGAACACACATTCAATGACTCTGGTGCTGGTTTAGTATAAGAACACGCATCCAATGACTCTAGTGCTAGTTTAGGATAAGAACAGACATACAATGACTCTAGTGGATCCATATGTGGTTCATGAAAATAACACACATGCAATGACTCTGGTGGATCCATATGTGGTTCGTGAAAAGAACATACATGCAATGACTCTGGTGGATCCATATGCGGTTTGTGAAAAGAACACACATGCAACGACTCTAGTTGTGGTTCAGGAAAAGAACACACATGCAATGACACTAGTGGATCCATGTGTTTCACGAAAATTAGACACATGCAATGACTCTAGTGTATCCATGTGCTTTATGAAAAGAACACATATTCAATGACTCTAGTGCTGGTTTAGGATAAGAACACACATGCAATGACTCTAGTGCTGGTTTAGGATAAGAACACATGTGCAATGACTCTAGTGGATCCATATGTGGTTCATGAAAAGAACACACATGCAATCACTTTAGTGGATCCATGTGGTTTGTGAAAAGAACACACATGCAATGACTATCGTTGATCCATGTAGTTTATGAAAAGAACAAACATAAAATGACTCCGGTGGATCCAAATGTGGTTTGTGATAAGACCGCACATTCAATGACTATAGTTGCGGTTAATAAAAAGAACACACATGCAATGACTCTAGTGGATCCATATTAGATTTGTGAAAAGAACACACATGCAATGACAGTGGTGGATCCATGTGGTTTCTAGAAAGAACAGACATGCAATGACTCATTTGGATCCATATGTGGTTAATGAAAAGAACACATATGCAATGACACTGGGTATCCATATGTGGTTTGTGAAAAGATAACACATTCAATGACTCTAGTTGTGGTTCATCAAAAGAACACACATGCAATGGCACTTGTGGATCCATGTGGTACATGAAAATAACACACATGCAATGACTCTGGTGGATCCATATGCTTTATGAAAAGAACAGACATGCAATAACTCTGGTGGATCCATATGTGGTTTGTGAAAAGAACAAACATGCAATAACAGTGGTTATCCACGTGGTTATGAAAAGAACAACCATGCAATGACTCTGGTGGATCCATATGTGTTTCATGAAAAGAATACATATTCCATGACTCTAGCTGTGGTTAATGAAAAGAACACACATGCAATGACTCTAGTGGATCCATATGTGCTTTGTGAAAAGAACACACATGCAATGACAGTGGTGGATCCATGTGGTTTGTGGAAAGAACAGACATGCAATGACTCTAGTGGATCCATATGTGGTTAATGAATAGACCACACATGCAATGACACTGGTGGATCCATATGTGGTTTGTGAAAAGAAAACACATTCAATTACTCTAGTTGTGGTTCATGAATAAAACACACATGCAATGACACTGGTGGATCCATGTGGTTCATCAAAATAATACATATGCAATGACTCTAGTGGATCCATATGCTTTATGAAAAGAATAAACATGCAATGACTCTAGCTGTGGTTTAGGGTAAGAACATACATGTAATGACTCTGGTGGATCCATATGTGGTTCATGAAAAGAACACACATGCAATGACTCTAGTGGATCCATGTGATTTGTGAAAAAAATAGACATGCAATGACTCTAGCTGTGGTTGTGAAAAGAACACACATGCAATGACTCTGGTGCTGGTTTAGTATAAGAACACACATCCAATGACTCTAGTGCTAGTTTAGGATAAGAACAGACATACGATGACTCTAGTGGATCCATATGTGGTTCATGAAAATAACACACATGCAATGACTCTGGTTGATCCATATGTGGTTTGTGAAAAGAACAGACATGGATCGAATCAGGTGGATCCATATGTGGTTTGTGAAAAGAACACGCATGCAATGACTCTAGCGGATCCATATGTGGTTTGTGAAAAGAAGACACATTCAATGACTCTAGCTGTGGTTAATGAAAAAGAACACACATGCAATGAATCAAATGGATCCATATGTGGTTTGTGAAAAGAACACACAATTCGTGACTCTAGATGTGGTTAATGATAAGAACACACATGCATTGACTCTAGTGGATCCATATGTGGTTCATGAAAAGAACACACATGCAATGACTCTGGTGGATACATATGTGGTTTTTGAAAAGAACACACATGCAATGACTCTACTGGATCCATATGTGGTTTGTGAAAAGAACACACATTCAATGACTCTAGTTATGGTTCATGAAAAGAACACACATGCAATGAGACTGGTGGATCCATGTGGTTCATGAAAATAACACACATGCAATTACTCTAGTGGATCCATATGCTTTATGAAAAGAATAGACATGCAATGACTCTAGTTGTGGTTTAGAATAAGAACACACATGCAATGACTCTAGTGCTGGTTTAGGATAAGAACACACATGCAATGACTATGGTGGATCCATATATGGTTCATGAAAAGAACACACATGCAATGACTCTGGTGGATCCATATGTGGTTCGTGAAAAGAACATACATGCAATGACTCTGGTGGATCCATATGTGGTTTGTGAAAAGAACACACATGCAATGACTCTAGTTGTGGTTCATGAAAAGAACACACATGCAATGACACTAGTGGATCCATGTGTTTCACGAAAATTAGACACATGCAATGACTCTAGTGTATCCATGTGCTTTATGAAAAGAACACACATTCAATGACTCTAGTGCTGGTTTAGGATAAGAACACACATGCAATGACTCTAGTGCTGGTTTAGGATAAGAACACATGTGCAATGACTCTAGTGGATCCATATGTGGTTCATGAAAAGAACACACATGCAATCACTTTAGTGGATCCATGTGGTTTGTGAAAAGAACACACATGCAATGACTATCATTGATCCATGTAGTTTATGAAAAGAACAAACATAAAATGACTCTGGTGGATCCATATGTGGTTTGTGATAAGAACACACATTCAATGACTCTAGATGTGGTTAATGAAAAGTACACACATGCAATGACTCTAGTGGATCCATATCAGATTTGTGAAAAGAACACACATGCAATGACAGTGGTGGATCCATGTGGTTTGTAGAAAGAACAGACATGCAATGACTCTATGGGATCCATATGTGGTTAATGAAAAGAACACACATGCAATGACACTGGTGTATCCATATGTGGTTTGTGAAAAGATAACACATTCAATGACTCTAGTTCTCATTCATGAAAAGAACAAACATGCAATGGCACTTGTGGATCCATGTGGTTCATGAAAATAACACACTTGCAATGACTCTGGTGGATCCATATGCTTTATCAAAAGAACAGACATGGAATGACTCTCGTGGATCCATATGTGGTTTGTGAAAAGAACACACATGCAATGACTCTAGTTGATCCATGTGGTTTATGAAAGGAACAGCCATGCAATGACTCTGGTGGATCCATATGTGGTTTGTGAAAAGAATACACATTCCATGACTCTAGCTGTGGTTAATGAAAAGAACGCACATGCAATGACTCTAGTGGATCCATATGTGCTTTGTGAAAAGAACACACATGCAATGACAGTGGTGGATCCATGTGGTTTGTGGAAAGAACAGACATGCAATGACTCTAGTGGATCCATATGTGGTAAAAGAAAAGAACACACATGCAATGACACTGGTGGATCCATATGTGGTTTGTGAAAAGAACACACATTCAATTACTCTAGTTTTGGTTCATGAATAGAACACACATGCAATGCCACTGGTGGATCCATGTGGTTCATGAAAATAATACATATGCAATGACTCTGGTGGATCCATATGCTTTATGAAAAGAACAGGCATGCAATGACTCTAGCTATGGTTTAGGGTAAGAACACACATGCAATGACTCTGGTGGATCTAGATGTGGTTCATGAAAATAACACACATTCAATGACTCTAGTGGATCCATATGTGGTTTGTGAAAATAACACACATTCAATGACTCTAGTTGTGATTCATGAAAAGAACACACATCCAATGACACTTGTGGATCCATGTGGTTCATGAAAATAACACACATGCAATGACTCTGGTGGATCCATATGTGGTTTGTGAAAATAACACACATTCAATGACTCTAGCCGTGGTTAATGAAAAGAACACACATGCAATGACTCTAGTGGATCCATATGTGGTTTGTGAAAAGAACACACATTCAATGACTCTAGCCGTGGTTAATGATAAGAAAACACGTGCAATGACCCTAGTGGATCCATGTGGTTTGTGAAAAGAACAGACATGCAATGACTCTAGCTGTGGTTTGTGAAAAGAACACACATGCAATGACTCTAGTGCTTGTTTAGGATAAGAACACACATCCAATGACTCTAGTGCTAGTTTAGGATAAGAACAGACATGCAATGAATCTAGTGGATCCATATGTGGTTCATGAAAATAACACACATGCAATGACTCTGGTGGGTCCATATGTGGTTTGTGAAAAGAACATACATGCAACGACTTTGGTGGATCCATATGTGGTTTGTGAAAAGAACACACATGCAATGACTCTGGTGGATCCATTTGTGGTTTGTGAAAAGAAGACACATTCAATGACTCTAGTTGTGGTTAATGAAAAATAACACACATGCAATGAATCTAGTGGATCCATACGTGGTTTGTGAAAATAACACACAATTAATGACTCTAGTTGTGGTTATGATAAGAACACACATGCATTGACTCTGCTGGATCCATATGTGGTTTGTGAAAAGAACACACATTCCATGACTCTAGTTATGGTTCATGAAAAGAACGCACATGTAATGACATTGGTGGATCCATCTGGTTCATGAAAATAACACACATTGAATGACTCTGGTGGATCCATATACTTTATGAAAAGAATAGACATGAAATAACTCTAGCTGTGGTGTAGGATAAGAACACACATGCAATGACTCCAGTGCCGGTTTAGGATAAGAGCACACATGCAATGACTGTGGTGGATCCATATATGCTTCATGAAAAGAACACACATGCAATGACTCTGGTGGATCCATATGTGGTTTGTGAAAAGAACATACATGCAATGACTCTGGTGGATCCATATGTAGTTTGTGAAAAGAACACACATGCAATGACTCTAGTTGTGGTTTTTGAAAAGAACACACATGCAATGACATTGGTGGATCCATGTGGTTCATGAAAATTAGACACGTGCAATGACTCTGGTGGATCCATGTGATCTATGAAAAGAACACACATGCAATAACTCTAGTGCTGGTTTAGGATAAGAACACACATGCAATGACTCTAGTGCTTGTTTAGGATAAGAACACACATGCAATGAATCTAGTGGATCCATATGTGGTTAATGAAAAGAACACACATGCAATGACTCTAGTGGATCTGTATGTGGTTTGTGAAAAGAATAGATATGCAATGACTCTGGTTCATCCATATGTGGTTTATGAAAAGAACAGACATGTAATGACTCTGGTGGATCCATTTGTGGTTTGTGAAAAGAACACACATTTAATGACTCTAGCTGTGGTTAATGAAAAGAACACACATGGAATGGCTCTAGTGGATCCATATGTGGTTTGTGAAAAGAACACACATGCAATGAGACTGGTGGATCCTTGTGGTTCATGAAAATAACACACATGCAATGACTTTGGTGGATCCATATGCTTTACGAAAAGAACAAACATGCAATGACTCTAGTTGTGGTTTAGGATAAGAACACACATGCAATGACTCTAGTGCTGGTTCATGAAAAGAACACACATGGAATGACTCTAGTGTATCCATATGTGGTATGTGAAAAGAACAGACATCCAATGACTCTGGTGGATCCATATGTGGTTTGTGAAAAGAACAGGCATGCAATGACTCTGGTGGATAGATATGTGGTTTGTGAAAAGAACACACAATCAATGACTCTAGTTGTGGTTAATGATAAGAACACACATGCATTGACTCTAGTGGATCCATATGTGGTTTGTCGGGGGGATGACCCCCGGGTAGGCCAAGACAGGCTCATCTGGTCGGCTCCAAGGAGCTCTGGTTGTCTGGGCCCAAAACAAGGAATCACTGCCGGTTGGAAATCTCCACTCAGTCCGCATTCAAATTTCTCCGGTTGGCCCGTCCAGCTAGGTAGCCAAAAGTACTGGCTGGGAGGCTACTCCTAGCCGGCCGCCTCAGATCCCTGGCCAAGGTACGGTGGAGGTGATGCTCCTCGCTGAGCGCATCTCTGATCGGACAGGCTGGCTAGCCCGGTCGGCGCTACAAGACAACTACGCCAAAGCTAGAGGCTAGGGAGTAAAGCTCCGGCTGACGAGTAAAGCTCCAGCTGACGGACAAAGAGCCGACTAACGGAGAAAGCGCTGGCTAACGAGTAAAGCGAAGGCGCTGGACACTGTAGCGTTGTCCCCCCTGTACTAGAGGCTTGATTGGACCCGGGCCTACCGTTCGGGCCCGTCCAGCCCACCCACTTTGTAAAACTAGATGCAAACAGTAAACTCTAGAGCCCACTTTGTAAGATACCTCTCCCAACCAGTATATAAGGGGGGTAGTGCTAGGGTTCTAGGTAGACAATTACAAGTTAGAAGTTCTCTAGATTGGACAAGTTAAGTAGTTCCTCTTCTTCCTCTAGCTAGGAGCCGCTAGGAAAACATCTCAAGGAGCACCTGTACTGGGCGTTCTCCCCCTGATAGTAGATCTTTGGAGGAGTAGGAGTGTTACCTCGACAAGAGGGCTCCGAACCTGGGTACATCGCTGTGTTTGCAGTATCTGTGCCCAACCTGTTGCGAGTAGCCACCAATAGCATTCTGATTGTCCCCTCCCATGCCATCCCCGATGGCACTGCCATGTTCCACACCATGACAGTTGGTGCCCACCGTGGGGCACATCGCTTCGGCTAGGATCATCTTTCGCACGAGACTTCCGCTCGTCACCGGTGAGCGAGTCGCCTCCAGCCTCATCCTCACCTTCGGCTCCTTCGAATGCGTCCTTGATAACGAGGACTACTTCAATGGGGAAACCTTCCCAAGCGGCGGTTCCATCATGCACTTCGGTGAGCATCGCGTCTATGTCGCCACCATCATCAAGACCTTCCCTCGCGAGGTCATCACCATGTTCGGTGCACCACCTGGCTTCTCCGCTTCTCGCGCTCCCAGCGGTAGCGTCGAGGTCATGATGGCGGGCTCTAGCGAGAACCACCACCCACCTCTGGAGTGCAATGGAGAGGGCCACAGCACCACTTCACGCGTCCAGGACCTGCTCATCTCAACCATCGAGCACCTCCGCAACCCCATCACCCCCATCGAGGCAGACCCGACATCAGCTGTGGCAGCACTAGAGGCTACCTGCCAGAGCCTCCTGGAGGAAGCTGGCAAGGTAGCAGCCGCCAATGGCGAATGAACGCGACCATGCATGAGTACAACATCGTGCATGGATTTGCCCGCTTGCCCGACAAAAGTCGCCTGGCCCAGCCCCATGACCGAAACCTCGGTTGAGAGCTGGATCGAGCAGCTGACCCACGTACACCCACGGTTCAGCCGGTCTACAACACCCCCGCCAAAAACATGAGAGCTGCGGAGGCGGCACTCGCTGAACTAAGCCACCTGGAGGGCGAGGAGCTGCTCCGCCAGCAAGCACGTGTCTAGCTCCTTGTGGTCACGGCAAACAAGCAGCAGGCTGAGGCGGAAATCAGCCTTGGCGGCAACAACAAGACCCAATCGGCTCGCCGGATGACGGATCCGGCTGCAGGCGCCAGCAAGGCCTCCTCCCCGAATGGTGCGAGGCCAAACAACCGTCTGTGCGGCGGATCAGCAGGCTATGGGCACAATGCCCATGACGCCGTGGCTATCACAAACCGAAACCATGACCCGATCGATGAAGCCGAAAAAGGCCAAGCGCTGCCCAAGTCCCGCCTATCCGGCCGGCTGGAACCGCTCGAGCCGGAAGAACCGCAAGACGCGCGCGCACACATCGACCTGCTGGTCCAGTCACGCACGTTGGAAGAAGAAAGCCTGGCCGGTCCAAGATGCTTTGAACCGCGCATCCGGAATGAATCGTTTCCAAAGGGATTTTTGCTCCCAAGGGACATGCCAAAGTACACAACGGCACGGTCAAGCCGAAGGACTGGTTGGTGGATTACACCACCGCGGTAGGTATCACAAACGGCAACCGCCGGGTAGCTATGCGCTACCACCCCCTCATGCTCCTCGACTCGGCCAGAACATGGCTCAACAGCTTCCCCGACAACAGCATCAATGCTTGGATCGATTTCAAGCAGGCATTCGTCCACAACTTCACCGACACCTACAAGCGCCCAGGACAACCCGACGAGCTCGCCCTTTACGTGCAAGGCCCAGAAGAATCTGATCGCTCCTATATCACCCCGTGGACGAGCATGCACAACTCCTTCGAAGGGGTGCGCGAGCACCAGGCGGTCGACTTCTTCGTCAATGGCTGCAGAGACAACACTATGCTCAAGCACAAGCTTCGCCAGGTGGAGCCTACCACCATGGCGCAAACCATGGCCATCACGGCCAAGTACGTCACCACGAACACGGCAATGAAAAGATCCGTCCAGGTGGACGACCAGTGGAAAATCATTGTTGATGTCACTATGGATAGACGCCAACCGGAAGGGAATAACCATAACCCCAGGCGGCATGACAACCGCCACGGCAAGAGAAAGGACGACCAGCTAGATAACCAATATGGTTCAAGGTAGGTGGCGACGGTGCAGGAGGATCCAGCTTCAGACGGTAGCCGGAGACAGAAGCCTGATGACCGGCCTCCAAGGCCCAAGTACACCATCGAGTCAATGCTTGATGGGCCATGCAAGTTCCACAGTGGAGGCAACAAATCAGCTACACATACAACGCGCCAGTGCACCTGGACAAAGAAGTTGGCGGAGATCACCGACGTACCAACTGCGCATGCACCACCACCCCCAGCCGGTGGACCGCTAGGCAATCGCAATAACCAGCGCCAAAGGGAAGATGATGATGCAACTACCCTCGCCAGGTGGGAAACTACCACATCTTCACCACGGAGCCAGAAACCAAGCACAACAAGAGACGCCGTGAGGCGGAGGTGAACGCAATCGTCCCCCGGTCCCCTAGTACCTCAACTGGTCGAAGCAAGAAATTGCGTGGAGCCGGAAGGACCAGCCGTCTGTGCTACCTCACCTAGGCACTTACGTGATGGTCCTGGATCCCATCACCTTCTCCAAGAAGCATTCCTGCAGATTATCCCATGTCCTTGTAGACGGTGGGAGCAACATCAACCTCTTGTACCGTAGCTCGCTAGACCGGCTCGGCATCAGCGAGTCGCAGCTGGAGCCATCTAGCACCTCCTTCCATGGAGCTATCCCAATCACATCGCATTCACCCATTGGCAAGATCCAGCTGGACGTCAACTTCGGAATGAAGGATAGCTTTCGTCGCGACCTATCTGGTTCGAGGTGGTTAACCTCTCTAGCGCATATCACGCCATTCTAGGGCGCCCGACGCTCACCAAGTTCATGGCGGTACCATACTACGCGTACCTCAAGATGAAGCTACCAAGGCCAAAGGGCGTCATCATCGTGTCTGGCTGCTGCAGGCGATCTGTGGAGTGTGCCACAGACGGCTCAAGATAGCGGAGGCTATGATCATTGCGGAAGAAAAGCGCGTCATATTGCAAAACATGGCAGCCCTGCAGGTGGATATGCCGGCTGGCGAGCCAAAGCCGGCCGGAAGCACAGTTCAATCCATCCAAGGGCACCAAAAAGATTCTGCTGAACGAAGCCAAGCCGGACAAGTTAGTCCTTGCCGAGGACGGCCTCGACAGCAAATAGGAAAGTGCGCTCGTCGACTTTCTTTGTGAGAATCGGGATATCTTCGCATGGTCCCGAAAGACATGCTAGGTGTTCTGAGGGAGCTCGCCGAGCACTCTTTACATGTCAGGCCAGATGCAAAGCCTGTCAAATAGTTCCTACGATGTTTTGCTGAAGAGAAGAGAAGAACTGTCGGTGAAGAAATCACCCGGCTCCTCATAGCCAGATTCATCATGGAGGTTTTCCACCGGAATGGCTGGCAAACCCAGTGTTGGTGTTCAAGAAGAACAAGACCTGGTGCATGTGTGTTGACTACACCAACCTCAACAAAGCATGTCCCAAAGATCCATTCGCCCTGCCAAGGATAGACCAAGTGATCAATTCCATGGCCGGCTGCGAGCTGTTGTCGTTTCTGGATGCATATTCCGACTACCACCAGATCTGACTGAACCCTGCTGATCAAATAAAAACAACATTCATTACTCCTTACGGAGCCTACTGCTACACCACCATTCTGTTTGGGCTGAAGAATGCTAGGGCAACATACCACCAGAAGTTCCTACAAACACAGATCGGCAGAAACGTACACGCCTACATCGATGATGTAGTAGTCAAGACCAAGGAGCACCAAACAGTCCTTGAAGATCTGAAGGAAACATTCACCAACCTCCATCGGTTCCAGATGAAGCTGAACCCGGAGAAGTGCGTGTTCGGTGTCCCACCCGGCTAGCTCCTTGGTTTTCTCGTATCAGAGGGAGGAATCGAGGCGAACTCGGAGAAGATTGGCGCGATCAAGTGCATGCATCTGCCTAAGAACCCGCGGGACGTTCAAAATTTCACCGGATGCCTGGCCTCCCTTAGCCGGTTCATTAGCCGGCTGGGCGAGAAAGCACTTCCGCTGTACCAGCTCATGAAGAAGACAGACAAGTTCGTCTAGACATTGCAGGCGGATGAAGCTTTCCGCGACCTCAAGCGCATGCTCACCTCACCGCCTATACCGGTAGCACCAACAGCAAAGGAGCCGATGCTGATGTACATCACAGCCACCAACCGAGTCGTCAGCGTGGTGCTGGTGGTGGAGAGGCCCGAAGAAGGAAAGGCATAGCTGGTGCAACGACCGGTGTACTAGCTGAGTGAGGTACTATCACTCTCGAAGCAGAACTACCCCCATTATCATAAGCTGGTGTATGGCGTATACATGGACGCTAAGAAGTTGAAGCACTACTTACAAGAGCACTCCATCCGGGTGGTGGCGCTAGTGCCACTTTCAGAGATCATCGGCAATAGAGACGCCACAAGTTGGGTGGAAAAATGGGCAATAGAGCTCGCTACCTACAACATACAATATGAGCCAAGAATGGTGATCAAGTCTCAAGCCCTAGTGGATTTCCTGGTGGACTGGGTAGAAACGTAGTACCTGCCGCCTTGCCCTGATTCCACGCATTGGAAGCTTCACTTTGATGGGTCCAAGATGTACGAGGGGCTCAGAGCCGGAGTGGTCATTACCTCACCCAGGGGAGACCGGCTTGAGTACGTGCTTCAGATCCACTTCCGTGCCTCGAAGAATGTCGCTGAGTACGAGGGCTCGTCCATGGCCTCAAAATGGAAAAAGAGATCGGCATCCGTCGCATCCTGTGCTTTGGCGACTCAGATCTGGTGGTGCAGCAAGTGTCGGGTGATTGGGACGCCAGGGATGCAAAGATGGCTCTATATCGTTTCTTCGTACAATAGTTGTGTGCCTGTTTCGAAGGATGCGAGTTTCACCATGTCCCCAGAATAAACAATGAGGCGGCGGACACACTCGCCCGCATCGGGTCAACCAGACAGGCAATCCTACCTGGAGTCTCCCTCGAGCACCTACGCAAGCCGTCTCTAGAATACGACTCCATCATAATGGACGCGGACCCGGGGACTGCTGGCTCCAAGACACGCGAAGTTGCCACGACGGACCTGGGGACTATGCCGCGATCCCCGGGGACTGTCGGCCCGAAGACCTCCATAGCTGCCTTACCACACCCGGGGACTGCTTCACCGCACCCGGGGACTACCTCGCCACACATAGGGAATGACGCGTCCAGCCTGGGAGCTACCGGCTCTGCTCCTTGAACAGGCCAGCTGCCTGATGAGCCCGACTCGGCCATCCATGCAAAGGTGAACCTGCTCATGCAGGCGGTATGTGCCATCCAGGAAACCCCAACATGGGCCAAGCCGTTCATGGATTTCTTGGCAAAGGGAGAGCTACCCGAGGAAGAGGTAGAGGCAAGGCAAGTGAAGCACAGGGCAAGCGCGTACACCATCGTCAACAACGAGCTCTACAAGAGTAGTGTTGGGGGCATTTACCAGCGGTGCGTCAGCCAGGAAGAAGGCATCCGTTTGCTGGTCGACATTCACCAAGGCGAGTGCGGCCACCACACATCATCACGCCGTAGTGGCAAAAGCATTTCACCATGGATTCCATTGTCCCACGATGCTGGAGGATGCCGAGCAGATGGTCAAGGCATGCAACGGTTGCCAACGGTTCAGCCAACAAAAGCACACTCCATCTATGGTACTCAAGACGATACCCATCACTTGGCCCTTCGCCGTCTGGGGCTGGATATGGTCAGCCCTTTCAAAATAGCCCGATTCGGCATGACGCACCTGCTGGTGGCGGTGGACAAGTTCACCAAGTGGATCGAGGCCAAACCAATAAAGAAGCTGGATGGGCCGACGGTGGTCAAGTTCTTCACAGACATAATCACACGCTTTGGCTACCCCAACAACATCATAACCGACAACGGCATGAACTTCGCCAAAGGGGCTTTCGCACGCTTCTGCAGAGACAAGGGCATCCGTCATGACCTCGCCTCCATGGCACACCCCAATCCAACGGGCAATGTGAGCGAGCAAATGGTCTGGTCCTAGCTGGAATGAAGCCCTGGCTGATCGAACCACTGATGCAATCTCCCGAATGTTGGATAGAGGAGCTGCCGGTGGTGCTATGGAGCCTCCACACCACACCCAACCGGTCCACCGGCTACACCCCATTCTTCCTCATCTACGAGGCAGAGGCGGTCCTCCCAACAGATATCGAGTTTGACGCGCCTCGCAAGCTGTTATACTTAGAGCAGCAGGCCAAGGGAGCACGTGAGGACAACGTCGACCTCCTCGATGAAGCACACAAGCTGGCCTTATCCAGGTTCGCCATCTACCAGTAGATCCTGCGTCGTTACCACACTAGCCGAATCCGCAACGTCTCGTTCCGCGAGGGCGACCTGGTGCTATGGCTGGTGCAGGACACCAAAGGGATGCACAAGTTATCTACATGTTGGGAGGGCCCATTCATCATCAGCCGGGCACTGCAGAACAACTCATACTACCTCATCAATGCCCGCCAGCTAGAAAAGAACAAGATGGACCGTTCAGGCGAAGAAACTGAGCGCCCATGGAACACGAACTTGCTTCGCCCATTTTACACTTGAACAACAAGTGTATGTATCTTACCTTTATGTAATGAACAAGCATGGGAGCCTCGACACTGTCTCGGGGGCTCCGCAATAATTTAGCATGTCATGCTGCACAATTTGGCTCTTCCGGCTGCATTATTTTAACCCTGGGGCCGGCGATCTCCACTAGGGATTCGCCGGTTGGCCCAGACGGCCGCGCGCTCCAAGCGGCAAATTACTGTACGCGGCTCTAAGGGTTTCCTCTTTGATTCCGGCTGCAGACTGCAAGCCGGCTGACAGATCCGACAAGAGTAAAACACTCGAAGACCCCTACGTGAAAAAGCCTCGAGGAAAGCAGAAACGTCTAGACGTTCCGGTTGTGCTTTCTCGCTCGAGGCTAATGACCAAAACCCGAAGTACCATGCAGTACGCCTACTAGCTACCCCTTTGACTCTGGCTCATAGCCGGCAAGGGCAAAACATCATACTGGCCAATGCTCACTTAGAAAAGGACAAAGTCATCAGCCTAGCACGAAACAACACGATTTCAAGCCTAGCGAACTTTAGATTACGATTCCTCTTACATCTGTCTAACCAGGAAAACAACATACTTGTTTTTATCTTTGCATGAGCCAAAGTTCTTAGACAAGCACCAGGGCTAGAGGCTAGTCGCCTCCTAGACAGCAAAAGAGCAGGCTAAGGAGCTGCAACCCGGCTGTATACTCCAGCCGACCCGAACCTCGGGGACTACACCCTATGGGTACGCTCGCATGCCCCCACATAGAAACCTACAAGAGACAACAACACAAAGGAGCTTCGACCCGGCTGTACCCTCCAGCCAGCCCGAACCTCGGGGACTACACCCTGTGGGTGCGCTAACGCACCCCCACACAGAAGCAAGCACGCAACAAGTGCAGATCAAGCAAAACAGGAAGTGCAGGCACAGGGCACGAAGAAACATCACAAGAGAGGCAATACTCCCACCAGAATTCAGTACCAAACAAAGACAACTATTCACCAACAAAAAGAAAACAAGTTTTCAGCAACAAATACTCTCGGCATACCGGGGATCAGGCCTGAGGGTTGGCGGAGGAGCCAGAGGCATTGGCTGGAGCTTCGCTACAGGAGGCGACGTCGGCCGAGGCGGTCTCTGGCGCACCTGGGGCATCCACGTCCGTCGCAGCCAGAGCTTCAACATCTACCGCAGCCGGGCTGAAGTGGTACGGCTTCGTGCTAGCCGGGTCACTGAACTCCCGGTCCAACTGGACGAAGCTCCCAATCTTCACGCCACAAGAGCGGATATCGGGAACCTCGGCGCGGAGCTGTTCGTAGTTGGTCCCCTGACGGAATCTATGAGAGAGGCTCCACAGATCCATGTCCCGGTACCCGTACTTGAGCAGGGCAAGCACCATCTCCACGCTGCCGCGTGCCACCCACTCACGGGCCACGTCCATGAGGTCAGGGGCCCCAATGGGCTTCTCAACCAGAGTGTCCATGGTGGCCAGCTGGTCTGTGTCAGGCCAGACATAGTCATAGACCTCGAGGGCAGCGGTGTGTTACCACTTGGCCTCCTCGCTGACAACCGCCACAAGCTCCTCCAGGTGGAGGTCACGCCCGATGTCTACCTCGGGGATGCGCGCCAGAGCCTAGTCAGTCGCCTCAGGGTAATGAGCTGCACCCAAAAAAGAAACAACAGTCAATGTCGACTATGAAAGATAAGGGGCAAGGCAGGACTGGTTTGAGGTTACTTACTGACGATCATCTCGGCAATCTGGCAAAGCTCCCCTAGCGACGCCCTTTCCTTGGACTGAGAAGACTTAAGAGTCTCCGCCTGAGTGGCGTGGAGCTTCTCAAGGTTCTTTAGCGCCTCGGTCCGGATGTCGGCCACCTTCTTGGCCTAGCTAGCATTGACCTCCGTCTGCTGCTGATGTGCAGCCAGATGGCTGATCTGGTCCTGGCGAGCTTTGTTGGAGTCCTCTAGCCGGGCCACCTCCCCCTTCAGCGTGGCCACCTCCCGATCCTGGTCCGCCAACAGAGCTGCAGGAGGGTAGCCAATGGTCAACAAGAAGAGCGAGAAGTCGCGCAATCAAGAGGACACGGCAGAGCAAGCGATCTTGCGACCCAGATCTTGTGAAGCCTTGGCAGCGTCGACAAGAGCCCTCTACGGAAAAGAAGGAAGTAAGAACCAAAGAACCAGCTGAAGAGAAAGGCAACGAAAGATCTCAAAAAATGGCAAGGGGATACATACCTCGAACGAGGCCCCTAGTGCCTTGTCTTGTCCAAGCCCTTGCTCCAGCACCTCGACCAGGTGGCGAGCCTGGCCAAGGGCTAGGGGTGCCGCCTCTGAAATCTGCGCCAGGGCAGGGTCCAGTGGCGGCGTGTCCCAGGCTGGCATCCAGCCGGTGACCTGGAGGTCATCGTTGCTGCCGACGCCCATGCCCACGCTGGACGTTCCCGGGGCTCCACTGCCTGCGCTACCCGCCGGCTGCGTGGAGGCCCCCGGCTGCGGCACCTCCACTGGCTCCTCCACCCGGTAGGCGGCAGAACCAGCCCCCACCGTCGGGCCAGGGGGAGGGAAGGCCGCACCACCGTGCCGAGGCAAGAGAGCCTCGGTGATCCGGGAGACAGCGCTGGCCCGGTGCAGCGTCACGGGCACAGCCGGTGGCACCGCCTCCATTGCGTCCACAACAGCCTTAGCGGGCGCAACCTCGGGAGCCGCAGCCGGCACGACGGAGCCCTCAGCCCTGGCAGGCGCAGGGGCGGACGCAGTGGTGATGGTCATGGAGCCAGGGAAGGCCATCGTCTCACTACACGATGGAAAAGGGTGCGATGAGAAAGCGCAAGCCTACCACTACAAGAAAAGGATACAAGAGCACGTACCCGGCGACGCTCGGTGTGGCGGCCGCAGATCTTGGGTGGTGACTTTTCTTAGTGGCGCCTCCGGCCGGGGTAGGCGTTGGTCGAGGTGGCCCGCTTGGGCCTGGCCCTGGGCGCGGCGGCTTCAGCCGGATCCACATCCTCCCCATGCGCGGCTGCTTCAACACACAGACAAAATATCAAGTTTACGGCTAACACAAGAGGAGCGAGGCAGACAAGGACAGGGAAAGGTTCCTCACCGGGTGGGAGCTCGCAGCCCTTGTCATCCCAGGTATGGAACCACTCCAGCTCCGTATGCGGGTACTTCAAAAGCTTGAAGTCAGCATAAAAGAGAGGGAGCTCACCGTCCCCCATGCCGTCCTCCGCTAGCTATGCCGTAAAGAGCTACTCAATAGGGGAAGATAAGAAGAACGAAACAAAAATTCCTTAGGAAAAATTCACCCGCAGAAGAAGCGAAGAGGCTTACCATCGGCGGTAGTCGGCCGTGGTGGTACGACTGGCAGGAGAACTCCCAGTCCTTCGCTAGCATCTCCTTCGAGATGGCGGCGAGCCACTCGCGAAAGGCCACGAACGGGACGTACAACCATGAGACCCAGGTGGGATCCAGATGGCCAGAGACGTGGCACATCTTGTGCGACCGTTGCTGCAGCGGGAGAACACGGCTCGCCATCCAGGATAGCAGAATGTCCTGGCGATGAGCTGTTCCTTCTCCACCAGCACCGCCAGCCAGGCGACCATCCGGTCGATATCTGCCTGGGCCCCCAAGTTCTGGACGACCAGGCCTTCTAGGTGGAGGGGACGTTCGCAAAGATCGGGATCTTGATCCAGTCGACCTCGGTGGAATTGCGCACGTAGAAGTACGAGCGCTACCACAACTTGGTGGTGTCCGGGAGGTCCAGCCGCGGCATCACCGTCGACGACCGCTAGTAGATGGCGCAGCAGCCCGTCTCCATCAGCGGCCCGCCCTTCCCCACCCCCTGGACCTTGAAGTGAAAGAACTTCAAGAAGTTCGCCGCATCGGGGCAAATGCTGAGGTAGGCCTCGCAGTAGGCCGCTTGGTGTGACAGCATCGCCACAGTGTTGGCTCCCAGATGATGGAGCTAGAGGTCGAAGGAGAAGAGCAGCTCCCGGACAAACCTGATGAGCGGCAGCCCGAGGCCGCATGCGAAGTGGGCGAGGAAGACGATTACAAGTTAGAAGTTCTCTAGATTGGACAAGTTAAGTAGTTCCTCTTCTTCCTCTAGCCAGGATCCACTAGGGAAAGAGCTCAAGGAGCACCTGTACTGGGCGTTCGCCCCCTGATAGTAGATCCTTGCAGGAGTAGGAGTGTTACCTCGATAAGAGGGCTCCGATTCTGGGTACATCGTTCTGTTTGCAGTATTTTTCCCAACCCATTGCGAGTAGCCACCGATAGAATCCTGATTGTCCCCTCTCATTCCATCCCCGATGGCACTGCCGTGTTCCACACCATGACATGGTTCATGAAAAAAACACACATACAATGACTATGGTGGATCCATATGTGGTTTGTGAAAAGAACAGACATGCAGTGACTATGGTGGATCCATATGTGGTTTGTGAAAAGAACACACATTCAATGACTCTAGTTCTAGTTCATAAAAGGAACACACATGCAATGACGCTGGTGGATTCATGTGGTTCATGAAAATAACACACATGCAATGACTCTGGTGGATCCATATGCTTTATGAAAACAACAGACATGCAATGACTCTAGCTGTGGTTTAGGATAAGAACACACATGCAATGACTCTAGTGCTGGTTTAGAATAAGAACACAAATGCAATGACTCTAGTGGATCCATATGTGTTAATGAAAAGAACACACATGCAATGAAACTGGTGGATCCATATGTGGTTTCTAAAAAGAACACACATTCAATGACTCTGTTCATGAAAATAACACACATGCAATGAATCTGGTGGATCCATATGCATTATGAAAAGAACAAACATGTAATGACTCTAGCTATGGTTTAGGATAAGAACACACATGCAATGACTCTGGTGGACCCATATGTGGTTCATGCAAAGAACAAACATGCAATGACTCTAGTGGATCGAAATGTGGTTTGTGAAAAGAACACACATTGAATGACTCTAGCTGTGGTTAATAAAAAGAACACCAATGCAATGACTCTAGTGGATCCATATGTGCTTTGTGCAAAATAACACACATACAATGACAGTGGTGGATCCATGTGGTTTATAGTGGATCCATATGTGTTAATGAAAAGAACACACATGCAATGGCACTGGTGGATCCATATGTGGTTTGTGAAAAGAACACACATACAATGACTAGTTGTGGTTCATGAAACGAACACACATGAAAAGACACTGGTGGATCCATGTGGTTCATGAAAATAACACACGCGCAATAACTCTGGTGGATCCATATGCTTTATGAGAAGAACAGACATGCAATGACTCTAGCTGTGGTTTAGGATAAGAACACACATGCAATGACTCTGGTGGACCCATATGTGGTTTATGAAAAGAACACACATGCAATGACTCTGGTGGATCCATATGTGGTTTGTGAAAAGAACACACATGAAATGACACTGGTGGATCCTTGTGGTTCATTAAAATAACACACATGCAATGACTTTGGTGGATCCATATGCTTTACGAAAAGAACAGACATGCAATGACTCTAGTTGTGGTTTAGGATAAGAACACACATGCAATGACTCTAGTGGATCCATATGCATTATGAAAAGAACAAACATGTAATGACTCTAGCTATGGTTTAGGAGAAGAAGACACATGCAATGACTCTGGTGGACCCATATGTGGTTCATGAAAAGAACAGACATGCAATGACTCTAGTGGATCCAAATGTGGTTTGTGAAAAGAACACACATTCAATGACTCTAGCTGTGGTTAATAAAAAGAACACACATGCAATGACTCTAGTGGATCCATATGTACTTTGTGAAAAATAACACACAAACAATGACAGTGGTGGATCCATGTGGTTTGTGGAAAGAACATGCATACAATGACTATAGTGGATCCATATGTGTTAATGAAAAGAACACACATGCAATGGCACTGGTGGATCCATATGTGGTTTGTGAAAATAACACACATTCAATGACTAGTTGTGGTTCATGAAACGAACACACATGAAAAGACACTGGTGGATCCATGTGGTTCATGAAAATAACACACGTGCAATAACTCTGGTGGATCCATATGCTTTATGAGAAGAACAGACATGCAATGACTCTAGCTGTGGTTTAGGATAAGAACACACATGCAATGACTCTAGTGGACCCATATGTGGTTTATGAAAAGAACACACATGCAATGACTCTGGTGGATCCATATGTGGTTGGTGAAACGAACACACATGCAATGACTCTAGTGGATCCATATGTGGTTTATGAAAAGAACACACATTCAATAACTCTATTTGTGGTTCATAAAAAGAACACACATGCAATAACACTGGTGGATCCATGTGGTTCATGAAAATAACACACATGCAATGACTCTGGTGGATCCATATGCTTTATTAAAACAATAGACATGCAATGACTCTAGCTATGGTTTAGGATAAGAACACACATGCAATGACTCTAATGCTGGTTTATAATAAGAACACAAATGCAATGACTCTAGTGGATCCATATGTGTTAATGAAAAGAACACACATGCAATGAAACTGGTGGATGCATATGTGGTTTCTAAAAAGAACACACATTCAACGACTCTAGTTGTGGTTCATGAAAATAACACACATGCAATGAATCTAGTGGATCCATATGCATTATGAAAAGAACAAACATGCAATGACTCTAACTATGGTTTAGGATAAGAACACACATGCAATGACTCTCGTGGACCCATATGTGGTTCATGAAAAGAACAGACATGCAATGACTCTGGTGGATCCAAATGTGTTTTGTGAAAAGACCGCACATTCAATGACTATAGTTGCGGTTAATAAAAAGAACACACATGCAATGACTCTAGTGGATCCACTTGTGCTTTGTGAAAATAACACACATGCAATGACAGTGGTGGATCCATGTGGTTTATGGAAGGAACAGACATGCAATGACTCTAGTGGATCCATATGTGTTAATGAAAAGAACACACATGCAATGGCACTGGTGGATCCATATGTGGTTTGTGAAAAGAACACACATTCAATGACTAGCTGTGGTTCATGAAACGAACACACATGAAAAGACACTGGTGGATCCATGTGGTTCATGAAAATAACACATGTGCAATAACTCTGGTGGATCCATATGCTTTATGAAAAGAACAGACATGCAATAACTCTAGCTGTGGTTTAGGATAAGAACACATATGCAATGACTCTGGTGGACCCATATGTGGTTTATGAAAATAACACACATGCAATGACTCTGGTGGATCCATATGTGGTTTGTGAAAAGAACACACATGCAATGACTCTAGTGGATCCATATGTGATTGATGAAAAGAACACACATTCAATAACTCTATTTGTGGTTCATAAAAAGAACACACATGCAATAACACTGGTGAATCCATGTGGTTCATGAAAATAACACACATGTAATGACTCTAGTGGATCCATATGCTTTATTAAAACAACAGACATGCAATGACTCTAGCTATGGTTTAGGATAAGAACACACATGCAATGACTCTAATGCTGGTTTATAATAAGAACACAAATGCACTGACTCTAGTGGATCCATATGTGTTAATGAAAAGAACACACATGCAATGAAACTGGTGGATGCATATGTGGTTTCTAAAAAGAACACACATTCAACGACTCTAGTTGTGGTTCATGAAAATAACACACATGCAATGAATCTGGTGGATCCATATGCATTATGAAAAGAACAAACATGCAACGACTCTAACTATGGTTTAGGATAAGAACACACATGCAATGACTCTCGTGGACCCATATGTGGTTCATGAAAATAACAGACATGCAATGACTCCGGTGGATCCAAATGTGGTTTGTGAAAAGACCGCACATTCAATGACTATAGTTGCGGTTAATAAAAAGAACACACATGCAATGACTCTAGTGGATCCACATGTGCTTTGTGAAAATAACACACATGCAATGACAGTGGTGGATCCATGTGGTTTATGGAAGGAACAGACATGCAATGACTCTAGTGGATCGATATGTGTTAATGAAAAGAACGCACATGCAACGACACTGGTGGATCCATATGTGGTTTGCGAAAAGAACACACATTCAATGACTCTAGTTGTGGTTCATGAAAAGAACACACAAGCAATGACACTGATGGATCCATCTGGTTCATGAAAATAACACACATGCAATGACTCTGGTGGATCCATATGCTTTATGAAAAGAACAGACATGCAATGACTCTAGCTATGGTTTAGGATAAGAACACACATGCAATGACTCTGGTGGATTGTGGTTTATGAAAAGAACACACATGCAATGACTCTGGTGGATCCATATGTGGTTTGTGAAAAGTACACACATGCAATGACTCTAATGGATCCATCTGTGGTTTGTGAAAAGAACACACATGCAATGACTCTGGTGCTGGTTTAGGATAAGAACACACATGCAATGACTCTGGTGGATACATATGTGGTTTGTGAATAGAAGACACATTCAATGACTCTAGCTATGGTTAATGAAAAGAACACACATGCAATGACTCTAGTGGATCCATATGTGGTTTGTGAAAAAAACACACAATCAATGACTCTAGCTATGGTTAATGATAAGACCACACATGTATTGACTCTAGTGGATCCATATGTGGTTCATGAAAAGAACACACATGAATGACTCTGGTGGATACATTTGTGGTTTGTGAAAAGAAGAGACATGCAATGACACTAGTGGAACCATATGTGGTTTGTGAAAATAACACACATTCAATGACTCTAGTTGTGGTTCATGAAAAAAACACATGCAATGACAATGGTGGATCCGTGGGATTCATGAAAATAACACACATGCAATGACTCTGGTGGATCCATATGCTTTATGAAAAGAACAGACATGCAATGACTCTGGCTGTGGTTTAGGATAAGAACACACATGCAATGACTCTAGTGTTGGTTTAGGATAAGAACACACATGCAATTACTGTGGTGCATCCATATGTGGTTCATGAAAAGAACACAAATGCAATGACTCTGGTGGATCCATATGTGGTTTGTGAAAAGAATAGACATGCAATGACTCTGGTGGATCCATATGTGGTTTGTGAAAAGAACACACATGCAATAACTCTAGTTGTCATTCATGAAAAGAACACACATGAAATGACACTGGTGGATCCACGTGGTTCATGAAAATAACACACATGCAATGACTCTAGTGCGGGTTTAGGATAAGAACACTCATGCAATGACTCTAGTGCTTGTTTAGGATAAGAACAACACGTGCAATGACTCTAGTGGATCCATGTGTGGTTCATGAAAAGAACACACATGCAATCACTCTAGTGGATCCATGAGTTTTGTGAAAATAACATACATGCAATGACTCTGGTGGATCCATATGTGGTTTGTGAAAAGAACACACATTCAATGACTCTAGCTGTGGTTAATGAAAATAACACACATGCAATGACTCTAGTGGATCCATATGTGCTTTGTGAAAGGAACACACATGCAATGACAGTGGTGTATACATGTGGTTTGTGGAAAGAAAAGACATGCAATGACTCTAGTGGATCCATATGTGGTTAATGAAAAGCACACACATGCAATGACACTAGTGGATCCATATCTGGTTTGTGAAAAGAACACACATTCAATGACTCTCGTTGTTGTTCATGAAAAGAACACACATGCAATGACACTGGTGGATCCATGTTGTTCATGAAAATAACACACATGCAATGACTCTGGTGGATCCATATGCTTTATGAAAATAACAGACATGGAATGGCTCTAACTGTGGTTTTGGATAAGGACACACATGCAATGACTCTTGTTGTGGTTAATGAAAAGAACACACATGCAATGACTCTAGTGGATCCATATGTGATTTGTGAAAAGAACACACATTCAATGAATCTAGTTGTGGTTAATGAAAAGAACACACATGCAATGACTCTAGTGGATCCATATGTGGTTTGTGAAAAGAACACACATTCAATGAATCTAGATGTGGTTAATGATAAGAACACACAGGCAATGACTCTAGTGGATCCATGTGGTTTGTGAAAATAACAAACATGCAATGACTCTAGCTATAGTTTGTGAAAGGAACACACAAGCAATGATTCTGGTGCTGGTTTAGGATAAGAACACACATGCAAGGACTCTAGTGGATCCATATGTGTGTTCATGAAATGAACACACATGCAATGACTCTGGTGGATCCATATGTGGTTTGTTAAAAGAATAGACATACAATGACTCTGGTGGATCCATATGTGGTTTGTGAAAAGAATAGACATGCAATGACTCTGGTGGATCCATATGTAGTTTGTAAAAAGAATACACATTCAATTACTCTAGCTGTGGTTAATGAAAAGAACACACATGCAATGACTCGACTGGATCCATATGTGGTTTGGGAAAAGAACACACATTCAATGACTCTAGTTATGGTTAATGATAAGAACCCACATGCATTGACTCTAGTGGATCCATATGTGGTTCATGAAGAGAACACACATGCAATGACTCTGGTGCATACATATGTGGTTTGTGAAAATAACAGACATGCAATGATTCTGGTGGATCCATATGTTGTTTGTGAAAAGAACACACATTCAATGACTCTGGTTGTGGTTCATGAAAAGAACACACATGTAATGACACTGGTGGATCCATGTGGTTCATGAAAATAGCACACATGCAATGACTCTGGTGGATCCATATGCTTTCTGAATATAATAGACATGCAATGACTCTAGCTGTGGTTTAGGATAAGAACACACATGCAATGACTCTAGCACTGGTTTAGGATAAGAACACAAATTCAATGTCTCTGGTGTATCCATATGTGGTTCATGAAAATAAAACACATGCAATGACTCTGGTGGATCCATATGTGGTTTGTGAAAAGAAAACAGATGCAATGACTCTAGTTGTGGTTCATGAAAATAACACACATGCAATGACACAGGTGGATCCACGTGGTTCTTGAAAATAACACACATGCAATGACTCTGGTGGATCCATGTGCTTTATGAAAAGAACATACATGGAATGACTCTAGTGCTGGTTTAGGATAAGAACACATGCAATGACTCTAGTGGATCCATATGTGGTTCATGAAAAGAACACCCATGCAATCACTCTACTGGATCCATATGTTTTATGAAAAGAACATACATGCAATGACTCTGGTGGATCCATATGTGGTTTGTGAAAAGAACACACATGCAATGACTCTGGTTGATCCATGTGGTTTATGAAAAGAATATACATGCAATGACTCTGGTGGATCCAAATGTGGTTTGTGAAAAGAACTCAGATTCAATGACTCTAGATGTGGTTTATAAAAAGAACACACATCCAATGACTCTAGTGGATCCATATGTGCTTTCTGAAAAGAACACACATGCAATGATAGTGGTGGATCCATGTGGTTTGTGGAAAGAACATACATGCAATGACTCTAGTGGATCCATATGTGTTAATGAAAAGAACACACATGCAATGATACTGGTGGATCCATATGTGGTTTGTGGAAAGAACACACATTCAATGACTCTAGTTGTGGTTCATGAAAAGAACACAAATGCAATGACACCGGTGGATCCATGTGGTTCATGAAAATAACACATATGCAATGACTCTAGTGGATCCAGATGCTTTATGAAAAGAACAAACATGCAATGACTCTAGCTGGGGTTTAGGATAAGGACACACATGCAATGACTCTGGTGGACCCATATGTGGTTCATGAAAAGAAAACACATACAATGTCTCTATTGGATCCATATGAGGTGTAACACCCTCGCCTGAAAACGCTGAGTTCCTGTGTATAGTGCTAATCCCTGGATCGGTTCACTGGCACACACCGTATAGATGAATACCAAAGAATATAACAGTGCATCATTATTACATCGATTTGATCCAGAATTGTAATTATTACATAGTGCTTAGCTCAAAGGCTAGCTCAAATAACAAAGTAGCATACAGAAGCATAAACATATAATAGGTCCATCTTCAAATTTCCCACAAGTGAACAAATGTCAAGTGGAGTACCGCGACCTATTTCGATCACTCAGAATCGGTATAACCTGCAATATAAACCGTAGCAACCCCGAAGGGTCAATACTTGGAATGTATGGCAAGTAGAGCTAAGTAAGGAGACAATAAGACTAGCAACTACATGCTTATTTGGCGAAGTGGGGCTTTGTCTAGATTGCATTTTCAAAAGCATTTGTCCTACTTTCATAATCAGTTTTAGATTTTCTTTGAAAAGGTCCCAATTAAGTAACCCATCAATATTTAAACAATTAGCAAATTAGAATGAACGAGAAATATGTCATGAACCTGAAAATTAAGCAACTCAATTGTCCATAACCGGGGACATGGCTAAGTACTTAGATTAGACACCCTACATGGGTTTGTACACTTTACCCATGAGACCTGGACAGCCCAGCTCGTACCATAACACCCATATTGTGTTATGATAGCGAGAAGTCCAGGACGAGAAAATTCGGGAAGTAGCTCCCCAAACCCGACACACACCGTACTAACCTACCAAAATTCTACATCTCTGGCTACGTGGGTTCGAGTCGCCACAACCTACTAAGTCCAGCCAACCGCCCATTTTATTATTGACACATGGTTGTACACGTAAGCTATTAAATAAAGAAGCCAATCATTTTCTCTAAATACCTGGGTGCCTTTCCGCATTGATACCACCAAAAAACGTAAATCCCATCACACCCAGGGGATTCATTGATTAAGTTGTTCTAGTTTTCGCAAACCAACACTTTATAAAAAACTTTCAAATGATGTAACCCAACCCTCGTCCATCATAGCACGACTAAGCACATCTACCAACGGTAGATCAACTACATGAGATTCCTACCACATAGTATAGGACATAGCATAGCAGTAGTAGATACTAATCATGCATCTACAAAATACACAAAATATGCAAGGAAAGTAGTAGGACAATAACATGAACAAAATAGCATCTACTTGCCTTGGCTGTGGTTGTCGAACGAACAATCCTCACACAAGCAAGCATTACACTAATCACAATCTACACAGTATAATTGCAACACATAAACAATCCATACACAATCATAACAAGTGCACAAATGCATGCATGATGGTTTAATAAAAGTTTTAGTAGCACTTTTATGTTCTATGATGTTTATACATACTGAATGCATTCATGATAAACTTTTAATGCATCAAAACCAAAACATGTAATTTGTTATTTCAATTAATAGGCCTTTAAACAAAATACTAAGACACGTCTATAAATAGTGTTGTAAAATCTGGACAAAAATACTACTGTATAGGTAACATGATTTAGAGCCAGGGCAACAAGAATCATGTAAAAAGGATATATAGATCTTTTATAATTTTTGTAGTGCGATATGCCTTTTATTAAACTTATACAGTATACTTGAAATATTAATTCAGAAACAATTTACACACTTTCTTGTGATTCCATAGACATATCATTTGCAATTTTATGACAAGTAGTTATTTTCTTATGAAATTATTACTCCACAAAAGGACATTAATCTATTTAAATAATTATAGCAAAACCTTACAGTAATTGCCTGAACAAATTGTATAATAATATTCTATATGAAGATAGCTTTCCAACGGTATATTACATGCTATTTTTGGAGTTAAAGATGTTTTTATATGTATTTTACAAGGTCAAAGCATTTTCCTCCAATTTAATCAATTTCCAAAATAAAAGGGAATATTCCCTAGGCATATTCCGCTGACGCAGCTGCTCACTAGGAAGTCAAAGCCGACGCAGGCGCCACATGGCGGTCTATGGTTGGTTGATACCGGTTCGATCGGCGATCTATTTTCTGCCGTCCGATACCGATCGTGCAGCCAGGGACGCGTTCGTCCTCACCTGGTGTCACCGGCGAGGTGGCTGGCGGCGGTTGGCGGCGACGTGGCTCAGGTGGTCGTCGTGGCGGTGGCTCCGGTGATCAGCGTCAGCGTAGAGGCGGCGGACAAGGACTGGGAGGGAATGGCGGCTCGTACGGTGGCCACTTCGACGTCCTTCACTTCCAGGGCGATCGTGACGGGCAGACAGAGCGGCTCGACCATCGGTGAACTCTGGAGAGCTCGTGTGGTTGCTCTGCTACGAGAGGAGAAGGGGAAACGGGTCAGCGAGATGCGGTGTTGCACAGGGAAGGGAACCAGAGGAAGAACACAGAGAGGGGGCAATGGAATCGGTAGCGGCATGGACCTCCGAAGCTCGACAATGGTGCGGTGGCGGTGGCAATCTCCGGCGATGATGTTCCGCAGCCTTCCGGCGCGATTTTAGGGTTTGAGAGAGGGGAAATACGGTGGTGGTCGAGGGTTATATAGTAGGGTGGGTTAGGATACGGGGAGGCTCGGATTCGAGCTGAATCGAAGGTTCAGCGGCGGTAGTTCGAGGTGTTCGTGCTGAGCACGAACTGGTGGCGGTTCCGGCTGACAGGTGGGTCCCACTTGTCGGCGACAGGGGGCGGAGCGGGCTGCGGCTGGCGCTGGCGCCTTGCTGGGCTAGCGGGCCTTCGCGGCGGCTGCGTGCTGCATGGGGAGCGAGAGCTAGCGGTGGATAGAGGGGCCTAGGTGGGCTGGACTGGCTGGGGCTGGTTCGGCCGGATAGGCTTAGGTTTGTTTTTTCCTTTTGTTTTTATTCTTTTTCATTTCTTATTTCTTTAATATCTTTTGCATATTAATTCCAAATGAGCTGAAATTTGTCTCTAAATTTTTCTAAAAATCAGGGATCAAATTGGTATCATTTTTGGCAATAATTTGCCTAGTTCAAAATGGTCATTTCACAAAACCATGTGTATTCCTTTTGTAGATGCATTTTAGTAAATCATAATAGGGGTTTGAGAATGGGTTTTTGCAATGCAATTTTTTCATGAATGCAATGATGCAATGCAAATGCAATTTTTTTCTTGTCCCAATTTCTAAAAACTTGGGATGTGACAGACTTACCCCCTTAAGATGAATCTCGTCCAGAGATTCGGAATGGCTAGCAAGGTTTAGGTGGCGTTATCGAGGCTAACCCCCTTAAGAGAAGTAAACTTGCATATCCAAGGCTATTTGTTGATCTATATCTTCTTCTTCTTCTTTCTGAGATTATGAACATGGTATCCATCTACCAGACCTTGATTCTTAACCATCCAATCCATGCTAGAATTAAATCTAAGCCATGTGAATCCAATATAAGTATACTAGTGGGATATTTGTGTGCTACTAATCTCCAGGATTTAATTGTGGCATGTTGTCCCAGCTATCAATTCTTATCTAGTGGTTCTCTTCAACAAATCCTCCAAGTAACTCCATAAGAAACTATTCTTATCCATGAATGCCTTAATATGGTTGAAAATTTATGAGTGTGATGCATGAATCTGCCGGGAACTTACTAGTCATGAAGCCTGGCTTGTTGAGTGCTTTCCTAGCATGCATATGGTTCACAGTTGCCTTCGGGGTTGAATCTGGCTTGTTTCCAGCTTCAATCCTCTTCTCTAGGCAATTATCAGCATAGTGTCCTTTCTGGTTGCACTTGAAACACGTCACATGGCTAATATCCTTCTTCTGATAGTTGTGGTTATGACCATTGTTGCCTCCAGAATTGTGGCCATTTATTCCTCCATGGTGTTGATGTCCATTGCCACCATTGTGGTTGTGTCCATTGCCTCCATTCTCGTGGTGTCCAGAGTCTCCATCATAAGAAGTGCGAGCACGGTGGTGTGATCCTGGGTGGTGATTGCTATGCTTCCTTTTGCGTCTCTCCACCTGCTGGTGTTTCCCTTCCAAGATTCTAGCCTTGTCCATTAGTTCCTAAAATGTGGGGCAATATACCACAGACAACTGAAGTGAAAGCTCATCACTAAGACCATACAGGAACCTCTCTCTCCTCTTGGCATCAGTGTCCACATCTTCAGGGGCATAGCGGGACAAGTTGTTGAATTCCTCTATATAATCTTCCACAATGTGGTTGGTCTATCGGAGGTTGTGGAACTCCTTCCTCTTTAGGCTCATGGTCCCTGCAGAGATGTGGTTGGTCCTGAATCCTTCCTCAAACATGGCCCAAGTAACTGTATCCAGCGAATGGGTGATCTGGAAAGAATCCCACCAAGAAGCAGCTGGCCCTTTTAGTAAGTGAGCAGCAAACCTCACCTTTTCAGCATCAGTGCAACCAACGGTCACCAAGTCTTTGTTCACATAACGGAGCCAGTCGAGAGCAACCATTGGCTCAGGTGCAGAGGAGAACTTAGCTGGCCTCAGCCTCAGGAACCTGGTGAGAGCATCTCCCTGGGGCTGATTGTTCCCGTTGTTGTTATTGTTGTTCTGATTGGCCATGAATTGTGTCATCACCTGGGTCAACTGTGCCTAAGAAGCCACGAGCTGAGCCATCTCATCAGTTACTCGGCGAGGAGGCATCTTTGGGATAGCATAGACGAGTCATAGATAGAAAGACTAGAGAAGTATTACTACCCATAACTATATGAAGCAATCAATATTACACACAAGCAAACAATCATAACAAGCAACACTCAAACCAAAATAATTTTTTTTGTGTTCCAGAAGTTTTGTTTTAGTGGCATACCATCCAAAAAAAGTTTTCTTTTGATTAAAATTCGTTTGGGGGTGAACCTACAATATTAAAAGCATTAGACAGAATCTGTCGTGAAACTACAACAGTGTTCATGAAATTTTCTGGGCACCTTAAACTTATCAAGATTTTTAGCCAATTTTTGTACTTATACTATAGCAAATTACGAACCAAATTCTAAAATATGAGCTTAATCCGATTTACCAGTAAGAAATGAAAAAGCGCACGGTATAACAAGCCAGGCAGAAAACTGCAGCGAAATTATCACGAATTTCTAATCAGAACCTTCATTAACATATTATGAAAACTATCAAAAATATTCTAAAACTTTGGGGTATCAAATAGCACAACATAAACATAATAAACCAACTATCACACAAGTTCTTGAAATAATCGATTGCTATATCTAAATGAAATCATACAAAAACTACATGGTGGACACCATCTAACTATTCTTTAATCTTGCGCTTTTTTCATCTACGAGTCTGAACAAGATGAGATTGGAAAAGAAGATCAAGAATTATAAGAATTCTAATAAGTACAAAATTACAAGTTCCTCCATAGTAAGAGTCTTCCTTTTATGTTTTAAAAGAGAAGAGTACGAGAATCGAAGTGATGAGAAATAACTAGAAAGAATTGTAAGATAAGAATAGATAGAATGAAATAGTTTTTTATAATTCATATGGCTTTCCTATTCCAATCCTAGGTCACGATCCTAGAGCCAACACACTGCTCTGATACCATCCTATAACACCCTCGCCTGAAAAGGCTGAGTTCCTATGTATAGTGCCAATCCCTGGATCGGTTAACTAGCACACAGTACAGATGAATACCAAAGAATATAACAGTGCATCATTATTACATCGAATGATCCAAAATTGTAATTATTACACAGTGCTTAGCTCAAAGGCTAGCTCAAATAATAAAGTAGCATACAGAAGCATAAACATATAATAGGTCCATCTTCAAATTGCCCACAAGTGAACAAATGTCGAGTGGAGTACCGCGACCTATTTCGATCACTCAGAATCGGTATAACCTGCAACGTAAAACGTAGCAGCCCTGAAGGTTCAATACTTGGAATGTATGGCAAGTAGAACCAAGTAAGGAGACAATAATACTAGCAACTACATGCTTATTTGGCCAGGTTGGCTTGACCTTTGAGATATTTCAACGACTCGTGGTCGGAATGTATGATAAATTCTTTGGGCCATAGGTAGTGTTGCCAAACTTGAAGAACACGAACTAAGGCAAAAATCTCTTTGTCATAAATTGGATAATTAAGGCGAGCACCATCAAGTTTCTCGCTATGGTAGGCTATAGGACGTCCATTTTGCATAAGGACTCCTCCAATTCTAATACAACTAGCATCACATTCTATCTCAAAAGTTTTTGTGAAATCCGGTAACGCAAGAAGAGGTGCTTCAGTGAGCCTCTTTTTGAGTTCATCAAAAGCTTTTTGTTGTGCTTTGGCCATACGAAGGTGAAATTCTTTTTTGTCAACTCGTTGAGGGGACAAGCAATGGCCAAAAAGTCTTTCACAAAGCAACGATAGAAACCGGCCAACCCATGAAAACTTCAGAGTTCACTCACATTTGTTGGGATGGGCCAATCACGTATGTCCTTTACCTTGGAAACATCAACTTCAATTCCCTTCGAAGAAACGACAAATCCAAGAAAAATCAACTTGTCTTTAGCAAAAGTGCACTTGGGAAGATTAGCCTAAAGCTTTTCATGCCGAAGGATTTGCAAAACTTCCTTGACATGTGTTATATGATCCTCAAGTGATTGGCTATAAACAAGAATATCATCGAAATAGACAATAACACTTTTTCCAATGAGAGAACGCAAGATGTGATTCATGAGGCGCATGAAGGTGGATGGGGCATTAGATAAACCAAAGGGCATAACCAACCATTCATAGAGACCAAGTTTGGTATTGAAGGCAGTTTTCCACTCATCACCTTCACCCATGCGTATTTGATGGTAACCACTACGAGGATCAATTTTGGAAAAAATAGTGGCTCCACACAATTCATTAAGCATGTCATCGAGACGTGGTATGGGATGTCGATAACGCACGGTGATAGCATTGATTGGACGGTAGTCCATGCATAACCGTAACGTATCATCCGTTTTTGGAACAAGTATCACTGGTATGACACTTGGACTAGTGCTAACTTGGATCAAACCTTTGGAGACGAGTTGGTTGATTTGATGTTCAATCTCCTTTGTCTCCTCCGGGTTCGTGCGGTAAGCGGCGCGGTTGGGAAGAGGTGCGCCGGGGATGAGATCAATGCGATGTTCGATGCCACGAAGAGGGGGTAGTCCATGTGCAAGCTCTTCGGGAAACACATCCTTGAATTCCTGCAAAACAATCATCAAAGATGGAGGAACATTGGTTAATTCATTAGTTCCTTGCGCTAGTCCCTTGCAAAGGAGGACATAGTGCAAGATGGATGGGTTGTTCTGAACATCTCTCATCTCACTTTTGGTGGCAAGGAGAACACTCTGAGTTTTTCCACTCGACTTTGGCTTGCGGCTCTCACTCACTATGAGGTGGTTCTCTCTCTCACCGCTCTTCTCACAAGTAGGTGTTGTGCTTTGCTCCCTCGCTAAAGCCTTTGCATTGTCCGCAATTATTTGGCTAGGAGTCATTGGTTGCAAAACACATGTTTTGTTGAGGCATTTGAAGGTGTATACATTGGTGCGACCATCATGTTGAGAAGCCTTGTCAAATTGCCATGGTCGACCAAGAAGCATGTGGCAAACTGTCATAGGAACCACATCGCACTCCACCGTATCTTTGTAAGGACCAATGGCGAAGGAGACCGATACGGTATGCTTGATCTTCACGGACCCCTCGTCACTTAGCCATTGCACGCGGTAGGGGTGCTTGTTTGGATGGAGGGTGAGGTTGAGCTTCTCACACAACTCGGTGCTAGCAAGGTTGTGGCAACTCCCTCCGTCAATGATCACCTTGATAGATTTGCCATTGATACCGGCTCGTGTTTGGAAGATATTGGAGTGTTGGTCTTCATGCTCTTGTGCTTGAGTGGTCAAGATCCTTGTGACGACAAGAGATGGACTTGCGTCATGTTCACACATGAGGATTTCTTGGTCATCTTCCACTCGTTGCCTTGCCATTTCTTCCTTGACTCGGGCATCAAATTCATCTTCACTCAAGTACTCTTCTTCGCCATTGTCGTAGATAAACAATACTTTCTTGTTTCCACATTCGGCCGACTTGTGTCCTTTGCCTCC
Organism: Avena sativa; assembly: GCA_916181665.1. Lineage (NCBI taxonomy): Eukaryota > Viridiplantae > Streptophyta > Magnoliopsida > Poales > Poaceae > Avena > Avena sativa. Next base: position 224,976,018 of record OV702286.1, read on the forward strand.
ACACTTGTAGCACTCACCATTGAAAGGTGTGTCACTCTTTGCTTGTTTGCCACTTGGGGGCAGTTTTCCTTGAGGAAGTGTGGGCTTGAAGGAAGGCTTGGAGGTACTTGAGGAACTTCCATTGAAAGTTGATGGTGTAGCGGTTGAAGCTTGCTTGTAGGTGAAGTACGTCTTGGGCTTGTTGTACTTGATATCCTCTTGCACTTGACGTTCAGCCTTTGTTGCGATGTGCACAAGCTCAACCATGGTGTTGTATGTTTGGAACTCGATGATGCGCTTGATTGGGTGGTTCAACCCAATAAGGAAGCGTGCCATAGTTTGTTCCATGCGCTCGTCAATGTTGGCGCGAATCAAGTTGAGTTCCATTTCCTTGAAGTACTCTTCCACGGTCTTTGTCCCTTGACGAAGCGCTTGAAGGTTGTTGAAGAGGTCGCGCGTGTAATGCGCGAGGACAAAGCGGGATCTCATATGAGCCTTCATGTCATGCCAAGTTGTGATTGGCGGCTCTTGTCTTGCATCACGAGCAACTTGAACTTGTTCCCACCAAAGGTTGGCGTAATCATCAAACTCAAGCGAAGCCATGGCGACCATCTTCTTGTTGCTATAGTTGTGCATGCGGAAGATCTGGTCGACTTTGAGTGCCCACGAGAGGTATTCTTCGGGGTCATTGGATCCGATGAACTTGGGCATTGTGAACTTGATCTTGCCGAAAGTTTCTTCATCGTTGCGGTCATTGCGATGAGCTTGGTGACCTTGTTGATGATCTTGTGGTTGAGGAGGTGGAACTTGGTTCTCGTAATCTTGTTGCGGAGCTTGCTCTTGATTTTGTTTTTGTGGAGCTTGCTCTTGCTCTTGGCGCGGTTGATGACATGGTTGAGGCGCTTGGGCCTCATTGTGGAGAGGGTGTGGGGCCTCTTGACGTGGTTGACGACGAAGGGGAGGCTCATTACTTGGTTGGTGATGTTGGTTAGGCACTTGGGCCTCACGACGAAGATCATGGTCTTGAGCGTCTTGACATGGTGGGCGTTGCTCAATTTGGACCACTTGGCGCTCCAAGTTTTGATGTGGTGGAGGAGGCGCCTCATGATGACCATGGTGTCGGTGTGGACGTTCATGACGATGATGACGAGGAGGAGGATCTTGGAGAGCTTCACGTCGAAGACGAGCTTGATTCTCCAAATTGGAGTCATCACTTGTTGTGTCAAGTATGTGTCGCGGTTAATGGTGGTAGACTTGCGGTTGCACTTGTGGTTCTTCTTTTGGTTGCTCATGTTGGATTAATAGTGCCCTTGCGTGATGACGGTGAGATTCTTGCCTTGCTTGCGGCCTTGAAGAGAAATCACCATCATAGCTTAACGTTGAGGCGTGCCATGGGGAAGGTACATAGTTCGAAGAACTTCCATCTTCAACCACGGGCGCCTCATTGCGTCTCGGAGCACTTGGATGGAGATCTTGTTGGAGAGGAACATGACAATGCGAAGAACTTGAAGAGCTTGATGCACGTGAGCGTGGCCTTGCCATTCCATCGATGAGGCATCGAAAATTGTCATTTGTTTTGACGACAGAGCGTTGGAGCGCTTCATTTTGATGGCCAAAGTTGTGATGCATTGCGTGCATTTGTCTTTCGAGGCCATCAAAGCGGTTGTCGATGTTCTTGAACTCGGTTTGCGTCTCGCCAAATTGTTCATCTTGTCGCGTCTCAAGGGCTCTGCAACATTCATGGAACTCTTGTCGGATGATGAAGTGACTTACACGCGTCATGTACGGTCCTTGATCTTGTTCTTGGGGAGGTGGTTGGCTCGACTCACCGTGTCTATCCATTATGCAAAAGACACAAGGATTGTATATGGAAGTGGAATATGGTGGTGTTAGCCTTGTACCTCACCTGCGGGATTGCACCGAACTAGAAAACACAAGTGAGAACTATTGGTTTGCAAAGTGAAAATGCAAAGAAAACTCACACTAAAGAAGGAAAGCTAAAACTCTCAAAGCTGTGGGTGGAAGGTTATGGTAGTGGAAAACCAAACGAAACGATCCAAGGAAAAGGTTATTGTCAAACATGGTAGAGAACCAAAAGATCAAAAGCAAATAAGAGGCAATCTACAAAACACTAGGATACACACACGTGGAGACGGATGTGGTTAGCATGACTATGAAAATGAGCACAAAAGGTCCTAACGAAGACTACGCTCGGTGTCATGCCAACACAAGGAGAGACCACAACTCGTTCGCCAAAAGAGAAATAAGCAACAGATTTGTGCACTTGCCTCGGTCGTGCTCTTTTTCTCTCTTTGCTTACAAGCTTGAGACTCTCTTTGTATTGGGAGACTATGTTTCTTTCTATTTTTATTTTGCCTTTTCTTTTTCTCTCTTTTTTTGATTCTTTTTCTCCCTTTCTATACTACTATGTTAACTCTTGTATTTGCTCTCACACTCTCACTTTCCAAGGACAAGTGCACAATGCTTAGGAAAACACAAAATGAGTTGCTCTCATAGGATAGATACACACAAGGAAGAAGGGTTAACAAGGTGGAGCAAGTTATACCTTTGGTATTGATGACTTGCTACCGGTGTTGGGGATGATGTTCAGTGTCGCGGTGTCGATGAGCGTGGGGTGTGAATATTGTTGCGGAAGCTTGAAGTTAGTTTGGCGACACGCACACGAAACACGAACAACACAAGAGGAAAAACGGACAAAAATGGTTGAAACTGAGTTTACGGTGGCCAAACCGGCGGCGCCGAGCCTAGCGCCGGAAATTCCGATGGCTATTCCGGTTCGCCGGAACTGTCACCGAAATTTCCGGCGGCTAGGCCGGTCCGCCGAGCCTGGTGCCGGTATGAGTTTGAGACGAACTCCAAAATTCAAATCGGTCAATTTTTTTGGAAATTTGTCTAAATTGGGCTGGGAAAAGGTTCTAGGAAGGTAGATCGGTACCCAAAGCAACATATCTATGGAACAAAACCATGAAAAACGCACCAATTCCAGAGATCGATCCGAAGGCAAAATTGGGGCTCTTTTTGGGGATTTTCAATTTTTTGGTGGATAGAATAAAATTTTGTGGGGGAATTCGTGAGCAACGAAGCTGTTGATACCAATATGTTGAGGACAAACCTCTAGGGTGGCCTGATCTTTCACGAATCCCACTCAAATCAAGGATGGAGTGCGGGGGAAGGAGGGGAGGATGAACACGACGAACTCACGCACGAAGAACGCGATGAACACACACACACAAAACCACGATACACACCAATAGCTCACGCTGGTGATGACCGGTCTGGCGCAATCCCTAGGATCAGTGTCGGGCGGAGGACTCTCTCTCGAACCGGCACGGCGAGATGGGAGACTCGGTGAGATCTTGACGTCTTGGCAAAGGGACACCAATGCCAAGGCCTTGTACAACGCGAAGGCACGATGCAAACTCCAATGAGGTTTGTGATATTTGGTGCTCCTTTGTCAAGGAGCATGAGGCAAGAACTAGATAGATCCACAAGGGGTTTCCACTAATTCCAAATATCATGCCCAAGGTTTACAATGGAGGTGGGGGACTATATAGGCCAGCCACTAGTTCAGGGGGACTTTAGGCATAAAAGGGTAAAAACTGGACGAAATAGGAATATTCTCGGGCATCAAACCCACGTTGATGTCCAGGGGGACGATTCCGGCAATAAGCTCGGTGGCGCCAGAATCGGCGCCGGAATTTCCAGTCGCCGCCAGAAATTCCGGTCGAAACCGGAACGGCTCACAGAGGTGTTGTTCGGTCGGTGCCGGAAGTTGTCGGCACGCGCCGGTATTTCCGGTCGCTGGTCCAGTCCTGGCGCCGGTTTGGCCTGGGACTCCGTTTCGCGTTGGCTTGGCTCCTTCTCTTGGCATTTCTTCATGGGGTTCGTACCTGAGGATGCATAACATATTGGCATGAAGTAGCAAGCCATCCAAGGATGTATCGAAGTCACATGAGACAAGGAGTGAATTCACCTTAGCTTGAAGGAGCTTGGCTCGGGCACGGGTCATCGGTCCAATTGGGGGACTTGGTGTGGATTTAGGAGCGTCCGTAGGACGGGCTGCATCAACCGAGCTTATCCCTATGTGCTTGAGTGATGATGTGGTACCAATCCCATGTGAGTATGAGAGCCACTTAGCCCACTTGAGTGAAAACAAGAGTGAGATGACTGACTCCACCATACGTGAGATTGAGTGCTTCCACTTGGAGGGCATGAGTGATACACCGAGTGAGTTGAGAGTGGCAGTTGATAGGTCATATGAGACCACTTTGATTTCTAACGACTTACCCTCTACGTCTAGTGTGTTATCCCATGATGTGCTAGGTTCCATGGATAAAGAAGCGCCAAGCTTGGACATGATGACGCCTCCGACCGAGAAGATGTACATGGTGGATGAAGCTAAGGCCATCCCCATACAAGAAGAAGAAGTCGCCCACATGGAGGCCAATGCTACCACAACACCCACTTCATATGAGAGGCATGAACAAGGTAAAAATAAGGGTGTTGATGATGCCATGATCCCACTAGTGGACATGACGACTTGTGATGATTGGCATGCTATGGATGATGTTTGTGATATCACATATGCTTCATTGATATTTCCATGTGATACTTTGCCTTTGCATAATGTTGAGCATGTGAAATTATTTGATTGTGATGATGTTTCCATAGACATGCCATGCTCTAAACATTAAGTTGATGATATCATTGCTTGCACTTTGTTGAACAATTGCTCTTTCCAATGTTTTGCTTGCAATGATGTTACCAATGGTACCCCTCGAACCATGTTTTGTCATGAATGTTTTACAATATCTCTCGTTGCTTGCAATAAGTTGAATAATTGCTCTTTCAATAGTTTTGCTTGCAACAATAGTTCTCATATGGTTTATATTGAGATGGCCCCCATAGCTTTCTCAACTTTTGGATATTTTACTAAATGCCATGATAAGCATGTTCCCCACTTGCATACTCACCATGCATCTATTTTACACTTGATTGATACTCATGGTGATGTGCACAAGAAGAGATATGTCATGATGGATGATGTATTTCTCTACCATGCACACACATTCTTCCTTTTATCTATGATGTGTGTAGGTACCCGCACAAGAATGTCAACCTCGGTTGAGCACGAGTTGACAAAAATAGCTCTAGAGAGCATCCCCCAAGTGAGTTCAAAATCAAACCCAGCTCTGATACCTTTTGCATGCTTTGCATCTTTCATGTTGACAAATTGCTCTTTCCTATGGTTAGATTGCAAGCATGTTAATGGTATTCTTTCACCTTGTGACAATCATGTTTCATTGCTATTGGATATGGATGCTTTCTGTGTTGCCACAAACATGTTGAACAATTTCTCTTTCCGATGTTTTGTGTGCAACCATAATGCCATTATGAGCATGTATTGTCATGAGAGCTTCCAAGTCTCTCGTATTGTTGTTGCAACAAACATAAGGACCACTTGCTCTTTCATATGATTTTTTGCAAACATGTTGTTTTTGCTTCCTCTTGCGATACTCATACCCCCATGATTTTGTCTTTTGATGATATGTGTATGGCATCCAACATATTGAACAATTGTTCTTTCTAATGGTTGGTGTGCACACATAATGATGTTGTTTTGGATATTCTTCCGCATGTGTTTTTGCCAAATTCTCCTATCCTTGCATCAAAGATGTTGACCAATATTTTAGTCCATTGCTTTGAGTTCCACACTAGAACGGTATATGGAGTTTTTGAGTTCCCACATTTGGATGATGTTCAAACGATTTCCATGCACTTTGACCTTGCATATGCATTCCGTTTGCTATACTTGAGTTGTGCTAATCGTGTTGTGAACAAGAATGGACATTCCACCAATGACATGGTCCTCTATCACACACAAACATATGTTGCTTGGTCTTTGTTGTGTGAAGGTACAATTGCTTACGTGTCAACCTGTATGGACCATAAGTTGACAAGATGAACCGTAGAGAGTTACCTATGGATACCCCTCAACGAGCTATCTCTACATCATAAGGTGACTTCACTCTACTTGAGGAATCATGCTATAATCTTCATGAATTGGCTACTCTTTGAGTGTTGCTTCGCTTTTGTTGTGAGCTTTGTAGGCTTCATGGAAGGTGAAGGAACATTGAAGAGTTACCACATCAAGCTTATCAAGGACGACTATATGGTGAACCCCAGGATCAAGAAGGTCTCTCGACATCATCTTCTTAGTGATGAGCATGAAGAGTCGAGGACGACTCTTTTTGAAGGGGGGAGCTGATGCAGCCCGTCCTGCGGACGCTACTACATCTACAACGCCAAGTCCCCAAGATCGTCCCCAAGTCAACCGAAGATGGACTAGGACCAGCCAGCTCTAGAACCGGAGAGTCCGCCCGATGCCAGTCGGAATGTCCGGTGCAACCGGAGTGTCCGGCCAGATCTAGCCGGGGTGTCTGGCCTACCCTAGCCCCATCCTGGCCAGTATGCTACATCGGACACTACCCGGACACTTTCCGGAGTGTACGGCCACCCCGGACTGTCCGGCCAACCCGACTCGGACTGTCCGGCCTGAGTGACGGGCCTGCGAGCCAACAACTGGGCCCTTGTCCCATGTACCCCTCTATTTCGCACCAAACCCTAGTTTTATGCCCAAACTACCCCTAAACTTGTGGCTGGCCTATAAATAGAGCCCCCACCCCTCATTGTATCCCTTAGGCATAGATCATAAACTAAAGACAACCCCCTTTGTGGAATCTCTAGTTTTGCCTCATCCCCTTCTACCAAAGGGGATCGACTATCGTCACCACCTCGTTGGAGTTTGCATCGCGCCTCCCTCGTTGTACAAGGCCTTGGCATTGGTGTCCCTTTGCGAAGACGTCAAGACCCTCTCCAAGGTGTTCTTACCTCTCCGCGTGGGATCGAGGGAGCACGTTGACCGATCTTTCCTTGCGAGGATTCTATCAGACCGGTGACCGCCGGCGAGATCAATCGGTCTTGTATCGTGTGAGTTTTGCGTGTGTTCATCGTGTTCTTTGCGAGGTGTGCGTTCGCTTCCTCTACCTTCTCCCTTTCCCCTCTCTTTCCCATCGATTTGACCACGAGATACGTGAAGATCGGGCCACCCATGGGGTCACCCCATAACAGAACATCTTTCAGAATCAAGTCTAGGAAGCATTCGACATTCAGTGTTTATTAAACTCACTAATCTATCTCGATAGATTTCATTGTTTAATAACTTTCAACTTCATCCTTATTTATCTACTTAAAATGTTATTAACACCAATTACATCATTCATATATGTCGTCCACATATCCTAGAATGATTTCATGCTCCCACTCAAATATTGCATCCATATTTGAGATCCTGGGATTTCACTTAGCTCCCACTCAAAATATGTCAGCTACATATTATGATTTAGCCAAGCTGATTTGCTCCCACTCAAATCTAGGTCCTCTCGATAATCTTCGACATTCCAAAATTCCTTGATTACCATCAAGTCGAGAATTCCACTAACGAGATTTCAATGACCATTCATTTCTCGCACTTAGGTCCATCACGCTTCTTTGTATTTCATAGGTATGTCTTGTTCAAAAGATGACAATTGGATCAACAATGTAATTCCACAAACTTGTAGAATATATAGTTGAATCCTACTTTCTTTAGTAAGAGTATTTGCTAAAACTTTATGATCATTATCATTAGTTTCTCCTCTATCTGTAGAGTTTGATTTCACGAAACTAATTCTGCTGCGCCACTCAACAATCAGGAGGTAAGGTCAAATAGCTTGTTTGATATTTTACTTTCTTCCACTTGTACCTTCATCAAGACACGTCTACTTTGGACAACAACAGGTTTGCCCCTTTGTGGAAGATGCATTCATAGATTCCTAAGAATGCTCTACAAAGACTTGTTTATTCGCCACGATTTCGACTTATCGAAATCTCTAGAAACTCGAACTTGCCATAACACTTATGGTGTTGTTTCCACGAATCTTTAGATGTTCCTTTGTATTTCAAATGAGTGTTTTCTTATTTTGATCTCTTAACTCTAAACGACAACTATAACCCCGATAAGAGATAATATGTATCTAATACAAAATGATTATGATGTTTTAGACATTTCAACACAGTTTGAATTCATCCAATTATCATAATTTGTGAAACATCTTTCACAAGTCCCTTTTATGCTAAACTTAACATGAATACTTTAGTCATGTCGATCAAATCAAAGGGACTTGTTAATTCAGTTAATTCAATATCCCATTTTGTTGTGAACTCATTTGAACAATTCAAATCGTTTCAAACTTATGTTTCATTAAGCAAATACGCTTATTCACTTAAGTCCAAATTAACTAATGATTTCCACTACTTGTTGAAAATACAATACATCACTATGTATAAGTTTCAACATTTCTTCGCATATCACCATTTTACCAGAATGCGGAGTTTTAGTCATTCTGCCCAAGAGGCATGGTTTTTCAAAGTCTCTAGATTAAGCATCTAGGACCCCGATCTTCATTTACAATGCAGAACATGCAATAACCAAAATGACTTAAACTATAGTGTCATTTCATCATTAAACTTTGGATATCTTTTAGCATTCTAATCCTTTATAAATGCTTAAACCATTATCATTAACATAGTAATGAGAATAACTTATTTATAATCGTAATGTGACCATAATGGTATTGTTCATAAGCATAGTACAAACTGGCTTGTAACTTGTTCATATGAATAATTGTCTCGCCAAAAGCAAGAAACACAAACAGGGATTACAGATTTATATTCAAGTCCACTAATCCAAACGACAAACTTTGAGGAAAGAGGTGATGTCGGCCATCAACTGTTTTGCTTGCCGTCATTAAGTCACGTTGCCTCAACTCCAGCAATTATCAACCAGACCATCCTGTTTTCACAAAATGGGACAAGTATCACATACTTTGCAAACTGCAATGAGTTTTGCAAGAACCACATTTATAATTTGTATATCTAACATATGACTTTTTCATCCATGACCTCCAATGCAAGATCGCTAAGTGTTTTTACAAACATCCTCTTTTCATCCATGATGGAGGAAAACCCATCCAACAGCTCATACGTTATGTGCCAGATTTGCATAATACAAAATGTAGTGTGATTCTCCATCGAATGGAGAATGGCTTATTGGATGATTATGGAGAAAACACAAACATTCCAGAGTCATCGAATTATCTCCTAGTGGTTATTGTATCAAGAAGAGAAGATCACCTTTTACGAGGATATCCCTCAGGCGTGGGTATTAATCTATGAAGTTGGACCCTTTTGCTAAGTTCTACATCAAGCAATATATTCCCATGGTCACAAAGGACCTCAATGGGATAGGCCATGATCTGCTAAAATATTTGCAAACAGACATCTAGACTAAGTTCATAATAAGAGATCAATTTATAATTGGTCTCCACTAAAATTGTCACCCCCTGTACGATTTTAGTGATCACATGATCCATATCCTCTGCACCTCCCCCGATCATCATGGCCATCAGTGCAGGCTCAAAGGTAGACATTCCCTAATGCCAATCACATCATCCATGTGACTCATGCTCGATCTTTCGATCTCTTGTGTTCCAAGGCCACGTCTCTATAATATGCTAGGCTCACCAAATATAACATGTGTGTATTCGCTGTGCAACATGGCGTACACCCACTGTATGCGAACGTAGATATCTCTGACCCCCGATCATCATGACCGGCCTCATAACGAAGAACTTTCTTGGTGGTGCACACACAAGGGGAACACAGAACATTGGAATTCAATAGGGATTATCTTATTTGCTACCATTGACTATCTAATACTAGCACACAATAAGATGTAAAATAGGTATCAACATCATATGTATTAATGTGATATGATATAGTCCTTCTTGCACCTTGATCTCCATCGAGCGCTCCGGCATGATCTCCATCCTGCCATCGGTTTAACGCCAAGTCCATGACGCCTCCACGAGGTTGTCCATCAGAATGATGACCATTACTATACTACATAGTAACAGAAAAGTAAACTACTTTAACTTCATAACGACCAATACCATATCATAATCACATGCCCTCTTGCAAAATAAAGTTAGACGCCTCTACTTTATCTATTGCAAGTTTTACGTGGTTGTTAGGGCTTTCTCAACAGAACGTTTCTAATCTACGAACTATCCAACCACAACATGGATCCAACAGTTGTCTCTACTACACCCCTTTCGGGGCCCTCCATTGTAAATGTTATATCAACTATTTAATGAGATACAAACACCCACTAGCCACTTATACGGTACAAGTTGTATGTTGAGCGTGGAACCAGTCTCGCGTATGAATATGCGTAAGTTCGGTCCGGGCCGCTGCATCAAACAATAGCACGATATAAACAAGTACACGTTAGAGGGTAACAACTAGGGGATCAATGCCCGCACAATACTTGTGCGTACTGGCCGTACAACACTCCTACGCATAGATCGGCTCTGATACCACTGAAGGGGATCCGCGGCAAAAAACAAAAAAATTCCTACGTTGGAACCCCAAAAACTGCCTAGGATCTATCTATGTAGTAATGTGGTAACGGCCAATACGTAGAGAATACATACCCTTGGAGACCATACGCGGTTAACATTCTGAGAGGAACGTGGTTGATGTAGTCCTACTCATAGCCGACCTCAAGGTCGCGAAGCTCCTCACAGGTCACCCGTTGCTCCTTCTTCATCGTGCAGCAGCTCCAGCTCACGATATTTAAGTGCCCCAAGTGTTGCGCCTCGTGTCTTCATACACATCCGGTGCACGATGAGACCTCTGGCTCCCCGATCTCGCCGGGAGCACGGAAGTTGATATCTGGCTAGGAATCCCTGCAGCGCAACAGCGTGTTGTAGGTGTGCCTCGTTCGCACAACCTAGACTTGGGGCCATGGTCACAAGGTATAGAGAGAGAGGGAAGGAGGAAGTCAACCAAAGGACTTCTCCAAATATCGGTGTGTTTAATCTCACCCATGGGCACCCCTTTACAGAGGCGGAGGGGGTGTGCCCTCCCCATTAGGTTATCCATGTGGGACTATTAGTAATCAGGAAATAAAGGCAAAAGGAGCTACAGTCATATGGGCCAAATGGCCTCAGCCCAACAACATAGTAGCAAAGAACAGGAGCAGCCGGGTGGGCTAGGAGCACCACCGCGGCCAAGCTCGCGCTCGCCGGCGCTGTGGCCTGGCGGCCCAGCTTGCCCGCTGTGCGAGCGGCAGCGAGGCGTCGCCCGAGTGGGACGACGCTCGCTCGTCGGCGGCCCGTTGGCCAGCCCCACCCGCCCACTCCCCCATGAGCTCCCTTGGCCCGGAGTTGAGCAGGCTGGCTGCGGTGGCTGACAGCTGCTTGCTGCCCCGTGCGGTAGGCGTTATCTGCCGCCTATGTCGCTTGGGCTGTTTCCTTTTTCCCTTTTCTTTTTCTGCAGATTTTCTCTTAGGCTAATTCCCTCCGGGTATTTGGCCTAATATGAAAGTTGCTTTTATAAATCTTAATTTAAATATTATTTAGAATATATTAATTCATACTTAACATATAATAAATGTATATTTAAATTCCCATTTATCCGAAAACACATTTCCGATCTTTTCCTTTATTCCTTCTCCGAACAACTTCAGATCTCTCTGCGGAACAGTTCCGGCTTTCTCTTTCTCTACTGTGATTCCGTCTTATGAATGATCACTCTCATCATACCCTTAAGTGTATCCCCTCACGGCTCGGGTATGCTCTAGACATGATCTAAATCAATGATCAACAGAGGGACCAGGAATGTCCATGTGACCCCTATGCATTCCTGATGACAATGTCGTTTGAACCGGTAAATGTAGCATCCAATTTCCTTTTGTTTCTTTATACGACTTGTCCGAGATCCAATCATTGGTATCACATACCTTGTTCAATCTCGTTAACAACAAGTTCTGTTTTCTTGTTACCGGGATATTACATCCCCGTGACCGAGTCACATGTTGCAACATTTATGGATGTACGGCCGTATGTATCTTTACCCGTCATGTGGTTCATAAAAAGAACACACATGCAATGACTCAAGTGGATCCACGTGTTTTATGAAAAGAACAGACATGCAATGAGTCTGGTGGATCCATATGTGGTTTGTGAAAAGAACACACGTGCAATGACTCTGGTTGATCCATGTGGTTTATGAAAATAATAGACATGCAATGACTCTGGTGGATCCATATGTGGTTTGTGAAAAGATCAAACATTCAATGACTCTAGCTGCGGTTAATGAAAAGAACACACATGCAATGACTCTAGTGGATCCATATGTGGTTTGTGAAAAGAACACACATGCAATGACACAGGTCGATCCATGTGGTTTGTGGAAAGAACACACATGCAATGACTCTAGTGGATCCATATGTGGTTAATGAAAAGAACACACATGCAATGACACTATGGATCCATATGTGGTTTTTGAAAAGAACACACATTCAATGAATCTAGGTGTGGTTCATGAAAAGAACACACATGCAATGACTCTGGTGGATCCATATGCTTTATGAAAAGAACATACATGCAATAAATCTAGCTATGCTTTATGAAAATAACACACATGCAATGACTCTAGTGCTGGTTTAGGATAAGAACACATATGCAATGACTCTAGTGTTGGTTTCAGAAAAGAACACACATGCAATGACTCTAGTGGATCCATATGTGGTTCATGAAAAGAACACACATGCAATGACTCTGGTGGATCCATATGTGGTTTGTGAAAAGAACAAACATGCAATGACTCTAGTGCATCCATATGTGGTTTGTGAAAAAAAAACACATGCAATGACTCTAGTTGTGGTTCATGAAAAGAACACACATGCAATGACACTGGTGGATCCTGGTGGTTCATGAAAATAACACACATGCAATGACTCTAGTGGATCCATGTGCTTTATGAAAATAACACACATGCAATGACTCTAGTGCTGGTTTAGGATAAGAACACACATGCAATGACGCTACTGCTGGTTTAGGATAAGAACACACATGCAATGACTCTAGTGGATCCATATGTGCTTCATGAAAAGAACGCACATGCAATGACTCTAGTGGATCCATGTGTTTTATGAAAAGAACAGACATGCAATGACTCTGGTGGATCCATATGTGGTTTGTGAAAGAACGCACATGTAATGACAGTGGTGGATCCATGTGGTTTATGAAAAGAACACATATGCAATGACAGTGGTGGATCCATATGTGGTTTATGAAAATAACACACATGTAATGACTCTAGTGCTGGTTTAGGATAAGAACACACATTCAATGACTCGGGTGGATCCATATGTGGTTTGTGAAAAGAACACACATGCAATGACTCTAGTGGATCCATGTGGTTTATGAAAAGAACATACATGCAATGACTATAGTTGTGGTTCATGAAAAGAACACACATGAAATGACACTGGTGGATCCATGTGGTCCATGAAAATAACACACATGCAATGACTCAGGTGGATCCATATGTGGTTTGTGAAAAGAACACACATGCAATGAAAGTGGTGGATCCATGTGGTTTATGAAAAGAACATACATGCAATGACTCTAGTGGATCCATATGTGGTTTGTGAAAAGAACACACATTCAATGACTCTAGCGGATCCATGTGGTTTATGAGGATAACACACATGCAATGAACTCTAGTGGATCCATGTGGTTTATGAGAAGAACACACATCCAACGAAATCTAGTGGATCCATCTTGGCATAATTTGATATATGCCATGATGTATTTCATTGTACAATACACTCACTTTGCATTTTCATACTAAATTTTGCCCTTGGTTTTTTGATACTACTAAGTTTTGCCCAAACCTATGCTCACTATGTCTACTATGCCCTGATTGGTTGTCAAAGTAGTCACGCGGATCGTGCACACCAATTTTTGATTCGGTGTGATCCAACGAGGATCATTGCACATGTTGTTCCGTTCACTGTACAGCGTGAGATAGCACAAACGTCTCCCTCAGCGAGATTTCTACAAGAAGGAACACGAAGCCATTCATGGAAAAAGTCGTCGAGTGGTCATGTCAAGTTTAATCTATTCTGCAAAGGCTACATATCTACTAAACGACAACTGGTCATCCACGGCCCACAGGCTATACCATTTTTACTACACAGCATGCCTGCACTCTCACTTCCGATAGGCCCCCACCGCACGAACCTTCCACGCGGCAACCGCAGCCAGAAGAGCTGCCTACCAGGGCCCTCGAGGAGGCCTAAACATCCCTGCATTAAAAACCTAGCTATTAGGTCCTCCATTCGCACTCATCCACTCCTCTCTCTCTTCCCTATATAGCAAAACCCCACAATCCTCAACTTACATCCACGAACCTTCTCCATGAAACCAGTGCGTGGGGGTGAGTGTGCTGGCATCACCGCTGGGGTGGTGCTTCCTGTAGTAGATCTGGAGGAGCATCATGCAGGACAAGGCGAGGAGGACGTGCAGTTCAACCCCTTGGGGGATTATGTGCTCGTCGGTGCTGACGACTTCGGAGGCCCCGATGAGGGAGTGGAGTTCGACAAACACGCTCTGCTCGTGTACCTAGAGGTACATCTATTTCTACAAGTTTCATATTTTTTGCTCGACCTTAATCTAATCCTGGTTTCATAAAAAAATCTAGTCCTAATGATTAGATGCATCATACAAACCGGTACATGGAGAGATCTAGTATGTTCTAAATGAATTCACATTATTTATTTATTAATAATTTATCAAGAACACAAACCCCACTAATTTAGGAGCGAGCTGGGGAGACAGCCGTAATGAACTGCTGAACCCGTATAAATATGTAATTATATTGAAAGTAACTTGGAATGGTGGGAGGAATATATATTTATTATTTTGCTCATTTCGGTTTGCATTTCATACATTACAGGTAGATTCAAGTGAGATGGACTCTGACAAGGAGAACAGGGACAACAAGAGCCGCCATGTCATGAAGAAGCTCAAGAGCGGGAGAATTTCTTTCCGCACTCGACTTGGGGAGCTCAGGTGCCCTTTCTGTATGTGGTTGCCATTGGTAAAAGCCCGGCTAGTAAACACAAGTCGGCGACCAAGCCTAAGGATGCTGCTTATGGAAAATTCCTGAGGGAGTATGTCAAGGCTGGTCTGGTGTCCCCTTACTTAGGAATCAGCAACTTCTAGCCGACCAACCTGTTTAATTCTCTTACCATTTTCTAGACCCTTAAACTATGTGGTGCGTTGAAACCTCTTGATTTCCCACCGACACGTGTGTTGAAAGGTTGCTTGATCGTGCATGCTTACACCAGTGGCCTACCCAGAAACTTCTAGAAGCATGGGTAAACGAGCTTCAATTTGGCAAATTCTGGACAAAATCACCAAATTATAGAAAGGAAATTGCAAGCTTTGCGCAATCGGCAGGCCTGAGCGGCTGCCCGGGGTGTAGGGATGCTAGGTCCTCGTCTATGCTTACACTTCCCATAAACTTGCTCGGAATAGTAATTACAAATAGTTATACACTTCCTTTTGCTCTGTCACGTTACATCGTGCCAGCGCCGCGCACCCGCTGCAGATCGGCAACGGCACGGTGGTCTCCGTGACCGGTCTCCGCCACGCCAAAGCCACGTCGCACAGCCATCCCGTCGCCTACCGGACATGGCCACCGAATTTAATCGGTAGGATTGGAAACCAACGGTGCTCGCCCGGTCAAACTTACGACACGCGCACACCTCCTTTTACGCATCGCCTTCTGTCTCCACAACACATCACTGTGCAAAAATCCCCAACTCCTTCCGCCGCCACCGCAACCACCAAAAGAACCATCGACGCCACCGCAGGCACCGCCTCCGCCGCGCCATACCACCGCAACATATCACTCCACCACCGCCCAGTCCCAGCCACCACCACCGCATTAGCTGCTGCCATGGACGCAGAGTACGGCATGTTCGGCGATAGGAGCGACTTCACCGACGAGTACATCGTCACCACCCATGGCACCACCGAGTTGACGGTCGTCCACACAAATGCGTCAGCGGAGGTTGCCAAGGTCGTCACAATGTACGAGCGGTGGCTACAGGAGCCGATGGACAGGTACAAGATCGTCGGCCTTGACCTCGAGTATACCGTAGATAAGAAGAGGGCGGCGCTTTTGCAGCTGTCTATGCGCAACCACTACCTCCTATACTACGTATGCAGGGCCAACTGTGTATGCCTGGAGCTTCGCGAGTTCCTACGTAGGAGGGAGATCTACTTCGCCAGCATCGACATCACGAACGACACTCTGAAGTTAGAGCGGGATCTCCTCGTTCATGTCGTCAATCACGTCGATCTCCAACATTTGTGGAGGTACCCTGATGACGATACGGGGAAAGCCGGCATGGTTAGACTCGCTGCCGACATCATCAACCACGAGTATGCTAGCATGAAGGTCGAGTTCTTGAAGCACCTTCACGAGCGATGGGAGTGGAGACACCTGAATTACGATGCGATCAAGTACGCAGCCAGGGACGCGTATGTCTGCTACATCGAGATGAATGGGTGTACAAGCAACCTGGGTACTGCATTGCCTGGGCACCTCAACTTTCGGGCCGCAAAATGATATTCTGCACCGCTCGTCCATTGGCCGCATCTCATCTCTGTGGTTGTAAAAAAGGACACGTCTCATCTCTGTCATGTCGCCATGTCGAGCTGCCCTCGGCTTCATGCATCTCATATGCGTGGTCGCCATTCGGCCGCAAGCATCTCGTATCCTTCGTTACCACATCGAGTTGCCTACTACCGCATGCATATCATCCCTATGGTCATCAAGTCGACCCACCGTCGGTGGCGTGCATGCCATCTCCTTCTCTGATCCGCTTGGTTTTACGACTTCAATACTGCGACATATGGCTGGTCATAGCGGGAGTATCATACTACTAGTATCATGTATATGATACTATACATGATGCTAATGTATGATACTATTAGCGTCCACTTGGATAGTCCAGCACTTAGCCAAGGTTCTGAACATTTATGCGCATACGACCCAACAATAAGGAGGAAGGAATCTAAACCAAGCAGCCTCCACTAACACCTCATCCCCCTGATAAGCCCCTCAGAAAGGTATGGTGATGCTGACTTTGATACCAGATGTTAGGTACCACAGTATATTGTGTCTCTTAGTTATAGGAAATTGGATCCAAATTGAAAGAGAAAAAATACAGAGGCCAGATAAACAAGGAGTACCCTAGTCGCCTTGCAGAAGCCGTGATCCCAATGGATGCATTCTTCTTCTTTGACTTGTCTTCTTATCCCCTTAGTTGCCAGCTGGTCTCACTTGGTCCAGTCCGACCCGATGAACCTGCGGTTATGTTGCACCAGACGTGCAGGGTGTTCGACGTGTTGTTGCTGTCCTTGACTTGTGCCTGGTGGTGATGTGGCTGACGGTGGGGCCCTAACATCCCTTCTCCTTGAGACAAGACTTGTCCCCAAGTCTCTGTAGATGGGAAATGATGCCGTAACCAATCAAGATCTTCCCAAGATGTTTCCGTCAGTAGGGGATTTGTCCAACAAACTCGTCCTTGTTGGTGTAGCTCTCCACTGATCTTGCGCCAACGAGTGCCAAGGAGCTCCACAGGTTTGACAGGTTGGGCATCATAACCGAGAAGTGTATTGGATGCAGCCATACCTTGAAGAAGGGCCTTTCTCAGTTGTGATACATGCATGACTGGGTGTACTTGTGATCTAGTTGGAAGCTGGACTTCATAGGCAACCAGATTGATGGCACAAGAGATCTTGAAAGGACCACAATAGAGGAAAGAGATCTTGTCGTTGGATCTATGTTCCACCAAGGACTAAACATATGGTTGAAGTTTGATGAACATTGAATCTCCAACTGAGAAGTTTCTTCGTGTTCTGTGATTATTAGCTTGAACTTTTATTTGTTTCCTGGCATGGTGAAGCTGCTGCTGCAAGAGATCTTGCATCAGTTTTTGTCCTTCAATCCAGTCTTGGAGAGCTGGTACTTTGCAAGTGGATGCTAGCACAATCCCCCAGTGGCGTGGCTCATGCCCATAGAGTCCTACAAAGGGTGTGTTTTTGATAGCTAGTAATGTACCAAAACTCTTCCAAAGAAAACCAGTGACTCTAGCGTTTGGGGTACGCATGGATGAAGCACCTAATGCAGGTCTCTACACATTGGGTTACTCGTTCCGTTTGTCCGTTAGTCTAGGGATGATACAGAGTGCTCATCCTCAATTCAGTTTCAATGGAGAGGAACAATGCTTTCCAAAACTTGCTAGTGAAGACTGGGTCCCGGTCAGACATGATAATCTTTGGCAGAACATGCAATTTATAGACCCGATCCAAAAATGCTAGAGCAACCTTGGCAGCTGTGAAAGGGAGTTGTAAAGGTAGAAAGTGTGCAGTTCTTGTGAATTTGTCCATTATGACCAGAATGTAGTTGAATTTACACGATTGCGGAAGGTCGTCGATAAAATCCATCGTGATCGTGTGCCAAGCGCCTTCAGGAATAGGGAGACATGAAATAACATTTCATGATCTCTATTGTTTTGTGTGTGAGATAACAATGCCAAGGATTATTTAATTGTGGGTGTTTAGTGTTGTAGATTATCCCCCCAAATGAAGCTAAAGAGAGTTTTGGGGGCGGATAATCCGCCCCTGTCTAGGGCCGGATTATCCACCCTTGCCCCAATGGCCAAACAAGGACAAAGCGTGTTTGCAGTAGGGGGGCCAGATTTTCCCCCGGATTGTCTGGTCAGGGCCGAAGTTTTTGCCTGGGCAGGATAATCCGCCCCATCAGGGGACCAGTTTTTTTTTGACTAAAACCTGTGAGGCAAAAAGCCCCACAACAATTTATTATAAAAGGAACCAAAGAAAAAGGTCTATACAAAAAAGAACAAAAGAGAGAGAGCCCTACCTAGTATATACAGAGAGAGTTAGACTGTCAACTAATATGTACAAAGAATTAGGGTAGACTATCAATCCATTTTGTAAACTCCTCAAGATGCTTTGCCTTAATCCTGTGCTTTAGTAACTTGGTGTCATCTATGAAATTCGACTTCCATTTAGCAAAGGAGGGCCTTTCATTAATTAAGATGAATCCATTACGTAATTTCCAAATATTCCAACATGCCATCATTAGGATTTCCATGAGGAAGGGCTTATCAAAATCCCTCCTTACCGCTGCCACAGCAGAATGGATGTCAGGTCCCAGGGACCAGTTTATCTATAGGTAGTTCCATACTCTCTGACTAAAGTTGCATGTGAAAAACAGGTGCATTCTGTCCTCATAAGCTTGGGTGACACATAGAACACAATGTTTAGTGCTCATCACCTTCCATTTACGTCTGATCAACAAGTCACGAGTGTTGAGTTTATCCGACAGGAGTAACCAGGCGAAGCACTTAGTCGTCATGATGCATGCTGACTGCCATATCCATTTGTAGGCAGGGGAGTCAAGTGAAGCATGTAAGTGGGCATAATATTTTGAAGAACTATAATCATCTCCCCATTGAAATTTCTAGACATCCCTGTCTGTGTTAAGAGGGTTCCTACTTATAGCATCCTGGAGGAGACAGAATTCTGTGTACGCCTGGTTTGACATCGGGAGGTGAAATAGAGAGGTTTTGTCCTGGACTGCATAGACCTCGCCATAGAGAGATTAGTATCCAAAGCATATGAGAATAGGCGTGAGAACCTTTGGCATAGAGGCTCATTTGATCCCAAGATGTCCCATTTATCCGACCAAAAGAGGCAGGTATCACCCAAACCTTGATTAACATGCAAGATTAGTCTAAAGTCGTTGGCAAGTTTCATGATATTATTTCACTAAAAAGAACCACAAAGCTTCTCTACATGGGGGACAGACTGCTGGTAATATGTGTGCCATATGAGTTTTACCCAAGGGACATCCTCCTTAATATAGAATTTGTTCATATGTTTGAGTAGCAGTGCATCATTTTTCTTGCCGAAATTGATAATGCCAAGCCCACCCTTGTCCTTCGGCTTGCAAACTAAATCCCAAGCTGTAGGAGAGGGTTTAGGGCCATCCTTGTCTCTCCAAAGGCACTGCCTAAGAATTCTGTTAAGTGGTCTGATGATGCTTGGTGCTATTTTGAGAGACAGAAGAAAATAAATAGGCATAGAACAAAGAGCAGAATTGATGAGCTGAAGCCGAGCTCCTTGTGATAACTAGATTCATGTACTTGTTAATCTTCTTTCAACACTTTCCACCAAGGGTAAAGCATCCTGAATGGATGGCTGGGTTGTACCCAAGGAAGACCAAGGTATGGAAAAGGCAAGGTGCCCACCAAACATCCCATGGCCTGAGCAAGCACCTTAGCTTTTCTAGCATCAACATTTAGAGGCACTAGTAGGGATTTGTGAAAAATTACTTTTAAGCCAGTTGATGTCTAGAACTTAGACATAATTTCCTTCAAGGCCACCACCTGATCCATTTCAGCATAGAGAAGTAAAATCCTGTCGTCTGCATATTGAACTATGGGGAATTCTGGGTCATTTGTGGTAATTGGTAATTTCAGTATACCCTGTTGCATGGCTTCATTGATAACATCCTGAAGCAAGTCCCCACCAAGCACATAAAGTAATGGAGAAAGTGGATCACCCTACCTAACCCCCTCTTGCAAATAAATTGTTTTCCAAGTACACCATTTAAAAGGATAGAGAAGGTACCAGAGGAAAGAACTTGCCTCATCCATCCAGTCCATTTACTATTAAACCCCTTGTGTTCAAGGATCTGTATGATAGATTCATTCTCTATTGTGTCAAAGGCTTTGGCAAAATCAAGTTTGATAATGAGGATTGGTTTCTTGGACTGCTGATATTGGAAGATATACTCATATGCCTAAGCAATGCAGTCTTGGATTGTTCTGGATTTAATGAATCCGTACTGGTTTTTATGGACACACTTTAGAATATGCTCTTGCAGTTTATTGGCATCTAGTTTAGTTAGAAACTTGAGACTCACATTTGTAAGGGAGATTGGTCGAAAATCATTCACATCCTCTGGGACCTTCTTTTTGGGGACAAGAGTGATAAAAGAGCCATTAATGGATTCCAGATTCAGTGCACCATCATGAAAATCAGCATCCATTTTGTAGAAGTTGTGTTTTATGATAGGACATCACTTTTTTAAGAAGATGCCATTAAACCCATCTGGACCAGGTGTATTTGAGGGAATGTACTTAATTATGTTGTCCATCTCCTCAATATTAAAAGGTTTTGTCAGTTTAGAAAGGCCATCAACTATCTGAATCAGATTGGAAAGATCCCACTGCATCTGGATAGGCTCAGAAGTACCCATGCGATCTTTGTAACATGCCCACAACATGCCAGCCATCTCAGTGTGATCACTGACATCAGTTCCATCCAAAGCTTTGAATGAAGAGATGCAGTTTTCCTGAATCTTTCAGTCGCCATAGAGTGAAAGAATTTGGTATTATCCTCCTCAAGCTTGATCCATCTTACCATACTTCTCTTACGCTAGTAATTGCATTCAGCTGCCAGGAGGTCCTTGAGGTGCAATTTAACAATGTCTCTGAAGTTGAACTCATTGCAAAACAATGGCCTTTTTTCTTCAAGTTCATCAAGTGTGAAGATCACTTGGTTACATTTAATGATGAGCAGTTTCAGCTTCGAAATCCCTGTTTTCCATTTTTTAAGATCAAATCTTAGGGTTTTGAACTTGGCCACCAAGTCAGTCACACTTGTGCTTCTACTAGAAAGCTTTTCCTAGGAGGATCTGACACATTCCATGAACCCCGGCAGATCAACCCTGTAATTTTCAAAGCGAAAAATGTTGCTCTTTGGAATAATCGTGTCAATGTTGACTACACAAGGAACATGATCCGATTCAGGTCTAGACAAGGTGAACACCATACTATTAGGGAAATCAGAGGTCCAGTTGGGGTTGGTGAAGAACCAATCCAATTGCTCTAAAAGAGGGTCCTGCTACATGTTCCACCACGTATAAGATCGACCTTTGAGAGGGAGTTCAGTTAGGCCTAGATGACCAATAATTTCGTTGAAGATGAGCATGTCATTAGAGTTTGCTCCAGGCCTGTTATGGTTATCAGCTGAGCGGATAAAATTGAAATCGCCAAGAACCAACCAATTCCGCTCTGGCATTATTGGCAGATTGTACAACCATGAGACAAACTCATCGCGAGCTGCACCATGACACAGAACATAAACATTGACTAAGGTTCAAGTTGAGTTATTGTTTGTTGAGGTGAAGTTAATCATGATTTCATATCTCTGTGAATCGACTAACTGTCCATTAAAAAACACAGAGTTCCAAAGCACCAAAATGCCACCAGATGCCCCAATCGAGGGAGAGTATGCAAATCGATCAAATTGTTTGGGGCAGAATTTTCTAATCAGACGGATATCAAAAGATTCACATTTAGTTTCTTGCAGGCATATGACAGAGCAATCACTCTCCTTGATTTAGGACCTGACAAGTCTCTGACGGCCATCTGAGTTCAGGCCTCGAACATTCCAACAGAGAACACGCCATTTTCTTGTGGTTAATTCGCCCGAGGACTTTTGCAAAGGGTGCCAAGGCACGTCACACTATATGGGGGCGGATATTCACCCTGGATTGTCTGTCCAGGGCTAGAGATTTTGCCTGGGCCAGATAATCTGCCCCACGGGGGGGGGGGGGGGGGCGGATAATCCGCCCCTAGGATTATTTGCAAAGGGTGCCAAGGCACGTCACACTGTATACGGGGTGGATTTTCCCCCGGATTATCGGACCCGGGCCGGATGTTTGGCCTGGCCGGATTATCTAGCCCCACTAAGGCCGGATTATCCGGCCCCAGTTTCATCCAACTACATGCTTTTGGCAAGGGGTATATATACCCTATTTGATCCTAATTCTAGATCCCTTGGATCCCACAGAAAAGTGTTGTACTGTTCATATCTATTCAAGCAAGATCTTCACTTTCAACCACTCAAAGGCTCCGATCTTTGGGGAATCGAAGGAGGAGGCTTTGATCTTCATCATCACCAATCAACATCTTCATTTACCCTACATTCACGTGGGGTATTCTTGATCTATAGTTTCTTACGAATATCTAGATCTTGATTACGTTTATTGGTAAACTTGTTTCTTGTGGCATCTTGTTGTCATCTTGGGATCCTCCAATTCGGTCGTGGTTGTGTGCCCCAGTATTGTTTTAAAGGCACTAGTTCCCGCCTCGAAGGGTACCAAATAGTGGAAAGGTGGATCAGGCCTCTCGTGGCGAGATCCATCGGAGAACAGGGTGAGGCCTATTGTGGCGTGGTGGTCTTAGTACCGCCAACCCCTCCAACATAGACATACTTCCCTTAACAAGGAAGGAACTGCGCTAAAACAAATCATCTGTCTCCGCGTGCTCCATACGGTTACCTCATTCCTTGCATCATCTTTACTCGCTTAGTAGATAGGTTGGAATATAGGGAAATTCATCTTAATCACATATCTAGAGAATTTACCTTTGTGTCAAGCCTAAAATTGAAAAAGAGTTAAAATTTGGAGTAGCACCTATTCACCCCCTCTAGGTGCCCATATGATCCATTTCAATTGGTATCAGAGCCTTGGCTCTTTATTCGGTGTTTACCGCCTAAGATAGTATGGATACTAAAGATGGGGTGAGGTTGTGGACAAGGTCACCATGGATGATCTCAAGATGTTGGAAACAACCTTGATTAAAAACGTGGAGACCCAAATTCAAGATATGCATGAAATGATTGTGTGTCTCTTGCCACCCATAGCCCCTCCTCCATCTTCCATTGAGGCTTTAACTCCTATTTCAAAGGACAAGGCTAAGGCTAACTCCACTGAAGAGGAGTTGGAGGGTGACGATAAAAACAAGAGTTCCTCTTCAAAAAAAGGAAGTGGTAGGGAGGATTATAGTAAGGTTCCTCACTTATACTCACCTGATCCACCAATAGCTCACTCTCATATAAACAATAGGGGTGATCCACAAATATTAGTGCATCTTCTTTCAATCAATGGTAACTTTTGATGAAATCTCATGTGTGCATCTCGTCTATTGAGTTATGGAAGATCATCGAGGGTGGTATCCACATTGGGGATCCAACCAACTTGACATGAAGAGAAGTTATCGATAGTCAACTAAATGCGATGACCTTGCACATGATTCATCTTGGTGTGTATCCCAAGGACATGCCACACATTGAACATCTCAGCACCGTGAAGTAAGCTTGGTATGCCCTCACCAAGCTGTTCATCAGGAGTAAGAGCATGAGGAGAAACCGATATGACTCTCTTAGCAATCAGGCAGAAGGGTTCTACATGTTGGATGGTGAAGACCATGAAGACATGTATCGAAGACTCAAGGCCATTGCCACGACTTTTAGAAATCATGGCACCACACATATTGATGATGCTTGGATCAAGAGGAAAAATGTTAGTACTCTCATGCCTTTTGAACCCACTGACTTGAAGAGCCTCCAAGGAAGACATAATTATCACCAAATGACTCCCAATGAAATTATGCAAGAAATGGATGCCTTCAAGGTCGCGGCCAAGAATGCTGAAGATGCTCGTGCATGAGAAATTGGAATGCAAAAAGGTGTAAATATTGTTTTGAAGGCCAACATTGTTGAGAAAAAGGAAGGTGATAAAAACATTGACATCACTTCCATGAGTTACCCTGAGGAAGTCAAACGAGGTCATGGTGATTTCATGGTGTTCTATGCAAGAAATTTTGGAAAGATCCAGCTAAGGCAAAGTCTGAGCTTGAACATAAGAATGGATTTAGTGGAAGAAAGGAAAATTTTCCAAAACTGAGATCTTGCTACAATTGTGGAGACCGTTTTCATTTTGTTGCTGAGTGCCCCTATCAAAACAGAGAAGACCGTGGGGTTAGATTGATACTCCAGGATAAGTCAAAATCTCCTCGCAAGAAGCAATTCAACAAGAAAAATGTGACTTATAAGAAGCAACCAAATATTGAGTTGGTAGCTCAAGAAGACTACTCATCCACAAGCGAAGAAGAAGAGGATGATGAAAGCCCAAGAGAGGTGTGGCATCCATAGCTACCACATCTACACCAATCGCCTCACTCTTTGACTCTTCAAGTGAGAACTCCTTCAACAAGAACATCACTTTCCTCATTGCAAGAGGTTCCGAGGTATCACCTTCCACCTCTTCCTTTCCTAAGACTACTATAGATGATGATATGGATGATTCTACTAGTCTTAAAGTGAAGAAAGAAGTTATTTCTTTGGACCATTTGATAACTAACTTGGAAGGTGAGCTTAAGATGCAATTCGAGGCCCTAATGGGAAAACTTGTTCACACGAAAGAGCTCCTTGAAGAAAAGGGCAGAATTGAAAGATAGGATGGAATGGAGATAACATCCTTGAAAAATTCTTGATGCAGCCCATCCTACAGACGCTACTACATCTACAACACCAAGTCCAAGCTCGTCCCCATGTCACCCAAGAAGACAGACGCGGGCGGTACTACCGCTCCCAATAGCGGTACTACCGCGCGCCGGTACTACCGCTCAGCCACAACGGTACTACCGTCCATGACTGAAGCCCACGCCATCGCCTCTGGACGCCCCGGTATCGGCTTGCGGAACTACCGCCCCCAAGCGGTACTACTGGTTGCCCAAACGATACTACCGGACCTGGAGCTCGACGATAGCTAAAGCACGGAGATACCGCTCCCTGAAGCCGCTACCGCTTCGGTCCGGTACTACCGAACCCGAGGACCGGTACTACCGGTCAATACTGGGCATGGACGCCTCAACAGCTGGGCCACAGCCCATGTACCCCCTTATTAGGTTGCAACCCTAGTTTTCTGCCCAAACTACCCCTATGTAAGTGGCTGGCCTATAAATAGAGCCCCCACCCCTCACGTATCCGGGAGGCATAGATGATAGACTAAAGACACCCCCGTTTGTGGAATCTCTAGTTTTGCCTCTTCCCCTTCTACCAAAGGGGATCGACTATCATCACCACCTCGTTGGAGTTTGCATCACGCCTCCCTAGTTGTACAAGGCCTTGGCGTTGGTGTCCCTTTGCCAAGACATCAAGACCCTCTCCAAGGTGTTCTTCCCTCTCCGCGTGGGATCGAGGGAGCACGTTGACCGATCTTTCCTTGCAAGGATTCTATCGGACCGGTGGCCATCGTTGAGAGCAATCGGCCTTGTATCGTGTGAGTTTCGTGTGTGTTCATCGTGCTCTTCGCGAGGTGTGCGTCCACTTCCGCTACCTTCTCCCTTTCCCTTCGCTTTCCCATCGATTTGACCACGAGATCCGTGAAGATCGGGCCACCCACGGGGTCACCCCATAACATCTGGTATCAACAGCTTTTGGTTGCGACGAATTTCTCCTCGATTTGGTCTTCTCCCCATAAATTCGAAAATTCCACCAAAAATAGCCCCAATTCGTGTTTTCGACCGATCTGTGATTTGAGTACGTTTTTGTAGGTTTTGATCTGTGGATTACTTGCTAGACTTGTTGATCTACCTTCCCCTGCAATCCCATGGCCTAATTCCATCATTTACCCCTCTGATTTGGTGTTTTTCTTGAAGATTTTCCGTCCAAATCGCCCCAAAATCGCGAAAACGCGTCAAAACTGGGTGTTTCTGCGATATCCGGTACTACCGGGGTCAAAAACCGGTACTACTGCACATCCCCGGTACCTAAACGGTACTACCCGGCCTCCGGAAGGACGGTACTACCGCTCAGAAACCCGGTACTACCACCCGGTACAGAGAAAAAACAGCAGAATTCCCAGATTTCAGCCTCTCACCGTTTTGAGCATAACGTTTGCATATGAACTCAGATTTTGGTGTTATTTAGCTCGTTTTGAAGAGGAGATAGAGCTGTACATCATCATCTCCGTGGTTCATATTATATAATCCATCCAAATTCCGTGAGTAAGGCGGAATCCACCAATAAAGGGTGAAGATCGGTGACGAAAGGTATAAACATTCCGCCACTTCTCCCCACTTGCATTCCTTTGTGAGTTATACTATCTTTGCATTCAACAAACACCTATTGAGACTAGTTCCTCCTATGATTGCTTGGGCTATGCACATTTGATACTTGTAGAATTCCGAGCAAAAGTTGTGAGCGCGCTATCTCATATAGTTATCTTGTATAGTTGTTGGCACAAGGAAGGGGCAAGTGAAAAATAAAAGAAAAATAGAAAAAGAAAAAGAAGAAAAAGAAAGAAAGAAACAAGTGCCTCATAAAATAGGAAGCACAAGCTCGATGAATATGAAATAGGTGGTACTTATTGTGCATATCTTGTAGCCCACCAATTTATTGCGATCGAACTAGCGTCTCTCCTTGCACTTGTGCGACATGAGATTATAGTCTTCGCTAGGTAATCATTTGGTTCTTAGCTCACTTTCTCCGTCGCACAAGTCCCATTTATCCCACCGTGTGTGTTTCCTTGTATATAATTTCTATCTTGTCGATTGACTTGTTTTGCTTTGTGATCATCGTGGTTTTTTACTTGCCATTACAATATCTTGAATTAGGATTGTTCTTGGACACGCCACCTTCCATACCTATCTGCCATAAGCTTTGTGTGTGTGTGTGTGTTTTAGTGGTTAGTTAGTTTTGGTGTTCCGCGTGAACTTCCCTTTTCTTGTTTTTGATTGCTCTCAAGTGTTGCCACTTGCACGATACTATCTTCCAAGGTAAAGAAAGGTTTGGCGTTGCATCCCTAACCCCCTACCACTTCCATATACACCACTTGGTCTTGTGAATCATGTCTAGGGACTCCGGAACCGAGGATGATATCTATGAAGAATCCATGATGAGCCACCATGACTACGACTCCACAAGTATAAAGGACATGATGGAGCACTACTCCGACAACGGCTCCGCATGCTTTGAGGACCCGGAGCATTGCACCTATGACGGCTCCACATGCATGGAAGACATGGAGCACGTCATCAACTATGGCTCCTCAAGCATGGAGGAATTGGAGCTCTACACTGACAATGGCTCCACATGCTTGGGTGATATGGAGTTCTACATCAACAATGACTCCCCAAGCATGGACGACTTCGAGTGCTACAACAACGACGCCTCACCAAGCATGGAGGACATGGAGAGATTCACCCACTTCGAGGGCTCTTCCATGAGCCATGAAGAATACCTCCACCGCTTGGAGATGGAGGACTACTATGCCAAGCTAGCAGAGACGCATCATCAAGAAACCATGACCTTCAAGGCCAAGCATGCCACACCAAAGGGCACCACCTACTTCGATGATCCACCTCCAAGGCGTCAAGCGTGGACACCTACATGGGGTCATGCGCCCCCATCTCCAAGGCGACAAGCGCCATCACCTCCAAGCCGTCAAGCGCCACCACCTCCAAGGCACCAACCACCACCATCTCCAAGGCCCCAAGCACCACAACCTCGAAGGCGTAAAGTGCAACAACCTCCAAGGCAACAAGTGCCACCACCTACAAGAAGAGTGGCGCCCCAACATCATCTTCCAAAAGAGGCGCCACGAAGCAAGAATCTTCATCGACATACATCCTCTAGAGATCATCGCCAACCTCAAGAGGATACAAGACGTCGTTTAAGGCATCTTCCCCATGAAGACGGAGAATATATGTTGACCACCATCCATAATGCTCAACCAAGATCAAGAAGGCACCACCATAAAAAGAAGAGTGCCAAGGACAAGGAGCATCATCGCAAGCGTCATGTGGATGACCAAGTGCACCATCTACATCAACCTTTGGTAAGGCACGCCAATGACCTCCGTCAACACCATCATAAGGCACCTTCAACTACTCGTGCCACCACCAAAATGGCACCAAGAGTAAGCTCTCCTCCACGCCATCAAGCTTCAACGCCACGACTTGATGTCCTAGAGGACGCATGCAACCTCATGGATGAGGAGGACGAAGACCTCTACTTTGCCAAGTTGGATGAGTACGTCAAGAGGACTACACAAGCCAAGGTGCAAGAGGGCAACGACAAGGTTGAGAATGGTGAGCATGGGACTTTTCCTTCACCAAAGGAAGCACAAGGAGTTGAGAGAATCGAGTCTACCCCCATATGCTTGAGTGATGATGTGGTACCAATCCCATGTGAGTATGAGAGCCACTTAGGCCCCCTTCTTTTCAGCTTCTTGGGCAGCTTCTCCCAGAAGCTAGCCTCGACCAGCTTCTCCCGGAATCTCATCTTCAAAATTTGTTCAAACTTCTTAACTAGTAGTTTCAACGTTAATTTAAAAGTATAAACGATTTTGGCAGATAAGATTCTGGGAGAAGCTAGTCGAGGGTAGCTTCTAGGAAAAGCTGCCCAAGAAGCTGAAAAGAAGGGGCCCTTAGCCCACGTGAGTGAAAGCAAGAGTGAGATGAACGACTCCACCATATGTGAGATTGAGTGATTCCACTTTGAGGGCATGAGTGATACACCAAGTGAGTTGAGAGTGGTAGTTGATAGGTCATGTGAGACCACTTTGATTTTTAACGACTTACCCTCTACCTTTAGTGTGTTATACCATGATGTGCTAGGTTCCATGGATAAAGAAGCGCCAAGCTTGGAGATGATGATGCCTCCAACCAAGAAAGATGTACATGGTGGATGAAGATGATGCCATCCCCATAAATGATGAAGAAGTCGCCCATATGGAGGCCAATACTACCACAACACCCACTTCATATGAGAGGTATGAACAAGGTAAGAATACGAGTGTTGATAATGCCATGCTACCACTAGTGGACATGATGACTTGTGATGATTGGCATGCTATGGATGATGTTTGTGATGGTAATCTACTCCCTCCCATGCATGTCGTTACGTTGAATACCTGAAAACCAAATAAAATCCTAAAAGAAACAAGAGTGAGTAATTGAATATAGTTAGCCAGTACACTCTAGAACCGGAAGAACAAAATACAAGTTCCTTTATTCATTAGGAAGCCAAAACCAGAAACACTTTTATGCATCACATATTTTACGGTTGGAGCATTCCAGAATTTTCACTGTTAACTTTCTCACCGACCTTACGGAATAGTTAATCAAGTGAATTAATCACCGACCTAGCTCAAGCTCACTGGAATAGTGACACAATAACTTAAATCACCGTCCGCTCCGAACTAGTTACTTGTAACTTATTCACTGCCTTGGCTTATTATAAACTTTCGACAACATATCAAGGCATGAACAGCAAAGAAAGAACCAACATCACAAAGCCAACAATTTCAAAGATGGCAACCATAATTAAAACGGCTCGTGGTGCACTTGCCTGAGACTGATTTTCAAACAGAGTATCTACTACCACCTCCCGTAGCTTCTACTCCTGTGGTAAAATAGTTTTTTTAGAAACTGTTCTACAATAAAAGGGCATAAACTGTCACACGTATAACTCTAATTCTATCCTGGAGTTGTTGCAAACCATAAGATTTTAGTAGTTTTGAGCCTAGTAGTGCTAAGCACCGGCAACTCACAGGTTATTGATTGATTAAAGCTCCTCTCTGGTAACCTCTTGCAGGCAGCAACTACTAAATAGCAGGAAAGCTATGCATGTACTAAAAACTGAATCCATCTATTGAGTTGGCACTTATTACTGCAGCAAAACGAAGGCCCCTAGCAAGGTATCCGATCCAGCCAACATATGTGCCTACTTGACTGCTAAGCAAAAACAGAATTTGCAGGACACGAGTAGCTTCCAATATTCTGGCTGATTACAAAACGTTCAAGCTAACAAATTTAATCAAGAGTGGAGTAACGAGCCCAGGCTAGATTCAGAACAAAACCAAACAAGTTGCTTCCGTTGGAAAGGACCATGATACCTAGCACCCAAACGTCAAGGGAAACAGGCGACGACAACTCGACCACGGGCGAACTGCGATCTGCAGTGGAACCCTAGGCGATGGCGGCGGCTGCGCCTGAATTAAGGGGAGTGATTTGGTTCGTGGGGTGGACTGGGCCAGAACCACGGTGTATCTATTTCCTTTGTATGTTTTTTTCTTCAATCCGAATCTGGGTCAAACATGGATTCCGTAACACATCCGACAGCTATAATTCAACCAGACTCTAAATATTCATGTGCTCGTCAGTAAACTTAGTCATCGTCGATCACATCTGATTAAAAAAAAACCAAATAACAGTCCTAGAGTATTTCCAGGAAATTTACAGTTAAAGCAGTCAGATTTGGTCAACTTTGACCGCCTATGTAAAAATAAATTCTGGGGTATTACATTCTTCCTACCTTCAATAGATTTCGCCCTTGAATTCTGAACTGTCTGCCTGGATAACCTAACGAGTGAACTCGGTCCTTTCGGAGTACAATCTTATCAGATTTAGCAGTGTCAAACGATGATCTTCGAGCCCAAATGCAAGTCCACGGTTAAATAGATTGCCTTGGCACCTCAATGCTAGGTAGACCAGTCTAGGGAAGGCTCACTCATGTTGAGCTTGCTGCGTTTGTGCAAGCAAGCATACACGTACACATGTTCTATTTATTTACTTTTTGGAAGTGGTCAAAACTTGCATCGCTTCTCTTCAAGCTCGGACCACAACTAAGTCGAGTTAAAATATGGACTCTCAGGGGAGTCAACGAGAGCACAACACGGGTTAATCCTCACCACACCTCCTACTCTTGACATCAATTGCCTCTTCTAAAGTTGGAACATCGTTTCATTGTAAGGTCTGGGATGTAAATCGCCAACACTCTTCTAACTGGAGGTAAATGGCACTCGGGGATTCACCGCTTCAATGTAACATAAGAAAATAATAAGAGTAAATGGTATGGGAGTCAGTCCATCCCGCACCCATACTATTAGCTCGATACAGGAATAGGTGAATCACAAAACCTAGTAGAGGGACATCCTCACATACATGACAAAATGATTTATGGGCACTAACCCCCTTTTTTAGAAAAGATAACATCGAGCTAGAGGAATTTTCTACGCATGCTTTGAGGGTAATAGAAGGAAAACCTAAGGAGAAACTAAGATATACCTCTTTTTTTTGGTTGATACATTTCCATCTGGGTGATAAACTAACAAGTTGCCCCAGGATCGGAACAAATAGCGAACTGCTTAAATCAAAAGATGTGCCTGAGGACCTATCAGAGCAGCTAGGAGTTAGCATGGAAGTAGGATAACCACCTGGGAAATGTTGCGGTGGTAAAGGAACTGTGGTTGAAGAAGGTAACTCTAGTGGACCATTTCGTGCAGGGAGGGGTGTTGCGGACCAATAGTAGCCTGGCGGCAAAGGAGTGTATTGTGCCGGAACAAATGGAGGTGTTGTCATCATCTGCACTGAAGCATGCGAATATCTACTTGTGCATCATGTGGAGGATTAGCTATCGACGAACCTTGTAAGTAAGAGCCACCCTTCTTCGAGTTAATGATTGAGTTTGGGTTTCTCCGACAAACAACACTCTTGTGGTCGGTCTTACTACAGTGCTCACAAGTCCCTGAAAAGTCACACTAAGTGGCACGATGCTTCTCTCCGCACTTGTATCACACCAAACCATGCCTTGGATCAGGCCATCCGTTCGGTGCTAAAGAAGATGACTTCTGGTAATCTTGACCTATCTTGGACTACTTTAAATACGAACGCTGAGTGGAGCCACTCTCGTTAGGATAGCTCCTCTTATGATCACTACCAGGGCTATCATTAGTACCACCTTTACGAGCTGCCCCTGCCTTCGTGAGTTCATATTGTAACCCTAACCCTCTAGCCTGCTCAACCACTGTGAAATAGTCATTTGGCCGATTAGCTCCCACGACATGTCGGTATTTTGAATTAAGCCCTTCAAATAACCTCCTGGCCTTTTCACCCTCACTCCGGTTAATGTGGTCCACAAAGTGAACAATCTTACTAAATTCAATCTCATAATCTTCTACTGTCTTATCACCTTGCCTGATATTCCATAAGGCAATATCCATCTTCTCCTTGAATGAAGCTGGATAATACTTCCTAGTGTACTGCTTAACGAAAACATCCCATGTGAGCGG
This sequence comes from Avena sativa, assembly GCA_916181665.1. Lineage (NCBI taxonomy): Eukaryota > Viridiplantae > Streptophyta > Magnoliopsida > Poales > Poaceae > Avena > Avena sativa. The sequence continues at coordinate 225,009,003 of OV702286.1, forward strand.
TCCATGGGCTGGTGCCCAAGCTACGCGAACTCCTTCCCACCAATCATCCGCGAGACCCTTCAGTTGGAAAGCCACATAGATAACGCTGTCCTCTAGCGTCATCACTGATGCATCCATGTATTTCTCCATGGTGTGAAGCCAACTTGCAGCATCCATCGGTGTTCCTGATCCATCAAACTTATCCATCTTCACTTCTAGCCACTTAGTGAGTGTCATGTTGGAAGCACGATGTCCATCACTATCCCTAGATTGGCTCACTTCCTCATCGTCATGATGACTCTGGTCAGCTGACTCCTCCGCATGACCATTGTGGCCAGCAATGCCACGAGCCCGCCCTCTATGATTCGGCGCCATAACTATGCAATGCATCATCAATAATCAGCATAAAAGAACAAAGAACATCCAATCATCTCCATACTTACTCAAATGGATAAGATAAGCAATCAAATTAAAATCAGCAAAAACGCAAATGAGATGCATGTCCCATGAACCCGATTCTACAGTGCACTGTGTGTCAATTTTTTTTATTGGTTGATCCTAAGTCAAGTTTTAGTTGTTTATAATCATATTAAGAAAAAGTTTATTTTATAAGATCCACTTACTACGCCAGAGAACTAAAGCCTAGGCTTTGATACCAACTGTAACACCCCAGTTTTCTATCTAACTGGCGGTGCTACCACACTTCTCAAATTATGATCAAAACTATCTACAATTCAAAATTTCGGCAACACCTCCTTTGTTTTGAAGGATATCACGACAGGAAAAACATAATATAAGGTATATGTCCAATAGCGACCATATAATAGGCATCCATGCAGTTTATATATTTCATAATCCTTCCATGACACGGATAATAATACTAGAGCGACCAAAGGCTCACAAGAACATGCAAACGACTCCATAAATTATGATGAAATAATAAGGTTAGACTAAGAATTATGTGTTGAAAAATTGTCTATGATATGTAGTGTAGGAGTGGGCTCCGAAGTGATGGTAATCTACTCCCTCCCATGCATGTCGTTACGTTGAATACCTGAAAACCAAAGAAAATCCAAAAAGAAACAAGAGTGAGTAATTGAATATACTCAGCCAGTACACTAGAATCGGAAAAACAAAATACAAGTTCCTTTATTCATTAGGAAGCCAAAACCAGAAACACTTTTATGCATCACATATTTTACGGTTGGAGCATTCTGGAATTTTCACAGTTAACTTTCTCACCGACCTTACGGAATAGTTAATCAAGTGAATTAATCACCGACCTAGCTCAAGCTCACCGGAATAGTTACACAATAACTTAAATCACCATCTGCTCCAGATTAGTTATTTGTAACTTATTCACCGCCCTGGCTTATTATAAACTTTCGATAACATATCAAGGCATGAACAACAAAGAAAGAACCAACATCACAAAGCCAACAATTTCAAAGATGGCAACCATAATTAAAACGGCTCGTGGTGGACTTGCCTGAGACTGATTTTCAAACAGAGTATCTACTCCCAGCTCCCGTAGCTTATACTCCTGTGATAAAACAGTTTTTTTAGAAACTGTTCTACAATGAAAGGGCATAAACTGTCGCACGTATAACTCTAATTTTATCGAGTTGTTGCAAACCATAAGATTTTATTAGTTTTGAGCCTAGCAGTGCTAAGCACCGACAGCTCACAGGTTATTGATTGATTAAAGCTCCTCTCTGGTAACCTCTTGCAGGCAGCAACTACTAAATAGCAGGAAAGCTATGCATATACTAAAAACTGAATCGATCTATTGAGTTGGCACTTATTACTGCAGCAAAACGAAGGCCCCTAGCAAGGTATCCGATCCAGCCAACATATGTGCCTACTTGACTGCTAAGCAAAAACAGAATTTGCAGGACACGAGTAGCTTCCAATATTCTGGCTGATTACAAAACGTTCAAGCTAACAAATTTAATCAAGAGTGGAGTAACGATCCCGGGCTAGATTTAGAATAAAACCAAACAAGTTGCTTCCGTTGGAAAGGACCATGATACCTGGCACCCAAACGTCAAGGGAAACAGGCGACGGCAACTCGACCAGGGGTGACCGCGCTGGAGCAGCTACCACCGGTGGACTGCGGTCTGCAGTGGAACCCTAGGCGATGGCGGTGGCTGTGCCTGAATTAAGGGGAGTGATTTGGTTCGTGGGGTGGACTGGGCCAGAACCATGGTGTATCTATTTCCTTTGTATGTTTTTTTCTTCAATCCGAATCTGGGTTAAACATGGATCCCATAACACATCGGACAGCTATAATTCAACCAGACTCTAAATATTCATGTGCTATCCTATGTTAGTAAACTTAGTCATCGTCGATCATCTGATTAAAAAGAAAACCCAATAACATTTCTAAAATATTTCCAGGAAATTTACGGTTGAAGCAGTCAAATTTGGTCAACTTTGACCGCCTATGTAAAAATAAATTCTAGGGTATTACATTATGATAATTATATTTCTTGGTCTATCTGGGTTCCGAAGAATCTTGTTACTAACATGAGAGGACCCATTGAAAAATGGGTACCTAAAACCAAAAATTAATTTTCTTGTAGGGCTACGTTTCTGGTAGATACAAATGGGTGCTTGATAGTGGATGCACAAGTCACATGACTGGAAGCAAGGAGATCATCACGAAGATGAGAACTAATCGTGATCAAATAACTGTCTCCTATGGTGATAAGTCAAAATCAAAGGTATTGGGTCTTGGCAAGGTTGTGGTTACTCATGATATCTCTCACGTGGACGTCATGCTTATTGAGACCCTTGGGTATAATTTACTTTCTGTTTGTGCCCTTAGTAACATGGAATTTGCTGTTTTTATTTATGATGATATTGTGGTACTCTTGTGGAGCAAGTCTCTAAAGGTTGCTTTCATTGGGTATGTCAAACATGATTTGTATGTGGTGGACTTTTCGGGGAAAACCACAACAGGTCTGATGTACTTATTCGGAAAGGCCGATGCAGGCTGGTTATGGCATTGCAGTCTAGCACACAAACATGAGAACTTTGCAAAGTCTTCACAAGGATGGCCACATCCTTGGACTAAAAGAAAATGTTTCATTTGCCAATATCGTGTTTGCAGGGCTTGTGTTGAAGGAAAAATGCATGACTCTCCCCATCGAAGGAAGACAATTATATCATTAAAGAGGATCTTAGAGCTCCTTCATGTGGATATTTTTGGTCCTCCATCTCATGCAAGTCCCGGTGGGAAGAAGTATTTTCTTGTCATTGTCGATGACTATTCACGGTACACATGTGTCTTCTTCTTCAAGCAGAAGAGTGAGACTCAACAAACCATCATCGACTTTGCAAATGAGGTTCAACGTCAACACAACATCCCTATTTTGGCAATAAGAAGAGACAACAACTCCGAGTTCAAGAACTACACACTGAATGGATTTCTAAGTGAAGAGGGGATAAGACATCAATATTCCGCTGCGTACACCCCTCAACAAAACTGGACTTTGATGGATATGGCAAGGTCTATGTTGGCTGAATTCAAATCCCCATACAATTTTTGGGGTAGAACCTATATCCACCGCATGTCATTCTTCAAACCGACTTTACCTCCACAAGATCTAGGACAAGATCTCTTATGAGATACTTACCAATAACAAGCCCAACATATCATACTTCCGGGTATTTGGTTATAAGTGTTTATTTCTCACTAAGAGTTCGTTTGTTAAAATTTGAGTCTAAGGCTTTAGAAGGTATTTTTGTTGGCTATGGTGCCAAATCCCACACTTATTGAGTCTACAACAAGACCTCCAAAATTGTTGTAGAATCTTATAGTGTGGTGTTCAAAGAAAATGACGACTCCCATGTGGGGCAAGTTGATGTTTGTGACATAGATGTTCAAATACCCGACGATTCCATAAGAAGAATGGGTGTGGGATTCTACCGCCCCTTTGAGGAACCCCTTGTGGTGGATCGGTAAGGACAATGTTCTACTCAAGTAGAGCCCTCATCTACACAAGACCGACAAACTCCACCTGCTGAAGCTACTTCTGCACCTCTGCAACATACTTCTGAAGACCAACCTTCACATGATCCTGCTGGAAGTCCTAGGCTGGATTATCCAGCCAGAGGGGCCGGATTATCTGGCCCTACATCTCCCTCACGCTCTAGGAACGATCATGAAGAAGCTGAAACTCATAGGCCGGATTATCCGGCCACTCCATCGGCCAGATTATCCGGCCCTACAAGCTCAGCGCAGCAACCTTCTATTACAGTTACGGAACAAGATCAAGGGAAAGTCTCTCCATCAGCTGTCAGTGCTGAACAATCTGTTGATCAAGATCAAGCAATTGGTCAAGGCGAAGATCAAAATGATGAATAAATCCTCCAAGAAACAATAAGGAAATCGAAATTCATCACAAAGCTTGAGCTAAAAGAAATCTAGAAATCAGATGTCACACACTTGATACAGTAGTGTGTATCTAAGGAGAAGGGTGTCCACAAGGGGTGAGTTAGCAAGATTCAACAATCATCAAGCACATATATCCATACTAGGTTGTGGCTATGCATGAAGAACTAAACAATTTTGAGCACAACGAAGTCTGGAAGCTTGTCGAGAAGCCTAAAAAATTCCGCAATGTTATCGGCACAAAGTGCATTTTCAAAAAATAAGCAAGATGAGAATGGAATTATTGTGAGGAACAAGCAAGACTTGTGGCATAAGGTTTTTCCCAAGTGGAAGGCATCTAATTTGGCAAGACTTATGCTCCGGTGGCTCGCCTTGAGTCCATCCATATCCTTCATGCTTATGTTGCTCATCATAATTATAAATTACAGCAAATGGATGTTAAAAGTGCCATTATTAATGTTCCATTGCATGAGTTGGTATATGTTAATCAACCCCCAGGCTTCGAGGACCCCAACTTTCCTAACCACATCTACAAACTCGGTAAGGCGCTATATGGCCTTAAACAAGCCCCACGTGCGTGGTACGAGCATATTAAAGAGTTATTGTTAGACCATGGTTTCGAGGTTAGGTAGATTGACCCCACTCTTTTTACTAAGAAGGTTAATGGGGAGCTTTTCGTATGCCAATTATATGTAGATGACATTATTTTTTGCTTTACTAACCAAGATTTTAACAATGAATTTTCAATGCTTATGACTAACAAGTTTGAGATGTCTATGATGGGAGAGTTAAGGTTCTTTCTTGGACTTGAGATCAAGCAACTAAGAAAAGGGACCTTCATTAATCAAGCAAAATACATCCAAGACATGCTCAAGAGATTCAAGATGCTCCTAAAGAAAGCCACTTAGTGGCAGTCAAGAGAATCTTCCGATATTTGGTTCATTCCCCCTTTCTTTGGTCTATGGTATCCCAAGGGCTCTAATTTCTTGATGCAGCCCGTCCTACGGACGCTCCTACATCTACACCACCAAGTCCCCCAAGTGGACCGATGACCCGTGCCCGAGCCAAGCTCCTTCAAGCTAAGGTGAATTCGCTCCTCTCATCATGTGACTTTGACATACACCTGGATGGCTTGCTACTTCATACCACTACTCTGTGCATCATCAGGTACGAACCCCCACTACATCGACCCACAAGCCCTGAAGCTGCACCTGTCCTGAAGCTGCCTGAGCCAGAGTGTCTGCCCGGATCCAGCCGGAGTGTCCGGCGTGACTCGGCCGGAGTGTCTGGCCTTCCCTAGCCCCAACCTGGCATGGACATTCAGAAGGCCAGTTCGGACACTACCCGGAGTGTCTGGCCACCCCGGACTGTCCGGTCAACTCGACCCGGACTGTTCGGCCTGAAGATGGGCCTGCGAGCCTAGCTGGGCCCTTGGCCCATGTACCCCTCTACTTCGCCCAGAACTCTACTTTAATGCCTGAATTACCCCTGAACTTGTGGTTGGCCTCTATATAGTCCCCCACCTCCATTGTAAACCCTAGGCATGATATTTGGAATTAGTGGAAACCCCTTGTGGATCTATCTAGGTCTTGCCTCATGCTCCTTTGATAAAGGAGCACCAAATATCCCAAACCTCGTTGGAGTTTGCATCGTGCCTCCACGTTGTACAAGGCCTTGGCATCGGTGTCCCTTTGCCAAGACGTTAAGATCTCATCGATTCTCCGATCTCGCCATGCCGGTTCGAGAGAGAGTCCTCCGCCCGACGCCGATCCTAGGGATTGCACCGGACCGGTCACCGCCGACGTGACCTATTGGTGTGTATCGTGGTTTTGCGTGTGTGTGTTCATCGCGTTCTTCGTGCGTTAGTTTGTTGTGTTCATCCTCCCCTCCTTCCCCCGCACACCATCCTCAATTTGAGTGGGATTCATGAAAGATCGGGCCACCCTAGAGGTTTTCCCTCAACATATTGGTATCAAGAGCTTCGTTGCTCACGAATTCCCCCACAAAATTTTCTTCTATCCACTAAAAATTCGAAAATGCCAAAAAAAGAGCCCCATATTTGCCTTTGGATCGATCTCTTGATTTGGAGTGTTATTTGTGGTTTTGATCCGACCAAACCTTGTCTTAGGAGTTGGTCCAGCTTTATCCTGCGTTTTCCCAGCCCGATTTGGCCAGTTTTTCACGGATTTGAGGATTTTGGCTCAAGAACACGAGCAGGAAACCCGCGCCCAAGTGTCCGGCCCGACCGGAGTGTCCGGCACAAACAGACCGGAGTGTCTGGCTGTACCGCCAGTTTTGATAGTTTTGCCTCATTTTTCACATTGGCTAATTTCCTTTGTTTGCTCGTGTCCCGTGTGCATGTCAGCAACTAACAGAAAGCTTCCGCATCAACAATCCCCGCGCTCATTGACACCACGGCTCACGAACATCATCCCGCAACACCGATGGCAAGTTCATCATCACCAACGAAGGTATAACTTGTGTCACCTTGTTAACCCCTATCTTCCTTTGTGTGTACCTATCCCATGAGAGTGGCTCATCTTGTGTTACTTGAGCATTGTGCATTTGTCCTTGAATAGTGAGAGTGCAAGAGAAATATCAAGTGTGACTAGGTAGCATCAAGGGAGAGAAAAAAAAGAAGAAAAAAGGAAAAGATACAAAGCAAAATAAAAAGAAAAATAGTCTCCCCTTGCAAAAGAGAGTCTCAAAGCTTGTAAGCAAGAGAGAAAGAAGAGCGCCCAAGGCAAGTGCACAAATTCGTTGATCATTTTTCTTCTTTGCAAACGAGCCACGGTCTCTCCTTGCATTGGCATGACAACGAGCTTAGTCTTCATTAGGACATTTTGTTTGCTCATTTTCATAGTCGTGTCAATCCAAACAATCTCCATGTGTGTGTATATAGTCGTAGGTTCCCATCACCCCTTTGAGTTGTTGACCTTCGCCTTTGACTTGAGTTTTATTGGATTTTACCCACTTTTGACTATCCCTTTTCGTTTGGTTGGTTCTTTGGCATTCTACAATTATAACCTACCACCAACAAGCTTTTGAGAGTTAGTTCTTTCTTTAGTGTGAGTTTTCTTTGCAATTCCACTTTGCACGCTTTTAGCTCTCACTTGTGGTTTCTAGTTTGGTGCAATCCCCAAGGTGAGGTTCAAGGCTAACACCACCATATTCCACTTCCGTATACAATACTTGTGTGTTTGGCATGATGGATAGGCACGGTGAGTCGAGCCAACCACCTCCCCAAGAAGAAGATCAAGGACCGTACATGACACGCGCAAGTCACTTCATCGTCCTCCAAGAGTTCCGTGAACGTTGCCAAGCCCTTGAGATGGGACAAGATGAACAATTTGGCGAGACGCAAGCCGAGTTCAAGAATATCGACAACCGATTCGACGGCCTCAAACGACAAATACATGCAATGCATCACAACTTCGGCCACCAAAATGAAGTTCTTCAACGCTCCGTCGCCGAAACAAATCACAATCTTCGACGCCTCATCGACGGAATGGCAAGACTGCGTTCACCTGCATCAAGCTCTTCGCGTCGTCATGCGCTTCTACAACAAGATCTTCACCCAAGTGCTCCAAGACGCAATGATGCCTCCGTGGTTGAAGATGGAAGTTCTTCGAACTATGTACCTTCCCCACGGCACGCCGCAACGTCAAGCTATGATGGTGATTTCTCTTCAAGGCCAAGAGCAAGGCAAGAAGCACACCATCACCACGCAAGGGCATTAGTGATCCAACAAGAGAAACCACAAGAAGAACCACAAGTGCAACCGCAAGTCTACCACCATCGACCGCGACACATACTTGACACAACAAGTGATGACTCCAATTTGGAGAACCAAGCTCGTCATCAACGTGAAGCTCTCCAAGATCCTCCTCCTCGTCATCAATGTCATGAATGTCCACACCGACACCATGGTCATCACGAGGCGCCTCCTCCACCACACCAAAACATGGAGTGTCAAGTGGCACGAGTTGAGCGACACCCACCACGTCAAGAGGCTCACGACCATGATCTTCGCCGTGAGGCCCATGTGCCTAACCAACATCACCAACCAAGGAACGAGCCTCCTCTTCGTCATCAACCGCGTCATGAGGCTCCACTTCCTCCACAACCTCATGGGGCCCAAGTGCCTCAACATCGTCAACAACTGCGCCAAGAGCAGGAGCAAGCGCCTCAACAACAATATCAAGAGCAAGCTCCACAACAAGGACGCGAGAACCAAGTTCCAACTCCCCAACTACAAGGTCATCAACAAGGGCACCAAGCTCATCGCAATGACCGCAACGATGAAGAAACTTTCGGCAAGCTCAAGTTCACAATTCCCAAGTTTACCGGATCCAATGACCCCGAAGAATACCTCTCATGGGCACTCAAAGTCGACAAGATCTTCTGCATGCACAACTATAGCAACGAGAAGATGGTCGCCATGGCTTTGCTTGAGTTTGATGATTACGCCAACCTTTTGTGGGAACAAGTTCAAGTTGCTCGTGATGCAAGACAAGAGCCGCCAATCACAACTTGGAATGACATGAAGGCTCATATGAGATCCCTCTTTGTCCCCGCGCATTACACGCATGACCTCTTCAACAACCTTCAATCGCTTCGTCAAGGGACAAAGAGCATGGAAGAGTACTTCAAAGAAATGGAACTCAACTTGATTCGTGCCAACATTGATGAGCGCATGGAGCAAACAATGGCACGTTTCCTTATTGTCTTGAATCACCTAATCAAGCGCATCGTCGAGTTCCAAACATACAACACCACGGTTGAGCTTGTGCACATCGCAACGAAGGCTGAACGTCAAGTGCAAGAGGATATCAAGTACAACAAGCCCAAGACGTACTTCACCTACAAGCAAGCTTCAACCGCGACACCAACAACTTTCAATGGAAGCTCCTCAAGTACCTCCAAGCCTTCCTTCAAGCCCACACTTCCTCAAGGAAAACTGCCCCCAAGTGGAAAATAAGCAAAGAGTGACACACCTTTCAACGGTGAGTGCTACAAGTGTGGAGGCAAAGGACACAAGTCGGACAAATGTGGAAACAAGAAATTCTTGTTCATCCATGACAATGGTGATGAAGAGTACTTGAGTAAAGATGAATTTGATGCCCGGGTCAAGGAAGCAATGGCAAGACAACGAGTGGAAGATGACCAAGAACTCCTCATGTGTGAACATGACGCAAGTCCATCTCTTGTCGTCACAAGGATCTTGACCACTCAAGCACAAGAGCATGAAGACCAACGCTCCAATATCTTCCAAACACGAGCCGGCATCAATGGCAAATCTATCAAGGTGATCATTGATGGAGGGAGTTGCCACAACCTTGCTAGCACCAAGTTGTGTGAGAAGATCAACCTCACCCTCCATCCGCACAAACACCCCTACCACGTGCAATGGCTAAGTGACCAAGGGTCCGTGAAGATCAAGCATACCGTATCGGTCTCCTTCTCCATTGGTACTTACAAAGATACGGTGGAGTGTGATGTGGTTCCTATGATAGTTTGCCACATGCTTCTTGGTCGACCATGGCAATTTGACAAGGCTGCTCAACATGATGGTCGCACCAATGTATACACCTTCAAATGGCTCAACAAAACATGTGTTTTGAAACCAATGACTCCTAGCCAAATAATTGCGGACAATGCAAAGGATTTAGCGAGGGTGCAAAGCACAACACCTACTTGTGAGAAGAGCGGTGAGAGAGAGAGAACCACTTCATAGTGAGTGAGAGCAAAAAGCCAAACTCGAGTGGAAAAACTAAGAGTGTTCTCCTTGCCACCAAAAGTGAGATGAGAGATGTTCGGAACAACCCATCCATCTTGCACTATGTCCTCCTTTGCAAGGGACTAGCACAAGGAACTAATGAATTAACCAATGTTCCTCCATCTTTGATGATTGTTTTGCAGGAATTCAAGGATGTGTTCCCCGAAGAGCTTCCACATGGACTACCTCCTCTTCGCGGCATCGAACATCGCATTGACCTCATCCCCGGTGCACCACTTCCCAACCGCGTCGCTTATCGCACGAACCCGGAGGAGACAAAGGAGATTGAACGTCAAATCTACCAACTCGTCTCCAAAGGTTTGATCCAAGTTAGCACTAGTCCAAGTGCCGTACCCGTGATACTTGTTCCAAAAATGGATGATACGTTACGGTTATGCATGGATTACCGTCCAATCAATGCTATCACCGTGTGTTATCGACATCCCATACCACGTCTCAATGACATGCTTGATGAGTTGTGTGGAGCCACTATTTTTTCAAAAATTGATCTTCGTAGTGGTTACCATCAAATACGCATGGCTGAGGGTGATGAGTGGAAAACCGCTTTCAAGACCAAACTTGGTCTCTATGAATGGTTGGTTATGCCCTTTGTCTTATCTAATGCCCCATCCACCTTCATGCGCCTTATGAATCACATCTTGTGTTCTCTCATTGGAAAAAGTGTTGTTGAAAAAGAATGATGAGATTGGAGTTGATGTGTCCAAGGGAATTGAAGTTGATGTTTCCAAGGTAAAGGACATACAAGATTGGCCCATCCCAACAAATGTGAGTGAACTCCGAAGTTTTCATGGGTTGGCCGGTTTCTATCGTCGCTTTGTGAAAGACTTTTGAACCATTGCGTGCCCTCTCAACGAGTTGATGAAAAAGAATGTCACCTTCGTGTGGGGCAAAGCACAACAAAAAGCTTTTGATGAACTCAAAAAGAGGCTCATCGAAGCACCTCTCCTTGCGTTACCAGATTTCACAAAAACTTTTGAGATAGAGTGTGATGCTAGTGGTATTGGCATTGGAGGAGTCCTTATGCAAAACGGACATAGCCTACCATAGCGAGAAACTCAATGGTGCTCGCCTTAATTATCCAATTTATGACAAAGAGCTTTGTTTTCCTTAGTTCGTGTCCTTCAAGTTTGGCAACACTACCTATGGCCCAAGGAATTTATCATACATTCCGACCATGAGTCATTGAAATATCTCAAAGGCCAAGCTAACTTGAGTAAGAGACACGCTAAGTGGGTTGAGCTCATGGAGTCTTTTCCGTATGTTGTCAAGTATAAGAAGGGCAAAGATAATGTTGTCGCGGACGCTTTGTCTCGCAAACACACAAGCCTTCTTACGAGACTTGAAATCAACGTGTTGGGTCTTGAGGAAATAAAATCTTTGTATGCTTCTGACCCGTTCTTTGAACCAATTTTCGCAAAGTGCTCCATTGATAAAGGAGTTGATAATTTCTATTTGCATAAGGGCTTTCTCTTTAAACAAAACAAGCTTTGCATTCCTAAATCGTCGCTCCAACTTTTGCTTCTCCAAGAATCTCATGGTGTAGGCCTTATGGGTCACTTTGGCCGTGACAAGACATTGGACATGCTCTCCACTCACTACTTTTGGCCCAAGATGAAGCGCGACGTGGAGCACTACGTTCAACGATGCACGACATGTGTTCAAGCTAAATCACAAGCTAACCCTTATGGTCTTTATATGCCATTGACTATTCCTCATACACCTTGGCCCGACATTAGCATGGATTTCATGTTAGGATTGCCTAGATCTAAGCATGGTCATGATTCTATCTTTGTTGTCGTGGATCGCTTTTCCAAAATGGCACACTTCATACCATGCCATAAAACCGACGATGCTTCACATGTTGCCAATTTGTTTTTCAGGGAAATCGTCCATCTTCACGGTGTGCCAAGAACAATCGTCTCCGACCGTGACGTCAAATTCATGAGCTACTTATGGAAGACCCTCATGGTCAAGCTCATCTTTTCATCCGCGTCACATCCTTAAACCGATGGACAAACCGAGGTTGTCAACCGAAGCCTCGGAACTCTTCTACATGTGTTGATCAAGAAAAACTTGAAAGATTGGGAGGAATGCATACCCCACGCCGAGTTCGCCTACAACCGAGCTAAGCACTCAACAACCAAGACGAGTCCCTTCATGATCATCTATGGTTTCAAGCCCCTCACCGCGCTCGACATCCTACCACTACCTATTCATGAGCGCACCAACATGGACGTCGAGAAGCGTGCACAAGCTATGAAGAAACTGCATGAAGAAACAAGAGCTACTATCGAGCAACAAGTCCTTCACCAAGCTTCAAGGTTAAACAAGGACAAGAAGGAGTTGATATTTGAAGAAGGTGATCTCGTGTGGATACACCTAAGAAAAGACCGCTTCCCCAAGGAACGTGACTCCAAGCTCAAGCCAAGAGGAGATGGTCCCTTCAAGGTCCTCAAACGAATCAACAACAACGCCTACATCATCGACATACCGACATCCAAGTACCTTGTAAGCAATACATTCAACGTCAAGGATCTCTCACCCTACCATGGAGATGTTCAAGATGACAACCATGAAAAGTCGAGGACGACTCTTTCCAACGGGGGGAGCTGATGCAGCCTGTCCTATGGACGCTCCTACATCTACACCACCGAGTCCCCCAAGTGGACCGATGACCCGTGCCAGAGCCAAGCTCCTTCAAGCTAAGGTGAATTCACTCCTCTCATCATGTGACTTTGACATACACCTGGATGGCTTGCTACTTCATACCACTACTATGTGCATCATCAGGTACGAACCCCTGCCGCGTCGACCAACGAGCCCTGAAGCTGCCTGAGCCAGAGTGTCCGCCTGGATCCAGCCGGAGTGTTCGACGCAGCTGGAGTGTCCGGCGCGACTCGGCCGGAGTGTCCGGCCTGCCCCAGCCCCAACCTGGCATGGACATTTAGAAGGCCAGTTCGAACACTACCCGGACTGTCCGGCCACCACGGACTATCCAGTCAACTCGACCCGGACTGTCCGGCCTGAAGATGGGCCTGCGAGCCTAGCTGGGCCTTGTAGCCCATGTACCCCTCTACTTCGCCCAGAACTCTACTTTAATGCCTGAATTACCCCTGAACTTGTGGTTGGCCTCTATATAGTCCCCCACCTCCATTGTAAACCCTAGGCATGATATTTGGAATTAGTGGAAACCCCTTGTAGACCTATCTAGTTCTTGCCTCATGCTCCTTTGACAAAGGAGCACCAAATATCCCAAACCTTGTTGGAGTTTGCATCGTGCCTCTGTGTTGTACAAGGCCTTGGCATCGGTGTCCCTTTGCCAAGACATCAATATCTCACCGAGAGTCCCATCTCGCCGTGCCGGTTCGAGAGAGAGTCCTCCGCCCGACGCCAATCCTAGGGATTGCGCCGGACCGGTCACCGCCGGTGTGAGCTATTGGTTTGCATCGTGGTTTTGCGTGAGTGTGTTCATCGCGTTCTTTGTGCGTGAGTTCATTGTGTTCATCCTCCCCTCCTTCCCCTGCACTCCATCCTCGATTTGAGTGGGATTCATGAAAGATCGGGCCACCCTAGAGGTTTTCCCTCAACATTTCTCTTTGTGTGGATACACAGATTCTAATTGGGTTGGTGATAAGGATGATGTGAAATCAACTTCTAGAGCTTGTCAATTTTGGGAAGGTCTCTAGTATGTTGATCATTGAAGAAACAAAATTGTATATCTCTTGATGAGGACATCCCTACAATTACACCTACCCCAATTGATAATGAAGATGTTCCAATTGCAAAGAAGGATCAATCCAATGAGATAAGGATTGGGCCAATCACAAGAGCTCGTGCTAAGCTACTAGAACAATAGGTGAACTTGTTCCTTAATGAACCTGGTGTTCTAATCAATGAGAATTTTATACTACCTAAGTCTTTGAATTATTGCATCATTAGGTACTTAGGAGAAGAAGGCATAGCAAGGAGCAAATGGAACAAGGCATGCTGATCAATGAAGAATGCACGGGGGAGGAGAGGGAGGAAGCGCAAGGAGCTGTTCAAGAGAAAGATCAACAAGAGGAGGGAGTTCTCTGTCGCGGCAGAGAAAAGGCCCATTTCTCTGCCGTGGCAGGAAAACCGAGTCCGGCTCTGCCACGACAGGCTGCCGCGACAGAGAATCAGCGTGAAAGTCTGCCACAGCAGAACTTCTGGCCGAGCCACTTTGTGGCCGGTTTGTATCCAGTTTGGGTGGACCCAACTCGGGTTCCACCATAGGCCGCGACCCCCTGGACTCATAAATAGATGGGGGCGTCGTAGATTAGGGTTTTAGACCACGTTAAAATATTTTGGAGTTGATTCTTTCATAGAACCTCTGAAATTACCCTGTGTTCGAATTCTACAACTATAATTGAGTGTGATCTGTTGTTCCATTGGGAATTAGTAGATTGCAAACTACCGTTCGTGGTCATGGCTGCGTGCGCAAGAGCGTGGTCTTGTGAATATCCTACAAGGTTTGAGAGCTGTTGCATTGGCATCAGGGATCGAGCAGGAGAGTTCATAGCTACAGGCTAGTTATCTATCATCCACCATATCCACCGACAAGTGCTTGCTGAGAAGATCGGGCAACCCCATATCATCTTGGTATCAGATTTCCTCGTTTCCTCGGTAAGCAAGCCGCAATCCATCCGTAGATTAGAGAGTGTTTTCGTCCTATACAGAAAATAGCCCCACAAAAAGATTCGCCATAGCCTAGATTACATTGTAGACGAGTAATAGTTGCTAGTCGTGTTCATCAATTAGTCTAGATCTGTTTTTGTTTTCATTGTTTTATTTTTTCTAGTTGTGTTCATCATCTGTCTTCCGCTCCATCTAGCAGATCCGTTCTAGGTTGAGAGTCCCTGTGTGTTACTCCAGGCCGGGTCGGTTTGTATTAATTAAAAAAAAGTCCTTACCGATTCTGCCGCGGCACGGAAAAGCCCACTTTCCCTGCCGCGAAACCGAGTCCGACGCGCGACTCTGCCGCTTCACCCTTTTTCTGCCGTGCACTGTCGCCGCTCTGCCGCGGTGCGTTTTCTGCGCGTTTCTCTGCCGCGCGCTGCCATCGCTCTGCCGCGGCATGTTTTCCGCCTGTTTTGCTGTCGCCGCTCTGCCACGGCAGGATTTCTACTTTGTTTTCTGCTACAGCAGGATTTGTTCTGCCACGATAGGATTTTGAGCTGTTTTTCTACCACGACACCATAATTACAAAGTGTGATCAATTTGCACTTTTCCAAAACCTTTAGCCACAGCCAATCTACTACATAGGTGTAGGAACTTGCCTATTAAGACTAGTTTCCGCTCCTACAGGCTGCTCTTAGGATTTTTGGTGCTATACTTTGTAATTGGCTGTGTGTTAGCTATAAAATAAAAAAAAGATAAAAAAGCAAGATAGCAAAAGAAAAAGTATAAAAAAAGAGAGCTATCCAAAATAAAAAATTATGGAAAAAGAGAATTTGAGCAAGAGTCCTAGTGATATCTTTGTGCACCGGTAGATTTAGCAATCTTGTGCATGTTTACTTTGAGCTTTGCTAGTGTCTCTCGAGTGTAGTGCAACACCCTTCATAGTTGCATTGCCACGTTTTTCTCCACGTGTGTGTTTCTTGGGTATTTGTACGATCAACACTAGGACTTGTTTGCGGTGTAGATAGGATACCATACCTATAGCTCCACCATAAATAACCTGCATGCCCTGCGATCGTTATCTATACCTTTGATATTCACTTCATCACTTCAGTGCATCAGTCGTTGATCTTGTTTGGTAGAGTATCTCTATTCACTTTGGAACGGTAAGATCTCCTTTCTTATTAGTTGTGTGTGAGTTGTAAGAGTTTCCACCATACAAATTTTGATTTTTGCACTAACCTACTAATCATGTCTACTAGTGATGGTGATGTTGTGTCGCAGAAAAAGAAGGATGAGGAGCTTGTCAATTGGCGTGAATATGAGGCTTTGAGGTCTGATTTGACACTTGTGTTTACTAACACCAAAGATGGAATTGACAAGAATCTCCAGGACATAAATATGAGGCTGGATCAGAATATTGGAGCGGTTGATACTATCCAAACGCAAGTGGCTACACTCACTGCCAACTTCGCCACTTTGCAGCATTCCATTGAGGGTTTGACAACCGCCATACATAGAAGGCAAGAGCCTCAACCTGATGATGCCTTTGATGATTTTGATGAGGGTATCACTGTGGATGCTCCTCCACATGTTGGCAGGGGACGTGCTATTCCCCCTGCCCATGCACCTGCTCATGGTTGTGGGCTTGCCCCTCTTGGGCGTGCTCAGCGTGTGCTCAACCAACCTGCTGATGATGGTTTGGGCAAGCCAAAATTCTCAATTCCCAAGTTTGATGGTTCCATTGATCCTGAAGATTACCTCACATGGGAGTTCAAGATTGAGAAACTCTGGCATTTATTTGATTATCTAGAAGATAAGAAGGTAAAGCTTGCAGCATCTGAATTTGATGGTTATGCTTTGCATTGGTGTGATGCTCTTGTGCAATAGAGGAGGGAGGACAATGAACTTCCTGTGATGGATTGGCGCGAGATGAAGCAAATCATGAAGGCTCGTTTTGTACCAACCAACTACTTGCGATCAGTTTTTGATAAATTGACGCAATTGAAGCAAGGCACAATGACAGTTGATGAGTACTACATGGAGATGGAGCTGCTTATGCAGCATGCTAGAATTCGTGAGTCCATTGAGATGACCATGCAGCGATTCCTAAACAATCTGAAGTTGCCAATCAAGAGCATATTTCATCATCACAAGTATGAGACCATGAATGAGCTATTGCACCATGCTAGAGAGGCCGAATCCTAGTTGGCAGAAGAGGCGAAGTCACACACTCGTTTTCCATCCTCTAGAAGATTTTTGGCCAGATCTACTCCTCCTACAGCTACGCCACCAGCTGCTGCTCCGTTTACACCATCGGCCAAACCAGCAAGTACACCTTCATTTGGTTCTAATGCTTGAAAACCCGCTGCTCCTGCTGCGAGCTCAGGTTCCAACATGTCTACGGCAGTAACTCGTGATGTAGTGTGCCATACTTGTGGATGTAGAGGACACTACAAGAAGGATTGTCCAAACAGAAAGGTTATGTTTGTTAACAAACAAGGCGAAGTAGAGAGTGGAGATGAAGCTTCTGATGATGATATTGATGATGGCGAGGATGGTGCTAATGCATATGTTGAGCGTGCACCAACTATTGTCGTATCTTCACGTGTACTTAGTGTGCAACTTGTTCCAAACAAAAGCTCTAGTTCGACCTAACAAAGCTTGCAAGGTAATTATTGATGGAGGTAGCTGCAGAAATCTTGCAAGTAAGGAACTATGTGCCAAACTGAATTTGACATACTTACCTCATACCAAGCCATACTACATACAATGGTTGAGAAACAATGGTGAGATGAAGGTAAATCATATGGTAGGTGTGAATTTTCAAATAGGACCATACAAAGATTCTATTGATTTTGATGTGGTTCCTATGACTGTTTGTCACCTACTATTGGGTCGGCCTTGGCTCTATGATCGACATGTGGAACACAATGGTCGAGCTAATACATATCACTTGGAATTCAAAGGGAAGAAGATTACTATGCAGCCAATGACACCACAAGAGACTGTGAATGATTCTCGCCAGAAGATAGAGGTGAACTTGAAGGAAGATTCTACCACTCGGCGAGATTGTGTGACAGTTGTTCCTGATGTAATTGAGCCTAAATTGAGTGATAACAAAAAGTGAGAGAGTGTCTAGGTTATTGATACTAGCCACCAAGGAGGATATGAGAGAGTTTCGTGAGGATCCTATAGCCATGTCGCTTGTGCTCATGTATAAGGGCGAGGTATTGGTTTCTAACGACATGGCCCCTATTTCTTTTGGTGTCTCTTCTGTTTTGCAGGACTTTGGGTGCTGAATAATATTGTACTATGTACTGTCACGTTATTAACCAACTCTCCTAGTCATAGGTTAGACCAGATCAATCCCCTGAACGTGCGGCACGTATGCCCATGATCGGCTCTGCCGAACATATGTACTCTGTAACTGAACTTGCAATACTATCGTTGAGTTTCAATTCAGCTTGGTATCAGAGCTCATCGCTCCTCTCCTTCCCCAACTCCGGCGGCCATGTCTTCCTCCTCCGGCCTGCAAATCCCTCCTATCAACCCTCTCGATTCCGACCCCCAAACCCCACTTCAACAAAGCCGCCCACCAATGCCCCGAGCTCCCCCAACTCCCCAGATCTCCGACCCTCTAAATTTCAGTGGCTTCTCCGAATCCCTGCCTATACTCCCGGCCGCCAGTGCGCTGGTGGCCCCCGTGCCTACCCCAACACCCTCCGCCGTCTTCCCATCCCACCCAATCCTCAGCATCCACATCAAAAACTATGTCAAATTCCATGTAAATTCGAGCGGGGCAAATTTCCCAAAGTGGCGACAAATCTTGCACTACCTTCTGACGATGTACCAGGTCATGGACCATGTCACTGCGAGCGCGGCTCCCCGCGTCCCTGATGTCACCTGGCTCGCCGTCGACATCCACCTCAATCTCTGGTTCATCGCGACGCTCTCCGACGATCTCCATCGCCTCGTTCGTGGCGCAGATGGTCTGGCCCTGACCACGTGGATGCGGCTGCACCGCTTCTTCCACGACTACGAGACGTCGTGGTACATCTTCCTCAGCAAGTCCTTCCGCACCACCCCGTGCGGCGACATGTCCGTGGCTGTGTACGCCAGCAAACTCCAGTCCCTTGCAGACGACTTGGCGGCGATCGGGCGCCCTGTCAATGATTGTGATCTTGCCCTCACCTTCTTGGAAGGGCTCGGTGATGCCTTCAAACTCCAATATGAAATCCTCAAGTCCGTGGTTCCTTTGCCCTCCTTCGCGGACTGCTTCTCCCGTATTCAGCTAGCTGAGGTCTCCATTGCCTCTCACCAGAGGGACGCTGGCTCTACGGCATTCGTCGCCCACGGCAGCGGCAACCGCGGCCTGCCCCCAAGTGGCGCTTCCTCGGGCGGTGGGCAACCACGCCTGCACGGTGTGAGCCCAAACTACCGGGGGAAGAATCCCATCCCCAGCTTCAACGGGTTCGGGCAGGGCGGGCCGAGCGGCAACGGCGGACAGGGCGGTGGCGGCGGTCGTGGTCGTGGGCAGACCACTGGCCGTGGTAACGGCGGGTCGGGCAGCAACAACGGTGGCAGCTTCTTCCCCGGCCACGGTGGCGGAGGCGGGGGCTCTTCCTCGACCCCCTGGTATGGGGTATTTGCACCCGTGGGTGCACCGCTCCCGACGCCCCGGGCTCCTTGGGTGCCACCAAACGCCTCCAGCGTCCTTGGCCCCCACCCTGGCGCTCCCTCCAGCATCTACCCTGTCTTCTACACTGGCCAGTAACAGACTCAGCAGTACCAGCCGCCGACGATTCAGCAGTACCAGCCACCGACGCCTAGCTACCAGCAGCTCACCCTGTACTCCTGCGACCATGCTGCTGTGATCCACGATGCCACCAGCAACTCCGGGTACCAGCTGCCTCGTCCCGAGTGGATAATGGACTCCGGCGCCTCGTCTCACGTCACTGGTAAGACGGGTAACTTGACCACATCTCATTCCTCCTTAGGCTGTAAATCTCAGTATATCACGGTTGGTGACGGGTCTAATATTCCAATCATTGCGGTAGGATCTGTCCAAATAGCTAATCTTCCTTTTCATCTTCAAAACGTACTAGTATCCCCAAATATTGTTAAAAACCTCATCTCTGTACGAATATTTACCCGTGACAATTATGTATCCATTGAATTTGACCCGTTCGGTTTTTCCGTGAAGGATCTAGCCACCAAGACACTACTTCTTTGCTCCAATAGTGATGGCGATCTCTACCCTTTCTTCGGTACAAAGGACTCCATCCCCACGGCTCTCACCACCACCACCGGCAACTTGTGGCATCAGCGACTTGGGCATCCTAGCAATGCATCTCTTTCTACAATCCCATATGATTTCCTTTCATCATGTAATAATGACAATGAGGCTCCCACTAGATCATCTCCCATTTGCGAGGCGTGCCAACTTGCTTGCCAACCTCGCCTACCATTCCCCACGTCCTCCTCTCACACTTCCGCTGCATTTCAACTCATACATTGTGACTTGTGGACCTCCCCTGTTATTAGCTTTTCCGGTTATAAGTATTAACTTGTCATTTTAGATGATTTCTCACATTATTCTTGAACCTTCCCGTTGCGCCATAAATCAGATACTTGTGTCACTTTGCAATGCTTCTTTCAATTTGTCCTTACTCAATTTCATACCACTATTTGTTGCTTGCAATGTGATAATGGCGGAGAATTTCTCACTTGTGCGCTGCGTGATTTCTTTGCCACCCATGGTGTCTCATTTCGCCTCTCCTGTCCTCACACGTCACCCCAAAATGGCAAAGCCGAACGCCTCCTTCGCACCACCAACGACATAATTCGCACACTCCTTGTCCAAGCCAATCTCCCGCCCCCGTTCTGGATCGAAGCCCTACACACTGCCACACATCTCCTCAACCGCCGTCCAACCCGAACCATTCAATTCGACACGCCTCATTTTCGGCTTTTCGGCATTCATCCCTCCTATGACCACCTACGTGTCTTCGGATGCCTATGCTTCCGTAGCCTCCACGCCACCACACCACATAAACAATCGCCACGCTCTGCTCGGTGCGTTTTCTTAGGCTACCCACGTGAACATAAAGGCTACCGCTGCCTTAACCTGGAAACCTGGCGCGTTATTGTTTCACGTCACGTCATTTTTGATGAATCACAGTTTCCTTATTTTCTAGCCAGCACAGATTCGATCTCCGCAGAGGATCCGATGCCAATCCCACCAGCCAGCCCGATCCTCCCTGGGTCCCGTGTCGGCCCTCCCTCGTACGAGCCATCCACTCCGTGTGCGCCACCTACCATGACCACATCTTCCTCGGGATCCCTCCCGTTAGATCGGGTCGCACCTGCGCGTGCGACTCCCACCACGCCCCACCACCTGCGCCTCTCGCCCGCTGCCACGCCACCCTCGCCCTGCTCCATCTCGCCCACCAAGCCACCTCTTCCGTTGCTCTCCCCTGGTCCCCAGCCCGACCACCCCACACACGCCAACACACCCAGCCCCACCCTGCCACCGAAATCCCTACCAGTAGAGCCACCCCAGAATCTACACAAAATGCTAACACGAGGAAAAGCGGGTTATTTTATGCCTAAACAACACTTTTCTCTGCTTTCTTCTGCTCGCACTGACATTTCTCCTCTCCCTTCGACCTACCGCTCCGCGCTTAAAGACCTTAACTGGCACGCTGCTATGCTTGATGAATTTACTGCTCTAATGCGGAACGACACTTGGTCTTTATTTCCTCGTCCTGCAGGTGTTAATGTGGTGACAGGCAAATGGATATTCCGCCACAAGATGAACCCCGATGGTACTCTTGCTTGATACAAAGCGCGCTGGGTGGTCTGTGGCTTCACGCAACAAGACGGAGTGGACTATGGGGAGACTTTCAGCCCTGTGGTGAAGCCTGCAACTATTCGCACCGTCCTGAGCATTGCTACCACTCACTCATGGCCTATTCACCAAATGGACGTCAAGAATGCCTTCCTTCATGGTCACCTTGAAGAAACAGTATACTGTGAGCAACCCTCTGGCTTTATTGATTCCACACTCCCCTCTCATGTGTGCCGGCTGCATAAATCACTCTATGGACTCAAACAAGCCCCCCGAGCATGGTTCCACCGTTTCACCCACTTTATCACATCTATTGGTTTTTCGGCCTCAAAATGTGATTCCTCCCTTTTCATCCTCAACCATGGAACCTCCACCGCCTTCTTGCTATTATATGTTGATGACATCATCCTTACCGCCAACACCACCACTCTACTCCAACACATCATTGCCTCCCTCCATAGTGAATTCTCCATGAGTGATCTCGGTGACATACATCACTTCCTTGGGATCAATGTTCATCGCACACATGAGGGGTTGTTTCTCTCACAGCAGCAGTATGCATTGGAGATTTTGGAGCGGGCTCACATGCTCAATTGCCATCCCATCTCTACCCCTATTGACACAAGGGCCAAAGTTTCTGCTATGGATGGCTCGCCCTTTTCAGATCCGAGTCTATACAGGAGTATTTCCGGAGCCCTTTAGTACCTCACACTCCCATGACCGGATATTTCCTATGCAGTCCAACATGTGTGCTTGTTCATGCATGCTCCCCGGGACAACCATTATCAGCTGATCAAGCGCATTTTACGGTACATCAAGGGCACCTCTCATTTCGGTCTCCAGCTCCACAAGTCCTCTTCTATGGATCTTATTGCATACTCCGATGCGGACTGGGCGGGGTGCCCCGACACTCGTAAGTCTACTTCAGGTTTTTGTGTCTTTCTTGGCAATAACTTGGTGTCATGGTCCTCTCGACGCCAAAATACTGTGTCCCGCTCTAGTGCCAAAGCAGAGTACCACGCAGTTGCGAACTGCATTGCTGATTCCTGCTGGCTGCATCAACTTCTTCAGGAACTCCATCACCCACCTTCTCGCGCCACGGTGGTCTATTGCGACAACGTCTCTGCCATGTACATGACTTCCAATCCGGTTCATCATCAACGGACTAAACACATAGAGATTGATCTCCATTTTGTTCGTGACCGTGTGGCTCTTGGGGAAGCACGCGTACTCCATGTTCCGACCAGCTCTCAATTCGCTGACATCTTCACAAAGGGGCTGCTGACAGTTGTCTTTGAGGAATTCCGGTCCAGCCTGAACATCGCTCCAAGCGTGGTTCCGGCTGCGGGGGGGGGGGGGGGTGTTGAATAATATTGTACTATGTACTATCACGTTATTAACCAACTCTCCTAGTCATAGGTTAGACCAGATCAATCCCCTGAACGTGCGGCACGTATGCCCACGATCGGCTCTGCCGAACATATGTACTCTGTAACTGAACTTGCAATACTATCTTTGAGTTTCAATTCAGCTTTGGGGATGTGTTTCCAAAAGATGTACCCACAGGTTTACCTCCATTGCGTGGTATAGAACATCAAGTGGATCTGATTCCTGGCGCCAAAGTTCCCAACCGTGCACCATACAGGACTAATCCCGAAGAAACTAAGGAAATTCAGAAGCAAGTACAAGCGTTGTTGGATAAAGGGTACATTCGTGTCTCTCTTAGCCCTTGTGTTGTTCCTGTTATTTTAGTTCCTAAGAAAGATGGTACATGGCGCCTGTGTGTAGATTGTAGAGCGATTAATAACATCACTATTCGATATCGTCATCCTATTCCACGCTTAGAGGATATGCTAGATGAATTGAGTGGTGTTGCTGTTTTCTCTAAGATAGACTTGCGTAGTGGTTATCATCAAATTAGGATGAAAGAAGGGGATGAATGGAAAACTGCTTTCAAAACTAAATTCGGCTTGTATGAGTGGTTAGTCATGCCGTTTGGTCTTACTAATGCACCTAGTACTTTCATGCGTTTGATGAATCATGTTTTGAGAGAGTTTATTAGTCATTTTGTGGTTGTTTACTTTGATGATATACTCATATACAGCCACATCGAATCTGAACATTGCACTCATATTCGACAAGTTTTGCAAGTGTTACGTGATAATAAACTGTATGCTAATCTTGAGAAGTGTACATTTGCAAAAGATAAGGTCATATTTCTAGGATTTGTTGTTTCTAAGCATGTAGTAGAGGTAGATCAATCTAAAATTGAATCAATTCAGAATTGGCCTACTCCAATGAATGTAAATCAAGTGCGTAGTTTCCACGGTCTCGCTGGTTTCTATAGGCGCTTTGTGAAAGATTTTAGCACCATTGCTGCACCATTAAATGATTTGACAAAGAAAGGTGTTCCTTTTGTATGGGGCGCGGCCCAAGACATTGCATTTGATACATTGAAACGTTTGCTTACTTCTGCACCATTGCTTGCATTACCTGATTTTTTGAAGCAATTTGAAGTTGAATGTGATGCTAGTGGTATAGGCATAGGTGGCGTTTTGATACAAGAGGGTCGGCCTATAGCTTATTTTTCTGAGAAATTGACTAGTGCTCGTTTGAATTATTCAATATATGATAAAGAATTGTATGCAGTTGTTAGAGTACTTGAGGTTTGGCAACATTATTTGTGGCCAAATGAATTCATCATACATTCTGATCATGAAGCATTGAAATACTTGAAAGCTCAATCAAACTTGCATAGAAGATTAGCTGAATGGGTTGAGTTCATTGACTCTTTTCCTTACATCATTAACTATAAGAAGGGAAAAGAGAATGTTGTTGCTGATGCTCTATCTAGGAAGAATATGCTATTAACAATCTTGATGTTAAAATTCCTGGATTAGAAGCTATTTGTGCACTTTATGCAACTGCCCATGATTTTGCTGAACCATATCGTTTGTGTGCTATTAGAAAAGCATGGGATAAGTACCATATCCATGACGGCTATTTGTTTCGAGCTAACAAACTATGTATTCCAGAATCGTCGTTGCATTTGTTCTTAGTGCAGGAATCACATGCTGGTGGTTTGATGGGTCACTTTGGACGTGAGAAGACGTTGCAAATGCTCGCTGATCACTTCTATTGGCCCAAGATGAGGCATGATGTGTACAGATTTGTGAGCCGATGCATTACTTGCCACAAGTCGAAATCCAAGTTGAAGCCTCACGGTTTGTATACACCTCTCTCTGCACCTACTACTCCTACTACTCCATGGGAAGACATTAGTATGGATTTTGTGCTAGGTCTACCTAAAACTCGGAGAGGTCATGATTCTATATTTGTGGTAGTGGATAGGTTCTCTAAGATGGCTCATTTTATTGCCTGCCATAAGAGCGAGGATGCGCCGCATGTTGCTAACCTGTTTTTCAGGGACATCGTGAGATTACATGGAGTACCAAAGACGATTGTTTCTGACGGTGATGTGAAGTTCATGAGCTTCTTTTGGAAGACCTTATGGGGGAGCTAGGAACGAAGCTGCTGTTCAGTACTACATGTCATCCCCAAACAGATGGTCAAACGGAGGTGGTGAATAGAACATTGTCACAGCTGCTAAGGACCATGATTAAAAAGAATTTGCGGGAGTGGGAAGAGTGTTTGCCACATGTTGAGTTCGCTTACAACAGGGCTGTGCATTCAACTACTCAGCTTTGTCCTTTTGAGGTGGTGTATGGCTTCAAGCCATTGACGCCACTTGATATGTTGCCTCTGCCATTACATGAGAGAGTTGATATGGAGGCATCAAAACATGCTGATTACATGAAGAAAATACATGAGAGGACTAGAGAGGCAATTGAGAAGAAAGGCAAGAACATTGCTGCTACAAGGAATCAAGCAAGGAAAGAAGTGTTGTTCGACCCTGGAGATATGGTTTGGGTACATCTGCGCAAGGATAGATTTCCACTACTTCGCAAGTCCAAATTGAAGCCACATGGTGCTGGTCCTTACAAGGTGCTAGCCAAAATTAGTGATAATACCTACTCAGTTAATATACCTATCAAGGAGTTTGGTGGCGCTAGCAACAGTTTCAACGTTGTTGATTTGTCACCATATGCTAGAGAAGACCTTGGAGCATCGAGGTCGACGCCTTTTGAAGGGGGGAGATGATGAGGACATCCCTACAATTACACCTACCCCAATTGATAATGAAGATGTTCCAATTGCAAAGAAGGATCAATCCAATGAGATAAGGATTGGACCAATCACAAGAACTCTCTAAGCTACTAGAACAACAGGTGTACTTGTTTCTTAATGAACCTGGTGTTTTAATCAATGAGAATTTTATACTACCTAAGTCATTGAATTATTGAATGATCAGGTACTTAGGAGAAGAAGGCATAGCAAGGAGCGAGGAGCAAATGGAACAAGGCGTGTTGATCAATGAAGAATGAGCAAGGGAGGAGAGGGAGGAAGCGCAAGGAGATGTTCAAGACAAAGATCAACAAGAGGAGGGAGTTCTCTGCTGCAGCAGAGAAAAGGCCCATTTCTCTTCCACAGCAGGCTGCCACAGCAGGAAAACCGAGTCCGGCTCTGCCACGGTAGGCTGCCGTGACAGAGAATCAGCATGAAAGTTTGCCACAGCAGAACTTCTGGCCGAGCCACTTTGTGGCCGGTTTGTATCCACTTTGGGTGGACCCAACTCGGGTTCCACCACAGGCCGCCACCCCCTGGACTCATAAATAGATGGGGGCGCTATAGATTAGGGTTTTAGACCACGTTAAAATATTTTGGAGTTGATTCTTTCATAGAACCTTTGAAATTACCCTGTGTTCAAATTCTACAACTATAATTGAGTGTGATCTGTTGTTCCATTGGGAATTAGTAGATTCCAAACTACCGTTCGTGGTCACGGCTGCGTGTGCAAGAGCGTGGTGTTGTGAATATCCTACAAGGTTTGAGAGCTGTTGCATTGGCATCAGGGATCGAGCGGGAGAGTTCATAGCTATAGGCTAGTTATCTATCATCGACCATATCCACCGACAAGTGCTTGCTGAGAAGATCGGGCCACCCCATATCATCTCTCTCCACCACCAAAGCTGAATATGTTGTTGTTGCAAGTTCTTGCACTCAATTGTTATGGACGAGGCAAACTTTAAAGGAATACGGTGTCAACTGTGACAAAGTTCCTCTTTTGTGTGACAATGAACATTCCATCAAGATTGCTTATAATCCGACGCAACATACAAGAATAATGCACATTGAGATTTGTAATCATTTTATTCGAGACCATGTTTGATATGGGCATGAAGGAGGAGGTGAAGCCTAATTTCAGGACTCCACCAAGCTAGGTGATGCGGACGCATCCCATTGATGATTGGCATCCCAGGACGACCTACGATATGTAATGATAAGTCTAAGGTTGTGTCAAACATTGTTGCTATGTTATTGAGTCTGAGTCAGGTTAGGTTCGAGTCTGTTGTGTGTTCGGTTTGGGTCTATCCAACCGACTAGTTGCATGCCTCCTATATAAAGGAGCCAACCGCCTAGGGTTTAGGGGAGTTCAGTTGTTTAGTCTAAAAACTATATTGTTCTCTACCGTGTATCATCCCTCCGGGTACGACGACACCGTTCCTTATAGATATTGTTGCAGATGTTCTTGTGTTCATCAAGGATTGTCGTGCTTAGGTTTGAGGCGTGGTGATCTTCACCATGCTACTTGCTGGATTTATTCCTCTTCTTTCGGTGACGTTCATCGCGTTATTGGAAGGATTAACATCCGGGTTGACTCGCTGTGTAAGATCGGGACAAAACTTAAGGATCATCGGCTTGATCCCTATTAGTGTTGCTCGTGGTGATATTGACTTACCTTTTGTGCGTACGAAGAATCAACTTGCTGATATTTTCATGAAGCAACTTGATGAAGCAAGATTTTGTTACTTGAGGAATGAGCTAAACATCGTGAATTTAAAGAGCTTGACTTGAATACCATTGCATACTCACTTATATCTCTTCCTCTATTTGGTTTAGATGTGGGCATGTATATAGGGGGAGTGTGGTCCTAACTATTGGGCTAACCCTTCCCCCATAATGCCGAAAGCGAGACAAATCATTTGTCTTAAAATCATTTTAAAATATGTGAGTTTATTGATGAGTATTGGTCATGAACCCAAGATACATCGTCACGGTGTCATACCATACACTCCTACATGGTGGCTTCGGACACCACCCTCTTCTTGATGAGGAGTTGGGTCTTTGTGGATCTTCATTGGTTTTTATTTGCCAATCTTGTGTTCTTATGTAAAACACACTCAATATTGGCCTTTCTTTGTTTTGGCTCTTGTAATTCTGGGTGCGTAGTACTATCTCAGTTTGGCTATCTAAACCTAAACCTTTTTCCCTCCCAAGAAATCCATCTTGCACACAAGTCTATTGTTAACCTCGTGAGGGTTTTGTTGGAATACGCGGGACCAATTTCTGTGTAAACAGAAAATTTCGGTGAGGGTTGGATTATCCTCCCCTAGTGGTGGCTGGATAATCCAGCCCAGGATGTTTCGTCTACTAAGGGTGGGGCATCGGGTGATAGGGCTCAAACAGAGCAGCCTCTCTCGCCCCGCCCCCTCTCTCTCCTTAGTTGTCGCTGGCCATCCCGCCCTCCCCGGTGCTACTATGGCCATCAGATTCTCTGGGTCTTCATCGGATTTGGTTCCCCATCCCTTCGGGTACCCTCTCCTCTGAGTCAATCTTCCAATGAGTGAGGATAACTCCCACACTCTTATATTTTGTATGGAAGTTTCTTTTTGTTAATAAAAACTCGGTTTAGAGGTTGCCTAGATAAACAACATTTTTGCCTGATCTACATGCTAGTTGTTGATATGAGTCGATTTGCAAAATTTCGCCAGGAGCCGCAATATGCTCCTGCTCTTTTTGTGACCAAGAAGATGGGGCTACATCATCTGTTGGAGGTCTAGTGTGCTTATGATTCCTCTCTGGTGAAGCAGTTTTTCTCCACTCTTGTGATTGTTGGGTACGAGGATCACGCTTTGAAGTGGATATCGGGCTCTGAATTCTGCACCGCCAACTTTTACACCTTTGCTCAACTGCTTGGCTACCCCTTCCAGGGTCGTGATACTCCTTGTGGGCATCACGTCGGTAGCCCTCTTTGTCCCAACAAGGATGAATTACTCTATGATTTTTACGGACCCAACGGTGTGGTTGGAAAGGTTGATGGCTTGCTCCCACTATATTCATAGCTGGTTCACATGTTCCGTGATTGTATCACCCCCAAGTGGAGGCAACAATGATAGCATTCATGGTCATCTGGTGAATCTTCTTGGCTTTGCACATGAGTGTGCCACTAATGAGGATCCATCTATTGATTACACCCTGCATGTGATGGACTTCATCTATCAAGAGATGGCTGACGCTTTGTTCAACTAGCACACTATTCCTTATGCCATGTTCTTTATGTTGCTCATCAAGATCAGTCTTCCCAATGATGATTTCAATGTTCCCCTTGATGGTGTTCACAAGTCCAAGAAGCTGTATGTCAAGAGGAAGCCTACCACCTCGTCGGTTGTTGAGCCTGATACCTTCATGGCTAATGCTTGTGCTAGTGGAAGCACTTAAGGAGGGAGGCCCCCTGTCCCGTCTATTGCTCGGGAGGTCAAGCAGCTTAACTAGTTCTAGTGAAATAATCTCTGCATGGGCGTGGATACACACAAAGGACAGTATGAGGCTTACCGTCAGCACTATGACATGGCACATACCCAACAGCTCATCCTTCACCATGTCTATGGAGCTCAAGGACACCCTCCACAACAGCCTGCTCCTACGCCCTATGCTTAGTGGAATACTTCATGCATCAACTATGGTGACATGGAGAGGCATCTGTTCCCTGCTCCGGCGCGAGCGTCACCACCTCCCCCAGCTGATGATGATGAGGACGACGAGGAGGCGTATGCTAATGAGTACGAGGACAAGGACGAGTGATCTCCAGGGGCGTTAGCTTTGCTCTTTTCCCTTTTTGGTGTTTCGATGCCAAATGGGAAGAAGTAGTTCTATTAGGCTTTCGAGGGGATTTGCATGGGTCGAGTACAAGCATATTTGCATTTTGAGTTTCTCTCTCCTTTGCTTGTACCCATTTTAGCGTTGAACTTTTATTTGCTTTGTGGATGTTTCATGAGACTATGTTGGTTGGTCATGAGACTGGATTTATCTCGCATGGTTCTATCACGATGGTTATCTATGGATTTATTATTATGGTTATCTATGGATTTCTGTAATTATCTCCGTGGATGTATTGAAATGGTGTTATCCTCAGAAGTCTCAATATGAGTTTGTTAAACCGTGTCTATCGTTATAGTATTGAGCATCATGGTGGTATGATATATCCTCCCCTAACTCATCATTTGATATTAGTTTCCAATTTATGAAAATGTCTGGAACCTATGTGTGTCCATTTGTATTCAAATCCAAACTTGCTATATGCACACATTTAGGGGGAGCCCTTTTTCATCCTTGGAATGATGTTGTTAGTAGGGCTCTTTTGCAAATCCTAGTATTGTCATCTAACACCAAAAAGGGGGAGATTGAAAGAATATTTCATGATTATTTAATTGTGTGTTTAGTGCTACAGATTATTTTTCCCCAAATGCAGCTAAAGAGAGTTCTGGGGGGATAATCCGACCCTCTCAAGGCCTGGATTATCCGCCCTTGCCCCAATCGCCAAACATGCACAAGGCGCTGCATGCAGTCGGGGGGATGGATTTTCCCCCGGATTGTTCGGCCAGGGCTGGAGTTTTTGCCTGGGCCGGATAATCCTCCCCTAGGACTTTTGCAAAGGGTGCCAAGGCGCATCATGCTGTATGGGGGGCAGATATTCCCCCCGGATTGTCCAGCGTGGGATGGAGCTTTTGCCTGGGCCGGATAATCCGCCCCACCTAGGGGCGGATAATCCACCCCCAGGATTTTTTGCAAAGGGTGACAAGGCATGTCAAACTGTATAGAGCGGATTTTCCCTTGGATTATCCGACCCGGGCCAGATGTTTTAGCCCAACCAGATTATCCGGCGCCACTAAGGCCAGTTTATCTGGCCCTAGTTTCTTCCAACGACTGGCTCTTGGCAGGGGGTATATATACCCCATTTGATCCTCATTTTAGATCCCTTGGATCCCGCGAAAATGTGGTGTATTGTTCATATCAATTCAAGTGAGATCTTCACTTTCAACCACTCAAAGGCTCCGGTCTTTGGGGAATCGAAGGATGAGGCTTTGATCTTCATCAACACCAATCAAGATCTTCATTTACCCTCCATTCACTTGGGGAATTCTTGATCTAGAGTTTCTTATGAATATCTAGACCGTGGTTACGTTTATTGATAAACTTGTTTCTTGTGGCAGCTTGTTGTCATTTTAGGAGCCTCCAATTCGGTTGTGGATGTGTGCCCTAGTAGTGTTGTAAAGGCACTGGTTCCCGCCTTGAAGGGTACCAAATAGTGGAAAGGTGGATCAGGCCTACCGTGGCGAGATCCATCGAAGAACTGGGTGTGGATTATTGTGGCGTGGTGGTCTTAGTACTGCCCTCCTCTCCAACACAGACTTACTTCCCTTAACAAGGAAGGAAGTATGGTAAAACAAATCAGGTGTCTCCGCATGCTCTAGTACGGTTACCTTGTTTCTCTCAATGCCTTTACTCTGTTAGTAGATAGGTTGGCATATAGAGAAATTCATCTTAGTTACATATCTAGAGAATTTACCTTTGTGTCAAGCCAAAAATTGAAAAGGAGTTAAATTTTGGAGTAGGACCTATTCACCCCCCTCTAGGTTCCCATATGACCGATTTCAAGAGACAGTGCTTTGGAAATGGCCTAGTCCTAACATCTGTGGCTCACCCCCAATCCAACAGACAGTGCGAGCGAGCAAATGGCCTAGTCATAGCCAGAATCAAGCCCCGGCTGATCGAGCCACTGATGCGATCCCCGGCTGCTGGATTGAGGAGCTGCCGGCTGTGCTTTGGAGACTTCGCACCACACCAAACCGGTCCACCGGCTACACTCCTTTCTTCCTTGTCTACGGGGCGGAGATGGTCTTGTCCATAGACGTCGAGTTCGACGCACCCTGCAAACTGCTTTACACAGAGTAGCAAGCCATAGAAGCACCGGAGGACAGTGTCAACCTTCTCGAAGAAGCACGCGAGCTAGCCTTGTCCAGGTCCGCCATCTACCAACAAAACTTGCGCCGTTACCACGCCAGCCGGATCCGCAACGTCTCATTCCGTGAAGGCAACCTCATATTAAGACTGGTACAAGACACCAAGGGGATGCACAAGTTATCTCCACCTTGGGAGGGCCCATTCATCATTAGCCGGGCTCTGCAGAACAAGTCATACTACCCCATCGATGCCCGCCAGCAAGAAAAGAACAAGATGGATTGCTCAGGATAAGAATCTGAGCGCCCATGGAATGCGAGCCTGCTTCGCCCCTTTTACACTTGAACAAGAAGTGTATGTATCTTACCTTTATGTAATGAACAACCATGGGAGACTCGACACAGTCTCAGGGGACTCCGCAATAAATTATCAAGTCATGCTGCACAATTTGGTTTTCCGGCTGCATTACTCTAACCCCGGAGCCGGCGATCCGTCTCGGGGACTCGCCGGTTGGCCCAGACGGCTCCGTGACCCACGCGGCAAAGTACTGTACGCGGTTCCTAGGGCTTCCTCTTCAGTTCCAGCTGGAGACCACAAGCAGGCTGACAGATCCGTCAAGAGTAGAACACTCGAAGGCCCCTACACGAAAAAGCTACGAGGAAAACAAGGACGTCTGGACGTCCCGGCTGCGCTTGC
This sequence comes from Avena sativa, assembly GCA_916181665.1. Lineage (NCBI taxonomy): Eukaryota > Viridiplantae > Streptophyta > Magnoliopsida > Poales > Poaceae > Avena > Avena sativa. The sequence goes on from OV702286.1 coordinate 225,041,511, forward strand.
TCGCCCAAGGCCAATGAACCAAACCCAAAGTATCATGCAGTACACCTATCTAGCTACCCCTTCAACTCCGGCTCGAAGCCAGCAAGGGAACAACATCAAAACTGGCCAATGCTCACTGAGAAAAGGGCAAAGTCATTGGATTTGTGCGAAACAGCAAAACTTCAAAACTAGTGAATCTAAGATTACAATTCAACTTGCATCTCTTTAACGAGGCAAACAACTTGTTTATTTCTATGTTTGCATGAGCCAAAGTTCCACGACGAACACCCAAGCCGGAGGCTAGTAGCTTCCAGGCGGCAACAGAGAAGGTCAAGGAGATTCGACCCGGCTGTATCCTCTAGTTGGCACGAACCTAGGGGACTGCACCATGTGGGTGCGCTTGCGCGCCCCCACACAGAAACCTACAAACATACAACAGCATAAAGGAGCTTCGACCCGGTTGTATCCTCTAGCCAGCCCGAACCTCGGGGACTACACCCTATGGGTGCGCTTACACGCCCCCACATAGAAACAAGCATGCAACAAATGCAAAATAGAAAGTGCAAATGAAAAATCACGAGCGACTATTCAAAGGGAGGCGATGCTCCCACCAGAGTTCAGTAACAAAAACCGAGACGATTGTTCAACAACACGAGAAAAAACAGGTTCATCATCCACAAATACTCCTGGCATACCGGGGATCAAGTTAACTAGCTGGCAGAAGGGCCAGAGGCACTGGCTGGGGCTTGGCTGCTGGAGGCGATGTCGGCCGAGGCGGTCTTGGGCGCAGCCGGGGCTTCAGTGTGTGGCATAGCCGGGTCGTGGTGATACGGCTCCGTGCCAGCCGGGTCACTAAAGTCCCGGTCCAGCTAGACGAAGCTCCCGATCTTCACGCCACAAGAGCGGATATCAGGAACCTCGGCGCGAAGCTGATCGTAGCTGGTCCCCTGGCGAAATCCACGAGAAAGGCTCCACAGATCCACATCTGGGTACCAGGACTTCAACATCGCCAACACCATCTCTGCACCGCCACGAGCCGCCCCCTCCCGAGCCACATCCGTAAGATCCGGAGCGCCCGACAGCTTCTCAGCCAGAGCATCCATGGTGGTCGGCTGGACGGTGTCGGGCCAGACATAGTCATGGACGTTGAGAGCGGCGGCACGAAGCCGGTTCGAATCCTCGCTGACAACCGCCACCAGCTCCCCCGGGTGGAGATCCCGCTCTGGATCCGTCACGGGAATGCGTGCCAGCGCTTGATCAGTCGACTCAGGATACTGAGCTGTACCCGAGAAAAGAGATAATGGTCAATGTGGGTTGCAGAAGGCAAAACTGCAACACCGGCTGGGATTGAGAACACTTACTGATGACAATCTCGGTGATCTGGCAAAGCTCTCCCAGCGCCGTCGCCTCCCTAGCCTTGGAAGCCTTGAGGGCATCCTCCTAGGTGGCATAAAGCACCTCCAGATTCTTCAGCGCCTCGGTCCGGGTGTCTGCCACCTTCTTGGCTTGGCCAGCCTTGATCCCCATCTGCTGCTGATGCACAACTAGCTGGGCGATCTGGTCCTAGCGAGCCTTGTTGGACTCCTGCAGCCGGGCAACCTCTCCCTTCAGCCGGGCCACCTCATGGTCCCGGTCTGCCAGCAGAGCTACAGGAGGGTAACCAATATTCAATAAGAAGCACGAGAAATCATGCAATCGGGAAGACACGGCAGAGCAAGCAATCTTACGGCCTAGGTCCCGCGAGGTCTTGGCGGCGTCAACAAGAGCCCTCCACATAAAAGAGAGAAGTAAGAACCGGCTACGGCGCGAGATGGTGAACAAACATCAAGACCGGCAACAAGACGCATACCTCGACAGAGGCCCCAAGCGCCTTGGCCTGGCCAAGCCCCTGCTCTAGCACCTCCACCAGCTAGCGGGCCTGGCCAATGTCCAAGGGCACCATCCCCGATAGCTATGCCAGGCGACGTCCAGCGGCGGTGTAGCCCGAGACAGCGTCTAGCCGGTGACCTGAAGGTCATCATCGCTCCCCGGGGCCGCGGAGGGCCCACCCACCGGCTGGACAGGGACCTCTGGTTGTGGCACCTCCATCGGCTCCTCCACTCGGTAGGCGCCAGAGTCAGTGCCCACCGTCGAGCCAGAGGGAGGCGCGGCTGTGCTAGTGCGCCTAAGCAGAAGAGCCTTGGCAAGCCGAGAAATGGCCCCAGCCCGGTGAAGCGTCACAGGTGCAGCCGGCAGCACCACCTCCGTCGCATCCGCACTGGCCCCAGCCGGCGGAGCAGGTGCCGCCTCGGGCATCACAGCCGGCGCAACTTCGGGCGTTGCAGCCAACGCACCTCCATCCCCGGAAGGCGGAGGGGCGGACGCGGTGGCGACGGTCGCGGAGCCGGGCAAGGCCATCGCCTCGCTGTAGGAAAGACAAGGGTGAACAAAGCAAGTGCGAGCCAATCAATACAAGTGCCAGGAGTAATGGAACACCTACCCGGCAACGCTCGGCATGGTGGCCTCGGGTCTGGGGCAGCAGCTCTTCTTGGCGGCGCCTCTAGCCGGCACAGCGCTGGTCGAGGACGCACTCTTCCCCCTGGCCCTGGGCGCAGCAGCGTCGGCAAGATCCACATCCTCGCCATGCGCGGCTGTTCCAACACAAGCAAAATATCAAGTTGGCGGCTAGAGCGCAGCAGGAGCAAGGCAGGCAAGGACGAGGAAAAAACTCTCACCGGGTGGGAATTCGCATCTAAAGCATATCTATAGCAAAGAGCAATTCCAAGGTAAAAATAGTAAGGAACAAGCTTTGAGTCATTTTAGGCTCAGTTTTTTCATGTAGATCAGAGATTCTAGACCAAGCTTCCTTGAAACTCTCTTCAGTTCCTTGTTTAAAAGTGAAAATCATTTCCTCGGGTGACAAAGTGATTGGAGCAAGGATAGACATAATAGCAACTCAAGATAGGAACTAATTTTTGTGTGTTTTTGAATAAGAAAGCAAACTAGTAAAACTATTTTTTTTGTGTTTTTGATAAAGAAACAAGCAAACAAAGCAAAAGAAACTAAGCAAAACAAAAATAACAAAGTAAAGAGATTGGTTATGAGGTACTCCCATGGCGAAGATGTCCTTGACTCCCCGGCAACGGCACCAGAAAAATGCTTGATGGCTCGGTGTTGATGTAGAGCTCATTGGGAACCCCAAGAGGAAGGTATGATGAGCACAGCAGCAAGTTTCCCTTAGTTATGAAACCAAGGTTTAATCGAACCAGTAGGAGCAAGGAAACACCCCAAAGGTGTTACTAGCTGAGCCTTGGCAGGGCGCACTACCGGTGCTTGTAGCAACATGGAGACCTGCACAACACAACCACAAAACTTTGTCCCCAACTTGCGATGAGGTTGTCAATCTTAGCGTGTTTTGCTGAAAACAAAGGATTAAACGTATCGAATGGAAAGAAGTAATAGTTTGCAGAAAGTAAACACAAAGCAGTAAACAGTTTGTAGATTGTATGTAAAAGAAAAGGATCGGGATCCATAGTTCACTAGAGGTGGCTCTCCTTAAGATAGATAACATGCTGGGTGAACAAATTATAGCGAGGAAATACACAAACATCGAGAAAGCATACAAGCATATACTAATCATCTTGACTCCTTTGAGACTTGATTGGGCATTACAACATTATACATAGACCGTGTAGCACCCCGGTAAAACCACTTCTAGAAAATTGCTTGTGTTTATGCATCATCATGACATCATGCATTTGTTTGCCTAAAACTATTTTCTAAAAGGCTATATTTGTTTTATATATATCCCTTGTCTTTATTTCAAATTATAAACCGGGTCTTTATGGATATTTATTTGTCTAAAAACTAATTGCAATAGTCTTCTAAATGAATAATTAAAACTTATATTAGTTTTGGGAGGCAGCCAACCAGGCCTAAAAGCCCAGCCGGCCACCTCCAACTAAACCCTAGCCTGCGCCGAACCCAGCCCCTACCTAATCCCCACCCTGCCTCCGCAGCTGGCAACGCCACACCTTGTTCGAAACACCCTAAGCCACCTACCCCTGTCACACAAAACACACAGGAGCGCGCGCTACACTGCCTGTCATGTCCCAGCACGCAGCACGGAACACTCGCGCGGCAACGCTACCCGACCCGGCCACCACCCCGCTCTCGAACGACCCCGCGTAGAAACTGCGTTGCCAGCGCACGCTAACCCAGCGCCCCGCTCGCTCGCAGCCTGGTCCCACCCCGCTCCCGTGTGATGCACCCACACAACCTACGAACGTAACCACCCCGGTGCCATCCCTCTACCAATGCGGTCTTGACGCGTCCCTGCCCACGCGACCCAGTCCTCTCTCCCTCACGATCCTATCTTCCCCGTCGCGAGCAGCTCGGCCTCACCCCTCCCTTGTCCGCCTGCCGCCTGCAGCAGTGATCTGGCGTCTCCTCCCCGAGACCGCGCCACCCCGCCCCGAGATCGCCGTCGACCCGACGCTCGGGGATCCCGCCTCTGCCCCACGAGCAGCGCCGCCCCCTCTGTTTCCCCTGCGGATAGCAGCACCCTGCATCGCGCGTGGCTGACGTTGTTGACCTCTCCGCCTCCTCGCGGTCACCGCCTCCTCCGGCCACCGTCCGAGCCGTCCTCTCCGCCGCTGGAACCATGTTCCCCTGAGCTCTCCCCGTCGCTGTCGGCCTCCCTTGTTCGTCTTCAACCGCCGTCACCTCGGCCTTCTACACGCAGGCGTCCCTATCCCCGCTCTCCCGTGGAGCCTCAAGCTCGCCGGCACCCCAGGCTCCTCCGCCGGTGGCCCTCCTTGCCTGCTGTTGCGCCACCCTGAGCTCTGTTGTTGGCCGAGTCCCTCTGTGACCGAGTCCACCTCGTCAACCGCCGCTACCAGGCCCTCGTCCCGAGCATCTCTGGCCCCTTTGTCCTCCGCCTTCCAGCCCATCCCCTACAGCGCGTAGCACCGAGCCGCTCTGTCCAACACCTGCCTGCTGTCGATGTGGTTCGGATCTTTCATGTTGGTTCCTCTAGTACAAGTGGGTTGTATCTATGTGTTGTGTATTGGTACTGATCAAGAGAAGATGGGGTGTGGTGTACTATAGCTGCAACCATGTGAAGATAGCACGTGGTGTTGCTACCCGGACTACTTCAGTCTCGCGACACAGGAACATGGTGTTGTTGTTTGGTGATGATCCCTTGTTGACATCTTTGTCCGAGACCCTTCCGACGATCAAGATCTCCCGCTGGACAAGATCAACCAAAGCGATAAGTTGTACAAGAACCACGCCAAGATCTTCCTGAATGCCCTGACATCAAAACAAGATCGCCATCAACAATGGACCCGAAGACCGAACCAGATCCCGCCGAGACCGAACCCAAACACCCTCGAAGACCAAGATCACCAAGTCCCCTATGTATGGCCTATATCTGAGACCCCTATTTTTATAATATGACATTATCACTTGTGCATATTGAATTGTTCATGCTTGCATACATATTGATTGGTTTGGGGGCATTATGCTGATTCATCTCATAATTAAATATGGAGACCATATCCGGGCTATTTTAGTCTTATAATGGCTCCATTTAAATTTGAGTAGCGAACCTGTGCCATGATTTGCCTTGTTAAGACAACATTTAAATTGCGGGGTATCTAAATAACATGAACCATATAATGAATTGTCTGGACCCCGGTTCCACTTAATATTGCCTAATTGCATCGCATCTCTGCCATGTCATGCATCATGCCCGATCTTCTGCCGTAGTATTAAATAGTGTATCCGATGTTTCTTCTAGTGCTTTGCTTCTTCGCGGATTAGGCCATTGAGTGGGTGCGAGTATCGACAAGTCCTTCGGATATGAACCTTCGGCAATGTTTCCCAGGCGAGCAATCTCCCCCTTTCTACCTATTTTGCATTTATATTCTTTACTTCCTTCCTATTGATCTACTGCTATCCGTGTCGCCATGCTTTAGTGTTCTGTACTAGATATATTCCGTGCAGCCATTATATTGCCTTGGACACCTCCTATTACCTGTTGTTTGGTAGATAGATGGTCTTGCAGTCGTAGTCGCTTGCTCAGGTGCGATCTTGTGTCGTGAAGTACCACACAGTTGTTGGAATGTTGTCATATGCTTTACGGTGGAGAGGATCATGACTTTAAATACAACTATTAAATTGTTGGGAATAGATATAACTAATGCAGAGGCATCGGTGGGCAATAGATGTTATTTGGTTCTTCCACGCTCACTTGTGTCCCGTAGGACCCCGAGTACTTGATACCTGTTCCTTGACTATCGCACTATCCGCATGTGGGACCATGAATCCCCTTAGCCAGAGCTTGATTCATTTCTTATTTCTTGGGGCCACAAACTAGTTTGGGGCTTTATTACTATCATGTACTTATGCCATGCTTTACTGCTTTATTTAAGATTGCGCGTGGAGCGCCTGTACTGTTTAGGAACCCCGTGCCACGTTTCCGCTGTATCGACAAGCCCAGTCACACTTTCGGGTTTTTAGTCGTTTACAGCCGTCGCCACACACCCTGGGTCTGTCGCGGAGTCAGCCGACTTCGTAATAGGTAGCTTATTGGGGGTGGCCCCCTGAAATATTTTATGAATCCTGTGATTTCTTTGTCGTGAAAGCCTCATTGGGTTTTGATTTGGTTTTTCCGAGGTTGATCGTGCGTGTGTTGCTATTTGTGCACCCCTGGAGGGTAAATCTTTCTGAAAGCCGTGTCCGCAGTTATGGACGACTTGGAGCATCGTATCTCGATCATAGACAAGCATAACTAAAGTAGTGCTATAAATTTGACTTAATATGTGACTAGTAATCAGCTTCACTACAATGGAATGAGTAAATAAAAGTGCCAACAACTGGTGGAACTAGGGTGTATCGTGTCATGTTATACCTGCCTAGTAAGTATCGCAACTCCAATGGAATGAAATGAAATAAAAGTGCCAACAACTGCTGGGTTTGGGATGACTCATGCTATCTATATCTGACTAGTAAGTGCTTCAACTATAATGGAATGAATAAAACTACCAATTGTGTGAGTTCCTCAGTTTGACTTCCTTGTGTGGTCTCGAGGGGGAAATACCAGGATGGGTATGTTTGGTGTTAGTATCAACTTGGTTCCGAATAGGTATTTCTTTTCTATCTCTAATAGCCGACAGTTTATCGAGTCTCTATAGGTTGTTTAGTGCATGCTTTGATGCCGCTTCAGTCCATCATACCTATATAGGAGAGAGCCGCCGAATTCTAGCCTCGCCGTGTACTGGTCTCAGTACTGACCGCTCTCTTTTTCCTTTGCCCTTTGTCGGCACCTCTTTTGTTTTAGCAGGTTTAAGTTCGACGTCGTTAGCAGGGTTACCCTTCCGGCTTGGCCTGGCAGGGTTATGGACGCCATTGGTTATTCTTCAGGGCTCTTAGCCCCATTTGCATCTTATCCGTACTCGGCTGTTGTATCATTTTAAAGGTGATTTGGATCTTTGTACTGTATATCTGTATTCTTGACTCGTTGAGTCATTGTTGTATATATGTTTTGTGGGTTCCATCGTGGACTATTGTGTAATGATATTACTTCGTTTTCCACCCGCACGCAAGTGCCTGGTGGGAATCTTTGAATCGTTTCTATGCGGGTTTGGCGTGAATCGCTAAAACTTGCATAGGGCCGATTCAAGGGTGTTATAGACCGCCATCCAACTGCATCTATGACTAATAATCCACCTTTAGGTTATCATCCGAACCCCCTCCAGTATTAAGTTGCAAGCATCAGATTATTGCTTTACGAATTGCGTGTAAAGTAAACAATACGATTGTTTTATGAACAAAGGATTGTTGTTTTATCCCTAGTAGCAACATCACATCTAGTACATTAGAGATTTCTGTCACTTCCCCAGATTACCTGAGGCATGAACTCACTATCGAGCATAAATACTAACTCTTGGAGTTGCTAGCATCTACTTGGCCAAGATAGCTACTAACAACGGAAAGCATGCAAGATCACAAATAACAAAGACATGATAGAATCAATAATCAATCTGAAATAGCATCTCAATATCCATCGGATCCCTGCAAAAACAACATGCAGAATTACAAATAGATGATCTTGATCATGAACGGAGCTCACAAGATCTAAACATGAAAGCACAAAGGAGGAGAACCAGCCATCTAGCTACTACATGGATCCGTAGTCCAAGGATGAACTACTCACGCATCACACTGGAGGCTTGCATGGTGATGAAGAAGGCCTCCAGGGTGAATTCCCCTCTCTGGCAGGGTGCCGGGAAAAGCTTCAGATCCCTCCCAATCTAGGGATGGAGATGATGGCGGCTACAGACTCTTTCGTGAATTTTTGATCAGGTGCTTAGGGTTTTCGTCCGGAGGGCATCTTATAGGCAGAAGGAGAGGCCGAGGGGGTGCCTGGGCTGGCCACACCACCCCCTGGCGCGGCCAGGCCTGGCCCGCGTGGCCAGGTGGTGTGGTGGCCCCCTGGCTCCTCTCCGTCTCGTATTCTGGCATCTGATGACTTCCAAAAAAATAGGCACTTTGGCTTTTGTCCCGTCCAATTTCGAGAATATTCATTTTCTGACTTTCCTGGAACCAAAAATAGCAGAAAACAGGCAGCTGGCACTGTGGCTCTTGTTAATAGGTTAGTCCAAGAAATCATATGAAAAGTACTCCAAAGTTGGAACAAAACACAAGAAAGTGGATAAAACTAAGCATGGAACATCAAAAATTATAGATACATTTGCAATGTATCAACATCCCCAAGCTTAACTCCTGCTCGTCCTCAAGTAGGTAAGTGATAAAAAGAAAGAATAATTTTTGAGGTGACATGCACCATCATAAACTTGATCAAAGTATTTGTAAAACATTCAAAGCTGGGATCATAGTACTTCAATCATAACATGAAAGACAAGGTTCTAGCAATAAGGCAAAGAAACTATGTTGCAACATGAAAAGTCACAAACAAAAGATTCATGAATAACAATGCTTTGCAAGACGTTTGTTTGTTTCACATAAAGAAAACATAGCATAATGGCATTCAGCTTGTCCCTCATAGAGTAGCAAACATAAATGCATGGGATACCTTCAAAGTTCATAAGAGGGACTAGATACAAATAGTTTAAAACAAGCAATATCAAATTATGCATCAATCAACTAGTCTTGGGACAATGCACATAGAACTAAGAATGGCCACTATGCTCTCAAAGTAGGTGCATAAAGGTAGAAGGTGGAGACTCAATATAATGGTGGAAGAAAGGCCTTCATAGAAGGAAGCAGAGATTCAAGTTTCATAAAGAGCTTCCAAAAATTATGGTACTTATAGCTTTCAGCTCTCATTGCCCCTATCATAAGCATCTTGAAGTGATTAAGGTTAAAGTGAACAAACTATGGTGTACATGCTTGACGAAGTATAAGTTGGAAATCTCATGTCCCTTGAATACGAGGGCCGCTCCTCATGCTACTCAAGTTTAGTCACCGGTAGGTTCTTGTCATCGTAAGTACATGTATATCATAGAGAACCACCAACGGGGTACCCCTTGCCCGATGATACGGAAGAATCCCCATATCAAAATGACAAGGCAAGCAGACAACGAGCATCTCAGCAATCTTCTTATTTACCATGGGAATATGGTGCTTTTTTCTCTCTTTCCTCTTTTCATAATCTCTTTTTTTCTTTTTCTCTTTTTTTCTCAATATAAGACTCTTTTTTATAAGAAGAATGCTTCATAGACATCTCATTATGGTTACGCTGTAGGTTTCCACCATGTCAGCATGGATTAGACCAGCGGCCCAGGCGTTTCTCTAACACATATACATAACTCCATGGACTTACAAGCTCCCCTTTCATTTCACACCGACGACATCCATATACAAAAGAGCATGATACCAACTAGGTACAAGTACCAAGTGCAATGTTGAAAGCGTTCCCCATGAAAGCATGGTTCTGCTAATCCCCAACAAATAAGTGCAAGCATATACAACATAGACGACACAATGGTTCAAGTTTATTAAGGGCAAGAAAAGTAAAGTGTGCCATCAAGTTCGTGAGAGCTTTAATAACTAGTTTTCTCATAACAAGTTTAATTTGGAAGGTAAACAAAAGCATGAATATTCTTGGAATAGCGTAAGCTAGTAGGTAGGTATGGTGGACTCTTTGGAATAACTTGGTTTAGGGAGTTGGATGCATGAGTGGAACTCATACTTGGTTGTGGAGGCTAGCAAAAGACTGGGAGCGACAAACTAAGAGAGCAATAATTGCCATAATCATGCAGAGCGACAAAACATCATTGATCAAAGCATAAAGTGACACTACAAGTTGAAAACTAAAGGATCATAAAGGCTATGGTGACTTGAGATAGCCATAACATGGTGTGAGCATGCGCCAAGTCAACCCAAATAAAGCATCAAAGGAGAATACCACTATACTATGCTTTAATATGCTAAAACAATGCATGATTCATCCAAGGCACATTAAGCAATCTCAATTGTTTATAACAAGTCATGATACAGCAAAGAATACTAAGCATAAAGCCAAAACAATATCAAGCATGGCATGACAAAGCATAGGCCACAGTAAAAAACGACCTCTTTTTACCACATAAGCATGAACTTTCCTACTCTTTTCCAAACCAAACTATTTGCAAACCAAAGTATGAAAGAGGGGGCCCAACCAATTTATTCAGAAAACTAAGAAAACCAAGCAAACAAAAAACAAAAACAAAGACGAAAAAGAAGACACTCCAAGAACAACACAACTGTGCATGAAACAATAAAAATGAAGCTTTGGAAGAAACCTGGGATTTTTATTGATGAAGAGGGGGATGCCTTGGGCATCCCCAGGCTTTGACGCTTGTACTTCTTGGATATTTCTTGGGGTGACACGCGTGGCATCCCCAATCTTAAGATTTAGTCCATCCTTCATCTCATTACTCATTCCTTCCATACACCTGAAAGTTTTCCTTCATACAAAACTTCACACAATCTTTATTAGCAACATTAGTGCAATCAAGATAAAAGGTCTTAAGGTTCAGTTCTAACACCAAATAAACTTCCATTAGAACACTATATACTGTAGCACTTCCCTCAAAAATCTCAATTCCCCAAAAGAACTCAAAAAGGAACCAACAAGAAGCAAATGCAGAAAATGACAGAAATCTGTCAAAACAGACCATCAGGTAAAGACGAATTTTTGCGAAGACCTTCTGTTGCTCCAATCAAAAAGTGTTGAACTAAAGAAAGTTATACAACAACCTGGGGCAGAAGAACAAAAATTCACGCCTAAAAAAGACGTTCAGAGATTTTACACGAATTTTTACGGTGAAGCACAGAAATCTGTTTTGGGACAGCAACTTTCCCAATCATTACTTCTCTCTCAATAGAGGTTACTTTGGCACAAAAAGCAAATAAAAATGATAAGGAGAAGTTATTACTAAAGTAATAACGTCCAAGACTCATCTAAAACTTTTGGATTATCTCCCAATAAGTACTTTTCTTTAATGCCTTTAAGTTAGGCATAAGAAGCAAGAAAGAATCAAGTGTTCTCAAATGAAGAAGCATTAAAACCAAATTTCTTGGCCTTACCTCTCTTACTTTTATTCTTAAACTTGGGGTAAATATGATTGTTTAGTGGAGAATAAAGGTGCATGGTCCCTTTTCCGACATCTATTATTGCTCCAGTGAGTTCTAATATGGACCTTCCAAGTTTAATTTGTCCTTTTCCTACACATTCAATAACAAGATAATCAGTAGAAATCATTTTCCCAAGGATCTTTGTAAACACTCCTTCAGCTATTCCAATAGGTAATATGGTAGCATTATTAGCAAGAGATGTTTCTTTTCCTCCTTCAGTAAGCCCCCAAAGATTCAAAGATTCACAAATATCTTTGGGCATAAGACAAAATACATACATGACATCACAGCAAGCTTGAAAAGTTTCAGTGTTTATCTCAATCTTTACTGTAGGGAGCCACGTTGATGGTTCAGAATTTATTGGAACATAATTATGATGCTCCCTAAGCGTATTATAGCAATCTTTTAAGCTAGTAGTGCTAGTCTCAAGAGTGTTTAGTCTAGCAAATATTCTTGCAAAAGAAATATCAGTTTGACTAGGCAAGTTGTAAGTGAGGATCAATTTCTTTATATCATTAATAGCATCATCCTCATTACATTGGAGGAAATCTCCTCCCACAACAGCATCTAAAGCATATCTATAGCAAAGAGCAATTCCAAGGTAAAAAAATACTAAGGAACAAGCTTTGAGTCATTTTGGGCTCAGGTTTTTCATGTAGATCAGAGATTCTAGACCAAGCTTCCTTGAAACTCTCTTAAATTCCTTGTTTAAAAGTGAAAATCATTTCCTCGGGTGACATAGTGACTGGAGCAAGGCTAGACATAATAGCAACTCAAGATAGGAACTAATTTTTTTGTGTTTTTGAATAAGAAAGCAAACTAGTAAAACTATTTTTTGTGTGTTTTTGATAAAGAAACAAGCTAACAAAGCAAAAGAAACTAACCAAAACAAAAATAACAAAGTAAAGAGATTGTTTATGAGGGACTCCCCTTGTGAAGATGTCCTTGACTCCCCGGCAACGGCACCAGAAAAATGCTTGATGGCTCGGTGTTGATGTAGAGCTCGTTGGGAACCCCAAGAGGAAGGTATGATGAGCACAGCAGAAAGTTTCCCTCAGTTATGAAACCAAGGTTTAATCGAACCAGTAGGAGCAAGGAAACACCCCAAAGGTGTTACTAGCTGAGCCTTGGCAGGGCGCACTACCGGTGCTAGTAGCAACGTGGAGACCTGCACAACACAACGACAAAACTTTGTCCCCAACTTGCGATGAGGTTGTCAATCTCACCGTGTTTTGCTGAAAACAAGGGATTAAACATATCGAATGGAAAGAAGTAATAGTTTGCAGAAAGTAAACACAAAGCAGTAAACAGTTTGTAGATTGTATGTAAAAGAAAAGAACTGGGATCCATAATTCACTAGAGGTGGCTCTCCTTAAGATAGATAACATGCTGGGTGAACAAATTATAGCGGGGCAATTGACAAACATCGAGAAAACATACAAGCATATACTAATCATCTTGACTCCTTTGAGACTTGATTGGGCATTACAACATTATACATAAACCGCCATCCAACTACATCTATGACTAATAATCCACCTTCAGGTTATCATCCGAACCCCCTCCAGTATTAAGTTGCAAGCAACAGATTATTCCTTTACGAATTGCGTGTAAAGTAAACAATATGATTGTTCTATGAACAAAGGATTGTTGTTTTCTCCCTAGTAGCAACAGCACATCTAGTACCTTAGAGATTTCTGTCACTTCCCCAGATTACCAGAGGCATGAACCCACTGTCGAGCATAAATACTAACTCTTGGAGTTGCTAGCATCTACTTGGCCAAGATAGCTACTAACAACGGAAAGCATGCAACATCACAAATAACAAAGACATGATAGAATCAATAATCAATCTGAAATAGCATCTCAATATCCATCGGATCCCCGCAAAACACAAAATGCAGAATTACAAATAGATGATCTTGATCATGAATGGAGCTCACAAGATCTAAACATGAAAGCACAAAGGAGGAGAACCAGCCATCTAGATACTACATGGATCCGTAGTCCAAGGATGAACTACTCACGCATCACACCAGAGCTTGCATGGTGATGAAGAAGGCCTCTAGGGTGAATTCCCCTCACCGGCAGGGTGCCGGGAAGAGCTTCAGATCCATCTTGATGTAGGGATGGAGATGACGGCGGCTACAGACTTGGATTTTAGATCGGGTGCTTAGGGTTTTCGTCCAGAGGGCATCTTATAGGCGGAAGGAGAGGCCGAGGGGGTGCCTGGGCTGGCCACACCACCCCCTGGTGTGGCCAGGCCTGGCCCGCACGGTCAGGTGGTGTGGTGGCCCCCTGGTTCCTCTCTGTCTCGTATTCTGGCATCTGATGACTTCCGGAAAAATAGGCACTTTGGCTTTTGTCCCGTCCAATTCTGAGAATATTCATTTTTTGACTTTCCTGGAACCAAAAACAGCAGAAAACAGGCAGCTGGCACTGTGGCTCTTGTTAATAGGTTAGTCTAAGAAATCATATGAAAAGTACTCCAAAGTTGGAACAAAACACAAGAAAGTGGATAAAACCAAGCATGGAACATAAAAAATTATAGATACATTTGCAATGTATTAGACACGCTCCAGAAATGGCAGGCGTGGCTGATGCGAGCAATGACGACAACAAACTGGCAATCCCTTTCCCGGCCGGGTGCGGCAGCCGGTCAAGTAGATCACCGCTCACACCCTTTTGGTGGGCCCATCGGCTCCGTAGCCGGTAAACTCCAGCCAGGAAACAACAAAGAATCTCAAGCCGATACAAGACAAAGACTACAAGACAAAAGAAAACAACAAAGCATTTGCACCATCAATCATTTCAATTGAGCATGCAAGAACTTCTCCACGGGGCCAAGTCCTAACGCGCTCGGGGACTAGTGTCGGGGGGATAACCCCCGGGTAGGCCAAGACAGGACCAACCGGCCGGCTCCAAGGAGCTCATGCCGTCTGGACCTAGATCAAGGAACCACAGCTGTGTGGAATCCCCTACCCGGTCCGCATCCAAGTTTCCCCGGCTGGCTCGTCTAGCCGGGTAGCCCGAAGAACCGGCTAGGAGGCCGCTCCTAGCCGGCCACCTCAGATCTGCTAGCGGTAGTACGGTGGGAATGACGCTCCTTGCTAAGCGCACCTTTGACCAGACAGGCTGGCTAGCCTGGCCGGCGCTACCGCACGACTGTGCCAAATCTGGAGGCTGACGAGCAAAGCAAGGGCTTACGAGGAAAGCTCCAACTTACGCATAAAGAGCCGGCTGACGAGTAAATCAGGGGCGCTAGACACTGTAGCATTGTCCTTCCCTGTACAGGAGGCTTGACTGGACCTAGGCCTATCATTTGGCCCTGTCCAGCCGGCCCACTTTATAAGGCCCAAATCCAAACAGTAAACCCTCGAACCCATCTTGTAAACTGCTTCCTCAACAAGTATATAAGGGGGGTAGTGTTAGGGTTCTAGGTAGATAATTACAAGTTAGAAGTTCTCCACATTGGACAAGTGGAGTAGATCCTTCTTCTCCTTCTAGCAAGGAGTAGCCAGGAAAACAGCTCGAGGAGCATCTGTATTGGGCATTCGTCCCTTTGATAGTAGATCCTTGCAGGAGTAGGAGCTTTACCTCACCGAGAGGGCTCCGAACCTGGGTACATCGCTGTGTTTGCAGTATTTGTGCCCAACCCGTTGCGAGTAACCACCGATAGCATCCTGATTGTCCCCTTCAAGCTATCCCCGATGGTACTGTCGTGTTCCACACCATGACAGGTCATGATCTATTTTGAGTTTATCCAGCTCTGCATGCAGGTCAACGTTCTCCACCTCCAAAACCTTATAATCTTCAGCTTGTTCAATCATTTTGCAGGATTGTTTCACAAGTTCTAGGAAAGCAAGACATAAAAGCCAGATAAATATTTAGCTAACAGATCAAAAAACAGATTATGAAAATGAGGCCTAAAATGTTTACCTTCAGCTTCATCCTTTACAATTTTCAGTTGCGCATTTTCAAGTCGGACAGCTCTGACCTCTCTCCACTTGTTGCAAATATTCTTCAACAATTCTTGGTTATAAGAATTAACTTTCTGTAAGTTAGACTCGTAACCAAAGTTAGAAGTCTACTAAGACTCGGGCTAATATTTTAACTAAGGTAATATCAGCATGAGCCTTCGGGGGCTATACTAGTTCATTCCTTGGCATCCTATAAAAGCATAAATTTGGATTCCTATCCATCTTTATGCTTGGGGGCTAGAGGATATGATATGAAATGCAATAAAAGAAGAGTCGTATTATGACTTACATAATGCTCATGAGTCAATTTGTTGAGTCTCATGTGCACCTTAGTGGAAATCTTCTCAGCAAGAGTTAGAGGAATCACTGGTTGTGGTGGGCCACACCAGCCTTCAACTTCTCGTTGCTGAGACGAACTTGGTCAAGAAGACCGACAAGTCTGACATCTTCGGCTTCTTGCGCCTCCTCCTCCGATATGATATTCTGGGTCTCCAGACAATGGAGAACCACCTTATGGATCTCTTCTGCCCTCTTCCGAGTAAGGCCAAGTTTGGCAATACCCGGATTCTGCAGAAGGTTGTCCGTGATGATCTTAGTTGAGGGATTATTACCCTTTGAGGGTTCACCCTTATCAAGTTCCAAGTCACCCACGGTGATGTCGGTTTGCGAACCAAGGTTCGCTCGCTCTGGAGAATGAGCTGAAACATCTTCAACGCACGAAGAGGAAGTACCCTCTAGTGTTGATGATGGCTTTAGGATAGGAGTCGGAGGCAGGGCAGCAGGTGATGCCAGAATCAACTTCTGCAGGCGTAGAGTCTTCCCCGCTTTCCTTTTGCCTTACCATTGGCAATCGTTTTAGCCCTAGATGGTAATATAGTAAGATCTTTACAACCTTGTGATACTCGAAACCTTGTGAAGAAGTTTACCTCTTTACAACAGGCACATTTTGAGTGCCCACGGAGACAACTTGAGCTTTGCCCTTCCGAGTAAGTGCCTCTAGTAGAACTTCAAGATCTGCATCCTCCTGAGGAACCAGATCATCAGGAGGATATCCCTCGAGAGGAGGAAGCTCTAACCCGGGGAGGTTAGCAAGATGAAAGAGACATTATCTCAGTATTGCAAGACAACAACAAAGTATAGCTGAGCAAATAAATGAGTATGAAGGAAACAGCCAAAAAACTTATTGGTGTTAAAGGTTCATCAGTAGTATACATATCTAGAGAGAGATCTGGAATTTTCCTCTCAACCCGCTCCTTGATCAACCATTTGATCCAGGAATCATATTCTTTGTCTGGGATTGAGAGCGAGTTGATCCTGAGGCTGTCCTTTTGCTCTTGGTAATCGTGTGCATAATCCGGTCACCCTGGTACTAGAGGGGCTGAATCCGGTGTGCCAACCAACAGTGGATCAAGTCATATCCCTTCAAACCCTTGTGCTTCATCAGATATTTTATCCGTGTAACACCTCAAAAATATAAAAGGGGAAATATCAATTCCCAAGCATCCAAAATTTGGGTTAACAAAAGCTTTTAATATTAAACACTATATGAATGCATGTGTGTTTGCTAATGATGTATGAGTGCATGTTATGCCATGTTTGATTGTTATATATGTTGAGAATTAGATTAAGGATCAAAACAATACAATCTAGGTCAAGGCCAAACAAAATCAAATCAAAAGAAAATCAAATATTAAGGCATATGATCTAATGCTCATTTTTGCCAAAGTTAACACCTAGCCCACTTTGGGCATCTCTATTAAATGATTTCCAACAGAAACAATTCTATTTCTTTTCTCACCTTGCTAGACCAAGTGACAATGAACACAAGTGAACTTTCAAAACTCACCAGAACCTATTCAAATCCATTTGAGGGACATTTCAAAACTGAATCTAGTGTATGCATCTAGATAGTCATTCTTCAAAAACCAACCAAACCTTCTCCACTTGACCAATCCTAGCAACCAGAGACACTCAAGCATATGACCAACACACCCACCAAAAAGAATATGAAAATTGAAATGTTTAGTTCATGTGGCCATTTGATCGAGCACTTAGTGAGCACAGTATGACACTACCCCCTATTTACTGTTTGAATCAATCTAGTGATCACCATTGTACTCATTTGAGCCTCTCTCACTCGCCCACGATCACTCCCAGTACTAGCCCGTACAGCTAGCACCGCTCACTCGACCAAATGACTAGTGCCAGCTCGTACCCGAGCGTGCCATGTCGGCCGGACATGGACACGATGCCACAAGCCTCGCTGCCCTCTCCCACGACCACTAGCAGCTAGGAATCACCTCACCCCACCCCCAGTCCACGCCTCGGCCAACGACAACCAATGGAGATGCCAGCGCAGCAGCGCCCATTTATCTCTCTACCATGCCGAGCGCACGCCAGAGCGCCGAGCCGCCCCACGCAGCCACGCCGCGCCTCGCTCTCTCCTTGCTAAATGCATTCGCCGTATCGCCAGCGACCTCCCAGACATGACCGTTTGACGCCACGTGCCCCGTGACCACCGTGGTACCTGAGTAGAGCTAATATTAAAATAATGCTATATAGGCATTTCTAGTCATATTAATTCTATTAAAAAGCAATATTCAACTTTGTAATATATGCCAACCCCTTTAAATCACATTCCCAAGTATTGGAATATGTGGTCATGACATGTGTCAACATGATCCCATAATATTAAATCTTATGTATTTTTCAATGAGTAGAAATTGCATTTCCAAAATAAGATAAATAAGAATATGTCAATATTTCATGTGATGATTGAGATGATGCTAGATCATCTAGTGTGAGCTGTTGTGTGCTAAATAGAAGTAGCTAAGTATTGTTTGGTGATTGTGTACCTCGTATTTACTTATAGACGCTAGTACCGACCCGGGCTACGAGGAGGAGGAGTACTACTACGAAGAAGAAGAGAACTTCAACAACTGCACCAACAAAGGCGATCCATCCATGCAAGCTAACCGATGCAAGATGCACTATGCATGCTTGGTTATGAAACCTTGATTATACCAATCCCAAGTTTTGCTTGCAAGCTTTATTCTTTTACCTTTACCAAAGTTTCTTAAATTGTTAATGAATTGTGATTAGTCTAAAAATAGGATAGATGCCATCAAGAGCATAGAACTAGTCTTGGCAAGTTACACAGGATTAGCACCCCTCAATAGTGATACCCTCATTGATAGTTGCTAATGATAAATTAAAATTAATCACTTTAGATGGGAACACTTGGAGAAAAGGATTATGAAAACCTTGGAATGATCAGTCATTCTATTGAAATGTTTTGACATGTGTTATGAAACACAATGATTTGAAGATGATACTGAATGAGGCATATGCCTTGACTAGGATAAAAACTGATGGTTGGGTTCGGATGCGATACCATTCCAACTTTATCGTACAACCACAATACCTGAGTTGGGTAGGGCTAACTGGAAGTTTATATGTCTTAGTATGGGTTCCCTCGCAGAAAGAGGTTGAGCTGAGGCTACCTCGTGAATATGAATGTCCACCTATGCAGTTCCCGGGATGGCAGATGGCCATGGCTGGGAGGCCAAGCTCATAGGGGAGGTGCCTATACTAGGGTGTGTAATTGAAAGGTTAGGATTGATTATCTGCATACCAAGTATGATGATTTAGGGTTACCCCTGAAAGATGTATCGAATTTTGTGGTGAAAGTGTACCACCTCCGTAGAGTGTCAAAATATTCGAATAGCCGTGTCCATGGTCATGGACAGTTGGAGTGGCCATACTGTTCCGTTGTCAGATGTTTCCTAAATGACTAGTGACTTGAAATATGACTTTGACTTGACCACAAAAGGGTTGTGGAAATGAAAACTAGGTTCCCACTTGAGTAATCTAGATAACTAAAATAGGCTTCACTACTAAGTACTTCCGAAATATAACTAGCTTATTGCAAACAAGCCTAGAGCTTAGGGTTCCTACTAGAATTGTCTTACTTACATTAGTGATACTTTGCGAGTACTTTAAAAGTACTCATGGCTTTGTCCCTGGCTATTCCCATGGCCATACTATGAAGAGGACTATCCGTAGGACGGACAGCAGGAGGTCTACGATAACTAGGATCATCTCCCATCATCAGCATTGCCTGTGACAATGAAGATGGAGTCTACTATGTTTATTTCCGCTGCTTTGATGTGTATTAAGACTTGATCATGAGATCAACTATGTGTAAGACTATTATGGTTTGTAATGGATGATGTACGGTGCTACCAATTTTGTAATGTCTCGCAAAAATGGTATTCCTGGGATTGCAATGTACGGCATAACTGGCATCTGGACTTAAAAATCCGGGTGTTCACAATCCGCCTCTTGGCGAGAATTACATCATCAGAAATAGCTAGAGCATCCACATCCCAGGACCCTTGGGGCATGGCGGCACCATCGACAAAAGCCGGCAAAGAAGATTATTTTTCAGGAGCTGGTTTGTATTTATGGTAAAAGAACCTGGTTGGCCATTTCTTCACCGACTCGCTAGCTTTAATCTTGGGGTAGAATCGATCTCTCCTAAGAGTCGGGCTAAGAGTCCCGATAATGTAGGGATTACCGGAAGTGATGGAATTTCTCTGGGTACCGAAGTAGTACCGGAACAAGATAAGACTCAGTTATATTCCGAGATAACACTCACACAAGGAAGATTAAGCACTAAGCTCTAGAATCGTGTTTTAGGGGAAGTTGTTGTAACTACCTCGGTGAATTACGCTCTTAGTTACAAGCCTGGATGAGCGGAAATGGTTAAAATAGTACGGTGGGGCCAAATTCCACTCACAGGTAGACCTTTCGGCCGTCCTAACCATTTCCAAACATCGGGACAAGAACGAGCGACGTAATCGGCAGGCGAAGGGATCAACTACATACACAAATGAGTATGTATGCAAGCCACATACAACAGTCCTCAGAGCCATTCCATATAAAAGAAATAGAAATATTGCAACGCCATACGGCAAGATCCAAATATCCTAGATAGATATAATAGTTTAGGATATCTCCTCATACATCAAACATCAGAGAATCAGGCGGAAGCAGAAAACAAGATCCGAGTACGGATAAGAAGCAAATCGGCATAAGATGCCCCATAAATAAACACATCCCGCCATAGATCTCACGGATCCCCGTTCCCGGAATCTCTACACCGAGTGATCGTTGCCAACATCGTCCGTCTCCTCCACCCAGTATCCATCTTGCGAGTATACATGTTCATCTGAATCAAACAATTTATCGTGTTAGACCCTAGGGGTACTCAGCAAGTCTTTATGCCTCTAAAGGGGACACAACCTGGGGTGACGCAATTGCAGCAAAATATAATCCCTAACAATTCTATAGATACTCGCTAACCATCCGCCTAACCAAAGATAGACGGATGTCCGTGAATTATTAACAACAGTTATATTAACAGATCCATCCTCCTCCTCGCTTACCAACGAGGAAGCGGGCGAACAGCCCCCATCCGTTGGCAGTTTTATTATCCATTCCATGAGTGTTGCACTATTTACTAGTCAGGTAGTTAGTCAAATTAAAAGAGGTACTTTAGTTATACTTGTCTATGATCGAGAAACTGTGCTCCAAGTCGTCCATAACCGCGGACACGGCTTTCAGAAAGATTTACCCTACAGGGGTGCACAAATAGCAACACACACTCGATCAACCTCCGAAAAACCAAATCAAAACCCAACGAGGCATTCACGATAAAGCGATCACAGGATTCAGAAATGTTTCAGGGGGACACCCCACTAAGCTACCCGCAACGAAGTTGGCCGGCTCCGGAACGGACCCAGGGTTTGTGTGGACGGCGGTAAACGACTGGGCACCCGAAAATGTGACTGGGCTTGTCGATACAGCGAAAACGTGTCACGGTCCTAAACAGTACACGTGCTCCACGCACAATCTTAAATAAAGCAGTAAAGCATGGCATAAGTACAGGATAGTAATAAAGTCCCAAACTACTTTGTGGCCCCAAGAAATAAGAATGAATCAAGCTCTGGCTCAGGGAGGTCCACAAGGCCTCCCGGATGTGGATAGTGCGAATAGTCAAGGAACAGGAATCAAGTACTCGGGGTCCTACGGGACACAAGTGAGCATGAAGAACCAAATAGCAGATATTGCTCACCGGTGCCACTTTCATTAGTTATCCCATTACTACTCAGGTTAAGTTGTTTAGGTACCTCGTTATCCATGAGACACTCACATACCCTACACATGTTGTTCTACGACCCGCATGGCTTAAACAACTCCTGTAGTAATGGCTCATGGGATGGAGGAACAAGCTTCGGTGGGGTTTAAAAGTAAAGGCTATGCAGTACTTGGGATTCAGTTTAATGCAATCGCGACTCAATGATGCAAGAATAAGAGAGAGGCAATATGTACTATATGTATGCAAGCATGTGGTAGTGCTTGCCTGGCAGCTCAGTTGAAGTGAGAGAAGGATCTGGGTAGTGCTCCTGGGATTCCTGATATATCCCCTGCTAAGTGTCTATTCGAAGAAGAACCAAACAAACAAGGGCCAACATAAATAGAGTGCACAAGCATATGAATTATAATGCGACAAGCGAACAATCATGCCATGATGAATGATGCACAATTTGCATGGCAATAATGTAGCATGGCATGGGTGAGGTGGGGAGTACAAGAATAAAGCATTTTATTGAGTTTTAGTCACATTTTATACTCAAATAAGTTGCTGTATACTTTATATTTATATGATGCATGCTGCAATTCAGAACATGGAATGCATGGATAGAACGGGCTCGTTGCGCTGATCGATTTAGACATATTATTTGTCAAATTTGGAGTTATAAAACAAAAGTTATTAATTAATTAAGATAAAGGGCATTTTATTGTAATTTTAATTATCTCGAAAATTTTAAGTGCTCAAACAATATTTTGAAAGGCATATTTGAAATCCTCACATTTTTCTAATTCCAAAACATATATTACATGTTGGCTTTGGATTTACATTTTAAAAGATATTTAAAACAGATTCAAATTTGAATTTAAACAATTTCTGAAAAGGTTTAATTAAAACAGACACAGGGCAGACTTTTGTTACCCAGCTCGTCCCGGCCATAGCCACTGACGGGTGGGCCAGCTGCTGGCGGGGCACATGCGCATGGAAAAACTTTTGCTACCGCGGCTCCACCTAGCCCGTGCGACTGCGAGGTGGGACCAACCGGCTGAGGCCCACGTGACAGTGAATGAACTCGCAAAGGCTGGCAGGTGGGACCGAGCTGGAGCGCGGATTAAGATAATAAGAGGCTGGGGGGTTTTCTGGAAGAAGGCCACGGCGGCTGACAGGTGGGGCTAGCGAGGAGAGCGGGTTGAGCAGATAAAAAGCTAGGGGGTTTTTCTGCAAAACGCGCGGCGGCACTGTGCTTCTGTTTCCCCTGAACTATCTGACGGAAAACAACACGCGGCACAGCGAGATGGGGTCGAACTCGCGACCTGGCGTGCGCGGGCGGCGGCGGCTACCGCTGGGCTGGGGAGGGGTTGTTGTCTAGGAGTAGCTGCGCGACTAAGTGGGGTTCTAGACGGCGCGGGCACATGCAGACACAGCGAGCAGCGGCGCACTAAGGGCGTTTGGCGCAACGCCTGGCGCGGCCAGGGCTTTACGGTGGAGCAGATGTTGTCTAGGAGGGAGAGGGACTCACCGCAGAGTGGTCGATGGTGGTGGTACGGCCGGAGGCGCAACGGATCGTTGACGAGGCTGGCGAGCCGAGAGACTAGGGTTTCAGCAGGGCGTCGATGTACGGGCGGTGCTGGCGCTCCTCAGCCATGATGACGCGTCCAGGGCGAAGAAGAGAGGCCCCCTTGGTCTTCCAGGCCACCTCCACGACGCGCACGCCGGCCGGAGCGACGAGACGCAGGGGTAGACGTCGATGACTGGCGGCGAGATCTGGCGACGGTGAAGAGAGAGGGGAGGCGCGGCAGGGCTCGGGGTGGATCTGGGAGAGGCGTGGGAGCCGTGAAGAAGGAGGAAAGTGAGGGGGAGGGAAGAGGGGCGTGTGGGCGCGGGATAGATGGAAAAGTGGCTTCGGCCCTTTTCTTTTCTCCTCGATCACGTGGTCGAGCTGGGGCTCGACCTGGGTAGCCAGGGCAGGGCAGGGTGAGGGGCTGCAGGTGGGGTCGGCGTGGAGTAGCAGCTGGGGACAGCATGGTAGGTAGAAAGAAAGAGAGAGGATAGAAGGGGGTAGCTCGGGTGAGCTCGGGTTAGGCTAGGGCATGGGCTAGGGTTTGGGTGGTAAGATGGGGTAGATCGGGTGTGGGTCAGGGAGAGAGGGCCAGCCTCGGCAGCGAGAGAGAGAGAGGTGAGGTGAGGTTTTGTCTGAGGGTGCATTAGAGCTAGGGTAAAGAGAGAATACTAGAGGTAGCTAGAAGGAAATAGAGAGGGGAGATTTAGGTCACATATATGATCATATGCAAGAGAAAAGATGAACAAGGTTAGGAGGAGAACAAAGAATGATCTAGGATTTGAGGGGCTTTGGTTGGACGCATGGTGTTGGTGGAGAGATAGAGTTATGAAAAAGCCTAAGGTTTTAGTGCCCATGACAAAGAGAGGAGGTCAAGATGTGAGGTTTAGGGTTTGAACATGATCCACCCACAAACCAAGGAAAAACCAAAGGAGATCAATTGGTGGTGATGGGGTTGCATGGCCCATGCAAAATATTAATTGCCATGTTTTATTTTGTGAAAACAATATAATGGTATGGCATTACACTTTTGCATCCCCAATAAGTGGAATAAGGCCAAGCAAAAGAATTTATAGAATTAGATCCCCCCACCCACATGAGCTAGAATAAAAATCAAAAGAAAAAGAATTACAAGCTCATGGGTCATTGGAATGGTGGAAGTATAAGGTGGTGACAAAGAAAGGTGATGGAGTTGAATAAAAGATATGCCCCCAACTCAACTTGGGCATTTAAACAATATATCAATAACCAAATACAATATCCAGAGGCAAATACAGTTAATAATGCATATGAGAGAAGAACCAAAAGAAGAAGGGTTTTATATGATGCTCAAATGCAAGGTGGCATGATGACATGAGCATGATATAATTATGATGCAACAATTGTATATAGGAAGTAGCCATTATATTATTAAACCATGTAGCATTACCATTGTTAGACAATTGGGATGCTACAACTCTCCCCCACTAAACAGGAATCTCGCCCCGAGATTCTAGGAAGAAGAAGAAGACTCAAAGAGGGTAGGATATTTGACATGGAGCTCATCTTCATGTTCCCAAGTGGCTTCATCAACTGAATGGTGCGACCACTGCACCTTGCAAAACTTGATGGAATTGTTGCGAGTCCTTCTTTCTGCGACTTCTAGAATTTTTATGGGGTGTTCTTGATAAGACAGGTCTTCTTGGAGATTGATAAGCTCATGATCGACGGTCCTGCCGGGATCCTTGAAGCACTTCTTGAGTTGAGAGATGTGGAAAACATCATGGACCTTGAGTTTTTCAGGAAGCTCAAGAGCATAAGCAACTTCTCCTGTTCTTCCACGAATTTTGAATGGACCGATGTATCTAGGAGCCAGCTTACCTTTGATACCAAAACGGTGCATGCCTCTCATGGGAGTGACACGAAGGTAAACGAGATCACCAGGGACATACTCCATGTCCGTGTGCTTTCTGTCATAATTGCTCTTTTGGCGACTTTGAGCAATCTTCAGATTTTCAAGAATGATGTGAACCTTCTCCTCTGCTTGAGTTACAATGTCGGGGCCAAACAATGTTCTTTCTCCTGCGCCCGACCAACCAATCGGAGTTCTACATTTGCGACCATAGAGAGCCTCAAATGGTGCCATCTTTAGACTTTTCTGGAAGCTGTTGTTGTAAGAGAATTCAGCATAAGGAAGACATTCTTCCCACTTCATGCCGAAAGAGATGACGCAAGCACGGAGCATATCTTCTAGAATCTGATTGATCCTTTCAACTTGTCCTTGCGACTGAGGATGGTAAGCGGTGCTGAAGTTCAATTTTGTCCCCAAAGCATTTTGGAAACTTCCCCAGAACTTGGAAGTGAAGATGTTTCCACGGTCTGAACTGATCTCAAGAGGAACCCCATACAGAGAGACAAGTCTGTTGATATATAGCTCAGCCAACTGAATTGCAGAAATTGTTTCCTTGACTGGAAAGAAGTGAGCCACTTTAGAAAGCCTGTCAATGAAAACAAAGATTGCATTGTTGCCCTTCTGCGACCTTGGAAAACCAGTGATGAAGTCCATCTCTACTTTCTCCCATTTCCATTCCGGGGGTTTGAATGGCTGTAGAAGACCAGAAGGTTTCTGATGGACAACTTTAACTCTGCGGCAGACATCACACTCCGAGACATACTTGGCACAATATCATTTCAATCCAGGCCACCAATATTGTGTTTTCAAGTCCATGTACATCTTTGTGCTGCCAGGGTGGATAGAAAGAACAGAATCATGCGCCTCCTTGAGAACTTGCTCTCTCAAACCCGGGTAGTTCGGAGAAAACATCCGGTGTTCAAATAAAAGCATGCCTTGGTCATCGACGTGGAAGGACTCATACTTCGGAAGCTGAATGTTGGAGATGATCTTTTTGGTGTACGGATCACCAAGTTGAATGGAGCGAACCTTTTCTTCCAAGAGAGGAGTTGCCAGAAGGTTCAGAAGATACCCTTGATCCACAATTTCAAGGTTGAGCTGACGGAATTCCTCGCACAAGAGAGGCTGTTGTTCTTCCACCATGAGGTTGCTGACATAAGCTTTGCGGTTGAGAGCATCGGCCATGACATTAGCTTTGCCCGAAGTGTAGTTGATGGTCAAATCAAAATCATTGATTGCTTCAATCCACCTCCTCTGACGAATGTTGAGATCAGGCTATGTGAAGATATACTTCAGACTCTTGTGATCAGAAAAGATTTCACAACGGTTGCCAAGCAAGTAGTGCCTCCATACTTTCAAAGCAAAGACAACTACTGCGAGCTCGAGGTCATGTGTAGGATAGTTGATCTCATGCGTCTTCAACTGTCGAGAGGCATAAGCAACAACTTGTTTTTCTTGCATAAGGACCGCACCCAATCCTTGCAAAGAGGCGTCACAGAATATCTGGAAAGGCTTTGATGTATCTGGAGGAATCAAGACTGGTGTGGAAGTGAGCTTCTCTTTGAGTGTTTCGAAGCTTGCTTGACATGCAGGAGTCCAAAGGTATTTCTTGCCTTTCTTGAGGAGATCGGTAAGAGGCTTCGCAATCTTCGAGAAGTTCTGCACGAAGCGACGGCAATAACTAGCCAAACCAAGGAAACTCTGGACTTCTTTGACATTTACAGGAGGAAGCCAGTCAACAATTGTCTTTACAGTTTCTGGGTTGACGGCAATGCCCTTGGCAGAGATGACGTGACCAAGATAGGTGACTTGAGGGAGCCAAAACTCACATTTGGAGAACTTTGCATACAGGCGGTTCTCACGAAGCTTGTCTAGGACACACCAAACGTGTTCTTCATGTTCTTCCTTTGACTTAGAATAGACTAGGATGTCATCCAGATAGACCACAACGAACTTATCAGGATACTCCATGAAAACCGAGTTCATAAGCCTCGAGAAGGTGGCAGGTGCGTTGGTGAGACTGAAAGACATGACCGTGTACTCATACAGGCCATAACGGGTGGTGAAAGCTGTTTTAGGAACATCTTCCTTGCGAATCTTGATTTGATGATAACCACTTCTCAAGTCAAGCTTAGAGAAAACCACAGCTCTAGCTAGCTGATCAAAGAGATCATTAATCCGCGGAAGGGGATATTTATTCTTGATGGTTTTAGCATTGAGAGCCCGATAGTCAACACAAAGTCTATTAGTCTTGTCTCACTTTTTCACAAATATGGTTGGGCTACCCCAAGAAGAAGTACTGTGCTAAATGAAACCCAACTTCTCTTGTTCATCAAGCTGACGTTTGAGTTCAGCCAACTCAGCAGGACCCATTTTATAAGGCCGCTTGGAGGTAGGAGCTGTTCCAGGTTCAAGCTCAATTACAAACTCAACCTCACGATCCGGAGGCATACCTGGCAACTCTTCAGGAAAGACATCTGGGAACTCACAGACCACCGGAACACTCTGAATAGCTTCCATAGCATCAGCATTCAGAGCCGCCAAAGAGAAAAGCTGAATAGCAGGAGTCAGACTTGGAGAATAGACTATATGGCCTTTAGGAATTTTCAGAGAAACCGAGCGTTCAGCACAATCAATCATAGCTGCATTTGCTGTCAACCAATCCATGCCCAAGATAACATCAATGTCAGAATTGCCCAGAATAATCAAGGAAGCCAGGAACGAAGAGCCACCAATCTCAATTTGATTGTCATGGCTGATATGAGCAGCCCTCATGTTTGAGCCAGGAGATTGTACCACCAGACGATGCAATAAGGGAACCATATCCAGATCATGCTCATGAGCAAACTTATGAGAAACAAAAGAATGCGAAGCACCAGAATCAAACAAAACTCATGCAGGGATTGAGTTAACGGGAAGCATACCCATCACAACTCCAGGTGCATGATCAGCTTGAGCGGCGTTGACACAGTTGGCACGAGCAACAGTAGACCCGGGCTTGGTGTTGATGTTGAGAGCCCGAGGTGGTGGTGCACGAACCATAGGAGAGCTTGCCGCAGGTCTTGGAGGTGGTGGAGGAAGAGCTTTCTTGTTCATTGGACAGTTCCAGTGTTGATGCCCAGTGTTTCCACAAGTGTAACAAGAACCAGGTGGACGTGGAGAAACGTAGCCAGGGACTCCGCCAGGCGCTCCAGGGTAGTTGTGGTTGTATCCCCTGGGATCAGCAGTGAGGAAGTTTGGTGGCCTTGCTGCGTAGCTTGAAGGTCTTGGTAGAGCCGGGAGCGACGGTGGGGTGTTAGGAACCCATACACGACGCTTAGAAGGAGTTGACATAGCTGAAGAGCTTGCTGCATGACGGTTGTGTTTCTTTGACTCCTCAAACACTTGCCTACTTGCTTCTTCCTGCAGAGCTGTATGTTGGAGTTCCAGAAAAGACGCCGGCCTTGCATGTGTGATTGCATATTTAATCGATGCATTGAGCCCTTGTCTGAACCTCTTTTGCTTCTTCTTGTCATCAGAGATCTCATCGCCACCATACCGAGAAAGATTCATGAAGTTTATGATATAGGTATTGACATTGTCATTGCCCTGCTTGAGGTTGAGAAACACTTCCTTCATCCTCTCCATGACAATTTCTGACAGATATTGCTCTTTGAAAGCTCCAGTGAACTGTTCCCAAGTAGGCTGAAAACTAGTGTAGTTTGCCTTGAGGTAATTCTCCCACCACAGAGCTGCATCTCCCTTCAGAAGGTGAGTGGCACACTTTAACCATTCTTGGTCAGGAACATCAGCAGTCGCCAGTAACCTTGACATCTCCCGCAACCAATCATCAGCATCAAGTGGTTGATCAGACACATCAAATTGGCGTGGGTTGAATTTCAGAAAGCTTTTGATGTCTCCTCGCTTGGGAGGTGGAGGTAGCGGAACAAACTCATTCCTCCTGACACTTTCTTCAAATCGCTGCCGGTTCTGCTGCATTTCGGCCAAGGCATTGGCGATGCTTGACAACGCAGCCCCCAGTTCAGGTTGTATGTCCTCCTCAGAACAGCGTGGTGGTGCCATCCTGTGATTGATATAAAACACAAGTTAGTACCATAATGGAGAATAATAATAATCCAAAATAGTACCAACATGGAATTAACCAAGATTTAAAGGATACAATTTACTAAGATGATATTAAAATATCAACAAAGTTCAAAGCACCTTGAAGATATTAAGCATATCGCACACGATTGAACAAGGAGTGTGGTACACAACTAACAAAGAAAAAAATTCCGCAAATTTCGGCATTAAAATACCACTATATGTGCAAAACCACTTAACGAATCAAGATTAGTAACTCTACCAATTCAATATACAAGAGCGAATGAGAAAAGTAGTGGTATGGTCGCGACTCCATCCCGCACTTAAATCATTACTCCACACATGAATAAGCAAAACACATATCCCAATACCTTCATGTTAAGATGAACCTAAAGATTAGTAACTACGGAAACAAACACCCCAAACAAGATAACATCGGATAACAAAGAGTAAGACAGATCGCGTCGGTATACAACAAATCAGATAGATCGCGTCGGTTTGCAAAAGCCTGTCGGTATGGAATGTACCAACAGTTGATAACCAAAAGGGAGATAAAGATAACATGTTGGATGCAATAGATAGACAAGGAATTCACACACATGCACACACACACACACACAACCTATGGTACTACGGAACCCAGAACACGTGAATCCTAGTTTGAATTTTAGAAGAGGATTGAAAACGTTACACTTCCTTACTAGAAAAGGGTGGGTGGGTGGGTAAGAAGAAAAGTGGAAGCAGTCCTACTCTCACGTTTTGTTTTTCTTAGTATACATAACTACCAAAAATATTTGCTAGACTGACAATGACCATTTGGCTGAGACCCTGAAGGGCGGGATGGCTCTGATACCAATTGTAACTACCTCGGTGAATTACGCTCTTAGTTACAAGCCTGGATGAGCGGAAATGGTTAAAATAGTACGGTGGGGCCAAATGCCACTCACAGGTAGACCTTTCGGCCGTCCTAACCATTTCCAAACATCGGGACAAGAACGAGCGGCATAATCGGCAGGCGAAGGGATCAACTACATACACATATGAGTATGTATGCAAGCCACATACAACAGTCCTCAGAGCCATTCCATCTAAAAGAAATAGAAATATTGCAACGCCATATGGCAAGATCCAAATATCCTAGATAGATATAATAGTTTAGGATATCTCCTCATACATCAAACATCAGAGTATCAGGCGGAAGCAGAAAACAAGATTCGAGTACGGATAAGAAGCAAATCGGCATAAGATGCCCCATAAATAAACACATCCCGCCCACAGATCTCACGGATCCCCGTTCCCGGAATCTCTACACCGAGTGATCGTTGCCAACATCGTCCGTCTCCTCAACCCAGTATCCATCTTGCGAGTATACCTGTTCATCTGAATCAAACAATTTATCGTGTGAGACCCTAGGGGTACTCAGCAAGTCTTTATGCCTCTAAAGGGGACACAACCTGGGGTGACGCAATTGCAGCAAAAGATAATCCCTAACAATTCTATAGATACTCGCTAACCATCCGCCTAACCAAAGATAGACGGATGTCCGTGAATTAATAACAATAGTTATAACAGTAATATTAACAGATCCATCCTCGTCCTCGCTTACCAACGAGGAAGCGGACGAACAACCCCCATTCGTTGGCAGTTTTATTATCCACTCCATGAGTGTTGCACTATTTACTAGTCAGGTACTTAGTCAAATTAAAAGCGGTACTTTAGTTATACTTGTCTATGATCGAGAAACTGTGCTCCAAGTCGTCCATAACCGCGGACACGGCTTTCAGAAAGATTTACCCTACAGGGGTGCACAAATAGCAACACACACTCGATCAACCTCCGAAAAACCAAATCAAAACCCAACGAGGCATTCACGATAAAGCGATCACAGGATTCAGAAATGTTTCAGGGGGACACCCCACTAAGCTACCCGCAACGAAGTTGGCCGGCTCCAGAACGGACCCAGGGTTTGTGTGGACGGCGGTAAACGACTGGGCACCCGAAAATGTGACTGGGCTTGTCGATACAGCAAAAACGTGTCACGGTCCTAAACAGTACAGGTGCTCCACGCACAATCTTAAATAAAGCAGTAAAGCATGGCATAAGTACAGGATAGTAATAAAGCCCCAAACTACTTTGTGGCCCCAAGAAATAAGAATGAATCAAGCTCTGGCTCAGGGGGTCCATAAGGCCTCCCGGATGTGGATAGTGCGAATAGTCAAGGAACAGGAATCAAGTACTCGGGGTCCTACGAGACACAAGTGAGCATGAAGAACCAAATAGCAGATATTGCTCACCCGTGCCACTTTCATTAGTTATCCCATTACTACTCAGGTTAAGTTATTTAGGTACCTCGTTATCCATCAGACACTCACATACCCTACACATGCTGTCCTACGACCCGCATGGCTCAAACAACTCCTGTAGTAATGGCTCATG
This sequence comes from Avena sativa, assembly GCA_916181665.1. Lineage (NCBI taxonomy): Eukaryota > Viridiplantae > Streptophyta > Magnoliopsida > Poales > Poaceae > Avena > Avena sativa. The sequence goes on from OV702286.1 coordinate 225,073,220, forward strand.
GGATGGAGGAACAAGCTTCGGTGGGGTTTAAAAGTAAAGGCTATGCAGTACTTGGGATTCAGTTTAATGCAATCGTGACTCAATGATGCAAGAATAAGAGAGAGGCAATAGGTACTATATGTATGCAAGCATGTGGTAGTTCTTGCCTGGCAGCTCAGTTGAAGCGAGAGAAGGATCTGGGTAGTGCTCCTGGGATTCCTGATATATCCCCTGCTTAGCGTCTATTCAAAGAAGAACCAAACAAACAAGGGCCAACATAAATAGAGTGCACAAGCATATGAATTATAATGCGACAAGCGAACAATCATGCCATGATGAATGATGCACAATTTGCATGGCAATAATGTAGCATGGCATGGGTGAGGTGGGCAGTACAAGAATAAAGCATTTTATTGAGTTTTACCCACATTTTATACTCAAATAAGTTGCTGTATACTTTATATTTATATGATGCATGCTGCAATTCAGAACATGGAATGCATGGATAGAACGGGCTCGTCGCGCTGATCGATTTAGACATATTATTTGTCAAATTTGTAGTTATAAAACAAAAGTTATTAATTAATTAAGATAAAGGGCATTTTATTGTAATTTTAATTATCTCGAAATTTTTAAGTGCTCAAACAATATTTTGAAAGGCATATTTGAAATCCTCACATTTTTCTGATTCCAAAACATATATTACATGTTGGTTTTGGATTTACATTTTAAAAGATATTTAAAACAGATTCAAATTTGAATTTAAATAATTTCTGAAAAGGTTTAATTAAAACAGACACAGGGCAGACTTTTGTTACCCAGCTCGTCCCGGCCATAGCCACTGACGGGTGGGCCAGCTGCTGGCGGGGCACATGCGCGCGGAAAAACTTTTGCTACCGCGGCTCCACCTAGCCTGTGCGACTGCGAGGTGGGATCAACCGGCTGAGGCCCACGTGACAGTGAACGAACTCGCAGAGGCTGGCAGGTGGGACCGAGCTGGAGCACGGGTTAAGATAATAAGAGGCTGGGGGTTTTCTGGAAGAAGGCCACGACGGCTGACAGGTGGGGCTAGCGAGGAGAGCGGGTTGAGCAGATAAAAAGCTAGGGTGGTTTTCTGCAAAATGCGCGGCGGCACTGTGCTTCTGTTTCCCCTGAACTATCTGACGGAAAACAACACGCGGCGCAGCGAGATGGGGTCGAACTCGTGACCTGGCGTGCGTGGGCGGCGGCGGCTACCGCTGGGCTGGGGAGGGGTTGTTGTTTGTGAGTAGCTGTGCGGCTACGTGAGGTTCTAGACGGCGCGGGCACGTGCAGACACAGCGAACGGCGGCACACTGAGGGCGTTTGGCGCAATGCCTGGCGTGGCCAGGGCTTTACGGCGGAGCGGATGTTGTCTAGGAGGGAGAGGGACTCACCGCGGAGTGGTCGGTGGTGGTGGTACGGCTGGAGGCGCAACGGATTGTTGACGAGGCTGGCGAGCCGGGAGACTAGGGTTTCAGCAGGGCATCGACGTACTGGCGATGCTGGCACTCCTCCTCCACGATGACGCGTCCAGCGCGAAGCAGAGAGGTCCCCTTGGTCTTCTAGGCCACCTCCACGACGCGCACGCCGGCTGGAGCGACGAGACGCAGGGGTAGACGTCGGTGACTGGCGGCGACATCTGGCGATGGTGAAGAGAGAGGGGAGGCGCGGTAGGGCTTGGGGTGGATCTTGGAGAGGCGGGGGAGCCGTGAAGAAGGAGGAAAGCGAGGGGGAGGGAAGAGGGGCGTGTGGGAGCGGGGTAGATGGAAAAGTGGCTTCGGCCCCTTTCTATTCTCCTCGATCACGTGGTCGAGCAAGGGCTCGACCTGGGTAGCCAGGGCAGGGCAGGGTGAGGGGCTGCAGGTGGGGTCGGCGTGGAGTAGCAGCTGGGGCCAGCATGGCAGGTAGAAAGAAAGAGAGAGGAGAGAAGGGGGTAGCTCGGGTGAGCTCGGGTTAGGCTAGGGCATGGTCTAGGGTTTGGGTGGTAAGATGGGGTAGATGGGGTGTGGGTCAGGGAGAGAGGGCCAGCCTCGGCAGCGAGAGAGAGAGGTGAGGTGAGGTTTTGTGTGAGGGTGGATTAGAGCAAGGGTAAGAAGAGAGGACTAGAGGTAGCTATAAGGAAAGAGAGAGGGGAGATTTAGGTCACATATATGATCATATGCAAGAGAAAAGATGAACAAGGTTAGGAGGAGAACAAAGAATGAGCTAGGATTTGAGGGGCTTTGGTTGGACACATGGTGTTGGTGGAGAGATAGAGTTATGAAAAAGCCTAGGGTTTTAGTGCCCATGACAAAGAGAGGAGGTCAAGATGTGAGGTTTAGGGTTTGAACATGATCCACCCACAAACCAAGGAAAAACCAAAGGAGATCAATTGGTGGTGATGGGGTTGCATGGCCCATGCAAAATATTAATTGCCATGTTTTATTTTGTGAAAACAATATAATGGTATGGCATTATACTTTTGCATCCCCAAGAAGTGTAATAAGGCCAAGCAAAAGAATTTATAGAATTAGATCCACCCCACCCACATGAGCTAGAATAAAAATCAAAAGAAAAAGAATTACAAGCTCATGGGTCATTGGAATGGTGGAAGTATAAGGTGGTGACAAAGAAAGGTGATGGATTTGAATAAAAGATATGCCCCCAACTCAACTTGGGCATTTAAACAATATATCCATAACCAAATACAATATCCAGAGGCAAATACAGTTAATAATGCATACGAGAGAAGAACCAAAAGAAGAAGGGTTTTATATGGTGCTCAAATGCAAGGTGGCATGATGACATGAGCATGATATAATTATGATGCAACAATTGTATATAGGAAGTAGCCATTATATTATTAAACCATGTAGCATTACCATTGCTAGACATTTGGGATGCTATAGTTGTGGAGTTGAACTCTATAGTAATCTATGACCTTAGAGAAGAACTCTGAGGGAGGAAAGCTCAAACCTCTGTCAAGGTGAGTGCCGAAGTGAACCCTCTCGTCGGTGCGATGAGTGGGGATGACCTCGTCAATGCCGCTCGTCTAGTCGCCGGTGAAGAGGAGGCATTCCTTCTCAATGACGTACAGTTTCTCATTGTCGAGGATGCATGAGATCCACACTCCGCAGAAATTCTCCTTCTCCGCTGTTGCAGTGGTCGCCGCCGTTGTCACCACCATGCCAGATGAAGATGTGTTTGCCATTTTGGTAGTAGTATTGACCATGAATGGGTGGCATAGTGCAATTTGGGGAAAGAAAAAGGGGAGCAAAGGCGCGGTGTCGCTAGGAGGAAGAAGAAGGCAGAGGCGCTGGTGAGGGAGAGCAAGGAGATCTAAACACCTTATATTCCTTGCTTGCGCCAAGATTCGTTTGAAACAAACAGTGAACATGCCACGCATCATGGAAGGAGCTGGGTAACCTCCTCGTGAAGATTATGCCTCCTCGATCTCCACGCGTGCATTAAATAGCACCTCGGTTCCATGATAAATGGACCCACCAACGGTCATACTGTCAGGAATGTCTGTTAGTGACGTGACTTTACCTTGACTGAGGTCAGGTTACATCAGAGACCAAGTTCTAGCTTAGTTTGAATTTCAAGTTGGAAAATTGAATGAAATGCTCACATGTCCGACTCAATTTAAGAGTCGGATCCTACTTTTGTTTTGAGTTCTAGGAACCCTTCAAGATTCTGCAAGACGAAGATAAATCAAGCTAGATGATGAAATTCGACTCTAGATCTTGGAGGCTTCCGGGGGCTACTATTGGGGATATACTTTCCGGGTGTAGCCATTATGACTCGCTGACTAGGGTGCCCACTTCGGGTTAGATATTTGCTTCATGGGCATCCCAGTCAGGGAGAGAAGACAGAGTTCCATCCAGCTACGGGAAGGCCCAAAAGACTTACCGACTTAGGCTTGCTTAGTTACTTGTAATCAAAGATGTACTTTGTAACCGACTCTTAGTCGTAGCCATATAGGCCTCTCCTGTAAACCCTAGGCCGGATATCTATATAAGCCTTCCTATGCACCAGCCTTTAGGGAACCCACAACCTACAATCTCAACTCGCACATGCCTCTCTTGTAATCTGTACTTCCGGCTCTACCATATTACTGGATTGCTAGCAGGAGTAGGATCTGTCCAAAGCCGGTGAATTCGAACCTAGGTAAATCTTGTGTGCTCACTATCCCGGAATACCGTCGCCTTACACCCCCTTTCAGCACACGCCTCGAGGACCCCCTCTCAGTGCACATGTCTTCAATCCGACGACACCGTGCATACGACAAATAGATTTCTCTAAGGGATTTACTATCTCAAGGCATATTCAACCCTATGACGGTGTGGCTTGGCCAGACACCTGGCTCCAGGATATCTTCCAGGCATGCCGCATCGCCAAAGGAGGAAACAATTTGGTCGCGGTTCGATATCTCGCACTTATGTTTAGGAAGACGGCTCGATCATTTATCCATGAACTCCCAAAAAACACCATCCACAACTGGTATGATATGCAAAGTGCGTTCTTTTAGAATTTCGAGGGTACATATAGGAGGCCCTACATGGTCGGAGACCTGCAACGTTACACCCAAAAACCTAGAGAAGCCTGCCGGGACTACCTTGGATGATGGATCGACACAAAGAACTCCTACAAGGGAGTAAACGACCAGATTGCGATCGAAGCCTTCATCACGGGACTCTTGATCGGATTACTGCGTCATCTCCTAAAGTGCGACAAAGTTATCGACTTGGGGGGCTAATTGAAACGGCAAGCAAATATGCAGATGGTGACGATGATTCAGAGGGACTACTAAACATACTAGGTGTGCCACTGTCGGCCAAACAGCCGAAGCAGCAGCAGGCCCATAAATGCAAGAACACCTCGGAAGAAAAACCCAATATGGAAACCGGTGACTGTCAATGCAACTTTCGGGTCTGGAGGAAGATGAGGCCTCGGAGGTGGCCCGGGACTAGGCCGTGGAACTTACTGTTGATGATATATATAGGGATTATGATGATTCTGACTACTTGAAATGGAAGGAAATATTGATTCAAATCAATAATGACTATCATGTGAATTCATTCCTAGTTGACCATGATGCTTTCATTTATAAGAAATTTATACTACCTAAGTCTTTGTGCTATTGTATGATCAGGTACATGGGAGAAGAAGGCGTAGCATGGAGCGAGGAGCTGAAGCATATGGAGCATGGCATGTTGATCAATGAAGAATGCACGAGGGAGGAGAGGGAGGAAGCGCAAGGAGCTACCAAGAACAAGATCAACACATGGCAGGATCTCTGCCGCGGCAGAGAAACGATGCCTTTTCCTGCCACGGCAGGATGCCGCCGCACAGAAACAGAGTAATTTTCTGCCACGGCAGGCTGCCGCGACAGAGAAACATGCCCAAACTCTGCCACGGCAGAACCCTGAGCCAAATCCAATTTTGGGTCGGTTTGTACCCTAGTTGGGTGGGACCAACTCGTCCACCCCCTTAGCCGCCGCACCCCCAGACTCATAAATAGATGTGGCACACTAGTTTTAGGTTTAGACCACGTTAAAATATTTTGGAGATGTTTCTTTCATATAACCTCTAGAATTACCCTGTATTCAAATTACCAACTATAATTGAGTGTGATCTGTTGTTCCATTGGGAATTAGTAGATTGCATACTACCGTTCATGGTCACTACTGCGTGCGCAAGAGCGTGGTGTTGTGAATATCCTACAAGGTTCGAGAGCTATTGCATTGGCATCAAGGATCGAGCGGAAGAGTTCATAGCTACAGGCTAGTTATCTATCATCCACCATCACCATCGACAAGTTCTTGCTGAGAAGATCGGGCCACCCCATATCATCTTGGTATCAGAGCGCTGGGTTTACTCGGTGAGGAATATCATCTTGGTATCAGATTTCCTCGTTGCCTCGGTAAGCAATCCACAATCCATCCATAGATTAGAGAGTGTTTTTCGTCCTATACAGAAAAATCCCCACAAAAAGAGTTGCCATAGCCTAGATTACATCGTATTCGAGTAATAGTTGTTGGTCGTGTTCCTCTATTAGTCTAGATCTAGATTGGTTCTTCATAGATTTGTTTTCTAGTTGTTCTAGTTGTTTCCACCATTATTTTTCCACCGCCACAAAGATAGATCCGATCCATACAAGAGTCATCATTGTGTACTACTTGGCAAGTCGGAATTAAAAAAAATCTGCCGACTTCTGCCGTGGCACAGAAACGACCTATTTCTCTGCCGCGAGTCCTTCTTTGCCATGACTCGGTTTCCTGCCACGGCACGTTTTCGGCCTTTTTTTTGCCGCGGCAGGAAATTTTTCTGCCACGGCACGTTTTTGCGCTGTTTTTCTGCCACGGCAGCCAGACTTACAAAGTGTAAAAATTGCACTTTTCCTTAAGTTTAGCCACATCCATTCTATTTCAAAGGTGTAGGAACTTGCCCATTGAGACTAGTTTCCGCTCCAACAGGATGCTCCTAGGATTTTGGTGCTGTGCTTTATAATTTGGCCGTGTGTGACATATAGTCAAATAAAAGAGGAAAAACAACATAGCAAAAGAAAAAAGCAAAAAGAAAAAGAATCTACACAAAAGAAAGAGAAAAAGAAAAGGAGAATTGAGCAAGAGGCCTAGTGATATCTTTGTGCACCAGTAGATTGGGCAATCTTGTGCCTGTTTACTTTGAGATTTGCTAGTGTCTCTCCAGCATAGTGCAACACCTTTCATAGTTGTATTGCCACATTTATCTCCACGTGTGTGTTTCTTGGGTTTTTGTACGATCATCACTAGGACTTGTTTGCGGTGTAGATAGGATACCATACCTATAGCTCCACCATAAATAACCTGTGTGCCCTGCGATCGTTCTCTATACCTTTGATATTCACTTCATCACAACAGTGTATAAGTCTTTGGTTACGTTTGGTAAAGCATCTCTATTCACTTTGGAACGGTAAGATATCCTTTCTTGTCAGTTGTGAGTGAGTTGTGAGAGTTTCCACCATACAGATTTTGATTTTTGCACTAACCTACTAATCATGTTTTTGAGTGATGATGATGTTGTGTCACAGCAAAAGAAGGATGAGGAGTTTGCAAATTGGCGTGAGTCTGTTGATGGGAATAAAAAGGACATGCAAGATGCAGTGGAGAATAATACTAGAGCGATCAATAATATTCAGAATCAGCTGATAGCAATGAATTTCAACTTTGCCACCTTGCAGTGTTCGATTGAGGCCATTACAACGACGATTCAGCCAAGGTACACACAGTTGAGGCAAGGAACCATGTCAGTTGATGAGTACTACATGGAGATGGAGATGCTTAGGCAACGTGCTAGAGTTCGTGAACCCCTTGAGATGACTATGCAGCATTTTCGCAACAATTTGAAGCTTCAAATCAAGAGCATTATTCGTCATCACAAGTACGAGATTATGAACGAACTGTTGAACCATGCTAGAAAGGCCGAGTCACAACTAGCTGAGGAGGCTAAGTCATGTGCACGTTTTCCATCAACCAACCGTTTTGTGGCCAGATCTACACCGCCTCCTATGGCGCCACCTGCAGCGGCTGCTAGCCACCCTCCACCATCGGCCAAACCTACTAATGTAATCATCTCTACTCCTGGTATTGTTTCTTGTGCTATGCAGGTTGCTTTTGATGAAAGGGAGCCATCTATTTTACAATCTGCATCGCCAGATTGTGCATTGTCACTTGCGGAGGATGTCCCAGTATCTACTAGATGTGAAGAGAACACTATTGATATAGGTACTGATTTGGAGCAACAGTCAACAAGCGCAACATATTGTGAGTCTATTCCTTTGTTGATGCCTCCTTGTGATTTGCCTTGCCCTAATGTTTCAACACCATGTGATAGTTTACCAAATTCAAATTTTGATCATGTGGTCCTGATTACACATAAAGAAATACTTGCTCGAATACCACCTACTGATATTGTGTATTCCATCATGCTAAATGAACCTATGATTATGAGTTGTGCTATGGACAAGATTTCTGAAATTTCATGTCTAAATTCTAGCACAGATTCTCCTTGTTTCACTTTCAATCTAATTGGTGAATATAGCATGGATGAAAATTTTCTTGTGGATCGCATATGCATTACTTGTGATAGAATCGTTGAACTGAAACAAGCTGTTTTCAGCCATATATGCAATGTGTCACAAAATGTTTGTTATGGGACAATAGTTCATGTTCAAGATATTGTGGAAATACATTCTAGTCTAGTTGATACATTGCAACCAACACAAGTAATTTTATCTATGTTGGATTGTTCTAATCTTGCTAGAATAGAACCCAAGTTTTCATATTCATTGTGTTTATCCCAAAAGTCTTTGTCTAGTTATGTTACTACTTTAGACTTTCTTGATATTTGCAAATTGAGTTGTATCTTACATACTAGACAACATGATCAGGTTCATAATAATCAGAGTAGCGCAGTTGAAGCATGGCATGAATCAATTTGGTTTTCACACATATTGAATTGGTTTGATCTTGTTCAAAAATTTGATCATAGATCTTCTTTGAGAAAACTGAATTTAATATTGAAGAAGACTATCTATTTAGTTGTTTTCACCAGGATCATGATTCTTTGTACTTCACTTATACCTGCAATTTAAGTGCTTGATGTATGTTGGACATACTTTTCATGTGAACAACAATAATACAACATGTTATATATACATATACTTTGCGTACACGTTGTTCTTTTTGTTTCTTCCACTTTAAGCTTACCCAAAGCCGTGGATGGCTTTTCATGAAGAAAGGGAGGATGATGAGGATATATATAGGGACTATGATGATTCTGACTGCTTGAACTGGACGGAAATATTGAGTCAAATCAATAATGACTATTAGGTGAATTCATTCCTAGTTGACCATGATGCTTTCATTTATAATAACTTTATACTGCCTAATCTTTGTGCTATTGTATGATCAGGTACATGGGAGAAGAAGGCGTAGCACGGAGCAAGGAGCTGAAGCCTTTGGAGCATGGCGTGTTGATCAATGAAGAATGCGCGAGGGAGGAGAGGGAGGAAGCGCAAGGAGCTACCAAGAAGAACATCAACACATGGCAGGATCTCTGCCGCGGCAGAGAAACGATGCGTTTTCCTACCACGACAGGCTGCCGCGGCACAAAAACAGGGTCATTTTCTACCACGGCAGGCTGCCGCGGCAGAGAAACATGCCCAAACTCTGCCACGGCAGAACCCTGAGCCGAACCCAATTTTGGGTCGGTTTGTACCCTAGTTGGGTGGGACCAGCTCGTCCACCCCCTTAGCCGCCGCACCCCCAGACTCATAAATAGATGAGGCGCACTAGTTTTAGGTTTAGACCATGTTAAAATATTTTGGAGATGTTTCTTTCATAGAACCTCTAGAATTACCTTGTGTTCGAATTACCAACTATAATTGAGTGTGATCTATTGTTCCATTGGGAATTAGTAGATTGCATACTACCGTTAATGATCACGGCTGCGTGCGCAAGAGCGTGGTGTTGTGAATATCCTACAAGGTTCGAGAGCTGTTGCATTGACATCAGGGATCGAGTGCGAGAGTTCAGACCTACAGGCTAGTTATCTATCATCCACCATCACCATCGACAATTGCTTGCTGAGAAAATCGGGCCACCCCATATCACTTACCGAGTCCATGGCAAAGGAGACCAGCAACCTGAAAACCTAGTCTTGGGCCGACATCGCCAATAATCTGTGCATGGATCACCCATATGGCAAACGGGGATCGTCCCGCACAAATGTATAATATCGTTTGAATGATGACATCAAGAAAGACGAATCCGCTGGCTACAGGGCCAAGCGACAAAAAGGAACTAAAAATTCCTACAAAGATAAGGAGTCCAAGGAAGATGCGACATGGAGGAAGAGGATACCTGAAATCCCAAGTCGGATGGAAAGAAGACTTTCCCGACCAAGAAAGACACTTACGTCTGCTTCCTTCGATCCCAACCAGCTAAGGTTAAAAAGGTAATAATGCACGAGCTCAACACAACTATTCCAGCGGTCCCCTAGTTTCTCGACTGGTCGGAAGTGACAATCACCTTTGATCGAAGCGACCATCCGCTTAAACCACACATGCGAGGAAAATACGCACTAGTCGTCAATCCACTAATCGACGACTATGGGTTCTCCAAGACCATCATGGACGGAGGCAGTAGCATCAACATACTCTACATCGGAAACACAGATGAACCACAACACTGTGGTGTTCCATGGAGTCGTCCCCAGAAGACAAGCAAACTCTCTGGGAGAAATTACTTTGGACATTCCTTTGGAACTCCAAAGAACTTCTAGATGGAAGCATTTTCTTTTCAAGTGGTCCCGTTCAAGAGCGCATACCATGCTATCTTTGGGCATCTGACTTACTAGGCTTGCATGGCTCGCTCTTGCTATATTTACAACATGCTAAAAATTCTAGGTCCCAATGGCATCATCATGATCCGGGGAAACTCGAAGAAGGCATGAGAATGTGAAGACGGAGCTGCCGCCTTCGCTAAAGCTGTACTACACGCCGAGGAGTACTAGGAGATCAAGAAGAACCTCGACCCGTCCGAGATTCCCACAATGAAGAAGGAGGCGACAAAGCCGACTCCGGAGTTAAGGGCATCGGAAGAGACGAACACGACACCGTTGAAGGATGATGACCCCTCCAAGGTGACACAGATAGGCGTAGGTTTAGACCATGCATAGGAAAGCATGCTCATCGAGTTCCTCAATGCTAATAAAGATATCATTGCATGGAAACCTTCTAACATGACCGCGGTACCTAGGAAACTTGCCGAGCACTCTTTAAACGTGTATCGTAACAATAAACCCGTCAAACAGTCATTACAATGTTTTGGCAATGAAAAGCGCAAAGCAATAGCTAAGGAACTAGCCCGGCTAGAGTTAGACAGATTATAGAAGAGGTCATCCACACTGAGTGGTCGCCCAATCCTGTAATGGTCCCTAAAAAGGATACCACTGATTTAAGGATGTGTGTTGATTATACTGCCTTGAACAAGACTTGTCCCAAAGATATGTTCGCTCTGCCTAGGATCGATTAAGTTATAGACTCGATAGCAGGCTCAGAACTCCTATGTTTCCTCGACGCATATTCCGGTTATCACCAAATACGCATGAAGGAGTCAGATAAATTAAATACTTTGTTCATCTCCCCTTTCGGAACGTTCTGCTATATAATGATGCCTTTCAGGCTAAAATATGTAGGAGGTACGTACCAGCACACTATGCAGCATTGCCTCCACGATCAAATCTGAAGCAATGTACATGTATATGTGGATGATATAGATGTGATGTCCATTAAGAAGAAAACACTCATTTCTAACTTGGAGGAAACATTCACCATCTATGAAAATACAATATAATGCTTAACCCGAAGAAATATTTCTTTCGAATACTAGCCGGAAAATTGTTAGGTTTCATCGTCTCTCAGAGGGGCATAGAGGTGAACAGAGACAAAATAAAGGCTATACTCAATATTACCTAGACGACTTGCCTAAAGGATGTACAATGCCTCACTGGCTGCATTGCTGCGGTCAGTCGGTTTGTAAACCGACTCGGTGAAAGAGTCGCACCCTTATACAAGCTCTTGAAAAAGACTAAGAAAAGCTAAAGCTGCACTTCTGGACCTCAAAGCCGTACTTTCTCCCGCCCCTATCCTTCCATCACCAGAACCTCGGGAACCTATGTTGCTCTACATGGCTATGATGAAAAGAGTCGTCAGCATCATCATGGTGGTGGAACGGCCAGAGGAAAATAGGAACAACTGGTGCAGCGTTCAACTTACTACCTCAGCGAGGTCCTGACTGAATCCAAATAGCGGTATCCTCATTACCAAAAGTTAGTCCATGGTGTGTTCTTTGCATCCAGAAAGCTACGCAATTATTTTCAAGAGCACAAGATTACCGTGGTGAGCGCATCACCCATGAGAGATATAATCAACAACAACGATGCCATAGGACGCGTGGCTAAGTGGGAAATTGAGCAAGCAACTTTTGACATTGATTATAAACCTTGTATAACAATCAAATCCCAAATACTTGCTGATTTTGTCACTAATTGGATAGAGACGGCAGAAAACATAAGTCTCCCAAAGTCAGAATATTGGACCTTGCATTTTGACCGGTTGAAAGCACTCAGGGAATCGGGGGCTATGATACCTTTGGTCCGGATTACAGATGTAGTTTATCTCTTTTTCCCTAGTAGACCTAGGTTATCGAATCCACGGGAAGCGAATGCATAGTGAAGTTACTTTAACGGACCTTCGGGAGTTTTAGAATTCCTTTTGTGTTTTTACCGGACTAGTAGCTTGCGTATTTTTGTTGTTGTCGATGATGGAGAGAGAGGGCCTAGGGTGTTCGGTTTCACCTGTAGCTGTGCAAAAACATCTGATGAAAATAAAAGATAGAAATAAATTATGCGTGTACTTGTTAGAGCAAGATAAATTATATGTGGGCAGTGCATCCATAATTGCTATTGCCTCCACACCCGCTTATAGCAATAACCTACTAGTCTCATCCATAGAAGAAAGAGAACTAATGATATGCATAGTGATGTCACCGTTAATCCCAAGCAAATCCCTTACATACAGCCGTACTACCCAATCTGTTACTGGGGATCCCAACCTGCAGATCGGTCATCACTCATACTCCCTATACCTGGCTCAACCCTCGGGGTCTTGGGTACCTGACAAGTCCATAGATTGAGGCAAGATAGTGTACAATAATCATCATGTCATACAAACTAATACATGATCCCATCAATGATAAATCACATGCACAATTGCTACATGCCTAGGCCGAAGCCCTTAGCCCAAGGATAATTACTCACACATAGAGATGAGATCAAGAATCACAAACATTGTAATGAAAATCATAAGATTGATATCAATAGTCTTACAATGTCGCCAATCGGAGAGGAGATCTACTATTACAAGTGGTGAAAGATGGCTATAGAGATGGAGAAGGGTTTGGAGATCTGGAGGCGGCTTTGTGGCGAGGTATGGCTTTTGGGGCGTGGTGTCTCTTAGTTTTCTCGTCGCCTGAGGCTTCTTTATATAGGGATCCCTTCACGAAAGTTGTTTTGTTTGACCCAACGGAGGCAGCGCCAACTAGAGGACCAGAGCTATACGGTCGAAATTTTGCTCCGGCCGTATAGTTGGTCGTTACGGCGTCTGCCTTCATTGGACGGCTCCTGGTTTCTTCTAGTCGAAGGAAATATCGTATCTTTGAATTTAATGTAGTGATTCCCTCCTTTAAACGAAGTTATCTGCGCAGGAAAAATACAAGAACAAAGTATTACATACCCCTATGAATATTAGCATTAGTGGCAGGGTTTAGAGAGATATTTCATAAAAAATATGATTAATATCCAATTTAAATATGGATGTAGATGGCTATATTTCATAGCCATCAACCTCCCCAAGCTTAAACTTGATCGTCCCGAGCAACAAAACCAAAATCAAAAAAGGAACTCATCATTTAAACTGAAATAACGAGATGGTGATATTACTCATGATTAGTAGTCTCATGTTTCCTCTACTTTCATAAATCTGAAAAACTCCAGCATAGATAGAGTAATGTCAAGCGTATCATATGAGTTTCATGCATCCTTATAGCGCAGCAAAATTATTGTAAGCATGGATGATTCAAATGAGTAAATTTTATTCCATGTCAAGTAATCAACTCATAGGCTTGCCTTCGAACAGTAAAGTATAATCATGTAAATTAAGAGTGCGAGAGTTGTCATTAAAAGCATATATGCTAGAGTATCTCAATTCTCCCACATCAATGAATCAAGACTTTGCGAGCACTACTTTTCTATTCATTGTCCTTCAAGAATTTCAGTTTTTAAGTAATTGAGAGCATGCCAAAGATTTTTATTAGTTTATCGGGCTGTGATGGACACTCATGGCATCACTAAGGTTTTTTTTCCTTTTGCATAATGGTTACTCATAACAGCCAGAGGAGTGATTCCATCATGATTATAGCTACCCGGTAGTGCCAAGAGTCTTACCCACTATAGCATTGCTGCTACAAATGTTTAATCAACTCATAGCCGAAATCTAGGAGTTTCCTCCATGAAGATCGTTCGTAGGCCAGCGGAGTTGTTGGCATCCCATGAAGTTTGATACACATAAAGCTATATTATTCTTATGATTAACAAGTCAAACTTTGGCATGCTCTCAAAAACCGCTAAACATTAATTCAATCGAACAAATCCTTTCAAAGAGAGATATTAAGTCAATTAAGATTTTCAATGGTGTCAAGTGTCTCAAGAAATAAGCCTTCAAGACTAAACACTACAACACCCAAGCCTTCAATTGTGAGACTTTTTCTTATTAAAATTGTTTAGCAATTTTTAGGCAAGACTTGGTTAATTACGAGAGCTGGAACAAAATGAGCCCAATTAAACGCCCATGCAAACGACAATCTTACTATGATACAAAGACTCGCTCCACTAATATAATATCTCAACATTTACTACTAACTAGCATGGGTTTCTCAAACTTAAAAGTGGGGTGTCATAAGGCTACCTCTCATGTTTGGTTCCACTTTTCTCTTCCTTTTTTGTTTGTTTCTTTGGAAACTCGAAGTCGATCACTCTCCTGCAAACATACGAAGACCTCGAGGCAACAAGAAAAGAAAGAGGGAAAATAAAGAAAAATGGAGAAATCTTTTTGTGATTTTTAAGAGAGGGAAATAAAGAATTGAAAATTGGCGGCAAAGCTTGGATAGAAAATTTTGAAAGCAAATAAAAAGAACTAAAGATAAAGTGTTGGGGAAACCAACACGAGTGCTTATAAACTCAAAATAAAAACGTAACCTTGAAATAAAAGCAAATGAACGCCAAATAAAGATACATGAGGAAACTTCCCCAAAATTAGTCTTTTGCAAGCCCTTCAAATCATTGTGGTGGTGGGAAAAAGTCGTTACTCCAGTTCGCGAATTGAGTGTAGAGGTTACTTTTTGATTCTCGGAGGTTCAAAGAGAGGTTGTGCATCCTCTCCACAGTCCCTCCAAGTCCTTGGAAATCTTGGTATGTGGCGAACTAGGTTTGTGGCTGCTCTTCTTCTTGGTCAGGAACTTCTTGCTCCTCCTCTTGGTCCTCATCCTCTTCAGGAATCTCCTCCTCGGGTTGGTGCTGCTCAACCTGCACATCATATAGCAAACATCCTTCCTCGATAGAGAAAAGACAATTAGGAAAAGGAGCAGGGTAGATACGCCTAGCTCTAGCAATATGCAGATAATAAACACCACCTCTCCTTGTGAGCATTCCACATGCCCTCAAGGTGGAGAAACCAACACGCGTCTCACCTAGTACGGGTTACAACTCACCTAGATTGATGTCTAGGGAGGTGGCAAGCACGGTGATGATGCCTCCTCCTGTGATTGGCCCGTGGCTTTGGGAGGCTTGCTGCTATAGGTAGCGCACAAGGATGGCACCCAAGATGAGTGACAGGTTGCAGTTGATGTAAGTAGCCTTGGCGAGGACTAGGATGTCCTCCTCGTTGAGTATCTTGAACTCGTTGCGTGCCTGCAAGGTGTTAGCAATAACATAGAACAAATAGCGATTTGCAGGATGTTGAATATTCTTCCCCTTGTTCACTCTACTAGTGAAGCTCATTCCATTATAGTATTTATTGGGGGAAGGAATTAAGCAAGTAAAGGATGCGCATAAATTATGAACATCATTGTTTGGCAAATTAAAGCATGCACACCATTGATCTAACATTAAGGTGTAGTTTTTTTTCATCAGACGGAAAGAAATAGTATCCTCTCCTTGCGACAGTTTAATAGTGCTTTGCAATGAACTTAGGAATTCAATAGTTAAGCGGCGATAAGTAGGTACATCATTGTACACAAAGTTTTGCAGGCCATCTCTATTGCAAAGTAATTGAAGTCATTAGAAATACTGTGTTGGTTCAATATAATGCGGCAAGCCCACTTGGTGGCCTTCACTTCATGGTTCTTGATCTTGTTGAAGCGTTCGTGATGAGCCTGATCTTTGAACCATATCCCCATGCATTCCTAGGTGATTGCCTGAGAAGCGCTAGCGGTGGCACGAGAACGAGTTTGGCTCCTTGTGTTCATCTTCTAAAACATTGAAGAAAGGCAAAAATAAAACTTTTTGATCCAACAACAGTAAGTATAATATGTTCCTTATCTGAGCATAGTAAAGAATCTCCTCAAGATAATATTCTAGGTAAGAAAATCATGGAAATTAGTTCATAGTAGGTCTCACCCTAGATTGATAATGACAATAGATCAAAGATGAATTTGCAAAAAGTAATTGGAGGATCGAAGGAGAAACATATTGTAGATCACTCGTGTGCTAGGAAATCGAACAAAATTGAGTAGAGATGAAGATCCCTTGAGGTTTTGAGAGAGTCTGGAGGTAGAAGAAAGAAAAAGGATTGAAGTTTTGGAGTTGGGAGTACCTTCCCGTGCGATTTTGCGGCCGGACGCAACTATACGGGCACAGCTATACGGGCGGAACATGCGTTCTGGCCGTATAGTTGGTGTTCTGTCAAAATATTAGGGCTTCCTCTTGGCAGCGCAGCTATACGACCGCAACTATACGGGCGGAACAAAATGTTCCATCCGTATAGTTGATCGTTAAACTGTCTGTCCCTGCGAAAGAAAATTTGTAAAAGGCCTCGATATCAATACGACCAGAACTATACGACCGGAATTTTATTCCCGCCATATAGTTGGTCGTTAAACTCTCAGTACATATGAATAGAATCTATACGGAGGCATTGATATCTATATGACCAGAACTATACGGCCGAAATTTTTATTCCCACCGTATAGTTGGTCATTAAACTGTCTGTACATAAGAAAAGAATTTGTACGGAGGCATTGATATCTATACGGCCGATGGCTGGAATTTTTTATTCCCGCCGTATAGTTGGTTGTTAAACTCTCAGTACATATTGCAAAAAAAATCGATGGCAAAGATAACGATACGACCGGAACTATATGGCCAGAATTTTTATTCCCGTTGTATAGTTGGTCGTTAAACCATCTGTATGCATCAAAAAAATTCTGTTTCTTCCTAAACTATTTCTTTCCCTATAACTTAGTGATATACCTTGTTTTTGACAGAAAATATTGTCGGCCAACAATAGCATGAATATTGCAGAAATTCAAGTAAACCAAATTTCTTCTCCTCAAATGGAGTTTTCTAGGACTCTTTATTAAACATGAACTTAAACTTAAACTAGAAACTTAACTCGAACCTTAATTTAACATGGGTTTCTTCCCATGGAGCGCTCTTTTACAGTCAATAGCTTGACCTTGATGATATTCACTTGGGCCGGATGAGTGGAACACCTACTCCAAAGTAATTGGCCTTCAAAGTGATGGCCTCCTTCTCGTCATGTTTGGCTTTTCTTCTTCCTAGGGAAATGAATAACAAAAGGATCCCGCGAAGGCAATTGCAACTTCACGTTCCCTTCATGAAGGTTAATTAAAGCCTTTATGGTTCTTAAGAAAGGATGGCCTAGTATTATAGGAGCAACAATGCTTCAGGCATGTCAACAATAACGAAATCAATGAGAGCAGGACAACCTTTGATGTAAACTAAAGTGTTCTCCTTAATCCCCATAGCTTGTTTGTAGGTAGAATCTGCTAGATGCAATTTTAATTCAGTTATTTCAAAGGAGCCAAGATTTAACTTGTTAAAAAGACACTTTGGAATTGCTGAGATGCTTGCACCTAGATCACAAAGTGCAGCTATCTCATTAATTCCAATCTTTATCTTAAAAGTAGGCTTAAATATGTCATCTAGTTTAACAGGTAACTTTTCAGCGATTTTCTTGTATTCCTCTTCAAGCTCACGTACCTTAATTGTTACTTGATCAAAAAAGTGTTGATACATGGCTTCATCATTACCTTCACTTACCAGGATTTTGATGTTGATCCTTTTTATGAGATCTTCAATGGTGTAGCTTGGTGAAGGGGAATTACTATAGTCAAGTTCTTTAGGGTCCTCCCTTTGGATTCTCATCATTTTGAGTTCCTCAACAAGATTGGGCTCAGCTTTACCTGCAAATTTAGCTAGAATGAGAGTTTGACTCTCATTTATCTTACCTAGCTGTGCCTCAACGATCCTTGTTCTTTATTTAAGGGTCTGCAAATCATTTCTCAAACTAACAACTTGGTTAGATAATTTACCAAGCATAGCATCATGGTTCTCTGTGGTTTTGACTAGAATATTGTTTTGTTCATTTTGTGAGTCTATGAAAGACTTAATCATTTCTTGGAGACTACCATTACTAGTTCCCATATTATTATTAGAGTTATTTGTAGGACTAGCATAATGTTTCTGAAAATTAGGATTGTAACTCTTGTTCCAAGCAGGATTATAATCATTACGAGGTACGAAGTCTATTTCTTCTATATTTGTTTCTAGGGTGGCTCTTACCTGAGTTTCCTTACCTTTTACGGCTAGTATGAGCTCATCCAACTTAGCATTGAGATCTTCGTTCTCTTGTGGTGAGACAGAGTTCACCTTCTTTGTGTTTGATCTTTCAACATGCCATTGGGCATGGTTATCTTGCATATTGTCTAGCAGCTGCGTTGCTTCAGTAATATGTTTACCCATGAATGTTCCTCCAGCTGCAGTATCAAGCATAGACTTAGACACAGGATTAAGAGCATTGTAAAATAAATGGAGGATTAACCAATCTTCCATCCCATGACTAGGACAGTTTCTTAGGCATTCTTTCATCCTCTCCCATGCAAGCGTTAGTGGCTCACGCTCTTCCTGTCTAAAACCAGAATGTTAGATCGGAGTTGCATAGTCTTTGCAGGTGGGAAAAATTTAGTCATAAATAAAGAAGTACATCCCACCCATGATGTAATAGTATTTTTATGCAAAGATAGCAACCATTCTTTGGCTCTTCCTCTTAGAGAAAAAGCGAATAGACGTAATTTGACCACATCAAGGTCAACATCTTTTATACGCATCATATCACATATTTCAGTGAAAGTATTTATGTGCATACCTGCGTCTTCAACAGCAGAGCCTACAAATTGATTCTGTTGAACCAAACTTAAGTAATGGGGCTTAATTTTATAGTCATCGGCAACAATTGCTGGCTGAGTAATAGGAGTACGCAAATAATCATTATTGGGAGTAGCAAACTCCCCAAGCTTCTTTTCAGCTATACTTCCTATGTTTTGGGGTTTTCTTAGATTAAAAATAATAATAATAAAAACAAGAATTTAAAGACTAACTATTTTTTTGGTTTATCAAATAAAGGCTAAAAGCAAACTAACAAAATTAAAAACAAGAATTAAAACTAGCAAGGTTCCTAATAACCTCACCATGATAGCTATTGCTTCCCCAACAACGGCGCCAGAAAAAGGGTTGATACCTTCGATCCGGATTACGGATGTAGTATAGCTCTTTTTCCCTAGTAGACCTAGGTTATCGAATCCACGGGAAGCGAATGCATAGTGAAGTTACTTTAATGGATCTTCGGGAGTTTTAGAATTCCTTTTGTGTTTTTACCGAACCAGTAGCTTGCATCTTTTTGTTGTCGATGACGAAGAGAGAGGGCCTAGGGCATTCTGTTTCATCTGTAGCTGTGCAAAAACATCTGGTGGAAATAAAATATAGAAATAAAGTATGCGTGTACTTGTTAGAGCAAGATAAATTATATGTGGGCAGTGCATCCATAATTGCTATTGCCTCCGCAACTGCTTATAGCAATAACCTACTAGTCTCATCCATAGAAGAAAGAGAACTAATGGCATGCATAGTGATGTCACCATTAATCCCAAGCAAATCCCTCACATATAGCCATACTACCCCTTCTGTCATTGGGGTTCTAAACCTGCAGATCAGTCATCACTCATACTCCCTATACCTAGCTCAACCCTCAGGGTCTTGGATACCTGACAAGTCCTTAGATTGAGGCAAGAGAGGATACAATAATCATCATGTCATACAAAGTAATACACGATCCCATCTATGATACATCACATGCACAATTGCTACATGGCTAGGCCGAAGCCCTTAGCCCATGGAGAATTACTCGCACATAGAGATGAGATCAAAGATCACAAACATTGTAATGAAAATCATAAGATTGATAGCAATAGTCTTTGTTGGGGATATGCTATATGGGTATCCTCATAGCATGTCACCAATCCGCCTAACCCAGGTGGCCCATAGTTGGTAGTAAGGCCTATGGCCTGCTAGGCGGCCCAGTTAGACGGATCCTGAAGGGAGGCCCATGTCGGATAAAGGAAGGCTATGCAGGAGTCACCGACATACTCGGAGCCTTGGAGTACAAGATACGGAACACTAGTTCGTGTAGGTGTAGGACTCTTTACCTTGTATGACAAGGACCTTTCCCTGTAAACCCTAGGTCTTGGCGCCTTTATAAGCCGGCCTACAGGAGCCTTTAGGGTAGAACACAATAGATTGCAGCGGAAAACGCGCAACACCTCGCACAGCAAACCTATCTCTGTAACTCGGCGTATTGCCATTATAGTGATTTATAGCAGGAGTAGAGTTCTGCCACCGTTCTGGGACTTGAAACTAGGTAAGCTGTGTTACCTCGTACCCGCCAAGTCTCCGCCTTACCCCACGTATCTAAACACGCACTTTGAGGACCCCTCCATGGCGTACTCATTGGCAATACCACGACAGTTGGTGCCGACCGTGGGCAAGAGGCGCTTCGAGCTCTACACCGGGCGAGGTCCAATCTCCTCGCGGGAATCGGCGACACCGTAGCCATCGGCCGCGTTCTTTCTCCGACAACGTCCTGATCGTCCCCCTAGATGAGTTCTGGGTGCCGACAAAGATGAACCCCACGCGCTGCTCTGTCATCCCCTTCGAAGACATCCACATCTTCATCGGTGAAACTGACTCGGGTCCTAGCTCCCAGGAAGTCAGAAATTCGTCAAGCCCCGCATGGACCGCCTATGAGCAGGATACGTTCGTGGAAGGATCTGGGCCATACCTCTCCTTGGAGTTTGGTGGCTCAGATCAGGAAAATTCAAGGCCCACCCAAACTGCCCTTGTGCAGGATATAAAGGTGGAAGGACCCCGCAAATCCACTTGGCTTCCCTGAGCGTTAGGGATGCGCAGTTCACACTTTGTCGGTGTCGTCACCATCTTCGATCTGGCCAGATGCGTTCAAAGGGATGGAGAGCCCCCTCGCGAATACCTTGCTAGATGGATGTGGGTGAGGGAATCCCTAGAGGGTGACCGCGCCGATGAGCTCGTGTACCACTTTGTGGAAGGGCTCACACCTGGAACCCTCCTCCGACATACCCTCCGAAGGTAGCAGGCCACGGGCCCTTTCACCCTTAGTGAGATGGTTGCCATTGTCAACGAATATGCGGACGCCAATGAAGATGCCAAGGCGGCGATTACCATCGAAGTCCTAGGAGGTAACAACAACAACGGATCGCCTCCATAACCCTCAACATCCGCCATCGCCAACACCGAAGCCAACTCCGACTCCGTCCTCGATGCTCTATACGCCGACATCAATATGGATGCCGGTGGCTTGGACGTTAACTCGGAGGAATACGACACTTTTATGAGGGAGATCGAGCAGGAGATCGAGAAGGAGGAGCGCGCCGAGAAGACCAACACTTCCCACCAGGTGCTAGTCGCCATTGGGAGCATGATGGAAGAAGACGGGTAGGAACGGGAACGTGAGAAAGCTCCGCCCACGCCAGCGGTCACCAGAGCGGCAGCAGCTAAAAAGGCCGCCGAGCCCCCGGCTCCGGCCAAGGCCGGACCTCCTCCGGTTACCCGCCAGCCACCGGCGCAGGAACTTACCACGGCCCCCAACACGGCCCGACAATCGAATCAACCGCCAGTGCCACCATCAACGTTAGCAGTTGGCAACCCACTAGCCACCCCCGCTAACAAAGCAATCTACGACGCACTCCTCGTTGAGCCAATCACCGTCGCCCATATTCGGAGTGTTACGGAGCTTGATGAGAAGCGTGCGGAAATCTTGGCAGAGGCCAAGTGCATCGCGGAGCAAGGTGCTAAGTTGGACAAAGACATGGCTAAGGCACAACAATCCATCAAGGCGTCATGAGTTATGGAGGCCGAATATAAGCAATTGTTGTTGAAGCATAAGGCAAAGAAGGTACCAGCTCACGTCGTCCAAGATCCTGGCGTTTGGTGAGGCTTGGGATTTGACGGGTCTAAGCCGACAAAGGCCACCCCTTACATAGATTCAGAGGGGAGGCAAGTCATGCCAACTCCCGCTCTCAACATCGCCATCGCCAAGACCCTCCTGGAGCAGGACAGGTCGCTAGAAGTAGTTGCTCAGGTGTACGACCTCGTTGCTAAGGCATGCAAGCAACAGGAAAAGGCCGCCTCGCAGAGGCTTGAGTCCAACCTGGAGCTTTGCCAGTCAACCCTGAACAGCCGCAGAAGGCCAAAATCTCCCCGTGACGAAGGATCGCGCACAGGCTCTACAGAGCGAAGATGGAGGAAGGCACACAACAGGACTGACGCTATCCCCATATCCTCCGACCATGGAGAAAAGGCTCGTCCCCACCGCTCGCCACCTCCACCACCATCTCGATGTCACGAGGAACCAGCGCTGCGCCACCACACAAGCATGCCACCTCCAAGGCGGTTGCATCCCGGTATCATTATACGCGATCAGGGGGAACAACCTCAGCATGCTGGAGAGCGCAGTGGCCATGACGGACATAGGAGCAGGTCCCACAAGGAACTGCCACGTCCGACAAGCAACCGCGACAGGCATGAGGAGTCGCGGGAGGGGCATAGTAAGAGATCTAACCCACCGCCTCCACCGCCACCATCGCCACCTAGTAGCCATCATGGTGGAGGTCATGGCGGATCTCACAAATCACGGCACAACTCTCCTCCCCGTGATGGAAAAGGGAAGCAGCCAGAGCCATACGACGCACGATCGCGGTGGACAAGATCCAAGAAGCTTGGGAGCTCCCATACCTTGGGCCATGATGTTTGGACAAGTCATACGGGCCACAACCTACCCCAAGGGCCTCCGGATAGACAAGACTATCAAGCCCTACAACGGCACCGCCAGGCCAGCAACATGGTTGCAGGACTACAGCGAAGTGATTCACATCGCAGGGGGAAACCCCAACGTCGCCGTCAAGTACCTCCCACTCATGCTGTCAGGCACTGACAGGCACTGCCCGGCACCAAAGAAATCAATATGCAATTGGTTGGACATGCATGAAGCGTTCACCAAGAACTTCCAGGGTACGTACAAATGTCCTGCACTGTCGGAGACCTATAGCGGTGTGTGCAAGAAAAGGATGAAACCTCCCGTGCCTGTCTCTCTCGCTGGCTGGATATGAAAACTTCCTGCGTAGGGGTGCACGAACAGCTATGGTCGCCTTCATTGATGGACTAGAGAAGGGTACTTTTCTCCGGCATACGTTGAAGGGCAGGCAAGACAACAATGACCTCAACCTCAACGCAATGATCGACATGGCTAGCGAGTTCGCTGCTGCTGATGACGACGCGCGTGGATCATTGCCGGCGATAGCAATCCCTACCCAGGCCAAGAAAAACAACAATAACAAGCAGAAGAATCTGCCCGAAGAGAAGCAAGTAGCCGACATGGTCGCCGCAATGTTCACTGGCAGAGGCAATGGCGGACAGCATGGACATGGCCGAGGAACCAGTAGTGGCCAGCAGAGGAGTGAAAATACACCATCAGTGCCCCACGTTCCCCAAACGTACGAAGTTTACCACGATATGCCGTGTTTCGTCCATCTCGACGCTAATGGCAAATCCACCCACACCAATCGAGTCCAGCTACAAGCGAGGAAGAAAAGACCCCACGGAAAGGGCAAGGGGAAGAAGGAGGAAGAACCCAAGGAATCAAGTGATATGGTCGAGGACGTGGACCCAAAATCTTTCGACAAGGGAGAGGTAAAGGGAAAAATCCCTTCGAAAAGAAGGCTCCATGTTACCACACCATCCTTGGTACCCCGACCGTCCGGGCCCAGAAAACCTCCCTGAGGATACTGATGGCTACCCTCCCTCCAGTTCCCCAGTACGTCAGGTGGTCAGAAGTTCCAATTACTTTGGATAGGAAGGATCGTCCAGAACTTATTCCAACAGAGAACCAATATGCCATGGTCATCAACCCTTTGATTGACGGCACAGAGTTCACCAAGTGCCTCGTGGACAGTGGAAGCAGCATAAACATCATGTACATGGATACACTGCATAAGATGAACTTGACAGAGACCCAGCTAAGGAAGAGCAACACCGTGTTCCATGGGGTTGTCCCTGGCCGACAAGCAAATTCTCCGGGCTGCATCACCCTTCCGGTCGCTTTTGGCGATGTAAATAAAAACTGCCAAGAACGCATGACCTTTGAAGTGGTGCCTTTCAAGAGCGTGTACCATGTCATCTTTGGAGGCGACATCTTCCACTCCTCCCTCGCAAGGCCATGCTTTGTCTACAACAAACTCAAGATTCCCGGACCAAATGGCGTCATCACCATTGACGGAAGCTTCACTAAGGCACGGGAGTGCGAGCTCAGCGAAGCCGCATTCGCCAAAGCAATCCTCTACGGTGAGGAGTTCAAGGAGATCCAGAACCAGGTCGATGCCTCGGAGATGCCAACTTCGAAGAAGCAGATCACTACTGCCGAGCCCGCCTTCAAGGCCGCCATCAAGACCAAGCAGGTAGAGCTTGTCGAAGGTGATTCCTCCACGACCACTGCCATTGGCATGGACATGGATCCCAAATAGGAAAGCGCGCTCATCGAGTTCCTCCGTGAGAATAGGGACATCTTTGCCTGGCAACCTAGCGACATGAAAGGTGTACCTAGGGAACTTGCCGAGCACAGCTTGAATATTGATCCTAATGCCAAACCAGTGAAACAACCTCTACGACGCTTGGGTGATGAAATACGAGGGGATATAGGCAAAGAAATAGCTAGGTTACTTAAGGCTGGCTTTATCCGAGAAGTTATTCACACCCGATGGGTGGCAAATCTTGTACTTGTCCCCAAAAAGGGAACCAATGAATTAATAATGTGGATTCATTACACCGGATTGAACAAAGCATGTCCGAAGGATCCATTTGCTTTGCATCGCACTGACCAAGTCATTTACTCGACGGCTGGCTTGGAACTTTTGTGTTTTCTCGATGCCTATTCAGGATACCACCAGATGCGGATGTGAAAGTCAGACCAATTGGCCACTTCATTTACCACACCCTACGACACATATTTCTACGTCACGATGCCCTTTGGGTTGAAAAACGCTGGTGCTACGTACCCGCGGACGATGCAACGTTGCCTACACCAATAGGTCACAATGTACACGCCTACGTGGATGACATCGCGGTAATGTCAAAGAAATCAAATGATCTTATCACTGACCTGCAGGAAACCTTTGACAATCTCCGGAAATACAACATGATGCTAAAACCAAAGAAGTGTGTCTTCGGGGTACCATCCGGCAAACTGTTGGGCTTCATCGTTTCGCATCACGAAATCGAGGCGAACCCGGGGAAAATCACGGCCATCCTCGACATCAAACGCCCGACATGCCTGAAGGACATACAAAGGCTCACAGGCTGCGTTGGAGCAGTAAGCTGGTTCATCAGCCGACTTGGTGAGAAGGCTATGCCACTCTACAAGTTTCTCAAGAAGGGAGACAAATTCACATGGACGGACGAGGCTGACACAACACTTTAGGAGTTGAAGAGAATACTCTCCTCCCCAACTATACTTGTAGCACCGGTGCCAAGGGAGCCTATGTTGGTATACATGGCGGTGACCAACCAAGTAATCAGCATCGTAATCGTGGTCGAGCGCAAGGAACCAACGCATGAATATGGAGTTCAGCGACCCGTTTACTATGTGAGCGAGGTCTTGACGGAATCTAAGCAGCATTACCCGCACTACCAAAAGATAGCTTATGGAGTTTTCCTTGCTTCACATAAGCTAAGGCATTATTCCCAGGAGCACCCCGTCACAGTAGTGAGAAAAGCTCCACTGTCCGACATCATCAACAACACCGACGCTACAGGGAGAGTGGCAAAGTGGGGCATTGAACTTGCCGCCTTCGACATCACCTACAAGCGACGTGACACTATCAAATCACAAGCATTAGCGGACTTTCTTGCAGATTGGACAAAGCTGCCGGAAGACACTCCTGTGCTAGAACCAGAGTATTGGGTCATGCACTTTGACGGATCCAAGTTACCCAATGGCTCGGGGGCTGGTGTATTATTACAATCACCAACAGGAGAGAAGTTGCAATACGTCCTGCAGATCCACTTCAACGCTACAAATAACATGGCGGAGTACGAGGCCCTCATTCACGGACTTCGCGTAGCCAAGGATATTGGCATGAAGCGCATAGTTTGTTGTGGAGATTCCGACTTGGTTGCCCAGCAAGTAGCTGGCACCTGGAACGCGCGGAACCCTATGATGGCGGCATATCGATATGAAGTAGACGAAATAGCCAAGTGCTTCAATGGCTAGGAAGTCAAGTACGTCAAAACGGAGGATAATGAGGCGGCAGATCTGCTGTCAAAGCTTGGATCGGCTCGTCGACCAATTCTGCCAGGCATTTTCCTAGAGCATTTACGGACTCAATCCGTGAAAGGAGTGGACCTCGACAACCCGGATAGAGTGGACTCATTTGTTAATGCAGTAATAGTGACCTCTCCGTCTTGGACGAAGCCGTTCATGGATTATCTATAAGACGGAACTTTGCCCACCGACGAAGTCGAAAGCCAACAAATAGTAGACAGAGCAAAAGGTTATGTCATTATTGATAGACATCTATACAAAATAAGAGTCTTCCTACGGTGCGTCTCCCTGCAGCAAGGTATTGAAATCCTTAGGGAAATACATCTCGGAGATTGCGGGCATCATGCCGCTCCCCGATCGTTGGTGGCCAAGGTCTTCTGGCAAGGATTCTACTGTATAACTGCCAAGGCGGACGCCGACAAGTTGGTACAAACATGCCTTGGGTGTTAGTTTTATGCAAGACAACCAAGTGTTCTAGCTGAAGAATTGCGAACAATACCAATAACTTGGCAGTTTGCAGTTTGGGGGCTAGACATGGTAGGACCTTTGCAGACAGCACCCTGTGGATTCACACACTTTCTAGTAGGAGTGGACACATTCACAAAATGGATTGAAGATCAACCCATTACAAAGCTTGATGGGGTGACAGCCCTAAAGTTTGTCCAGGATCTAGTGGTAAGATTTGGTCTCCCACATGAGAATATCATTTTGCAGCCTGAAAGTTGGGGTGGCCAGGCAACGCGGTACCAGAGTTCCCTGATATCAGCCGTGATGACTACAGTTGGCGTGCCAAATACTCAGAGGGTCTTTTTCGGCACGAATTCAACTTTACGTTTCAATACAAAAAATCGGGCTAACGGCCATCAAGTTGGGCCCCCTATCAGCTTTTGCTGTGATGTCGCTGCCGTTGTTGCTGCCATGTAGGCTTGCAGCGTTGGCGCATGCATCCTTTACGCGTCTTCTTCTTCCTCCGGGGCGGCAATCTATGGTCGCGGCCATGGCACAGAGCTAGGACTTGGACAAACCTTCTCGGCCCGTTCTCCTCCCCATCCCAAATCGGAGCTCGCCCTCACCATGACCACACCATTGGCACGGCGTGGGGACAGGAAATCATTCCTGGGTGAGATATGTCACCATGCCGACCATGCTCGGTCCTGTTTGTCTCCTCTAGAATCCGAGCTCGCCGTCTCCATGGTCGCACACACACCAGCCACGGCGCCTTCCTCTCCGAACCCCAAAGCCACATCCACCCAGTTCCGCACAATGCCAACAAGGTGAAAATGCATCAAGTTTTCTTCTTGTGATTGTAGAAAAACATGTATGTACCGTGGTCGTAGCATACTCTAACAATGTACACATATATTGTTTACTAGATTTTCATTTGAAATTACTAGCTCCGTGATGACGAAACATAGAGATCCTAAATAGAATGATGATGACGACCATGTTCTGTACTTTGCATTGCATCAACAAGTGCTCGCTGACGAAGCAAGTTACCAAGAGAGTGGAGTTCATCAGCCATTGTCAAAAATATGTGAACAAATCAATGAGCGATTCAATGTAAATAAGCGTAGAAAAGCTAGATCCATGTCATCAATCATCAATTGGTGGCACATTCTAGTGATGCGTTCAAATGCATACACGATGTATCATTTGCTTGAAGTGGTTGTTATCCTGAGCAAAAATGTCTGGTATGCACATTGCATTCGTATGTTCTATGCTGCAATTCTGTTGTTATGGGCGTGGAAAGAAAAGTTGGGCTTCACTGAATATTACGCAGTTAGGCCTAACTTAGTCTTACACAAATAAGCACAGCTTAGTTTTTACACACATAAGCGTAACTAATGATAAAGATAAAGACAAATGGTTCATCGGATCTGCCAGTATGAGCACTAGGTCCCTGGAGCTGGTGGTATCGTCGGAATGAACCAGAATGCTGCGTTTGGCCGTCTTTCATTCTCCTTCAAATAGTATGACCCCACTGATGAGCCAATTGTAGGCCCCTCCCCCTGACGTGGATTCGGCTCCAGGTCGGATCTGGAGTGTCAACATGATAGGCGCGTGAGTGTGCAGCAAACACACAGTCTGCTATCAACACTGGAAGTGCTGGCACCTCAGCAACAACACCAGCATGTTCTTCCTGGACTCCGGTAGTAGCCTCAACAGGTATTTCGTCAGCTTCACCAGTAGCAGCATTAGCAAGTATTTCTTCAGCTTGACCAGCAGCAGCATCACCAAGTATTTCGTCAGCTTCACCAGGAGCAGCAGCTAGTTCTTTGTCATCTCCACCACCACCACCACTAGCAGCAGCATCAGGTGCCAGGGCTGCCTGAGCAATTACAGGTTCAATAGCTACAGGGGCTCCGACAAAGAAAGGGTAGTTGATCCCAAGAAACACAGATTGTCCCTTCAGATTGTTGACTCTGCTCCAGACATGCTCTACTGGGTCTTCGGATGGGCATGCGGACCTCGAGAAAACGTGACACCGTGGCGATGGGTATGAAGAAAGTTGTGTCCTCATATGTTCTATTGTATCACCAACGCTGTTTAGTGCTCCCCTGATATGAATCCATAAGAGTTCATCATCCTGTTCCGTGTTGTCTCCGAGAGGTGCCAGGAACCAGCGCCGTGTCCCAAGTTCAGCATCTGCTACTGCATCTTTGATGACCGGAGCTGGAATGATGCGCGGGGCTGCGTGGGTACCTGCGTGTTACTAACAGTCAGTACGCAGAATTTTGAATGGGATTTTACATGCTATATGACACCATGACTCACCCCAAATGGACGGCTCCCAAACATGCACGTCGCCGCTAGGTTCAGTGACCGCATAAATGCGTTGCGGTCTGTACGAAGAGTAGCCGTAGGTGAAGATGGCGTCGACATACTTCTCCGGCCATAGGAAGTCGTCGGGCAAGACTGTCCATTCCTTGTCTTCTAGGCATCTAATGAATGTGATTGCCTTGTCGAACACCGGTAAGAGGTCATACTCCCAGTTCTTCCACGCCCCCTCCCGCGGTCTATGTGAGAGTTGTACCTTCATGAGGTCAAGTTCTACCATGTTGAACCTGTAAGCCAATTCGGAAATGGGCGACGACCACCCGCTGTTGAATGCAGTAATGCCGACACACTTCAAAGATGGCACTACAAGTCTCTTCGATCTGTAGCTATTTTTCAGACTCCAAGTACTACCATCCTATGATAAAAGGACCAGCCACTCGCCGTTGCCACCCACCCAGTTCTGGTCATCTTCCATTTCCGTCTCTTCTTCTTCCTTGATATTCACCACTACTGATCCGGACCACTTATCCAGCAGCATCAGTTTTGCATGAATATTATGTAGAGTTTGTTGTCAGTTGGTACAATAAACTAGCATGGATTCCATTGCAGATACAGTTTGACAACTAGGCCTTCAGATTAAAGTACACAAAATATCGCCTAAATACGAGTGTCTCCTCAGATATCGCCTAAATTGTGCCTATGTCACTACGAAGATACTCAATATATGTAGTAGTAGCAGAGCCCCCAGAACAAACTCCCGACGATGATCATAATTAAATAGCTTAGGGCATAACAACCTTAAATCGTCTAATCTGTGTAAGACTGTGTCACCTAAAGTAAGACTGTGTCACTACGAAAATATCAGAATATCAGGTACGAGCAAAGCTTCCACTATACAGAATAGTCTTAAATGGTTCGATTTGTTCAAACCACGCATGCACACAACACGTTCGACGAAAGGAATATAGGATTCCGATGAGAGTTCAGCACATATGAATCAACGATATGATTGAACGAATAAGCTAGATACTGGAACATACATGGCCATCATGGTCGTCTGGCCATTTGCTGTTATCGGGGTAAAGAAGGCCTGGCGTGCCGAACGGTTGTTCCTCCATGTTCCGCATCGTCACGCGGTAGCCAAGGATGCAGCGAGCGAGGCGGTCGGCTGAGATGATGCCCAACTCCGAGGCGATCTTGTGCACGTTCGCGGCGCTGAGGTTCGGCCATCCCAATCCTCGCGGCAGCGGTCGCCCTGGCCATCCGCATCGTCGTCACATGCCTTTCGCTTCAGCCAGATACTACCCCAAGCTCTACCCATAGCGGCAAATGGAGTCTAGAATCCGGTAGATTAATGGAGGCGTTGTGATAAGGAGGCGGATGGATTCGAGAGGAGGTGGAATCAGGGATGGGGGCATTTGTTCGAGTGGGGAGTGAATCTACCAGGAACCGCCGCGGCCGCCGGTTCTCGTCCGCGTGGAAGACAAGAAGGGGGCGTAATTATTGAGGGCGGGCACCAGAACTGTCTAGAGGAAGTGAAAAAATAAATCGTAAAAGGGAAATGTGCGGCCCGCCTATCAGTGAGTGAAGGTCGGCATGTGCAAACGTGCCTACGTTTGAATTGATTTCACCGCATGCAAGTGGCGCAGAATAAATTTTAGGAAGTGCTAGCGTCGACGTGTAAAACCACCATTTTTCGCCACCTTCACCCTACTAAGAATGGTCGTGCACCATTCCAGATATTGGTAAGGGCGGTTCCAATCTTTCACTTCTCCGTCTCATTTCCTCCTCCACGGACTCATCGTCTTTCTCCTCCATGGCCTCATCCATTTCCTCCACCACCGCATCACCCTCTTCCTTCGTATCCTTTCCCTCTTGCCTATAGTCATGGACGCTCCGGACGTCCGAAACGACGGCAGGCAAGAAACTGCGCACTTCGACATCGAAGTACATGGCGGGAAGAAGATCGATGTCGTCTACACCACCAAGCCTCGGACGGTGAGGAACACTCTGAATAATTACACGAGTTGGCTGTAGTTCAAAGAAAAGAGGTTCGTAGGTCTCGACCTCGAGTATAGCCGCGATCACCGTAGGATCGCCGTGGTGCAACTCTCCATGAAGGGGCACGTCCTCGTATACCAGCCTTTTTGCGAGAAGGGGGCTGATGGGATCTGGTAGACTTTGCTGTCTTTTTGTTCCTGAACCGTCTGTTTGCAAAAGTTATTGCTATATTATTTGTCTGAATTCATTTTCATGCAGGTGGGGCGAAAGCATTAGGGATCTGTTTCATGACTTTCTTGTGAACCGGCACATAACATTTACAAGTGTTGACATCACGAATGACAATAAACTGCTTGAAAGCCCGACTGTCAACATTAGAATCCCAAAGGAGTGCAGAGTAGACATCCAGGAAATTTAGTGGATCCCAGGGACGAAGTGCGGCAAGACCGGATGGCCGCTCTTGCCTCCGAACTCATCGACCCGTGGTACGCTGACATGAAGGACAGATTGCCGAGATGTCCGTGGAGGCGTTTAGGGCACGATTACTGGGAGGATAAGCCACTTTCTGAACCTAAACTGAAGTACGTTGCAATTGACAGGTATGTTAGCCATGAGCTATCTCGCCAGATTGTAAAATCTCGTTCCAGGTATCGCATCATTGAACCACCACCAAGGCAGGTTGTTTGCCCCAGATGCCGGATTGTAGATGAATCTACAAACCGGGGCAAGCGACCGAAGGCATCCTGGGATCGGTTGCCTTCTCCAACAGGCTGGGATGTAGACTATTAGTGCATGATTGTTGTGTTTATGAAAACATGTTATTTCATAGGTACACTATGTGAGCAATTACGAGCTGCTGTGTATTACCTTTGTCAAACTATAATCTGGTTTATGACTGTATACTTCTCTATAATCTAGGTTTGGTTATGACTTATGACTGTATCACACCTTATGCATGTTAGTCCTGGATTCTGCCGCATGAAAATGGCACAAACAAAATTTGTAAGAATGAATGTTGAGCATACAAAAGGGGGAATGTAATTCATACAGGTTAAGTAGCTAATAGTACAGGGATCATACGAGCTTGGTTCTTACACACAGAATGCTTAGAAAATACATGCGAGATAAAATACAGGCGAGAGAAAACTAGGAACGAAATGCGAAACTAGTAGTGGTAAACAGCACACTCACCCACCCGCCAGATCCTGTTGAGCATCTCGTAGCAGACATACGGGTCCCTGGCTGCGTACTTGATCTCATCGTAATCCAGGTGCCTCCACTCCCATCGCTCGTGCAGGTGCTTCGGGAACTCGATTTTCATGCCGGCGTACTCGCGGTCGATGATGTCGGAAGCGAGTCTAGCCATGCCGGCTTTCCCTGTACCGCCATCCGGGGTACCTACACAAACATTGGAGATCGACGTGACTGACGACATGAACGAGGAGATCCCGTTCTAGCTTCGGAGTGTCGTTCTTGATGTCGACACTGGCGAAGTAGATCTCCCTCCCTTGTAGGAACTCACGAAGCTCTAGGCATACAGATTTGGCCCTACATACGTGATGTAGGAGGCAGTGGTTGCGCATGGATAGCTGCAAAAGCGCCGTCCTCTTCCTATCTCTGGTATACTCGAGGTCAAGGCCGACGATCTTGTACTTGTCCATCGGCTCCTATAGCCACCGCTCGTACATTGCGATGACCTTGGCCACCTCCGCTGACACATTTGTGGGGACGACCGTCAGCTTGGTGGTGCCATGGGCGGTGACGGTGTACTCATCGGTGTAGTCGCTCCCGTCGCCAAACACGCCGTACTCTATGTCCATGGCAGCAGCTAATGCGGCGGTGGTGGCCTAGGGTCGGTAGCGGTGGCTGGCACTTGGCGTGGAGGTGGAGTGGTCTGTTGCGGTGGTATGGCCAGGCGGAGGCGGTGCCTAGGCAGCGTCAATGGTTCTTGCGGTGGCGACACCGGCGGAAGGAATGAGTTGGGGATTTTTGCACAGTGATGTGCTGAGGAGGCGAAAGGCGATGCTTAAATTCCATTTACCAATATTCTGGTCATAACCATGCGGAAGCAAGTTTGACCGGGCGAGCACCGATGGTTTCCAATCCTAGCGATTAAATTCGGTATCCGTCCCGGTAGGCGATGGGACGGGTGTGCGACGTGGCTTTAGCGTGGCAGAGACCGGTCACGTAGACCACCGTCCCGTTGTCGATCCGTAGCGGGTGCGCGGTGCTAACACGACGTAACGTGACAGGACAGAAGGAAGTGTACAGTTATTATTAATTCCTAACAAGTTTAAGAAGTGTAAGCATAGACATGGACCTAGCATCCCTGCACCCTGGGGAAGCCACCCAGTCGATCAGGCCTGCCGATTGCGCAAAGCTTGTCCCGAATTTGCCAAAATGAAGCTCGTTTGCCCATGCTTCTATAAGTTTCTCTGTAGGCCACTTGTGTAAGCATGCACGATCAAGCAACTTTGCAACACACGTGTTGGTGGAAAAGCATTAGGTTTCAACGCACCACATAGTTTAGGGATTTAGAATAGCTAGATTGTGGAGCTCTAGCCAAATTGCATGGTAAAGCCAAATTCAGCTTTTTGTCAGATTTTGCAATAGCAACATTGTGTCTCGTTTGTCCTCACTTTTGCCCTCCCGATATTCCAAGCCCTCACATGCGCTCGGAGGGGGTGTCGTCTGGTCAAAGGCTTGGCCGTTATGTGCGCCATGACGCCTAAAGTGGAAGTTTTTTTTTGTTATTTGGCCTTTTTAAGAGCGCCTTTTCCCCTCTCTCTCTAACAGTTGTGTTTTTTTGCCCAAAAAGGTAGGGAATCTAGAGCAGCTTCTTCATTCATTGTTCCTTTTGCGATCTTTTTCCCCAATCTGGTAGCAAATCTAGAGCAGCAAAACAAACCAGCACCATAAATAAATTCAGTAAATAGAGCAGATGTAGATAAAGCAGCTAATATAGGTTATATAGTACGGTACTTAACGAGGTTTGACAATTAGGCTGCTCAGCAGCAGCAGCGGACTGCTTCAACACAGACAAGACAAAAGAAGCTGCTTGACAGCAGCAGCAGTAGCAGCTGATCAGTGCCCCTCGTGGCCTCTGCCAGGAGGGCATCCGCCTCCTCCCTCTGGCGCCTCCTCCACTTCTTGCTACCTAGCCCCTTGACCTTGGGCGCCTTGGGTCTGATCGGGGGCATGCGACCCTCCTCGATAGCCACTTTCTGGAGGTTGGGGAGGTGAAGACCGAGCGCCTGGTGCTTGGACCTAAAGCCGTGGACGTTCCCGGACTCGCCGCAGGTCCTCACGTCCTTGGCATGCTTCACGAGGGAGTTGAAGTCCATGCCGCGGAGCCTCCTGGTGGGGCAGAAGGGGCACCTGTACACGTCACCAGCGAAGAAGTCGTTGTACTGACCGGACTTTAGCCTCCTCAACACATGACGAGTCTTGGTGTCCTTGGACTCGTCGTCGCAGCGGAGGTCGCTGCTATCCTCCTGTTGGAAAAAAATAGTAGAGTGAAATAAGGACATGATTGAGATACTTTGATTATCGGGATTGATTTTTTGCATAAATTAACCGAATGAGATCTCCTGATTATTCCCCAAATCTCAAACCAAATTGAATATTGATCCCAACTACGAACAGGTGGATTCATCGAAAATCGAGATCTAACACAATAGGATTAGCTACTGTAAAAAATACGAACAGCCGAGCCCTAATAACATACAATCTAGCATCCAACGATGGGAACGGGGGAAGAACAAGGGAAGGGGAGAAAACCCTGGTTACCTCAGACCACGGGTCGGCGACGCTGGTGTCGTAGGGGTTCTCCGGCTGTAACTACCTCGGTGAATTACGCTCCTAGTTACAAGCCTGGATGAGCGGAAATGGTTAAAATAGTACGGTGGGGCCCAAATGCCACTCACAGGTAGACCTTTCGGCCGTCCTAACCATTTCCGAACATCGGGACAAGAACGGGCGGCGTAATCGGCAGGAGAAGGGATCAACTACATACACAAATGAGTATGTATGCAAGCCACCATACAATGGTTCTCAGAGTCATTCCATCTAAAAAGAAAGGAAATATTGCAACGCCATATGGCAAGATCCAAATATCCTAGATAGATATAATAGTTTAGGATACCTCCTCATACACCAAACATCAGAGTATCAAGCGGAAGCGGAAAACAAGATCCGAGTACGGATAAGAAGCAAATCGGCATAAGATGCCCCATAAATAAACACATCCCGCCCACAGATCTCACGGATCCCCGTTCCCGGAATCTCTACACCAAATGATCGTTGCCGACATCGTCCGTCTCCTCCACCCAGTATCCATCTTGCGAGTTTACCTGTTCATCTGAATCAAACAATTTATCGTGTGAGACCCTAGGGGTACTCAGCAAGTCTTTATGCCTCTAAAGGGGACACAACCTGGGGTGACGCAATTGCAGCAAAAGATAAACCCTAACAATTCTATAGATACTCGCCAACCATCCGCCTAACCAGAGATAGACGGATGTCCGTGAATTAACATCAACAGTTATAACGGTAATATTAACAGATCCATCCTCCTCCTCGCTTACTGACGAGGAAGCGGAAGAACAACCCCCCCATCCGTTGGCAGTTTTATTATCCATTCCATGAGTATTGTACTATTTACGAATCAGGTACTTAGTCAATTTAAAAGCGATACTTTAATTATACTTGTCTATGATCGAGAAACTGTGCTCCAAGTCGTCCATAACCGCGGACACGGCTTTCAGAAAGTTTTACCCTGCAGGGGTGCACAAATAGCAACACACACTCGATCAACCTCGGAAAAACCAAATCAAAACCCAACGAGGCAGTCACGACAAAGCGATCACAGGATTCAGAAATATTTCAGGGGGCCACCCCATTAAGCTACCCGCAACGAAGCTGGCCGGCTACGAGACGGACTCAAGGTTTGTGTGGACGGCTGTAAACGACTGGGAACCCGAAAATGTGACTGGGCTTGTCGTTACAGCGAAAACGTGTCACGGCCCTAAACAGTACAGGTGCATTCCTCGCACAATTTTAAATTAAGCAGTAAAGCATGGCATAAGTACAAGAGAGTAATAAAGCCACAAACTAATTGTGGCCCCAAGAAATAAGAATGAATCAAGCTCTGGCTCAGGGGGGTTCATAAGCCTCCCGGATGTGGATAGCGCGAATATTCAAGGAACGGGAATCAAGTACTCGGGGTCCTACGGGACACAAGTGAGCCTGAAAACCAAATAGCAAATATGGCTCACCGATGCCACTTTCATTAGTTATCCCATTACTACTCAGGTTAAGTTGTTTAGGTACCTCGTTATCCATCAGACTCTCACATACCCTACACATGCTGTTCTACGACTCGCATGCCTCAAACAACTCCTGTAGTAATGGCTGATGGGATGGAGGAACAAGCTTCGGTGGGGTTTAAAAGTAAAGGCTATGCAATACTTGGGATTCAATTTAATGCAAACGCGACTCAATGATGCAAGAATAAGATAGAGGCAATAGGTACTATATGTATGCAAGCATGTGGTAGTGCTTGCCTGGCAGCTCAGTTGAAGCGAGAGAAGGATCTGGGTAGTGCTCCTGGGTCTCTTGATATATCCCCTGCTCAGCGTCTATTCGGAGAAGAACCAAACAAACAAGGGCCAACATAAATAAAGTGCACAAGCATATGAAAAAAAATGCATCAAGCAAACAATCATGCCATGATGAATGATGCACAATTTGCATGGCAATAATGTAGCATGGCATGGGTGAGGTGTGGAATACAAGTATAAATCATTTTGTTGAGTTTTAATCATGTTTTAACCTCAATTAAGTTGCTGTATACATTATATTTATATGATTCATGCTGCAAAACAGAACAAGGAATGCATAAACAGAAAGGTCTCGTCGAGCTAATCATTTTAGACATATTATTTGTTAAATTTGGAGTTATAAAACAAAAGTTATTAATTAATTAAAGAAAAAGGGCATTTTATTGTAATTTTAATCAACTTGCAATTTTAAATGTTCAAAAAGTATTTTGAAGGGCATATTTGAATTCCTCACATTTTTCTGATTTCAAAACATATATCATTTGTATTATTTGGGTTTTTAAATTAAAAGTTATTTGAAAACAGATTTAAAATTTGAATTTTAATTAATTTGGAAAAGTTTGAATTAAACAGAGAAACATAAAGGTTTTTGTTACTCAGCCCAGTTCTAGACACAGACACAGACAACTGGGCCCGTGCTGACCTGGCGAAACAGCACGCAGAAAAGGTTTTCTCACCGCAGCTTGATCTAGCCACAGCAAGTGACAGGTGGGGTCGGAGCACACGCGGACCCACACGCCAGTGGTTGAGTGCGGGGCTGCCACGCGGCACGGCGGGGGACTGCGGGTTGAGGGGTGCTAAACTAGGGGGTCTATCTGCAAAGTGGTACTACGGCTGACAGGTGGGCTCATGCGGACCGTGGGTTAGGAAAAAAAGGTTGGGGGGGGGTAAGCGCAAAAAGACGCCCGTACTGTTCCTCTTCTCCGCGTGCAGAGGACAGATCGGTGCTCGCACGCGCAGAGCGCGGCGCGCGAGGCTCGAACTCGTGACGCGGCAAGCGCGCACAGGCGGCGGCTACCGTTGTGGCTAGCGGGGGTTGGTGCTAGGGATCTGCTGCGTGGCCAGATGAGGTTCCTCGACGCGATGAGCGGGCAGACGCACGCGCTCGCCGGTGCACAGAGGGTGCTCGACGGAGCGTACGATGCGACCAGGAAACGACGACGAAGGCGAGGGTGTCTAGGAGGTTGCGTGGCTCACCGTGGGGCTGTTGAAGGTGGTGGATCGGGCAGGGGAGCAGTCGATCATCGACGATGCAGAGGCCGGGCGGAGCTAGGGTTTCGGCCGGCGCGTCGGCGTGTAGATCAACCTTGGGCTCCTCCCTCACGTCTGCGGGTACAGGGGGCGGTGCAGGTGGTCGTCTCGGTCTACCGGGCCACCTCTGCGACGTGCACGCCGGCTGGACGACGAGGTACAGAGGTAGACGGTGTCGGCTGGCGTCAGGATCTGGCGATGGTGATGGGAGAGGGGGGAGAGGAGGCAGGTGTCCTGGATGGATCTGGGAGGCAGAGGAGAGCTGGGAGATGGTGGTGGATAGCAGAGGGGGAGAGGGAGGTGCCGTGCGGGAGTGGGTGGTGGAAAAGGTGGCTCGGCCACCTTTTCTCCTCCTCCTTCACGTGCTCGGGTGGGGCTCGGCCAGGGTAGGGGCAGGTGGTAAAGGGGCTGCCAGGTGGGGACGGCCGGTTGGTGGAGAGGCTCGGGCTGGGGCCCTCATGGTAGAGAGAGAGAGCTAGAGAGAGAGAGGGGTAGGCTCGGGTGTAGCTAGGGTTGGAGCTAGGGTTTGGAGAGAGGGGGGGGTATGGCTCGGGTTAGGGCTTGGTTTGGGTGGTAGCTAGGTGGGCCAGGGTGGCCAGGTGGGGCCAGGAAGGTAGAGAGAAGAGAGAGGCCGAGAGAGAGGATGAGAGCTAGGGAGGCTCGGGTTAGGTTAGATGGGGGTGTGGTTTAGAGAGGATGGTAGAGAGAGGAGAGATGAGTGGTATGGTTCAGGGTTTTAGGCATGATCTACATGACCATGCATGGATGGAGTGAAAAGGAGAGGGAGGAGAGGAGAAGAGAGAGAGAGAGATGTGGTGTGGTTTTATAGCAAGACCACACTAGATCAAGCCAAGGAGTGGTAGAGAGGGAGATAGATGATTCACTCAAAAGAACAAATAAAAGCAAAGGAGGCAAAATAAAATAGAGATGGTTGCATGGCCCATGCAAAATATTTATTGCCATGTTTATTCTTGTGAGAACAATAATATTAACATGGCATTATTATTATGCATTCCCAAAAATATGGAATTAAGCCAAGCAAAAGAATTTAAAGGAAAGTTCCAGATGGAGTAGATGGAGATGATCACATTTGATTATAATTGGGACTTGCTAGTGTGTATATTCCACTAGATGTTTAATAGTCCCAAAAATATCCCAACATGATAATAACCCCAAAACAACCCATATGGAAGCTAGGAAAAGGTTCCACTCACAAGGCATGCAAAGGTGGCCAGGTGGCTCTCATAAACCAATAATGTGGGAACAATATGGTGCATATATGAGAGCATGTGGAGATAGAATTGGATCCATCCCAACCCACATGAGCAAGAGGTAAGACCAAATAAATTGCAATGCTCATATTTGGTTGGATGGTGGAACTATGGGGTGATGACAAGAAAGGTGGTGGAGTTAATAAAAGATATGCCCCCAACTCAACTTGGGCATTTAAACAGTATATCAATAACCAAAAACAATATCAAGAGGCAAATACAATTTACAATGCATATGAGAGAAGAACCAAAACAAAAGGGTTTTATATGATGCTCAAATGCAAGGTGGCATGATGACATGAGCATGATATAATTATGATGCAACAATTATATATTTGAAGTAGCCATTATATTACTAGAACAAGTAGCCTTACAATTGTTAGACAATTGGGATGCTACACCGGCCTTATGTAGACAACCTCCTCGTAGGGGTCCCAGCCGAGCAGGATCTGTCCGAGACCGGCGGGGGCCTCCTCGCCGGCGGCTACGGCGGATGCGGGGACGGGGACGGGGACGGGGGGCTCCTCGCCGGCGGCCTTGGAGGCATCGACGGCCACCGCACCGATCTTCTCCATCGCCGGCGTGGTTGGAGTTTGTTGGGCGTTTGCAGAAGGTGATGGGACAGTGGAGACGGTTGAGTGACCGAGTGCGTGATGAGTGGGAGTGGGGAGGCCTCTATTAAAGGAGAAGGGAAGCGATGTTTCGTTGCACTACCATGCACTGCGTACGCTAATGCACCGTGCACGGCCACACGTGTCCGCTACTGCCCCGTGCACCGCACACGCGTACCGTGAGTCACGTTATTTCCCTCATGTCTAACCATGGCAATTCAGTTGTACTCAGTTTTGCCCACGAACCGTTGACCCTCTGTGATCTAGCGGACAGGATAACCCTTATATCTGTCGGGGGCACCCCTCTATCCATGCAAAATAACGAGTATGCCACCGGAACTTTAACTCCATAAACAGATGAACTTGAATATATTTTGAAGGGTACGGAAATAGAAATCCCCATAGTTTAAGGGTCTAGATACGGTAGGAGAACTAAATATTATTAGTGGCTGGGCCAGCACAGTGACGGGGTTGGTCGGCTAGAAGTTGCTGATTCCTAAGTAAGGGGACACTAGGCCTGTCTTGACATACTCCCTCAGGAACTTGCCATAAGCAGCGTGCTTAGCCTTGGTCGTCGACTTGTGTTTACTAGCCGGGCTTTTATCGATGCCAACTGTATGCAGAATCAAGCTGGTAATCCTCGGGTTGACTCCTTTCTTACAGAAAGGGTACCCGAGCTCCCCAAGTTGAGTGCGGAAAGGGATTATCCCGCTATTGAGCTTCTTCATGACATGGCAGCTCTTGTTGTCACTGGTCTCCTTGTCAGAGTCCATCTCACTTGAATACACCTGTAATGTATGGAATACAAACCGAAATAAGCAAAATAATAAATATATATTCCTTCCACCATTCCAAGTTACTTTCGATGCAATAACATGTCTATACAGGTTCAGCAGTTCATTACGGCCGTCTCCCCAGCTTGCTCCTAAATTATTGTGGTTTGTGTTCTTGGTAACTTATTAATAAATAAATAATGTGGATTCATTCAGAACAGACTAGATCTCTCCATGTACCGGTTCGTACGTTGCATCTAATCATTAGGACTAGATTTTTTATGACGCCAGGATAGATTAAGCTCGAGCAGAAAATATGAAACATGTAGAAATAGATGTACCTCCAGGTACACGAGCGGAGCCTGTTCGTCGAACTCCACGCCCTCATCGGCGCCTCCGAAGTCGTCAGCACCGGCGTGCACATGGTCCTCCAAGGGGTTGAACTGCACGTCCTCCTCGGCCTATGCTGCGTGCTACTCCTCCAGATCTGCCACGTGAAGCACCACCCCGGCGGCAATGCCCGGACACTCACCCCCACGCACTGGTTTCATGGAGAAGGTTCGTGCAAGTACGTTCAAGATTGTGGGGTTTTGCTGGATAGGGAAGAGAGAGTAGTGGATGAGTGTGAATGGAGGACCCGATAGGCTGGGTTTTTAATGCGGGGCCGTTTAGGCCTCCTCGAGGGCCCCGGTTTGCAGCTCTTCCAGCTGCGGCTGCCGCGTGGAAGGTTCGTGTGGTGGGGGCCTGACGGAAGTGAGAGTGCAGGCGCGCTGCGTAGTAAAAATGGTATAGCCAGTGGTCCGTGGATGACCAGTTGCCGTGCAGTAGACTTGTAGCCTTTGCAGACTAGATTAAACATGACATGACCACTCGGCGACTTTTTCCATGGATGACATCGTGTTCCTTCTTGTAGAAGTCTCGTTGAGGGAGACGTCCATGTTGTCTCGCGCTGTCCTATGAAGGGCACGACGTGTGCAACGAGCCTCGTTGGATCACACATGATCAACGGTTGGTGCGCACGATCCGAGTGACACCTGTGACAACCAATCAGGGCGTAGCAGACAGAGTGGGCATAGGTTTGGGCTTCTACAAAAAAGAGAGGGGGCAAAACTGGGTAGTATCAAAAAACCAAGGGCAAAGCTGAGTAGTATAAAAATGGAAAGTGGGTGTCTTTTACAATGAAATGCATCGTGGCATACATCAAATTATGCCAAGATAGATCCACTAGAATTCATTGCATGTGTGTTCTTTCCATAAACCACATACGTATCCACAAGAGTTATTGCATGTGAGTTCCTGTCATGAACCACATCTGGATCAACCAGTGTCATTGCATGTGTGTTCTTTCCACAAACCACATATGGATCAACAAATGGCATTGCATGTGTGTTCTTTTCACAAACCACACATGGATCAACCAGTGTTCACTGCATGTGTGTTCTTTCCACAAACCACTTATGGATCAATCAGTGGTCATTGCATGTGTGTTCTTTTCCACAAACCACATATGGATCCATATGTGTCCTTAAACTAAAACCAGCATTAGAGTCACTGCATGTGTGTTCTTTCCAAAAACCAGTTATGGATCACTAGTGTTCATTGCATGTGTGTTCTTTTCCACAAACCACATATGGATCAACTAGTGGTCATTGCATGTGTGTTCTTTTCACAAACCACATGTGGACCCACTAGAGTTATTGCATATGTGTTCTTATACTAAAACCAGCACTAGACTAATTGCATGTGTGTTCTTTTCCACAAACCACACATTGAAACAGTGTTCATTGCATGTGTGTTCTTTTCCCCAAACAACTTATGGATCAACCAGTGGTCATTGCATGTGTGTTCTTTTCACAAACTACATGTGGACTAACTAGAGTCATTGTATGTGTGTTCTTATACTAAAACTAGCACTAGAGTCATTGCACGTGTGTTCTTTCCACAAACCACATATGGATCAACTAGTGTCATTGCATGTGTGTTCTTTCCACAAACCACTTATGGATCCACCAGTGATGATTACATGTGTGTTCTTTTCCAAAAACCACATATGGATCAACCAGTGGTCATTGCACGTGTGTTCTTTTCCACAAACCACTTATGGATCCATCAGAGTCATTGCATGTATGTTATTTCCACAAACCACACATGGATCAACCACTAGAGTCATTACATGTGTGTTCTTTCCACAAACCACACATGGATCAACCAGTGTCATTACATGTGTATTCTTTCCACAAATCACATATGGACCCACTAGAGTCATTGCTTGTGTGTTCTTATACTAAAACCTGCACTAGAGTCGTTGCATCTATGTTCTTTCCACAAACCACACGTGGATCCACCAGTATTCATTGCATGTGTGTTCTTTTCCAAAAACCGCATATGGATCAACTAGTGGCCATTGCATGTGTGTTCTTTTCACAAACTACATGTGGACCCACTAGAGTCATTGTATGTGTGTTCTTATACTAAACCTAGCACTAGAGTCATTGCATGTGTGTTCTATCCACAAACCACACATGGATCAACCAGTGGCATTGCATGTGTGTTCTTTTCACAAACCACACATTGATCAACCAGTGTTATTGCATGTGTGTTCTTTCCACAAACCACATATGGATCAACCAGTGGTCATTGCATGTGTGTTCTTTTCCACAAACCACTTATGGATCCATTAGAGTCATTGCATGTGTGTTATTTCCACAAACCACACATGGATCAACCACTAGAGTCATTGCATGTGTGTTATTTCCACAAACCACGCATGGATCATCCACTAGAGTAATTGCATGTGTGTTCTTTCCACAAACCACACATGGATCAACCAGTATCATTGCATGTGTGTTCTTTCCACAAATCACATATGGACCCACTAGAGTCATTGCTTGTGTGTTCTTATACTAAAACCAGCACTAGAGTCATTGCATGTGTGTTCTTTCCACAAACCACTTATGGATCCACCAGTGTTGATTGCATGTGTGTTCTTTCCACAAACCACTTATGGATCAACCAGTGGTCATTGCATGTGTGTTCTTTTCCACAAACCACTTATGGATCAACCAGTGGCATTGCATGTGTGTTCTTTTCACAAACCACACATGGATTAACCAGTGGTCATTGCATGTGTGTTCTTTCCACAAACCACATATGGATCAACCAGTGGTCATTGCATGTGTGTTCTTTTCCACAAACCACATTTGGATCAATCAGTGGTCATTGCATGTGTGTTCTTTCCACAAACCACACATGGATCAACCAGTGGTCATTGCATGTGTGTTCTTTTT
Source organism: Avena sativa (assembly GCA_916181665.1). Taxonomy (NCBI): domain Eukaryota; kingdom Viridiplantae; phylum Streptophyta; class Magnoliopsida; order Poales; family Poaceae; genus Avena; species Avena sativa. The sequence continues at coordinate 225,117,379 of OV702286.1, forward strand.
CACAAAACACACATGGATCAAGCAGTGTCATTGCATGTGTGTTCTTTACACAAACCACATATGGATCAACCAATGGTCATTGCATGTGTGTTCTTTTCACAAACAACATGTGAACCCACTATAGTCATTGCATGTGTGTTCTTATACTAAAACCAACACTAGAGTCATTGCATGTGTGTTCTTTTCACAAACCACACATGGATCCACCACTGTCATTGCATGTGTGTTCTTTCCACAAACCACACATGGATCCACAAGTGGTCATTGCATGTGTGTTCTTTTCAGAAACCACATATGGATCCATTAGAGTCATTGCATGTGTGTTCTTATACTAAAACTAGCACTAGAGTCATTGCATGTGTGTTCTTTCCACAAACCACACACGGATCAACCAGTGGTCATTGCATATGTGTTCTTTTCCACACACCACTTATGGATCAACTAGTGGCATTGCATGTGTGTTCTTTCTATAAACCACTTATGGATCAACCAGTGGTCATTGCATGCGTGTTCTTTCCACAAACCACTTATGGATCAACCAGTGGCAACTGCATGTGTGTTCTATCCACAAACCACTTATGGATTAACCAGTGGCATTGCATGTGAGTTTTTGTCACAGACTACATGTGGACCCACTAGAGTCATTACATGAGTGTTCTTATACTAAAACCATCACTAGAGTCATTGCATGTGTGTTCTTTTCACAAATAACATATGGATCCACTAGTGTTCACTGCGTGTGTGGTCTTTCCACAAACCACATATGGATCAACTAGTGGTCATTGCATGTGTGTTCTTTCCACAAACCACTTATGGATCCACCAGTGTTCATTGCATGTGTGTTCTTTTCCACAAACCACATATGGATCAACCAGTGGTCATTGCATGTGTGTTCTTTTCACAAACCACATATGGACCCACTAGAGTTATTGCATGTGTGTTGTATCCACAAACCACACATGGATCAACCAGTGGCATTGCATGTGTGTTCTTTTCACAAACCACACATGGATCAAAAAGTGTTATTGCATGTGTGTTCTTTCCACAAACCACATATGGATCAACCAGTGGTCAATGCATGTGTGTTCTTTTCCAGAAACCACTTATGGATCCATTAGAGTCATTGCATGTGTGTTATTTCCACAAACCACACATGGATCATCCACTAGAGTCATTGCATGTGTGTTCTTTCCACAAACCACACATGGATCAACCAGTATCATTGCATGTGTGTTCTTTCCACAAATCACATATGGACACACTAGAGTCATTGCTTGTGTGTTCTTATACTAAAACCAGCACTAGAGTCATTGCATGCGTGTTCTTTCCACAAACCACTTATGGATCCACTAGTGTTCATTGCATGTGTGTTCTTTCCACAAACCACTTATGGATCAACCAGTGGTCATTGCATGTGTGTTCTTTTCCACAAACCACTTATGGATCAACCGGTGGCATTGCATGTGTGTTCTTTCCACAAACCACTTATGGATCCACCAGTGTTGATTGCATGTGTGTTCTTTCCACAAACCACTTATGGATCAACCAGTGGTCATTGCATGTGTGTTCTTTTCCACAAACCACTTATGGATCAACCAGTGGCATTGCATGTGTGTTCTTTTCACAAACCACACATGGATTAACCAGTGGTCATTGCATGTGTGTTCTTTCCACAAACCACATATGGATCAACCAGTGGTCATTGCATGTGTGTTCTTTTCCACAAACCACATTTGGATCAATCAGTGGTCATTGCATGTGTGTTCTTTCCACAAACCACACATGGATCAACCAGTGGTCATTGCATGTGTGTTCTTTTTCACAAAACACACATGGATCAAGCAGTGTCATTGCATGTGTGTTCTTTACACAAACCACATATGGATCAACCAATGGTCATTGCATGTGTGTTCTTTTCACAAACAACATGTGAACCCACTATAGTCATTGCATGTGTGTTCTTATACTAAAACCAACACTAGAGTCATTGCATGTGTGTTCTTTTCACAAACCACACATGGATTCACCACTGTCATTGCATGTGTGTTCTTTCCACAAACCACACATGGATCCACAAGTGGTCATTGCATGTGTGTTCTTTTCAGAAACCACATATGGATCCATTAGAGTCATTGCATGTGTGTTCTTATACTAAAACTAGCACTAGAGTCATTGCATGTGTGTTCTTTCCACAAACCACACACGGATCAACCAGTGGTCATTGCATATGTGTTCTTTTCCACACACCACTTATGGATCAACTAGTGGCATTGCATGTGTGTTCTTTCTATAAACCACTTATGGATCAACCAGTGGTCATTGCATGCGTGTTCTTTCCACAAACCACTTATGGATCAACCAGTGGCAACTGCATGTGTGTTCTATCCACAAACCACTTATGGATTAACCAGTGGCATTGCATGTGAGTTTTTGTCACAGACTACATGTGGACCCACTAGAGTCATTACATGAGTGTTCTTATACTAAAACCATCACTAGAGTCATTGCATGTGTGTTCTTTTCACAAATAACATATGGATCCACTAGTGTTCACTGCGTGTGTGGTCTTTCCACAAACCACATATGGATCAACTAGTGGTCATTGCATGTGTGTTCTTTCCACAAACCACTTATGGATCCACCAGTGTTCATTGCATGTGTGTTCTTTTCCACAAACCACATATGGATCAACCAGTGGTCATTGCATGTGTGTTCTTTTCACAAACCACATATGGACCCACTAGAGTTATTGCATGTGTGTTGTATCCACAAACCACACATGGATCAACCAGTGGCATTGCATGTGTGTTCTTTTCACAAACCACACATGGATCAAAAAGTGTTATTGCATGTGTGTTCTTTCCACAAACCACATATGGATCAACCAGTGGTCAATGCATGTGTGTTCTTTTCCAGAAACCACTTATGGATCCATTAGAGTCATTGCATGTGTGTTATTTCCACAAACCACACATGGATCATCCACTAGAGTAATTGCATGTGTGTTCTTTCCACAAACCACACATGGATCAACCAGTATCATTGCATGTGTGTTCTTTCCACAAATCACATATGGACACACTAGAGTCATTGCTTGTGTGTTCTTATACTAAAACCAGCACTAGAGTCATTGCATGCGTGTTCTTTCCACAAACCACTTATGGATCCACTAGTGTTCATTGCATGTGTGTTCTTTCCACAAACCACTTATGGATCAACCAGTGGTCATTGCATGTGTGTTCTTTTCCACAAACCACTTATGGATCAACCGGTGGCATTGCATGTGTGTTCTTTCCACAAACCACTTATGGATCAACTAGTGGTCATTGCATGTGTGTTCTTTTCCACAAACCACTTATGGATCAAAAGGTGGCATTGCATGTGTGTTCTTTTCACCAAGAACACATGGATCAACCAGTGGTCATTGCATGTGTGTTCTTTCCACAAACTACATATGAATCCACCAGTGGTCATTGCATGTGTGTTGTTTTCCACAAACCACATATGGATCAACCAGTGGTCATTGCATGTGTGTTCTTTTCCACAAACCACATATGGATCAATCAGTGGTCATTGCATGTGTGTTCTTTACACAAACCACACATGGATCAACCAGTGGTCATTACATGTGTGTTCTTTTCCACAAAACACACATGGATCAAGGAGTGTCATTGCATGTGTGTTCTTTACACAAACCACATATGGATCAACCAGTGGTCATTGCATGTGTGTTCTTTTCACAAACAACATGTGAACCCACTAGAGTCATTGCTTGTGTGTTCTTATACTAAAACCAACACAAGAGTCATTGCATGTGTGTTCTTTTCACAAACCACACATGGATCCACCAGCGTCATTGCATGTGTGTTCTTTCCACAAACCACACATGGATCAACAAGTGGTCATTGCATGTGTGTTCTTTTCACAAACCACATATGGATCCATTAGAGTCATTGCATATGTGTTCTTATACTAAAACTAGCACTAGAGTCATTGCATGTGTGTTCTTTCCACAAACCACACATGGATCAACCACTGGTCATTGCATATGTGTTCTTTTCCACAAACCACTTATGGATCAACCGGTGGCATTGCATGTGTGTTCTTTCTAGAAACCACTTATGGATCAACCAGTGGTCATTGCATGCGTGTTCTTTCCACAAACCACTTATGGATCAACCAGTGGCAATTGCATGTGTGTTCTTTCCACAAACCACTTATGGATCAACCAGTGGCATTGCATGTGAGTTCTTTTCACAGACTACATGTGGACCCACTAGAGTCATTGCATGTGTGTTCTTATACTAAAACCATCACTAGAGTCATTGCATGTGTGTTATTTTCACAAACAACATATGGATCCACCAGTGTTCACTGCGTGTGTGTTCTTTCCACAAACCACATATGGATCAACTAGTGGTCATTGCATGTATGTTCTTTCCACAAACCACTTATGGATCCACCAGTGTTCATTGCATCTGTGTTCTTTTCCACAAACCACATATGGATCAACTAGTGGTCATTGCATGTGTGTTATTTTCACATACCACATATGGACCCACTAGAGTCATTGCATGTGTGTTCTATCCACAAACCACACATGGATCAACCAGTGGTCATTGCATGTGTGTTCTTTCCACAAACCACATATGGATCAACTAGTGGTCATTGCATGTGTGTTCATTGCATGTGTGTTCTTTTCCAAAAACCACATATGGATCAACCAATGGTCATTGCATGTGTGTTCTTTTCAGACACCACATGTGGACCCACTAGAGTCATTAGATGTGTGTTCTTATACTAAAACCAGGACTAGGCTCATTGCATGTGTGTTTTTTTCCACAAACCACACATGGATCCACTAGACTCATTGCATGTGTGTTCTTTTCCACAAACAACTAATGGATCAACCAGTGGTCATTGCATGTGTGTTCTTTTCACAAACTACATGTGGATCCACTAGAGTCATTGTATGTGTGTTCTTATACTAAAACTAGCACTAGAGTCATTGCATGTGTGTTCTATCCACAAACCACAAATGGATCAACCAGTGGCATTCCATGTGTGTTCTTTTCACAAACCATACATGGATCAACGAGTGTCATTGCATGTGTCTTCTTTCCACAAACTACATATGGATCAACAACTGGTCATTGCATGTGTGTTCTTTTCCACAAACCACTAATGGATCCATTAGAGTCATTGCATTTGTGTTATTTCCACAAACCACACAAGGATCCACCACTAGAGTCATTGCATGTGTGTTATTTCCACAAACCACACATGGATCAACCACTAGAGTCATTGCATGTGTGTTCTTTCCACAAACCACACATGGATCAACCACTAGAGTCATTGCTTGTGTGTTCTTATACTAAAACCAGCACTAGAGTCATTGCATGCGTGTTCTTTCCACAAACCACTTATGGATCCACCCGTGTTCAATGCATGTGTGTTCTTTCCACAAACCACTTATGGATCAACTAGTGGTCATTGCATGTGTGTTGTTTTCCACAAACCACTTATGGATCAAAAGGTGGCATTGCATGTGTGTTCTTTTCACCAAGCACACATGGATCAACCAGTGGTCATTGCATGTGTGTTCTTTCCACAAACTACATATGAATCCACCAGTGGTCATTGCATGTGTGTTGTTTTCCACAAAACACATATGGATCAACCAGTGGTCATTGGATGTGTGTTCTTTTCCACAAACCACATATGGATCAATCAGTGGTCATTGCATGTGTGTTCTTTACACAAACCACACATGGATCAACCAGTGGTCATTACATGTGTGTTCTTTTCCACAAAACACACATGGATCAAGGAGTGTCATTGCATGTGTGTTCTTTACACAAACCACATATGGATCAACCAGTGGTCATTGCATGTGTGTTCTTTTCACAAACAACATGTGAACCCACTAGAGTCATTGCTTGTGTGTTCTTATACTAAAACCAACACAAGAGTCATTGCATGTGTGTTCTTTTCACAAACCACACATGGATCCACCAGTGTCATTGCATGTGTGTTCTTTCCACAAACCACACATGGATCAACAAGTGGTCATTGCATGTGTGTTCTTTTCACAAACCACATATGGATCCATTAGAGTCATTGCATATGTGTTCTTATACTAAAACTAGCACTAGAGTCATTGCATGTGTGTTCTTTCCACAAACCACACATGGATCAACCACTGGTCATTGCATATGTGTTCTTTTCCACAAACCACTTATGGATCAACCGGTGGCATTGCATATGTGTTCTTTCTAGAAACCACTTATGGATCAACCAGTGGTCATTGCATGCGTGTTCTTTCCACAAACCACTTATGGATCAACCAGTGGCAATTGCATGTGTGTTGTTTCCACAAACCACTTATGGATCAACCAGTGGCATTGCATGTGAGTTCTTTTCACATACTACATGTGGACCCACTAGAGTCATTGCATGTGTGTTCTTATACTAAAACCATCACTAGAGTCATTGCATGTGTGTTCTTTTCACAAACAACATATGGATCCACCAGTGTTCACTGCGTGTGTGTTCTTTCCACAAACCACATATGGATCAACTAGTGGTCATTGCATGTGTGTTCTTTCCACAAACCACTTATGGATCCACCAGTGTTCATTGCATGTGTGTTCTTTTCCACAAACCACATATGGATCAACTAGTGGTCATTGCATGTGTGTTCTTTTCACATACCACATATGGACCCACTAGAGTCATTGCATGTGTGTTCTATCCACAAACCACACATGGATCAACCAGTGGTCATTGCATGTGTGTTCTTTCCACAAACCACATATGGATCAACTAGTGGTCATTGCATGTGTGTTCATTGCATGTGTGTTCTTTTCCAAAAACCACATATGGATCAACCAATGGTCATTGCATGTGTGTTCTTTTCAGACACCACATGTGGACCCACTAGAGTCATTAGATGTGTGTTCTTATACTAAAACCAGGACTAGGCTCATTGCATGTGTGTTCTTTTCCACAAACCACACATGGATCCACTAGACTCATTGCATGTGTGTTCTTTTCCACAAACAACTTATGGATCAACCAGTGGTCATTGCATGTGTGTTCTTTTCACAAACTACATGTGGATCCACTAGAGTCATTGTATGTGTGTTCTTATACTAAAACTAGCACTAGAGTCATTGCATGTGTGTTCTATCCACAAACCACAAATGGATCAACCAGTGGCATTCCATGTGTGTTCTTTTCAAAAACCATACATGGATCAACGAGTGTCATTGCATGTGTCTTCTTTCCACAAACTACATATGGATCAACAACTGGTCATTGCATGTGTGTTCTTTTCCACAAACCACTAATGGATGCATTAGAGTCATTGCATTTGTGTTATTTCCACAAACCACACATGGATCCACCACTAGAGTCATTGCATGTGTGTTATTTCCACAAACCACACATGGATCAACCACTAGAGTCATTGCATGTGTGTTCTTTCCACAAACCACACATGGATCAACCACTAGAGTCATTGCTTGTGTGTTCTTATACTAAAACCAGCACTAGAGTCATTGCATGCGTGTTCTTTCCACAAACCACTTATGGATCCACCCGTGTTCATTGCATGTGTGTTCTTTCCACAAACCACTTATGGATCAACTAGTGGTCATTGCATGTGTGTTCTTTTCCACAAACCACTTATGGATCAACCGGTGGCATTGCATGTGTGTTCTTTTCACCAAGCACACATGGATCAACCAGTGGTCATTGCATGTGTGTTCTTTCCACAAACTACATATGAATCCACCAGTGGTCATTGCATGTGTGTTGTTTTCCACAAACCACATATGGATCAACCAGTGGTCATTGCATGTGTGTTCTTTCTACAAACCACGCTTGGATCAACCAGTGGTCATTGCATGTGTGTTCTTTTCCACAAACCACACATGGATCAAGAAGTGTCATTGCATGTGTGTTCTTTCCACAAACCACATATGGATCAACCAGTGGTCATTGCATGTGTGTTCTTTTCACAAACCACATGTGAACCCACTAGAGTCATTGCATGTGTGTTCTTATACTAAACCAACACTAGAGTCATTGCATGTGTGTTCTTTTCACAAACCACACATGGATCCACCACTGTCATTGCATGTGTGTTCTTTCCAGAAACCACACATGGATCAACAAGTGGTCATTGCATGTGTGTTCTTTTCACAAACCACATGTGGATTCATTAGAGTCATTTCATGTGTGTTCTTATACTAAAACTAGCACTAGAGTCATTGCATGTGTGTTCTTATACTAAAACTAGCACTAGAGTCATTGCATGTTTGTTTTTTCCACTAACCACTTATGGATCCAGCAGTGTTCAATGCACGTGTGTTCTTTTCACAAACAACATATGGATCCACCAGTGGTCACTACATGTGTGTTCTTTCCACAAACCACTTATGGATCAACTAGTGGTCATTGCATGTGTGTTCTTTCCACAAACCACTTATGGATCAACTAGTGGCCATTGCATGTGTGTTCTTTCCACAAACCAATTATGGATCAACCAGTGGCATTGCATGTGTATTCTTTTCACAAACTACATGTGGACCCACTAGAGTCATTGCATGTGTGTTCTTATACTAAAACCAGCACTAGAGTCATTGCATGTGTGTTCTTTTCACAAACAACATATGGATCCACCAGTGTTCACTGCATGTGTGTTCTTTACACAAACCACATATGGATCAACCAGTGGTTATTGCATGTGTGTTCTTTCCACAAACCACTTATGGATCCACCAGTGTTCACTGCATGTGTGTTATTTCCACAAACCACATATGGATCAACCAGTGGTCATTGCATGTGTGTTCTTTCCACAAACCACTTATGGATCCACCAGTGTTCATTGCATGTGTGTTCTATCCAGAAACCACACATGGATCAACCAGTGGTCATTGCATGTGTGTTCTTTTCCACAAACCACTTATGGATCAACCAGTGGTCATTGCATGTGTGTTCTTTCCACAAACCACACATGGATCCACCAGTGTTCATTGCATGTGTGTTCTTTTTCAAAAACCACATATGGATCAACCAGTGGTCATTGCATGTGTGTTCTTTTCACAAACTACATGTCGACCCACTAGAGTCATTGTATGTGTGTTCTTATACTAAAACCAGCACTAGAGTCATTGCATGTGTGTTCTATCCACAAACCACACATGGATCAACCAGTGGCATTGCATGTGTGTTCTTTTCACAAAGCACACATGGATCAACCAGTGTCACTGCATATGTGTTCTTTCCACAAAAAACTTATGGATCAACCAGTGGTCATTGCATGTGCGTTCTTTTCCACAAACCACTTATGGATCCTTTAGAGTCATTGCATGTGTGTTATTTCCACAAACCACACATAGATCAACCACTAGAGTCATTGCATGTGTGTTATTTCCATAAACCACACATGGATCAACCACTAGAGTCATTGCATGTGTGTTCTTTCCACAAACCACACATGGATCAACCAGTGTCATTGTTGGGTCCACAACATAGAAAACAAAAAAGTTCCTATGATGAGAACTATATGCCAAGATCTATCTACTAGATACAGAGCAATGGGTGGACATACATCCATGGAGAACTTACCCTCGAAGACAACGAGTTTTTTTAACGAGTAGGAACTCGTGGTTGATGTAGTCGTACGCTTTCCGATCTCAAGATCGTGTGGAAGTCCGAGCGCTACAAATCAGCAGCGCATCCGTCCTCGCACACATGTTCAAGCTACCGGACAACCTCCACCTCCTCGCTCCAGCGATCTAGCGGAAGCAGCAACTCCTTCCAGACGAAATGCCACCGGGAACATGTATCTCGCTAATCCGAGACCATGGGGGAATAATTCTAGAGGGGGAGAGAGATCCTTCACAAGGAGGTGTGATGATGAAGGAAGGAATGGGTGGCCTTTTATAGGAGGAGGGGGGGTGCCCCCTCTCTCCATGGCCGGCGCATAGGGGGGTGACCCCTCACCTCCCCCATTCATGTGGTGGTAGCCCCTCCACATTAAAATGCCTCTTCACATTCCCTTTTAAAGTATCCACTTTAAATGCATTAAATTTCTCCAAATTTAATGCTCTCTCATTTAATAAAACTCTTTTTATTAAATTTATTCAGAATTTTGTTAATTACTTTAATTAACAAACATTCACATATAGCCCCTTGCAATATTTCAATATCACATGCAGAACCACCTTCTGCAATTTCACCCGAAACAATTTCCGGTTTCTATTGAAACAATTCCTGCGCTTTGCAATCCTTTCGTCTGAAACATATGTGCTCCAAAATGGTGTCCAGTAACTCTTAAGTGTGCCACCCTACGGTTCGCGAATAATGCAGACATGATCGAGACCCTTCTTCGATCAATAATCAGCAGCGCGACCTGGAGATCCGTACCAACTCCTACACATTCAACGATGACTCCTGTGATCGTGAGAACCTTTAACGCTTGTAACTAAATCCCTTTGTCTCTCGATGTATTGCATGTCCGAGATTCGATCATCAGTATCTCCATACCTATTTTGATCTCGTTACTGACACGCACTCTTTTCTCGTTCCCGTGATATAACATTCTAGTGATCACATCACTTGCTTGCAAGCTATCCTAATGTGATATCACCGAGAGGGCCCAGAGTATATCTATCCGTCATCTGGATTGAAAAATTCCACTCTTGATCCATGAGCCTCAACATAACACCTTTGTAGTACTGAACCCATCTTTATAGTCACCCTGTTACGGTGTGACGTTTGATGTTATCAAGATACTCTTCCGGTGTTAGCAATTAACATGATCTCATGGTCTAAGGATAAAGATTACTTCATATGATGTTATAGCAATATAAACATAATGACTTGATCGTAATGCTATACTTCGGTTGAATGTTCATCACATCATTTCACAAATGCTGTAACCTTGTTATTAACAACATCCAATGTCCATGATCAGGAAACCTTGATCATCTTGTTAATCAACAAGCTAGTCTATACGAGAGGCATAACTAGGAACCCTTTTTGTTTATTAAACACACATGTATTGATGTTTCCTATTAATACAATTATAGCATGCAAAATAAACATATATCATATACAAGGAATACATAATAACAACGTTATTATTGCCTCTCAGGGCATATTTCCTTCAGTCATTGCATGTGTGTTCTTTCCACAAATCACATATGGACCCAGTAGAGTCATTTCTTGTGTGTTCTTATACTAAAACCAGCACTAGAGTCATTGTATGCGTGTTCTTTCCACAAACCACTTATGGATCCACCAGTGTTCATTGCATGTGTGTTCTTTCCACAAACCACTTATGGATCAACCAATGGTCATTGCATGTGTGTTCTTTTCCACAAACCACTTATGGATCAACCGGTGGCATTGCATGTGTGTTCTTTTCACAAACCACACATGGATCAACCAGTGGTCATTGCATATGTGTTCTTTCCACAAACCACATATGGATCAACCAGTGGTCATTGCATGTGTGTTATTTTCCACAAACCACATATGGATCAACCAGTGGTGATTGCATGTGTGTTCTTTCCACAAACCACACATGGATCAACCAGTGGTCATTGCATGTGTGTTCTTTTCCACAAACCACACATGGATCAAGCAGTGGTCATTGCATGTGTGTTCTTTTGCACAAACCACTTATGGATCCATTAGAGTCATTGCATGTGTGTTATTTCCACAAACCCACATGGATCAACCACTAGAGTCATTGCATGTGTGTTATTTCCACAAACCACACATGGATCAACAACTAGAGTCATTGCATGTGTGTTCTTTCCACAAACCACACATGGATCAACCAGTGGCATTGCATGTGTGTTCTTTCCACAAATCCAATATGGACCCACTAGAGTCATTGCTTGTGTGTTCCTATAGTAAAACCAGCACTAGAGTCATTGCATGCGTGTTCTTTCCACAAACCACTTATGGATCCACCAATGTTCATTGCATGTGTGTTCTTTCCACAAACCACTTATGGATCAACTAGTGGTCATTGCATGTGTGTTGTTTTCCACAAACCACTTATGGATCAACCAGTGGTCATTGCATGTGTGTTCTTTTCACAAACCACACATGGATCAACCAGTGGTCATTGCATGTGTGTTCTTTCCACAAACCACATATGAATCAACCAGTGGTCATTGCATGTGTGTTCTTTTCCACAAACCACATAGGGATCAACCAGTGGTCATTGCATGTGTGTTCTTCCCACAAACCACACTTGGATCAACTAGTGGTCATTGCATGTGTGTTCTTTTCCACAAACCACACATGGATCAAGAAGTGTCATTGCATGTGTGTTCTTTCCACAAACCACATATGGATCAACCAGTGGTCATTGCATGTGTGTTCTTTTCACAAACCACATGTGAACCCACTAGAGTCATTGCATGTGTGTTCTTATACTAAACCAACACTAGAGTCATTGCATGTGTGTTATTTTCACAAACCACACACGGATCCACCACTGTCATTGCATGTGTGTTCTTTCCACAAACCACACATGGATCAACAAGTGGTCATTGCATGTGTGTTATTTTCACAAACCACATGTGGATTCATTAGAGTCATTTCATGTGTGTTCTTATACTAAAACTAGCACTAGAGTGATTGCATGTGTGTTCTTATACTAAAACTAGCACTAGAGTCATTGCATGTGTGTTCTATCCACAGACCTCTTATGGATACACCAGTGTTCATTGCATCTGTGTTCTTTTCACAAACAAGATATGGATCCACCAGTGGTCATTGCATGTGTGTTCTTTTCACAAACAACATATGGATCCACCAGTTTTCACTGCATGTGTGTTCTTTCCACAAACCACATATGGATCAACCAGTGGTCATGGCATGTGTGTTCTTTCCACAAACCACTTATGGATCCACCAGTGTTCGCTGCATGTGTGTTCTTTCCACAAACCACATATGGCTCAACCAGTGGTCATTGCATGTGTGTTCTTTGCAGAAACCACTTATGGATCAACCAGTGGCCATTCCATGTGTGTTCTTTCCACAAACCACTTATGGATCAACCAGTGGCATTGCATGTGTGTTGTTTTCACAAACTACATGTGAACCCACTAGAGTCATTGCATGTGTGTTCTTGTACTAAAACCAGCACTAGAGTCATTGCATGTGTGTTCTTTTCACAAACAACATATCGATCCACCAATGTTCACTGCATGTGTGTTCTTTCCACAAACCACATATGAACCAACCAGTGGTCATTGCATGTGTGTTCTTTCCAAAAACCACCTATGGATCCACCAGTGTTCACTGCATGTGTGTTCTTTCCACAAACCACATATGGATCAACCAGTGGTCATTGCATGTGTGTTCTTTTCACAAACCACACATGGATCCACCACTGTCATTGCATGTGTGTTCTTTTAACAAACCACATATGGATCAACCAGTGGTCATTGCATGTGTGTTCTTTCCACAAACCACTTATGGATCCACTAGTGTTCATTGCATCTGTGTTCTATCCACAAACCACACATGGTTCAACTAGTGGTCATTGCATGTGTTTTCTTTTCCACAAACCACTTATGGATCAACCAGTGGTCACTCCATGTTTGTTCTTTCCACAAACCACACATGGATCCACCAGTGTTCATTGCATGTGTGTTCTTTTCCAAAAACCACATATCGATCAACCAGTGGTCATTGCATGTGTGTTATTTTCACAAAGCACATGTGGACCCACTAGAGTCATTCCATGTGTGTTGTTATACTAAAACCAGCACTAGACTCATTGCATGTGTGTTCTTTTCCACAAACCACACCTGGATCCACCGGTATTCATTGCATGTGTATTCTTTTCATAAAACCACATATGGATCAACCATTGGTCATTGCATGTGTGTTCTTATACTAAAACTAGCACTAGACTCATTGCATGTGTGTTCTTTTCCACAAACCACACATGGAACCACTAGACTAATTGCATGTGGGTTCTTTTCAACAAACAACTTATGGATCAACCAGTGGTCATTGCATGTGTGTTCTTTTCACAAACTACATGTGGACCCACTAGAGTCATTGTATGTGTGTTCTTATACTAAAACTAGCACTAGAGTCATTGCATGTGTGTTCTATCCACAAACCACTTATGGATCAACCAGTGTTAATTGCATGTGTGTTCTTTTCACCAACCACACATGGATCCACCAGTGGTCACTACATGTGTGTTCTTTCCACAAACCACACATGGATCAACCACTAGAGTCATTACATGAGTGTTATTTCCACAAACCACACATGGATCAACCACTAGAGTCGATGGATGTGTGTTCTTTCCACAAACCACACATGAATCAACCAGTGTCACTGCATGTGTGTTCTTTCCACAAATCACATATGGACGCACTAGAGTCATTGCTTGTGTGTTCTTATACTAAAACTAGCACTAGAGTCATTGCATGCGTGTTCTTTCCACAAACCACTTATGGATCCACTAGTGTTCATTGCTTGTGTGTTATTTCCACACACCACTTATGGATCAACCAGTGGTCATTGCATGTGTGTTCTTTTCCACAAACCACTTATGGATCAACCGGTGGCATTGCATGTGTGTTCTTTTCACAAACCACGCATGGATCAACCAGTGGTCATTGCATGTGTGTTCTCTCCACAAACCACATATGGATCAACCACTGGTCATTGCATGTGCGTTCTTTTCCACAATCCACATATGGATCAACCAGTGGTCATTGCATGTGTGTTCTTTTCCACAAACCACACATGGATCAAAAGTGTCATTGCATGTGTGTTCTTTCCACAAACCAGATATGGATCAACCAGTGGTCATTGCATGTGTGTTCTTTTCACAAACCACATGTGAACCCACTAGAGTCATTGCATGTGTGTTCTTATACTAAACCAACACTAGAGTCATTGCATGTGTGTTCTTTTCACAAACCACACATGGATCCACCACTGTCATTGCATGTGTGTTCTTTCCACAAACCACACATGGATCAACAAGTGGTCATTGCATGTGTGTTATTTTCACAAACCACATATGGATTCATTAGAGTCATTTCATGTGTGTTCTTATACTAAAACTAGCACTAGGGTCATTGCATGTGTTTTTTTCCACAAACCACTAATGGATCCACCAGTGTTCATTGCATGTGTGTTCTATCCACAAACCAAACATGGATCAACCAGTGGTCATTGCATGTGTGTTATTTTCCACAAACCACTTATGAATCAACCAGTGGTCATTGCATGTGTGTTCTTATACTAAAACTAGCACTAGAGTCACTGCATGTGTGTTTTTTGCACAAACCACTTATGGATCCACCAGTGTTCATTGCATGTGTGTTCTTTTCACAAACAACATATGGATCCACCAGTGGTCACTGCATGTGTGTTCTTTCCACAAACCACTTATGGATCAACCAGTGGTCATTGCATGTGTGTTCTTTCCACAAACCACTTATGGATCAACCGGTGGCCATTGCATGTGTGTTGTTTCCACAAGCCACTTATGGATCAACCAGTGGCATTGCATGTGTGGTCTTTTCACAAACTACATGTGGACCCACTAGAGTCATTGCATGTGTGTTCTTATGCTAAAACCAGCACTAGAGTCAATGCATGTGTGTTATTTTCACAAACAACATATGGATCCACCACTGTTCACTGCATGTGTGTTCTTTCCACAAACCACATATGGATCAACCAGTGGTCATTGCATGTGTGTTCTTTCTACAAACCACTTATGGATCCACCAGTGTTCATTGCATGTGTGTTCTTTTCCACAAACCACATATGGATCAACCAGTGGTCATTGCATGTGTGTTATTTTCACAAACCACATATGGACCCACTAGAGTCATTGCATGTGTGTTCTATCCACAAACCACACATGGATCAACCGGTGCTCATTGCATGTGTGTTCTTTTCCACAAACCACTTATGGATCAACCAGTGGTCATTGCATGTGTGTTCTTTCCACAAATCACACATGGATCCACCAGTGTTCATTGCATGTGTGTTCTTTTCCAAAAACCACATATGGATCAACCAGTGGTCATTGCATGTGTGTTCTTTCCACAAACCACTTATGGATCCACCAGTGTTCATTGCATGTGTGTTCTATCCACAAACCACACATGGATCAACCCGTGGTCATTGCATGTGTGTTGTTTTCCACAATCCACTTATGGATCAACGAGTGGTCATTGCATGTGTGTTCTTTCCACAAACCACTTATGGATCAACCAGTGGCCATTGAATGTGTGTTATTTCCACAAACCACTTATGGATCAACCAGTGGCATTGCATGTGTGTTCTTTCCACAAACCAGACATGGATCCACCATTGTTCATTGCATGTGTGTTCATTTCCAAAAACCACATATGGATCAACCAGTGATCCTTGCATGTGTGTTCTATTCACAAACCACATGTGGACCCACTAGAGTCATTGCATGTGTGTTCTTATACTAAAACCAGCACTAGAGTAATTGCATGTGTGCTCTTTTGCACAAACCACACATGGATCCACTAGACTCATTGCATGTGTGGTCTTTTCACAAACTACATGTGGACCCACTAGAGTCATTGTATGTGTGTTCTTATACTAAAACTAGCACTAGAGTCATTGCAGGTGTGTTCTTTCCACAAACCACATATGGATCAACCAGTGGTCATTGCATGTGTATTGTTTTCCACAAACCACTTATGGATCCATTAGAGTCATTGCATGTTTGTTATTTCCACAAACCACACGTGGATCAACCACTAGAGTCATTGCATGTGTGTTATTTCCACAAACCACACATGGATCAACCACTAGAGTCATTGCATGAGTGTTATTTCCACAAACCACACATGGATCAACCACTAGAGTCATTGCATGTGTGTTCTTTCCACAAACCACACATGGATCAACCAGTGTCATTGCATGTGTGTTCTTTCCACAAATCACATATGGACCCACTAGAGTCATTGCTTGTGTGTTCTTATACTAAAACTAGCACTAGAGTCATTGCATGCGTGTTCTTTCCACAAACCACTTATGGATCCACCAGTGTTCATTGCTTGTGTGTTCTTTCCACAAACCACTTATGGATCAACCAGTGGTCATTGCATGTGTGTTCTTTTCCATAAACCACTAATGGATCAACCGGTGGCATTGCATGTGTGTTCTTTTCACAAACCACACATGGATCAACAAGTGGTCATTGCATGTGTGTTCTTTCCACAAACCACATATGGATCAACCAGTGGCATTGCATGTGTGTTCTTTCCACAAACCACACATGGATCCACCAGTGTTCATTGCATGTGTGTTCTTTTCCAAAAACCACATATGGACCAACCAGTGATCATTGGATGTGTGTTCTTTTCACAAACCACATGTGGACCCACTAGAGTCATTGCATGTGTGTTCTTATACTAAAACCAGCACTAGACTCATTGCCTGTGTGCTCTTTTCCACAAACCACATATGGATCCACTAGACTCATTGCATGTGTGTTCTTTTCCACAAACAACTTATGGATCAACCAATGGTCATTGCACGTGTGTTATTTTCACAAACTACATGTGGACCCACTAGAGTCATTGTATGTGTGTTCTTATACTAAAACTAGCACTAGAGTCATTGCATGTGTGTTCTTTCCACAAACCACATATGGATCAACCAGTGGTCATTGCATGTGTGTTCTTTTCCACAAACCACTTATGGATCCATTAGAGTCATTGCATGTGTGTTACTTCCACAAACCACACGTGGATCAACCACTAGAGTCATTGCATGTGTGTTATTTCCACAAACCACACATGGATCAACCACTAGAGTCATTGCATGAGTGTTATTTCCACAAACCACACATGGATCAACCACTAGAGTCATTGCATGTGTGTTCTTTCCACAAACCACACATGGATCAACCAGTGTCATTGCATGTGTGTTCTTTCCACAAATCACATATGGACCCACTATAGTCATTGCTTGTGTCTTCTTATACTAAAACTAGCACTAGAGTCATTGCATGCGTGTTCTTTCCACAAACAACTTATGGATCCACCAGTGTTCATTGCTTGTGTGTTCTTTCCACAAACCACTTATGGATCAACCAGTGGTCATTGCATGTGTGTTCTTTTCCACAAACCACTTATGGATCAACCGGTGGCATTGCATGTGTGTTCTTTTCACAAACCACACATGGATCAACCAGTGGTCATTGCATGTGTGTTCTTTCCACAAACCACATATGGATCAAGCAGTGGTCATTGCATGTGTGTTCTTTTCCACAAACCACATATGGATAAACAAGTGGTCATTGCATGTGTGTTCTTTCCACAAACCACACATGGATGAACCAGTGGTCATTGCATGTGTGTTCTTTTCCACAAACCACACATGGATCAAGCAGTGTCATTGCATCTGTGTTCTTTCCACAAACCACATATGGATCATCCAGTGGTCATTGCATGTGTTTTTTTTTCACAAACCACATGTGAACCCACTAGAGTCATTGCATGTGTGTTTTTTTCACAAACCACATGTGAACCCACTAGAGTCATTGCATGTGTGTTCTTATACTAAAACCAATACTAGAGTCATTGCATGTGTGTTGTTTTCACAAACCACACGTTGATCCACCACTGTCATTGCATGTGTGTTCTTTCCACAAACCACACATGGATCAACAAGTGGTCATTGCATGTGTGTTATTTTCACAAACCACATAAGGATCCATTAGAGTCATTGCATGTGTGTTCTTATACTAAAACTAACACTAGAGTCATTGCATGTGTGTTTTTTCCACAAACCACTTATGGATCCAGCAGTGTTCAATGCACGTGTGTTCTTTTCACAAACAACATATGGATCCACCAGTGGTCACTACATGTGTGTTCTTTCCACAAACCACTTATGGATCAACTAGTGGTCATTGCATGTGTGTTCTTTCCACAAACCACTTATGGATCAACTAGTGGCCATTGCATGTGTGTTCTTTCCACAACCCAGTTATGGATCAACCAGTGGCATTGCATGTGTGTTCTTTTCATAAACTACATGTGGACCCACTAGAGTCATTGCATGTGTGTTCTTATACTAAAACCAGCACTAGAGTCATTGCATGTGCGTTCTTTTCACAAACAACATATGGATCCACCTGTGTTCACTGCATGTGTGTTCTTTCCACAAACCACATATGGATCAACCAGTGGTCACTGCATGTGTGTTCTTTCCACAAACCACTTATGGATCCACCAGTGTTCACTGCATGTGTGTTATTTCCACAAACCACATATGGATCAACCAGTGGTCATTGCATGTGTGTTCTTTCCACAAACCACTTATGGATCCACCAGTGTTCATTGCATGTGTGTTCTATCCACAAACCACACATGGATCAACCAGTGGTCATTGCATGTGTGTTCTTTTCCACAAACCACTTATGGATCAACCAGTGGTCATTGCATGTGTGTTCTTTCCACAAACCACACATGGATCCACCAGTGTTCATTGCATGTGTGTTCTTTTTCAAAAACCACATATGGATCAACCAGTGGTCATTGCATGTGTGTTCTTTTCACAAACTAGATGTGGACCCACTAGAGTCATTGTATGTGTGTTCTTATACTAAAACCAGCACTAGAGTCATTGCATGTGTGTTATATCCACAAACCACACATGGATCAACCAGTGGCATTGCATGTGTGTTCTTGTCACAAAGCACACATGGATCAACCAGTGTCATTGCATATGTGTTCTTTCCACAAAAAACTTATGGATCAACCAGTGGTCATTGCATGTGTGTTCTTTTCCACAAACCACTTATGGATCCATTAGAGTCATTGCATGTGTGTTATTTCCACAAACCACACATAGATCAACCACTAGAGTCATTGCATGTGTGTTATTTCCACAAACCACACATGGATCAACCACTAGAGTCATTGCATGTTTGTTCTTTCCACAAACCACACATGGATCAACCAGTGTCATTGTTGGGTCCGCAACATAGAAAACAAAAAAGTTCCTACGATGAGAACTATATGCCAAGATCTATCTACTAGATACAAAGCAATGGGTGGACATACATCCATGGAGAACTTACCCTCGAAGACAACGAGTTTTTTAACGAGTAGGAACTCGTGGTTGATGTAGTCGTACGCTTGCCGATCTCAAGATCGTGTGGAAATCCGAGCGCTGCAAATCAGCAGCGCATCCGTCCTCGCACACATGTTCAAGCTACCGGACAACCTCCACCTCCTCGCTCCAGCGATCCAGCGGAAGCAGCAACTCCTTCCAGACGAAATGCCACCGGGAACATGTATCTCGCTAATCCGAGACCATGGGGGAATAATTCTAGAGGGGGAGAGAGATCCTTCACAAGGAGGTGTGAGGATGAAGGAGGGAATGGGTTGCCTTTTATAGGAGGAGGGGGGGTGCCCCCTCTCTCCATGGCCGGCGCATAGGGGGGTGACCCCTCACCTCCCCCATTCATGTGGTGGTAACCCCTTGACATTAAAATGCCTCTTCACATTCCCTTTTAAAGTATCCACTTTAAATGCATTAAATTTCTCCAAATTTAATGCTCTCTCATTTAATAAAACTCTTTTTATTAAATTTATTCAGAATTTTGTTAATTTCTTTAATTAACAAACATTCACATATAGCCCCTTGCAATATTTCAATATCACATGCAGAACCACCTTCTGCAATTTCACCCGAAACAATTTCCGGTTTCTATTGAAACAATTCCTGCGCTTTGAAATCCTTTCGTCTGAAACATATGTGCTCCAAAATGGTGTCCAGTAACTCTGAAGTGTTCCACCCTACGGTTCGCGAATAATGCAGACATGATCGAGACCCTTCTTCGATCAATAATCAGCAGCGCGACCTGGAGATCCGTACCGACTCCTACACATTCAACGATGACTCCTGTGATCGTGAGAACCTTTAACGCTTTTAACTAAATCCCTTTGTCTCTTGATGTATTGCATGTCCGAGATTCGATCATCGGTATCTCCATACCTAATTTGATCTCGTTACTGACATACACTCTTTTCTCGTTCCCGTGATATAACATTCTAGTGATCACATCACTTGCTTGCAAGCTATCCTAATGTGATATCACCGAGAGGGCCCAGAGTATATCTATCCGTCATCTGGATTGAAAAATTCCACTCTTGATCCATGAGCCTCAACATAACACCTTTGTAGTACTGAACCCATCTTTATAGTCACCCTGTTACGGTGTGATGTTTGATGTTATCAAGATACTCTTCCGGTATTAGCAATTAACATGATCTCATGGTCTAAGGATAAAGATTACTTAATATGATGTTATAGCAATCTAAACATAATGACTTGATCGTAATGCTATACTTCGGTTGAATGTTCATCACATCATTTCACAAATGCTGTAACCTTGTTATTAACAACATCCAATGTCCACGATCAGGAAACCTTGATCATCTTGTTAATCAACAAGCTAGTCTATACGAGAGGCATAACTAGGAACCCTTTTTGTTTATTAAACACACATGTATTGATGTTTCCTATTAATACAATTATAGCATGCAAAATAAACATATATCATATACAAGGAATACATAATAACAACTTTATTATTGCCTCTCAGGGCATATTTCCTTCAGTCATTGCATGTGTGTTCTTTCCACAAATCACATATGGACCCAGTAGAGTCATTTCTTGTGTGTTCTTATACTAAAACTAGCACTAGAGTCATTGCATGCATGTTCTTTCCACAAACCACTTATGGATCCACCAGTGTTCATTGCATGTGTGTTCTTTCCACAAACCACTTATGGATCAACCAGTGGTCATTGCATGTGTGTTCTTTTCCACAAACCACTTATGGATCAACCGGTGGCATTGCATGTGTGTTCTTTTCACAAACCACACATGGATCAACCAGTGGTCATTGCATATGTGTTCTTTCCACAAACCACATATGGATCAACCAGTGGTCATTGCATGTGTGTTCTTTTCCACAAACCACATATGGATCAACCAGTGGTGATTGCATGTGTGTTCTTTCCACAAACCACACATGGATCAACCAGTGGTCATTGCATGTGTGTTCTTTTCCACAAACCACACATGGATCAAGCAGTGTCATTTCATGTGTGTTCTTTCCACAAACCACATATGGATCAACCAGTGGTCATTGCATGTGTGTTCTTTTCACAAACCACATGTGAACCCACTAGAGTCATTGTATGTGTGTTCTTATTCTAAAACCAACACTAGAGTCATTGCATGTGTGTTCTTTACACAAACCACACATGGATCCACCACGGTCATTGCATGCGTGGTCTTTTCACAAACCACACATGGATCAACAAGTGGTCATTGCATGTGTGTTCTTTTCACAAACCACATATGGATCCATTAGAGTCATTACATGTGTGTTCTTATACTAAAACTAGCACTAGAGTCATTGCATGTGTTTTTTTCCCACAAACCACTAATAGATCCACCAGTCTTCATTGCATGTGTGTTCTATCCACAAACCACACATGGATCAATCAGTGGTCATTGCATGTGTGTTCTTTTCCACAAACCACTTATGAATCAACAAGTGGTTATTGCATGTGTGTTCTTTTCACAAACCACGCATGGATCCACCACTGTCATTGCATGTGTGTTCTTTCCACAAACCACACATGGATCAACAAGTGGTTATTGCATGTGTGTTCTTTTCACAAACCACATATGGATCCATTAGAGTCATTGCATGTGTGTTCTTATACTAAAACTAGCACTAGGGTCATTGCATGTGTTTTTTTCCACAAACCACTAATGGATCCACCAGTGTTCATTGCATGTGTGTTCTATCCACAAACCAAACATGGATCAACCAGTGGTCATTGCATGTGTGTTATTTTCCACAAACCACTTATGAATCAACCAGTGGTCATTGCATGTGTGTTCTTTCAACAAACCACACATGGATCCACCAGTGTTCATTGCATGTGTGTTCTTTTCCAAAAACCACATATGGATCAACTAGTGGTCATTGCATGTGTGTTCTTTTCACAAACCACATGTGGACCCACTAGAGTCATTGCATGTGTGTTCTTATACTAAAACCAGCATTGGACTCATTGCATTTGTGTTCTTTTCTGGAAACCACACGGGGATCCACAAACAACTTATGGATCAACCAGTAGTCATTGCATGTGTGTTCTTTACACAAACTACATGTGGACCCACTAGAGTCATTGTATGTGTGTTCTTATACTAAAACTAGCACTAGAGTCATTGCATGTGTGTTCTATCCACAAACCACACATGGATTAACCAGTGGAATTGCATGTGTGTTCTTTTCATAAACCACACATGGATCAACCAGTGTCATTGCATGTGTGTTCTTTCCACAAACCACATATGGATCAACCAGTGGTCATTGCATGTGTGTTCTTTTCCACAAACCACTTATGGATTCATTAGAGTCATTGCCTGTGTGTTATTTCCACAAACCACACATGGATCAACCACTAGAGTCATTGCATGTGTGTTATTTCCACAAACCACACATGGATCAACCACTAGAGTCATTGCATGTGTGTTCTTTCCACAAACCACACATAGATCAACCAGTGTCATTGCATGTGTGTTCTTTCCACAAATCACATATGGACCCAGTAGAGTCATTGCTTGTGTGTTCTTATACTAAAACCGGCACTAGAGTCATTGCATGCATGGTCTTTCCACAAACCACTTATGGACCCACTAGTGTTCATTGCATGTGTGTTCTTTCCACAAACCACTTATGGATCAACCAATGGTCATTGCATGTGTGTTCTTTTCCACAAACCACTTATGGATCAACCGGTGGCATTGCATGTGTGTTCTTTTCACAAACCACACATGGATCTACCAGTGGTCATTGCATGTGTGTTCTTTCCACAAACCACATATGGATCAACCAGTGGTCATTGCATGTGTGTTCTTTTCCACAAACCACATATAGATCAACCTATGGTCATTGCATGTGTGTTCTTTCCACAAACCACACATGGATCAACCAGTGGTAATTGCATGTGTGTTCTTTTCCACATTCAAACATGGATCAAGCAGTGTCATTTCATGTGTGTTCTTTCCACAAACCACATATGGATCAACCAGTGGTCATTGCATGTGTGTTCTTTTCACAAACAACATGTGAACCCACTAGAGTCATTGTATGTGTGTTCTTATACTAAAACCAACACTAGAGTCATTGCATGTGTGTTCTTTTCACAAACCACACATGGATCCACCATTGTCATTGCATTTGTGTTCTTTCCACAAACCACACATGGATCAACAAGTGGTCATTGCATGTGTGTTCTTTTCACAAACCACATATGAATCCATTAGAGTCATTGCATGTGTGTTCTTATAATAAAACTAGCACTAGAGTCATTGCATGTGTTTTTTTCCACAAACCACTAATGGATCCACCAGTGTTCATTGCATGTGTGTTCTATCCACAAACCACACATGGATCAACAAGTGGTCATTGCATCTGTGTTCTTTTCCACAAAACATTTATGAATCAACCAGTGGTCATTGCATGTGTGTTCTTTCCACAAACTACTTATGGATCAACCAGTGGCCATTGCATGTGTGTTCTTTCCACAAACCACTTATGGATCAACCAGTGGCATTGCATGTGTGTTCTTTTCACAAACTACATGTGGACCCAGCACTAGAGTCATTGTACGTGTGTTCTTATACTAAAACCAGCACTAGAGTCATTGCATGTGTGTTCTTTTCACAAACAACATATGGCTCAACCAGTGGTCATGGCATGTGTGTTCTTTCCACAAACCACTTATGGATCCACCAGTGTTCACTGCATGTGTGTTCTTTCCACAAACCACATATGGCTCAATCAGTGGTCATTGCATATGTGTTCTTTCCACAAACCACTTATGGATCAACCAGTGTTCATTCCATGTGTGTTCTATCCACAAACCACACATGGATCAACCAATGGTCATTGCATGTGTTTTCTTTTCCACAAACCACTTATGGATGAACCATTGGTCATTGCATGTGTGTTCTTTCCACAAACCACACATGGATCCGCAAGTGTTCATTGCATGTGTGTTCTTTTCACAAACCACACATGGATCAACCAGTGTCATTGCATGTGTGTTGTTTCCACAAACCACACATGGATCAACCAGTGGTCCTTGCATGTGTGTTCTTTTCCAAAAACCACTTATGGATCCATTAGAGTCATTGCATGTGTGTTATTTCCACAAACCACACATGGATCAACCACTATAGTCATTTAATGTGTGTTATTTCCACAAACCACACATGGATCAACCACTAGAGTCATTGCATGTGTGTTCTTTCAAAAAACCACACATGGATCAACCAGTGTCATTGCATGTTTGTTCTTTCCACAAATCACATATGGACCCACTAGAGTCATTGCTTGTGTGTTCTTATACTAAAACCAGCATTAGAGTCATGCATGCGTGTTCTTTCCACAAACCACTTATGGATCCACCAGTGTTCATTGCATTTGTGTTCTTTTCCACAAACCACTTATGGATCAACCAGTGGCATTGCATGTGTTTTTTTCACAAACCACACATGGATCAACCAGTGGTCATTTCATGTGTGATCTTTTACATAAATTACATATGGATCAACCAGTGGTCATTGCATGTGGGTTCTTTCCACAAACCACACATGGATTAACAAGTGGTCATTGCATGTGTGTTCTTTTCCACAAACCACACATGGATCAAGCAGTGTCATTGCATGTGTGTTCTTTCCACAAACCACATATGGATCAACCAGTGGTCATTGCATGTGTGTTCTTTTCACAAACCACATGTGAACCCACTAGAGTCATTGCATGTGTGTTCTTATACTAAAACCAACAATAGAGTCATTGCATGTGTGTTCTTTTCACAAACCACATGTGAACCCACTAGAGTCATTGCATGTGTGTTCTTATACTAAAACCAACAATAGAGTCATTGCATGTGTGTTCTTTCCACAAACCACACATGGATCAAAAAGTGGTCATTACATGTGTGTTCTTTTCACAAACCACATATGGATCCATTAGAGTCATTGCATGTGTGTTCTTATATTAAAACCAGCACTAGAGTCATTGCATGTGTGTTCTTTCCACAAACCAATTATGGATCCACCAGTGTTCATTGCATGTGTGTTCTTTTCAAAAACAACATATGGATCCACCAGTGGTCACTGCATGTGTGTTCTTTCCACAAACCACTTATGTATCAAAAATTGGTCATTGGATGTATGTTCTTTGCACAAACCACTTATGGATCAACCAGCGGCCATTGCATGTGTGTTCTTTCCACAAACCACTTATGGATCAACCAGTGGCATTGCATGTGTGTTCTTTTCACAAACTACATGTGGACGCACTAGAGTCATTGCATGTGTGTTCTTATACGAAAACCAACACTAGAGTCATTGCATGTGTGTTCTTTTCACAAACAACATATGGATCCACCAGTGTTCACAGCATGAGTGTTCTTTCCACAAACCACGTATATATTAACCAGTGGTCATTGCATGTGTGTTCTTTCCACAAACCACTTATGGATCCACCAGTGTTCACTACATGTGTGTTCTTTCCACAAACCACATATGGAGCAACCAGTGGTCATTGCATGTGTGTTCTTTCCACAAACCACTTATGGATCCACCAGTGTTCATTGCATGTGTGTTCGTTTCACAAACCACACATGGACCCACTAGAGTCATTGCATGTGTGTTCTATCCACAAACCACACATGGATCAACCAATGGTCATTGCGTGTGTGTTCTTTTCCACAAACCACTTATGGATCAACTAGTGGTCATTGCATGTGTGTTCTTTTCACAAACCACATGTGGACCCACTAGAGTCATTGCATATGTGTTCTTATACTAAAACCAGCACTAGACTCATTGCATTTGTGTTCTTTTCCACAAACTACACATGGATCCACTAGACTCATTGCATGTGTGTTCTTTTCCACAAACAACTTATGGATCAACCACTGGTCATTGCATGTGTGTTCTTTTCACAAACTACATGTGGACCCATTAGTCATTGTATGTGTGTTCTTATACTAAAACTAGCACTAGAGTCATTGCATGTGTGTTCTATCCACAAACCACACATGGATCAACCAGTGGCATTGCATGTGTGTTCTTTTCACAAATCACACATGGATCAACCAGTGTCATTGCATTTGTGTTCTTTCCACAAACCACATATGGATCAACCAGTGGTCATTGCATGTGTGTTCTTTTCCACAAACCACTTATGTATTCATTAGAGTCATTGCATGTGTGTTATTTCCACAAACCACACATGGATCAACCACTAGAGTCATTGCATGTGTGTTATTTCCACAAACCACACATGGATCAACCACTAGAGTCATTGCATGTGTGTTCTTTCCACAAACCACACATGGATCAACCTGTGTCATTCCATGTGTGTTCTTTCCACAAATCACACATGGATCCACAAGTGGTCATTGCATGTGTGTTCTTATACTAAAACTAGCACTAGAGTCATTGCATGTGTGTTCTTTCCACAAACCACTTATGGATCAACCAATGGTCATTGCATGTGTGTTCTTTTCCACAAACCACTTATGGATCAACCGGTGGCATTGCATGTGTGTTCTTTTCACAAACCACACATGGATCCACTAGTGTTAATTGCACGTGTGTTCTTTTCCAAAAACCACATATGGATCAACCAGTGGTCACTGCATATGTGTTCTTATAGTGACACTAGCACTAGAGTCATTGCATGTGTGTTCTTTTCACAAACCACACATGGATCAACCAATGGTCATTGCACGTGTGTTTTTTCCACAAACCACATATGGATCAACCAGTGGTCATTGCATGTGTGTTCTTTTCCACAAACCACATATGGATCAACCAGTGGTCATTACATGTGTGTTCTTCCCACAAACTACACATGGATCAACCAGTGGTCATTGCATGTGTGTTCTTTTCCACAAACCACACATGGATTAAGTAGTGTCATTGCATGTGTGTTCCTTCCACAAACCACACATGGATTAACAAGTGGTCATTGCATGTGTGTTCTTTTCCACAAACCACACATAGATCAAGCAGTGTCATTGCATGTGTGTTCTTTCCACAAACCACATATGGATCAACCAGTGGTCATTGCATGTGTGTTCTTTTCACAAAGCACATGTGAACCCACTAGAGTCATTGCATGTGTGTTCTTATACTAAAACCAACAATAGAGTCATTGCATGTGTGTTCTTTTCACAAGCCACACATGGATCAACCACTGTCATTGCATGTGTGTTCTTTCCACAAACCACACATGGATCAACCACTAGAGTCATTGCATGTGTGTTCTTTCCACAAACCACACATGGATCCATTAGAGTCATTGCATGTGTGTTCTTATACTAAAACCAGCACTAGAGTCATTGCATGTGTGTTCTTTCCACAAACCAATTATGGATCCACTAGTGTTCATTGCATGTGTGTTCTTTTCAAAAACAACATATGGATCCACCAGTGGTCACTGCATGTGTGTTCTTTCCACAAACCACTTATGTATCAAAAATTGGTCATTGGATGTATGTTGTTTGCACAAACCACTTATGGATCAACCAGCGGCCATTGCATGTGTGTTCTTTTCACAAACCAATTATGGATCAACCAGTGGCATTGCATGTGTGTTCTTTTCACAAACTACATGTGGACGCACTAGAGTCATTGCATGTGTGTTCTTATACGAAAACCAACACTAGAGTCATTGCATGTGTGTTCTTTTCACAAACAACATATGGATCCACCAGTGTTCACAGCATGAGTGTTCTTTCCACAAACCACGTATGGATTAACCAGTGGTCATTGCATGTGTGTTCTTTCCACAAACCACTTATGGATCCACCAGTGTTCACTACATGTGTGTTCTTTCCACAAACCACATATGGATCAACCAATGGTCATTGCACGTGTGTTCTTTCCACAAACCACTTATGGATCCACCAGTGTTCATTGCATGTGTGTTCGTTTCACAAACCACATATGGACCCACTAGTGTCATTGCATGTGTGTTCTATCCACAAACCACACATGGATCAACCAATGGTCATTGCGTGTGTGTTCTTTTCCACAAACCACTTATGGATCAACCAGTGGTCATTGCATGTGTGTTCTTTCCACAAACCACACATGGATCCACCAGTGTTCATTGCATGTGTGTTCTTTTCCAAAAACCACATATGGATCAACTAGTGGTCATTGCATGTGTGTTCTTTTCACAAACCACATGTGGACCCACTAGAGTCATTGCATATGTGTTCTTATACTAAAACCAGCACTAGACTCATTGCATGTGTGTTCTTTTCCACAAACTACACATGGATCCACTAGACTCATTGCATGTGTGTTCTTTTCCACAAACAACTTATGGATCAACCAGTGGTCATTGCATGTGTGTTCTTTTCACAAACTACATCTGGACCCATTAGTCATTGTATGTGTGTTCTTATACTAAAACTAGCACTAGAGTCATTGAATGTGTGTTCTATCCACAAACCACACATGGATCAACCAGTGGCATTGCATGTGTGTTCTTTTCACAAATCACACATGGATCAACCAGTGTCATTGCATTTGTGTTCTTTCCACAAACCACATATGGATCAACCAGTGGTCATTGCATGTGTGTTCTTTTCCACAAACCACTTATGTATTCATTAGAGTCATTGCATGTGTGTTATTTCCACAAACCACACATGGATCAACCACTAGAGTCATTGCATGTGTGTTATTTCCACAAACCACACATGGATCAACCACTAGAGTCATTGCATGTGTGTTATTTCCACAAACCACACATGGATCAACCTGTGTCATTCCATGTGTGTTCTTTCCACAAATCACACATGGATCCACAAGTGGTCATGGCATGTGTGTTCTTATACTAAAACTAGCACTAGAGTCATTGCATGTGTGTTCTTTCCACAAACCACTTATGGATCCACCAGTGTTCATTGCATGTGTGTTCTTTCCACAAACCACTTATGGATCAACCAGTGGTCATTGCATGTGTGTTCTTTTCCACAAACCACTTATGGATCAACCGGTGGCATTGCATGTGTGTTCTTTTCACAAACCACATGTGGACCCACTAGAGTCATTGCATGTGTGTTCTTATACTAAAACGAGCACTAGAGTCATTGCATGTGTGTTCTTTTTCACAAACCACACATGGATCAACCACTGTCATTGCATGTGTGTTATTTCCACAGACCACACATGGATCAACCACTAGAGTCATTGCATGTGTGTTATTTCCATAAACCACACATGGATCAACCACTAGAGTCATTGCATGTGTGTTCTTTCCACAAACCACACATGGATCCACCACTATCATTGCATGTGTATTCTTTCCACAAACCACACATGGATTAACAAGTGGTCATTGCATGGGTGTTCTTTTCACAAACCACATATGTATCCATTAGAGTCATTGCATGTGTGTTCTTATATACTAAGACTAGCACTAGAGTCATTGCATGTGTGTTCTTTCCACAAACCACACATGGATCACGTAGTGTTCATTGCATGTGTGTTCTTTTCACAAACAACATATGGATCCACCAGTGGTCACTGCATGTGTATTCTTTTCACAAACCACATATGGATCAACCAGTGTTCATTGCATGTGTGTTCTTTTCCACAAACCACTTATGGATCAACCAGTGGTCATTGCATGTGTGTTCTTTTCCACAAACTACACATGGATCCACTAGTGTTCATTGCACGTGTGTTCTTTTCCAAAAACCACATATGGATCAACCAGTGGTCACTGCATATGTGTTCTTATAGTAACACTAGCACTAGAGTCATTGCATGTGTGTTCTTTTCACAAACCACACATGGATCAACCAATGGTCATTGCACGTGTGTTTTTTCCACAAACCACATATGGATCAACCAGTGGTCATTGCATGTGTGTTCTTTTCCACAAACCACATATGGATCAACCAGTGGTCATTGCATGTGTGTTCTTCCCACAAACTTCACATGGATCAACCAGTGGTCATTGCATGTGTGTTCTTTTCCACAAACAACACATGGATTAAGTAGTGTCATTGCATGTGTGTTCTTTCCACAAACCACATATGGATCAACCAGTGCTCATTGCATGTGTGTTCTTTTCACAAACCACACATGGATCAACCACTATCATTGCATGTGTGTTCTTTCCACAAACCACACATGGATTAACAAGTGGTCATTGCATGTGTGTTCTTTTCGACAAACCACACATGGATCAAGTAGTGTCATTGCATGTGTGTTCTTTCCACAAACCACATATGGATCAACCAGTGGTCATTGCATGTGTGTTCTTTTCACAAACCACATGTGAACCCACTAGAGTCATTGCATGTGTGTTCTTATATTAAAACCAACAATAGAGTCATTGCATGTGTGTTCTTTTCACAAACCACACATGGATCCACCACTGTCATTGCATGTGTGTTCTTTCCACAAACCACACATGGATCAACAAGTGGTCATTACATGTGTGTTCTTTTCACAAACCACATATGGATCCATTAGAGTCATTGCATGTGTGTTCTTATACTAAAACCACCACTAGAGTCATTGCATGTGTGTTCTTTCCCCAAACCAATTATGGATCCACTAGTGTTCATTGCATGTGTGTTCTTTTCAAAAACAACATATGGATCCACCAGTGGTCACTGCATGTGTGTTCTTTCGACAAACCACTTATGTATCAAATATTGGTCATTGGATGTATGTTCTTTGCACAAACCACTTATGGATCAACCAGCGGCCATTGCATGTGTGTTCTTTCCACAAACCACTTATGGATCAACCAGTGGCATTGCATGTGTGTTCTTTTCACAAACTACATGTGGACGCACTAGAGTCATTGCATGTGTGTTCTTATACGAAAACCAGCACTAGAGTCATTGCATGTGTGTTCTTTTCACAAACAACATATGGATCCACCAGTGTTCACAGCATGAGTGTTCTTTCCACAAACCACGTATGGATTAACCAGTGGTCATTACATGTGTGTTCTTTCCACAAACCACTTATGGATCCACCAGTGTTCACTACATGTGTGTTCTTTCCACAAACCACATATGGATCAACCAGTGGTCATTGCATGTGTGTTCTTTCCACAAACCACTTATGGATCCACCAGTGTTCATTGCATGTGTGTTCGTTTCACAAACCACATATGGACCCACTAGAGTCATTGCATGTGTGTTCTATCCACAAACCACACATGGATCAACCAATGGTCATTGCGTGTGTGTTCTTTTCCACAAACCACTTATGGATCAACCAGTGGTCATTGCATGTGTGTTCTTTCCACAAACCACACATGGATCCACCAGTGTTCATTGCATGTGTGTTCTTTTCCAAAAACCACATATGGATCAAATAGTGGTCATTGCATGTGTGTTCTTTTCACAAACCACATGTGGACCCACTAGAGTCATTGCATATGTGTTCTTATACTAAAACCAGCACTAGACTCATTGCATGTGTGTTCTTTTCCACAAACTACACATGGATCCACTAGACTCATTGCATGTGTGTTCTTTTCCACAAACAACTTATGGATCAACCAGTGGTCATTGCATGTGTGTTCTTTTCACAAACTACATGTGGACCCATTAGTCATTGTATGTGTGTTCTTATACTAAAACTAGCACTAGAGTCATTGCATGTGTGTTCTATCCACAAACCACACATGGATCAACCAGTGGCATTGCATGTGTGTTCCTTTCACAAATCACACATGGATCAACCAGTGTCATTGCATTTGTGTTCTTTCCACAAACCACATATGGATCAACCAGTGGTCATTGCATGTGTGTTCTTTTCCACAAACCACTTATGTATTCATTAGAGTCATTGCATGCGTGTTATTTCCACAAACCACACATGGATCAACCACTAGAGTCATTGCATGTGTGTTATTTCCACAAACCACACATGGATCAACCACTAGAGTCATTGCATGTGTGATCTTTCCACAAACCACACATGGATCAACCTGTGTCATTCGATATGTGTTCTTTCCACAAATCACACATGGATCCACAAGTGGTCATTGCATGTGTGTTCTTATACTAAAACTAGAACTAGAGTCATTGCATGTGTGTTCTTTCCACAAACCACTTATGGATCCACCAATGTTCATTGCATGTGTGTTCTTTCCACAAACCACTTATGGATCAACCAGTGGTCATTGCATGTGTGTTCTTTTCCACAAACCACTTATGGATCAACCGGTGGCATTGCATGTGTGTTTTTTCACAAACCACATGTGGACCCACTAGAGTCATTATATGTGTACTTATACTAAAACGAGCACTAGAGTCATTGCATGTGTGTTCTTTTTCACAAACCACACATGGATCAACCACTGTCATTGCATGTGTGTTATTTCCACAAACCACACATGGATCAACCACCAGAGTCATTGCATGTGTGTTATTTCCACAAACCACACATGGATCAACCACTAGAGTCATTGCATGTGTGTTCTTTCCACAAACCACACATGGATCCACCACTGTCATTGCATGTGTATTCTTTCCACAAACCACACATGGATCAACAAGTGGTCATTGCATGGGTGTTCTTTTCACAAACCACATATGTATCCATTAGAGTCATTGCATGTGTGTTCTTATATACTAAAACTAGCACTAGAGTCATTGCATGTGTGTTCTTTCCACAAACCACACATGGATCAACCAGTGTCATTGCATGTGTGTTCTTTTCACAAACAACATATGGATCCACCAGTGGTCACTGCATGTGTATTCTTTTCACGAACCACATATGGATCAACCAGTGTTCATTGCATGTGTGTTCTTTTCCACAAACCACTTATGGATCAACCAGTGGTCATTGCATGTGTGTTCTTTTCCACAAACCACACATGGATCCACTAGTGTTCATTGCACGTGTGTTCTTTTCCAAAAACCACATATGGATCAACCATTGGTCACTGCATATGTGTTCTTATAGTAAAACTAGCACTAGAGTCATTGCATGTGTGTTCTTTTCACAAACCACACATGGATCAACCAATGGTCATTGCACGTGTGTTTTTTCCACAAACCACATATGGATCAACCAGTGGTCATTGCATGTGTGTTCTTTTCCACAAACCACATATGGATCAACCAGTGGTCATTGCATGTGTGTTCTTCCCACAAACTACACATGGATCAACCAGTGGTCATTGCATGTGTGTTCTTTTCCACAAACCACACATGGATTAAGTAGTGTCATTGCATGTGTGTTCTTTCCACAAACCACATATGGATCAACCAGTGCTCATTGCATGTGTGTTCTTTTCACAAACCACACATGGATCAACCACTGTCATTGCATGTGTGTTATTTCCACAAACCACACATGGATCAACAACTAGAGTCATTGCATGTGTGTTATTTCCACAAACCACACATGGATCAACCACTAGAGTCATTGCATGTGTGTTCTTTCCACAAACCACACATGGATCCACCACTGTCATTGCATGTGTGTTCTTTCCACAAACCACACATGGATCAACAAGTGGTCATTGCATGTGTGTTCTTTTCACAAACCAAATATGGATCCATTAGAGTCATTGCATGTGTGTTCTTATACTAAAACTAGCACTAGAGTCATTTCATGTGTGTTCTTTCCACAAACCACACATGGATCAAGCAGTGTTCATTGCATCTGTGTTCTTTTCACAAACAACATATGGATCCACCAGTGGTCTCTACATGTGTGTTCTTTTCACAAACCACATATGGATCAACTAGTGTTTATTGCATGTGTGTTCTTTTCCACAAACCACTTATGGATCAACTAGTGGTCATTGCATGTGTGTTCTTTTCGACAAACCACACATGGATCCACCAATGTTCATTGCATGTGTTTTCTTTTCCAAAAACCACATAGGGATCAACCAGTGGTCATTGCATGTGTGTTTTTATACTAAAACTAGCACTAGAGTCATTGCATGTGTGTTCTTTTCACAAACCACACATGGATCAACCAGTGGTCATTGCATGTGTGTTCTTTCCACAAACCACATATGGATCAACTAGTGGTCATTGCATGTGTGTTCTTTTCTACAAACCACATATGAATCAACCAGTGGTCATTGCATGTGTGTTCTTTCCACAAACCACACATGGATCAACCAGTGGTCACTGCATGTGTGTTCTTTTCCACAAACCACACATGGATCAAGCAGTGTCATTGCATGTGTGTTCTTTCCACAAACCACATATGGATCAACCAGTGGTCATCGCTTGTGTGTTCTTTCCACAAACCACACATGGGTCAACCACTAGAGTCATTGCATGTGTGTTCTTTCCACAAACCACACATGGATCAACCAGTGTCATTGCATGTGTGTTCTTTCCACAAACCACATATGGATCCATTTGAGTCATTGCATGTTTGTTCTTATACTAAAACTAGCACTGCCCCGCAATGGATCCATCGTTAGACCGTGTCTTCTAGAAGGCACGCCATAACATAGTTGTTCTGCTTGACGATTGTTACATACCATTCGATTGGGGCGCTTGGACGATTGGTATGGTCTTCGTGAGAGCGATCCTCGAGTAGGCTGTTCTACGGCATGATTGGCCACGCTTGCTCTAGACAAACTGGCATGTTGCGAGTGTTACGACTCACGAGTTCAGTGGGCCATATCCCAGTGTCATGTCCCCGCTTCTCTTCCTCCCCGTACTTCTCTTCCTTCCCCTCAAAGCCACTTTCCCCACTTCACTTCCATCCTGCCGTAGCCGCAAGCCGACGACATCCGCCAATTCTCCGGTCGCTACCTTCATGCTAAGAAATCATTTTACAAGCTTTTGAACTTATCCTACATATTCCTGCTATTCGCTAATCTAACTGCTGATCTTTACGAGCTTTAGATGTGGCAGATGTTGCAGCCCAAGAATATGGAGATCCTTGCACGCAACTTTGCAGCGGCGTTCCCGCTCGTGTGATCCCACCCAGGATGCTTTCGCCGTTACTCCTACCACGAGCTCCCGCTCCACGAGCTCGCGTGCCCGCACGACGCATGCTCCTGCACGAAGCCGAGATGCAACTACACCGGCCCGCCGGCAGAGCTCGTCGTCCACCTTGCAGAGGGGCACTTGATCGAAGTGATTAGGATCTCGTACGGGCAAGCCCAACTTCTCCAAGAGCAGGTGCCATTCACTGACTCGGCACGCCGCTTGCTAATTTTCTAGGGGACGACTCTGTTTTCGTCCTGACCATCAACACCGGTGTTCCAGGAACCAGAGCCGGGCCCACCGTCGTGGGTGCCGTATGCGTCAGGTCGGTCTCGTGCGCCTGGCCCATATACACGGTGCGCATGTGGGCGAACGCCCAGCCGCAGTCTTCGGATAGCATTCTTGTGCTATCCGAGGCGTCGAGCTACCCGACGCCGCGGGAGGTGGAGTATGTGGACCTAAGGTCGATCCTATGCGTGCCATCTCAGTACCTTGTCGGTGCTAGACCAAACAGGCAGATGCATTTCTACATTTGTATCGAGAAGACCGACAGGGAAATGTAGTACTTGTGTTGTCGTTACTGTTAGACTTAAGAGATGCTTCTCAGGTTCTTAGAGCACATGTGTTGTGCGAATGTACCCCAGTTGTAGTTTTTAGTACTCCTTAATACTTCGACGAGTTATTATATTGGTCCAATCAGCTTGCTGTTGTCACATTGCAAAGTCCGCTTGCTCTGGACAGACCGGCAATACCGTGTGCTCCCTCTCCCGCATGTCAGTGTCACGTGTTCCGAGGGCCCACCTGCCAGTGTCAGCCCCCCTCCTCTTCCTTCCCCTTGAAGCCACTGTACCAACTTATCTTCCATCCTGCCACTCTCGTCCGATGGTTGTAATCCGATGATTTTCGTTGGATTGTTTACAAGTAATCTACGTTGATAATGCAACATGCAAATGGCACAGACACAATTTCTAAAGTGGAAGCACTCACACGCTGCTATTGCACATATTTCTCAATATAGCTCGACAAACCCATTACAATAATTGTACTCGCATTAAACAAAACCGAAATTGCAACCATCCTAAACAACATCTAAACCCACATCACACCGCTGTTGTCGGAGTCCACCTCAATTGGTGACACCACCGTGCCCTTCCTGGCGACATCCACTCCCGCCCGTGGCTTGCCTTTCACCAAGGAGGCAACAATGGTGTTCTACACAGCTTCGTCCCTGTCGTCCTCCACATCGGAATTGACAATGACGAAGGTGACAGGGTTGGCGTGGACCGAGCACCGTCGCGCCTGGCGGCTCCTGCTCGAGCTCGACACCGCATCAGTCCTTCTATAGGTAGGAGGGGCCGAGCTCGCATACGTAGTGTCGTTGCTCCTCTTAAGAAACTATGGCCATTTGATACTGCAACGGTAGGATCTTGGGGTGGATCTGCCGCGGCGAGCCCTACCGGAAGCGGTGGAGCGGATGGATCTGCCGGCGCGAGCCATGACAAGTTCCTAGGAGGGAGTAAGATTGTGGGCCAGGCGTGTCTAGTTCCTGAGCAAGGCCTCCCAGTGATATGTACGCGGGGAAGTAACCAAAAAAATTCGTCCAATGCGCGCGAGAGGGCTTTTGAACCACGAAGGCGCAAGGTTTTTTTTACAAGTCCACATGCTAGGTCCCCCATCTGTCAGCCGAATGTGGAAGGTAGGATTCTGCCCGAGTTATTAAGTAGGGATAAATCACGCTTGACCACTACCCTGACATCCAAAGGCTCCTCTTTCCTCTGCCCTCGCTCCCCTCGCTCATGGCTCGCAGCTCGTGCAGTTCGTCTCGGGCGGAATCAGGGTCGGCTCAACGCCGTCAGGCGGGTGCCCCCATCAGGTACCGGAGGGAGCGCTATGATTACTACCCCGATATGCTGTGTTTGTGCGGTAAGAAGATGCCGAGATGGATTTCGTGGACCGACAAAAATACTGTAGGAAAATTCAACAACTACAGCATAAGAGCAGTAAGTTCCTACTGTAGGTACAATGTTAACCCGGATCCGGAAAGCGTAATGTAATTCTTTTTTTGTTTCCTTCGATCTACTACGCAGGAAGGGAGGGGGACTGGCTGTGACAAGTTTGTTTGGATTGAAAAGCCACTGACAGGTTTTCACAGAGAGCTTGTTCAAGATCTGCGTGATGCTATGTGGGAGAAGAAAGAGGAGATTCGTTCGATGGAGCGAGAGATCCGGGAGCTTCGCCAGGTGCAGGGGAGGCAGGGGCAGGGAGGTGGTGAGACATACAGGCTCAAGATTAGGCCAGATAGTGGACACAATTTGCTCATTATCTGGGCATTATCTGTTGCATTTGCAGTTTATGTTGCCATGTCGTTGTCCAGCAGCTAAAATAAGTTGCTACTTCGTGGAGTGTAGCAGCCAGCTTAAGAAATTGTTTTCTAGCCTAGAAACTTATCATAAGTGTAATGCCAACAGTAGGGATTTATTAAGCGCCTATAAATAAATCATGTCTGTCCCACTAACACCCATTGATTTTGGAGAGGATTTAACCACTCAGCTATCGCGATTGTTCAGATAGTAGTGGCATAGTCACAGTTTTGGATTCAACTAGTGGCCTCGGCCATATCAAATCCTAAAGTCGTGATACATTTTACTCCGAGTACGGGAGGCAGATTGTTTCGCTCGACAAATTCCATGCACACAGCTCCAGAGTTTAACCGAACTACATATATAGGTTCAAGTTCAATACATCATCAGGCTGCTACATTGCTATCCCTCTTTCTCTGCTTGGGTGCCAACTTTCTTCCTCTTTCCTTCACGTCCACTGGCTTCTTCATCTCCTGCCTTCTTCCTCTTCCTAGGTGCCAATTTTCTTAGCTTCACGTACCCTACATCTCCAGGCCGAGGGAAGTCAGGCCAATCAGCACCAGAATCTTGTCCAGCATCATCACTCCACTCGTTTTGGTTTTCGTCCTGCAGGAAAATCACCGAGTCAGCTGTCTTGTTTCTTACCTTGCGCTTCCTATAAAAAAACAGTACATGGACTACTACCTTATATCTACAGACTATAAACAATTTTTTGTGTGAATGTATCATCTCATACCTAGGTTTGGGAGCATTAAGGGGACATCCAGCTGCATTCTTCTCGAGAAAATTCTTAAACCTATTCACCTGGGGTCTTCCTCTGCCCCTTTTTGTAACTGGCTGGCAAAGCTCGAAAGACAGTTGGACTTGAGGCCACTGAGATGGGTCTGTAGATGGCTCGACGGATCCAGCGTACGCAGCTTTGAACTTTTCCATAGAGTAGTAGTCTGACAAATACTGATCCAAATGTGGTAGAGTTCTTTTCTTCACCAAGAAGGCCAAGGCGTGTCGCAAGGTTTCCCGGTGTGCTGCCACTCTAAGCAGGTGCATTCTCGCAGCTGGATGTTCACAACATCCCTTTTGCCACTCTTGGACATATCGACCACCTCACAGCTTCTGCTGGTTGACGGGAGAACCTTAAGATGAGCAAGTCCTCGGCTTCTCTTGCGGTAGCATATGTCCTCTAAGTCTCCTACCGATCTCTCTCCTTACATTTAACAGCTTCATGATCATACCACGTATACTGTCCATCAAGATATGAACATGACGCACTTTTATGTCCTTCACCCAGTTATTCAGGCATTCTGCAAGGTTGTTGTTTATGTAATCAACTTTGATGTCAGGGTTGAATTGACTCCTCTTCCATAGCTACGAATGATGGATGGCTAAGTACTCTAGAAGTTCAGGGGCTTCGGCAAAAATCTTGCTCATGAAATAATCACTACTACTAGGTTTGTAAACTCTACCAACAGGAAACATGTAACGAAATACGCTGCCTTCGTAGTGTGAGTACAAGTTGAGCATCATATGGGCATGGCATTCTCTACCTTCAGCTCGCGAGAACACCTCCTTCACTGCATTCGTCAGCCCTTTGCATGCATCCGTGGATATAGCCAATGGATCCATGTGGCCTATTGATCTCTTGAGCTGCCTCATAAACCAGACCCAGTTTTCCTCCGTTTCTGTTTCAAACAGCCCGAATGCCACTGGGAACATCTAGTTGTGACCATCAAGTGTTTTGGCAGATGGCTGGCAGCCTTTCCATTTACCAGTTAGGACAGTGTTGTCTACACTCAGATACGGCCTACAGTCGTCCTTGAATCCCTGGATGCAAGGTTTAAGCTCCATGAAAAATCTTTTGAAATATATTTTACCACCTTATGATTCGGTGTCAATCTCCACAACACTCCCTGGACACCTAGCTTGTACCTCCTCCTTGAAGTTGTACAACATCCTGAAGCTATTGGTCCAATCCCCGTGCAAGACCCCCAGAGCTTTCTCTTTACCTTTTCAAACCATGTAATACGGAAGGACAATGTTGTATTTAGAACCGAGGCTAGTCTGAATATTCTTCGCGGTCTCCTTAGGGTTATCCTTTAGTATGGACATAGATTGCATAGCCACCCACTCCGTATCAGCCATTGAGGATTTCAGTTTGCTGCCTGTTGGACACATGTGTGGAGGGCCCATTTTGTTCACCTGTAACACAGATTCATTTAAAAGATAAGCGGAGTCGACTAGTTGCCAGAAAGATATCGCACATCAATTGTAGTTATAGAGTGAAAAGAGAGAGAGAGAGAGTTCTAATGGTTTGCTGCATTCATTGCCCCAATACCCTAATTGCAGTCGACGCAGGTAAGGCCCTTGCTGTGATCCTCCATGGACAATGTACCTCGGCCCATCCATTCATCCACGTTAACTTGCAAACTGCCTCATACCTCTCGGCAGAGTTCTTCAGTGGATAAACGTCGAACTCCCCCTTGATACAAAAATGCTGGAACGACATCCTGAACTCATGCATGCTCCTGAACTTGGTGCCGACCGAAATTATAGGATACTCGTGGTCATGTTTCATTTCTTCTACTTCAACACCCAAATCATCGGCTAGAATACCAGCCTCATCGTTAAGTTCCTCGTCTATTTCATCATCACCAGATTCTCGATCCTCTATAGTGCCTTCTTCTTCATTTGATTCAGAATCTTCGCCATCGTCTCTAATTCCTAGTACAACACACATCATATTGACTCCCATGGGTGGGGCTGCACCATCGTCTCCACCCGGATGGATAGGAACATTGCCCTAGTACACCTCACCAGCAACTCTGTTTTCTCCAAGACACTCGGTTGGTTCTACTGCAACCACATGGGGTGGTCTTACTTTTGCACGCATCCCAGGTACTTTAGTGGACAAACAACAGTTAGAATCAATTTCATCTTGAGTGTACAGAACCCTCTTGCTCTTCCTGTGTACATCCTCCCTCCTGATGTAATGTTTCCTAATGGTATTAGTAGGGCTTGACATCCGTGTTCCATTCCCCATCGAACTAGGCTTTTTGCTGCCTCCCCTCACGGGTGTTGGCTCCAGGGTGCTGGCATTATTGCCTGACCTCTGCGGCGTGTTCTTCTTTGAATTAGCCCTTTTGCTGCTACTATTGGGCGTGTTCTCCTTTGTGCTGGCATTATTGCCAGACCCCAGCGGCGTGTTCCACTCCAAATTAGCCCTTTTGCTGCTACTATTGGGCGTCTTCTCCTTCATGCTGGCATTATTGCCTGACCTCAGCGGCGTGTTCCGCTCCAAATTAGCCCTTTTCCTGCTACTATTGGGCGTGTTCTCCTTCATGCTGGCATAATTCCCTGACAACGGCGTGTTCCGCTCCAAATTAGTATTTTTTTCTGCTCCCACTGGGTGTGGTAGCCTCCGTGCTGGCCATCTTCGCCTCTTTGCTACCACTCCTGGGAGTGTTCACCATCGTGCTATCCCTCTTAGCGTTTTTGCTGCTACCGTTTGGTGTGGAATTTTGACTGGATCTCAGGGGTGTACTCTGTGGCATGGTGCCTTTTGTTGTGCGACTCTTGGGCGTCCTCTTCTCTGGCGTGGTCTCCTTGGTGACGTTCTTCTTCGGGGTGCCCTTTCTGTGGATGCTCTTCCTTCTCCTCTTTATGACGCTCCTCTGTAAGACTCTCCTTTGTTCGAAGCTACCCTCAGTCGCACCAGCCCCAGTGATGCCATGGATTAGGTCACGCATGCCTTCTAAAAGTCCATCACCTCTATTGTCGAGTTCCAATTCCTCTCCAACCGTGAGCACTACCAAGTGGAAGTAAACTTCACCTCTATAATGTTTCCTTGTAAACGGTACGACTAAATCCCTGGTATCTTTCACTTTGATAGCCTTTTTGCTCCTGTAACCATAATATAACAAACGTGCTTCCTGGGAGGACCCCCATAGCACCTTTACACGTAACGATGCCATCAGGTCAGATAACTCTACCACTTCAGGGTTGTATCTGCCAAGGATTACATCAAACTCGTCATAGAATTTTTCTGTGCCATCATCTAATTTTGCAGTATAATCCGCGACACCGATACGAACAATTACTTTGCCATCATCAGGTTCTTCAGGATAGAAACCTCCGAGAGGTTCGACAGATGGAGCGGCACCATCAGACCCAGCCCCAATGCCACTGCCATCATCACCAGCGTCATCGTTAGCTGGATCAACCTCAGTGGAAGTACCAGGACCAGGATCAAAGCGAGGGCCCTTAGCAGCGGGAGCTACATTACATGGTGGACAAGCATTACCCCTTCTAATGGCAGCCACAATAGGATCAGCTGCTGCCATGCCACCTCGACGATCAGGAGCAGTTCCCACAACAACAGTGTTTTGAGTGCTAGCAGAGTCCAGACCATGAGCTGGCTTCAGACCAGCAGCTCGCTGAACCCGAGCACGGGTTCGAGGAGGATACAAGGCATTAGTCTTTGCAACAACAGTGGGGCAGCCTCCGAAAGCCTTAGTTTGCTCAACATCGGCAGGGATTGGGTCAACAGTGTCCAGATCAACAACAACAACACGAGGATGACCAGTACTAGCAGATTCCAGAGCATGAGTTCGCACAACTTGAGGACGGTTTCAAGGAGGAGCAGCACACAAGGCGGCGGTCTTGGCAGTAACAGCGGGGCAGCCTTCGGACGCCTTAGTTTGCTCAATAGCGGCATGGATTGGGTGAGCAGCAGCCGCAGCAACACGGGCACGGGGACGGGGACGACTAGTACCAGCAGATTCCAGAGCAGAGTTTTCCACAACGGCAATACGGGGACTCCTATGAGGAGGTTGCCTGACAGAAGCATGTCGCGGACGAGGAACCACATTTTGCTCAACAACAGCAGGGGTTCGAGTTAGACCTCCCTGTCCAATAATAGCTAGGTGACTCCTAGTAGTAGGAGCTTCCTCATCCACTATGTTACACACCAGCATAACCACGCGAAGCCTAACATGTTGTTTCATCAACCCAATTAGCTGACTGTCACACGCTATAGGAACCCTGAAGCCTCGTTCATCAACGGTGTTGAACCGTGCAGTCTGCTCTGGCCTCAGTTCAGCAAGTTCACGCACAGCAGCAACCAAACCAGGGACATTGCATAACTGCATAGGCGCTACTTCCATCTTTAGATTCTGAGCCTGTTTCCATGTGCTCTTCCCATGTGCTAATTTAATGAGGTAGCCGCAGATGGCCACCAGAACCATGTATTTGGGTTCAGCGGAGATCCTAGTTGACAGAAAATTGGAGACAAAAGATAAGAATTGTTTGTCAGCATCGTGCTAACAAACAATTCTATGTTCGATATATCTCTGTAATGCCAATAGCCAGCTAGCAGTTATAGGTAGT
Organism: Avena sativa; assembly: GCA_916181665.1. NCBI lineage: Eukaryota > Viridiplantae > Streptophyta > Magnoliopsida > Poales > Poaceae > Avena > Avena sativa. The sequence continues at coordinate 225,161,261 of OV702286.1, forward strand.
GCGAATAGCACAGAGAAGAGTAGCTCACCCAAAATTAGCCAGAAGTACTTCTTCCTCGGCAAATGGATCTGCCATCCTTCGTGCTGCTCAGCTCGTCGGCGGTAGAGGCGGGCTAGCTCGTCACAACGGTTGGCACGGCATTTGGCATTAGAGCTCGGTAGCAGCGAGTAGGCGTAGCAAGTTGGCGCCGGAAGTCAAATGCCCAAAGAGATCATTCTGCTTGGAGAGGGGATTTCGACGTCGCCGGTGCTAGGGTTCATGCGAAAGGAGGGAGGGAGTGGATTTGTGAATTTGGTCAACACACCATGCTCCTTTAGTATCTTGTTTCACCTACGTGGTTGCCGCGTTGGCGCTCGCATCATGGAAATATTACTGACATGAGGGTCCCGACCGTCTACTTCATGGGGCAGTTTTGCGGCATGTTTGGATTTGGTAGGGGTGAGACGAGTTTGCATTGAAATGGCCCCTCTCGGTAGTTGGCGGCCCAACTTTTCGAAATGCGGTAATTTCAGGCAACTTAGGTACCGCCATGCGCTGGCCTGCCAAGTTTGGTACCGCAGACGGACAAGCCCCTCCCACATAGTATCATCACCGACAATGGCAGAAATTTATCTCTCGGAGAAATTGAGGAGTACTGTCATGAGAAAGGCATCCGCCTTGACCTAGCATTTGTGGCACATCCATAGTCAAATGGACAAGTTGAAAGGGCCAATGGACTAATTCTGCACGGAATCAAGCCACGCTTAGAGGCACCGCTACATAGAGTAGTAGGAGCCTGGGCAGAGGAACTACCATCTGTTTTGTGGAGTTTACGAACAACACCTCACAGATCTACCAGCTTCACTCCTTTCTACATGGTTTATGGAGCAGAAGCAGTTCTTCCATCCAACATCCTCCACGATGCACCAAGAGTTTCCGCCTACAAGGAAGATGATGCTGAAGAATCCAGACGGCTATCTGTGGACCTACTTGAAGAAGAGCATGTGCTGGCATGCCAGAGATCTGTCGTGTACCAGCAGAAGCTGCATGGCTACCATAGTCGCCGCGTAAAGCATCGTTTGTTTAAAGAAGAGGGTCTGGTGCTTAGACTCAAGTAGGAAAAATCACACAAATTATCCCCGCCTTGGGGAGGACCGTTCGTCATAAGTAAAGCATTGCTCAATGGTTCCTATTACCTCGTCGATATTCGCGAGTTGAAAGATAGGACAAAAAATCGCAAGCGCAAGCAATGTGACTCCGATGATGATTACCCGGAGACAGATCGGACATGGAACATAGCACAGCTACGTCCCTTTTACAATTAGCACATTTATATTATGTAATAATTTTCTTATATGATCAATGAAACAAAGCATTTGGTTCACTCATATTCTCTGAGTCTTTTACCTCCTTTAGTTGTTCATTTTTGGATCATATAAACCATTTATGCGGAAGGTTGCTTTTGCCCTTGTGAAAATTCTGCCTACGGGCGTTAGCTTAAGTTTTCTGGTCTACATGTTTTCTAAAGTTTTTATGTGGAGTCCGGAGTAGTGACTTTTTGGCACTCAAAGCCGGCGATTTTGTTCTGAGGTTCTGGACGGTGCTATTAAGAATCATCACCTAAGAGCATAGTTCTATACTGAGAGTCCTATGTCTCACGAAAGGTCAAGCATATGAACCAGAATAATGGATAAGCCAGCACTTGCTTAAAAAATAAATACACATGCTGGAAACAGATAAGTTGCAGGAGGTTTGAATACAAGTTTTCCGCCTTAGACAAACATAAGTTTTTTCCGCATACATTCTACAGAGACACATTTAATACAAATATTGTTTTTCATGGCTCTACTGCAGGGGGCTTCGTCATGGCATCATCAGGAGAGCCAGGTCGGGAGAGATCGTCAAACTCAGAAGGAGAGGGGCTAGGCTCAGACGAAGTCACGTCATCATCCAGAATCTCGGCAGGCACAAAGACATCCACCTTGACCATCTTGGCAACCATGGTGTCGAAGCCTGCGAGAGAATTCCAAATAGCATAGCTATCGATATCTCGACCTTCCTCGTCTATCTTGGGAAAGCCGGAGGTCACCAGGTCGATGTCGGCATTATCATAGTGCGCCTTGACTAAGGACAAGGTCATCCTTACACCAACCCGGATGCAAGAGGCTTTCCTGTCCTTGACTTTCTTGGGGGCTCAGCGCAGGATTTCCGCGAACTTAGTTGTTGAGTCTGCCGCCTTGATATTAATACCCAGAGGTTAGCTATATCCTTGGCTTGGGCGATGGCGGTGCTGACGAAGTTGCTGGCAAGAATCATGCGTTCCTTAGAACTTGGAGCACCCTCACCCAAGTTGGCTAAGCCAATGGGAGCTGTGGTTTGCACAAAACACAAGGACCATGTGTACAAACAAGTAAAATGGTTGTCCAACTTATACAGAGGACCAAGACAGAGAAAGCTTACCAAAGATGCCCGTTTTCGCTTGCATGCATGTCTCCGCCAAGACATTACGCTCCTTCTAGACTGACTTGAACATCTCAAGACTCCTAGCATTTTGCTCTTTGGCAGTTTGGTTCTGGTCTTTGATTTGTCCAATCTCATCCTTTAGGCGCTACATCTCGACATTCGCAGACTCTTGCATAGCCTTTATCATTGCCTCATGGCCCTTGACGGCATCATCCAGGTCCTTCTTCAAGATCTTATTTTCATCAACGAGCTCTTGGATATGCTTGGATTGCTCGACGATGCTCTTGGTCTTAGGAATGGATTCTGTAAGATGGAAATCAGAAAGTGCTATCAGAAGACAGAAAAAAATGACGCAATGGGAAAGAAAGGAGCTGTCGTAGGAAACAAACTCTGGCTATTTTTGATATGTTCCTTCAGGATTTTGGTTTTATCCTGTTGAAGGTCCATCTCCTTCCAAAGAGCAGCAAATCTCTCATTGGTGGCTATCCTCTGTTTATTCTCATTCTACACATGATATAAGAATGCTTAGTTTCTCTAGAGCTTCTAGTCGGAACTATTCAGTTTCAATTAAACGCTCGGGGGATACAGTACACGATTTTAAAGTAAGCTAGTTTCTCTAAGAGCATCTAGTCGGAACTTTACAGTTTCCACTAAACGCTCAGGGGCTACACGGACAAGTTCTACGCTTAGTTCTCTGGAGCACTCATGCCAATAACTATTGATTTATCCGCCTAAGAGCTGGGGGGCTACAGTGGTATATACTACACCAAGTAAAGCAAGTGAAGTTCAAAAAACTTACAATGGCAATGATCCTGAGATTGTTGGCTAGATGAGCGTAGGAATCATGAAAGGTCCAAGCATTCTTATAGATTGCGTTGGCCTGCTTGATGAGATCATCTGGGCTCAACGTCGGAGGATTCGCAGCCAATGGAGATGTCGAAGCCGGAGGCATGGATGAAGCCCTAGCTGCCTCCTGCACGTGCAAGGCAGTAGATGGCGCGGAGGCTCCCGCCTCAATCGCAGCTTCCATGTCCACCTCTTCCACTTCCTTCCCCTTCTCGGTGGCATCCTTAGTCGGAGCTTCAGCCACTTTAGAAGAGGTGCTATCCTATGTTGCCTGGCCGCTAGGACCAACGTCTGCCTTGACAGAGCCTGAGACATCAAGGTTTGGATTGATATCTATCTCCATGGCGGAGGTCTCAGGGATGACGGGAGATGACGGCCCAGCGGGGCCAGCAGAGGGAATGGCGGCAGGAGTAGGGGAGTGGTGGAGGGAGAGGGCTTGGTGAACGGACCCTTGGTCAACATGTCACGAATGTTTTTTGACCCTCCAACATCTTTGGAGGATTGCTTCAAACTAACACCAACTTTCCTCCTGAAACATACAAGGTATAAGTACAAGAGTTGAAAAAAGGTATAGGCTGAAAAAGCACAAGCCGGAGAATGAAGATACTTACTCCACGGTAGGAGCCTTGGTGAGGGGAATGCCTGTGGACTTCTTCTTCTTATCCGCCTCTAAGGCGGAAGTGGATTGTTTGGAGACTCCACTCTCCATTTTCTTCTTCTTCTTGGCCTCGGTAGCAGCGTTAGAGGTGGAGCTCTTCCGCTTTCGCGCTGCCGGAGCTGGTTGATCTTTGGAGGTGTCATCGTCGGACACCACCTGGATATCCTTCATCTTATGATCATAGACCTAGGAGGCCATTTGATATGCCGCCAAGGTCGACAGCTGGGATACACGGCAATGTTAGATGCACAACTTCAAGTCGGAAAAACCTTAGAGTATATAACAAGCAACAAAGGAAATAGAGGCTACCTTTGGGCATGTGCCGCAGTCAAACATGTCGAAGGTGATCTTGAAGCCATGCTTATTGTCCTTCACCTTGACGATGTCCTTTAGCCGGAGCTTGATGGAGTCAGTAGAGAAGGTATCCCGCGAAATTCGCATGGGATCCCTCCTATCTTGGCTATGTTTGCACATCAGCTGGGGGCGGTGCTGCAGAGGCTGGATCTGCCTGACGTACCTGCAAATGGCAAGATCCAGGCCCGTTAGACCTCCGTCTACGAGCCATTTGATCCGCCTTATGGTGCGATTGGCTTCATCGTCGGAGGGAAGAGAGGCTGGGGTCCGCCATGCAGGCACTTTAGTGGCGGCTCCGTCGACAAAGTCGGGGTAAGTATCAAGATGGTCTGGCCCGTAGAAATACGTGCGCTGCTAGTTCTTATAGGACTAATGCCCCACGATGTCGGGGAAGCGCCGGCTAGGTCGGATCTTGAAGCTAATGGTTCCACAGATCCGCAGTTCATCTTTGGACTCTACGGACTCTCTCTTGACGGTGAAGAAATATACAAACAGATCTAATCTAGGTTTCATTCCTACATATTCTTCGCACAAAGCTACAACGTTGCTAAGAACTAGGATGCTGTTGGGAGAGAGGTTGTGGGGAAGTACCCGAAAGTGTCGAAGGACATCTAGGAACAAGTCGGAGACTAGAAGGCTTACGCCACATACCATCTGAGATTTGAGGTACACTTTCTCTCTAGCTTGGGGAGAAGGGACCACCTCACCGGCCGGTGCCGCCCGCTAGATGAACTTCTCCGTCGCAGGGAGATAGCCCTCATCGATCATATCTTGGATATCATCAGCGGAGAGATCAAAACCTCTCCACACCCCCTTATGGGAGTTGCTTTCTTCTTCAGCGGCTTCGGGCGCCGCTCGTTCTTGGTCATCGTCAGTGGATTTCGTCACGACGGAGACAGGGACGACCACCCCCTCCGGTGGAACAATAACTCCCTGGGATGGCTCCGTCGTAGCCTCACGAATCACCGCCATGGAAGGAGTAGAGTTGCTGGAGGCCATTACAATGTGGAGCGTGTGGAGGAAGAAAGGTTTCTGGCTAGGGTTTTCGCAGAGGAGCTCGAACGGTCGTGTGGCTGGAGGAAGACGAAGACTGGAAGCAAATGCAGGTAAAAAGAAATAAATTGACTGTGGTGGAAATATATAAGCCTCACGTCAAGATTCGTGCAAAAAGATCAAATGGATGGAACGTTGCCGACGTGGAAGTGAACGTGCGCGGTAATTTTGCCATGTCGTCCGTCTTTTGCCGCTCTGCTGTTTCGGATTTCACGCGTGTAAAAATAGCTAATGATTAATTCTTTGCTTATGTGAGTTTCGAGGTAGCGTAGGCTGTACCCTATGTCATCCTCCTAACAGTTGCAGAGAAGGGTCACGTCCAAAGATTCCATCGAAGACGGAAATCGACCGACTCTGGAAACAAAGACTCAAGGAATCCCCGACTACATTACGAAGCCGGAGAGGAATGCAGGGTTCTTTGGGAGACCTTTGAAATATTGCTTGACGAATTGTCGACATCACTCAGACAGGATATTCAGAGATCAACGAGCAAGACGACGCAAGATTTTGAAGTCCTCCGGGGCTACTGTTGGGGATATGCTATATGGGTATCCTCATAGCATGTCACCAATCCGCCTAACCCGGGTGGCCCATAGTTGGTAGTAAGGCCTATAGCCTGCTGGGCAGCCTAGTTATATGGATCCTGAAGGAAGGCCCATGCTGGATAAAGGAAGGCTACGCAGGAGTCACCGACATACTCAGAGCCTTGGAGTACAAGACACGGAAGACTAGTTCGTGTAGGTGTAGGATTCTTTACCTTGTCCGACAAGGACCTTTCCTTGTAAACCCTAGGTCTTGGCGCCTTTATAAGCTGGCCTGCAGGAGCCTTTAGGGCAGAACACAATAGATTGCAGCGGACAACATGCAACACCTCGCACAGTGAACCTATCTTTGTAACTCGGCATATTGCCATTATAGTGATTTATAGCAGGAGTAGAGTTCCACCACCGTTGTGGGACTTGAACCTGGGTAAGCTGTGTTACCTCGTACCCGCCAACTCTCCGCCCTACCCCACGTCTCTAAACACGCACTGTGAGGACCCCTCAATGGCGTACTCGTCGGCAATACCATGACGGTCTTACAATGTCACCAATCGGAGAAGAGATCTACTATTACAAGTGGTGGAAGATGGCTATGGAGATGGAGAAGGGTTTGGAGATCTGGAGGCGGCTTTCTGGCGAGGTATGTCTTCTGGGGCATGGTGTCTCTCTGTTTTCTCGCTGCCTGAGGCTTCTTTATATAGGGGTCCCTTCACGAAAGTTGTTCTGTTTGACCTAACGGAGGCGGCGCCAACTATACGACCGGAGCTATACGGTCGGAATTTTGGCTCCGGCCGTATAGTTGGTAGTTACGGCGTCTGCCTTCATTGGATGGCTCCTGCTTTCTTCTAGTCGAAGGAAATATCGTATCTTTGACTTTAATGTAGTGATTCCCTCCTTTAAACGATGTTATCTGTGTAGGAAAAATACAAGAACAAAGGATTGCATACCCCTCTAAATATTAGCATTAGTGGCAGAGTTTAGAGAGACATTTCATCCAAAATATGATTAACATCCAGTTTAAATGTGGACGTAGATGGCTATATTTTAGAGCCATCGGGCTAGCATGGTACTCAAATCACCCCAAGGAGATAAACTATTCTATGTGTTGCAAATTCACTTCACGAAGAAAAATAACATTGCCAAATATGAAGCCCTACAACATGGAATTCGAATTTCAAATGACATCGGCATTCGCCGACTCATGTGCTATGGAGATTCGGATTTAGTTGCTCAACAAGTATCCTACATCTTCAATGCAAATAAGCACATGGCAGCATATCGAACTATCAAGGATGAACTAGCAAAATTGTTCGATGGGTTTGAAGTCCAACACATTCCCCGAGCAGAAAACGAGGAAGCAGATGCCCTATCAAGAATAGGCTCTGCATGGAAAAATTTCCTGGATGGTGCTTTTCTAGAGCATCTACGAGTTCCCTCTATCACAGGAGTTAATGATGAGTATCTGACCAAATTCGACTCACCGCTCATAGCAGTTCTGCTGTAATTCTCAGCTAGACAACACCCTACCTTGAATTCTTGGTAGAAGTAAAATTACCCGAAGACGAAGTTCCGAGCTGACAGATCGTCTGACAAGCAAAATCCCACACAATAATCAATGTTGAGCTGTATAGGCGGAGTGTGTCTAGGATTTTTCAGCATTGTGTTTCTCCGAAAGGAGTGGAAATCCTAAGGGAAATCCACGAAGGCAAATGTGGACATCATGCCGTAGCCAAATATTTAGTGGCAAAATCTTTTCGACATGGATTTTTTTGGCTAAGAGCATCTCCACTCGGCTTCCCAGCACGCCGTTCCTAGGGCGTATTTTTGGTCCGGACGCCGAAATTCAGTCCAGTCGCATTCCCAGGATCCCGGTTTCATCCGGATTTGGCCCAAAATACGTCCGGCCTTCCCAGGCCATTCCCGGGGCGACGGGAACACGCTGGGAATGCCGGACGAAGCGAATTCGGTGGGAAAAGAGCCGTTCAGCGAGTGGACCCGCCCAGTCAGCGGAAGAAGCCGAGTCATTCTCATCCTCCCGCATCGGGACACCGCGAAGGACCGCCAGGAATTAACCACTGCCCTCGTTGGCCACGCATTGCCGTAATGGCGTGCTACCGTTGCCTCGGCTCCTGCAATGGACTGTCGAGCATTAACTTCCCACCGATTCCCCTTTTTCCCGCCCTCGCCGCTACACTCCTCCCGCCTTCGCCGTCGCCGGATCATAGCACACTTCCACCTCTAACCTGAACCACCCTTGAACTTCGGCGAAAGAGGAAGATGGCCGAGAGGTACCCAAGGGATCCCGCAGCGGCGAACGGCTTCGACCGGTGAACGCTCTAGCCATGGGAGGCATGGATGCTCCATGACACCGGGTACATGGCGCCGCCGAACTTTCGCTACCTGCCTCGGTGGATCCTTAGCTTCGGCGGCATACCGGTGCCGCCGATGCCGGAGGACCACGAGCTGGTGGACGAGATCCAGGCCTCCATCATGGCGATGCCGGATTCGGAGCTCGCCGAGGACCCCGACAACCTCGCGTTCTGGGAGAACTTCTTTGAGGAGCGCCGCCTCGCCGAGCTCATTGCGCACCTGGGTCCTCCCGACGAGCCACCGAAGTACAACAACGCGGCGAACCGCCGCCGATAGTGGAGCGTGCAAGGGCGCACGCTCGTGGCCATCCTCGAGCACATCCACGCCGGCAACAACCCCCGGTTGGGGTTCCCACGTTCGCCGGCGCCACCCCTTCTCCGTGGGCGCCAACAACCTCCGGCGAGCTGGGCGCCCAGGAGGATGGCTAGCCTCTCCACCTCCTCCTCCGCGTCGTGCTCCTCGGCATCGGCTCCGGCGCGGTCTCTGCGTAACAGCGGCGAGGTATTTCGGCCTCCTAAGCACGAGTCCGACACACCGAGGTCCTCGCTGCCGAGAACACGCGCGCGCGGCATCATCATCAACGAGGCCCGCGCCGCGACGCCCCCGAATAGGCGGACGCCCCTTCGCCAGCCGAAGCTGGAGCTCGCCGACTAGGGCGTCGCCGTCGACGAGGACTCCTTCGCCATGAAAATGGCGATCGAGCGTTCTCTGCACGAGGCCGCGCATCCGTCGCCGTCCATGGAGCCGAACATCCTCGCCTGGTCCAGGGAAGACTAGGAGGAGGAGGCGCTGCGCGTGTAGTGCCTGCAGGAGCAGGCCAAGCGTCACGATCCTGCCCCGCCCAGAGCACGCCCCGAGCCCACCTACCTAGGCGTGCCCCTCGTCATCCTCGACGACGATGACACCGACCCTTCCTAGCAGCCGTGGAGGTAAGACGACCTAGGCCAGGGCACCTCGCGGCCACCGCAGACTCTAGACGACGATGACAACGATGATGGCGGCGACGATGGCACGGCCGAGCCGGAGTACACCAACTTCTACCGCCACTTCGGCATGTGAGGCGGCAGCATCGGCATCAGTGTTTTTACTTTTTTAGGTTTCGTTTATCCTAATTTGGCCAAAGTTCGAGTATATGTCCGAATTTGGCCAACTATTGTACGAACTCGTCGTGTTTAATTAAAATCGCCTATATTCGTCCAAACTTCGCCGTGTTTGATCAAATTTCGGACGAACATGGGGACTCGGCCTAGGAACGCGAGTGGGAAAAAGGTCGTTCCCAGGCCGAAAGTTGCATCCGTCCGGCGCAAAATAGCGCCGGATTTCGGCCTAGGAACAGCCAACGAGTGGAGATGCTCTAACAGCTAAGGCAGATGCCGATATGCTGGTCAGGACGTGCAAAGGTTGCCAAAAATACGCCAAACAAACCCATGTTCTAGCTAGTCAGCTGCAAACTATTCTGATTACATGGCCTTTTGTGGTCTGGGAGCTTGACATGGTAGGACCGTTTAAATGGGCTCCAAGTGGATTCACTCACATCCTAGTGATGGTGGATAAATTTACGAAATGGATTAAGGCTAAACCTATCACAAGTTGTGATGGAGCAACAACTAAAAGATTTGTCGGGGACGTCATAATCCCATTCGGCTATCCACATAGTATTATTACAGACAACAGGAGCAACTTTTCAATGGGAGAACTTGTCGAATTTTGTGAAGATCAAGGGATCCGACTCGATATTGCATCAATCGTGCATTCACAAGCCAATGGACAAGTCGAAAGGGCAAATGGTTTACTTCTTCAAGGCCTCCATCCTAGACTCGAAGCACCAATTCATCATGCTGCGAGGGCTTGGGAGGATGAATTGATGGTTGTTGTATGGAGTTTACAAACTACTCCTAATAGGTCAATCGGATATACACCTTTATTCTTGGTCTACGATGCAGAAGCAGTTCTTCCAAGTAATCTTATCCATATTTCTCCCCAAGTCGCGGCGTACGTCTAAGAGGATGCCGAAGTTGCTAGACAAGATGACCTCGAGGATGTTCGCGTCGTTGATGAGCAGAGATCTAGAACCTATTAGTAGAAGTTACGCAAGTATCATAGTCAGAGAGTTAAAAATCGGTCTTTCAAAAAGGGTGATCTAGTTCTCCGACTAGTGCAAAGCAGAGAGCACAAACTTTCCCCAATCTAGGAAGGGCCCTTTATGGATAGTAGAGTATTGCACAATGGTTCATACTACCTAACTGACATGAGGCTAAAAAAGAAAGACCTTCTACTAAGAAGAGAAAGAGAGATGGAGGAAGTACAAACCCAGATGAGATAGACCGTCCATGGAATATTCCTTAGCTATGTCCCTTTTATTCTCAAAATTCCTTTTTTTGTAATCATATCAATGTACATGTTCAAAGTGAAATAAAGTATTGGTCTCCTTGATGTTTTTTCTGAGATGATTTTTAAGTACCATCTTATTTCCGAATGATCATGTCATAGTTGAAAATCCTAGAATACTTGAATGTACTTTATGCTCATGTTGTTCTGGTTATATTTGCGATTCTAAAAATGCTACCTTGGGGTATAAGTCTAATTTCAGTTTATACTTGGGTTTTTGTCTAATTACTCGACGCGGGTATTTTCCGAGTAGTGAATTGTTGGTACTGGAAGTCAGCTTTGATTGTAGGTTTAAACTGGTTTAGCAACTGAGCTCCGTTGCTCGGCAAAGTTTTCATGTTGAAGGCTTGTTGGCGCACGAAAGGGATGAGGCAGAAAGCCAGATAAACGATAAGTATCAACAAAAAAGTGCTTAAGTATTTTGCAAGCAAAAAAAGCAAAAATATATACGTGCTAAGAGTAAAGCATTAGTTCTTACATAGCAGCACCACAAAATGAATAAGTTTAAACCATTACATCAAGGTTTTCTTCAGAATAACACAAAGTTTCTTGCAAAAAAATTATGTTGCAGGAGAAGGATTTTCTGGCTCGCTAGTGCCATCACCCAAGTTGCCCTAATCTTTTTCTAGGACGGGGACATTAGACTCGGTCTCTTCGTCAGTGTCTTCGGGAATTTCTTTGTCTTCTAGGGGCTTGGAGGCGCTTCGACTAGTTTGAAGAATGGCTTCTCGTAGTTCGTTGCAGCAGCTATGTAGCAAGAATAACCGGCACAAGAATCCCAGATAGCACCAATGTTCTGAAGCTTACCATCTTCATCAACAGTCCAATATCCCTTGGTAACTTGCCAGATTTCCATATTTCCATGGTCGCTCATTACCATTGTAAGGGCATTCTATGCTACGGTGCAGGCATACGACATCTTCGAATCCTCGACCTGCTGCAGGATATCCTTCACCTTGTCACGAGCTCAAAGATGGACAACTTGTCTAAGTCGGGGATATTAAAGGTCTCGCCAATATCCTCAAAGGATTGGTAGAAACCATGAAGTAAATCTCCGACTGCGACAAGCCGCCTGGTGCGTGACTTGGATGAAGATGAATCCAGGAGGTTGAGAGGCCCTGAAAAGGGAGCAATATTAGAACAATTTGACTAAGAAAGTCGAAAAAGTCAAGCAACAAGTGGGAATTACAGAAAAACTTACCGAATATAGCTTCGTCTACTTTGGTCTTATCCTCCCTCGGACTCTAGATTTCATCACGGAGGGCCTAGGTGGTATCCTTCTGCCTATCCAGTTCAACTTTTAATTCTGAGATATCTTTATTCGGTGAGAAATAATCATATCACATTCTTCGGTGGCATGATTGCTCGACTCAAGGATGTTGCTTAGGCTGTGCTCATGATCCTCTTGTAATTTCTTGAGTCTCTCGCGCATGCCAACATTGTTGGATTCTAAAGTTTTGTAAATTTGGGCTTCCTACACAATTTTGTAGGATTCAGCAAGCAAGTCTGGAGTAAGACACACAAGTTAGTCGAATTCGACTGAAAAATAAACCCGAGAAGAGATTGTCAGAAAAATTACTTTCGGCATCATCCTTTCAACTGAGCATTTTCACACCGGAGAGCTTTGATTTCTCTTCGTTTGTTGCAGATGTTCTTTAAAAATTCTTGGTTGTAAACATTAACTTTCTGTAAGTCAGAATGGTAACCATAGTCAGAAATGCTGCCAAGACTCGGGCTGTAATTTTTAACTAATTTTCAGCACGAGCCTTGGGGGCTATACTACTTTGTCATAAACTCGGATTTCTGATAACTATCCAACTTCATGCTCGGGGGCTAGAGGATATGATATTAACTATAGCAAAAGTGTAGAAAAAAGACTTACAAGATGCTTATTTGTCATCTTGTTGAGTCTAATGTTGACTTCAGCAGAAACCTTCTCGGTGAGGGTTAGAGGAATAACTGGTGGAGGCATAACCGCACCAGCCTTTAGCTTCTCGTCGAGAAGACGTACTTGTTCCAGCAGCTCAACAATTTTTACATCTTCGGCTTCTTGAGCCTCCTCCTCAGCCGCAATGTTTCTGGTCTCCAAGGAGTGGAGGGCCAGCTTCTGGATTTCTTCTATGCTTTTCCGAGGCCAAATTTGGTGACACCTAGATTTTGTAGAAGGTCCTTTGTAAAGGTTTTGGCTGAGGGATCATCACCCTTAGAGGGTTCAACCTTGTAAACTCCTGCATCACTCATGGTGATGTCAGGATGTGAACCAATCTTCACTAGCTCTTCAAATTGAGCCATAACATCTTCAATGCGCGAAGACGGAATATCCTCTAGCACCGAAGATGGGTTCGGAGTAGGAGTCAGAGGCACAACAGTGGGTGAGACAATGGTTAGCTTCTGCTGGAGCAAAACCTTTCCCGGCTTTCATTTCCCTTCCCCTTGATAATCGATTTAGCTCTGGACAATAACAAAAGAAGATTGTTTATGAACCGGAAAGAACATAAACAAAAATACATGGATTGATGAAAGAACTTACTTCTTGACGACTGGCATAACTTGTGGGCCAGCTTGCACAACCAGAGTCTTACGTTTCTGGGTAAGCGCTTCTGGTAGCACTTCCAGCTCTTCATGCTCCCGAGGAACTGTATCCTCGGGTGGATATCCCTCGAGAGGAGATAGATCCGACTCGGGGAGGTTAGCAAGCTGAAAGATAGAGTATCTCAGTATTGTGAATAAAACATACGAATGGATAAGTACTGGGTTCAAGGGCGTTTTTGCCGTAAACATGTCTAGAGAGGCATCTAGAATCTTCCGGTCTATCCGCTCCTTGATCAACCATCGGAGCCGGGTCTCGTATTATTGTTGGGAATCGAGAGCCGGCAAATCCTCAGGCTGTGTTTTCTGGTCTTGGTGATCGTGTTCATCAACCGATCCCCACAATGCTGAAGAGGTTGAACCGATAAGCTAGCCAACAATGGACTAAGTCGGATCCCTTTAGTCCATTGTGCTTCATCAAAATTTCAATCCACCTCTTGGCACGGATCTTGGGAAGCCTTCCTGCTTGTCGGGAGCCAGCAAGCCTTCCTTCTTGTCGGGAGCCGTCTTGTCCTTATGATAGAAAAACATGGATGGCCATGTTTTCATTGATTTACTAGCTATGACCATGGGTTAGACTCTATCTCTCCTAAGGACTAAGCTAAGGGTTCCGGTTATGTATGGAACACCGATAGTGATGGAGTTTTTCCTAGTACTAAAATAGTACCGAAAGAAAGTAAGACTCGACTTGATTTCGAGATAACCCTCGCAAAGAGAGACATAGGCGCTAATCTCTAGAATTGAATTAGGAGGAAGGTTATGGAGCTGCACGCTGTAATGATAAATCACCTCGGAGAAGAACTTTGAGGGTGGAAAACTCAGAACTTGGTCAAGATGTGTACCAAAGTATACCCACTTGTCGCTGCGGGGCGGCGGAAAGAGGATCGTTGAAGTATCTCCGCCACTCGCCGGCAAGGAGGATACCTTCTTCCTAGACGCTGTGAAGCTTCTCGTCGTGCAAGACGCAGGGGATACAGACCTCGTGATGGCCTCTCTCTTCTGCTGCCGCCGTGGACTCCGCCGCACTGGAACTTGATGCACATGCTATCTCTCTAGAGGATATAACCTTAGATGGGTGGCTAACATAGGTATGGTTACTCTGGTGCTTATGATCTGCTACCCTTACTGTATAAAAGGCTCACAACCCATGAAGATTCAAGACAACATCCCAAAGATGCAACCGGTGAAAGCCTTAGTTGTATTAGGGAAGGAAATATGAACCGACATTGTGTTGGAGTTGTAATTGTACATCTGTAATCTATTTGTATACGGATTTGAGACCCGACCTATTATATATAGGACGGGAGAAGCCTATGAGGAGGGATCGAAAAATCCCCAAGCAATTTGTAATAGTGTTGTCCATGAAGTAAATCAGGAGACTTTGATTCTCTTGTTTGCCTAACATCCGACGAAATCCCGAGTGTTCTCTTTTCCGCAAAATCATAAGCCCATCACCATGGACATTGCCGAGGTGGCCCCTCGTCAATTGGCACCGTCTGTGAGAAACCTGAATGCTGGAGTAATGGATTCAGCGAACCCCTTTTCTGCAAACAAGAAATCAACAGAAGCTGCACCACACCCGCCCACCCTTATTTCAGTACAAGAAGATTTCAACGGCAGATCCGATCTCATCATCAGAAGTTTCCACTTCCAAGTGGAGGATCTCGAAGAATCCCAGCCCTCGGCTCTGATCGCATTAGGACCGTCGGTCAAAAAAACTGCGCCTACGGTAGTAGCTGCATCATCCGTCGGATCTTCTGCAGAAGCCATGATGTAGATCGAGGCTGCCAAATAAAACAAGGAAATCACGGTAGATCTAGGGGATCTTGATGGTCTCTATGACGATCTGTCCTCTAGGATAGGCTACCAGTCAACCACGCCACGAGGACCAATCTCGGAAAACACAGAACCCCAAGAAAGTAGAGAAAACACCGACTTCGTAATTAGAAAAGTCGAGATCTACCTAGAACAGAAACCACTAGACTTCACTGGTCCCCTGGGCAGTGTCTCCATCGGATCTAACAACGACATCACTAAGCCATACATAACACATCACCAAGTGTGTGTAATCATCGGGGACCCTTCGACATAGCGTGACTCTAACGGTAACCCTATTCTTAACCCTGATGATATCCTATCAGATGACAATGCAGGAAATCACAGCAACAGAGGGAACCGCGGAAACAAAGGAGACCCAATGGATAACCGCATAATCCAAGGAGTAGGAGAACCACATAGAGGCAAGAGGCAAACTCTCAGGCTACCAGCCGAAGCATGGCAAAAAGAAAGAGAAACAATTTTGGGTGCAGTCCCAATGACAACTGATGCCACGCACGATGATCTACTAGCATATAAATACCTACTTCATCACAAGAAGAGACCTACTAAGGATGCAAAGGCAACTCGATGAAAGAAAAATATTAGCCGACGAATCCAGCCTAAGGCGAGCACAACTAATTTCTACTAGATCATCAGGAAGCATAACTAGGGGACACCGCCAAGAAGGGGAACATCTCGATTGCAGAACATCTCCGAAGTCGAAAGTAATGAATTGATCCGAGACCTCGATCCATTGTTTATGTCAGTGGATCAAGCAGGGAATATCAAAGCAAAAACAGCCCAGGTAGCAATTGTAGCTGCACAAACATACTTGCTCACAACTCAACCCGCACCCGACGATCCCTAGGTGGCTCTTCATCGCTCGGATTTAATGAACCTTGGTATGGTAGGAGAATCTCTAGCACAAGCAGAACAGGGAAATATGCACCAACCTGACAGATCCTCGCGCCATCGCGACAACCCTCAGCAGGTGGGGCACACCCGAAGGTCACGGTCACCACATCGGGTGCACTTCTCAGAATCCGAACCGCGACACAACACACGAATGATAACACATAGCACAGGGACGGAACAAGGGATGAGATCCGCAGCCGAAGATATCATAATGATGACAGTGAAGATGACCACGAGTTATGCAGAGCCAGTTGTTTTACCCAACGGATTCGTAAAACTTTAGTACCCAAGGATTTCAAACTCACGCATGACCGCCAAAAGTACGATGGACTACAAGAACCTGAAGCTTGGCTAACAAATTACTTGGCCACCGTCAAACTATAGGGTGGCTCCATAGTTAGTGATGAAAAGCTTGCAGCTGCACTTAGCCGATGCCACACAGTCATGGCTCAGACAACTACCCGAAGATTCAATCAGTAGCTGCAATGATCTTGAAGATAAGTTCATCCGACACTTCCACTCCACATTCAAACGACCCGCATCTCTGGAACAATTATGGGCGTGTAAACAAAAGCATGGAGAATCAATAAGAGCCTTCATCTAGCGATGGAACATTATCAAGAACTCAGCCGAAGCCATATCCGACGAAAGGGCCATTGACGCCTTCAATGACGGACTCCGCCACCGAGAGTTCATAGAATAACTCGGACGGGTCAAATCAAAAACAATCTCACAACTAATCGACATATCAAACCGCTGGGCTGATGGAGAGGATGTGCTACATAACAAATGAACATGTTCACCCGAAGAAGACAGGGATAAGCCCAGCAACGACAGAAGACTGGGGAACAACGACAGACATGCGGGACCAAGTTATGTTGCAGTCAGTTTCTTGGGAGAGGGCAATCACAAGAACGACGATTACAATGGCTGGCACCGCAATAGCAGAGACGACATCGGAGGAAGCCAATCAATGTAGCGGTATCACGCAAGAGCTCGGGACCCACCCATGTCCGCAATTCAAATGCTGGAAGGACCCTGTAATATGCACTTTTTCATCGACTCAGCAGGCAAGAGACAATCAAATCATCTCATGAAAGACTGCCGAGCTTTCTTGAAGATGCAAGAGCTGTGCAACACAAAGGCAACCGAAGCAGCAAACCGAGGATATGCCACTATGCCTGGCACGTTAGCCATCAACGCACCACAGCTTCAAAACACAACAGATCAAGGTGGTGAATACCCTAGATCAAAGGGAGCAATGTCAAAGGGCGCCCATCCAACGAGATCCAGAAGCTAATTACAAGACAAGTCAACATGGCTGAGATAGCTCCACCAGCCACACTAGAGTATCTTCACTGGTCAGAACAAGAAATCACCTTCAGTAGAGCTGATCACCCGCTTCGAGTACCACGATCAGGTCATTCAACCTTGATAGTTGAAGCGCAAGTAGGAGGATTCGACATGAACAAAGTTTTCATGGATGCAGGAAGTAGCATAAACTTAATCTATGCCAAAACACTGAGAGCAATGAACCACCCTTTGAAAAATCTAGCACCAATAGAAACATCCTTCTATGGCATAGTACTAGGTAAAGCCGAAATTCCCTTAGGTAAAAAAATTCTTGACATTGTTTTTGGATCCAAAGGAAATTCAAGGCAAGAAGAGCTCGAGTTCGAAGTCATGGACTGGCTATCACAATATCATACGATCCTGGGATGCCCATCTTTCACACGATTCATGGTAGTCCCACATTATGCATATCTAGTTATGCAAATGCCAGCACCGAAGGGAATCATAATGGTAAAGGGAAGCTTCACACGATCCGACAATTGCGATCGGGAGTTCAACAAAATATCTAAATTTTTTGGGATGGCAACCGAGTTTGAGCAGCTAAAAATCTCAGCAACCGTGGAACCTCTAGCAATAGCGTGTGTCAATCCCGATCAGGATTTTGACACCGCAAAGATACAAAGGAGGTACAGATCCACCCCACCGACCCGAATAAAATGACATTTGTGGCCTCTAATGTTGGTCCTGCATAGGAAATCGTGCTCATCGAGTTCCTTCGTGAGTACTAGGAGATCTTCGCATGGTTACCTTCTAACATGCCGAGAAGTCCTAGGGAACTCGCTGAGCATGCATTAAACTTGGATCCAAAGGCAAAGCTAGTAAAATAGTCACTTCGCAGAGCCGAAACATAAGGTCATTGGAAAGGAGCTCCATCACCTCCCTGACGCCAAATTCATTAAGGAGTTAAAGAAAGCAGAGTGGTTTGCAAACCCAGTATGCGTACCGAAGAAAACTACAAAAGAGTTGCGTATGTGCATTAACTTCACTTCGTTGAACAAACATTGTCCTAAGGATCACTTCCCACTACCGTGAATCGATCAAATAATCGATGCAACCGCGGGGTGCAAACGTGTTTCTTTCTTGGACGCATATTCAGGATACCACCAAATTCATATGAAGGATAAAGGTCAAGAAAAAACAGCATTTATCACGCCCTATGGCGTATTTTGCTATACAATGATGCCCTTTGGCCTCAAAAACACCGGGGCAACATATCAATGGATGATGCAGAATTGCGTAGGAAACCAAATCGGCACAAACATCCAAGTATATATTGACGATGTTATAGTTACAACAAAGCAAGGGTCTTCGCTTATCAAAGATCTCAAAGAAACATTTGAGAACCTTGACAAATTTTGCATCAAACTCAACCCGACAGTGTACTCCTTCAAAGTCCTAGCAGGGAAACTCCTCGGATACATCATATCAGCAAGAGGAATCGAAGCCAACCCCGAGAAAATACATGCAATTCTGATAATGAAAAAACAAAAGAATCTTCGGGGTGTGCAATAGCTGGCTGGACGAGTCACAACACTCAACTGTTTTATTTCCCGGTTAGGAGAAAAAGCACTAGCATTCTACGCCTTCATGAGGAAATCAGATAAATTTGAGTGGACAGAAGAAGCTCAAGTGCACCTTTGAAGATCTAAGAAGGACACTTTCGACATCGCACGTCATCGTGTCTCTGCAGGAGAAGGAGCCTTTACTTCTTTACATCACCGCCAGAAATGAAGTAGTCAGCACGGTTCTGGTCGTGGGACGACCCGAGGAAGGGAAAACCCATGGTGTTCATAAGCCAGTTTATTTTTTTGAATGAGGTCCTCTCGCCATCAAAACAAAGGTATCCGCATTATCAGAAACTAGCATATGGAGTGTTTACGATAGCACGAAATTTACGACATTATTTTTCGGAACACCCGATCATAGTGGTCAACAAAGCGCCTTTGTCCAATATCCTTAATAATCTAGAGGCAACTAGATGTGTGTCTCTATGGGGCATTGAGATTTCCCCTCGAAATATCACGTACGAGAAGCATAAAGCAATTAAATCACAAGTTCTACCTGATTTTATTACTGAATGGACTAAATTACAATGTGCGGGTCCACTGGACCTTTCTAGTGCATGGATAATGTACTTTGATGGATCGAGGCATCATACTAGTATCACCACAAGGCAATAAAATACGATATATACTTTGGATGAGCCTCGCAAATGCGTCCAATAATAAAGCTGAGTGTGAGGCCTTGTTGCATAGTATGCGTATGGCTAAAGCTTGCGGTGCAACTCGCCTCAAAATATTTGGTGACTCCAATCTTGTAGTGCAGCAAGCAATGAACAAGTGTGATGCTGTCAGTGATAATATGATTTACTACCATGATCTGTATAGAATTATGGAGGCTCTATTTGATGCATGTGAAGTATCGGACATAGGAAGAGCAAGCAATGATGAAGCCAACAATCTAGCAAACATCGGGTGCTTATGCCTCCCACTGCCACCCGGGGTTTTTGGGAGGAAATAACTGAGTGTTCTATCAAGGCCAAGAGAGTTTCTGAGGTCATAGAACCAAAGGAAGGAAAAAATATTAAGCCACAAAGCGACTCAGGGGCTCCACCAGCTAGGGCAAATACAGAGGAAGTCATCAAAGAAGATCTTGAAGTTGATGAAGTTATGATAATATAACCTACATGGATACAGTCATACATAGCATATATGACTCAGGGAGAGCTACCCGAAGATGTAATAGAAGCCCGGTGAATCACTCGAAGATCAAAAGCCTTCAGAATCATCAAAGGAGAGTTGTACAAAATAGGTATTTTGGGTGTGCTACAACGATGTGTCACACCCGACAAAGGGAAAATTATACTCAAAGATATACAAGAAGGGGTATGTTGCCATCATGCTAGCAGTCGAGCAATCGTAGCCAAAGCATTTTGGGTAGGATTTTATAGGTTCACAGCAGTATAAGATGCAAAGGATATAGTCAAAACATGCGAGGCATGCCAGCAATTCGCCACAAAGCCTGATGCACCCGCCGCTGAGTTAAACCCCATACCTCTCGCTTGGCCTTTTGCTCGGTGGGGACTCGATATGGTGGGTAAACTTCACAAACCATCTCTAGGAGGACACATCTTTCTGCTAGGAGCAGTCGACAAATTTACTAAATGGATTGAAGCAATGCATGTTACCACTCAGGACGGAACTTCGGCTGTGAACTTCATCAAATCCATATTGTTCCAGTTTTGTGTGCAAACAACATCATCACGAATAATGGAACTAATTTTACTTCCAATGAGATCAAGGAATATTGTGAGGACATGGGTATCAAAGTAAGCTACACTTTAGTAGCGCACCTGCAAACCAATGGACAAGTGGAGAAAGCCAATAGCCTAGTAACTGCTGGCCTCAAAAAGCGATTACTAGCACCACTCGACAGAGAAAAAGGAGCATGGGTTGATGAGTTACCATCCGTTTTGTGGAGTTTGCGTACTATTCCAAATAGCTCCACACAAGAAACACCCTTCTTTCTAGTCCACGGCGCGGATGCCGTCCTTCCAGTCGAAGTATCACACGAATCTCCATGAGTAGCTGCATATGATGAAGAAGCGTCAAGAGAAGCACTTGAAGACGATGTTGATGCACTCGATGAATCCCAAGACATCGCCCTACAAAGAGGTACCATATATCAGCAAAACTTGCGCAACTACCACAGTCGACGGTTGTGTCCTAGGTCCTTCGTCGTAGGGGACCTGTTTCTTCGCCTCAAACAAGACGGTCACCATAAATTGGAATCACCTTGGGAAGGACCTTACATTGTTACAGAAGTATTCCATGAGGAGAATATAGGATACAAGACAATAAGACATGAGTCAAATACTCCAATCCGTGGAACGTCGCACAATTACGGAGCTTTTACCGTTAAGAATATATATTTTTCTCGCAAATAGTAATTACAATTAGGCCTATGGCCTAGCTTCTTAGCCAGAATATTTCGGCCAACGGCCAGGCAGAAATCCGCCGAATAATGTATCGTTGGCTTTGGCATATGAATAAAAGATAAGTTCTTCATACTCTGAGTCTTTATTATATATCCTTTTTTCCATCAAAATAGGGATATCAATCTCTATATAAACATTCTTTTGATAAAACTACCAACAATTATGAGCATATGTCCAGATACAGGTATCCGAACATAGCCTCGGGGGCTACTCCTATCGGGAGCACTGGCGCGCACCCTATACACAGTTATGCATACAAAATCAAGACAGTCGATACCTAAACCTCTGAGTTTTACTTTAAGGTATCCTCAAAAGGTTACTCCCATTGGGAGATTTTATAAATTATTAAAAAAATATGATAAAATTCAGAAATCTCAAAGGCCAAACATAGCAGACGACAAAAGTCAATACTAAAAACTCAGATCGCACCCAACACGATAAAACTCCGAATGTCGTGTCCAAGACATGAAGGTAAGACCCCAGAATTTGTCCTGTGTGGCCTGCTAATCACACAAGAATGTTCTCTACCAGTAAAATATCCGTATCAACGATACGATGAAAAATCCCGATGGACACGTTGGGTACCCGATAAAATTAGAACAAGAATTTACTATTCGATAAGACCTTAGTGGCTCGAACTAAATTACACCAGTAATAATTCTGAGTTTAGGACCGGGGACTTGAATTTGATGGAGGTCAACACTTTTTTTCCTAGGAGAAATTAACTGATTCCCGATCCGTCAGAAGCGTCAGGCTTGTTGTACCAAATCCCTACAAAAAACTAAAAATGGACACAAACAATGCAAAGAAAGAACAAAACTAAAAATATATTTGAGACTCAACTAAATATTTGAGACTCAACTAAAATCTATGGTTCATGTAGAGTCTCAGGGGCTACTGGCATAGGTATGGTTACTTGGGTGCTTATGATCTTCTACCCTGACTATATAAAACGCTCACAGCCCATGAAGATTCAAGACAACGGCCCAAAGATGTAACCAGTGAAAGCCTTAGTTATATTAGGGAAGGAAATATAAACCGACGTTGCGTTGGAGTTGTAATAGTACATCTGTAATCTATCTGTATACGGCTTTGAGACCCGGCCTATTATATATAGGACGGGAGAAGCCTATGAGGAAGGACCGAAAAACCCCCAAGCAATTTGTAATAGTGTTGTCCATCAAGTAAATTAGGCGACTTTGATTCTCTTGTTTGCCTGACATCCGACAAAATCCCGATTGTTCTCTTTTCTGCAAAACCCCAAGTCCATCACCATGGACATTGCCGAGATTACCCCTTATCAGCCGCGCTATGGAGATTTGGGGGCAAAGAGAGGATATGGAAGGCGTTGTTTGGTTCGGGAGAAGGAAGTCAATGGAACTGGTGAGAAGAAAATTAGGGGATTTTACCCCTTATAGCCTCTTCAGCGCGAAGATTGGTGTGAACATGCGACAATCCCGCCACGCTCCGTGGAAGGAGAAAGGCAACTTCCCCGAGAATATTGCGCCACCTTGATGTCCATGCGTGCATTGAAATGACGTCTCGGTTCCACACAAAGCGGAGCCACCAAAACACTGACAGAATATTTGTTAGTGACAAGACTAGACCTTGACTGATGTCAGGTTGTGTCAAGACCATTTTTTGGCTCCGTTTGAAATTGAGCTGGGAGAACAAAAATGAAATCTTAACAGGTCTGACTCATTTTTTTGAGACTCGGATCCTACTTTTGTTTTGGATTTTCAGGAACCCTTCAAGATTCTACAGCTGAAGGAGAATCTAGCTAAATGATCGAATCCGACTTTGGATCTTGGGGGCTTCTGAGGCAACTGTTGGGGATATACTTTTTAGGTATACCCACTGTGACTCACTAACCAGGGTGGCCCACCTCTGGGTTAGAGCTATGCTTCACGGGCAGCCTAGACAGGGAGATAAGATGGAAGCCCATCCGGCCACGGGAAGGCCTAGAAGACTTACCGATTAGGCCTGTTGTGTTACTTGTAGTCCAAGATATACTATGTAAGCCGTCCTAGGGATAGGGCTTTAGGGCATCGACAATCACAACCTCAACTCGCACAGGCAAAACCTCTCTTGTAATCTATACTTCCGGCTCTACCGTGTTACTATATTGCTAGCAGGAGTAGGATCCGTCCATCATAGGCGGATTTGAACCTGGGTAAAGCTTGTGTGCTCACCGTCTCAAAACACCGTTGTCTCACACCCATATTTCTCCACACCCCGAGGACCCCCTCATGGCTTACTTGTCATCAATCCAACAACACCCTACCATGTCCAATGGCTAAGTGACCAAGGGTACGTGAGGATCAAGCACACCGTCTTGGTAACATTCTCAATTGGACCATACAAAGACACGGTGGAGTAGGATGTGGTTCCCATGGCATTGTGCCATATGTTGCTTGGT
The DNA here is from genome assembly GCA_916181665.1 of Avena sativa. Lineage (NCBI taxonomy): Eukaryota > Viridiplantae > Streptophyta > Magnoliopsida > Poales > Poaceae > Avena > Avena sativa. Next base: position 225,185,005 of record OV702286.1, read on the forward strand.
AGACCATGGAAATATGACAAGAGTGCTCTACATGATGGTAGCACAAATTAGTATACCTTCAAATGGCTTAACAAGACATGTGTTTTACAACCAATGACTCCTAGCTAAATAATTGCGGATAATGCAAAGGCTTTAGCGAGGGTGCAAACCACAAAACCACATTGTGAGAAGAGTAGTGAGCGAGTGAACCACCATATAGCGAGTGAGCGCCACAAGCCAAACTCGAGTGGAAAAACTAAGAGTGTTCTTCTTGCCACCAAAAGTGAGATGAGAGACGTGAGGAATAACCCATATATCTTGCACTATGTCCTCATTTGCAAGGGACTAGAGCAAGGAACTAATGACTTAAAAAATGTTCTGATGCAGCCCAACATATGGTAATCACCATCGGTCCACATCATGCTACACCAACCACACCTACAAAGGTGAATTACTTCCATCTCTTAACTTCCGTTGGTTATCATGTGGATGGAATCCTACTTGAGACAATTTCGATCGTATGACTAGGCCCATGACCATGATGCCAAGAGGAGGAGGCAAGGATGACCCTAGATCCAAGACCCCAAGCAAGAATCCTGGAAGAGAAGACACAAAAAGTTGTTGAACCAAGACCAAAGTCTCCGCCCCTAGACCCCGGAGTCTCTGGCCCTGGACCCCGGAGTCTCCGGCAGATGCCTGAAGGACTGCAAACATGACTCCGAACCATCGCTGGAGATCTTTGTCTACCACCCCGGATAATGTCCTAGAGACTGAAGATGACCACAGAGTACCCGGTGCAAGTGAAACATGCCTGAATGCCTTGCGTTGGGCCTGGACTATGTAATGCCCCTAAACTCCTCTTTATGACTAAAATACCCCTACCTCGTGGCTGGCCTATATATGCCCACACTCCCTCCTTGAAACCCTACAGATAATGATGAATTATGGCATGTGCCTAACCCTAGATTGGAAACCCCCTCTCAATAGTGTATATATGAGTTGTACAAGGCCTTGGTGTGATTGCCCTTCTCCAAGTCATCAAGAACCTCCTCAAGTGTTTGGTCTCTCCTTGTCAAGGATTCTAGTAGTTCTAGGTCTCTCACCTTTGGGATTCTACTTGGTTGCTATTCTCTCCTTGATTTGGATTCTATCATTCGCTTGTCGATCTCTCCTTTGGTGATTCTACCGCAAGGTCTCTAGCCGAGGATTCTATTGGATTGGTTGTTCGAACCAACAGGAGCAAATCAACTAGTGTGTGTTTTGGTCTGTGTTTGTATCTTTACCTTGCATTAGAGTTGTGTTCATCGGGTTTCCCCTCCCTCCCCGCATCAAATCCATGAATATCGGGCCACCCAAGGGTCAACCCCACAAGGGCCTCATAACAAACTAGTATTAGAGCTTTTGGTTGCCACCGATTTGACTTTGTTCATCGATTTCCACCATAAATTGAAAAATACCAAAAATATTGCCCCAAATTGCTTTTGGATCGATCTCTCGTTTTGGTGAGTTGATTGTGGTTTTGACCTATAAAAAACTTGTATTTGGAGTTGGTCTACCAATTGCATGCGTTTCCTAGCCCAATTTGGTCAAAAATTTCTAGATTTGAGGATGGAAGGCCTGGATTTCCACTCAAGAACACGAACTGTTTGTGGTGCTGGCCCCGACACTAAAGTCCCCGTATGGCAACACCGGATTCTCCGCCCCATACCTCGGTGTCTCTGACCCAAAAAGAATTTTTCCTCTTTTTCTTTTCGACTGATTTCCTTTGACGTTTGTATTTCATGTGCGTGTTTGCCATTCTAAAAAAGCTTCCGGAATAATGCCTCGCGCTCGACATCAACACCACAGAACTCAAACAAACCCTCTACCAATGGTTGCAAGTTAGCCATCACCACACGGTATAACTTGCACCCTATGTTCCTTTGTTAACCCCCTTTCTTCCTTTATGTGTTACCTAACCTATCGAGAGTAGCTCATCTTTTGTTTGCCGAAGCATTGTGCGCTTGCTCTTGCATAGTCATAGTGTAGAGGCAATAGCAAAAGTTGACTCCATAGCATAGAAAGAAAAGAGATACATCAAAAAAATAGAAAAGCTTCTAAGCAAAAGAAAAAGAGAAAGATACCAATGCAAAAGAGAGTCCAAAGATTCTAAGAAAGAGTGCAAGTAAGATCAAGGCAAGTGTGAAAATCCGTTGCTTCTCAATATTTGTGCAAATAGGCTACAGTCTCTCCCATCGTTGGCACGACACTAAGCATTAGTCTTTGCTAGGACCAATTTTGTTCGTTGCTCATTTTCATAGTCGTACAAGCCACATTAATCTCCACTGTGTGTGTATAGACATACGTTGTTGTCACCCTTTTTGACCTTTTCGTTTGACTTTGTTTTTGTTGGATTTTACCCACTTTTTACAATAACCTTTTCGTTTTGTTGTTCCATTTTCTATCCACCTTCCTAACCTTCCACCATAGGCCATGATAAGCATATTCCCACCTTTTGCTCGCATAATCACCATGCTTTCTATGATATATTGCAAGATACTAATGGTGATGTGCACAAGAGAAGACACATCATGATGGATGATGTGTTCATCTACCATGCACATATGTTGTTTCATTTATCTATGGTGTGTATAGGTACCCGTAGTCCTATGTCAACGTCGATTGAGCATGAGTTGGAAAAACGAGCTCTTGAGAGAACCCCACACGATATACCGGGTACATCTCCTTCCTTCCATGATGATGACGTGATATCATCGAGGTCGACTCTTTTTCAAGCGGGGGGAGATGATGCACCCCAACATATGATAGTCACCATTGGTCCACACCATGCTACACCAACCATGCCTACAAAGGTGAATTCTTTCCATCTCTTAACTTCCGTTGGTTATCATGTGAATGGAATCCTACTTGAGACAAATGTTAAACGTATGACTAGGCCCATGACCATGATGCCAAGAGGAGGAGGAAAGCATGACCCTAGATCCAAGACCCCCAAGCAAGAAGTCTGGAAGAGAAGACACAAGAAGATGTTGAACCAAGACCGGAGTCTCCGCCCCTGGACCCGGAGTTTCCGACCCTTGACCCCTGAGTCCCCGACTATAACATAACAATGTTTAGGAAGCAAAGAAGGGTATAAATAGAATATGTGCATTTGCATGCATTTGTCTATAAAAGTGGGTAAATTTTTCACGAACTAAAACCCTAGAGAGATCAGAGTTTCTTTCACTAGATTGGGATAGGAGTTAGCTCATTCTGGTGAATGCTATAAATTTTGACATGATCTTTAGGTATTTGAAGTATTTTGGGGTAATAATTTGAATTTACATTTGAATTTGAAACTACTTTTGAACTGATCCAAAATAAAAGTAATTGGGAAATTATTGTTTTTAAAAGGATTCTAAATATTTAATATGAAGTATTAAGTATTATATTAGAGAATAAAGATTTAAGTAAAATAAAATTTAATACATTATAAGTAAAATGGACATGTACAAATAATTAGGTATTCTTATCCTTTTCTTACTCTAAAATTATAAAAAGAAGTTCTTATACAAATAAAATAATTACATGTAGAATAAAGTAAAAGCTTTATTGAGTAATCCATACATATTACATTGTTCTTACAAAATAAAAGGAAAAATATTACAAATGTAATAAAGGGAAGATACTAAACTAATTTCTAACTAAACCCTACTCTAAATCTTCTTCAGATGATCTTGCACCTATAAACAAATAAAGAAAACAAGATAAACATAAAAGATTAGTGTTAATAATGCTCTCAGCTATGAACAGTGAGATGCACTATTTTATTTGCATCATGAGCAAATTCAAATAATTGTGGCAAATTTCACCAAAGTGCAATATCTATTCTTTTAATAAAAAGGGCTTCGGAACAACATCATTAGCCATTGGGGCAAGGTTCACCAGGTAAGATAACAGGAAGAGCCCAGGGCAAGGGATACACTTTTAGCCATAGCAGAGAGAGCTCTCTCTCTCTCTCTCTTTGAGGTATGTACCACAACGACACAACCAAACTAAGAACATCAAAGGCGTTTGGGGGTTCCAGAGATAGGATCCATAGTTCAAACCAATAACACAGTCCAGAAAACTACCAGATCATCAAGCAAGATGGTCACTTGAGGAGTGGGTGGATCTGGTGTTGAGCAAGGGCAAGCCAGGAGGGAATCCAGAAGTGAAGAATACTCCTGTTCTAGAAGTAAATCAACAAGATCAACACCGAAGCAGGAGCACATCACACATAATAGCAACAACACCAACAACATCTAGTTGGCGAGTCACAAAAAGACCATGCTATTTACTGGTTCTTATCCATCATATGAGCAAGATTTGTTGGATAAAGTGTATCCTCCGATGGAGTGTGTGTTCATCATTGAATATCTAGAAGGGGTTAAGTCGTATCTTTTCCATCTATAGAGAGGTTTCAATCTATGCATCATTGACCTAAACTGGTGTTTACTAGTTTGAGAACTAGATGACAATAGATCCATTGATGAACTACTACATGGCACTGTCATGGTGGTGTCATCGAAGATGCCATGGGTAGGCTAAAGATGTGGCCTATGGAGACTAGTGGTATCCCGGGAGGGATAGCGCGGTGAATCCTAACATGGAGAAAACAAGAAAAAACACGGTATACCCAGGTTCGAGGCTCTCCTAAGGACATAAAACCTCTGCTCCTGCACTAGATCTTCTATTATGATCTCTAGATTAGTACAAGTGCTCCTTGAGCTGTATCGGAGAGAGGAAGAAGATGAAGTGCTTCTACTCTCTTCTCACTCTAGGGTTTTCCCTTAGGAAAAATGGATCGATCCTCTCCTTGGAGGCCCTGGCTCATCTTATAAAGGGGTGTCTAGGTTACAACTAGGGCTTACATGACATGGATAGTCCTTGAATATGCTTGTCCTGAAATAGTAGTTCGGCGCTCTCATTTCCTCTACGGCCAGCCTCTGTGTGGCAATGGCTCAGAGTCCATGTTGTCTAACCGTTGGGGTCATACACTGTCACGTCCGTGACCCTCTGTTCTTTCTCTGCTCCTCTGTCCCTTGTCCTTAGAGCTTGTCTCTCCCCAAATTCCCGTGATAGAGAGAAAAGCGTTGACCTTGGGATGGCTCTCTCCTTCTTGAGCAAGCCAACCCATGACTCGGCCCCAGTCTCGATAACTCGGCCAAGACGGTACCTGCAAAGATGAAAAAACCCAAACATCGTGCCGACGTACCATATATGTTGGGCGAGTCTTTCCGGTTCCGTCCGGCCTTGGGTGACCCAGTCGTAACTCGGTCGGTCCCTGTATACCTCGGCCACCTCATGATTTGACTGATTTATACCTCGGTGGACCATGTCCTTATACCTCAGCTTGACCATACATGGGGTCACCCCCCAACATTAATCCCTGAAGCTGGTTCGATCTTAGCAGCTTTTAGTTGGAAAGGCCACATCAGGTTCCAACTATCCAGATCTTTGTCCCTTTTGTCGACATACATATATTTCGGCCTATATGGAGTTTAACTCTGCTGCACCACTTGTTGGGGATATACTTTTTGGGTATCCTCATTGTGCCTCACTAACCAGGGTGGCCCACTTCGCGTTAGATATTTGCTTCACGGGCGGCGTAGTCAGGGAGAAGAGACGGAGTCTAGTCCGGCTACGAGAAGGCCCAGAAGACTTACCGGCATAGGCCTATTATGTTACTCAAGATGTACTCTGTAACCGACTCTTAGTAGTAGCTGGATAGGTCTCTCCTGTAACCCTAGGCCAGATATCTATATAAGTCGTCCTAGGACAAGCCTTTAGGGCACCCCATAATAGTCTACAATCTCAACTCGCATAGGCAAAACCCTTATAACCCATATTCCGACTTTGACGTATTACTGGATTGCTAGCAGGAGTAGGATCCGTCCAAAGCCGATGGATTCGAACCTAGGTAAACTTGTGTGCTCACTGTCCCGGAACACCGTACGTCTCACACCCCTCTCTTTCGCACGCCCTAAGGACCCCCTCATGGCATACTTGTCATCAATCTGACGATAGTTGGCTCCTACCGTGGGGCAAGTGAGCTTCGGATCTGCATTCCAAGCAGAATCTGCAAGAATCGGAATCGGCACGACCATCGCTGTCGGTCATGTCCTCTACGCCAGCGACGTCCCTCTCATCGTTCTTGACGAGACATGGATTCCGGCTAGGAAGATCATGACTGCCTACACCATCATGACTTTTGGTGAGATCGATGTTTACATCGGTTCTGCTAAAACTGCCCCACCCACCCCAGCGGTGATGGTAGAGGCATAAGAAGTTTCTGGGGCCACTTTGTCCGCGGAGGTGGCAGAGTTCTGGATCCCAGAAAACCCTAATCCCACCCAGCCCGCACCTATCGTGAATATAGTGGAGAAAGCTAAGCCTACATTAGATCTTGCGGTGCAAGTCGAATCTGGAGTGGATCTCTGTAGCGAGGTCGAATCCTAGATCGATCTTCCCGTCAAAGGAGAAATCCGGGAGGAGCAAGACAACAACTTTGGTTCCGACTCTGCCAACGCTGGAACATATCAACCTTTCTTGAGGCATACGTTGAGGTGCATAATGCTGCAAGGCGCAAACATGGATGAGGTTCTCGATACCATCAGACATTTCGAGGAAGCCCACGAGGAAAGCCACAACTACCTCAGGACACACGCGTCACACTTTGTCGGATATGTTGGATCCGGATCTGGCTCTACCAATGCTGGAGACAACGGAACTCGGTGCTGGAGGCGATCGTAACAAACACCGACTTACCGGCATCTTCAGATGATTCAATGACGTTGGCGGATTTCTGGAAGTTCTCCACGGAATATGAAGAGGAGTTCAACTCCAAAGCTGCAGAAGAAGGAGAAGCCATGGATGCAGGATTCGGAGAAAACTCTCTGTTATGGGGTAACCCCGTGGGTGGCCCGATCTTCACGGATCTCGTGGTCAAATCGATGGGAAAGCGAGGGTAAAGGGAGAAGGTAGCAAAGCGGACGCACACCTCGCGAAGAACATGATGAACACATGCAAAACTCACACGATACAAGGCTGATTGCTCTCACCGGTGGCCACCGGTCCGATAGAATCCTCGCAAGGAAAGATCGGTCAATGTGCTCCCCCGATCCCACGTGGAGAGGGAAGAACACCTTGGAGAGGGTCTTGACGTCTTGGCAAAGGGACATCGATGCCAAGGCCTTGTATAAAGAGGGAGGTGCGATGCAAACTCCAACGAGGTGGTGACGATAGTCGATCCCCTTTGGTAGAAGGGGATGAGGCAAAACTAGAGATTCCACAAAGGGGGTTGTCTTTAGTCTATCATCTATGCCTAAGGGATAAAATGAGGGGTAGGGGCTCTATATATAGGCCAGCCACAAGTTCAGGGGTAGTTTGGGCATAAAACTAGGGTTTGGTGCGGAATAGAGGGGTACATGGGCCAAGGGCCTAGATGTTGGCTCGCAGGCCCATCACTTAGGCTAGACACTCCGGGTGTTCGGGCCGGACATTCCGGTCTGGCCGGACACTCCGGGTAGTGTCCGGATAGTGTCCGATTTGGCACACATAAGGGTTGCGCCAGTCTCGGGCTGGGGCAAGCCGGACACTTCGACGGGTGGAGGCCGGACACTCCAATGGGTGGAGGCCGAACACTCTGGGTCGGCCGGACACTCCGGTTCTGGAGCTGGCTGCTCCTGGTCCGTCTTCTTGGTTGACTTGGGGACGATCTTGGCGACTTGGTATTGTAGATGTAGTAGCATCCGCAGGAAAGGCTGCAGTAGCTCCCCCCTTCAAAAAGAGTTGTCCTCTACTCTTCATGCTCATCACTAAGAAGATGATGTCGAGAGACCTTCTTGATCCTGGGGTTCACCATATAGTCGTCCTTGAGAAGCTTGATGTGGCAACTCTTCAATGTTCCTTCACCTTCCATGAAGCCTACAAAGCTCACAACAAAAGCAAAGCAACACTCAAAGAGTAGCCAATTCATGAAGATTATAGCATGAGTCCTCAAGTAGAAGGAAGTCACCATATAATGTAGAGATAGCTCATTGAAGGGTAGCCTGATACGTTGCAAAGGTATCTATAATTTTTGATGTTCCATGCTTGTTTTATATCTACTTTCTTATGTTTTGTCCACACTTTGGAGTACTTTTACACATTTTCTAGAACTAACCTATTAACAAGATGCCACAGTGCCAGTTGTCTGTTTTCTGCTGTTTTTGGTTCCAGGAAAGTCAGAAAATCAATATTCTCCGAATTGGACCGGACAAAAGCCAAAGTCGATATTTTACCGGAAGACTCACGGAGCCAGAAGACAAGATGGAGAGGGGCCACAGGGCGGCCAAACCACCCCTAGGCCCGGGTCCCCCAAGCCGCGCTAGGGCATGGTGTGGGCCCCCTGGCTGGCCACCGACCTCGCCCCTTTGCCTATATATTCCTCCCGATGCGAAAATCCTAAATCGTCAAGCCTCCAGCCACGAAAAGTTCCGCAACACCGCCGCCACCGAAGGGAAATTCGGGGGACAGAAAGTCTCTGTTCCGGCACCCTGCCGGGACGGGGAAGTGCCCCCAGAGCCATCTCCATCGATCTCCACCGCCATCTCCATCTCTGTTGCTGATTCCCATGATGAGGAGGGAGTAGTTCTCTCTCGAGGCTAAGGGTCCTACCGGTAGCTATGTGTTCATCTCTCTCTCTATGCATGATCATATTGTGATCATGAGCTTTGTAATCAAGTAGATCTACCTTGCTACTCAAGTGCTTTAATAGATCTCTGCTCTCCCCATGTGTGTGAAAGTGACAACGTGCACACCATGGTGGCACTTAGGCTAGAGATTACAAATACTTGTTATGAGTTATATTTGGAGTTGGATATCTCTATGAAATTGTGGTGTTTGTCGGAACCATCTAGTGCTTAAGGTGACAGTCTGGAGTTATCTAGATGGGGAAAGCAAACTTTGAGGAGTGCTGTTATAGCCCTAGCATGGATTAGAGTGTCCAACCGGAGAGTAGTTAAGAGTAGTATTATGAGAGTGTTCACTGGTGAAAGTAGGATCCCTAGGCCTTGTTTTGAAACACCGTTTGCAACTAGATTTGTTACATGTTTGCTTGCTTCTATCTTTATTTCTGTTTTATGATAGTCTTCTCCACGCCATCAAGCTATTTTCTATCACCATTACCACTTATAATTATCTATACCACTTGTATTTCATTATCTCTTCGCCGAACTAGTGCACCTATACACCTGGTAAGTGTATTGGGTGTGTTGGGGACACAAGAGACTTCTTGTATCTTGATTGCAGGGTTGCTTGAGAGGGGATACCTTTGACCACTTCCTCCCCGAGTTCGATAAACCTTGGGTGATCCACTTAAGGGAAAACTTGTTGTTGTTCTACAAACCTCTGCACTTGGAGGCCTAACAACTGTCTACAAGAATAGAAGTGCGTAGACATCAAGCTCTTTTCTGGCGCCGTTGCCAGGGAGGTAAGGTAAAAGGTACTCATATCCTCTGGTGTGAGTGCTCGAAGTTATTTCCTTTAGATTCTGCAATTTTGTCTTTTTGATTCTTGTTTTCACTAGTTAGGCTTAATGGAAAACAACAACAAAATTAGAGAGCTTTTTAGTATTTTTCCTAAGATAGAACATGAATTGTCTGAAAAGAAAATTAAAGAACCCATGGAACTTTCTTTGCATTCTAATAGCAATGTTATTAGTATGAATCTTTTGAACACCTTTGTTACTAATGCTATGGAAACATCTAAGCCTGGGGAAGTTGGTTTTTATGAAAATGATCTTTTTAGTTCCCCAGATTTAAAGAAGAAAATTTTCTCTGATGATACTTTATCTCCCATATGTGGTAATTCTAATGATACTTGTGATATTTTAAATCCACATACTGAAAGCATCCCTTTTAAAATACCTATGAAAATTATTGAATGTGTTATGAATAACTACTATTTTGGAGATGGAACTATCCATCCTGGTGATCATTTACTCATTATACATGAATTATGCGAGTTGTTCAAGTGTGCAGGTATTTCAATGAACCAAGTTAAGAGGAAGCTATTCCCTATTTCACTTAAGGGCAAAGCAAGGGAGTGGTATGAGCTACTAGATGATCCTCATCATTTGGAGTGGAAGGAACTTTAATCTCTCTTTTACTCTAAATTTTATCCTCCTCATGAAATTCATCAAGATAAGAATTACATTTATAATTTTCATCCACATGATGGAGAAAGTATTGCCCAAGCATGGGGGATATTGAAGTCACTAATGCTCAAATGTCCCATTCATGAGCTCCCTAGTAATATTGTTATTAATAATTTCTATGCAAGGCTTTCAGGACATTACAAAGACTATCTAGATACTTGTTTAGAGGGATCCTTCACAAGTAAGGATGTCAAAGCTAAGTGGGATCTTCTTGAAACAATTCAAAGCAATACTGAAGATTGGGATAACAACAAAGGTAAAGAACCAGGTATAAACTATCAGTATGATTGCATTAAGTCTTTTGTTGAAACTATTGATTTTCAAGAGCTTAGTGCTAAATATGGTCTTGATCCTCAAATTCTTGTTGATTGTTATATAACCTTTGCTTATCATATTAATGCTCCTAAAGAAAAATGGGACATGTATCATGAGCCTTATAAAGACACTTGCATGGAAAATGAATTTGTTATTAATGATAGCAATAAACATGCTCAAACATCTGAAAGTACTATTTTTTATAAGCATGTTAATTTTTGTGGAATACATAGACCTTGTGAGAATAATCAAATTGAAGAAGAATATTGTATCACCCACAGGAATGCAAAAACTAGAACATGGTATAGGGCTCTAAATGATCTTGGTAAAAAAGTTTGTGCCCTCTATCCTTTTATTTGTGAACTTTGCTTTGAAGTGGGTCATTTCAATTTTCAATGCTTAGGCCATAATAATAGCCCTTCTAATCCAATGAGTACTGCAAGTTTGTATTGTGATGACATGATCACTCCTAATCAGCATGATGAACTTACATTATTTTTGGGGTGTGAAGAGTTATCAAGAAAAACTTGTTTGGTAGATATGAGTGCTTTATGAATAGTGTCATGCATGGTTGTCATTTTTATTGTGTTGATAATTGTCACACAAATACTTACATACAAAATATTATAGAAGATGAGATTTTACCAAAATATGACAAGACCAATATGTGTTTTGATCTTATCAATGAAAAGAAGGAATCCTCCAAAGTTTCTTCTATTGTCTCTAACAATAAACTAGGGTATATGGAGAAGCTTCCTTTCAAGCCTCTCCCTCCAAAAGAGAGGAAGAAAAAGAAGAAGAGGAGGAGTAAAAGAAGAGAGGAAATGGTATTTTCCCCTAAGCATGTTGCTCCTATTATAGGTTTTGATGAGTCTGAACTCGATGATGTTCCTATGCCTATTACCTCTGGTAGTGATCATGATTGGGAAAAGCACACTACCTTTGATATTGAAAATCTCTTCAGTACCAATTCTGAAAATGATGATATTAATAATTACTATACTATTAGTGCTATCCATTATCTTTCCAATGATGATATGTTTACAAATGAACACACTTTGGAAGATAACTATTCTATTTCTTATGATGATACTACACCTCCAATATATGATGATTACAATAATGAATATGATATTTTCAGTCCACCTACTATTGAGGAGAAAATTAATTATGATTACAATATGCCTCCTATATTTGATGATTATGGTGATGAAAATAATAATGATAGCTATTTTGTTGAATTTGCTCCCACTACAATTAATAAGAGTGATTATGTTTATGTGGGGAGTATTAATTATTTTATGCATGTGGCTCATGATAAGAATGTTTCTTGTGATAGTTATATTGTTAATTTTATTCATGATGGTACTGAAACTTATTATGAGAGAGGGAAACATGGTTTTATGCATCTCAATAATATTGAGTTTCCCCTCTTTATGTTGAAAATCTTGACGTTGCACTTGTTTTCCTTTCCTATGCTTGTTGCTTTGTGCTTTCGTGACTTGTTTCTTTACAAGATTCCTATGCATAGGAAGTGGGTTAGACTTAAATGTGCTTTGAATTTGCTTCTTGATGCTCTCTTTTACTTCAATTCATATTTCTTATGTGAGCATCTTCTCAAACTATCATGCCTAACTTAAAGACGTTAAAGAAAAGTACTTATTGGGAGATAACCCAAAAGTTTTAGATGAGTCTTGGAAGTTATTGCTTCAGTAATAACCTCTCCTTATCCTTTTTATTTGCTTTTTGTGCCAAGAGTAACCTCTAATGAGAGAGAAGTAATGATTGGGAAAGTTGCTGTCCCGAAACAGATTTTTGTGTTTCACCGTACAAATTCGTGTAAAATCTCTGTACGTCCTTTTGAGGCATGAAGTTTTGTGCTTCTGCCCCAGGTTGTTATATAACTTTCGTTAGTTCAACACTTTCAACAGAAGGTCTTCAAAAAAAATCGTCTTTACCTGCTGGTCTGTTTTGACAGATTTCTAGCATCTTTGCATTTGCTTCTTGTTCGTTCCTTTTTGAGTTCTTTTGGGGAATTGAGCTTTTTGAGGGAAGTGCTACAGTAGCTAGTGTTTTAGTGGAAGTTTTATTGGTGTTATAACTGAAACTAAAGACTTATTATCTTGAGTGCACTAATGTTGCTAATAAAGATTGTTGGAAGTTTTGTATGAAGGAAAAATTTCAGGTGTATGGAAGTAATGAGTAATGAGATGAAGAATGGACTAAATCTCAAGCTTGGGGATGCCACGCGTGTCACCCCAAGAAATATCCAAGAAGCACAAGCATCAAAGCTTGGGGATGCCCAAGGCATCCCCTTCATGAATAAAAATCCCAGGTTTCTTCCAAACACTTCATTTTTATTGTTTCATGCACAGTTGTGTTGTTCTTGGAGCTTCTTCTTTTTCGTTTTTGTTTTGGTTTTTCGTTTGCTTCGTTTGCTTAGTTTGCTGAATAAATTGGTTGGACCCCCTCTTTCATACATTTGCTTTCAAATAGTTTGGTTTGGATTGGAAAAGAGTAGGAAAGTTCATGCTTAAGTGGCAAAGAGAGCTTGTTTTTGATTGTGGCCTATACATTGTCATGCCATGTTTGATATTGTTTTGGCTTTATGCTTAGTATTCTTTGCTGTAGCATGACATGTTATAAACAATTGAGATTTCTTAATGTGCCTTGGATGAATCATGCGTTGTTTTGGCATATTAAAGCATAGTATTATGGTATTCTCCTTTGATGCTTTATTTGGTTTGACTGGGCACATGCTCACACCATGTTATGACTATCTCTAGTCACCATAAGCCTTTATGATCATTTAGTTTTCAACTTGTAGTATCACTTTATGCTTTGATCAATGATGTCTTGTCGCTCTGCATGATTATGGCCATTATTGCTCTCTTAGGTTGTCGCTCCCAGTCTTTTGCTAGCCTCCACAACCAAGTATGAGTTCTAGTCATGCATCCAACTCCCTAAACCAAGTTATTCCAAAGAGTCCACCATACCTACCTATTAGCATATGCTATTCCAAGTATATTCATGTTTTTGTTTACCTTCCAAATTAAACTTGTTATGAGAAAACTAGTGATTAAAGCTCTCACGAACTTGATGGCACACTTTACTTTTCTTGCCCTTAATAAACTTGAACCATTGTGTCGTCTATGTTGTATATGCTTGCACTTATTTTTTGGGGATTAGCAGAACCATGTTGTCATGGGGAGCGCTTTCAACATTGCACGGGTACTTTGTAGCTAGTTGATATCATGCTCTTTTGTTTATGGATGTCGTCGGTGTGAAATGAAAGGGGAGCTTGTAAGTCCATGGAGTTATGTATATGTGTTAGAGAAACGCCTGGGCCGCTGGTCTAATCCATGCTGACATGATGGAAACCTGCAGCGTAACCATAATGAGCTGTCTATGAAGCATTCTTCTTATAAAAAAAGAGTCCTATATTGAGAAAAAAGAGAAAAAGAAAAAAAAAGATTATGAAAAGAGGAAAGAGAGAAAAAAACACCATATTCCCATGGTAAATAAGAAGATTGCTGAGATGCTCATTGTCTGCTTGCCTTGTCATTTTGATATGGGGATTCTTTCGTATCATCGGGCATGGGGTACCCCGTTGGCGGTTCTCTATGATACACATGTACTTACGATGACAAGAACTTACCGGTGACTAAACTTGAGTAGCATGAAGAGCGGCCCTCGTATTCAAGGGACATGAGATTTCCAACTTATACTTTGTCAAGCATATACTCCATAGTTTGTTCACTTTAACCTTAATCACTTCAAGATGCTTATGATAGGGGCAATGAGAGCTGAAAGCTAATAAGTACCATAATTTTTGGAAGCTCTTTATGAAACTTGAATCCCTACTTCCTTCCATGATGGCCTTTCTTTTACTTTTATGTTGAGTCTTCACCTTCTATCTTTATGCACCTACTTTGAGAGCATAGTGGCCATTCTTATTTCTATGTGCATTGTCCCAAGACTTGTTGATTGATGCAAAGATTTGATATTGCTTGTTTTAAACTATTTGTATCTAGTCACTCTTATGAACTTTGAAGGTGTCCTATGCATTTATGTTTGCTACTCTATGAGGGACAAGCTGAATGCCACTATGCTATGTTTTCTTTAAGTGAAACAAACAGACGTCTTGCAAAGCATTGTTATTCATGAATCTTTTGTCTGTGTCTTTTCATGTTGCAACATAGTTTCTTTGTCTTATTGCTAGAACTTTTTCTTTCATGTCATGATTGAAGTACTATGATCCCAGCTATCAATGTTTTACAAATACTTTGATCAAGTTTATGATGGTGCATGTCACCTCAAAAATTATTCTTTCTTTTTATCACTTACCTACTAGAGGACGAGTAGAAGTTAAGCTTGGGGATGTTGATACGTTGCAAACGTATCTATAATTTTTGATGTTCCATGCTTGTTTTATATCTACTTTCTTATGTTTTGTCCACACTTTGGAGTACTTTTACACATTTTCTGGAACTAACCTATTAACAAGATGCCATAGTGCCAGTTGCCTATTTTCTATTGTATTTGGTTCCAGGAAAGTCAGAAAATCAATATTCTCCGAATTGGACCAGACAAAAGCCAAAGTCGATATTTTACCGGAAGACCCACGGAGCCAGAAGACAAGACAGAGAGGGGCCACAGGGCGGCCAAACCACCCCTAGGCGCGGGTCCCCCTAGGCCGTGCCAGGGCATGGTGTGGGCCCCCTGGCTGGCCACCGACCTTTGCCCCTTCGCCTATATATTCCTCCCGATGCGAAAACCCTAAATCGTCAAGCCTCCATCCACGAAAAGTTCCGCAGCGCCGCTGCCACCAAAGGGGAGATTCGGGGGACAGAAAGTCTCTGTTCCAGCACCCTGCCGGGACGGGGAAGTGCCCCCGGAGCCATCTCCATCGATCTCCACCGCCATCTCCATCACCGTTGTTGATTCCCATGATGAGGAGGGAGTAGTTCTCTCTCAAGGCTAAGGGTCCTACTAGTAGCTATGTGTTCATCTCTCTCTATGCATTATCATATTGTGATCATGGGCTTTGTAATCAAGTAGATCTACCTTGCTACTCAAGTGTTTTAATAGATCTCTGCTCTCCCCATGTGTATGAAAGTGACAGCGTGCACACCATGGTGGCACTTAGGCTAGAGATTACAAATACTTGTTATGAGTTATATTTGGAGTTGGATGTCTCTATGAAATTGTGGTGTTTGTTGGAACCATCTAGTGCTCAAGGTGACAGTGTGGGGTTATCTAGATGGGGAAAGCAAACTTTGAGGAGTGCTGTTATAGCCCTACCATGGATTAGAGTGTCCAACCGGAGAGTAGTTAAGAGTAGTATCATGAAGAGAAGATATTTATATGAGAGTGTTCACTAGTGAAAGTATGATCCCTAGGCCTTGTTTCTAAGCATTGAAACACCGTTTGCAACTAGATCTGTTACATGTTTGCTTGCTTCTATCTTTATTTCAGTTTTACTTTAGTCTTTTCCACGCCATCAAGCTATTTTCTATCACCATTACCACTTATAATTATCTATACCACTTGTATTTCATTATCTCTTCGCCGAACTAGTGCACCTATACACCTAACAAGTGTATTGGGCGTGTTGGGGACACAAGAGACTTCTTGTATCTTGATTGCAGGGTTTTTTGAGAGGGGATACCTTTGACCACTTCCTCCCTAAGTTCGATAAACCTTGGGTGATCCACTTAACGGAAAACTTGTTGTTGTTCTACAAACCTCTGCACTTGGAGGCCCAACAACTGTTTACAAGAATAGAAGTGCGTAGACATCATAGCCCTAGGTAACTCTCTTCGATTCGTCTTGTCAAGTCCATAGAGGCTGACGCGTATGCAATTATACCTTCACACAACAAAGACCAAGCAACATATGTTTGTGTGTGATAGAGGAGCATGTCATTTGTGGCATGTCCATTCTTGTTCACAACACTATTAGCACAACTCAAGTATCGCAAACGAAATGCGTATGCAAGGTCAAAGTGCATGGAAGTTGTTTGAACATCACCCAAATGTGGGAACTCAAAAACTCCATAAAGCGTCTTAGTGTGGCACTCAAAGCAATTGACTAAGATATGGATCAACATCTTTGATGCAAGAGTAGGAGAATTCGGCAAAAACACATGAGGAAGCATATCCCAAACAACATCATTATGTGTGCAAACCAACCATTGGAAAGAACAATTGTTCAATATGTTAGATGCCATACACATATCATCAAAATCCAAAATCATGGCGGTATGAGTATCGCATGCGGAGAAAAAACAACATGTTTGCAAACAAACCATATGAAAGAGCAAGTGGTCCTTATGTTTGTTGCAACAACAATACGAGAGACTTAGAAGCTCTCATGACAATACATGCTCAAAATGGCATTATGGTTGCACACAAAACATCAAAAAGAGAAATTGTTCAAAATTTTTGTGGCAACACACAAAGCATCAATATCCAATAGCAACGAAACATGATTGTCACAAGGTGAAAGAATACCATCCACATGCTTGCAATCAAACCATAGGAAAGAGCAATTTTTCAACATGAAAGATGCAAAGCATGTAAAAGGTATCAGAGCTGGGTTAGATCTTGAACTAACTTGTGGGATGCTCTCTAGATCTCTTTTTGTCAACTCGTGCTCAACCGAGGTTCACATTCTTGTGCGGGTACCTAAAAACATCATAGATAAAAGGAAGAACGTGTGTGCATGGTATAGAACACATCATCCATCATGACGTATATTTTCTTGTGCACATCACCATTAGTGTCAAGCAAGTGTAACATAGGTGCATGGTGAGTATGCAAGCAGTGAACATGCTTATCATGGCGATCATTAAAATCTCCAAAATTTGAGAAAGCTATGGGGTCCATCTCAATATAAACCATATAAGAATTATTGTTGCAAGAAAAACAAGTGAAAGAGAAATTATTCAAATTATTGCAAGCAATGATATCATCAACGTAACGTTTGGAGCATGGCATGACTATGGCAACATCATCACAATCAAATAATTTCACATGCTCAACATTATGCAAAGGCAAAGTATCACATGAAATATCAATGAAGCATATGTGATATCACAAACATAGTCCATAGCATTCCAATCATCACAAGTCATCATGTCCACTAGTGGGATCATGGCATCATCAACACCCTTATTTTTACCTTATTCATACTTCTCATATGAAGTGGGTGTTGTGGTAGCACTGGCCTCCATGTGGGCGACTTCTTCTTCTTCTTGTATGGGGATGGCCTTAGAAATCAAAGTGGTCTCACATGACCTATCAACTGCCACTCTCAACTCACTAGGTATATCACTCATGCCCTCCAAGTGGAAGCACTCAATCTAACATATGGTGGAGTCACTCATCTCACTCTTGTTTTCACTCAGGTGGGCTAAGTTGCTCTCATACTCACATGGGATTGGTACCACATCATCACTCAAGCATGTAGGGATAGGCTCGGTGTGCTCAACTCCATGCGCCTCCTTTGGTTAAGGGAAAATCCCATGCTCACCATTCTTGACCTTGTCGTCGCCATATTGTGGTGTAGGCCCTTGTCTTGGAGCTTGATCATCCTTTGCCATGGCCTCCTTGGCTTGTGTAGACATCCTCTTGGCGTACTCGTCCAACTTGGCAAAGTAGAGGTCTTCGTCTTCCTTGTCCATGAAGTTGCATGCGTCATCTAGGACGTCAAGTTTGGGCGTTGAAGCTTGATGGCATGGAGGAGAGCTTGCTCTTGGTGCCCTTTTGGTGGTGGCACGAGTAGTTGAAGGTGCCTTATGATGGTGTCGATGGAGGTCATTGGTGTGTCTTGCCAAAGGTTGATGTAGATGGTGCACTTGGTCATCCACATGACGCTCGCGACGATGCTCCTTGTCCTTGGGACTCTTCTTGTGATGGTGGTGCCTTCTTGAGCTTGGTTGAGTATTATGGATGGTGCTCAACATGTATTCTCCGTCTTCATGGCGAAGATGCTTTGAATGATGTCTTGTATCCTCTTGATGTTGGTGATGATCTCTAGAGGATGTATGTCGATGAAAATTCTTGCCTTGTGGTGCCTTGTGTGGAAGATGATGTTTGGGCGCCACTCTTCTTGGAATAGATGGCACTTGATGCCTTGGAGGTAGATGCACTTGACGCCTTGGAGATGGTCGTTCTTGGCGCCTTGGAGATGGTGGCGCTTAACGGCTTGGAGGTGATGGCGCTCGTCGCCTTGGAGATGGTGGTGCGTGACTCCATGTACGTGGTGGCGCTTGACGCCTTGGAGGTGGATCATCGAAGTAGGTGGTGCCCTTTGGTGTGGCACGCTTGGCCTTGAGGGTCATGGTTTCTTGATGATGTGTCTCCGCTAGCTTGGCGTAGTAGTCCTCCATCTCCAAGTGATGGAGGTATTCTTCATGGCTCATGGAAGATCCCTCGAAGTGGGTGAAGCTCGCCATGTCCTCCATGCTTGGTGAGGCGTCGTCGTTGTAGCACTCGAAGTCATCCATGCTTGGGGAGTCATTGTTGATGTAGTACTCCATATCACCCAAGCATGTGGAGCCATTGTCGGTGTAGTGCTCCATGCATGAGAGGACCCATAGTTGATGACGTTCTCCATGTCTTCCATGCATGTGGATCCGTCATAGGTGCAATGCTCCGGGTCCTCAAAGCATGCGAAGCCATTGTCGGTGTAGTGCTTCATCATGTCCTCTATACTTGTGGAGTCGTAGTCATGGTGTCTCATCATGGATTCTTCATAGATATCATCCTCGGTTCCGGAGTCCCTAGACATGATTCACAAGACCAAGTGGTGTATATGGAAATGGTAGGGGGTTAGGTATGCAACGTCAAACCTTACTTTACCTTGAAAGATAGTATTGTGCAAGTGGCAAAACTTGAGAGCAATCAAAACCAAGCAAAGTGAAGTTCATGCGGAACACCAAAACCAACTAACCACTAAAAAAAGACACACACAAAGCTTATGGTGGATAGGTATGGAAGGTGGCGTGTCCAAGAACAATCCGAAATCAAGATATTGTAATGGAAAGTAAAAACCACGATGATCACAAAGCAAAACAAGTCAATCCACAAGATAGGAATTATGTACAAGGAAACACACATGGTGGGATAAATGGGACTTGTGCAACGGAGAAAATGAGCTAAGAACCAAAAGATTACCTAGCGAAGACTATAAGCTCGTGTCGCACAAGTGCAAGGGGAGACGCTAGTTCAATTGCAATAAATTGGTGGGCTACAAGATATGCACAATAAGTACCACCTATTTGATGTTCATCGAGCTTGCTCTTCCTATTCTATGAGGCACTTGTTTGTTTGTTTCTTTTTCTATTTTTTTTCTCTTTTTCTTTTCTTTTTCTTTTCTTTTTCACTTGTCTCTTCCTTGTGCCAACAACTATACAAGATAACAATATGAGATAGCATGCTCACAACTTTTGCTCGGAATTCTACAAGGTACCAAATGTGTATAGCCCAAGCAATCATAGGAGGAACTAGTCTCAATAGGTGTTTTTTTAACGCAAATATAGTGTAGCTCACAAAGGGAAGCAAGTGGGGAGAAGACGCGGAATTTTTATACCTTTCATCAACGATCATCACCTTTTATTGGTGGATTCCGCCTTGCTCAAGGAATTTGGATGGAGTATATAGCATGAACCACGAAGATTATGATGTATATCTCTTTCTCCTCTTCAAAACAAGCTAAAGAACACCAAAATCCGAGTTCGTATGCAAAAGTTATGCTCAAAACCATGAAATAGATTTGTTGTCTGCAAGGGGGCGGACATTCCGGTGCACGCAGGCCGGACAGTCCGGCCGGGGCAGATATTCCGGTCAATTTAGGCCGGAAACTCCGGTGGGGCAGATATTCCGGTCCGTTTTGGCCGGACAGTCCGGTCCGGTTGAAGCAAAACTTCCAGAACACGAACAGGACGACTTTTGGCGGAAAAACTGGGACCAAAACCTCAAATTGATGGGGGAAATCAAGGAATTAGGCTATGGAAACACATGGGAAGGTAGATCAACGAGTTTAGCAAGTAATCCATGGATCAAAACCTACTAAAACGCACTCAAATCACAAATTGATCCAAAACACGAAATTGGGGCTATTTTTTGGGGATTTTCGAATTTATGGGGAAAAGACCAAATCGAGGAGGAATCCGTGGCAACCAAAAGCTGCTGATACCAGATGTTATGGGGTAACCCCGTGGGTGGCCCGATCTTCACGGATCTCGTGGTCAAATCGATGGGAAAGCGAGGGGAAAGGGAGAAGGTAGCGGAAGCGGACACACACCTTGCAAAGAACACGATGAACAGACGCAAAACTCACACGAAACAAGGCCAATTGCTCTCACCGGTGGCCACCGGCCCGATAGAATCCTCGTAAGGAAAGATCGGTCAATGTGCTCCCTCGATCCCACGCGGAGAGGGAAGAACACCTTGGAGAGGGTCTGGACGTCTTGGCAAAGGGACACCGATGCCAAGGCCTTGTACAACAAGGGAGGCGCGATGCAAACTCGAACGAGGTGGTGACGATAGTCGATCCGCTTTGGTAGAAGGGGATGAGGCAAAACTAGAGATTCCACAAAGGGGGTTGTCTTTAGTCTATCATCTATGCCTAAGGGATACAATGAGGGGTGGGAGCTCTATATGTAGGCTAGCCACAAGTTTAGGGTAGTTTGGGCATAAAACTAGGGTTTGGTGCGGAATAGAGGGGTACATGGGCCAAGGGACCATATGTTGGCTCGCATGCCCATCACTTAGGCCGGACACTCTGGGTTGTGTCTGGGTAGTGTCCGATTTGGCACATAGAAGGGTTGTGCCAGGCTCGGGCTAGGACAGGCCGACACTCCGACGGGTGGAGTCCGGACACTCTGGGTCGGCGAGACACTCCGACGGGTGGAGGCCAGACACTCCTGGTCGAACAGACACTCCGGGTGGTCTCGGCCGGACATTCCGGTTCTGGAGCTGGATGCTCCTGGTCCATCTTCTTAGTTGACTTGGGGACGATCTTGGGGACCTGGCGTTGTAGATGTAGTAGCGTCCGCAGGACGGCCTCCATCACTCTCCCAAAGCGCAGGATGCCATGGATCTCGGAGACAATCCCGATGTCCAGATGTACGAAAGTACCGATCAGAGCTTGACTCTGGGAAATAGACCCCAAAGCCGTCTTAGCTACCGACGCTGCCAAGAAGGCAAAGAAGAAGAAGACTCAGGCAAAAGATCCTCCAACAGAGGAAGTGGTTGCCAAAGAATACGAAGAAGACTTGGATGGAGCCCTAATCCCAAACGAGCCAAAGGAAACTCCGGTGGATGGATACGTGGTTACCGTTGGTGCTCGTAAACTCATCGATGCTGCGTTAACTACACCAAACCCTACTGCTGCAGAACTTACATCTACAGAATTGGAAGAAAGGGCCCAAGCCCTAGAAGCGCTTCGTCAAGTACTCATGGATGAGGCTAACAACCTTATGGAAGAGAAGAAGCGCATTGCCTCTGCGGGGCAGTTCAACTCCCTGTAGCATCAGAAGACCCGGAACGGCCCTGTGTGGGCTAACAAAAATCCAGAAGTCCACAAGACCCTCTTTGAGGGAGATGACACCGTCAAGGGAGAACCTTGGCTAGATAGCAAGGGAGATCTGGTGTATGGAACGCCAGTGGAAAACACTGCTGCAGCTCGAGATATCCTGGTGAACAACCCAAACCCAGATCAAGTTTGGTTGGGCGTAAAGCTACTTACCAAGGGTCTAGAGAAACAAAAGGCCACGAAATCCGGAAGTGGAAAACTGGTCTCCAAATCTGACCAATGTCGCACGGATCCGGCTTGGGATGATATTAGGCCCTGACGGGACCCAGCACAGCATCATCGTCCTGACCGTCGGGAAGACAACTATTCGAGAACCAGATCTTCAGGGCAATGGTATAGAACCACACGTGACTAGAGCAATGTTGCCACAGCCACAGAGGGAGACGGAGTTGCAGCACTGGTTCCGAGACACCCTCCCCGACAAGAGTCGAACAATCATAGGGCAGACCACAAAGAGAAACATCGGGAGGAGGACCGACAAAGGATGCCACCTCCTAGACATAAAAGTCGTCTAGCTGAACCTCACCGCAATGGGAGTAATGAAGAATGGAGAAACGATGGACACCGTGCCGAGTCAAGCCGGCAGGGGGCTCATCGTAATCAAGACCCTCCCCGGAACCAGAATAATGACGCTCCGGATGGAGGCTGGTACTCAGCCAGAAACAATCCACCTGCACCACCCTCTCCACCAACTAGCCATCATACCGGCTCTCGAGGAGGCCAAGGAGGGCGTCGTGGCGGAGGAGGTGGTGGCAGAAGTAGAAGTACGGCCCTAAGGCACCGTAGACACAGCGAACAACCAAGACAACGTTCCCTGTCACCAAGTGACGTGAGACACCGGATCAACTCTAACATAGAGGCGCGGCTCTACGAGAACAATGATATCTATGTGGGTCCAAAATGCATCAGACCACGAATTCGACAAACACACTTCCCGGAAGGATTTGCTATCTCAAGACACATCCAAGCCTACGATGGTGTGGCCCAGCTAGACACTTGGCTCCAGGACTTTTTCCAGGCTTGCTGCATCACCAAAGAAATAGCTTGGTCATGACCCGTTATATCCCGCTTATGCTGAGGAAGACGACACGATCCTGGCTCAATGAAATTCCAGAGAACACCATTCACAATTGGTATGATATGCAAAGTGCATTCTTTTAGAATTTCGAAGGCACGTCTTGGAGGCCCTGTACGGTTGGAGACCTGTAGCGTTGCACCTAGAAAGCTGGAGAAACTTGCCGAGATTATCTTGGATGATGGATCGACACCAAGAACACCTGCGAACGGGTAAATGATCAAACTACGATTGAAGCCTTCATTGCAGGACTCCCAATTTCTTTACTACGTCACCGTTTAAAGTGCGACAAGGTCATTGATCTGGGAGAGATGATAGAAACGGCAAGCAAATATGCAGACGCCGATGATGACGCATAAGGACTACTAAACATCCTGGTTGTACCATAGTCAGCGAAATAGTCAAAGCAACAAACTCAAAAGCGCAAGAATACCTCAGAAGAAAAGCCCAACATGGAAACCATAGTTGTCACTGCTACTTTCGGGTCTAGAGGACGAGGAGGGCACGGAGGCGGCCGTGGACGCGGTCATGGGACGTCGAGAGTCGAGGGTAGAGGAGACCAGCAACCTGGCAAAACCTACTCCTGGGCCAACATTGCCAACAATCCGTGTGTGCATCACTTAGATGCCAATGGGGGCTCGTCCCACACAAATGCCATGTGTCGTTTTAATGATGACATCTAGAAAGACGATTTTGCTGGCTATAGGTCTAAGCGGAAGAAGTGAAAGAAGAATCCCGAAAAAGAAAAAGAGACCAAGGAAGATTCCTACATGGAGGAAGCAGAGCCTTCAAATCCCTAAAATGAATCTGCAACACATATCCCAACTGATCTTTTTTGGGAAAGGTAAGGACTACCCCAGCACCTAACCCATCCTTCAGTTTTTTGGGTGAGGTAAGGACTAACTGCATGGGATTCAGAAAGGCCAAAACTGTAAAAGACAATAAATGTAATGGACCGAACCACATGTGGGAACTAGTAACAATAATAGGCCACAATAGTAACAGGCCAGAATAGTAATAGGACAGAACAGTAGCAGGACAGGAAACAACGTGTCAGAACA
The DNA here is from genome assembly GCA_916181665.1 of Avena sativa. NCBI lineage: Eukaryota > Viridiplantae > Streptophyta > Magnoliopsida > Poales > Poaceae > Avena > Avena sativa. The sequence goes on from OV702286.1 coordinate 225,209,258, forward strand.
GAAACATGCCAGAAAAGTAACAAGCCACAATAGTAAAAGTCAAGAAACTATAAAAGGCCAGAACAGTAACATGCTAGAGGATTAACGGGCCAGAACGGTAGCATGCCACAATAGTAAAAGGCCAAAACAGTTAAAGGCTAGAACAGTAACGAGCCAGAACAGTAACAGACCGTGAAAATACCAGACAAGAACAGTAACATGCCGACAAAATTAATAGTCCAGAATAAAAACAAGGCACTTGTGAGCCGGAACAGTAAAAGGCCAGAACAGTAACGTACCATATCAAAGAACAGCCGTTAGTAGGCGACCCACGATGGGCTACAAGAATAGTGATGGGCCAACCGCAGGCCTTAACAGTATCAGACCGACTTGGCGCAGGCTGCTAATGGGTCGCACGGTGTTGGACCAACTTGGGCCTTCTGTAGGTTTAAACAGTACCAGCCTGAAAGTTCACGGGCTGATGCTGGCTGCATTATTGGGCCCATTTCAAGCAGTGCAGGACAAAACAGTAATGAGATGTCTTCTTATTGGGCTCTCCTCATGGGCTGGCCCACTTAGTAATTTGTAGGCCTTGGCTGGGCCTGGATTCTGCCATGGTTTCTATGACCGTTAATGGCGGTAACCAGCCGTTAATGGTGGTTGCCACATGGCAGTTTGCATGATGTTAGCAGTCAACACGGCTGGCGAACAAATCTACGATGGAACAAGTTTTAGTGGCTGAAGGGCGTGATCCGCCACGGTCAGAAAAAAATTGTGGTAGATTCTTTTGTGATAGGGATTTTACCATGAACTATCCGTCGTAGACGACTTTTTAACCACGAAAAAACAGTCCTTCAACCACGAAAATCATCCGTTGTAAAAGCCAACTTTTCTTGTAGTGATTGGCAAAAGTGTAGTTCTCCATTTTGATGATATTTTTGTTTAGAGAAAGTTGCTTAAAGAGCATGTTATACATGTTAAGGAGGTTTTGTAAATCCATCGAAATGACAAGCTTTATGCTAATCTTGGCAAGTGCACTTTTGCTAAAGACAAGTTGATTTTTCTTTGTTTTCTTATCTCTTCGAATGGTATTGAAGTTGATGTTTATATGGTTTGGCCCATTCCCACAAATGTGAGTGAACTTTGAAGTTTTCATGGTTTGGCCGGTTTCTATCATCGATTTTGTGGAAGATTTATCTCCCATTGCTTGTCCTCTCAACGAACTGACCAAAAAAGAATGTCACCTTCGTTTGGGGCAAAGTGTAACATCCCAATTTCAGCAACCCGGATTAGTTGTCTAGAATGCAAAAAATTAGAGGGAACAAAAACTTTTTCTTGTTTAGTGATGCAATGTTTTCATGCTTGCTTATTATGCTTATGCATATGAATGTGTAGTAAATGATATACTCCTTACCTCAACATCAGTTGACAAAAACTATTTTAACAAGATAGTCCTGGCTGATTTTACATGTTCTCAAATGTTCTGACATTTAAAAACCTAAGCCAAGATGCCTTTGCAAACCAAAACTATTTTAGTAGCTTATATTGACCAAACTATGGAGAACTACATAATAGAATCTCCTTATGTTTTCCAGACAGGATTTTCAACTACTCTTATCTCTAGGTTTTCCAAAACCGTTTCATAAAGATTTTGAATTCTACTCTTGGTAGAGATATCAAGGACTCTCACCCTATTCAAACCCCAACCTTTCAAAATACTCCTCCTTACCTCAAGCTAGGATTGATGGTAACCCTTGTAGTAGTTTGAATTGCTTGGAAGATGAATTGCCTTGATCTGATGTATGACTTGTTTGCTTAGGAACTAGTATGAGATACTCTAGGAGCTCATCCTCCATGATCAAGATAAATTAATATTACAAATCCTATGCCAGTTAACCAAGCTTGATATGATCTCTAGCCCCTAGAGTACCCATCTAATATCTTTAACCAGATCAATCCAGAGTTAATCCTTTCTATAAACTTCCAAGTCAATGAAGACCAATATCAAGCATGAATCTATCCTAATCAATCTATACTTCATCACCATTCACTTTATGATTCTCTGGAACCTTGCAACCAATCAAAAAGATTAACATTTGTATTATAGTCGAAAACCACAAATCTGGCAAAATGGCTAAGTCTGGAAAACAACTATCAATATCCCATCTTTGGGACTCCCTTTTCCCCAACCCTTGTGCATTTATGGAAATGCACTTGAACCATATTGTAAACTATCCTAAGGAATACCAAGGCCCACTCTTTCCCTTGGATATATCACCTTTTAAACCACTTGTTCTTGATGGTTTTACAGGCAAGAAAAAAACAATTCTTGCAAATCTTATCAACATGCCTACTTCAGCAGAAACTCACACCTTCATACTATCTCCTCTTGGCCAACCCTTGGTATTATTGTGTTCTACTCATCAAGGTCTATCAATCCCTACTTCACTTGTTTCAAATGGACCCTTGTGCTTCGTAAACCCACATGGTCTCGAAGGCTATTTGATAATCTATTTTGGCACCCTTATTTTATTCAAAGTTTGGCATCAATCCTTAGAGAGCTGGATCATGATTAACCACAAGCCCCTGCACCATGGTGATATACTCAAATTGGTATACCTATCCATCTATCCCATGACCTAAGAGGAATCTAAGCTCCAAGATCCAACAAGGTTTTGAAGGTATAAAATTAACTCTGCCCAAGATCCTTTATCCTTGTATTCCTCCAAAATCAAGATTGATCATCAAAACACAAGGTTGAAAATGATGGATACACATGGTGCATATCATCTACCATGGAGATATAAATTTATACAATGAGTTCCATAATTATATTGGCCTAAAAATAATTTAATCTTCGTATTAAATAAAAGCTCCAAAACCTCCTCTACAAGGGAATGTTTGTAATTTGCAAAAACACTTCTCCAATTCAGGCCCATTTAAGGCCTATATATCGAACCCTATATCCACACTTTAAAAATAAATATTTTTGAAGACCCTTAATAATTGTTATTGCCAATTATCTTAAATGGCAGAAATGAGAAATAATAGTTTTTAAATACTTTCATGCCTCAATAAATCTTGAGAAAATTCACCCATGTTTGAATTGATGTTTAGGATCATCTACAACCAGAATCCCACCTGGGCCAATTCAAAGTTCTCAAATAAAATCAAGAAAACCATTTCAGCACTTTTGAAATAAATGATATAATGATGATCTAAAATATTCACAAAATTCTCAAATAATTCCTGGAGGTACACCTAGACCATATCAATCTACCAGTGTAATTTCCTCATCTCATTAAGATCAAAAACCCAGAAGTTCTTCATAATAATTCTTATGACCAACAATTTAATATTTTCAAAACCACAAGCTTAACCTCATCTTAGCTCATCAAACCTTGCCAAGAAATACTCACAGTAACCCCTCTCTCTCTCTATGGTCGACCATCCTTGTAGCACCACTTTATAAAGACCCTAGCCTTTGTCCTCACATGCTTGGAAAGAGAGGGACATGTTCTCTAAACAAAGCCTAGTATTAAAGTGGGCAGCAGCAATCCACTCCCTCTCTTCCCTCTTGTTCGACTCAGAGCCCCACCTCTTACCTCTCCATCGCCCCTACCAACTAGAGCTCTACCCTCTCCTCCCTTGCACTAAGTGGGCAAGGTTCACCATGAACCCATCTCCCCCGAAATAAAGGACCAGAGGCCCCTCCAGAACCCCTCTATCGCACCATTTCTTCACCCACCTCCACTTACCTCCCTGAGCACCCTCTCACTCCCCCCTGTTCTGTACTGCCCGAGAGAAGGAGAGAAAGAAGATTTGGCCTTCTTCAAGAATAGAGCAAGGCTCCTCCCCCTCTTGCTTTATCCCTCTGCATGTCACCCTCCCACACTCCCCTCATCCTACTATTGCTAATGGTACCCTTGTTTTTGACATGCATCTGCCCCAGGAGCAGCCCCAGCGAACTCCGAAGTTCGGCGACACCATGGCCCTAGTGTGAGCATCCTCCTGGAGCCAAACCCCACCTTCCTGCCCATTTTGGAGTCGCCAGTGAGCCCCATGTCGTCTCCTCTCTTTCCCTCCTCCTTCCGAGCCCCGGTGAGCCTCCCGGCGCCCCTGCCACCCTCTGCTAGGGTATCTTGCGCCGCCGGCATCGAGAGGAGGAGGACAATCCAGGACCGTCCATCGCCCTCTAATCGCACGGTCGTCGTCCCTCCTTACCACTTCGCTACCTGCTATGGCTGCAGCCAGGCCCCACCCCGCGGGATTTCAAACTCCCTCCCACGCGTATCCTCGCGCTCCGTGGGATGATTCCCCCCGACCGGCCTAGTAAACCTAGATCCTAGTCCAGCGAGCCTCTGTGTTTTATTCTTTTTGTCTAGATCCAGTTTTTGGCACTTTGGTTTAAAAACAAAATTCCTATATCTAAATTTTCTTAGATGCATGTATTTTGTATCTAACACGTAGTACCTTTGGTCAGCCTAGGATCTATATAGATTAATTATATTAAATCAATCTCCAGAAGGTATCTAAAACACTCCTAAAATCCTACTTGTAGTTTACAACCCCAAATGGCATGAACCTTTTTTTACTGCAAGATATCAGTGATACCCTGCATGTCACTTTGACCTGACCATCTTTCGCTTCCTAGATTGCGTGTAGCAAAAATAATAAAAATAGAGCTTAGAAGCCTTTAGAAAATTCCCTAGGCCATTCCATGATAGATTTTACCCTAATTACAAATCTTACTGATGAGGTATGTAAATACATAATAAAACCTAAGATATTACTATTTTTGGATCCCCTGTTGATTTATGGTGATTTATATATCTCTGCCCAGGGTTGTTTAAGTAGAAAAATCACACTAGGAGCTCTATATATCGTCAATTGGTGATTCCAATTTCTAAAGAAAGGTATTTAGAATACCCTGCATGTTTCTGTGGAATCATATCAAAAGATTTTGTAGTTTTAATCTAGTGAAAAAGACAAAACAGCAACATGACTGAATTTTGGAATTTCTTGAGGGCATTCTGGTAAATATTTTGAAGTGTTTCCAACTCCCCTTGAACCAGACCATCAATACCTACTTAATCCTAAGGGGAATTCATTTTTGTACCCATAGAACTTTTTCTGGGATTTATTTCCTAAAACTGGGGCTTTTCTCACTAGAAAATACTTTATAAATCATTGGAAATTGATAAAATCATGAAACCACTTTTGGTGGCCTTGTTTTATCAACCCCTATATGTTGGTATCATTTTTGTATAGTGATATCACCCAAATCAAAGACTTAGTCAAAACCCCTTTGTTAGGTGGTATTTGACAATTAAACTATAAAGGAAATCCCACAAAGGCAATTATAGTATTTCCATTTGTAACAAACTCAATCTATCAAAACTTACTGAAGTGAGTAAGGTGTTATATGTTGGTTTGCTGTATGGTATTGGTGATTGTATTCCTTGTATTGATTGTGCCCTATTGTTTGCTTGCATGTGATCCATATCGATGAGAGATGCGATTAAATCGGAGATAAGAATATGGTTATTATTATTGCTATTATTTGGTATTATAAGAAGAAGTATAGGGACATATATTGCCAGATTGCTGATCACAGGAAATCCACCTTCTTTCTCATCCACCTTGTCCTAATGTTTTACCTATGCATGTTTTACCTACTGTTTATGAAACTACATTATTTTATTATATGATGATCTATGTCGGGTAGTGGCTTGCCTCCTCCAAACCACTACACATTTGTACTACTAAGTACAACCCCTTGATGACACCTACTTATCCCTAGTATGGTAGATGGTGGGCAACACCATACCCCTTTGGAGACCCCAATTTAGCCAAAGCAAAACTATAGGATGGGAAAACCCCGGAAAAGCCTTAAAAAATATTTTGTGGTAAAAACTTGGTGATATTTGAACCACCAAGAGGAGTTTGAGAAAGGAAAAGGTTTTGTTTTACAAAATGTTGAAGTAAACATGGAGGAAAAAGGTTTACGAAAATGCACTCGGTTCTTTGTAGTTTTGCCAAAACAATTAACCCGTGCAACCACATTACTCCTATATGGGAAGGGGCTGGACTAGAAGTTTATTTACTCCGGTATGAGTTGTCTCACAACTACTACAGGGGATGGCGATCCCTGGAGGCTGGGTCGTCTCCTGTAATGGTACATGACGTGTTGACCAGGTGAGGAAACGAACGGCTGCAGGCCGCCAGGCATCACTATGAGCCTCTCATTGAAAGGGCACACTTTGTGCAGTGAAAAAGGTGCTCTGGTTGGGCCACGGTACCCGACGTCCCGGTGTTGAGGAGAAGCGACTCATAGGGTAGGCGTTTATACTAGAGTGGGCATTCCGAAGGTCTTGACAGGTTACTCGACCCACGATCGGTGTAGATCAGGGCAGGGTACCCGGATGGTGTGGGTAAAGTGTACAACCTCTACAAAGTGTAAATATTTTTGAATAGCCGTGTCCACGACCATGGACAGTTGGGAAGGTTGTTGTAGAGCGATGCTGGTTTTGATTTCAAAAAGGATTTCAGAAAAGAAATGGCTTTCGAAATGTTTTGACCATGGGATGGTTGGAAAGGAAGGAAAGGAGTTTGACCATGGGATGGTCGGAAAGGAAGGAAATGAGTTTGGTCATGGGATGACCGGAAGGATGGAACAAAGGGGTGACCCAATCCTAGAGTTTCCCAAAAACTTTTCAAAAAGGTTTCCAAACTGTTTTACAAAGGTTTTCACCAAAGATATGTAGATGCTATATCTATAAGAGAAACTATTTTAGAAAAGAACCTCTCTTGGAGCCTTCCTACTACCACAACTATATTGCATATCCTCTTGTTGTTTATCTTAAGGTGGGTTGCGAGTACATTCAAAGTACTCACTAGCATTGTCCCTAGCTATTAACTTGGTCAGATTGAAGAAGAAGGCGATGTTGATGGCTATGTGTGCTAGGACGTTCTCCCAGTCAGTTGCATGTAGGTTAAGGCATAGCTCTGGCTCTACGCTTTGATAAAGTTCCGCTAATGATGACTATTGTAGCCATAAGGGCATTTGAGCTATGACTTGAATTTTCTTAATAAATGGATGTTTACTTTCATACTTGTCGGTTATGTGACACGACTGACTGATCATGGGATCGTGGTGTATGCATAATAGGGATTCCCGGAGGATTAATCTAGGGCCCATAGACTTGGTATGAGAGCCATCCTGACCATAGGAGAACCTTAGTTAGCATGGTTGTTAGACAGGAAAACAATTTCGAAAACACCAGCTTTCAAAAACTACTTTCTCAAAAGCTTTTTGAAAAGTTCTATTTCTTATCCTCTCCTAATTTAATGGACTTCAAAAACGGTTTCCTCTATCTCTTATCCAAATTTCAAACCTATGGATTTAAAAAAACTAGGACATAGAATCTGATGAAGACGATGAGGACAAGATGAATAGAAGCAACTACTAGCAGACACAAGGAGGCTACAAGATCGCCCTACAAGAGGAATCCCCTAACCAGAAGAAATCAAGTACTACACTATCGAGAAGCATCTGATGACACGGCAAAGACTTCATTCACAAGATACTGACCCAAACCTTAATAACGTGATCTCTAGGATCAATAGTCCTATGATTAGGATTTCCCTATATCACGGGTATTTAACTCCTTGGTCCCCCTAGTTGGCTATGTTTGCTTGCCTAAGTGCATAATTGTGTTGCTTAATATGTGCTATTGCAGAGAACATTGCGACACCATCGATCTGCTCACTTTGTATGTATGTTCTGGTTTGTTTGACCCTAGTCCAATGTGTTTTGGGAATCAATTACGGCACCTAGGAACTCAGGCACCCCAGTTAGTTGTCACTAACAATACCCATACTAACCTCAGGAGTTAAGAGAGGAAGAGTATCTCAAGATATCGGACTTCGACATCATCAAGTTAGAACAACTCGAAGACTCCTCCTCAATAGGATGACCTACCCCATCAAAATTCAACTCTCAAGACTCGTCACCAACACTGGACTCCGTCAATTCCCTATCGATAAGAGAAAGAGTCCCGTTGAAATTGGAAGGCTACCACCAAAAGCTCCCCACTACTCACGAGTAACCACAGGAATTGCTACCCTAGACAGGAAGTGAAGATCTAACTCCACCAACCTTCGGTATATTACAGCTTCCGAACCCCTCAAGAGACTAATTATTCTAGTTGACCCTAGCCAAACCAACGGGAAGTCCCCACTAGAATGGTACGATAACCCTAAACCCTGAAGACAGGACTGCATGAAGACAACGAGTCTACTTTCCATCGAGAAGAAGCAATGCAAAGGGATCACACTACAAGAAAAGTTTCCTTTCACGACTTGGCCCGACGATCTTTGTAGAGGCGCGTCTTCCATGATGAAATTCTCGGCTCGGCCGTGGCCGATGGAAAACTTTTTTTTGGTTTCATGGCCCTCTACTATGACGGATGCGCTAAAAACATGGAGGAAGCTCGGTTGGCACGTGGCAGAAGCAAAATTTTCGTTTCCTCACGCGATGTTAACTCGCCGAAGTCTTTTGAGGCGTGTGGGTCCCGGACGTCAGTGTCTCTAGCAGACCATACTTTTCAGTTGCGCCTCCCTGATTTGAACTCGATAACGTTGCTCGTTGCATTTGCCATTTAGTCTGGCTGCTAGGTCCCACATGTCAGCCTCTCATTAGAAGGATCGTGTGTATGATGGAATTTTTTTCCTTCGCTCATGCTACCCTGTTCTGAAGTTGATAGCGCTGCTCGATGCATCTACCATTTAATCAACCTCTTGGAACCCACATGTCATCCTCTCATTAGATGAAACGTGTGTATGATGGAATTTTTTCCTTCGCTTTTTACCCTGATCCGAAGTTGATAGCGCTTCTCGATGCATCTACTGTTTAACCAACCTACTGAGACCCACATGTCATCCTCTCATTAGAAGAAACGTGTGTACGATGGATTTTTTTCCTTCGCTCGCGCTACCCTATTCCAAACTTGATTGTGTTGTTCTATGCATCTACCATTTAATCAAGCTGCTGGGCCCCACATGTCATCCTCTCATTAGAAGAAACGTGTGTATGATGGATTTTTTACCCTCGGTCGTGCCTTCGTGTTCCGAACTTGATAGCGTTGCTCGCTGCATCAGCCGTTTATTCAGGTTGGTGGGTCCTTTATGTCATCCTCACATTAGAAGAATCATGGGTATGATGGAATATTTTTCTTCTCTAGCATCATGGGTTTTGAACTAGATAGCATTGCTCGACGAATCTGTCATTTGCTCACGCTGCTGGGTCCCCCATTTCAGCCTCTCATTACAAGAAACGTGTGCATGCTAAACTTTTTTCTCGCTCGCGCCTCCCTGTTTCGAACTGGCAATGTTGCTCGATGTAGCATCTGTATAAGGTCGTACTGTTGGGTCCCACATATCAGCCTCTCTGTAAATGAAACATTGATTGCTCGATGCAACATCTGTATAAGGCCTCTGCTGGGTCCAACATGTCAGTGTCTCTGCAAATGCAACGTGTGTATGATGGACTCCGCTGTTTTGACCTTGGTAATGTTGCTGGGTCCTCGTTTCAGCCTTCTTTGTGTAAGAAACATGTGTATGCTAGAAAAAATGTAAAATAACGATAGAGATTATACTATATATTATATATTTATATTGAAAAAACTAGGAATCTAACTCAAGGCTTCAACAAATGGGAACCGCGTGTGCTTCCACTACGCCAGAACCATCTATGCCACTACTCGAAAAGATTACATTTAGAAATGTTGAAATCACTTAAAATGAAAAGGCAGCGACCCGGATGACTTGCCATAAAAATGTTAAATGCTCTGTACAAATACAACATGGGTAGGACAAGCGTGTCCTATACTTTATCAGAATGGCACGGAAATACTAAATTAAGACGATTTTGGGCGATACAAAAAATAACTTGGGTCCACCCGCTGTACCAACAACCTTCAATGGAAGCTCCTCGAGTACCTCCAAGCTTCCTTTCAAGCCCACACTTCCGCAAAGAAAACTGCCCCATGTGGCAAGCGTACAAAAGACGACCCTCCATTCAATAGCGAATGCTACAAGTGTGGATGAAAAATACACAAGTCGACCACACGTGTAAACAAGAAAGTTTTGTTCATTCATGACAATGGTGATGATAAATACTTGAGTGAGGATGCATTTGATTGTCGAGTCAAAGAAGCAATGACAAGGCAACATGTGGAACATGATCAAGAACTCATCATGTGTGAACATGACGCAAGTCCATCACTTGTCATCAAAATTATCTTGACTACTCAAGCACAAGAGCATGAAGATCAAAATCCAACATCTTTCAAACACGTGTCGGCACCAACAGGAAATCCATTAAAGTTATCATCAATGGAGGGAGTTGTCACAAACTTGCTAGCACCGAGTTGTGTGAGAAGCTCAATCTCACCCTCCATCAACACAAGCACCCCTACCATGTTCAATGGCTAAAACCAATGGCCTGTGAAGATCAAGCACACCGTCTCGGTAACATTCTCAATTGGCCCTTACAAAGACACGGGAGAGTGTGATGTAGTCCCCATGACGGTGTGTCATATGTTGCTTGGACAACCGTGGCAATTCTACAAAGGTGCTCTACATGACAGTCGCTCCAATGTGTACACCTCCAAAAGGCTTAACAAGACGTGTGTTTTGCAACCGATGACTCCTAGCCAAATAACTGCGGACAATTCAAAGGCTTTAGCGAGGGTAAAAACCACAACACCAACTTGTGAGAAGATTGGTGAACGAGAGAACCACCATATAGCGAGTGAGAGCCACAAGCCAAACTCGAGCAGAAAACTAAGAGTGTTCTTCTTGCCACCAAAAGCGAGATGAGAGACGTGAGGAATAACCCATCCATCTTGCACTATGTCCTCATTAGCAAGGGACTAGCACAAGGCACCAATGACTTGACAAATATTCCTCCCTCTTTCATGGCTATTTTGCAGGAATTCAAGGATGGTTTTCCCAAAGAGCTCCCTCATGGACTACCTCCTCTTCGTTGAATCAAGCATCGTATTGACCTCATACCAGGCACACCTCTCCCAACCGCGCCGCCTACTACATGAACCTAGAGGAGAGAAAGGAGATCGAATGAAAAATCAACCAACTTGTCTCCAAAGGTTTGATCCAAGAAAGCACTAGTCCAATATGTTGGGGGTATGCCCCATGGGGTTGCCCGATCTTTCATGAATCCCATGGAAATTGAGGGGAGGAGAGTGGGGTAAGAAGGAGGCGATGAACACTCGAACACACACGCGAAGATCTCGATGAACACATACACACGAAGACACAATACAAACCAATAGCTCACGCCACCAACCACCGGTCTGGCGTAATCCCTAGGATCGACGTCGAGCAAGGATCTCTCTCTCTAACCGGCACGACAAGCGGGAGGCTTGGTGAGATCTTGACATCTTGGCGAAGGGCTCCGATGCCAAGGCCTTGTACAACGAGGGAGGAAAGATGCAAACTCCAATGAGGTGGGGAATAATTAGTGCTCCTTTAGCAAAGGAGAATGAGACTAGAATTAGGAAGATCCACAAGGGTGTCTTCTAATTCCAATTATCCAAGTTTGATTATTACAATGGAGGGTGGGGGCTATTTATAGGATAGCAATTAAAATAGGGGTAGTTTGGGTACAAAAAGTAAAGTCTAGATGAAATAGGGAATATTCTTGGGCATCAAACCTAGGGTTGACTTTCGTCAGGCGATTCCGGTGATAAGTCCGGTGACGCCGAAGTCGCCGCCAAAATTTCTGGTCGCTGCCGGTTCTTCTGGTCTTTGCCTGAATGGCTTACCGAGACGCGCTTCGGTTGGCACTGGTCATATTTGGTTCGTGATGGTAATTCCGGTCGTGGTCCTGCTCCACCGGAGTTGACACCGAGAATTCCGGCGGGGGAACCGGTTTGCTGGTCCTGGCGCCGGTTCGGTTTGGAGCTTCTTTTCATGTTGGCTTGTCTCCTTACCTTGGCGATTCTCCATTGGGTTCATAGATGAGGATGCACAAATTATTGGCATGAAGTATCAAGCCATCCAAGGAAGTATCGTTATCAGACGGGAACAGGAGTGAATTAACCTTAGCATGAAGGAGCTTGGCTCGGGCACGAGTCATTGGTCCAATTGGGGAACTTGGAGGTGTAGATGTAGGGACGTTCATAGGACGGGCTGCATCAGCTCCACCCCCTGGGAAAGAGTCGTCCTCGACTCTTCATTATTATCTTCTTGATAATCTCCATGGAAAGGTGAAAGGTCCTTAACATTGAATGTCGAGATCACGAGATACTTCGAGGTTGGTATGTCAATGATGTAAGCGTTGTTGTTGATTCTCTTGAGGACTTTAGATGGGCCATCTCCTCTTGGCTTGAGCTTGGAGTCGTGATCCTTGTGGAAGCGGTACTTACTTAAGTGTATCCACGCGAAGTCACTATCTTCGAAGATCATCTCTTTCTTGCTCTTGTTTAGCCTTGAAGCTTGTCGAAGCACTTGTTTCTCAATGGTAGGTCTTGTGTCATCATGGAGTTTCTTCATAGCTTGTGTGATAAGGGGTAACCTCAAGGGTGGTCCGATCTTCATGGATCTCGTGGTCAAATCGATGGGAAAGCGAGAGGAAAGGGAGAAGGTAGCGGAAGCGGACACACACCTCACGAAGAACATGATGAACACACGCAAAACTCACATGATACAAGGCCAATTGCTCCTGCTGGCGGCCAACGGTCTGATAGAATCCTCGCAAGGAAAGATCGGTCAACGTGCTCCCTTCGATCCCAATCGAAGTGGGAAGAACACCTTGGAGAGGGTCTTGACAACTATGCTCACGCACTCGCAAACGTAGGCCTTGTACAACGATGGGTGAGCGATGCAAACTCCAACGAGGTTGGTGACGATAGTCGGTCCCCTTGGTAAAGGGGATGAGGCAAAACTAGAGATTCCACAAAGGGGGCTGTCTTTAGTCTATCATCTATGCCTAAGGGATACATGAGGGGGTGGGGGCTCTATTTATAGTCCAACCACTTATATAGGGGTAGTTTGGGAATAAATCTAGGGTTGGAACATAATAAGGGAGATACATGGGTTGTGGCCTAGCTGTGCGCACGCAGGCACTAGCATGACCGGTAGTACGGGCCCTCGGGTCCGATAGTACCGGACACAAGTGGTAGCAGCTTTGGGTGGGGCGGTAGCTCCCAGGATTCAACGGTGGGTGGTCTCCAAGGCTAGTAGTACCGATGTTGCGGACCGGTAGTACCGGTGGAATCAGAGGAGTAGGTCGAGCTCCACGGGTCCAGAGCGGTAGTATCGCCGAGGTGAGCAGTAGTCTCGGGGCGCGACTATTGGGGATATACTTTCCATGTATCCTCACTGTACCTTGCTGACCAGGGTGGCCCACTTGGTGTTAGAGCTATGCTTCACAGGCGTCCCAGTCAGAGAGAAGAGACGGAGTCTAGTCCGTCTACGGGAAGGACCAGAAGACTTACCGACATAGGCATGTTTAGTTACTTGTAGTCCAAGATGTACTTTGTAACCAACTCTGTATCGTAGCCGGATAGGTCTCTCATGTAACCCTAGTCCAGATATCTATATAAGCTATCCTAGGGACCAACCTTTAGGGCAACCACAATAGTCTACAACCTCAACTCGCACATATGAAACCCTTGTAACCCATATTCCGGCTCTGCCGTATTACTTGATTGCTAGTAGGAGTAGGATCCGTCCACCATTGGTGGATTCGAACCTGGATAAACTTGTGTGCTCACCGTCCTGGAACACCGTACGACTCACACCCCTCTCTTCTGCACGCCCTGAGGACCCCCTCATGGCGTACTTGTCCTCAATCCGAGGATAGTTGGCACCCACCGTGGGGCAAGTGAGCTTCAGATCTTCATTCCGAGCAGAATCTGCAAGAATCGGAATCGGCGAGACAATCGCTGTCGATCGCGTCCTCTACACCAGCGACGTCCCTCTCATTCTTCTCAACAAGACCTGGATTCTGGCTAGGGAGGCCGTGACTAGATATACCATCATGTCTTTCGGCGAGATCGACGTTTACCTCAGTTTTGCTAAAACTGCCCCACCCACCCCAGCGCTGATGATAGAGGTAGAAGAAGTTTTGGGGTCCACTTTGTCTACGGAGGCGGTAGAGGTCCGAATCCAGGAAAACCCTAATCCCACTCAGCCCACACCTGAAGCGGAGAAAGTGGAGAAAGCTGAGCCTCAAGCACATCTGCCTATGAAGGTCGGATCTGAAGTGGATCACCCCAACGAGATTGAATCTCAGGACGATCTCCCTAGCGAGGTCAAATCTCAGGAGGAGTAAAGCAACAACAACTCTAGATCTGGCTCTGCTGATGCTGGAGCAGGACAATCCTTCCTGAGGCACACGTTGAGGTGTATGATGCTGCATGACGCCAACATGTAGGAGATCCTCGATGCCATCAAGTGTTACGAGGAAGCCAATGAAGAAATCCGTAACTACCTCAGGACACACGCATCACACTTTGTCTGATACGTTGGATTCGGATCCGGCTCTGATGCTGGAGACGACAACAACTCAGTATTGGAGGCAATCGGAATAAACGTTGACTTACCGGCATCTTCGGATGACTCCATGATGTCGGCAAATTTCTGGAAGTTCTCCGTGGAATATAAAGAGGAGTTCAACTCCAAGGCTTTAGAAGAAGGCGAAGCCATGGATGAAGGATCCGGAGAATACTCTCCCAAAGCACAGAATTACATGGATCTCGGAGAAAATCCCGATGTCCACATGCCCGAAAGTACTGATCAGAGCTTGACTTCAGGAAACGAACCGAAAGTCGTCTTTGCTACCGGTGCTGCCAAGAGGGCAAAGAAGAAGAAGACTCTACTGAAATACCCTCCGGCCGAGGAGGCAATCGCCGAAGAATATGAAGAAGACTCTGATGGATCTTTAATCCTAGACGAGCTAAAAACCGCTCCGGTGGATGGACACGTGGTCACCCTGGTGCCCGTAAAATCCTTGGAGACGCACTCACTACGCCAATCCCCACTACTGTAGACCTTACACCTACGGAGCAGGAAGATTGGGATCAAGCCCTAGAAGCGCATCACCAAGTACTCCTAGATGAAGCTAATAATATCCTCGAGGAGAAAAGGCGCATTGCATCTGCGGGGTAGTTCAAGTCCCTACAGCACTAGAAGACCCGGAACGGCCCTATGCGGGCTAACAAAAACTGGAAGTCCACAAGACCCTCTTTGAAGGAGATGACGCCATCAAAGGAGAACCTCGGCTCGACAGCAAGGGAGATCTGGTGTATGGAAGACTAGTGGAAAACACTGCCGTAGCTCAAGATATCCTGGCGAACAATCCAAACCGTGACCAAATTCGGTCAGGCGTAAAGCTACTTACCAAGGGCCTAGAGTAGCAGAAGGCCCCAAAATCTGGAAGTAGAAAACTGGTCCCTAAATCCTAGTAATGTCGCATGGATCCGGCTTGGCAGGACATAAGGCCCTGATGGGATCCAGAACAACACTACCGTCCCGACCGTCGGGAAGACAATTACTCAACAACAGGATCTTCAGGACAACAACATAAAGCCGCACGTGACTAGAGTAACGTTCCTCCAGCCGTAGAGCGAGACATAGTTGCAGCACTGGTTCCAAGACTGCCTCCCTGACGACAGTCAAACAACCGCATGGAAGATGAAGAAGAGCAACGCCGGGAGGAGTACCGACAAAGGATGCCACCTCCTATACAAGCCGTCTAGCTGAACCTCATTACAATGGCGGTAACGACGGACGAAGGAACAACAGACACCATGCCGAGTCAAGCCGACAGGAGGCTCATCGTAACCAAGACCCTCCCCGGAACCAAAATAATGACACTCCGGACGGAGGCCGACACTTTGTCAGAAATAATCCACATGCACCACCCTTTCCACCAAGCATCCATCATAGCGGCTTTTGAGGGAGCCATGGAGGGCGTCTTGGCAGAGGAGATGGTGGCGGAAGCAGAAGTCCAGCTCCAAGGCACCACAGCCATAGTGAACAACCACGACAGAGTTCTCTGTCACCAAGTGATGCGAGGCACCGGATCAACTCTAACATAGAGGCGCGATGCTATGAGTCGGACAACATCTGTGTGGGACCAAACTTCCCGGAAGGATTTTCCATCTCAAGGCCCATCTAGCCCTACGACGGTGTAGCTCGGCCATACACCTAGCTCCAGGACTTTTTCCAGGCTTGTTGCATCGCCAAAGGAGGAACAGCTTGGTCACAACCCGATACTCCCGCTTATGCTGAGGAAGACAGCTCGGTCATGGCTCAATGAACTTCCGAAAAACACGACCCACAATTGGTATGACATGCAAAGCGCGTTCTTTTGGAACTTCGAAGGCACATACCGGAGGCCCTGTATGGCCGGAGAAACTTGCTGGGATTATCTTAGATGATGTATCGACACCAAGAACTCGTGTGAAGGAGTAAATGATCAAACCACAATTGAAGCTTTCATTGCAGGACTCCAATTGGTCTGCTGCACCATCGCTTGAAGTGCGACAAAGTTACCGATTTGGGGGAGATGATAGAGACCACAAGAAAGTATGCAGATGCCGACGATGATTCAGAGGGACTGCTGAACATGCTAGATGTGCCACAGTCGGCATAACAACCAAAGCAACGGGCCCAGAAGCGCAAGAACATCTCAGAAGAAAATCCCACCATGGAAACATCTGTAGTCAATGCTACTTTCGGGTCTGGAGGACGAGGAGGGTGCGGAGGCGGCCACGGATGGGTCGTGGAACATCCAAAGTCCAGGGTAGAGGAGAACAACAACCTTTCAAAACCTACTCTTGGGACAGCATCGCCAACAATCCGTGTGTGCATCACCCGGACGACAATGAGGGCTTGTCCCACACAAATGCTGAGTGTCGTTTTAATGACGACATTAAGAAAGACGAATCCACTGGCTACAGGGACAAGCGACGCTACGTAAAGGAAAATTCTGACAAAGAAAAAGAGACCAAGGAATATTTCGACATGGAGGAGGCAGAAGCTTGAAATACCAATTCGGATGGAAAGAAGACCTTCCCAATGAAGAAAGACACTTATGTCACTTTTCTTGGGTCTCAACCAGCCAAGGTCAAGAAGGCAGTGATGCATGAGCTTAACGCGACTGTTCCAGCTGTCCCCTAGTTTCTGGACTAGTCGGAATAAATAATCACCTTTGACCGCGACGATCTTCCGCCTAAGTCGCATAGTCAAGGAAAGTATGATCTAGTCATCAATCCACTTATTGATAGCTATGGTTTCTCCAAGACCGTCATGGACTGCGGCAATAGCATCAACATCCTATACGTTAAAACGTTGCGTCGGATGAGGATCTCAGAAACACAGCTGAATCACAATTATGTGGTTTTTGACGCAGTTGTCCCTATAAGACAAGCAAATTCTCTGGGAGAGATCACTTTGGATGTTACTTTTGGAACTCCAAAGGACTATCGGACGGAAGCACTCTCCTTCGAAGTGGTCATGTTCAAGAGCGCATACCACGCTATCTTCGGACGTCCGGCTTACTAATATTTTATGGGTCGTCCGTGTTACATTTACAATATGATGTAAATTCTAGGTCTGAAGGGCGTGATCACCATCAGGGGAGACCCAAAGAAGGCACAAGAATGCAAAGACGGAAATGCTTTCTTTGATGAAGCCGTAATGCACGCCCAAGTGTACTAGGAGATCAAGAAGACCATAGACCCGTCTGAGATGCCCGCAATGAAGAAGGAGGTGACGAAGCCAACTCAGGAGTTCAAGGCATCGGAAGAGATGAAGGCAATGCCCTTGCAGGAAGGAGATCCCTCGAAGGTGACACAGATAGTTGTAGGTTTAGATCGTGCATAGGAAGGCACGCTCGTCGAGTTCCTCAAAGCTAATAAAGATATCTTCGCATGGCACCCTTCTGACATGACCAGAGTACCTAGGGAACTTTCCGAGCACTCTCTAAATGTACACCCAAATGCTAAACCCGTCAAACAATATCTATGATGGTTCGGTGATGAAAAGTGAAAGGCAATAGCTAAAGAACTATCCCGTCTCTAGTTAGCCGGATTCATGGAAGAGGTCATCCACACTGAGTGGTCGGCCAATCCTGTAATGGTCCCTAAAAAGGACTCCACTGATTTAAGGATGTGTGTTGATTATACTACCTTGAACAAGGCTTGTCCCAAAGATACATTCACTCTGCCTAGAATTGATCAAGTAATCGACTCTACGGCAGGCTCAGAACTCCTATGTTTTCTCGACGCATATTCCGGTTATCACCAAATCCGGATGAAGGAATCAGATAAACTAAAAACTTCATTCATAACCCCCTTTGGAACCTTCTGTTTCATTACGATGCCTTTTGGGCTCAAGAACATAGGAGCTACGTACCAGTGCACTATGCATCGTTGCCTCCATGATAAAATCAGACGCAATGCACATGCATATGTGGATGACATAGTGGTAATGTCCAAAAAGAAGGAAACACTAATTTCTAACTTGGAGGAAACATTTGTGAATCTACGCAAATACAACATAATGCTTAACCCAAAGAAGTGTTTATTTGAAATACCAGCTGGAAAATTGTTAAGTTTCATCGTGTCGTCATGGTGGTGGAACGGTGTAACATCCCAAAAATTTCCCTATTTTGGAATGTTAAATTAATAAGTTGATGTAACTGTTTGATCTTGTTGAAATTTCTGAATAAAAAGAAACTTTTGTTGTTAGTTTGAAATTTCACCAAACCACATTAAAAGAATGGGTTATATGACCATCCAATTGGATGGGAAGTTTGTAAAGATCCAAAGATTTTAGTTTGCATTGCATCATGCAAATCTTTAATTAAAGACCTAGTTGGTTTTCCCTGAATAACCATCTAATGACTTGCATAATGGCATAGGGATAAATTTTCTATGACCAAAAACAGTTCTTATGATGCTCATGGTGTGTACTTTGAATTTACAAAAATTTAGAAACATGTTTCAGCTCATTTAGAGTTACAAAGAAAAAGTTATACAAGAAATACTAAAACAGAAAAGAATAAAGAAAAAAAACTAAGCCTAACCTAAACGGGCCAGCCGGAGCCAGCCTGTACCCTACCTACCGCACGCCCCAGTCGCGCGCAGCACACAGCGAGCCCGCAGCCGGCCCAGCAAGCGACACCACGCAGCCCGCAGCCTCTGGCTCTCTCCTAGCCGCTAACACACGGGCCCCATCTCGGTCTCCTCCCTCCTCCCGACGCGATGACCGCGGCGAGCTCGTCTTCAGCATCGAACGAACTCTGGAAGAATCTCGTCGATTCCTATTGTTTTCTTGACCCCTCCTCCACGAAAATGCCCCTTATAATACCAGAATCTTCCTCGTGCATTTTTTCGCCGACATCCAAACCCTAGCCTCTGCCCCCATCGATTTTAGATCTCGCCGGAATCTGGACGCTGACGGCGAGCTCAAACTAGGGTTTTCTGTCGCCCCTTGACCGTCTTCTCTCCTCCACTATATTTCCCTTGGTCTACCGTAACCCCTAATCTCTTTTCCCCTTCGTAGGAACACCGGAGGAGCCGCAATCCCTCGCCGGAGTCGCGGCAAGCCGAGCTTGACCAGCCATCGTTCACCGTCCACAGAGGAAACAGACAACCACGGCGAGGACTCTATCGGGTTTCCCATCTTGCGCCGAGTCCCGTGTACCTCTTCCCCATCGCCATGGACCGCCGGAGCACCGCCCACAGCCACCACCTGAGCCACGTCACCGCCGGTCGCCGCCCATCGTCGGAGTTGAGGATGCAACAGTTCCCGACCGTCGGATCCCCTTTGGACGTGTCAGATTAGATCCATCCCGCAGAGGGGTATCGGCGAATTAGGGAGCGCCGTGTGGCATCAGCACCACCAAGCGCCAGTCAGCGCACCGTCAGCGTACACGTCGTGCCAAATCAGCGCTCGCATCAGCCGCCAGGTCAGCACCGCGTCCCAGTCAGCGTGGAATATTCCTTAGAATATTTCCTTTATTAGTAAAATTAGAATAATTGGCAGAAATTGAAGTAATATTAGAAAATTTATAATAAAAGATCTGTATATCCAAAAGTATCATATAGTATATCAATGGATTCAGAAACTTGTGTAGAATATTAATATGGTATTAGATATAAACTTTGTAGTATATATTTTCTGTAATAATTTAAATAGTTTAATGGAAATTTTAGACTAAATAAATCATAGTAAATTATCTGTAGATCCAAAAATTACAAATAAAGTACCGATGGTTTCATAATTTAATATATGACATTAATATTCTATTATATATAATTTTCGTAGTGTATAATTACTGTAGTAATTTAATTAGTTTTAATGGCTATTTATATTATAAAACTTGTAATAAATTATTTATAGATCAGAAAAATATAAATAATATGTCTATGGATTCACAATTTCACGTATAATGTAGATCTGGTCTTAGATATAATTTATGATGTAGTAAATATTTTAAATGATTTAAACTCTATTAAATAGTAATTAAATCATAGAAAAAGATTTACAACTCCATTTAGGTTGAATCCAATTCCTACTGGTTCGTATTAATGTCCTATATCCAGTAAACTTCATAACCAAATTTAATTCGACAATTAGGACAGAAGTTGCAACAGAACTACTAAAACCTATTTTTTTGGTCATCAAGATTTAATAATAAATACCCTATTGCATTAAATGATCTCCTACATGCATCATATGATCTAATACCATTCAAAGAACTAATATTAAATCTTGTGATCATCATTATTGTGGTTGTTATGTTTGTAATTGTGATGATTGGAATTATTTTGTTCTCGCGTTAGATTGTTCGGAGAGTGTGATTGCTGTAGAAGAATTCAATCGTCACTCATAACACAAACATAAGGCAAGTTACACCACTTGTTCATGTTTATTGTCCCAGTTTTGACTATGCATGTTTTACTCTTCAAATCTTGTAGTATGCATGTGTAGGTTTTTAGTAGTTTTTCTTAGTACTATTTTTGCAAGTGCGGTTTTGTATTATGCCATGAGTAGCTTCATACTTAGGAATTTCCATCCTAATAGGTTTCCCCTGTTTTGTTAAGTATTGCTTGCTATGCTATATTATACTAAGTACCATTGGGGGGTTCAAAAAACTCAAAATTTTCTAAGTATGAGAGCTCTCTCGAGCAAACTTTTCTTCTCAAAACCCCCTTAAAAATAAAACTAAGTTTTCTTCTGGGTGGAATGGTTGTCGGGTCAACAAGTGGAAATTTGGTGAAGGACGGCCACCCAGGAATCAAAGAAGTCTGCCATGTTCCAGAATTTAGGAGCTTCCAGTGCAACCAAAATACATATGGATTCTGTCTTGGCTTAGTACTTAGTGGGAAACCTCACCGGGGTACCAACATTTGGAGGTTCTTGGCACGGTTGGATCCAGCTGGTAGAGGGGCTACTAACGGACGGCTTCGCCATGGTCTTGTCTGTAAAAGGACTTGATCGTAGATTGTGGGGAAAGTGCACGACCTCTCGAGAGTATTGCAATCTGATCGATCAGCCGAGTTCACGGAAAAGAACACTTTGAGCATCTGAAGGATGGAGCCTCTGAAGGATCTTCCTCTCTCTTTCCAAACTTAAAGGTTTTATAAAACCCCAGGGTGTGAGTAATATCGCCAATGGGTTGGATCTTGGAAACTTGGTGAGTAATATCCAAGTGTTAGGTTGTTTGGGCACCTGGTGAGTAATATCCTCGTGTTCCATTCGACCCTATATTACTTAAACAATGTTTACAAAGTAGGGTAAAATTCTCCCACTTTTCTTCTTACTTTGTGAAAATTGGCTTTATGCAAATAAACCACAAAGCCTACTCTAGCCTTGCATGTAGAGTTAGTCTTATTCTTTCCTTGGTGTAATTTGCCAATACATTCAAAGTATTGACCAACTCGTTTGGCTACTCGTTTTATGTGTAGAAATTGGAGATCGTTGAAAGGTGCGCTAGGATCGCGGGTCTTCACTCAACTAGCATGTGGCATTGATGGGACTCCAAGTTGTATTTGTTTCGCTTCTGTTGTAATAATGTAATCTCTAGATTATTCAATTCATGTAATAAAGACTTGTGTTTTACATGATATTTCATCGACTGTGAGTGCTAGCTAATGATCCAGGGACTAGCATGTTAATCACAGGGACTTAGGATCCTTACTCGATCCAAGGTCATAACAAACGGTCAGAGGAAAAGCACGAACACCTGGTGCAGCATCCGACCTACTACTTCAGCGAGGTCTTGACTAAATCTAAGCAGTGGTATCCTCACTATCAAAAGCTAGCCTATGGTGTGTTCTTTGCATCTAGGAAGCTATGACATTATTTTGAGGAGCACCAGATTACTGTGGTGAGCACAACTCCCATGAGAGATGAAATGAACAACAACGATGCTATAGGACACTTCACAAAGTGGGGAATAGAGCTCTCAACTTTTGACATTGAGTATAAACCTTGCACAACAATAAAATCCCAAATCCTCACTAACTTTGTTGCTGATTGGACAGAGACAATGGAGAATATGACCCTTCTAGAGTCGGAATACTGGACCTTGCATTTTGATGGGTCTAAGGTGCTCGGGGGATGGCATGGTGCTCAAATCACCCCAAGGAGATAAGCTTTTCTATGTGTTGCAGATCCACTTCACGATAACAAACAACATTGCCAAATACAAAGCACTGCTACATGGAATCTGGATTGCTAAAGACATCGGCATCCGACGACTTATGTGTTTTCTAACCCAGCCGACTGACTAACCGGCTGAGGGAGGCCAGGCACCCAGTGAACTTCTTCATATCGCACAGATACTGTGATGGCTTCATGCGCTCAATTGCACCGATCTTCTCCGGGTTGTCCTCGATTCCTCGTCCTGAGACAAGAAAACCAAGCAGCTAGCCAGCTGGAATGCCGAACACGCACTTCTCTGGGTTCATCTTCATCTCAAACCAGTGGAGGTTGGCGAATGTTTCCTTCAGGTCCTCAAGGAGTGTTCGCCGTTCCTTCGTCTTGACCACCACATCGTCGATGTAGGCATGTACGTTTCTGCCGATCTGTGATTGCAGGCACTTCCACAACCGGCGCTGGTATATTGCCCCTGCTTTTTTAGTTTGAATGGCATGGTGGTATAATAGTAAGCCCCATATGGGGTGATGAATGCTGTCTTTATTTGATTAGCAGGGTTTAGCCGGATCTGGTGGTAGCCGGAATACGCATCCAGAAACGACAATAGTTCACAACCAGCTGTGGAGTCGATCACTTGATTTATCCTTGGCTGGGTGAACGGATCTTTGGGGCATTCCTTGTTGAGGCTAGTGTTGCCAACACACATGCGCCAAGTCTTGTTCTTTTTTAGCACCAGCACTAGGTTCGCTAGCCATTCTGGGAGTAAAATCTCCATGTTGAATTTGGCTGCAAGTAGCGGGTGATTTCCTCACCAATTGTTCTTCTCTTATCCACAGTGAAGTAGCATAGAGATTGCTTGACCTCCTTTGCATTCGGCCTGACATGTAAACAGTGCTCGGCAAGCTCCCTTGGAACACCAGGCATGTCCTTGGGGGACCATGCAAAGATATCCCGATTCTCATGCAAGAAGTCGACAAGCGTGCTTTCCTATTTGATATCAAGGCCGCCCCCGACTAGGACGAACTTGTCCAGCTCGGCCTCATTGAGCAAAACCTGCTTGGTGCCCTTGG
This sequence comes from Avena sativa, assembly GCA_916181665.1. Taxonomy (NCBI): domain Eukaryota; kingdom Viridiplantae; phylum Streptophyta; class Magnoliopsida; order Poales; family Poaceae; genus Avena; species Avena sativa. The sequence goes on from OV702286.1 coordinate 225,233,011, forward strand.
ATGGTTTGAACTGTGCCTCTCCGGCTGGCTTTGGTCACCAGCCAGCATTTCCAATTGCAAGGCTGCCATGTTCTACATGATAATGCGCTTCTCCTCCATGATGATCATGGCTCTTGCTAACTTGGAGCCGTCTGTGGCACATTCTACCGACCGCTTATGATGAGGACATCCCTACAGTTACACCTACCCCAATTGCTAATGAAGATGTTCCAATTGCAAAGAAGGATCAATCCAATGAGATAAGGATTGGACCAATCACAAGAGCTCGTGCTAAGCTACTAGAACAATAGGTGAACTTGTTTCTTAATGAACCTGGTGTTTTAATTAATGAGAATTTTATACTACCTAAGTCTTTGAATTATTGCATGATCAGGTACTTAGGAGAAGAAGGCATAGCAAGGAGCAAGGAGATGAAGGAACATGGCGTGTTGATCAATGAAGAATGCGCGAGGGAGGAGAGGGAGGAAGCGCAAGGAGCTGTCCAAGCCAAAGATCAACAAGAGATGGACGTTCTCTGCCGCGGCAGAGAAAAGCCCCAATTCTTTGCGACGGTAGGCTGCCGTGGTAGGAAAACGAAGTCCAGCTCTGCCACGGCAGGCTGCCGCGGCAGAGAAACCGACTAGAAGCCTGCCACGGCAGAGTCAGTTTGGCCGACCCACATTGTGTCCGGTTTGTATCTAGGTTGGGTGGAACCAACTCGGGTTCCCCCTTAGTACACCACCCCTGAACTCATAAATAGATGGGGGCACCGTAGTTAGGTTTTTAGACCACGTTAAAATATTTTGGAGTTGTTTCTTTCATAGAAACTCTGGAATTACCCTATGTTCGAATTTACCAACTATAATTGAGTGCGATCTGTTGTTCCATTGGGAATTAGTAGATTGCATACTACCATTCGTGGTCACGGCTGTATGCGCAAGAGACTGGTGTTGTGAATATCCTACAAGGTTCGAGAGCTGTTGCATTGGAACCAGGGATCGAGCGGGAGAGTTCATAGCTACATGCTAGTTATCTATCATCCACCATCACCATCGACAAATGCTTGCTGAGAAGATCGGGCCACCCCATGTCATCTTGGTATAAGATTTCTTCGTTGCCTCGGTAAGCAATCCGCAATCCATCCATAGATTAGAGTGTTTTCATCCTATATAGAAAATATCCCCACAAAAAGATTCCCCATATCCTAGATTTCATCATAGACGAGAAATAGTTGTTGGTCGTGTCTTCCTTTAGTCTAGATCTAGTTTTATTTTTCGTTGTTTTCTTCTTGTTCTAGTCGAATCCATCACCTTGTTCTTCCGCCGCCTCCAGCAGATCCGATATACCGAAGAGTCCCTATGGTTTACTCCTGGCCGAGTCGGTTTGCAATAATTAAAAAAAAGTTCCTTACCGATTCTGCTGCGGCCGGAAACAGCTGTTTTCTCTGCCGTGAAACCGAGTCTGAAAGAGACTCTGCCACGGCACACCTTTTCTGCCACGCGCGCACCTGGCTGTCGCTGCTCTGCCACGGCACAGATTCTGTGCCGCACGCTGCCGCTGCTCTGCCGCGGCACGATTTCTGCGATTTTTGCTGTCGCCGCTCTGCCACTGTAGGATTTCTTCCTAGTTTTCTGCCACGGTAGGATTTTTCTGCCACGACAGGATTTTGAGCTGTTTTTCTGCCACGCCACCATAATTACAAAGTGATGTAGACCAACACATGGAAACTACCATTGGTCCACATCATGCTACGCCAACCATGCCAATCAAGGTGAACTCCTTCCATCTCTTGCCTTTCTTCGGTTATCATGTGAATGGCATCCTACTTGACATGAATTTCCATTGTATGACTAGGCCCATAACATGACGCCAAGAGGAGGAAACAAGGATGCACAAGGAGCCAAGACCCACAAGCATGAAGCCTATAAGAGAAGACGCAAGAAGCTGCTGGAAGCAGACCGGAGTCTCCGGTCTGCCACACCGGAGTCTCCGGACCGCGAACCCCGGAGTCTCCGACCGACCTCCAGACCAGCCCCTAGACCAGCACGCGGGACAGTCTGTGACCCACTCCGGAGACGGCACGGAGATGGACCGGAGTCTCCGGCCTGCAGACCGGAATCTCCGGCCTGATCAACACAGGCATGTGAGCCTTAAGATGGGCCTGGCCCATGTAACGCCCAAAACTCCCTGTGTATGCCTAAACTACCCCTAGCTCGTCGTTCGCCTATATATATGCCCCCACCCCCTCCTTAGAACCCTAGAATGGAATGGATGATGAATTGAGGCATGTGCCTAACCCTGCATGGGATCCCCCTCTCTATAGTTTATCTATGAGTTGTACAAGGCCTTCTTAATTAAAGTCGCCAAGGCGCTCTTCTAGTTCATGGTCTCTCCCACATACGGATTCTAGTAGTGCTAGGTTTCTCCCCCTTGGGATTCTACTTGGTTGATACTCTCTCCCTATGTGTGATTCTATCACGAGCTAGCCAATCTCTCTCATGGGATTGTACCTTTGGTCTCTCCCTTGAGATTCTATTGGGTTGGTGGTTCGGGACAACGAGAGCAAACCAGAATTGTATCGCGTGTGGTGTGTGTTTGTATCAATTTTCCCTTGCGTGTTCATCGTGTTCTTTGCTCCCTCCCCCAATTCCCCCTCGAATCTATGAAGATAGGGCCACTCCAAGTGTAAATCCACAAGGAGACCCATAACAACTGGTATCAAGAGCTTTTGGTTGCCATGGATTCGAGTTTGTGTTGAGTTTCTAGCCACCAATTTCTTTTTTCTTGCCTAAATTCGAAAATTTCCACCAAAAATAGGCATATTCGTGATTTGGATCGATCTGGATTTTGAGAGCGTTTTGGTAGGTTTTGATCCATAGATCCGCTGCTATACTCGTTGATCTACCTTCCTTTGTGTTCCCATAGCCTAATTCCTTGATTTCCCCATCAATTTTGAGGTTTTGGATCAAGTTTTCCGCCCAAAATCGTGCCACAGATGAGTTCTGGACGTTCTGGAAGGCCCAGACCGGAGTCTCCGGCCCAGGACCGGAGTTTCCAGTGTAGGTGAACTCAGACCGGAGTCTCCGGACTCCCAGACCGGAGTTTTCGCCCCTCCTGCAAACAGAAAAACTGTTTTACCATTTTGCGCATAACTTTTGCATTCGAAATCGGATTTTGGTGTTCTTTAGCTCGTTTGGAAGAGGAGAAGGAGCTCTACACCATCAACCATGTAGTTCATGCTATCTACTCCAACCAAGTCCGTGAGCAAGGATGGCTCCAGCAAATAAAGGGTGAAGATCGACGACGAAAGGTATATCAATTCCACGACCTCACCCCACTTGCTTTACTTTGTGAGCCACACTATCTTTTCGATACAACAAATACCTATTGAGACTAGTTCCTCCAATGATTGCTTGGGCTTTGCACATTTGACCTTGTAGAATTCCGAGCAAAAGTTGTAAGCGCTATCTCATTGAGTTATCTTGTATAGTTGTTGGCACAAGAAAAAGCAAGTGAAAAAGAAAAAGAAAAGCTTCTAAGCAAAATAAAAAAAAGAGAAAATACAAAAAGAAAAAGTAAGATACAAGTGCCATAGGGAATAGGAAGCGCAAGCTCGATGAACATATTGTAGATGGTACTTATTGTGCAAATCTTGTAGCCCTCCAATTTTGTGCAATCGAACTAGCATCTCTCCTTGTACTTGTGTGGCATGAGCTTTTAGTCTTTGCTATGCCTTCATTTGGTTCTTAGCTCACTTTTTCCGTCACACAAGTCCCGTTCATCCCACCGTGTGTGTTTCCTTGATCTTAATTGCTATCTTGTGGATCGACTTGTTTGCTTTGGATCATCCTGGTTCTCTACTTGCCTTTACATATCTTGATTTTCGGTTGTTCCAAGTTGCATGCCACTTGACCTACCTAAGCTCCTCATAAGCTGTGTGTGTTTGGTGTTTCTTGTGTTTTTGGATACGATGCCACTTCTCCTTTGCATTTTGGTAGCTCTCGGTCCTTACCATTGATCCAATACTATCTACAAGGTGAGCTAAGGCGTAGCATCTTTCAACCCAATTTCCACTATATCACACTTGGTCTTGTGAGCACAATGTCTAGGGACTCCGAAACCGATGAGGAAGGATCCATGATGAGCCACTGCAACGATGACTATGCAAACATAGATGACATGATGGAGCACTACACCGACATTGGCTCCGCATGCTTGGAGGACTTGGAGTAGTACACCGACAATGACTCCCCAAGCATGGAGTACATGGACCACAATGAGGACTTCGACTTCTCATTCATGTAGGACATAGAACACTTCATCGACTATGATGGCAACATCCTCATGAGCTTTGATGACTTCTTCCACAACTTGGAGACCCAGAACTTCTACACCATGCAAGCGGAGGCACGTCTCCAAGAGGACAACAACGACAAGCTCTTCAAGTCGAACCCACCAAGAGGAACTCTATACCCCGAGGGTTGTCCATCAAGATATCCATCAAGCTCAAGAAGACGTGACAACTCCACAAGCACGTCGCCACCAACAAAAACTCAAGAGCATCCATGCTATGTGCTATATAAGCTCAAGACGGCGTACAAGTCCTCTCCGCCATGAGAATAAGGAAGCAACCTACCATCCGCACCATCAAGCTACATCGACAAAACAAGTTCGACATGAGGTGCCCAACTACAAGAACATCATTAAGACCACTTCTCCTTCGACGAAGACCACTACTCAAGCTTCAAGACCCTCAAGAGAGAAGACATCATATGATGTTGGTGCTACCTCACGGACAAAGAAGGCGACCAAGAAAACGCGTCGTCACCAACACCATGAAGCTTCCAACACCAAGAACTTCATCAACAAACCTTCATCAAGGAAGCCCCCTACACAAGCTACAAGATCATCGACAAATGAGAAGGACACTTTGGATCTCTACTTCGCCAAGTTGGATGAATTCTTCAAGATGACCTCTCATGAATTTGACGCCTTCAAGACATGGTGCAAAACCTTGGATGATGACAAGCGTTGATGTACAACCATGGAGGTGAGATATGACACCTCGGATGGCGATGAGAGTGATGATGCCCAACTTAAGGCATTCATCTTTGGAGGCGATATGGTTGAGGATGGTGAGCATGGGATTTTCCCTTCACCAACGGAGGCACTTGGAGTTGAGGAAACCGAGCCTATTTCCATATGCTGAAGTGATGATGTTGTACCAATCCCATGTGAGCTTGAGAGCCACTTAGCCCACTTGAGTGATAGAAAAAGTGAGTTGAGTGACTCCACCATATGTGAGATTGTGTGCTTCCACTTTGAGGACATGAGTGATACACCTAGTGAGTTGAGAGTGGTAGTTGATAGGTCAAGTGAGGCCATTTCAATTTCTAACAACTTACCCTCTACCTCTAGTGTGTTTCTTCATGATGTGCTAGGTACCTTGGAACATGAGCCGCCAAGCTTGGAGAGGATGGTGCCCCCTATCGAGAACATGTACATGGTGGATGAAGATGATGCCATCCCCATATATGATGAAGAAGTTTCCCACATGGAGGCCGCTACTACCACAACACCCACTTCACATGAGAGGTATGACCAAGGTAACAATATGGGTGTTGATGATGCCATGCTCCCACTAGTGGACATGATGAATTGTGAGGATATGCATGCTATGGACACTACTTCTGACATTTCATATGCTTCATTCATGTTCCCATGTGATACTTTGCCTTTGCATAATGTTGATCATGTGGAATTATTTGAGTGCGATGATATTGCCATAGATATGCCATGCTACAAATCCTTCTTCTATCCTACAATTGTTGCGACAAACTTGATGAACATTTTCTCTTTCCCTATGTTTGTCGGCAACCATACTCGTACCTTGGAAATGCTTGATCATGCATGTTCTTCATTTTCTCCCATTGTTGATTGCAATAATGATCATATGTTTCATATTGAGATCGCCCCCATAACTTTCTAAAATTTTGGAGATTTTGATACTTGCCATGTTAAGCATGTTCCCTCCTTTTGCTTGCATAATCACCATTCTTTCTATCATATCTTGCTTGACGCTAATGGTGATGTGCACAAGAGAAGATACATCATGATGGATGATGTATTCATCTACCACGCACATACGTTGTTTCTTTTCTCTATGATGTGTGTAGGTACCCACATTCCAATGTCAACCTCGATTGAGCACGAGTTGACAAAACGAGCTCTAGAGAGCATCCATCAAGATATAAATGGTACATCTCCTTCCTTACAAGAAGCTGACAAGATATCGTCGAGGTCGACTCTTTTTCAAGAGGGGGGAGATGATGTAGCCCAACACATGGAAACTACCATTGGTCCACATCATGCTATGCCAACCATGCCAATCAAGGTGAACTCCTTCCATCTGTTGCCTTTCTTCGGTTATCATGTGAATGGGATCCTACTTGACATGAATTCCCATTGTATGACTAGGCCCATAACCATGACGCCAAGAGGAGGAAACAAGGATGCACAAGGAGCCAAGACCCACAAGCATGAAGCCTAGAAGAGAAGATGCAAGAAGATGCTGGAAGCAGACCGGAGTCTCCGGTCTGCCACACCGGAGTCTCCGGACCGCGAACCCCGGAGTCTCTGACCGACCTCCGGACCAGCCCCTAGACCAGCACGCGGGACAGTCTGTGACCCACTCCAGAGACGGACCGGAGATGGACCGGAGTCTCCGGCCTGCAGACCGGAATCTCCGGCCTGATCAACACAGGCATGTGAGCCTTAAGATGGGCCTGGCCCATGTAACGCCCAAAACTCTCTGTGTATGCCTAAACTACCCCTAGCTCGCGGCTGGCCTATATATATGCCCCCACCCCCTCCTTAGAACCCTAGAATGGAATGGATGATGAACTGAGGCATGTGCCTAACCCTGGATGGGATCCCCCTCTCTATAGTTTATCTATAAGTTGTACAAGGCCTTCTTAATTGAAGTCGTCAAGGCGCTCTTCTAGTTCATGGTCTCTCCCACATACGGATTCTAGTAGTGCTAGGTCTCTCCCCCTTGGGATTCTACATGGTTGCTACTCTCTCCCTATGTGTGATTCTATCATGAGCTAGCCAATCTCTCTCCTGGGATTCTACCTTTGGTCTCTCCCTTGAGATTCTATTGGGTTGGTGGTTCGGGCCAACGAGAGCAAACCGGAATTGTATCGGGTGTGGTGTGCGTTTGTATCGATTTCCCCTTGCGTGTTCATCGTGTTCTTCACTCCCTCCCCCAATTCCCCCCTCGAATCTATGAAGATCGGGCCACTCCAAGGGTAAATCCACAAGGATACTCATAACACAAAGTGTGACAAAATTTGCACTTCTCCTTAACCTTAGCCACAGCCAATCTACTACATAGGTGTAGGAACTTGCCCATTAAGACTAGTTTCCGCTCCTACAGGCTGCTCTTAGGATTTTGGTGATGTACTTTGTAATTGGCCGTGTGTTATATATATTAAAAAAAGAGAAAAAGCAAGATAGCAATAGAAAAAAAACAAAAAAAAGCAAAAGGAGCTATATAAAAAGAAAAAGGAAGAGAATTTGGGCAAGAGGCCTAGTGATATCTTTGTACATCGATAGATTGAGCAATCCTATGCCTGTTTACTTTGAGCTTTGCTAGTGTCTCTCGAGAGTAGTGCAACACCCTTCATAGTTGCATTGCCATGTTTTTCTCCACGTGTGTGTTTTCTTGGGTATTTGTACGATCAGCACTAGGACTTGTTTGCGGTGTAGATAGGATACCATACCTATAGCTCCACCATAAATAACCTGTGTGCCCTGCTATTGTTCTCTATACCTTTGATATTCACTTCATCACATCAGTGCAACAGTTGTTGATTTTTTTTGGTAGAGCATCTCTATTCACTTTGGAACGGTAAGATCTCCTTTCTTATTAGTTGTGAGTGAGTTGTGAGAGTTTCCACCATACAAATTTTGATTTTTGCACTAACCTACTAATCATGTCTTCTAGTGATGGTGATGTTGTGTCGTAGAAAAAGAAGGATGAGGAGCTTGTTAATTGGCACAAATATGAGGATTTGAAGTCCCACTTGACACGTGTGTTTACTCACACGACATATGGCATTGACAAGAATCTCCAGGACATGAATATGCGATTGGATCAGAATGTTGGAGCAGTCGATACTATCCAAACACAAGTGGCTGCACTCAATGTCAATGTCACCACTTTGCAGCGTTCCATTGAGGACTTGACAGCTGCCCTACATAGAAGGAAGGAACCTCAACATGATGATGCCTTTGATGACTTTGATGAGGGTAGCATGGTTGATGCTGCTCCACATGTTGGCAGGGGACGTGATATTCCCCTGTTCATGCACCTGCTCATGGACTTGGGCTTGCCCCTCTTGGGCGTGGTCAACGTGTTCCCAACCAAGCTGCTGATGATGGTTTGGGCAAGCCAAAATTCTCGATTCCCAAGTTTGATGGTTCCATTGATCCTAGATATTACCTCACATGGGAGCTGAAGATTGAGAAGCTCTGGCGCTTATTTGACTATCCAGAAGACAAGAAGGTCAAGCTTGCAACATCTGAATTTGATGGTTATGCGTTGTGTTGGTGGGATGCTCTTGTGCAGCATAGAAGGGAGGACAATGAAATTCTTGTGATGGATTGGCGCGAGATGAAGCAAATCATGAAGGCTCGTTTCGTATCAACCAACTACTTGCGATCAGTTTTTGATAAATTGACGCAATTGAAGCAAGGCACCATGATAGTTGATGAGTACTACATGGAGATGGAGATGGAGATGCTTATGCAGCGTGCTAAAATTCGTGAGTCCATTGAGATGACCATGCAGCGATTCCTCAACAATCTGAAGTTACCGATCAAGAGCATAGTTCGTCATCACAAGTATGAGACCATGAATGAATTATTGCACCATGCTAGAGAGGCCGAATCCCAGTTGGCAAAAGAGGCAAAGTCACGTGCTTGCTTTTCGTCCTCCAGCAGATTTTTGGCCAGGTCTACTCCTCCTACAGTCACGCCACCAGTTGTTGCTCCTTGTACACCATCGGCCAAACCAGCAAGTACACCTTCGTTTGGTTCTAATGCTTGGAACCCTGCTGCTCCTGCTGCTACCTCGGGTTCCAACATGTCTACTTCATGTACTCACGATGTGGTGTGCTATACTTGTGGAGGTAGAGGGCACTACAAGAAAAATTGTCCAAATAGCAAGGTTATGTTTGTTAACGAACAAGGCAAAGTAGAGAGTGGAGATGAAGATTCTTATGATGATGTTGATGATGGCGAGGATGGTGCTGATGCGTATCCTAAGCGTGCACCAACTATTGTCGTATCTTCATGTATACTTAGTGTGCAACCGGTTGAGGAATCTCAATATTGCAACTTGTTCCAAACAAAAGCTCTAGTTGGACCTACCAAGGCTTGCAAGGTAATTATTGATGGAGGTAGCTGCAGAAATCTTGCAAGTAAGGAACTATGTGCCAAGCTCAATTTGACATATTTACCTCATCCGAAGCCATACTACATACAATGGTTGAGCAACAATGGTGAGATGAAGGAAAATCATATGGTACATGTGAATTTTCAAATAGGGCCATACAGTGATTCTATTGATTTTGATGTGGTTCCTATGACTGTTTGTCACCTACTATTAGGCCAGCCTTGGCTTTATGATCGCCATGTGCAACACAATGGCCGAGCCAATACATATCACGTGGAATTCAAAGGGAAGAAGATTACTATGCAGCCAATGACACCACAAGATTTCGTGAGGATTCTACAGCCATGCCACTTGTGCTCATGTATAAGGGCGAGGTATTGGTTTCTAACGACATGACCCCTGTTTCTCTTGGTGTCTTGTATGTTTTGCAGGACTTTGGGGATGTGTTTCTAGAAGATGTACCCGCAGGTTTACGTCCATTGCGTGGTATAGAACATCAAGTGGACCTGATTCCTAGCGCTACACTTCCCAACCGTGCACCCTACAGGACTAATCCCGAAGAAACTAAGGAAATTCAGAAGCAAGTACAAGCATTGCTGGATAAAGGGTACATTCGTGTTTCTATTAGCCCTTGTGTTGTTCCTGTTATTTTGGTTCCTAAGAAAGATGGTACATGTAGCATGTGTGTAGATTGTATAGCGATTAATAACATCACTATTCGATATCGTCATCCTATTCCACGCTTAGAGGATATGCTAGATGAATTGAGTGGTGTTGTTGTTTTCTCTAAGATAGACTTGCATAGTGATTATCATCAAATTAGGATGAAAGAAGGGGATGAATGGAAAACTGCTTTCAAAATGAAATTTGGCTTGTATGAGTGGTTAGTCATACCGTTTGGTCTTACTAATGCACCTAGTACTTTCATGCGTTTGATGAATCATGTTTTGAGAGAGTTTATTGGTCATCTTGTGGTTGTCTACTTTGATGATATACTTATATACAGCCACACCAAAACTGAACATTTCACTCATATTCGACAAGTTTTGCAAGTGTTGCGTGATAATAAATTGTATGCTAATCTTGAGAAATGCATATTTGCAAAAGATAAGGTCATATTCCTTGGATTTGTTGTATCTAAGCATGGGGTAGAGGTAGGTCAATCTAAAATTGAATCAATTTAGAATTGGCCTACTCCCATGAATGTAAGTCAAGTGCGTAGTTTCCACGGCTTAGTTGGTTTCTATAGGCGCTTTGTGAAAGATTTTAGCACCAATGTTGCACCTTTGAATGATTTGACAAAGAAAGGTGTTCCTTTTGTATGGGGCACGGCCCAAGACATTGCATTTGATACATTGAAACGTTTTCTTACTTTTGCACCATTACTTGCATTACCTGATTTTTCGAAGCAATTTGAAGTTGAATGTGATGCTAGTGGTATAGGCATAGGTGGCGTTTTGATGCAAGAGGGTCGGCCTATAGCTTATTTTTCTAAGAAATTGACTGGTGCTCGTTTGAATTATTCTATCTATGATAAAGAATTATATGCACTTGTTAGAGTACTTGAGGTTTGGCAACATTATTTGTGGCCAAAGGAATTCATCATACATTCTGATCATGAAGCATTGAAATACTTGAAAGCTCAATCAAACTTGCATAGAATATTAGCTAAATGGGTTGAGTTCATTGAGTCTTTTCCTTACATCATTAATTATAAGAAGGGAAAAGAGATTGTTGTTGCTGATGCTCTATCTAGGAAGAATATGCTATTAACCAATCTTGATGTTAAAATTCCTGGATTAGAAGCTATTTGTGCACTTTATGCAACTGACCATGATTTTGCTGAACCATATCGTTTGTGTGCTCTTAGAAACGCATGGGATAAGTATCATATACATGATGGCTATTTATTTCGAGCTAACAAACTATGTATTCTAGAATCATCGTTGCGTTTGTTCTTAGTCCAGGAATCACATGTTGGTGGTTTGATGGGTTACTTTGGGCGTGAGAAGACGTTGCTCATGCTCGCTGATCACTTTTACTGGCCCAAGATGAGGCGTGATTTGTACAGATTTGTGAGCCGATGCATTACTTGCCACAAGTCGAAATCCAAGCTGAAGCCTCACAGTTTGTATACACCTCTCTCTGCACCTACTACTCCATGGGAAGACATTAGTATGGATTTTGTTCTAGGTCTACCTAAAACTCAGAGAGGTCATGATTCTATATTTGTGGTAGTGGATAGGTTCTCTAAGATGGCTCATTTTATTGCCTGCCACAAAAGCGACGATGCATCGCATGTTGTTAACCTGTTTTTTAGGGACATCGTGAGATTACATGGAGTACCAAAGACGATTGTTTCTGACCGTGATGTGAAGTTCATGAGCTACTTTTGGAAGACCTTATGGGGGAAGCTAGGAACGAAGCTGTTGTTCAGTGCTACATGTCATCCCCAAACAGATGGTCAAACGGAAGTGGTGAATCGAACATTGTCACAGATGCTAAGGACCATGATTAAAAAGAATCTGCAGGAGTGGGAAGAGTGTTTGCCACATGTTGAGTTTGCTTACAACAGGGCGGTGCATTCAACTACTCAGCTTTGTCCTTTTGAGGTGGTGTATGGCTTTAGGCCATTGACGCCACTTGATATGTTGCCTCTACCGCTGCATGAGAGAGTTGATATGGAGGCATCAAAACATGCTGATTACGTGAAGAAAATACATGAGAAGACTAGAGAGGCTATTGAGAAGAAAGGCAAGAACATTGCTGCTGTAAGGAATCAAGCAAGGAAAGAAGTGTTGTTCGAGCCTAGAGATAGGTTTGGGTGCATCTGCGCAAGGATAGATTTCCACTACTTCACAAGTCCAAATTGAAGCAACGTGGTGCTGGTCCTTACAAAGTGCTAGCCAAAATTAATGATAATGCCTACTCAGTTGATATACCTATTGAGGAGTTTGGTGGTGCTAGCAACAGCTTCAACGTTGTTGATTTGTCACCATATGCTGGAGAAGACCTTGGAGCATCGAGGTCGGCGCCTTTTGAAGAGGGGGAGATGATGAGGACATCCCTACAGTTACACCTACCCTAATTGCTAATGAAGATGTTCCAATTGCAAAGAAATCCAATGAGATAAGGATTGTACCAATCACAAGAGCTCATACTAAGCTACTAGAACAACAGGTGAACTCTTTTCTTCATGAACCTGGTGTTTTAATTAATGAGAATTTTATACTACCTAAGTCTTTGAATTATTGCATGATCAGGTACTTAGGAGAAGAAGGCATAGCAAGGAGCGAGGAGCTAAAGGAACATGGCATGTTGATCAATGAAGAATCCGCGAGGGAGGAGAGGGAGGAAGCGCAAGGAGCTGTCCAAGACAAAGATCAACAAGAGATGGACGTTCTCTGTCGCGGCAGAGAAAAGCCGCAATTCTCTGCTACGGCAGCTGCCACGACAGGAAAATGGAGTCCAGCTCTGCCACGGCAGGCTGCCATGATAGAGAAACCGACTAGAACTCTGGCACTGCAGAGTCAGTTTGGCCGAGCCACTTTGTGGCCGGTTTCTATCTAGGTTGGGTGGAACCAACTCGGGTTCCCCCTTAGTACGCCACCCCTGAACTCATAAATAGATGGGGGCGCCATAGTTAGGTTTTTATACCACGTTAAAATATTTTGGAGTTGTTTCTTTCATAGAACCTCTGGAATTACCCTGTGTTCAAATTTACCAACTATAATTGAGTGTGATCTGTTGTTCCATTGGGAATTAGTAGATTTCATACTACCGTTCATGGTCACGGCTGCGTGCGCAAGAGTGTGGTGTTGTGAATATCCTACAAGGTTCGAGAGTTGTTGCATTGGCATCAGGGATCGAGCGGGTGAGTTCATAGCTACATGCTAGTTATCTATCATCCACCATCACGATTGACAAGTGCTTGCTGAGAAGATCGGGCCACCCCATATCAGCGTATATTCAGTGGCGATGCTGATGACTCCCTTGGGCCCAGGGAGCCTCACCTTGAGGCACGCGTAGTGCAACACCACCATGTACTTGGTGAGCGTTGGGTGTCCAAGAATAGCGTGGTATGTGTTGGAAAGGTTGACCACCTCAAACCATATGGGATCACGGTGGAAGTTGCCCTCCATGCCTAAGATGATGTCCAGCCGGATCCTGCTGATGGGTGAATGCGATGGACTTGAAACGGCTATGTGGAAGGAGGTGCTAGATCTCTCTAGCTGGGACTCACTAATGCTGAGCTGGTCCAACAAGCTGTGGTACAGGAGGTTGATGCCAGGACCATCGGGTAGGTGTCCCGGGTGAGGCTGGACAGCCGGCTAGTCCATCCTTCTACACGTGAGCTCTTGCTCAGGCCAGTTTAGGTACTGAGGAATAGGGGGAACAATTGCGTGCACCTCCACCTCGCGGCGCCTCTTGCTATGCTTAGTCTCTGACTCGATGGTGAAAATGTGGTAGTTGCCCACCCAGCGAGGGTAATCACCATCGTCCTTGTCCTGGCGGTTCTGGCGTTCAGGGTTATCCTGTTGGCCACCGGCTGGCAGAGGCGGCAGTAGTGGTGGTAATCCAGAAACCTCGTCCATCCTTTTGGTCCTCGTGCACTGGCGACTTGTGTGCGTAGCCAGTTTATTGCCGCCACTATGGAACTTGCATAGGCCGTCAACCATGGATTCAATGGTGTACTTGGGTCGTGGTAGCCAGTCATCAGGCTTCTTTTTCCATGGAGGTTGTCGTGGCCGTGCCACCTAGAGTTTTTATGATGCCCATCCGGCTGGTTCCGATCTGTGGAGTTATCCATGATGATATCCCCTTGGTCATCCACCACGATGACCTTCTTCGTCGTCGTGTCGGCAGTGGTGTACTTGTGTGCAATGGCCATGGCCTGGGCCATGGTTTCGGGCTCCACCCGGCTGAGGTTATGCTTGAACATTATGCCGTCCCTACAGCCGTTGATGAAGAAGTCAACCGCCTGGTGCTCGCGCACCCCCTCACAGGAGTTATGCATGCTTGTCCATCGGGTGAGGTAGGAGCGGTCTGACTCGTCCTTGCCCTAAACACAGAGGGCTAGCTCGCAGGGCCACCCAGGCCGCTTGTAGGTGCTGGTGATGTTGCGAATGAATGCTTCCTCGAAGTCGACCCAGGCATTGATGTTGTTGTCGGGGATACTGTTCAGCCAGGTTCTGGCTGAGTCGAGGAGCATGAGGGGGACTTAATTCACCGCCACTCGCCAGGTGTCGGTAGCTATGCCTACCGCAGTTACATTGTCCACCAGCCGGTCTTCTGGCTTGACCGAGCCATTGTACTTTTGTGTGTCCCTTGTGAGCGAAAATCCCTTTGGAAATGGTTCATTCCGATGTGTGGTCCGAAGCATCTTGGTCCAACTGGACTTTCCTCCTCCAGCATACACGATTGTATCCGGAGGTCAATGTGTGCACGCGTGTCGCGTGTTTCTGGCTCGCGTGGGCCGAGTTGCCCCGTCAGGAGAGAGTTGGGCAATACGAGGCTTCTTTCGGCTTCATTAGCCGGTTGACGCTACTTCCCTTGTCCGGCTCCATCAGCCAGAGCTCTGTTTCTGCTGGTGACCGCCGTGGCATCATGTGGATGATGCCCGCGGCTAGATGACTTGCCACGTGGACAACTATTCTGGCTCATTCCGTTTGGAGCGGAGGCCTTGCTGTCTCCGGCTGCCGGATCCGCCATCCGGCTAGGTGGCAGCTCTTGCTATTTCCCTAAGGCTTGCACCTATCTTGGCATGTTGCTTGTTCACCATTACAACGAGGAGCTGAACACGCGCCTACTCGCGGCGTAGCTCATCGCCCTCAAGGTCGCCCAGCTCAGTGGCGGCTGCTTGTGCAGCCCTCATGTTCTTGGCAGGAGTACTATAAAGTGGCTGAACCATGGGGGTATGCGGGTCAGCAGCACGATCCAATTCCAAACCAAGGTTATGACCCTAGGGCAGAATCTGCCGGTTGGCACCGGGCAGGCAGGCGAAGCCATGTGAAGTGTTGTACTCACACATGGTCGCATTTACCGGCACTGCTAGGCGGTGACCTTGTTGGCTTCCTCTAGGGTGTTTTTGTGTGTGGCCTCTAGCGCGGCCGCAGCTGCTGTCGGATACACCTCGAGGATGATAGGGTTGCGGAGGTGCTGGATGGAGCTAGCTAGTGGATCTTGGTCTTGCTCGCGTGAAGCGGAGCTGTTGCCTCCCATATTCTGCACTAGAGGCAGGCGGCAGCCCATGCCTGAGCCGACCATTATGACCTCGACGATGCCGCTGGCGATGCACGGAGCGGAGAAGCCAGGTGGTGCGCCAGAAACGGTGATGACCTCACGAGGTAAGGCCTTAGTGATGGTGGTGACGGAGACGTGGTGCTCACCAAAGTGCATGATGGATTCGTCACTTGTGAAGGTCTCCTCGGTGAAGCATGATGTGTTGTCGATGATGCAGTCGAAGGAGCCGAGAGTGAGGATGAGGCCATAGGAGACTCTCTCACCGATGACGAGTGGAAGTCGCATGCGAAAGATGACCCCAGCCGAAGCGCTGTGCCCCATAGTGGGATCCAACTATCATGGTGTGGAACACGGTAGTGCCATCGGTGATGGCATGAGAGGGGACAATCAGGATGCTATCGGTGGCTACTCACAACGGGTTTGGCACAAATACTGTAGACACATCGATGTACCTAGGTACGGAGCCCTCTTGGCGAGGTCACACTCCTACTCATGCAAGGATCTACTATATTGGGGGGCGAATGCCAAGTACAAGTGCTCATTGAGTTGTTTCCCTAGCTGCTATGGAGAGCTAGAGGAAGAAGATGAACTATCAGGGTGAAATTGAATCTACTTTAGCTTACCTAGAACCCTAGCACTACTGATGCAGCCCGTCCTACGGATTCTCCTACATCTACACCAACAAGTCCCCCAAGTGGACCCATGATTCGTGCCCGAGCCAAACTCCTACAAGATAAGGTGAACTCTCTCCTCTCCTCATGCCAATTTGATACAACCTTGGATGGTGTGCTACTTCATGCAACTACTCTATGCATCATCATGTATGAAGCCCCAACACATCACCAAGCACCCAAGGATGGAGAACAAGGAGCAGATCATGAAGCAGAAGCCGCTGGAGCTGCTTAGACCGGAGTCTTTGGTCTGCGCACACCGGAGTCTCCGGCCTGCCAAAGTCTCTGGCCTGAAGACACCGGAGACTCCGGACCTACCTCCGGTCTGACCCCCTGCACTAGGCTCCAGGACAATCTGAAGGCCCCTTCGGAGGCTGGTTCGGAGGCTACACCAGAATCTCCGGTCTAGACCGGCGTCTCCAGCCTACACACCGGAGTCTCCGGTCCGACCGACGCCAGGCATGAAAAGGCCTTTGGGCCTGCGGCCCATGTACCCCTTAGTCCGTCTAGAACTTGTATTTTATTCCTAAAGTACGCCTGTTTAAGTGGCTGGCCTATATATAGTCCCCCAACTCCATTGTAAACCCTAGGCATGATATTTGGAATTAGTGGAAACCCCTTTGTGGATCTATCTAGTTCTTGCCTCATGCTCCTTTGACAAAGGAGCAACAAATATCCCAAACCTCGTTGGAGTTTGCATCATGCCTCCGTGTTGTATAAGGCCTTGGCATCGGTGTCCCTTTGCCAAGACGTCAAGATTGCACCGAGTCTCCCATCTCGCCGTGCCGGTTCGAGAGAGAGTCCTCCACCCATCGTTGATCCTAGGGATTGCGCCAGAACGTTCACCGCCGGCGTGAGCTATTGGTGGGTATCGTGGTTTTGCGTGTGTGTTCATCGCGTTCTTGGTGCGTGAGTTCGTCGTGTTCATCCTCCCCTCCTTCCCCCGCACTCCATCCTCGATTTGAGTGGGATTCATGAAAGATCGGGCCACCCTAGAGGCTTGCCCTCAACATATTGGGTATCAAGAGCTTCGTTGCTCACGAATTCCCCCACAAATTTTTCTTCTATCCACCAAAAATTTGAAAATCCCCAAAAAAACAGCCCATATTTTGCCTTTGGATCAATCTCTTGATTTGGAGTGTTATTTGTGGTTTTGATCCGACCAAACCTTGTCTTAGGAGTTGGTCCAGCTTTATCTTGCGTTTTCCCAGCCCAATTTGGCCAATTTTTCGTGGATTTGAGGACCCAAGGCATGGATTTCCGCTCAAGAACACAAGCAGTTCGCGATCTGACTCCAGACCGGAGTCTCCGGCCTGCACACCGGAGTCTCCGGCCTACACCAGAGTCTCTGGCCTATCCACACCGGAGTCTCCGACCTGGACCGGAGTTTCCGGCCTGAAACCCCGGAGTCTCCGGCCCTAACGCTTGATTTTGACAGTTTTGCCTCTAATCTTGCATTGGCTAATTTCCTCTTGTTTGTTTGTGCTCGTGTGCATGTCGCCAACTAACAGCAAGCTTCTGCATCAACAAACCCCGCGCTCATCGACACCACGGCCCACGAACATCATCCCGCACCACCGATGCCATGTTCATCATCACCAATGAAGGTATAACTTGCGTCATCTTGTTAACCCCTATCTTCCTTTGTGTGTACCTATCCCATGAGAGTGGCTCATTGAAACACCCTCAAATTGGCCCTATGCAAGTTTTAGCGCTTCCCGTCAAACCCGCATAGAAATGATTCAAGGACGCCCACCAAGCACTTTCGTGCGGCTAGAAAACGAAGTAATATCATTACACAATAGTCCACGATGGAACCCACAGAATAGATATATATACAACAACGACTCACTGAGTCAAGAATACAGATATACAGTACAAAGATCCAAATCACCTTGAAAGCGATACAGCATCCGAGTACGGATAAGAATAAAACTGAGCTAAGAGCCCTGAAGAATAAGCAATGGCGTCCATAACCCTGCCCAGGCCAAGCTAGAAGGGTAACCCTGCTAATGACGTTAAACTTCTACCTGCTAAAACAAAAGGGGTGCCGACAAAGGGCAAAGGAAAAAGAGGAGCGCCAATACTGAGGCCAGTACACGGTGAGGCTAGAATTCGGCGGCTCTCGCCTACATAGGTATGGTGGGCTGAAGCAGCAGTGAAGCATGCACTAAACAATCTATAGAGACTCGAGTCAACTGTCGGCTATTAGAGAGGGATAAGAAAGACCTATTCGGGACCAACCTGATACTAACACCAATCATACCCATCCTGGTATTCCCCCTCGAGACCAAACGAGGAAGTCAAACCGAGGAACTCACATAGTAGGCAGTTTTATTCATTCCTTTATAGGTGCAGCATTTACTAGTCAGATATAGATAGCATGAGTCATCCTGATAGCATAAGTGGTAGGCAGTTGTAGTTAACCATTCGGTTGTAGTTGCAGTACTTACTAGTCAGATACAATTAGCATGTGACATCCCAAACCCAGTAGTTGTTGGCACTTTTATTTCATTCCATTGGAGTTGCGATACTTACTAGGCAGGTATAACATGACACGATACACCCCAGTTCCACCAGTTGTTGGCACTTTTATTATCCATTCCATTGTAGTGAAGCTGATTACTAGTCACATATCAAGTCAAATTTATAGCACTACTTTAGTTATGCTTGTCTATGATCGAGATACTGTGCTCCAAGTCGTCCATAACCACGGACATGGCTTTCAGAAAGATTTACCCTGCAAGGGTGCACAAATAGCAACACACACACGATCAACCTCGGAAAAACCAAATCAAAACCGAACGAGGCTTTCACGACAAAGCAATCACAGGATTCATAAATCATTTCAGGGGGCCACCCCACTAAGCTACCCGCAACAAATTTGGCCAGCTCGGAGACGGACCCAGGGTTTGTGACAATGGCTGTAAATGACTGGGAACCCGAAAGTGTGATTGGGCTTGTCGATACCGCGAAAACATTCCACGTTCCAAAACAGTACAGGTGCTCCACGCACAATTGTAAATAAAGCAGTAAAGCATGGCATAAGTACAGGAAAGTAATAAAGCCCCAAACTACTTTGTGGCCCCAAGAAATAAGAAATGAATCAAGCTCTGGCTAAGGGGGATCCATAGGGTCTCCCGGATGTGGATAGTGCGAATAATCAAGGAACAAGTATCAAGTACTCGGGGCCTACGGGACACAAGTGGACATGAAAAACAAAATAGCATATATTGTCCACCGGTGCCTCTTCCATTAGTTATCCCAGCAATTTAATAGTTATGTTTAAAGTCATGATCCTCTCCACCGTAAAGCATATCACAACATTCCAACAACTGTGTGGTACTTCATGACACGGGATCGCACCTGAGCAAGCGACTATGACTCGCAAGACCAACTATCTATCAAACAACAGGCAATAGGATGTGTCCAAGGCAATATAGAGGCTGCAGGGAATATATCTGGTACGGAACACTAAAGCATCGCGACACGGATAGCAACAGATCAACAGGAGGAAATAAAGACTATAAATGCAAAATAGGTAGAAAGGGGGAGAATGCTCGCCTGGAAAATACTATCGAAGATACATTATCTAAAGAACTTGTCGATACTCGCATCCACTCAACGTCCTAATCCGCGAAGAACCAAAGCACTAAAAGAAACACCGAATGCACTATTTAATACTACGGCAGAAGATCAGGCATGATGCATGTATGATGTATGACATGGCAAAGATGCGATGTGCCTAGGCAATATTAAGCAGAACCAGGGTCCCGACAATTAATTTAAGTGGTTCATGTTGTTTAGTTACCCCGCAGTTTAAATGTTGGCTTAACAAGGCAAAACATGGCATCGGTTTGCTACCCAAAATTAAATGGAGTTGAGATAAGACCAATATAGCCCGCATATAGTCCCCATATTTAATTATGAGGTGAATCGGCATAATGCCCCCAAACCACAACATATGAGTGCAAGCATGTACAATTATATGCAATCGGTAGATATCATATATTATAAAAATACGGGTCTCGGAAAGGGGCATACATCAAGGTCCGAAGATCTTGGGGTTTCGAGGGTTCGACGGGGTTCGGATTTGCCAGGGTCCGTCTTCAGACTCCGGGATCGGTCTTCAGATCCATGTGGGCGATCTTGGCATCCGAGAATCTTCGGCTCTCTATCGATGAACTTGAGGTTCCGACTTGGTAACCGATGGAGAACTTGGGCTTCGAATGTCGGTGTTGGACTCAGATCTCGACATCGGTAGGTCTTGGTGTTGCCGGTTCCTAGGGACGGGCCACTTCATGTTCACCCTCGATCTCCCGAGTAGAAGTCAGAGAGGTAGCCATGGTATCCCATACCATTACAACATCCTCACGTAGCCACCATCTTCACACGGTCAAAACTGGCTGGTCTCCTCGGTAAACAGCATGACAACTCTCTAGACAAGAAATATACCAAAGAGAGCCTCTTCAGTGGATGGTTCTGTCTCGGCACCGGCTGCATGTCACGAAAAACACCGGATGAGCCGGGGCATGCAGGGCAACAACGATGTGGAAGCACCCTGGTGGTGGTGGAGATGTGCGACGCAGCAAGGAGACGGCAGCAGCGACGCAAGGAGAAACACAGCAGAGGCGGCACGCCACGCGGACGAGGCGAGTGGCGTGGAGGCTGCGCGTGGCGCCCTGTGTGCTGGCGTCGAGGGTGAGCAGGGCTCGACCAGAGGAGGCAGGGTCGAGGATGGGGCTCGGGGAGAGGGACGACACCCAGTTCGAGGACAAGGGGGCACCGAGGCGGTGGCGCCATGGCCGGGCGAGCTCGGATATCGTCAATGGAGGCGCGGAAGCAGGGACTCAAGGGAGGGCATGCCTTGAAGGCAAGGTCGAGACGGACCGGCACAGGGGACGCCGGTCGGCGACGGGGTGCTCAGGGTCGATGGGGGAGGTGGCCTCGTCAAGGCCCGCAGACAGCAACGGTAGCGGAGGGAGCTTTGGGGCAGCGGCAGAACAAGGACATCCGGGCGCGGCGCTCGCGACGCGGGGAGGACGACGTGGATGGTGGCGTGCCAGGAAGGAAGGCGACGCTGTGGTGGCTGGGGACGCGCGACCATGCGCGGCCGGTGGCGGCACCAAGCGGGGCCCGAGAGAAGGGCGGCGGCGCGCCGAGGGAGGCAGAGAGCGAACGGGACAGAGGAAGGAGGCGAGGTTCTCGGAAAGGGGATGGGGTCGCGATGCGGTGTACGTCGCGCGAGGGTGGGGCCAGGTCGGTCGCTAGCGGTAGGTGGGGATTCGATCGAGGGGAGGAGGGGATCCCAACACGGGGAAGACAAAGTGGCGTGAGTGGGCGCTGGGGCAGTTGTGTGCGTGGACAGGGGAAGCGGGGTTCACAGTGCCACGAGGTGGGGCAGGCTGATGCGGATTGGTGACTCGCGTGGGGGTGGATCGGTGCGGTCTACTGCGCTGCGGGTGGAGCGGGGCGAGCGTGTCGGTAGCATGTGCTTGTGTGTGCTGTGCGGGGCATGCGGTCAGGTGAGGGTGCGTGCTGGCGGCGGCTGGGTGGAGGAAGTAGTGTGGCGGGTTGGTCTTAGGCTTAGGTTTAGGACTAGATGGGGATTAGGGTTTTGGGGTGGTTCGGTCGGGGTTGTAGGCTGCTAGCTGCTGGGCTTTGGGCCTGGCGGCTTGCGGCCTCCCCTAGAAATATTTTTACTGATCTCTTTTATTTTTAAAAAGGCTTTTGCAAATAGTTTTTAGACAAATAAAAGATACAAAAAGATCGAGGTTTGTACTTTGAAATAAAAGGGAGGGATTAATGTAGAAAACAAAAATAGGGCTTTTAGTAAAATAGTTTTAGGCAAAAGATATGCATGATGACATGACGATGCTCGAATGCAATTTGGCATGATGACATGAGCATGCTGTTATGATGATGCACAAAACAAAAACACCAAGCGATTTTCTAGTAGTGGTTTTACCGGGGTGCTATAATTCGAAACCACTAACAATGGATCTCGCCCTCGAGATTCGCCTCATGGTACGGGGAAGAAGGCTGATGATTTGAATCTTCTAGCTTCATGTAGATCCTCACGACACCACTAACAAAGATTCTTACTCCATCTTGAAATCGTCGACACCACCAACAATGGGTCATTGCTCACGTTCGTCGAGAGAACACTCCGGAGAAACAAGGACGAAGGTAAAGGTCTCGACAGATAAGGCCACCTCTAACTTCTGTGGAATGAGTAAAATCGCATTGATCCCCCATTCAATGTACAAAAGTGAATGATAAGAGTAGTGGTATGGTAGCTACTCCATCCCGCACTCGAAACTTTACTCTGTACATGAACAAAAGAATCGTGCAACCAACTCTCGGAATTTAGACTGAAGATCTTCACAAGCGATGTCTGGAGAACAAAGGAGTGATGCAAGCTCTTCAGATGTAGATGGTGTCATTGTTTTGGAAACCACCGGAAGATACAAAGAGAGATGTTAGTGGATTTTGGTCCACTAAAACGTACAAAGAGGGAAAAATCCTTGGATAGCACGAAGACCAAATGTAGAAGCACCGTCGCAAGGAGAAGGATTAGAAACACTGAAGGTACGACAAAAACCCAACCACGAGAATTCCTGGACTCAAAGAAAAGATAAGGGAGCAGCAAAACACGAAGAGGTAAGAGGAGAGTAGCATTAGGGGTAAGGAGTAAAAATAGACCTAATCAGATATATCCAACCGATTTTTCAAAATAGTTTTGGAACTCTACAACGTCCGTTAGCTTGGTTATCCTACAGGCTGGACCAGTGGGGTATCGCAACTGCTGAGCTCTGATACCACTTTGAAACACCCTCAAATCGGCCCTATGCAAGTTTTAGCGCTTCCCGCCAAACCCACATAGAAACGATTCAAGGACGCCCACCAGGCACTTTCGTGCGGGTGGAAAACGAAGTAATATCATTACACAATAGTCCATGATGGAACCCACAGAACAGATATATATACAACAACGACTCACTGATTCAAGAATACAGATATACAGTACAAAGATCCAAATCACCTTGAAAGCGATACAGCATCCGAGTATGAATAAGAAGCAAATTGAGCTAAGAGCCCTGAAGAATAACCAATGGCGTCCACGGAATGGCAATACCTCATCGACGGAATGGCAAGACCACGTTCACGTGCTCCAAGCTCTTCAGGTTCTTCGCGTCATCATGCACCTCTTCAACAAGATCTACATCCAAGTGCTCCAAGACGCAATGATGCCCTCGTGGTTGAAGATGGAAGTTCTTCGAACTATGAACCTTCCCCACGGCACGCCGCAACGTCAAGCTATGATGGTGATTTATCTTCAAGGCCACGAGCAAGGCAAGAAGCACACCATCATCACACAAGGGCATTAGTGATTCAACAAGAGCAACCACAAGAAGAACCGCAAGTGCAACCGCAAGTCTACCACCATCGACCATGACACATACTTGACAAAACAAGTGATGACTCCAATGTGGAGAATCAAGCTTGTCATCGATGTGAAGCTCTCCAAGATCCTCCTCCGCGTCATCATCGTCATGAACGTCTGCACCGACACCATGGTCATCACGAGGCGCCTCCTCCACCACACCAAAACATGGAGCATCAAGTGGTAAGAGTTGAGCGACACCCACCACGTCGAGAGGCTCATGACCATGATCTTCGCCGTGAGGCCCATGTGCCTAATCCACATCACCATCCGAGGAACAAGCCTCCTCTTCGTCATCAACCGCGTCATGAGGCTGTTGGGTCCGCAGCATAGAAAACAAAAAATTTCCTACGATGAGAACTATACGCCAAGATCTATCTACTAGATACAGAGCAACGGGTGGACATACATCCATGGAGAACTTACCCTCGAAGACAACCAGCTTTGTTAACGAGTAGGAACTCGTGGTTGATGTAGTCGTACACTTGCCGATCTCAAGATCATGAGGAAGTCTGAGTGCCGCAACTCAGCAGCGCATCCGCACTCGCACACATGTTCAAGCCACCGGGCAACCTCCACCTCCTCGCTCCAGCGATCCAGCGGAAGCAGCAACTCCTTCCATATGAAATGCCACCGGGAACATGTATCTCGCTAATCCGAGACCATAGGGGAATAATTCTAGAGGGGGAGAGAGATCCTTCACAAGGAGGTGTGTGGATGAAGGAGGGAATGGGTGGCCTTTTATGGCCGGCACATGGGGGGTGACCCCTCACCTCCCCCATTCATGTGGTGGTAACCCCTCCACATTAAAATGCCTCTTCACATTCCCTTTTAAAGTCTCCACTTTAAATGCATTAAATTTCTCCAAATTTAATGCTCTCTCATTTAATAAAACTCTTTTTATTAAATTTATTCAGATTTTTTTAATTACTTTAATTAACAAACATTCACATATAGCCCCTTGCAATATTTCAATATCACATGCAGAACCACCTTCTGCAATTTCACCCGAAACAATTTCCGGTTTCTATTGAAAACAATTCCCGCGCTTTGCAATTCTTTCGTATGAAACATATGTGCTCCAAAATGGTGTCCGATAACTCTTAAGTGTGACACCCTACGGTTCGCGAATAATGCAGACATGATCGAGACCCTTCTCCGATCAATAATCAGCAGCGGGACCTGGAGATCCGTACTGACTCCTACACATTCAACGATGACTCCTATGATCGTGAGAACCTTTAACGCTTGTAACTAAATCCCTTTGTCTCTCGATATATTACATGTCCGAGATTCGATCATCGGTATCTCCATACCTAGTTTGATCTTGTTACCGACATGCACTCTTTTCTCGTTCCCGTGATATAACATTCTAGTGATCACATCACTTGCTTGCAAGCTATCCTAATGTGATATCACCGAGAGGGCCCAGAGTATATCTATCCGTCATTTGGATTGACAAATTCCACTCTTGATCCATGAGCCTCAACATAACACCTTCGTAGTACTGAACCCATCTTTATAGTCACCCTGTTACGGTGTGACGTTTGATGTTATCAAGATACTCTTCCGGTGTTAGCAATTAACATGAGCTCATGGTCTAAGGATAAAGATTACTTCGTATGATGTTATAGGAATATAAACATAATAACTTGATCGTAATGCTATACTTTGGATGAATGTTCATCACATCATTTTACAAATGTTGTGACCTTGTTATTAACAACATCCAATGTCCATGATCAGGAAACCTTGATCATCTTGTTAATCAACAAGATAGTCTATAAGAGAGGCATAACTAGGAACCCTTTTTGTTTATTAAACACACATGTATTGATGTTTCCTATCAATACAATTATAGCATGCAAAATAAACATCTATCATATACAAGGAATACATAATAACAACTTTATTATTGCCTCTCAGGGCATATTTCCTTCAGTCTCCCACTTGCACTAGAGACAATAATCTAGTTTATATAGTGATAAATCTAACACCCATGGAGTTCTGGTGTTGATCATGTTTTGCCCTAGGGAGTACTTTAGTCAACGGATCTGCTACATTCAGGTCCGTGTGCACTTTACAAATCTTTATATCTCCATCCTTGACATGCTCGCGGATGGAGTGAAACCGGCGCTTAATATGCTTGGAATTCTTGTGAGACCTTGGTTCCTTTGCGTTGGCTATGGCTCCATTGTTGTCACAATAGATCACCATCGGGTCCAACGCACTAGGAACCACACCTAGTTCTGTTATGAACTCCTTCATCCAAACCGCTTCCTACGCTGCTTCTGAAGCAGCAACATATTCCGCCTCCGTCGTTGATCCAGCCACCACAGGTTGTTTGGAGCTCCTCCAACTAACTGCTGCTCCGTTCAAGAGAAATACGTATCCGGATTGAGACTCAGAGTCATCCGGATCGGTGTCAAAGCTAGCATCGACATAACACTTAGCGACTAGCTCTTCTTCACCTCCGTATACAAGAAACATATCCTTAGTTCTTCTCAAGTACTTAAGGATATTCTTGACCGCTATCCAGTGTTCCGAACCTGGATCAGATTGGTACCTACTAGTCAAACTAATAGCATGTGCCACATCCGGTCTTGTACATAGCATGGCATACATTATAGAGCCTATGGCTGAGGCATAGGGGATCTTATCCATTATCTCTCTTTCTTCTGCCGTAGCCGGACTTTGAGTCTTACTCAATGTCTTGCCTTGCAACATAGGTAAGAACCCCTTCTTACTTTCGTCCATATTAAACTTCTTTAATATCTTATCAAGGTATGTACTCTGCGATAGCCCAATTAGGCGCCTTGATCTATCTCTATAGATTTTAAAGCCTAATATATATGACGCTTCACCAAGGTCTTTCATCGAAAATTTGCTGTTTTGATAACTTTTAACACTGTTTAAAAGATCTATATCATTTCCAATCAATAATATGTCATCCACATATAATATCAGAAATGCCACATTGCTCCCACTCACTTTCTTGTAAATACAAGCCTCTCCATAAGTTTGGACAAATCCAAACTCTTTGATCACCTCATCAAAGAGGAGATTCCAACTCCGGGATGCTTGCTTCAGTCCATAGATGGATCGCTGAAGTTTGCACACCTTATCAGCATCCTTAGGATCGACAGAACCCTTAGGTTGTATCATATACAACTCTTCTTCAATATTACCATTGAGGAACGCAGTTTTGACATCCATCTGCCATATTTCATAATCGAAATATGCAACAATTGCTAACATAATCCTAACCGACGTAAGCATCGCTATGGGAGAGAATGTCTCATTGTAGTAAACTCCTTGAATTTGTCGAAACCCCTTTGCGACAAGTCGGGCCTTATAGATGGTTACATTACCATCAACATCAGTTTTCCTTTTGAAAATCCATTTATTCTCAACGGCCTTTCGGTCATGAGGTAAGTCCACCAAGTTCCAAACTTGGTTCTCGTACATGGATTCCATCTCGGATTTCATGGCTTCTAGCCATTTGTTGGAATCCGGGCTCATCATCGCTTCTTCATACGTCGCAGGGTCATCCATTTCATAACAGGATTGCCGTACAGTTCGGGAGCTGCACATGTCCTGCTTGACCTGCGAGGTTCGGCAGTGTCCTCTTTCAGAGTTTCATGATCAATATCATTAGCTCTCTCTTCATTAGGTGAAGTCAACTCCGAAACAACTTCTGGAGCTGCGCTACTCGCCATTTCATGAAGAGAAGGTTCAATAACCTCTTCGAGTTCTACCTTCCGACTACTCACACCTTTCGCGAGAAACTCCTTCTCAAGAAAGGATCCATTCTTGGCAACAAAGACCTTGCCCTCGGATCTGTGATAGAAGGTATACCCAATCGTTTCCTTAGGGTATCCTATGAAGACGCATTTTTCCACTTTGGGTTCGAGTTTATCCGGTTGAAGTTTCTTCACATAAACATCGCATCCCCAAACTTTAAGAAATGACAGCTTAGGTTTGTTTCCAAACCATAATTCATACGGTGTCTTTTCAACGGATTTAGATGGTGCCCTATTTAAAATGAATGCAGCGGTTTCCAGTGCATAACCCCAAAATGACAGTGGCAAGTCAGTCAGAGACATCATAGATCGAACCATATCCAATAAAGTACGATTATGACGTTCTGACACACCATTACGTTGTGGTGTTCCGGCAGGCGTGAGTTGTGAAACTATTCCACAGTCTTTCATATGTGTGCTAAACTCGTAACTAAAATACTCTCCTCCACGGTCGGACCGCAGAAATTTGATCTTTCTGTTATGATGATTTTCCACTTCATTCTGAAATTCTTTGAACCTTTCAAAGGTTTCAGACTTATGTTTCATCAAATAGATATACTCGTATCTACTCAAATCATCCGTGAAAGTAACAAAATAACGATATCCACCTCGCGCCGACACACTCATTGGTCCACACACATTAGTATGTATGATTTCCAATAAATCTGTCGCCCGTTCCATTGAACCGGAAAACGGCGTTCTAGTCATTTTGCCCATAAGGCATGGCTCACATGTATCAAATGATTCAAAATCAAGTGATTCCAAAAGTCCATCAGAATGGAGTTTCTTCATGCGTTTAACGCTAATATGACCTAGACGGAAGTGCCACATATATGTAGATATATCATTATCAAGTTTAATCCTTTTAGCATCAACATTATGAATATGCGTAATACTACTATCGAGATCCAACAGAAATAAACCATTCAACACAGGTGCATGACCATAAAAGTTATTATTCATATAAATCGAACAACCATTGTTTTCAGACTTAAACGAATAACCACTTTGCATCAAACACGATCCGGATACAATGTTCATGCTCAGTGCAGGCACCAAATAACAATTATTCAGGTTTATAACTAATCCCGACGGCATATGGAGAGGCAGCGTTCCGACGGCGATCACATCAACTCTTGATCAATTGCCAACCCGCATCGTGACCTCATCCCTTGCTAGTTCTCGCTTGTTCTGCAGCCCCTGAACCGAGTTACATATATTAGCAACCGATCCCGTATCAAATACCAAGGTGATACTGCGAGTACTAGTCAAGTACACATCAATAACATGTATATCACATATACCTTTGTTTTCCTTGCCGGCCTTCTTGTCCGCCAAATACTTGGGGCAGTTGCACTTCCAATGGCCAGTCCACTTGCAATAGTAGCACTCGGTGTCAGACTTAGGGCCAGCTCGGGGTTTCTTTTCAGGCGCGGCAACAGATTTGCCGCCCTTCTTTCCCTTCTGCTTGCCTTTCTTGACCTTCTTGAAACCGGTGGTCTTATTGATCATCAACACTTGATGTTCTTTCCTAATCTCCACTTCTGCAGTCTTAAGCATTGACAGAAGCTCGGGAAGAGACTTCTTCATGCCCTGCATATTATACTTCATCACGAAGCTCTTGTAGCTAGGTGGCAGAGATTGGAGAACATGATGTATGCCTAAGTTAATGGGAATCGTTATTCCCAAGGACACAAGCTTATTGGCGTACCCAGACATTTTGAGTACGTGCTCACTAACGGAGCTGTTCTCTTCCATCATGCAGCTAAAGAACTTTTCAGAAGCATTATAACTCTCTACGGCAGCATGGGTATCGAAAATCATTTTCAATTCTCCCATGGTATCAAAGGCATTGCCATTTTCGAAACGTTTCCGAAGTTCTGGCTCTAGCCCATACAGTATGCCGCAATGAACTAAGTTGTGGTCCTTCTGACGAGTTATATAGATGCTCTTTTCCTTGTCAGGGGCATCAGGAGCTGGTGGGGGGCCTAGCGGCGCCTCTAGCACATATTGCTTTTGTGAAGTAGTGAGGAGAATCCTCAAATTCATAGCCAGTTGGTGAAGTTGCTACCATTCGCGGCAAGCTTCTATTTCTCCATGAACACATTGAAATTAAAAGCAGGTGGTGCCATCTACAACAGAATTTGTAAACTATATTTAGACTAAGTTTATGATAGATTGAGTTCAACTAATCCAAGTTACTAATGAACTCCCACTCAAAAACGACATCCCTCGTGTCCTTTTGGTGATTACATGAACCAAATCCACTACACCAAGTCCGATCATCACATGAGTCGGTGTAGCTTCAAAGGCGAGCATCTATATGGGCATCATATCAACTATATGACTCATGCTTAACCTTTCGGTCCGTGTTCCGAGGCCATGTCTGTACATGCTAGGCTCGTCAAGTAAGAACCTTAGTATTTGCGTGTGTAAAACTGTCTTACACCCGTTGTATGAAAGCGTAGAGTCGAGAACACCCGGTCATCACGTGATGCCTCAAAACACGATCCACAAAACGGTGCATACTTAAGGAAGAACACATTTTATCTTGATATCTAAATGAGGGATCATCTTATAATGCTACCAAAAGCGCCAAACTAGCAATATAAGATGCTAATATGTGAAGTGAGGTGATATGGTCCATGCATTTGATCTCTATCATTTGCATCGTGGTATGATCTCTATCATTCCTTTGTGTGTAAGGCCAAGGTCTATGGAACTTACACGTTAAGTGAGTTGTAAAAGTATCTATCATACATCTACTTACAACAATACCATATCAATACACTAGCCCAGCAACGATCTAAACTAGACGCCTCTAATTTATCAATTGCATGTTTTACGTGCCTTAGGGCTTTCGGAGATAGAACCGGTCTTACCTACGAACATGAACCACAACGAGGATAACCAAGTTATTAGCAGCTCGTTGTAAATCAGATATTGACTATAGTAGGAGAGACAGACACCCGCTAGCCACTTATGCAAAACTAGTTGCATGTCAGTCGTGGGACCGGTCTCATGTACGATGACATGTAAGATTGGTCCGGGCCACTTCATCCCATTATGCCACAAATATCCAAAGTACATAGAAGATGCAATAACATGATCATCATCGCCCACATATAAACATATGTGTACTACCCGTGCAAAGCACCTACGCATAGATCAGGCTCTGATACCACCGTTGGGTCCGCAGCATAGAAAACAAAAAAATTCCTACAATGAGAACTATACGCCAAGATCTATCTACTAGATACAGAGCAACAGGTGGACATACATCCATGGAGAACTTACCCTTGAAGACAGCGAGCTTTGTTAACGAGTAGGAACTCGTGGTTGATGTAGTCGTACACTTGCCGATCTCAAGATCGTGAGGAAGTCCGAGCGCCGCAACTCAGCAGCGCATCCGCACTCGCACACATGTTCAAGCCACCGGACAACCTCCACCTCCTCGCTCCAGTGATCCAGCGGAAGCAGCAACTCCTTCCAGACGAAATGCCACCGGGAACATGTATCTCGCTAATCCAGAGACCATGGGGGAATAATTCTAGAGGGGGAGAGAGATCCTTCATAAGGAGGTGTCTAGATGAAGGAGGGAATGGGTGTCCTTTTATAGGAGGAGGGGGGTCCCCCTCTCTCCATGGCCGGTGCATGGGGGGTGACCCCTCACCTCCCCCACTCATGTGGTGGTAACCCCTCCACATTAAAATGCCTCTTCACATTCCCTTTTAAAGTCTCCACTTTAAATGCATTAAATTTCTCCAAATTTAATGCTCTCTCATTTAATAAAACTCTTTTTATTAAATTTATTCAGAATTTTGTGAATTACTTTAATTAACAAACATTCACATATAGCCCCTTGCAATATTTCAATATCACATGCAGAACCACCTTCTGCAATTTCACCCGAAACAATTTCCGATTTCTATTGAAACAATTCCTGCGCTTTGCAATTCTTTCGTCTTAAACATATGTGCTCCAAAATGGTGTCTAGTAACTCTTAAGTGTGCCACCCTACGGTTCACGAATAATGCAGACATGATCGAGACCCTTCTCCGATCAATAATCAGCAGCGGGACCTGGAGATCCGTACTGACTCCTACACATTCAACGATGACTCCTGTGATCGTGAGAACCTTTAACGCTTGTAACTAAATCCCTTTGTCTCTCGATATATTACATGTCCGAGATTCGATCATCGGTATCTCCATACCTAGTTTGATCTCGTTACCGACATGCACTGTTTTCTCGTTCCCGTGATATAACATTCTAGTGATCATATCACTTGCTTGCAAGCTATCCTAATGTGATATCACCGAGAGGGCCCAGAGTATATCTATCCGTCATCTGGATTGACAAATTCCACTCTTGATCCATGAGCCTCAACATAACACCTTCGTAGTACTGAACCCATCTTTATAGTCACCCTGTTACGGTGTGACGTTTGATGTTATCAAGATACTCTTCTGGTGTTAGCAATTAACATGATCTCATGGTCTAAGGATAAAGATTACTTCGTATGATGTTATAGCAATATAAACATAATTACTTGATCGTAATGCTATACTTCGGATGAATGTTCATCACATCATTTCACAAATGTTGTGACCTTGTTATTAACAACATCCAATGTCCATGATCAGGAAACCTTGATCATCTTGTTAATCAACAAGCTAGTCTATAAGAGAGGCATAACTAGGAACCCTTTTTGTTTATTAAACACACATGTATTGATGTTTCCTATCAATACAATTATAGCATGCAAAATAAACATCTATCATATACAAGGAATACATAATAACAACTTTATTATTGCCTCTCAGGGCATATTTCCTTCAGAGGCTCCACATCCTCAACAACCTCATGGGGCCCAAGCGCCTCAACAACATCACAAACCGTGCCAAGAGCAAGAGCAATCTCCTCAACAACAATATCAAGAGCAAGCTTCGCAACAAGGTCGCGAGAACCAAGTTCCACCTCCTCAACCACAAGATCATCAACAAGGTCACCAAACTTGTCGCAATGACCGCAACGATGAAGAAACTTTTGGCAAGCTCAAGTTCACAATGCCCAAGTTCACCAGATCCAACGACCCCGAAAAATACCTCTCGTGGGCACTCAAGGTCGACATGTTCTTCCGCATGCACAACTATAGCAACGAGAAGATGGTCGCCATGGCTTCGCTTGAGTTTGATGATTACGCCAACCTTTGGTGGGAACAAGTTAAAATTGCTCGTGACGCAAGACAAGAACCGCCAATCACAACTTGGCATGACATGAAGGCTCATATGAGATTCCGCTTTGTCCCTCTGCACTACACGCGTGACCTCTTCAACAACCTTCAATCGCTTCGTTAAGGGACAAAGACCGTGGAAGAGTACTTCAAGGAAATGGAACTCAACTTAATCCGCGCCAACAATGAAGAGCGCATGGAGCAAACCATGGCACATTTCCTCATTGGCTTGAATCACCCAATCAAGTGCATCGTCGAGTTCCAAACATACAACAACATGGTTGAGCTTGTGCACATCGCAACAAAGGCTGAACGTCAAGTGCAAGAGGACATCAAGTACAACAAGCCCAAGACGTATTTCACCTACAAGCAAGCTTCAACCGCTACGCCAACAACTTTCAATGGAAGCTCCTCAAGTACCTCCAATCCTTCCTTCAAGCCCACACTTCCTCCAGGAAAACTACCCCCAAGTGGAAAACAAGCAAAGAGTGATACACCTTTCAATGGTGAATGCTACAAGTGTGGAGGCAAAGGACACAAGTTGGCCGAATGTGGAAACAAGGTATTGTTCATCCATGAAAATGGCGATGCAGAGTACTTGAGTGAAGATGAATTTGATGCCCAAGTCAAGGAAGGAATGACAAAGCAACGAGTGGAAGATGACCAAGAACTCCTCATGTGTGAACATGACGCAAGTCCATCGCTTGTCGTCACCAGGATCTTGACCACTCAAGCACAAGAGCATGAAGACCAACGCTCCAATATCTTCCAAACATGAGCCGGCATCAATGGCAAATCTATCAAGGTGATCATAGACGGAGGGAGTTGCCACAACCTTGCTAGCACCAAGTTGTGTGAGAAGCTCAACCTCACCCTCCATCCGCACAAGCACCCCTACCACGTGCAATGGCTAAGTGATCAAGGGTCCGTGAAGATCAAGCATACTCTATCAGTCTCCTTCGCCATTGGTCCTTACAAAGATACGATGGAGTGTGATGTGGTTCCTAAGACAGTTGGCCACATGCTTCTTGGTCGACCATGGCAATTTGACAAGGCTACTCAACATGATGGTCGCACCAATGTATACACCTTCAAATGGCTCAACAAAACATGTGTTTTGCAACCAATGACTCCTAGCCAAATAATTGTGGATAATGCAAAGGTTTTAGCGAGGGCGCAAATCATAACACCTACTTGTGAGAAGAGCGGTGAGAGAGAGAACCACCTCATAGTGAGTGAGAGCCACAAACCAAACTCGAGTGGAAAAACTAAGAGTGTTCTCCTTGACACCAAAAGTGAGATGAGAGATGTTCGGAACAACCCATCCATCTTGCACTATGTCCTCCTTTGCAAGGGACTAGCGCAAGGAACTAATGAATTAACCAATGTTCCGTCATCATTGATGATTGTTTTGCAGGAATTCAAGGATGTGTTCCCCGAAGAGCTTCCACATGGACTACCTCCTCTTCGCGGCATCGAACATCGCATTGACCTCATCCCCGGTGCACCACTTCCCAACCGTGCCGCTTACCGCACGAACCCGGAGGAGACAAAGGAGATTGAACGTCAAATCAACCAACTCGTCTCTAAAGGTTTGATCCAAGTTAGCACTAGTCCAAGTGCCATACCCGTGATACTTGTTCCAAAAACGGATGATACTTTACTAGTCCAAGTGCCGTACCCGTCCAATCAATGCTATCACCGTGCGTTATCGACATCCCATACCACGTCTCGATGACATGCTTCATGAATTGTGTGGAGCCACTATTTTTTCGAAAATTGATCTTCGTAGTGGTTACCATCAAATACGCATGGCTGAAGGTGATGAGTGGAAAACTGCCTTCAAGACCAAACTTGGTCTCTATGAATGGTTGGTTATGCCCTTTTGTTTATCTAATGCCCCATCCACCTTCATGCGCCTCACGA
This sequence comes from Avena sativa, assembly GCA_916181665.1. NCBI lineage: Eukaryota > Viridiplantae > Streptophyta > Magnoliopsida > Poales > Poaceae > Avena > Avena sativa. The sequence continues at coordinate 225,267,776 of OV702286.1, forward strand.
ATCATATCTTGCGTAATCTCATTGGAAAAAGTGTTGTTGTCTATTTCGATGATATTCTTCTTTATAGCAAATCACTTGAGGACCATATAACACATGTCAAGGATGTTTTGCAAATCCTTCGACATGAAAAGCTTTATGCTAATCTTACCAAGTGCACTTTTGCTAAAGACAAGTTGATTTTTCTTGGATTTGTCGTTTCTTCGAAGGGAATTAAAGTTGATGTTTCCAAGGTAAAGGACATACAAGATTGGCCCATCCCAACAAATGTGAGTGAACTCCGAAGTTTTCATGGGTTGGCCGATTTCTATCATTGCTTTGTGAAACACTTTTCGACCATTGCTTGTCCCCTCAACGAGTTGACAAAAAAGAATGTCACCTTCATATGGGGCAAAGCACAACAAAAAGCTTTTGATGAACTCAAAAAGAGGCTCACCGAAGCACCTCTCCTTGTGTTACCGGATTTCAGAAAAACTTTTGAGATAGAGTGTGATGCTAGTGGTATTGGCATTGGAGGAGTCCTTATGCAAAACGGACGTCCTATAGCCTACCATAGCGAGAAACTTGATGGTGCTCGCCTTAATTATCCGATTTATGACAAAGAGCTTTTTGCCTTAGTTCGTGTCCTTCAAGTTTGGCAACACTACCTATGGCCCAAGGAATTTATCATACATTCCGACCATGAGTCTTTGAAATATCTCAAAGGCCAAGCTAACTTGAGCAAGATACACACTAAGTGGGTTGAGTTCATGGAGTCTTTTCTGTACATAGTCAAGTATAAGAAGGGCAAAGATAATGTTGTTGCGGACGCCTTTTCTCGCAAACACACAAGCCTTCTTACGAGACTTGAAATCAACATGTTGGGTCTTGAGGAAATAAAATCTTTGTATGCTTCCGACCCGTTCTTTGAACCAATTTTCACAAAGTGCTCCATTAACAAAGGGGTTGATGATTTCTATTTGCATAAGGGCTTTCTCTTTAAACAAAACAAGCTTTGCATTCCGAAATCATCGCTCCAACTTTTGCTTCTCCAAGAATCTCATGGTGGAGGCCTTATGGGTCACTTTGGCCGTGACAAGACTTTGGACATGCTCTCCACTCAATACTTTTGGCCCAAGATGAAGCGCGACGTGGAGTGCTACGTTCAATGATGCACGACATGTGTTCAAGCTAAGTCGCAAGCTAACCCTTTTGGTATTTATACGCCATTGCCTATTCCTCATACACCTTGGTCTGACATTAGCATGGATTTCATGTTAGGATTGCCTATATCTAAGCATGGTCATGACTCTATATTTGTTGTCGTGGACCGCTTTTCCAAAATGGCACACTTCATACCGTGCCATAAGACCGACGATGCTTCACATGTTGCAAATATGTTTTCAGGGAAATCGTCCGTCTTTACGGTGTGCCAAGAACAATCGTCTCCGGCAGCGACGTCAAATTCATGAGCTACTTATGGAAGACACTCATGGCCAAGCTCGGCGTCAAGCTCCACTTTTCATCCGCGTCACATCCTCAAACTGATGGACTAACTGAAGTTATCAACCGCAGCCTCGGAACTCTTCTACGTGTGTTGATCAAGAAAAACTTGAAGGATTGGGAGGAATGCATTCCACACGATGAGTTCGCCTGCAACCGTGCCAAGCACTCAACAACCAAGATGAGTCCATTCATGATCGTCTATGGTTTCGAGCCCCTCACCGCGCTTGACATCCTACCACTACCTCTCCATGAGCGCACCAACATGGACATCGAGAAGCGCGCACAAGCTATGAAGAAGCTTCATGAAGAAACAAGAGCCACTATCGAGCAACAAGTCCTTCGCCAAGCTTCAAGGTTAAACAAGGACAAGAAGGAGATGATCTTTGAAGAAGGTGATCTTGTGTGGATACACCTAAGCAAGGACCGCTTTCCTAAGAAATGCGACTTCAAGCTCAAGCCAAGAGGAGATGGTCCCTTCAAGGTCCTCAAGCAAATCAACAACAACGCCTACATCATAGACATACCGACATCCATGTACCTTGCAAGCAATACATTCAACGTCAAGGATCTCTCACCCTACCATGGAGATGTTCAAGATGATAACCATGAAGAGTCGAGGATGACTCTTTCCCAAGGGGGGAGCTGATGCAGCCCGTCCTACGGATGCTCCTACATATACACCAACAAGTCCCGCAAGTGGACCCATGACTCATGCCCGAGCCAAACTCCTACAAGCTAAGGTGAACTCGCTCCTCTCCTCATGCCAATTTGATACATCCTTGGATGCTACTTCATACAACTACTCTATGCATCATCAGGTACGAAGCCCCAACACATCACCAAGCACCCAAGAATGGAGAACAAGGAGCAAATCGTGAAGCAGAAGCCGCTGGAGCTACTCAAACCGGAGTCTCCGGTATGTGCACAGCGGAGTCTCCGGCCTGCCAAAGTCTCCGACCTGAAGACACTGGAGACTCCAGCCCTACTTCCGGTTTGACCCCCTGCACCAGGCTCCGGGACAATCTGAAGGCCCCTCTGGAGGCTGGTCTGGAGGCTACACCGGAATCTCCGGCCTGCACACCGAAATCTCTGGTCCGACCGATGCCAGGCATGAAAAGGCCTTTGGGCCTGCGGCCCATGTACCCCTTAGTCCGTCCAGAACTTGTCTTTTATTCCTAAAGTACCCCTGTTTAACTGGCTGGCATATATATAGTCCACCACCTCCATTGTAAACCCTAGACATGATATTTGGAATTATTGGAAACCCCTTTATGGATCTATCTAGTTCTTGCCTCATGCTCCTTTGACAAAGGAGCACCAAATATCCCAAACCTCGTTGCAGTTTGCATCGTGCCTCCGTGTTGTACAAGGCCTTGGCATTGGTGTCCCTTTGCCAAGACGTCAAGATCTCACCGAGTCTCCCATCTTGTCGTGGAGATAGAGTCCTCCACCCATCGCTGATCCTAGGGATTGCGCCGGAGCAGTCACCGCCAGCATGAGCTATTGGTGTGTATCGTGGTTTTGCATGTGTGTGTTCATCGCATTCTTCGTGCGTGAGTTCGTCGTGTTCATCCTCCCCTCCTTCCCCCACACTCCATCCTCGATTTGAGTGGGATTCGTGAAAGATCGGGCCACCCTAGAGGTTTGCCCTCAACAATTACCCTCCCTTATATACTAGCTAGGAGAGGTAGGTTACAATGTGGGTTCTAGGGTTTACTATTTGTGCTTCGGGTTTACAAAGTGGGATGGCTGGCTGGGTCCAGCCGATGGGCAAAGACCCAGGCAAGCCTCCAGTACAGGGGAGACAACGCTACAATGTCTCATCACTAGTGCTTTAGGCGTCACCTGGTGCTTTAACGGTCAGTTGACGCTTTAGAGGTGAGCTAACAGCGCCTCACTCAGCTTCCAGCTTTGGCACTTTGGCCCAGTTGTCTTGTAGCGCCGGCAGGGGCGGTGCGCCAGCGTGTTGGATGATACAAGAACTCAGGGGTGTGCTCAGCAAGGAGCGGCATCCCCTCCGTAGCCTCACCGCCGAATCCTAGGAGACTGGGTAGAAGCGGCCACCCATCCGATTCTTTTGGCCATCCGGCTAGACAAGCTAGCTGGGGAATCTTTAGGGAGGACAGGATGGAGCGGTCCACCCAGTTGTGGTTCCATGTCTTGCGGCCATCCGGCCAGGCGCCTCTAGAGCAGGCCAGTTGAGCCTGGCTTGGCCTACCTGGGGGTCATCCCCCCGACATCTAGGATCTAATCATTCGATATCATCCGTAAGTAGTTCAATCCCGTTACTGATAAGTACTCTTTTCTCATTCCCGTGATATAACATTCTTAGTGATCATTATCACTTGCTTGCAAGCTATGTTAATGTGATATTACCGACAGGGCCCTGAGTATATCTCTCCGTCATCAGGATGGACAAATCCCACTCCTGATCCACGAGCCTCGACTAACACTTTCCAAGTAACTGAAGGTAACTTTATAATCACCCTGTTTGGGTGTGGCATTTGATGTAATCAAGGTACCCTTCTGGAGTCAGTGATTGACGTGATCTCATGGTCTAAGGATTATAGTTACTTTGAATGACGTTATACTAGTGTAAACATAATGGCATGATCGTGTTACTATACTTTGGGACAATGTTCATCACATAATTCTACCAATGTTGTGACCTCGTTATTAACAATATCCAATGTCATGATCAGGAAACCTTGATCATTTGTTAATCAACAAGCTAGTGTTATGAGAGGCATCACTAGGAACCTTTTGTTTGTTTATTAAACACACATGTATTAACGTTTCCGGTTAACACAATTATAGCATGAGAAATAAACATTTATCATAAACATGGAATAATATAATAACCACTTTATTATTGCCTCTCGGGCATATTACTTTCACAAGGTTTCCTGATCATGAACATAGGATGTTGCTAATAATGGGGTCACAACATTAGTGGAATGATGTTGAACATTCACTCAAATTATAGCAGTACGATCAAAGTCATTATGTTTACATTGATATAACATCTCATACGAAGTAACCCTAATCCTTAGACCATGAGATCATGTCAATCACTAACACCGGAAGAGTACTTTGATAACATCAAACATCACATAGTAACATGGTGACTATAAAGGTGGGTTCAGGTATTCTAAAAGCATTATGTAGAGGCTCATCGATCAAGAGTGGAATTTGTCCATTATGATGATGGATAGATATACTCAGGTCCCTATCAGTGATATCACATTTACACAACTTTCATGAAGGTGATTACATCACAAAGAATGTTATATCACAGGAACTAGAAAAGAGTACTTGTCGAAAAAGATATCAAACTTGTTATGGGGATACCGATGATCGAATATCGGACATGTAATATATCGCGAGACAAAGGTATCTAGTTATGACGTTAATGGTTCTCATGATCACAAGAGTCATCGTTGAATGTGTGGGAGTCAGTACGGATCTCTAGGTCCCTCTGCTAATTATTGATCGGAGAGGGTTCTCAATCATGTCTCCATTATTCATGAACCGTAGGGTGACACAGATAAGGTATACTGACACCAAATGGGGCCGATCTAATACCATAGAAAGGACTTGTAAGTACCAGGATTATTTCGATAAGCTCTAGAATTGTTTTGGGTCAAAATACTAAAATTTGTTTCAGATGTAATATCGAAGTAATGCAAGGGGGTTTATGCAAATGTTTGTTCATTAAAGTAATTAACAAATTCCAAATAAATAAATAATTTTTTTTATTTAATGAGAGCTTGAATTAATTTTGGTGGAAAATTAATACAAGGTGAGGGGAGTTTGGTTAATGAGAGTGGGCTTAGTGGAAGATCCACTCGCCATTATGTAGGGAGAGGTGGGGGAACCACCATGGCCGGCCTATAGGAGCCAGATAAAACCACTACTAGAAAATCACATGTTGTTTTTACTTTATTGCATCATCATGACATCATCATGCATGTTTCGTCATAAAAGTATTTTTCTAAACCCTATTTTTGTTTTGATATTTTGTTTGTCTAAAACTATTTGCAAAAAGTTTATTAAAAATAAAAAAATAAAAATAAAGTGTTTTAGGGGGAGGCAGCCAGCCAGGCCCAATAGCCCAGCCAACCACCTACTACCCCAAACCCTAGCCTAAACTAAACCCTAATCCTAACACCCCACCTACCACCCTCCACCCGCCACACCCTAGACCCAACTCATAGCACACACACAACACATACCGGTACACACACACACCTAAACGCACACCACACACCGACATGCCCCCACGCACATTATGCACCCACATTCCATATGTGCACGAGGCCCATGCACGCGCCACCTACCACGTCGCCCATCCAGTGCCTCTCTCCTTCCTCTTTCTCTAGCCGAGCGCTCCATTCCTCCCTGCTCGATGGATGCACCGCCAGGTCCTCCTCCTCGTCTCAACCGCCGCCGCCCTGCGCCCCGTCAGCGCCGCCATCGGCCTCACCTCCTAGCGCCCTCCATCCCACGAAGCTGCCTTCCTTGCCGTTCACGCGTCGCGCTGCTGCAGCCTCCCTACACCACCGCCGGCTGCTGTCCCCCTGAGTCCACCTCCTCATCTGCCCTTCTCCACATCCTCGAGTTGCTGCCTCCACCTGCTTGCTCCCCATCGACCCACGTCCTCCCCGAGCTTTCTCGCCTCTAGCTGGAGATGATGCTACTCCGGCCACCATCCTCACCACGTCGTCGTCTACCTCAACCGCCGCCAGGTTCGACCCGGCCGCTGCCAGCGCCCTTGGTCCCCGTGCCGCCCTTGCCTCCTTCTCGAGCTCCACTGCCACCCTCGCTCCCGGCCTCACCTTGCGCCTCCTACATCTCACCTTTGACTGTGGTCGTGCCATACCTCTGTTCGACGTTGCCTCCATCCTGGTGAGCTTCCCCACGAGCTTCCCTTCCTGCTACACGATGGGAGACACTCCCCTCTGTTCAAGGAAGCATGCCAGTTATCCCTGCTTGGCTCCACCCGCATATAGCACTAGCTCAACCTTCAACGCGTGGATGACACCTAGCCTGAGCAGGTCATCCTGTAGGTCTTGTCGATGTTGCTTGTTGCAGGTCCTCACCCCAGCCGTTTTCTCTTGCTGCAACATGACTGGATGGTGATCGACCATATGACCACCTAGAAGATGCCTCTTCGCAGCGCACCTACGTGCCTCCATATTCCTACAAATCGAGACCAAGAGATGCCTAATCCTATTCCAAGATTTGTTCCTGTTGGTATGGTGGTACTGTGAATACAAACCGGAGAAGATGGTCTGGGGCCACTTCAAAGTCAGGACCCTATTAGACAAGCACTTTTATTTGATGTCGTGTCGTAGCCAATACGATCCCATCAACAAGACCTTCTTGATGACGATGTTTCTGAAGAATGAACTTGGTGCTACCCGAGAACCACCGGTGCAGACCCATGTCTATCATTGTCACCAAAACCGAGAACCGAGACCTCCAACTAGGAACACCAAGATCTCCTTCCTCTATCCGAAGACCGTTCTCGTCGATGCCGGACCCCTCTGAGCCCCAAGATCTCTGAACCCCTAATGTGTCACGCCTAGCTAACCCGTCCCTATTTTTGTAATATGTCATATATCTTGTTGCCTTAAATCATTCATGCTTGCATACATATTTTGTCATTTGAGGGTGTTTTGTCGATTCACCTAATAACTAAATATGGTGTATATATGCGGGCTATATTTGTCTTATCTCGACTTCATTTAAATTTGTGTAGGAAACTGATCCCATGTTTTTCCTTATTAATACAACATTTGAATTGAGGGGCACTTAAACAACTCGAATCGTCTAATTAATTTTCGGGATCTCCATTCCGCTTAATATTGCCTAGTTGCATTGCATATTTGCCATGTCAGGCACCATATCATGAACGTGTACGATCTTCTTCCGTAGCATTATATAGTGCATCTGGTGTTTCGTTTAGTGCTTTGATTCTTCACGGATAGGCTGTTGAGGTGATGTGAGCTTTCACCCGATCTTTGGATGAATCTTTGGCAGTGTTTCCTAGGCGAGCATTCCCTTCCCCTTCTACCTATTTTGCATTTATAGTCTTTACTTACTCATGTTGACCTATTGCTATCCGTGTTGTGATGCTTTAGTTTTTGCACCACTTATATTCCTTGCAGCCTATATATTGCCTTGGACACCTCCTATTGCATGTTGTTTGGTAAACAGTTGGCCTTGCGAGTAGTAGTTTCTTGCTCAGGTGTTGCTTCACGTTGTCGAGTTCCACAATTGTTGGGAGGTTGGCACATGCTTAATGGTGGAGATACTTATCACTTGATTATTAAATATTGGAAGTAGATATAATTAATGAAGAGGCACCGATGGGTAATAGTTGAGATCTGGCTCTTATCCCAGCCACTTGTGTCCACCTATGACCCAAGTTCCTGGCACCTATTCCGAGACCGAGAGAGCTAACCACATTTGGGGTGTGTGGGTCCCCCTATCGGCTTACTACCTGATTCCAAAGTACTGTACTGGGCCACAAAAAAGTTTGGGCGTTATTACTATCCTATACTTATGCCATGCTCTACTCTTTATTTACTACTATTTCTCGTGGAGAGCGTTTACTACTGTAATGTTTAGCAACAAATGTGGAATGTTTACGTGGTATCGACAAACCCAGTCACACTTTCAGGTTCCTAGTCGTTTACAACCATTGGCAAAAACCCTACATCCGTCTTGGAGCCGGCCGACTTTGTTGCGGGAAGCTTAGTGGGGTGGGTCCCATGTACTTGCTTTGGGTCTAGGAGACGTCATATCCGAAGACTCGCCGACATACCGATGGGTATATGTTACTTGATCTTGCGCCTACTTGATCTGGCAAATGAGGGTGGAAGTGTGTGTGGATACTTTGGTGCACCCCTGTAGGGTTAAATCTTTTCGAAAAGCCATGAACGTTGTTATGGATGACTTGGAGCACAATTTATCAATCATAGACATCCTGCACTAAAGAATTATTGTTATAATTTGACTTGGATCTTACATGACTAGTAAGTTGGATAACCACCATGGAATGAATAAATAAATCTGCCAACTGTGAGAGTTTGCTCGGAAGTACTTCCTCGTTTGGTCTCGAGGGGGAAATACCAAGATAGGTATGTTTGGTGTTAGTATCAGGTTGGTTCAGAATAGGTCTTTCTTATACCTCTCTGATAGCCGAGAGTTGTATTGAGTCTCTATAGATTGATTAGTGCATGCTTCGTTGCCGCTTTAGTCCACTATACCTTTGTAGGCGAGAGCCGCCGAATTCTAAGACTCGTCGTGTAGTGGCCTTGATGGCCCAAAATATATCGAGCTCGTTGGGGAACCCCAAGAGGAAGGTATGATGAGCACATCAACAAGTTTTCCCTCAGTTATGGAACCAAGGTTATCGAACCAGTAGGAGCAAGGAAACACCTCTAAGATGTTGTTTTCCAACTTGGAATCCTGCACAACACAACCACAAAACTTTGCCCCAACTTACAGTGAGGTTATCAATCTCACCGGTTTTGCTGAAAACAAAGGATTAAATATTGTGTGGAAGAAAGTAATTGCTTGCAAAAAGTAAATAGAAAATAGTAAATAGTTGTAGATTGATGGTAAAAGAAAGGACTGGGGTCCATAGTTCACTAGTGGTGATTCTCCTTAAGATAGATAACATGTTGGGTGAACAAATTACAGCGGGGCAATTGATAAACATCGAGAAAGCATACATGCATATACTAATCATCTTGACTCCTATGAGATTTGATTGGGCATTACAACATTATACAAAGACCGTAATCCAACTGCATCTATGACTAATAATCCACCTTCAGGTTATCATCCGAACCCCCTTCAGTAATAAGTTGCAAGCAACACATAATTGCGTTAAGCATTGCGTGTAAAGTAAACAATACGATTGTTCTATGAACAAAGGATTTTTGTTTTCTCCCTAGTAGCAACAACACATCTAGTACCTTAGAGATTTCTTTCACTTCCCCAGATTACTAGAGGCATGAACCCACTATCGAGCATAAATACTCCCTCTTGGAGTTGCTAGCATCTACTCGGCCAAGATAGCTACTAACAACGGAGAGCATGCAAGATCACAAATAACAAAGACATGATAGAATCAATAATCAATCTGAAATAGCATCTCAATATCCATCGGATCCCTGCAAACACAACATGTATGATTACAAATAGATGATCTTGATCATGAATGGAGCTCACAAGATCTAAACATGGTAGCACAAAGGAGAAGAACCAACCATCTAGCTACTACATGGACCCGTAGTCCAAGGATGAACTACTCACGCATCACACTGGAGGCTGGCATGGTGATGAAGAAGGCTTCCAGGGTGAATTCTCCCCTCCGGCAGGGTGCCGAGAAGAGCTTCAGATCCCTCCCGATCTAGAGATGGAGATGATTGCGGCTACAGACTCTTTCGTGGAATTTTGATCGGGTGCTTAGGGTTTCTGTATCGGAGGCATCTTATAGGCGAAAAGGGAGGCCGAGGGGGTACCCTAGGCGGCCACACCACCCCCTGGCGTGGGCCAGGCCTGGCCGCGCGACCTGGTAGTGTGACCGGCCTCTAGCCCCTCTCCGTCTCGTCTTTTAGCTCCGTGTCCCCCTCAGTGAAATATTGACTTTGGCTTTTGTCCCATCCAATTCCGAGAATATTCGTTTTCTGACTTTCCTGGAACCAAAAACAGCAGAAAACGGGCAGCTGTCACTGTGGCATCTTGTTAATAGGTTAGTCCAAGAAAGTGTATAAAAATTCTCCAAAGTGTGGACAAAACATAAGAAAGTAGATATAAAACAAGCATGGAACATCAAAAATTATAGATACGTTAGCAACATATCAGGCCTCAGTACTGACCGCTCCCTTTTTCCTTTGCCCTTTGGTGGCACCCCTTTTGTTTGACAAGTATAAGTTCGACGACGTAAGCAAGGTTACTCTTCTGTCTTGGCCTGGGCAGGGTTATGGATGCCATTGTTTATTCTTCAGGACTCTTAATCCAATTTGCATCTTATCCATACTCGGATGTTGTATCGTTTTCAATGTGATTTGGATCTTTTTATTGTATATATGTATTCTTAACTCATTGATTCATTGTTGTATATATATGTTCTTGTGGGTTCCATCATGAACTATTGTGGGTTTCATCGTGATTATGGTATTACTTCGTTTTCCACCCGCACGCAAGTGCCTGGTGGGCATCCTTGAATCGTTTCTATGCGGGTTTGCCGGGAATCACTAAAATTAGCATAGAGCTGACTCAAGGGTGTTACACATCTGGGCCTTGGGACTACACCCCTCCCCTATAAAAGGAGGTGGTGACCTCCTCTCACCACACACCTCCTCGTGAAGCATCTCTCTCCCACTAGCAAATTCCCCATGGCTTCGGATTAGCGAAGTGCATGTTCTCGATGGTTTTTCTGGAAAGGATCTGGTGCTTCCGCTGCTTTGCTGGAGCAAGGACTCAAATGTTGTTGAGGTGCTGGACGTGTGTGCGATTACAAGTGTGTTGTTGGTTTGTGGCGCTCTACGACTTGACCTTGAGATCGGCAGCAGTACGACTACATCCTCGATGAAATAATATTTCGTTAAAAAACTTTTTGGTCTTCGAGGTTAAGATTTTTTGTTTTCTATGTTGTGAAACCAACATGCATCAAAGTTAGTAGGAACTGGTACTCGCACGAAATAATAACTTTTATAATAGATATTTTCTATATTTTTTGTACACGTTACAACGTAATTACAGTTAATATAATCTAAACTTACCGACCTAGATGCCGCTATTGTAGTCCTATCTACTGACCAAAAGGCCCTAACGTTGAATAAATCATGTACTTGTCCATGTGGCTTCCGCATCGCCATGTTAACCCCGGCGAGGCACTTGTCGAAGACGCTATAACGGAAGGACACAACGTCGACTTTGGTACTTCTAACCATTGGCACGGGTTTCTTTATCGGCGTGCCAGACGCTTATTCCAATGTAAGCGGTTCCCGTGTACGTCACAACGGGAAGACATCCCTCCACCACAGAGCCTTCCTAATTCTCCTGACATGTACGATCTCATTATTCAAATTGTGCCCCCGGTCGCCTGACTCCTGGCGAACATCGATGTGGTACTCACAAACGTTGCTGAGAGCCATCAACGGCAGACCTCTTCCCTGTCATCGTGATGGCCGCTTCTCGTCGGGATGGCCACTTATCCTCTCTTACGTGGTTCACGCGTAAGCCGATGGTGAAGGACATAGCCACCACGTGAAGGCGTCTCCCGTCTCCTTGCTCTGCGTCGACGCCATGAACCGATCGTCGCGACTGCTGCATCTACACATTGATGGGGTTCATGCGTACATCCAGCGAGAGGACATGTCGCCGACTTGATTCCGTAGACGTGCTTGGTTAGCTATCGCTACATTGTACCTACGAGGGAACGAAACTACTCTTCTGCTACCCATCGTGCTATAGAGCACACATCGCCACCCAAACATGTCAGATATGTCAAAGCCATCATTTGGGGTAGCAGGCTCGGTTCTTCTAAAACGACGTGTAGTGAAGGTAATACAAACCAGCAAAATCTATGCGAGAAAGCAAGAAGACGGAGGATTCTTTTATAGGCTAAATGGTGGTGGCGGCACCGAGTTTCCGCATACCTGGGCCCCACCATCATCTGCCCTGATAAATAACGATGCTAGCTTGTCCGCGCCTACGAAAAGGGTTGGACAGCGAGGGATGGTGCTTTTAAGTAGACTGTAGACATATGCGTGAAACCACAAATGTCTACCATCTACAATGCCATACGGGCTCTCCAAAAGCGACAAACGGCGTACCCGTAGATGCTACAACACCACGTCATTGCTGGGCAGGCCCTACGTCTGCTAGAAACCACGACCGACATGGGTTCGCAGCGCCACGTCAGCGTTGAGAGAGCCAGTATCCGTGTAAAACTAGAAACGACATGGTCTCATAGTGCCACGTCTCGTGCCAAGAGGGTGATGACTGCAAGTGCAAGGATCGTTTGTAGCTAGTTTCGAAATAAAGATATCAATCCCACAGGGAGCAGTAGGCAAAATACTAAAATGCTTTTAACTATAACTAAACGAAGTACTTAAGAAATAACTTTCAGATGCAAGAAAAGTAGAGTTGTTTTTGGGTTTTTGGTCGAACAAGGTAATTTATAGTAAAGAAAAACTTAATGCAGAAAGTAAGAATCATGTGTGTAAATAGAACTTTGGAACTGCAATAGGGAAAAGGCATTCTCGGGGAGTGGTGGATACACCGCTAGCAATTTAGACTAAACAATCAAGATTATTATAACGAATATTCTTATAATATGTATGTATGTGGGAGGAGCTCCATATATGGACAAATAGGCTGCAACCGCTACACACATCATCCTTCATAACCACAGCTGACGAATAAACGACATCAATCGTATTATCCCGCTATTAAGGGATTTCTCCCGTGGCATGGACATGGCTTAATGAGTTCTCCTTGACTCGCGAAGTTAGCACGTAAGAAATGTCAACAGCTTTATAGTCACAGTAAGTGCTATCATCCCTCCGTCTACTAACAAGTAATCCCCTTCATCGACTCCCCAAAGGAGGCAAATATTAAGGAGGTGCACAACTCCCAACATCAAGATGAAGACAATTAACACATACAGATAATGATGTATAACATAATAATCTCTATCTCATCTCAATCATATGCTTGGGTTTCTCCATCTCCCCAAGAACTAAAGATGTACTCAGACATGGAGGCAATCAACATCATGGCAATGGTAATGGAAACAATCATAGATGAATAGTACTTGTTTAAATCCATAACTAGTATGGAAATTACAACAAGATCTAGACAAGACGTAGATGTGATGGATGGAGATGGTGGTGATGCAGCGGTGGATGATGAAGATCGATGCCTTAGCATTTCGGATCTACACAGGGGAAACATGGATCCCCGGTGGATGAGTTCCCCCTCTAGATGCCTTCCGGAGGTGAGGTTTCGGCGATTTCTGGGTGTTATGTATGTCATCTCCCTGATCCAGTTGTACGGGGTGAAACTATTTGAGGAGGCGGAGGCGGCGCCAACTATACATTCTGAAACTTTATTCTGGTCGTATAGTTGGTTGTTGAACCCTCTGTCTCCTTTGTTTGCTTCGGGTTTTCTTCTGGTATTATTAATATTTCCCAAATAAGCGATTTACGTTGTTTTTTACTCCTTTTCTCCATAGTACAACTGCTCCAAGAATTATATCCATTGGATCCATCATCTGTCCTGATCCTGGTGAAAACAGACATAAAATGTGCGTGCGAGCACCGTAAAATACCAAGATCCTATATCTACAATACAAAATAATAGTGTAAAACATGATGCATATATGCACTCATCAACTTCCCCAAGCTTAGACTCTTGCTCGTCCAGAGCAAGTTTGAGCTTAATGGATGTGATCCTCATATTCATGAAGCCGAGTCGATTAAAATAAATGATGCAGTTGCAGCATGTGTTTATCATATACGATACATAGGAATAAGTTCATGAATAGTACCTTACTCGAACCATCTAAATAGTATTAGCAGGCTTCCACACCTTAGTGATCGATAGTTCATAAAAGATGAAGCTCAACATAATGTAAAAGTATCTGGTTCAACTGAATGAGTTAGCGAGGTAGTTCCAAGTGTTTTAGGATCAACATATTCACTTGGGATTCAAAATATCAAAAGTGTCTCTTTGTCATACTACAATACAGTGGTATATGCCTATTTGCTCTTTGCACACTCGCCCTTTTTCTTCTTTCTTTTCTTCTCTTTTGTATATATGCTCACACTTTTTTAAGTGTTGTGCAAAGGAGTTATCCATACATTCCACTTCATGTAGGAATTCAAAGTTTAACGATCTCAATTATCAAATTCCAATTGTATATGAAGCATTTTTATGACTTGGAGATTCTACCTCGACTTGTTCTCACTCTATTTTGATAGCACTTTCATTTTCCTTTCTTCAAGGTTTCTTTTTCAACTTAACTGTATAGATAATTTTTCTTTGTAAATCAAATCGTAGACTTACAACATATTGACCAAATTATCTTTATATGTTCCATTAATACCAATAGTATGGAAGACTCCTATTGCTATCATCAAGTGCAAGTAAACTTATACTCAAGCCATTCATATATCAATAAAGCAAACACAAACTCAGAATTATATTAAAGGGGTCGACTATTCCTGAAGGGAATTCTAATGATGCAAACTTTATTTTTAGTTTGAACTAATGCAAAACTGTAATATAAAACTTATAAGGTAGATTACAAGGTCTTTAAAGATCTCCCCAAGCTTGGAATCAAGCCAGGCGAGATCAATTAACTCCTTGTTGGTACCTATTCCTCCTCCTGGGTAGAAAGAGTGTCGCCCTCTTCTTTTATGTTGCCATCTTTAACTATGCTTGCAAAGCGGATGCTGAGCTCGGCCATGTCCTATTGGAGCTTCAACATTTTCTTCTTGAGGAATTTCTTCTCATCTATCAACTCAAAGACAGTTTTAATTAGGAAACCAAATCTACCATCGATGTCATCGACCTTCTTCTTAAGGTCTTTGCTCATCATCCAGTAGGAGTCAATCCCTTCTCTAATTGTTTCGCCTTCGAAGCCTTTTCTAACTCATAGACCTTATCGTGAATCTCATCTTGCCACACCTTCTTAGGTTTAAGAGGTGATGGACCAAGAGGAGGTTTATAATAGGATCCTATGTTGTAACGATAAGGATTAGGGAGATACTCATCCTTGTCCCTTCCTCGCTCAGCTTGCCTCATCATCTCCATCCTTTGCGGGAACATGTCCTCCCAATTTGGGAGAGGCTTGATCTCCGGGCTAGATGATGACGACAATCCTTTAGGTTCTACTTATTTGATTCTCTTCACGGGCTTCTCTTCTTTCTTCTTCCAGATCTTGTTGACATGGAGGGGCTGCATGGCTTCGCTGCACGGATGTTGTTAGAGGGGCTTGTATAGGGATGGCGAGGATTTTTCGAGGCTAGAGGCTATAGCTCTGCAAAAACTTAATGAAAAAGGTTAGATGCGATTAGCTTTAAAAGGAGAGGTCGAAAACCCTAGCCTCCTTTCGTAACGAGCAACTATATGGGCATGGCCTGTATAGCTCCTGCCGTATAGTTATGAACCGACTATAGATTTCATCTACGGTAGATCCAACTATACAGCTGGAACTATATGGGCGGGAATTTTTATTCCCGCCATATAGTTGGTCGTTAAACTCTCTGGACTCTGAATAAATGTTTTGGAGATGGGTCGATAACTATACGACCACAACTATACGGGTGGAATTTTTAATTCCGGCCGTATAGTTGGTCGTTAAACTCTCTGTACTAAGGAAATTATTTTGTCAAAGGCGTTGATATCTATACGACTGTGGCTATATGGATGGATTTTTAATTCCATCCGTATAGTTGGTCGTTAAACTCTCAGTATCTTTCGTGGATGAAAGGGGTGATGTCGCAACAACTATACGACCGCAATTATACGGCCGGAATTTTTATTCCTGTCGTATAGTTGGTCGTTAAATCTTCTGTGTCCACCAAAAAAAATCTGCTTCTCCAAGGATTCTTTATTAATCTAAAACTTAATGAAATATCGAGTTTTGATAGAAAAATGTCAACTTAGATTTTCGACCAATTCTGGCATTATCAATTTTCCTTCTTCTTTGCTAGAGCATCAAATGTTCCTTATTTAACATAATACTCAAATTAAACTTTAACTGAAAATTTAAAAGCTTACTCAAACCTTTACTTCGCATGGGTTGCCTCCCATGAAGCACTCTTTTATGGTCAATATCTTGACAGTATTGTTGCTCATTCCATCTCGAGTCCATTCTTCTTGCACTTGCCATTCCTTGTATATCTTTGCTTAATCACTTCTTCTGGAGTGATCAATTCTATGGTGACTGTACTTGTTGAGGGCAAACCTCTAGGGTGGCCCGATCTTTCATGAATCCCACTCAGATCGAGGATGGGGTGCTGGGGGAGGAGGGAAGGATGAACACGACTAACTCACGCACGAAGAACATGATGAACACACACACGCAAAACCACGATACACACCAATAGATCACGTCGGCGGTGACCAGTCCGGCGCAATCCCTAGGATCGGCGACGGGCGGAGGACTCTCTCTCAAACCGGCACGACAAGATGGGAGACTCGGTGAGATCTTGACGTCTTGGCAAAGGTACACCAATGACAAGGCCTTGTACAACGCAGAGGCACGATGCAAACTCCAACGAGTTTTGGGATATTTGGTGCTCCTTTGTCAAAGGATCATGAGGCAAGAACTAGATAGATCCACAAGGGGTTTCCACTAATTCCAAATAGCATGCCTCCGATTTACAATGGAGGTGGGGGACTATATATAGGCCAGCCACTTAAATAGGGGTACTTTAGGAATAAAAGACAAGTTCTAGACGCACTAAGGGGTACATGGGTCGCAGGCCCAAAGGCCTTTACATGCGTGGCGTCGGTCGGACCGGAGACTCCGGTGTGCAGGCCGGAGACTCTGGTCTAGGCTAGAGATTCTGGTGTAGCCTCCGGACCAGCCTCCGGAGGGGCACTCACATTGTCCCGGAGCCTGGTGCAGGGGGTCAAATCGGATGTAGGGCCGGAGTCTCCGGTGTCTTCAGGCCGGAGACTTTGGCAGGTCGGAGACTTCGGTATGCGCAGACCGGAGACTCCGGTCTAAGCAGCTCCAGCGGCTTCTACTTCACAATTTGCTCCTTGTTCTCCATCCTTTGGTGCTTAGTGATGTGTTGGGGCTTTGTACCTGATGATGCATAGAGTAGTTGCATGAAGTAACACACCATCCAAGGATGTATCAAATTGGCATGAGGAGACCAGCGAGTTCACCTTAGCTTGTAGGAGTTTGGCTCGGGCACGAGTCATGGGTCCACTTGGGGGACTTGTTGGTGTAGATGTAGGAGCATCCGTAGGACGGGCTACGTTAGCTCCCCCCCTTGGGAAAGAGTCGTCCTCGGCTCTTCATGGTTGTCATCTTGAACATCTCCATGGTAGGGTGAGAGATCCTTGACATTGAATGTATTTCTTGCAAGGTCCTTGGAGGTCGGTATGTCGATGATGTAGGCTTTGTTGTTGATTCTTTTGAGGACCTTCAAGGGACCATCTCCTCTTGGCTTTAGCTTGGAGTCACGTTCCTTAGGGAAGCGGTCTTTGCTTAGGTGTATCCACACAAGGTCACCTTCTTCAAAGATCATCTCCTTCTTGTCCTTGTTTAACCTTGAAGCTTGGCGAAGGACTTGTTGCTTGATAGTAGCTCTTGTTTCTTCATGAAGTTTCTTCATAGCTTGTGCGCACTTCTCGATGTCCATGTTGGTGCGCTCATGAAGAGGTAGTGGTAGGATGTCGAGCGTAGTGAGGGGCTCGAAACCATAGACGATCATGAAGGGGCTCATCTTAGTTGTTGAGTGCTTGGCTCGGTTGTAGGCAAACTCGTGTGGGAAATGCATTCCTCCCAATCAATGGTGGAAAAGTCTTCACAAAGCGATGATAGAAACCGGCCAACCCATGAAAACTTCGGAGTTCACTCACATTTGTTTGGATGGGCCAATCTCGTATGTCCTATACCTTGGAAACATCAACTTCAATTCCCTTCGAAGAAACGACAAATCCTAGAAAAATCAACTTGTTGTTAGCAAAAGTGCACTTGGGAAGATTAGCATCAAGATTTTCATGTCAAAGGATTTGCAAAACTTCCTTGACATGTGTAATATGGTCCTCAAGTGATTTGCTATAAACAAGAATGTCATCGAAATAGACAACAACACTTTTTCCAATGAGAGAACGCAAGATGTGATTCATAAGGCGCATGAAGGTAGATGGTGCATTAGATAAACCAAATGGCATAACCAACCATTCATAGAGACCAATTTTGGTCTTGAAGGCGGTTTTCCGCTCATCACCCTCAGCCATGCGTATTTGATGGTAACCACTACGAAGATCAATTCTCTAAAAAATAGTGGCTCCACATAATTCATCAAGCATGTTATCGAGACGTGGTATGGGATGTCAATAACGCACGGTGATAGCATTGATTGGATGGTAGTCCATGCATAACTGATGTAGCCCAACATACGGAAACCACCTTTGGTCCACATCATGCCACACTAATCATCACTCCACAGGTGAACTCCTTCCATGCTTTGCCTTTCGTTGGTTATTATGCGAATGGAATCCTACTTGAGACAAATGCCCATGATGTGACTAGGTCCATGAACATGATGCCAAGAAGACGCAGCAAGGATGGCCCTGGGGCCAATACACCAAAGCAAGAGGCCTAGAAGAGAACACGCAAGAAGCTGCTGAAGCAGGACCGGAGTCTCTGCTCCAGCAGACCGGAGTCTCCGGTCTACCACACCGGAGTCTCCAGCCCGTCTTCGGACCGAGCCCGAACCAGTGCCTAGGACAGTCAGAGACCCCCTCTGGAAGTTGACCGGAGTCTCCGGTCCAGACCGCTACATCGGAGTCTCCGGACCGAGCAATGTGGGCCTGCGCGCCTCAAGCTGGGCTTGGCCCATGTAACGCCCCAAACTTCCTGTTGATGCCTGTTTTACCCCTAGCTCGTGGCTAGCCTATATATATGCCCTCGCCCCCTCCTTGAAACCCTAGAGATAATGATGAATTAAGGCACGTGCCTAACCCTAGATGGGAACCCCCCTCTCAATAGTAAATGTATGAGTTGTACAAGTCCTTGGAGTCGGTTCCCTTCTCCAAGTTTTCAAGACCCTCCTCAAGGATTCTAGTAGTGTTTGGTCTCTCCCCTTTGGGATTCTACTTGGTTGCTACTCTCTCCTTGGTTTGGATTCTATCGTCCTCTTGTCGATCTCTCCTTTGGTGATTCTACCGCAAGGTCTCTCGCCGAGGGTTCTATTGGATTGGTTGTTCGAACCAACGGGAGCAAATCGAATTGGGTGTGATTTGGCGTGTGTTTGTATCTTTACCTTGCATTAGAGTTGTGTTCATCGTGTTCATCATGTTTTCCCTCACTTCTTCCTCAAATCCGTGAAGATCGGACCACTCCAAGGGTAAATCCACAAGGAGACCCATAACAACTGGTATCAGCAGCTTTTGGTTGCCACGGATTTGACTTCGCCCTTCGATTTCCACCATAAATTTAAAAATACCAAAAATATAGCCCCAAATTGCTTTTGGATCGATCTCTCGTTTTGGTGAGTTGATTGTGGTTTTAGTCCAATAGAAACTTGTCTTTGGAGTTGGTCTACTTGTGCCCTGCGTTTCCGAGCCCAATTTGGTCAAAAATTTCTGGATTTGAGGGTTCAAGGGCCGAATTTCCGCTCAAGAACACGAGTTGTTCGTCGCGCTGCCTCCAGACCGGAGTTTCCGGACTAGCAGACCAGAGTCTTCGGCCTAGACCGGAGTATCTGGACCGCAAGACCAGAGTCTCCGGCCTAGACCGGAGTGTCCGGACCATCAACACCGGAGTCTCCGGCCCTGACAAATTTTTTGACCCCCTTTTCCTTTTCGACTGATTTCCTTTTGACATTTGTGTTTCATGTGCGTGTCTGTCAACTAACAAAAGCTTACGCAACACCCCGCACTTGACATCGACACCACGGAACTCGAACCATCCCTCCACCAATGGTTGCAAGTGCTACATCACCACAAGGTATAACTTGCACCACCCTTGTTAACCCCTTCTTCCTTTGTGTGTTACCTAACCTATCGAGAGTAGCTCATCTTGTGTTTGCTGAAGCATTGTGTGCTTTCTCTTGCATAAGTCATAGTGTAGAGGCAATAGCAAAAACTTGACTCCATAGCGTAGCAAAGAAATAGGTACACACAAAAAAAGCTTCTAAGCAAAAGACAAAAAGAGAAAGATACCAATACAAAAGAGAGTCCAAAGCTTCTAAGCAAGAGTGCGAGCAAGAGCAAGGCAAGCGTACAAATCCGTTGCTTCTCCATCTGTTGGCAAATGGGTTATGGTCTCCCCTAGTGTTGGCACGACACTGAGCATTAGTCTTCATTAGGACCAATTTTGTTCGTTGCTCATTTTCATAGTCGTGTTAGCCACATTAATCTCCATCGTGTGTGTATAGTCGTAGGTTCTCATCACCCTTTTGACCTTTTCCTTTGACTTTGTTTTTGTTGGATTTAACCCACTTTTGACAATAACCTTTCGTTTGGTTGTTCCATTTGCTATCCTCCTTCCTACCCATCCACCATAAGCCTTTGTGTGTGTGTGTGTCTTGTGTATTCGCTTTTCTCTCGGCAAGAACAACCTTTCAAATTTTTGACTTGGTGAGGCAAGGTAGCACATACCATACCACCAATACCACACTCGTTTTACTTGTGGTCAAAAAACATGTCTAGGGAAAGCGGAGAAAGCGGAGATGTCAACTTCAACAACCAAGATGGTTTTGCCACGCGCCACAACTTATGGGTGCAACGCCAAGAATTCAATGACCAATTTGAGAGGCTTGAGAACCGGCTTGATGAAACTTTTCGACAATTCGACTACTGTGACCGGCAAAGCCAAGTGGAGCACAATGCTCAATTTCAAGCTCTTTACCAAGCTATTGCCAACCTCGGCAAACGTCAGGGACACCATTCAAGCTCATCAAGTTCGTCTCACACGCGCTCCTCAAGTCATCATGGCGACTCCTCGCGCTCCCTTTCTCATCATGGAGAACCCTACCACCACAATGGGGAACATCAAGCTCGTCATCGCCATGAACAAGTGGTTGAGCCACAACATCAACAACCACACCACGCAGGACGTCATCAACAACATGATAACCAGGCGCATCCACAACACCAAGTAGAACATGGTTGCCCTCCACAACAAGCTATGGTACAAGCGCCACCACCACCCCAAGAGCAAGAACGCCATGGTGAACACAACCGCGTTGATAGGCGCCAACACCCGAACCATGACCATCCCCATCGACAACAAGTTCATCGGGCACCACAATGGGATACAAGTGATGATGACGAGGCTGCACACTGCGCGAGACGCAACAACCGCTATGCTCAACCCCACCATTGTCGTCAACAACCAATGAAAGCAAATGATCCCGAGCAAAGGCATAGAAGAGACTTTCCGCATCAAGATCCTCCTCAACCGCGTCCTCGAGAAAATCAAGCTCCTCCTCCACCACCACGTGCACCAAGTGAAGCGAGCATAAGGCAAGATCGCCGCAACTACCAGCGTGAACATGAAGAGGGGAAGTGTGGGAAGCTCAAGTTCATTATGCCCAAGTTCAAGGGAGAAGAAGACACCAATGCATACCTTGATTGGGAGCTCAAAGTTGACAAGATCTTCTGAGTCCACAACTACTTCAAAGAGAAGAAAGTTGCAATGGCATCCCTTGAGTTTGAGGACTATGCAAATGTTTGGTGGGAAGACTTCCAAAAGAACCGAGAGAAGAACGAGGAACCTCCAATTGAAACTTGGATAGAGATGAAGGAAGTGATGTACACACGCTTCGTCCCCGAGCATCATCGACAAGATCTCTTCGACAAGCTACAAAATTTAAAACAAGGCACCAAGCCAATTGAAGAGTTCTACAAGGAAATGGAGAAAACCATGATGCGAGCTGATGTGAGAGAACTCGAAGAGCAAACCATAGAAGGTTCCTCAATGGTTTGAGCCGCCCAATAAGGAAGATTGTTGACTTTCAACCGTACAAGAACCTCACCAAGCTCCTCCATCAAGATACCAAAGTTGAGCGGCACTTGCAACAGGAGAATGCATACGAAAAGTCCAAGTCATACTTTGCATCCATCAATGCAAATTCTCCCGTAAAGCCAACGAACCAAGCAACAAGCTCATCCAAGCAAGCAAAGACCATGATAGCACCCTCCTCCAACACGACATCCGATAGTCAATTCACTTGCGTCAAGTGTGGAGTGAAAGGTCACAAGTCATATGAGTGCACCAACTCACGAGTGATGCTTACGGATGAGAATGGCGCAACCTACTCCGTGAGTGAAGAGGAATATGAAGCTCTCACACAACACGCTATCGCAAGGACAGTCGCAATGGAAGAGGATGAAACACTTGTATGCGAGCATGCTTTGGGCCCCGCACTTGTCATAGATCAAATATTGACGACAAACTCCATCCCAAGAGAGGGCCAACGCCTCAATATCTTCCAAACTCATGGCAGAATTGATGGCAAGTCCACAAAAGTGATCATTGATGGAGGTAGTTTTCAAAACCTCGCAAGTATGGAGCTTTGTGAGAAACTCAAGTTGCAATGCATAGAGAACCCTCACCCCTACCATGTCCAATGGCTTGATGACAATGGAGCACTCATGATAACATCAAAGGTCCACGTCTCCTTCAAGATTAGCCCATATGAAGACACCGTCGAGTGTGATGTCGTGCCAATGTCCGTGTGCCACATGCTACTTGGAAGGCCATGGCAATACGATAGAGGAGCAATACATCATGGTTCCACCAACCAATACTCCTTCAAGTGGAACGACAAGAAATTTGTGCTCCAACCCATGATGCCTAG
This sequence comes from Avena sativa, assembly GCA_916181665.1. Classification (NCBI taxonomy): domain Eukaryota; kingdom Viridiplantae; phylum Streptophyta; class Magnoliopsida; order Poales; family Poaceae; genus Avena; species Avena sativa. The sequence goes on from OV702286.1 coordinate 225,290,842, forward strand.
CCAAGTCATCGCATCCAACATGACACCCGTTAACAAAATAAAGCAAGCTAAGGACCCTTGTGAGACGAGTGGTGAGAGAGTGAACCACCATCAAGAGAGTGAGTGCCACAAGCCAACAATGAGTTGAAAATCATGAGTGCCGCGACGCAAGCCACAAAATGTGAGAAGAGATACTTGAGTGTGACCCATACTAATAATCATTCATACAATTCTCTCTCTTTGTTGTCGGTTTTGCAAGGTACCCAAGATAGACCACCAACTACAAGGATAAGGCTACAAGATCTCCAACCACAACATGATGGAAAGAAGTTCCACAAGCTCTTCACCAAGTTTGAGAATGGCTTCGACACTGGTGATCCGACCATGTACAAGAACAAGGCCAAGGACACACCTCCTTCCTTGCATGATGAACGAACATCGTTGAGGTCGACTCGTTTTCAAGCGGGGGGAGATGATGTAGCCCAACATACGGAAACCACCTTTGGTCCACATCATGCCACACTAATCATCACTTCAAAGGTGAACTCCTTCCATGCTTTGCCTTTTGTTGGTTATTATGCGAATGGAATCCTACTTGAGACAAATGCCCATGATGTGACTAGGTCCATGAACATGATGCCAAGAAGACGCAGCAAGGATGGCCCTGGAGCCAATACACCCAAGCAAGAGGCCTGGAAGAGAAGATGCAAGAAGCTGCTGAAGCAGGACCGGAGTCTACGCACCAGTAGACCGGAGTCTCCAGCCTACCACACCGGAGTCTCCAGCCCGTCTCTGGACCGAGCCTGAACCAGTGCCTGGGACAGTCAAAGACCCCCTCCGGAGGTTGACCGGAGTATCCGGTCCAGACCGGAGTCTCCGGACCGCTTCAACGGAGTCTCTGGACCGAGCAATGTGGGCCTACGCGCCTCAAGCTAGGCTTGGCCCATGTAACGCCCCAAACTTCTTGTTGATGACTGTTTTACCCCTAGCTCGTGGCTGGCCAATATATATGCCCTCACCCCCTCCTTGAAACCCTAGAGATGATGATGAATTAAGGCATGTGCCTAACCATACATGGGAACCCCCCCTCTCAATAGTAAATCTATGAGTTGTACAAGGCCTTTGAGTCAGTGCCCTTCTCCAAGTTGTCAAGACCCTCCTCAAGTGTTTGGTCTCTCCCTATCAAGGATTCTAGTAGTGCTTGGTCTCTCCCCTTTGGGATTCTACTTGGTTGCTACTCTCTCCTTGGTTTGGATTCTACCGTCGGCTTGCCGATGTCTCCTTTGGTGATTCTACCGCAAGGTCTCTCGCCAAGGATTCTATTGGATTGGTTGTTCGAACAAATGGGAGCAAATCGAATTGGGTGTGATTTGGCGTGTGTTTGTATCTTTACCTTGCATTGGAGTTGTGTTCATCGTGTTCATCGTGTTCATCGTGTTTTCCCTCACTTCTGCCTCAAATCCGTGAAGATCGGGCCACTCCAAGGGTAAATCCACAAGGAGACCCATAACAACTGGTATCAGCAGCTTTTGGTTGCCACGGATTTGACTTCGCGCTTCGATTTCCACCATAAACTGAAAATACCAAAAATATAGCCCCAAATTGCTTTTGGATCGATCTCTCGTTTTGGTGAGTTGATTGTGGTTTTAGTCCAATAGAAACTTGTCTTTTGAGTTGGTCTACTTGTGCCCTGCGTTTCCCAGCCCAATTTGGTCGAAATTTTCTGGATTTGAGGGTTCAAGGGCCGAATTTCTGCTCAAGAACACGAGTTGTTCATCACGCTGCCTCCAGACTGGAGTTTCCGAACTAGCAGACCGGAGTCTTCGGCCCATACCGGAGTTTCCGGACCGCAAGATCGGAGTCTCTGGCCTATACCGGAGTGTCCGGACCATCAACACCGGAGTCTCCAGCCCTGACAAAAATTTTGACCCCCTTTTCCTTTTCGACTGATTTCCTTTTGACGTTTGTGTTTCGTGTGCGTGCCTGTCAACTAACAAAAGCTTCCGCAACACCTCGCACTCGATATCGACACCACAGAACTCGAACCATCCCTCGACCAACGGTTGCAAGTGCGACATCACCACAAGGTATAACTTGCACCACCCTTGTTAACCCCTTCTTCCTTTGTGTGTTACCTAACCTATCGAGAGTAGCTCATCTTGTGTTTGCCGAAGCATTGTGTGCTTGCTCTTGCATAAGTCATAGTGTAGTGGCAATAGAAAAAACTTGACTCCATAGCATAGCAAAGAAAGAGGTACACAAAAAAAGCTTCTAAGCAAAAGAAAAAGAGAAAGATACCAATACAAAAGAGAGTCCAAAGCTTCTAAGCAAGAGTGTGAGCAAGAGCAAGGAAAGCATACAAATCCGTTGCTTCTCCATCTTTTGGCAAACGGGATACGGTCTCCCCTAGTGTTGGCACGACACTGAGCATTAGTCTTCGTTGGGACCAATTTTGTTCATTGCTCAATTTCATAGTCTTGTTAGCCACATTAATTTCCACCGTGTGTGTATAGTCGTAGGTTCTCGTCACCCTTTTGACCTTTTCCTTTGACTTTGTTTTTGTTGGATTTTACCCACTTTTGACAATAACCTTTTCGTTTGGTTGTTCCATTTGCTATCCACCTTCCTACCCATCCATCATAGGCCTTTGTGTGTGTGTGTCTTGTGTATTCGCTTTGCTCTCGGCAAGAACAACCTTTCCAATTTTTAACTTGGTGAGGCAAAGTAGCACATAGCATACCACCAATACCACACTCGTTTCACTTGTGGGCAAACAACATGTCTAGGGAAAGCGGAGAAAGCGGAGATGGCAACTTCAACAACCAAGATGGTTTTGCCACGCGCCACAACTTATGGGTGCAATGCCAAGAATTCAATGCCCAATTTGAGAGGCTTGAGAACCGGCTTGATGAAACTTTTCGAGAATTCGACTACCATGACCGGCAACACCAAGTGGAGAACAATGCTCAATTCCAAGCTCTTCACGAAGATACTGCCAACCTCGGCAACCGTCAGGGACACCATTCAAGCTCGTCAAGTTCGTCTCGCGCGCTCCTCAAGTCATCATGGCGACTCCTCACGCTCCCATTCTCATCATGGAGAACCCCACCACCACAATAGGGAACATCAAGCTCATCATCGCCATGAACAAGTGGTTGATCCACAACATCAACAACCGCACCACGCAAGACGTCATCGACACCATGATCACCAGGCGCATCCACAACACCAAGAAGAACATGGTTGCCCTCTACAACATGTTATGGTACAAGCGCCACCACCACCCCAAGAGAAAGAATGCCATGGTGAACACAACCGTGTTGCTAGGTGCCAACACCTGAACCATGACTATCGCCATCAACAACAAGTTCATCGAGCACCACAATGGGATATAAGTGATGATGACGAGGCTACACACCACGCGAGGCGCAACAACCGCTATGTTCAACCCCACCATCGTCATCAATAACCAACGAATGCAAATGATCCCGAGCAAAGGCGTAGAAGAGACTTTGCGCATCAAGCTCCTCCTCAACCGCGTCCTCGAGAAAATCAATCTCCTCCTCCACCACCATGTGCACCAAGTGAAGCGAGCATTAGGCAAGATCGCCGCAACTACCACCGTGAACATGAAGAGGGCAAGTTTGGGAGGCTCAAGTTCATTATGCCCAAGTTCAAGGGAGAAGAAGACGCTGATGCATACATTTATTGGGAGCTCAAAGTTGACAAGATCTTCTGAGTCCACAACTACTTCAAAGAGAAGAAAGTTGCAATGGCATCCCTTGAGTTTGAGGACTATGCAAATATTTGGTGGGAAGACTTCCAAAAGAACCGAGAGAAGAATGAGGAACCTCCAATTAAAACTTGGACAGAGATGAAGGAAGTGATGTACACACGCTTCGTCCCCGAGCATTATCGACAAGATCTCTTCGACAAGCTACAAAATTTAAAACAAGGAACCAAGTCAATTGAAGAGTTCTACAAGGAAATGGAGAAAACCATGATGCAAGCTGATGTGAGAGAACTCGAAGAGCAAACCATAGCAAGGTTCCTCAATGGTTTAAGCCGCCCAATAAGGAAGATTGTTTACTTTCAACCGTACAAGAACCTCATTGAGCTCCTCCATCAAGCTACCAAAGCTGAGCGGCACTTGCAAAAGAAGAATGCATACGACAAGTCCAAGTCATACTTTGTGTCCTTCAATGCAAATGCTCCCACAAATCCAACAAACCAAGCAACGAGCTCATCCAAGCAAGCAAAGACCGTGATAGCACCCTCCTCCAACACGACGTCCAATAGTCAAGTCACTTGCTTCAAGTGTGGAGTGAAAGGTCACAAGTCATATGAGTGCACCAACTCATGAGTGATTCTTACGGATGAGAATGGCGCAACCTACTCCGTGAGTGAAGAGGAATATGAAGCTCTCACTCAACGCGCTATTGCAAGGACAGCTGCAATGGAAGAGGATGACACACTTGTATGCGGGCATGATCTGGGCCCCGCACTTGTCATAGCTCAAATATGGATGACAAAATCCATCCCAAGAGAGGGCCTACACCTCAATATCTTCCAAACTCATGCCGGAATTGATGGCAAGTCCATAAAAGTGATCATTGATGGAGGTAGTTGCCAAAACCTCGCAAGTACGGAGCTTTGTGAGAAACTCAAGTTGCAATGGATAGAGCTCCCTCACCCCTACCATGTCCAATGGCTTGATGACAATGGGGCACTCAAGATAACATCAAAGGTCCACGTCTCCTTCAAGATTGTCCCATATGAAGACACCGTCGAGTGTGATGTCGTGCTGATGTCCGTGTGCCACATGCTACTTGGAAGGCCATGGCAATACGATATGAGGAGCAATACATCATGGTTCCACCAACCAATACAGTAGCAAAAATATGTTAAGTAGTGTAATGTAGTGTACCAATTTAGTAGCAGTGAAATCAGTAGAACATATTATTGATGAATCAAAGTTGCTACTCTGTAAAAAACTAACATATACTGTATTGTACAGATACTATAGTACTATTATGCAGCACCTAGAATTGCTTCATGTTAATAGGTTGCACAATTATGGTTTAAAGCTTCAACATATTATCGTGTAGCAAAAGGGTTCAAACTGAACTTTTGCTATTTGAATTTCAGGGGTTTGTGTTTGATAGCATACTCGGAGGATTTGACCTCAACCAGCCAGCTGAAGGATATGGTGTTGAAGGATATGCCGCCGCTGAAGCATTTACTACACCCGATTTTGTTTCTAAAGGTCCTGCTACTACAGGAAACTCTGGTCAAGAGTTTGCTACAAGGGCAGAAAGTGCAACAAGTGGCAATGCTTCTTTTGCTGCTGGTGAAGAAGCTGGTGAAGAGATTTGCTCGCAACCTCTTGTTCCATATGTTGGTATGACATTTGATGACCTCTAAGTAGCAAAACAAGTGTACAATGACTATGCTTTCAAGCTTGGTTTTGGCTCAAGAATTGGAAACACCAAGTATAGCATAGCGAGAGGTGCATCAAAGGATGCAATTCTTAGTAGGATTTTTTAGTGTGTCCATGCAGGAAAACCAGCTGTTGAAGGAAAAATTGCTACTAAGGATACATATGGTGTTGCTACTTTTGGAGAAGGTGAGAGCATGGACATGAGTCATTTTACTGCACAAAAGTCATGTAGCAAACAAGCTGGCCTCAAGATGGATGTTAAAGACATTAGGCAAAAGAACAGGGTGCTTCGGCATGATTGTAAAGGTAGAATGCTAGTTGGGAAGAGGAATGGAATTTGGACTGTAATAGTCTTCCATGCAGAGCACACACACCAACTGGTGAAGCAAATTGGGAAAAGACACTACAACCGATCTCACAGGAAAGTTTTCATGGAGGACTTTCAGTTCATACAAACTTTGAATAATCAAAACATAACCACGACACAAATGATGGATGCCTCGGAAGTGTGCATGGTGGTGACCCGAGGTGCCTCGGTTATGTTAGGCGTGATGTGTCCAACATTAGAACTATGCTACGGGAGGAAGTGTCACAACGAGACATGAGCATGATGATTGAGTACTTTGAAAGGAGACAAGCAGAGAGCCTGACATTCTTCGTTGATAAGATGGTGGACAAAGACAACGCAGTAACAACTCTATTTTGGGTTGATGGCAGGACAAGGGCCTTGTACCCCAAGTACAAGGACTCTGTATTTTTTGACACTACATTTTGTACCAACAAGTACAACATGCCCTTTGCTCCACTTGTGGGCATCAACAACCACACTCACACAATTGTGTTGGGTTGTGCTTTGCTACCAAATGAAACAATTGACACATTCAGCTGGGTATTCAACAAAATCAAGGAAGCAATGAATGGTTTGGCTCCAGACCATATTATGACAGATCAGGACCATGTAATGGCAATAGCAATTTAAAACATATTTCCTGCTTCAATTCACAAATGCTGCATCTTCCATGTGCTAAGATTAGCAAGAACAAAGCTTGGTCGACACTTGGTAGAAGGTACCGCTTTTGCTGCACCATTCTACTCATGCATTTACAGCACGGACACCATAGCAGAATTTGAGATATGCTAGCAGCATATGTTGCAAACTTTTCCTATGGCTGAGAACACACATCTTTAGATATGTGGAAGAGCAGAAAGTCATGGGTGCATGTCTACTTCAAACACAGTTTCTTTCCATTTACAAGCACAACTGGGAGATCTGAAGGACTAAACTCCTATTTCAAAACATTAATTCGCCCAAGTGACTTGGTTTGGAACTTTGTGCAACAATATGAATTGTGCCAAAATTTGATGCTAGACCGAGAAGATAATGCAGCATTCACAATGGATACAACGACGGCACCACTATGGGGGTGGTGAGTTTGTACCTTGCAGATTTATGTTTAGTAGCATTTCTTTAAACACTTGTAGCATGTTTGTACAACTATTGTAGCAAAACAAAACTCCTGTTGTAGTATCATTCTGACAGTGCTTTCATCAACATAATTTTTTCAGTTACAACATTGAGAAGCAGGGGCTGGAGTTCTATACTAGGGAGATATTTACAAGGTTCCAAAAGATGATTGAGAAATCAACAAGGTTTTACCCAGTGTAGGCAGAGGGTGAGGGCATGTGTTTTGACCTCATTCCAAACCCCGGTTATGGTGTCAAAACATATCAGGTTCAAGTTGTTCTTAATGATGAGTGCTACAAGTGTGGGTGCAACACATTTGAGATGTGCGACATTATATGCCCTCATATAGTAAGGGTGATGGTGCATCTGAATGTGCAGCAAATTCCGGATAAGTACATGCTTCATAGGTGGTCTATTGCAGCCTCAACACCTGCACCTGATCCAGGGACAAATAGCATCAGATTTCGGATTCCCGGAACAAATGCTCTCAAGTATAATGCTTTGTGCAGAAAGATGAATGAGCTCGCTTCGGATGCTTGCTTCAGTGATGAAACATATGTTGTTATTTCCAAGATGATTGATGAGGCGAGTCAGATTGTAGCAACCATGAGGAAACCCAAAAATTGTACGGAACAAGAAGAAAGGCAGCAAAAAGGATGGTCATAAAATGTTCAACCACAGGAAGGTATAGCTACACAACATGATGAAAACAAAAATCAGCAAGAAAATCAATGTAATGATGCTCCTGGTAGAACATTGAAGAACCCTGTGAGGGTAAAGCCAAAAGGGCGACCAACCGAGAAGTTGAAGCAGAAAAAACCATTGGTTGAGCTTCGTGATGAAGCAAATGCAAAGAGAAGGAAAAAGGCTCAAGAGCCAAAGAAGAAGAAAACTACTGATGCAACAACAAAGACAAACAGGAAGCCAAGAATGCAAAAATGCCCATACTGCCATGAAGAAGGTCACACAGTGCAACAATGCGTCTACATGGAAGCTTTGATTGCGGGCAATGCTACGAAAATAGAGTTGAAACTCTAGCCATGCAGCTACATGTACTAGCAGGTGTAGCACTACTATAGTTATTGTGTAACATATATTCAGTGTACATGTAGTATCATCCTGATGCTATATTGTTTTAATAGCCCAGGACATGTTTTGTGATATGACATACTTTTGATGATAGCAAAATTATTGATCAATTGAAGCATATAGTTTTGTGGTTCATGTTTGTTCTTATATATAACAATTATGGAAATGTAGGTAGCAAAATGTTGTTGGTGTATTTTATGATGGAAGCAAGAGTATTCAGCTTGTAGCATTTTCGTGTTGAAACCTGTAGCATTTTTTGGACAAGTGGGTAGCACAAGATGTCCATGCATGTAGCAATTTTTTTATACATATGTAGCAAAGTAAACAGATGTGTCGAGTCAAAAAAATTGACAGCATGTTTAGAATAATTTTCATATGTATCAATTCTACCACATGTATGTAGCACAAACAATACTTCTATTTTTAGTAAAACTAAAACACTTGCAGCAACATTTGTGAGATAGATAATATTAGCAATTCTGCCATAGATAATATTGTGACAATCATATCATTTCGACATGATAATTTGCGAGAACACAAAAACACATCCACGGTTACATGAGTTTTTGACCATACAAGTGCAAGATAACAATACTAAAGATCACAAAATAAAGTTCCAACAAACTGCCTTTCACATGCTCAAACAGTTTCTCCCCTAGCTACGCTTCTTTTGCAACTCATCATCCATGAGATGTTGAATGGATCCTTTGTTTTGTCTTGCCTCGATCAAATCTGACGCAGTAACCTTCCTCAGATCAGGTATTGCGTTGTTGTCGAATTCAGCCATAACCTTTCCAGTGAAGTTATCCATGAAAAGGATGCAGAAGAATCCACAATCAAATCTGCAAGAAAACAAACAATTAGATATGTTAAAAGGGAAAGCAAGAAACATAGGTAGCAAGTGTAGAATTCTAAGGTAGCATACTATGTAAACTATGCTATGTAAACTATGTCATAAGGATTGATAGGAAGCAAATCTTACATTGTAGTCTGCTGCGGATGATCAGGATTGGTTAGTAGGAATGTGTCAAAGTTAATATTATCTGCCAATTTTGACTGTTTGACAAGATCAGCAAAGTTTTTGTACTGCAATGAAGAATAGAAACATTGTATGGTTACTCTTCCATCAACCAAAAAGCACAACAATAAAGAAACTACAGAAGAAGTACTAACCAGATTGCGTGCACTTTCATCCTACAAAAACCAGCCTCCTTGGCACCTTTCATTGAATCAAAAATGTGCATATGTTTTTCTACTAGATTGATACATGGAACTGCCCAATGGTTGAGTTTCACAACAGGAAAGTATAGCTACATTGTAACAAGGAGAATACAATGATTTATCATAATGTATGGCAGCATAAGGTAGCAAAAAGTGAAAGAATGAAGCAAATTTGAACAAGATAGGAAGAGGATGTTAACTCACAAGGTCACATTTGAAAATCTTGTACTTTGTATTCTCTTCCTTCAATTCATCCATACATGCTTTTGCATTGAATAACTTTGGATCAACAATAAGCTTCTCCTGTTTTTGTGGAAGAAAAGAAGATGTCAGATGAGGAAGCACCAAAAAACTATTTAGGAATTGCTACTATGTTACTCAGCAGCAAATAATTACAACTAATATAGCATCATCTGTGTAGGAAAGTAGCAATACAATAATAATAATGTACCATCAAAGAGGTAACACACCTACATGGGGCTAGAAATGTGGTAGCAGAAGAATAAATGTATTGTAGCAAGATGAAGGAATAAAAGTAGCACACAAATATAACTAATGTTGCAGAACATAATATACATGTTTAAAAAAGCTTCATCCCTGATGATGAAAAATTGTTAGCAAGTAAATATTACTATGGTAGCAAAATCAATAGAGTAAAGTAGCAAAAGATTATCAGTAGTGTAGCAGAACAGTTGTAATGAATGTTGTGCAAACAAAAATCAATGCTTTACATCTTACCATAATGTGCTGCGTAAAAGCGTATTTCCTCTTCTGGCGTGAATTTTTATTGGTAATAACAGCAGACTCGTGGTTGAATTTCTCGATCCACACATTCATCAACTCACTATCAAGGTTTTGCCGTGTCCTAAGAGATGTCATGAAAGTCTTGTAGCAGGTGTAGTACCACCTAATCTGCACAAAAGGTGGACTGCACAAAGCAACAAAAGCAAACAATGTTAATGGGTAGTAGCAACAAGTTAAATGCAAGGGAGCAAAAAAATAAAGTAAAGTAGAAAATATTTTCAACAACATAAGGTTTTAATCAAACAGAGAGCAGACATGTAAATAAGAGTAGTAGCAAAACAAACAAACACATGTAGCAACTGCTTAGTTGGAAGGTAGCAAAAGCAATACTATAGAGTAGCAAAACATAAATTTTACTGTCGACTAGTAAAAATACTTTACTCTAAATGTAGCCACAAAATGAACTAGTGAAGCATGTTCAAACAATACTTACGGTGCCCTATATTTTGCGTGGTTCTTGAATTTCCGACCATGCATCACAAATGTGGAGTAAGTTTGATCCACCTCATGAGATACCTTCTTCTTTTTCAACTTTGGAGGTGTGAGGTCTCCCTTGGCAGCCCTCTTATACCTGGTCTTCTTCTCATGTGTCACCAAACCCGAAATAACATCTAACTTAGGACTTGACTCAATGTTAAGAACAACTTCAAAAATAAAAATAAATTGTATATGAAATAAAACAATCAGGAGCATATGTATGAAGGTGCAGAAATGCTACAAAATCATTCATACCAGCTGGAACTGGATCAGATGGTGTTGTAGGCTCGACCAAAGTGGAAGGTGCTGACTGAATAGTCTCTGAGGCTTTTGAAACAGTAGCAGTCGGGTCATTGTTGGGTTTGGAAGGTTGGAGAGCTTGTGAAGTGCAAAACTCTACATATTTCTCGGTCCCGGGTTCAAACAGATCAAACGAGAGTGCATCTGAAGCACTATTCCATGCTGCATCAGAAATATCCTTCCTAGGGCTGCTGCGAATTAGCAACCTATCAGGGCTAACAACATCAGGATGCTCAGTAGCATCAGCTCCCTTAGTCGTAGAATCCAGAATTATTGTTGTTTGCGGTACATCAACTACTTTTGTTGCAACAGGCTACATTGTAACACGCTTTCCTACCCGAGCAAGCTCCTCAGCAGGTGTTGCAGCAATATCATGCTCCCCAGTAGCAGTTGTGACGCCATCATGATCCTCAACAGATGTCGTAGTCCCATCATGCTCCCCGGCAGCAGTTGCTGCATCAGCATGCTCATGACCCACAGCTGCAGCGGCACCATCATCCTCATGCTTGGATGCAGCAAAGTCATTATCATTGTCTTCTATTCCTAAATCGTCATCCTCCTCTGATAAATCATCACAACCTGAGGTATTGGTAGGGAAGACAACACTTGGCCTAGCTCCTTTTTTACTCGCTTCTTCAACATCAACCAAAAGTGAGACATGCGTTGAGCCTACATGTGTTTCAGACCAGCAGAGAAGTTCTTCATTGTTCCATCAACATCAGCTTCAAAACTTGCCTTGTGCTTCTCATAAAAGTGCTTGAAACAAGGGGGAACCTGTCAACAACACAATAGAAGCATGTTAGTAAGCATGGAAAAGCCAGCATCATAGGAATATAACCAATGAAGCATAGTTTGTGAAAGTAAATAGCAAAAACAGTAATGTAGCATAAATAGTTGTAATACAGTTTGACACAACTACAAGATGATTGAAAAATTGGTAGCAAAAGAAGATAAGTATTGTAGCAAAAATTTAAAAATAAAGTAGTAACAAAATAAAATTAATGTAGCATAAAAAGTTTTTATATACACATGCTTCATATTGTTATCTGCTAAACACTAAGGTAGCAAATCAAAAAAATAGTAAGGTAGCAGAATAGTTGCAATAAAAGTAGAAATAATAATACACTAATGCAACAGATAATTTTGAATACTACATGAAACACATACATGATGTGGTTGTATAAGTTGTAGCAGAACAAAAAAATAAAGTAGCATAGGATGTGCACTAAAATAGCAATAATAAATACAGTAATGCAGCAGAACACTTTGAATACTAGTTGCAAACATCTACATAAGTTCACTGTATACCTAGTAGCAGAACAATAATACTATGGAAGCAAAATCTGTGAACTAAAGTAGCAAAAACAAAACATTAATGTAGCATCTATTATACCTGAAAATCCTGGCTACTAGGGAAATTTAGCCATTCATTCAGTGAGGCAGATGGATTAACTTCAGCTTCTTCAGCTTGGGAGGTTTGGTTCACATGATCACCAATAGTGGCACTACCATAAGGCGTCAAGGACAGTGGCAAAAACTGCACACAAAAGAAAAAGTTATTTCAATAGGATTAATAGCAAAAGAAGAAAAAAGTAAATGTTTGAGAGCGTAAAGTGTCCAACCTCTCGCCTCCCAAAAATTCTAGTGTTGTTCAATACCTTCCTGTCATAGTCATGTTCTACAACAAATGCAAAGTCACTAGACTTAACAGAGCATACTCTAGGCAATGACTTGTCAAAGTTGTGATCACTCGGTGGAAAATCCAAATGGTCCATATATGCAATCTACAAAAAAGCGAAAACATTGTTAGGGAACAACCAAAAAACAATGCAAATGAAATTAAAAATTGTAACATGACCCGAGAGACACTACTTACCACAAAAGAACAAAAGGACGAGTTATCCAGAATTCAAATGTTCTAGAGTCCTTTGGCAAAACAAGCTCTCTCTTCTTCTTCTGAATGTTGCTCACCGATTGCATCGCTAACACCAATATATGCTCATCCCATTCATACTCATCAGTTTTGGTTGGGTCAGCCCTGAGAGCAACATATTACGATGGTATGTGGTTCAAACATTTAGGAAAAACAATAGTGCCCAAGCTGAGAAGATCCCATGTATGAATGATGGTTGCCTCATCTGTATCTTCACATTGTTTTAGGATATCAGCAGTTGTAGCTATATCTTCCCTTTTCTTGCCAGCATGGTACAATTCCTGAACACCATCAAGTTCTGCACCTCCAGTGATGGAAAAATCGATTGGCTTGTTCCCGCAGCAGACTCCAAAAACTTTCCTCACCATATCCCTGGTACAAACCATCTGGTTTTTCTGAAGCTTGTACTCACGCAAATGAGGAGTTATATGACCAGCAGCAAAGTCAATAAGCTCATTAGGAATCCTGAATGGAGCCACATTCAGCAAGGCTTTGAATGCACTCTTTTCTTCAATAATTGCTCTCTTAGCTGGACTAAGGTCGTCTACAATGCTGCGCAACCGCTTAGCACCGAACCTGTCCTTTGACATCCACATTTCCTCCTTGGCCTTCTTCATAGCTTCATTCTTTTTTTTCGACTGACCACAACTTTCTTCCTCTTACACAACATGCTCTTACCATCCGGAGCAACCTGCAACACAACATGTAGCAAAATATATGGTCAACATGCTAGTTTCACCTCCAAAAGAAAAAGCTACATGTAGCATGCCACAAACAAAAAAAGCATGCCAACAAAAAAGAAGCTACATGGAGCAAACCAAATTGCCAAAATTTAGCAAGGCAACCAAAAAAATCTACATGTATCATCCAACCCAAAACTTAGCAAGCCAACCTCAAAAAAACTAGATGTAGCATGTCAACATATACAAGCACGAAAAGTAGTAAAAAACTACTTAAAGGCTACACGTAGTAAAATAGAACCAATTAACTAGCAACTATATAGCAGATCACAACATGTATCAAAATCCTGCTGAAAAAGTGCACAAGTAGCAAATCCTACAGCATTAACTAGCAAAATCCTACTACTTAGAGAGCACAATTACTAAAATCCTAGTACTAAAAGAAGAACTACCAAATACCTACTAAAAAGAGCAAAACAACAACATCATATAGTCTCCACTAATACCTACTGAAAAGAGGCTCTGTCAAAAGTGCACAAGTAGCAATTGCTACAACACAAACTAGAAACAATGTACTACTCAGACAACACAAAATAGGGAAACAACTGACATAGAAACCCACTATGCTGCATATTGTTATCTGCATCTAGTCACCACGAATCCACCACACAAACCAAATCTAATCAGAGCCGCATCTAGCTACACATGTAACATGAACATTCCCCACGGGTCCCAAGTACGCACAAGAAACCTATAAACAGGAACGGAGGTGCTCCCAAGGGGAAAAGGATAAATCAATACTCACACCGACATTTCCGCCGCTGGAGGTGCTCCCTCCTGCCGCATTAGTCATTGGCGGTGGTTCCATCACACTGCTGCCTAGGGTTTCTGCGAGAAATTGAAACCAAATCAGAGACAGAAAAGGGAAATCTCGCGCGGGAAGAAGAAGAGTGTAGCGTGCGGCAACGAACCGAAGAAGAATCCGTGGTCGGTGGCGGTTGAGGATGAAGCGGTCAGCGGCGGTGCGGGCGTCGCACCATGGTCGCCTCTCCTCCGCTGTCGTCGCCTATCGAGGAAGGAACCGATGACCCGAAACGGAACTGACGATGCGAGTTCTGCACGAGGGCGTGTAGCAAATCGTTGTACGTGAGACATAGCGGGGACACGTGGCAACTAACAGACGGCCGGATCCAGTCTGGTCCAATGGCTCACGACCAGGAGGACGGGAGCACGCGATCCCCCGGGGGGGCTATATCATTTTCCAAATGCTAGGGGCAAAATTGTCCAAAACGGATGATGGACATAAACCTTACGTTCTTTATTATTAGGTAGGTATAGATAGATATAGAAGATTAGGTATAGATAATCCCAAACAAAGGTAGTAGTTGGGTAACCCAATATTAATTAGTAGCCCATGCATTATATAATTAGATGTCCTATGATTTGATTGGTATGTCCCTGAGGGACTTGTCCAATTGTTTCAAATGAATTAGAGGCAAACGGAATTCTGACTAAATATATGAGTCCTATTTCGCATGTTTCACATGCTCGCGCGTCTTTTCTCTGACGAAAGTTAGTGCGCCCAACCTCATCATTTTTTGCCTGTCAGAAGGTGGTTTCAAGCAGCTTAATGAGACTATTCAGATATGGGTTATTGAAAGGTTGTTTGTCTGATTGACAAGTCCGATGATATATACCACGACTATCTCACTATCATGGTTGGCTTGAAATTTGATGCAACTACAATCAAGTGGAAACTGGACAGTATCGCAATGTTCGCAGCATATGAGACTTTTCGGAATAATATATGGTTCGTGGTTTCGCAAGATGTCGTATGCTTGATAGCAAGTTTGGTGGTCATATTGAATATGTTATTGCCTACCGGCGAGTGGATTCAAAAGTGGATAGTTGGTGGTGAGATGGCAGGTTTACGAAGGGCATCACAAGAGAGGCATCTAGTTGGGAGGAATTCATGCAATTTCTGCATACTCAATTTTTGGAGAAGTCCATGGAGTTAGACAAGGTGGTTATTCCAGAGGTACAAGCCAAGGTTATGGTTGATGGAGACGACACACCATTGCGAGGTACGAGTATACATCTTCACAAATTGACCAATCGTGATGAGGCAGTCAGGAGGAATCAGTGATGCAGCCTGCTTCAGACATAGTGCACCATCAAGGAGAGGGCGTGCAAACTGATTATTGAAAGTGGTAGCTACTGTAATGGCATCAGTAGGGCTTTGGTGGCGACTTTGGTTTGTCCACATGGTGTATCCCTGAACCTAAGCATGTTGAGTGGTTGAACAACTACGGCATGCCAAAGGTTACTCATAAGGTATGTGTGTCATTTATAGTTGGTGAATATGTTGATGAGGTGGAGTGCGATGTGTTGCCATTGGAGGTGTGTGGATTGTTACTTGGGCGTGGCAGTATGATCACAATGCTATACATGCTGGAAGAGCAAATACATATTCTTTTGTACATGATGGAAAACAACGGACTTTAAAGCCTATGAAAGATGATCAAATCAAGTCCGATGTGGTGCTGGTGGTACACAAGGAGAAGTTTCACAAGGCTAAACCAAGGTTAGCTAAACTGCAGCATGAGGAGCATGATGAAAGGAGCATCAGTAGTGACATTGTTTCAGCTATGCCTATAGATGACAAGCCAGTTGTTCTTTTTAGTGACAAGCTAGTTGACGTCAAGCCTCTTATCGATGAAAGGAAGGATATTACAGCATGTGTTTCACCTGCAGTTTGTGTTGATAGAGGTGTTCAACCCGATGATAGTGGTGTTGATCGTGCCTCGGTGCATATGGTGTCACGGGTAGATGACCGCTATTTTGTGAGAGCACCTATGAGGCATTTTGTTTGAGCAGCAGTGCGTATGCACAAAGGCAAGGATGGACGTGTTCATCAATTGTGTGGCCCAGGCATTACTCATCTTTTGCATGGTTGTACAAAGAAGGTTAATGTTCAGCAACACAGAGCTCCATCAAGAGTTGAGAAGAAGAAGGTGGTGGCACCAAAGTTCAAAATCATGTGGAGAAGAAAGGAGGCGCCAAGTGCTGAATCAAGTCAAGCGAGCCGAGAGGAAGGTTGTGGCATGGAAGGCAGGCAAGACTTGAAGACGATAAACAAGCATGATGCTATTCTTGATATCACGACAGCCTTTCGAGCAGACACTCATGCGTTGGGGATAACACTTTTTGAATTGGGGAGCATGATACGGGCATGACAAAGGAGGTGAAGCCCAACTTCAGGACTCCACCAAGCTAGGTGATGCAGGCATCCCATTGAAGATTGGCAAGCTAAGACGACCTACGACATGTAATGATTAAGTCTAAGGTTGTGTCATCTATTTGTATTCGTGTCTATGTTATTTGTTAGCTAGGTCATGTTGTGGGCCACATAGGTTTTGTGTGTGTTTTGGTTTGGGCCTATCCAACTGACTAGTTGTAGGCCTCCTATATTAAGAAGACAGGCTGCTAGGGTTTAGGGACTTCAGATTTTAGATTAAACATTGTGTGCACGAGTTGTGTATCATCCCTCCGGGGGATAGCACTGCCCATTATCTATTGATATGGGGTGGCCCGATCTTCTTAGTGAGCTGAAGTAGATGATGATATTGTTGTGGAGATAACTTGTACGAAGCTGTTGAACTCCCATTCGGTTGTTCCCCTATTGCCAATGCAAAAGATCTCAACCCTATGGATATTCGCAACACCACACACTTGCGCTCATAATCCCAGATCACAAATAGTTTGCAATCTACCAATTCCCAGTGGAATGATAGATTACACTCAATTAGAGCCGAGGTAGATATTGTCTAGCGAAACACAATCACAGTATTCGAGGAGTACAGATGAATGCTTGAAGCACTCGGCCTATTCTAGGGTTTATGTTTTAACTAAGTCTAAAAACCTCATATGAAGGCGGCGGCTACCCTATATGGAGGAGGCAGTATGCCAAGACTTGGCTCGGCCAAGTCGGATACAAACCGACCCATTGTGGGTTCGGCCTAAGTGGATTGTAAGCCCTTGCATGTGGTGCACCTAGCCACATGTGGTGCACCCAAAGTCATGCCCGACCTCCTCTTGCTCCCTTGCGCCTGCCTCCCTCTCCTTCCTCTCGCTAATCTTGAAGTCCATCATCGTAACATGTTCGGTTGCCATGCAGCACCTCTGCCGCGGCAAAGAATTCCTGTCGTGGCAAAGAAACAGGCCGAAAGTCTGCCGCGACAGACATTACTCCTTCTTCTTGCTGCAGCCTCCTTTCTTCCCTTGCGTTCCCGTTGCCTTCTTCATACCTGATCACACATAGATGCAAAAATTTAGGTAGTATAAAATTGTCATTAGATAATATGTCAAAACCAACTAAGAAGGAATTCACCTGTTGTTTTAACATCTTAGCTCTAGTCCTTGTAATTGGTCCAATTCTGATTTCATTAGTGTCTTGAATCTTTGCATAATCATCATCATTGAATAATGGAAGGATAATAGAGATGTCCTCATCATCCTCCCCCTTCAAAAGGCGTCGACCCCGACGCGTCAAGTTCTTCTCCATCATATGGTGTCAAATCAGAAACATTGAAAGAATTACTTACACCAAACTCCTCAGTAGGAAGATCTATCTTGTACGCATTGTCATTAATCTTGGCAAGAACCTTGTAAGGACCAGCACCTCGTTTGAATTAACTTTGACTTACGCTTCTCCGAAAATCTGTCCTTGACAAAATGTACCCAAACCATGTCCCCAGGTTGAAATAACACATCCTTTCTCTTCTTGTTGACACGGTCAGCATTGGCCTTGCCCTTCTTCTCAATAGCTTCTTTAGTCTTCATGTGTATCTTTCTCACAAAATCTGCCCTCTTGGATGCCTCCATATTCTCTCTCTCTCTTGACTAGGAAGAGGCAACAAATCAAGTGGTGTGATGGGTTTGAAACCATATACCACCTCAAAAGGACATAACTGCATGGTAAAGTGCACTGCCCTGTTATATGCAAATTAAACATGGGGCAAACAATCCTCCCAAACACGTAGATTCTTCTTAATCATGGAACGCAGCAACTATGATAACGTGCGATTCACCACCTCTGTTTGCCCATCAGTTTGGGGATGACAAGTAGTGTTGAATAGTAACTTTGTCCCTAGCTTTCCCCAAAGTGTCTTCCAAAAATAGCAAATGAACTTCACATCATGATCAGAAACAATTGTCCTTGGTACTCCATGTAATTGCACAATGTCCCTAAAAAACAGATTAGCAACATACGACGCATCGTCACTTTTGTGGCATGCAATAAAATGTGCCATCTTAGAAAAACGATCTACTACCACAAATATAGAATCATGTTATCTCCTGGTTCTAGGAAATCCTAACACAAAATCCATGCTAATATCCTCCCATGGAGTAGTATGTGCCGGTAGAGGAGTATACAAACCATGAGGCTTCAACTTCGACTTTGACTTGTTGCAAGTGATGCAACACCTAACAAACCTGTCCACATCGCGCCTCATCTTAGGCCAATAAAAGTGATCAGCTAGCATGAGCAATGTCTTCTCACGCCCAAAGTGGCCCATCAAACCACCAGCATGTGATTCTTGTAATAAAAGCAAACACACAAACAATTCTGGAACACATCATTTGTTAGCTCAAAACAGGTATCCATCATGTATGTGATATTTTTCCCACGCTTTTCCATTATCACACAACTTATATGGGGTAGCAAAATCATGATCAGTAGCATATAAATCACATAAAACTCTCTAAACCAGGAACTCTCACATCTAATTGTGTCAACAACATATTTGTCCTAGAAAGAGTGTCAGCTACAACATTATATTTCCCCTTCTTATGTTTAATGATCTATGGAAAAGACTCCATATATTCAACCCACATATTGAGTAATTGCTGCGAAGGTTCTTGTGTGCATCAAGAATTATCGAGCTGTGGTTTGAGCCATGTTGTTTATCAATACATTGCTTGTTGGATTCGTTCCTCTTCTTTAGGTTGCGTTCATCATGTGATTGGAAGAATTATCTATCTGGTTGACTCGCTATGAAAGACCGGGACAAAACTCTAGGATCATCGGTATGATCCTTATCACAAGTTACCAGTGGCACCTTACATGTAGCGTGGGGGACGCTACAAACCTCAAAAAATGCATGCTACAAGTAGCCTATTTCCTAGTAGTGGTGGTGAGCGAGAGAACCACCATATAGAGAATGAGAGCCACAAGCCAAACTCGAGTGGAAAAACTAAGGGTGTTCTTCTTGCCACCAAAAGTGAGATGTGAGAAGTGAGGAATAACCCATCTATCTTGCACTATGTCCTGAGCTCTGACATGGACTACCTCCTCTTCGCGGAATCGATCACCGCATCAACCTCATACCTGGCGCACCCCTCATAAACCGTGCAGCCTACCGCATGAACCCAGAGGAGACGAAAGAGATCGAATGCCAAATCAACCAACTCATATCCAAAGGTTTGATCCAAGTAAGCACTAGTCCAATGTAACACTCCGTCCACTAGGCCCGGGTGTAACAACCTCAGACCCTATGCTCTAAGGTCAAGCCTGGATGAACCAAAGTGGTTAAAGTAGTACAGCGGGGGGCCAGGGGACACCCACGTGTAGGCCCGTCGGCCGCCCTAACCACTTTCAAGAACATCGGGACAAGAGCGAGCGGCGTAGGTAACAGGCGAAGAGATCAAATACATACACAAGTGAGTATGTATGCAAGCTACCTTACAACAGTTCTCAAAGCCATACCATCTAAAAGAAATAAAAATATTGCAATGCCATATGGCAAGATCCAAATATCCTAGATAGAGATAATAGTGTAGGATAGCTCCTCATACATCAATCAACAGAGTATCAAGCGGAAGCGGGAAACAAGATCCGAGTACGGACAAGAAGCAAATCGGCATAAGATGCCACATAAGTAAGCACATCCCGCCCACAGATCTCACGGATCCCCATCCCCGGAATCTCTACACCGAGTGATCGTTTCCAACATCATCTGTCTCCTCCACCCAGTATCCATCTTGTGAATACACCTGTTCATCTGAATCAAACAATTTATCGTGTGAGACCCTAGGGGTACTCAGCAAGTCTTTATGCCTCTAAAGGGGACATAACCTGGGGTGACGCAATTGTAGCAAAAGATAATAACTAACAAGTCTATAGATACTCGCTAACCATCCGCCTAACCAATGATAGACGGATGTCCGTTAATTAGAAACAACAGTTATAACAGTATAAAGTAACAGATCCATCCTCCTCGCTTACCAACGAGAAAGCGGACGAACAACCCATCCGTTGGCAGTTTTATTAACCATTCCATGAGTATTGCACTATTTACTAGTCAGGTATTTAGTCAAAATTAAAAACGGTACTTTAGTTATACTTGTCTATGGTCGAGAAACTGTGCTCCAAGTCGTCCATAACCGCGGACACGGCTTTTAGAAATATTTACCCTGCAGGGGTGCACAAATAGCAACACACACACGATTGACCTCGGAAAAACCAAATCAAAACCCAACGAGGCTTTCACGACAAAGCAATCATAGGATTCATAAAATATTTCAGGGGGCCACCCTAATAAGCTACCCACAACGAAGTTGGCCGGCTCCGAGACGGACCCAGGGTTGGCGAGAACGGCTGTAAACGACCGGGAACCCAAAAGTGTGACTGGGCTTGTCGATACCGCGAAATCGTGCCGCGATCCCTAAACAGTACAGGTTCTCCATGCACAATCATAAATAAAGCGGTAAAGCATGGCATAAGTACAGGATAGTAATAAAGCCCCAAACTACTTTGTGGCCCCAAGAAATAGAAATGAATCAAGCTCTGGCTCAGGGGGGGTCCATAAGGCCTCCCGGATGTGGATAGTGCCAATAGTCAAGGAACAGGAATCAAGTACTCGGGGTCCTACGGGACACAAGTGGACATAAAAACCAAAAGACGGATATGCCCACCGGTGCCTCTTTCATTAGTTATCCCATTACTACTCAGGTTAAGTTGTTTAGGTACCTCATTATCCATCAGACACTCACATACCCTACACATGTTGTTCTACGACTCGCATGGCTCAAGCAACTCCTGTAGTACTGGCTCATAGGATGGAGGAACAAGCTTCGGTGGGGTTTAAAATAAAGGCTATGCAGTACTTGAGATTCAATTTAATGCAACCGCGACTCAATGATGCAAGAATAAGATAGAGGCAATAGGTACTATATGTATCAAAAAGAACACAGACTTTGTACACACAACTGGAGCTAGCCACAGACGCTGACGCGGAGGGCCCGGCTGACTCAGCGCAGTGAGCCGGCGATGGTTAAAGAGGGGGTTTTCTCTAGACGTTTCTCACCTCGAGGCGCCCTACCCACTCTTGGTGACATGTGGGTCAGTGCGGCGGGCCACCTCGCGTGTGACTGAGCCAGGGTGTGACAAGTGGCAGAGTGGAGGGACGGCGGGGTGAGGATTCCGAAAACACAGGGGTCTTTTAGCAAAAGCTTCATCGGTTTGACTGGAAACTGAATTTGAGATCTGGAAAAACGAGTGAAATCGGACTGAGTTCCGAAGAAGATGGCGACCAAACAGTTGGGAATTAGAAGTTTTTCTGAAAAGGAAAGTTGTAGATCTTTGCGAGATCTACAACTTTGCAGAAGGAAGTTTCTTCATAGGAAGCTTGCACACGCCGGAAAAAAATGACGAACAGAGCGGGTTTAGGTTTTGGACAGAAAAAATCAGAAACTAGAATTTTCGTTAGATCTTCGCTAGATGATTCCAATCGATGTAGTTAACCAAAAGGAGTGTGGTTTGATGAGTTTGAAAGATGGGATGTAGGAGAACAAAATTTGTGTTCGGAGTTTTTGCAAAGGAGCAAGAAAACTGTTCGAAAAAACTCTGGATAACTGCGGGATCAGGCCATCTTACGGGGTCAATTTCGGAAGATTTTCTTGATAGATTTGAGCATTGTTTGGCTTGATAGAAATAGGGTTCCATATGCTACAGCTGGGTGCAAAAATCTCGGGCTAAGGTGGCCTGTGTGCTCGGCTAGCTCGCGCTCAACAGAGGAGCAAGCTTCAGCAACTGCGCATCTGCGCGGCGCGTCTGCAGGGCGCTCAATGAAGCTCGGCGGTGATCTACAGAACGAGAAGGGAAGATAGGATGTCTAGGAGGATGAGTTACTTACCATCGACCAACAGGTGCAGAAAGATATGGTCGAGGTGGTGTAGATCGACAGGGAGAAGTGGGTTCGGAACAGCTCATGGCGTCAAGGTTCACGGCGCGCTGCTCCGTCTCCGGCGGCTCCCCGATGGTACCTCCAGTTCAGGACGATGCAGAGGACGATCGAGAAGCAGCTGCAGCTCTTGGACTCTCTCAAGGTACACCAGGTCGACGAGAAATAGAGAGGCCGGAAGCTAGAGCTTGGTAGGGCATGGAGATGGCCATGTCCATCTAGAGGAAGAAGAGAGGGGAGGAAGGGAAGTAGCTGGGAACTTAGGGGTCTCGATCTGGAGCCTAGGTTTGGTGTTGGGCGTGTGGTTGATGGCTTGGAGATAAGGAGGAGGAGGAAGGATCACATGGGTTGCCACTTTTTGCAAAAGCTAGATAGGGAGGGGGGTGCCCTCGGGTGGCCTCCCTTCACTTCTTGTTGCTGTCCACCGAGGGAGGGAAGGAAAAAGGGGACCAGAGGGAGGTGGTGCTGATCAGCTTGGAGGTAAAAAAAGGAAAGGAGGGGTGGGAGAAGTGTGGTGTTGGAGTTTTTGCCAAAAGAAGAAAAGAGAGGGAGAGGAAAGTAGTAGTGCTTGCATACATGCACATGGGTGCATAACCATGCCCATGGCCAAGATGGGGTGGGGATGTGGAGCACTTCTCCAACACGTGTGTGTTAGGTATATGTGGAGGGATGTTGATGACCTAGGATGTCACACATACACTCATATGTATGTATGCATGAAGAAAGTAGAGAGAAGGCGGTGTAGGAGTAGGTAGGTTTTTGCAGAGAGAGAGATTAGATGTAGTGTGGAAAATATATATGAGTATACTCACTAAGGTTTAGGGTCTTAGTTAGATTAGATAGACAAGTTAGATGAATGGAGGTTTTGATACAAGCGAACAAATTCCAAAAGAAGTTGCAAACCAGAAAGGTTACATGTAGCATTGATATCTCATGTGATTAGAGACTAATATTGCATGTAGAACTAGATTTGAATAAAAGGTATGCCACATGCACATATGAATATTTGAGAGAGGCAAGCACTAGAATTGAATAGAAGGAGATGGAAAGGCAAGGTAGAATGGACACCACACCCAAAAATAAAAGACTGAGGTAAAAAAAGGAAGGTGGAGGGTTTTTATTGCATGGGCCATGCATGGAGTAGTTTGTGAAAACAAACTAGACCACATGTGGCCAATCGAATTCAAACAAATGGCCTCATTTGAATTTGATCTCGCAAAGGAACATTGGTGGATTCCCCTCACTTTTCGTGGATCAAGTATAATGATGGGCATGCTTGAAGTATATGGGGCTATGCTAGTGTGGGTGAACCCCTAGTACAATTAACAAGCCTCAATTAAATTCAAACATGCTCATAATTCATATAGAAGCCACTAAGGAGGAAAAAGATGGCTCCTACTCTACATGGCATACAAGGTGGCCATGTAGGCTTCCATACCACTATTGTGAAGACAATATGAGAACACCTATGGAAGCATGTAGGCAAAAGAACGGATCCATCTTATTATATATGAGCTAGACAAAAGCCAAAAGAAATGCAAAGGCCCATATATAGATTGGATGGTGGAATTATAGGGTGGTGACAAAGAAAGGTGGTGGAGTTAATAAAAGATATGCCCCCAACTCAACTTGGGCATCAAGCATTGTCAAGAATCAAATACAATGTATCAAGAGGAAACTACAATTAATAATGCATATGAGATAAGAACCAAATGAAAAGTGTTTTATATGTTGCTCAAATGCAAGGCGGCATGATGACATGACCATGATATAATGATGATGCAACTAATTATATGTAGGAAGTAGCATTATATAGACTAGGCTAGTAGCATTGCAATTGTTAGACAATTGGGATGCTACAACTCTCCCCCACTAAACAAGAATCTTGCCCCGAGATTCCTAGGAAAAAGAAAAGACACAAGGAGAGTCGGGTGTTCGGAACGAATGTGACCCTCACGTTCCCAAGTTGATGAACAACGGAATGGTGCGACCATTCCACCTTGGAAAACTCGCTAGACTTGTTGCGAGTCTTGCGTTTTGCTTGAGAAACAAAGGTTTAGAAGAGTTGAAAGATTGTCATGAGACAAGAAGGATAGGATGAACATAGCTCCGGTTTGCTCGATAAACACGATAAAGAATAGAAACACATGTTGAGAGAATTAGGAAGAACGATGTATCATGAAGAAAGACAAGACACATCGTTAGGATTATAGATCGAAAGCTGCAAGTGAGGATGATTCTTTGTCTCGCTTGAAGAAAAGTGCTACTTTGGAGAAGTTATCAACCACTATGAATATAGCATTGTATCATCCCAAAGATTTAGGAATTGAAGCTTGGAGAAACAATATTGCTTCCGAACAATAGAGTTCCTTGATAACAACGGAAGGATTTCGGATTATCTTCTTCTTGCACCGGTGAGAACCAAGGATCACGAAATTGAGGTGCGCGGATATAACTTCAAGAGAAGGAGGGGTTGCTAGCTTATGGTAGAATCCCGAGAAGAAGTGGAAAGATTTGCGATTAATGGCATGAACCATAATTGGTTGTACCAAGAGAAAAGGATTGACAAAAGGAAGTCAGATATATCTTCCATCCTTCTTGTATGACGATGACGAGCTCCGGTCAGAAGAAAAGGACATAGAAGATTTGCATTTTCTTCCACCAGATCATTGAAGATTTTGCTCCATGTTGAAAAAGACGAGATCACCAACTAGAGATTCTTGATTATGTTCTTTGAGAGAGCACTCCGGAAAGACAAGGACGGAAGTAAAAGTATCGAGGGATAAAGGCCACTTCTAACTTCCGTGGAATGAGTGAAATCGCATTAATCCGCTAATTCATTGTACAAAAGCGAATGATAAGAGTAGTGGTATGGTAGCTACTCCATCCCGCACTCAAAGCATTACTCCGCACATGAATAGGAAAACTAAGCAACCCAACTACCAAAACAGAATGAAGATCTTGACAAGGATAACTCATGGAACTCCGTTAGAAAACAAGGATAGATGCAAATGATTCACCGGATTCAAGATAGATAAATATGATGATGTTGTCGTCATGTCGGAAGTCTCAAGCCACCGAAAAAGATATGAAGGAAGCACATGGCAACCAGATGAAGGGTTCCACAGATAGATTAAGATATCGCCAACTTGAATAGAAGGATTACAAAAGATCTGAAAAGTCTTCACGGCCTTCGCTAGATTGAGGATAGAAGATGGAACGAGGGGATTTCAAAAGATTACTTGACGAGACAGAGGTGAAAAGAACTCCATGTTCTTCTTGAAATGATTGAGAGAGATTTAGCAGTCTTGAGGAAATCTTCAGCGAAACGACGATGATAACTTGCCAACAAGGAAAAACTCCGGGTTGGTTGAAGATGGAGGATGGAATTAACAATGGGCTTGCTGATTCCAGAATTGAAGCAAGGTATTTAGCAGAAAGACGTGGTCGAGATAGGTGAATTCAAGAAGTCTGAATTGTCACTTTGAGACTTTGCACACAGGCAGTGCTCACGAAGCTTGAGAGAGAAAAAAACACAGATGACCTTCCATGTTCTTCCATTGATATAGAATAGGCAAGCATATCATCAAGATATACCACCATGGATTAACAAGATATTCCAAGAATATCAAGTTCAAGAGGCGGAAGAAATGAACAAATGCTCGAAACACTTTCTGAGCTCAACGCTCTTTGAAAGATCAACATTACGAGCAAGGATTCATGTTGGAAAGATGCACTGGCAGAATAGATTATCTGGTCCTCCGGAAGAGAACAAGAAATTCCACCTGGTTCACATTGTCGATCGGATCACCGGTTACAAAGATAAGGAGATCTTGGATAAGGAATTGATGATAACTCATACATTAAGCAAAGTTATCAGAGATGAAAAGATGAAATTCCCTCGTATCCAAGAGAATTTTTAGATATGGAGTTCAAAAAGGATGTGAAGCATGACAAATAGAGGATAGACCACCGCAGTGCCTTAAGAAAAACTCCGGATTACCAAAGATACTTGAATATGATAAAGATATGATCACGGTATAACTCAAAATCACAGGAGATAACCGCCATCATTTGGACGATGAAAATAATAGCATTAACCATACTCCACTCATGCTAAGTGTCATATAGTTATGCTGAGAACCAAATTACAATCACAAGCATCGGATCGACACCCGTTATGTATTTAGCCTAGAAGATTTTGAAAATGAAGTAAGACTCCAGGATCAAGTGACGGTGACAAAAGAATGAGTTAGCATGAACATGCCGATAAAAGGAAGATAGATAATGTTTCACACACGACTGAAGAGGAGTGTGGAAACACAGATGTATCAAAGAAAAAAATCCGCATTTTTCGGCATTAAACTACCAATAGATGCGCAAAACCACTTATCAGATAGAGATTAGCGACTTCACATTTTGTGAAAGCATGTTGGAAGGAAGAAAACCCTTAACAATATTGCGCTGGTTAACAAGGAGTCGGATAGATCACGTCGGTTTATAACGAATCAGATAGATCACGTCAGTTTACAAAAGCCTGTCGGTATGGAATGTACCAACAGTTGATAACCAAAAGGCAGATAGCGACAACAAGTTGGATGCAACAGATAGACAAGGAATTACACACACACACTCACACAACCTATGGTACTACGGAACCCCGAACACGTGAATCCTAATTTGAATTTTAGAAGAGGATTGAAAACGTTACACTTCCTTACCAGAAAAGGGTGGGTGGGTGGGTAATAAGAAAAGTGGAAGCAGTCCTACTCTCGCGTTTTTGTTTTTCTCTAGTATACATAACTACCAAAATATTTGCTAGACTGACAACGACCATTTGGCTGAGACCCTGAAGGGCGGGATGGCTCTGATACCAATTGTAACAACCTCAGACTCAACGCTCTAAGTTCAAGCCTGGATGAACCAAATTCGTTAAAGTAGTACAGCGGGGGCCCAGGGGCCACCCACGTGTAGGCCCGTCGGCCGCCCTAACCACTTTCAAGAACATCGGGACAAGAGCGAGCGGCGTAGGCAACAGACGAAGAGATCAAATACATACACAAGTGAGTATGTATGCAAGCTACCTTACAACAGTTCTCAAAGCCATACCATCTAAAAGAAATAAAAATATTGCAACGCCATACGGCACGATCCAAATATCCTAGATAGAGATAATAGTGTAGGATAGCTCCTCATACATCAATCAACAGAGTATCAAGCGGAAGCGGGAAACAAGATCTGAGTACGAACAAGAAGCAAATCGGCATAAGATGCCACATAAGTAAGCACATCCCGCCCACAGATCTCAGGGATCCCCATCCCCAGAATCTCTACACCGAGTGATCGTTGCCAACATCATCTGTCTCCTCCACCCAGTATCCATCTTGCGAATACACCTGTTCATGTGAATCAAACAATTTATCGTGTGAGACCCTAGGGGTACTCAGCAAGTCTTTATGCCTCTAAAGGGGACATAACCTGGGGTGACGCAATTGCAGCAAAATATAATAACTAACAAGTCTATAGATACTCGCTAACCATCCGCCTAACCAATGATAGACGGATGTCTGTTAATTAGAAACAACAGTTATAACAGTATAAAGTAACAGATCCATCCTCCTTCTCGCTTACCAACGAGAAAGCGGACGAACAACCCATCCGTTGGCAGTTTTATTAACCATTCCATGAGTATTGCACTATTTACTAGTCAGGTATTTAGTCAAAATTAAAAGCAGTACTTTAGTTATACTTGTCTATGATCGAGAAACTGTGCTCCAAGTCGTCCATAACCATGGACACGGCTTTCAGAAAGATTTACCCTGCAGGGGTGCAAAAATAGCAACACACACACGATCGACCTCGGAAAAACCAAATCAAAACCCAACGAGGCTTTCACGACAAAGCAATCACAGGATTCATAAAATATTTCAGGGGGCCACCCCAATAAGCTACCCGCAACGAAGTTGGCCGGCTCTGAGACGGACCCAGGGTTTGCGAGAACGGCTATAAACAACCGGGAACCCGAAAGTGTGACTGGGCTTGTCGATACCGCGAAATCGTGTCGCGATCCCTAAACAGTACAAGTGCTCCACGCACAATCGTAAATAAAGCGGTAAAGCATGGCATAAGTACAGGATAGTAATAAAGCCCCAAACTACTTTGTGGCCCCAAGAAATAGAAATGAATCAAGCTCTGGCTCAGGGGGGTCCATAAGGCCTCCTGGATGTGGATAGTGCGAATAGTCAAGGAACAGGAATCAAGTATTCGGGGTCCTACGGGACATAAGTGGACATAAAAACCAAAAGACAGATATTGCCCACCGGTGCCTCTTTTATTAGTTATCCCATTACTACTCAGGTTAAGTTGTTTAGGTACCTCATTATCCATCAGGCACTCACATACCCTACACATGTTGTTCTACGACTCGCATGGCTCAAGCAACTCCTGTAGTAATGGCTCATAGGATGGAGGAACAAGCTTCGGTGGGGTTTAAAATAAAGGCTATGCAGTACTTGGGATTCAATTTAATGCAATCCCGACTCAATGATGCAAGAATAAGATAGAGGCAATAGGTACTATATGTATGCAAGCATGTGGTAGTGCTTGCCTGTCAGCTCAGTTGAAGCGAGAGATGGATCTGGGTAGTACTCCTGGGATTCCTGATATTTCCCCTGCTCGGCGTCTATTCGAAAGAAGAACCAAACAAACAAGGCCCAACATAAATAAAGTGCACAAGCATATAAATAAAATACGACAAGCAAACAAGCATGCCATGATGAATGATGCACAAATTACATGGCAATAATGTAGCATGGCTAGGATGAGGTGTGGGGACAAGAATAAATCATTTTATTAATTATTTGGTCAAGTTTTATTGCCGTAAACAGTTCTGATTTTTAAATATGACATGATGCATGCTTCAATTCATATCATGGAATGCATAAACAGAACGGTCTCGTCGCGCTGATCGATTTAGACATATTATTTGTCAAATTTGGAGTTATAGAATTAAAGTTATTAATTAATTAAGAAAAAGCATTTTTATTGTAAATAAACAATTTCGAAAAAATTTAATTAGACAAATATTATTTTGGATAGCATATTTGAATTCCTCACATTTTTCTGATTCAAAAACATATATTATTTGTATTATTTGGGTTTACCAATAAAAAGTTATTACTTTCTGGATATTAAAACATATTAAACAATTTCTGAAATTGTTTTTATTAATAGGAAAAAGAACACAGACTTTTTACACACAACTGGAGCTAGCCATAGACGCTGACGCGCAGGGCCCGGCTGACTCAGCGCAGTGAGCTGGCGATGGTTAAAGAGGGGGTTTTCTCTAGACGTTTCTCACCTCGAGGCGCCCTACCCACTCTTGGTGACATGTGGGTCAGCGTGCGGCGGGCCACCTCGCGTGTGACTGAGCCAGGGTGTGACAAGTGGCAGAGTGGAGGGACGGCGGGGTGAGGATTCCGAAAAGACAGGGGTCTTTTAGCAAAAGCTTCATCGGTTTGACTGGAAACTGAATTTGAGATCTGGAAAAACGAGTGAAATCGGACTGAGTTCCGAAGAAGATGGCGACCAAACGGTTGGGAATTAGAAGTTTTTATAAAAACAAAAGTTGTAGATCTTTGCGAGATCTACAACTTTCCAGAAGGAAGTTTCTTCATAGGAAGCTTGCACACGCCGGAAGAAAATGACGAACAGAGCGGGTTTAGGTTTTGGACAGAAAAAATCAGAAACCAGAATTTTCGTTAGATCTTCGCTAGACGATTCCAATCGCTGTAGTTAACCAAAAGGAGTGTGGTTTGATGAGTTTTAAAGATGGGATGTAGGAGAACAAAATTTGTGTTCGGAGTTTTTGCAAAGGAGCAACAGTGTAGCCGGGAGAAAATCGGAAAGTTAGCCTGGAAGCGGTGTACGTGCTGCTGCTGAAAACTATTCGAAAAACTCTGGATAACTGCGGGATCAGGCCATCTTACGGGGTCGATTTCGGAAGATTTTCTCGATAGATTTGAGCACCGTTTGGCTTGATAGAAAGAGGGTTCCATATGCTACAACTGGGTGCAAAAATCTAGAGGAAGAAGAGAGGAGAGGAAGGGAAGTAGCTGGGCACTTAGGGGTCTTGATCTGGAGCCTGGGTTTGGTGCTGGGCGCGTGGTTGATGGCTTGGAGATAAGGAGGAGGAGGAAGGAGCACATGGGTTGCCACTTTTTGCAAAAGCTAGATAGGGAGGGGGTGCCCTCGGGTGGCCTCCCTTCACTTCTATCCACCGAGGGAGGGAAGGAAAAAGGGGACCAGAGGGAGGTGGTGCTGACCAGCTTGGAGGTAAAGAAAAAGGAAAGGAGGGGTGGGAGAAGTGTGGTGTTGGAGTTTTTGCCAAAAGAAGAAAAGAGAGGGAGAGGCAAGTAGTAGTGCTTGCATACATGCATATGGGTGCATAACCATGCCCATGGCCAAGATGGGGTGGGGATGTGGAGCACTTCTCCAACACGTGTGTGTTAGGTATATGTGGAGGGATGTTGATGACCTAGGATGTCACACATACACTCATATGTATGTATGCATGAAGAAAGTAGAGACAAGGCGGTGTAGGAGTAGGTAGGTTTTTGCTGAGAGAGAGAGATTAGATGTAGTGTGGAAAATATATATGAGTATACTCACTAAGGTTTAGGGTCTTAGTTAGATTAGATAGACAAGTTAGATGAATGGAGGTTTTGATACAAGCGAACAAATTCCAAAAGAAGTTGCAAACCAGAAAGGTTACATGTAGCATTGATATCTCATGTGATTAGAGACTAATATTGCATGTAGAACTAGATTTGAATAAAAGGTATGCCACATGCACATATGAATATTTGAGAGAGGCAAGCACTAGAATTGAATAGAAGGAGATGGAAAGGCAAGGTAGAATGGACACCACAACCAAAAATAAAAGACTGAGGTAAAAAAAAGAAGGTGGAGGGTTTTTATTGCATGGGCCATGCATGGAGTAGTTTGTGAAAACAAACTAGACCACATGTGGCCAATCGAATTCAAACAAATGGCCTCATTTGAATTTGATCTCGCAAAGGAACATTGGTGGATTCCCTTCACTTTTCGTGGATCAAGTATAATGATGGGCATGCTTGAAGTATATGGGGCTATGCTAGTGTGGGTGAACCACTAGTACAATTAACAAGCCTCAATTAAATTCAAACATGCTCATAATTCATATAGAAGCCACAAAGGAGGACAAAGATGGCTCCTACTCTACATGGCATACAAGGTGGCCATGTAGGCTTCCATACCACTATTGTGAAGACAATATGAGAACACCTATGGAAGCATGTAGGCAAAAGAACGGATCCATCTTATTATATATGAGCTAGACAAAAGCCAAAAGAAATGCAAAGGCCCATATATAGATTGGATGGTGGAATTATAGGGTGGTGACAAAGAAAGGTGGTGGAGTTAATAAAAGATATGCCCCCAACTCAACTTGGGCATCAAGCATTGTCAAGAATCAAATACAATGTATCAAGAGGCAACTACAATTAATAATGCATATGAGATAAGAACCAAATGAAAAGGGTTTTATATGATGCTCAAATGCAAGGCGGCATGATGACATGAGCATGATATAATAATGATGCAACTAATTATATGTAGGAAGTAGCATTATATAGACTAGGCTAGTAGGATTGCAATTGTTAGACAATTGGGATGCTACACCGGGGGTGTCCCTCCTGGTAGCTTAATAGGATATCTAGACTGGCCCCACAAACCAACACTAGTCTTGATGGGTTAAAGGTGCCCGATCTTTCGATGAGACGATATCTGTCGATTATCGTGGAGGTCGACGTTGACGATCCGACTACAAACGTGCGAGACGTTGCGCCTTGGCAATCGATACACCAACTTCTGAGGCTATTGATCACGCCGGAGCTAGATCAACCTGATCACGAGGATCAATCCCTGCAAGCAATCAGAACCAGCAAGAATTATAGATGCAATCAAGATATTGTGGATATAGATGAAAGCTTTATTGAAGAGGTGGGATTCTGTCTGTGCGTAGTACAAAAGGTCGGTTTGACACTTGTGCCTATGGCGAAGAGTAGCTCGTGGCTAAGTCTTTTACTAAACAAAATACGAGTCTAAACGATGACCTAATGGGAGTATATATGGAGGAACATAAGGGAATTTCGGCTAGCCTTGGGGAGGAGGTCGAAATCCATCTCCAGGCCGGTTTCCTCCACTATACGGACTCTAAAAGTTCAGCCCCTTTATTTGGACAAAAATTACATGGGCCTGGCCCATATTTAAAGGTGACGCAGAACCATATAATCACATGGACGAAAATTTGAAGTGTGTAGCACTCTAGTTCGTCCATGTCTTCATCTTTTCATTATGGTGGCTTCAAAGTTCTGAAATCTTCACTTGGAGCATCATCCTGGATCCTCCCGCGATTGCTGCCATCATCTCCATGCATGATCATGCTCCAATGCTTGTTCCTCTCATCCATGCTAGGCCCATCATTCCTAGGTAACATACACACATCTGATTTAGGCAGCATCATATTCTCATGAATATTAGGAATAATTCCTAGAAACGAAAGTACCTGATAATTCAGTTGGCGTGCACGAGCTCTTGTGAGAGGTCCTTGGAATTGTGGAACATGAGGAAGTGTGGTTGTAGGTGCAACGGTTGTATCAACCGTAGGGATGTCCTCATCATCCTCCCCTTCTTGAATTGAAGTCGTCCTCGACGCAATCTCATATTCTTCTCCAAAGTATGGTTTCAAATCTGCAATGTTAAATGAGGGACTTATAGTGCCCATCTCTGCAGGAAGCTTAAGTTTATATGCATTATCATTCATTTTCTCTAACACTTTAAAAGGACCAGCATCACGTGGCATTAATTTAGACTTCCGCAAATCAGGAAAACGATCTTTGCGCAAATGCAACCAAACTAAATCTCCCACATCAAACACAATATGCTTGTTGGGTTCGCAGCATAGAAAACAAAAATTTCCTATGATGGGAACTATACGCCAAGATCTATCTACTAGATACAAGCAACGGGTGGATATACATCCATAGAGAACTTACCCTCGAAGATAACAAAGCTTTGTTAACGAGGTGGAACTCGTGGATGATGTAGTCGTACACTTGTCGATCTCAAGATCGTGATGAAGTCCAGCAGGTCCGGCTCCAGCACGTCCATCAGATCCAGCTCCAGCAAGTCCAGCACCACCAAGTCCAGCACCGCAAAGCAGCGGTGCATCCGTGATCTTACACATGTTCGGTACCCCGACAACCTCCGTCCCTCGCTCCAGCAAAGCAGCGGAAGCAGCAACTCCTTTCTAGATAAAGCCACCAGGAACATGTATCTCGCTAATCCGAGACCATGGGGAATAACTAGAGGGGGAGACAGATCCTTCATGAGGAGGTGTGAGGAAGAAGGAGTGAGAGGGGGGCCTTTTATAGGAGGAGGGGAGGGTGTCCCTTCACCTCCCCCATTCATGTGGTGGTAACCCCCTTCACATTAAGATGCCCCTTCACATTCTCTTTTAAAGTCTCCACTTTAAATGCATTAAATTTCTCCAAATTTAATGCTCTCCCATTTAATAAAACTTTTTTATTAATTTTATTCAGAATTTTGTTAATTACTTTAATTTACAAACATTCACATAAAACCCCCTGCAACATTTCAATATTACATGCAGAACCAATTTCAGCAATTTCACCCGAAACAGTTTCGGTGTCTATTGAAATAATTCCAGCGCTTTCTTAACTCTTTATCGGAAACATATTTGCTCCAAATGGTGTCAGTATCCCTTAAGTGTGTCACCCTACGGTTCGCGAATAATGCAGACATGATCGAGACCCCTCTCCGATCAATAATCAGTAGCGGGACCTGGAGATCCGTACTGACTCCCACATATTCAACGATGACTCTTGTGATCGTGTGAACCTTTAACGTCGTAACTAAAACCCTTTGTCTCGCGATATATTACATGTCCGAGATTCGATCATTGTCATCGAAATACCTAGTTTGATCTCGTTACCGACATGCACTCTTTTCTCGTTCCCGTGATATAACATTCTAGTGATCACATCACTTGCTTGCAAGCTATTTCAATGTGATATCACTGAGAGGGCCCAGACTATATCTATCCGTCATCAGGATGTAAAAATCCCACTCTTGATCCATGAGCCTCAACATAACACCTTTGTAGCATTGAACCCACCTTTATAGTCACCCTGTTATGGTGTGACGTTTGATGTTATCATGATACTCTTCCGGTGTTAGCAATTAACATGATCTCATGGTCTAAGGACTAAGATTACTTCATATGATGTTATAGCAATATAAACATAATGACTCTGATCGTAATGCTATACTTCGGATGAATGTTCATCACATCATTCCACCAATGTTATGACCTTGTTATTAACAACATCCAATGTCCATGATTAGGAAACCTTGATCATCTTGTTAATCAACAAGCTAGTTTATATGAGAGGCAGTACTAGGAACTTTGTATTTTTTATTAAACACATATGTATTAACATTTCCAATTAATACAATTATAGCATGCAAAAAAAATATTTATCATAAACATGGAATAAGATAATAACCACTTTATTATTGCCTCTCGGGCATATTCCCTTAAGTCTCCCACTTGCACTAGAGTCAATAATCTAGTTTGAAAAACTTTGTGTATTGAACACCTATGGCTTTCTGGTGTTGCGTATACGCGATTGCTAGTGGTTAACATAATCTCCGGATCTGACAGTTTCAGGTCCATTTGTATTTGCATGTCTTTGCGTCTCTACGTATCACTCATTCTCAAATGAGATGGCATTGTATAAATTTTGGTCCTTTGGTGAGACCTTTAGTTCGTTCGGGTTAAAATATGTTGATATTATTGTCATACAATATATCTTGATAGTATTAGCCCATGTTGAACCACACCTAGTTTGATAACAAACTACTTAACACAAATGCCCTCCTTTGCTGCCACTATAGCAGTCATATACTTAGCCTTTTGTTGTAGTATCCGTCACAATGTTTCAACTTTGGAACTTATCCAAATCCATCATGGAACATCCTTTCCATTACAGTGTGACACCCATAGTCTAAATTGAGATAAATTTAATTTGTATCTTGTGACAAAACTAGTATCAATGTAACACTTTACAATGAACTACCTTTAATTATTTGTCACTTATACATGATATATTCTTAGTTCTTCCAAATCTCATAAGAATATCTTTACTATCATCCAGTGATCATCTTATGAATCATTCTGGTATGTGCTCATAACATTTAGAGCATAGGACATATTTGGATATATACATATCACGGTATAATTGGTCAAAATATTCATGTGATTTTACTCACCAAGTGTTGAAACACTTGAATCTTCATATAATCATTTCCATGCAGTAAGAACCTTTCTTGTTGTTTCCATATTGAACCCTTTCAATATCTCATATATGTACGTCTGGCATAACCATATTAGCGCCTCAATCTATCCATATAGACATTGATGCCAAATATTCAGTTTTGCCCAAGCTTTCATCGAAATCCTATTTTAATGAAATTCTTAACTTGTGTCAATAAAAGATACATCATTTCCAATCAACAATATGTACTCTGCATAATGTATTGGAAATTTGTCTCAGCGCTCCCACTTAATTTCTTGCAAATGCAAGCATCTTCATCATCTCCTATAAAATTAAACTCCTTTCACATTTTTCATCATGGTGAAGATTCCAACTCCGCTATGCTCACTTCAATTATTGAAGTTTGCATGCCCTTTTAGCATCCTTTGAATTAACAAAACCCTTCGGACCGTGTCATGTACACGTCCTAGGTAACAATTCTATTAGAAGAACCTTGTTTTGTTTATTCAACTACCATATACCAAATTATATGTAGTGGTTCCTAAATTAATAGGTCAAGACTAAATATCGCTATGAAAGATCAAATCTTGTCATAGTCAACTCCTTGAACATTTCCGTAAACTTCTTTCTGACATGTCGACTATTTCATAGATGTTAAACATCCATCTCTATTTCTTTATAGATCCAAACACGTCCGATAGGCTTCACGCCTTTTCGGAGGGTCTTCCAAGTTCAGAAACTTGATTTCTCATGTATGGATACTATCACGGATTCTATGACTTCTAGTCATTTTATGGAGTCAGGGCCCATCATCGCTTCTTTGCATGTAGTTGGTTCATCATTGTCAAAACAATAACGACTTGCTTATCAAATCACACTATTTGATTCTCACCGACCCACACGGTTCAATAGGAACTCTAATCTCCGAGATCACAACCTTTGTAATCACGGGAGCCATGAGCATTATGGCCGCCACCGGGACACTTTCCGGCGCTGCGCTACTTAGCATATATAGCTAAGGTTCAACAACCTTATCAAAGTTCTATTGTCCTCCCACTTAACGTTTCGCGAAAAACTCCTTCTCAAGAAACTTGACGTTCTAAGTAACAAACTCTTTTGTCCTCGGTGTTATGGAGAAATTCCCAACAAATTCTTTGGGATAACCTACAAAGACGTGCTTATCTGACTTTGGTTGTAAACATTTTACTTATGCATAGCATACCAAAATTTAAGAAAATACAATTCGGGTTTTATCCCAAACCATAACTTATATGGTGTCGTTTCAGCGGATCACGATGGTGCTCTTTTCAGTGTAAAAGCGGTAGTCTCTAAAGCTTCAATCCTTAAAACATAATTGCAGTTTTATAAATGACACCTTTGATCTTACCATGTCAAACATGGTTTGTTTTCATCTCTCGAATATGCCATACTCCTATGGTTTATCGGGAAACACAAATCATGGAACAATTCCTCAAATCTTAAGTGTTTTGCTAAACATGTAACTCAAATATCTTCCTTTATGATCAAATCATAAACTCTTTTATTTTCTTGTTACAATGATTTTTCACTTCATCTTGAAAGACTTTGAAAAATTTTCAAATGTTTCATACTTCTTCCTTATTAAGTAAATATATAGATATATTCACTCAAATTTCTGGAGAAAGCATATGAAGCAAAAAGATCCATCGCATATGGCTACATATAATGGACTATATACATCAATATGTATAATATCCGATAAGTTAGTCACCCGTTCCTCTTTGCCTATGGACGGAGTTTCAATTATCTCAAGGAAAGTCTCACAAGCGTCAGTTGATCAAAATCAAAGACTCCAAAAATCCATCAACATGGAGTTTCTTCATGTTTTCTTTCCAATATAATTTAAACAGCGATGTCACTTCATAAGTGATCTTTCAATCATTTGTCTTGCGACATTTTAGCAATAGTGTTTATGGATGTGATTTCTCCCACTAGACTTGTAAAAGTTCATCCATCCTTTATGGAATACGGTAATTATTTGAACAACCATTGTTCTCATAATACCGGAACAAAATAACAATTATTAAAAACAAATCTTGAAGGCTAGGTTTGAGGACAACGAAAAACACAATAACACTTTATTTGTTTTCGATGAGCATCATCACTTATTCTCTTGCTAGTTGCTTAGGCCATTGCAGTTCATGAATTGCGTTGTCCTGTATGACACTTCATACCAACCAATTTGGTATCCAATACCTCAGAACCACATTGTTTAACAAGCAAAGAATACAGCCATAACAGGTATATCTTCTATATACGTAAGTTGGACATCTCCAACCTTTTCTTTTCTGCCAAATATTTTATAGATTCTCTTTCAACAATTCATTTTCTTTTAAAAGAATCTATCAACATCAATAGTGGTGTTATTCACATGACACATAGTACAAAGCTTATATATAGTCAAATACTAATACCTTTGGACTTACACTTTGAAGTGGATCACCATCATCAAATGTTTGGTATTCTTTCAAAAAAAATCCATTCTTTAGTAATCTTTTAGTGTAGTAAACATTTTACTTACATCTTCTATTCATCCTTATCATGACAACTTTCATGTTCAAGCTACTATAGCCTATATGGAAGAATGACGAGTATAATTTTAGTTCCCGAAACCTTTTGGGAGATTTGGATGCCTAGCATCTCCATCCTTCACAAATTCTCATACAATATGAGAACATGTATTTTGCTAAATTATACTCTATCATAATGCAACCAAAAACATTGTTTCAGATATCACAATATCTTCCATACATGATGGTTTCTGAAATAATTATTTCAGCTCCTAGATAACCTCGATATTAAAACAACTTTTGAATATCAAGAATCATGGAGGCAAGCATGATAATTAAGATACTAACATTGGAATTCTTACTCTTCATTTAATACTACTTATTAAACTTCATGGAGTAAATAGAGTTTTCTGAAAGTTTGCAATAGGACTTCTAATCTTTAAATTGACATTCAAAACAATATGATACCAGTTCGTAAAGTAAATATCCAGAATTATATAGTTCTATTATCTCAATTAAAACTAAGCGTAAGGTAGTAAACAGATTCCAATGACTACAACAAATTATACAAATTCACTTTGATTTAGTTTATGAAAAATTGAGTTTGACTAATCCAAATTAGAAATGAACTCTCACTCAAAAACGACATACCTCGTTCCTTTTTGGTGATTACATGAACCAAATCCACTACACCAAGTCCGATCATCATGTGAGTCGGTGTAGCTTCAAAGGCGAGCATCAATATGGGCATCATATCAACTATATGACTCATGCTTAACCTTTCGGTCCGTGTTCCGAGGCCATGTCTGTACATGCTAGGCTCGCCAAGTAAGAACCTTAGTACTCGCGTGTGTAAAATTGTCTTACACCCGTTGTATGAAAGCATAGAGTCGAGTACACCCGATCATCACGTGATGTCTCAAAACACGATCCATAGAACGGTGCATACTTAAGGAAGAACACATTTTTATCTTGATATCTAAATGAGGGATCATCTTAAAATGCTACTAAAACGTCAAACTAGCAATATAAGATGCAAACATCTAATGTGTAAAGTGAGATGATATGGTCCATGCATTTGATCTCTATCATATGCATCATGGTATGATCTCTATCATTCCTTTGTGTGTAAGACCAAGGTCTATGGAACTTACACGTTAGGTGTGT
The DNA here is from genome assembly GCA_916181665.1 of Avena sativa. Classification (NCBI taxonomy): domain Eukaryota; kingdom Viridiplantae; phylum Streptophyta; class Magnoliopsida; order Poales; family Poaceae; genus Avena; species Avena sativa. The sequence goes on from OV702286.1 coordinate 225,330,591, forward strand.
TGTAAGAGTATCTATCATACATCTACTTACAACATTACCATATCATGACACCAGCCCAACAACGATCTAAACTAGATGCCTCTAATTTATCCATTGCAAGTTTACGTGGCTTAGGGCTTTCGGAGATAGAACCGTTCTTACCTATGAACATGCAACCACAACGAGGATAACCAAGTTATTAGCAACTCATTGTAAATTAGATATTGACTATAGTAGGAGAGACAGACACCTGCCAGCCACTTATGCAAAACTAGTTGCATGTCAGTCGTGGAAACGGTCTCATGTACGATGACATGTAAGGATGGTCCGAGCCACTTCATCCCACTATGTCACCAATATCTAAAATACATAGAAGATGCAATAACATGATCATCATCGCCCACATATAAACATATGTGTACTACCCATGCAAAGCACCTACGCATAGATCAGGCTCTGATACCACTGTTGGGTTCGCAGCATAGGAAACAAAAAATTTCCTATGATGGGAACTATACGCCAAGATCTATCTACTAGATACAAGCAACGGGTGGATATACATCCATAGAGAACTTACCCTCGAAGACAACAAAGCTTTGTTAACGAGTTGGAACTGGTGGATGATGTAGTCGTACACTTGCCGATCTCAAGATCGTGATGAAGTCCAGCAGGTCCGGCTCTAGCACGTCCATCAGATCCAGCTCCAGCAAGTCCAGCACCACCAAGTCCAGCACCACAAAGCAGCGGTGCATCCGTGATCGCACACACGTCTGGTACCTCGACAACCTCCATCCCTCGCTCCAGCAAAGCAGCGGAAGCAGCAACTCCTTTCTAGATAAAGCCACCTGGAACATGTATCTCGCTAATCTGAGACCATGGGGAATAACTAGAGGGGGAGAGAGATCCTTCACAAGAAGGTGTGAGGAAGAAGGAGTGAGAGGGGGGATTTTATAGGAGGAGGGGAGGGTGTCCCTTCACCTCCCCCATTCATGTGGTGGTAACCCCCTCCACATTAAAATGCCCCTTCACATTCTCTTTTAAAGTCTCCACTTTAAATGCATTAAATTTCTCCAAATTTAATGCTCTCCCATTTAATAAAACTTTTTATTAATTTTATTCAGAATTTTGTTAATTACTTTAATTAACAAACATTCACATAAAACCCCCTGCAACATTTCAATATTACATGCAGAACCAATTTCAGCAATTTCACCCGAAACAGTTTCGGTGTCTATTGAAATAATTCCAGCGCTTTCTTAAATGTTTATATGAAACATATTTTCTCCAAATGGTGTCGGTATCCCTTAAGTGTGTCACCCTACAGTTCGCGAATAATGCAGACATGATCGAGACCCCTCTCCGATCAATAATCAGCAGCGGGACCTGGAGATCCGTACTGACTCCCACATATTCAACGATGACTCTTGTGATCGTGTGAACCTTTGACGTCGTAACTAAAACCCTTTGTCTCGCGATATATTACATGTCCAAGATTCGATCATTGGCATCCAAATACCTAGTTTGATCTCGTTACCGACATGCACTCTTTTCTCGTTCCCTTGATATAACATTCTAGTGATCACATCACTTGCTTGCAAGCTATTTCAATGTGATATCACCGAGAGGGCCCAGAGTATATCTATACGTCATCGGGGTGGAAAAATCCCACTCTTGATCCATGAGTCTCAACATAACACCTTCGTAGCACTGAACCCACCTTTATAGTCACCCTGTTACGGTGTGACGTTTGATGTTATCAAGATACTCTTCTGGTGTTAGCAATTAACATGATCTCATGGTCTAAGGACTAAGATTACTTCATATGATGTTATAGCAATATAAACATAATGACTCTGATCGTAATGCTATACTTCGGATGAATGTTCATCACATCATTCCACCAATGTTGTGACCTCGTTACTAACAACATCCAATGTCCATGATCAGGAAACCTTGATCATCTTGTTAATCAACAAGATAATTTATATGAGAGGCAGTACTAGGAACTTTGTATTTTGTTTATTAAACACACATGTATTAACGTTTCCAATTAATACAATTATAGCATGCAAAATAAATATTTATCATAAAATGGAATAAGATAATAACCACTTTATTATTGCCTCTCGGGCATATTCCCTTCAATGCTTGCGTCCTTTATCACTAATAACTTTATATTTAGCATTCATACGTTCTATATTTTCCTTATTAATCCTATGCAATGTAAGAATCTGTTCAGCATGTTGTGTAGCATCAAAATTATGTTGCATCGAAGTTGGAATAGGTAATAAATCAATAGGTGCACGAGGAACAAAACCATACACAATCTCAAAAGGGCATAACTTAGTTGTAGAATGCGCGGAACGATTGTAAGCAAACTCAATATGAGGTAAACAATCTTCCCACATTTTTAAGTTCGTCTTTAAAACAGCCCGTAACATGGTAGACAAAGTTCTATTAACTATTTCAGTTTGTCCATCAGTTTGGGGATGACATGTAGCACTAAACAGCAACTTAGTCCCCAACTTAGCCCATAAACATTTCGAAAAATGGCTAAGAAAATTTAGTATCACGATCTGAAACAATAGTATTAGGCACACCATGCAAGCGAACAACATCGCGAAAGAATAATTCAGCAACATGAGCAGCATCATCACTCTTATGACAAGGAATAAAGTGTGCCATCTTAGAAAATCTATCCACAACCACAAAAATACTATCCCTCCCCTTCTGTGTTCGAGGTAATCCTAAAACAAAGTCCATAGAAATATCCTCCCAAGGTACACTAGGAACAGGAAGAGGCATATATAACCCATGTGGATTAAGGCGTGACTTAGCTTTTTGACATGTTGTGCAGCGAGCAATAAACCTCTCAACATCCCTTCGCATGCGTGGCCAAAAGAAGTGTGTAGCAAGTACGTCTTCTGTCTTCTTTACTCCAAAGTGACCCATCAATCCTCCTCCATGCGCCTCCTGCAACAACAAAAGACGAACGGAACCTTCTGGAATGCATAGTTTGTTAGCACGGAACACAAACCCATCATTGAGGACGAATTTGTTCCAAGTTCTACCCTCTAGACAATGCTGCAAAACATCTTTAAAATCTGCATCTTTCATATATTGTTCTTTAATAGTTTCCAATCCAAAGATTTTGAAGTCAAGTTGAGATAACATGGTATAACGACGTGACAAAGCATCAGTAATAATATTATCTTTACCCTTTTTGTGTTTAATAACATAAGGAAAAGATTCAATGAATTCAACCCACTTTGCATGAGGTTTATTCAACTTAGCTTGACTACGAATATGCTTCAAAGATTCATGATCAGAATGTATAACAAATTCTTTAGGCCATAAATAATGTTGCCAAGTTTGTAATGTCCGAACAAGAGCATATAATTCCTTATCATAAGTAGAATAGTTCAAACTAGCTCCACTCAATTTCTCACTGAAATATGCAACAGGTTTTCCCTCTTGTAACAACACTCCTCCCAAACCAATCCCACTAGCATCACATTCCAACTCAAAGGTCTTATTAAAATCAGGAAGTTGGAGTAAAGGAGCATGTGTAAGCTTATCTTTGAGTAGCATGAAGGCTTCTTGTTGTGCATCGCCCCAAACAAAGGGCACATCTTTCTTAGTAAGCTCGTTCAGCGACGCTGCAATGGAACCAAAATCTTTGACAAAGCGCCTATAAATCCAGCGAGGCCAAGGAAGCTCCTCACTTGTGTGACTGCTTTGGGTTGTGGCCAACTCGAAATTGCTTCAATCTTAGCGGGGTCAACTTCAATACCCTGTGCTGTAACAACATAGCCAAGAAAAGCAACTCTATCCGTGCAAAAGGTGCACTTCGCAATGTTACCAAACAAACGTGCAGCACATAAAGCATCAAAAACAGCACGTAAATGTTCCAAATGTTCTTCTACAGATTTGCTATATATCAATATATCATCAAAATAGACCACTACAAAATGTCCAATAAAAGCACGTAAAACTTCATTCATTAATCTCATGAAAGTGATGGGAGCATTAGTTAAACCAAAGGGCATCACTAACCACTCATATAGGCCAAATTTAGTTTTAAATGCAGTTTTCCATTCATCTCCTAACTTCATACGAATCTGGTGGTAACCCCTACGCAAATCAACCTTAGAGAACATGGTAGAGCCACTCAATTCATCAAGCATGTCGTCTAAACGAGGAATAGGATGACGATATCGAATAGTAATATTATTGATTGCTCTACAATAAGTACACATGCGCGAAGAACCATCTTTCTTTGGTACCAAAATAATAGGAACATCACATGGACTAAGAGACTCACGAATATGACCCTTGTCAAGCAGTTCTTCAATTTGTCGTTGAATCTCTTTCGTCTCCTCCGGATTGGTACGATATGGCGCACGGTTGGGCAAAGATGCTCTAGGAATCAAATCAATTTGGTGCTCAATTCCACAAATAGGTGGTAGTCCTGGAGGTACATCTTGTGGGAAAACGTCCTCATACTCCTGCAAAATGTTAGCAATAGCAGGTGGCAACGAAGGAGGAATCTCCTCAGCCGAAAACAACACTTCTTTGCAAATGATAGCATAACATGCAGTAGTACTCACATCAATTTCAGAAATATCAGATTTGCTAGCTAGCAAACAAGTATTTTTCAAACGAATTTCATTAGCATGTTTTGGATCAGATTTAGAAGTACTTGGAGAAGGCATAAGTTCCTTAGCAACAATCTGATTTTCGCTCAGCTTTTCCCCTCATTATGTGATCTACTAGCTCTAGCAAGATCATCTTTTAAAATACTTTTAGGAGACATGGGAAGTAACACAATTTTCTTATCATTATGAACAAGAGAATACTGATTTGTGCTACCATAGTGTATAGAATTTGTATCAAATTGCCATGGTCTACCAAGTAAAAGAGCACATGCTTGCATCGGAACAACATCACACTCAACATAATCAGCATATGCAGCAATAGTAAAATGCACACAAACTGTACGTGTTACCTTAACCTTGCCGCTGTTATTAAACCATTGAATGTGATATGGACGAGGATGGGATCGTGTCGTGAGAGAAAGCTTTTCAACCATATCCATGCTCGCCAAGTTGTTGCAGCTCCCTCCATCAATAATAATGCGAATACAACGAGCTTTAACCATAACCTTGGTATGGAACAGATTATGGCGCTGGTCAGGCTCGGCCTTGGTAATTTGTGCACTCAAGACTCGCTGTGCAATTAAACTCGGGTATTTCTCCGTATGTTCCGCAGCCATATATTCAGAATCTTGCTCCGTGGGTGCTGCAGCACATTGCTCATCATATGCAATAAGAGCCAAAGTATCTTCATCATAATCACTAGCGGAATTGTATCCACCATCCTCAAGAGCAATCATCACACGAGAGGAGGCACAATCACGTGCAAAGTGACCAAGTCCACCACATTTGCGACACTGAATTTGGCTGGACTTGCCCGTAGATGCCATGGAGGACGCACTCGGGGCTGGTCCCGTAGTAGTCTTCCGTGCAGCAAACGGAGGTGGTGTAGATGCTGCAGATCGTGTGGATGTGGTAGCTGGAGGTGTAGGTGCAGCAACCCGTGACGCCGAACTCGCTGATCTCCAAGTAGAACGCCCTGCAGAATAATTAGTTCGTATCGCCTCGCGTCGATCCTGCACTTCACATTCAGCATTGTAAGCAAGATGGAACAAATGGGTAATAGTGTGATAAGATTTATATCGAAGAATGGTCTGAATTTCCTTATTTAACCCACCTACGAATCGTGCCATTAATGCTTGATTATCCTCCTCGATACCACAACACGGCATGCCAGTTTGCAACTCTTGATAGTAATCCTCTATAGAATTTTTGCCTTGATCTAGACGTGCTAATTTGGTAAGCATGGAACGCTGATAATATGGTGGAACAAAACGAATACGCATAGCATGTTTTAAAGCATCCCACATAGTGATTGGATTAGCATGATTAGCACGACAATATTCAGACCACCATATGGAAGCAAAACTAGTGAACTCACAAGTAGCAGCACTAACACGTCTATCCTCAGGATAATTTAAGCATGCAAAACGCTGGTCTAATTCTAATTCCCAAGAGAGGTATGCATCAGGATTATAGCGACCATTAAACGTAGGAACATTTAATTTCGGTTTAGCAACATGGTCATCATCACGTACCAACGGAAAAGGGGGTGGACGGCGAATATGGGGATTGTATTGCCTAGGACGACCAGCTGGCTGATCAACTGTGAAGTCGTCCGTGTACTCGCCCTCGTCCTCATCTTCACCGTAATAATCATCCAACTGAGCATCACGGGCCTGTGTGACGCCCGTAGCTTCTGCAACGCCAGCAGAAGCAGTAGCACCCGCAGCCGAAGTTTGTGCCGGATGTTTGAGAATGCGTTGTGCACGTCCCAACAAGTGCGGTGTAGGAGCCCCACGAGTCGGCTGCGGAGGAGGCGCGCGAGCCATCGGTGGTGGAGGTAAGCATGCTAGCACCTCCTGGAATTTAGCGTCGAGTTTGGTGGTGAAGCCGGTCTCGAGTCCCTCGAGTTGCTCCATCGTGTCAGTAAAACGCTTGTCCACATCCTGCATATGGTTAGCCAAAAGTGTGGTGACGTGAGCCTGCAAGTGTTCCCCCTCCAGTGGCTGTGTCTCGGTGTTTTCTGGTGGCATGATTAGTACGCAAAAAACACAGGTATATAATAGATATACAACAGGAACAGTGGTGAAAAGCGCTGAATCTATCAAGCAAACCAAGACTCTTACCCGTTCTTACCCTGCAGCAGGTGGTGAGCAGCAACCGTCGTGATCAAGCTTTAGGAAGATTGAATAGAGCGATTGCCAGGTGGTGTCAACGCACGGTGTAGGAATATGTGGAGTTCTGGGTGGCTGCCATATCTGTAGACACAATTTCAAAACAGCAATGCAAGGTTGAATCATAGCTCAATGACGGTACTATGCTGGTCCTAGACTATCCCAAGCTAGAGACGCGAGCCTAAAACACTATGAGGCACACCACGACACTGAGAAGAAACAAACACCAGTGCTCTGAACAGCACGCGAATGAGGCGCAAATCACTAGTATGGAAAGTGTCTCAAAACGATCAACAAAGTGGAATATCAGGATAGGCTCAAGATTTGTTTTGAAATTTCCGAAAACTACACGAAACTGCTCTTGAAAGCGTGCAGACGCTAATTTTTTTTCACTATAATGGCGTATAGCTCAAAACAATCCTCGAAGCCTAAAAACAGTATAGGCCGTTTTTTTTTGCTCTCCCCTCTTCCCTTCTGGCCGAAACTTTGTGGAACTCGGATCAAGTTGTAACTCGGATTGGATCTACAATGATGGAAAGCACGAATAGGAAAACAAAAACATTCCTAACTGAACTATAACAAGGATATGTGGTGGCGGAGGCGGTATGTGAGCGTAGGGTTGTAGCAAGTGTATGGCGGTGGTGATAGCGGAATCGGTGGTGATGGCGGAATCGGTGGTGGCGGTGGTGATGATTGTGACCAGAACTCGAAACTCTAAAGATCTAGATCTAAAACCAGCACTGGACACGACGATGCAGACTAGAACTCAACAAAGCAAATACTGAAAAGAAACGATGCAATAGGCCCGAAAGTGTTTCTAGGATACGGATCTAACCCTAATTTGTTGGCTTTTTATGGTTTATAGGAAGAAGGACATGTGCAATCTAAACTACGAAAACTGTAAGATCTCACCGAGAAACCCGAAAACTGATACCACTTGATGGGGTAAAGGTGCCTGATCTTTCGATGAGACGATATCTATCGATTATGGTGGAGGTCGACGTTGACGATCCGACTACAAACGTGCGAGACGTTGCACCTTAGCAATCGATACACCAACTTTCGAGGCTATTGATCACGCCGGAGCTAGATCAACCCGATCACGAGGATCAATCCCTGCAAGCAATCGAAGAACTAGCAAGAATTATAGATGCAATCAAGATAATGCGAATATAGATGAAAGCTTTATTGAAGAGGTGGGATTCTGTCTATGCATAGCACAAAAGGTCGGTTTGACACTTGTGCCTATGGCGAAGAGTAGCTCGTGGCTAAGTCTTTTACTAAACAAAATCCGAGTCTAAACGATGACCTAATGGGAGTATATATGGAGGAACATAAGGGAATTTCGGCCAGCCTTGGGGAGGAGGTCGAAATCCATCTCCGGGCCGGTTTCCTCCACTATACGGACTCTAAAAGTTCAGCCCCTTTATTTGGACGAAAATTACATGGGCCTGGCCCATATTTAAAGGTGACGCAGCACCATCTAATCACATGGATGAAAATTTAAAGTGTGTAGCTCTCTATTTCGTCCATGTCTTCATCTTTTCATTATGGTGGCTTCAAAGTTCTGAAATCTTCACTTGGAGCATCATCCTGGATCCTCACGTGATTGCTGCCATCATCTCCATGCATGATCATGCTCCAATGCTTGTTCCTCTCATCCATTCTACGCCCATCATTCCTAAGTAACATACACACATCTGATTTAGGAAGCATCATATTCTCATCAATATTAGGAATAGTTCCTAGAAACGAAAGTACCTCATAATTCAGTTGGCGTGCACGAGCTCTTGTGAGAGGTCCTTGGAATTGTGGAACGTGAGGAAGTGTGGATGTAGGTGCAACGGTTGTATCAACCGTAGGGATGTCCTCATCAAGTCTTTTCTGTGCACTTTGTCCTCACTCGTGCGCACCCGGTACCCACTTCCCAGTCGGTCACCCATCATATAATTTCTCTAGGCCAAGCACGCTTAACCTTAGAGTTCTTTTCGAATGAGCTTCCGGAAAAGAAGTTGCAACTTGTTGGTATGAGTATTCTATCAATCCTATTAAGCCATGTGCCTGGTCTCACATCCAAGTGCGGTACCCGTGATTCTCATTCCCAAAACAGATGATATGTTGCATTTATGCATGGACAGTCATCCAATCAATGCTATCACCGTACGTTATAGACATCCTATACCATGTTTTGATGACATGCTTGATGATTTGTGTGGAGGCACTATTTTCTCAAAAATTGATATTCGTAGTGGTTACCATCAAATACGCATGGCGGAAGGTGATGAGTGGAAAACCGCCTTCAAGACCAAACTTGGTCTCTATGAATGGTTGGTCATGTCGTTTGGCTTATCTAATGCCCATCCACCTTCATGCGCCTTATGAATCATATTTTGCATTCTCTCATTGGAAGTAGTGTTGTTGTTTATTTTGATGATATTCTTCTTTATAGCAAGTCGCTTGTGGAACATGTTACACATGTAAAGTAGGTTTTGTAAATTCTTTGAAATGAAAAGCCATTGAAGTCGATGTTTCTAAAGTCAAAGACATACGAGATTGGCCCATTCTCACAAATGTGAGTGAACTATGAAGTTTTCATGGGTTGGCCGGTTTCTATCATCGATTTCTCTACTATTGCTTGTCCTGTCAACAAGTTGTCCAAAAAGAATGTCACCTTCGTGTGGGGCAAAGGACAACAAAAAGCTATTGATGAGCTTAAAAAGAGGCTCACCAAAGCACCTCTTCTCATGTTACCGGATTTCACCAAAAACTTTTGAGATAGAGTGCAATGCTAGTGGTATTGTCATTGGAGGAGTCCTTATGCAAAATGGACATCCTATTTCTTACCATAGCGAGAAAATTGATGGTGCATTCCTTAATTACCCAATTTATGACAAAGAGACTTTTGCTTTAGTTCATGTTCTTCAAGTTTGGCAACATTACCTTTGCCAAAGGAATTTATCATACATTCCGACCATGAGTCGTTGAAATATCTCAAAGGCTAAGCCAACTTGAGTAAAAGGCACGCTAAGTGGGTTGAGTTTATGGAGTCTTTACCTTACATCATCAAGAATAAGAAGGGTGAAGATAATGTAGTTGCGGATGCTTTGTATCACAAAAACACAACACGTTCACTTTGTCTCGCAAAAATAACTTTGTATGCTTCTAACCTGTTCTTTGGACCAATCTTTGCATTCCGAAGTCATCTCTCCAAAAGTTGCATAAGGGCTCTCTATTCAAACAAACAAGCTTTGCATTCCGAAGTCATCTCTCCAAAAGTTGCTTCTCCAAGAATCACATGGTGGAGGCCTTATGGGTCACTTTGGATGTGACAAGACATTGGACATGCTCTCCACACATTACTATTGGCCCAAGATGAAGTGAGACGTGGAGCGCTACGTCCAACAATGCACAACATGTGTTCAAGCTAAGTATAAGTCTAACCCCTTTGGTCTTTATATGCCATTGCCTATCCCTCATGCATCATGGTCGAACATTAGCATGGATTTTGTGTTAGGGTTCCCTAGGTCTAAGCATGGTCATGACTATATTTGTGGTCCTGGATCGCTTTTCAAAGATGGCACACTTCATTCCGTGCCATAAGATAGATGATGCTTTTTGCCAAAAAAAATCAGGGAAATCGTCCATCTTCATGGTGTGCCAAGAACAATCGTCTCCGACCGCGACTCTGAAGGGGGGATACTCCAGGGTATGAGGCCGGAGACTCCAGGGTCTAGGATTCTTCTCGAACAACTCATATTCTTGAGCAGAACTCCATGCCTTGGGCCCTCAAATCCGCGAAAAATAGGGCATATTGGGCTGGGAAATGCAGGGAGAAGTTGGACCAACACCTAAGACGATATTTGGTCGGATCAAAACTACAAGAAACACTACAAATCGAGAGATCGGTCCAAAAGAAATTTTGGGGCTATTTTTCCGAATTTTCCAATTTTTGGTGGATAGAAGAAAAATTGATGCGGAAATTCGTGAGCAACGAAGCTCTTGATACCAATATGTTAGGGTTGACCCCTTGGGGTTTCCTGATCTTTCACGAATCCCTTAGAAATCGAAGCGTGGGCGAGTGGAGGGAGAGGGAGATGATGAAATCTGCGAACGCACACACGAAGAACACAATTAACACATGCACATGCAAAACACAATACACACCAATAACTCATGCCGGTGGCAACCGGTCCGACACAATCCCTAGGATCGGTGGTGGGCAAGGATCTCTCTCTCTCTAACCGGCACGGTGAGCGGGAGGCTTGGTGAGGTCTTGACAACTTGGCAAAGGACTCCGACGCCAAGGCCTTATGCAACTTGAACGCGCGAGGCAAAGTTCAAGAGGTGGGGGATATTTGGTGCTCCTTTATCAAAGGATCATGAGACTAGAATTATGAAGATCCACAAGGGTTTCTTGCAATTCCAAATATCAAGTCTAGGGTTTACAATAGAGGTGGGGGACTATTTATAGGCCAGCCAATAGTTCAGGGGTACTTTAGGAATAAAAATGGAAGTTTGGGTCGAAGTTGGGGTGTTACTTGGGCCAGGCCCAAAAGTCCTTAACATGCCTATTGACGTGTGGGTCGGAGACTCCGGTCCTGGTGGCGGTCTCTGGGGTGGACTCCGAGGTGGTAGACAGAGAGTTCCAGGAAGGGACCGAAGTCCTACCCAGAGTCCTGGGGGTGGAGACTCTGGTGCTGTGGGCTAGAGACTCCGAGGTAGCTACGCTAGAGACTCCGGGGTGCGTGGAGACTCCAGGGTGGACGATGCTCTTGGGCGAGGACTCCGTGGGAGTGTACTGAACGCTTGGGCAGGGGTGCGGAGTCCGGGCCGGAGAATCCGGGGTAGGTGGTCGGAGACTCCGGGGGCTCAGCCTTTGCAGCATCTCCTTCTTGTCCAACTCATGTATATTCATCCGAGGGGGCTTGTCGATGCATCGGGGCTTCGTAGCTGAGAATGCACAACATAGTTGCATGAAGTAGCAAGCCATTCAAGGGAGTATCGAAATCACATGAAGATAGAAGAGACTTCACCTTAGCTTATAGTATCTTGGATCGAGCGCGAGTCATTGGTCCACTTGGGGGACTTGGTGGTGGAGATGTAGGGACGTCTGTAGGACGGGCTGCATCACTTAGCATTATTGAGTCCCAACACCTCTTCCAAAGCTTTTGTTACTTATTTTATTACTTTCTTGCACACAAACACAAAACCTTTCAAACACCCTTTACTTGAAATCAAAGGCAGCTTACAACTATCCTTTTGTAGATAGTGACGAGGGACATAAAGACCTTAACCAAATAACTCTCTATGGGTTTTGATAATCTTATTTTGAAACTAGCTATAATCGATCTGTCAACCTGCAGTCATCAAGATATTTCTCGACGCCGTTGCCGGGGAGCAAAGCGTTTTTGGTCTTTGTTCTTAGTTGCTAATTCTATTAGTTGTTTTACTAAAGTTATTTACTAGTTTTAGGTAAGCACCATGACTGCACTCGGGCTAATGAATCAGCTTGATGCAACTAAATAACTTGGGAAGTTCAATAGAGGACTTCTTAATGAATTCGTGAGTAGGAGCGAACCAGAATTCGAGGTTAACCCTCGCTTTATTGCTATGCTTAAAGACAAAACTTTTGTAGGAGATGATCCAGATGAGGATCCTTACACTCATTTAATGCATTTTACTGAGTTATGTTGGACACTTAAATTGAGAGGCTATTCTGATGATGAATTGAAACTTAAACTATTTACCCAATATCAAAGCAACAATACTTTAGCATGGTATAGAATTTTACCTGCAGAATGATTCTTTCCCAAAGTAAAGACTGTTGAAGTAAGAAGAGCAATCACAAACTTCAAAAACCACCGAGGTGAAGGATTGGTAAGAATCTTCAATAGGTATAAATCCATCCTTAATAGATGTCCCCATCATGATTTAGCTAAATCATATGTTCTACATATTTTCTATGGGGGCTTAATCAAGAGATAAAGCATGAACTTGACACTAATTCTGGAGGTTCTTTTATGGACTTAACTATAACTAAATCTTGGGAAATTTTAGAACAAATTCTCCAAAATAGAGAAACTTGGACATTTGATTTAGGCGGCGAAGGAGGGATGGAAATTGAATATGATTGTCTCGATCCTTATAAGGAATCTAGTAAGGTTAAGGAAACCGCTAATGAAATTCAACTTAATGATGATATTATTCTGCAAATTCTTTAGTCTTTTCCAAAACACAATGAAGCTCCCAAGAAAGATTGGCTTCAATACACTCCACCACATGAGCAAGTTGAAGATGTTGACATAAAAATTGTGGCCCTATAGGGCCATTAAAGAAGGAAGCCACTTATGTTGAACCCCTTCCTTTTCCAAGGATGGCGACAAAACATATGATGGCTCAACAACTCGAAAAATAGTTGAAAGAAGAAAGAATGTTCCTCAAGAAGTTAGAGGAAGAGGCAAAAGCAGAAGAAATCAACCAAGTAAGTATTTAAGAGACAGTGAACCAACTAAATAAGATATATTAACCATGTTTGCACATTGCAACGTGATCGAGCTAGACACCGAAGCTTCACAGTTTGTTGAAGGAAAGGTAAAGGCCAAAGATGTTGGTAAGCCTATTCTCCCTTGCACTTTTGGTGGGTCTTCTTATTATTGTCTCTATGATATAGGAATAACTGTTAATGTAATCACTTACAATTTTTACTTATAAATACAAAATGAACTTATCCCAGCTGAATTGGAGGACACTGATATGACAGTAATGTTAGTGGATAAGACATTCAGAATCCTTATGGGGTAATTAGTGATGTCCCAATTTGTATTGGACCTTACAAATACCCTATTGATTTTGTGCTTGTTGATGTGCCTACTGATGTTTATTGTCCAATTATTTTTGGAAGAAGTTTTCTGAACACCATAGGGGAAAACATTGATTACAAGAAAGAAACTATATCACTCAAGTTTGGCGAGGATAAAATCAATTTCCATTTTGCAAAGTTTGATCATAGGTCAACTATTGAAGAGTTTGATGAATATGAGTATGGGCAAGAGGAAGAAACTAACATTACTAGTCTTGTTTTTGTACTCATTAGAACTCCCGATGATAATTTAGCAAGAAGCCTAGTGGATTGTGACAATCTACCTGAGGATTTAGATAAAATGAAAATTGATAATTATCTTGATTCGACCCCTGCGATTGATCCCGAAATGAATCAAATATATGAGATACCTATAAGAAAAGGGTATGAGGCACTTCCACCGCCTACTCTCAAAGCCCTTCCCAAAGAATTAAAATACAGGTTTCTTAATGAAACTAATAAATATCATGTTATTGTAAGCTCCAATCTTGTAGAAAAGAGTAGGAGAATTTAATGATAGTCCTAAGGATGCACTGAAAGGCCCTTGGATATTCGATTGATGACTTGAAAGGGATTAGTCCCTCGATAGCCACCCATAGAATATTTATGGAAGAAGGAGATCAGCCAGTTGCAGACTCCCAAAGGCGACTTAAAACTCATATGAAATAAGAGATAAGAAAAGAGGTAATACGCTTATTAGATGCAGGTACAATCTTTCACGTGGAGGAGAGCGATTGGGTAAGTCTTGTTCATTGTGTTCCAAACAAAGGTGGGTTCATTGTCATCCCAAATGAACATAATGAGATGGTCCCAACTCATACCGTCATTGGTCATAGGATGTTCACTGATTATAGAAAACTTAATAAGGAAACTAGAAAGGATCACTACCATTTATAGATCAAACTTTAGAGAGACTTGCTATGCACTCTCATTTTTGTTACTCAGATAGTTATTCTGGTTTTCTCAAATAGTTGTCCATCCTGATGACCAATTAAAGATAACTTTGACTTGCCCTTTTGGTTTATATGCTTATCGTCATATGCCTTTTGGCCTTTGTAATGCTCCTACCACGTACCAAAGGTGTATGACTACTATATTTGTTGATTACATTAAAAATATCATGGAAGTATTCATGGACGATTTCTCAGTCTATGGAACTTCATTTAACCATTGTCTTCATAATCTTCATAAAGTTTTGTAGAGATGCGAAGATACTAACCTAGTCTTGAATTGGGAGAAATTCACTTCATGGTTCAAGAAGGTATAGTACTTGGTCACAAGATTTCTGGCAAAGGCTTAGAAGTCAATAAAGCAAAGGTAGAGGCAATAGAAAGACTTCACCTCCTCGTGATGTACAAGGTATAAGGAGTTTCTTAGGTCATGTTGGATTTTATAGAAGGTTTATTAAGAACTTTTCTAAAACTGCTAGACCATTAACTAACCTTCTACTAAAGGGAGTTGTTTTTAATTTTGATGAAAACGGCCTCACTACTTTCACAAAATTAAAGCAAGCTCTTCTCAATGCCCCTGTAATTAAACCACCTAATTTGAAAAAATCTTTTGACTTGTTTTATGAAGCCAGTCATTAGGAAGTGGGAGTTGTTCTTTGCCAGCATGATGGTGATGAACTCAATATCATTCATCATGCTAGTCACACCTTGAATGGTGCCCAAAAGAATTATCCCATGGAAGAAAATGAACTTTTCGCTATTGTCTTCTCCTGTGATAAGTTTAGATCTTACATAATTGATTCAAAAGTGAGAATGCATACTGATTGTATTGGTTTAAAAGAAATCCTTGAAAGAACTGATGTTAAGCTAAGAATGATCTGTTGGACTCTGCTTTTGCAAGAATTTGACTTGTAGATCCTTCATAGAAGAGAAGAACAGGTTGACACAACGATGGATATTGAAGAGGTCAGAACACCAAAAAAGGCGCTATCTATTTGTGTACCATCAGGGGCTATCCATCCAAAAAGATTTTTTTGTTTCTCTCTGCAATGGTTTTAGCAATTTCTTACGACCAACCTTGTTCAAGTGGAAGAAGAAGAAGCTAATCCAAGAGTTCAAGAGAGAGAAGGGGTCAAAGTGAACTTGTTACTACCATATGAGTAAGGTGATCCTAACCTTGTTTATATGTGTTCTAATTATTGTTTTGTCATTTGTGTTTGCATTTTTGAACTCCTCATGTT
Source organism: Avena sativa (assembly GCA_916181665.1). Classification (NCBI taxonomy): domain Eukaryota; kingdom Viridiplantae; phylum Streptophyta; class Magnoliopsida; order Poales; family Poaceae; genus Avena; species Avena sativa. The sequence continues at coordinate 225,346,452 of OV702286.1, forward strand.
TTTCTGAAGTTACTACTAGTTTTACGAGCTTGGTACGGGCAGGTGGTACGGTCCCACCCGCCCGTACCACTGATCATTAAACATTCAGTACCCTCGCTTGTTTGTAATGCGCAAGGAGCAATATGAAAGCGGGAGGCGGAAGGAGGAAGTGAGCAGTAACTTTCTTCCCGCTGTCATTTATAAAGAAGTGGTAACACAGGAGGACCGTTGGATCCAGGTACCACTTCATGTGTTGCGTATCTATGGTGCCACATGGATGCAGTAAAATGGACCGTCAAGCCTCATTAACTTCGTCACTATAGAAAAAGGTAAATTAACCATGTGATGCCTTGATTCTCGCACATCGTGGGGTCGTTCCGTCAAATACACCGCTGACGCATGATACATTGCAAATGTATCTATAATTTTTGATGCTCCATGCTTGGTTTTACCTACTTTCTTGTGTTTTGTCCACACTTTGGAGTACTTTTCATATGATTTCTTGGACTAACCTATTAACAAGAGCCACAATGTCAGCTACCTATTTTCTACTCTTTTTGGTTCCAGGAAAGTCAGAAAATTAATATTCTCGGAATTGGTCGGGACAAAAGCCAAAGTGCCTATTTTTCCGGAAGACATTTGATGCCAGAATACGAGACAGGGAAGAGATGGGGGCCGGCCACACCACCTGGCCGCGCGGCTAGGCCTGGCCCGCGCCAGGGGGTGGTCTGGCCGACCCCAGCACCCCCTCGGCCTCTCCTTCCACCTATATATTACCCTCGGGACCAAAACCCTAGGTACCCGATCAAAAATCCACGAAAGAGTTTGTAGCCGCCGTCATCTCCATCCCTAGATCGGGAGGGATCTGAAGTTCTTCCCGGCACCCTGCCGGAGAGGGGAATTCACCTTGGAGGCCTTCTTCATCATCATGCAAGCCTCTGGTGTGATGCGTGAGTAGTTCATCTCTGGACTACGGGTCCATGTAGTAGCTAGATGGCTGGTTCTCCTCCTTTGTGCTTTCATGTCTAGATCTTGTGAGCTCCGTTCATGATCAAGATCATCTATTTGTAATTTTGCATGTTGTGTTTGTGGGGATCCGATGGATATTGAGATGCTATTTTAGATTGATTATTAATTCTATCATGTCTTTGTTATTTGTGATCTTGCATGCTTTCCGTTGTTAGTAGCTATCTTGGCCAAGTAGATGCTAGCAACTCCAAGAGTTAGTATTTATGCTCGATAGTGGGTTCATGCCTCTGGTAATCTGGGGAAGTGACAGAAATCTCAAAGGTACTAGATGTGTTGTTGCTACTAGGGAGAAAACAACAATCCTTTGTTCATAGAACAATCATATTGTTTACATTACACGCAACTCCTAAAGCAATAATCTGTTGCTTGCAACTTAATACTAGAGGGGGTTCAGATGATAACCTGAAGGTGGATTATTAGTCATAGATGTAGTTGGATGGTGGTCTATGTATAATGTTGTAATGCCCAATCAAGTTCCAAAGGAGTCAAGATGATTAGTATATGCTTGTATGCTTTCTTGATGTTTGTCAATTGCCCCGCTGTAATTTGTTCACCCAGCATGTTATCTATCTTAAGGAGAGCCACCTCTAGTGAACTATGGACCCCGGTCCTTTCTTTTACATACAATCTACAAACTGTTTACTGTTTTGTGTTTACTTTCTGCAAACTATTACTTCCTTTCATTCGATACATTTAATCCTTTGTTTTCAGCAAAACCGGTGAGATTGACAACCTCATTGCAAGTTGGGGGCAAAGTTCTGTCGTTGTGTTGTGCAGGTCTCCACGTTGCTACTAGTACCGGTAGTGCGCCTGCCAAGGCTCAGCTAGCAACACCTTTGGGGTGTTTCCTTGCTCCTACTGGTTCGATTAAACCTTGGTTTCTTACTGAGGGAAAACTTACTGCTGTGCTCATCATACCTTCCTCTTGGGGTTCCCCAACGAGCTCGATATAATTTGGGCCATCAATTACCTTTTCTGGCGCTGTTGCCGGGGAGTCAAGGACATCTTCACAAGGGGAGTCCCTCATAACCAATCTCTTTACTTTGTTATTTTAGTTTTGCTTAGTTTCTTTTTTCTTTGTTTGCTTGTTTCTTTATCGAAAACACAAAAAAATGACTACTCTTGAAAACACTAAGTTGTGTGACTTCACTAGCACCAACAACAATGATTTTATGAGGACACCTATTGCTCCACATGTTCCTGAAGCTACCTTCTTTGAGATAAAACCTGCTTTACTCAATCTTGTTATGAGAGAACAATTTTCTGGTATTAGTAATGAAGATGCTGCTACCCATCTAAATAACTTTATTGAACTTTGTGAGATGCAAAAGCACAGGGATATAGATGGTGATATTATTAAGCTAAAATTGTGTCCTTTCTCTTTGAGAGGAAAAGCTAAAGAATGGTTGAATTCCTTAACTAGGAATAGTATTGATTCTTGGACTAAGTGCAAAGATGCTTTCATTGGAAAATACTATCCTCCTGCTAAGATTATATCTATGAGAAGTGAAATAATGAAGTTTAAACAATCTGATAATGAACATGTTGCTCAAGCTTGGGAAAGAATGAAATCTTTGGTAAAGAATTGTCCCACTCATGGACTGACTGCTTGGATGATCATCCAAACCTTTTATGCAGGATTGAACTATTCTTCAAGAAACATATTGGACTCTGCTGCTGGAGGTACCTTTATGACCATTACTTTGGGTGCTGCAACAAAGCTTCTATATAATATGATGGTTAACTATTCTGAATGACATACTGAGAGAGCTCCACAAGGTAAGAAGGTAAATTCTGTTGAAGAAACCTCCTCCTTGACTGATAAGATTGATATTATTATGTCTATGCTTGTTAATGGGAAAGCCCATATTGATCCAAATAATGTTCCTTTGGCCTCTTTGGTTGCTCAAGAAGAGCAAGTTGATGTGAACTTCATAAGAAATAATAATTTTGGCAACAATGCTTATGGTAATAATAATTATAGGCCCTACCCTTCTAATAATACTTATGGTTATAATGGTAAACCTGGATTAGCTAGTGAAGGAAGAATTTTAGAAGTTGAAAGAGCCACTAAGAACTTCATGCAAATGCAATATGAGCAAAATCAACTATTTACTAAAACTATGGAGGAACAATCTACCATTTTGAAGAACATTAGCCATCAACTTGAGAGTCTAAATAGGGAAATTCCTAGTTTACAATTGAAACTTTCTAATCTTGAAAATAATATATCATCTTTGTCTGAAGCTCAATCTTCATTGATTAATAAAATGGCTGCTAAACCTGAAACTAATGATAATCCCTTTGCAGCTACTAATGCCATACAAGTAAGAATTGATGAAAATGTTAGACTATTAGCTGAATTACATGCTAAGTGGGAAAGAGAAGATGAAATTGCTAGAAACATTAGTGTTTCTACTATCACTACCACTAGTGTTGAGGCTAGTAATAGTTCTACTACTTTAAATGGTAAATTTGACTTTGATCTTGATGGTTGCAATATCTCTGAAGTTATTAAGTTCCTACAAAAGCTTGCTAAAAGTCCTAATGCTAGTGCTATGAACATGGCCTTTACAAAACACATTACTGATGCTCTCATAAAGATTAAAGAAGAAAAGATGAAACATAAAGCTTCTATTCCTATAAAACAAGAAGATGGTTGGGAACCCATCATTAATATGAAAGTGAATGACTTTGATTTCAAAGCTTTATGTGATCTTGATAGTAGTGTTTCTATTACGCCTAGAAGGATTTATGATATGCTTGATTTTCCTCCACTTGAAGATTGTTATTTGAATGTTCCACTTGATGATAATGCTAAAAAGAAACTCATGGGGAGTATTAATGATGTTCTTATTATGGTTAAAAATACCTATGTCCCCGTTGATTTCTATGTTTTGGATGTTGAATGCAATGCTTCTTGTCCTATTACTTTGGGAAGACCTTTTCTTAGAACTATTGGTGCCATTATTGATATGAAAGAAGGCACCATTAAATATCAACTCCCACTCAAGAAAGGTATAGAACACTTCGCTAAGAAGAGAGAGAAGTCTTCTTTTGCTTCTCCTATGAAAACAAAATTTGGTTTTAATGCTTCTTCATTTGAGAACACTTGATTCTTCTTGCTTCTTATGCCTAACTTAAAGGCGTTAAAGAGAAGTATTTATTGGGAGATAACCCAAAAGTTTTAGATGAGTCTTGGAAGTTATTACTTCAGTAATAACCGCTCCTTATCCTTTTTATTTGCTTTTTGTGCCAAGAGTAACCTCTAATGAGAGAGAAGTAATGATTGGGAAAGTTGCTGTCCCGAAACAGATTTATGTGCTTCACCGTAAAAATTCGTGTAAAATCTCTGAATGTCTTTTTGAGGCGTGATTTTGTGTGCTTCTGACACAGGTTGTTATCTAACTTTCGTTAGTTCAACACTTTTTGATTTGAGCAACAGAAGGTCTTCAAAAAAAATTGTCTTTACCTGCTGGTCTGTTTTGACAGATTTCTGCCATTTTCTGCATTTGCTTCCTGTTGGTTCCTTTTTGAGTTCTTTTGGGGAATTGAGCTTTTTGAGGGAAGTGCTTCAGTATCTAGTGTTCTGATGGAAGTTTATTTGGTGTTAGAACCGAACCTTAAGACCTATTATCTTAAGTGCACTAATGTTGCTAATAAAGATTGTGTGAAGTTTTGTATGAAGGAAAAAATTAGGTGTATGGAAGGAATGACTAATGAGATGAAGGATGGACTAAAGCTCAAGATTGGGGATGCCACGCGTGTCACCCCAAGAAATATCCAAGAAGTACAAGCGTCAAATCTCCCCTTCTTCATCAATAAAAATCCCAGGTTTCTTCTAAACGCTTCATTTTTATTATTTCATGCACAGTTGTGTTGTTCTTGGAGCATCTTCTTTTTTGTTTTCATTTTGGTTTTTTGTTTGCTTGGTTTGTTTAGTTTGCTGAATAAATTGGTTGGACCCCTCTTTCATACATTGGTTTTCAATTAGTTTGGTTTGGTTTGGAAAAGAGTAGAAGAGTTCATGCTTAAGTGGTAAAGAGAGCTTGTTTTTGACGGTGGCCTATGCTTTGTCATGCCATGCTTGATATTGTTTTCGCTTTATTCTTATGTTGTGACCTTGGATCGTTAAGGATTCTAAGTCCCTGTGATTAACATGCTAGTCCCTGGATCAATAGCTAGCACTTCACAGTCGATGAATATCATGTAAAACACAAGTCATTATTACACGAATAATCTACAGTATATTTATTAGAACTTGGATAGCTTATAGCTAGCTCAAATAAAACAGCAGAAACATAATAAAACTTGGGTCCATCAACGACTCAGGCTAGTTGCGTGAAGACCCGAGATCCCTACGCACCTTTCAGTCTTCGGATTCTGCACATAAGACGTGCAGCCAACAAGTTGGGTCAATACTTTGAATGTATTGACAAATTACACCAAGGAAAGAATAAGACTATCTCTACATGTAAGGCTAAGTGTAGTCTTTGGGGTTCTTTTGCATTAAGCTAATTTTCTCTAAGTAAGAAGAAAAGAGGAAGAGTTTACCCTACTTTGTAAACAATGTTTAAGCAGTATAGGGTTGAGTGGAACACGTGGATATTACTTACCAAGTGTCCAAACAACCTAGCACTTGGATATTACGCACCAAGTCCCCAAAATCCCACCCAATGGCGATATTACTCACACCTTGGGGTTTATAAAACTTTAAGTTTTGAAAAGAGAGAGGAAGATCTTCCAGAGGCTCCATCATTCAAATGCTCAAAATGTTCTTTTCCATGAACTCGGCTGATCGATCAGATTGCAATACTCTCGAGAGGTTGTGCACTTTCCCCACAATCCATGATCAAGTCCTTTTACAGACAAGACCATGGTGAAGCCTTCCCTTAGTAGCCCCTCTACCAGCTGGATCCAACCGTGCCAAGAACCTCAAAATGTTGGTACCCTGGTGAGGTTTCCCACGAAGTACTAAGCCAAGACAGAGCCCATATGTATTGTGGTTGCACTAGAAGCTTCTGAATTCTAAAACATGGCAGACTTCTTTGATTCCTGGGCGGCCGTCCTTCACCAAATATCCACTCGTTGACCCGGCAACCATTCCGCCCAGAAGAAAACTTAGTTTTATTTTGAAGGGGGTTTTGAGAAGAAAAGTTCGCTCGAGAGAGCTTTCATACTTAGAAATTTTTTTAGTGTTTCGAACCCCCCGACGGTACTTAGTATATATATAGCATAGCAAGCAAAACTTAGCAAAAACAGGGGAAACCTAGTAGGATGGAAATTCCTAAGTATAAAGCTACTCATGGCATACTACAAAACCGTACTTGCAAAAATAGTACCAAGAAAATCTACTAAAGACCTACACATGCATACTACAAGATTTGAAGAGTAAAACATGCATAGTCAAAAACTAGGACATAATATGTACAAGTGGTGTAACTTGCCTTGATCCGAGCAGCACTCTACACAACATTACTCCTCAGCGCACTCCGAACAATCTAACGAACCACAAACATAGATTCAATCACAACTTGCACAACACAATGCCACGAAGATAATTATGCATGCATGCAACATGGTAATATGCAAGGATGGGTTAAATTTCGACCAACGGTTTTATTCAGGGGTGTTGTTGAGTTGGGGATGTCATTAGTATCGATTTCCCATAGATTTTAAGTATTTTGGATTAATACTTAATTAAATATGCTCATAAATAGATCTACACTTCCAATCTACCTCGAAACAGATATAAACACTCTAAGCATGATATCTCAATTTTCCAAAAAATATCTCGTAGATATGAAGCCAACGCAACAGGAATCAACTAAAACGGAGTTACGGATATTTTTCTAAAATTAAAATACTCCAATCTAGACTTTAAATCCTACTACAAGATTACTGCAGTAAACCAGCAACATAATTGCAGGTCTGTGTTCTACTCAATTTTGCGAATCCAACGGTATATTATACACAATTTTTGGACAAGTATTTGATTTACTACGAATTTTACAAGATTAAAACAATATCTGTCTATTAAAAAACAGAACGGACGGGCAGCTACGCGGCGACAAGTGGCGGCTCGAAATTGGGCCAGCGGGGCGCGCGGCGATGACGCGAGCACATGCCACGTGGCGCTACGCGATTCGTCGGTACCGGTTCGGTAAGACCGATCTAATCTGGGTCGTCCCTATGCGATCTAACGGACAGAGGGGGAAGGCGGTGGCTTACCTGTGACAGTGACGGTGGCGTGCTCGGTGGCGACGGTGAACGGCGGTGGCGCGTCGGTGGTGGTCGGTGGCGGCAGTCTGGTGGTTCCTTGGCATGACGGGGTGGTGGACAGCGTGCGTCTCCTCCTCGCAAATCTGTTCCTAAGATCGGCGTAGACCACCTCCTCGGTTGACGGCTAACGGCTGCTGCTCCTCTCGGCTCCAGCGATGTCTCTGACGAGCAATTGCGGGTGGCGTGAGCTTCTGTTCAAGGGGAAAACGGCACAGGCGGCGCGATCGTTAGAGAGGGAAGCAAGGAACAGACAGAGGGAAGAAAGGGGCCTCGGTTTTGACGGAAAGCTCACCTTCCGACGTCACCGGCGGCGGAGCTCCGGCGAGATCGATTTGATCTCGAAATCGGCAGCCCGGTGGCGGTTCTCGAGAAATTGTTTAGGGTTTCGGTGGGGTTCGTCGCGGGGATTAAAAGGGTCAGATACTTGGGGCGAGGGTCGCGGAGTTCCTCTCCGAATCGGCCGAGAAACCGTTTCCAGACGCGACGGCGGTCGTTGGAGTTTGCTTCGATCTCGTCAGAGGTGACGACGCGGTGGGGCCCGCCTGTCGGCGGCTGTGGGTGCGGGCGGACGGTGCTGGGCTGGCCCACGCGCTATGCACCGCTCGTTCTGCTAGGCGTGGCGGTGGTTAAGCCCTGGGCTGGTCTAGCCGGCCCGCTAGGCTAGATCTTTTTTTTTGTAAATATTCTTTTCATTTTTTATTTCACTATTTATCTTATAACTTTTGCAAACGGACTCCAAATTTAATGAAATTTGTCTCTAAAATTTTGTAAAAAGAAGGAGATTACTATTGGGTTATAAAATAACACTTTTGCAAGGGTTTAGAAGGTTAGTTTTTGTATAACCCCTTTTTGTCTTTATATGACTATAGGGTTTTGGAAAAGTATCTGATGCAGCTTTTATTGTGTGATGCCATGATGCATAAGATATGATGCATGCTTATAGTAACATCTGCAATTGTAAAATTTGGGATGTTACAAACCTACCCCCCTTAAGAAGAATCGCGTCCCCAAGATTCAGGTTGGTTAGCAAATAGGTGTGGGTGTTCTATCTTTAGGTCTTCTTCACGTTCGCAAGTGGCCTCTGCCTTGGAATGGTGATTCCATTGAACTTTGCAAAACCTGATAGTCTTGGTACGAGTAATCCTCTCAGCTGTTTCCAGAATCTTGGTGGGTTTTTCCTTGTAGGTGAGATCGTTTTCCAGTTGAACCTCATCCAGGGGAACCGTATCCCTTAGCGGTGTTTTATCCATTTCTGGGTGACACTTTTTTAGTTGTGACACATGGAAAACATCATGAACAGTCAATACTTCAGGTAATTCCAACGGATAGGCAACCTCCCCTTTACGAGCCAAAATCTTATAGGGCCCTATGAATCGGGGTGCTAACTTACCCTTGATTCCAAATCTCTTAACTCCTCGTAGTGGTGAAACTCGGAGATATGCACGGTCTCCCACTTCATAAGTTACATCCCTGTGCTCGGAATCAGCATAACTCTTTTGCCTGGATTCGGCTACTTTTAACCTGTCTTGAATCTGCCTTACTTTTTCTTCAGCATCCTTGATCAGCTGAGGTCCAAACAAACTACGTTCTCGAACTCCATTCCATAGCAGGGGAGTTCTACACTTTCTGCCATATAGAACTTCAAATGGAGCCATCTTGATACTAGTTTGGTAACTATTATTGTATGAGAATTCCGCATATGGCAAGTTGTCATCCCAACTAGACCCATAGTCTAGTGCACAGGCTCTTAACATGTCCTCCAAGATTTGATTTACTCTTTCTGTTTGGCCATCTGTTTGCGGGTGGAAAGCAGTACTAAACTCTAGTTGTGTCCCTAGAGACTCGTGTAGCTGTCGCCAAAACTTCGAGGTGAATTGGGTACCTCTATCAGAGACAATCCCCTTGGGTACACCATGAAGACTTACGATCCTTGACATATAAATCATGGCAAGTTTAGCACTTGTATAGGTGGTCTTTACAGGAATGAAGTGGGCCACTTTGGTGAAGTGATCGACCACTACCCAGATAGAATAATACCCAGAACGAGTCTGGGGTAGTCCTGTGATAAAATCCATGCCTACCTTGTCCCACTTCCAATCGGGCACAGGTAATGGCTGCAGCAGCCCTACTGGTTTTTGATGTTCGGCCTTGACTCTATTGCATACGTCACACAAAGAGATGTACTCAGCAATTTCTCTTTTCAAGTTATTCCACCAGAATCTATCCTTCACATCCATGTACATCTTTGTATTACCGGGATGAATTCAGTAAGGTGAATCGTGAGCTTCCTGAAGAATTAACTTTCTGATATCGGGATCATCGGGAACGCACAAACGCTTCTCATACCAAAGTGTCCCTTGTTCATCCGTATGAAACCCTTTTGCTTTACCCTTGCTTATATTAACTTTTATTTCTTCCAACTCTTTGCCCCCCTTCTGGGCCTCTTTGATTCGGTCCAGAAGCGTTGGCACTATCTCCATAGTCGCTAAGTATCCTTCCGGAACTATTTCCAACCTGAGATCCTTGAACTGTTCGCACAAATCTTTTGGAAGTTCTCCCACGGTAAGTCCATTTACATAGACTTTCTGGCTTAAGGCGTCCGCCACAACATTGGCCTTTCCAGGATGGTACTGCATGTCCAAGTCATAGTCCTTGATGAGTTCAAGCCATCTCCTTTGCCTCATATTTAACTCCTTTTGAGTGAAGATATATTTAAGACTCTTGTGATCCGTGAACACATCGCAATGTTTACCCATGAGGTAATGTCTCCATACCTTGAGTGCATGGACGACTGATGCTAGTTCCAAGTCGTGTGTGGGATAGTTATTCTCATGGTTCTTAAGTTGCCGAGAGGCGTATGACACTACTTTTCCATCTTGCATCAGTACACTACCAAGTCCTTGTCGAGAAGCGTCGCAATAGACTTGGAAATCCTTTTGGATGTCAGGGAGACACAAAACTTGTGATGTTACTAGGCGCTTCTTCAATTCTTGAAAACTCGCTTCACATGCCTCGGTCCATTGGAACTTCTTTTCTTTCTTCAGCAATTCTGTCATAGGCTTCGCTATCTTGGAAAAGTTTTCAATGAACCTTCGGTAATATCTTGCAAGGCCCAAGAAACTCTTGATATCTCCCACATTCTTAGGTGACTCCCATTCTGTCACGGAAGCTACCTTACTTGGGTCCACGGCAACTCCTTTAGCCGACACAATATGACCAAGGAATCCCACTTCTCTTAACTAGAATTCACATTTGCTGAACTTGGCATACAACTTGTGTTCCCTTAACTTCTCCATAATTAGGCACAGATGCCTCTCATGTTCCTTCTCATCCTTGGAATATATGAGTATGTCATCAATGAAAACCACAATAAACTTATCCAAGTATTCCATGAACACCTTGTTCATCATAGTCATGAAGTATGCTGGGGCATTGGTTAGGCCAAAAGACATCACGGTGTACTCATACAATCTATATCTTGTGGTGAAGGCTGTCTTGGGTACATCCTGCTCTCGGATCTTTAACTAGAAATAACCTGATCGGAGATCAATCTTCGAGAACACACTAACTCCCCTTAATTGATCGAACAGGTCGTTGATATTAGGTAGAGGGTACTTGTTCTTGATTGTCACTTCATTCAACAACCGGTCGTCCACCACCAGTCTCTTGGTTTTATCCTTCTTCTCCACGAATAAGACAGGCGCTCCCCAAGACGACGCACTTGGTTGAATGAAGCCTTTGTCCAACTGCTCTCTAAGCTGTTTCTTAAGTTCCTTCAACTCATCTACATCCATCTTGTATGGTCTCTTTGCTATCGGTCCAGTCCCAGGCATTAAGTCAATGAGAAACTCGATGTCTCGGTCAGGAGGCATCCCTGGCAATTCTTCCGGAAACACGTCTGGATATTCCTTCACAACTGGCACATCCTCCAAGCTAACCCCCTTAAGTGAGTTCACCATACTTCCTTTGAGTGCAAAAGCTGACTTAAAGCGGATCCTTTTCTTATCCGGAGTTGTGAGTGCGATAGTCCTTTTGGCACAATCTATGACTCCCTCATATTCCGTCATCCAATTCATGCCCAAAATTATGTCTAAGCCTTGTGACTCTAGAACAACTAGACTTGTGGGAAAGATGTGTGCCCCAATCCTTAGTTCTAACCCATGGCATCCAGAGTTTGCCACTATTTCTCCTCCAGGAGAACTTACCCTTAGGGGAGTACTAATAGTCTCCCGTAGGTATCTTGCCACTATCCACAAATACCCTTGATATGAATGAATGCGATGCACCAGTATCAAAAAGAACAACCGCGGGGGTGGAGTTAAGCTTGAACTTACCAATCACGGAGTTAGGTGCCTCACGAGCATCCTCCATGGAGACATGATTCACCGCCGCTTTGACGAATGGATTCGGCTTCTTCCCATTTCCATTACCATTACCATGGTTGTGTCTGTTGCCGTTCCCATTGCCATTCCCATTCTTCATCTTTTCGGGGCAAGTAGTTGCATAATTCCATGTCTTGTTACACTTGAAGCATGTCACTTCACTCAGATTCTTCCCATTGCCATTTCCATTGCGGTGTTTATGGCCATTGTGGTTATGTCCTCCATGACGATGACCATTGTGGTTGTGGCGGTTGTGGTTGTGGGGTGGTGGTGACGAAGTGCGTTGCTTCTGATATGGGTCTAAGTTGTGCTTGTGTGAGGTGGACTTTCTCTTGCGGTTCTCTATACTCCTTTGCTTTGCTTCGACCACAACTGCCCTGTCCAGGAGTTCCTAATAGTTTCAAACTTCAGAGCCACAAGCTGAATGGATATCTTATCATTAAGTCCCCTTAGGAACTCTTCCTCCCTCTTGGCATCAGTAGAAACATCATCAGGTGCATAGCGTGCCAGCTTGTTGAAAAGGTCTCCATACTCGGAGACAGAGCGGTGCAGTTGCTTCAAGTCGTGGAACTCACGTCTCTTTAGTGACATGACACCAGCAGCTACGTGATGAGTATGAAAAGCCACCTCAAACTGGTTCCAGGTGATAGCTTCAATATCAGGGTGGGTGACTTGGTAGTTATCCCACCATTCAGCAGCTGGTCCCTCAAGTTGGTGCGCGGCAAAGCGCACCCTGTCAGCTCCAACAACTTGGACGGTGTCTAACTTCTTCTTGGTGGTGCGGAGCCAATCATCTGCCCCAATAAGCTCAGAACTACTTGATAAAATAGGAGGGTTCAACCTCAAGAACCGAGTCAGGCGATCCTGTTGGGGCGGTGGAGGTGGTGGAGGCGGCGGGTTGTTGTTGTTGTTTTGCATGTTTTGAGTGAGGAGTTGGATCAGCTGATTCTGGGAGTTCAGAAGTTGTGCGATCTCTAGGGGCATATTGTTGTTCCCACGTCTCGCCATCTGTTGGGTTTGGGAAACAAGTTAAGAAATAGATAGAAAGCCTAAGGAATAAACTCCTACCCTTATGTAAACACGAGAAAAACACACGAGAAACACAAAAGGCACACATAGCACAAGGTTTAACACAACTCGACCAAGTTTAACTAAACCAATATAGTTTTGGTACTTATTACAATCACGAATAATGTTTGACTATAGAAATAAAGGTGGTCCAACTATCTACTCTACTCATCATCCACTTCCTCATCCTCAATAGTGAAGCCTTCCTTCTCCAGCATTGACTTGTATAACTCCATGTCCTTTGTCGTGGCTTCAAGCTTCTCCTGAAGTTCCTTCACCTCATGTGGCTCCTGTGTAGCAGCTTCGAGCTTCTCTTGAAGTTCCTTCACCTCTTGCAGCTCATGGGTAGCAGCTTCGAGCTTCTCTTGAAGTTCCTTCTTCTCCTCCTGTAGCTCCTTGATCAAGCTTGACTCCTTAGCCATGGGCGCGATCTTCTCCTCCAAGCTCCTCTTGGCTGCTCGTAGGTCCTTCAACATGAGAGCAAAGTTCTTGAACTCCATCTCGTTTTTCGCGAGTACAAGACTCTGTTTCCTAATCCTCTTGTTCTTATCCTGCACCCTCTTCTCTTGATTAGCAAACTTCTTGTCTTGGGCGGTGAGCTTCCCTCCTAGGGACTTGATCTTCTCTTCCAGCTCTTCGATCTTCTCGTCCTTCTCCTTGACTAGAGCGCATAACTCGTCATTCCTTATGATCTCAAAGCAGCTTCCCTCCTCAAGATCGTTGATGTGGCACTCCAAGTCTTGGTATTGGATCCTTCGACGCTTGCATGTCGCCCTTTCCTCCGAGGTTAACTCGATTGGAACTCCCTTCTCATCACGTCTTCCAAAGAGTTTGATGTAGTAGCCTTCAACCTCTTCATGGTGGCGTCCACATAGGTGTCCAATGAGCTCCTGCATGCTGGTGCTAAGTCCTTTCTCCTTGGAGTCGCTGGTGACGTTGAGTACAATGGCCTCCATCTTGGGTTTAGACTCGCTTCACCCCGGTTGGATGACTTCAATCGCCCAGCATCCTTCCTTGTGCATATTCCTCAACTCGCTTCCCTTGATTGATGGCATGGGCAACTCCAACGTCTTGATGATGTCCAGAAGGCATTCCCCAACGCGCAGGTACTTGATGTCTTCGGCGGTGTCGTAGTAGAAGGTCGTCATCTTTAAGTTAGGAGAATGAAGATTAGACACAAAGTGATAAGGAAGAAAATACTAGAAGAGCATAAATAACTTAGAAGAATATAGAAAGCAAAAACACACAATGGTAAAGGTGGTTTCCAATCCTAGGGGTCACGTCCTACGGGCAACTTTGTGCTCTGATACCATCTGTTGTGACCTCGGATCGTTAAGGATCCTAAGTCCCTGTGATTAACATGCTAGTCCCTGGATCAATAGCTAGCACTTCACAGTCGATGAATATCATGTAAAACACAAGTCATTATTACACGAATAATCCAGAGTATATTTATTACAACTTGCATAGCTTATAGCTAGCTCAAATAAAACAGCGGAAACAGAATAAAACTTGGGTCCATCAACGCCTCAGGCTAGTTGCGTGAAGACCCGCAATTCCTACGCACCTTTTAGTCTTCAGATTCTGCACATAAGACGTGCAGCCAACAAGTTGGGTCAATACTTTGAATGTATTGGCAAATTACACCAAGTAAAGAATAAGACTATCTCTACATGCAAGGCTAAGTGTAGGCTTTGGGGTTCTTTTGCATTAAGCCAATTTTCTCTAAGTAAGAAGAAAAGAGGAAGAGTTTACCCTACTTTGTAAACATTGTTTAAGTAGTATAGGGTCGAGTGGAACACGTGGATATTACTCACCAAGTGTCCAAACAACCTAGCACTTGGATATTAAGGACCAAGTCCCCAAAATCCCACCCAATGGCGATATTACTCACGCCTTGGGGTTTATAAAACTTTAAGTTTGGAAAAGAGAGAGAAAGATCTTCCAGAGGCTCCATCCTTCAGATGCTCAAAATGTTCTTTTCCGTGAACTCGGCTAATCGATCAGATTGCAATACTCTCGAGAGGTTGTGCACTTTCCCCACAATCCACGATCAAGTCCTTTTACAGACAAGACCATGGCGAAGCCTTCCCTTAGTAGCCCCTCTACCAGCTGGATCGAACCGTGCCAAGAACCTCCAAATGTTGGTATCCCGGTGAGGTTTCCCACTAAGTACTAAGCCAAGACAGAGCCCATATGTATTGTGGTTGCACTAGAAGCTTCTGAATTCTGAAACATGGCAGACTTCTTTGATTCCTGGGTGGCCGTCCTCCACCAAATATCCACTCGTTGACCCGACAACCATTCCGCCCAGAAGAAAACTTAGTTTTATTTTGAAGGGGGTTTTGAGAAGAAAAGTTCGCTCGAGAGAGCTTTCATACTTAGAAATTTTGTGAGTCTTTTGAACCCCCCAGCGGTACTTAGTATATATATATAGCATAGCAAGAAAACTTAGCAAAAATAGGGGAAACCTATTAGGACGGAAATTCCTAAGTATAAAGCTACTCATGGAATACTACAAAACCGCACTTGCAAAAATAGTACCAAGAAAATCTACTAAAGACCTACACATGCATACTACAAGATTTGAAGAGTAAAACATGCATAGTCAAAAACTGGGACATAATATGTACAACTGGGACATAGATTTGAAGAAGCACTCTACACAACAGTACTCCTTAGCGCACTCCGAACAATCTAACGAAACACAAACATAGATTCAATCACAACTTGCACAAAACGATGCCACGAAGATAATTATGCATGCATGCAACATGGTAATATGCAAGGATAGGTTCAATTTCGACCAAGGGTTTTATTCAGGGGAGTTGTTGAGCTTGGGATGTCATTAGTATCGATTTCCCATAGATGTTAAGTATTTTGGATTAATACTTAATTAAATATGCTCATAAATAGATCTACACTTCCAATCTACCTCTAAACAGATCTAAATACTCTAAGCATGATATCTCAATTTTACACAGAAGATCTCGTAGATACGAAGCCAACGCAACAGGAATCAACTAAAACGGAGTTACGGATATTTTTCTAAAATTAAAATACTCCAATCTAGACTTTAAATCCTACTACAAGATTACTGCAGTAAACCAGCAATATAATTGGAGATCTGTGTTCTACTTAATTTTGCGAATCCAACGGTATATTATATGCAATTTTTGGGCAAGTATTTGATTTACTATGAATTTTACAAGATTAAAACAATATCTGTCTATTAAAAAACAGAACGGACGGGCAGCTACGTGGCGACAAGTGGCGGCTCGAAATTGGGCCAGCGGGGTGCGCGGCGCTGACGCGGCAACGACGCGAGCACATGCCACGTGGCGCTACGCGATTCGTTGGTACCGGTTCGGTAAGACCGATCTAATCTGCGCCGTCCCTATGCGATCTAACAGACAGAGGGGAAAGGCGGTGGCTTACCTGTGACAGCGACGGTGGCGTGCTCGGCAGCGACGGTGAACGGCGGTGGTGCGTCGGTGGTGGTTGGCGGTGGCGGTCCGATGGTTCCTCGGCGTGACGGAGTGGTGGACAGCGTGCGTCTCCTCCTCGCGAATCCATTCCCAATATCGGCGTAGACCACCTCCTCCTCGGTTGACGACTAACGGCTGCTGCTCCTCTCGGCTCCGGCGATGTCTCCGACGAGCAATTGCGGGTGGTGCGAGCTTCTGTTCAAGGGGAAAACGGCACAGGCGGCGCGGTCGTTAGAGAGGGAAGCGAGGAACAGACAGAGGGAAGAAAGGGGCCTCGGTTTCGACAGAAAGCTCACCTTCCGACGTCACCGGCGGCGGAGCTCTAGCGAGATCGATTTGATCTCGAAATCGGCATCCCGATGGAGGTTCTCGAGAAATTGTTTAGGGTTTCGGTGGGGTTCGTCGCCGGGATTAAAAGGACCAGATACTTGGGGCGATGTTCACGGAGTTCCTCTCTGAATCGGCCGGGAAACCGTTTCCAGACGCGGCCGCGGTCGTTGGAGTTCGCTCCAATCTCGTCGGAGGTGACGACGCGGTGGGGCCCGCCTGTCGGCGGCTGCGGGTGCGGGCGAACGGTGTTGGGCCGGCCCACGCGCTATGCACCACTCACTCTGCCAGGCGTGGCGGTGGTTAAGCCGCGGGCTGGTCTAGCCGGCCCGCTAGGCTAGATCTTTTTTTTTGTAAATATTCTTTTTATTTTCGGTTTCACTATTTGTCTTATAACTTTTGCAAACGGACTCCGAATTTAATGAAATTTGTCTCTAAAATTTTGTAAAAAGAAGAAGATTACTATGGGGTTATAAAATAACACTTTTACAAGGGTTTAGAAGGTTAGTTTTTGTATAACCCCTTTTTGTCTTTATATGACTATAGGGTTTTGGAAAAGTATCTGATGCAGCTTTTATTGTGTGATGCCATGATGCATAAGATATGATGCATGCTTCTAGTAACATCTGCAATCATAAAATTTGGGATGTTACAGCTTAGTATTCTTTGCTGTAGCATGACTTGTTATAAACAATTGAGATTTCTTAATGTGCCTTGGATGAATCATGCGTTGTTTTAGCATATTAAAGCATAGTATAGTGGTATTCGCCTTTGCTGCTTTATTTGGGTTGACTTGGTGCATGCTCACACCATGTTATGACTATCTCAAGTCACCATAGCCTTTATGATCCTTTAGTTTTCAACTTGTAGTATCACTTTATGCTTTGATCAATGATGTTTTGTCGCTCTGCATGATTATGGCCATTATTGCTCTCTTAGTTTGTCGCTCCCAGTCTTTCGCTAGCCTCCGCAACCAAGTATGAGTTCCACTCATGCATCCAACTCCCTAAACCAAGTTATTCCAAAGAGTTCACCATACCTACCTACTAGCATATGCTATTCCAAGTATATTCATGTTTTTGTTTACCTTCCGAATTAAACTTGTTATGAGAAAACTAGTGATTAAAGCTCTCACGAACTTGATGGCACACTTTACTTTTCTTGCCCTTGATAAACTTGAACCATTGTGTCGTTTATGTTGTATATGCTTGCACTTATTTATTGGGGCTTAGCAGAACCATGTTGTCATGGGGAACGCTTTCAACATTGCACTTGTACTTTGTACCTAGATGATATCATGCTCTTTTGTCTATGGATGTCGTCGGTGTGAAATGAAAGGTGAGCTTGTAAGTCCATGGAGTTATGTATGTGTGTTAGAGAAACGTCTGGGCCGCTGGTCTAATCCATGCTGACATGGTGGAAACCTGCAGCGTAACCATAATGAGCTGTCTATGAAGCATTCTTCTTATAAAAAGAGTCAAATATTGAGAAAAAAGAGAAAAAGAAAAGAGAAAAAAAGAGATATATGAAAAGAGGAAAGAGAGAAAAAAGCACCATATTCCCATGGTAAATAAGAAGATTGCTGAGATGCTCGTTGTCTGCTTGCCTTGTCATTTTGATATGGGGATTCTTCCGTATCATCGGGCAAGGGGTACCCCGTTGGCGGTTCTCTATGATACACATGTACTTACGATGACAAGAACTTACCGGTGACTAAACTTGAGTAGCATGAGGAGCGGCCCTCATATTCAAGGGACATGAGATTCCTAACTTATACTTCGCCAAGCATGTACACCATAGTTTGTTCACTTTAACCTTAATCACTTCAAGATGCTTATGATAGGGGCAATGGGAGCTGAAAGCTATTAAGTACCATAATTTTTGGAATCTCTTTATGAAACTTGAATCTCTACTTCCTTCTATGAAGGCCTTTCTTCCACCATTATATTGAGTCTCCACCTTCTATCTTTATGCACTTACTTTGAGAGTATAGTGGCCATTCTTAGTTCTATGTGCATTGTCCCAAGACTAGTTGATTGGTGTATAACTTGATAATGCTTGTTTTAAACTATTTGTATCTAGTCACTCTTATGAACTTTGAAGGTGTCCTATGCATTTATATTTGCTACTCTATGAGGGACAAGCTGAATGCTATTATGCTATGTTTTCTTTATGTGAAACAAACAAACGTCTTGCAAAGCATTGTTATTCATGAATCTTTTGTTTGTGCCTTTTCATGTTGCAACATAGTTTCTTTGTCTTATTGCTAGAACTTTGTCTTTCATGTTATGATTGAAGTACTATGATCCCAGCTTTGAATGTTTTACAAGTACTTTGATCAAGTTTATGATGGTGCATGTCACCTCAAAAAATATTCTTTCTTTTTATCACTTACCTACTCGAGGACGAGCAGGAGTTAAGCTTGGGGATGTTGATACATTGCAAATGTATCTATAATTTTTGATGCTCCATGCTTGGTTTTATCTACTTTCTTGTGTTTTGTCCACACTTTGGAGTACTTTTCATATGATTTCTTGGACTAACCTATTAACAAGAGCCACAGTGCCAGCTGCCTGTTTTCTGCTGTTTTTGGTTCCAGGAAAGTCAGAAAATGAATATTCTCGGAATTGGTCGGGACAAAAGCCAAAGTGCCTATTTTTTTGGAAGACATCTGATGCCAGAATACGAGACGGAGAAGAGCTGCGGGCCAGCCACACCACCTGGCCGCGTGGCTAGGCCTGGCCCGCGCCAGGGGGTGGTCTGGCCGACCCCATCACCCCCTCAGCCTCTCCTTCCGCCTATATATTGCCCTCGGGACCAAAACCCTAGGTACCCGATCAAATTCCACGAAAGAGTCTATAGCCGCCATCATCTCCATCCCTAGATCGGGAGGGATCTGAAGCTCTTTCCGGCACCCTGCCGAAGAGGGGAATTCACCCTGGAGGCCTTCTTCATCATCATGCAAGCCTCCGGTGTGATGCGTGAGTAGTTCATCTCTGGACTACGGGTCCATGTAGTAGCTAGATGGCTGGTTCTCCTCCTTTGTGCTTTCATGTCTAGATCTTGTGAGCTCCGTTCATGATCAAGATCATCTATTTGTAATTCTGCATGTTGTGTTTGCGGGGATCCGATGGATATTGAGATGCTATTTCAGATTGATTATTGATTCTATCATGTCTTTATTATTTGTGATCTTGCACGCTTTCTGTTGTTAGTAGCTATCTTGGCCAAGTAGATGCTAGCAACTCCAAGAGTTAGTATTTATGCTCGATAGTGGGTTCATGCCTTTGGTAATCTAGGGAAGTGACAGAATTCTCTAAGGTACTAGATGTGCTATTGCTACTAGGGAGAAAACAACAATCCTTTGTTCATAGAACTATTGTATTGTTTACATTACACGCAATTCATAAAGCAATAATCTGTTGCTTGCAACTTAATACTGGAGGGGTTCGGATGATAACCTGAAGGTGGATTATTAGTCATAGATGTAGTTGGATGGCGGTCTATGTATAATGTTGTAATGCCCAATCAAGTTCCAAAGGAGTCAATATGATTAGTATATGCTTGTATGCTTTCTTGATGTTTGTCAATTGCCCTGCTGTAATTTGTTCACCAAGCATGTTATCTATCTTAAGGAGAGCCACCTCTAGTGAACTATGGACCCCGGTCCTTTCTTTTACATACAATCTACAAACTATTTACTGTTTTGTGTTTACTTTCTGCAAACTATTACTTCCTTCCATTCGATACATTCAATCCTTTGTTTTTAGCAAAACCGGCGAGATTGACAACCTCATCGCAAGTTGGGGGCAAAGTTCTGTGGTTGTGTTGTGCAGGTCTCCACGTTGCTACTAGCACCGGTAGTGCGCCCTGCCAAGGCTCAGCTAGCAACACCTTTGGGGTGTTTCCTTGCTCCTACTGGTTCGATTAAACCTTGGTTTCTTACTGAGGGAAAACTTACTGATGTGCTCATCATACCTTCCTCTTGGGGTTCCCCAACGAGCTTGATATATTTTGGGCCATCAACGCACCGTCCATGCATCGGTCAAGACTGCTTCATGGGCCCACGGTTGTTGTGTCACATCCTGTTCTTTGCATAGGCACTCGAGCATGGCATAATCGTGAGGAATGACATCATGAGCGAGGAACAAAAAACATTGGGTTGGAACAAATATTTTCAACACCACCAGAAATAAAAAGACCCGGGTTGAGTACCTCCTCAGATAAGTAGATTTTTTGAGCCTATGCTCGGATGCGAGCATCCAAACATAGCCTCGGGGGCTACTCCCAATAGGAGAGTTGGCCATGCACCCGATAAAAGAAGTTTTTCAACATAGACAAAGTAAAGAACATATAAAGACCTGAGTCGAGAACGTCCTCAGATGAATAAAATATATAAGGGGGTGACCTCAAGGGTGGCCCGATCTTCCTGGATCTCATGGTTAAATCGATGGTAAAGCGAGGGGAAAGGGAGAAGGTAGCGAAAGCGGACGCATACCTCACGAAGAACATGATGAACACACGCAAAATTCACATGATACAAGGCCGATTACTCCTGTCGGTGGCCACTGGTTCGATAGAATCCTCGCAAGGAAAGATCGGTTAACGTGCTCCCTCGATCCCAAGCGGAGAGGGAAGAACACCTTGGATAGGGTCTTGACAACTACGCTCACACACTCGCAAATGTAGGCCTTGTACAACAAGGGAGACACAATGCAAACTCCAACGAGGTGGTGATAGTCGGTCCCCTTTGGTAAGGGGATGAGGCAAAACTAGAGATTCCACAAAGGGGGTCTCTTTAGTCTATCATCTATGACTAGGGATACATGAGGGGGTGGGGGATCTATTTATAGGCCAGCCACTTACATGGAGGTAGTTTGGGAATAGAACTAGGATTGCAACATAATAAGGGGATACATGGGTTGTGGCCTAGTTGCTGTACGCGCAGGCACTGTCATGACCGGTAGTACCGGACTTGACGACCGGTAGTACCGCTCGGGGGAGGTAGTACTGCAAGCCGGTACCGGGACGTCTAGAGGCGATGGAGCGGGATTCAGTCGAGACCAGTAGTACCGCTCATTCCTGTCTCTTCCTTCTCCTCTTCCAAGCATCCGTCTTATCGGCCTTGATGCTCCGAGCTTCCTCCCTTGCCATTGTACTTGTCGGTGTGAACCTATCATGAATATGGGACGGAGTATGAAGTAGTATACCATTCAAAAGGGTAGGAAGTGGCCTCGCATAGAGGAATGGATTCACCTTTGGAGGCCATGACGACTTGGCATAAGTTGGAGACCTTGATGTGGTAATGACCGTATGTCAGGCTACATCATCTCCCCCTTCAAAAAGAGTCTTCCTCGACTCTTCATGTTCATCACAAAGTAGGATAGGTCGATAGACATCCTTGATCCTAGGGTTCACCATATAGTCGTCCTCGAGAAGATTGACTTGACAACACTTCAATGCTCCTTCACCTTTCATGAAGCCTACAAAGCTCATAACAAAAGCGAAGGAACACTCAAAGAGTAGCCAATTCATGAAGATTATATCATGAGTCCTCAAGTAGAAGGAAGTCACCCTATCATGTAGAGATAGCTCATTGAAGGGAAACCATAGGTAACTCTCTTTGATTCGTCTTGTCAACTTATAGTCCATATAGGTTGATGTGTATGCATTCATACCTTCACACAATAAAGACCAAGCAAAATATTTTTGTGCGTGATAGAGGAGCATGTCATTTGTGACATGTCCATTCTTGTTCACAACACTATTAGCACAACTCAAGTATAGCAAACAAAATACATATGCAAGGTCAATGTGGGAAGTCAAAAACTCCATAAAACATCTTAGTGTGGCACTCAAAGCAATTAACTAAAATATTGATCAACATCTTTGATGCAAGAATAGGAGAATTCGGCAAAAACACATGAGGAAGGAATCCAAAAACAACATCAACCAACATTGGAAAGAGAAATTGTTCAATATGTTGGATGCCACACACAAATCATCCAAATTAGAGATCATGGGAGTATGTATATCACGAGTGAAGGAAATATGCCCTGAGAGGCAATAATAAAGATGTTATTATGTATTCCTTGTATATGATAGATGTTTATTTTGCATGCTATAATTGTATTGATAGGAAACATCAATACATGTGTGTTTAATAAACAAAAAGGGTTCCTAGTTATGCCTCTCTTATAGACTAGCTTATTGATTAACAAGATGATCAAGGTTTCCTGATCATGGACATTGGATGTTGTTAATAACAAGGTCACAACATTTGTGAAATGATGTGATGAACATTCATCCGAAGTATAACATTACGATCAAGTCATTATGTTTATATTGCTATAACATCATACGAAGTAATCTTTATCCTTAGACCATGAGATCATGTTAATTGCTAACACCGGAAGAGTATCTTGATAACATCAAACGTCACACCGTAACAGGGTGACTATAAAGATGGGTTCAGTACTACGAAGGTGTTATGTTGAGGCTCATGGATCAAGAGTGGAATTTGTCAATCCAGATGACGGATAGATATACTCTGGGCCCTCTCGGTGATATCACATTAGGATAGCTTGCAAGCAAGTGATGTGATCACTAGAATGTTATATCACGGGAATGAGAAAAGAGTGCATGTCGGTAACGAGATCAAACTAGGTATGGAGATACCGATGATCGAATCTCGTACATGTAATATATCGAGAGACAAAGGGATTTAGTTACAAGCGTTAAAGGTTCTCACGATCACAGGAGTCATCGTTGAATGTGTAGGAGTCAGTACGGATCTCCAGGTCGCGCTGCTGATTATTGATCGGAGAAGGGTCTCGATCATGTCTGCATTATTCGCGAACCATAGGGTGGCACACTTAAGAGTTACCGGACACCATTTTGGAGCACATATGTTTCAGACGAAAGAATTGCAAAGCGCATGAATTGTTTCAATAGAAACCGGAAATTGTTTCGGGTGAAATTGCAGAAGGTGGTTCTGCATGTGATATTGAAATATTGCAAGGGGCTATATGTGAATGTTTGTTAATTAAAGTAATTAACAAAATTCTGAATAAATTTAATAAAAAGAGTTTTATTAAATGAGAGAGCATTAAATTTGGAGAAATTTAATGCATTTAAAGTGGAGACTTTAAAAGGGAATGTGAAGAGGCATTTTAATGTGGAGGGGTTACCACCACATGAATGGGGGAGGTGAGGGGTCACCCCCCCATGCGCCGGCCATGGAGAGAGGGGGCACCCCCCTCCTCCTATAAAAGGCCACCCATTCCCTCCTTCATCCACACACCTCCTTGTGAAGGATCTCTCTCCCCCTCTAGAATTATTCCCCATGGTCTCGGATTAGCGAGATACATGTTCCCGGTGGCATTTCGTCTGGAAGGAGTTGCTGCTTCCGCTGGATCGCTGGAGCGAGGAGGTGGAGGTTGTCCGGTGGCTTGAACGTGTGTGCGAGTGCAGATGCACTGCTGAGTTGCGGTGCTCGAACTTCTTCACGATCTTGAGATCGTCAAGTGTACGACTACATCAACCACGAGTTCCTACTCGTTAACAAAGCTCGTTGTCTTCGAGGGTAACTTTCCATGGATGTATGTCCACCCGTTGCTCTGTATCTAGTAGATAGATCTTGGCGTATAGTTCTCATCGTAGGAATTTTTTTATTTTCTATGTTACGGACCCAACAACGAGCGTAAGAAAAAAAGAACATGTTTGCAAACAAACCATATAAAAGAGCAAGTGGTCCTTACGTTTGTTGCAACAAGTGTACGAGGTACTTGAAAGCTCTCGTGACAATACATGCTCAAAATGGCATTATGGTTGCACACAAAACATCGGAAAGAGAAATTGTTCAACATTTTTGTTGCAACACACAAAGCATCAATATCCATCAACATGCTTGCAAGCAAACCATAGGAAAGAGCAATTTTTCAACATGAAAGTGCAAAGCATGCAAAAGGTATCAGAGCTGGGTTCGATCTTGAATTCACTTGGGGGATGCTCTCTAGA
The DNA here is from genome assembly GCA_916181665.1 of Avena sativa. NCBI lineage: Eukaryota > Viridiplantae > Streptophyta > Magnoliopsida > Poales > Poaceae > Avena > Avena sativa. The sequence continues at coordinate 225,371,026 of OV702286.1, forward strand.
GCTCTTTTTGTCAACTCGTGCTCAACCGAGGTTGACATTCTATGTGGGTACCTACACACACTATAGATACAAGGAAGAACATGTGTGCATGGTAGAGAAACACATCATCCAACATGATGTATCTCTTCTTATTCACATAACCATTAATGTCAATCAAGTGTAAAATAGATGCATGGTGAGTATGCAAGTGGGGATCATGCTTATCATGGCATTTACCAAAATCTCCAAAATTTGAGAAATCTATGGGGGCCATCTCAATAGAAAACGTATGATAATTATTGTTGCAAGCAAAATAAGTGAAAGAGCAACCATCCATATTATTGCTAGCAACGGGAGAAATTGTAAAACATCTATGACAAAGCATGGTCATAGGGGTACCGTTTTTAACATCATTGTAAGCAAAACATTGGAAAGAGCAATTGTTCAACAAAGTGCAAGAAATGATATCATCAATGTAGCGAGTACAGCATGGCATGTCTATGGCAACATCATCACAATCAAATAATTTCACATGCTCAACATTATGCAAAGGAAAAATATCACATGGAAATACCAATCAGTCATATGTGATGTCACAAATATCATCCATATCATGCAAATCATCACAAATCATCATGTCCACTAGTGGGATCATGGCATCATCAACACCCTTATTTTTACCTTGTTCATACCTCTCATATGAAGTGGGTGTTGTGGTAGTTTTGGCCTCCATGTGGGCAACTTCTCCATCCTCTATGGGGGATGGCATCATCTTCATCCACCATGTACATCTTCTCGGTTGGAAGCATCATCATCTCCAAGCTTCGCGCTTCTTGATCCATGGAACCTAGCACATCATGAGAAAACCCACTAGAGGTAGAGGGTAAGTCGTTAGAAATCAAAATGGTCTCACATGACCTATCAACTACCACTCTCAACTCACTTGGTGTATCACTCATGCCCTTTAAGTGGAAGCACGCAATCTCGCGTATTGTGGAGTTAGTCATATCACTCGTGTTCTCGCTCAAGTGGCTAAGTGGCTCTCATACTCACATGGGATTGGTACCACATCATCACTCAAGCATATAGGGATAGGCTCGGTGTGCTCAACTCCATGCGCCACCTTTGGTGAAGGTAAAATCCCATGCTCACCATTCTTGACCTTGGCGACTTCAAAGTTGGATGTCATATGATGGTCATCGCTCGCCTCCATGGCCAAAGGGAAAATCCCATGCTCAACTATCATTTTGCCATCTTGTAGTAGTGGTGGAAGTAGGCTCATGTTGTTGTCGAGAGAGGTGCTCGGATTGACTTCATCACATATGTGGCCTTGGCTTCCTCCATCTGGGCGTGTAGACTCTTGACTTGGCGCTTGCTCATCCTCTTCCATGACCACCTTGCCATGTGGAGAACATCCTCTCGACGTACTCGTCCAACTTGGCGAAGTATAGGTCTTGGTCTTCCTCATCCATGAAGTTGCATGCGTCATCTAGGATGTCAAGTTTGGGTGTTGAAGCTTGATGGCGCGGAAGAAGGCTTTCTCTTGGTGCCAACTTGGTGGTGGCACTAGTAGTGGAAGGTGCCTTTGATGGTGTTGACGTAGGTCATTGGTGTGCCTTTCCAAAGGTTGATGTAGGTGGCGCACTTGGTCATCCACATGACGCTCGCGACGATGATCCTTGTCCTTGGCACTCTTCTTGTGCTTGTGGTGCAATCTTGAGGTAGACTCATTAATTTTGGCGAGGATGCTCATGTTTTTGGCGAAGTTGTCGTTCGTGTCCTTCTTGAACTTATGGAGGGCATTTTGGAACTTGTCCATTCGATGGTGAACCTTGGCGCTCTCGAGGTGGAGGCTCCATCTTTGTCAACGTGACTTGAGAAGCTTGTCGTTGTCGTTCTTGAAGTTGTCCATGCTTGGGGAGTCATTGTTGTTGTAGTACTCCATATCACCCAAGCATGTGGAGCCATAGTCGGTGTAGTGCTCCATAATGTCATCCATGCTTGTGGAGACATATGCACGGTGGCTCATCGTGGATTCTTCATAGAAATCATCATCAGTTTCGGATTTCCTAGAAATGATTTACAATAACAAGTGGTGTATATGGAAGTGGTAGGGGGTTAGGGATGCAACATCAAACCTTACTTTACCTTGTAAGATAGTATTGTGCAAGTGGACACACTTGAGAGCAATCAAAACCAAGTAAAGTGAAGTTCACACGGAACACCAAAACCAACTAACTACTAAAAAATACACACACACACAAAATTTATGGTGGATAGGTATGGAAGGTGGCATGTCCAAGAACAATCCGAAATCAAGATATTGTAATGGCAAGTAAAGAACCACAATGATCACAAAACAAAACAAGTAAAAATCCACAAGATAGGAATTATATACAAGGAAACACACACGGTGGGATAAATGGGACTTGTGCGACGGAGAAAGTGAGCTAAGAACCAATTGATTACCTAGCGAAGACTATAAGCTCGTGTCGCACAAGTGCAAGGAGAGATGCTAGTTCGATAGCAATAAAATTAATGGGCTACAAGATATGCACAATAAATACTACCTATATTGATAAGGGGAGGATAGATACTACTCCTGATATTTTGCCATCTCCTTATATTCTAAAGCTTGGACAATTCTTCTTTCAAGTGCCTCCTAGATGAGGTGAAGCTCAACTTTTGGACACCTCCAATGATGTTTCATCTTGGCCAAAGAGTTGCGTCCAAAGATATTTTGTTGTTCTATTTTCATTAAGTTTGGTTCAGGTTGCTATTTTCAGTTTGGTTTTATTTGCGTGTGATGGTTTTGGGCCCGTCCAAAATCAAGTGTGTTTTGGCCATTTGGATTTTTAGTTTGGCATGGGGATAACCCAGCCAAAGTAGCGTTGGAGTCATCCTATAAAGGGTTCCTGGCAGCCGCGATTGTAATTTAGACTTGTTATTTTCAAGCTAAAAGAGACACCAGAAAAGTCCCAATATTTGGAGACGCATATCGTTGTGTTTGCTTGTTGATCTTCAAGGTCTGATATTGTGCTATGTGGGAGAGTTGATTTTGATCAGTTCCAATATGGAAAATTGAAAAGATATTAGTTGGATCTATTTCAGATTGGGTTCTCTTTCTATCTTGCTGATTTTATCGTTCGGCGTGAAAGATCGAGTCTAAACCATTTTAGATCGCGTTGATCTGTATCATCTTTTTTTTGAAAGGATCTGTATCATCTTGGTACCAGATTTCTGGTTTATCACGATGAGTAATTTCTGTTGATTGATCCGCTGATTATTCTTCGTCCAGGCAGTTTTCCGATTGGGGAGTGTTGGTTGTTGACGAGTTGTCCTCGTACTACGAGAGTATATTGGTTGGGGAAGTACACAATCAGTAATCGTGCTATTTCCAATCTCATGTGAGGGTTGCTGGTTTTCACGTTGCTGGTTGCTGGTTGTTGACGAGACCCGTTCAATCTATACAGATCTACTTCCTTCGCTTTAAAATATAAGATGTTTCGTAAACGCTAAAAAGTGCCCAGGGCTGGTTTGCTTCATCGACCCCTCGTTTGCTTTCCGTCGGATCGAGTTCCGCGTCCCGCACCGGTTCCGAGTTTCCGACAGGTTTTCACGATCTCACTTCACTTCCCAGTCCGTTCCCCATTCCTTTCCCGTCGCGGCGTCGACGACCCCGCCTCACGCTGCAGCCGCCGCCCGCCTTCACAACCCCTTCGGCTCCTCTTCCTCAAGTTGACCTTCTCTCCTCCCTTGTACCCCCATCGTCCCACCGCCCCACCAGCGAGGCACCCTTCGCCCGTCGCTGTCTTACCTAGCAAGGACACGGGCGACGCCGGGACACCACGTCCTTTGGAAGTAGCCGCAAAGAGTAGATGAGGGAGGCCCGCTGCGGCGTGAAGTGGGACATGGATCTCGCCAAGTTCTTCGCGCCGTCCATGTCTGGTAAGGGCAGATTTTACTGATTTAATCAGGTTTTTTCTGGGTTTGTTTGGGGAGATTCAGGGCTTTGTGTTGTGCTTCAAACGATCCCTCTGATTTGTTGGAGACCCTTTCCGTTTCTCTAGGTTTGGAGTTTCTTTATAGCGTCTTCTATAGGCTCGTAGCTGATTAGGGACGTTTGTTTAGGAAAATGAAGACAACTAATCAGAGCAGAAAGAAAATCTAGACCACTGCATGCTAGTGCTCATTGCTGAAAGCGATTTTGGTGGTTACTGTTGCTGAGATCACCAAGAGCATTAGTGCAACAATTATGATGGATGTTACCTGTAGTTAATATTTTCTTCTACACCATGCTCGTTTCATTAGGAAGTTTCTGCCGCAATGGGAACGAAATGCTGCAATCTTTCGTGGACCAGCGTATGTACCATTTGATCATGATGGAAGAAGTAACGGATGGCAGGAGGATGGTTGTACGTCAGATTCTCTTCTACTACAACCTGACTTCAACTGCTCTGATGATGGAAATGTCCCCCAATTTCACCAGTAGAGTTATAATGTCTAGCAACTTTAGAACCAGAAAAATTGTTGACTTCTTACTGCTAACTACTGAGATGGCCTTGAGTCTTGCACAAATTTGAATTTCTCGCTGCAGAAATCATCAAAGGGCTGGTGCCGCCCTACTATCATTCATGTTATCTTTGCTCTTCTGCACAACACTTCTCCCTCCAGATTTGTCGTTTTGCTGCACGGTAGGCTTCTTCTGCACATACTTGTGTGTGGACTCTTGTCACTTTTTAATAGGAATCGCGGGATTCTTTGCTTTATTTTGACTGTTGTTAGCATACAACATGTATTCATGCTCATGTACATACCCAAGCCTAATTATTCTACTTCTAGCAGGGTTAGGTCAACCAAGAGTCATAGTCTAGCAGCAGCCGACATAACCTATTTTGTGCATGAGTGTGTACAACAACATTTTAGCAATTTCATGTCCCTGTTGCGGCACCACGCACAACCATCTGTAGAGAAAACACACAAGAAAATACTCATGTGCTCTCACCCCATTTTTTGCATGGACCAATCGCCCATCCGGGTGTCTCACATCATTCGTCGGAGCACTCAACCTCCCGAGAAGACCAGCAAATTGCCCTTTCTGTTAAAAGATTCATGATTTTTATTGTGTTGAGGTTGCCGAGTTGCATGGCCTAGAAGCATTGACAGAGTTAAACACCGTGACAGTCCATACTTTTGGATGGTTGGATCTGAGAACAACACAGTTGCCCTTATACAAGCGACAACAGAGAGTCGCTTGGGTGGTACTGTACTATGTGACAAGTTTCTTATCATGTTGATCTTGATCTGATAAGGTATCATAGGGTCATTTTTGTTCGAAATAGAAGTGGTACCTTAAAATATCCCTGCCTACAATTAAGGAAGTTGTAGTCTTAGAACACCTAATTGTATTCTGGGTCATCTGAGTTGTTGATTCCCAAACACTAAGTTGCGGCATGTTGACATTTTTGGTTTTATGAACTGATGGTTTTGTAGATCTAACTAGGTTGTGCCTTTTGACACCCTCCCTCCCCCTTTTTTTGGATTAATATAAATTGTATAAGTTGATGCATATTTGTTGATAAGTTGCAGTACTCCCTATACTAAGTTGTCACAGATTAATGATTTTTTGCATGCTCCTGGGGTTTGGCGGAACTAGTTAAGTAAGTTGTAGTGTTACATGACCCAATTGTTTTATGGGGTTATCTAAGTTGATGTTTCCTAAACACTGAGTTGTCACATGTTTATTTTTTATAATTTGTTAGTACTGTGGATCTAACTAGTTGTACTTTCAGACCCCCTTGTTGTTTTTGTAGTAAGTTGCACTTCTTCTTTTCACTAAGTTGTTGCATGGGTGTTGGATTCGTCTTTGCACACACCCAAGGTTGTGGATCTAACTATTAATTAAGTTATGTGTTAGATGCCCCTCGTGTTTTTAGATTGACCTAAGTTGTGGTAGTTGCCTTATTTTTTGCCCAACAAAGACCTAGTGATTTATACCTTTTTTGGTTGTGCGGTTATGTAAAAGATAAGTTGCTTATCACATGAATAAGTTTGCCGAGACACATTAGATCAAGTTGCAGCAACTGTAGGGTTTAGTTGCATCTATTTTCCAACTTAATTGTAGATGGAACATGAACAGCTGCATTGTTGTCTCTATTAAGTTTGGGTTTAATCGATATATACATGGATGTGGAATATACATGATGAATTGCTTATCCCATGAAATAATTTTGCCTATATAAATTAAATTATGTTGCACAACTATACATTTTAGTTGCGTCCATTTTCGAAATTAGTTGTAGATGGAATAGGAAAAGTTGCATTTATGTCCATATTAAGTTTGTTTCTCATAGATATACTCATGGACGTGGGATGATCTTTTGTTGCTTTTTCACTTTTGACTATGCATTCTATGCAACTTTCTAACTTGCTTTAACTCATGATTAAGTTTGCTTAGACACACTCTGTTATGTTGTTGCAGCTGATGGGTATGGTTGCTTCCTCTTTTCACCAACTGAGTTTCGTTGCATCTAGAATGGGCTTGTTTTTAACTTGACCGGGAAATCATGCAATTGATAAGTTGGTTATTCGACTAATCAGTGTTTCATCATCCCAAATTACTAAGTAGTTTAAGATATCCCGGCATTTAATTAAGTTGCATAGCCAGTAGTTGCTTTTTAAACTGATTTTTGTTCTTAAAATGTGCTTTCACACGCCCACAGAGACATCTACTCCACTTTTATTTGATGTTTATTTGGTAATGACACAACTTTGCACCACCAACCCACCAAATGACTAAATGCAAATCCATGTTTACCACGAACCTGATAAAGGTCTTTATAAACCGCTATTTTCATGAGAAATCATCTAGTGATATCAGAGATTTTAAACACATTTCTCTTGTTGCAACTTCTTCAGGAGGATGCCAACTCATGTGTGATGTACGAAGAGGGGGGCGACAACAGGTATGATCAACCAAGACCAGATACCAGCGAGTATGGTCCACCTTGTTCCCATCTAAGGGATATATAAGTGAAACATATTTTGCAAATTGAGATAAATGATTAGTGTTGCTCTCTGTTACTCGAACGCCTTTTTTGTTGGACATGTTTGAGTAATTATGCTTTCAGTAGTACGCATTACTAACTTCCTAGGTTTCATCACATGCAAAGACAAAGTTACTGCCCGGGCTTTGTTACTATATCTAGTTAATGGGTTATAAAGTCCGGCATGTCTCACCTCAGGATTGTGTTTTGTCTTCTGTCCGGAATCTACCTAAGCATCTACAGATTTTATTTGCATGATCGGTTGGTTCTTGCAACCCAAGTTGCTGCTGAATTTGTGTCGTATTTTGTTACAACATGTACATAAGTTTGTTACAGGTTCATACTATGTTTCTTTTTCGACGCAATGTGTTCTAAAATCATCCCAAGTTTTATGGTTTCAACATTTTCTACACACGTGGTGGTTTTTCTTTTTAAGAATGGAGCACGCCCATATTTGTCTACTGAATATGTGTTGTTTTTGTTTCGAGCATGTTCAAGTTGGTTCTACTATCTAAATATTTTTTTTGTCACGAAGGTTAATGTCATGTTGATGTTTCTACCCCGGGTTGTTGCTGATCTATATTGTGTTGGTTTCTAGCATCTAGAAAAGTTCCCGAAGGTTCCCATTAAGCTTTGTTTGCCATGGTTTTGGTTATAGGGTAGTACAGTGTGTGTGTGTGTTGGGGGGGTAGGGGGGTGTAGCCTGGGGTGGCGAGTAGATGGCACACGAGCTCTAGTTGGGGGTAGCGCACGCATGTGGTCACCTGGTCGAGCACGCTGGGATTCTTTTTCTTTTACCGGGTTAGTGGGCTGGGAGAATGATACATTGCAAATGTATCTATAATTTTTCATGTTCCATGTTTGGTTTTATCCCCTTTCTTGTGTTTTGTCTACACTTTGGAGTACTTTTCATATGATATCTTAGACTAATCTATTAACAAGAGCCACAGTGTCAGCTGCCTGTTTTCTGCTGTTTTTGGTTTCAGGAAAGTCAGAAAATGAATATTCTCGGAATTGGACGGGACAAAAGCCAAAGTGCCTATTTTTCCAAAAGACTCACGGAGTCAGAATACGAGACGGAGGAGGGCTAGGGGCTGGCCACACCACCCCCAGGCGTGGGCTAGGCCTGGCCGCGCCAGGGCATGGTGTGGTGGCCCCAGGCACCCCCTCGGTCTCCCTCTTCGCCTATAAGAAACCTTCTGACCTAAAAACTTCGGGGGGTTCGACGTTCTTCCAGAAGGAGTTCCGCTCCGCCGCCACTATAAGATTCCACAAAACAGCACCAGAAACTCCGTTCTGGCACCCTGCCGGGACAGAGAATTGGAGGAGATCATCACCATCATCATCACCATCGCTTCTCCATCGACCATCCATGTTTCGCCCATCTATGAGTGAGTAATCCTCCGCTGTAGGCTATGGGGATAGTAGGGATTGGATGAGATCGTTCATGTAATGGCATCAGATTGTTAGGACATGGTGCCTAGTATCTTTTATTAGTGTTTTATGACTTTGTTGCGACTTGTTGTGTTTAATGCTTGTCACTAGGGCCCGAGTGCCATGATTTTAGATCTGAACGTGTTATTGATTCATCATGATAGTATTGTTTTGGGTCTTATCTGCAAGTTGTATACACACGTTGTTGTCCGGAACCTATGGCCCCGAAGTGACAGAAATCGGGATAACCAAAAGGGAAAGGCTTTGATGTGAGGATCACATGTGTTCATGGAGTGTTAATGCTTTGCTCCGGTGCTCTATTAAAAGGAGCACCTTAATTGCCAGTAGTTCCCTATAGGCCCCGCTGCAAACGGGCTGGCAGGACAAAAGATGTTGTGCAAGTTCTCATTGCGAGCACGTATGACTATATATGGAACACATGCCTAGCATTGTCTAGTACTTGGATGCTTTATTTTATTTATTTGCAATTGCCCTATGTTCTGATTGCTATGTGAATTGTCTTGTCCATGCAACGCCCGTCCATCCATCCCTATGCCTACCACACTCGAATCCCACTGTTTACTGCTTTTGTTACTACTGTCTTTGCTTTGCTACTGCTGTTACTTTACTATTCCTACTACAAAACTGTTGCTACTGATAAACTGCTGTGAGCAAGATTGTTTCCAGGTGCAGCTGAATTGACAACTCAGTTGTTAAGGCTTATAAATATTCTTTGGCTCCCCTTGTGTCGAATCAATAAATTGGGTTTCACTTCCCTCGAAAATACTGCGATACACCCCCTATACTTGTGGGTCATCAAGACTATTTTCTGGCGCCGTTGCCGTGGAGCATTGCTTTATTTATCAAGTTCACTTGGATTCAGTATTGTTCAAGCTAAGTTTATTTTCTCCTTGTTTGCTTGTTTCTTTATCAAAAATACAAAAAAAAGTAGTTCCTTCTCTAGTTGTTATTTTCGTTGGTCTGTTATTGTCTTGCCTTATCATGCTTGTTGTCAATGGTTGGTTTCTTCGAAACTGAAGCTTATTGGCAAGGTGGGTTCACGGAAGATCAAAAATGTTATTATAAGGAACACCGCTTGTCACAAAAAGAGAAACACTTATGGAGACAAATTGATAGATTGTATACCATTGCTAGAAACGTGTGCTCTACTTATAATGTTACCTATTGCCTTGATAAATCTTGTTGCTGCAGGAGGTACAAACATCTCCCTTTTCAATGTGAGTATAATGATAATGATACCATATCTTCCTATGCTAAAGGAATTTATGACTTTTATGATGTGAAACAAATTGAATAATTTATTGCTTGGAAGAGTGCTTTTGAACTTGCTAGTTTGCTTGAAAATATTGATGATTCACCTTACAAATATGAGGTGTATGGTATACTTAAATTTTGCTTTGATAATTACAAGGATGAAAATGGCTATATTCTTGAATATTTTAATAGATACTTTTCACAAATGGAAGAGACTAATGCCTTGCAGAATCCTATGGAAGAAGAAATTGATGAACCTAAAATCTCATTACATGAAAAAGAGGAGGAGAGTGATGAACAAAAGGAGGAAGAATGGATTAGCTACCCATGCCTACCTTCTAATGAGAGTAACTCTTTATCCCTTACATTATTTTATTGTCCCCCTTGCTTACTAAAGGAGAATGAATGTTATGTTCCTGAGGTTTCTCTTGAAAATGTTTATAATAAAGCTCTAGTGCTTGTAGATCATGGAGAGCATGCTTTATGTCATAGTTATATTGTTGAATTTCTTCATGAGGCTACTGAAAATTATTATGAGAGAGGAAAATATAGTTGTAGAAGTTTTCATGGTATTGAAACACCTCTCTATGTGCTGAAAGTTTTGAAGTTACTCTTGTTTTATCTTTCTATGCCTGTCACTTTGTTATTTGCTTACACGATTCCTATGCATAGGAAGTGGGTTCGACTTAAATGTGTTTTGAATTTGCTCCTTGATGCTCTCTTTTACTTCAACTCATATTTCTTATGAGAGCATCCTCTCAAACTTTTATGCCTGAAGATGATATTATGTCTATTATTTTTGGGAGACCTTTTCTTAAATACTACAGGAGCTGTTATTAATTATAATCAAGGGAAGGTGACCTTCAATGTTAATGACAAGGAACATATTGTCTATTTCCCCAAGAAGATTGAAAGGACTTATGGCTTGAATTCAGTTGAACATGTTGAGGGCATTCAAGTTGGAGAAATATATTGTCCCATACCAAGAGAAAAAATTGAAACTATTATGATTGGGAACATTGCTATCAAGGTTGAGGTAATATAATCATTAGTGGAATACAAAGTTTTGTCTCATATGAAATTGTTTTGGTAACAAGACCTGATCAACCTTGTTAACAAAAGGATTTCATTGAACAAAACAATGTTTTCATCATGATTATCTCCGCTTACTTCTATTCTATCTATTTTCAGTTTTTGCTTTTGCCTAACTTAAAGGCGTTAAAGAAAAGTACTTATTAGGAGATAACCCAAAAGTTTTAGATGAGTCTTGGAAGTTATTACTTCAGTAATAACCGCTCCTTATCCTTTTTATTTGCTTTTTGTGCCAAGAGTAACCTTTAATGAGAGAGAAGTAATGATTGGGAAAATTGCTGTCCCGAAACAGATTTCTGTGCTTCTAGTGTAAAATCTCTGAACGTCTTTTTGAGGCGTGAATTTTTGTGCTTCTGCCTCAGGTTGTTATCTAACTTCCCTTAGTTCAACACCTTTTTATTTGAGCAACAGAAGGTCTTCGAAAAAATTCGTCTTTACCTGTTGGTCTGTTTTGAAAGATTTCTGCCATTTTCTGCATTTGCTTCTTGTTGGTTCCTTTTTGAGTTGAGCTTTTTGAGGGAAGTGCTACAGTAGTTAGTGTTCTAATGAAAGTTTATTTGGTGTTAGAACTGAACCTTAAGACCTATTATCTTGAGTGCACTAATGTTGCTACTTCCTCCGATCCATATTACTTGTCATTGAATTGGATGTATCTAGTACTAAAACATGTCTAGATACATCTATTTCTACGACAAGTAATATGGATCAGATGGAGTAATAAAGATTGTGTGAAGTTTTGTATGAAGGAAAAATTTCAGGTGTAATAACCGCTCTTTATTCTTTTTTATTTGCTTTTTGTGCCAAGAGTAACCTCTAATGAGAGAGAAGTAATGATTGAGAAAGTTGCTGTCCCGAAACAGATTTCTGTGCTTCACCGTAAAAATTCGTGTAAATCTCTGAACATCTTTTTGAGGCGTGAATTTTTGTGCTTCTGCCCCAGGTTGTTATCTAACTTTTGTTAGTTCAACACCTTTTGATTTTAGCAACAGAAGGTCTTTGAAAAAATTCGTACTTACCTGTTGGTCTGTTTTGACAGATTTCTATCATTTTCTGCATTTGCTTCTTGTTGGTTCCTTTTTGAGTTGAGTTTTTTGAGGGAAGTGCTACAGTAGCTAGTGTTTTAATGGAAGTTTATTTGGTGTTAGAACTGAACCTTAAGACCTATTATCTTGAGTGCACTAATGTTGCTACTCCCTCCGATCCATATTACTTGTCATTGAATTGGATGTATCTAGTACTAAAACATGTCTAGATACATCTATTTCTACAATAAGTAATATGAATCGGAGGGAGTAATAAAGATTGTGTGAAGTTTTGTATGAAGGAAAAATTTCAGGTGTAATAACCGCTCCTTATCCTTTTTATTTGCTTTTTGTGCCAAGAGTAACCTCTAATGAGAGAGAAGTAATGATTGGGAAAGTTGTTGTCCCGAAACAGATTTCTGTGCTTCACCGTAAACATTCGTGTAAAATCTCTGAACGTCTTTTTGAGGCATGAATTTTTGTGCTTCTGCCCCAGGTTGTTATCTAACTTTCGTTAGTTCAACACCTTTTGATTTGAGCAACAGAAGGTCTTCGAAAAAATTCGTCTTTACCTGTTGGTCCGTTTTGACAGATTTCTGCCATTTTCTGCATTTGCTTCTTGTTGGTTCCTTTTTGAGTTGAGCTTTTTAAGGGAAGTGCTACAATAGCTAGTGTTCTAATGGAAGTTTATTTGGTGTTAGAACTGAACCTTAAGACCTATTATCTTGAGTGCACTAATGTTGCTACTCCCTCCGATCCATATTACTTGTCATTGAATTGGATGTATCTAGTACTAAAACATGTCTAGATACATCTATTTCTACGACAAGTAATATAGATCGGAGGGAGTAATAAAGATTGTGTGAAGTTCTGTATGAAGGAAAAATTTTAGGTGTATGGAAGGAATGAGTAATGAGATGAAGGATGGACTAAAGCTCAAGCTTGGAGATGCCACGCGTGTCACCCCAAGAAACATCCAAGAAGTACAAGCGTCAAAACTTGGGGATGCCCAAGGCATCCCCTTCTTCATCAATAAAAATCCCAGGTTTCTTCCAAACGCTTCATTTTTATTGTTTCATGCACAGTTGTGTTTTTCTTGGAGCATCTTCTTTTTCGTTTTCGTTTTGTTTTTCGTTTGTTGTTGTTTGCTTAGTTTGCTGAATAAATTGGTTGGACCTCCTCTTTCATACATTGGTGTTCAAATAGTTTGGTTTGCTTTGGAAAAAGAGTAGGAAAGCTCATGCTTAAGTGGTAAAGAGAGCTTGTTTTTGACTGTGGCCTATGCTTTGTCGTGCCATGCTCGATATTGTTTTGGCTTTATGCTTAGTATTCTTTGCTATAGCATGACTTGTTATAAACAATTGAGATTGCTTAATGTGCCTTGGATGAATCATGCGTTGTTTTAGCATATTAAAGCATAGTATAGTGGTATTCTCCTTTGATGCTTTATTTGGGTTGACTTGGCACATGCTCACACCATGTTATGACTATTCCAAGTCACCATAAGCCTTTATGATCCTTTAGTTTTCAACTTATAGTATCACTTTATGCTTTGATCAAAGATGTTTTGTCGCTCTGCATGATTATGGCCATTATTGCTCTCTCGTTTGTCGCTCCCTTAATATTGCTAGCCTTCACTTACACTGAGTATGTTTTACTCGTGTTTCCAACTCCCTAAAACCAAATATTGCCAAAGTGTCCACCATACCTACCTATTAGCATCATTTACTGCTTCCGTGCATATTCAATATGCCTTGTTTTCTTCCGAATAAAATGTTTGCTTGTTATGAGAAAGTTAGTTAGTAAAGCTCTCACGAACTTGATGGCACATTTTATTTTCTTGCACTTAATAAACCTGAACCATTGCGTCCTTCTTTGTTGCGCATATGCTTGCACTTTATGAGTTGGAGTTAGCAGAACCATGTATCATGGGGATCGCTTTCAACACTTCATTGGTACTCTGTACCTAGTTGATATCATGTTCTTTTGCTTATGGATCCCGGCGGTGTGAAATAAAAGTGGAACTTGTAAGATCATGGAGTTTGTATGTATGTTAGAGAAACGCCTGGGCCACTAGCCTAAGCCATGCCTAATCATGGTGGAAACTTGCAACATAACCATAATGAGCATTCTATGAAGCATCCTCAATAAAAATATATGCACATAGTAAATAAAAAGATCGCCGAGATGCTCATTGTCTGCTTGCCTTGTTATTTTGATTATGGGATAACTCCCGTGTCATGTGCAAGGGGTACCCCGTTGGCGGTTCTCTATGATACGTATATACTTACAATGACAAGAGCTTACTCGTGACTGAAGTTGAGTAGCATGAGGATCGGTCTTCGTAAGTAAGGGGCATGAGACTTTGATTTATAACTTGTCAAGCATATCCTCTTAGTTGTGTCACTTTAACCTTAACCACTTAAAGATGCTTATGATAGGGGCAATGAGAGCTCAAAGCTAACGAGTACCATACTTTAAGCATTTGGAAGTCTTTCAAACTTTTCAAAACCTGTTCATTTCCTTGTTGAGTCTCCACACATTCTATGAGCACTTTCTTGAGAGCATAGTGGCCATTCTTAGTTCTATGTGCGTTGTCCCAAGACTTGTTGATTGATGCATACCTTGATATTGCTTGTTTTAAACTATTTATATCTAGTCACTCTTGTAAACTTTGAAGGTGTCCTATGCATTTATGTTTGCTACTCTATGAGGAACAAGTTGAATGCCACTATGCTATGTTTTCTTTATGTGAAACAAACAAACGTCTTGCAAAGCATTGTTATTCATGAATCTTTTGTTTGTGCAATTCTTATGTTGCATCATAGTTTCTTTGTCTTATTGGTAGAACTTTGTCTTTCATGTTATGATTGAAGTACTATGATCCCAGCTTTGAATGTTTTACAAATACTTGGATCAAGTCTTTGATGGTGCATGTCACCTCAAAAATTATTCTTTCTTTTTATCACTTACCTACTCGAGGACGAGCAGGAGTTAAGCTTGGGGATGTTGATACATTGCAAATGTATCTATAATTTTTGATGTTCCATGCTTGGTTTTATCCCCTTTCTTGTGTTTTGTCGACACTTTGGAGTACTTTTCATATGATTTCTTGGACTAACCTATTAACAAGAGCCACAGTTCTAGAAAAGTCAGAAAATGAATATTCTCGGAACTGGACGGGACAAAAGCCAAAGTGCCTATTTTTCCAGAAGACTCACGGAGCCAGAATACGAGACGGAGGAGGGCCAGGGGCTGGCCACACCAACCCCAGGCGCGGGCTAGGCCTGGCCGCGCCAGGGAATGGTGTGGTGGCCCCAGGCACCCCCTCGGTCTCCCTCTTCGCCTATAAGAAACCTTCTGACCTAAAAACTCTGGGGGGTTCGACGTTTTTCCAGAAGGAGTTCCGCTCCGCCGCCACCATAAGATTCCACAAAACAGCACCAGAAACTCCGTTCTGGCACCCTGCCGAGACAGGAATTGGAGGAGATCATCACCATCATCATCACCATCGCTTCTCCATCGACCATCCATGTTTCGCCCATCTATGAGTGAGTAATCCCCCGCTGTAGGCTATGGGGATGGTAGGGATTGGATGAGATCGTTCATGTAATGGCATCAGATTGTTAGGGCATGGTGCCTAGTATCTTTTATTAGTGTTTTATGACTTTGTTGCGACTTGTTGTGTTTAATGCTTGTCACTAGGGCCCGAGTGCCATGATTTTAGATCTGAACGTGTTATTGATTCATCATGATAGTATTGTTTTGGGTCTTATCTGTAAGTTGTATACACACGTTGTTGTCCGGAACCTATGGCCCCGAAGTGACAGAAATCGGGATAACCGGAAGGGAAAGGCTTTGATGTGAGGATCACATGTGTTCATGGAGTGTTAATGCTTTGCTCCGGTGCTCTATTAAAAGGAGCACCTTAATTGCCAGTAGTTCCCTATAGGCCCCGCTGCAAACGGGCTGGCAGGACAAAAGATGTTGTGCAAGTTCTCATTGCGAGCACGTATGACTATATATGGAACACATGCCTAGCATTGTCTAGTACTTGGATGCTTTATTTTATTTATCTGCAATTGCCCTATGTTCTGGTTGCTATGTGAATTGTCTTGTCCATGCAACGCCCGTCCATCCATCCCTATGCCTACCGCACTCGAATCCCACTGTTTACTGCTTTTGTTACTACTGTCTTTGCTTTGCTACTGGTGTTATTTTACTATTCCTACTACAAAACTGTTGCTACTGATAAACTGCTGTGAGCAAGATTGTTTCCAGGTGCAGCTGAATTGACAACTCCGTTGTTAAGGCTTATAAATATTCTTTGGCTCCCCTTGTGTTGAATCAATAAATTGGGTTTCACTTCCCTCGAAAATACTGCGATACACCCCCTATACTTGTGGGTCATCAGGGAACTTCGTTTATACGAATGTGGGCTAGATTGGACTAACCAACCCCCATTTGCTGGCTAGGCGCATCTGAAAATGGCTTTTACGAGTTTGCTTTCCTCTGAAGCTCTTAAGTAGGCTTGTTTGAGAAGTCATCCATCTCGATTAGTGCCAACCCATCCCATCCAGCATGGACCTAAATAAGACAGAGAAGTCATCGACTCTACTTATATAAGACTAGTTGCTTTGTTCTCTCGACATGGAACCTGCTGCAACTTGTCCACTAAATTCTGATTCTTCCGCCTAGCTTTGTTTCAGCAAATCAGGTTCTGGCTAGGAAATATATGTGGAAGGGACGTAGATACCTTGACGCGCACCGAGATCACATCGGAAATCTTGCACTTATCTTTTGTCTTCGCTTTAGCCTAAGTTGTCTTCAATTTAGCCTAAGTTGCATTTGTTATGTATCCTAAGATGTAGCAGGGAGATCATGCATTTTTATGTATCCTAAAATTTGATGTACAAGCTTATTCACCATGTTTTTTCATACAATTGTTTTCACTCTATCCTAAGTTATTTTTCAGCTCTAGCCTAAGTTGTACCAGAGATCATGTAGAGTTGTATGAAAGTGTGTTCTGCTTCCCTACCCTCTTTATTTCTAAACTAAGCCGAGATTCATAGCAAACTCAAACTTTACTTTATATCAAGTGTTTACATGTTGCACCCTAAGTTGATATTTGCTTGCTACCTATTTTTAGGTTTTGTACTCAAACATCTACTTACAGTCGATACGAACCTGAAGAAGGTAGAGGGAACTGCCTTGCACCTCAAATACAAGTTAGTCAACAGGTATCTTTTTATGGTCTCTAGTCTTGCATATTCTCACCTCAACAAATCTTCTGTATTTCTATCCTAAGTTGTCTTTTTTACTGTAGTCTAAGTTGCAACCAAGATTAGCCCGAGTTGTTTTCACTATAGTCTAAGTTGTCTTCTTCACTTGTTTTCACTATAGCCAAGTTGTCTTCTTCACTTGTTTTCACTACAGCCCAAGTTGTCTTCTGTTTTGTTGCATTATTTATGTAGCCTAAGATGTACGTAGCAAGGAAATCATGCATTTGTTATGTAACGTAAAATTTGATGTACAAACTTGTTCGCCATGTTTTTTCCATCTAGTTGTTTTCACTCTAGGCTAAGTTGTTTTCCCACTCTACCCTAGGTTGTACCAGAGATCACATGTAGAGGCATGATCTAGTCCTAAGTATCCATCTAAACAACTTTTATATATACTTATTTTCTTGCAGCTTGGCAAAAACCGTGCAAGATTGGTTAAACTGAACAAGTTGTTAACTAAAGAGCAGAAGGAACTTATAGAATAATGGCATGGGAAGCATGGTAAAAGTGCAGGCAACAGAGATGCCAGTGGATCATAGTGTGTGGGTTCTGGCCTGCTTCGACCTTATTAGAAGTGAGCTAGTTATTCAAGTGATGCCAATAAAAAGTTGCTACATAAAGTCGATCTTGAGGGGAGGAAGAAAATCTATGGCTTGGAGAAGAAGAAGGCAATCTGGGGAGGGGGCTAGATAAGGTGGTTGTTATTCCTGCCAAATTTTTTGGAACGGTATCTGCACTGTTCACACGCGGAATTCTATGACTTTCTTAAAATAGTTCAACCGTATCTAGGGTACCTTTTCGGGCGAGGGCTGGTTTGGACTAACCAGCCTTCGGTGGCTTTCTAGTCGTATCCAAGATGTTTTAACTTTGTAAAATGAGTGTATCTAAATCCTTTTAATATGTAGGTTTACTCCCAACTAAATAAAGCTACACACTAAAACTGATCCAGATACACTCAATTACAAGCTAAAATATTTTATATTATGAAATGGAGTAGATCTCAGTAAAAAAACAACCGATCCCTATCTGACGTACGTGGATCGGAATCTTCCCAGAGTCCATGAGTACTGCTGCGATCCCGTTTGGAAAAAAAAGACCTGGATCGGCACTTGTCGCTAGACCACGGACGAATTCTGTGCTCGTACGTGAGGCAAAACCGAGACACGTACTGTTTGGTGCAGCTTTCACGGGAGAAAGGACATCGATCGGCTAATTGAAAATTTGCCTCAGTTGTTTATTCAGATCAGCTCCGATTACTTTATTTTTCATGCTCTGTGAAGGAGTTCTACTGCTGCACGCGTCCGTGTAGAATTCTTTGCTGAGTTCTGCACGGCACATCAAGTCACGGACGTGTCGTGGATTTTTCGATCCGTGTCAGTCGCCTAGGATCTTGATCGATCGAGGATCGACTTTGCTCCTCCCATACTGCAAAAGTCGATCGAGGCGCGGGCTACGATCGGTACTGTTTCCGAGATCTGCTGCCGCCGGAACATAGACATGTCTGTCCTCCTCGGAACAGGCTCGTGCTTACCTTTATAAATAAAATAACGGTCATACAAGATCCAAGACAACTACGCGACACACTGTCAGCATACAACACACGTAAGTCCAAGTCCACGCACGCAAAGGACAACCTCAGCAAACGAATACAACTCCCTCCAGGAGTACCACTCAACGACTAGACGATGTAGCTAATTGGCGAGCCGTCACTATCAAGTGCTCCATCATTACGTCCAGCCGCTCCCTGTCCCGCTGTCTACACAACGGGTACCACTGCTGCAAAAAAGCCAGGAATTTGAAGACCGAGTCAGAGACACGGCGCAGGAAGACACGCTCGATGACCATTTTATTGCGAATGTTCCATAGGGTCCAGGTCATTGCCGCGAACACTAGCCAGAAGAGACGCCTCCTCCTACCGGTCTGGTTCGCATTGGCTTCCAGGAATTCCCCAAGGTCTAAGGCCCGCCAGGCAGGCTCCAAGGCCTCATGGGTAAAGTTCCACAGGAAGCAAGCCGCGGTACAGGAGAACAAAATGTGGGTGCCCGACTCCAGGACCGTACACAGGGGACACAGACCATCGCCAGGACCATGCCGCTTGGCCACCTCCACACCTGAGGGAAGCCTGTCATGTAGTAGCTGCCACACGGAGATCTTAATCTTTAGTGGTAAGGGGGCCTTCCATAGGAGGGAGGTCTAGGTAAGGGAGGGCCCGCCGAACAGGGCCCTGTACGCCGACCTAACAGTAAAGGCCCCCGAGGAGGCCAGGCGCCAAGACAAGCTATCTGGAGATAGGGATAGGGACAGCGGGAGGCTATCCCAAAGCCCCTCCCAGGCAGCTGTATCAGCCTGGCTAAGATATTGTCTGAACTCGATCGCCCAAGACCCGTTCTGGAAAGAGTCCGCCACCAGGGTCATAGGGTCCGAGCAGATTGCGAACATCCCAGGGGCCTCGTGCCGCAAGGGCCGGTCCGCCATCCAGGGATCCAACCAGAAAAGGGTATCCCTACCATCGCCTATGGAAATAGATAGCCCCTTCCGTACTGTCGGCTTGATGTCCTAGATGGCTCTCCAAAACTGAGAGCCCTCCCGACGTTCACAAGCCAACAGTGGTCTTCCCCGAAGGTACTTAGCCTTAATTAATTGAAGCCAAAGGCCACCATCATCCTTTAGGATCCGCCACACTCATGTGGCGGGAGGAAATAATACCAATGCCCCCAAGTCTTTGGGGGCGCAGATGTCAGCCCATTTGACCATGTGATACTTCTGGTGACCATCAATAGCCATCCAGAAGAATCACGATAATTCCTTGTCAAAGCTGGCGTGGACACCCTCATGAAGGAGATATATCTCCATGATGTACATGGAGAGACTGGATAGACAAGAGTCGGTAAGGATGGTCTTGCTCCCTTTGGAGGTAAACAACGCCACATAGACACGTCTGTCCTCGAGCGTTGTTTTGCCTGAATGTTTTTAGTGCATGTTGAATTTTGCTGCAGATGGCTAGTTCCATCATCGCTGAAAATTCTACTGTTGCGGCTGCTATAGCTTCGAAGACCAAGGAGATTGCTCTTTCGGTCTATGTAGATGATCTCCATGATAATGTCCGTGCTGGTTTTGCCAACACCTGCGTTTACATCAAAGACTGTACGGATGCTTTGGAGGAGAGGTTGAACACAAAATTGGAGGCCATCACTGACGGATACCCTCATTAATCTGCCGGTGCGGGACGAGCCCCCTCATGCTGCTCCATTACGGGATGCGCCACCACCAAGAGCTGGATATGTTGACGCTCATGCTTGACGTCCTATGGCACCAGCACATGGAGGCGTCCATGCTGACCTCAAAGACGATGCTGCATTCGCACCATAACAGTGCCACGTTGTTGTTCGTCTGCAGCTGCTTTTGGTCGTGTTTTGCCTGCTGATCGAAATTGTATTGGTCATGCCACACGTGTTCCATTGGATGATGGTGTCAGACGTGTTAAAATTTCCATACCACTGTTTTCTGGCGCGGGCAGCCCGAGGATTGTTTATAGTGAGAGATGCGCGTGAGTCATATTTTTGCAGCCCACTATTATACCGAGGAGAAGAAATTTCAACTTGCTGCTATCGAGTTCTCCGGTTATGTACTGATTTGGTGGAGCCAAGTTTTGCGTATGCCAAATCACCCAACATCATGGAGGGGAATGATAGAACTCATGCGACGTTGCTTTGTTCCTGAACATTATAAGAGAGACATGCACAATAAATTGCAGCAGCTCACTCAAGGTACTAAATCGGTGGATGAGTATTATAAAGAGATGGAGTTGTTGATGATACATACAGAAACAAGGGAGGACCTGGAGGCCACAATGTCTCGGTTATTTAATTGGCTAAATCTTGAGGTGCAGGATCGTGTAGAGATGGTTACCTACTATGATCTTCAGGATCTTGTGCACTAGGCTGAGCGTGTGGATCAATAGCTCAAACGATGCCAAGCCGCAGCCCCTGCAAATTCATGGCATGGTTCTAGTGTTAAGTCAGCACCTTCTACACGCTCCCACAATGTTTCCCATAGCGAGGTGCCAAAATCTGGAGTGTCTAAAGCTACATCTAGTACAAAGTCCACGGTGCACATTGAATGTTTTACTTGTGGAGGCCGAGGACATATGAGGCGTGATTACCCTAATAAAAAAGGGTGCTGCTCACACAAGATGGCTATGTTTCTGCTAGTGACGATGACAAGGTTGCTGCTCCATCTAGTGATGAGTCTGAGGAACATGACAATATTGATGTGTATCCTAAGGATGCTGCTCCTTATTGCACTAACTTAATGGTGCAACATGTGCCAGCAGATCGCATAGAAGGACAAGGACAACACTGGAATATTTTTCAGACTCAATGGATAGTTAAGAACACCACTTACAAGCTGATTATTGATGGTGGCAGCTACACCAATATTGTTAGCAAGAGCATAGTGGATTCTCTTTCCTTACCTACATGGAAACACCCGTAGCCACATTGTGTTGAGTGGTTGTATGTCGTGGTGGTGTCACGGCAGATGCCATGGATAGGCTAAAGGTGGGGACTAATACACGCTAGGGGAATCCAGGGAGGGATAGTGAAGTGATTCTCCATACAGAAGTTTATATTCGCTTTGCTTCCAAGATTACAAGTGCTCCTAGAGCTGTATTGGCGAGAGGAGGAAGAAGAAGCTCTCTTACTCTCACACACAGATCACTCCTAAAACCCTCACCAAATCAGAGTAGCGGAACCCCTTCTACAGAGGCCCTAGCCCTCCTTATATAGGGGGATCTAGGTCTCCACTTAGGGCATACGTGGAGGCATATTCCTAAGAATATGCCTTCTCCCAAAGTACTAAGCCGACCGGGGTGCTTTTCCCCCGCGTCACACATGCAGAGGCTACGTGAGCCTCTGCGGAGCCCGCGTCAGCCGACATGGGCGTCGTCACCCTTGTCGGCCACGCCTCGGTGGTCCTGCCCTTGTCAGCTTCGCTCAGGCAGTGCGTACCGATGCTTCTTTTGACCAGCGAGATTCCTTCCTTCTCCTAGAAGCTAGATGTGACCCGGATCATAGCTGATCCGGCCACACCCGTTCCTGCATACAAGTTAAATAGGCATTTCCGACTTACTACTTAAGTCGGTTGAGACTTAGTTAGGCGGACGCCCCCTGGTCCGGGTTACCCCGTGATTCGGCCTACCTTGAGGTGACCCGGCCAGCATTCGCTTTGGCCTTGCCGAACCTCGGCTAACTCGGCCTCTATACCCCGGCGTGACCCTACCCGGGGGTATCCCCCCAACATTAGTCCCTGAAGCTAATGCGGTCTTAGCTGCCTTGGCCGCTAAGGCCACATCAGGTTAAATTAGGTTTGAGCTTTGGACGCTAATTCCGAGTTACCTCCTTATCTCGGATCGTATGGTTTTACGTTCCCTTGGCGTGTTTCAAGTTTTCACTTGCTGGTCGGGTTACCACCTTAACTCGGACCTCATGGTTTTACTTTCCCTTTGCCCATTCCAAGTTTTCACTTGCTGGCTGGGTTACCACTTCAACTCGGATCTCATGGTTTTACTTTCCCTCTGCACATTTCAAGTTTTCACTTGCTGGCCGGGTTACCACGGTCCTATCCGGGTCTTGCTTCCTTCTCTCGTACGCCAACCCACGTGGAGGCTAATCATTATGTTGTCTCATTTTAAGGGCCAGCACAGTAACCGCCGCAGTAATCGTCAGTTATCACTGGGCGCGGGTCACGTCACGCCTGCCTCCTTGTTTACCGCATCAACACGTCACGTCATGGGATCATCCCCACCCTGTGGCCTTCCGTGTGGCTCCCTGCTGATTGGCCGAGGTGGGCTATACACGGCCACTCCGTGTGGCATATTCGCAGGACACGATCCCACTTTCCCCTTGAGGGAGTGGTTAAAAAGGGGAGGGGCGCGTCCCTTAGGTTTTCCCCTTACTACGCCCCTCTGCCCTTTGCTCTTCTTCTTCTTCGTCTTCCTCGCAACCGCGCCGCCGCCAGTTCTTCTAAGCAACAACGCCCGCCGCACTGCTTCCCCACACCTCTGCGTCACCGCCACCGCTACGCACCTACCTCACCATGGTTCGCTGTTAGTCTAGGCCTCTGCCCCCCGCCGCCGCTAGCGCCAGCGAGGGAAGCGAGCACCAGATGACGAAGGAGGAGCTCGTCGTCGCTGAGCAAGAGATGGAGGAGGACACCGGGGCGACGGACCGTGGTGCGTGGGCCGGGTCCTGGGTCTGCCAAGACAACCTAGATTGGCTCTACCGCACCAGACGCATCCCCGCCGACGTCGCTGCTCGCCTTGCCTCTGCCAAACTGCCCCCCTCACCCAATCTGGGTGAGTATGCCGTGTTCTTGTCCCACTTCCAGCGGGGGTTTAGTTTGCCGGTCAGCGACTTCTTCCGGGATTGGCTTAGCACTTATGAACTCCAGCCGCACCACCTTCCTGCCAACGCCATCACCTCTCTTTCCGCCTTCGCCTCCACGATCGAAGGCTACGCCGGACTATGGCCCACGAAGGAGCTGTGGATCCGGTTTTTCGGCCTTCGTCGCAATGTCATCCCAAACATCCAACTTGATTCGGAGGACAAGCAGCTCACTCAATTCGGAGCTGCGTCCATCTCACCCCGGAGGTTTTCCGTTTTCCCCCGGGTCACCGGGCTGGACTCCTGCAAAGGATGGGCCCGGACTTTCTTTTATGTCCGGAATACGGGCACCGAAGACTTAATCCGGCTGCTTCCCTATACTCCGGGTCCACCTAACCCGGAATTGTGAGACGTTGTCCCCAAGAAGCCCACGGCCTTGGCCAACCAGGTCAACAAGAGGTTTGCGGAGCTAAAGAAGCTCAGATTGCGCAACGAGGATGCTATGATCACATTCGTGCGCAACCGAATCTCTCCCCTCCAGCAACGCACTCACAAGGTGTGTCACATGAGCTTCGGCCGCGACCCGAACCGGACCTCATCCTTTGAATTGAGCAACACGGAGATCTATCGCCGGGTTAAGGCTCTCTTCACCACCCACAAGGATTTCTCCGCTGAGTGGACATGGGGAATTGAGCATTATTGCCGTGATAGGCTTCCTCCCGTGGTAAGCTTCGTAGCGTAAACTTACTCCGGACTAATTATATGTCGGTCATTGTTGCATTTTTGACTCAGTTGTTCATTCTTTTCCTCAGCAATTCCTTCAGCGGACCCTCGAGGACGGCACCGATCCGACCCTTAAGTGGGCGCCCGACCGGAAGACTCCGGACGAGGAAGAGCCGGACCAGGAGATGTTCCTCCCGATGACCGACGCTACGAAGCGACCCACCGGTAAACCCTCTTCTATTAGAGATTGGTCCGATGATGAAGATGACTCGGATGTCGAGGTGATTGAACCTGTTGATGCTGTCCCCCTTTCTTATGATTTTCTAGCATCAGCTAATCCCGGTGAGCATATTCACGAGGACCCTCCCCTCGCTACGGGCGAACCTGTTCCGGTAGTGCCGAAGAAGAAGCGCGGAGCTGCATCAAGTTCCTCCTCCGGACCTTCTCAGCCCGCCAAAAGGCGAAAGAAGTCCGGAGACAAAACTGCCTCCAAGACAGCAGGCAAAGCCCTAGCACGAAGGGCTCGGAAACCCAAGGAGCCCCAAACCTCGGATGCGTAAGTCTCTTTTCCTTCTGCAACTTGTTCTTTCTTGCATTGTTGTAATTTCTCTTCTGACATTATTTGATTCGGTAGGGCTGTGGTGGAGGTCCCTCAGAGTGGATCTAGCATCTCTTCGCCGCTCCGTCCTAATTCTTCTCCCCCTCGTGACGACGAGCCACGCCCGTTGAGCCCTAATCCAGAGGGTTCTGCGGCTGCTCCGGGTTCCAGCCCACCTCGTCAAGAGGGGGGCAACCCCGGAGCGGGAGAGACGGACCCAGCCGAGGCAGCGGCATCCACCACTTTGGCTCCACCGCAACCAGCAACTACCGAGACTACCTCTGCACCAACACCATCACCAACACCAATTCCGACACCAGCACCAACCCCGGCAGCAAAGACTTCAGCAGCAGCACCAACTCCAGCAACAAGGGCACCAGCGCCAAGCTCCTCCGCCTCGTCCGAGTCTTCTCAGTCTCGGTGAGGAAGTACTCAGGCAGCTCCTAAGGCAAAATCTGCCACAACCACTTCCTCCTCTCAACAAGCCAAAGGCAAGAAAGCCCTTGACGTCACAAGGGCAGCGTCCACCGGGTCTGGACAGCGCACTCTTGCGTCCATGCTTGCCCAGAAGGCTCCAGCACCGAAGGACGTCCCTGCCAAGCCAACTAGTGTGCAACAACTTGTTCTGCACAAGAGTCTGGCCCTTGCTCAGGTTGAGAGGAGAGAAGCACATGCGAAGGGCTTGGTGGCGCCCCACACGCTTAGCGGTGAGCGATATCCTCTGACCTGGATCGAGTTTATGAACAACTGGAACAAGGCGGAGTTCGTCTATAACGACGATCTCCCTGAGAAATTCGGCCCCTCCGAGTTCGCTGCTCAGATGAACACAACCGCTAAGGCGATTAACCTCGCGGGCCGGATGATGGAGGTACGTTACTTCACCTTTTCCTTAGCATGCACTAGCGATATAACCATTAGTCCCCGAGCTTCCGGGGGAGTAACTTGTTACTCGGCCAGATGCTCCTTAGAAAACTAACGTAGCTCCCTTACAACTTCAAATATGCACACACCTAGAGCCGGGTTAAGTTCCACTTGGCCCGGATCTTGTACACTTCGAATATGCACACACTTAGAGCCGGGTTAAGTTCCACTTGGCCCGGATCTTGTACACTTCGAATATGCACACACCTAGAGCCGGGTTAAGTTCCACTTGGCCTGGATCTTGTACACTTCGAATATGCACACACCTAGAGCCGGGTTAAGTTCCACTTGGCCCGGATCTTGTACACTTCGAATATGCACACACCTAGAGCCGGGTTAAGTTCCACTTGGCCCGGATCTTGTACACTTCGAATATGGACACACCTAGAGCCGGGTTAAGTTCCACTTGGCCCGGATCTTGTACACTTCGAATATGGACACACCTAGAGCCGGGTTAAGTTCCACTTGGCCCGGATCTTGTACACTTCGAATATGCACAAGGCTTAAGCCAATTTTTTGTAATTTTTTCAGGTGACCACCAACCGCCGGAGTGCTGAGTTCCAGCGTCTCCTAGATACCCACAAGATGCTGCTCGCAAAGCACAATGCACATCTCGCTGAGCATGAGAAAAGGGGTAAGTTCCCTTCTTCACATTTTTCTTTTTTCCTTCGTCTTTTTCTGCAGAACTAAGTCGTCATTCGGTTTTCGCAGCTGGGGTGGAGGCTGAGAACAAGCTCATGAGGAAAAATCTGGATCAGATTAAGGGTAAGCTACTTTTGTCCGACCCTGCTTTGCTTTCCATCTCCTTTTCTTCTTGGCACTGCAAACATTCATACCTCGGCTCTGCCAGGTCAACACGCTATTTCAGCATCTCTTGAAGATAGTGTGCCCGTGCCTGACATGATGCTGCATTTTCTTGAACAAGCAGGGCAGCATCAGGCTGAGCTCAAAAAGAAAGACGATGAGCTTGCCCTCCTCCGAACCAAGAATGACGAGATTGCCAAGTTAAAGGCAGAAATGAAGAAGATGAAGGCGCAGCACCAAACCGATCTTGAAAAGGCTGGCCAGGACTACACCGAAGAGCACGAGCGCCTCAATCTCCAAATTGCTAAGGATCGCGAACTTCTCTAGGAGGCCGACGTCAAACTCGAGTGACGCTCATTTTACGTAAGTTTCTTTTCCTTCTCTGGCATATTTCTCCGGGTTATCTCTTATGTCTTTTCATTACTTGCTTCTCTTGTTCCGTTTTTAGGCAAATTTCCAGAGGGTACTCCCATTCCGAGCGCCGTTGTTGCCAATTTCCGCCGAGAGAGGGGTACTCCCGTCGCTCCTGACGGTGAGGACATTCCCTATGACATGGAGGACCTGTTGGTCAGCCTGTCATCTCGTGTGGAAATCATCAAGAACTACGGCAAGGATCTCCTCGACGTTTCAGTCCGAGTCTTCAACATGTTCTGGCCTGGCGAGGACACTCCAGAGAGAATCACAATCCTTGCTGGAAAGTTGACGGAGATCGAGACCCAGGTCGACCTTTGGAGAGAGTCCGCTGGACGTTCTGCAGCTGAGACCGTTCTTCACCACATACTCACGTGGTATGAGAAGATCGATCTTAGCCTCCTCACGCGCCTGCATACCGGATCCAAGTGGACCAATGACCCGGAATGGGTAGCTCGGCGCCAGGCTTGTAGCCATAGCCTTATTGAATATGCTCCCATTCATGAATGGACTGAGGGCCCGAGCTTCCTGGAAGCCGCTGGTGACGAAGAGGTCGAAAATGTTGAAGATGGTTCGGACGATGATGGAGAGGACGATGCCTCGGATATCGAAGAAGGCGAAGATGATGCTGAACTTCCTCCTCCTGCTACTCCTTAAGTAAAAACACTTGAAAACTTACCAGATCCCCGGTATGCCGGGTGGAATTGTATCCCGTACTCATGTGATATTTTGCTACTAAGTTTGTATGCTGGATTAACTTGGGCATAGTCCCCGAGTTTCACTTTCTTGTTCGTCCAATCTTCTGGCTCGGTTCGTGTCTACCTTGATTCAGTTTTACGACTTACGAATCCGAGCTTCAAAATTTTTTTTAACAATACTTGGAAACTTTTAGGCTTAGCTCAAAATAATTCAGCATAATAATTTGAAAGTAAATACAAGGTTAGTCCGAAAAACAAACGTCGGCTCGATTAAGTTCTTTTCCTTAGTCGTTTTTCATGTACTACGCAATTCCAAACCTGTTGATCGATTCGGAGTTGTTCTTAAACTCCACAGCACCGCTGGTAGTTCTTCTATCCAGCACCCCGCTGATCTTTGCAGCGGCTCAATGAGCCGGGGTTTTATCCCAGATAACACTAATCCGTTGGATCTTTCCACCTGTTCGTTCGATGCGGGGTGGGCTACCGAGGCAACGTCCAGCTGGATCTTCTTATCCCGGCAGAATCCCGCAAATGCTCCTTCAGCAAAATTTGTGCCATTATCAGTTATGATACTGTGAGGATAACCGTATCTCAAGATAATGTCTTTGAGAAATGTTACGGCCGTAGCTCCATCACACTTTCTTATAGGCTTCACTTCAATCCATTTTGTAAACTTATCCACCATGACCAAGATGTGAGTCATATTTCCCCTTGCTGGTTTAAATGGGCCAACCATATCCAAGCACCATACGACAAATGGCCATGTAATTGGTATGGTCTTGAGCTCCGACATTGGCATATGTGTCTTGGTAGCATACCTCAGACAACCATTGCATTTTCTCACCAGATCTTCTGCTTGTTCTAAGGCACTTGGCCAGTAGAATCCGTGCCGGAACGCTTTTGCCACCAAGGCTCGGGACGAGGCATGATGCCCGCACTCCCCTTGATGTATATCTCGGAGGATGTCAAGCCCTTCTTCCGGGTCAACGCACTGCTGGAGGACATTGGTCACACTCCGTTTGTATAGCTCGGAATTGATAATTGTGTATGCCTTTGCTCTCCTCTGAGTTTGCCTGGATAATACCTCCTCAGTGGGTAACGTTCCATCTTTCAAGAATTGAAATATAGGCAGTGCCCAAGCTGGTAATGCTCGCACAAAGAACACATCCTCATCAATTTCCATCTGATCCACCGGCATAACGTCAACCGGATCACGCTGAGCAGTCCACGGGTCCTGCGAGGTAGTCCTCGGGTTCGTTGAGGCAGTCCCCGGGTTTGCTGATGCAGTCCCCGGGTTTGCTGATGCAGTCCCTGGGTTTTGCGCACCACCTCCCATGTCAATGTCCATGGGCTCAGCTCTAGATTCCGTATTTTCCGGGACATAGATTGAGTCAGTTCCTGGGGACGGCCTGATAGATGGTTTTCTGAGGTGTTCCAATGCTACACCCGGTGAAATTGCTTGTCGGGTTGATCCGAGCTTTGACAGCATGTCGACAGCCTCATTTTCCACCCGGGGTACATGGTGAAATTCACACCCCTCAAAGTAACCAGATATATTCTGCACATGAAATCTGTACAGAGCCATGTTTGGATCCAGGGCGTCCCACAACCCCGACACTTGCTGTATTACCAAATCCGAGTCGCCAAAGCATAGTATCCGATGTATCCCAATCTCTTTTTCCACTTTGAGCCCATGCACAAGTGCTTCATACTCAGCGACATTGTTCGATGCCGCGAAATGGATTTGCAGCACATATTTCAGCTGGTCCTTCTTTGGCGAGGTAAGCACAACTCCGGCGCCTACGATTCCACTGGACACTCGGGGGCTACTAACATGGGTATACCCTACAGGTACTTGAGCTTGGTATATACAGCCTGAATACAGCGGGAGCCCACGGTGTCGCCAAGGCCCAAACAGAGGACTCGAGTAACTTACGGACTCTCGATTGCTTGAAGAACAAGAAGAAGCTAAAGATAGAAAGTTCAAAGGGGAAAACCCTAACCTGTAACCGACTCGACCTGCTACCCGAGACCTAGCCTATCTATATAAAGGCTAGGAGGGGCGGCGAGGAGGACACGCGCAACCCTAGTTTCCACAACCCTCGCCAGATTGCATCTGTGCACCATTGTAATCCTCGATTCCTTCATTAATTCCACGAGCAGACAAGCAAGAGTAGGGACCTCTGCGAGGCCGGAACCTGGGTAAATCTTCGAGTCCCCTATGTGCTTGTTTGCTAGCCGATAGATGTCTCCAACGCTCCCTCCTTCTCCAAAACCCAAGTCCATAACAATGGGCATTGATGAGTTAAACCCTCGTCACCAATAGAAATAGGGGTCATGTCGTTAGAAACCAACACCTCGCCCTTATACATGAGCACAAGTGGCATGGCTGTAGGATCCTCACGAAATTCTCTCATATCTTCCTTGGTTGCTAATATTATAAGATTAGGCACTCTCTCACTTTTCGTTATATCACTCTTTGTAGGCTCTATTACATCATGAACAACTGTAACACTATCTCACCGATCAATAGATTCATCCTTCAAGTTCACTTCTATCTTATGACGAGAATCATTCACAATGTCTTGTGGTGTCATTGGCTGCATAGTAATATTCTTTCCTTTGAATTCCAAGTGATATGTATTGGCACGGCCATTGTGTTGCACATGGCGATCATAAAGCCAAGGCCGACCCAATAGAAGATGGCAAACAATCATAGGAACCACATCCAAGTCAACAGAATCCTTGTATGGCCTTATTTGAAAATTCACACGTACCATATGATTTACCTTCA
The DNA here is from genome assembly GCA_916181665.1 of Avena sativa. Lineage (NCBI taxonomy): Eukaryota > Viridiplantae > Streptophyta > Magnoliopsida > Poales > Poaceae > Avena > Avena sativa. Next base: position 225,401,488 of record OV702286.1, read on the forward strand.
TATCACTATTGTTGCTCAACCATTCTATGTAGTATGGCTTGGGATGAGGCAAATAAGTCAAATTCAGCTTGGCACATAACTCCTTACTTGCAAGATTTCTACAACTACCTCCATCAATAATTACCTTGCTAGCTTTGTTAGGTCCAACTAGAGCTTTTGTTTGGAACAAGTTGCAACACTGAGATTCATCAATAGGTTGTACACTAACTATGCTTGGAGATACGACAATAGTTGGTGCACGCTCAGGATAAGTATCTGCACCATCCTCGCCATCAAAAGCATCACCGTCATCATCTTCATCTCCACTCTCTAACTCACCTTGTTCATTGACAAACATCACCTTGCTGTTTGGACAATCTTTCTTGTAATGTCCTCTTCCTCCACAAGTATGGCACAACACATTGCGAGTATGTGTTGTTGATGTATTGGAACCCGAACTAGCAGTAGGACTAGCAGGCTTCCGAGCATTGGAACCAAACGAAGATGTAGGTGCTAGTTTGGCCGATGGTGTAGGATGACTAGCAGCAGGTGTAGGTGGCGCCATAGGTGGAGGTGTAGATCTAGCCACAAAACGGCTAGTAGATGGAAAACATGCGCGTGACTTACCCTCCTCAGCTAGCTGTGACTCGGCCTCTCTAGCATGGTGCAACAACTCATTCATCGTCTCGTACTTGTGATAACGAACAATGCTCTTGATTTGAAGCTTCAAATTGTTGAGAAAATGCTGCATTGTGATCTCACGGGATTCACGAACGTTAGCACGTTGCATAAGCATCTCCATCTCCATGTAGTACTCATCAACTGACATGGTTCCTTGCCTCAACTATGTAAGCTTGTCAAAAACTGATCGCAAGTAATTGGTGGGGACAAAACAATCCTTCATAATGCTCTTCATCTCATGCCAATCCATCACAGGAAGTTGATTGTTGCTCCTTCTATTCTGCACAATAGCGTCCCACCAACGCAAAGCATATCCATCAAATTCTGAAGCTGCAAGCTTGACCTTCTTGTCTTCAGTATAATCAAACAAACGCCAGAGCTTCTCAATCTTCAATTCCCAAGTAAGATAATCCTCAGGATAAAGTGAACCATTGAAAGAAGGAATTGAAAACTTGGGCTTGCCCAAACCATCATCAGCAGCTTGGTTCTGAACACGTTGAGCACATCCCAAAGGAGCATAACCACGGACATAAAGAGGAGTAGAACCAGGTGCAGGGGGATTGGCACGTCCCCTGCCACAATGTGGGGAAGCATCAGCCGCACTAACCTCATCAAGATCCTCGAACACATCATCGTGTTGGTGTTCGTCTCCTTGCTGAATTGCCGCTGTAAGAGTCTCAATCGAACGCTGCAAGGTGGCAACATTGACATTGATTGCTGTCACTTGAGTTCGAATATTAAATGATTGCGCCAATATTCTGATCCACTGCCTCTTGCATGTCCTTCATATTCCCATCAATAGCCTCGTGTCAATTAACCAGCTCCTCAACCTGCTTTTTCTGTGACACAACTTCATCATCACTCAAAGACATGATTAGTAGGTTAGTACAAAAATCAAAATCTGTTTGGTGGAAAACTCTCACAACTCACTCACAACTGACAAGATAGGAGATCTTACCATTCCAAAGTGAATAGAGATGCTTTACCAAATGTACCCAAAGACTTATGCACAGATGTGATGAAGTGAATATCAAAGGTATAGAGAACAATCACATGGCACACAGGTTATTTATGGTGGAGCTATAGGTATGGTATCCTATCTACACCGCAAACAAGTCCTAGTGCTGATCGTACAGAAACCCAAGAAACACACACATGGAGAAACACGTGGCAATGCAACTATGAAGGGTGTTGCACTACTCTCGAGAGACACTAGCAAAGCTCAAAGTAAAAAGGCACAAGATTGCTCAATCTACCGGTGCACAAAGATATCACTAGGCCTCTTGCTCAAATTCTCTTTTTTTCTCTTTTTCTTTTGTATAGCTTCTTTCTCTTTTTTCCTTTTTCTTTTGCTATATGCTTTTTCTCTTCCTTTTTTTGAATATATATCACACACGGCCAAACTACAAAGCACAGAACCAAAATCCTAGGAGCAGCCTGTAGGAGCGGAAACTAGTCTTAATGGAAAAGTTCCTACACCTATGAAGAAGAATGGCTGTGGCTACGGTTAAGGAAAAAGTGCAATTTTCTCACTTTGTAAAAATTCCTGCCGTGGCAGAAAAATTGATCAAAATCGTGCTGTGGTAGAAAAAATTCCTACCTTGGTAGAGAAACACGCCAAAAACATGCCGCGATAGAGAATCCGAACCGTGGCAGACAAGAACTCGCGGCAGGAAAACAGGCTGTTTCCGTGTCGCGATAGAGTTGGTAGGGATTTTTTTATAATCTGACTCAACCTAGAGTAGCAACAAGGACTCTTGTATGGATTGGATCTGACCTTGTGGCAGCGGAAAAAGATGGTGGATTCGATGAGAAAAACAAAAACTATGAAGAACAGATCTATGAAGAACAGATCTAGATCTAGACTAAAAGGGGAACACGACCAACAACTATTACTTGAATACGATGTAATCTAGGATATGTCAACTCTTTTTGTGGGACTTTTTCTGTATAGGACGAAAAACACGAACTGATCTATCGATAGATTTGTGGATGCTTACCGAGGCAACAAGGAAATCTGATACCAAGATGATATGGGGTGGCCCGATCTTCTCAGCAAGCACTTGTCGATGTTGATGATAGATGATAGATAACTAGCATGTAGCTATGAACTCTCCCGCTCGAACCCTGATGCCAATACAATAGCTCTCAAACCTTGTAGGATATTCACAACACCACGCTCTTGCGCATGTAGCCATCGACCACGAACGGTAGTTTGGAATCTACTAATTCCCAGTGGAATAACAGATCACACTCAATTATAATTGGTAAAATCGATCACAGGGTAATTCCGGAGGTTCTATGAAAGAAATAACAAAATATTTTAACATGGTCTAAACCCTAAAACTAGTGCGCCCCATCTATTTATGAGTCTGGGGTGCGGCGGCTAAGGGGGTTACCGAGTTGGTCCCACCCAACTAGGGTACAAACTGACCCAAAATTGGGTTCGACTCAGGGTTCTGTGGTGGCAGAGTTTGGGCCTATTTCTCTGCCGCGGCAAACTGCCGTGGCAGAAAAGGACTCTGTTTCTGTGCCACGGCAGCCTTCTGTGGCAGAGAAAAGTGGCGTTTCTCTGCCACGACAGAGATTGTCCACCAAGTGTTGATCTTCAATCTTGTGTGCTCCTTGCGCTTCCTCCCTCTCCTCCCTCGCGCATTCTTCATTGATCAACACGCCATGCTCCATATGCTTCAACTCCTCGCTCTGTGCTACGCCTTCTTCTCCCATGTACCTGATCATACAATAGCACAAAGACTTGGGTAGTATAAAATTCTGATTAACTAAAACATCAGGTTTATTAAGAAACAAGTTCACCTGTGGTTCTAGTAGCTTAGCACGAGCTCTTGTTATTGGTCCAATCCTTATCTCATTAGATTGATCTTTCTTTACAACAGTTGGAACATCATTAGTAGCAATTAGGGTAGGTGTAACTGTAGGGATGTCCTCATCAGCAGGGGTAATACGGAGGCGATGAACACGACGAACTGACGCACGAAGATAATGATGGACACACACACGGAAAACCAAGATACAAGCCAATAGCTCACGCTGGTGGCGACCGGTCCAGTGTAATCCCTAGGATCAGCGTCGGGCAGAGGTCTCTCTCTCGAACCGGCACGACGAGTAGGGACTCTTGGTGAGATCTTGACATTTTGGAAAAGGGACACCGATGCCAAGGCCTTGTACAACGAGGGAGGCACAATGCAAACTCCAATGAGGTGGGGATATTTGCTGCTCCTCTATCAAAGGAGCATGAGGCAAGAACTAGATAAATCCACAAGGGGTGTCCACTAATTCCAAATATCAAGCCTAGTGTTTACAATAGAAGTGGGGGACTATATATAGGTGAGCCACTAGTTCAAGGGTAGTTTAGGCAATAAAGGGTGAAGTCTAGACGGATTTGGGGTTACATGGGCCAAAGGCCCAAAAGGCTTTGACATGCCAGTTCACTTACACCGGAGACTCCGGTGCCTAGGAGCCAGAGACTACGGGGTGGCCGGAGACTCTGAGGTGGAGTTTAGTCTCCGGGGCCGACTCTAGGGCGTCATACAGAGAGTTCCTGGGTGGGGTTAAGAGTCGTGGTCGGAGTCCTAGGGGCGAAGACTCTGGGTCGAAGGTCGGAGACTCCGGGGTGCGTGGAAACTCTAGGGGTGACGATGCTCTCCGGTGAAGACTCCGTGGGGTGATACGTCCAAAACGTATCTACTTTCCCGAACACTTTTCCTATTGTTTCTCCTCTAAAGTTGTGTGATTTGGATGCAACTAACACAGACTGGCGCTATTTTCAGCAGAATTGCTTTGGTGTCTACTTTTTGTGCAAAAAATCAACTATCAGGAAAATCTCAGAAAATATGCCAAAAATCCTATTTCACCAGAAGACTCCCGGAGCCATAATACGAGACGGAGGGGGGCTAGGCCCAGGCCACACCACCTGGCCGCGCGGGCTAGGCCTGGCCGCGCCAGGGGGTGGTCTGGCCGCCCCTGACACCCCCTCGGTCTCCCTCTTCGCCTATAAGATGCCTTCTGACCTAAAAACTCATGGGGGTTTGACGTTTTCCAAGAAGGAGTTCCGCTCTGCCGCCACCACCAGATTCCACGAAACAACACCAGAAACTCTGTTCTGGCACTCTGCCGGGACGGGGAATTGGAGGAGATCATCGCCATCATCATCACCATCGCTTCTCCATCGACCATCCATCTTTCCCCCATCTATGAGTGAGTAATCCCCCGCTGTAGGCTATGGGGATGGTAGGGATTGGATGAGATCGTTCATGTAATGGCATCAGATTGTTAGGGCATGGTGCCTAGTATCTTCTATTAGTGCTTTATGACTTTGTTGCAACTTGTTATGCTTAATGCTTGTCACTAGGGCCCGAGTGCCATGATTTCAGATCTGAACATCTTATTGATTCATTATGATAGTATTGTTTATGGTCTTACCTGCAAGTTGTATACACACGTTGTTGTCCGGAACCAATGGCCCCGAAGTGACAAAAATCGGGATAACCGGAGGGAATGGCTTTGATGTGAGGATCACATGTGTTCACGGAGTGTTAATGCGTTGCTCCGGTGCTCTATTAAAAGGAGCACCTTAATTGCCAGTAGTTCCCTTGAGGCCCCGCTGCAAACGGGCTGGCAAGACAAAAGATGTTGTGCAAGTTCTCATTGCGAGCACGTATGACTATTTATGGAACACATGCCTAGGATTATCTAGTACTTCGATGCTTTATCTTATTTATATGCAATTTCCCTATGTTCTAATTGCTATGTGAATTGTCTTGTCCATGCAACGCCCGTCCATCCATCCCTATGCCTACGGGACTCGAATCCTACCGTTTACTGCTATTGTTACTACTGTCTTTGCTTTTACTACTGCTGCTACTTTACTATTGCTACTACAAAACTGTTGCTACTGATAAACTGCTGTGAGCAAGATTGTTTCCATGTGCAGCTGAATTGACAACTCAGTTGTTAAGGCTTATAAATATTCTTGGGCTCCCCTTGTGTCGAATCAATAAATTGCGTTCCACTTCCCTCGAAAATACTGCGATACACCCCCTATACTTGTGGGTCATCAAGACTATTTTCTAGCGCCGTTGCCGGGGAGCATAGCTTTATTTATCAAGTTCACTTGGATTCTCTATTGTTCTCTACTATCCATCCATCATGGGTAAGTCTCGTGATGGCAAGGTTCCTATTTTACCATCCACTACAAGAAGAGGTACGGTTCTGAACACCTCTGTTGCTCTTGATTCACCATCTATTATGAGTAAGCTCGTTACACCACCACATACACATGATACACACACTGCTACTACTACTGAATCTAAAACTTCTGATACTTATGATGTTGCTTCTACTGTGCTTGATAAGAGTGGTTCATTAGGCCCTTTCCTAGATGCTACGATTGCTAGAACTATAGCTGGAAATACTAAAACTCCTAATGAAGACACTACTACACCTATTAGTTCACCTGAGTCTAGTGAGAGTTATGATATTGAAGACGGCTATGTTGAGATGACCGATGAATTTATTAAAGAATGTAAAAACACCCATGATAGGAGCGCTGCTAAGAGTCTCCTTGAGAGGCGTACTATTAGACCCAAATTGTCTCCTATTGCTAAATTTGCTGCTTCTCCCATAAACATTAAAGATAAAGATTATGATTTATCTCTCGATCTATCTTACATAGCTATTGTTGAGAAAGAACCTTTTTGTGGGACTAAGAATGAAAGTGCGGTAGCACATATGAATGAACTTTCTACCATGAGTGGCTTGTTTTCTAATGATATTAAGATGCGTACTTACTGTGTTGCTAAGATTTTCCCCTTTTCACTGAAAGGAGAAGCTAAAACTTGGTTTAGTAATTTACCTCCTGGATCTACTGATAGTCCTGATTGCTTGATTAGTACTTTCCCGCAGAAATATTTTCCTTCTAGTGCTAGACATGCTATTTTGCAGGAACTTTTTGATTTTAAACAGGGAGAAAAAGAGATATTGCCTGAATCTTGGGCAAGGTTTTGTGCTTTGATTCATGCATAGGCTGGAAGTCCATTACCAAAAAATGAGCTTCTTGATATATTTTATAATGGACTAACTGAAGAATCTAGGACATACCTAGATAGTTGTGCTGATTGTGTTTTCAGGAATAGGACTCCCAAAGAAGCTGAGGAATTAATGGCTAAAATAAGCAAGAATTATGAAGATTGTACTCCTCCTAAACCAGCTATACCTGAAGTAGTTATACCCGAACCAGCTATACCTGCGCCTATACCATTATCAAAAAAGAGGGGAGTTATTGAATTAAATGATGAAGTGATGAAGGAAGCTAAGAAATGTCTTAAGGAGAAGGGAATTAAAGCTGCAGATGTCAAAAATTTACCTCCTATAGAAGAATTATGTAAGCCTATCCCCTACTCATCCACTATTGAGGTACACTCTCTCCAACACTTTGATGAATGTGATATCCCTTACTCTAAACCTCCTGATCAATTCTTAGAAGAATTCTATAGCTTTATTGTTAAGCAGGATAATTTTAATAAAAGGGTGCAAAATCATCTAATGGAAAACACTAGAGCTATTGTTGATTTAAAAGATATTGTGGAAAGATCCTCTAATGATGTTAAAATGATTGTTAAACACTTTCAAATGGTTCAAACTCAAATAGATCAACTCATTAAAGTGTAAAAAGACTTGCTAGTTAATGCTGCTAAAGGAAAACATGCTTATGAAATTAGAACTAGAAGTGGTGCTGCTACCTAGGATCCTCTATATCCCGAGGGGCATCCTAAAAGAATCGAGCAGAATTCTCAACAAGCTGAAAATAGTGGTACTACCCGTAGGAAAAGAAAAAGAAACATAAAACTATTGTAGAACCCTCTGAACCTGCTAAAGATCCTAATAGTATATCTATCTCTGATGCTGAAACTGAAAGTGGTAATGAAGAAAATGATGTTCCTGATAAAGAAAAAGTTGAAAAAGAACCTGAAAAGCACACTACACTAAAGAAGATTTTATTGCTAAGAAACATGGTAGTGAAAAAGAGCCTTGGGTCCAAACACCTATGCCTTTCCCTGATAAGAAACACAAGTCAAAGGAAGATGAACACTATAATAAGTTTTGTGAGTGGATGAAACCTTTATTCCTGCAAATTCCATTGATTGATGCTATTAAACTGACTCCTTACTCAAAGTATATGAAGGATATTGTCTCGAATAAAAGGAAGATCCCTAATGAAGAAATTTCTACTTGACTTGCTAATTATTCCTTTAATGGTAAGGTTCCAAAGAAACTTGGAGACCCAGGGATTCCAACTATCCCTTGCTCTATTAAAAATAGTTATGTTAGAACTGCTTTGTGTGATTTGGGAGCTGGAGTTAGTGTTATGCCTTTCTCTCTCTATAAGAGACTTCAACTGGAAAAATTAATACCAACTGATATATCTTTGCAAATGGCTGATAAATCTACCACTATTCCTGTTGGTATACGTGAGGATGTACCTGTTCAAGTGGCTCATAATTGCTTGATATTAACTGATTTTGTTGTGCTTGAAATGCCTGAAGATGATAATATGTCTATTATTCTTGGGAGACCTTTTCTTAATACTGCAGGAGCTGTTATTAATTGTAATCAAGAAAGGTGACTTTCAATGTTAATGACAAGGAACATATTGTCTATTTCCCCAAGAAGATTGATAGGACTTATGGTTTGAATTCAATTGAACATGTTGAGGGCATTCAAGTTGGAGAAATATATTGTCCCATACCAAGAGAAAAATTTGAAACTATTATGATTGGGACCATTTCTATCAAAGTTGAGGTAACATAATCATTAGTGGAATACAAAGTTTTGTATCATATGAAATCATTTTGGTAACAAGACCTGATCAACCTTGTTAACAAAAGGATTTCATTGAACAAAACAATGTTTTCACCATGTTATCTCCTCTTACTTCTATTCTATCCATTTTAGTTTTTGCTTTCGTTTAGTTTCCTTTTCTGTTGTTAGTTGCTTGCTTGTTAGAGTGTCTTAGAACTTCTGTAGTTCTAGCCTTGTTTTTTCATTGCATCATTTCTAAAAAATCTTTTTCTGTCAGAAAATCATTCATTGATATCTGAAAATGCCCAAAAATAAAGTGTCTCGAAAAATTCTAGAAAATTCATATTAAATTTTTACGTGAAAAAAGGGGCAGAGGAGTGCCTGGAAGGTACCAGGGGGGCCCACCAGGCAGGCACACCACCTGGTGGCGCGGCCTACCCTGGGTGGCGCCATGCCATGGTGTGGGCCACCCTGGCCCTCCACTCACTCTCTCACTTGCCACTTTCTTCTCTCTCCCGAGTAAACTCCAGTTCATTGCTCAAAATCGCGTTCTTGCTGTGCTTGCCCTTGATTTTTTGATCTCCTTGCTCAGCCCATCTTTGCTGCTGAAATTTGGAGCATTTGTTCTCCGGTATGTGACTCCTCCGATTGTCCAAGTAGATTTGTGTTTAGTGGTTTATATCTTGAGTATTTTGCTGCTGTAGGTGATAGGTTATGAGAGCTTGTAAGATTGTTTGATGCTTAGAGATATAGTTTTGATGCATGTTTAGGCCTCTTACAAGTCCCTATGAGTAGTGCCCTTCATTATATTCACTTTGCAATCACTTGTTTAATAGGTATTTAAATTTCAGAATATCAAGCATGAACAACCATACCTTTGGAGATATATTTGAGAGGGATGCACCTAGGAGGTCAAGGCCCTCAAGATCAGCCTCTCAGTTCAGGCCATCATACAACGAAGAACTCATTGCACCTCGCATTGGTAATGAAGGAGATGATGGGGATGCTCACCCATCCACTTTTCCTTGTTTTACTTTCTTACAAGCTGCACGGATTCTTGATGATTTCTTGCTACTGATTCAGAGGGTTGGTTTGACCTCATACATGCAAGATGAGAGTGAGCAATACGCTATGCTCACTAAGACTTTTGTTGAGAGCTTCGTGTTTACTAACACGCCCTATCAGTCAACTGTCTCTTTTAGAATCTATAATCTGCCCTTTACTATGTCATTGGAAAGATTTTGCAGTATTGTAGGTGTGAGTATGACAGGGACCGTGTAGAAGATTCAAGGGAAACCCGCTGATTTGCTAGAGCTTTACCGAGGGGTGACCAATGATGATGACCGCATAGCTCAGCGCGGAAAGATAAGAAACATACAACTCCCTGCTCTTAGATACTTTGCATATTATCTTGCTACTACCGTTCTCGGTAGGGAGAATACGAGTAATATCTCCAACTATCATTTAGCCTTCCTTGCTGCTACGCTTAACAATGATATTCGGTACAACCTTGGCTCGCTTATTGCTCGCCGCCTAGCTGCTAGGGGGCCTATCTATGGGGGCATCATTGCCTCACATATGGTCAATGCATTAGGGCTTTCAGTAGACCCCAATGATACTATATTGGCACCACAAAGGCTTGACCTTGTTGCTATGAAAACTCATCACTTTGTCACTACTGATTCTGATTTGGACGGTCTTGTATATAGGATGCTGTTTACTGACGGGGATGAGAGGGAGATCCCTTTGCCGTAGTCTACTTTGTTTAGTGTTCACAGGAGACCGTGGTCGTGCTCCAAGGAGGAGGTGGACAAGCAGCTCCGCTTGCTGGGTTTCCACGAGCAGCACCAGAGGATGTGCCCTCCTACGATTACTCTGCGCACTACGGAGGGACGTACTCGAGCTCGCACCAGGACGAGGGTACCTCCTCGTCGTACCATGGTGACACTTCATCCTGGCCAGCTTGGGATTCACACCCACTTAGGCCAAAAGCCCAAGCTTGGGGGGAGGTACGCCGACATCGCACTCATCTCCATATCATGTTTCGTCGATACTTTGTATATTCATGTTTCGTTCTCTTTTTAGTTTTCGTTCTTTCTTTGCTTTTGCTTTCTAAAACACAAAAAGACCAAAAGTATTTCTGTTGTTTCTCTTTGGTTTGCTTCTTCTTTTTGCCTTGGTTTGTTTTTCCCTTTTTGCTTTGTTTGAACTATTTGAAAAACCCAAAAAGATTTTGCTTTGCTTGTTCTTCCTTTTTGGTTCTTGTTGTAAAAACCGAAAACACCAAAAATATTTGTTGTTCTTCTTTGGTTTTGTGAGTTTGTTGCAGGGTTCAGCGGCTCTCAATGGGATTTGGTTTCATATTATTATTCAAGCCACACAAGTGAAGAGCAATAATGGGGATTAATGACAACTTGAGGTGTGGTAAGAGGCTATTAACGAACTCTATTTGTTTTCATTTTTGTAATATACTCATCATTGTGGGCATGCTTAGTCTGTTCGTGTAGGGTGTATGTTATTCATGGATGCTTAGTAGTTCTTGCTTTCATATGATTAGTTCCATCTTGCTAATAGTTTGTAGCATGTCATGTGAATGTTTGCTTGCATTACTCTATTCATAACTTGGTATGATACCGTGGTATCCTCCTCTGAATGTTTCATTTGAATTGACTTGGCACATGCTCATGCATGCATATGACTGAAATAATCAGTTAAGCCTCGATGAATTATTTTGCCTTGAGGGTCTTGAATCACTTTCATGCCATGATTAGTCCTGTTTTGTTGCAAGCATGATTATGACAGCTATTGCTCTCTCGTTTGTCGCTCCCTTACTATTGCTAGCCTTCACTTACACTGAGTATGTTTTACTTGTGTTTCCAATTCCCTAAACCCAAATATTGCCAAAAGTGTCCACCACACCTACCTATTAGCATCATTTGCTATTTCCGTGCATATTCAATATGCCTTGTTTTCTTCCGAATAAAATGTTTGCTTGTTATGAGAAAGTTAGTTAGTAAAGCTCTCACGAACTTGATGGCACACTTTATTTTATGCACTTAATAAAGCTGAACCATTGTGACTGTCCATGAAGGTTATATGCTTGCAAATTATAGGCTGGGGATTAGCAGAACCGTGCTGTCATGGGGAACGCTTTCAACACCTGTAAATATATACCCAGTTGATACCATGCTCTTTTGTTTGCGGATGTCGTCGGTGTGAAATAAAAGGGGAGCTTGTAAGTCCATGGAGTTATGTATGTGTGTTAGAGAAACGCCTGGGCCGCTGGTCTAATCCATGCCGTCATGGTGGAAACCTGCAGGGTAACCATAATGATATCTATGAAGCATTCTTCTTATAAAAAAAGAGAGATAGCTATTGAGAAAAAAAGAAAAGAAAAAAAAGAGATTTGAGAAAAGAGGAAAGAGTGAAAAAAACACCATTTTCCCATGGTAAATAAGAAGATTGCGGAGATACTCATTGTCTGCTTGCCTTGTCATTTTGATATGGGGATTCGTCCGTATCATCGGGCAAGGGGTACCCCATTGGCGGTTCTCTATGATACGCACGTATTTACGATGACAAGAACTTACAAGTAACTGAAGTTGAGTAGCATGAGGAGCGGCCCTCGTACTCAAGGGACATGGGATTTCCAGTTTATAGTCTGTCAAGCATATAACTCAGATTGGACCCCACTTTCACCTTAACATATTAAAGATGCTTATGATAGGGGCAATGAGAGCTCAAAGCTAATGAGTACCATACTTTCAGCATTTGGAAGCCTTTCAAACTATTCAAAACCTTTTCATTTCCTTGTTGAGTCTCCACTTATTCTACGAGCACTTACTTGAGAGCATAGTTTTCATTCTTTGTGTTTGTCTCATTACTTGATTATTTGTGTTATGACTTTGATGCTCGTATCTTTGATATCTTTACTTCTAGTCTTCACCTAAACTTCAGAGGTGCCTTGGCATTCACAATAAAAAGGCAAGCGAGATACCACTCTATCATACCTTGTTATGAGCATTGTAATGTTGCTTATGTTTATGTTTCATGCTACTTATTATTTTTAAGTTGGAATCTCTTCATAGCTTGCATTGCCTATTAAGTAAACTTAGTTGCATACTCTTTATTATGAATTGTCTAAGTAGTTGATCACATGCTGAGAATATATACATCATATGAAGCAAATGTGTTCGTGAAAGTTTCTTTTATCGCACTCAATTTTCAACTGAATTGCTTGAGGACAAGCAATAAGCTAAGCTTGGGGGGAGTTGATACGTCCAAAATGTATCTACTTTCCCGAACACTTTTTCTATTGTTTCTCCTCTAAACTTGTGTGATTTGGATGCAACTAACACGGACTGACGCTGTTTTCAGCAGAATTGCTTTGGTGTCTACCTTTTGTGCAAAAAATCAACTATCAGGAAAAATCCCAGAAAATATGCCAAAAATCCTATTTCACCAGAAGACTCCCGGAGCCAGAATACGAGACGGAGGGGGGCTGGGCCCAGGCCACACCACCTGGTCATGCCAGGGGGTGGCCTGGCCACCCCAGACACCCCCTCGGTCTCCCTCTTCGCCTATAAGATGCCTTCTGACCTAAAAACTCATGGGGGTTTGACATTTTTCCAGAAGGAGTTCCGCTCCGCCGCCACCACCACATTGCACGAAATAGCACCAGAAACTCCGTTCTGGCACCCTGCTGGGATGGGGAATTGGAGGAGATCATCACCATCATCATCACCATCGCTTCTCCATCGACCATCCATGTTTCCCCCATGTATGAGTGAGTAATCCCCCACTGTAGGCTATGGGGATGGTAGGGATTGGATGAGATCGTTCATGTAATGGCATTAGATTGTTAGGGCATGGTGCCTAGTCTCTTCTATTAGTGCTTTATGACTTTGTTGTGACTTGTTATGCTTAATGCTTGTCACTAGGGCCCGAGTGCCATGATTCCAGATCTGAACATGTTATTGATTCATTATGATAGTATTGTTTATGGTCTTACCTACAAGTTGTATACACACGTTGTTGTCCGGAACCAATGGCCTCGAAGTGACAGAAATCGGGATAACCGGAGGGAATGGCTTTGATGTGAGGATCACATGTGTTCACGGCGTGTGAATGCGTTGCTCCAGTGCTCTATTAAAAGGAGCACCTTAATTGCCAGTAGTTCCCTTGAGGCCCTGCTGCAAATGGGCTGGCAGGACAAAAGATGTTGTGCAAGTTCTCATTGCGAGCACGTATGACTATTTATGGAACACATGCCTAGGATTATCTAGTACTTGGATGCTTTACCTTATTTATCTGCAATTGCCCTATGTTCTGATTGCTATGTGAATTGTCTTGTCCATCCAACACCCGTCCATACATCCCTATGCCTACCGCATCGAATCCTACTGTTTACTGCTATTGTTACTATTGTCTTTGCTTTTACTACTGCTGCTACTTTACTATTGCTACTACAAAAGTGTTGCTACTGATAAACTGCTGTGAGCAAGATTGTTTCCAGGTGCAGCTGAATTGACAACTCGGTTGTCAAGGCTTATAAATATTCTTTGGCTCCCCTTGTGTCAAATCAATAAATTGGGTTTCACTTCCCTCGAGAATACTACGATACACCCCTATACTTGTGGGTCATCATGGGGGTGTACTAAACGCTCGTGGCAGAGGTCCGGACACTGGTCCGGAATCCAGGCCAGAGACTCCGAGGTTGGTGGCTGGAGACTTCGGGAATCTGGACCGGAGACTCCGGGGCTTCAGCTCCAGCAGCTTCTTCTTCTCGTCCTGCTCCTTGTACCTCATCCATGGGGGCTTCATAGCTGATAATGCATAGCGTAGTTGCATGAAGTAGCAAGCCGTCCAAAGATGTATCAAAGTCACACGAGGAGAGGAGTGAGTTAACCCTAGCTTGTAGTAGTTTAGCTCAGGCTCGAGTCATTGGTCCACTTGGGGCACTTGGTGGTGTATATGTAGGGACTTCTGATGAGTGCATATTTGCATCATTTTTTACATTATTATTTTGCATTGTAGATGTAGGATCTTGGTATTTTATGGCGCTCGCGTGCACATTTTATGTCTGTTTTCACTAGGACCAGGACATATGATGGATCCAATAGATACAATTCTTGGAGCAGTTGTACTATGGAGGAAAGGAGTCAAAAACAACATAAATCGCTAATTTGGGAAATATTAATAATAACAAAAGAAAACCAGAAGCAAACAAGGGAGGAAGAAGGTCCAACGACCAACTATACGACCGGAGCACATTTTCCGGCCATATAGCTCCGGTCGTATAGTTGGCACCGCCTCCGCCTCGTCAAATAGTTTCACCCCGTGCAAATGGTTTGAGGAGACGACATACGGAACACCCAGAAATCATAGAAACCTCACCTCCAGAAGGCATCTGGAGGGGGAACTCATCCACAAGGATCCATCTTTGCCCTGTGCAGATCCAGGAGGCTAAGGCATCAATCTTCATCATCCACCGCTGCATCACCACCATCTCCATCCATCCCATCTACATCCTTGTCTAGATCTTGTTGTAGTTCTTGTACTCATTATGGATTTATACAAGTATTATTCATCTATGATTGTTTCCATTACCATTGTTATGATGTTGATTGCCTCCTTCTCTGAGTAGACCTTTAGTTCTTGGGGAGATGGAGAAACCCTAGTATGAGATTGAAATAAGATAAAGTCTATTATGATATTCATCGTTGTGACCATGTGTTAGATTTTCTACATCTTGATGTTGAGAGAAGTCGACCTCTCAATATTTGCCTCTCATGGGGACTTGATGAAGGGAACTACTAGTTGGTAGACGGGGGTGTGCTAGCACTTACAGTGACTTCAAAGCTGTTCGCACCCCTTACGTATCAACTTGGGAAACCGAGGAAACTCAAGGAACACTATCCATGCCATGGGATACGTCCTGCGGGATTATGTTCCTTAATAGCGCAGTAACTCGATTGATGTCGATTGCTGACTGTTGTGGTTATGAGGATGATGTGAGAAACGGTTACTGCCTAATTGTCCAAATACGGAGTTCCTCCCACACATACATAGTTGAGAATGTTCAAGATCATCAAAATCGGAGTCCGAATGCAAAAGTTATGTTTGTTTTCGTATTACTGTTTCTGTCAGTTTTGCCTTGGCCAGAATGTCTGGAGTGAATAGGCCGGAATGTCCGGCCCACGTGCTCCAGGGCTGTAACGGTTGGAATTTGGAGGACCTATATAACGGTCCCTTCTTCCCCAATGTTTACCTAACTTTTCTTGCAAGTTTTCCCCTCCATTGCTGACCTTCTTGAGCTTGCTATCCCTCAATCCCTCCATTGGTTCTTGCATATTTTTGAGGGATTTGAAAGAGGAGATCTAGATCTACAACCCCACCAATCAATTTCTCCTCTAAGTGAGGGGAACCTCTTGGGATCTAGATCTTGGAGTCTTTTGTGGATTTCCTCCATTGTTCTTCCTCTCTTATTCCCCCATAAGCTTTTGTAGCTTTGGTTTAATTTGGGAGTGAAGAACTTGATCACTTCTTGTGTTCTTGCTATTGCATTTGGTGCATCAGTTTGAGTTCTCGTGAGGATTCGATTGGGTGAAAGGTGACAAGCCTTTTACTCTTGGGTTCTTGGAACCCTAGACGGTTTACTTGTAATTGCAGGTTTGTGGATTACTTGGGGCCTCCAATTAAGTTGTGGAGCTTTCCCCCAAGCTTGTTCGTTGGGAGCCTCCAATTGAGTTGTGGAAAAGTGCCCCAATCTTGTGAGAGGTTCCGGATTGCCACCGACAAGTGCACCGATAGTGGAAGTGTCGATTGATCCAGTTGGGGTGAGATTCACAGGAGAACAAGGGAGGCCTTTTGTAGCGTTTGTGGTTTGAAACCACCCCCTCTCCAAAAGAGACATACTCCATTGGGAGGAACTGGGTAAAACATCGTCGTCTCCGCATGCCTCAGTTATCTCTATACTTGAGCTTTTACTTATGCACCTTACTTTGTGATAGCCTCATGCTTGAAGTCTATATCTTCCTATAAAATAGTTGCTTGTCTTGCTTAGCATAAGTTGTTGGTGCACATAGGTGAACCATAGTATATATAGGTTTCGTGCTTGACAAAGTAAACTCTAGTTTTATTCCGCCTTTTTTAAGCCCATCTCGTAAAAGTTTAAAACTGCCTATTCACCCCCCTCTAGGCGATATATGTGTCCTTTCAATTGGTATTAGAGCCCGTTCTCTCATTTTAGGCTTCACCGCCTTGAGAATAAAGATTTCGGCTACGGGATTAGTGCACAATGAAATTATCATATTCGATGGCACAAATTATGATATATGGAAAAATCGTATGCTTATTCATTTTTGGGACATGGACCCAAATTTGGAGCGTATTGTAGATATAGGTTTTTCTCCTCCAATGGATTTCCGAAATCCATCTTGTGAGGATGAGAAAAACTTATATCTCGATGCTCAAGCTTCTAATGTGCTTGTTAATAATTTGAGCTATGTAGTTACTTCTTCAATCATACCTTTTTGGAGCGCTCATGAGTTATGGACAAAACTTCAAGATAAATATGATGTGTCCAACATTATTGAGGATGATTGTATTGCTTCCACTTCCGTTTGAGATGAGTTCTCTTTTTCTTCCACTTCACCAAAGTGTGGTAAGACACAAGGTAATGATATGGTGAGTGGTGGTGAACTTTGTAATGATGATAGTTAGCGTACTCTTATTGATCCTTCTTCTCTATCTCATTGTAATGGTTCATCTTTGGACTTAAACACGTCTAGCACTATATATGAGTTACATGCTAGTTTTTATAGTCCTTGCATATCATGTCTAAATTTCCCCAATAGATCTCATGATGATATGCTCTCCTTGCCTTGTTGCCATGACAAAAATGCTTCTATTTCCTCTAGTACTTGTGTTGCTAACCATGTAGAGGAAAACGAAGATCCTATTGGCCAAGACAAGATCTTGAATTAAGCTTCAAATAATTCATCATCATCATCTCATGGTACCCACCTATTCCTTATGGCTAGGGATTGAAAGGTAACTCCTACTTTGAAACCCAATACCTCTTGTGATGATGAGGATGAGGATAATGAGGTAGATGAGTTGGATGTTGATGATTTATATGAAAAGGGTGATATGGTTTATCATGCTCTTGTTAATAATAATATTGCTTGCTCTAACTTCGTTGAAATCTTGGACTTTGCTATTAAGAGCAAACAACATATTGATATGTTAGAAGCACAAATTGAGGAGCATGAGAACACCATTGATAAAATGAGTAGCCTTGAGCATGAGTATGCTAATCAAATTGCACATCTAAATGAAGATCTTGAAGAGGAACAAACCACTAAGGAATCTCTTGAGGAGACTTTTGCTCTAGAGTTGTCTAGAGTGAAGGAATATCATGATAGAGGTCCTAAGGTGGCTAGTGGTCTCAAAAGTAAAAATAATGAGCTTCAAGTTGCTAATGCTAAACCCCATGAGGATTTTGAGCACCTCAAAAATGGCTCTAGGGTCATCAAGGGTGAGCTCATCAAACTCACCGAGTCACATGAGCAACTTAAAGCCTCTTACTCAAAAGAGATTTCGAAGATGCCCTCACCTCTTGCAATTAATTATGATGATTGTGCTACTAACTCTATTTCTTGTGAAGCATCTATTTTGAAGGAGAATGTTGAGCTAAAAACTCAACTTGCTTTGCTAACTAGCAAGTATGGGATCTTGGAAGAAAGTCATGGTAAGCTACAAGCTCTCATGAGGATCTTCTAGCATCCCATGCTATGCTAAAGTTAGCTCATAAGGCTAGTTGTACAAAGGTAACATCTTCTGAGCCTCATGTGGTCACTATCACAATCTCTACGAATAATGCTATATTGCCATGTGCTAGTCCTTGTAATTCGTCCACTCACATTATTGCTTAATCTTGTGATGAATTACATTCTTTGCCTTGTTACTCTAGCAATGGAATTTCTACTTCCTCTAGTATATGTGTTGCCACTACTCATGTAGAGGAAATCAAAGAGCTCAAGTCTCAAGTCACTTCTTTTAAGAATGGCTTGGAAAAGGGTCATAAAGGAAAAGGCCACACTCAACAAGATCTTAGTGTGCAAAAATCCCCCAATGACAAGAGTGGGCTTGGATTCAAATCCAATGTCAAGAAAAAGTCCACTATCAAGAAGAATTACAAGAGCAACAATAAGAAGGGCCAAGAACAAGTCAAGAATTTGTTCAAGATTTTTTGCTTCAAGTGCAAAATTGAAGGGCGCCATTTTAGATGTTGCCCTTTGAAGAAGAAGCCTCTTGGTGAGAAGCAAAAAAGGGAAGCAGCCTCTAGTTCAAGGTCATGGCATATCTCAAGTTGGCGAAAGGCCACTTCCCAAGAAGATTCAAGCTAATGCTCCCATTATGGATAAATTAAGTGAAAAGAATGGAAAGATAAGAACTTGCTACTTATGTCATGAGAAGGGTCACATCTCTTCTTCTTGCACTATTGGTAACTCCTCATCCAACCCAATCATGATTGATGATGTTTATTCTCTTAGGAAGGATGGGGGTGGCAATATGTTTGCCAAATATGTTGGTGCTCAAAGTGGTGTCAAGAAAAGAACCATTTGGGTTGCCAAGCCTATTGTGACTAACCTCTTAGGACCCAACTTCTTTGGGGACCATCAAGCTAAAACTTGATCAATAGGTGTGTGTTGGAGGGCATTTGAGACTTGGCAACATCATGAAGAATTAAGGGGACTTCAACTATATTCTCTCAAGCCAAGTCATTTAGATTATCATATGTCTGTCATATATCCATTGCTCCTCCTTGCGGTAACATGTTCTCAACTTATTTACATTGAAAGTTACTTGGACCTTGTGCATGTGTTAGTCTTGTACCCTGCATATGTTTTGTATATGTTGTGCTTCCTACTTGCTTAACTTGAGAAATCAAGTTTGTGTATGTTGGCTTGCACACCATGTATGTGTTTTTGTGTTTGAGCCTATTGCATCTTGTTTATATCTTAGTTGGCTCTTATCGGAGATTAATGGACTATCCTATTTTGGGGTAGTGTGATGTCCTTTGGGGAACCTCACCATCCTAAATGTGTGTACATGAGGAATACCACTTAGAATTAATATTTCAATATTATCTAGTCTCTACGTGGTATCTCATGCTCATGATAAATTCAAATTATGTAATATCCATTAATGTTCTCTTGTTATATTTTATTTGCCTCTTGTGAAAAGAAATGTTTTATCACATTATGGGGGAGTAATATACTTTGTGCATATTACAAACCGAGAAAATGTGAATAGTTGAGGTTGTGTCACATATAATTGATATTGGAAATTATCTAGTTCCTATGTGGCACGTGAGATCAAAAAAGTTCCTTTTCGATATAATGTGTTTATCCCTTATCTTTTGGATCTTGTTTGCAAGAGATTTCCTTCGTATGAGTTTAATCATATATGAATTCTTATATCTAAGTTGGCAAAAAAATTTGCCTCTAGTTATTCTAATTATTGCTGTGCGTGATTGGTTAACTACTTGAAACCCTCAAGGATCTCTTTCCCGATGTGGTTTTTAATTCCTATCATTTGACATTTGGTTTCTATTTTTCAATATAATCTTGGATATATTTGTTAGCTACCACTGGGAAATATTTGTAAGTCCCTTGTCCTTGGACAATTGTTACTATTATATGTATTAGATCTTATTGATCATTTTCATATTGGTTTTTGCTTTATTTTCCTTATCTCTTGCCAAGAAATTTGTTGTGTTTTATTTCCCATCTCTTCCTCGACTCTTGTGGATCTTTATTTATCTTGAAATTATTTAGTTCTCTAGTTGATGTAGATAGGGATCATGATCCCATGAGTCTGCATTTTGTATTCAAATGCAAAATCTCTAATCATGGGGGAGTTCTCCTATATTATTTAGAAAACTCATTTTATGCTTCTTCATGACATGTTTTGATCCATACCATGTTTTATGCCTTTGGAAGATAAATATTTTCTTTGGTACTTTGTGCCATCTTGAAAAATGTTGAGAGTTTGGTTCTTCGGTTGGAACCATTTTCTTTCAATTGGTATTTTTTGGAGTTTATTTTCTCGTTCCATGCTTTATATTTAATCATTTGAATGAGATAAATCATTGAGCATTTGTATTTGTTTATCCTTTTTGCTCTTTGACTTTTACCTTGTTCACTTGTTGAACTTGGGGTCTATCATGTGTTGATTTGATTCCCTGATATAATTTGGACACATTTTGTCGTGTCACCCTCTTGTGTGTACCGTCTTGGTTTACTTTATGTTTTTGTTTAAATTATATCTCCTTGTTGGTTCTTGAAAGCCTTGTGCATGCATATTTACTACATGTTTATATTATGGTATGCTTGCTTTCTTGAATCCAATATATAAGGGAAACTCCAACAAATCCCATCGGCTAAGTTGTGCATGAAATTCAATTTTATATCAATATGCACACATTTATGTGGAGTCTCTCCTATGTATTGTAGTTTATCTAACTACTTTGGACCCAATGAGTTTTGGGACCATTGTGTACTTGAATGTGCTATAGGTACATTGGATATTCATTGGATGCTTATCACAATAATAAGAAGATGTGGGCACTGAATGATAATTGGAATCAAGTTAGGATGATCAACAAACTCATATTTACTTCATCCTACTAATGGCATCTCGGTAATAAGTATCCCTCTCATGCATATTTTTCTAGCATCCAACCTCTGTGGTTGCATCATCACATGATTTCCTTCAGTTATTTTTTTGTGTGGTTCTTGCAAAAAATATATTCTATCATCCTTATTGTTACATGAGTAAGTTGAGATGAATTCATGGGGAGTATATAACAACCATGTTTATGATTCACCAATCCCACATATGCCAATCTAGCAATTCTATTGCCAATCATTTCCTCAATTTTTCTCATGTACTATATGGATGAATTTGCAAGGTTTATTTGTTCTTTATAATACTTGTTGCATTTCGCAATGCATTCCAACTATATCTTGTTCCCTTGTGATAGTTGTGATGTATTTGTTGGTGTTTTAAGGCCATTGATGTTCAATAAAATAAATTTGAGCCTTGGGCCATGCTTTCTATCAAAATCCTTATTGGCATTATCTATGACTTTCGTTTGGATATCTTGTTCATTCTTGAGTATCCATTTTGTGTGTACATGTTTCCTTGTGGATTTATATCTTGGTGATTGTTGTCTACCTAGAAAGTTATACACATGATTATGGCTAAATCTCTAGTTGGTATCATTTTTGCTTTGGAGTCCACCTTGTGCTCCTTCTTTATTCTTTGGTGGCTCCAAAAGTTTTCCTTTGAGTGCTTGACATTTTCATTTGCATCTTTTAGCACTCGTTGGTGTTAATAAAGTTGATCTCTCATTCCTTGGAGTTGTTATGTAAGTTTGGGGGATCAAGGATATCATGTTTATGCACTTTGCATTCAAAGCAATTATCACGTTTGGTGCATAAACCTTGGGGAGCTTTCCTAATCTACCTAAGAACACACATTTTCTTTATTGTTCTTGTTTGGTGTTTTGTTTGATTATGGGGAGTTAGGATTCCATAATTGTGCACTTTGTTGTGCATGAACCTTGGGGAGCTTCCTATTTCATCTAAACACTCAGTTGCTCTCATCATAATATCTTCTATCTTGCTCGTGCTCGTGGTTTAAATGATATAGAGGGAATGAGGATTCCATGTTTGTGCATATTGTATTCAAATGCAAATTATAATTTGTGCACAAACCTTGGGGAGTCTCCTCATATTATTTAGATCACTATGTTTTCGACCTTATCATAATAACTATCTTTCTTTTGGTATCTTCCTTATGTGAAGTGGTTCTTTGGATCTTTTGATTGCTGGCTTCATTCATTGATGCTTCTTCATAATGACCCACAAGTATAGGGGGTGTATCGCAGTATTTTCGATAAGTAAGAGAGTCGAACCCAACAAGGAGCAGAAGGTGCTGGCTAGTGGTATGGATCAGGAATTCTCTGCAAATACTTAGCAAACGGATTTTTAGGGTTTTTTGATAAAGCAAGTAAACAAAGTACGAGTAAATAAAAGATAGTAGGAAAAGATGCAGCAAGTGGCCCAATCCTTTATGCAGCAAAGGACAAGCCGGTTGTATTACTTAAGATGACCAAACATTCTCGAGGACACATGGGAAGACTATCAAGTGCTTTCGCTTCATATAGTTGATTAATCTTCTTTAGCTTGCTAAGTGTTGTGTGGGTGAACCTGTGCTAATGTACCGACCTTCCTAGGACTAATACATACTTGTGATTATACCCCTTGCAAATGGGGGTTCAGGTTTCTGTCACTCCGGTAACCCCTACGATTAGTAGCCAAATACACAATGCATTCCTCTAGGCCCATATAGGTGAAGTGTCATGTAGTCGACATTCACATGACATGTAACACCCCGTCCACTCCTGGGCCCGGGGGGTGTCACTCCTGGCAGCTTAATAGGATATCTAGACTGGCCCCACAGACCAACACTTGTCTTTTCTGCGCACTTTGTCCTCACTCGTGCGCACCCGGTTACCCACTTCCCGGTCGGTCACCCATCCTAGAATTGCTCTAGGCCAAGCACGCTTAACCTTAGAGTTCTTTTCGAATGAGCTTCCGAAAAAGAAGTTGCAACTTGTTGGTATGAGTATTCTATCAATCCTATTAAGCCATGTGCCTGGTCTCACATACACCCACCCTTTAGAAGATCGATGCCCTCATCGATCAAGCACACCCCAGGAACGTTCCCTCTTGGCACGTGTCTGTGCGTCCAGTGCCGGCACATGTGCCATGCCGTGTCCACTCCGGGCCACACGCGCCATGCTCCACATGTCCCGCCACTGACCCGCACACACCCGTGTAATCGCAAGGGTCGGCTCTGATACCACTTGTAACACCCCGTCCACTCCTGGGCCCGGGGGGTGTCACTCCTGGCAGCTTAATAGGATATCTAGACTGGCCCCATAGACCAACACTTGTCTTTTCTGCGCACTTTGTCCTCACTCGTGCGCACCCGGTTACCCACTTCCCGGTCGGTCACCCATCCTAGAATTGCTCTAGGCCAAGCACGCTTAACCTTAGAGTTCTTTTCGAATGAGCTTCCGAAAAAGAAGTTGCAACTTGTTGGTATGAGTATTCTATCAATCCTATTAAGCCATGTGCCTGGTCTCACATGACACCACTAGAAGAAGTACACCACAACTTAAATATCAAACTATTGAATCTTTCTCAACATAGCTCCACGACTAACAACATGACTTCTCCCATGCCCTCAAGAACAAAATGAACTACTCACAAGACATCATATGGATCATGATCAGAGATGGAATAATGATGTATAACGATCTGAACATAAACAATAATTCAATGGTTCACTCAATAGCATCAACTACAAAGAGTAATCAACATCGGGAAAGTTTCCCCTATGAACTATGCAAGATTCGACCCAATTGTTACAGCATTATGGAAATGGTGATGATGGTGCTGATGGTGGTGGTGATGATGATGATGATCCTGATGAAGTCCAGCTTGATGATGGTGTTGATGGCGACGATCTCCCCTCTCTGGGAAGGAATTCCCCTGGCAGAAATCTGTCTGCCGGAGAGATCTTTCTCTCTCGGTGTTTTCCGCCCTGCAGAGGCGGCGGAATCTTTCTGTGGTCGATCCCCGAGTCTTAGGGTTTCGGGAGGATAATATACGCTAGAGGGGAGTGCCAGGGGTGGACCAGGGTGGCCACACCACCTGGTGGCGCGACCCAGGGTGGCCCGTGCCAGGGGGTGGTGTGGGCCCCCTGTGGCCCATCTCCAGCCCCCCTTCTGGCTTCCTTCGTCTTTTGGAAAAATAGGATTTTCTGTATATTTTCCCTGATTTTCTGATCTTCACGAATTTTGCCTCTAAACAACACCTTTTCCATCAGAATCCTGACTGCAACGGTCCATGCTCCAAAAGTCATCAACCATGCAAAAACGGATGAAATCACATAATTATCACCTCTCAATACGAAATATATCAATGAATAACAGTGAATTATGACATAGAATAGTGATGCAAAATGGACGTATCAACTCCCCCAAGCTTAGACTTCGCTTGTCCCCAAGCGAAACTGAGCTCAATAAACATGACCTCAGGTTCATGGAGTGAAGAGTCGATAAAAGAATAAGGACAAGAAGCATCACATTCATCAATACATAGATCATAATAGAAGACAACTCACTATTATATAACTCAACTTGCAATGAGTAATGGAAACATAATGAAGATACATAAAGTAAATCATAATTGGTAATGGAAAACTTAGCTCTTGGTCGAAGAATAGTTGATAATTTTCTAGAGTTCACAAATAACTGATTTTCAATGAAAGCTTTCAAAGTAGTAAACACCCAGATAAGAGCAATGTGCAAAACAAGGAACATAAGAAACATGATTGAATAAATCATCATATGAATGAATGAAACACAACAACTCAAAATACTTGCTGAGATAGAAGGGAATAGGTTTACTGACTCAACTACAAAGTAAAAGAAAGGCCCTTCGCAGAGGGAAGCAGGGATTGCAAGTCTCATAAAGAGCTCCCAAAAATTATGGTACTTACTAGCTTTCAGCTCTCATTGCCCCTATCATAGGCATCTTTAGGTGATTAAGGTTAAAGTGATCAAATATGAGGATATGCATTGGCAAGTTGTAAATTGAGAATCTCATGTCCCTTGAATACGAGGGCCGCTCCTCATGCTACTCAAGTTTAGTCACCGGTCAGTTCTTGTCATCGTAAGCATATGTGTATCATAGAGAACCGCCAACAGGGTACCCCTTGCCCGATGATACGGAAGAATCCCCATATCAAAATGACAAGGCAAGCAGACAACAAACATCTCAGCAATCTTCTTATTTACCATGGGAATATGGTGATTTTTTTCTCTCTTTCCTCTTTTCATAATCTCTTTTTTTTCTCTTTTTCTCAATCTCTATCTCTTTTTTTATAAGAAGAATGCTTCATAGATGCTCGTTATGGTTACGCTGTAGGTTTCCATCATGTCAGCATGGATTAGACCAGCGGCCCAGGCGTTTCTCTAACACACATGCATAACTCCATGGACTTACAAGCTCCCCTTTCATTTCACACCGACGACATCCATAGACAAAAGAACATTATATCAACTAGGTACAAAGTACCAGTGCAATGTTGAAAGCGTTCCCCATGACAGCATGGTTCTGCTAATTTACAACTTACAAAGCACAAGCATATACGCAACATAGGTGAGCACAATGGTTCAAGTTTATTAAGTGCAAGAAAGTAAAGTGTGCCATCAAGTTTGTGAGAGCTTTAATCACTAATTTTCACATAACAAGTTTAATTTGGGAGGTAGATAAAACAAGAATTTACTTGGAATAGCAATAATGCTAATAGGTAGGTATGGTGGACACAAATGGCATGGTTTTTGGTTTTAAGGATTGGATGCACGAGAAGAACTCCCTCTCAGTACAGGTTTTTGGCTAGCAAGGCTGGGTAGCAAGTATAAGAGTCGAAGGAAACAAGCAAACACACAAGTGATAAAGACAAACATGCAATCTTCCTTGGAAGCACAAAAGATCTTAACTAGAGAATACTAAACTTATGAGCAAAACAAGAAAGAAAGATGATGAAATTATATTTCTTTAGAGTACTTTTATCTTTTTCATTCAACTCTCAAAAATAGTGTTGCTGCTGACCGAGCCAGGTTTGCCAAAACCAACTAAATTAACTCAATGATCCCAAAGTGATACCAATACTAACAACAAGATCAATCATATAACCAAGAATTGAAAACTAATATAAGCTATGAAAAAGAGTGAATGATAGAACTTCTCATTAATATTCTATTGAGGGCAAACCTCTAGGGTGGCCCGATCTTTCACGAATCCCACTCAAATCGAGGGTGGAGTGTGGGGGAAGGAGGGGAGGATGAACATGACGAACTCACGCATGAAGAACACGATGAACACACACATGCAAACCCACGATATACACCAGTAGCTCACGCCTGCGGTGACCGGTCCGGCGCAATCCCTAGGATCGGCGTCGGGCGGAGGACTCTCTCTCGAACCGGCATGGATAGATGGGAGACTCGGTGAGATCTTGTCGTCTTAGCAAAGGGACACCAATGCAAAGGCCTTGTACAACGCGGAGGCACGATGCAAACTCCAACGAGGTTTGGGATATTTGGTGCTCCTTTGTCAAAGGAGCATGAGGCAAGAATTAGATAGATCCACAAGGGGTTTCCATTAATTCCAAATATCATGCCTCCGGTTTACAATAGAGGTGGGAGTTATATATAGGCCAGCTACAAGTTCGGGGGTAGTTTAGGCAACTAGAGTATCAAAAGGGGGCGTTACAAGGCCAAAGGGCCGAGCTGGAGCGCGCAGGCCCTGGGGTGTCTGGTAGTACCGGTCGGTTGAGCGGTAGTACCGGTCAGATGCGGTAGTACCGCTTGAATGGTGTGGTAGTACCGGGGCAGGCAGAAGCTTTGGCGTGAGTCTTCAGATGCGCACGGTAGTACCGCTTGCTGAGTGCGGTAGTACCGGTGGGATCTAGGGCTTCGGGTCCATCTCTATGCCTGGGGCGGTAGTACCGCTATCCATGAGAGGTAGTACCACTATCCATGAGCGGTAGTACCGCTTCTAGGGGCTGGTAGTACCAT
Organism: Avena sativa; assembly: GCA_916181665.1. Taxonomy (NCBI): domain Eukaryota; kingdom Viridiplantae; phylum Streptophyta; class Magnoliopsida; order Poales; family Poaceae; genus Avena; species Avena sativa. The sequence continues at coordinate 225,428,696 of OV702286.1, forward strand.
GGTCTCCTGGCAGCTGTTGGCTGCTGCGGCGCTGCTCTGGCTCGTGTCTTCATACCTAATGATGCAAAGTGCCGGGGCATGAAGTAGCAAGCCATCTAGGGGTGTATCGAAGTCGCATGAGTACAAGAGAGAATTCACCTTAGCTTGGAGAAGCTTGGCTCGAGCACGAGTCATGGGTCCACTTGGGGGACTTGGTGGTGTAGATGTAGGAGCGTCCATAGGACGGGCTGCATCAGCTCCCCCCTTGGGAAAGAGTCGTCCTCGACTCTTCATGGTTATCATCTTGAGCATGTCCATGGTAGGGTGAAAGGTCCTTGACATTGAATGTATTGCTTGCAAGGTACTTGGAGGTCGGTATGTCGATGATGTAGGCGTTGTTGTTGATTCTCTTGATGAGCTTGAAGGGGCCATCTCCTCTTGGTTTGAGCTTGGAATCTCGTTCCTTGGGAAAGCGGTCCTTGCTCAAGTGTATCCACACAAGATCACCTTCTTGGAAGATCATCTCCTTCTTGTCCTTGTTTAACCTTGAAGCTTGGCGAAGGACTTGTTGCTCGATAGTAGCACTCGTTTCTTCATGAAGCTTCTTCATAGCTTGTGCGCGCTTCTCGACGTCCATGTTGATACGCTCGTGGAGGGGTAGTGGTAGGATGTCGAGCACAGTGAGGGGCTCGAAACCATAGACGATCATGAATGGACTCATCTTTGTTGTTGAGTGCTTGGCACAGTTGTAGGCGAACTCGGCATGTGGAATGCATTCCTCCCAATCCTTGAGGTTTTTCTTGATGAACACACGAAGGAGAGTTCCAAGGCTTCGGTTGACAACTTCGGTTTGTCCATCGGTTTGAGGATGCGATGCGGAGGAAAACATTAGCTTGACACCGAGCATGGCCATGAGTGTCTTCCATAAGTAGCTCATGAATTTGATGTCGCGGTCGGAGATGATTGTTCTTAGCACACCGTGAAGACGGACGATTTCCCTGAAAAACAGATTTGCAACATGTGAAGCATCGTCGGTCTTATGGCATGGTATGAAATGTGCCATTTTGGAAAAGCGATCTGCGACCACAAATATAGAGTCATGACCATGCTTAGAGCTAGGCAATCCTAACACGAAATCCATGCTAATGTCGGAACAAGGTGTATGAGGAATAGGCAATGGCATATAAAGACCATAGGGGTTAGCTTGCGACTTAGCTTGAACACATGTCGTGCATCGTTGAACGTAGCGCTCCATGTCGCGCTTCATCTTGGGCCAAAAGTAGTGAGTGGAGAGCATGTCCAATGTCTTGTCGCGGCCAAAGTGACCCATAAGGCCTCCACCATGAGATTCTTGGAGAAGCAAAAGTTGAAGCGACGACTTCGGAATGCAAAGCTTGTTTTGTTTAAATAGAAAGCCCTTATGCAAATAGAAATCATCAACTCCTTTGGCAATGGAGCATTTTGTGAAAATTGGTTCAAAGAATGGGTCGGAAGCATACAAAGATTTTATTTCCTCAAGACCCAACACGTTGATTTCAAGTCTCGTAAGAAGGCTTGTATGTTTGCGAGACAAAGCGTCTGCAACTACATTATCTTTGCCCTTCTTATACTTGACAATGTACAGAAAAGACTCCATAAATTCAACCCACTTAGTGTGTCTCTTACTCAAGTTGGCTTGGCCTTTGAGATATTTCAAGGACTCATGGTCGGAATGTATGATAAATTCCTTGGGCCATAGGTAGTGTTGCCAAACTTGAAGAACGCGAACTAAGGCAAAAAGCTCTTTGTCATAAATCAGATAGTTAAGGCGAGCACCATCAAGTTTCTCGCTATGGTAGGCTATAGGACGTCCATTTTGCATAAGGACTCCTCCAATGCCAATGCCAATACCACTAGCATCACACTCTATCTCAAAAGTTTTTGTGAAATCCGGTAACGCAAGAAGAGGTGCTTCGGTGAGCCTCCTTTTAAGTTCATCAAAAGCTTTTTGTTGTGCCTTGCCCCACACAAAGGTGACATTCTTTTTGGTCAATTCATTGAGGGGACAAGCAATGGTCGAAAAGTCATTCACAAAGCGACAATAGAAACCGGCGAACCCATGAAAACATCTGTGGCATCCCGCAAAAACCACTACTAGAAAATCGCGTTGATTTTGGGCATTGCATCGTCATCATCATGCATTGTTTGCCAAAACTATTTTCGCGAAGCCCGTTTTGTTTTCTAAAACGCCCCACCTCTATTCAAATATCAAGCCCGGTCTCCGGATTATTTTGTTTGGACGCTATCGGTCTGCAAAAGGTGCTTTTAAATTAAATAAAAATATTTATTAGTTAGTGGGGGCAGTCGAACGGGCCAACCCGACCCGAACGATCACCCCCGTGTAAAACAGATCGGTCTACCAAACCAGTCCTCCAATTCCTAAAGCTACCCACTAACCTACCCACACATCTGGCCACCTCACCCCCTCCAATCGTTGGCCGCCACATCAGCCACCCTCATCCCCACCCAACCGGGCGCCGCCACTTGGCACACTCCGTCTCTCTCTCACCTCCCTCTCTCCACCTGGACAGCAACCCACCCACCCAAACACACACTGCACCCACGCACACAGTACCGGTCCACCAACCGTCTGGCCCCACCCGCAGCTTCCTCTCTCCCTCTCCCCCTCGCGTTTCTCTCTCTCCTGGCCCCGCCGCCTCCCCCTGTCTCCCGTCCACCGCCGCCTTCCCCCTCCTTGCAGCACCACCTCGCCACCCCGCCCCTGCTCTGGCCCGGCCCCGCGCCCCTCCGGCCGTCCGCCGCCGCCCCGCGGTCGAAACCGCGTCCTCTCCCTCCTTGGTCCGCCCCGCTGCCTCGCGGGACCGCGCCAGCACCAGCCGCCTCGACCCCCAAGCGCCGTCGCGTCCGGCGCAGCGGCCGCCGCCCGCCGTCCGCTGCCGGTCCGCCCCGCTCCCGTCCGCGCCCGCACCCTCCCCTCCTGCCGCGTCCGGCCTCGGCCTCAAACGACGCCGCCGCCAGACATCTTCCCCGCCGCCACCGACCATCCCCGCCGGCCGCCACAACCTCCTCCGTCGAGCCCTCCTCCGCAGCGCCACCGCCAGGATCCCGCGCCCGCCGCGTCTGCCTGTCCGCCGGACCCTCTGCCTCGCCGGAGCTCCCCGAGCTCGTCGGCCGCCCTCTGCCTGCGCCCACCGCCCGCCGGCGACCAACCTCCGCCGCGGGCCCCGGCCTCAACCCGCCAGGAAGCCGCCCGGCGCCCCCCTGCCCTCCGTCGCCCCTCAAGCACCGCCGCGCGCCTGCTCTGTCTTGGCACCGGCGCGGATCGACGCGTCCGCCCTCCTGCGTCCTCGGTATCCCTTTTCCTGACGTTTTGGCCGCCCTGTGATCGTCCTGTATCGGCCTGCTGATGACAGCACTGGGAGATGAGAGGATGTGGAGATATAGTGGTGTCCCCAAGTCGGCACAATGTCAACCGAAGAATACCAGACTGCCGCGAAGGGTGCCCTCTCTGGTTTTCGACAAGATCTCCAACATCAGGGACACAAGCACGAGTATCCAGTGTTGTTCAAGTTTGCCACCGAGCTTGATATCGAAGTCGGAACCCGAAGACGCCGAGACCCTAGACACCAAGTTCCCCTCGCCTTGCCAAGCTCTTCCTCCTGGAACCCGCGGACACATGCCTGAAGATTCACGAAGCGCCAAGATCTACCTCACGGAGCGGCGAACCCCCCCGGACCCGAGGACCATCGGTCAAGATCGCCACCGACAAAACGGAACGATAAGGCCTTCTACGTGGGCACCAAGTACTCCGTCCCGGACACCAGGTTCTGCAACCCGAACTCCAAGACACCCGTCGAACCCCGAAGACCGGACCCTGCGGACCGACATGATCTTCTCGGGCGCCAAGATTCGTCGAGAGCCCGGAACGACAAGTACTTCCTCGAGGACGCCGAGTGCTTCACCTCGGACACCGAGACCCCGACGCGACAAGTACTTTATCCCGAACGCCAGGACCGTCGACATGACCCAAAGAACCCGGATGCGACAAGATCTGCCCCGTTGTTCGAGAACGATCCCGCCGAGACCGACCCCGTCGAACCCTGGACCCTGTCGGACCCCCGAACCCCGGAACCCCAAGATCGTCGAGACCCCCCCCCCCCGAATGTGTGACCCCTTTTCTCGAGCCCTATTTTATAAAAGTAATAACAACTGATGCATATTAATTGCCATACTTGCATGCATATTTGTGTGGTTTGGGGGCCTTATGCCGATTCACCTAATAATTAAATATGGGGCCCATATGCGGGCAACTCTAGTCTCATATTGGCCTCATTTAAATTTGTGTAGCGAACCCGGTTCTATCTTCTGCCATGTTAAGACAACATTTAAATTGCGGGGTAGCTAAACAACATGAACCACCTAAATAATGTCGGGACCCCGGTTCCGCTTAATATGACCTAATTGCATCGCACCTTTGCCATGCCAGGCATCATACATGCATCATGCCGATCTTCTGCCGTTGTATTAAATATTGCATCCGGTGTTTATTCTAGTGCTTTGGTTCTTCGCGGATAAGGCCGTTGAGTTGATGTGAGCTTCGCCCCGATCTTCGGTTAAACCCTTCGGCAATGTTTTCAGGCGAGCATCTCCCCTTTTCTACCTATCTTACTTTTATAGTATTTATTCCCTCTTGTTGATCTATTGCTATCTGTGTTGCGATGCTTTAGTTTCCGTACCTGGATATACCTTGCAGCCCTATATTGCCTTGGACACATCCTATTACCTGTTGTTTGGTAGATAGTTGGACTTGCGCGTCGTAGTCGCTTGCTTAAGTGCTGTTGCGTGTCGTCCAGTGCCACAGTTGTTGATGTATTGTCGCAAGTTGCTGTTGGAGATGATCATAGTTTTACTTATCGTTCACTTTAATTCCTGTTTAACAACTAAAATTGGTTTAAGCAGAGGCATCGGTGGGTGATAGATAATATTTGGTTTCCGAACGCCCACTTGTGTCCCGTAGGACCCCGAGTACTTGATACCTGTTCCTTGAATTATCGCGCTATCCACATCCGGGAGGTATATGGGACCCCCCTTAGCCAGAGCTTGATTCAGTCTTATTTCTTGGGGCCACAAACTAGTTTGAGGTTTTATTTACGATCCTGTACTTATGCCATGCTTTACTGCTTTATTTACGATTGTGCGACAGATAGCACACTGTACTGTTTAGGATCGGGACACGTTTTCGCGGTGTCGACAAGCCCCGTTTGGGGTTCCCAGTCGCTCACAGCCGTCCACCCAAACCTTGAGGCCGTCTCGGAGCTAGCTTACTTCGTTGCGGGTCTACTTTAAGGGGTGGCCCCCTGAAATATTTCTGAATCCTGTGATCGCTTTGTAGTGAAAACCTCGTTGGGTTTTGATTTGGTTTTTCCGAGGTTGATCTAGTGTGTGTTGCTATTTGTGCACCCCGGCCGGGTTAAAACTTTCTGAAAGCCGTGTCCGCGGTTATGGACGACTTGGAGCACAGTATCTCGACCATAGACAAGCATAACTAAAGTTTATTGCTCTAAACTTGACTTTATAATGACTAGTAATCAGCTCCACTATAATGGAATGGCTAATAATACTGTCCACCCTTGCTTGTTGAAGTGTCGCTTGCGACCATTGTATCTGACTAGTAAGTATTGCAACTACAACGGAATGGCTGAATAAAAGTACCGACAACTGCTGGGTTTTGGGTTATCTCATGCTATCTGTATCTGATTAGTAATTGTTGCAACTATAACGGAATGGTTGACTAAAAGTGCCCAAGCTTATTTTATCAGGAGGATTATCTATACCTGACTAGTAATTTCTGCAACGATAACTGAATAAATAAAACTGCCAACTGTGTGAGTTCCTCGGTTGACTTCCTCGTTTGGTATCGAGGGGGAAACACCAGGATGGGTTTGTTTGTTGTTAGCTTCAGGTAGGATCCGGACAGGTCCTTCTTACCCCTCTCTGATAACCGCCAGTCGTATCGAGTCTCTATAGGTTGTTTAGTGCATGCTGCCGCTGCCGCTGCCGCTCAGTCCACCATACCTATGTAGGCGAGGACCGCCGAATTCTAGTCTCGCCGTGTACTGGCCTCAGTACTGACGCTCCTCTTTTTCCTTTGCCCTTTGTCGGCACCCCTTTTGTTTAAGCAGGTTTGAGATCGACGTCGTTAGCAGGGTTACCCTTCCGGCTTGGCCTGGGCAGGGTTATGGACGCCATTGGTTATTCTTCAGGGCTCTTAGCCCCATTTGCATCTTGTCCGTAGTCGGACGCTCTATCGTTTTCAAGGTGATTTGGATCTTTGTATATTATATCTGTATTCTTGACTCATGGAGTCGCTGTTATATATATCTGTTCTGTGGGTCCCATCGAGGACTGTTGTGTAATGTTATTACTTCGTTTTCCACCCACACGAAAGTGCCTGGTGGGCACCTTTGAATCGTTTCTATGCGGGTTTGGCGGGTTTCGCTAAAACTTGCATAGGTCCGATTCTGAGGGTGTTACAGAGTGGTATCAGAGCTCAGCAGTTGCGATACCCCACAAGTCCAGCCTGTAGGATAACCTAGCTAACGGCCGTAGTAGAGTGTCCAAAACTATTTTGAAAGCTCGGTTGGATAGTTCTGATTAGGTCTGATTTTACTCCTTATCCCTCTGCTATTCTCCTCTTACCTCTACGCGTTTTGAATCCACCTCTTATCTTTTCTTCGAGTCCAGGAATTCTCGTGGTTGGGCTTCCGTCGTACCTTCAGGTTTTCGCTTCCTCTTCTGATAACGGTGCTCTATCATCCGGTGTTCAAGCTGCCTGAGGAATCCGTCTACCGTGGTACCATCCTTTTGTTCCTTCTTGTGCCTTCCGGTGTTTCCGACGCGACGACATCATCTACGCCAGATCCGATGCAGAGTCTGCATCACTTCTTTGTTTCCGAACCTCGCTTGACGAGATCTTCAGTCTGAATCCGAGGGTTGGTTGCATAATCTGTCTATTCGTGTACATAGTAATGCTTTGAGTGCGGGATGGAGTCGCGACCATACCACTACTCTTATCATTTGCTTTGTATATTGAATGGTGGATCGATGCAATTTACTCCTTCCGCTGAAGTTAGAGGTGGCATTACCTTTAACTTCGTCCGTTGTTTTCCGGAGTGCTCTCTTGATGCTCAGGGCAACGATCTCTTGTTAGTGGTGTCGCGAGGATCTACACGAAGCGAGAAGACGCAGTTCGCCGACCTTCCTTCCGGTACCATGAGGCGGATCTCGAGGGCGAGATCCCTTGTTAGTGGTGTCGAATTGTGGCATCCCGCAAAAACCACTACTAGAAAATCGCGTTGATTTTGGGCATTGCATCGTCATCATCATGCATTGTTTGCCAAAACTATTTTCGCGAAGCCCGTTTTGTTTTCTAAAACGCCCCACCTCTATTCAAATATCAAGCCCGGTCTCCGGATTATTTTGTTTGGACGCTATCGGTCTGCAAAAGGTGCTTTTAAATTAAATAAAAATATTTATTAGTTAGTGGGGGCAGTCGAACGGGCCAACCCGACCCGAACGATCACCCCCGTGTAAAACAGATCGGTCTACCAAACCAGTCCTCCAATTCCTAAAGCTACCCACTAACCTACCCACACATCTGGCCACCTCACCCCCTCCAATCGTTGGCCGCCACATCAGCCACCCTCATCCCCACCCAACCGGGCGCCGCCACTTGGCACACTCCGTCTCTCTCTCACCTCCCTCTCTCCACCTGGACAGCAACCCACCCACCCAAACACACACTGCACCCACGCACACAGTACCGGTCCACCAACCGTCTGGCCCCACCCGCAGCTTCCTCTCTCCCTCTCCCCCTCGCGTTTCTCTCTCTCCTGGCCCCGCCGCCTCCCCCTGTCTCCCGTCCACCGCCGCCTTCCCCCTCCTTGCAGCACCACCTCGCCACCCCGCCCCTGCTCTGGCCCGGCCCCGCGCCCCTCCGGCCGTCCGCCGCCGCCCCGCGGTCGAAACCGCGTCCTCTCCCTCCTTGGTCCGCCCCGCTGCCTCGCGGGACCGCGCCAGCACCAGCCGCCTCGACCCCCAAGCGCCGTCGCGTCCGGCGCAGCGGCCGCCGCCCGCCGTCCGCTGCCGGTCCGCCCCGCTCCCGTCCGCGCCCGCACCCTCCCCTCCTGCCGCGTCCGGCCTCGGCCTCAAACGACGCCGCCGCCAGACATCTTCCCCGCCGCCACCGACCATCCCTGCCGGCCGCCACAACCTCCTCCGTCGAGCCCTCCTCCGCAGCGCCACCGCCAGGATCCCGCGCCTGCCGCGTCTGCCTGTCCGCCGGACCCTCTGCCTCGCCGGAGCTCCCCGAGCTCGTCGGCCGCCCTCTGCCTGCGCCCACCGCCCGCCGGCGACCAACCTCCGCCGCGGGCCCCGGCCTCAACCCGCCAGGAAGCCGCCCGGCGCCCCCCTGCCCTCCGTCGCCCCTCAAGCACCGCCGCGCGCCTGCTCTGTCTTGGCACCGGCGCGGATCGACGCGTCCGCCCTCCTGCGTCCTCGGTATCCCTTTTCCTGACGTTTTGGCCGCCCTGTGATCGTCCTGTATCGGCCTGCTGATGACAGCACTGGGAGATGAGAGGATGTGGAGATATAGTGGTGTCCCCAAGTCGGCACAATGTCAACCGAAGAATACCAGACTGCCGCGAAGGGTGCCCTCTCTGGTTTTCGACAAGATCTCCAACATCAGGGACACAAGCACGAGTATCCAGTGTTGTTCAAGTTTGCCACCGAGCTTGATATCGAAGTCGGAACCCGAAGACGCCGAGACCCTAGACACCAAGTTCCCCTCGCCTTGCCAAGCTCTTCCTCCTGGAACCCGCGGACACATGCCTGAAGATTCACGAAGCGCCAAGATCTACCTCACGGAGCGGCGAACCCCCCCGGACCCGAGGACCATCGGTCAAGATCGCCACCGACAAAACGGAACGATAAGGCCTTCTACGTGGGCACCAAGTACTCCGTCCCGGACACCAGGTTCTGCAACCCGAACTCCAAGACACCCGTCGAACCCCGAAGACCGGACCCTGCGGACCGACATGATCTTCTCGGGCGCCAAGATTCGTCGAGAGCCCGGAACGACAAGTACTTCCTCGAGGACGCCGAGTGCTTCACCTCGGACACCGAGACCCCGACGCGACAAGTACTTTATCCCGAACGCCAGGACCGTCGACATGACCCAAAGAACCCGGATGCGACAAGATCTGCCCCGTTGTTCGAGAACGATCCCGCCGAGACCGACCCCGTCGAACCCTGGACCCTGTCGGACCCCCGAACCCCGGAACCCCAAGATCGTCGAGACCCCCCCCCCCCGAATGTGTGACCCCTTTTCTCGAGCCCTATTTTATAAAAGTAATAACAACTGATGCATATTAATTGCCATACTTGCATGCATATTTGTGTGGTTTGGGGGCCTTATGCCGATTCACCTAATAATTAAATATGGGGCCCATATGCGGGCAACTCTAGTCTCATATTGGCCTCATTTAAATTTGTGTAGCGAACCCGGTTCTATCTTCTGCCATGTTAAGACAACATTTAAATTGCGGGGTAGCTAAACAACATGAACCACCTAAATAATGTCGGGACCCCGGTTCCGCTTAATATGACCTAATTGCATCGCACCTTTGCCATGCCAGGCATCATACATGCATCATGCCGATCTTCTGCCGTTGTATTAAATATTGCATCCGGTGTTTATTCTAGTGCTTTGGTTCTTCGCGGATAAGGCCGTTGAGTTGATGTGAGCTTCGCCCCGATCTTCGGTTAAACCCTTCGGCAATGTTTTCAGGCGAGCATCTCCCCTTTTCTACCTATCTTACTTTTATAGTATTTATTCCCTCTTGTTGATCTATTGCTATCTGTGTTGCGATGCTTTAGTTTCCGTACCTGGATATACCTTGCAGCCCTATATTGCCTTGGACACATCCTATTACCTGTTGTTTGGTAGATAGTTGGACTTGCGCGTCGTAGTCGCTTGCTTAAGTGCTGTTGCGTGTCGTCCAGTGCCACAGTTGTTGATGTATTGTCGCAAGTTGCTGTTGGAGATGATCATAGTTTTACTTATCGTTCACTTTAATTCCTGTTTAACAACTAAAATTGGTTTAAGCAGAGGCATCGGTGGGTGATAGATAATATTTGGTTTCCGAACGCCCACTTGTGTCCCGTAGGACCCCGAGTACTTGATACCTGTTCCTTGAATTATCGCGCTATCCACATCCGGGAGGTATATGGGACCCCCCTTAGCCAGAGCTTGATTCAGTCTTATTTCTTGGGGCCACAAACTAGTTTGAGGTTTTATTTACGATCCTGTACTTATGCCATGCTTTACTGCTTTATTTACGATTGTGCGACAGATAGCACACTGTACTGTTTAGGATCGGGACACGTTTTCGCGGTGTCGACAAGCCCCGTTTGGGGTTCCCAGTCGCTCACAGCCGTCCACCCAAACCTTGAGGCCGTCTCGGAGCTAGCTTACTTCGTTGCGGGTCTACTTTAAGGGGTGGCCCCCTGAAATATTTCTGAATCCTGTGATCGCTTTGTAGTGAAAACCTCGTTGGGTTTTGATTTGGTTTTTCCGAGGTTGATCTAGTGTGTGTTGCTATTTGTGCACCCCGGCCGGGTTAAAACTTTCTGAAAGCCGTGTCCGCGGTTATGGACGACTTGGAGCACAGTATCTCGACCATAGACAAGCATAACTAAAGTTTATTGCTCTAAACTTGACTTTATAATGACTAGTAATCAGCTCCACTATAATGGAATGGCTAATAATACTGTCCACCCTTGCTTGTTGAAGTGTCGCTTGCGACCATTGTATCTGACTAGTAAGTATTGCAACTACAACGGAATGGCTGAATAAAAGTACCGACAACTGCTGGGTTTTGGGTTATCTCATGCTATCTGTATCTGATTAGTAATTGTTGCAACTATAACGGAATGGTTGACTAAAAGTGCCCAAGCTTATTTTATCAGGAGGATTATCTATACCTGACTAGTAATTTCTGCAACGATAACTGAATAAATAAAACTGCCAACTGTGTGAGTTCCTCGGTTGACTTCCTCGTTTGGTATCGAGGGGGAAACACCAGGATGGGTTTGTTTGTTGTTAGCTTCAGGTAGGATCCGGACAGGTCCTTCTTACCCCTCTCTGATAACCGCCAGTCGTATCGAGTCTCTATAGGTTGTTTAGTGCATGCTGCCGCTGCCGCTGCCGCTCAGTCCACCATACCTATGTAGGCGAGGACCGCCGAATTCTAGTCTCGCCGTGTACTGGCCTCAGTACTGACGCTCCTCTTTTTCCTTTGCCCTTTGTCGGCACCCCTTTTGTTTAAGCAGGTTTGAGATCGACGTCGTTAGCAGGGTTACCCTTCCGGCTTGGCCTGGGCAGGGTTATGGACGCCATTGGTTATTCTTCAGGGCTCTTAGCCCCATTTGCATCTTGTCCGTAGTCGGACGCTCTATCGTTTTCAAGGTGATTTGGATCTTTGTATATTATATCTGTATTCTTGACTCATGGAGTCGCTGTTATATATATCTGTTCTGTGGGTCCCATCGAGGACTGTTGTGTAATGTTATTACTTCGTTTTCCACCCACACGAAAGTGCCTGGTGGGCACCTTTGAATCGTTTCTATGCGGGTTTGGCGGGTTTCGCTAAAACTTGCATAGGTCCGATTCTGAGGGTGTTACAACATCATAGTTCACTCACATTTGTTGGGATGGGCCAATCTCGTATGTCCTTAAACTTGGAAACATCAACTTCAATGCCTTTCGAAGAAACGACAAATCCAAGAAAAATCAACTTGTCTTTAGCAAAAGTGCACTTGGGAAGATTAACATAAAGCTTTTCATGTCGAAGGATTTGCAAAACTTCCTTGACATGTGTTATACGGTCCTCAAGTGATTTGCTATAAACAAGATTATCATCGAAATAGACAACACCACTTTTTCCAATGAGAGAACGCGAGATGTGATTCATAAGGCGCATGAAGGTGGATGGGGCATTAGACAGACCAAAGGGCATAACCAACCATTCATAGAGACCAAGTTTGGTCTTGAAGGCGGTTTTCCACTCATCACCTTCAGCCATGCGTATTTGATGGTAACCACTACGAAGATCAATTTTCGAAAAAATAGTGGCTCCGCACAACTCATCAAGCATGTCATCGAGTCGTGGTATGGGATGTCAATAACGCACAGTGATAGCATTGTTTGGACGGCAGTCCATGCATAACCGTAACGTATCATCCGTCTTTGGAACAAGAATCACGGGTACGGCATTTGGACTAGTGCTAACTTGGATCAAACCTTTGGAGACGAGTTAGTTGATTTGACGTTCGATCTCCTTCGTCTCCTTCGGGTTTGTGCGGTAAGCGGCGCGGTTGGGAAGTGGTGCGCCCGGGACGAGGTCAATGCGATGTTCGATGCCGCGAAGAGGAGGTAGTCCATGTGGAAGTTCTTCGGGGAACACATCCTTGAATTCCTACAAAACACTCATCAAAGATGGAGGAACATTGGTTAACTCATTAGTTCCTTGCGCTAGTCCTTTGCAAAGGAGGACATAGTGCAAGTTGGATGGGTTGTTCCGAACATCTCTCATCTCACTTTTGGTGGAAAGGAGAACACTCTTAGTTTTTCCACTCGAGTTTGGCTTGTGGCTCTCACTCACTATGAGGTGGTTCTCTCTCTCACCGCTCTTCTCACAAGTAGGTGTTGTGCTTTGCACCCTCGCTAAAGCCTTTGCATTGTCTGCAATTATTTGGCTAGGAGTCATCGGTTGCAAAACACATGTTTGGTTGAGCCATTTGAAGGTGTATACATTGGTGCGACCATCATGTTGAGCAGCCTTGTCAATTTGCCATGGTCAACCAAGAAGCATGTGGCAAACCGTCATAGGGACCACATCACACTCAACCGTGTCTTTGTAAGGGACAATGGCGAAGGAGACCGATACGGTATGCTTGATCTTTACGAACCCTTAGTCACTTAGACATTGCATGTGGTAGGGTTGCTTGTGCGAATGGAGGGTGAGGTTGAGCTTCTCACACAACTCGGTGCTAGAAAGGTTGTGGCAACTCCCTCCGTCAATGATCACCTTGATAGATTTTCCATTGATGCCGGCTCGAGTTTGGAAGATAATGGAGCGTTGGTCTTCATGCTCTTGTGCTTGAGTGGTCAAGATCCTTGTGACAACAAGCGATGGACTTGCGTCATGCTCACACATGAGGAGTTCTTGATCATCTTCCACTCGTTGCCTTGCCATTGCTTCCTTGACTTGGGCATCAAATTCATCTTCACTCAAGTACTCTTCATCACCATTGTCATGGATGAACAAGACTTTCTTGTTTCCACATTCGGCCGACTTGTGTCCTTTACCTCCACACTTGTAGCACTCACCATTGAAAGGTGTATCACTCTTTGTTTGTTTGCCACTTGGGGGCAGTTTTCCTTGAGGAAGTGTGGGCTTGAAGGAAGGCTTGGGGGTACTTGAGGAGCTTCCATTGAAAGTTGTTGGTGTAGGGGTTGAAGCTTTCTTGTAGGTGAATTACATCTTGGGCTTGTTGTACTTGATATCCTCTTGCACTTGACGTTCAGCCTTTGTTGCGATGTGCACAAGCTCAACCATGGTGTTGTATGTTTGGAACTCGACGATGCACTTGATTGGGTGGTTCAATCCAATAAGGAAGCGTGCCATAGTTTGCTCCAAGCACTCGTCAATGTTGGCGCGAATCAAGTTGAGTTCCATTTCCTTGAAGTACTCTTCCACGGTCTTTGTACCTTGACGAAGCACTTGAAGGTTGTTGAAGGGGTCACGCTTGTAGTGAGTGGGGACCAACCGGGATCTCATGTGAGCCTTCATGTCATGCCAAGTTGTGATTGGAGGCTCTTGTCTTGCATCACGAGCGACTTGAACTTGTTCCCACCAAAGGTTGGCATAATCATCAAACTCAAGCGAAGCCATGACGACCATCTTCTCGTTCCTATAATTGTGCATTCGGAAGATCTTGTCGACTTTGATTGCCCACGAGAGGTATTCTTCGGGGTCATTGGATCCGGCAAACTTGGGCATTGTGAACTTGAGCTTGCCGAAAGTTTCTTCATTTTTGCGGTCATTGCGACGAGCTTGGTGACCTTGTTGATGATCTTGTAGTTGGGGAGGTGGAACTTGGTTCTCGTGTCCTTGTTGCGAAGCTTGCTCTTGATATTGTTGTTGAGGCGCTTGCTCTTGCTCTTGGCGTGGTTGTTGACGGTGTTGAGGCACTTGGGCCCTATGAGGTTGTTGAGGATGTGGAGCCTCATGACGCGGTTGAGGACGAAGAGGAGGCCCGTTCCTTGGTTGGTGATGTTGGTTAGGCACATGGGCCTCACAGCGAAGATCATGGTCATGAGCCTCTTGACGTGGTGGGCGTCGCTCAACTTGTATCACTTGACGCTCCAAGTTTTGTTGTGGTGGAGGAGGCACCTCGTGATGACCATGGTGTCGGTGTGGACGTGCATGACATTGATGATGAGGGGGAGGATCTTGGAGAGCTTCACGTCGATGACGAGCTTGATTCTCCAAATTGGAGTCATCACTTGTTGTGTCAAGTATGTGTCGCGGTCGATGGTGGTAGACTTGCGATTGCACTTGCGGTTCTTATTGTGGTTGCTCTTGTTGTATCACTAATGCCCTTGCGTGATGACGGTGTGCTTCTTGCCTTTCTCGTGGCCTTGAAGAGAGGTCACCGTCATAGCTTGACGTTGCGGCGTGCCGTGGCGAAGGTATGTAGATGGAAGAACTTCCATCTTCAACCACGGGGGCATCATTGCGTGTTGGAGCACTTGTACGAAGATCTTGTTGGGGAGGAAAATGACGACGCGAAGAACTTGAAGGGCTTGAAGCACGTGAACGTGGTCTTGCCATTCCGTCGATTAGGCGTCAAAGATTGTCATTTGTTTCAGCAACGGAGCGTTGAAGCGCTTCATTTTGATGGCCACAATTGTGATGCATTGCGTGCATTTGTCGTTCTAGGCCATCGAAGCGGTTTTTGATGTTCTTGAACTTGGCTTGCATCTCACCAAATTGTTCATCTTGACGCGTCTCAAGGGCTTGGCAACGTTCACGGAACTCTTGGCGGACGATGAAGTGACTTGCACGCATCATGTACGGTCCATGTTCTTCTTCTTGAGGAGGTGGTTGGCTCGACTCACTGTGCCTATCCATCATGCAAAACACACAAGTATTGTATATGGAGGTGGAATATGGTGGTGTTAGCCTTGTTCCTCACCTTGGGGATTGCACCGAACTAGAAACCACAAGTGAGAGCTATAAGCGTGCAAAGTGGAATCGCAAAGAAAACTCACACTAAAGAAATAACTAACTCTCAAAAGCTGTGGGTGGAAGGTTAGGGTTGTGGAAAACCAAACGAAACGATCCAAAGAAAAGGTTATCGTCAAACGTGGTAGAGAACCAAAAGATCAAAGCAAAAGGAATGACCTACAAAACACAAAGATACACATACGTGGAGACGAGTGTGGTTAGCATGACTATAAAATGAGCACAAAAGGTCCTAACGAAGACTACGCTCGGTGTCGTGCCAACGCAGGGGAGACGACAACTCGTTCGCCAAAAGAGAAATTAGCAACGAATTTGTGCACTTGCCTCGGTCACGCTCTTTTTCTCTCTTTGCTTACAAGCTTGAGACTCTCTTTGTATTGGGAGACTTTGTATGTTTCTATTTTTCTTTTGCTTTTTCTTTTTCTTTTTTTTGATTCTTTTTCTCCCTTTCTATACTACTATGTTAACTCTTGTATTTGCTCTCACATCTCACTTTCCAAGCACAAGTGCACAATGCTTAGGCAAACACAAAATGAGCTGCTCTCATAGGATAGATACACACAAGGAAGAAGGGTTAACAAGGTGGAGCAAGTTATACCTTCGGTATTGTTGACGACTTGCTACTGGTATTTGGGATGGTGTTCGGTGTCGCGGTGTCGATGAGCGCGGGATGTGAATATTGTTGCAGAAGCTTGAAGTTAGTTGGGCGACACGCACACGAAACTCGAACAAGCCAAAACTAAAATTAGTGAAGAAAAATGGGGGTGAAAAATTTCTTGTCTGACAGGTGCGGTAGTACCGCTCAAAAGGTCCGGTAGTACCGCTGTGAACAGCCGGTAGTACCGCTTGCCAGTAGTACCCCTCGTTTTAGCAGTAGTACCGCATCACGGATTCCTAGGCATGTGGATCTTGAACTTGAACGCACAATCGGCCCAAAAATCCTCAAATTGGCGGAAAACTGAACAAAATTGGGGCTAGGGACACACAAGGAAGGTAGATCGATACCCCAAGCAACAGATCTATGGACCAAAACCACAAAAAACGCACCAAATCCAGAGATTGATCCGAAGGCAAATTTGGGGCTCTTTTTTGGGGATTTTCGAAATTTTTGGTGGATAGAAGAAATATTTGTGGGGGAAATCATGAGCAACGAAGCTCTTGATACCAATATGTTGAGGGCAAACCTCTAGGGTGGCCCGATCTTTCACGAATCCCACTCAAATCGAGGGTGGAGTGCGGGGGAAGGAGGGGAGGATGAACATGACGAACTCACGCACGAAGAACGGGATGAACACACACACACGCAAAACCACGATATACACCAATATCTCACGCTGGCGGTGACCGGTCCGACGCAATCCCTAGGATCGGCGTCCGGCGGAGGACTCTCTCTCAAACTGGCACGACGAGATGGGAGACTCGGTGAGATCTTGTCGTCTTGGCAAAGGGACACCAATGCCAAGGCCTTATACAACGCGGAGGCACGATGCAAACTCCAACGAGTTTTGGGATATTTGGTGCTCCTTTGTCAAAGGAGCATGAGGCAAGAATTAGATAGATCCACAAGGGGTTTCCATTAATTCCAAATATCATGCCTCCGGTTTACAATAGAGGTACGAGGGCTATATATAGGCCAGCTACAAGTTCGGGGGTAGTTTAGGCAATTAGAGTATCAAAAGGGGGCGTTACAAGGCCAAAGGGCCGAGCTGGAGTGCGCAGGCCCTGGGGTTTCCGGTAGTACCGGTCGGTTGAGCGGTAGTACCGGTTAGATGCGGTAGTACCAGTGGGATCTGGGGCTTCGGGTCCATCTCTCTGCCTAGGGAGGTAGTACCGCTGTCCATGAGCGGTAGTACCACTTGTGCGGTAGTACCGCTTCCAGGGGCCGGTAGTACCGCGGTTTCCTGGCAGCTGTTGGCTGCTGCATCGCTCCTCTGGCTCGTGTCTTCATACCTGATGATGCATAGTGCCAGGGCATGAAGTAGCAAGCCATCTAGGGGTGTATCGAAGTCACATGAGTACAAGAGTGAATTCACCTTAGCTTGGAGAAGCTTGGCTCGAGCACGAGTCATGGGTCCACTTGGGGGACTTGGTGGTGTAGATGTAGGAGCGTCCGTAGGACGGTCTGCATCATATTCCATAACGGAAACTCACACCAAGGGATACATATCTAACGAGAGAGGGGACACTTCCATAATGCAAACCATCCTACATAATAACTTCTCTATTCATGATATGACTCTACTAATAAGGTAAAAATATAGAAGATAGTGATGTGATACCGCGACACTCCCCCAAGCTTGGAACAAACCAAAGGGATGCCAAACCTGATGACGTATCACTCTTTCGGTGGTGGTGGTATCCTCTCATCTTCGTCCGACTTCCAGGGTAAGGGCTTCCCATCAACAAAAGACATCGTGGTCTCCAGCATCCTGAAACTTGCAGCAACACTTATGCGTTTAAATCTAACTTCGTACTCACAGTTTTGATTTTGAACATCGTAGATCTGTGCTTGAAGTTCATTGGTTGTTTGGCAGAGTGAGAGGACTTCATCCTTGAGCTCAGCAGTCTCCTTTTGGTGCTCGGCGATGAGTTCGGAACAAATCTTGTGGATGATATCCACTTCGCATTCCGCCATCTTCTTGTACCTAAAGACTTCTTGCTCTAGTGCTTCCATCCTGTCCTCCAGACTTCCTTCACCTTTAGGGCCTTGAACCTCTTCTATCTGGACCTCCCCGTCTTCAAACAATAACTCCTTGGGATGAATCTTCAACTCCCTTATGTATGGGTTGATGATATCCTCTAAGAGATCCTCCTTGGTTGATCCAGAGGAAGACATTGTGGCTCCAAATCTGGGACTCTACCTATCAGAAACAGATCGAAACGAAAACACGACGAAAACACGATATACAAACCTCGGGGGATTGGGGGGGTTATATAATACGAAGTTTCATAACAAAAGGAAGGTACTGGGAGAAAACGAGTCGGAGGCGGAGTCCGGGGTGGACTCACCACCTGGTGGCGCGGCCAGGGGTGGGCCCACGCCACAAGGTGGTGTGAGCCACCCTGGCTCCATTTTTGTCCCTCTTTCGCTTCGTAGCTTTCCATATTGGCTAAAAACTGCAAAAATATAGTTGGATTGTATTTTCACGGAACTTTTCTTACCAGAACTATTACCTATTTGAAAATGGATTCTACAGGTCTCTGAATTTGGTCTTTGATAGATTCTTCCGGAGTTATAACTTGAATAACATCGATATCTTCATCTTCATACACTTACTGTGAGTCATAAAACCCTTCTCTTTCTTATTACACCATTATCTCCATTACCTAGAAATTTCTTTCTCACAAAACTCCACACAGTTCTCATTAGCAACATTAGTATATATGAAGTGATAAAACCTTTTGAGTCCAACTTCAACTGAAAACCATCAAAACATAAGCTACTGTAGAAACTCCTTCCGGAAACCCAAAAAGAATTCAAAAAGGAAATCAAATAAAGAAGCAAATGCAAGAGTGGCAAAATCTGTCAAAACAGACCAGCAGGTAAAGATCAATTTTTTCGAAAATCTTCTGTTGCTCAAATAAAAAAGTGCAAAACTAACGAATGTTAAATAACAACCTGGGGCAGAAGCACAAAAAATGACAGCTCAATCCGACATATAGAGATCTCTCACGAATTTTTACGGTGAAGCACAAAAAATCTGTTTCGAGACAGCAACTTCCCCAAATCTTACTTCTCTCTCATTAGAGGTTGATCTTGACTCAAAAACCAAACAAAAAGGATAAGGAGAGGTTATTACCGAAGTAATAACTTCCAAGACTCAAATAAACAAAAACAAACTGAAAGCAAAAATAAACTAGGTTCTCTCCCAAAAAACTCTTTCTTTATAGCCATTAAGATGGGCATGATAATTTTGATGATGCTCAAATAAGAATATGAATTGAAGTGAAAAAGAGCATTAAGAAGCAAGAACACACATGTTTAAGTATAAACCACTTCCTATGCAAGGGAATTTTGTAAACAAACAAGTTTTTGAAACCAGAGGCTACTTGCATAAGAAGGCAAAACAAGTGCAACATAAAAACTTTCAGCATAAAACGAGGAAACTTGATATTATTGAGATACATAAGAACACTTTTCCCTCTCTTATAGTAACTTTCAGTATCATGCATAAACTTAACAATATAGCTATCACAAGGACCATCGTAGCAATGATCACTTATTCTAACAGAAAACATAGGAATACTAGCTCTCATAACACTACTTTGTGAGACAATATTAGAGGTGCCCTTACAAAGGATAGTGTGTCCCTCTTCTTCATATTTAGTAACAAAGTCTTTCACATTTGCTATAATAGGTTCATCAACCATTTGTTTATTAGGTTCAACAGCTTTATTTGTACTTTCATTAACCATACTAGCTATCATAGAATGTTCCTTTATCTTAACTGGGAAAGGCATTTTCTCAATGTAAGGTTTAGGTAAAACATGATTAGCAGTATAAACTTCAGTATTTCTTGCAGGAACACTCTTAGAAATATCTTTATAAGGTTCGTGATACTTATTCCACTTCTTTTTAGGCACTTCAATGTAGAAAGCAAAAGCCTTAAAATAAGAAGCAATAGCTTGAGAGTCTAGATCATAAGCATTTTTAATATTTTGAAAGTCATCAGTTCCCATAAAAGATTCAATGCATTCATAATCATAATTTATACCTGACTTTCTACCTTTGTCATTCTCCCAAGCTTCGGCATTGTCTTGAATACGGTCCAGAAGATCCCATTTAGCTTCTTCTTCCATGAGAGTGAATGATCCAGCACAAGAAGCATCCAATAAATCCTTGTCATGTAGAGGGAGTGATGCAGTCCGTCCTACAGACGCTCCTACATCTACTACAACAAGTCCCCCAAGTGGACCCATGACTCGTGCCCGAGCCAAACTCCTACAAGTTAAAGGTGAACTCGCTCCTCTCCTCGTGCCAATTTGATACCTCCTTTGATGGTGTGCTACTTCATGCAACTACACTATGCATCATCAGGTACGAAGCCTCGACTAATCAGCAAGCACCCAAGGATGGAGAACAAGGAGCAGAGCGTGAAGCAGGAGCCGCTAGAGCTGCTCAGACCGGAGACTCCGATCTGCGCACACCGGAGTCTCCGGTCCTCCAAAGTCTCCGGCCTGAAGACCCCGGAGATTCTGGCCCACTCTCCGGTCCGACCCCTGCACCGGGACCTGGGATAATCTGAAGGCCCCTCCGGAGGCTGGTCTGGAGACTGACCGGAATCTCCGGCCTAGACCGGAATCTCCGGTCCGACCGACGCCAGGCATGAAAAGGCCTTTGGGCCTGCGGCCCATGTACCCCTTAGTCCGTCCAGAACTTGTCTTTTATTCCTAAAGTACCCCTGTTTAAGTGGCTGGCCTATATATAGCCCCCCACCTCCATTGTAAACCCTAGGCATGATATTGGAATTAGTGTAAACCCCTTTGTGGATCTATCTAGTTCTTGCCTCATGCTCCTTGACCAAGGAGCACCAATATCCCCAAACCTCGTTGGAGTTTGCATTGTGCCTCCGTGTTGTACAAGGCCTGGGCATCGGTGTCCCTTTGCCAAGACGTCAAGATCTCATCGAGTCTCCCATCTCGCTATGCCAGTTCGAGAGAGAGTCCTCTGCCAGACGCCGATCCTAGGGATTGCGCCGGACCGGTCACCACCGGCGTGAGCTATTGGTGTGTATCGTGGTTTTGTGTGTGCGTGTTCTTCGTGTTCTTCGTGCGTGCGTTCGTCGTGTTCTTCCTTCCCTCCTCTCCCCGCACTCCATCCTCGATTTGAAAGGGAATCGTGAAAGATCAGGCCACCCTAGAGGTTTGCCCTCAACATATTGGTATCAAGAGCTTCGTTGCTCATGATTTCCCCCACAAAATTTTCTTCTATCCACCAAAAATTCGAAAATCCCCCAAAAAACAGCCCAAATTTGCCTTTGGATTGATCTCTTGATTTGGAGTGTTATTTGTGGTTTTGATCCGACCAAACCTTGTCTTAGGTGTTGGTCCAGCTTTATCCTGCGTTTTCCCAGCCCAATTTGGCCATTTTTTCACGGATTTGAGGACCCAAGGCGTGGATTTCTGCTCAAGAACATGAGCAGTTCGCGATCTGTCTCCAGACCGGAGTCTCCGTCCCGCACACCGGAGTCTCCGGCCTACACCGGAGTCTCCGGTCTACCTACACCGGAGTCTCTGGCCTGGACCGGAGTTTCCGGCCTGAAACCCCGAGGTCTCTGGCCTGACGCCTGATTTTGATAGTTTTGCCTCTAACCTTGCATTGGCTAATTTCCTCTTATTTGTTTGTGCCCGTGTGCATGTCGTCAACTAACAACAAGCTTCTGCATCGACAACCCCTGCGCTCATCGACACCACGGCCCACGAACATCATCCCGCACCACCGACGCCAAGTTCATCATCAAAGAAGGTATAACTTGCGTCACCTTGTTAACCCCTATCTTCCTTTGTGTGTACCTAACCCATGAGAGTGGCTTATCTTGTGTTTGCTTGAGCATTGTGCATTTGTCCTTGGATAGTGGGTGTGCAAGAGCAATATCAAGTGTGACTAGGTAGCATCAAGGGAGAGCAAAAAAATACAAAAGAAAGAAAAAGATACAAAGAAAAAGCAAAAGAAAAATAGTCTCTCTTTGCCAAAGAGAGTCTCAAAGCTTGTAAGCAAGAGAGAAAGAAGAGCGCCCAAGACAAGTGCACAAATCCATTGCTCATTTTTCCTCTTTGCAAACGAGCCATGGTTTATCCTTGCATTGGCACGACAACGAGCTTAGTCTTCGTTAGGACATTTTGTTTGCTCATTTTCATAGTCGTGTCAATCCCAACAATCTCCATGTGTGTGTACATAGTCGTAGGATCCCGTCACCCTTTTGAGTTGTTGACCTTCTCCTTTGACTTGAGTTTTGTTGGATTTTACCCACATTGGACTATCCCTTTTCTTATGGTTGGTTCTTTGGATTTCCACAATCCTAACCTACCACCAACAAGCTTTTGAGAGTTAGTCCTTCTTTAATGTGAGTTTTTCTTTGCAATTCCACTTTGCACGCTTATAACTCTCACTTGTGGTTTCTAGTTTGGTGCAATCCCCAAGGTGAGGTACAAGTCTAACA
Organism: Avena sativa; assembly: GCA_916181665.1. Taxonomy (NCBI): domain Eukaryota; kingdom Viridiplantae; phylum Streptophyta; class Magnoliopsida; order Poales; family Poaceae; genus Avena; species Avena sativa. Next base: position 225,451,206 of record OV702286.1, read on the forward strand.
CCACCATATTACACTTCCATATACAATACTTGCGTGTTTTGCATGATGGATAGGCACGGTGAGTCAAGCCAACCACCTCCCCAAGAAGAAGATCAAGGACCGTACATGACGCGCGCAAGTCATTTCATCGTCCGCCAAGAGTTCCGTGAACGTTGCCAAGCCCTTGAGACGCGACAAGATGAACAATTTGGCGAGACGCAAGACGAGTTCAAGAACATCGGCAACCGCTTTGACGGCCTCGAACAACAAATGCATGCAATGCATCACAACTTCGGCCACCAAAATGAAGCGCTTCAATGCTCCGTCGCCGAAACAAATGACAATCTTCGACGCCTCATCGATGGTATGGCAAGACCATGTTCACGCGCATCAAGCTCTTCAAGTTCTTCGCGTCGTCATACACCTCTTCAACAAGATCTACATCCAAGTGCTCCAAGATGCAATGATGCCCCTGTGGTTGAAGATGGAAGTTCTTCGAACTATGTACCTTCCCCGCGGCACGCTGCAACGTCAAGCTATGATGGTGATTTCTCTTCAAGGCCACGAGCAAGGCAAGAAGCACACCGTCATCACGCAAGGGCATTAGTGATCCAACAAGAGCAACCACAAGAAGAACCGCAAGTGCAACCGCAAGTCTACCACCACCGACCGCGACACATACTTGACACAATAAGTGACGACTCCAACTTGGAGAATCAAGCTCATCATCGACGTGAAGCTCTCCAAAATCCTCCTCCTTGTCATCAACGTCATGAACGTCTGCACCGACACCATGGTCATCACGAGACGCCTCCTCCACCACAACAAAACTTGGAGCGTCAAGTGATACAAGTGGAGCGACGCCCACCACGTCAAGAGGCTCACGACCATGATCTTCGCCGTGAGGCCCATGTGCCTAACCAACATCACCAACCGAGGAATGAGCCTCCCCTTCATAATCAACCGCGTCAATAGGCTCCACACCCTCGCCACCATGAGGTCCAAGCTCCTCAACCATGTCAATAACCATGCCAAGAGAAAGAGCAAGCTTCTCAACAACAATATCAAGAGCAAGCTCCGCAACAAGGACGCGAGAACCAAGTTCCACCTCCCCAACTACAAGATCATCAACAAGGTCAAAAAGCTCGTCGCAATGACCACAAAGATGAAGAAACTTTTGGCAAGCTCAAGTTCACAATTCCCAAGTTCACTAGATCCAATGACCCCGAAGAATACCTCTCGTGGGCACTCAAAGTCGACAAGATCTTCCGCATGCACAATTATAGCAACGAGAAGATGGTCGCCATGGCTTTGCTTGAGTTTGATGATTACGCCAACCTTTGGTGGGAACAAGTTCAAGTTGCTCGTGATGCAATACAAGAGCCGCCAATCACAACTTGGCATGACATGAAGGCTCATATGAGATCCCGCTTTGTCCCCGTGCACTACACGCATGACCTCTTCAACAACCTTCAAGCGCTTCGTCAAGGGACAAAGACCATGGAAGAGTACTTCAAGGAAATGGAACTCAACTTGATTCGCGCCAACATTGATGAACACATGGATCAAACAATGGCACATTTCCTTATTGGATTGAATCACCCAATCAAGCGCATCGTCGAGTTCCAAACATACAACACCATGGTTGAGCTTGTGCACATCGCAACAAAGGATGAACATCAAGTGCAAGAGGATATAAAGTACAACAAGCCCAAGACGTACTTCACCTACAAGCAAGCTTCAACCCCTACACCAACAACTTTCAATGGAAGCTCCTCAAGTACACCCAAGCCTTCCTTCAACCCCACACTTCCTCAAGGAAAACTGGCCCCAAGTGGCAAACAAGCAAAGAGTGATACACCTTTCAATGGTGAATGCTACAAGTGTGAAGGTAAAGGACACAAGTCGGCCGAATGTGGAAACAAGAAAGTCTTGTTCATCCATGACAATGGTGATGAAGAGTACTTGAGTGAAGATGAGTTTGATGCCCGTGTTAAGGAAGCAATGGCAAGGCAACGAGTGGAAGATGATCAAGAACTCCTCATGTGTGAACATGACGCAAGTCCATCACTTGTCATCACCAGGACCTTGACCACTCAAGTACAAGAGCATGAAGACCAATGCTCCAATATCTTCCAAACACGAGCCGACATCAATGGCAAATCTATCAAGGTGATCATTGACAGAGGGAGTTGCCACAACCTTTCTAGCACCGAGTTGTGTGAGAAGCTCAACCTCACCCTCCATCCGCACAAGCACCCCTACCACGTGCAATGGCTAAGTGACCAAGGGTCCGTTAAGATCAAGAATACCATATCGGTCTCCTTCGCCATTGGTCCTTACAAAGATACGGTGGAGTGTGATGTGGTTCCTATGACAGTTTGCCACATGCTTCTTGGTCGACCGTGGAAATTTGACAAGGTTGCTCAACATGATGGTTGCACCAATGTATACACCTTAAAATGGCTCAACAAAACATGTGTTTTGCAACCGATGACTCCTAGCCAAATAATTGCGGACAATGCAAAGGCTTTAGCGAGGGCGCAAAGCACAACACCTACTTGTTAGAAGAGCATTGAGAAAGAGAACCTCCTCATAGTGAGTGAGAGCCACAAGCCAAACTCGAGTGTTAAAACTAAGAGTGTTCTCCTTGCCACCAAAAGTGAGATGAGAGATGTTCGGAACAACCCATCCATCTTGCACTATGTCGTCCTTTGCAATGGACTAGCGCAAGGAACTAATGAATTAACCAATGTTCCTACATCTTTGATGAGTGTTTTGCAGGAATTCAAGGATGTGTTCCCCGAAGAGCTCCCACATGGACTACCTCCTCTTCGTGGCATCGAGCATCGCATTGACCTCATCCCCGGCGCACCTCTTCCAAATCGTGCCGCCTACCGCACGAACTTGGAGGAGACGAAGGAGATCGAACGTCAAATCAACCAACTCATCTCCAAAGGTTTTATCCAAGTTAGCACTCGTCCAAGTGCCGTACCAGTGATTCTTGTTCCAAAGACGGATGATACGTTACGGTTATGCATGGACTGCCGTCCAATCAATGCTATCACCGTGCGTTATCGACATCCCATACCACGTCTCGATGACATGGTTGACGAGTTGTGTGGAGCCACTATTGTTTCGAAAATTGATCTTCATAGTGGTTACCATCAAATACGCATGGCTGAAGGTGATGAGTGGAAAACCGCCTTCAAGACCAAACTTGGTCTCTATGAATGGTTGGTTATGCCCTTTGGTTTATCGAATGCCCCATCCACCTTCATGTGCCTTATGAATCACATCTTGTGTTCTCTCATTGGAAAAAGTGTTGTATTCTTGTTTATAGCAAATCACCTGAGGACCATATAACACATGTCAAGGAAGTTTTGGAAATCCTTCGACATGAAAAGCTTTATGCTAATCTTCCCAAGTGCACTTTTGCTAAAGACAAGTTGATTTTTCTTGGATTTGTCGTTTCTTCGAAGGGAATTGAAGTTGATGTTTCCAAGGTAAAGGACATACGAGATTGGCCCATCCCAACAAATGTGAGTGAACTCCGAAGTTTTCATGGGTTGGCCGGTTTCTATCGTCGCTTTGTGAAAGACTTTTCAACCATTGCTTGTCCCCTTAATGAATTGACCAAAAAGAATGTCATCTTCGTGTGGGGCAAAGCACAACAAAAAGCTTTTGACGTACTTAAAAAGAGGCTCACTGAAGCACCTGTTCTTGCTTTACCGGATTTCACAAAAACTTTTGAGATAGAGTGTGATGCTAGTGGTAATGGCATTGGAGGAGTTCTTATGCAAAACGGACGTCCTATAGCCTACCATAGCGAGAAACTTGATGGTGCTCGCCTTAACTATCCGATTTATGACAAAGAGCTTTTTGCCTTAGTTCGTGTCCTTCAAGTTTGGCAACACTACCTATGGCCCAAGGAATTTATCATATATTCTGACCACGAGTCATTGAAATATCTCAAAGGCCAAGCTAACTTGAGCAAGAGGCATGCTAAGTGGGTTGAGTTCATGGAGTCTTTTCTGTACATTAGGGATATTAAAACTGAATCAAAGAGGAGGCCTCTCACAACCTGGATATTTTTGGCTGTCAAATCATCCCTTCCGGGCGTTTTTGGCCATCGGATTGTCTTCAAATTCCGGCTGGGCCGAATTATCCCTTAGGACGCTTCTCTGGTGATCAAGTAGGCTATCCGTGATTAGTTGGGCTGCAATACCGGCTACAGCCCACTACTTCGCTTAATGGACCGCGACCACCCACACTCCTGCCGGGTGCCGACGTTGTCCCCCGGGTCTCTGTTTCCTCGCGACCGATGCTATGTCTTGTGAACCCTAACATCCTGAAGCGGCGGCGCTGAGGCACTGCCGGCCCTCTCGACTCATCTCCTACAGTGACCTAGGTCGGATTTGTGCCACCGCAGACTAGGCGGACGTGCGCCGCCACCGACTTCGCCATCATTGTTTCTTTGTCCTGCAGCCTCTCCTGACGCTTATGTCCGTCTCAACATCTCCAGCTGACGCAAGGGGTGATGACGGGAGGCAGAAGAAGATGGGGATCAACAAAAGCGCTTTCCCATCCTCTTCCATGTGGTGTAGGAAACAGCAGCCTCAGCTCCAGTTACAACTCCTCCAGCGGCCAGAAGATTAGTTCCGTCGTACATGCCTGAAGGCGCTTCTCATCCTGTGTAAGCTTTCTTTTGATCACAAACCTGGACACATTCAATTATTGTTTCATATTTCCTTCTATAGTAAGAGTAACAATAGCCATAATATCTTGTGATGTCGAATGCAACAGCTTGCCTCCAGTTTAATCCTAACTGCTCAACTCAGATATATATTTTGCAATATATGCCCAAATGCACAATTGACTGGATATTTCCAGTAGTTTTACATCCTTTAGTTTTGACAATAGTCTTCTGAATTTCTATTCCATGTTTAATTTAATAGCAATGCAGCATGCTCAAGTCATTTTTAGGTCTCACTTATGATATGTAGATTGCAATATTTATTTAATTCCATTTCTGTTTCAGTGGATAAATCACTGATACATTATGCAGCCGCTGCCTATTTTTATCATGGTAACAAAGCTTGGTAAGAATTCAAGAAACCCACCTTTTATAAAAATGATGACCGCTTTGTGTTTTAGATTGACAAAGTGATGTGGAGTTTGTAGGTACATAAGGCTTCAGACTTTTATTTATCATACCCTCCAGTGAAATACTGTCATTCAAATAATAGGTGTGTTGAATAAAAATTAATATGCTAATCTTCCCCTTGTTGTAGCTTCTTGGTTATGAGATTTCTCATCTAATCTATTTTTTTGATGATTCATGTCGAACAACCATATTTTGTCAATCTTTAATACTAGGACTCCTTGAGCTAAAACCCCTCAATATTCTTAACCCTGCATTTGACTATTACTCATAATATTTCCTTTAAAATTTGAGGTCCTCTTCCATTTTATGCATTCTTTGTTAATGCTTTGCTTTGTGTGCCATGCGCAGGGTCACCTCAACTGCCACTCCTATCGGGCAACGAGAGGGATACAAGGAATGTACGCGTATCGATGACAATGCCTGATTTCGAAGGAGGGACCTCCTGGTGTGGTGGTGAAACTGGAAGCGTATGAGCTTTGTCGAATGCACCGCCATTATTCCCTACGAGCTTCTAACCACTGACGAGAGGATCATGCCCAGCCAGTAACTGGTTGCATGGCCGATGAAATCACTGTGTCTTAGTTCGTTGCCATCAGTCATGTGAGGTTGAAAGCTATAATAGCATATCGGTATGACCTGCCATTTATGATCTTCCTATTTAATAACTGTGATTATGTTTCTAGACTTTGGAATTCACTTCTGTGTACTTGTGCTTCTTTTCTTTTTAGGTACCACTTAAGACTTATGCAGATATGCTTTTTGCGGGGAGTGTATCTTGATGTTTCCAGGAGTATTATATATGGAAACACAACAATCACAGGTGTGTTTGGAGTAAACTTATTGAAATTTTGCTTGACTGCATTTTCCTTGTTTGTTGCAACCATTTTCAGTTGCTTAGAATTTACAATGAATGCATCATTAACCAAATCCTATTGTGATATGTGGGTGCTTGAGATACACCAAGAAAGCAAAGCATATTAGATAAGGTTTGTGCAGATTACTGAATGTTGGTAAACATAATGCTAAGGAGTTAAGTTCCTTGTGTGTTCAGTAATTCTGTTCTACCAAATTTCTTTGTGCTCCAGGAAGTTTCTATGTGATATGAATAGCATCATCTTTGAATGGATATTTTATATATCCAATTTGTGTACTGATTCACACAATATGCTTGATTTCGCTCGGGCAATTTCTGCTGGCGAGCCCCTGTGGGCGGTGCCTTCACTCCTCTACTTCTGGTTGATTGAGGATGAGAGTATTAATGAGAATCACGTATACTTGTCTGATCTCGACTAATTTCTGCAAAAAAACTATAATCAAGAACATGGGAGAGGATGTAAATTCTCTCTGCAAGTTAAAGGATGCCTCACCATCAGAAATTGAATCAAAGTTTTCTGACAAGTTAGGTGTGAGTGTTTGTGTAGATTCCCCAAACTGAAAGTATCTCCGTATATGATCTATTGGAGTAGAAAATCCCATCCACTCCAGCAAAGTTGGACCAATAGTGTATGACTAAGAATGGAGAAGGACTATCCAGATCCAAACACGCTTGAGAAGGTAAGATTTTATCCTCATTAAAATGTGGGATGAACTGGTGAAGAATCTTTAGGAGTTATTGTAACATTTATTATGATGATTCATACTATAAAATTAAATTATACATGCAGACTACATATGACCATCTAACTTCATTGAGGAGCCATAAACTTCAAATTTAAATGGCATATAGAGCAATTAGAAAATTTGAGTGCTGGGAGCATTAGATTTCATTTCGTGCCCCTTTCTATTTGGCTTGTCATTCACATCTCTTTGGTTGGTAATGTTCCATGTGAGTCGGGTCTACTCATCTACACATATTTGTCTTGACTCCAGTGAATCTTGTGTACGAAAATTCCCCATCCTTCTTAATTCCAACCAGCTATTAAGTTTTAGATCCTGTCTTTGGTACCATATTTTTTGACATTGCCGATTGTTGCACCAAAATGGTGACAACACCAATATTAATGACATTCAGAGTTCAGAAAAAGTTAACTATGGGAAAGCTCAAATCATTACATCAATACTGTTTTTTATGTTCCTTATTTGTTCCTGGCACCAAGGTTTAATTTTATTTATGGGTGATTATGCTCGCTAATACCTTTCAAACTTTCTTTGTTGATTTTGACTAATGATCCAGTGTTCATTTGATACTATACAGGTTGCATCAACTCATCTATTGGCCGTTATAAATTGTAACATAGATATCGAGTTTATTCTCTGATCAGAGGAGTATTGCAATACTTGTAAACACTGCTCATTGCTCAACACAGACAATGAATCAAGTGTTCATCGTTCAATGAAACAGATGACCAACTTTATGTTAGAGATTGCCGATGAAGACAAGATTGTTGTTGGAGAAGCAATAAGATGCTTGTGTTTGAAGCCCCTACTGAAATATCGCTTTGTATATAGCATATTTAGTAATACTGCCGATGGACAATTAGAACTATAATTTGTAATCGGAGGTTCAGCTTCTATACACGTTGGATTTGGTGACTGGTCTTATGTATGTTTTGTGGCATTTTCCTCCTAAGAGCATACGATCACTTTGTTTTGATAATCTAGAATGTCCAGTTTGTTCATAATATTCCGCATCCATATTTATGCAACTATATAGTTATGGAAATTCTTGTTATTCTATTGCCAAAATGGACGGGCGCGGCAACACGTGTCATCATGATCTAGTTGTCAAGTATAAGAAGGGCAAAGATAATGTAGTTGCAGACGCGTTGTCTCGCAAACATACAAGCCTTCTTACAAGACTTGAAATCAACATGTTGGGTCTTGAGAAAATAAAATCTTTGTATGCTTCCGATCCGTTCTTTGAACCAATTTTCGCAAAGTGCTCCAATGCCAAAGGAGTTGATGATTTCTATTTGCATACGGGCTTTCTATTTAAACAAAACAAGCTATGCATTCCGAAGTCGTCGCTTCAACTTTTGCTTTTCCATGAATCTCATGGTGGAGGCCTCATGGGTCACTTTGGCCGTGACAAGACATTGGACATGCTATCCGATCACTACTTTTGGCCCAAGATGAAGTGTGACGTGGAGCGCTACGTTCAACTATGCACGACATGTGTTCAAGCTAAGTCGCAAGCTAACCCTTATAGTCTTTATATGCCATTGCCTATTCCTCATACACCTTGGTCCCACATTAGCATGGATTTCGTGTTAGGATTTCCTAGATCTAAGCATGGTCATGATTCTATATTTGTTGTTGTGGATCGTTTTTCCAAAATGGCACACTTCATACCGTGCCATAAGACCGACGATGCTTCACATGTTGTAAATCTGTTTTTCAGGGAAATCGTCCGTCTTCATGGTGTGCCAAGGACAATCGTCTCCGACCGCGGCGTCAAATTCATGAGCTACTTATGGAAGACCCTCATGGCCAAGCTCGGCGTCAAGCTCCTCTTTTCATCCGCATCGCATCCTCAAACTGATGGCCAAACCGAAGTTGTCAACCGAAGCTTCGGAACTCTCCTTCGTGTGTTGATCAAGAAAAACCTCAAGGATTGGGAGGAATGCATTCCACACGCCGAGTTCGCCTACAATCGAGCCAAGCACTCAACAACCAAGATGAGGGCATTCATGATCGTCTATGGTTTCGAGCCCCTCACCGCGCTCGACATCCTACCGCTACCTCTCCATGAGCGCACGAACATGGACGTCGAGAAACGCGCACAAGCTATGAATAAACTTCATGAAGAAACAAGAGCTACTATCGAACAACAAGTCCTTCGCCAAGCTTCAAGGTTAAACAAGGACACGAAGGAGATGATCTTTGAAGAAGGTGACCTTGTGTGGATACACCTAAGCAAAGACCGCTTCCCCAAGGAACGTGACTCCAAGCTCAAGCCAAGAGGAGATGGCCCTTTCAAGGTCCTCAATAGAATTAACAACAACTCCTACATCATCGACATACCGACCTCCAAGTACCTTGCAAGCAATACATTCAATGTCAAGGATCTCTCACCCTACCATGGAGATGCTCAAGATGATAACCATGAAGAGTCGAGGACGACCCTTTCCCAAGGGGGGGAGCTAATGCAGCCCGTCCTATGGATGCTCCTACATCTACACCAACAAGTCCCCCAAGTGGACCCATGACTCGTGCCTGAGCCAAACTCCTACAAGCAAAGGTGAACTCGCTCCTCTCCTCGTGCCAATTTGATACCTCCTTGGATGGTGTGCTACTTCATGCAACTACACTATGCATCATCAGGTACGAAGCCTTGACTCATCACCAAGCACCCAAGGATGGAGAACAAGGAGCAGAGCGTGAAGCAGGAGCCGCTAGAGCTGCTCAGACCAGAGTCTCCGGTCTGCGCACACCAGAGTCTCTGATCCTCCAAAGTCTCTAGCCTGAAGACCCCGGAGACTCTGGCCCACTCTCCGGTCCGACCCCTGCATCGGGCCCTAGGACAATCTGAAGGCCCCTCCGGAGGCTGGTCCGGAGACTGACTGGAATCTCCGGCCTAGACCGGAGTCTCCGGTCCACCACACCGGAGTCTCTGGTCCGACCGATGCTAGGCATGAAAAGGCCTTTGGGCCTCCGGCCCATGTACCCCTTAGTCCGTCTAGAACTTGTCTTTTATTCCTAAAGTACCCCTGTTTAAGTGGTTGGCTTATATATAGCCAACACCTCCATTGTAAACCCTAGGCATGATATTGGAATTAGTGGAAACCCCTTTGTGGATCTATCTAGTTCTTGCCTCATGCTCCTTGACCAAGGAGCACCAACATCCCCAAACCTCGTTGGAGTTTGCATCGTGCCTCCGTGTTGTACAAGGCCTTGGCATCGGTGTCCCTTTGCCAAGACGTCAAGATCTCACCGAGTCTCCCATCTCGTCGTGCCGGTTCGAGAGAGAGTCCTCCGCCCGACGCTGATCCTACGGATTGTGCCGGACCGGTCACCACCGGCGTGAGCTATTGGTGTGTATCGTGGTTTTGTGTGTGTGTGTTCTTCGCGTTCTTCATGCGTCCGTTCGTCGTATTCTTCCTCCCCTCCTCTCCCCGCACTCCATCCTCGATTTGAAAGGGAATCGTGAAAGATCGGGCCACCCTAGAGGTTTGCCCTCAACAGGGAGCCTTGCATAAAAGTTATTGATAATAATATTGTTGGGGAGCTCATGAATGGGACATTTGAGCATTAGTAACTTCAATCTACCCCAAGATTGAGCTGTACTCTCTCCATCAAGAGGCCAAAAGTTGTATATTTGATTCCGATCTTTATGAATCTCACTAGGAGGATAAAATTTTGAATAAAAGAGAGGCACTATTTCCTCCCATTCCAGAGCTTGACCATTCTTTAGCAGCTTATACCATTCCTCAGCTCTTCCTTTCAGTGATAATGAGAATAACTTCTTCTTAACTTGATCTGTAGTAATACCTGCACACTTGAACAACCCGCATAATTCATGTATAAAGAGCAAATGATCACCAGGGTGGACAGTTCCATCCCCAACATAGTAGTTATCCATAACACGATCAATAATTCTTGTAGGTATTTTGAAAGCATCATTCTCAGCAAGTGGTGGCTCATCTAGTACCTTAGCAGTGGTAGTAGTATAACCAAATAAGAAACTCAGTGAATTATCCATAACAAAAACAAAGCAACTAACAGAAGTAAACAATACTCACAGTAGAAGTTTCCTTTAACAGTTCCACTCTCCAATAGCGCTTCACTCCCCGGCAACGGCACCAGAAAATAGTCTTGATGACCCACAAGTATAGGGGGTGTATCGCAGTATTTTCGATAAGTAAGAGTGTCGAACCCAACGAGGAGCAGAAGGTTCTGGCTAGTGGTATGGATCAAGAATTCTCTGCAAATACTTAGCAAACGGATTTTTAGGGGTTTTTGATAAAGCAAGTAAACAAAGTACGAGTAAATAAAATATAGTAGGAATAAATGCAGCAAGCGGCCCAATCCTTTATGTAGCAAAGGACAAGCCGGTTGTATTACTTAAGATGACCAAATGTTCTCGAAGACACATGGGAAGACTGTCAAGTGATTTCGCTTCATATAGTTGATTAATCTTCTTTAGCTTGCTAAGTGTTGTGTGGGTGAACCTATGTTAATGTACCGACCTTCCTAGGACTAATATATACTTGTGATTATACCCCTTGCAAACATCCGTAAGTACAAGAAAGTAATTAAGGTAGAAACCTAACCATAGCTTTAAACTCTAAGACCCTTACGTCCCTTGTGCAATGGTTTCCTAACAAGGGTTCAGGTTTCTGTCGCTCCAGCAACCCCTACAATTAGTAGCCAAATACACAATGCATTCCTCTAGGCCCATATAGGTGAAGTGTCATGTAGTCGACGTTCACATGACACCACTAGAAGAAGTACACCACAACTTAAATATCAAACTATTGAATCTTTCTCAACATAACTCCACTACTAACAACATGACTTCTCCCATGTCCTCAAGAACAAAACGAACTACTCACAAGACATCATATGGATCATGATCAGAGATGGAATAATGATGTATAACAATCTGAACATAAACAATAATTCAATGGTTCACTCAATAGCATCAACTACAAAGAGTAATCAACACCGGGAAAGTTTCCCCTATGAACTATGCAAGATTCAACCCAATTGTTACAGCAATATGGAGATGGTGATGATGGTGGTGGTGATGATGATGATGGTGGTGATGATGATGATCCCGATGAAGTCTAGCTTGATGATGGTGTTGATGGCGATGATCTCCCCTCTTCGAGAAGGTATTCCCCTACAGAAATGTATCTGCCGGAGAGATCTTTCTCTCTCGGTGTTTTCCGCCCCACAGAGGCGGCAGAATCTTTCTGTGGTCGCTCCCCGAGTCTTAGGGTTTCGGGAGGATAATATACGCTAGAGGGGAGTGCCAGGGGTGGACCAGGGTGGCCACACCACCTGGTGGCACGACCTAGGGTGGCCCGCGCCAGGGGGTGGTGTGGGCCCCCTGTGGCCCATCTCCAGCCCCCCCTTTTGGCTTCCTTCGTCTTCTAGAAAAATAGGATTTTCCGTATATTTTCTCGGATTTTCTGATCTTCGCGAATTTTGCCTCCAAACAACACCTTTTCCATCAGAATCCTGACTGCAACGGTCCATGCTCCAAAAGTCATCCACCATGCAAAAACAGATGAAATAACATAAGTATGACCTCTCAATACGAAATATATCAATGAATAATAGTTAATTATGACATAGAATAGTGATGCAAAATGGTCGTATCACTTCACCATATTATTCATTTGCAATCTTTGGATCCTCAGTTAAGTTTGATTTCCTCCTGGTATTCGTCATTGGATACGTGCATTTGATTCCACTCATATTATGAGACATGCACATCATATGGAGAAACTCTCACTAAATTGGCTTTCTAAAGTTTTTCACCCATTTCGGCAATCGATGCCAATGGGGGAGAAGTTTTAGAGGGTTTAAGGGAATTTGGTTTGTATTTTGAGTTTTGCACTTAAACATTTGCCTCGTGTGCTTTGCATCTTAGCGTGTTGCTTTGCATGTTGAATATATCGAGGAAACTCCACCACCGGTAATGGTTGGGAATATATGCAATGAAATTCAAGTTCATCCACACATGCATAGATTGTGGGGGAGTTTGCTCGATATTGTGGTTGTACTATCATCACATACTTATGTAGTATTTGATGTTAGCACAAAGTTTTGTTTAGTTAATTCCTTATATAAACACTCTCGAAGGGATTGTCATCAATTACCAAAATAGGGGAGATTGAAAGTGCATGTGTGCCCCCATGTGTGGTTTTGGTAATTAATGACAATCTTTATGGACTTATGTTTTCATTGAGTTTTACTTGTAGGATTTGTCCATAGGCAATGCTTGAACCATATGTTGGCTTCAAGGTTGAGAGAAGAAGAAAGTGAAGAAGATCAAGTGATGACCAAGGTGTTCAAGGAGTGATCCAAAGATTGGTCATGTGAGAGTTGGGCCAATAGCAAGTGTGTCTTGAAGACTAAAGTTGGAGTGATAGCTCTTATGTACCTTCAAGACACCAACATAATGAAGAAAGAAGAAATGATGTGCAAGTTCAAGATGAGCCATCTCGAAGAGATCATTTGCTTGAAGCTTGCCGTCCTATGGTGATCATGGATATGGGAAGATGGTATGCCCAAAATATAAGCTCTACCATAGTGGAGTATGGGGAGCAATTTGCAAGTCTTCACCAAGCTAGCACAATCAAGAAAGGTGTTCCATCTTGAGGTGGAGAAGATCGTCATAATCAAGCTCAAGTGGAATATGTGCAAGGCAAAGGTATGTTCTTGGTAGGTTTTCCTTCTTACCGGTCTCATGGTGTTAGTTGGGGAGACTGGTTTATAGGATAGATAGTCGTACTATCAAGAGGGGCTCTCGAGTGAGTAACTTGATCATATCCTTCGTGAGAGCTCAAACCTTTCATATTTGGCATCATCTTTCTTGGTTGTTATTTGGATCTTATCCATGTGAGGTTCTTGAGCTTGTGGTAATATTCATAACAAGCTCTAGTTCAACGAAAATGGATTTCATATGTATTCTCTATTGCATTTTCGATATTGGAGGTTTTACTGGTTTGTCTTTTTGAGATTGGTAAAACCTTACATTATTTGGTTCTTATACATGAGTGGATTTAGATCTTTTGTTAATATTCATGACAAGCCCAAGTTCATCGAAAACGGATTTCATATGCATTTTCTATTGCGTTTTCGATTTTGGAGGTTTTACCGGTTCATCTTTTTGAGAGAGGTCAAACCTTTCGTCATTTGGTTCTATCCTCTGTTGCTGTACTATGATGGTTCCCTGCATGATCTTGTAGAGTTTGTTTTCCTCTTTAAAACAAGCCCAAGATCATCAAAATCGGAGTCTGGATGCAAAAGTTATGGTTGTTTTCGTATTGCTATTTCTGTCAGTTTTGCTTTGGCCGGAATGTCCGGAGTGAATATGATGCAGCCCGTCCTACGGACGCTCCTACATCTACACCACCGAGTCCCCCAAGTGGACCGATGACCCGTGCCCGAGCCAAGCTCCTTCAAGCTAAGGTGAATTCGCTCCTCTCATCATGTGACTTTGACATGCACTTGGATGGCTTGCTACTTCATACCACTACTCTGTGCATCATCAGGTACGAAACCCTGCCGCGTCGACCCACGAGCCCTGAAGCTGCACCTGTCCTGAAGCTGGTTGAGCCGGAGTGTCCGCCCCAATCTAGCTGGAGTGTCTGACGCAGTCGGACTGTTCGACACGAGTTAGCCGGAGTGTCCAGCCTACCCCAGCTCCATCCTGGCGCGGACAATCAGTATGCCATTTCGGGCACTACCCGAACACTACCCGGAGTGTCCGACCTCACCAGACTATCCGGTCCACACGACCCGGACTGTCCGGCCTGAAGATGGTCCTGCGAGCCATAGCTGGGCCCTGTGGCCCATGTACCCCTCTACTTCGCCCAGAACTCTACTTTAATGCCTAAATTACCCCTAAACTTGTGGCTGTCCTATATATAGTCCCCCACCTCTATTGTAAACCCTAGGCATGATATTTGGAATTAGTGGAAACCCCTTGTGGATCTATCTAGTTCTTGCCTCATGCTCCTTTGACAAAGGAGCACCAAATATCCCAAACCTCGTTGAAGTTTGCATCGTGCCTCCGCGTTGTACAAGGCCTAGGCATCAGAGTCCCTTTGCCCAGACGTCAAGATCTCACCGAGTCTCCCTCCCCGCCGTGCCGGTTCAAGAGAGAGTCCTCCGCCCGACACCGATCCTAGGGATTGTGCCGGACCGGTCACTGCCGGCGTGAGCTATTGGTGTGTATCGTGTTTTTGCGTGTGTGTGTTCATCGCGTTCTTCGTGCATGAGTTTGTCGTGTTCATCCTCCCCTCCTCTCCCCGCACTCTATCCTCGATTTGAACGGGATTCATGAAAGATCGGGCCACCCTAGAGGTTTGCCCTCAATAGAATAGGCCGGAATGTCCGGCCCGCGTGCTCCAGGGCTGTAACGGTTGGATTTTGGAGGACCTATATAAGGGTCCCTTCTTCCCCAATGTTTACCTAACCGTTCTTGCAAGTTTTCCCCTCCATTGCTGACCTTCTTGATCTTGCTATCCCTCAATCCCTCCATTGGTTCTTGCATATTTTTGAGGGATTTGAAAGAGGAGATCTAGATCTACAACCCTACCAATCAATCTCTCCTCTAAGTGAGGGGAACATCTTGGGATCTAGATCTTGGAGTCTTTTGTGGATTTCCTCCATTGTTCTTCCTCTCTTATTCCCCCATAAGCTTTTGTAGCTTTGGTGGAATTTGGGAGTGAAGGACTTGAGCACTTCTTGTGTTCTTGCCATTGCATTTGGTGCATCGGTTTGAGTTCACGTGAGGATTCGATTGGGTGAAAGGTGAGAAGCCTTTTACTCTTGGGCTCTTGGAACCCTAGACGGTTTACTTGTAATTGCAGGTTTGTGGATTACTTGGGGCCTCCAATTAAGTTGTGGAGCTTTCCCCCAAGCTTTTTTGTTGGGAGCCTGCAATTGAGTTGTGGAGAAGTGCCCCAATCTTGTGAGAGGATCCGGATTGCCACCGACAAGTGCACCGATAGTGGAAGTGTGGATCGATCCCGTTGGAGTGAGATTCACAGGAGAACAAGGGAGGCCTTTTGTGGCGTTGGTGGTTTGAAACCACCCCCTCTCCAAACGAGACGTACTCCATTGGGAGGAACTCGGTAAAACATCGTTGTCTCCTCGTGCCTCGGTTATCTCTATACCCGAGCTTTTACTTATGCACCTTACTTTGTGATATTCTTCGTGCTTGAAGTCTATATCTTGCTATCACATAGTTGCTTGTCTTGCTTAGCTAAAGTTGTTGGTTGTAGCACCCCGGTAAAACCACTACTAGAAAATCGCTTGGTGTTTCTGTTTTGTGCATCATCATGACCGCATGCTCATGTCATCATGCTACATTGCATTTGAGCATCTTCATGACTGCATGCATATGTTTGTCTAAAACTATTTCTAAAAGCCTATATTTGTTTCCTAAATATCCCCGTCTTTATTTCAAATCAAACCTTGGTCTTTTCCAGATCTTTTATTTATCTAAAATCTATTTACAAAAGCTTTTCTAAAAATAAAACAAATAAAATAAAATAAAAAAGGTTTTAATGGGGGAGGCAGCCGCCGGCCAGGCCCAAAAGCCCCGCTAGCAGCCACCTACCACCTCGGTGCCCTAACCCTAAACCTAGACTACACCTCGCTACCGCCAGCCCCACAAGCAGACACACATGCGAGCGCGTGATGCCGAACCCTACACCTACACACAACAGCACACACGACACGCACGCTGCAGCGACGCACGGCATGGACACGACTTGTTCCTGCCCACCTACGCTCGCACCTAGCCTCACACCGACGCGGACACACAAGCGCGGCACACCACAACCTTCCGCTCCACCTTGGCCCCACCTCCTCACGCTCACACAGCGACGCACGGTTAACCACCGCTAGCCCCGATCCGCCTCTCCCGCACGCTCCCAGCCCCACCATCTCAGTCTCGCGCGACCACAACCCGCTCCCTCTCTCTCTCCCCCTCCTTGAGCCTGATGCCACCAACCCCTCCTCGATCCCCAAGCCTCACCACCACCTCCCCCTCACCTCGGCCGCCCCTGCGCCACTCCGCTTCGTGCGCCAAGCCCGATCCTTCCTCAACCTTGGCCTGCCTCGCTGCCGTTAGGTGCCTTGCTTCCGGCCTTCCTCTTCTGCAGCGGCGTCTCTGGATCGGAGTACCACCGCCGCCACCCCTAGCGCCGCCACCGCTTCTTGGCGCTTCGGCCTCTGCCTCCCCTCACCGCAGCGGGGTCCCCCATCTTCAAGACCGACGCCACCACGCTCATCTCCGGCCTCCTGCCCTGCCTTTGGCCGCCAGCACCAGGGCCCTCGCCTCCTCCTCGGCCCATAGAACCACGTCGCCGAGCCTCCCTCGTCCTGCGCATGGCCTCTTCCGCTCGCCGTCAACCGTCTCCATGCCGGTGCCTCCTCTGTCGCTGCTGGCCGCCTTCCGTGTCAAGCCGATGCCGCCGTGTTACCCGTCACCCTCGCATCAAGCCCCTCTAAGCGCGACGACCTCCAGTAGTGCCTTTGACTGTGGCTACCGTTGTTGATTCAACACCAAGACGTTCCCCTGCAGTGCGTGCTTCTAATGTGCTGCTACTCTATGCTGAGACCAAAAGAGACGGTGGAGTCGCATGTGTGTATTTTGTGATAAGTCGTTTTTGTATATCTGCTAGATGATGAACTGATGTGGTGGTGGCATGGTGCATGCGCAACCCACGACAAGAACTTCAGAGCACATCCACAAACAACATCGACGAGCCTGACAAGACCGTCAGATGTCACCTCAACCACCCATGGCACATTCCAAGACCTTCGGCACGGAACGCCAAGTTCTACTTCACGGAACCCGAAGACCGATCACGGGGTCCGAGACTGAACCCGAACCACATCGAACCAAGATCGCGGAACCCAGATGTGTGACCCTTTCCTAGCCCTATTTTATAAATTGCCATCTGAAAGGATATAGATGCCGCCTAGAGGGGGGTGAATAGTCGGTTTAAAAACTTTCCGAGAGTGGCTCAACAAAGGCGGAATTAAACTAGCGTTTACTTTGTTAAGCACAAAACCTAGAACAACTAGGGTTCACCTATTAGCACCAACAACTTATGCTAAGCAAGACAAGCAACTATGTGATAGCTAGATATATACTTCAAGCACGAAGGCTATCACAAAGTAAAGTGCATAAGTAAGAGCTCGGATATAGAGATAACCGAGGCACGCGGAGACGACAATATTTTACTGAGTTCCTCCCAACATGGAGTACATCTCATTTGGAGAGGGGGTGGTATCAAACCACCAATGCCACAAAAGGCCTCCCTTGTTCTCCTGTGAATCTCACCCCAACGGGATCGATCCACACTTCCACTATCGGTGCACTTGTCGGTGGCAATCCGGAACCTCTCACAAGGTTGGGGCACTTCTCCACAACTTAATTGGAGGCTCCCAACAAACAAGCTTGGGGAAAGCTCCACAACTTAATTCGAGGCCCCAAGTAATCCACAAACCTGCAAAACCACCAAACTGTCTAGGGTTCCAATGAACCCAAGAGTAAAAAGCTTCTCACCTTTCACCCAATCGAATCCTCACCGAGAACTCAAACCGATGCACCAAATGCAATGGCAAGAACACAAGAAGTGCTCAAGTCCTTCACTCCCAAATTCCACCAAAGCTACAAAAGCTTGTGGGGGAATAAGAGAGGAAGAAAAATGGAGGAAATCCACAAAAGGCTCCAAGATCTAGATCCCAATATGTTCCCCTCACTTAGAGGAGAGATTGATTGGTGGGATTGTAGATCTAGATATCCTCTATCAAATCCCCCAAGAATATGCAAGAATCATAGGAGGGATTGAGAGGGAAGCAAGCTCAAGAGATCAACAATGGTGGCTCAGTTTTAGGGTTCTTGAGGTTGGAAAAACCGCAGCAACCAAGGTACAAGAAGGGGCCTTTATATAGGGCCCCTGGAATTAGAGCCGTTGGAGCAACTTACCCCGGACACTCAGGGAGATGCTGACCGGACACTCCGGCCTACGAAGATTCTGGCCAGAGTCCTGGTGGAGTCCGATATGGTGTTCTGAATGTCCAGGGAGGTCGACAAGATCCCAGGGCCGGACAGTCCGGCGTGAATTAGCCGGACATTCCGGCCGGGCCGGACATTCCGTCTGAAAATGGCCGGACATTCCGCCCAAGGTAAAACTGACAGAAATAGCAAAACTGAAATGACCATAACTTTTGCATCCAGACTCCGATTTTGATGATCTTCGGCTTGTTTCGAAGATAGTAACGAGATCTACAAGATAATAAAGAGAACCATCATAGTCCAGCAATGGAGGATAGAACCAAATGACAAAAGGTTTAACCTCTCTCAAAAAGACGAACCGGTAAAACCTCCAACATCGAAAACGCAATAGAGAATGCATATGAAATCCGTTTTCGATGAACTTGGGCTTGTCATGAAGATTAACACAAGCTCTAAATCCTCTCATGGATAAGAACCAAATAATGTAAGGTTTTACCAATCTCAAAAAGACAAACCGGTAAAACCCCCAATATCGAAAACGCAATAGAGAATGCATATGTAATCCGTTTTCGATGAACTAGAGATTGTTATGAATATTACCACAACCTCAAGAACCTTACATGGATAGGATCCAAATAACAACCAAGAAAGGATGATGCCAAGTATGCAAAGTTTTGAGCTCTCATGAAGGATATGATCAAGTTACTCACTCAAGAGCCCCTCTTGATAGTACGGCTATCTATCCTATAAACCGGTCTCCCCAACTAACACCATGAGACCAGTAAGAAAGAAACCCTATCAAGAACATACCTTTGCCTTGAGAATATTCCACTTGATCTTGATGATAGCGATCTTGTCCACTTCAAGATGGAACACCTTTCTTGATTGCACTAGCTTGGTGAAGACTTGCAAATTGCTCTCCCATACTCCACTATGGTAGAGCTTATCTCTTGAGCATATCATCTTTCCATATCCATGATAACCATAGGATGGCAAGCTCCAAGCAAATGATCTCTTCGAGATAGCTCATATTGAACTTGCACATCATATCTTCTTTCTTCATTATGTTGGTGTCTTGAAGGAACATAAGAGATATCACCCCAACTTTAGTCTTCAAGACACACTTGCTATAGGATCAACTTTCACTTGACCAATCTCCAGATCACTCATTGAAACCTTGGTCAACACTTAATATTCTTCACTTTCTTCTTCTCCCAACCTTGAAGCAAACATATGGTTCAAGCATTGCCTATGGACAAATCCTACAGGTAAAACTCAATGCAAACATAAGTCCATAAAGATTGTCATTAATTACCAAAACCACACATGGGGGCACACATGCACTTTCAATCTCCCCCATTTTGGTAATTGATGACAATCCCTTTGAGAGGGTTTATATACGGAGTTAATCAAAGAAAACATTGTGCTAACATCAAATACAACACAAGTATGTGATGTTAGTACAACCACAATATAGAGCAAACTCCCCACAATCTATGCACGTGTGGATGAACTTGAATTTCATTGCATATATTGCCAACCATTACCGGTGGTGGAGTTTTCTCTATATAATCAAGATGCCATACAACACACTAAGATGCAAAGCACACGAGGCAGGTGTTTAAGTACAATACTCACAACACACAATCAAATTCCCTAAAAGCCTCTAAAACTTCTCCCCCATTGGCATCGATTGCCGAAATGGGTGAAGAACTTTAGAAGGCCAATTTAGTGAGAGTTCCTCCATATGGTGTGCATTTCTCATAATATGAGTGGAATCAAATGCACGTATCCAATGATGAATACCATGAGGAAATCAAACTAAACTAAGGATCCAAAGATTGCAAAGAAATAAAATGGTGAAGAAGCATCAACGAATGAAGTAAGCAATCAAAAGATCAAAAGAAGCACTTCACAAAAGGAAAATGCTAAAAGAAAGATAGATATTATGATAAGGTTGAAAAGTGAGTGATCTAAATAATATGAGGAGACTCCCCAAGGTTTGTGCACAAATTATAATCTGCGTTTGAATACAATATGCACAAACATGGCATCCTCATTCCCTCTATATCATTTAAACCACGTGCACAAGCAAGAGAGAAGATATTATTATGAGAGCAAATGGGTGTTTAGATGAAAATAGGAAGCTCCCCAAGGTTCATGCACAACAAAGTTCACAATTATGGAATCCTAACTCCCCATAATGAAACAAAACACCAAACAAGAACAAGAAGGCAAATGTGTGTTCTTAGGTAAATTAGGAAATCTCCCCAAGGTTTATGCACCAAATATAATAATTGCTTTGAATGCAAAGTGCATAAACGTGGTATCCTTGCTCCCCCAAACTTACATAATAACACAAGGCTTGAGAGATTAACTTTCTTAACACCAACAAGTGCCAAAAGATGCAAATGAAAATGTTAAGCACTCAAACAAAAACTTTTGGAGCCACCAAAGAGTAAAGAAGGAGCACAAGGTGGACTCCAAAGCCAAAAGGATATCAACTAGAGATTTAGCCATAATCATATATATGCATTTCTAGGTAGATATTCATCCACAAAGAAACATGTACACACAAAATCGATACTCAAGAAAGAGCATGATATCCAAAAGAAAGTCATAGATAATGCCAGTAAGATTTTTGCTAGAAAGCATGGCCAAGGGCTCAAATTTATCTTATTGAACATCAAAGACCTTAAAACACTGACAAATACACCACAACTATCACAAGGGAACACAAGATAGTTGGAATGTATTGGAAAAAGCAACAAGTATCATAAAGAACAAATAAGCCTTGCAAATTCATCCATATTGCACATGAGAGAAATTGAGGAAATGATTGGCAATAAAATTGCTAGATTGGCACATGTGGGATTGGTGAATCATAAACATGAATTTTATATACTCCCCAAAATATGCATTCATGTCAACTTACTCATATAACAATAAGGATGATACAATATAATCGTGCAAGAACCACAATAAAATCAACTGAAGGAAATCATGCCATGATGCAACCACAAAGGTTGAATGCTAGAAAAGTATGCATGAGAGGGATACTTGTTACCAAGATAACATTGGTAGGGTGTAGTAGATATGCGTTTGTATATCATCCTAGCTTGCCTCCAATTATCATTTAGTCACCACATCTTCTTATTATTGAGATAAGCATCCAATGTATCTCAAGTGTACCTAAAACACATTCAAGTACACAATGGTCCCAAAACTCATTAGGTACAAAGTAGTTAGATACACTACAATACATAGGACAAACTCCACAAAAACATGTGCATATTGATATCAAATTGAATTTCATGCACATCTTAGCCAAAATAGGATTTGGTGGAGTTTCCCTTATATATTGGACCAAAGAAAGCAAGCATACCATAATATATACATTTAGTAAATATGCATGCACAAGACTTTCAAGAACCAAAAAGGAGATACAATTTGAACAAAAAAACATGAAGTAAACCAAGAAGTCACACACAAGAGAGTGACACAATAGAAGGTGTCCAAATTGCATCAAAGAGTCAAATCAACACATGACCGAACACAAGTTCAACCAATGAACTAAGCTAAAGCCAAAGAGCAAAAGAGGATAAACAAATAAAAATGCTCAACAATTTATCTCATTCAAATGGTTAAATAGAAAGCATGGAATGAGAAAATCAACTCCCAAACAACATACCAATTGAAAAAATAAAAGGTTCCAACAAAGGAGCCAAACTCTCTACACTTTTCATGAAGGCACAAAGTACCAAAAGAAAAGATCATACTTCCAAGAACATAAAACATGATATGGAACAAAACAAGAAGCATAAATATGAGTGTTCTAAATAATATAGGAGAGATCCCCCATGGATAGTGCATTATGTAGGATTTTCCTTTTGAATGCAAAATGCACACAAATGGGATCATCACTAGTACCTACATTAAATAAAACACATGAGGATACAAAAAATATGAAGATCCACAAGAGGCAAGGAAAGCATGGGAGAAAACACAAAACATTTTGGTGGCAAGAGGTAGAACAAAATTTAAGCAAATGCCAAAATGAATATGATCAATAAATTCTACCATATATGGAGTACCACTTGTCCAATGACAAGAATTATGGGGAAAAATTTCCCAAGGTAGTTTTCAAGGATATCATGATCATATTCACAACAATAAACATATGACGACATATAAAAATTAAGCTTGATGCTTAGATAGAGATTCTTGATAGCTCCAAATAGTCACACAATCATAAACGATTAAAGTAACTTGAAGAAAATGGTTTACATGGAGGATATGGAGGTCCAAATATGGAGAAACACATACCAAGAAAACTCTCACAAACAAGATCCAAAAGATGAGCAATAAAATCAATCCAAGGGAATTGGAACTTGTTTGAGATAAATGTGCCACTTAGGAGCTAGATAATTATCAATATCAATTCTAAGTGACACAACCTCAAATGTCCACATTTTCTAGGTTTGTAATATGCACAAAGCGTATGACTCGCCCATAATGTGATAAACCAAGAATACTCAATAAGAGGTAAAACATCCAAATAGAGATGATTAATGAACATTATGGAATTTGAATTTCTCATGAGAAATACATATCACATAGAGACTAGATAAACTTGCAATATACATACTAAGTGGTTTTCCTCATGTATACACATTTTAGGATTGTGGAATGCCCAAGCATAACACTCCCCCAAAATGGGATAGTTCATTAATCTCTCACAAGAGCCAAGAAAGATACCAAATAAATTCAACAAAGGCTCCAACCCAAGAGACACAAATACATGGTGTGACAATCAACATACACAAGTATACTTGATAACTCAATATAAGTACGAGGGAAGAACAACATGTACAAACACATACAAGGTACAAAACCAACATATGCACAAAGGAGCAAGTAACTTTCAATGTAAATGAGTTAAGCACATGTTACCGCAAGGAGGAACATTGGATATATGATACAAGCATGATAATCCAAATGGCTTGACTTGACAAGAATAAATGATGAAGATCCCTCAATTCTTCATAATGTAACGAAGCCTCCAATGCCCTCCAACAATACCTATTGATCAAGTTTTGGCTTGTTGGTACCCAACCAAGTTGGGTCCTAAGAGGTTAGTCACAATAGGCTTGGCAACCCAAATGGTTCTTTTCATGAACCCACATTGAGCACCAACAAATTTGGCAAACACATTGCCAACCTCATCCTTACAAAGAGAATAAGTATCATCAATAATAATAGGGTTGGATGAGGAGATACCAATAGTGCATGAGGAAGAAATGTGCCCCTTCTCACGGCATATATAGCAAGTTCTTATCTTGCCATATTTATTCTTAGGTGAAGCCACAACTGTAGGAAGAGTTCGAGTAGTTCTCTTAGGAAGAGGCCCATCACTAACTTGAGGTAGAACTTGAGGCCTCTTCCCTTGTTGCTTCACACTAAGAGGATTCTTCTTCAATGGGCAGGATCTAACATGATGCCCTTCTTCCTTGCACTTGAAGCAAACGATGTTGGCCGGATTCTTGACTTGATATTGGCCATTCTTCTTGTTGCCCTTGTTATTCAACTTGATAATGGACTTGTTCTTGACATTGGAGTTGAATCCAAGCCCACTCTTGTCATTGGGGGATTTTTGCATACTCAAGATATTATCGAGTGTGGCCTTCCCTTTATGACCCCTTTTCAAGTTATTCTTCAAACAAGTGACTTGAGCCTTGAGCTCTTTAATTTCCTATACATGGTTAGTGTGAACAAAAATACTAGAGGAAGTGGATGCTACATTGTTAGAGCAACAAGTTACGAAAAGTAATTCATCACAAGATGTATCAATGGCATGAGTGGATGAATTACAAGGGCTAGCACATGGCAATATGACATTTTGAGTAGAAGTAGTGCTAATTTCCACATGAGGCTCATTAGATGTTACCTTTGACATAATATCCTCGTGAGCTAATTTTAGCCTATCATGGGAGGCTAGAAGATCCTCATGAGAGCTTGATAGCTTACCATGACTTTCTTCCAAGATCCCATACTTGCTAGTTAGCAAAGCAAGTTGAGTCTTTAGATCAACATTATCCTTTAAAATAGATGCTTCACAAGAAATAGAGTTAGTAACACAAGCATCATAATTAATTGCAAGAGGTGAGGGCAACTTTGAGAGCTCTTTTGAGTAAGAGGCTTTAAGTTGCTCATGTGACTCGGTGAGTTTGATGAGATCACACTTGATGACCCTAGAGCCATTTTTGAGGTGCTCAAAATCCTCAAGGAGTTTAGCATAAGCAACTTGAAGCTCATCATTTTTACTTTTGAGACCACTAGCCACCTTAGGACCTCCATCATTAGATTCCTTCACTCTAGACAACTCTAGAGCAAAAGTCTCCTCAAGATATTCCTTAGTGGTTTGTTCCTCTTCAAGAGCTTCATTTAGATGTGCAATTTGATTAGCATACTCATGCTCAAGGCTACTCATTTTATCAACGGTGTTCTCATGCTCCTCAATTTGTGCTTCTAACTTATCAATATGTTCTTTGCTCTTAATAGCAAAGTCCAAGATTTCAATGAAGTTAGAGCAAGCAATATTATTCTTAACAAGAGCATGATAAACCATCTCACCCTTTTCATATAAATCATCAACATTAATATATTTTTCCTCATTATCCTCATCCTCATCATCATAAGAGGTATTGGGTTCCAAAGTAGGAGTTACCTTTGAATCCCGAGCCATAAGGCATAGGTGGGAACTGTGAGATCAGGATGATGGATAATTACTTGAAGCTCCATTCAAAACCTTGTCTTGGCCCATAGAATCTTCCTTTTTCTCTACATGGTTAGCAACACAAGCACTAGAGGAAATAGAAGGATTTTTATCATGGCAACAAGACAACACACGCATATCATCATAAGATTTATTTAAGCCACTTCTACATGATATGCAAGGACTACCAACACAAGCATATAAGGAGTTTTGGGTGCTACAAGTGTTAGAGTCCAAAGATGAAGTATTGCAATGAGATAGAGAAGAAGGATCAATAATAGTAAGCCCACTATCAACATTGCAATATTCATCACCACTCACCATATCATTACCTTGTGTCCTACCACACTTTGGTGAAGTGGAAGAAGATGAGAACTCATCACGGCCGGAAGTGGAAGCAATACAATCATCCTCAATAATGTTGGACACATCATATTTATCTTGAAGTTTTGTCCATAACTCATGAGCGCTCCAAAAAGGTATGATTAAAGATGTAACTACATAGCTCAAAGCATTAACAAGTACATTAGAATCTTGAGCATCAAGATATAAGTTTTTCTCATCCTCACAAGATAAATTTTCGAAATCCATAGGAGGAGAAAAACCTATATCTACAATACGCTCCAAATTTGGGTCCATGTCCCGAAAATGAATAAGCATACGAGTTTTCCATATATCATAATTTGTGCCATCGAATATGAACATTTCATTGTGCACTAATCCCCTAGCCGACATCTTTACTCTCAAGGCGGTGAAGCCTAAAATGAGAGACCGGGATCTGATACCAATTGAAAGGATATAGATGCCGCCTAGAGGGGGGTGAATAGGCGGTTTAAAAACTTTTCCGAGAGTGTCTCAACAAAGACGGAATTAAACTAGCGTTTACTTTGTTAAGCACAAAACCTAGAACAACTAGGGTTCACCTATTAGCACCAACAACTTATGCTAAGCAAGACAAGCAACTATGTGATAGCTAGATATATACTTCAAGCACGAAGGCTATCACAAAGTAAAGTGCATAAGTAAGAGCTCAGATATAGAGATAACCGAGGCACGCGGAGACGACGATATTTTACCGAGTTCCTCCCAACATGGAGTACGTCTTGTTTGGAGAGGGGGTGGTATCAAACCACCAATGCCACAAAAGGCCTCCCTTGTTCTCCTATGAATCTCACCCCAACGGGATCGATCCACACTTCCACTATCAGTGCACTTGTTGGTGGCAATCCGGAACCTCTCACAAGGTTGGGACACTTCTCCACAACTTAATTGGAGGCTCCCAACAAACAAGCTTGGGGAAAGCTCCACAACTTAATTGGAGGCCCCAAGTAATCCACAAACCTGCAAAACCACCAAACCGTCTAGGGTTCCAATGAACCCAAGAGTAAAAAGCTTCTCACCTTTCACCCAATCGAATCCTCACCGAGAACTCAAACCGATGCACCAAATGCAATGGCAAGAACACAAGAAGTGCTCAAGTCCTTCACTCCCAAATTCCACCAAAGCTACAAAAGCTTGTGGTGGAATAAGAGAGGAAGAACAATGGAGGAAATCCACAAAAGACTCCAAGATCTAGATCCCAATATGTTCCCTCACTTAGAGGAGAGATTGATTGGTGGGATTGTAGATCTAGATCTCCTCTATCAAATCCCCCAAGAATATGCAAGAATCATAGGAGGGATTGAGAGGGAAGCAAGCTCAAGAGATCAACAATGGTGGCTCAGTTTTAGGGTTCTTGAGGTTGGAAAAACCGCAGCAACCAAGGTAGAAGAAGGGGCCTTTATATAGGGTCCCTGGAATTAGAGCCGTTGGAGCAACTTACCCCGGACACTCCGGGAGATGCTGACCGGACACTCCGGCCTACGAAGATTCCGGCCAGAGTCCGGGTGGAGTCCGATATGGTGTTCTGAATGTCCAGGGAGGTCGACAAGATCCCAGGGCCGGACAGTCCAGCATGAATTAGCCGGACATTCCGGCCGGGCCAGACATTCCGGCTGAAAACGGCCGGACATTCCTCCCAAGGTAAAACTGACAGAAATAGCAAAACTAAAACGACCATAACTTTTGCATCCGGACTCCGATTTTGATGATCTTGGGCTCGTTTCGAAGATAGTAACGAGATCTACAAGATCATACAGAGAACCATCATAGTCCAACAATGGAGGATAGAACCAAATGAAGAAAGGTTTAACCTCTCTCAAAAAGACGAACCGGTAAAACCTCCAACATCGAAAACGCAATAGAGAATGCATATGAAATCCGTTTTCGATGAACTTGGGCTTGTCATGAAGATTAACACAAGATCTAAATCCTCTCATGGATAAGAACCAAATAATGTAAGGTTTTACCAATCTCAAAAAGACAAACCGGTAAAACCTCCAATATCGAAAACGCAATAGAGAATGCATATGTAATCCGTTTTCGATGAACTAGAGCTTGTTATGAATATTACCACAAGCTCAAGAACCTCACATGGATAGGATCCAAATAACAACCAAGAAAGGATGATGCCAAGTATGCAAAGGTTTGAGCTCTCATGAAGGATATGATCAAGTTACTCACTCGAGAGCGCCTCTTGATAGTACGGCTATCTATCCTATAAACCGGTCTCCCCAACTAACACCATGAGACCAGTAAGAAAGAAACCCTATCAAGAACATACCTTTGCCTTGAGAATATTCCACTTGAGCTTGATGATAGCGATCTTGTCCACCTCAAGATGGAACACCTTTCTTGATTGCACTAGCTTGGTGAAGACTTGCAAATTGCTCTCCCATACTCCACTATGGTAGAGCTTATATCTTGAGCATATGATCTTCCCATATCCATGATAACCATAGGATGGCAAGCTCCAAGCAAATGATCTCTTCGATATAGCTCATATTGAACTTGCACATCATATCTTCTTTCTTCATTATGTTGGTGTCTTGAAGGAACATAAGAGATATCACCCCAACTTTAGTCTTCAAGACACACTTGCTATAGGCTCAACTTTCACTTGACCAATCTCCAGATCACTCATTGAAACCTTGGTCAACACTTAATATTCTTCACTTTCTTCTTCTCCCAACCTTGAAGCCAACATATGGTTCTACAGGTAAAACTCAATGCAAACATAAGTCCATAAAGATTGTCATTAATTACCAAAACCACACATGGGGGCACACATGCACTTTCACCATCTATATCAATTGTTGCATATTAAATTGTTCATGCTTGCATACATCTCCTCATGTGGGTTTGGGGCATTTAGTTGATTCACCTCATAATTAAATATGGAGACTATATGCGGTATTCTAATCTTATATAGGCTCCATGTAAAATTGTGTAGCGAACTGATGCCATGGGTTTCCTTGTTAATACAATATTTAAACTGTGGGGTATCTAAATAACTTGAACCATTTAATTAATTGTCGGGACCCCGGTTCCGCTTAATATTGTCTAGTTGCATCGTATCTTTGTCATGTCATGCATCATACATGCATCATGCTCGATCTTCTGCCGTAGTATTAAATAGTGTATCCGGTGTTTCTTCTAGTGCTTTGCTTCTTCACGGATTAGGCTGTTGAGTGGATGCGAGTGTCGACCCGATCTCTAGATGAATCTCCGGCTATGTTTTCTAGGCGAGCAATCTCCCCCTTTCTACCTATTTTGCATTTATAGTCTTTACTTCCTTCCTGTTGATCTACTGCTATCCGTATTGCGATGCTTTAGTCTCCGTGCACCATTTATTTCCCTGCAGCCTCTATATTGCCTTGGACACATCCTATTGCGTGTTGTTTGATAGATAGTCGACCTTGCGAGTCGTAGTTGCTTGCTCAGGTGCTTCTTTGTGTCGTTGTCGTTCCACTGTTGATAGAAGGTTGACACATGCTTAACGGTGGAGATGCTTAAGGGTGGAGATGATCATGGCTTTAATTACAACTTGTTAAATAAAAATGATGGGAATAGATATAACTAATGAAAGAGGCACCGGTGGGAAATATATGCTATTTGGTTTTTCATGTCCACTTGTGTCCCGTAGGCCCCGAGTACTTGATACCTGTTCCTCGATTATTCGCACTATCCACATCTAGGAGACCCTATGGATCCCCCTTAGCTAGAGCTTGATTCATTTC
Source organism: Avena sativa (assembly GCA_916181665.1). NCBI lineage: Eukaryota > Viridiplantae > Streptophyta > Magnoliopsida > Poales > Poaceae > Avena > Avena sativa. The sequence continues at coordinate 225,480,899 of OV702286.1, forward strand.
TTATTTCTTAGGGCCACAAACTAGTTTGGGGCTTTATTACTATCCTGTACTTATGCCATGCTTTACTGCTTTATTTACGATTGTGCTTGGAGCACCTGTATTGTTTAGGAATTGCGGAGTGTTTTCGTGGTATCGACAAGCCCAGTCACACTTTCGGGTTCCCAGTCGTTTACAGTCATTAGCGCAAACCTTGGGTCCGTCTCGGAGCCGGCCAACTTTGTTGTGGGTAGCTTAATGGGGTGGCCCCCTGAAATATTTTATGAATCATGTGATTGCTTTGTCGTGAAGGCCTCGTTGGGTTTTGATTTGGTTTTTCCGAGGTTGATCGTGTGTGTTGCTATTTGTGCACCCCTGCAGGGTAAATCTTTCTAAAAGCCGTGTCCGCGGTTATGGACGACTTTGAGCACAGTATCTCCATCATAGACAAGCATAACTAAAGTAGTGATATAAATTTGACTTAATATGTGACTAGTAATCAGCTTCACTACAATGGAATGGATAATAAAAGTGCCAACAACTGATGGAACTGGGGTTTATCGTGTCATGTTATACCTGTCTAGTAAGTATCACAACTCCAATGGAATGAAATAGAAGTGCCAACAACTGCCGGGTTTGGGATGTCACATGCTAATTGTATCTGACTAGTAAGTACTGCAACTACAACTGAATGGTGAACTAAAACTGCCCACTACTTATGCTATCAGGATGACTCATGCTGTCTATATCTGACTAGTAAGTGCTTCAACTATAATGGAATGAATAAAACTGCCAACTGTGTGAGTTCCTCGGTTTGACTTCCTTGTTTGGTCTCGAGGGGGAAATGCCAGGATGGGTATGATTGGTGTTAGTATCAGGTTGGTCCCGAATAGGTCTCTCTTATCCCTCTCTAATAGCCGACAGTTTCCTCGAGTCTCTATAGGTTGTTTATGCATGCTGCGTTGCCGCTTCAGTCCACCATACCTATGTAGGCGAGAGCCGCCGAATTCTAGTCTCGCCGTGTACTGGCCTCAATACTGACCGCTCTCTTTTTTCCTTTGTCCTTTGTGAGCACCCCTTTTGTTTAACAAGTATAATTTCGACGTCGTTAACAGGGTTACCCTTCCGGCTTGGCCTGGGCAGGGTTATGGACGCCATTGGTTATTCTTCAGGGCTCTTAGCCCCATTTGCTTCTTATCCTTACTCGGATGTTGTATCGTTTTCAAGGTGATTTGGATCTTTGTATTGTATATCTGTATTCTTGACTCATGGAGTCGTTGTTGTATATATGTGCTATGGGTTCTATCGTGAACTATTGTGTAATGGTATTACTTCGTTTTCCACCTGCACGCAAGTGCCTGGTGGGCGTCCTTGAATCATTTCTATGCGGGTTTGGCGGGAAGCGCTGAAATCTGCATAGGGCCGATTCAAGGGTGTTACATTGGTGCACATAGGTGAATCATAGTATATATAGGTTTTGTGCTTGATAAAGTAAATGATAGTTTTATTCCGCCTTTGTTAAGTCCATCTCGTAAAAGTTTTAAACTGCCTATTCACCCCTCTCTAGGCGACATCTGTGTTCTTTTAAAAGGTAAAAGATGTGGGTAAGCCTATTCTTCCGTGCATATTTAAAGAAACCTCGCATTACGGTTTATGTGATCTTGGCACCGAAGTTAATATTATATCTTATGATTTCTATTTAGAAAAAAAGAAGAAATAGAACTGGCTACAACTAAAAATATTGATATGACAATTATGTTAGCCAATAAAAAATTCCAATGGGAGTAGTTGAAGATGCAACTGTCACATGTGGCAAATAAAAACTTTCCCATCGATTTTGTAGTTGTTGAAATGCCAGCTGACAATCTTTGCCCTATTATATTTGGAAGAAACGTTTTGGGTGATATAGATGCCTATGTTAATTTCAAGAAGGATATTTTGTCTCTTAAGCTTGGGGGAATGGAAAATAAATTCCATTTTTCCAAATTTAAAGACAGGCCTCCACAAATACAAGAAGAAGAGAAAGAGAGAACTATTGAATAAATGGCAGCTCTTTTCTTTTGTAATCAAGAAGAAGAAATAAATGAAGATCCAAATTATGAAGAAATAGTTATGGATGACAAGTCTGTAGCATCCCATCTGTCTAACATATGAAATGCTACATGGTTTCATAATAAAATACTACTTCCTACATATAATTATTTGCATCATCATTATATCATGCTCATGTCATCATGCCACCTTGTATTTGAGCATCATATAAAACCCCTTTCTCATTATGCATTTGTCTATTACTTGTATTTGCTTCTTGATAAATTGTTTCATGCCAAATTTGAGTTGGGACATATCTCTTTCAATCCTCCTATCCATTAACATGACATATTCCATCTTATCCGCATGCATATATGCTCGGGGCATCATCTTATCCACTTTGTTTTTCCCCTTCTTATCTCTAGTTATGTGGGTTACAAAATCTACTCTTCGAATTCCTAGCAAAACAGATTCAAAACAATTTATATGTTGGCTGGAACTCTTATGGTGCTTGTCTCCAAATCTTCATGCTTTGCCCCTTATTTTTTTGTAAAAGGCCAATTCATGTCCAACTTGGATGCCCTAGTGTTCCCTGTCATTAGACATCCCTCTGCTTCCAACTGTTTCATTCCTGGCTTAAAACGTTGTGCCTCTTTTTCAAACTCTAGCGTGAGTGTTGGTTCAGCTGTGGGCTATGTTCAGTTAAAAGTTCAGTTAACAAGCAGTGTTCTTCAGCCGACAGAAGCAGCACAGAAGCACCCAGCCTGTACCGCTTGTCTTTCCCGTGTTCCTCTTCTCCATCACCCCTCTCTCTTTGCAAGTTGACGGCAGCGGGCAGGTGACCGTCTGCGTCGTCTACCGTGTCACGCCGAGCTCGCCCTTCCCCTTCTTAAGCCGCAGCCACAAACCCTAGCCACTCATTCCTCCTTGTTCCCTCTGTTTTCCCCCTTCTCATCGCCATGGCCGTCGCTGTGGGTCGGTTCTCACGGCCTCTGTAGTCGCTGCCGGGACCAGCCGAGGAGCGGAGAAGTACCACCACCCTCATCCATGTCGAATCCGCAGCAGCAGGGAAGCCGGAGCCGCAAGGAGAGTCGACTGCATCATCTTCCTGACCGTACCTGGAGCCGCTGCCTCCTACCCGTCTTACCGATTCTATAGGCCTTCCCCGACCCCAATTCCCGCGGGAATCGGTCGAGGTGAGGAACCCCGTCCCTCCCCTGTCCTCCTCATATCCCCTCCGGCCCCAATTCGAGCCCTCCATGATGGATTTCTACTCCTGCGTGCACCCTCTCGCCATGCCTGAACGTTTTCAGTTAATCAATGCATGTTTCCGTCAGTAAGACACAAAAACCATCCCAGCTCTTTTTGATATATCATGTATCTCCTTCTTCTTATACAAACATGATGCTAGTTTAGTGGCTGAACCCCCACGCCTTAAGCCATGCGATCTAGTTGGTCCTAAGATCAAATCTCAGCTACGTCTTGCAATCACCTCTTTTTGGTTTTCTAAAAATAGGTTCGAAGAAACATTGCAGCTGTTCTCTGTAAAATTCAGTTCATCAGGAACAACATCAGCAGTCCCCTATAGATTGGCATCGTGTCCTTCATTTAACATGAATTCGAGTATGCTCTAGTGGCTGTGACCTTGGTTCTTGCATCCCTGAGATCCTTTGTTCAAGTCCCACCGGCTTCATATTTTGAGGCCCCTTTTAAATCCTCTTTTAAACTCTCAAATTTTGACCATTTTCTGAACCTGAAATCCGGTGACACAAATTCAGTTAAGAACCTTTAGCAAGGACACCCATGTACTTGTAAGCATGAATACATCTTGCGCCCCTGGTCATGAATTCCTTGCTGAAGACCCCTCCCCTATCAAATATTTTAGCTTGCAAACTATGCTGGCTCTAATTCAAAATGTTTCGAAATCGAAACTTAATGAAATTATTCAAATATTCAGAATATAAACTTGAAAAAAATAAATAAACTATTTGGTTAATCGTAATTAGTCAAACTATTAAACTTTTTGCCTTTTCGATTAAATACCGAAATAATCCATATCTTTCACACCGTAATTCCAAATTCGACAAATAATATGTCTAAATCGATCAGCGCGACGAGCCTATTCTAACTATGCATACCATGATATCAATTGAAGCATGCATCATGTAATTACTTCAAAATCGGAATGGTTTTTGCAACTAAAATATGCCTAAATAAATATTAAAAGTGATTTATTTCTTGCACCACACCTCACCCATGCCATGCTATGCTATGCCATGTAAATTGTGCATCATTTCATCATAGCATACTTGTTTGCTTGTTGCATATTATTTATATGATTGTGCAATGTATTTATTTTGGCCCCTTGTGTGTTTGGTTTTTATCCGGATAGACACTGAGCAAGGAGAATACCAGGAGCCTCGGGAGTATTACCCGGATCCTTCCTATTCGGCAACAGAACTACCAGGCAAGCAATTCCCCATGCTTGCATACATATAGTACCTATGCTTCTATCTTACTCTTGCATCATTGAGTCGTGATTGCATTAAATTGAATCTCAAGTATTGCATAGCCTTTACTTTTAAATCCCACCGAAGCTTGTACCTCCATCCCATGAGCCATTACTGCAGGAGTTGTTTGAGCCATGCGAGTCGTAGAATTGCATGTGTAGGATTTGTGCGAGTCTTTGGATAATGAGGTACCTAAACAACTTAATATGAGTAGAGAACTAATGAAAGAGGCATCGGTGAGCATTATCTGCTATTTGGTTCTTTAAGCTCACTTGTGTCCCGTAGGACCCTGAGTACTTGATTCCTGTTCCTTGACTATTCGCACTATCCACATACGGGAGACCCTATGAATCCCCCTTTGCCTGAGCTTGATTCACACTTTATTTCTTGGGGCCACAAAGTAGTTTGGGGCTTTATTACTATTCTGTACTTATGCCATGCCTTACTGCTTTATTTATGATTGTGCGTGGAGCGTTTGTACTGTTTAGGAACCCCGTGCCATGTTTCCGCTGTATCGACAAGCCTAGTCACACTTTCGGGTTCTCAGTCGTTTACAGCCGTCCCCACACACCCTGGGTCCATCACGGAGCCGGCCAACTTCGTAGCAGGTAGCTTATTGGGAATGGCCCCCTTAAATGATTTATGAATCCTGTGAATGCTTTATCGTTAGGCCTCGTTGCGTTTTATTTGGTTCTTCCCGAGTTTGATCATGTGTGTGTTGCTATTTATGAAACCTGCATGGTAAATCTTTCTGAATGCCATGTCCACGGTTATGGACGACTTGGAGCACAGTTTCGCGATCATAGACAAGCATAACTAAAGTACCGCCTTTAATTTGACTAAGACATGACTAGTAAATAGAGAAATACTCATGGAATGGTTAATAAAATTGTCAATGGATGGGATGTTCTTCCGCCTTCTCGTCGGTAAGAGAGAAGGAGGACGAGCGAGGTTAAATTATGTTGCTTATATAACTGTTGCTATTCATTAACGGGCATCCGTCCATCTCTGGTTGGGCGGATGTGTAGCGTGTCTCTATAGCTCCTTGTAGATATTATCTTTCGCTGCAATGGCGTCACCCCCAGGTTGTTCCCTTTAGCTGCATTAAGACTTGCTGAGTATCCCTAGGGTCTCACACGATAAACATTTGGTTCAGATGGACAGGTATACTCTCAAGAAGGTTACTGGGTTGACGAGACGGATGATGGTGGCAACGACTATCCGCTGTAGAGATTCCGAGGTTGGAGATCCATGAGATCTGAGGGCGGGATGTGCTTAGTTCTATGGCATCTTATGCCGATTTGCTTCTTATCCGTACTCGGATCTTGTATTCTGCTTCCGCTTGATACTCTGGTGTGTTGGGGGGATACCCCCGGGTAGGGTCACGCCGGGGTATAAAGGCCGAGTTAGCCGAGGTTCGGCAAGGCTAAAGTGGATGCTGGCCGGGTCACCTCAAGGCAGGCCGAATCACGGGGTAACCCGGACCAGGGGCGTCCACCTAAATAGGTCTCAACCGACTTAAGCCGTAAGTCGGAATGGCGTATTTAACTTGTATGCAGGAACGGGTGTGGTCGGATCAACTATGGTCCGGGTCATATCTAGTTTTTAGGAGAAGGAAGAAATCTCGCTGGTCAAAAGAAGCCCCGGTACGCACTGCATGAGCGAAGCAAAAGAGGGCAGGACCACCGAGGTGTGGCCGACAGAGGTGACGACGCCCGTGTCGGCTGACGCAGGCGCCGCAGAGGCTCACGTAGCCTCTGCATGGGTGACGCGGGGGAAAAGCACCCCGGTCGGTTTGCTATTTTGGGAGGAGGCATATTCCCTGGAATATGCCTCCACGTATGCCCTAGGTGGAGACCTAGCAACCCCTATATAAGGAGGGCTAGGGCCTCTGTAGAAGGGGTTCCTCAATTCTGAAAGGTTTTAGGTTCTAAGGGTCTTGTACGAGTTAACCGTGGGTGAGAGTAAGAGAGTTCCTTCTTCCTCCTCTCGCCAATACAGCTCTTGGAGCACTTGTAATCTGTGAACTGAATCAAATACAAACCTTCTGTGTGGGGAATCACCTCACTATCCCTCCCTGGATTTCCCTAGTGCTATTAGTCCCCACCTTTAGCCTATCCATGGCATCTGCTGTGACACCACCACGACAGTTGGCGCCCACCGTGGGGCTAGCGGCGCTAGCAGGGGTGAAGATCCGGACAGGAAACCTCATCGGCACCGGCGAATGCATCGTCTCCGGGCTTGTTCAGCGCTTTGGAGCGCTGGACTTCGTCAGCGGCAACGGGGCTGCTTCAGCACGCGCCCACTTCCGCGCAATGGCCTCTTCGTCAAGCTTGGTGCACACAAGGTCTACGTTGCTACGGACGTATCATGCGTTCATCTGCGGCACGTCGTCGAGGCAGGGGAGCCACCCCTTAGCGTGGTTCACGGGGCGCGTATCACTCGCTCCCTAGACCGTGCTGAGGTGATGATGGCTGCGCCAGGTGCAGGTGCAAGCAAGGATTCGGCACCAGATCCGGAGGTAACACCTAAGGCACCGAGGAAAGGTAGAGGACCTCCGCTAGAGAGGCCTGAGAATGTACTGAGAGAAGCTATGGATAGCTTAGTGAACCCGGTAGCAGCAGTGGTAGATCTGGCTCAGGTACAGGCCGAGCTAGAGGAAACTAGGCAGAAAATCCTAGAGGGAGTGAAAAAGATTGCTGCGGCTCAGCAGTCGTTGAACATGACGATGCGTGAGTATGCAAAGGCAAATAAAGTAGATGCTGTAAAAGTGAAGGGGAGAAATCTCATGAGTGAAATGAACAAAGAGGGTGACACTCGGATTGAGGAGTTATAGAACTGTTTGTCCGTGGGGCTACCGAAGTACAGTACCCCGACAAAAAACCTCAGAGCAGCGGATGCAGCTGCGTCCGAGTTAGAGGGTCTAACGGGTGAAGCCCGTCAGAGACAGCAAGATAGGGTCAATGAGTTGGTTCGGATCGCGAACAGGCAAAATGAGGAACTGCTCAGGGCAAACCCGAAGAGAGCTGGGGCCTCCAAGATCGTTCATTCGACGGTGGGTAACCCAGAGAAATCCGTCGGAGCCCCATCGTCCCCTCATGGTGGTCCAAGGAGGAAAGAGGTAGTAACCTCGGCCAGGAGAAACAAGCAAATTGTTCCGTATGACCCGACAAGGGAAGGAAAAGCAAAAGAGGTACAAAGAAATGACGATCGACGGAGTGTAAGCTGAGGTGAAGCTGGCCAAGGTAACCGTGACCAAGGCAATGCCGGTCAAGGAAACGCTGTTAATGGCAATGCCGGACAGCATAACTCGGCAGGACAACCGCAACAGCGGAATATACCAAGGCAAGAGCAAAGTGTCGGCCGAGGTATGCAACAGAGAGATGCGCCACGAGAGCGAGACCGGTATAACGATGGAGATTCGGAAATGGTGAATGCGGGATACCCAAGGCCGGACTATCATGTGATAGGGTCGAGATTAAGAAGCAGAGATCTGATGCCGGATGACGTCAGGTTGAAACTGGATCGACTGTATAGGTCGGAGCAGATTGAAAGTCAAGGTCCTCCGGGTCCTGCATGTTTTGGACCCCAGATCATGAAAGATCCACCGGTACCTAACTTCCAGTTACCCAGAGGCACGAAGACGTATGACGGCAGCACTAAGCCGGAGGATTGGTTGATAAATTATGCTACAGCTGTGAAAATTGCTACGGGAAACTTGCGATGGGCTGTGAGATACGTACCCCAGATGTTGGTGGGGCCAGCAAGGGTATGGTTGAACAATTTGCCGCCCGGAAGTATTAATTGCTGGATTGATTTTGAGGAAATGTTCATCAGCAATTTCTCGAGTACGTATCAGAGGCCAAATAGGCCACAGACCCTAGCTATGTGCAAGCAAAGACCGAACGAGACGGACCGGGAGTTTTTAACCCGGTGGTGTACCGTGCGAAACTCGTGTGAGGGTGTGATAGAGTCACAGACCATAGCGTGGTTTGCGCAGGGATGCAGATATGCAAGCGAGCTGTGGCAAAAGTTGCAAAGGAAAATGCCAACTATGTTGGCAGAGATGATCCGGATTGCTGATTCCTATGATTTGGGTGATCCGACTCAACCTAGGCTCGTGTCCAACGAGTCGAATGAGGAGTACTACCAGAGAGATGGAGCCGGATCATCCCGGAGGAATGACTACAGAGGTAAAAGAAGAGATGACAGACCGGATCACCGGTACAGTTCGCAACAAGTTGGAGCTGTGAATCAAGATCAGCCCGGAACAGGGAGCAATCAACGTCAGAAAACTGGAGGGCAACAATGGACACCTAGGAATGATGGCAAGAAAACTTAGACGCCAGGGCAGAAGAAACAGTGGCAAGAAAAGAAGGACCGTCCGAGGTATACTTATGAGTCGATGTTGGATCAGCCGTGTAAATTTCACACGCCAAATCCGAGTAACCCAACAGGTCATACAACGAGGCAATGTGAGTGGATGCGCAAGATAGAACAAGGTGGTTCGGGGAATGCTCAGGCACCCCGTAATGATCAACCCCGGCAGCAATTGCTCTCCGGAGCGAACACGCAACAGCTAATGTTGCCTCCCCCTCCGCCGAGGTATGATAACCATGAGAGAAGGGATGCAGTGCATCAAGTAGAAAACCAGCATCAGCCAGATCGGAGGTACCCCGAAAATGAGGGGAGGAATGAGTACAGGGAGCATCATCAGAGTTACTATGTATTTACCACTGAGGAAACATATAGGAAGAGCTTGCAGCACCGACATTTGGAGGTCAATGCGGTAATGCCAGCGGTGACGAGGTATATGCCTTGGTCGGACCAGGAAATCACCTAGAACATCAAAGATCATCCCAAGCTTATGCCGAGTCCTGGCTCATATGCATTAGTGCTAGACCCGACATTCATTGGGCCAAACATCTGTTGGAATTATGCCCTAGAGGCAATAATAAAGATGTTATTATTATAATTCTTGTTCATGATAAAGTTTATATTCCATGCTAGAATTGTATTTAGCGGAAACATTAATACTTGTGTGGTTTGTGAACAACACCGTGTCCCTAGTACGCCTCTATGGACTAGCTCATTTATCAATGATGGTTAAGGTTTCCTAACCATAGACATGAGTTGTCAATTGATAATGAGATCATATCATTGGGAGAATGATATGGTGGACAGACCCAAACTAAGCGAAGCAATTAGATCGTGTCATTGTGTTCATCTTTGCGAAGCTTTTCCTATGTCAAATATTGTATTCCTTAGACCATGAGATAATGCAACTCCCTGGGATCGGGAGAAAGCTTTGAGGTCATCAAACGTCATCCTATGAGAGGGTGATCATAAAGGTGTCTCTCAGGTGATCGGAAAGTATCTGTTGGGTTGTATGTATCGAGATGGGATTTGTCCCTCCCAAGTCGGAGAGATATACTTCGGGCCCACTCGGTAATCGATATCAACACTGCTTGCAAGCATGTGGTTAAGGAGTTAATCACAAAGTGATATCGGATTACAGAACGAGTAAAGTACTTGTTGTGAACGAGTGAACTAGGTATGACGGTACCGACGATCGAATCTCGGGCAAGTAAAATATCGCGAGACGAAGGGAATATATATATGGGATTGATTGAATCCTGACATCGTGGTTCATCCGATATGATCATCGATGAATGTGTGGGAGTCAATATGGGTGCCCAGACCCCGCTGTTGATTATTGATAGAAGATCATGTCTGCATATTCTCGAACCCGCAGGGTCACACACTTAACGTGTCTCGACGCTAGGATAGATTGGATACTTGGTTTATGAATTTTTGTTCGGAGTCTCGGATGGGATCCGGGATATCACGAGAGGTTCCGGAATGGTCCGGAGAATAAGATTCATATAAGGCAGTGCAGTTTTTGGAGTTCGGAATTGTTCCGGATTAATCGGTATTGTACCGGAAGCTTCTAGAACCTTCCGGAAGGGGGCCAACGTGGTCCCACCTTCCGGGAGGGGGCATGGGCCTATGAGGGAGTGTCCTGGCCGCATTGGGCCAGGGGCACAAGGCCCCATAGGGCCCAACCGATCCTAGATAAGTTTAAATCGTTTAAACTAGAGATAAGATAGGGTTTCTAGAAGGGAGAGTTTAAATCGTTTAAACTAGAGATAGGCTTGGAGGATGGGCAAGGGATGGCCGCACCCCCCTCTATATATAGAGGGCTGGTGCGCCCCCTCCCAACCGACACACACCTTCCTCCAAACCCTAGTTGCCCTGCTGCCCTCCTCTCTCCCTCCCGACTGTTTGTAGGCGAAGCCCTGCTGCAGAAATTCTCCACCATATACACCACGCCGTCGTGTTGTAGATCCAATCTATCTCTCCACCCTACTTGCTGGTCCGAGGAAGGAGGAGACGTCGAGGTGCTGCATGTGTGCATCTCACGGAGGCACCGCCACTTGTGGTGCTAGATCGGATCGGATCGCGAGGAGGAGAAGCGAGTACGACTACATCACCCACGTTCCGACGAACGTTCCGCTGTGCGAATCTTAAAGGGTATGAAGATCTAATCCAATCTCTCTCGTTGTTTGCATCTCCTAGATTTGATCTTGGCTTTCCCTCTGTTCGCTTCCATAGAAAATTTTGATTTACTATGCTGCGAAACCCTTCAGTGGTATCAGAGCTAGATCTATGCGTAGATGTGTTTCACGAGTAGAACGCAACATGGTTGTTGCGGGCGTTGATGTTTTCTGTTGCAAGCCTCTTGTTTGTGTTCTTCTTATGGCGTGGGATAGTGAGATTGAAGCGGTCCAGGCAAACCTTACGCGACGTCGTTCACGAGACCGGCTCCGCACTTGACGTGTGGCTTGTACCATACATGCGGCTGGTGGATGTCAGTTTCTCTCACTATAGTTGTCATGGGATTAACACCGGAGTTTGGCAACCATAATATCACCGTTGTGGCTTTCCGTAGGTAAGAATCGTTCTTAGCATCTACTCCCATAAGCCACGTAAAACATGCAACAACAAAGTAGAGGCGTCTAACTTGTTTTTGCAGGGAGTGTTTTCTGTGATATGGTATGGCCCAAGATGTGATGTGTATATTGTATGCGATGATCATGTTTTGTAATGTTTCACGACTTGCATGTCGATGAGTACACAACCGGCAGGAGCCATATGGTTGTCTTTATAATTGTGTATGACCTGCGAGTCAACTTCTTATACGCCATGTAATAGCTTTACTTTATCGCTAAGTAGTTAGCAATAGTTGTAGTTGCTATTCATGGTGGAGGCAATCATGGTGGAGTGATGGAGATCATGCCGGAACGCACAAGATGGAGATCATTGCGCGAAGATTGGCTATACCATGTCACATAAAGTTATATGCATGTGATGTTTATCCTTTTATGTATCTTATCATGCTTAGATCGCGACGGTAGCATTATAAGATGATTCCTCACTTAAAGATCAAGATAAAAACTGTGTTCTCCCCAAGTATGCACCGTTGTGAAAGTTCGTCGTGTCCAAGCATCACGTGATGATCGGGTGCTATAGACTCTACGCTCACATACAACGGGTGCAAGCCAGTTTTGCATACGCGGAAATACTTGGGTCTAACTTGACCAGCCTAGCATGTACAGACATGGCCTCGGAACACATGAACCGAAAGGTTAAGCATGAGTCATATGAATGATATGATCGACACTTCGTTGTCCACCATTGAAACCACATCTCTTCTCGTGAAGATCGGATTAGGTGTGGTGAATTTGGATCATGTTCACTAAACAACTTGAGGGATGTTGAATTTAGTGGGAGTTCATCTAGTAATTTGATTAAGTTGAACTATTTATCATGAACATAGTCTAAATTGTACTTGCAAATACTGTAGATCCAATGGCCAAGTCTAACTTCAACTTTAACGTATTTGCTGAGAAAGAAAAGCTTAGAAACAATGGGTCTAACTTCACCAACAGGTTTCGCAATCTAAGAATCATTCTGTCTGGCGGACAAAAGGACTATGTCCTTGAGAAAGCGTTAGGTAATCCCCTTGCTGCTACTGCGCCGGCTGATGAGAAAGCTGTCTATCAGTCGCGCAAAGATGATTATGGTGTGATTAAGAGCGCCATGTTGTTTGCTATGGAACCGGAACTTCAAAATCGTTTTGAAAACTATCCCGGGCCCTTTGAGATTCTCGAAGAGCTGAAAACCATGTTTCAGACTCAGGCCCGTTCTGAGAGATATGAGATCTCCGAGAAGTTCTTTAACTGCAAGATGGAGGAAGGGAGTTCCGTTAGTGAGCACGCCATTAAGATGTCGGGCTACACTCAACGCCTTGAGCAACTGGACTGCAAGATTCCAGAGGAGCTCAAGATTGACAGGGTTCTGCAATCACTCCCTCCCAGCTACAAAAGTTTTGTAGTGACTCATAATCAGATTGGTTCCACGATACGATCACCGAGCTCTTCGCAAAGCTGAAGGCTGTGGAGGTGGACATCAAGAAGGATAATCATGTGTTGATGGTCAACAAGCCCTCCTTTAAGAAAGGTAAGGGTGCAAAGAAGCCCTTCAAGAAAAGAGGCGGCAAGCGCGTTGCCCCTGCTGAGAAGAAGCTCAAGTCTGGTCCTAAGCCGGACACTGAGTGCTTCTATTGCAAGGACAAGGGTCACTGGAAGCGCAACTGTCCGAAGTACTTAGCGGACAAGAAGGCTGGCGCCATCAAAGGTATATTTGATATACATGTTATTGATGTTTTCCTTACTAGCCCTCGTTGTAGTGCCTGGGTATTTGATACCGGTTCAGTTGCTAACATTTGTAACTCAAAACAGGAGCTACGGAATAGACGGCGGCTTGCGAGGGATGAGGTGACGATGCGCGTTGGCAACGGATCAAGAGTTGATGTGATGGCCGTCAGCACGCTCTCCTTAGTTTTACCTTCGGGATTAGTTTTAAACCTTAATAAATGTTATTATGTGCCTGCGTTGAGCATGAACATTATTTCTGGATCGTGTTTATTGCAAGACGGTTATTCATTTAAATCGGAGAATAATGGTTGTTCTATTTATATGAGTAACATCTTTTATGGTCATGCACCTCTTGCGAATGGTTTATTTCTTCTAAATCTTGAAAGGGATGAAACACACATCCATAACATTGAGGCTAAGAGATGCAAAGTAGATAGTGATAATACTACTTATTTGTGGCACTGTCGTCTAGGTCATATTGGTGTAAAGCGCATGAAGAAACTCCATTCTGATGGACTTTTGGAGTCTCTTGATTTTGAATCATTTGACACATGCGAACCATGCCTCATGGGCAAGATGATCAAAACCCCGTTCCCCGGTATGATGGAGCGAGCAACGGACTTGTTGGAAATCATACATACCGATGTATGCGGACCGATGAGTGTTTCGACGCGCGGTGGATATCGCTACTTTCTCACTTTTACCGATGACTTAAGTAGATATGGGTATATCTATTTAATGAAACATAAATCTGAAACGTTTGAAAAGTTCAAAGAATTTCAGAATGAAGTGGAGAACCATCGTAACAGAAAGATTAAGTTTCTACGATCCGATCGTGGGGGCGAATATTTGAGTTATGATTTTCTCACGCATCTCAAAGCAAGTGGAATCGTTTCACAACTCACGCCACCCGGAACACCACAGCGCAATGGTGTGTCTGAACGCCGGAATCGAACCCTATTAGATATGGTCTGATCGATGATGTCTCTTACTGATTTGCCGTTATCATTTTGGGGTTATGCATTAGAAACCGCTGCATTCACTTTAAATAGGGCTCCATCTAAATCCGTTGAGACGACACCGTATGAACTGTGGTTTGGTGCTAAACCTAAGTTGTCATTTCTTAAAGTTTGGGGATGCGAAGCTTACGTCAAGAAGTTGATGCCGGACAAGCTCGAACCCAAAGCGGAGAAATGCGTCTTCATAGGATACCCTAAGGAAACTATTGGGTATACCTTCTATCACAGAACCGAAGGCAAAGTGTTTGTCGCAAAGAACGGTTCCTTTCTTGAGAAGGAGTTTCTCTCGAAAGAAGTGAGTGGGAGGAAAGTAGAGCTAAACGAGGTTATTGAACCTTCTCTTGAATTGGAGAGTAGCGCAGCACCTGAAATTGTTCCAGTGCCGCCTGCACCAACAATAGAGGAAGCTAATGACAAGGATCATGAAGCTTCGGACGATGCTGCTACTGAACGTCGCAGGTCGACAAGGTCGCGTGCCCCTCCTGAGTGGTACGACAACCCTGTCTTGACTGTCTTGTTAGTAGAAGACAGCGAACCTACGAACTATGAGGAAGCGATGATGAGCCCAGACTTTGAGAAATGGCTAGAAGCCATGAAATCCGAATTGGGATCCATGAGCAAAAACCAAGTATGGACTTTGGTGGACCCTCCTAGCGACCGAAAGGCCGTTGAGTGCAAACGGATCTTCAAGAAGAAAACGGACGCGGATGGTAATGTTACCGTCTATTAAGCACGGCTTGTTGCGAAATGTTTTTGACAAGTTCAAGGTGTTGACTACGATGAGACTTTCTCTCCCGTAGCGATGTTTAAGTCCATTCGGATTTTATTAGCAATTGCTGCGTTTCATGATTATGAAATATGGCAAATGGATGTCAAGACTGCTTTCCTCAATGGCAACATTGATGAAGAGTTGTATATGATGCAACCCGAAGGTTTTGTCGATCCTAAGGATGCTGATAAAGTATGCAAACTTCAGCGTTCCATTTATGGACTGAAGCAAGCGTCTCGGAGTTGGAACCTTCGTTTTGATCAAGTGATCAAGAGCTTTGGATTTGTTCCAAATTGCTACGAAGCTTGCATCTACAAGAAAGTGAGTGGGAGCTCGGTGACGTTTCTGGTACTATATGTGGATGACATATTGATTATTGGAAATGACATCGACATGCTTAACGATGTGAAGAGTTATTTGAACAAGTGTTTTTCAATGAAAGACCTAGGTGAAGCTGCTTATATATTGGGCATCAAAATCTATAGAGATAGACAAAGACGCCTGATAGCTTTAAGCCAGAGTACATACCTAGACAAAGTTCTGAAAAGGTTCAGAATGGATAAGGCATTGAAAGGTTCAGTGCCTATGTTGTCAGGTAAGATATTGAGCAAGGCTCAGTGTCCAGCTACGGTAAATGATAGGGAAGCTATGAGCAAAGTGCCTTATGCCTCGGCCATAGGTTCCATCATGTATGCCATGCTGTGTACTAGACCGGATGTGTCCAATGCTCTTAGTTTGACGAGCAGATATCAAAGTGATCCAGGAGTGGAACACTGGACAGCCGTGAAGAACATCCTAAGGTACCTAAATAGGACTAAAGAAATGTTCTTAGTCTATGGGGGTGATGAACAGCTCGTCGTAAAAGGTTACGTCGATGCTATTTTCGACACCGACAAGGATGATGCTAAATCTCAGACAGGATATGTGTATATTTTGAATGGAGGAGCTGTGAGCTGGAGAAGCTGCAAGCAAAGCGTGGTCGCGGGATCTACAGTAGAAGCGGAATACATGGCTGCTGCAGAAGCGTCAAGTGAAGGAGTTTGGATCAGAAACTTCATCACTGAGCTTGGCGTGGTTCCAAGTGCATTGGACCCACTGGAGATATTGTGTGACAACACTGGCGCCATAGCACTCGCTAAGGAACCAAGATATCATCCAAAGACCAAGCATATCAACAGCAAGTTTCATATAATCCGAGATTATATAGCAGATGGAGATCTGAAGATCAGCAAAGTACATACAGATCTGAATGTCGCAGATCCATTGACTAAACCTCTTCCACGTGTAAAACATGATCAGCACCTCAGTGCCATGGGTGTGAGATTGTTGCCAAATGTAAACTAGATTATTGACTCTAGTGCAAGTGGGAGACTGTTGGAATTATGCCCTAGAGGCAATAATAAAGATGTTATTATTATAATTCTTGTTCATGATAAAGTTTATATTCCATGCTAGAATTGTATTAAGCGGAAACATTAATACTTGTGTGGTTTGTGAACAACACCATGTCCCTAGTACGCCTCTATGGACTAGCTCATTGATCAATGATGGTTAAGGTTTCCTAACCATAGACATGAGTTGTCAATTGATAATGAGATCATATCATTGGGAGAATGATATGGTGGACAGACCCAAACTAAGCGAAGCAATTAGATCGTGTCATTGTGTTCATCTTTGCGAAGCTTTTCCTATGTCAAATATTGTATTCCTTAGACCATGAGATAATGCAACTCCCTGGTATCGGAAGAAAGCTTTGAGGTCATCAAACGTCATCCTATGGGAGGGTGATCATAAAGGTGTCTCTCAGGTGATCGGAAAGTATCTGTTGGGTTGTATGTATCGAGATGGGATTTGTCCCTCCCAAGTCGGAGAGATATACTTCGGGCCCACTCGGTAATCGATATCAACACCGCTTGCAAGCATGTGGTTAAGGAGTTAATCACAAAGTGATATCGGATTACGGAACGAGTAAAGTACTTGCTGTGAACGAGATTGAACTAGGTATGACGGTACCGACGATCGAATCTCGGGCAAGTAAAATATCGCGAGACGAAGGGAATATATATATGGGATTGATTGAATCCTGGCATCGTGGTTCATCCGATATGATCATCGATGAATGTGTGGGAGTCAATATGGGTGCCCAGACCCCACTGTTGATTATTGATAGAAGATCATGTCTGCATATTCTCGAACCCGCAGGGTCACACACTTAACGTGTCTCGACGCTAGGATAGATTGGATACTTGGTTTATGAATTTTTGTTCGAAGTCTCGGATGGGATCCGGGATATCACGAGAGGTTCCGGAATGGTCCGGAGAATAAGATTCATATAAGGCAGTGCAGTTTTTGGAGTTCGGAATTGTTCCGGATTAATCGGTATTGTACCGGAAGCTTCTAGAACCTTCCGGAAGGGGGCCGACGTGGTCCCACCTTCCGGGAGGGGGCATGGGCCTATGAGGGAGTGTCCTGGCCGCATTGGGCCAGGGGCACAAGGCCCCATAGGGCCCAGCCGATCCTAGATAAGTTTAAATCGTTTAAACTAGAGATAAGATAGGGTTTCTAGAAGGGAGAGTTTAAATCGTTTAAACTAGAGATAGGCTTGGAGGATGGGCAAGGGCTGGCCGCACCCCCCTCTATATATAGAGGGCTGGTGCGCCCCCTCCCAACCGACACACACCTTCCTCCAAACCCTAGTTGCCCTGCTGCCCTCCTCTCTCCCTCCCGACTGTTTGTAGGCGAAGCCCTGCTGCAGAAATTCTCCACCATATACACCACGCCGTCGTGTTGTAGATCCAATCTATCTCTCCACCCTACTTGCTGGTCCGAGGAAGGAGGAGACGTCGAGGTGCTGCACGTGTGCATCTCACGGAGGCACCGCCACTTGTGGTGCTAGATCGGATCGGATCGCGAGGAGGAGAAGCGAGTACGACTACATCACCCACGTTCCGAAGAACGTTCCGCTGTGCGAATCTTCAAGGGTATGAAGATCTAATCCAATCTCTCTTGTTGTTTGCATCTCCTAGATTAGATCTTGGCTTTCCCTCTGTTCGCTTCCGTAGAAAATTTTGATTTACTATGATGCGAAACCCTTCAACATCAATGTGGGGTTCTCCAAGGTACTGATTGATAATGGCAGTAGCATTAACATCATGTATGCGGATACAATGCACAAGTTGGGTATCTCGGAGAACATGCTCCAGGCTACAAGGATAACTTTCCATGGTATTGTACCAGACATTTCTTGTGAGCCCATAGGCAAAGTACGGGTTGACGTGTTGTTCGGCATGAGATATAATTGCCGAACTGAGAATCTGGAGTTTGAGGCGGTGAACTTGGAAAGTGCGTACCACGCGTTACTCGGAAGACCAGCATTGAACAAGTTCATGGCAAGCTTCCACATCAGTTACTTGAAGATGAAGTTGCCCGGGCCAAATGGAGTGATTACCATTGTTGGAGATTTCCGACGTTCCATTGAGTGTGCCTCAGTCGGGTCTAACTTAGCCACGTCACTTGTGATTGCTCAAGATAAAAGAAAAATCCAAGAGGTGGCGGCATTAGCTCAGTCCGTGCAGCAGTATATGCCGGCGTTGAGTAACCCGCATGGTAGCGTTTCGTTCTAAGCCGCAAAGGATACTAAGAAAGTGCCTATTGATGATATGTTCCCAGAGCGCACCGTAACAATTGGTGCCGGGTTGAATGATAAATAGGAAAGCGAGCTCGTCAACTTCCTCCGTGAGAATCGGGATATTTTTGCTTGGTCCACCCAGGACTTGCAAGGTGTTCCGAGGGAGTTGGCCGAGCACTCTTTGAACGTGAGACCCAGAGCAAGGCCGGTGAAGCAACCTCTCCGCCGCTTCGCCGAGGATAGGAGAAAAGTCATTGGAGATGAAATAGCTCGGTTACTAGCAGCAGGATTTATCATGGAAGTACTCTATTCGGATTGGCTCTCTAATCCGGTGCTGGTGGAGAAGAAGAAGGATGACCCGAACGTGGCAGTGGTTTGGCGTATGTGTATCGATTACACGAACCTGAACAAGGCGTGTCCAAAAGATCCATTTCCATTGCCGAGGATAGATCAGGTCATAGATTCAACTGCTGGATGTGAACTGTTGTCATTCATTGATGCATATTCTGGTTTCCACCAGATACCTCTGAATCCGGATGATCAAATAAAGACTGCATTTATCACCCCGTATGGGGCTTATTTCTATCGCACCATGCCGTTTGGTTTACGTAATGTAGGGGCAACGTACCAAAGATGTATGCAGAAATGTTTGCACGACCAAATAGGTCAAAATGTACAAGTGTATGTGGACGATGTGGTTATCAAGACCAAGGAAAGAAAAATGCTCCTTGACGACATCAGGCAGACATTCGCGAACTTAAGAAGGTTCCGAATGAAGCTTAACCCGGAAAAATGTACCTTTGGTGTCCCGGCTGGAAAATTACTCGGATTTCTCGTCCCCAGCCGAGGTATCGAAGTTAATCCAACTATTTCTGGGCCATTGAACGGATGGAACTGCCGAAGTGTCTTAACGATGTCCAAAAGTTCACTGGTTGCCTGGCATCGTTAAGTCGGTTTGTATGTCGGTTGGGAGAAAAGGCATTGCCTCTCTACCAACTCATGAAAAAGTCGGATAAGTTCGTTTGGACGCCACAGGCCGATGAAGCCTTTGCCCACTTAAAGAAGATGTTAGCCACTGCACCAGTGTTAGCCTCTCCACTATCAAAGGAGCTAATTTTGCTCTACATAGCCACAACCAACCGAGTTGTAAGTGCAGTGATTGTGGTAGAGCGCGATGAAGAGGGTAAGTCGGTGCAAAGGCCAGTGTATTACTTGAGCGAGGTATTATCTGCCTCAAAGCAGAACTACCCACACTATCAAAAGGTGGCATATGGTGTCTATATGGTAGCTAAGAAGTTAAAGCATTACTTTGAGGAGCATCCCATCAAAGTAATATGTGAAGATCCCGTATCCGAGATAATGAGTAACAAAGATGCAAGTGGAAGAATTGCAAAATGGGCAATTGAACTAGCTCCTTATGCGCCACAATATGACAGAAGAGAAGCAATCAAGTCTCAGGCTGTGGCTGACTTTTTTGTGGACTGGGCCGAGGTACAATACGAACCACCGCCACCAGATCCGAACTACTAGAGGATGCATTTTGGCGGGTCAAAAACAAAAACCGGACTAGGCGCCGGAGTTGTGCTTACCTCGCCAAAGAAGGACCAGCTGAATTATGTGCTGCAGATCCATTTCGCGGCATCGAACAATGTTGCTGAGTATGAAGCACTTGCGCATGGGCTCAAAGTGGCAAAAGAGATTGGGATACATCGGATACTATGCTTTGGCGACTCGGATTTGGTAATACAGCAAGTGTCGTGGTTGTGGGACACCCTTGATCCAAACATGGCTCTGTACAGATTTCATGTGCAGAAGATATCTGGTTACTTTGAGGGGTGTGAATTTCACCATGTACCCCGGGTGGAAAATGAGGCTGCCGACATGTTGTCGAAGCTCGGGTCAACCCGACAAGAAATTCCACCGGGTGTAGCATTGGAACACCTCAGAAAACCATCTATCAGGCCGTCCCCAGGAACCGACTCAATCTATGTCCCAGAAGATACAGAATCCAGAGCTGTGCCCATGACATGGGAGGTGGTGCGTGGAACCCGAGGACTGCATCAGCAAACCCGGGGACTGCCTCAGCGAACCCGGGGACTGCCTCACAGGACCCAGGGACTGCTCAACATGATCCGGTTGAAGTTATGCCGGTGGATCAGATGGAAATTGATGAGGATGTGTTCCCTGTGCGAGCAGTACCAGCTTGGGCACTGCCTATATTTCAATTCCTGAAAGATGGAACGTTACCCACTGAGGAGGTGCTATCCAGGCAAACTCAGAGGAGAGCAAAGACATACACAATCATCAATTCTGAGATATACAAACGGAGTGTGACCAATGTCCTCCAGCGATGCGTTGACCCGGAAGAAGGGCTTGACATCCTCCGAGATATACATCAAGGGGAGTGCGGGCATCATGCATCGTCTCGAGCCTTGGTGGCAAAAGCTTTCTGACATGGATTCTACTGGCCAAGCGCCTTAGAACAAGCAGAAGATCTGGTGAGAAAATGCAATGGTTGTTAGAGGTATGCTACCAAGACACATATGCCAATGTCGGAACTCAAGACCATACCAATTACATGGCCATTTGCCGTATGGTGCTTGGATATGGTTGGCCCATTTAAACCAGCAAGGGGAAATACGACTCACATTTTGGTCATGGTGGATAAGTTTACAAAATGGATTGAAGTGAAGCCTATAAGAAAATGTGATGGAGCTATGGCCATAACATTTCTCAAAGAAATTATCTTGAGATACGGCTATCCTCACAGTATCATAACTGATAATGGCACAAATTTTGCTGAAGGAGCATTTGCACGATTTTGCCGGGATAAGAAGATCCGTTGGACGTTGCCTCGGTAGCTCATCCCGCATCGAACGGACAAGTAGAAAGATCCAACGGATTAGTATTATCCGGGATAAAACCCCGGCTCATTGAGCCGCTGCAAAGATCAGTTGGGTGCTGGATAAAAGAACTACCAGCGGTACTGTGGAGTTTAAGAACAACTCTGAATCGATCAACAAGCTATACGCCATTTTTTCTGGTATATGGGGCAGAAGCTGTATTACCAGCCGACATAGAGCATGATTCGCCTAGGGTCACCCAATACACAGAAGCCGAAGTGCAATAAGCCCGGTAAAATGATGTTGATCTGCTGGAAGAAGCGAGAGAATTGGCATTGTCTAGATCCGCCATATATCAACAAAATCTTCGACGCTATCATAACCGGAAAGTAAGCTCCCGAGTCTTTCGGGAAGGCGATCTAGTGCTCCGGTTGGTACAACGTACTGCTGGCATGCATAAATTATCCCCCCATGGGAAGAGGGCCATTCATTGTGAGCAAAGCATTGCACAATGATTCTTATTATCTTATCGATGCAAAGCCACAGGAAAAGAACAAGGCGAACAGGTCCGACGAGGAATCTAAGCGTCCATGGAATGTAGCTCTACTTCGTCCTTTCTACACTTAGTAGACAAGTGTATGTATCCGAGTCTTCTCATATGTCGGTATGTATACCGGCAATGAACCTATCAATGAAATGTTGGCACCTCGAGCAGTAACTCGGGGACTGCTTTAATAATATTTGTCGATTTTCATTATTTATACATCAGCTAGAGTGAGTTGTTCTACTTAACTCAGATTAGTAGTGTGTGAGCACCAAAAACCCAACTCTTCGACTTGCTGCTGTCCAACAAGAATTGGCTTCATGGCAAGCAAGAGAGAAAGTTTGGAATTGCGTAGCACATGAAAAACGACTAAGGAAAAGAACTTAATCGAGCCGACGTTTGTTTTTCAGACTAACCTTGTATTTACTTTCAAATTATTATGCTGAATTACTTTGAGCTAAGCCTAAAGTTTCTAAGTATTGTTAAAACAATTTTTGAAGCTCGGATTCGTAAGTCATAAAACCGAATCAAGGTAGACACGAACCGAGCCAGAAGATTGGACGGACAAGAAAATGAAACTCGGGGACTACGCCCAAGTTAATCTGGCATACAAACTTAGTAGCAAAATATCACATGTGTACTGGATACAATTCCACCTGGCATACCGGGGGTCTGATAAGTTTTCGAGTGTTTTCACTTAAGGAGTAGCAGGAGGAGGAAGTTCGGCGTCATCTTTGCCTTCTTCGATATCCGAGGCATCGTCCTCTCCATCCTTGTCTGAACCATCTTCAACGTTTTCAACCTCTTTGTCGCCAGCGGCTTCCAGGAAGCTCGGACCCTCAGTCCATTTATGAATGGGAGCATATTCAATAAGGCTATGGGCGCAAGCCTGGCGCCGAGCTACCCACTCCGGGTCATTGGTCCACTTGGATCGGGTGCGCAGGCGCGTCAGGAGGCTGAGATCGATCTTCTCATACCACGTGAGTATGTGGTGAAGAACGGTCTCAGCTGCAGCACGTCCAGCGGACTCCCTCCAAAGGTCAAGCTAGGTCTCGATTTCCGCCAGCTTTTCAGCGAGAATCGCGATTCTCTCCGGAGTGACTTCGCCAGGCCAGAACATGTTGAAAACTCAGACTGAAACGTCAAGGAGATCCTTGCCGTAGTTCTTGATGATTTCCATGCGAGATGACAGGCTGACCAACAGGTCTTCCATGTCATAGGGAATGTTTTCACTGTCAGGAGCGACGGGAGTACCCCTATCTCGGCGGAAATTGGCAACGGCGGCGCTCGCAATGGGAGTACCCTCTGGAAATTTGCCTAAAAACGGGACAAGAGAAGCAAGTAATGAAAAGACATGTGAGGTAACCCGGAGAAATATGCCGGATAAGGAAAAGGAACTTACGTAAAATGTGGCTGTGGATCCGGGTCAATTCATTGATGCAATTATCGTGTCTTTTGCGAAGCTGCACCAGTTCAGCGTTCGCCGACTCAAGTTTGACATCGGCCTCCTGGCAAATTTCTCGGTCCTTAGCAATTTGGAGATTGAGGGGCTCGCGCTCTTTGGTGTAGTCCTGGCCAGCCTTTTCAAGCTCAGTTTGGTGCTGCGCTTTCATCTTTTTCATTTCTGCCTTTAACTTGGCAATCTCGTCATTTTTGGTTCGGAGGAGGGAAAGCTCATCGTCTTTCTTCTTGAGCTTGGCCTGATGCTTCCCTGCTTGTTCGAGAAAATGCAGCATCATGCCAGGCACGGGCACACTATCTTCCAGCGATACTGGAATAGTTTGTTAACCCGGCAAGGCCGAGGTATGAATGTTTGCCGAGCCAAGAAGAAAAGGAGATGGAAAGCAAAGCAAGGTCGGACAAAAGTAGCTTACCCTTAATCTGATCCAGATTCTTCCTCATAAGCTTGTTCTCAGCCTCCACCCCAGCTGCGAAAACCGAATAACAGATTAGTTCGGCAGAAGAAGATGAAGGAAAACAGAAAAATGTGAAGAGGAGAACTTACCCCTTTTCTCGTGCTCAGCAAGATGTGCATTGTGCTTTGAAAGCAGCATCTTGTGAGTATCTAGGAGACGCTGGAACTCAGAGCTCCGGCGGTTGGTGATCACCTAAAAAAAGTACAAAAATTTAGCTTAAGCCTTGTGCATATTCGAAGTGTACAAGATCCGGGCCAAGTGGAACTTAACCCGGCTCTAGGTGTGTGCATATTCGAAGTGTACAAGATCCGGGCCAAGTGGAACTTAACCCGGCTCTAGGTGTGTGCATATTCGAAGTGTACAAGATCCGGGCCAAGTGGAACTTAAACCGGCTCTAGGTGTGTGCATATTCGAAGTGTACAAGATCCAGGCCAAGTGGAACTTAACCCGACTCTAGGTGTGTGCATATTCGAAGTGTACAAGATCCGGGCCAAGTGGAACTTAACCCGGCTCTAGGTGTGTGCATATTTGAAGTTGTCAAGGAGCTACGTTAGTTTTCTAAGGAGCATCCGGCCGAGTAACAAGTTACTCCCCCGGAGGCTCGCGGACTAATGGTTATATCGCTAGTGCATGCTAAGGAAAAGGTGAAGTAACGTACCTCCATCATCCGACCCGCAAGGTTAATTAAGTTGGCGGCCGTGTTCATTTGAGCAGAAAACTCGGCGGGACCGAACTTCTCCGGGAGATCGTCGTTGTAGACGAACTCCGCCTTGTTCTAGTTGTTCATAAACTCGATCAAGGTCGGAGGATATCGCTCACCGCTGAGCATATGGGGAGCCACCAAGCCCTTCGCATGTGCTTACCTCCTCTCAACCTGAGCAAGGGCCGGAATAGTGTGCAGAACAAGTTGCTGCACATTAGCTGCCTCGGCGGGGGCGTCCTTCGGTGCTGGAGGCTTCTAGGCAAGCAAGGACGCGAGGGTACACTGTCCAGACCAGGCGGATGCTGCCCTGGTGGCGTCAGGGGCTTTCTTGCCTTTGGCTTGCTGAGAGGAGGAAGTGGCTGCGGCAGATTTTCCCTTAGGAGCTGCCTGGGTACTTCCTCGTCGAGACTGAGAAGACTCGGACGAGGCGGAGGAGCTTGGCGCTGGTGCTCTTGTTGTTGGTGCTGGTGCCGGAGTTGGTGCTGGTGCCGGAGTGGCTGCTGGTGCTGGTGCTGAGGTAGTCTCGGTAGTTGCTGGTTGCAGCGGAGCCGAAGTGGTGGATGCCGCTGCCTTGGCTGGGTCCGTCTCCCCCGCTCCAAGGTTGCCCCCCTCTTGACGAGGTGGGCTGGAACCCGGAGCAGCCGTAGAACCCTCTGGAATAGGGCTCAGCGAGCGTGACTCGTCGTCACGAGGGGGAGAAGGGCTAGGTTAGAGAGGCGAAGAGATACTAGATCCAGTCTGGGGGACCTCCTCCTCCGTGCTGCCGAATCAAACAATGTCAGAAGAGAAACTAAAGCAATGCAAGGAAGAATAAGTTGTAGAGGGAAAAGAGGCTTACGCATCCGAGGTTAGGGGCTCCTTGGGTTTCCGAGCCCTACGTGCTGGGGCCTTGCCTGCTGGCTTGGAGGCGATTTTGTCTCCGGACTTCTTTCGCCTTTTGGAGGGCTGAGAAGGTCCGGAGGAAGAACTTGATGCAGCTCCACGCCTTTTCTTCGGTGCTACCGGAACAGGTTCACCCGTAGCAAGGGGAGGGTCCTCGTGGATCTGCCCACCGGGGTTAGCTGATGCCGGAAAAGCATAAGAAAGGGGGACAGCGTCAGCAGCTTCCATCACCTCAATATCCGAGTCATCCTCATCGTCGGGCCAATCTCTAATAGAAGAGAGTTTACCGGTGGGTCGCTTGGTCGCGTCGGACATTGGGAGGAACATCTCCTGGTCCGGTTCTTCCTTGTCCGAGCTCTCCCGGTCAGGCGCGCATTTGAGGGTGGGGTCGGTGCCATCCTCAATAGTCTGCTGAAGGAATTGCTAAAGGAGAAAAAAAATAACGGAGTTAAAATACAACAGCAACCGACATAAGATCTAGTTAGGAGAAAGTTGGTGGCACGAAGCTTACCACGGGAGGAAGCCTATCCCGGCAATAATGCTCAATTCCCCACGTCCACTCAGAGGAGAAGTCCTTGTGGGTGGTGAAGAGCACCTTGACCCGGCGGTAGATTTCTGTGTTGCTAAGCTCGAAGGACGAGGTCCAGTTGGGGTCGCGGCCCCAGCTCATGTGGCACACCTTGTGGGTGCGCTTCTGGAGAGGGGAGATCCGGTTGCGGACGAATGTGATCATGGCGTCCTCGTTGCGCAACCCGAGATCCTTCAGCTCCTTGAACCTTTTATTGACCTGGTTGGCCAAGACTGTGGGCTTCTTGGGGACAACGTCCCATAACTCCGGGTTAGGGGGACCCGGAGCATAGGGGCAAAGCCGGATCAAATCTTCAGTGCCTTCATTCCGAACGTAGAAGAAGGTCCGGGCCCATCCTTTGCAGGAATCTAGCCCGGTAACCCGGGGAAAGACAGAAAACCTCCGGGGTGAGATGGACGCAGCTCCGAATTGAGTGAGCTGCTTGTCCTCCGGCTCTAGATCTATGTTCGAAATGACATTATGACGAAGGCCGACAAACCGGATCCATAGCTCCTTCGTGGGCCATAGTCCGGCATAGCCTTCGATCGTGGAGGCAAAAGCAGAAACAGAAGTAATTGCGCTGGCAGGAAGGTGATGCGGCTGGAGTTCATAGGTATTCAGCCAATCTTGAAAAAAATTGCTGACCGGCAAACCGAACCCCCACTGGAAGTGGGACAAGAACACAACACTCACCCGGATTGGGTGAGGGTGCGAGTTCGGTGGAGGCGAGGCGCGTGATGATGCCAGCGGGAATGCGTCTGGTGCGGTAGAGCCAGTCCAGGTCGTCTTGACAGACCCAGGACCCGGCCCACACACCACGGTCCGCCGTGGCGCTGTCTTCCTCCATCCCTTGCTCGGCGACGGCGAGCTCCTCTTCTGTCATCTCCAGTTCGTTGCCCTCACTTTCGCTAGCGACGGTGGGGGGCAGCGGCCTAGATTGACAGCAACCCGTGGCGGAGGAGGTGCGCAACGGCGACGACGAAGCAGAGGCCTGGTGAAGCAGTACGGCGGCGGTGCTGTCGCAGGGAAGACGACGAAGAAGAAGGGCTAGAGGCAGAGGGGCGCAGGAGGGGGAAAATACCTAAGGGGTGCGTCCCTCCCCTATTTAACCACTCCCTCAAGGGGGAAGTGGGATCGTGTCAAACGGGTACGCCACACGGTGTGGCCGTGTATTGCCCGCGTCGACCAATCAGCAGCGAGCCACACGGAAGACCACAAGGAGTAGCTGATCCCATGACGTGACGCATTGATGCGGTTAACGAGGAGGCAGGCCAGACGTGATGTGCGCCACAGTGATAACTGACAATTACTACAGCGGTTACTGTGGCTGGCCCTTAAAATGAGGCAACATAATGATTAGCCTCCACATGGGTTAGCGTACGAGAGAAGGAAAGAAGACCCGGATAAGACCGTGGTAACCCGACCAGCAAGTGAAAACTTGGAATGTGCCAAGGGAAGGTAAAACCATGAGGTCCGAGTTGAAATGGTAACCCGGTCAACAAGTGAAAACTTGGAACGCGCCAAGGGAACGTAAATCCATACAACCCGAGATAAGGAGATAACTCGGAAATGACATCCAAAGCTTGATAGAATTGAACCTGATGTGGCCTTAGCAGCCGAGGCAACTAAGACCGAACCAGCTTCGGGGACTAATGTTGGGGGGATACCCCCGGGTACGGTCACACCGGGGTATAAAGGCCGAGTTAGCCAAGGTTCGGCAAGGCGAAAGCGGATGCTGGCCGGGTCACCTCAAGGCAGGCCGAATCACGGGGTAACCCGGACCAGGGGCGTCCACCTAACTAGGTCTCAACCGACTTAAGCCATAAGTCGGAATGGCGTATTTAACTTATATGCAGGAACGGGTGTGGCCGGATCAACTATGGTCCGGGTCATATCTAGCTTCTAGGAGAAGGAAGGAATCTCGCTGGTCAAAAGAAGCCCCAGTACGCACTGCATGAACGAAGCAAAAGAGGGCAGGACCACCGAGGCGTGGCCGACAGAGGTGACGACGCCCGTGTCGGCTGACGCAGGCGACGTAGAGGCTCACGTAGCCTCTGCATGGGTGACGCGGGGGAAAAGCACCCCGCTCGGTTTGCTATTTTGGGAGGAGGCATATTCCCTGGAATATGCCTCCACGTATGCCCTAAGTGAAGACCTAGCTACCCCTATATAAGGAGGGCTAGGGCCTCTGTAGAAGGGGTTCCTCAATTTTGAAAGGTTTTAGGTTCTAAGGGTCTTGTACGGGTTAACCATGGGTGAGAGTAAGAGAGTTCCTTCTTCCTCCTCTCGCCAATATAGCTCTAGGAGCACTTGTAATCTGTGAACTGAATCGAATACAAACCTTCTGTGTGGGGAATCACCTCACTATCCCTCCCTGGATTCCCCTAGTGCTATTAGTCCCCACCTTTAGCCTATCTATGGCATCTGCCGTGACACCACCACGACAGTGTGTGATGTATGGGGAGGTATCCTAAACTATTATATCTATCTAGGATATTTGGATCTTGCCATATGGCGTTGCAATATTTCTATTTCTTTTAGATGGTGTGACTCTGATGTCTATTGTAAGTCGCAGACATACATACTCATTTGTGTATGTCGTGGTCAAGTTACCTGTTGCTTACGCCGCTTGCTCTTGTCCTGATGTTCTTGAAAGTGGATAAGGTGGTCAGCCGGTACCGTGCCCTGGTCCGCTTCGACGGGCCTACACGTGGGTGGCCTTGGGCCTCCGCGGTAGAATCACTTATCCACTTTTGGGTTCGTCCAGGCTTGAACTTAGAGCGTAATGTCCGAGGTATTACAAAGTCCCTAGAAGAACTAGAAGATGAAATTCGATTCACTTCCCCAAATGGGACCTCCAACTAATGAGGCTTTTAAAGAGCTAGAAAAGAGAGGGGACGAGGAACTACCACTCCCCAGAGTTGAAGACTCTACTAGATAATCTCAAATACAGGTTTCTAGATGATACAAATAATTTTCCTATTATTATCAGTGCTAAACTTTTAGGAAAAGAAGAAGAAGAACTTATGGAGATACTTAAGGAGCATCGCAAGGCCTTTGGGTACTCAATGGATGACTTGAAGGGCATCAGTCCCATGATATCCATCCATCGAATATCCATGGAGGAAGGTGCTAAACCAATTGCGGAATTTAATAGAAGATTGAAGCCTGAAATGAAAGAAGTGGTAAGAAACGAAATTGTACGCCTACTGGACGCAGGTATAATCTATCATGTTAAAGAAAGTGAATGGGTAAGTCCTGTTCATTGTGCCCCTAAGAAGGATGGTTTGACTGTTGTTCCTAATGAAAATAATGAATTGATACCTATTAGAACTATTGTTGGGCATAGGATGTGC
Organism: Avena sativa; assembly: GCA_916181665.1. Lineage (NCBI taxonomy): Eukaryota > Viridiplantae > Streptophyta > Magnoliopsida > Poales > Poaceae > Avena > Avena sativa. The sequence goes on from OV702286.1 coordinate 225,510,364, forward strand.
ATAGACTTCAGAAAGTTAAATAAAGAAACTAGGAAAGATCACTATCCTTTACCGTTCATAGATCAAACTTTAGAGAGGTTAGCAAATCATACTCATTTTTGTTACTTGGACGGATACTCTGGTTTTTCTTAAATAGTTGTTCATCCCGATGACCAACTTAAAACAACTTTCATTAGTCCTTATGGTTTACATGCTTACCGACATATGCCTTTTGGTTTATGTAATGCTCCAGCTACTTTTCAAAGATGCATATCTGCTATTTTTGCTGATTTTATAGAACTTATAATGGAAGTATTTATGGATGACTTTTCTGTCTATGGAACTTTGTTTACTAGTTGCTTGGATAATCTCAAAAGAGGTTTGCAGCATTGCAAAGAAACCAATCTTGTTTTAAACTGGGAGAAATGCCATTTTATGGTCAAAGAAGGTATAGTCCTTAGACACAAGGTATCAGGTAAGGGAATTTAAGTTGATAGAGCTAAGGTTGAGGCAATTGAGAGAATGCCACGACCAAGGGGTATTAAAGGTATAAGAAGTTTCCTTGGTCATGTGGGTTTTTATAGAAGGTTCATTAGAAATTTCTCTGGAATATCTAAACCTTTGACTAACCACCTGCAAAAGGGAGTAAGATTTAATTTTGATGATAAATGTCTTGAAGCCTTTGATCAACTCAAAAATGCTTTATCTCATGCTCCTATCATGAAACCACCTATCTGGGATACAACCTTTGACTTAATGTGTGAGCTAGTGATGATGTTGTAGGAGTAACTTTGGGACAACATATTGGTCGTAGATTTAATATTATACATCATGCTAGTAGAACCCTAAATGGTGCTCAGAAGAATTACCCAAAGGAAGAAAAGGAACTGTTTGCTGTATTTTTCTCTTGTGATAAATTTCGTTCTTACATAGTTGATGCAAATGTAAGAGTTCATACGAATCGTGATGGTTTAAAAGAACTCCTTGAGAGGAAAGAACATAAGCCAAGACTGATCCGTTGGATTCTTTCACTTCAAGAATTTGAGTTGCAGATTATGCAGAGGCAGGAAATAAAGATGTTAAATGCAGTGTCCATGATAGCCCATCAAGACACCAATCTTGTTGAGAGGAACTTTAGTCCTAGTGATTTTCGTTTACGAGAATTATTCAACGAATTAAGGTCAATTCCTTTAAGGGAGAAGAAATTTTGTTGTTGCAGGAACTTTCTCATCCCCGAATAAGCAAATGGTAAGTGCAAGGTAAGTGTTCTTACCCAAATAATTGATTTATTTTCACAGATTTTACTTCTAAAAATTCTGCCTTTGAAATCCTTGTGTTTTTCTGAAGTTTTAGAGGGTTTTTACCAAATATACGAGCGGAATTATATGACCGGAGAGGGAGCTCCCGCCGTATAGTTGGTCGTTAAACTCTCTGTATCATCTTTGTGAAATTGTTTTCGATATCTGAGCCTATACGGTCGCAACTCTACGACCGGAGCAAAAATTCCGGCTGTATAGTTGTTCGTTGAACTCTCAGGTAGTTTTGTTTTTTGGTGTCTGTATCTATACGGTCGAAACTATACGACCGGAGCCAAAATTCCGGCCTTATAGTTGGTCGTTAAACTCTCAGGCACTTTTGGTTTTTGGTGTTTGTATCTATACGACGCAACTGTACGACCGGAGCCAAAATTCTGGCCGTATAGTTGGTCGTTAAACACTCAAACACTTTTCGTTTGTTTTTCGTTCGTAAAAAAACATTATTGTCAGTTTTGAGTCGTGATTTAATCGACCCAGACTTGAGATATTTGGAAATATCTGCCTGGAACCAACTATACGGCCAGAGCTATATGGGTCAGGCCCGTATAGTTGGTCGTTAGGCGGAAGGACTTTTCCAAATCCGTGATTTCTTTCCCTGTTTTGTTAAGATTCTTTTCTTGGACGATAATTTGGTGTTTCTCGCGAGTTTTACCACCTTTGACCCCCCTTATATGCTGTCATTGTCTCTCTCTAATCACAATCTACATGAACCAATCTAGCACTGCGCTATCCCATCCCAGGCCGTGGGAAACCCATGGGGCTTATTGCTCCTTCCAGGGACCGATCTAGCAGCCCGTCCATGGAGGAAGATGACGAGGAGATGGAGAGGTTTAGCCCGAGGTACAATGAGTACGTCGAGCCAAGCTACTTCAACAACGATTCCGGAGATGCCGTGGTTGACGTCTACGTCCACCATGACGTCTATGATCCACCGGAGATCAATTAGGCAGCGATGAAGAGAGCTCAACAAGAGAGAGAAGATCTCAAGCCACATGGGAAAGGGCACGTGGAGACGATCAAGTTTATCACCACAGATCCAAGGCCACACAAGCGTAAGGAATTATCTAATATTGGTGCAGGTGCTAGCAAGGAAGGAGAGGTACCACTCTCGAAGCCAACCATTGGTGCTCGTATGAAGGTTAAGCCTCAAGAAGAGTGGAGGTACGGTTTCCACTTCCCTGATCCATCAATTATGGATGAGGAAGAAGAAGCTGTCGCCAGGACCAAGGATCGCGTCCGGGCACTAGAGATATATCAGAAGCATGAGCTACTCCATTGCGTTGAAGTTCGTCACCATCTCAATGAGATGGAGAAGAAGGGAGACCTCCTTCCATTGGTGACTAAGCTCGCAGATAGAGTGGACACTCTGCAATCTGATCTGCGCAGGTGCTACAGGTGCATAACTACTCTAGAGGAGACCAAGAAGAAGCTACGCACCATGGTGTTACACACCATGGCGCCATAGTGATCTACGACAATCACGGTATCAAATAATCGCAAGGGATTATTTGATCCTGCCTGGCTTGATTCTAAGCTTGGGGAGATCTTTAAGACCTTGTAATCTATCTTATAAGTTATTATTATTATTTTTGCATTAGTTCAAACTAGAAATAAAGTTTGCATCATTAGAATTCCCTTCAAGAATAGTCAATCCCATTGATGAAATTCCGAGTTTATTATTATATATGGAGAAATATTGAGTTATGTTTGCTTTAATGATATATGAATGGCTTGAGTATGATTTTACTTGCACTTGATCATAGCAATAGGAGTCTTCCACACCATTGGTATTAATGGAACACATAAAGATAATTTATTCAATATGCTATAAGTCTATGGTTCGATTTACAAAGCGAAATCATCTATACAATTAAGTTGAAAAAGAAACCCTGAACAAGGGAAAATGAAAGCGCTATCAAAATAGAGTGAGAACAAGTCGAGGTAGAATCTCCAAGTCATAAGAATGCTTCATATACATTTGGAATTTGATAATTGAGTTCGTTGAACTTTGAATTCCTCCATAAGGTGGAATATAGGCCTAGCTCCTTTGCACAACACTTAAAACAAAAGTGTGAGCATATATGCAAAAGAAAAGAAAAAGAAAGAAGAAAAGAGCGAATGTGTAAAGAGAAAATAGGCATATACCACTGTATTGTAGTATGAAAAAGAGACACTTTTGAGATTTTGAATCCCAAGTGAATATGTTGATCCTAAAACACTTGGAACTACCTCGTTAACTCATTCGGTTCAACCGGATACTTTTACATTATGTTGATATTCATCTTTTATGAACTGTTGATAACTAAGGTGTGGAAGCCTGCTAATACTATTCAGATGGTTCGAGTAAGGTACTATTCACGAACTTATTCCTATGTATCGTATATGATAAACACATGCTGCAACTACCTCATTTATTTTAGTCGACTCAGCTTCATGAATATGAGGATCACATCCATTAAGCTAAAACTTGCTCGGGACGAGCAAGAGTCTAAGCTTGGGGAAGTTGATGAGTGCATATTTGCATCATGTTTTACATTATTATTTTGCATTGTAGATGTAGGATCTTGGTATTTTACGGCGCTCGCGCGCACATTTTATGTCTGTTTTCACCAGGATCAGGACAAATAATGGATCCAATAGATACAATTCTTGGAGTAGTTGTACTGCGGAGGAAAGGAGTTAAAAACAATGTAAATCGCTTATTTGGGAAATATTAATAATACCAGAAAAAACCCAGAAGCGAACAAGGGAGGCAGAAGGTCCAACGACCAACTATACGACTGGAGCACATTTTCCAGCCGTATAGTTGGCGCCGCCTCCGCCTCGTCAAATAGTTTCATCCCGTGCAATTGGTTTGAGGAGACGACATATAGAACACCCAAAAATCACAGAAACCTCATCTTCGGAAGGCATCTAGAGGGGGAACTCATCCACAAGGATCCATCTTCGCCCTACACAGATTCGGGAGGCTAAGGCATCGATCTTCATCATCCACCGCTGCATCACCACCATCTCCATCCATCCCATCTACATCCTTGTCTAGATCTTGTTGTAATTCCCATACTCGTTGTGGATTTATACAAGTACTATTCATCTATGATTGTTTCCATGACCATTGTTATGATGTTGATTGCCTCCATGACTGAGTAGATCTTTAGTTCTTGGGGAGATGGAGAAATCCTAGTATGAAATTGAAATAAGATAAAGTCAATTATGATATTCATCGTTGTGACCATGTGTTAGATTTTCTACATCTTGATGTTGAGAGAAGTCGACATCTCAATATTTGCCTCTCGTGGGGACTTGATGGAGGGAACTACTAGTTGGAAGACGGAGGTGTGCTAGCACTTACAGTGACTACAAAGCTATTAGCACCCCTTACGTATCAACTTGGGAAATCGAGGAAACTCACGGAACACTATCCATGCCATGGGATACGTCCTGCGGGATTACGTCCCTTAATAGCGCAGTAACTCGATTGATGTCGATTGCTGATTGATGTGGTTATGAGGATGATGTGAGCAGCAGTTGCTGCCTAATTGTCCAAATACGGAGTTCCTCCCGCACATACATAGTTGAGAATGTTTATGATGATAATCTGTATCTTAGATCCTTATAATAGTAGTGGTGTATCCGCTACTCCCTGAGACCGCTTTTCCCTATTGCAGTTCCAATCTTTCTTATATACGCGATACTTACTTTCTGTATTAAGTTATTTTGCTTTACTTTATTATTGCTCTTATACCTAAAACCCCAAAACACCTTTTTACACAATACTCACATTTTATCTTGTTACTTAGAACTTAATCTAGCATTTCTATTATAATATTTATTTCAAGAGTTATTAGACTTCAGACTCCTGATCCCTGTGGGATCGATATATTTATTTCGAAACTAGCTACAAACGATATGTGCACTTGTAGTCATCAATGTCCGTAGGACGGGCTGCATCAGCTCCCCCCTTGGGAAAGAGTCGTCCTCGACTCTTCATGGTTATCATATTGAACATCTCCATGGACGGGCGAAAGGTCCTTGATGTTGAACATATTTGATGTAGCCCGACCTTCGGTCGTTACCACATCATGGTATACAACTTATTCCAAGTCGTCATGGACTCTAAGGTGAATCTGTTCCTCTATGTGAGCCCACTTCCTACCCTCTTGAATGGTATACTACTTCATACTCCATCCCATATTCATGATAGGTTCATACCGACGAGTACGGAGGTAAGGGAGGAAGCCCGGAGCACCAAGCCCGACAAGTCGGAGGCTTGGAAGAGAAGACGGAAGAAGCAACAGCTAAAGCACCGGAGTCTCTGGCCTGCGCACACCGGAGTCTCTGGCCACACCGGAGTCTCCAACCTGAAGACACCAGAGTCTCCGGCCTGCATACCCTAGAGTCTCTGACCTAAAGACACCGGAGTCTCCGGCCTACATACCCTAGAGTCTCTGGCCCACATCCGGACCGAGGTGCACACCAATGCCTAGGACAGTCGGGACACCACTCCATAGACGACATCAGAGACATACCAGAGTCTCCGACCCACACTGAAGTCTCTGGACCTCTACACTGGAGTCTCTGGCCTAAGCGTATGGGCCTACGCGCCTTGAGCTGGGCCTTCGGCCCATGTACCCCTTATTCCGCACCAAACCCTAATTTTATGCCCAAACTACCCCTGAACTTGTGGCTGGTGATATGGGGTGGCCCGATCTTCTCAGCAAGCACTTGTCAATGATGATAGTGGTGGATAGATAAATAGCATGTAGCTATGAACTGTCCGCTCGAACCCTGATGCTAATGCAACAACTCTCGAACCTTGTGGGATATTCACAACACCACGCTCTTGCGCACGCAGCCGTCGACCATGAACGGTAGTTTGCAATCTACTAGTTCCTAATGCAACAATAGATCACACTCAATTGCAGTAGTATAATTCAATCAAAGTGTAATTCCGGAGGTTCTTTGAAAGAAACAACTCCAAAATAGTTTAAACGTGGTCTAAACCCTAACTAGGGGTCGTCCCAGGGCTTATAAGGGAGGCTGGGGCGGCTAGAAACCAAAACTAAACGCGGACGGCTCAAATTGATACATGCCGACTTGGACCAGGTTTCAGTCAGAAGCCGGACATTCCGGTGGAATCGGGCCAGACAGTCCGGTCGGGCCAGACACTCCGGGTGGAGTTAGCCGGATAGCCCGGTGTAGCCGGAAACTTCAGAGTTTCTGGGTGGTGTCTGGGTAGTGTCCGATTTGGTGCACAGATTGTCCACACCCGTTCTTTTGCCGACCAGACTGGACAGTCCGGGTAGACTCGACCGGACACTCTGGTCGTGGCAGAGCTTCTTGTCTCCGTCTTGATGATCTTCTCTTGCGCCTTCCTCCGGCTCCTCCCTCGTGCATCCTTGGGTGATCATCATGCTGGGCTTCTCTTGTAGCCCTTCTACTCCTCGCGCCATGCTTGTTTCTCCAATGAACCTGATCATACATAAATGCATAGACTTAGGTAGTATAAAGTTCTCATCAATTAAAGTACTAGATTCGTTTAGGAGTGAATTCACCTATTGTTCAAGTATCTTAGCACGAGCTATTGTACTGGGTCCAATTCTAATCTCATTGGACTGATCCTTCTTTGCAACAGCTTGAACATCGTTAGTAGTAATTGGGGTAGGTGTAATTGTAGGGATGTCCTCATCAACTGGCCTATAAATAGAGCCCCCACCCCCTCATGTATCCCTTAGGCAAAGATGATAGACTAAACAAAAACTCCCTTTGTGGAATCTTTTGTTTTGCCTCATCCCCTTATGTAAGGGGACTGACTATCATCACCTCCTCATTGGAGTTTGCATCGCGCCTCCCTCGTTGTACAAGGCCTTGGCATCGGTGTCCCTTTGCCAAGTTGTCAAGACTCTCTCCAAGGTGTTCTTCCCTCTCCGCTTGGGATCGAGGGAGCATGTTGACCGACCTTTCCTTGCGAAGGATTCTATCGGACCGGTGGCCACCGACGGGAGCAATCAGCATTGTACCATGTGAGTTTTGTGTGTGTTCATCGTGTTCTTCGCGAGGTGTGCGTCCGCTTCCGCTGCCTTCTCTGTTTCCCCTCGCTTTCCCATCGATTTGACCATGAGATCCGTGAAGATCGGGCCACCCACGGGGTTACCCCTTAACATCTGGTATCAACAGCTTTTGGTTGCCACTGATTTCTCATTAATTTGGTCTTTCCCCATAAATTCGAAAATTCCACCAAAAATAGCCCCAATTCGTGTTTTGTATCGATCTATGATTTGAGTGCGTTTTGGTAGGTTTTGATCCGTGTATTACTTGCTAAACTTGTTGATCTACCTTCTCCTGCGTTCCCATGGCCTAATTCCTTGATTTCCCCCACCAATTTGGTGTTTTCGTTCGAGTTGTTCTGCCAAAATCGCGTCCTGGTCGAGTTCTACATGTCCTGGAACCCCTGGACCAGAGATTTGGTACCCAATCAGAGATTCCAGTCCCCAAACCGGAGATTCCGGTCTAGATCGGAGTTCCGGGAACAGAATTCGGACCCCCATACTGACTGGTATCCAGTTTCACGCAGAAAAACAGATTTGATCTTCCTCATGGTTTTGAGCATAACTTTTGCATACAAACTTGGATTTTGGTGTTCTTTAGCTCGTTTCGGGAGCTCTACATCATCATCTATGTGGTTCATGCTATCTACTCCATCCAAATTCCGTGAGCAAGGAGGAATCCACCAATAAAGGGTGAAGATCGGTGACGAAAGGTACAAAACATTCCGCGACTTCTCCCCACTTGCTTTCCTTTGTGAGCTACACTATCTTTGCAACCAACAAACACCTATTCAGACTAGTTCCTCCTATGATTTCTTGGCCTATGCACATTTGATACTTGTAGAATTCCGAGCAAAAGTTGTGAGCATGCTATCTCAAATAGTTATATTGTATAGTTGTTGGCACAAGGAAGAGGCAAGTGAAAAAGAAAAAAAGAGAAATAAAATAAAAAAAATAAAAAGGAAAAAAAGAAAGAAACTAACAAGTGCCTTGTTGGGGGATACACTGGGTAGGGTTACGACGGGGTATAAAGGCCGAGTTAGCCGAGATACGGCACGGTCAAAGCGAATGCTGGCCAGGTCTCCTCAATGCAGGCCGACTTACAGGGTAACCCGGCCTGGTGGGTGTTCACCTAACACTAACCCGACCGACATAAAACGTCTATGATTAGGACATCACTACAATTACACCTACTGAAGATGCTCCGTTTGTTGCAAGGAAGGATCAGTCCAATGAGATTAGAATTGGACCCATTACAAGAGCTCATGCTAAGCTACTTGAACAACAGGTGAATTTGCTCCTAAATGAATCTGGTACTTTAATTGATGAGAACTTTATACTGCCTAAGTCTATGCATTTATGTATGATCAAGTTCGTTGGAGAAACAAGCATGGCATGAGGAGGAGAAGGGCTACAAGAGGAGCCCAGCATGATGATCGCCCAAGGATGCGTGAGGGAGGAGCGGGAGGAAGGCACAAGAGAAGATCATCAAGAGGGATGCCAAAAGCTCTACATCGAATGGAGTGTTTAGCCGAGTCCACCCAGACTATTCGGACTATTCGAGAGAAGCTTTGATCGGATAATCAGTACACCAACTCGGACACTGCCTGGACACCACCCGAAAACTTTGAAGTTTCCGGCCGGACCGGACTGTCTGGCCAAATTCACCCGGAGTGTCCGCCCCACCGGAATGTCCGGCCGATATCAATCGGACTGTCCACCCACTGACCGAAATCTGGTCCGAGTCAGTTTGTATCAGTTTGATTCATACGTGTTTAGTTTCGGTTTCTGGCCACCCCAGCCAGTGTTATAAGCCCTGGGACGACCCCTAGTTAGGGTTAGACCATGTTAAAATATTTTGGAGTTGTTTTTTCATAGAACCTCTGGAATTACCCCGTGATCGATTTTACCAACTATAGTTGAGTGTGATCTGTTGTTCCACCAGGAATTAGTAGATTGCAAACTACCGTTTATGGTCGATGGCTACGTGTGCAAGAGCATGGTGTTGTGAATATCCCATAGGGTTCGAGAGCTGTTGCATTGGAATCAGGGTTCGAGCGGGAGAGATCAGAGCTACACGCTAGTTATCTATCATCCACCATCATCATTGACAAGTGCTTGCCGAGAAGATCAGGCCACCCCATATCATCTTGTTATTAGATTTCCTCGTTTACTCGGTGAGCATCCACAAATCCATCCATAGATTAGTTCGTGTTTTTCGTCCTATACAGAAAAAGCCTTACAAAAAGAGTTGCCATACACTAGATTGCATTGTTTTCAAGTTTTAGTTGCTAAGTGTATCTTCTCGTAGATCCGATCTACAGGTTTTCCTCGTAGGAGTCTAGTTTTCATTTTTCTCTAGGTTTAGGGTTTGGTCTTGTTTTCCACCATGTCCACCATCACCGTTTTCCGCAAGTTTTCATCGTTCGTTCGAGTCCACATAGCGTACCTTTGTTTGCATAACCATAGACACAGCCTATCTACAACATCCGCGCCTTGGAACGTACCCACGAGACTAGTTGATATGCTCCGACAGGCTACTCACTAGGTTTTCGAAGTGCAGAAATTTTTGACAGGTAGACACCAAACTATCCGGCCAACACACAACGGACTATCCGGCCAACACACAACGGACTATCCGGCCACACCGGAGTATCCGACGTATATCAACTGGACTATCCAGCCAAGTTCTGTTATAAGTTGTTGTACTCGTTTGCATTGAGTCCTATAGTTAAAAAAATCAAAAAAAAAAAGAGAAAAGAAAAGAGAATCAGTATAAAAAAAGAAGAGAGAAAAGAGCTACAAGCGTGACAAAAAGAGATATCAAAGTGTGCATTATTGGAGGCCTAGTTGATTATAGCACTTGTAGATTGAGCAATCTTGTGCCTGTTTACTTTGAGATTTTACTAGCGTCTCTCTTGTGCATTGCAATATTCCTTTTCATAAGTTGCTTTGCCACGTTTATCTCCATAGTGTGTGTTTCTTGGGTTTTTATACGATCAACACTAGGACTTATTTGTGGTGTAGTTAGGATACCATACCTACAGCTCCACCTTAAATAACCTGTGTGCCCTATGATCGTTCTCTATACCCTCGATATTCACTTTATCACATTAGTGCATCAGTCTTTGATTTCATTTTGGTAAAGCATCTCTATTCACTTTGGAATGGTAAGATCTTGTTTCTTGTCAGTTGTGAGTGAGTTATGAGAGTTTCCACCAAACAAATTTTGATTTTTGCACTAACCTACTAATAATGTCTTCTAGTGATGATGATGTTGTGTCACAGAAAAAGAAGGATGAGGAACTTGTTAATTGGCACGAATATGAGGCTTTGAAATCCCACTTGACGCGTGTGTTTACTCACAGGACAGATGCCATTGACAAGAATATCCAGGACCTGCAAATGACATTGGATCAAAATGTTAGCACGATCACTACTATTCAAACACAAGTGACATCAATCAATGTCAATGTCGCAACTTTGCAGCATTCCATTGAGTCCTTGACAGTAGCAATACAGCAATGACAGGAACACCCACATGATGATGCTTTTGATGACTATGATGAGGGTAGTGCGGCTGATGCTGCCCCCACATCTTGGCAGGGGACGTGCCAATCGCCCTACACCTGCGCCTGCTTATGGCCGCGGGTTTGCTCCTATTGGGAGTGCTCAACGTGTTCAGAACCAAGCTGCTAATGATGGTTTGGGAAAGCCAAAATTCTCAATTCCCAAGTTTCATGGCTCAATTGATCCTGAAGATTACCTCACATGGGAGTTGAAGATTGAGAAGCTCTGGCGATTGTTTGACTATCCAGAAGACAAGAAGGTCAAGCTTGCATCGTTAGAAGTCGATGGATATGCTTTGCGTTGGTGGGATGCTATTGTGCAGAATAGAAGGGACGACAATCAACTTCCTATACTGGATTGGCGCGAGATGAAGAGCATTATGAAGGCTCGTTTTGTACCCACCAACTACTTGCGATCAGTTTTTGATAAGTTGACACAATTGAGGCAAGGAACCATGTCAGTTGATGAGTACTACATGGACATGGAGATGCTTATGCAGCATGCTAGAGTTCATGAATCCCTTGAGATGACCATGCAGCGATTCCTCAACAATTTGAAGTTACCAATCAAGAGCATTGTTCGTCATCACAAGTATGAGACTATGAATGAGCTATTGCACCATGCTAGAGAGGCCAAATCATAGTTGGTTGAAGAAGCTAAGTCACGTGCGAAGTTTCCATCTACTAGTCGTTTTTTGGAAAGGTCTACACCGCCACCACCTACGGCTCCACCTGCAGCGGCTGCTAGCCACCCTTCATCATCGGCCAAGCCTTCTCCCACGTCTTCTTATGGTTCCAATGCTAGGAAGCCTGCTACTTCTGCTGCTAGCTCGGGTTCCAATATGTCAAGCGCGCGTACGCGCAATGTGGAGTGCCATACTTGTGGAAGTCGAGGACACTACAAGAGAGATTGTCCCAACTGCAAGGTGATGTTTGTCAATGAACAAGGAGAGTATGAGAGTGGAGATGATTTTGATACTCATGGGGATGATGGATATGACAGCGAGGACGGTATGGATGCCTTCCCTGAGCATGCGCCTACGATAGTGGTCTCTCCACATACCCTTAGTGTGGAGCCTATTGTTGACTCTCAGCACTGCAACTTGTTCCAAACCAAAGCACTCGTTGGCCCTAACAAAGCTTGCAAGGTAATCATTGATGGAGGTAGCTGTAGAAATCTTGCAAGTAAGGAGTTATGTGCCAAGCTGAATTTAACTTATTTACCTCATCCCAAGCATTACTACATACAATGGTTGAGTGAAAATGGTGACATGAAGGTAAACCATATGGTACATGTGAATTTTGAAATAGGACCATACAAGGATTCTATCGACTTTGATGTGGTTCCTATGACTATTCGCCATCTCTTATTGGGTCGGCCTTGGCTTTGTAATCGCCATGTGCAACACAATGGTCGTGCCAATACATATCACTTGGAGTTCAAGGGCAATAAGATTAATTTGCAACCAATGACACCACAACAGATTGTGAATGAGTCTCGTCAGAAGATAGAAGTGAACTTGAAGGAAGCATCTATAGATAGGCGAGAGAGTGTTGCAGCTGTACATGATGTAATAGAGCCCAAAAAGTGATATAACGAAAAGTGAGAGAGTGCCTAGTCTAGTGATATTATCCACCAAGGAAGATATGAGAGAGTTTCATGAGGATCCTACAACCATGCCACTTGTTCTCATGTATAAGAGCGAGGTATTGGTTTCTAACGACATGAACCCTATTTCTCTTGGTGTATCTACAGTTTTGCAGGATTTTGGCGATGTGTTTCCAGAAGATGTACCAATAGGATTGCCTCCATTGCGTGGCATTGAGCATCAAATCGGCTTGATCCCTGGCGCCACATTACCAAACCGTGCACCCTACAGGACCAACCCCGAAGAGACAAAGGAGATACAGAAACAAGTATAGGCATTGCTGGATAAAGGGTACATTCGTGTTTCTCTTAGCCCTTGTGTTGTTCCTGTTATTTTAGTGCCTAAGAAAGATGGTACATGGCGCATGTGTGTAGATTGTAGAGCTATTAATAACATCACTATTCGATATCATCATCCTATTCCACGCTTAGAGGATATGCTAGATGAATTGAGTGGTGCTGCTATTTTCTCTAAGATTGATTTGCATAGTGGTTATCATCAAATTAGGATGAAAGAAGGGGATGAATGGAAAACTGCTTTCAAAACAAAATTTGGTCTATATGAGTGGTTAGTTATGCCATTTGGTCTTACTAATGCACCTAGTACTTTCATGAGATTGATGAATCATGTTTTGAGAGAATTTGTTGGTCATTTTGTGGTTGTTTATTTTGATGATATACTTATCTATAGCCACAACGAAATTGAACATTGTAATCATATCCGACAAGTTTTGCAAGTGTTGCGTGATAATATATTGTATGCTAATCTTGAGAAGTGCACATTTGCAATAGATAAGGTCATATTTCTGGGATTTGTTGTATCTAAGCATGGGGTAGAGGTAGATCAATCTAAAATTGAATCAATTTATAATTGGCCTATTCCCATGATTGTGAGTCAAGTGCGTAGTTTCCATGGACTAGCTGGTTTCTATAGGCGCTTTGTGAAGGATTTTAACACTATTGCTGCACCATTAAATGATTTGACTAAGAAAGGTGTGCCATTTGTGTGGGGCGCATCCCAAGATATTGCATTTGATACATTGAAACGTTTGATTACTTCTGCATCATTACTTGTGTTACCTGATTTTTCGAAGCAATTTGAAGTTGAATGTGATGCTAGTGGTATAGCTATTGGTGGCGTTTTTATGCAAGAGGGTCGCCCTATAGCATATTTCTCTAAGAAACTTACTGGTGCTAGATTTAATTATCCTATTTATGATAAAGAATTGTATACACTTGTTAGAATTCTTGAAGTTTGGCAACATTATTTGTGGCTAAAAGAATTTATCATACATTCTAATCATGAAGCATTGAAGTACTTGAAAGATCAATCAAACTTGCATAGAAGATTAGCTAAATGGGTTGAGTTTATTGAATCTTTTTCGTACATCATTAAGTATAAGAAGGGAAAATAGAATGTAGTTGATGATGCTTTGTCTAGGAAAAACATGCTATTAACCAATCTTGATGTTAAAATTCCTGGATAAGAGAGTATTTGTGCACTTTATGCAACTGACCATGATTTTGTTAAACCATATAGTTTATGTGCTCTTAAAAACGCATGTGATAAGTATCATATACATGATGGATATTTGTTTAGAGCTAACAAACTATGCATTCCTGAATCGTCGTTGTGTTTGTTCTTAGTGTAGGAATCACATGCTGGTGGTTTGATGGGTCACTTTGGGTGTGAGAAAATATTGCCCATGCTCGCTGATCATTTTTATTGGCCCAAGATGAGGCGTGATGTATACAGATTTGTGAGCCATTGTATTACATGCCACAAGTCAAAATCCAAGCTGCAACCTCATGGTTTGTATACACCTCTCTCTGCACCTACTACACCATGGGAAGACATTAGTATGGATTTTGTGCTAGGTCTACCTAAAACACAGAGAGGTCATGATTCTATATTTGTGGTAGTGGATAGGTTCTCTAAGATGGCTCATTTTATTGCCTGCCACAAAAGCGACGATGCGTCGCATGTTGCTAACCTGTTTTTCAGGGACATCATGAGATTACATGGAGTACCTAAGACGATTGTTTCTGACCGTGATGTGAAGTTCATGATCAACTTTTGGAAGACCTTATGGGGGAAGCTGGGAACAAAGCTACTATTCAGTACTACATGTCATCCCTAAACTGACGGTCAAACGGAGGTGGTGAATCGAACATTGTCATAGCTGCTGAGAACTATGATTAAAAAGAATTTGTAGGAGTGGGAAGAGTGTTTTCCACATGTTGAGTTTGCATGCAACAGGGATATGCATTCGACTACTCAGCTTTGTCCTTGTGAGGTGGTGTATGGCTTCAAGCCATTGACGCCACTTGATTTGTTGCCTTTGCCATTACATGAGAGAGTTGATATGGAGGCATCAAAACATGCTGGATATGTGAAGAAGATTCATGAGAAGACTCGAGAGGATATTGAGAAGAAAGGCAAGAACATTGCTACTGCAAGGAATCTAGCAAGGAAGGAAGTCGTGTTCAAGCCTGGTGACATGGTGCATCTATGCAAGGATAGGTTCCCACAACTTCGGAAGTCAAAATTGAAGCCACGTGGTGCTAGTCCTTACAAGGTGTTAGCCAAGATTAATGATAATGCCTACTCGATTGATATACCTATTGAGGAGTTTGGTGGAGTTAGTAACAACATCAACATTGCTGATTTATCACTATATAATGGAGAATACCTTGGAGCATCGAGGTCGATGCCTTTTGAAGGGGGGGGGAGATGATGAGGACATCCCTACAATTACACCTACTGAAGATGCTCTAACTGTTGCAAGGAAGGATCAGTCCAATGAGATTAGAATTGGATCCATTACAAGAGCTCGTGCTAAGCTACTTCAACAACAGGTGAATTTGCTCCTAAACGAATATGGTACTTTAATTGATGAGAACTTTATACTTCCCAAGTCTATGCATTTATGTATGATCAGGTTCGTTGGAGAAACAAGAATGGCGCGAGGAGGAGAAGGGCTACAAGAGGAGCCTGATGTCTACACACTTCTATTCTTGTAGACAGTTGTTGGGCCTCCAAGTGCAGAGGTTTGTAGAACAACAGCATGTTTTCCCTTAAGTGGATCACCCAAGGTTTATCGAACTCAGGGAGGAAGTGGTCAAAGGTATCCCCTCTCAAGCAACCCTGCAATCAAGATACAAGAAGTCTCTTGTGTCCCCAACACACCCAATACACTTGTCAGGTGTATAGGTGCACTAGTTCGGCGAAGATATAGTGAAATACAAGTGGTATGGATAATTATAAGTGGTAACGGTGATAGAAAATAGCTTGATGGCATGGAAAAGACTAAAGGCAAACTGAAATAAAGATAGAAGCAAGCAAACATGTAATATATCTAATAGCAAACAGTGTTTCAGTGCTTAGAAACAAGGCCTAGGGATCATACTTTCACTAGTGAACACTCTCATATAAATATATTCTTATTTATGATACTACGCTGAACTACTCTCCGGTTGGACACTCTAATCCATGGTAGGGCTATAACATCACACCTCAAAGTAAGCCTTTCCCATCTAGATAACCCCACACTGTCACCTTGAGCTCTAGACGAGTCCAACAAACACCACAATTTTATAAAGACATCCAACTCCAAATATAACTCATAACAAGTATTTGTAATCTCTAGCCTAAGTGCCACCATGGTGCGCACACTGTTAACTTCACACACATGGGGAGAGCAGAGATCTATTAAAGCACTTGAGTAGCAAGGTAGATCTAATTGATTACAAAGCTCATGATCACAACATGATCATGCATAGAGAGAGAGATGAACACATAGCTAACGGTAGAACCCTTAGCCTCGAGGAAGAACTACTCCCTCCTCATCATGGGAATCAGCAATGTTGGTGGAGATGGTGGTGGAGATCGATGGAGATGGCTCCGGGGGCACTTCCCCGTCCTGGCAGGGTGCCGGAACAGAGACTTTTGTCCCCTGAATCTCCCCTTCGGTGGCAGCGGCGCTGCGGAACTTTTTGTGGATTTCTAATTGACTCCTTAGGGTTTCTGCCTTGGGAGGAATATATAGGCGAAGGAGGCAAGGTCGGTGGCCAGCCAGGGGGCCCACACCATGCCCTGGTGCGGCCTGGGCTGGCCTGTGCCAAGGGGGGTGTGGCCACCCTGTGGCCCCTCTCCGACTCTCCTTCTGGCTCCGTGAGTCTTCCGGGAAAATAGTAACTTTGGCTTTTGTCCCGTCCAATTCCGAGAATATTCATTTTTTGACTTCCTGGAACCAAAAACAGCAGAAAATACGCAACTGGCACTGTGGCTCTTGTTAATAGGTTAGTCCAAGAAATCATATGAAAAGTACTCCAAAGTTGGAACAAAAAACAAGAAAGTAGATAAAACCAAGCATGGAACATCAAAAATTATAGATACATTTGCAATGTATCAGAGCCCAGCATGATGATCGCCCAAGGATGCGTGAGGGAAGGGAGGAGCGGGAGGAAGGCGCAAGAGAAGATCATCATGACGGAGGCCAAAATCTCTACATCGACCGAAGTGTCCGACCGAGTCCACCCGGACTGTCCGGCCTGCCCGAGAGAAGCTTTGGCGCGGACAATCAGTACACCAAATCAGACACCACCCGGAAACCACCCGGAAACTTTGAAGTTTCCGGCCGGACCAGACTGTCTGGCCGAATTCACCCGGAGTGTCTGCCCCACCGGACTGTCCGACCGATATCAACCGGACTATCTGCCCGCCGACCAAAATCTGGTCCGAGTTGGTTTGTATCAGTTTGAGTCGTACGCGTTTAGTTTCGGTTTCTGGCCACCCCAGCTGCCCTTATAAGCCCTGGGATGACCCCGAGTTTGGTTTAGACCACGTTAAAATATTTTGGAGTTGTTTCTTTCATAGAACCTCGGGAATTACCCTGTGATCGATTTTACCAACTATAATTGAGTGTGATCTGTTGTTCCACTAGGAATTAGTAGATTGGAAACTACCGTTCGTGGTTGACGGCTACGTGCGTAAGAGCGTGGTGTTGTGAATATCCTGCTGGGTTCAAGAGTTGTTGCATTGGCATCAGGGTTCGAGCAGGAGAGATCATAGCTACACGCTAGTTATCTATCATCCACCATCATCATCGACAAGTGCTTGCTGAGAAGATCGGGCCACCCCATATCAGTATGTCGGCTATGCCTGATTTACCATATATGCAGGTACCCTCGTAGCTGGGTTAGCCAAGCGTTAGCCGGGTTACCATTTGGCTTCCAAGAGAAGGAAGGAATCTCCCGCTGGTCATAAGGTGGCCTCTGTCCACTGTAGCGTGAGCGAAGCGAGCAGAGGGAAGGACCAGCGGGGCATGGCCGACAAAGGTGATGCAGGCAGTGTCGGCTGACGTGATCCATGTCTGGTGACGCCAAAATTCGAGGAGCTCATAGAGGATTACGTCCAAGGCCTGGACTAGCCGTTAAAGTGAATAAAGAGGCATCTAGCTTTAACCAAAGGGCATATTCGGGGAATATGCTTCCACATGTGCCCTAACTTTGTAACCTAAGCTCCCCTATATAAGGAGCACTAGGGCCTTGATAGCAGGGGATCGATCATTCTGTTAAGGAGGAACCCTAGGGCTTTGTAGTTAGGGGTAAGAGAACTCATCTCCTTCTCACGAACAGCTCGAGGAGACCTTGTAATCCACATCAAACAAGAGAGAAATACAAACATCTGTGTGTGGAATCACCACACTATCCCTTCCTGGATTCCTCTAGTGCACATTGGCCCCATCTTTATCCTATCCATGGCATCTGCCGTGCCACCACCACGACAGTTGGCACCCACCGTGGGGCTAGCGGAGCTAGCAGGGGTAAAAATCCAGACGTGAAGAATCTTCAGCACTGGCGAGCGCATCGTCTTCGGGCTCGTTCAACACTTTGGAGCGCTGGAATACGTCAGCGACAACGTGGGGAGCTACGTGATGGGGAAACAACTATGACATTCCTTAAATACATAATATTGAGATATGGCTATCCCCATAGTATCATAACTGATAATGGCACAAAATTTGCCGAAGGAGCATTTGCGAGGTTCTACCGAGAGAAGAAGATCCAGCTAGATGTTGCCTCAGTAGCCCATCCCGCATTGAACGGACAAGTGGAAAGATCCAGCAGATTAGTCCTATCCAGGATAAAACCCTGGCTCATTGAGCTACTACAAAGATTAGCGGGGTGCTGGATAGAAGAACTACCAGCGGTACTCTGGAGTTTAAGAACAACTCTGAATCTATCAACGGGCTATACGCCATTTTTTCTGGTATATGGGGCAGAAGCTGTACTACCAGCCAACATAGATCATGATTCACCAAGGGTCACCCAATACACAGAAGCCGAAGTGCGCGAAGCCCGGCAAAATGATGTTGATCTGCTGGAAGAAGCGAGAGAACTGGCCTTGTCCAGATCCGCCATATACCAGCAAAACCTCCGACGCTACCATAGCCGGAAAGTAAACCCCCGAGTCTTCCGGGAAGGAGATCTCATACTTCGGCTAGTTCAGCGTACTGCTGGCATGCATAAGTTATCTCCTCCATGGGAAGGACCTTTCATTGTAAGCAAAGCTTTGTACAGTGATTCCTACTATCTAATCGATGCACAACCACAGGTGAAGAACAAGGCGGACAGGTCCGACGAGGAATCCAAGCGTCCATGGAATGTAGCTCTACTTCGTCCATTTTACACCTAGCAAAGAGGTGAATGTATCTGAGTGACTCATATGTCGGTATGTATGTTGGCAATGAGCATATCAATGAAACTTCGGCACCCCTAGCAGAAACTCAGGGACTGCCTTAATAATTGTCCTTTCTGTATTTACTTTATGTATGTCGGCTGGATCTACTTACACCTTAGCAGGATTAGTAGTGTCTAAGCACCAAAAGCCTAACTCTTCGACTTTGCTGCTGTCCAACAAGAATTGGCTTCATGTCAAGCAAGAGAACAAGTTTGGAATTGCAAGGAACATGAAAAACGACTAAGGAAAGGAACATAATCGAGCTGACATTTGTTATTCGGACTAACCCTGCACGTACTTTATTTATGTTATGTTGAATTATTTTGAGCTAATATCAAAGTTCCAAGTATTGTTCAGCCAATTTTTCGAACCTCGGACTCGTAAGTCAAAAATCGAATCAAGGTAGACGCGAGCCGAATAAAAAATTGGAGAAACAAGAAAAGGAAACTCGGGGACTTCACCCAAGTTAATCCAGCATTAATAACTTAGTAGCAAAACATAAGAAATTGTAGCAAAACAAACCATTGTGCATAGATACAACTGCACCCGACATACCGGGGATCTGATGAATATCATTAAGTGTTTATAGCTTATGGAGCAGTAGCTGGAGACTGATCATTGGTTGAGGCAGGAGGTACTTCTGCATCAGTAGGCGGGGCACTAGTCCCAGCCTCATCTTTGGGGTTAGCCTCCTCATCCTCCGGGTCCTCAGTATCATCGCCAAGCTCGGAGGCTTCTCCTTCTTCATCTTCTTCGCCCTTAGCACAATCCGAAACATAGGAATCATCAACTGCGTCGAGGAAGCTCGGACCCTCGTTCCAACTATGGAAGAAGGCATACTGGATGAGATTGTTGGCACAGGCTTTGTGTTGGGCGATGCACTCCAGATCATTGGACCATTTAGATCCCGTGCGCAAAAGACCAAGCAACTCTAGGTCCGGCCCCTCATACCATGAAAGAACAAAGCTCAGCGCCGTATCTGCTCCGGCTCGTGCAGCAGATTTCTGCCATAAGTTCAGCTGATTCTCACACTCCATCAGCTTGGATATAAAAGCTGTAGTGCCTTTGGGAGTGGGCTTAGTGGGCCAGAGAGCATTGAACATCCGGACTGCTGCTAGCATAATATCCGCGCCATAGTTCTTCATGATCTCAATACGCGCGACGAGGCTTACCATCATGTCCTCCGTGTCATAAGGAATAGATTCGGAGGCAGAGTCAGCTGGGACACCTCGCTGAAGGCGAAATTTGGTGACAGCAACAGAAGCAAGAGGTTTGCTCTCTGGGAACTTGTCTGTGAGCAAAGCAAGCAATATCAATAAGTAAGGGAACATGACCCAGAGAAATGAATGTCAGACGGAGGAAGAAAACTCATGTCCAATATGGCACAGGATCTGACTCAGCTCCTTCTGTCCATCAGCGTTCCTCGCTTGGAGCTTCTCATACTCAGTGGTCACCGACTTAAGCTTGATGTGGGCTTCCTTCAGCAAGTCATTGTCCTTGGTGATTTGAGTCTTCAGGCGCTCTTTCTCCTGGGAGAACTCCTGATCGGCCTTGTCCAACTCGGATTTATGGAGATCCTTGAGCTTCTAGATTTCGGCGTTCAGCCGAGTAATCTCATTATCCTTGAGGCGCAGCTGAGCGATTTCATCATACTTCTTCTTCTTCAGTTCGGCATGATGCTTTCCTGCTTGTTTGAGAAAGTGAAGCATCGTGTTAGGAATGGGCATGCTATCTTGAAGTGTAACTACAATAATGGATTGACCCGGGAGAGCTGAGGTATAAATATCTGCCGAGTCAAGAAAGGAACATGCAAAGGCTAAATGAGCAAGGTGAGTTACCTTGGATCTCAGCCAAGTTCTTGTACATGATGACATTCTCAGCCTCGGCCTCGGCTGCATAATCCAGATGATAAGTTAATACGGATAGCAAGTAACTCGAGGGAACGGGAATGAAAAAGTCTTAAATAAAGTAATTTACCATTCTTTTGGTGATCAATAAGAAGTTTGCCGTATCTGCGCGAAGATCCTTATATGAGTCCAGCAGACGCTAGAACTCAGCAGTTCGGTAGTTGGTGGTGATCTGAAACAATCCAATGTTTGTTTAGAAATAGGAAGAAATATATTCGGAGTCTACAAGATCAGGGCTAAGTGGAACTTAACCCAGCTCTAGGTGTGTGAATATTCAAAGTCTACAAGATCAGGGCTAAGAGGTAATTAACCCGGATCTAGGTGTATGGTTATTCGAAGTCTACAAGATCCGGTCCAAGTGGAACCTCACCTAGCTCTAGGAGTGTGGATATTTGAAAATACTAAGGACTTGCGCTAATTATCTTAGAGCATCCGACCGAGTAATGAATTACTCCCCCGGAGGCTCGAGGACTAGTGGGTATATCTCTAAGTGTTTGCATATAAAAAAGGCATAGCGGAAAAGGGTTTACCTCCATCATCCGTCCAGCAAGGGAGATGGTCCTAGTAGCGGTGTTCATCTGAGCGCTGAACTCTGGTGGACCAAACTTCTCCGGGAGATCATCCCGCGGGTTTATAAATTCGGCGTTGTTCCAGTTGTTCACGTACTCGATGAGCGTTGGCGATGAGGATATATACATGGATTATGATGATTCTGACTGCTTGAACTAGAAGGAAATATTGAGTCAAATCAATAATGACTATCAGGTGAATTCATTCCTAGTTCACCATGATGTTTTCATTTATAATAACTTTATATTGCCTAAGTCTTTGTGCTATTATATGATCAGGTACATGGGAGAAGAAGGCGTAGCATGGAGCGAGGAGCTGAAGCATATGGAGCATGGCGTGTTTATCAATGAAGAATGTATGAGGGAGGAGAGGAAGCGCAAGGAGCTACCAAGAAGAAGATCAACACATGGCAGGATCTCTGCCGCAACAGAAAAACGATGCGTTTTGCTGCCACGGTAGGCTGCCGTGGCACAAAAACAGAGTCCTTTTCAGCCACGGCAGGCTGCCGCGGCAGAGAAACAGGCCCAATGTCTGCCAAGGCAGAACCCTGAGCCAAACCAACTTGGGTCGGTTTGTATCCTAGTTAGGTGGGACCAAGTCGTCCCAAGCTTAGGCCGCCACCCCCAAACCTCTTAAATAGATGGGGCGCCACACAAGATAGGTTTTAGACCATGTTAAAATATTTTGGAGTTGTTTCTTTCATAGAACCTCTGGAATTACTTATGATCGATATTACCAACTGTAATTGAGTGTGATCTGTTGTTCCACTGGGAATTAGTAGATTGCAAACTACCGTTCGTGGTCGACGGCTACGTGCGCAAGAGTGTGGTGTTGTGAATATCCTACAGGGTTCGAGAGCTATTGCATTTGCATCAGGGTTTGAGCGGGAGAGTTCATAGCTACATGCTAGTTACCTATCATCTACCATCATCATCGACAAGTGCTTGCTGAGAAGATCGGGCCACCCCAGATCATCTGGACTATAATTCTCCCCGCTAAGCGACTGGCTCGTCACCAAGCCCTTAGCATGGGCTTCTCGCCTCGCGGACTGAGTAGCAGTGGGGCTAGTATGCAATGTCAGTTGTTTGTTGCCCTCTGATTCGGCAACAGAAGGGCCAGAGGATGGATATTTGGTTGTCTCGGTAGCCTTCTTGCTTTTGCTGGCAGATTTTTGCTGCTGCAGAAGAGCCGAGGTTGTCGCTCTGGACTGAGCTTGTGGGGTCGGCTGAAATATGTCCTTAATGGACATAGTTGATCTAGAGGTGGCAGCTTGAGGTTTTTCTTGGAGGCTAGCTTTGGTCTTGTTGTTGCTGGTGTTGTTGTTGGTGTTGTTGTTGCTGATGCTGGTGCTATTGGTGCTGCTGGTGCTGGTGCTGTTGGTGCTGCTGGTGCTAGTGCTATTTGTACTGCTGGTGCTGGTGCTGGTGCTGCTAGTGCTGGTGCTGGTGCTGCTGATGCTGGTGCTGATGCTATTGGAGAAATTGGAACTGAAGAAGGAATAGTCTAGGGTGGTGCCGATGAAGCTGGCACCTCAGAAGCTGGAGGTTGCGGCGGAGCTGAGGAACTGGGAAGATCCGGCATTGCCATATCCTTGGCGGTCCCACTACCCCCCGCACCAACATTACCCTCCTCGTGACGAGGAGGGCTTAGATCTGGTGCGTCCATGGAGCCCTCTTGGATAGGGCTGAGCGGGCAAATATCAACGTCACGGGGGGAGATGGAGTGCTCCGGATAGGAGAAGGGATGCTGGGGCCACTTTGGGGGATCACCCTAGGAGCGCTGCCGAACTAGACAACGAACAACAAGTTACAAAGAGAAATAGAACAAGTGATATGCAAAAATGATGAAGCAAGACCCGAAAATGAGCAACGAAGGAAAAGAGACATACTCGGCCGAGGTTGGAGGCTCCTAAGGCTTGGGCGCTCTCCGTACGGTGCTCTTGGGCATAGGCTTGCCCACACCCTTGACCCCGGATTTCTTCTGCCTCTTCTTGGGCGGGGCACCTCCGGAGATGCGGCCGAGGTTTCCGGACGCTTCTGGGAAGGGGCAGGAGCCAGATCATCCGTGTCAAGAGGAGGAACCTCGTGGACCTGACCGGCCAGGTTAGTTGAAGATTCGGAGGTAACCGGAAACGCGTGAGAGATGGGCACCGGATCAAGTACCTCCATAACCTCAACATCGGAGTCATCATCATCCGACCAATCCCTTAAAGAAGAGGCCTTACTAGAGGTTCGCTTGGTGCTGTCCGGAGAAGGCAAAAACCTCTCTGAGTCAGGCTCCTCCACGTCTGGCTCAAGGCGGTCCTCCACCCATTTGAGGGTTGGCTCCTTGCTATCCTCAACTGTCTGCTGAAGAAACAACTAAGAGCAAAAATACTAAAGGGTCAAATTAGGATACGATCTGACATACAACGAGACTCGGAAAGAATGCCAGAAGATGAGCATACCTTAGGTGGCAAGTTTACCCGGGTGAAGTGCTCAAACCACCACTTCCACACCTCGGTGAACTCCTTATCTATCTTAAAGATAGCTTTAACCTGGCGGAATATGTCAGAGTTGGAGAGATCGAAAGAGGAGGTGCGGTTGGGGTCAAGAGGACCACTCAAATGGCAAAGCTTGTGTGAGCGTTTCTGAAGGGGGAGATCCGGCTGCGCATGAAAGTAATCATGACGTCCTCGCTGCGCAGCCCCAGCTTGGCAAGCTCCTTAATCCTCCTATCTACCTGATTCGCTAGTGTAGTAGGCCGCTTCTGGATCTTCTCAAACAAGGAGGTGTCCGGGACACCCATCTTGAAGGGGAGAAGCCGGATCAGGTCCTCCTCCAAGTTATTCATGATGTAGAAGAAGGTTCAGGCCCAGCCTTTGCAAGATTCAAGGCTGGTGACCCAGGGAAAAGCGGAGTTTTTGCAGGGAGAGATTAAGGCTCCAACGCACTAGGTCAGGTGTTTGTCGGCTGGGGCAAGATGAGGATCCGGGATAACATTATTACGGAGACCAAAGAACTTGATCCATAGTTATTTGGTGGGCCAGAGGCTGACATATCCCTCTATGCCAGAGGCGAAAGAGGAAAGGGAAGTGATAGCATTAGCAGGAAGATGGTGTGGCTGAAGCTGGTAGGTGTTGATGAATTCGTGGAAAAAAATCACTCACTGGGAGGCCAAAGCCGCGCTAGAAGTGAGACAAGAACACGACGAACTCGCCTGGGTTTGGAGAAGGAGCGATCTCCTCGGCGGCGAGGCGGCACGTGACGCCCGCGGGGATGTGGCGGGTCGTGTAGAGCCAATCAATGTCGTCTTGGCAGACGAACGCGCCCGCCCAGGCGCCGCACTCAGGAGCTTCTTCCTCCTCCTCCTCCTCCTCAGCGGCAATGATTTCCTCTTCTGTCATCTCCAAATCTAAATCTTCCAAAGGCCAATATGTAGTGGGTAGCGGTGGTTTGGATCTGCAAGGCCCCGTGGCGAAGAGCCCGTGAGCAATCAACGGTGTGGAAGTGAAAAGAGCAGCAAGGCACGGCGGTGGCGGCGCTAGGCTAAAGCAGAAGTGGCGGCGGCGTTGCTGTGGAGAAGAAGAAGAAGAGGGCAGGGGCGCGTGCGAAGTGGGGGAACTTCCCCAAGAGCCGCCCTTGTCCCCTATTTAACCGCACCTTAGGGGCGCATAGTGGGATCTGATACGTCCATTTTGCATCACTATTATATATCATAATTTACTGTTATTCATTGATATGTTTCATATTAAGAGATGATACTTATGTTATTTCATCTGTTTTTGCATGGTTGATGACTTTTCGAGCATGGACCGCTACAGTCAGGATTCTAATGGAAAAGGTGCTGTTTGGAGGCAAAATTCGCGAAGATCAGAAAATCCGGGAAATATACGGAAAATCCTATTTTTCTAGAAGACAAAGGAAGCCAGAAGGAGGAGTGGTGATGGGCCACAGGGGGCCCACACCACCCTATGGCACGGGCCACCCTAGGCCGCGCCACTAGGTGGTGTGGCCGCCCTGGCCCACCTCTGGCTCTCCCCTCTGGCGTATATAATCCTCCCGAAACACTAATACTCGGGGAGCGACCACAGCAATATTCCGCCGCCTCTGTGTGGCGGAAAACACCGAGAGAGAAAGATCTCTCCGACAGACAGAATTCAGCCCGGGGAATTTCTTCCCAGAGAGGGGAGATCGTCGCCATCAACACCACCATCAATCTAGACTTCATAGGGATCATCATCATCATCACCATCATCACCATCAGCACCATCATCACCATCTCCATATTGCTGTAACAATTGAGTTGAATCTTGCAATAGTTCTTAGGGGAAACTTTCCCGGTGTTGATTACTCTTTGTAGTTGATGCAATTGAGTGAACCATTGAATTATTGTTTATGTTCAGATTGTTATACATCATTATTCCATCTCTGATCATGACCCATATGATGTCTTGTGAGTAGTTTGTTTTGTTCTTGAGGACATGGGAGAAGTCATGTTGTTAGTAGTGGAGTTGTGTTGAGAAAGGTTCAATAGTTTGATATTTAATTTGTGGTGTACTTCTTCTAGTGGTGTCATGTGAACATCGTGATGCAGCCCGTCCTACGGACGCTCCTACATCTACACCAACAAATCCCCCAAGTGGACCCATGACTCGTGCCCGAGCCAAACTCCTACAAGCTAAGGTGAACTCGCTCCTCTCCTCATGCCAATTTGATACCTCCTTGGATGGTGTGCTACTACATGCAACTACTCTATGCATCATTAGGTACGAAGCCTCGACACATCACCAAGCACCCAAGTATGGAGAACAAGGAGCAGAGCGTGAAGAAAAAGCCGCTGGAGTTGCTCAGACCGGAGTCTCCGGTCTGCGCACACCGGAGTCTCCGGCCTGCCAAAGTCTCTGGCCTAAAGACACCGGAGACTCCGGCCCACTCTCCGGTCTGACCCCCTGTACCGGGCCCTGGGGCAATCTGAAGGCCCCTCCGGAGGCTACACCGGATTCTCCGGCCTAGACCAGAGTCTCCGGCCTGCACACCGGAGTCTCCGGTCCGACTGTCGCCAGGCATGAAAAGGCCTTTGGGCCTGCGGCCCATGTACCCCTTAGTCCGTCCAGAACTTGTCTTTTATTCCTAAAGTACCCCTGTTTAAGTGGCTGGCCTATATATAGTCCCCCACCTCCATTATAAACCCTAGGCATGATATTGGAATTAGTGGAAACCCCTTTATGGATCTATCTAGTTCTTGCCTCATGCTCCTTGACCAAGGAGCACCCATATCACCAAACCTCGTTGGAGTTTGCATCGTGCCTCCGCGTTGTACAAGGCCTTGGAAGCAGTGTCCCTTTGCCAAGACGTCAAGATCTCACCGAGTCTCCCATCTCGCCGTGTCGGTTCGAGAGAGAGTCCTCCGCCCGACGCTGATCCTAGGGATTGCGCTGGACCGATCACCGCCAACGTGAGCTATTGGCGTTTATCATGGTTTTGCGTGTGTGTGTGTGTTCATCGCGTTCTTCGTGCGTGCGTTCATCGTGTTCATCCTTCCCTCCTTCCCCCGCACTCCATCCTCAATTTGAGTGGGATTCGTGAAAGATCGGGCAACCCTAGAGGTTTTCCCTCAACATATTGGTATCAAGAGCTTCGTTGCTCATGATTTCCCCCACAAATTTTTCTTCTATCCACCAAAAACTCAAAAATCCCCAAAAAAACAGCCCAAATTTTCCTTTGGATCGATCTCTTGATTTGGAGTGTTATTTGTGGTTTTGATCCGACCAATCCTTGTCTTAGGAGTTGGTCCAGCTTTATCCTGTGTTTTCCTAGCCCAATTTGGCCAATTTTTCACGGATTTGAGGACCCAAGGCGTGGATTTCCGCTCAAGAACATGAACAGTTCACGATCTGACTCCAGACCGGAGTCTCTGGTCTGCACACCGGAGTCTTCGGCCTACCCACACCAGAGTCTCCGGCCTGGAACTCCGGAGTCTCCGGCGTGACACCTGATTTTGACAGTTTTGCCTCTAATCTTGCATTGGCTAATTTCCTCTTGTTTGTTTGTGCCCGTGTGCATGTTGTCAACTAACAGCAAGCTTCCACATCAACAAACCCTGCGCTCATCGACACCACGGCCCACGAACATCATCCCGCACCACCGACACCAAGTTCATCATCACCAACGAAGGTATAACTAGCATCACCTTGTTAACCCCTATCTTCCTTTGTGAGTACCTATCCCATGAGAGTGGCTCATCTTGTGTTTGCTTGAGCATTGTGCATTTTTCCTTGGATAGTGAGAGTGCAAGAGCAATATCAAGTGTGACTAGGTAGCATCAAGGGAGAGCAAAAAAAAGAAGAAAGAAAAGATACAAAGCAAAAGAAAAAGAAAAATAGTCTCCCCTCGCAAAAGAGAGTCTCAAAGCTTGTAAGCAAGAGAGAAAGAAGAGTGCCCAAGGCAAGTGCACAAATTCGTTGCTCATTTTTCATATTTGCAAATGAGCCACGGTCTCTCCTTGCATTGGCACGACAACGAGCGTAGTCTTTGTTAGGACATTTTGTTTGCTCATTTTCATATTCGTGTCAATCCCAACTATCTCAACGTGTGTGTATATAGTCGTAGGTTCCCATCACCCCTTTTGAGTTGTTGACCTTCGCCTTTTGACTTGAGTTTTGTTGGATTTTACCCACTTTTGACTATCCCTTTTCTTTTGGTTGGTTCTTTGGCATTCCACAATCCTAACCTACCACCAACAAGCTTTTGAGAGTTAGTTAGTTCTTTCTTTAGTGTGAGTTTTCTTTGCAATTCCACTTTGCACGCTTATAGCTCTCACTTGTGGTTTCTAGTTTGGTGCAATCCCCAAGGTGAGTTACAAGGCTAACACCACCATATTCCACTTCCATATACAATACTTGTGTGTTTTGCATGATGGATAGGCACGGTGAGTCGAGCCAACCACCTCCCCAAGAAGAAGATCAAGGACCGTACATGACGCGCGCAAGTCACTTCATCGTTCGACAAGAGTTTCGTGAACGTTGCCAAGCCCTTGAGACGCGACAAGATGAACAATTTGGTGCGACACAAGCCGAGTTCAAGAACATCGACAACCGCTTTGACGGCCTCGAACGACAAATGCACGCAATGCATCACAACTTTGGCCACCAAAATGAAGCGCTCCAATGCTCCGTCGCCGAAACAAATGACAATCTTCGAGGCCTCATCGATGGAATGGCAAGGCCACGTTCATGCGCATCAAGCTCTTCAAGTTCTTCGCGTCGTCATGCACCTCCTCAACAAGATCTACATCCAAGTGCTCCAAGACGCAATGATGCCCCCATGGTGGAAGATGGAAGTTCTTCGAACTATGTACCTTCCCCATGGCACGCCACAACGTCAAGCTATGATGGTGATTTCTCTTCTAGGCCACGAGTAAGGAAAGAAGCACACCGTCATCACGCAAGGGCATTAGTGATCCAACAAGAGCAACCACAAAAAGAACCGCAAGTCTACCACCATCGACCGCGGCACATACTTGACACAACAAGTGATGACTCCAATTTGGAGAATCAAGCTCGTCATCGACGTGAAGCTCTCCAAGATCCTCCTCCACGTCATCAACGTCATGAACGTCAACAACGACACCATGGTCATTACGAGGCGCCTCCTCCACCATGCCAAAACTTGGAGCGCCAACTGGTCCAAATTGAGCGACGCCCACCACGTCAAGAGGCTCATGACCATGTTCTTCGCCGTGAGGCCCATGTGCCTAACCAACATCACCAACCAAGGGACGAGCCTCCCCTTCATCGTCAACCGCATCAAGAGGCTCAACACCCTCGCCACCATGAGGCCCAAGCGCAACAACCACGTCAACAACCACCCCAAGAGCAAGAGCAAGCTCTTCAACAAAAATATCAAGAGAAAGCTCCGCAACAAGGTCACGAGAACCAAGTTCCACCTCCTCAACCACAAGATCATCAACAAGCTCATCACAACGATCGCATGGAAGATGAAGACCATCATCAACATGGCAAGAATCTCTACCATGATTGCAATGAGGAAGAAACATTTGGCAAGCTCAAGTTCACAATGCCCAAGTTCACCGGATCCAATGACCCCGAAGAATACCTCTCGTGGGCACTCAAGGTAGACAAGATCTTCCGCATGCACAACTATAGCAACGAGAAGATGGTCGCCATGGCTTCGCTTGAGCTTGATGATTATGCCAACCTTTGGTGGGAACAAGTTCAAGTTTCTCGTGATGCAAGACAAGAGCCGCCAATCACAACTTGGCATGAAATGAAGGCTCATATGAGATCCTGCTTTGTCCCCGCGCACTACACCGTGACCTCTTCAACAACCTTCAAGCGCTTCGTCAAGGGACAAAGACCGTGGAAGAATACTTCAAGGAAATGGAACTCAACATGATTCGTGCCAACATTTATGAGCGCATGGAGCAAACAATGGCACGTTTCCTCATTGGCTTGAATCACCCAATCAAGCGCATCGTCGAGTTCCAAACATACAACACCATGGTTGAGCTTGTGCACATCGCAACAAAGGCTGAACGTCAAGTGCAAGAGGACCTCAAGTACAACAAGCCCAAGACGTATTTCACCTACAAGCAAGCTTCAACCGCTACGCTAACAACTTTCAATGGAAGCTCCTCAAGTACCTCCAAGCTTTCCTTCAAGCCCACACTTCCTCAAGGAAAACTGCCCCCAAGTGGCAAACAAGCAAAGAGTGATACACCTTTCAATGGTGAATGCTACAAGTGTGGAGGTAAAGGACACAAGTCGGCCGAATGTGGAAAAAAGAAAGTCTTGTTCATCCATGACAATGGTGATGAATAGTACTTGAGTGAAGATGAATTTGATGACCGTGTCAAGGAAACAATGGCAAGGCAACGAGTGGAAGATGATCAAGAACTCATCATGTGTGAACATGACGCAAGTCCATCGCTTGTCGTCACAAGGATCTTGACCATTCAAGCACAAGAGCATGAAGACCAATGCTCCAATATCTTCCAAACACGAGCCGGCATCAATGGCATATCTATCAAGGTGATCATTGACGGAGGGAGTTGCCACAACCTTGCTAGCACCAAGTTGTGTGAGAAGCTCAACCTCACCCTCCATCCGCACAAGCACTCCTACCACGTGCAATGGCTAAGTGACCAAGGGTCCGTGAAGATAAAGCATACCGTATCAGTCTCCTTCGCCATTGGTCCTTACAAAGATACGGTGGAGTGTGATGTGGTTCCTATCACAGTTTGCCACATGCTTCTTGGTAGACCATGGCAATTTGACTAGGCTGCTCAACATGATGGTCGCACCAATGTATACACCTTCAAATGGCTCAACAAAACATGTGTTTTGCAACCGATGACTCCTAGCCAAATAATTGCGGACAATGCAAAGGCTTTAGCGAGGGTGCAAAGCACAACACCTACTTGTGAGAAGAGCGGTTAGAGAGAGAACCACCTCATATTGAGTGTAGCCACAATCCAAACTCGAGTGGAAAAACTAAGAGTGTTCTCCTTGCCACCAAAAGTGAGATGAGAGATGTTTGGAACAACCCATCCATCTTGCACTATGTCCTCCTTTGCAAGGGACTAGCGCAAGGAACTAATGAATTAACCAATGTTCCTCCATCTTTGATGATTGTTTTGCAGGAATTCAAGGTTGTCTTCCCCGAAGAGCTCCCACATGGACTACCTCCTCTTCATGGCATCGAACATCGCATTGACCTCGTCCCCGGTGCACCTCTTCCAAACCGCGCCGCCTACCGCATGAACCCAGAGGAGACGAAGGAGATCGAACATCAAATCAACCAACTCGTCTCCAAAGGTTTGATACAAGTTAGCACTAGTCCAAGTGCCATACCCGTGATTCTTGTTCCAAAGATGGATGATACGTTACGGTTATGCATGGACTTCCGTCCAATCAATGCTATCACCGTGCGTTATCGACATCCCATACCACGTCTCGATGACATGCTTGATGAGTTGTGTGGATCCACCATTTTTTCGAAAATTGATATTCGTAGTGGTTACCATCAAATACACATGGTTGAAGGTGATGAGTGGAAAACCGCCTTCAAGACCAAAGTTGGTCTCTATGAATGGTTGGTTATGCCCTTTGGTTTGTCTAATGCCCCATCCACCTTCATGCGTCTCATGAATCATATCTTGCGTTCTCTCATTGGCAAAAGTGTTGTTGTCTATTTCGATGACATTCTTGTTTATAGAAAATCACTTGAGGACCATATAACACATGTCAAGGAAGTTTTGCAAATCCTCCGACATGAAAAGCTTTATGCTAATCTTCCCAAGTGCACTTTTGCTAAAGACAAGTTGATTTTTCATGGATTTGTCATTTCTTCGAAGGGAATTGAAGTTGATGTGTCCAAGGTAAAGGACATACGAGGTTGGCCCATCCCAACAAATGTGAGTGAACTCCGAAGTTTTCATGGGTTGGAAGGTTTCTATCGTTGCTTTGTGAAAGACTTTTCCACCATTGCTTGCCCTCTCAACGAGTTGACGAAAAAGAATGTCACCTTCATGTGGGGCAAAGCACAACAAAAAGCTTTTGATGAACTTAAAAAGAGGCTCACCGAAGCACCTCTCCTTGCGTTACCGGATTTCACAAAAACTTTTGAGATAGAGTGTGATGCTAGTGGTATTGGCATTGGAGGAGTCCTTATGCAAAACGGACGTCCTATAGCCTACCATAGAGAGAAACTCGATGGTTCTCGCCTTAATTATCCAATTTATGACAAAGAGCTTTTTGCCTTAGTTCGTGTCCTTCAAGTTTGGCAACACTACCTATGGACCAAGGAATTTATCATACATTCCGACCATGAGTCGCTGAAATATCTCAAAGGCCAAGCCAACTTGAGTAAGAGAAACACTAAGTGGGTTGAGTTCATGGAGTCTTTTCCGTATATTGTCAAGTATAAGAAGGGAAAAGATAATGTAGTTGCGGACGCCTTATCTCACAAACACACAAGCATTCTTACGAGACTTGAAATCAATGTGTTGGGTGTTGAGGAAATAAAATCTTTGTATGCTTCCGACCCGTTCTTTGAACCAATTTTCGCAAAGTGCTCCAATGACAAAGGAGTGATGATTTCTATTAGCATAAGGGCTTTCTTTTTAAACAAAACAAGCTATGCATTCTGAAGTCGTCGCTTCAACTTTTGCTTCTCCAAGAATCTCATGGTGCCTATTCCTCATACACCTTGGTCCGACATTAGCATGGATTTCGTGTTAGGATTGCCTCGATCCAAGAACGGTCATGATTCTATATTTGTTGTTGTGGATCGTTTTTCCAAAATGGCATACTTCATACCGTGCCATAAGACCGATGATGCTTCACATGTTGCAAATCTTTTTTCAGGGAAATCGCCTGTCTTCACGGTGTGCCATGAACAATCATCATCGACCACGACGTCAAATTCATGAGCTACTTATGGAAGCCACTCATGGCCAAGCTCGGCGTCAAGCTCCTCTTTTCATCCGCGTCACATCCTCAAACCGATGGACAAACCGAGGTTATCAACCGAAGCCTCGAAACTCTTCTACGTGTGCTGATCAAGAAAACTTGAATGATTGGGAGGAATGCATTCCACACGCCGAGTTTGCCTACAACCATGTCAAGCACTCAACAACCAAGATGAGTCCCTTCATGATCGTCTATGGTTTCGAGCCCCTCACCGCGCTCGACATCCTACCACTACCTCTCCATGAGCGCACGAGCATGGACGTCGATAAACGTGCACAAGCTATGAAGAAACTTCATGAAGAAACAAGAGCTACTATCGAACAACAAGTCCTTCGCCAAGCTTCTAGGTTAAACAAGGACAAGAAGGAGATGATCTTTGAAGAAGGTGACCTTGTGTGGATACACCTAAGCAAAGACCGCTTTCCCAAGGATTGTGACTCCAAGCTCAAGACAAGTGGAGATGGTCCCTTCAAGGTCCTCAAAAGAATCAACAACAACGCCTACATCATCGACATACCGACCTCCAAGTACCTTGCAAGCAATACATTCAATGTCAAGGATCTCTCACCCTACCATGGAGATGTTCAAGATGATATCCATGAAGAGTCGAGAATGACTCTTTCCCAAGGGGGGAGCTGATGCAGCCCGTCCTACGGACGCTCCTACATCTACACCAACAAGTCCCCCAAGTGGACCCATGACTCGTGCCCGAGCCAAACTCCTACAAGATAAGGTGAACTCGCTCCTCTCCTCATGCCAATTTGATACCTCCTTGGATGGTGTGCTACTTCATGCAACTACTCTATGCATCATCAGGTACGAACCCTCGACACATCACCAAGCACCCAAGTATGGAGAATAAGGAGTAGACCGTGAAGCAGAAGCCGCTGGAGTTGCTCAGACCGGAGTCTCCGGTCTGCGCACACCGGAGTCTCCGGCCTGCCAAAGTCTCCGGCTTGAAGACACCGGAGACTCCGACCCTCTCTCCGGTCTGACCCCCTGCACCGAGCCCTGGGACAATCTGAAGGCCCATCCGGAGGCTGGTCCGGAGGCTACACCGGATTATCCGGCCTAGACCAGAGTCTCCGGTCCGACCGTCGCCAGGCACGAAAAAGGCCTTTGGGCCTGCGGCCCATGTACCCCTTAGTCCGTCTAGAACTTGTCTTTTATTCCTAAAGTACCCCTGTTTAAGTGGTTGGCCTATATATAGTCCCCACCTCCATTGTAAACCCTAGGTATGATATTGGAATTAGTGGAAACCCCTTTGTGGATCTATCTAGTTCTTGCCTCATGCTCCTTGACCAAGGAGCACCAATATCACCAAAACTCATTGGAGTTTGCATCATGCCTCCGTGTTGTACAAGGCCATGGAATCGGTGTCCCTTTGCCAAGACGTCAAGATCTCACCGAGTCTTCCATCTCGCCGTGCCGGTTCAAGAGAGAGTCCTCTGCTCGACGCCGATCCTAGGTATTGCGCCGGACCGGTCACCGCTAGCGTGAGCTATTGGTGTTTATCGTGGTTTTGCGTGTGTGTTTTCATCGCGTTCTTCGTGCGTGCGCTCATCATGTTTATCCTTCCCTCCTTCCCCCGCACTCCATCCTTGATTTGAGTGGGATTCGTGAAAGATCGGGCCACCCTAGAGGTTTGCCCTCAACACGTCGACTACATGACACTTCACCTATATGGGCCTAGGGGAATGCATTGTGTATTTGTCTACTAATCGTAAGGGTTGCCGGAGTGACTGAAACCTGAACCCCCGTTAGAAAACCATTGCACAAGGGACGTCAAGGTCTTAGAGTTTAAAGTTGTGGTTAGGTTTCTACCTTAATTACTTTCTTGTACTTACGGATGTTTGCAACGGGTATAATCACAAGTATGTATTAGTCCTAGGAAGGTCGGTACATTAGCACAGGTTCACCCACACAACACTTAGCAAGCTAAAGAAGATTAATCAACTATATGAAGCGAAAGCACTTGACAGTCTTCCCATGTGTCCTCGAGAACATTTGGTCATCTTAAGTAATACAACCGGCTTATCCTTTGCTCATAAAGGATTGGGCCACTTGCTGCATTTATTCTTATTGTCTTTTGTTTACTCGTACTTCGTTTAATTGCTTTATCAAAAACCCCTAAAAATCCGTTTGCTAAGTATTTGCAGAGAATTCCTGATCCATACCACTAGCTAGCACCTTCTGCTCCTCGTTGGGTTCGACACTCTTACTTATCGAAAATACTGCGACACCCCTATACTTGTGGGTCATCAAGACTATTTTCTGGCGCCGTTGCCGGGGAGTGAAGCGCTATTGGAGAGTGGAACTGGTAAAGGAAACTTCTACTATGAGTATTGTTTACTTCTGTTAGTTGCTTTATTTTCGTTATGGATAATTCGCTGAGTTTCTTATTTGGTAATGCTACTACCACTGGTAAGGTAGTAGATGAACCACCACCTACTGAGAATGATGCTTTCAAAATACCTACAAGAATTATTGATCGTGTTATGGATAACTACTATGTAGGGGATGGAGCAAGTACCATGCGCCTTATAAAGATATTGTTGACTGTGTTCCTGTTGGGAGTACTGAGTTTTACACTATCGATCACATCTTACCTGAATGTTATATCAAGAAACCCTTCCCGGATAAGGTAAAGGACCATCCTATGATAACTAGTGTAATCACTAAAAGTGCAAAGAGAACTATAAAACCTAATGAACAAATAAACATTGAACCTGTTGTAGCAATTGTGAAAGACCTTGTCACTAAAAGCATAGAAGATGGACACATAGTCTTTTGTGAGGATGCTTCTAATATTGTTTCACATGCTAATAGAACTAAATGGCTAGTGTCCCTATGCTTTCCGTTAGAATTGGTGATCATTGCTATTATGGTTTATGTGATATTGGTGCAAGTTCCAGTGCTATTCCTTATGAGCTTTACAGAGAAATTATACATGAAATCAGTCCCTGCGAATTGGAAGAGATTGATGTGGTTATTCACCTTGCTAATAGAGAGACCATCTCTCCAATTGGTATTGCACGAGATGTGGAAGTTCTTTGTGGTAAGATTAAGTATCTTGCTGATTTTCTAGTACTTGGTTTAGCTGCTAGTAAAACTTATCCTATCATTTTTGGTAGACCTTTCTTGAGTACTTGTGGAGCTATTATAGATTGCAAAAGGGAGAAAATCTTGACTAAGTTTGATGGGGAATCTTATGAGTTTAATTTTTCGAAATTTACTAAAGAACCTTGTGAAGAGGAAACTCATAATGAGGATTTTAGAGTCGAACAACTTGCTTCTATTTCTCTTGCTCCTAACAATGCTTTGCAGCAATTTATGGAGGATCATGAAAGTGAAATCTTCATGGAATAAATGAATGATATTGATGAGATTCTCCGTAATCAGCCTAAGATGCTTAAGCATAACTTGCCTGTAGAAGACTTGGGTACCACGTTGCCACCTAAAAAGGATCTGGCCTTCGATCTAAAACCTCTCCCTGACAATCTTAAATATGCTTACATTGATGATAAAAAGATATATCCTATTATTGTTAGCTCTAAACTTTCAGGGAAGGAAGAAGAAAGGTTATTGGAGGTTTTGAAGAAACACCGAGGGGTTATGGGCTGTACTCTGGATGATTTAAAAGGGATTTCACCTACTATATGTCAGCATGCTATCAATTTAGAACCAGATGCAAAGCCAGTAGTAGAGCACCAACGGCGTTTAAATCCTAAGATGAAGGAAGTGGTAAGAAATGAGGTATTGAAACTCCTTGATGCTGGTATTATTTACCCTATTGCTGATAGTGAATGGGTTAGTCTTGTTCATTGTGTCCCTAAAAAGGGAGGTATTACTATTGTGCCTAATGATAATGATGAGCTTATTCCCCAAAGAATAGTAGTAGGCTATGGGATGTGTATCGATTTCAGAAAGGTTAACAAAGTTACTAAAAAAGATCATTACCCACTTCCTTTTATTGATCAAATGTTAGAAAGATTGTCTAAAAAGACTCATTTTTGTTTCCTTTATGGATACTCTGGTTTTTCTCAAATTGTTGTTAAACAACAAGATCAAGAAGAAACTACCTTTACATGCCCTTACGGAACCTATGCTTATAGACGTATGCCTTTTGGTTTATGTAATGCTCCTGCTACTTTTCAAAGATGCATGTCTGCTATCTTTCATGGTTTTTGTTAGGAAATTGTGGAAGTGTTCATGGATGACTTCTCTGTCTATGGAACTTCTTTTGATAATTGTCTGCGCAACCTTGATAAAGTTTTGCAGAGGTGTGAAGAAACTAATCTTGTTCTTAATTGAGAGAAATGCCACTTCATGGTTAATGAAGGGATTGTCCTTGGGCATAAGGTTTTCGAAAGAGGCATAGAAGTGGATAGAGCTAAAGTCGAGGCAATTGAGAAAATGCCCTGCCCAAGAGACATCAAAGGTATTCGTAGTATCCTTGGTCATGCTAGTTTCTATAGAAGGTTTATTAAAGATTTCTCTAAGATATCAAAACCCCTCACTAATCTTCTTCAAAAAGATGTAACCTTTGTTTTTGATGATGATTGTAAGGAATCTTTTGAAACTCTTAAGAAGGCTTTAACTATAGCTCCTATCGTTCAACCACCTGACTGGAGTTTACCCTTTGAAATAATGTGTGATGCTAGTGATTTTGCTATAGGTGTTGTCCTTGGGCAATGAATTGATAAAAAGCTAAATGTTATTCATTATGCTCGTAAGACTCTGGACACTGCTCAAAGGAATTATGCTACTACTGAAAAAGAATTTCTAGCTGTCGTCTTTGCTTGTGATAAGTTTAGACCCTATATTGTAGACTCAAAAGTCACCATTCATACTGATCATGCTACTATTAAGTACCTTATGACAAAGAAGGATGCTAAGCCTAGGATTATTAGATGGGTGCTGCTTTTACAAGAGTTTGATCTACATATTGTAGATAGGAAAGGTGTTGAAAACCCTGTAGCTGATAATTTATCTCGATTGGAAAATATCTCCTTTGACCCTATGCCTATTAATGATAGCTTCCCAAATGAACAGTTGGCTGCAGTAGGGGTAAGCTCGCGAGGGAGCCCTTGGTACGCTGATTATGCTAACTTTATTGTCTCCAAGTATTTGCCTCCAACTTTTACAGCTCAGCAAAGGAGAAAGTTCTTTTATGATTTGAGGCATTATTTTTGGGATGACCCACACTTATATAAAGAAGGAGTGGATGGTATTATGCGAAGATGTGTTCTAGAATATGAACAAAAGGAGATATTGTGTAAATGTCATGGTAGTGCTTATGGACGACATCATGCAGGAGATAGAACTGCACAAAAAGTGCTGCAATCAGGTTTCTACTGGCCTACCCTTTTTAAAGATGCAAGAAAATTTGTTTTATCTTGTGATGAGTGTCAGCGTGTTGGTAATATTTCTAGACGCAATGAAATGCCTATGAACTACTCTCTAGTTATTAAACCCTTTGATTGCTGGGAATTTGACTTTATGGGTCCTTTTCCTCCCTCGAAAGGTTATACTCATATAGTTGTTGTTGTTGATTATGTTACTAAGTGGGTAGAAGCCATACCTACGAAGAGTGCTGACGGGGAGACCTCGCTAAAAATGCTTAAAGATGTTATCTTTCCTAGGTTTGGAGTGCCTAGGTATCTTATGACTGATGGAGGTTCTCATTTCATTCATGGTGGTTTTAGAAAGACCCTTGCTAAATATGATGTTAATCATAGAATTGCTTCATCTTATCACCCCAAAACTAGTGGGCAAATAGAGAAATTAAATCCATCTTGCAAAAGACTGTTAATAGATCTAGAAAAAACTGGGCTAAAAAGTTGAATGATGCTTTATGGGCTTATAGGACTGCCTACAAAAACCCTATGGGGATGTCTCCTTATAAAATGGTTTATGGGAAAGCTTGTCACCTACCTTTAGAATTAGAACACAAAGCTTACAAGGCAGTTAAAGAACTCAATAGAGATTGTAAGCTTGCTGGTGAGAAAATATTATTTGACTTAAGTTCTTTAGATGAATGGAGGAGTGAAGCCTATGAGAATGCTAGGATCTTTAAGGAAAAAGTTAAAAGATGGCATGACAAGCGAATACTTAAGAGAGAATTTCATGTTGGTGAGAAAGTTCTATTGTATAGCTCTCGTCTCAGATTTTTTGCAGGAAAACTACTGTCAAAATGGGAAGGACCTTTTGTTATTGAAGAAGTGTACCGTTCGGGAGCAATAAAAATTTCTTCTTTAAAAGATAATACTACACAAGTAGTGAATGGCCAGCGACTCAAGCACTATATTGCTGGAGATTCCTACAATGAAGATGTTGATGCCTTTCAAGTTATAACTCCGAATTTTTTATCAAGGACCAAATTCAGAGACCTGCAGACTCCATTTTTGAATAGATAACAATTCTAGTAAGAAAAGCTCCGCGAAAGATCTGTAAAATTAGATTTTATCAGTTTTTAGTCCATAAGGGAAGCTACTAAACAAAAGAGGGACGGAAACGGAGCCAGAGTGGCTCACACCACCCTATGGCGCGGGCCCACCCCTGGCCGCGCCACCATGTGGTGTGGCCACTCTGGACTCTGTCTCCCACCCGCTTTCTCCCAGTACCTTCCTTTTGGTGTGAAACTTCGTAATATATAATCCCCCGGATCTCCCGAGGTTCGTATATCGTGTTTTCATCGTGTTTTCGTTTCAATCTGTTTCTGACAGGTAGAGTCCCAGATTTGGAGCCACAATGTCTTCCTCTGGATCAACCAAGGAAGATTTCTTAGAGGATACCATCAACCCATACATGAGAGAGTTGAAGATTCGTCCCAAGGAGTTATTGCTTGAAGACGGGGAGGTCCGAATAAAAGAGGTTCAAGGACCTAAAGGTGAAGGAAGTCTGGAGGACAGGATGGAAGCACTGGAGCAAGAAGTCTTTAGGTACAAGAAGATGGCGGAACACGAAGTGGATATCATCCATAAGATTTGTTCCGAACTCATCGCCGAGCACCAAGAGGAGACTGCTGAGCTCAAGGATGAAGTCCTCTCTCTCTGCCAAACAACCAACAAAC
Source organism: Avena sativa (assembly GCA_916181665.1). Taxonomy (NCBI): domain Eukaryota; kingdom Viridiplantae; phylum Streptophyta; class Magnoliopsida; order Poales; family Poaceae; genus Avena; species Avena sativa. The sequence goes on from OV702286.1 coordinate 225,550,693, forward strand.
CGCAAGCGTAGCTCTATGACGTTCAAAATCAAAACTGTGAGTATGAGGTTAGGTATAAACTCATAAGTGCTACTGCAAGTTTCAGGATGTTAGAGACCACGATGTCCTTTGTTGATGGGAAGCCTTTACCCTGGAAGTCGGACAATGATGAGAGGATACCACCACCCCCAAAGGAGTAGTTCGTCATCAGGTTTGGCATCCCCTTGGTTTGTTCCAATCTTGGGGGAGTGCTACGGTATCACATCACTATCTTCTATCTTTTTACCTTTTTAGTAGAGTCATATCATGAATAGAGAAGTTATCATGTAGGATGGTTTGCATTATGGAAGTGTCCCCTCTCTCGTTAGGTATGTATCCCTTGGTGTGAGTTTCCATTATGGAATATTAATGAGAAGTCCCATCATTTACTCTTTTGCATAGCTTATATTAGTTTTCAATTCGCGGTTATATGATTGATCTTGTTGTTAGTATTGGTATCACTTTGGGATCATTGAGTTAATTTAGTTGGTTTTGGCAAACCTGGCTCGGTCAGTAGCAACACTATTTTTGAGAGTTGATTGAAAAGATAAAAGTACTCTAAAGAAATATAATTTCATCATCTTTCTTTCTTGATTTGCTCATAAGTTTATTATTCTCTAGTTAAGATCTTTTGTGCTTCCAAGGAAGATTGCATGTTTGTCTTTATCACTTGTATGTATGTTTGTTTCCTTCAACTCTTATACTTGCTACCCAGCCTTGCTAGCCAAAAGCCTGTACTGTGAGGGATTACTTCTCGTGCATCCACCTCTTTAAAACCAAAACCTATGCCATTTGAGTCCACCATACCTACCTATTAGCACTATTGCTATTCCAAGTAAATTTATGTTTTTATCTACCTTCCAAATTAAACTTGTTATGTGAAAATTAGTGATTAAAGCTCTCACGAACTTGATGGCACACTTTACTTTCTTGCACTTAATAAACTTGAAACATTGTTCCCATCTATGTTGCGTATATGCTTGCGCTTTGTAAGTTGTGAATTAGCAGAACGATGCTATCATGGGGAACACTTTCAACATTGCACTGGTACTTTGTACCTTGTTGATATCATGTTCTTTTGTCTATGGATGTCGTCGGTGTGAAATGAAAGGGGAGCTTGTAAGTCCATGGAGTTATGCATGTGTGTTAGAGAAACGCCTGGGCCTCTGGTCTAATCCATGGTGACATGGTGGAAACCTGCAGCGTAACCATAACAAGCATCTATGAAGCATTCTTCTTATAAAAAAAGACTCTGATATTGAGAAAAAAGAGAAAAAGAAAAAAGAGATTATGAAAAGAGGAAAGAGAGAAAAAAGCACCATATTCCCATTGTAAATAAGGAGATTGCTGAGATGTTTGTTGTCTGCTTGCCTTGTCATTTTGATATGGGGATTCTTCCGTATCATCGGGCAAGGGGTACCTCGTTGGCGGTTCTCTATGATACACATGTGCTTACGATGACAAGAACTTACCAGTGACTAAACTTGAGTAGCATGAGGAGCGGCCCTCGTATTCAAGGGACATGAGATTCTCAATTTACAACTTGTCAAGCATATCCTCGTATTTGATCACTTTAACCTTAACCACCTAAAGATGCCTATGATAGGGGCAATGAGAGCTGAAAGATAATAAGTATCATCATTTTTGGGAACTCTTTATGAAACTTGAAATCCCTGCTTCCCTATGCGAAGGGCCTTTCTTTTACTTTTTAGTTGAGTCAGTAAACCTATTCCCTTCTATCTCAACAAGTATTTTGAGTTGTTGTGTTTCATTCATTCATATGATGATTTATTCAATCATGTTTCTTATGTTCCTTGTTTTGCACATTGCTCTTATCTTGGTGTTTACTACTTTGGAAGCTATCATTGAAAACCAATTATTTGTGAACTCCAGCAAATTGTCAACTATTCTTCGACCAAGAGCTAAGTTTGCCATTACCAATTATGATTCACTTTATGTATCTTTATTGTGTTTCCTTTACTTATTGCAAGTTAAGTTATATAATAGTGAGCTGTCTTCTATTATGATCTATGTATTGATGAATGTGATGCTTCTTGTCCGTATTCTTTTATCGACTCTTCACTCCATAAACCTAAGGTCATGTTTATTGAGCTCACTTTCGCTTGGGGACAAGCGAAGTCTAAGCTTGGGGGAGTTGATACATCCATTTTTCATCACTATTCTATATCATAATTTACTGTTATTCATTGATATATTTCATATTAAGAGATGATACTTATGTTATTTCATCTATTTTTGCATGGTTGATGAATTTTGGAGCACGGACCGCTGCAGTCAGGATTCTGATGGAAAAGGTGCTGTTTGGAGGCAAAATTCGCGAAGATCAGAAAATCCGGGAAAATATACGGAAAATCCTATTTTTCCAGAAGACAAAGGAAGCCAGAAGGAGGAGTGGAGATGGGCCATAGGGGGCCCACACCACCCCTGGCGCGGGCCACCCTAGGTCGCACCACCAGGTGGTGTGGCTGCCCTGGCCCACCTCTGGTTCTCACCTCTAGCATATATAATCCTCCTGAAACCCTAATACTCGAGGAGCAACCACAAAAAGATTCCATCGCCTCTGTGGGGCGGATAAAAACCGAGAGAGAAAGATCTCTCCGGCAGACAGAATTCTGCCAGGGGAATTCCTTCCCGGAGAGGGGAGATCGTCACCATCAACACCACCATCAAGCTGGACTTCATCCGGGATCATCATCATCATCACCACCACCATCATCACCATCAGCACCATCATTACCATCTCCATATTCCTGTAACAATTGAGTTGAATCTTGCAATAGTTCTTAGGGGAAACTTTCCCGGTGTTGATTACTCTTTGTAGTTGATGCTATTGAGTGAACCATTGAATTATTGTTTATGTTCAGATTGTTATACATCATTATTCCATCTCTGATCACGATCCATATGATGTCTTGTGAGTAGTTCGTTTTGTTCTTGAGGACATGGGAGAAGTCATGTTGTTAGTAGTGGAGTTGTGTTGAGAAAGATTCAATAGTTTGATATTTAAATTGTGGTGTACTTCTTCTAGTGGTATCATGTGAACGTCGACTACATGACACTTCACCTATATGGGCCTAGGGGAATGCATTGTGTATTTGGCTACTAATCTTAGGGGTTGCCAGAGTGACAGAAACCTGAACCCCCGTTAGGAAACCATTGCACAAGGGACGTTAGGGTCTTAGAGTTTAAAGTTGTGGTTAGGTTTCTACCTTAATTACTTTTTTGTACTTACAGATGTTTGCAAGGGGTATAATCACCAGTATGTATTAGTCCTATGAAGGTTGGTACATTAGCACAGGTTCACACACACAACACTTAGCAAGCTGAAGAAGATTAATCAACTATATGAAGAGAAAGCACTTGACAGTCTTCCCATGTGTCCTCGAGAACGTTTGGTCCTCTTAAGTAATACAACCAGCTTATCCTTTGCTCATGCATTTATTTTTATTGTCTTTTGTTTACTCGTACTTCGTTTATTTGCTTTATCAAAAACCCCTAAAAATCCATTTGCTAAGTATTTGCAGAGAATTCCTGATCCATACCACTAGCCAGCACCTTCTGCTCCTCGTTGGGTTTGACACTCTTACTTATCGAAAATACTACGATACACCCCCTATACTTGTGGGTCATTAGGATCAATCGCGGCGGCATGGCCACATGATGTGGCCGTGTATTTTCCAAACCAACCAATCAGGCTCGCACCGCACCAAGGGCCACATGGAGCACGGGATCCCACAATGCAACATTATGATACCATTAATGAGGGGGCTACCGCGACGTGACGCGCGTAGTAGTTATTCCTGACAATCAATACAGTAACCGGCATAGTAAATTGGCGCGGCCCTTAAAATGAGGCAAAATGATGATTAACCTCCACGTGGTACGTGGGGAAGCGTATGAGAGAAGGAAACATAACCCGGATACATGGACAATGACCCAGCCAACGAGAAGTAACTCGGATCGAGCCAAGGGAATGTCAAACCAAAGAGACCGGGTTACGGGATAACTCGGCAAGGGAAGTGCAGATCTTGAAAAATGGAACATCTTGTGGCCTTATTAGCTAAAGTTGCTAAGACCGCACCAGCTTCGGGGACTAATGTTGGGGGGATACCCCCGGGTAGGGTTACGACGGGGTATAAAGGCCGAGTTAGCCGAGGTACGGCACGGTCAAAGCGAATGCTGCCCGGGTGTCCTCAAGGCAGGTCGACTTACGGGGTAACCCGGCCTAGCGGGTGTTCACCTAACACTAACCCGGTCGACATAAAACGTATGTCGGTTATGCCTAATTTATCATATGTGCAAGCACCCTCATAGCCGCGTTAGCCAAGCGCTAGCTGGGTTATCGCTTGGCTTCCAAGAGAAGGAAGGTATCTCCCGCTGGTCAAAAGGTGGCCGCTATCCATTGAAGCGTGAGCGAAGCGAGCAGAGGGAAGGACCAGCGGGGTGTGGCCGACAAAGGTGACGCGGGCAGTGTCGACTGACGTGATTCGTGTCTGGTGACACCAAAAAACCGTGGGGCTCACAAAGGATTACGTCCAAGGTCTGGACTAGCCATTTAAAGTGAATAAAGAGGCATCTAGCTTTAACCAAAGGGCATATTCAGGGAATATGCTTCCACGTGTGCCCTAACTTTGTAACCTGGCCCCCCTATATAAGGAGCACTAGGGCCTCCATAGCAGGGGATCGATCATTCTATTAAGGAGGAACCCTAGGGCTTTGTAGTTGGGGGGTAAGAGAACTAGTCTCCTTCTTACGAACAGCTCGAGGAGCCCTTGTAATCCACATCAAACAAGAGAGAAATACAAACATATGTGTGTGGAATCACCACACTATCCCTCCCTAGATTCCTCTAGTGCACATGGGCCCCATCTTTAGCCTATCTAATATGGGCATGAAGGAGGAGGTGAAGCCTAATTTTAGGACTCGGCTAAGCTAGGTGATGCGGGCGCATCCCATTGATAATTGGCACGCCAGGAAGACCTACGATATGCAATGATAAGTCTAAGGTTGTGTTAAATATTGTTGTTATGTTATTGAGTCCGAGTCTAGGTTAGATTCGAGTCCGTTCTGTGTTCGGTTTGGGTTTATCCAACCGACTAGTTGCAGGCCTCCTATATAAAGGAGCCAGCCGCCTAGGGTTTAGGGGAGTTCAGTTGTTTAGTCTAAAAACTATATTGTGCTCCACCGTGTATCATCCCTCCAGGGACGGTGATACCGTTTATCAGATTATTGCTACGGAGGTTCTTGTGTTCATCAAGAATTGTCATGCTCAGGTTTGAGGCATGGTGATCTTCATCATGTTACTTGTTGGATTGATTCCTCTTCTTCAGGTTGCGTTCATCGCGCGATTGGGAGATTACCTACCTGGTGGACTCGCTGTGAAAGATCGGGACAAAACTATAGGATCATCGGCTTGATCCGTATCAGTATCCATGGCATCTACTGTGCCACTACCATGGTGTTCTTTAGCTCGTTTCGAAGGAGCTCTACTTCATCATCTACATGGTTCATGCTATCTACTCCATCCAAATTCCGTTAGCAAGGCGGAATCCACCAATAAAGGGTGAAGATCAGCGACGAAAGGTATAAACATTCCACAACTTCTCCCCACTTGCTTTCCTTTCTGAGCTACACTATCTTTGCAACCAACAAACACCTATTGAGACTAGTTCTTCCTATGATTGCTTGCGCTATGCACATTTGATACGTGTAGAATTCCGAGCAAAAGTTGTGAGTGTGCTATCTCATATAGTTATATTGTATAGTTGTTAGCACAAGGAAGAGGCAAGTGAAAAATAAAAAAATAAAAACAAGAAAAAGGAAAAAAGAAAGAAACAAACAAGTGCCTCATAGAATAGGAAACGCAAGCTCGATGAACATGAAATAGGTGGTACTTATTGTGCATATCTTGTAGCCCACCAATTTTATTGCAATCGAACTAGCGTCTCTCCTTGTACTTGTGCGACACGATCTTATAGTCTTTGCTAGGTAACCATTTGGTTCTTAGATCACTTTCTACGTCGCACAAGTCTCATTTATCCCACCATGTGTTTCCTTGTACATAATTCCTATCTTGTGGATTGACTTGTTTTGCTTTGTGATCATCGTGGTTCTTTGCTTGCCATTACAACATCTTGAGTTCGGATTGTTCTTGGACATGCCACCTTCCATACCCATCCACCATAAGCTTTGTGTGTGTGTTTTAGTGGTTAGTTGGTTTTGGTGTTCCGCGTGAGCTTCACTTTACTTGGTTTTGATTGCTCTCAAGTGTGGCCACTTGCACGATACTATCTTCCAAGGTAAAGTAAGGTTTGGCATTCAATCCCTAACCCCCTACCACTTCCATATACACAACTTGGTCTTGCGAATCATGTCTAGGGACTCCAAAGCCGGGGATGATTTCTATGAAAAATCCACGATGAGACACCGTGCATATGCCTCCACAAGCATGGATGACATGATGGAGCACTACACCGACAATGGCTCCACATGCTTGGGTGATATGGAGTACTACAACAACAATGACTCCCCAAGCATGGACGACTTCAAGGACGACAACGGCAAGCTCCTCAAGTTGCGTCGAGCAAGACGGCGCCTCCACCTCGAGAGCTCCAAGGTCCACCATCAAATGGACAAGCTCGAAAGCACCCTCAACAACTTCAAGAGCGACATGGACAACAACTTCGCCAAAACCATGAGCATGATGGCCAAGACTAATGATGCTTTGCACTCATTACAATGCCTCACCAAGAAGAGTGCCAAGGAAAAGGATCATCTTCACGAGCGTCATATCAATGACCAAGTGCGCCACCTACGTCAACCTTCGGAAAGGCACATCAATGACCTCCATTGACAACATCATCATAAGACACCTTCTACTACTTGTGCTACCATCGCAATGGCCCCAAGATGTGGTATCTCCTTCTAGGGCCACCACCACAATGGCACCCCTATGCTACAAGTGCAACGACTAAGGTCACTACCCGTGGGCATGTCCAACCATCATATGCGGCAAGTTCCAACACCAAGGTCATACGTTTTGGGAGTGCACCGCTACACAAGCCAAGGTAGTCCCGACGAAGGATGAGCAAGATCCAAGCCAAGAGCATAACCTACAAGATGGCGACGACAAGGTCAAGAATTGTGAGCATGGGACTTTCCCTTCACCAAAGGAGGCACATGGGGTTGAGAGAACCGAGCCTATCCCTATATGCTTAAGTGATGATGTGGTACCAATCCCATGTGAGCATGAGAGTCACTTATCCCACTTGAGTGAAAACAAGAGTGAGATGAGCGACTCCACCTTACGTGAGATTGAGTGCTTCCATTTGGAGGGGATTAGTGATACACCGAGTGAGTTGAGAGTGGTAGTTGATAGGTCATGTGAGACCACTTTGATTTATAACGACTTACCCTCTACCTCTAGTGTGTTTCCTCATGATGTGCTAGGTTCCATGGATCAAGAAGCGCCAAGCTTGGAGATGATGATGCATCCGACCGAGAAGATGTACATGGTGGATGAATATGATGCCATCCCCATACATGATGAAGAAGTCGCCCACATGGAGGCCAATGCTACCACAACACCCACTTCATATGAGAGGTATGAACAAGGTAAAAATACGAGTGTTGATGATGCCATGATCCCACTAGTGGACATGATGATTTGTGATGACTTGCATGCTATGGATGATACTTGTGACATGACATACGTTCCACTTTTATTCCCATGTGTTGATCTTGCTATGCATCATGATGACCATGTGGATTCCTTTTATTGTCATGATATTTCCATACACATGATATGCTCTAAACGTTATGTTGATGACATCATTTCTTGCACCTTGTTGAACAATTGCACTTCCCAATGTTTTGCTTGCAATGATGATGACAACGGTACTCCTAGGACCATGCTTTGTCATGAGTGTTTTACAATTTCTCCCGTTGCTTGAAATAAGTTGAATAATTGCTCTTTCACTTGTTTTTCTTGCAACAATAATGATAATATGGTTTCTATTGAGATGCCCCCCATAGCTTTCTCAAATTTTGGAGATTTTGATGAATGCCATGATAAGCATGTTCCACACTTGCATACTCACCATGCATCGACTTCATACTTGATTGACATTAATGGTGAGGTGCACAAGAAGAGATACATCATGATGGATGATATGTTTCTCTACTATGCACACACGTTCTTCCTTTTATCTATGTTGTGTGTAGGTACCCACACGATCATGTCAACATCGGTTGAGCACGAGTTGACAAAAAGATCTCTAGAGAGCATCCCCCAAGTGAGTTCAAGATCGAACCCAGCTCTGATACCTTTTGGCATGCTTTGCATCTTTCATGTTGAAAAATTGCTCTTTCCTATGGTTTGATTGTAAGCATGTTGATGGTATTTTTTCACCTTGTGAAAATCATGTTTCATTGCTATTGCATATTGATGCTTTGTGTGTTGCAACAAAAATGTTGAACAATTTCTATTTCCGATGTTTTGTGTGCAACCCTGATGCCATTATGAGCATGTATTGTCATGAGAGCTTCCAAGTCTCTCGTATTGTTGTTGGACCACTTGCTCTTTCATATGGTTTGTTTGAAACATGTAGATTTTGCTTCCGCTTGTGATACTCATATGCCCATGAGCTTTGAGTTTGATGATTTGTTTGTGGCATCCAACACAACAAACAATTTCTCTTTCCAATGGTTGGTTGGCCCACATAATGATGTTGTTTTGGATGTTCTCCCTTATGTGTTTTACCAAATTCTCCTAGCTTTGCATTAAATATGTTGACCAATATTTTAGTCCATTGCTTTGAGCGCCACACTAAGACGTTTTATGGAGTTTTTGAGTTCCCACATTTGGTGGATGTTCAAATGATTTCCATGCACTTTGACCTTGCAATTGCATTCCATTTGCTATACTTGAGTTGTGCTAATAGTTTGTGAACAAGAATGGACATGCCACAAATGACATGCTCCTCTATCACACATAAACATATTTTGCTTGGTCTTTGTTGTGTGAAGGTACAATTGCGTACGCGTCAACCTCTATGGACAAAGAGTTGACAAGACGAATCGTAGAGAGTTACCTATGGCTGCAATTCAACGAGCCATCTCTACATCCTAAGGTAACTTCCTTGTACTTGAGGACTCATGCTATAATCTTCATGAATTGGCTACGCTTTGAGTGTTGCTTCACTTTTGTGGTGAACTTTGTAGGCTTCATGTAAGGTGAAGGAACATTGAGGTGTTGTCAATTCAATCTTCCCGAGAACGACTATATGGTGAAACCCAGGATCAAGAAGGTCTCTCGATATCTTCTACTTGGTGATGAGCGTGTAAAGTCGAGGACGACTCTTTTTGAAGGGGGGTGGAGATGATGTAGCCCGACCTCCAGTCATTACCACATCATGATCTCCAACTTATGCCAAGTCGTCATGGACTCCAAAGGTGAATCCGTTTCTCTATGCGAGCCCACTTCCTACCCTCTTGAATTATATACTACTTCATACTCTGTCCCATATTCATGATAGGTTCATACCGATGAGTACGGGGGAAAGGGAGGAAGCCTGGACCACCAAGCCCTATGAGACGGAGGCTTGGAAGAGAATACGGAAGAAGCAGCAGCTGAAGCACCAGAGTCTCCGGCCTGTGCTCACTAGAGTCTCCGGGCACACCAGAGTCTCTGGCCTGAAGACACCGGAGTCTCTGGCCTGCATACCCCAGAGTCTCCGGGCCACCTCTAGACCGGGCTACGCACCAATGCCTGGGACAGTCAGGACACCACTCCAGGGATGACACCAGAGACACACCGGAGTCTCCGGTCTACACCAGAGTCTCCAGTCCACACCGGAGTCTCCGGCCTGAGCGTATGGGCCTCCGCCCATGTACCCCTTATTCCGCACCAAAATCTTGTTTTATGCCCAAACTACCCCTAAATTTGTGGATGGCCTATAATAGAGGCCCCACCCCCTCATGTACCCCTTAAGCAAAGATGATAGACTAAATAAAACTCCCTTTGTGGAATATTTGGTTTTGCCTCATGCCCTTACGCAAGGGGACCGACTATCATCACCACCTTGTTAGAGTTTGCATCACACCTCCCACGTTGTACAAGGCCTTGGCATTGGTGTCCCTTTGCCAAGTTGTCAAGACCCTCTCCAATGTGTTCTTCCCTCTCCGCTTGGGATCGAGGGGGCACGTTGACCGATCTTTCCTTGCGAGGATTCTATCAGACCGGTGGCCACAGGCAGGAGCAATCGGCCTTGTATCGTGTGAGTTTTGCGTGTGTTCATCATGTTCTTCGCGAGGTGTGCGTCCGCTTCCGCTACCTTCTCCATTTACCCTCGCTTTCCCATCGATTTGACCACGAGATCCATGAAGATCGAGCTAGCCACGGGGTTACCCCTTAACAGTATTGCTCACAAGGTACTTGGAGGTCGGAATGTCGATGATGTAGGCGTTGTTGTTGATTCTCTTGAGGACCTTGAAGGGACCATCTCCCCTAGGATTTAGCTTGGATTCGTGTTTCTTGGGGAAGTGGTCTTTGCTCAGGTGTATCCACACAAGGTCACCTTCCTCGAAGATTAACTCTTTCTTGTCCTTGTTGAGCCTTGTTGCTTGGCATTGCACTTGTTGCTCGATTATAGCTATTGTTTCTTCATGAAGCTTCTTCATAGCTTGGGCGCGCTTGTCAACGTCCATGTTGGTGTGCTCATGGATATGTAGTGGTAGCATGTCGAGCACAGTGAGGGGCTCGAAGCCATAGACGATCATGAATGGGATCATCTTTGTTGTAGAGTGCTTGGCACGATTGTAGGTGAACTCGGTGTGGGGAATGCAGTCCTCCCAATCCTTCAAATTCTTCTTGATCAACACATGAAGAAGAGTACCTAGGCTTAGGTTGACGACCTCGGTGTCGGAGCCCTGGCATCCGGGGTGCCACGTCTCCATGCTGGACGGGCCCTGCAGCTTAAGGGCCTCCGCCTTCGTGAGGTGGGACGCCTTCAAGAGGAAGGGCGCCCCTCTAGGGAGCGGGCCCGAGTGAGCTTCACGAGGTTACCTCCCTGAGGAGGCAGCCACGTGGAGCGGGGTAGAACGGTAACTAAACCATGTGGAGCGGGGGATACTGCGCTGACACTAAGTACATCCCATATCAACTTCCTCGGAAAAGAGGACCGGTCCACCATCCTTTCACAGGGCCACGCCAGGTGATCTGGTGGTAGGAGGCTCTCTCAATTGTTGTTTCGGTGAAAGGAGGGAAATAGCAGAGAGCGTCAGGTAAGGACAAAGGACATCGATGAAGGACACTTTACAGGAGGACGGAGTGAAGTGTGGCGGGCTGGACCGAGTCCACCAAAAGTAGTTCCCTAGACCAAGATCACAAGGGACGGCACTGTGGTGACCCTCCCCGTCTATGGACCAGGGGGAGGGCCAACGTCGCCCTATATAAGGATCCCTTCTCCTACCTCAAAAGACGGATCCCAGAGATCTAAACCCCTAGACTTTCATCCACCATTGTAACCTTGCGAGGCAAGCAAGCAATACAACCAAGCAGGAGTAGGGGCTTTACCTCCTCACGAGGGTCCCGAACCTGGGTAAAAAACCTGGTGTAAACTCTCTGTCGTGCATCCGCTCCACGGTTGTAGCCGTCGCCGGACTCATTCGGACTCACGTGTTCATCCCCCTCACGAATCAAGGGATTGTTGGACCCTAGTTCCTTTGCAGGACAAATGTCCGACATTTAGCGCGCTAGGTAGGGGCTGAGGCGCGTTTTCAACATCTTCGGTGACCTTGGTGGCATATCGGCCGGCAACAAGACATGAGCTGAGCGGGCCCTCCATCATGCGGTGAGCAAGGCCCATAAAGAGCTGAGACAGACGGCGATCCAGGTTACCGGGAGGTGGACAAACCTCTCCAAGCGACACGCCTAGATCCACGACTTTTTGAAGGTGAACCTCGAAAACCCCCATCCCTTACGGTTTTTGCTCCTTGTCAGACCCCATGCAGACCATGGTGGAATTTGTAATAATCCTACACTACTTGCCCTTCTTTGGATATTGTGTTGAGCACATGATTGGCTATTTGGTTTTTCCTTCGAAAAAGCATTTTTCCGAAAAACCGCACCACCCGGTTTCCCTCACACACTCCGCGCGGGCGGGGGCTAGAGAGTGATGCAGCCCAACACTTGGTATTCACCATTGGTACAGATCATGCCACGCTAACCATCACTCCAAAGGTGAATTCCTTCCATGCCTCGCCTTTCCTTGGTTATTATGAGAACGAGACCCTACTTGAGACAAATGCGTATGGTATGACTAGGCCCATGACCATGATACCAAGAGGAGACGACAAGGAAGGACCCGAAGCCAAGACCCCCAAGCAAGAAGCATGGAAAAGAAGACGGAAGAAGGATTTTGGCGCCAGGCCCAACGTTGCTGGAATCCACGCCGGAACTTCTGGCGCTAGGACCAGTCAACCGAAGCCCACACCAAAATTTCCGGTCGCCACCGACGCAAACCGGCGAGTGCCGAAAATCCAGACAGAGATGCAGTCTAGCGCCCGCTAGAAATTCTGGCTCTGTGTCCGGCGCGACCGGACATATTGCCAAAATGCCAGTTTATGCACTATGAAGGGTTTGATGCCCGGAATATTCCGTCCTACCTACCCTTCACCCCTAGTAATATAAATACCCCCCTTGTGGCTGAGATCTGGGCAGAGATGATGATGAATTAAGGCATGTGCCTAACCCTAGATTGGAACCCCCTCTCAATAGTAGATCTATGATTTGTACAAGGCCTTGGAGTCGGTGCCCTTCTCCAAGTCGTCAAGACCCCTCAAGTGTTTGGTCTCTCCCTATCAAGGATTCTAGTAGTGCTTGGTCTCTCCCCTTTGGGATTCTACTTGGTTACTTCTCTCTCCTTGGTTTGGATTCTATCATCCGCTTGCCGATCTCTCCTATGGTTATTCTATCGGAAGGTCTCTCGCTGAGGATTCTATTGGATTGGTTGTTCAAGCCAATGGGAGCAAATCGAATTGGGTGTGATTTGGCGTGTGTTTGTATCTTTACCTTGCCTTAGAGTTGTGTTCATCATGTTTATCGCGGGTTCCCTCACTCCCCGCCTCAAATCTGTGAAAATCAGGCCTCTCCCAGGCTAAATCCACAAGGAGACCCTTAACAACTGCTATCAACAGCTTTTGGTTGCTACGGATTTGACTTCGCCTTTCGATTTCCACCATAAATTTAAAAATACCAAAAAGTTTGCCCAAATTGCTCTTGGATCAATCTTTCTATTTCATGAGTTTTTTGTGGTTTTGGTCCATAGATCTATTGCTTTGGGTGTCGATCTACCTTCCTTGAACCTTTCCCCAGCCCAATCCCAACAAATTTGCAATTTTTTTCCAAGTTTTGACTTTTTGAGTTCGTCCCGAGCTTTTTTGGCGAGCAATCCAGCGAACTGGTTCGTGCGCCAAAATTTCCGACGAGATTCCCGGCGTGCCAGAATCCGCACCAGAAATTCCGACGATAGTATTGGCGCTGCTGGCTGCTCCGGCGAAAATTCTAATAGCCCCAAATTTTGACCTTTTTCTTCTTGAGTTGTTCGTGTTTCGCATGTGTGTCGCCCTGACTAACATCAAGCTTCTGCAACATCATAACATCCCACGCTCCTCGACACCGCGACGCCCAAACACCAACCCCAACACCGGTAGCAAGTCATCAACAATACCGAAGGTATAACTTTCTCTACCTAGTTAACCCTTCTTCCTTTGTGTGTATCTATCCTATGAGAGTAGCTCATTTTGTGTTTGCCTAAGCATTGTGCACTTGCCCTTGGAAAGTAAGAGTGTGTAAGCAAATACAAAATTTAAAATAGTAGTATAGAAGGGAGAAAAAGGAAAAGAATAAAAAAAAGAGAGAAAAGCTTTTAAGCAAAATAAAATAGAAAGAAAAATAAACTCGCAATACAAAGAGAGTAACAAGCTTGTAAGCAAAGAGAGAGAAAGAGTGCAACCAAAGGAAGTGCACAAATTCGTTGCTTATTCTCTTTTGGCGAACAAGTTGTGGTCTCTCCCTGCATTGGCATGACGACCGAGCTTAGTCGTCGTTAGGACATTTTGTGCTCATTTTGATAGTCATGTTAACCACATTAGTCTCCACGTGTGTTCATTTGTGTTTTTGTAGATCGTATCCTTTTTTTCTTTTGGTCTTTGGTTCTTTATCAACAATAACCTTTTCGTTTGGTTGTTCCTTTTGCTACCCACCTTTCTAACCTACCACCATAGGCCTTTGTGTGTGTGTCTTGTGTATCCGCTTTGCTCTCGTCAAGAACAATTTTTTCAAATTTTTGACTTGGTGAGACAAGGTAGCACATACCATACCACCAGTTCCACCCTTCCTTCCACTTGTGGCCATACGACATGTCTAGGGGAAGCGGAGATAGCGGAGATGGCAAATTCAACAACCAAGATGGTTTCGCCACGCGCCACAACTTATGGGTACAAGACCAAGAATTCAAAGCCCAATTTGAAAGGCTTGAGAACTGGCTTGATGAAACTTTTCGAGAGTTTGACTACCGTGATCGGCAACGCCAAGTGGAGAACAACACTCACTTCCAAACTCTTCACCAAGCTATTTCCAACCTTGGGCAACCGTCATGGACACCATTCAAGCTCATCAAGTTTGTCTCGCATGCGCTCCGCAAGTCATCATGGCTAGTCTTCACGCTCACATTCTCATCATGGAGAACCCCACCACCACAATGTGGAACAACAAGCTCGTCATCGACAAGAACAAGCGGTTGACCCACAACATCCACAACTGAACCATGCAAGACATCACCGGCACCATGACCATCATGCTCATCCACAACAACAAGAAGGACATGGTCGGCCACCACAAAAAGCAATGGTACAAGCACAACCTCCACAACAACAAGAACATCATGGTGACGACCATCGCAATGATTGGCGCCAACACCCACACCATGACCATTGCCAACCACCACAAGTCAATCGAGCACCACAATGGGATACATGTGACGATGATGAGGATGCATGCCGTGCGAGACGCAACAACCGATATGCTCAACACCACCATCGCCATCAACAACCAATGAATGCAAATGATCCCGAGCAAAGGCATAGAAGAGACTTTGAGAATCATAAAGCTCCTCCTCCACCGCCACCTCGAGATAATCAACCTCCACCTCCACCACCTCGAGCACCAAGGGAAGCAAACATGAGACAAGAATGCCGCAACTACCACCATGAGCATGAAGATGGCAAGTTTGGCAAGATCAAGTTCATTATGCCCAAGTTCAAGGGAGAAGAAGACACTGATGCATACATTGATTGGGAGCTCAAAGTTGACAAAATCTTCCGAGTCCACAACTACTCCGAAGAGAGGAAAGTTGCAATGGCATCCCTTGTGTTTGAGGACTATGCAAATGTTTGGTGGGAAGACTTCGAAAAACACCGCGAGATGCAAGATGAACCTCCTATCACCACTTGGACGGAGATGAAGGAAGTGATGTACACAAGATTTGTCCCTGAGCACTATCGCCAAGACCTCTTTGAAAAGCTACAGAATTTGAGGCAAGGCACAAGGTCAATTAAAGAGTTCTATAAGGAAATGGAGAAAACTATGATGCGAGGTGATGTGAGAGAACTCGAAGAGCAAACCATAGCAAGGTCCCTCAACGGTTTGAGCCACCCAATAAGGAAGATTGTTGACTTTCAACTGTACAAGAACCTTATCGAGCTCCTCCATCAAGCTACCAAAGCCGAGCACCACTTGCGAAAGGAGAATGTATATGAGAAGTCCAAGGCATACTTTGCGTCCATCAATGCAAATGCCTCTATCAAGCCAACAAACCAAGCACCCAGCTCATCCAAGCAAGCAAATACCATGATAACACCCTACTCCAACACAACATTGGATAGTCAAGTCACTTGCTTCAAGTGTGGAGTGAAAGGTCACAAGTCATATGAGTGTACCAACACAAGGGTGATGCTTATGGATGAGAATGGCACAACCTACGTCGTGAGTGAAGAGGAATATGAAGCATTGACTCAACAAGCACTCGCAAGGGAAGCCGCAATGGAAGTGGATGACACCCTCATATGCGAGCATGATCCAAGCCCTTCCCTAGTCATAGCTCAAGTCTTAACAACAAACTCCATCCCAAGATAGGACCAACACCTCAATATCTTCCAAACTCGTGCATGAATTGATGGCAAATCCATAAAGGTGATCATTGATGGAGGTAGTTGCCACAACCTCGCAAGTACGGAGCTTTGTGAGAAACTCAAGTTACAATGCATGGAACACCCTCACCCCTACCATGTCCAATGGCTTGATGACAATGGAGCACTCAAGATAACATCAAAGGTCAATGTCTCCTTCAAAATCGTTCCATATGAAGACATCGTCGAGTGTGATGTCGTGCCAAGGTCCGCGTGCCACATGCTACTTGGGAGACCATGGAAATATGATAGAATAGCTATACATCATGGTTCCACTAACCAATACTCCTTCAAGTGGAATGACAAGACATTCGTGCTCCAACCCATGACGCCAAGCCAAGTTATCACATCAACATGACATCCGTGCACAAGATAAAGCAAGCTGAGGACCCTTGTGAGATGAGAGGTGAGAGAGTGAACCACCATCAAGAGAGTGAGTGCCACAAGCCCCAAATGAGTGGAAAAATCATGAGTGCCATGACGCAAGCCACCAAATGTGAGAAGAGAGACCTGGGTGTCAACCATACTAACAATCCATCATAAAATTCTCTCTCTTTCTTGTCGGTTTTACAATGTACCCAAGATAGACCACCACCTTCAAGGATCATGCTACAAGATCTCCAACCACAACATCATGGCAAGAAGTACCACAAGCTCTTCACCATGTTTGAGAATGGTTTCGATACCGGTGATCCGTCCGTGTCCAAGAACAAGACCAAGTGCACACCTCTTTCCTTGTATGATGAAAGGACATCGTCGAGGTCGACTCGTTTTCTAGTGGGGGGAGATGATGTAGCCTAACACTCGGTATTCACCATTGGTCCACATCATGCCACGCTAACCATCACTCCAAAGGTGAATTCTTCCATGCCTCGCCTTTCATTGGTTATTATGCGAACGGGACCCTACTTGAGGCAAATGCGTATGATATGACCAGGCCCATGACCATGATTCCAAGAGGAGACGACAAGGAAGGACCCGGAGCCAAGACCGCCAAGCAAGAAGCGTGGAAAAGAAGACGGAAAAAGGATTCTGGCGCCAGGCCTGGCGCTGCCGGAATCCACGCTGGAACTTCCGGCGCTAGGACCGGTCGACCGAACCCCATGCCGGAATTTCTGGTCGCCACCGACGCAAACCGGCGAGCACCGAAAACCCAGACAAAGATGCAGTCTGACACCCGCCGAAACAAACCTGCGCCCCCTCCCCCGGAAATTCCAGCTCTACGTCCGGCGCGACCAGACTTATCGCCGAAACGCCAGTCCGTGCACTATGAAGGGTTTGATGCCCGGAATATTCCCTCCTACCTACCCCTTCGCCCCTAGTACTATAAATACCCCCTTGTGGCTCAGATCTGGGCAAAGATGATGATGAATTAAGGCATGTGCCTAAACCTAGATGGGAACCCCCTCTCAATAGTAGATCTATGAGTTTTACAAGGCCTTGGAGTCGGTGCCCTTCTCCAAGTCGTAAAGACTCTCCTCAAGTGTTTGGTCTCTCCCTATCAAGGATTCTTGTAGTGCTTGGTATCTCCCCTTTGGGATTCTACTTGGTTGTTGTTCTCTCCTTAGTTTGGATTCTATCATCTGCTTGTCGATCTCTCCTTTGGTGATTCTACCGCAAGGTCTCTCATCGAGGATTCTATTGGATTCATTGTTCGAACCAACAGGAGCAAATCGAATTGGGTGTGATTTGGCGTTTGTTTGTAGCTTTACCTTTCCTTAGAGTTGTGTTCATCATGTTCATCGCGGGTTCCCTCACTTCCCGCCTCAAATCCGTGAAGCTCGGGCCTCTCCCAGGGTAAATCCACAAGGATACCCTTAATAGAGACGGTACCCTTCACCGGGCCGGTTTAGCTCCCTGTCAGCACCAGGGCCTAAAGTGTAGAGCTCTGAACTCACGGGATAGACATAGCCTGGAGTTACCTCGTCACACGGTTCCTGGTGCCTAAAAATCTCGCGTGGTGCATGTACGGGCTTCTGACGGTGGGTGCTTTTTCCTACGGCCCTCTCCCGGTAAGGTCTACTGGGCATCTCGTCAGGGCCTATAGTGTCGAGCTTTGAACTCTCGGTACGATCCTCGCCCGAGAGTTAGCGCACCCATGGTCCCTGACCTCATTTTTATCCTCGCGATGGCTCATGAGGCCCTTCCCTCCGTAGCCCAAGCTTGTCAGGGACTAAAGTGTCAAGCTCTGAACTCTATGGCCCGTTCCTCGGCCGAGAGTTACCTCACCCACTGTCCCTGGCCTCATTTTTTATCCTCGCAATGGCTCATGAGGCCCTATACTCTGCAACCCGAGCTCGTTAGGGCCTAAAGTGTCGAGCTATGAACTCTACGGTCCATTCCTCGGCCGAGAGTTACCTCACCCACGGTCCCTGACCTTGTTTTTATCCTCATGACGGCTCATGAGGCCCTGTCCTCTGCAGCCCGAGCTCGTCAGGGCCTAAAGTGTCGAGCTCTGAACTCGACGACCCGTTCCTCGGCCGATAGTTACCTCACGCATGGTCACTAACCTCGGTTTTATCCTCACAACAGCTCATGAGGCCCTTCCCTCCGCAGCCCGAGCTCATCAGGGACTAAAGTGTCGAGCTCTGAACTCTACGGCCTGTTCCTCGGCTGAGATTTACCTCACACATGGTCCATGACCTTGTTTTTATCCTCGGGACAACTCATGATGCCATGTCCTCCGCAGCCTGACCTTGTTAGGGCCTAAAGTGTCGAGCTCTGAACTCTATGGCCCATTCCTCGACTTAGAGTGACCTCACCCACGGTCCCTGACCTTGTTTTAATCCTCGTGACGGCTCATGAGGCCCTGTCCTCTGCAACCGGAGCTCTTCAGGGCCTAAAGTGTCGAGATCTGCACTCTACAGCATGTTCCTCGGCCGAGAGTTACCTCACCCACATTCCCTGACCTTGTTTTTATCCTCGCGATGGCTCATGAGGCCCTGTCGTCCGCAGCCCGAGCTCGCCAGGCCTAAAATGTCGATCTATGAACTCTACGGTCCATTACTCGACCGAGAGTTACCTCACCCACAGTGACCAACACTCGTGAAAAACTCATGTGAAAACCTCCAGGACCTCGGTGAGGGGGCTGGGGGAAGAAACACCTAAACCCTATGGTCTCTCCTCGAGAGACTCACAGGGCGACCCTAGAGGTACCCTCTCCGGTGGCTAAACTTGGTAGAGCTAAAAAGAGACATGAGCTCGAGACTTACAGCCCTAGGCAGGGGTCAAGTACCTCACTCGCAATCCGCCCCTGTTAGAGGCACCTGAAAGGGGCACGCATGCCTCACGAGGTCGCGCCCGCTCTCAATAGGGCGAGCGCTAGAAGTTAACAAGGGACCCCTCCTTGAGGGTATGCGTAGAAGTAGCTCCTCGTGAGAACCTCTCGGACTCGCTACAGTCCACGAGCCATGGGGAGCCGTCCACTTGAGGCACCAAGATTCCCACCAACCTAATCAGGTGCAACCCGCCTCGTGAAGGGCCGGTATTAAAGCGAAAGGGAGCTCTCGCTAGCAACACGCTCAAGGCGCCGCCCCTAGAGACTGCCTACCTAGCCACCGTACCCTCAACCACACCTTGCGAGGGCTCCACCCCTAGACGTCCAACCCTTCAGCGAGTGGGCTCGGCGCTCCTAAAAGGTCGTCCTTGCAGAAAGGAAATGCGAGCCGCCATCACGGGCCTTGGCAAGATGGCGTCATGCCACAAACAAACATCGAACTCCAGGAACAATAATAACAAACGGAATAGGAGCCCTTACTGGGATGTTCATCCTAATGTCTTAATTACAAGGCAAAAGGAATCAACAACCGTTGCGGAATCACGCCCGCCAGCAGCATCGTGACAGACATTCCTACTGGGCGGCCCGAAGGTGAGGAGGATAGTCGACGCGGCACAACTGCGTGTCGAACACTGAGATGGAGAATCCACCCTTGCTGGTATACCTGAACCGCAGCGTGAATCCGTGCTGGAGGCGGTGGTTGAAGAGGAAGATGTGCCAGCCACTAGTGAGGAACTTCTCACCCCCTGAGAAGGTGGTGACGCTAATTTCCCACTTCTCATGCCCCCGGAGTGGCGCAGCCGCACCTCGTCGGGGAGGCCGCGTGCGATCCCGAGCACAAACCGCGTGGGAAGCTGCACCCTTATGAGCCATTCCAAGCCATCGAGGACGACAAGGAAGTCGATAACCCTCTCAGGCTCAGGGTCATTCTCTATCTTGATTACCACAGGGGCAGGGGCCTCTAGAGCCTGGGCCTCGGTGATAGCAGGAGCGCTTGGGCCAGATCCAGCCACAGCCCTACCACTGTGCTCTCGGCGATGGACTCTGCCGCTCCCACGAGGACGGTTGCGCCTGCGTTTGGCTGTTTCCTCTCCCGAACCCGTGCTCGCCTCCATGGGTGCACGCACGGCGAGAGACATACCGCGGCCGCTATGCCCCCCCCGGCCGCTCCCGCAAGGACGCTCTTGACCGTGCTTCACCGGCGGGGGCTCCACCACCTCGACCATCACCGCTGCACCCTTCTGCTCAGCCGAGGAACATGGTGATTTCATGGAGAGGGGGAGGGATTTTCCACTCAAGAGCACAAGAGAGGAAGGAAGAAAGCAGCAAGTGTGAAAGTGAAAAGATTCTTCCATCACCTTTAAGACTTATCACTGCGCTTCCTGCGCAACATTAACCGCCGGGCCCCATGCGCCATCACATCATGGGAACAACTACCAAAGCGGGAACCATGCATTTCCGATCTATAGGCGAGCACCCGCGGCCGTTTGAGCCTCACGGATAGGATTCGAGCCAGCCGGGTCCTCATTGACCGGTGACAGCAGGGTCCCGCCTATCCTAGGGTAGCTTGCCCCTTCGGTCCCCCGAGGGGACACGTGTAGGCCAAGCGCCCAGCGGCTATTTTTGGAGCCTTGGCATTCGGGGTGCCTCGTCTCCACGTTGGATGGGCCCTATAGCTTAAGGGCCTCCTCCTTCGTGAGGTGGGACGCCTTAAAGAGGAAGGGCGCCTCTCCAGGGAGCGGGCCCGAGTGAGCTTCACGAGGTTACCTCCCTGAGGAGGCAGCCGTGACCTCATATAGTACCCCCAAACCTTGGATATCCCCTAGTGTGTCCGAGGTAGAACGATAACTGCACTGCGTGGAGAGGGGGATACCGTCCCGACAACAAGTACAACCTATATCAACTGCCTTGGAAAAGAGGACCCGGTCCACCCTCCTTTTGTAGGGCCAGGGCAGGTGATCCGGTGGTAGGAGTCTCTCTCAGTTGCCGTTTCAGTGAAAGGAGGGAAAAAGCAGAGAATGCCAGGTAAGGACAAAGGACATCGACGAAATACGTTTTACAGGAGGACGGAGTGAAGCGTGGCAGGCTAGACCGAGTCCACCAAAAGTAGCCCCCTATACCAAGATCACAAGGGACGACACTGTGGTGACCCTCCCCGTCTATGCATTGTGGTGACACACTGCCTATATAAGGAGCCCTTCTCCTACCTCGAAGGGGACAGATCCCAGAGATCTAAAACCCTAGACTTTCATCCACCATTGTAACCTCACGAGGCAAGCAAGCAATACAGCCAAGCAAGAGTAGGAGCTTTACCTCCTCATGAGGGTCCCGAACCTAGGTAAAAAACCCCGGTGTCAACTCTTTCTCGTGCATCCGCTCTGGCGTCGTAGCCATCACATACTTCCTTAGGACTCATGTGTTCAGCCCCCTCATGAACCAAGGGCTCATTGGACCCTAGTTCCTTCGCGGGACAAATCTCCGACACTCGGTTTGGCCTTCGGTTTACGGGTGCGATGCGGAACAGAAGAGTAGCTTGACGCCAGGCTTGGTCATAAGGGTATTCCACAAGTAGCTCATGAATTTGACGTCGTGGTCGGAGAATATTGTTCTTGGCACACCATGAAGATGGACAATTTCCCTGAAAAACAAATTTGCAACATGTGAAGCATCGTATGTCTTGTGGCACGGTATAAAGCGATCCATGACCATAAATATAGAATCATGACCATGCTTAGACCTACGCAATCCTAACACGATATCCATGCTAATGTCGGACCAAGGTGCATGAGGTATAGGCAATGGCATATAAAGACCAAATGGGTTAGACTTAGACTTAGCTTGAACGCATGTCATGCATCGTTGAACGTAGCGATCCACGTCTCGCTTCATGTTGGGCAAATAGTAATGTGTGGCGAGCATGTCCAATGTCTTGTCATGGCCAAAGTGACCCATGAGGCCTCCACCGTGTGATTCTTGGAGAAGAAAAAGTTGAAGAGACGACATCAGAATACAAAGCTTGTTTTGTTTAAATAGAAAGCCCTTATGCAAATAGAAATCATCAATTCCTTTATCAATGGAGCACTTTGCGAAAATTGGTCCAAAGAACAGGTCGGAAGCATACAAAGTTTTGATTTCGTCAAGACCCAACACGTTTACTTTGGTTCGAGTAAGAAGGCTTGTGTGCTTGCGAGACAAAGCGTCCACAACTACATTATCTTTGCCCTTCTTATATTTGACAATGTAAGGAAAAGACTCCATAAACTCAACCCACTTAGCGTGTCTCTTGCTCAAGTTAGCTTGGCCTTTGACATATTTGAACGACTCATGGTCGGAATGTATGAAAAATTCCTTAGGCCAAAGGTAGTGTTGCCAAACTTGAAGGACACGAACTAAGGCAAAAAGCTCTTTGTCATAAATCGTATAGTTAAGGCGAGCACCATCAAGTTTCTCGCTATGGTAGGCAATAGGACACCTATTTTGCTTGAGGACTCCTCCAATGCCAATACCACTAGCGTCGCACTCTATCTCAAAAGTTCTCGTGAAATCCGGTAACGCAAGAAGAGGTGCTTCGGTGAGCCTCTTTTTAAGTTCATCAAAAGCTTTTGGTTGTGCTTTGCCCCATACGAAGGTGACATTCTTTTTGGTCAATTCATTGAGAGGACAAGCAATGGTAGAAAAGTCTTCCACAAGGCGACGATAGAAACCGACCAAACCGTGAAAACTTCGGAGTTCAGTCACATTTGTGGGGATGGGCCAATCTCGTATGTCCTTTACCTTGGAAATGTCAACTTCAATGCCCATTGAAGAAACGACAAAACCAAGAAAAATCAACTTGTCTTCAGCAAAAGTGCACTTGGGAAAATTAGCATAAAGCTTTTTGTCTTGAAGGGTTTGCAAGACCTCCTTGACATGTGTAACATGTTCCTCAAGTGACTTGCTATAAACAAATATATCATCAAAATAGACAACAACACTTTTTCCAATGAGAGAACACAAAATATGATTCATAAGGAGCATGAAGGTGGATGGGGCATTAGATAAGCCAAAAGGCACGACAAACCATTCATAGAGACTAAGTTTGGTCTTGAAGGCGGTTTTCCACTCATCACCTTCCGCCATGCGTATTTGATGGTAACCACTACGAAGATCAATTTTCAAGAAAATAGTGGCTCTACACAACTTGATGCAGCCCGTCCTACGGATGCTCCTACATCTACACCACCAAGTCCCCCAAGTGGACCAATGACTCGAGCCCGAGCTAAGCAACTACAAGATAAGGTTAGATCTTTGGATGGCTTGCTACGTCATGCAACTATACTGTGCATTATCATCTATGAAGCCCCCACGGATGAAGTACACGGAGCAGGACATGAAGAAGAAGTTGTTGGAGCTGAAGCCCCAGAGTCTCCGGCCATGAAGCCCGAAGTCTCCGGCCTCCAACCCCGGAGTCTCTGGCCTAGACTCTGGGCCAGTCTCTGGACCCCTTCCAGGAGCGTTCAATACACCCCCATAGAGTCTTCACCGGAGAGAATCGCCATCTCCGGAGTTTCCGCGCACCCCAGAGTCTCCGGCCCATCGACCCTAGAGTCTATGCACTAGGACTCCGGCCACGACTCCAGACCCCTCGCTAACTATCTGTATACCACCCCAGAGTCCACCCCGGAGTCTGAGCTCCACCCCGGAGTCTCCGCCCCTGACCCTGGAGTCTCCAGTGTAAATCATCTAGGCATGTAAAAGCATTTTGGGCCTTCGGCCCATGTAACCCAAAATCCGTCCAGACTTTACCCTTTATTGCCTAAACTACCCTTGAACTAGTGGTTGGCGTAGATATAGTCCCCACCCCTATTGTAAACCCGAGGGCGTGATATTTGGAATTAAAGGACACCCTTGTGGATCTATCTAATTCTTGCCTCATGGTCCTTGATTAAGGAGCACCCAAATATCACAAACCTCATTTGAGTTTGCATCATGCCTCCCTCGTTGTACAAGTCCTAGGCATTGGAGTCCCTTTGCCTAGACGTCAAGATCTCACCGAGTCTCCCTACAGGCAGTGCCGGTTCGAGAGAGAGTCCTCCGCCCGATGCCAATCCTAGGGATTACACCGGACTGGTCAACGCCGGCGTGAGCTATTGGTGTGTATTGTGGATTCGCATGAGTGTGTTCACCATGTTCTTCGAGCATGAGTTTGTCGTGTTCATCCTCCTCTCCTTCCCCGCACTCCACCTTCGATTTGAAAGGGATTTGTGAAAGATCAGGCCACCCTAGAGGTTTGCCCTCAACATATTGGTATCAAGATCTTCGTTGCTCATGATTTCCCCCACCATTTTTTGTATTCACAAAAATTCGAAAATCCCCAAAAAAAGAGCCCCAAATTTGACTTTGGATCAATCTCTTGATTTGGAGTGTCATTTGTGGTTTTGATCTGACCAAACCTTGTCTTAGGTGTTGGTCCAGCTCTATCCTGCGTTTTCCTAGCCCAATTTGGCCAATTTTTCGTGGTTTTGAGGCCCAAAGGTGTGGATTTCCATGCAAGAACACCGGCAAGTGGAGCAGAAACCCCGACCCTGGAGTCTCCAACCCCCCGGAGTCTCCGGCCCTAACGCCTAATTTTGACAGATTTTGCCGCTTTGACCATTTTGGCTAATTTTTCTTATTGTTTGTGTTCCGTGTGCGTGTCATCAACTAATAACAAGCTTCCATGCTCATCGACACCACAACCCACGAACATCATCCCACACCACCGATGTCAAGTTCATCATCACCAACAAAGGTATAACTTGCGTCTCCTTGTTAAACCTTATCTTCCTTTGTGTGTACCTATGCCACGAGAGTGGCTCATCTTGTGTTTGCTTGAGCATTGTGCATTTTCCCTTGCATAGTGAGAGTGCAAGAGCAATAGAAAGTGTGACTAGGTAGCATCAAGGAAGAGCAAAAAAGAAAAAGAAAATAGTCTCCCATAGCAAAAGAGAGTCTCAAAGCTTGTAAGCAAGAGAGAAGAGTGCCCAAGGCGAGTGCACAAATCCATTGCTCATTTTTCTTCTTTACAAACGAGCCATGGTCTCTCCTTGCATTGGCATGACACTGACTGTAGTCTTTGTTAGGACATTTTGTTTGCTCATTTTCATAGTCGTGGTAATCCCAACAGTATGCACGTGTGTGTATATAGTCGTAGGTTCCCGTCACCCTTTTGAGTTGTTGATCTTCGTTTTTGACTTGAGTTTTGTTAGATCTTACCTACTTTGGACTATCCCTTTTATTTTGGTTGCTTCCATGGCACTCCACCATATTCCACTTCCATATACAATCCTTGTGTGTTTTGCATGATGGATAGGCACAGTGAGTCGAGCCAACTACCTCCCCAAGAAGAAGAACATGGACTGTACATGACGCATGCAAGTCACTACATCGTCCGACAAGAGTTCTGTGAATATTGTCAAGCTCTTGAGACGCGGCAAGGTGAATTTAGCGAGACACAAGCCGAGTTCAAGAACATCAACAACAGCTTCGATGGCATTGAATGAAAAAATGCATGCAATGCAACACAACTTTGGCCATCAAAATGAAGTGCTCCAACGCTCCGTCGCCGAAACAAATGACAAGCTTTGACTCCTCATCGACGGAATGGCAAGACCATGCTCTCGCGCATCAAGCTCTTCAAGCTCATCACGTCACTGTTATCCTCTTCGTCAAGACCATCATCCAAGTGGTCCAAGACGCAATGAAGCTCCTGTGGTTGAAGATGGAAGCTCTTCAAACCTTCACCACGGCACGCTGCAACGTCAAGCTATGATGGTGATTTCTCCTCAAGGCCCCAAACAAGGCGCGAAGGACACCATCATCATCCAAGGGCACTAGTGATCCAACAAGCGCAACCACAAGAGGAAACTTAAGCACAACCTCAAGTCCACCACCACGCCCGTGACACATACTTGACACAATAAGTGATCATGCCAACTTCGAGGAACAAGCTCGTCACCGACATGAAACTCTTCGAGATCCTCATCTTCTCATTGATGTCATGAACATCAACAACGACACCATGGTCACCACGAGGCGCCTCCTCCACCACATCAAAACATAGAGCGTCAAGTGGTAGAAGTTGAGAGACGGACACCATGTCATGAGGCTCAAGTCCAAGATCTTCGCCGTGAGGCCCAAGTGCCTAACCGGCAACAAAACCCGACGAACGAGCCTCCTCTTCATCCACAACAACCTCAAGAGGCTCCACCCCCTTGATACGTCCAAAACGTATCTACTTTCCCGAACACTTTTGCTATTGTTTCTTCTCTAATTTGTGTGATTTGGATACAACTAATGCGGATTAACGCTATTTTCAGTAGAATTGCTTTGGTATCTCATTTTTGTGCAGGAAATCAACTTCCAGGAAAAATCCCGAAAAATATCGCAAAACTCCTATTTTACTAGAAGACTCACGGAGCCAGAAGACGAGATGAAGAAGAGCCACGAGGGGCCCACACCACCTAGCCACATGGGCCAGGCCAGGCTGCGCCAGGAGGTGGTGTGGCCGCCTCGGACTCCGCCTCGACCTCTCCTTTCGCCTATATAAGCCCTCTGACCTAAAAATAGAGGAGGGTTTGACGTTTTTCCAGATAGAGTTCCACTGCGCAGCCACCACCAGATACCATGATTCAGAACCAGAAACTCCATTCTGGCACCCTGCCGGGATGGGGAATTGGAGGAGATCATTGCCATCATCATCCCCATCACTTATCCATCAACCATCCATGATTCCCCCATCCATGAGTGAGTAATCCCCCGCAGTAAGCTATGGGGATGGTAGGGATTGGATGAGATCGTTCATGTAATTGCATCAGATTTTTAGGGCATGGTGCCTAATATCTATTGTTAGTGCTTTTTGACTTTGTTGCAACTTGTTATGCTTAATGCTTGTCACTAGGGCCTGAGTGCCATGATTTTAGATTTGAACTTGTTATTGATTCACGATGATAGTATTGTTTATGATCTTACCTGCAAGTTGTATACACACATTATTGTCTGGAACCCGAGGCCTCGAAGTGATAGAAATCGGGATAACTGGAGGGGATGGCTATGATGTGAGGATCACGTTTGTTCATGGAGTGTTAATGCTTTGCTCCGGTGCTCTATTAAAAGGAGCACATTAATTTCCAGTAGATTCCCTTGAGTCCCCGCTACAACGGGCTGGCAGGACAAACGATGTTGTGCAAGTTCTCATTACGAGCACATATGACTATATATGGAACACATGCCTATGATTATCTAGTACTTGGATGCTTTACCTTATTTATGTACAAATACCATATGTCTTGATTGTTACATGAATTGCCTTGTCCATGCAACGCCCGTCCATCCATCCCTATGGCTACCGCGCTTTAATCCTACTGTTTACTGCAATTGTTACTACTGTCTTTACTTTACTACTACTATTACTTTGCTATTGCTACTACAAAACTATTGCTACTGATAAACTACTGTGAGCAAGATTGTTTCCAGGTGCAGCTGAATTGACAACTCAGTTGTTAAGGCTTATAAATATTCTTTGGCTCCCCATGTGTCGAATCAATAAATTGGGTTTTACTTCCCTCGAAGACTATTGCGATCCCCTATACTAGGGAGCATAGCTCTATTTATTAAGTTCACTTGGAATCAGTATTTTTCGCTGCTATCCAATCATCATGGGTAAACCTCGTGATGGAAAGGTTCCTATATTACCATCCACTACAAGGAGAGGTACAGTTCTGAACACCTCTATTGCTCTTGATTCACCATCTGTGATGAGTAAGCTCCTTACACCACCACCACATACACATGCTACACATGCTGCTACTTCTGCTGAATCTGAAACTTCTGATACTTATGATGCTGCTTCTACCGTGCTTGATAAGAGTGGTTCATTAGGTACTTTCCTAGATGCTACGATTGCTAGAACTATAGCTAGAAATACTGAAACTCCTAATGAAGATACTACTACACCTGTCAGTTCACATGATTCTAGAGAGAGTTATGATATTGAAGACGGATATAGAAATGACTGATGAATTTATTAAGGAATACCAAAACACTCATGGTAGAAGTGCTATTAAGAGTCTTCTTGAGAGATATATTGTTAGACCTAAATTATCTCCTAATGCTAAGTTTGCGACATTTCCCATAAACATTAGAGACAAGGATTATGATTTCTCTCTTGATTTATCTTACATAACCATTGTCGAGAAAGAACCTTTTTGTGGGACTAAAAATGAAAGTGTTGTAGCACATATGACTGAGCTTTCTACCATGAGTGGCCTATTTTCTGTTGATATTAAGATGCGCACCTACTTTGTTGCTAAAATTTTCCCTTTTTCACTCAAAGGAGAGGCTAAAGCTTGGTTTAATAATTTACCTCCTGGATCTATTAATAGCCCTGATTGCTTGATTGATACTTTCTTTTAGAAATATTTCCCTCCTAGTGCTCGACATGCCATTTTGCAGGAACTTTTTGATTTTAAACAGGGAGAAAAGGAGATATTGTCTGAATCATGGGCAAGGTTTTGTGCTTTAATTCACGCACAGCATGTATGTCCAATACCTAAAAATGAGCTTCTTGATATATATTATAATGGACTAACTGAAGAATCTTGGACATACCTGGATAGTTGTGCTGATTGTGTTTTCAGGAATAGAACTCCCAAAGAAGCTGAGGAATTAATGGCTAAGATAAGCAAGAATTATGATGACTGGACTTCACCCGAGTCAACTACAGCCGAGTCCACTGTGCCCGAGCCAACACCAACACCAAAGAAGAGGGGAGTTATTGAACTAAATGATTAAGTGATGAAGAAAGCTAAGGAATGTCTCAAGGAGAAGGGTATTAAATCTGAAGATGTGAAGAATCTACCTCCTATAGAAGAGTTATGTAACCCAATCTCTCACTCATCCACTATTGAGGTACACTTTCTCCAACATTTTAATGAAGGTGATATTCCTTATTCTAAACCTCCTGATCAATGCTTAGAAGAATTTGATATCTTTGTTGTTAAGCAAGATAATTTTAATAAAAGAGTGCATAATCATTTGATGGAAAACTCTAGAGCTATTATTGAGTTAAGGGATATTGTGGAAAGTGTTGGAGATATACCCAAGAGGCAATAATAAAGTGGTTATTATCATATCTTCGTATTTATGATAAATGTTTACATACCATGCTATAATTGTATTAACAGGAAACATTAATACTTGTGTGATTTGTAAACATAAAAGAGTCCCTAGTAAAGCCTCTTGTTAAACTAGCTTGTTGGTTAATATATGATCATTGTTTCCTGATCATGAACATAGAGATGTTATTAACAACAGGGTCATATCATTAGGAGAATGATGTGATGGACATACTCCTATAGATAAGCGTAGCATAAAGATCAAGTCATTTCAATAGTTCAATTGCTATATGCTTTCTGATACATAGTAACCTAATTCCTTCGACCATGAGATCATGCATATCACCTTTACCGGATGGATGCTTTGATGACATCAAACACCACACCGTAACAGGGTGGCTATAAAAGTGGCATTGAGTGTTCGGAAAGTATTGGTTGAAACACATGGATCAAGAGTGGGATTTGTCCATCCATATGACGGATAGATATACTCTGGGCCCTCTCGGTGAAATGTCATCCAATTGGCTTGCAAGCATGTGACTTGGTCACAAGGGATCACATATCACGGGAACGAGAAAAGAGTACTTATCAGTAACGAGGTTGAACTAGGTATGCAGAGATACCGACGATCATAACCTCGGATAAGTAACATATCGTGAGACAAAGGGAAATTGGTATCGTATGTAAGTGGTTCATTCGATCGCAAAGTAATCGTAGAAATATGTGGGAGCCATATGAATTTCCAGATTCCTCTATTGGTTATTGTTCGGAGAAGTGTCTCGATCATGTCCGCATAATTCACGAACCGTAGGGAGACACACTTAAGGATTCGACGTTGTTTGAGTAGTTATGGTATTATGAGAAAGAGACCGAATGTTGTTCGGAGTCTCGGATGGGATCCGGGATATCACGAGGAGATCCGGAATGGTCCGGAGAATAAGATTCATATAAGGAAAGTCCCGTTTCGGAGTTGGGGAATGGTTCCGGTGTTTTCATCGGGAACATTCTAGAAGGTCCCGGAATGTCCGGCACTCCGGAGGGGGAAGGGTACATGAATGTGTCATTACATATTGGAATGATTGCATCATATACTAAGTGTTCTCGCTGTCCAAAATAAAGGGTTTATTTAAATCCTAAATTGAAAAGTCAAACGGCTAGTTTGAAAGTCAAACGGCAAGTTTTTGGAAAGTGGAAAGAGGAGGAAAAGAGGGAAACCGAGTTGGAGAGGGAGACCTCCTCCAACCGGCGGCCAACTCCAATGCCGAGTTGGGGAGGGACTCCACTCCCTCCCCCTGGCGCGCCAGCCCCCTCCCACCTATATAAGGAGGGGCAGGGCTCCCCTCCTTACACACACAAGTTCCTATCCTCTAATCTAAACCCTAGACCTAAACCCCGGTTTAGAGCTATTTCGGTTTAGAGCCTTCTAATTGGTTTAGAGCCCTCTAATTGGTGTGTCTAATTACTAGACCACTAATAGCCTCTCTCATAAGCTCCACCATACTCGCACCGGCTTAAGGCAAAGCCCTGCGGGATCTCCCCTCTACTTCCGGTACCACGCCGTTGTGCTGCCGGAATCGCGAGGAGAGTGCTACAACCTCCGCTGCCTGCTGGAACAAGGGAGAGGAAGGTCTTCGTCGAGTACCGAACGTGTGACCGACTGCGGGAGCGCTGCTGGAACGTGGCGCCGGAAGGATCGTCTACGCGATCTTGAGATCGGAAAGAGTACGACTACATCACCCACGAGAATCTGCTCTCGTTAACCGCTTTGGAATCTTCGAGGGTGAGTTCCACTATCGACTCGTTGCTACAATCTAGTAGATAGATCTTGGCTTGTTTGTTTGTATGCGATAGAAAAATTTTGTTTTCCATGCTACGAACCCCTACAGTGGTATCAGAGCCGTGTCTATATGTAGATCTGTTGCACGAGTAGAACACAATGGTCATTGTGGGCGTTGATGCTTTTATTGTCGATTGCTTCTTGTGTACTTTGTATCTTGCGGTATGTTGGGATGAAGCGGCCCGGGCTAACCTTACATGACATCGTTCATGAGACTTGCTCCACGCTTGACATGCAACTTGTATTGCATAAGTGGCTTTGCGGGTGCCTGTTTCTCCTAGCATAGTTAAGATCCAATTTACAACGGGTGATTAACAATACTAGTATCAATGTTGTGGTTCTTGTTCGTAAGTTAGAACGACACTTATTGAAAGCCCCAAACCACGTAAAACATGCAAAGAAAGTAGAGACGTCTAACTTTGTTTTGCAGGGGTGTGCAGTGATGTGATATGGCCATGATTGTGATTATATTTGATGTATGCAATGTTCCTTATTGTAAGTTGGCAACCGGCAGGAGCCATATGGTTGTCTTTAATTTCTGTTAAGACCTGCGTGTCTATTCAAAATAGTTGTAATAGTTGATGCTGGTGGACGACAACCATGAAGAAGCATCATTGACCTTGATGCTATGCCGGTGATGATGGAGATCATGTTCGTGCTTGAAGATGGAGATCGAAAGCACAAAGAAGAAAGGCCATATCATATCACATATTATGAATTGCATGTGATGTTAATCCTTTATGCATCTTGTATTGCTTAGTAGACGACGGTAGCATTATAAGATGATCCCTCATACACATAAATTTCAAGTTCTAAAGTGTTCACCCTTAGTATGCACCGTTGCCAAAGCTTGCTACTTCGAAGCACCACGTGATGATCGGGTGTCTTTGATTCCGCGGGTGAATACAACGTAAGCAAGCCAGATTTGCTTATGCGGTAGCTAAGGTTTGATCTTGACGAGCCTAGCATGTACAGACATGGCCTCAGGAACACGGATCACCGAAAGGTAAAGCATGAGTCATATAGTAGATATGATGAACATGTTGATTGTTCGCCATTGAAGCTACATCAACTCTCGTGATGATCGGTTTTGATGTGGTGGATTTGGTTCGTGTGATCACTAAAACAATGTGAGGGATATTGTTTTGAGTGGGAGTTCACCTAGATTAATTTAATTATTAATTAGAACTCAATTTATCATAAACTAAATCAAAGTGAATTTGCATAGTTGTTGTAGTCATTGGCATCCGTTTACCACCTTGCGCTTAGTTATAATTGAGATGATAGAACTATAGAATTCTGGTTAGTTACTTTACGAACTGGTATCGTATTGTTTTGAAGTGTTAATCTAAAGTTTAAAAGTCCTATTGCAAACTTTCAGTAAGTTCCGGTTACTCCATGAAGTTTAATAATTAGTATTAAATCAAGAGTAACAATTCCAAATGTTAGTATATAAGTATCATGTTTGTCTCCATGATTCTTGATATTCAAAGGATTCTCTTAATATCAAGGTTATCTAGGATCTGAAAGAGTTGTTTCAGAAACCATGATGTGTGGAAGATATTGTGATATCTGAAACGAAGTTTTGGTTGCAACATGATAGAGTATAATATGGCAAAAGTCATGTTCTCATATTTGATGAGAGTTTGCAAAAAGGTTGGAGACACTTATTGTCCTAATCCTCCAAAAGGTTTTGGATAGCAACATTATACTCATAATTCATCGTTATAAGCTAAAAGTAGCTTGATCATGGATGATTCCATGATAAGGGTGAATATTTGATGTATGTAAAATGTTTACTACACCAAGAGATTACTAAAGAAAGGAATTTGAAAGAATACCAAACATTTGATGATGGTGATCTACTTCAAAGTGCAAGTCCAAAGACATTGGTATTTAATTATACACACTTTGGACTATATGTCATATGTATGACTCCACTATTGATGTTGATAGATTCTTTCAAACAGAAAAGGAAATATTGAAAGAGAATATCATAAATATATGGCAGAAAAGAAAAGACTAGAATTGTTCAGTTTAAGTATATAGATGATATACATGGTATGGAAATATTCTTTGCTTATTAAACAATGTGGTTCTTCAGTATTTGATACTGAATTTGTTGGTGTGAATCGTCATACGAAACAACACAATTCATGAACTACAATGGCCTAAGTAACTAGCAAAAGAATATGTGATGATGTTCATCGAGAACAAAATAAAGGGTTATTGTGTTGCTCGTTAAACATCAAAGCTTGCCTTCAAGATTTGTTTTATCAGGTATTATGAGAACAAAAGGGTTGTTCAAATAATTTCCGTAATCCATAAAAGATGGATGATTCACAAATCTCGTTGGAGAAATCACATCCATAAAACTAGTGCTAAAATGTCGAAAGACAAATTGATTGAAAGATCACTTAGGAAGTGACATCGCTGTTTGAATTATATTGGAAAGATAACATGAAGAAACTCCATGTGGATGGAATTTTGGAGTCTTCTGATTTTTGATCAAATGACGCTTGTGAAACTTTCCTAGAGATAATTAAAACTTCGTTCATAGGCCAAAAGGGAACGAATGACTAGCTTATTGGAACTTGTACATATTGTTGTATGAAATCCATTATGTGTAGTCAAGAGCGATGGATTTCAACTTCATATGCTTTCTCCGAAAATTTGAGTGAATATATGAATATTTACTTAATAAGGATGAAGTGTGAAATATTTGAAGAGTTCAAAGACTTTCAAGATGAAGTGCAAAATCATTGTAACAAGAATATAAATAGTTTATGATAAGATCATAAAGGAAGATATTTGAGTTACAAGTTTAGCATAATACCTAAGATTTAAGGAATCGTTCCGTGGATTTGCATTTTCCCGAAACACCATAAGTGTATGGAGCGTTCGAGATATGTAATTAAACCTTGTTTGACATGGTAAGATCAAAGGTATAATTTATAAAACTGCCATTATATTTTAAAGATTAAAAGCTTTAGGGATTACCGTTTTTCCACTGAAAAGAGCTCCATCGTAATCCGTTGAAATGACACCATATAAAGTTATGGTTTGGGATAAAACCCAAGTTGTCCTTTCTTAAACATTGGTATGCTATGCATAAGAAAGATGTTTTGCAACCAAAGTCGGATGAACCTGTCTTTGTATGACTATTAAGTATTCCTCCATAAACACCGGAGACAAAAGTGTTTGTTGCTTAGAACGTCAAGTTTCTTTTGGAAGGAATTTTTCGTGAAAAGTTAAGTGGGAGGACAATAGAACTTTGATAAGGTTAAAAGAACCTTAGCTGTATGTGCAAAGTTGCGAAGCGCCGAAAAGTGTTCCGGAGGCGGCAACAATGCTCATGGCTCACGTGCCTCAAATGTTGTGGTCACGGAGATCTAAGTTCCTATTGAAACAAGTAGATCGGGTAAACAATCAAATACCAAGATTTGAGGGTTGAATCATTATTTAAGAATAATGAACCGACTACATGCAAAGAAGCGATGATGGGCCCTGACTCCGTCAAATGGCTTGAAGCCATAAAATCCGTGATAGTTCCATACACGAGAAATCAAGTTTTGAACTTGAAGGACCCTCGAGAAAGGTGTAAGACCTTACAGTTGTGTCTGGATCTATAAAGAAATAGACATGGATGTTTTACATCTATGAAATAGTCGACATGTTGAGAAAGAGTTCACAACAATGTTCAAAGGTTGACTATGACAAGATTTGATCTGTCATAGTGATATTTAGTCTAGACGGATTAATGTAGCAACCACTACATATAATTTGTTATATGGTAGTTGAATAAACAAAACAAGTTCTTCTAATAGAATCGTTACCTAGGACATGTGCATAACACGGTCCATAGGGTTTTGTTAATTCAAAGGATGCTAAAAGCATATGCAAACTTCAATGGTTAGAGTGAGCATAGCGGAGTTGGAATCTTCACTATGATGAAACTGTTAAAAGGGTTTAATTTCATCAGAGACAATGAAGATGCTTGCATTTGCAAGAAATTAAGTGGGAGCGCTAAGACATGTTTCTAATACATTATGTGGAAGACATATTGTTGATTGGAAATAATGTATATTTTATTAACACATATTAAGAATTTCATCCCGATGAAAGACTTAGGCAAAACCCAAATATTTGGCATCAATAGACGCTAATATGGTTGTGCCAGAAGTACATAGACAAGATATTGAATGAGTTCAATATAGAAACTACAAGAGAGGTTCTTGTCGCACAGAAAGGATTGAATGAGTTCAATGTTGATGATATATTCAAGTGTATTGACATTTGGTAAAGTGAAACGAATAATCAAGTATAGATTGATACTTGATGTATGAAATCACAAAAAGTATTTATATCAATCATACTGTGATATGTACAAATCCAGATATGTCCTATGCTCTAAATGTTGTGAGCATATACCAGAATGATTCGTAAGATGATCATTGGACAATAGTAAGGATATTCTTATGATCTTTTTGAAAGAACTAAGAGTATAATATTTGTAGAAGTGACAAATAGATGGTTAGTTCATTGTAAGAGTACTACATTGATACTAGTTTTGTCACAAAGTACAAATTAAGTTTATCTCAATCTAAATTAAGGGTGGCACAATATAATGGAAAGTGAGTTCCATAATGGATTTGGATGATTTCCAAAGTTAAGACATTGTGACAGATACTACAACAAAAGGCTAAGTATATGACTGCTATTATAGCAGCAAAAGAGGGCATTTGTGTCAAGTAGTTTGTTATCAAACTAGGTGTAGTTCACAGTGGGATAATACTATGAAGATATATTGTGCGACAATATTATCAACATGTTTTAAACCCAAAGAGCTAAAGGTCACACCGAAAGACCAAATTTATACAAAGCCATCTCATTAGAGAATGAGTGATGCGTAGAGACGCAAAGACATGCAATTACACACGGACCTGGAAGTGTCAGATCCGGAGATCAGTTGACCACTAGCAATCGTGTACATACAACACCGGAAAGCCATAGGTGTTATATACACAAAGGTTCGAAACTAGATTATTGACTCTAGTGCAAGTGGGAGACTGTTGGAGATATACCCAAGAGGCAATAATAAAGTGGTTATTATCATATCTTCGTATTTATGATAAATGTTTACATACCATGCTATAATTGTATTAACAGGAAACATTAATACTTGTGTGATTTGTAAACATAAAAGAGTCCCTAGTAAAGCCTCTTGTTAAACTAGCTTGTTGGTTAATATATGATCATTGTTTCCTGATCATGAACATAGAGATGTTATTAACAACAGGGTCATATCATTAGGAGAATGATGTGATGGACATACTCCTATAGATAAGCGTAGCATAAAGATCAAGTCATTTCAATAGTTCAATTGCTATAT
The DNA here is from genome assembly GCA_916181665.1 of Avena sativa. Classification (NCBI taxonomy): domain Eukaryota; kingdom Viridiplantae; phylum Streptophyta; class Magnoliopsida; order Poales; family Poaceae; genus Avena; species Avena sativa. Next base: position 225,587,619 of record OV702286.1, read on the forward strand.
GCTTTCTGATACATAGTAACCTAATTCCTTCGACCATGAGATCATGCATATCACCTTTACCGGATGGATGCTTTGATGACATCAAACACCACACCGTAACAGGGTGGCTATAAAAGTGGCATTGAGTGTTCGGAAAGTATTGGTTGAAACACATGGATCAAGAGTGGGATTTGTCCATCCATATGACGGATAGATATACTCTGGGCCCTCTCGGTGAAATGTCATCCAATTGGCTTGCAAGCATGTGACTTGGTCACAAGGGATCACATATCACGGGAACGAGAAAAGAGTACTTATCAGTAACGAGGTTGAACTAGGTATGCAGAGATACCGACGATCATAACCTCGGATAAGTAACATATCGTGAGACAAAGGGAAATTGGTATCGTATGTAAGTGGTTCATTCGATCGCAAAGTAATCGTAGAAATATGTGGGAGCCATATGAATTTCCAGATTCCTCTATTGGTTATTGTTCGGAGAAGTGTCTCGATCATGTCCGCATAATTCACGAACCGTAGGGAGACACACTTAAGGATTCGACGTTGTTTGAGTAGTTATGGTATTATGAGAAAGAGACCGAATGTTGTTCGGAGTCTCGGATGGGATCCGGGATATCACGAGGAGATCCGGAATGGTCCGGAGAATAAGATTCATATAAGGAAAGTCCCGTTTCGGAGTTGGGGAATGGTTCCGGTGTTTTCATCGGGAACATTCTAGAAGGTCCCGGAATGTCCGGCACTCCGGAGGGGGAAGGGTACATGAATGTGTCATTACATATTGGAATGATTGCATCATATACTAAGTGTTCTCGCTGTCCAAAATAAAGGGTTTATTTAAATCCTAAATTGAAAAGTCAAACGGCTAGTTTGAAAGTCAAACGGCAAGTTTTTGGAAAGTGGAAAGAGGAGGAAAAGAGGGAAACCGAGTTGGAGAGGGAGACCTCCTCCAACCGGCGGCCAACTCCAATGCCGAGTTGGGGAGGGACTCCACTCCCTCCCCCTGGCGCGCCAGCCCCCTCCCACCTATATAAGGAGGGGCAGGGCTCCCCTCCTTACACACACAAGTTCCTATCCTCTAATCTAAACCCTAGACCTAAACCCCGGTTTAGAGCTATTTCGGTTTAGAGCCTTCTAATTGGTTTAGAGCCCTCTAATTGGTGTGTCTAATTACTAGACCACTAATAGCCTCTCTCATAAGCTCCACCATACTCGCACCGGCTTAAGGCAAAGCCCTGCGGGATCTCCCCTCTACTTCCGGTACCACGCCGTTGTGCTGCCGGAATCGCGAGGAGAGTGCTACAACCTCCGCTGCCTGCTGGAACAAGGGAGAGGAAGGTCTTCGTCGAGTACCGAACGTGTGACCGACTGCGGGAGCGCTGCTGGAACGTGGCGCCGGAAGGATCGTCTACGCGATCTTGAGATCGGAAAGAGTACGACTACATCACCCACGAGAATCTGCTCTCGTTAACCGCTTTGGAATCTTCGAGGGTGAGTTCCACTATCGACTCGTTGCTACAATCTAGTAGATAGATCTTGGCTTGTTTGTTTGTATGCGATAGAAAAATTTTGTTTTCCATGCTACGAACCCCTACAGAAAGAACCTCCAATGATGTTAAAATGCTTGTTAAACATTTCCAAATGGTTCAAACTCAAATTGATCAGCTTATTAAAGTACAAAAAGATTTTCTAGTTAATGCTTCTAAAGAAAAACATGCTTATGAAATTAGAACTAGAAGTCGTGCTGCCACTCAGGATCCTCTATATCCTGAGGGGCATCCTAAAATAATTGAGCAGGATTCCCAACAAATTGAAAATAGTGGTACTTCTTCTATGAGAAAGAAAAAGAAACATAAAACAGTTGTAGAATCTTCTGAACACTAAACATAAAGTACACTAAGGAAGATTTTGTTGCTAAAAAACATGGTAGTGAAAGAGAGCCTTGGGTCCAAAAAGCAATGCCTTTTCCTGATAAAAAACACAAGTCAAAGGAAGAAGAATACTATAACAAGTTTTGTGAGTGGATGAAATCTTTATTTTGCAAATTCTTTTAACTGATGCTATTAAATTGCCTCCTTATTCAAAGTATATGAAGGATATTGTCTCTAATAAAAGGAAGATCCCTAATGAGGAAATTTCTACTTTACTTGCTAATTATTCCTTTAATGGTAAGGTTCCAAAGAAACTTGGAGACCCAGGGATTCCAACTATTCCATGTTCTATTAAAAATAATTATGTTAGAACTGCTTTGTGTGATTTGAGAGCAGGAGTTAGTGTTATGCCTTTTTCTCTCTACAAGAGACTTCAATTAGAGAAATTAATACCAACTGATATATCTTTGTAAATGGCTGATAAATCTACTACTATTCTTGTTGGTATATGTGAGGATGTTCCTATTCAAGTGGCCCATAATTGCTTGATATTAACTGACTTTGTTGTGCTTGAAATGCTTGAAGATGATAATATGTCTATTATTCTTGGGAGACCTTTTCTTAATACTGCAGGTGCTGTCATTAATTATATCAAGGAAAGGTAACTTTTAATGTTAATGAAAAGTAGCAGACTGTCTATTTCCCCAAGAAGATTGATAAGACTTACGGCCTAAATTCCATTGAAAATATTGAGGGAATCCAAGTTGGAGAAATATATTGCCCCATACCACAAGAAAGCTATGAAATTATTATGATTGGGACTATTGTTATCAAGGTTGAGGTAACATAATCATTTGGTGGAATACAAAGTTTTGTTTCATATAAAATTGTTTTGGTAACAAACCTAATCAACCTTGTTAACAAAGGTATTTTAATGAACAAAACAATATTTTCACCATGATTATCCTTGCTTACTTTTATTTTATCCATTTTAATTTTTGCTTTCACTTAGTTTACTTTTCAATTTTTTAGTTGCTTGCATATTAGAGTGTCTTAGAACTTCTGAAGTTTAGGTTTCATTTTGTTACTGCATCATTCCAATATTATCTCTGTGTCGAAAAATCATTCATCAATACCTGAAAATTGCTCAAAAAGAAAGTTTCTCGAAAAATTCCTGAAAATTCATATTAAATTTTTACGTCCAAAGAGGGTCAGAGAAGTACCTGGAGTGACCTAGGGGGCCCACCAGGAAGGTACACCACCTGGTGGCGCGGCCACACCAGGGGCGTGCCTGGCCATGGTATGGGCCACCCCTGGCCACTACCTTCTCTCTCCCGAGAAAATATCAGTTCATTGCTCAAACTTGTGTTCTTGCTCTTCTTGCTCTTGATTTTAGATCTCCTTGCGTATCCCATCTTTGCTACTAAGATTTGGAGCATTTGTTCTCTGGTATGTGACTCCTCCGGTTGTCCAAGTATATTTGTGATTAGTGGATTATATCTTGAGTATTTTGCTACTATAGGTGACAGGTTATGTGAGCTTGCATGCTTGTTCAATGCTTAGAGAAATTATTTTGATGCTTGTTTAGGCCCCTTACAAATACCTATAAGTAGTTCCTTTCATTGTGTAATCACTTTGCAATCACTTGTATGATGGTTGTCTAAAATTTCAGAAAAGGAGATGAATGAACACCAACTCAACCAACATGAATTAAGGGTGCCTGAGGTTATGAAAGTTCACCGTGAGGAAGAAGTTTTCCCTTATATTTATCCATGCCCCGAATTCATGAAGGCTGCAAGGATTTCTCAAGATTTCCATACTCTAATTTCTAATGCAGGATTGGAGCATTTTGTAGGAGATGAACCTTACCAATATGTGAAACTAACTATGTCTGTGGTGCAGGATTTTCGATTTAGTTGGTCCTTGCCTAACCCCATGGTTCATTACAAAATTTACAATATAGCTGTCGACCTCACTCTTGATGATTTTTGTGCAGCTATTAAAGTACCACAATGGGGTTCGTGTGAAAGGATTAGAGAGCGGCCTACACCACTCGTGGACTTGTATGCAGAGATTTGCCAAGGGAGCAGCTTCTCACAGGAGAGTGGTAAAATTCGTAATATTCATCTCCCGTCTATTCGATACTTTGCCTACTTTATTGCCAAGTGCGTTCTTGGTAGGAAAACCGCTAGTAAATTATCCTCATATGATCTAGCCTTTATCTCAGCTGCCTTAAAACAAGATAGGACTTATAACTTGGGTGCTTTGATAGCTTTCCGTCCTGTTGCTAACCGCGAGAAAGGTGGAATTTGTGGAGGCCTCATTGCCTCTCATTTATTAGCTTTGCATGGTGAAGCGCCTCATCATTCAGACTTACAGTTTCCCATAGAGAGGCTTGATCTTACTTCCATGATACAACTTAAATTCGTTTCTTCGTGGGCTAATTTGAGTGATTTATCTTATGAAATAACCTTTCTCAAGGAAAGTTGGAGAAGGGGTAAGTCCGAGCGTGTTCTTCTTTTGCCTGCACGTGTTTTGTTTAACCTTGATACCAGGGTAGGATGGTCACTCACTGAGGAAGAGTTCGATACATATCTGGGGGAGCTCTCCCAGCAAGAACAGGATGCTAGAAGGGGTTAAAGATGATTCGGTCTAGCCCTCCAATGAGGGAGAGTCTTCGTACCAGCAGCCTGCCTATGATTTGGGAGTTTCTTCCTCTTCGCAAGGGCCTAATCATGATCATTCCTATGATGACCCGCTGGCTTGGAGTTCCTACCCGCGGTGGGGTTGATACCCACTTAGGCCAAAAGCCTAAGCTTGGGGGGAGGTATACCGACATCACACTCATCTACATATCATGTTCTGTCCGTACTTTGCATATCCATGTTTCGTTTTCTTTTTAGTTTTTGTTCTTGCTTTATTTCTGCTTTCCAAAACATAAAAGACCAAAAATATTTTCGTTATTTCTCTTTGTTTGCTTCTTTATCTTTTAGCCTTGGTTTGCATCATCCCTTTTTATCTTTGTTTTGATTATTCAAAAAAAACCCAAAAAGATTTTGCTTTGCTTTCTCTTCCCTTCGATTCTTGCCTTTAAAAATCGAAAACCCAAAAATATTTGTTGTTCTTCTCTGGTTTTGTAAAGTTTGTTGCAGGTTTCAGCGGTCCTCGGTGACTCCTTGGAGTTTGGTTTTATCTTATTACTTAAGTCACACAAGTGAAAGGCAATGATGATTTATGACAACTCGAGGTGTGGTAAGAGGCTGGTATGAACTCTATTTGTTTTCATTTTTGTACATATACTCATCATTGTGAGCATGCTTAGTCTTTTTATGTAAGGTGTATGTTATTTAATGGATGCTTAGTAGTCCTTGACTTCTTATGATCAGTTCCAATCCATTATTAGTTCATAACACGTCATATACATGTTTGCTCGCATTGTTCTATTCATAACTTGGTATGACATTGGGGTGTCCTCCTCTGAATGTTCTATTTGAATCGACTTGGCACATGCTCACGCATGCTTATGACTAAACAAAAAGTCAGTTAAGCCTCGATGATTTATTATGCCTCAGAGTTCTCGTGTCACTTTTATGCCACTATTAATTTTGTTTTGTCGCAAGGATGATTATGATAGTTACTGCTCTCTCGATTGTCGCTACCTTTCTATTGCTAGCCTTCACTTGTGCTAAGTATAAGCTTTACTCGTTCATCCAACTCCCCAAAGCCAAAGTTGTCAAAAAGTGTCCACTATATCTGCCTATTAGCATTATTGCTATTCTTTGCATATTTATAATGCTTTGTTTTCTTCCAAGAAAAATGTTTGCTTGTTATGTGAAAATTAGTTTGTAAAGCTCGCACAAACTTGATGGCACACTTTACTTTCTTGCACTTAATAAACTTGAACCATTGTGCCCATCTATGTTGCGTATATGCTTGCTCTTTGTAAGTTGTGAATTAGCAGAACCATGTTATCATGGGGAACACTTTCAACATTGCACTTTATTTAGCTGATATTATGTTCTTTTGCTTATGGATCCCGGTGGTGTGAAATAAAAGGGGATCTTGTAAAGATCATGAAGTTTGTATATGTGTTAGAGAAACGCCTGGGCGGCTAGCCTAAGCCATGCCTAATCATGGTGGAAACTTGCAGCATAACCATAGTGAGCAATCTATGAAGCATCCTCAATAAAAAAACCTATGCAAATAGGAAATAAAAACCTATGCAAATAGGAAATAAAAGGATCGCTGAGATGCTCATTGTCTGTTGCCTTGTCATTTTGATATGGGAAAGTTCCTGTATCATGGGGCAAGGGTTACCTCGTTGGCGGTTCTCTATGATACACATGTACTTACAATGACAAGAACTTACTCGTGACTAAAGTTGAGTAGCATGAGGTTCGGTACTCGTAAGCAAGGGGCATGGGATTTTCAACATATAACTTGTGAGGCATATCCTCATATTTGTTCACTTTAACCTTAATCACCTAAACATGCTTATAATAGGGGCAATGAGATCTCAAAGCTAATGAGTACCATACTTTCAACATTTGGAAGCCTTTCAAAAAATTTAAATATTTTCTTTCACTCTTATGTTGAGTCACCGTTTATTCTTTGAGCACTTTCCCGAGGGCATAGCTGTCATTCTTAGTGTAATGTGCTTGTCCCAAAACAAGGTTAATTATGACATAACTTTGATGCTTGTATCTTTGATATTTTTATTTCTAGTTGTCACATCCCAATTTCGCAATTCCAGATGTTACTAGAAGCATGCATCATATCATTGCATCATGGCATTGCATATCATAAACTGCAACATGTATTTTCTTAAACCCCATAGTCTAATTTTAGACAAAAGGGGGTAAAACCTTTTGAACCACCAAAACCTTTACAAAAAGGGTTATTTTATAATCCTATCCTAACCCTCTTCATTTTACAAAATTTTAGAAACGAGTTTCGTCTAATTCTTAGTCCATTTGCAAAAGTTATTAAACAAATAGCAAATCAAAAAATAATAAATATATATAAAAAACTAACCTAACCGGGCCGGCCGAGCCAGCCCGGAGCCTATCTACCGCGCGCGCCAGCGAGCGAGCGGCGCGCAGCGCAGCCGCCGCCCAGCAGCCCGCCAACAGCCGCTTCCGCCCAGCAGCCCGACAGCGCCCGCGCCGCGCCAGGGCCCGCTGACAGGCGGGCCCCGCCCGTCGGTCGCCGCCTCCGAGTCCGGCTCGGCCACGCCGCCGCCGCCTCAGAGACAACCGCCTCCGGCGAATCCGGAGCAAACTCCGTGACTTCCGCGCCAAGTCTTTCTGCCTTTAAATAGCCCTCGGCATGCTCTCCTAGAACCCTAACTTTTTCCGCCGCCACCACCACCGAGCGCCGCCGGATTTCTCGCCGGAGTCCTGCCGCCGTCCGCCGCCTCCGTCCGCCGTCCGCCGACGCCTCGGAGAAGAAGGGCCGATGCTGCCCTCGGGAACGGACCGCGGGGAGGAGCTGCGCATCGTCCGAGCACCGCCGCCACCGCCGGTCATCGCTGGAGCCCCGCTGCCGCTCGCCGCCGTCCGCCGCCACCAGCCGCCGCCGCCTCAGTAAGTCGTCGGCCGCCCCCTTCATCTCCGACCGACAGATCTAGATCTGACGGCCCCCAATCGGTCAACCGGCCCGGCCAACCGCGTCGCGACGCGTGGCAGCGCCACGTCAACGCCGCGTCGCCGCCGCGTCGCGTCACGCGCGCCTCGCTGGCCCACTCACAAACCGCCACGTGTCGCGCGTCTCTGACCCTTTTTCCTTTTTCTTTTAAATAGGCATAAATAGCTTCAATCTTGTAAAATCCATAGTAATTCGACTATTAGTCCAAAAATTGCATATAATATACCGTTGGATTCGTATTTTCGAGTAGAACACAGATCTTCAATAATATTGCTGTTTTGCCACAGCAATCTTGCAGTAGGATTTAAAGTTTAGATTAGAGTATTTTAATTCTAGAAAATTATCCGTAGCTCCGTTTTAGTTGATTCTTGTTGCGTTGGCTTTGTATCGGTGAGACCTTCTCTAGAAAATTGTATATTCATGCTTAGGGTGTTCAGATATGTCGCGAGATAGATTGGAGTTGTAGATCTAGTTTTAAGCTTGGATAATTAGGGTTTAACCCAAAATACTTCAAATCTGTGGGGAATCGATTCTAATGACATCCCCAACTCAACAACACCCCTGGTTAAAACCCTTGGTCGAAATAAAATCCATCCTTACATATTACCATGTTGCATGCATGCATATTCGTCTTCGTGACTTTGTTTTGTGCAAATTGTGATTGGATCCATGTTTGTTTCGTTAGATTGCTCGGAGTGCGCTGAGGAGTACTGTTGTGTAGATTGCTGCTCCGATCAAGGCAAGTTACACCACTTGTTCATGTTTATGTCCCAGTTTTGACTATGCATGTTTTACTCTTCAAAATTCCGTAGCATGCATGTGTAGGATTTTGGTAGAATTTCTTAGTACTATTTTGCAAGTGCGGTTTGTAGTTTGCCATGAGTAGTTCTATGCTTAGGATATTCCATCCTATTAGGTTCCCCTGTCTTGCTAAGTATTGCTTTCTATGCTATATATATGCTAAGTACCGTTGGGGGGTTCGAAAGACTCAAAATTTTCTAAGTATGAGAGCACTCTCGAGCGAATTTTTTTTCTCAAAACCCCCTTCAAAATAAAACTAAGTTTCTTCTGGGTGGAATGGTTGTCGGGACAACGAGTGGATATTTGGTGGAGGACGTCCACCCAGGAATCAAAGAAGTCTGCCACGTTTCAGAATTCAGAAGCTTCCAGTGCAACCACAATACAAATAGGCTCTGTCTTGGCTTAGTACTTAGTGGGAAACCTCACCGGGGTACCAACATTTGGAGGTTCTTGGCACGGTTGCATCTAGCTGGTAGAGGGGCTACTAAGGGAAGGCTTTGCCATGGTCTGGTCTGTAAAAGGACTTGATCGTGGATTGTGGGGAAAGTGCACAACCTCTCGAGAGTATTGCAATCTGATCGATCAGCCGTGTTCACTGAAACAGAACAACTTTGAGCATCTGAAGGATAGAGCCTCTGAAAGATCTTCATCTCTCTTTTCCAAACTTAACGTTTTACAAACCCCAAGGCGTGAGTAATATTGCCATTGGGTGGGTTTTCGGGAACTTGGTGCGTAATATCCAAGTGCTAGGTTGTTTGGGCACTTGGTGAGTAATATCCACGTGTTCCATTCGACCCTATACTATATATCAAAGTTTGCAAGCAGGGAAAATTTTCTCTCTTTTCTTACTACATTGATAAAATTGGCTTTACGCAAATGAACCCCAGAGCCTACTCTTAGCCTTGCATGTAGAGATAGTCTTACTCTTTTCTTGGTGTAATTTGCCAATACATTCAAAGTATTGACCCAACTTGTTGGCTGCACGTCTTATGTGCAGAATCCGAAGATTGAAAAGGTGCGTAGGGAATCGCGGGTCTTCACGCAGCTAGCCTGAGGCGTTGATGGACTCAAGTTTTACTTAGTTTCCGCTGTTTTATTTTGAGCTAGCTATAAGCTATGCAAGTTGTAACAAATATACTCTGGATTATTCGTGTAATAATGACTTGTGTTTTACATGGTATTCATCGACTGTGAAGTGCTAGCTATTGATCCAGGGACTAGCATGTTAATCATAGGGACTTAGGATCCTTATTGATCCGAGGTCACAACAGATGGTATCAGAGCACAAAGTTGCCTGTAGGACGTGACCCCTAGGATTGGAAACCACCTTTACCATTTGTGTTTTCGCTTTTACTCTTCTGGTATTTCTCCTTCTTATCACCTTGTGTCTAATTTTCTCTCTCCTAACCTAAAGATGACGGCCTTCTACTACGACACCACCGAAGACATCAAGTGCCTACGCTTCGGGGAATGCCTTCTGGACATCATCAAGACACTGTAGTTACCCATGCCATCAATCAGGGGAAGTGAGTTGAGGAAGATGCACAAGGAAGGATGTTGGGCAATTGAAGTCATCCAACCAGGGCGCAGTCAGACAGAACCCAAGACAAAGGCCATTGTACTCAACGTCACCAGCGACTCCAAGGAAAAAGGACTTAGCATCAGCTTGCAGGAACTCATTGGACGCCTTTGTGGACGCCATCATGAAGAGGTTGAAGGCCACTACATCAAACTCTTTGGAAGACGTGATGAGAAGGGTGTTCCAATCGAGTTAACCCCAGAGGAAAGGAAGACATGCAAGCGTCGAAGGATCCAATATCAAGACTTGGAGTTCCATATCAATGACCTTCAGAAGGGGAGCTGCCTTGAGATCGTGAGGAATGACGAGCTTTGTGCCCTAGTCAAGGAGAAGGACGAGAAGATCGAGGAGCTGGAAGAGAAGATCAAGTCCCTAAGAAGAGAACTCACCGCCCAAGACAAGAGGTTCGCTAATCAAGAGAAGAGAGTGCAAGACAAGAATAAGAGGATTAGGGAGCAAAGTCTAGTGCTCGCAAAGAACGAGATGGAGTTCAAGAACCTTACCACCATGTTGAAGGACCTACGAGCAGCCAAGAGGAGCTTGGAGGAGAAGATCACGCCCGTGACTATGGGGTCAAGTTTGATCAAGAAGCTACAGAAGGAGAAGAAGGAACTCCGAGCGAAGCTGGAAGCTGTTACACAGGAGCTGCAAGAGGTGAAGGAACTTCAAGGAAGGCTCGAAGCTGCAACACCGGAGCCACAGGAGATGAAGGAACTTCAAGAGAAGCTTGAAGCCACGACGAGGGACATGGAGCTATACAAGTCACTGATGGAAAAGGAAGGATTCATCATTGAGGATGAGGAAGTGGATGATGAGTAGAGTAGTCGGACCACCTTTAGTTCTATAGTCGAACGTTATTCGCGATTGTAATGAGTACCAAAATTTTTATATTGGTTAGTTAAACTTGGTTGAGTGTGTGGTTTTTTGTGCCATGTGTGCCTTGCTTTTCTCGTGTGTTTTTCTTGTTTTCATAAGGGTAGGAATTTATTCCTTAGGCTTTCTATCTTTTCTTAACTTGCCTCTCAAACCCTCCAGATGGCGAGACGTGGAAACAACAATAACAACATGCCCCCAGAGATAGCACAACTTCTGAACTCCCAGAATCAGTTGATCCAACTCCTCACTCAAAACATGCAAAACAACAACAACAACAATCCGCCGCCTCCACCACCTCCACCGCCCCAACAAGATCGCTTGACTCAGTTCTTGAGGTTGAACCCTCCAACTTTCTCAAGTAGTTCTGAGCCAATTGTGGAAGATGACTGGCTCCGCACCACCAACAAAAAGTTAGACACCTTCCAAGTTGCTAGAGCTGATAGGGTGCGCTTTGCCGCGCACCAACTTGAGGGACCAGCTGCTGAATGGTGGGATAACTACCAGGTCACCCACCCTGATATTGAAGCTATCACCTGGAACCAGTTTGAGGCAGCCTTTCGTACTCATCATGTAGCCACGGGAGTCATGTCACTTAAGAGACGTGAGTTCCGCGACTTGAAACAGCTGCACCGCTCTGTCTTCGAGTATGGGGACCTTTTCAACAAGCTGGCATGTTATGCACCTGATGATGTATCCACTGATGCCAAGAGATAGGAGGAGTTCTTGAGGGGACTTAATGATGAGATATCTATTCAGCTTGTGGCTCTGAAGTTTGATAACTACTAGGAACTCCTGGACAGAGCAGTGGTAGTTGAAGCAAAGCAAAGGAGTATAGAGAACCGAAAGAGAAAGTCCACCTCACACAAGCACAACTCTGCCCCATATCAGAAGCAACGCACTTCGTCACCACCACCCCACAATCACAATGGCCACAACCACAATGGTCATCGTCATGGAGGACATAACCACAATGGCCATAAACACCACAATAGAAATGGCAATGGGAAGGATCTGAGTGAAGTGACATGCTTCAAGTGTAACAAGATAGGACATTATGCAACTACCTACCCCGAAAAGATGAAGAATGGGAATGGTAATGGAAACGGCAACGGACACAACCATAGCAATGGTAATGGAAATGGGAAGAAGCCGAATCCGTTCGTCAAAGCCACAGTGAATCATGTCTCCATGGAGGATGCTCGTGAGGCACCCGACTCCGTGATTGGTAAGTTCAAGCTTAACTCCACCCCTGCAGTTGTTCTTTTTGATACTGGTGCATCGCATTCTTTCATATCAAGGGTATTTGTGGATAGAGGCAAGATACCTACGGAGACTATTAGTACTCCCCTAAGGGTAAGTTCTCCTGGAGGAGAAATAGTGGCAAACTCTGGATGCCGTGAGTTAGAACTAAGGATTGGGGCACACACCTTTCCCACCAGCCTAGTCGTTCTGGAACCACAAGGCTTAGACATAATTTTGGGCATGAACTGGATGACCTAATATGAGGGAGTCATAGACTGCGCCAAAAGGACTATCGCACTCACGACTCCGGATAAGAAAAGGATCCACTTTAAGTCATCTTTCGCACTCAAAGGAAGTATGGTGAATTCTCTTAAGGGGGTTAGCTTGGAGGATGTGCCAATTGTGAAGGAGTACCCAGACGTGTTTCCGAACGAATTACCAGGGATGCCTCCCGACCGAGACATCGAGTTTCTCATTGACTTGATGCCAGGTACTGGACCAATAGCAAAGAGACCATACAAGATGGATGTGGATGAGTTGAAGGAACTTAAGAAACAGCTTAGAGAACAATTGGACAAGGGCTTCATTCAACCAAGTGCGTCATCTTGGGGAGCACCTGTCTTATTCGTGGAGAAGAAGGATAAAACCAAGAGAGTAGTCGTGGACTACCGGTCATTGAACGAAGTGACAATCAAGAACAAGTACCCTCTACCCAATATTAATGACCTGTTTGACCAATTAAAGGTAGCTAGTGTGTTCTCTAAGATTGATCTCCGATCAGGATATTTCCAGCTAAATATCCGGGAACAGGATGTACCCAAGACAGCTTTCACCACAAGATACGGATTGTACGAATACACCGTGATGTCGTTTGGCTTAACCAATGCCCCAGCCTACTTCATGACTATGATGAACAAGGTGTTCATGGAGTACTTGGATAAGTTTATTGTGGTATTCATAGATGACATACTCATATACTCCAAGGACGAGAAGGAACATGAGCGGCACCTGCGCCTGATTATGGAGAAGTTAAGGGAACACAAGTTGTATGCCAAGGTTAGCAAGTGTGAATTCTGGTTGAAAGAAGTGGGATTCCTTGGTCATATTGTGTCAGCTAAAGGTGTTGCCGTGGACCCAAGTAAGGTAGCTTTCGTGACAGAATGGGAGTCTCCTAAGAATGTGGGTGATATTAGGAGTTTCTTGGGCCTTGCGGGATATTACCGAAGATTCATTAAAAACTTTTCCAACATAGCGAAGCCTATGACAGAGTTGCTGAAGAAAGAGAAGAAGTTCCAATGGACCGAGGCATGTGAAGCACGTTTTCAGGAATTAAAGAAGCGTCTAGTAACAGCACCAGTTTTGTGCCTCCCTAATATCCAAAAGGATTTCCAAGTCTATTGCGACGCTTCTCGACAAGGACTTGGCAGTGTACTGATGCAAGATGGAAAAGTAGTGTCTTACGCCTCTCGGCAACTTAAGAACCATGAGAATAACTACCCCACGCACGATTTGGAACTAGCATCAATTGTGCATGCGCTCAAGGTATAGAGACACTACCTAATGGGCAAACATTGTGATGTGTTCACGGATCACAAGAGTCTCAAGTATATCTTCACTCAAAAAGAGTTAAATATGAGGCAAAGGAGATGGCTTGAACTCATCAAGGACTATGACTTGGACCTGCAGTACCATCCTGGAAAGGCCAACGTTGTGGCTGATGCCTTAAGCCAGAAGGTCTATGTAAATGGACTTACTGTGGGAGAACTTCCAAATGATTTGTGTGAACAATTCAAAGACCTTAGGTTGGAAATAGTTCCGGAGGGATACTTAGCAACTATGGAGATAGTGCCAAAGCTTCTGGACCAAATCAAAGAGGCCCAGAAGGGGGACAAAGAGTTGGAAGAAATAAGAGCTAATATAAGCAAGGGTAAAGCAAAAGGGTTTCACACGGATGAACAAGGAACACTTTGGTATGAGAAACGTCTATGCGTTCCCGATGACCCTGATATCAGGAAGTTAATCCTTCAGGAAGCTCACGATTCGCCTTACTCAATTCATCCCGGTAATACAAAGATGTACATGGATGTGAGAGAGAGATTCTGGTGGAACAACATGAAAAGAGAAATTGCTGAATATATCTCCTTGTGTGACGTATGCAACAGAGTTAAGGCCGAACATCAAAAACCAGCAGGACTGCTGCAGCCTTTACCTGTGCCCGATTGGAAGTGGGACAAGGTAGGCATGGATTTTGTCACAGGACTACCGTGGACTCGTTCTGGGTATGATTCCATCTGGGTAGTGGTCGACCACTTCACAAAGGTGGCCCATTTCATTCCCGTAAAGACCACCTATACAAGTGCTAAGCTCGCCAAGATTTATATGTCAAGGATCGTAAGTATTCATGGTGTGCCCAAGGGGATTGTTTCTGATAGAGGTACCCAATTCACCTCTAAGTTTTGGCGACAGCTACACGAATCTCTAGGGACACGACTGGAGTTTAGTACTGCCTTCCACCCGCAAACCCATGGACAAACGGAAAGAGTTAATCAAATCTTGGAGGACATGTTAAGAGCCTGTGCGCTAGACTATGGGTCTAGTTGGGATGATAACTTGCCATATGCGGAATTCTCATACAATAACAGCTACCAAGCTAGCATTAAGATGGCTCCATTTGAAGTTTTATATGGCAGAAAGTGTAGGACTCCGCTGCTATGGAGTGGAGTAGGAGAACGTAGTTTGCTTGGACCTGAACTGATCAAGGATGCCGAAGAAAAAGTGAGGCAGATTCAAGACCGGTTAAAAATAGCCCAATCCAGACAAAAGAGTTATGCTGATTCCAAGCGCAGGGATGTGACTTATGAAGTGGGAGACCGTGCGTATCTCCGAGTTTCGCCACTACGAGGAGTTAAGAGATTTGGAATCAAGGGTAAGTTAGCACCCTGATTCATAGGGCCCTACAAGATCTTGGGTCATAGAGGGGAAGTTGCCTATCAGTTGGAATTACCCGAAGTGTTAACTCTTCATGATGTTTTCCATGTGTCACAACTAAAGAAGTGTCACCCGGAAATGGCTGAAACACCACCAAAGGATACAGTTCCGTTGGAAGAAGTTCAATTGGAAAACGATCTCACCTATGAGGAAAAACCCACCAGGATTTTGGAAATAGCCGAGAGAAATACTCGTACCAAGACTATCAGATTTTGCAAAGTTCAATGGAATCACCATTCCGAGGAAGAGGCCACGTGGGAACGTGAAGAAGACCTGAAGAAAGAACACCCACACCTATTTGCTAACCAACCTGAATCTCGGGGAAGAGATTCTTCTTAAGGGGGGTAGGTTTGTCACATCCCAATTTCGCAATTCCAGATGTTACTAGAAGCATGCATCATATCATTGCATCATGGCATTGCATATATCAAAAACTGCAACAGGTATTTTCTTAAACCCCATAGTCTAATTATAGACAAAAGGGGGTAAAACCTTTTGAACCACCAAAACCTTTGCAAAAAGGGTTATTTTATAATCCTATCCTAACCCTCTTCTTTTTACAAAATTTTAGAAATGAGTTTTGTCTAATTTGGAGTCCGTTTGCAAAAGTTATTAAACAAGTAGCAAATCAGAAAATAATAAATATATATAAAAAAACTAACCTAACCGGGCCGGCCGAGCCAGCCCGGAGCCTATCTACCGCGCGCGCCAGCGAGCGAGCGGCGTGCAGCGCAGCTGCCGCCCAGGCCGGCCCAGCAGCCCACCAGCAGCCGCTTCTGCCTAGCAGCCCGCCAGCGCCCGCGCCGCGCCAGCGCCTGCTGACAGGCGGGCCCCGCCCGTCAGTCGCCGCCTCCGAGTCCGGCTCGGCCACGCCGCCGCCGCCGCCTCAGAGACAACCGCCTCCGGCGAATCTGGAGCAAACTCCATGACTTCCGCGCCAAGTCTTTCTGCCTTTAAATAGCCCTCAGCACGCTCTCCTAGAACCCTAACTTTTTCTGCCGCCACCACCACCGAGCGCCGCCGGATTTCTCGTCGGAGTCCCGCCGCTGTCCGCCGCCGACGCCTCGGAGAAGAAGGGCGGACGCTGCCCTCGGGAACGGGACCGCGGGGAGGAGCTGCGTGTCGTCCGAGCACTGCCGCCGCGGCCGGTCATCGCCGGAGCCCCGCCGCCGCTCGTCGCCGTCCGCCGCCGCCTCGGTAAGTCGTCGGCCGCCCCCTTCATCTCCGACCGACAGATCTAGATCTGACGGCCCCCAAACGGTCAACCGGCCCGGCCAACCGTGTCGCGCCGCATGGTAGCGCCACGTCAATGCCGCGTCGCCACCGCATCGTGTCACGCGCGCCTCGCTGGCCCACTCACGAACCGCCACGTGTCGCGCGTCTCTGACCCTTTTTCCTTTTTCTTTTAAATAGGCAGAAATAGCTTCAATCTTGTAAAATCCATAGTAATTCGACTATTAGTCCAAAAATTGCATCTAATATACCGTTGGATTCGTATTTTCAAGTAGAACACAGATCTACAATAATATTGCTGTTTTGCCACAACAATCTTGCAGTAGGATTTAAAGTTTAGATTAGAGTATTTTAATTCTAGAAAATTATCCGTAGCTCCATTTTAGTTGATTCTTGTTGCGTTGGCTTTGTATCGGCGAGACCTTATGTAGAAAATTGTCTATTCATGCTTAGGGTGTTCAGATCTGTCTTGAGATAGATTGGAGTTGTAGATCTAGTTTTAAGCTTGGATAATTAGGGTTTAACCCAAAATACTTCAAATCTGTGGGGAATCGATTCTAATGACATCCCCAACTCAACAACACCCCTGGTTAAAACCCTTGGTCGAAATCAAATCCATCCTTACATATTACCATGTTGCATGCATGCATATTCGTCTTCGTGACTTTGTTTTGTGCAAATTGTGATTGGATCCATGTTTGTTTCGTTAGATTGCTTGGAGTGTGCTGAGGAGTACTGTTGTGTAGATTGCTGCTCGGATCAAGGCAAGTTACACCACTTGTTCATGTTTATGTCCTAGTTTTGACTATGCATGTTTTACTCTTCAAAATTCCGTAGTATGCATGTGTAGGATTTTAGTAGAATTTCTTAGTACTATTTTGCAAGTGCGGTTTGTAGTTTGCCATGAGTAGTTCTATGCTTAGGATTTTCCATCCTATTAGGTTCCCCTGTCTTGCTAAGTATTGCTAGCTATGCTATATATATCCTAAGTATCGTTGGGGGGTTCGAAAGACTTAAAATTTTCTAAGTATGAGAGCTCTCTCGAGCGAATTTTTCTTCTCAAAACCCCCTTCAAAATGAAACTAAGTTTTCTTCTGGGCAGAATGGTTGTCGGGACAACGAGTGGATATTTGGTGGAGGACGGCCGCCCAGGAATCAAAGAAGTCTGCCACGTTTTAGAATTTAGAAGCTTCCAGTGCAACCACAATACAAATGGGCTCTGTCTTGGCTTAGTACTTAGTGGGAAACCTCACCGGGGTACCAACATTTGGAGGTTCTTGGCACGGTTGGATCCAGCTGGTAGAGGGGCTACTAAGGGAAGGCTTCGCCATGGTCTGGTCTGTAAAAGTACTTGACCGTGGATTGTGGGGAAAGTGCACAACCTCTCGAGAGTATTGCAATCTGATCGATCAGCCGTGTTCACGGAAACAGAACAACTTTGAGCATCTGAAGGATGGAGCCTCTGAAAGATCTTCCTCTCTCTTTTCCAAACTTAACGTTTTACAAACCCCAAGGCGTGAGTAATATCGCCATTGGGTGGGTTTTCAGGAACTTGGTGCGTAATATCCAAGTGCTAGGTTGTTTGGGCACTTGCTGAGTAATATCCACATGTTCCATTCGACCCTATACTATATATCAAAGTTTGCAAGTAGGGAAAACTTTCTCTCTCTTTTCTTACTACATTGATAAAATTGGCTTTATGCAAATGAACCCCAGAGCCTACTCTTAGCCTTGCATGTAGAGATAGTCTTACTCTTTTCTTGGTGTAATTTGCCAATACATTCAAAGTATTGACCCAACTTGTTGGTTGCACGTCTTGTATGCAGAATCCGAAGATTGAAAAGGTGCGTAGGGAATCGCGGGTCTTCACGCAGCTTGCCTGAGGCGTTGATGGACTCAAGTTTTACTTAGTTTCTGCTGTTTTATTTTGAGCTAGCTATAAGCTATGCAAGTTGTAATAAATATACTCTGGATTATTCGTGTAATAATGACTTGTGTTTTACATGGTATTCATCGACTGTGAAGTGCTAGCTATTGATCCAGGGACTAGCATGTTAATCACAAGGACTTAGGATCCTTATTGATCCGAGGTCACAACACTAGTCTTCACTTAAACTTCAGAGGTGCCTTGGCATTTATGTTTTGCTCCAAAGAAAGGAAAGCGAGATACCACTTTATCATATCTTCTTATGAGCACTACAATCCTGCATATGCTTATGTGTCATGATGCTTATTATTAATGGGTTGGAATCTCTTCATAGCTTGCATGATTACTGGGTAAACTTATTTGCATACTCTTTATTATGAATTGCCTAAGTATTTGATCATATTCTGGGAATATATATATCTTATGAAGCAAATGTGTTTGTGAAAGTTTCTTTTATCACACTCAGTATTCAACTTAATTGCTTGAGGACAAGCAATAAGCTAAGCTTGGGGGGAGTTGATACGTCCAAAACATATCTACTTTCCCGAACACTTTTGCTATTATTTCTTCTCTAATTTGTGTGATTTGGATACAACTAATGCGGACTAATGTTGTTTTCAGCAGAATTGCTTTGGTGTCTCATTTTTGTGTGCAGGAAATCAACTTTCAGGAAAAATCTCGGAAAATATCGCAAAACACCTATTTTACTAGAAGACTCATGGAGCCAGAAGACGAGACGAAGAAGAGCCACGAGGGGCCCACACCACCTGGCCGCACGGGCCAGCCTAGGCCACGCCAGGAGGTGGTGTGGTTGCCTCGGACTCTGCCTTGACCTCTCCTTTCGCCTATATAAGCCCTCTGACCTAAAAACAGAGGTGGGTTCGACGTTTTTCCAGATAGAGTTCTGCTGGACCACCACCACCAGATACCGCGATTCGGAACCAGAAACTCCGTTCTGGCACCCTACCGGGACAAGGAATTGGAGGAGATCATCGCCATCATCCTCACCATCGCTTCTCCATCAACCATCCATGATTCCCCCATCCATGAGTGAGTAATCCCCCGCAGTAGGCTATGGGGATGGTAGGGATTGGATGAGATCTTTCATGTAATTGCATCATATTTTTAGGGCATGGTGCCTACTATCTATTGTTAGTGCTTTTTGACTTTGTTGCAACTTGTTGTGCTTAATGCTTGTCACTAGGGCCCGAGTGCCATGATTTCAGATCCAAACTTGTTATTGCTTCATGATGATAGTATTGTTTATGATCTTACCTGCAAGTTGTATACATACATTATTGTCCGGAACCCGTGGCCCTAAAGTGACAGAAATTGGGATAATTGGAGGGGATGGCTGTGATGTGAGGATCACGTGTGTTCATGGAGTGTTAATGCTTTACTCCGGTGCTCTATTAAAAGGAGCACCTTAATTGCCAGTAGATTCCCTTGAGGCCCCGTTGCAACGGGCTGGCAGGACAAAAGATGTTGTGCAAGTTCTCATTACGAGCACGTATGACTATATATGGAACACATGCCTATGATTATCTAGTACTTGGATGCTTTACCTTATTTATCTGCAAATGCCCTATGTCTTGATGTTACATGAATTGTCTTGTTCATGCAATGTTCGTCCATCCATCCCTATGCCTACCGCGCTTTAATCCTACTGTTTACTGCAATTGTTACTACTGTCTTCACTTTACTACTGCTATTACTTTGCTATTGCTACTACAAAACTGTTGCTACTGATAAACTACTGCGAGCAAGATTGTTTCTAGGTGTAGCTGAATTGACAACTCCGTTGTTAAGGCTTATAAATATTCTTTGGCTCCCCTTGTGTCGAATCAATAAATTGGGTTTTACTTCCCTCGAAGACTGTTGCGATCCCCTATACTCGTGGGTCATCACCCCTCATGATCGTCACGAGGCCCAAGTGCCTCCTCCTCGACAACAACCGTGCCAACTGCAAGAGCAAGTTCCGCCACCTCCAAATGAGGCTCCTCAACCGCAAGCTCATCAAGAAGCTTGTCGCAATGACTGTATCGAAGATGAATAGCGTAATCATCATGGCAACCACCGTCACCGGATCAAAATGATGAAGAAACATTTGGCAAGCTCAAGTTCATGATGCCCAAGTTCACCGGATCAAATTACCCCAAAGAATACTCTCATGGGCACTCAAAGTCGACAAGATCTTTCGCATGCACAATTATAGAAACGAGAAGATAGTCGCCATGGTTTCGCTTGGGTTTGATGATTACGCCAACCTTTGGTGGGAACAAATTCAAGTTTCTTGTGACGCAAGACAATAGCCGCCAATCACAACTTGGCATGATATGAAGGCTCACATGAGATCCCATTTTGTTCCTGCACACTACACACGCGACCTCTTCAACAAGCTTCAACCGCTTAGTCCAGGGACAAAGACCGTGGAAGAGTACTTCAAGGAAATGGAGCTCAACATGATCCATGCCAACATTGAAGAGCGCAAGGAGCAAACTATGGCACGTTTTCTCATTGGCTTGAACCACCAAGTCAAGCGCATCGTCGAGTTCCAAACATACACCAACATGGTTGAGCTTGTGCACATCTCCATCAAGGGCGAACGTCAAGTGCAAGAGGACATCACAACAAGCCCAAGACGTACTTCACCTGTAAGCAAGCTCCAACCGCTACACCACCCACCTTCAATGGAAGCTCCTCAAGTACCTCCAAGCCTTCCTTCAAGCCCACACTTCCTCAAGGAAAGCCGCCCCCAAGTGGCAAGTACACAAAGGACTCCACACCTTTCAAAGACGAATGCTATAAATGTGGAGGAAAAGGACACAAGTCGGCTGAGTGTGGAAACAACAAAGTATTGTTTATCCATGACAATGACGACAAAGACTACTTGAGTGAAGATGAATTTGATGCCCGAGTCAAGGAAACAATGACAAGGCAACGTGTGGAAGATGACCAGGAACTCCTCATGTGTGAACATGACGCAAGTCCATCGCTTTTGTCGTCACAAGGATCTTGACTACTCAACCATAAGAGCATCAAGATCAACCATCAAATATCTTCCAAACACGTACCGGTATCAATGGGAAATCTATCAAGGTGATCATCGATGGAGGGAGTTGCCAAAACCTTGCAAGCACCGAGTTGTGTGAGAAGCTCAACCTCACCCTCCATCCTCACAAGTACCCCTACCATGCCCAATTACTAATTGACCAAGTTTCCATGAAGATCAAGCACACCGTCTCGGTAACATTCTCTATTGGCCCATACAAAGACACATGGAGTGTGATATCGTCCCAATGACGGTTTTCCACATGTTGCTTGGTCGACCATGGAAATTCGACAAAGGTGCCCTACATGATGGTCGCACAAATGTTTACACCTTCAAGTGGATGAACAAGACATGTGTTTTGCAACCGATGACTCCTAGCCAAATAATTGCGGACAATGCGGCTTTAGCGAGGGTGCAAACCACAACACAAACTTTGTTGGAAGAGCGGTGAGCGAGACAACCACATCATAGTGAGTGAGAGACACAAGCCAAACTCGAGTGAAAAAACTAAGAGTGTTCCCCTTGACACCAAAAGTGAGATGGGAGATGTGCAGAACAACCCATCCATCTTGCACTATGTCCTCATTTGCAAGGTACTAGTGGAAGGAACTAATGACTTAACCAATGTTCCTACATCTTTGATGAGTGTTTTGTAGGAATTCAAGGATGCGTTTCCTGAAGAGATTACTCATGGACTACCTCCTCTTCGCGGAATTGAGCATTGCATTGACCTCATCCCCCGCGCACCCCTTCCAAACTGAGCCGCCTACCGCACGAACCCGGAGGAGACGAAAGAGATCGAATGACAAATCAAACAACTCATGTCCAAAGGTTTGATCCAAGTAAGCACTAGTCTGAGTGCAGTACCTATGATTCTTGTTCCAAAAATGGACAATACGTTGCGGTTATGAATGGACTGTCGTCTAATTAATGTTATCACCGTGCGTCATCGACATCCTATACCACGTCTTGATGATAGAATTGACGATTTGTGTCAAGCCACTATTTTCTCAAAAATTGATCTCCGTAGTGGTTACCATCAAATACGTATGGCGGAATGTGATGAGTGGAAAACCGCCTTAAAAACCAAACTTGGTCTCTATGAATGGTTGGTCATGCCCTTTGGCTTATCTAATGCCCCGTCAACCTTCATGCGCCTTATGAAACATATCTTGCATTCTCTCATTGGAAAAAGTGTTGTTGTCTACTTCGATGATATACTTGTTTATAGCAAGTCACCTAAGGAACATGTTACACATGTCAAGGAAGTTTTTCAAATCCTTTGACATGAAAAGCTATATGCTAATCTTCCCAAGTGCAATTTTGCTAAAGACAAGTTAATTTTTCTTAGATTTGTCGTTTCTTCGAAGGGCATTGAAGTTGATGTTTCCAAGGTAAAGGACATACGAGATTGGCCCATCCCCACAAATCTGAGTGAACTCTGAAGTTTTCATGGGTTGGTCAGTTTCTATTGTCGCTTTGTGAAAGACTTTTCTACCATTGCTTGTCCTCTGAACGAGTTGACAAAAAAGAATGTCACCTTCGTGTGGGGCAAAGCACAACAAAAAGCTTTTGATGAACTTAAAAAGAGGCTCATCGAAGCACCTCTTCTTGCATTACCAAATTTCACAAAAACTTTTGAGATAATGTGCGACGCTACTGGTATTAGCATTGGAGGAGTCCTTATGCAAAACAAACGTCCTATAGCCTATGATAGCAAGAAACTTGATGGTGCTCGCCTTAACTATCCGATTTATGACAAAGAGCTTTTTGCCTTAGTTCGTGTTGTTCAAGTTTGTCAACACTACCTTTGGCCTAAGGAATTTATCATACATTCCGACCATGAGTTGTTGAAATATCTCAAAGGCCAAGCCAACTTGAGCAAGAGACACGCTAAGTGGGTTGAGTTTATCTAATCTTTTCTGTACATTGTCAAGTAAAAGAAGGGCAAAGATAATATAGTTGCGGACGCTTTGTCTCGCAAGCACACGACCCTTCTTACTCGACTTGAAGTAAACGTGTTGGGTCTTGATGAAATCAAAAAATTCTATTCTTCTGACCAATTCTTTGGACCAATTTTCGCAAAGTGCTCCGTTGACAAAGAAGTTGATGATTTCTGTTTGCATAAGGGCTTTCTATTTAAACAAAACAAGCTTTGCATTCCGAATTCGTCTCTTCAACATTTTCTTCTCCAAGAATCTCATGGTGGAGGCCTCATGGGTCACTTTGGCCGTGAAAAGACATTGGGCATGCTGTCCACTCATTACTATTGGCCCAAGATGAAGCGAGACGTGGAGCGCTACATCCAACCGTGCACAACATGTGTTCAAGATAAGTCGCAAGCTAACCCTTATGGTCTTTATATGCCATTGCCTATTCATTATGCACCTTGGTCCGACATTAGCATGGATTTCGTGTTAGGATTGCCTAGGTCTAAGCATTTACATGATTCTATATTGGTTGTCGTGGATCGCTTTTCCAAAATGGCACACTTCATACCGTGCCATAAGACCGACGATGCTTCACATGTTACAAAATTGTTTTTTAGGGAAATAGTTTGTCTTCACGCTGTGCAAAGAACAATCATCTCCGACCGTGACGTCAAATTCATGAGCTACTTATGGAAGACCCTCATGGCCAAACTCGGCATCAAGCTCTTCTTTTCATCTGCATCACATCCTCAAACCGATGGCCAAACCGAAGTTGTCAACCGAAGCCTCAGGACTCTCCTTCATGTGTTGATCAAGAAAAACCTCAAGGATTGGGAGGAATGCATTCCCCACGTCAAATTTGCCTACAACCATGCTAGGCACTCAACAACCAAGATGAGTCTCTTCATGATCGTCTATGGTTTTGAGCCCCTCATTGCACTCGACATCCTACTGCTACCTCTTCATGAGCGCACCAACATGGACGTTGACAAGCGCGCCCAAGCTATGAGGAAGCTTCATTAAGAAAAAGAGCTACAATCGAGCAACAAGTCCTTTTCCAAGCTTCAAGGTTAAACAAGGATAAGAAGGAGATGATATTTGAAGAAGGTGACCTTGTGTGGATACACCTAAGCAAGAACCGCTTCACCAAAGAACACGACTTCAAGCTCAAACCTCGAGGAGATGGTCCCTTCAAGGTCCTAAAGGGACCATCTCCTCTTGGCTTGAGCTTGAAGTCATGTTCCTTGGGAAAGCGGTCCTTGCTTAGGTGTATCCATACGAGGTCACCTTCTTCAAAGATCATCTCCTTCTTGTCCTTGTTTAACCTTGAAGCTTGGCGAAGGACTTGTTGCTCGATAGTAGCTCTTGTTTCTTCATGAAGCTTCTTCATAGCTTGTGCGCGCTTCTCGACGTCCATGTTGGTGCGCTCATGGACAGGTAGCGGTAGTATGTCGAGCGCGGTGAGGGGCTCGAAACCATAGACAATCATGAATGGACTCATCTGGTTGTTGAGTGCTTGGCACGGTTGTAGGCAAACTCGGCGTGTGGAATGCATTCCTCCCAATCCTTGAGGTTTTTCTTGATCAACACACGAACGAGAGTCCCGAGGCTTCGGTTGACAACTTCGGTTTGGCCATCGGTTTGAGGATGCGACGCGGATGAAAAGAGGAGCTTGACGTCAAGCTTGTCCATGAGTGTCTTCCATAAGTAGCTCATGAATTTGACGTCGCAGTCGGAGACGATTGTTCTTGGCACACCGTGAAGACGGACGATTTCCCTGAAAAACAGATTTGCAACATGTGAAGCATCGTCGGTCTTATGGCACGGTATGAAATGTGCCATTTTGGAAAAGCGATCCACAACAACAAATATAGAGTCATGACCATGCTTAGATCTAGGCAATCCTAACATGAAATCCATGCTAATGTCGGACCAAGGTGTATGAGGAATAGGCAAAGGCATATAAAGACCATAGGGGTTAGCTTGCGACTTAGCTTGAACACATGCCGTGCATCGTTGAATGTAGCGCTCCACGTCGCGCTTCATCTTGGGCCAAAAGTAGTGAGTGGAGAGCATGTCCAATGTCTTGTCACGGCCAAAGTGACCCATGAGGCCTCCACCATGAGTGTCTTGGAGAAGCAAAAGTTGAAGCGACGACTTCGGAATGCAAAGCTTGTTTTGTTTAAATAGAAAGCCCTTATGCAAATAGAAATCATCAACTCCTTTGTCATTGGAGCACTTTGCGAAAATTGGTTCAAAGAACGGGTCGGAAGCATACAAAGATTTTATTTCCTCAAGACCCAACACGTTGATTTCAAGAATCGTAAGAAGGCTTGTATGTTTGCGAGACAAAGCGTTCGCAACTACATTATCTTTGCCCTTCTTATACTTGACAATGTACAGAAAAGACTCCATAAATTCAACCCACTTAGCGTGTCTCTTACTCAAGTTGGCTTGGCCTTTGAGATATTTCAAGGACTCATGGTCAGAATGTATGATAAATTCCTTGGGCCATAGGTAGTGTTGCCAAACTTGAAGGACACGAACTAAGGCAAAAAGCTCTTTGTCGTAAATTGGATAGTTAAGGCGAGCACCATCAAGTTTCTTGCTATGGTAGGCTATATGACGTCCGTTTTGCATAAGGACTCCTCTAATGCCAATACCACTAGAATCACACTCTATCTCAAAAGTTTTAGCGAAATCCGGTAACGCAAGAAGAGGTGCTTCGGTGAGCCTCTTTTTAAGTTCATCAAAAGCTTTTTGTTGCGCTTTGCCCCACACGAAGGTGACATTCTTTTTGGTCAATTCATTGAGGGGACAAGCAATGGTCGAAAAGTCTTTCACAAAGTGACGATAGAAACCGGCCAACCCATGAAAACTTCAGAGTTCACTCACATTTGTTAGGATGGGCCAATCTCGTATGTCCTTTACCTTGGAAACATCAACTTCAATTCCCTTTGAAGAAACGACAAATCCAAGAAAAATCAACTTGTCTTTAGCAAACGTGCACTTGGGAAGATTAGCATAAAGCTTTTCATGTCGGAGGATTTGCAAAACTTCCTTGACATGTGTTATATGGTCCTCAAGTGATTTGCTATAAACAAGAATATCACCGAAATAGACAACAACACTTTTTCCAATGAGAGAACGTAATATGTGATTCATAAGGCGCATGAAGGTGGATGGGGCATTAGATAAGCCAAAGGGCATAACCAACCATTCATAGAGACCAAGTTTGGTCTTGAAGGCAGTTTTCCACTCATCACCTTCCGCCATGCGTATTTGATGGTAACCACTACAAAGATCAATTTTCGAAAAATAGTGGCTCCACACAACTCATCAAGCATGTCATCAAGACATGGTATGGGATGTCGATAACACACGGTGATAGCATTAATTGGACGGCAGTCCATGCATAACCGTAACGTATCATCCGTCTTTGGAACAAGAATCATGGGTATGGCACTTGGACTAGTGCTAACTTGGATCAAACCTTTGAAGACGAGTTGGTTGATTTGACGTTCAATCTCCTTTGTCTCCTCTAGGTTCGTGCGGTAAGCGGCGCAGTTGGGAAGTGGTGCACTGGGGATGAGGTCAATGCGATGTTCGATGCCGCGAAGAGGAGGTAGTCCATGTGGAAGCTCTTCGGGAAACACATCCTTGAATTCTTGCAAAACAATCATCAAAGATGGAGGAACATTGGTTAATTCATTAGTTCCTTGCGCTATTCCCTTGCAAAGGAGGACATAGTGCAAGATGGATGGGTTGTTCCGAACATCTCTCATATCACTTTTGGTGGCAAGGAGAACACTCTCAGTTTTTCCACTCGAGTTTGGCTTGTGGCTCTCACTCACTATGAGGTGGTTCTCTCTCACCGCTCTTCTCACAAGTAGGTGTTGTGCTTTGCACCCTCGCTAAAGCCTTTGCATTATCCGCAATTATTTGGCTAGGAGTCATTGGTTGCAAAACACATGTTTTGTTGAGCCATTTGAAGGTGTATACATTCGTGCGACCATCATGTTGAGCAGCCTTGTCAAATTGCCATGGTCGACCAAGAAGCATGTGGCAAACTGTCATAGGAACCACATCACACTCCACCGTATCTTTGTAAGGACCAATGGCAAAGGAGACCGATACGGTATGCTTGATCTTCACAGACCCTTGGTCACCTAGCCGTTGCATGTGGTAGGGGTGCTTGTGCGGATGGAGTGTGAGGTTGAGCTTCTCACACAACTTGGTGCTAGGAAGGTTGTGGCAACTCCCTCCGTCAATGATCACCTTGATAGATTTGCCATTGATGTCGGCTCGTGTTTGGAAGATATTGGAGCGTTGGTCTTCATGCTCTTGTTCTTGAGTGGTCAAGATCCTTGTGACAAAAAGCGATGGACTTGTGTCATGTTCACACATGAGGAGTTCTTGATCATCTTCCACTCGTTGCCTTGCCATTGATTCCTTGACTCGGGCATCAAATTCATCTTCACTCAAGTACTCTTCATCACCATTGTCGTGGATGAACAAGACTTTCTTGTTTCCACATTCAGCCGACTTGTGTCGTTTACCTCCACAATTGTAGCATTCACCATTGAAAGGTGTATCACTCTTTATTTGTTTGCCACTTGGGGGCAGTTTTCCTTGAGGAAGTGTGGGTTTGAAGGAAGCCTTGGAGGAGCTTCCATTGAAAGTTGTTGGTGTAGCGGTTGAAGCTTGCTTGTAGGTGAAGTACGTCTTGGGCTTGTTGTACTTGATATCCTCTTGCACTTGACGTTCAGCCTTTGTTGCGATGTGCACAAGCTCAACCATGGTGTTGTATGTTTGGAACTCGATGATGCGCTTGATGGGATGGTTCAACCCAATAAGGAAGTGTGCCATAGTTTGCTCCATGCGCTCGTCAATGTTGGCGTGAATCAAGTTGAGTTCCATTTCCTTGAAGTACTCTTCCACGGTCTTTGTCCCTTGACGAAGCGCTTGAAGGTTGTTGAAGAGGTCAGGCGTGTAGTGCGCGGAGACGAACCGGGATCTCATGTGAGCCTTCATGTCATGCCAAGTTGTGATTGGCGGCTCTTGTCTTGCATCACGAGCAACTTGAACTTGTTCCCACCAAAGGTTGGCGTAATCATCAAACTCAAGTGAAGCCATGGCGACCATCTTCTCGTTGCTATAATTGTGCATGCAGAAGACCTTGTCGACTTTGAGTGCCCACGAGAGGTATTCTTCAGGGTAATTGGATCTGGTGAACTTGGGCATTGTGAACTTGAGCTTGCCAAAAGTTTCTTCATCGTTGTGGTCATTGCGATGAGCTTGGTGACCTTGTTGATGATCTTGTAGTTGGGGAGGTGGAACTGGGTTCTCGCGTCCTTGTTGTGGAGCTTGCTCTTGATATTGTTGTTAAGGCGCTTTCTCTTGGCGCGGTTGTTGACGGTGTTCAGGCACTTGGGCCCCATGAGGTTGTTGAGGATGTGGAGCCTCATGACGCGGTTGATGATGAAGAGGAGGCTCGTTCCTTGGTTGGTGATGTTGGTTAGGCACATGGGCCTCACGGCGAAGAACATGGTCATGAGCCTCTTGACGTGGTGTGCGTCGCTCAACTTGTATCACTTGATGCTCCAAGTTTTGTTGAGGTGGAGGAGGCGCCTCGTGATGACCATGGTGTCGGTGCGGACGTTCATGACGTTGATGACGAGGAGAAGGATCTTGGAGAGCTTCACGTCAATGACGAGCTTGATTCTCCAAATTGGAGTCATCACTTGTTGTGTCAAGTATGTGTCACGGTCGATGGTGGTAGACTTGCGGTTGCACTTGTGGTTCTTCTTGTGGTTGCTCTTGTTGGATCAGTAATGCCCTTGCGTGATGACGGTGTGCTTCTTGCCTTACTCGTGGCCTTGAAGAGAAATCACCATCATAGCTTGACGTTGCGGCGTGCCGTGGGGGGTACATAGTTCGAAGAACTTCCATCTTCAACCACGGGGGCATCATTGCGTCTTGGAACACTTGTACGAAGATCTTGTTGGAGAGGAACATGACGACGCGAAGAACTTGAAGAGCTTGAAGCACGTGAACGAGGCCTTGCCATTCCGTCGATTAGGCGTCGAAGATTATCATTTGTTTCAGCGACGGAGCATTGAAATGCTTCATTTTGGTGGCCGAAGTTATGATGCATTGCTTGCATTTGCCTTTCGAGGCCATCGAAGCGGTTGTCGATGTTCTTGAACTCGGCTTGCGTCTCGCCAAATTGTTCATCTTGTCGTGTCTCAAGGCATTGGCAACATTCACGGAACTCTTGTTGGACGATGAAGTGACTTATGCGTGTCATGTACGGTCCTTGTTCTTCTTCATGGGGAGGGGGTTGGCTCGACTCACCGTGCCTATCCATCATGCAAAACACACAAGTATTGTATATGGAAGTGGAATATGGTGGTGTTAGCCTTGTTCCTCACCTTGGGGATTGCACCAAACTAGAAACCACAAGTGAGAGCTATGAGCGTGCAAAGTGGAAATGGAAAGAAAACTCACACTAAAGAAAGAACTAACTCTCAAATGCTGTGGGTGGAAGGTTAGGGTTGTGGAAAACCAAACGAAACGATCCAAAGAAAAGGTTATTGTCAAACGTGGTAGAGAACCAAAAGATCAAAGCAAAAAGGAAACGACCTACAAAACACAAAGATACACACGCGTGGAGACGGATGTGGTTAGCACGACTATAAAATGAGCACAAAAGGTCCTAACGAAGACTACGCTCGGTGTCGTACCAACGCAAGGAGAGACCACAACTCGTTCGCCAAAAGAGGAATAAGCAACGGATTTGTGCACTTGCCTCGGTCGCGCTCTTTTTCTCTCTTTGCTTACAAGCTTGAGACTCTCTTTGTATTGGGAGACTTTTGTATCTTTCTATTTTTCTTTTGCTTTTTATTTTTCTCTCCTTTTTTATTCTTTTTCTCCCTTTCTATAATACTATGTTAACTCTTGTATTTGCTCTCACACTCTCAATTTCCAAGGACAAGTGCACAATGCTTAGGCAAACACATAATGAGCTGCTCTCATAGGATAGATACACACAAGGAAGAAGGGTTAACAAGGTGGAGCAAGTTATACCTTTGGTATTGGCGACTTGCTACCGGTGTTGGGGATGATGTTCGGTGCCGCGGTGTTGATGAGCGCGGGATGTTAATCTTGTTGCGGAATCTTGAAGTTAGTTGGGCAACACGCACGCGAAACACGAACAAGCCAATACGAAAATTAGCGAAGGAAAATGGGGGTGAAAACTTTCTTGTCTAACAGGTGCGGTAGTACCGCTCAAAAAGTCCAGTAGTACCGGTGACCGGTAGTACCGCTGTGATCAGCCGGTAGTACCGCTCGTTTTGGCGGTAGTACCGCTTCGCAGATTCCTGGGCGCGTGGATCTCAAAATTGAACGCACAAACGGCCCAAAAATCCTCAAATTGGCGGAAAACTGAACAAAATTGGGGCTAGGAACACACAAAGAAGGTAGATTGATAACCCAAGCAACAGATCTATGGATCAAAACCACGAAAAACGCACCAAATCCAGAGATCGATCCGAAGGCAAATTTGGGGCTCTTTTTTGGGGATTTTCGAATTTTTGGTGGATAGAAGAAAATTTTGTGAGGGAATT
Organism: Avena sativa; assembly: GCA_916181665.1. NCBI lineage: Eukaryota > Viridiplantae > Streptophyta > Magnoliopsida > Poales > Poaceae > Avena > Avena sativa. The sequence goes on from OV702286.1 coordinate 225,618,390, forward strand.
CGTGAGCAACGAAGATCTTGATACCAATATGTTGAGGGGAAACCTCTAGGGTGGCCTGATCTTTCACGAATCCCACTCAAATCGAGGGTGGAGTGCGGGGGAAGGAGGGGAGGATGAACACGACGAACTCACGCACGAAGAACGCGATGAACACACACACGCAAAACCACAATACACACCAATATCTCACGCCGGCGGTGACCCGTCCGGCACAATCCCTAGGATCGGCGTCGAGCGGAGGACTCTCTCTCGAACCGGCACGGCAAAATGGGAGACTCAGTGAGATCTTAACGTCTTGGCAAATGGACACCGATGCCAAGGCCTTGTACAACGCGGAGGCACGATGCAAACTCCAACAAGGTTTGGGATATTTGGTGCTCCTTTGTCAAAGGAGCACGAGGCAAGAATTAAATAGATCCACAAGGGGTTTCCACTAATTCCAAATATCATGCCTAGGGTTTACAATAGAGGTGGGGGGCTATATATAGGCCAGCCACAAGTTCAGGGGTAGTTTAGGCAACTAAAGTATCAAAAGGGGGCGTTACAAGGCCAAAGGGCCGAGATGGAGCGTGCAGGCCCTGGGGTGTCCGGTAGTACCGCTCGGTTGAGCGGTAGTACCGGTCAAACGCGGTAGTACCGCTTGAATGGTGCGGTAGTGCCGGGGCGGGCAGAAGCTTTGGCGTGAGTCTTCAGGTGTGCGCGGTAGTACCGCTTGCTGAGTGCGGTAGTACCGGTTGGATCTGGGGCTTCGGGTCCATCTCTCTGCCTGGGCTGGTAGTACCGCTGTCCATGAGCGGTAGTACCGCTTGGGCGTAGTACCGCTTCTAGGGGCCGGTAGTACCGCGGTCTCCTGGAAGCTGTTGGCTGCTGCGTCGCTCCTCTGGTTCGTGTCTTCATACCTGATGATGCATAGTGTCAGGGCATGAAGTAGCAAGCCATCCATGGGTGTATCGAAGTCACATGAGTACAAGAGCGAATTCACCTTAGCTTGGAGAAGCTTGGCTCGAGCACGAGTCATGGGTCCACTTGGGGGGACTTGGTGGTGTAGATGTAGGAGCATCCGTAGGACGGGCTACATCACGGAGTCTCTGGCCTAGACTCTGGGCCAGTCTCCGGACCCCTGCTAGGAACATTCAATACACCCTCACTGGAGAGCATCGCCATCTTCGTAGTTTCTGCGCACCCCAGAGTCTCCGACCCATCGACCCCGGAGTCTCCGACCCAGGACTCCGGCCACGACTCCGGACCCCTCGCTAGAACTATTTGTATGCTGCCCCGGAGTCCACCCCAGAGTCTGAGCTCCACCCCAAAGTCTCCGGCCCCTGACCCTGGAGTCTCCGGTGTAATTCATCTAGGCATGTAAAAGCCTTTTGGGCCTTCGGCCCATGTAACCCAAAATCCGTCCAAACTTTACCCTTTATTGCCTAAACTACCCTTGAACTAGTGGCTAGGCTATATATAGTCCCCCCCTATTGTAAACCCAAGGGCATGATATTTGGAATTAGTGGACACCCTTGTGGATCTATCTAATTCTTGCATCATGCTCCTTGATTAAGGAGCACCCAAATATCACAAACCTCGTTGGAGTTTGCATCGTGCCTCCCTCGTTGTACAAGGCCTAGGCATCGGAGTCCCTTTGCCTACACATCAAGATCTCATCGAGTCTCCCTACTCGTCGTGACGGTTCGAGAGAGAGTCCTCCGCCTGACGCTGATCCTAGGGATTGCGCCGGACCGGTCACCGCCGGTGTGAGCTATTGGTGTGTATCGTGGTTTCGTGTGAGTGTGTTCACCGTGTTCTTCATGCCTGAGTTCGTCGTGTTCATCCTCCTCTCCTCCCCCCGCACTCCACCCTCGATTTGAAAGGGATTCATGAAAGATCGGGCCACCCTAGAGGTTTTCCCTCAACACAACTCATCAAGCATGTCATCGAGACGTGGTATGGGATGTCGATAACGCACGGTGATAGCATTGATAGGACGGCAGTCCATGCATAACCGCAACGTATCATCCTTTTTTGGAACAAGAATCACGGGTACCGCACTCAGACTAGTGCTAACTTGGATCAAACCTTTGGAGACAACTTGATTGATTTGACATTATATCTCCTTTGTCTCCCTCGGTTCGTGCGGTAGTCGGTGCGGTTTAGTAGCAGTGCGCCGGGTATGAGGTTAATCAGATGTTCAATGCCGCAAAGAGGAGGTAGTCCATGTGTGAGCTCTTCGGGGAACACATCCTTGAATTCCTACAAAACAATCATCAAAGAGGGAGGAATATTTTTCAAGTCATTAGTTCCTTGTGCTAGTCACTTGCAAATTAGGACATAGTGCAAGATGGATGGGTTGTTCCTCACATATCTCATCTCACTTTTGGTGGCAAGAAGAACACTCTTAGTTTTTCCACTCGAGTTAGGCTTGTGGCTCTCACTCGGTATGAGGTGGTTCTCTCTCTCACCGCTCTTCTCACAAGTTTGTGTTGTGGTTTGCACCCTCGCTAAAGCCTTTGCATTGTCCGCAATTATTTGGCTAGGAGTCATCGGTTGCAAAACACATGTCTTGTTAAGCCATTTGAAGGTGTAAACATTTGTGCGACCATCATGTAGGGAACCTTTGTCGAATTTCCATGGTCGACCAAGCAACATGTGGAAAACCATCATTGGGACGATATCACACTCCACTGTGTCTTTGTATGGGCCAATAGAGAATGTTACCGAGACGGTGTGCTTGATCTTCATGGAACCTTGGTCACTTAGTAATTGGACATGGTAGGGGTGCTTGTGAGGATGGAGGGTGGGGTTGAGCTTCTCACACAACTTGGTGCTTGCAAGGTTGTGGCAACACCCTCCATCCATGATCACCTTGATAGATTTCCCATTAATATCGGCATGTGTTTGGAAGATATTTGATCATTGATATTGATGCTCTTATGGTTGAGTAGTCAAGATCCTTGTGACGACAAGCGATGGACTTGCGTCATGTTCACACATGAGGAGTTCTTGGTCATCTTCCACACGTTGCCTTGTCATTGCTTCCTTGACTCGGGCATCAAATTCATCTTCACTCAAGTAGTGTTCGTCGCCATTATCATGGATAAACAATACTTTGTTGTTTCCACACTGGTAGCGAAAACTAGAGTGGAATGCTTGACGAAGACACTGGGGTTCCATGACTGCCACGCTGTAGAATGTGAGGGATGAAAGCTAGGGGATTTCCCAAAGTGGTCATACTCTCTTACTGAGTTATCAAACCTGCCTGCACCAGCCAACCTACCGCGACACTTGGTCGGTACGTGCTGTTTATCTCCACGCTCCTGTATTACAATCTGTGTATTATTCCACTTAATTAGATAAAGGCCTCTCATTATTTGTTTAAATCTAACGGTACTTCTCAAAGATTCGTTCCGTTGAGACATTCTCGATCGAGAAAAACGGCTGTCCCGTGCATTAGTTATAATGTAGGTGTAGGTCCTGAAAGCGCAATCTGGTTTTGAAATCAAAGGTATCGCGTAGAAGGGCGTTGCCGGGCGCTAGGCAGTATTATGGGTTGTGCGGCTAGAAGACAGTTATCATATCATACATATTTTTTAGCATTATACATAAGAAAAAGTCTCAACTCGCGGGTGTGATGGGAGCCAGCGGAAACAGAGAGAGGTACGTGCCTCTTGAAACATAGAAACCATTCATCAACACTTCAGGGTATTTTGGTGGCACCGTCAGCTCCGTCGGTGAACCACCTTCTCTTTGCAGATGACAGCCCGTGATTTTGTTGAAGATGTGAGGGAATCTATGTCATGTGTTGTACTTGTAGTCAAGGGAGTTTATCTCGCTTCTATTGAGGTTCCAGCAGAGATGAGCCTCTCCCTCTCCCGTCCATCAAAAAGTGTTATTTCCTCCAGCTCCCGACTCCGCTTCTCCCTCCGATGCCGGTAGATTAATTCATTGACAAAACCCATTGATTCCATTGGTGAGAAAATCGCTGATGCAAACTCGGTAGTGCTACTGAAACCACTTTGTGCATCTTCTCTTGCCAGGAAAGAAAGACAGACGTGCTGGTCGGCCGACTTGTGTCCTTTGCCTCCACACTTTTAGCATTCACCGTTGAATGGCGTGGCATCCTTTGTATACTTGCCACTTGGGGGCGGTTTTCCTTGAGGAAGTGTGGGCTTGAAGGAAGGCTTGGAGGTACTTGAGGCGCTTCCATTGAATGTTGTTGGTGTAGTGGTTGAAGCTTTCTTGTAGGTGAAGTATGTCTTGGGATTGTTGTACTTGATGTCCTCGTGCACTTGATGCTCGGCTTTTATTGCGATGTGCACAAGCTCAACCATGTCGTTGTATGTTTGGAACTCGACAATGCGCTTGATTGGATGGTTCAAGCCGATGAGGAAACGTGCCATTGTTTGCTCCTTGCGATCTTCAATGTTGGCGCAGATCATGTTGAGCTCCATTTGCTTGAAGTACTCTTCCACGGTCTTTGTCCCTTGACTAAGCGATTGAAGCTTGTTGAACAGGTCACACATATAGTGTGAAGGAACAAAGAGGGATCTCATATGAGCCTTCATGTCATGCCAAGTTGTGATTGGTGGCTCTTCTCTTGCGTCACGAGCTACTTGAACTTGTTCCCTCCAAAGGTTGGCGTAATCATCAAACTCAAGCGAGGCCATGGCGACCATCTTCTCATCACTATAGTTGTGCATTTGGAAGATCTTGTCGACTTTGAACACCCATGAGAGATATTCTTCGGGGTCATTTGAACCGGTAAACTTGGGCATCGTGAACTTGAGCTTTCTAAAGGTTTCTTCCTCACTGCGGTCACGCGGGGGTTGCCATGATAGTGACGGTCTTCATCGTCCATGCAATTATTGCGACAAGCTTGGTGATCTTGTTGATGTGCTTGCGGTTGAGGAGCCTCATTTTGGGAAGGTGGAACGTGGTTCTGACGATGTTGTTGGGGAGCTTGCTCTTGCTCTTGGCATGGTTGTTGACGAGGAGGAGGCGCTTGGGCCTCACAAGGGTGATGATGAGGAGCTTCTTGACATGGTTGTTGAAAAATAGGAGGCTCGTTCCTCGGTTGTTTTTGTGGGTTAGGAACTTGGGCCTCACGACGAAGATCATGGTGTTGAGCCTCGCAACGTGGTGGGCGTCGCTCAGTATGAACCATTTGACGCTCCATGTCTTGATGTGGTGGAGGAGGCTCGTCATGGTGACCATGGTGATGGTGTGAACATTCTTGACGATGATGACGAAGGTGAGGATCTCGGAGAGCTTCATGTCAAAGGCGAGCTTGGTCCTCCAAGTTGGAGTCATCACATGTAGTTGCAAAAATGTCGTGGGGACGATGTCGATGTAGGTGAGGTTGGACTCGAGGTTCCACTCATGGTTCTTCATGTGGTTGTGCTTGTTGGATCACTAGTGCCCTTGTGTGATGACGGTGTCCTTCTCGCCTTGCTTGGGGCCTCGAAGAGAAATCACCATCATAGCTTGTCATTGCTACATGCGTGGGGAAGGTACATAGTGCGAAGAGCTTCCATCTTCTACCACGGGCGCATCATTGCATCTTGGAGCACTTGGACGATGATCTTGACAAAGAGGAGAACGGTGACGTGACGAGCTTGAAGATCTTGCTTGATGCGCATGAACACGGTCTTGTCATTCTGTCGATGAGGTGTCGAAGCTTGTCATTTGTTTCGGTGACGGAGCGTTGGAGCGCTTCATTTTGATGGCCAAAGTTGTGTTGCATTGCATGCATTTTTCTTTCAAGGACATCGAAGCGGTTGTTGATGTTCTTGAACTCGGCTTTAGTCTCGCCGAATTGTTCATCTTGTCACGTCTGAAGCGCTTGGCAACGATCACGAAACTCATGTCGGATGATGTAGTGGCTTGTGCGCGTCATGTACGGTCCTTGTTCTTCTTCTTGTGGAGGTGGTTGGCTCAACTCACCGTGCCTATCCATCATGCAAAACCCACAAGGATTGTATATGGAAAGCAATATGTGGTGGGGAAGCCTTCAACCTCACCTTAGGGATTGAAGCAAACTAGAAACCATAACTGAGAGGTATGAGCTTGCAAAGTGAAATCACAAAGAAATCTCACACTAAAGAAAGGACTAAGACTCTCAAAAGCTTTTGGTGGAAGGTTAGGGTTGTGGAATGCCAAAGAACCAACCCAAAGAAAAGGGATAGTCAAAAGTGGGTAAAATCCAAACAAGACTCAAGTCGAGGTTAAAGGTCAACAACTTAAAAGTGTGATGGGAACCTAGGACTATGTACACACACATGAAGATTGATGGGATTGACACGACTATGAAAGTGAGCAGCCAAAACATCCTAACAAAGACTAAGCTCATTTGTCGTGACAATGCAAGGAGACACGGTGGCCCATTTGCAAAGAGAAAAATGAGCAACGGATTTGTGCACTTGCCTTGGGCGCTCTTCTTTCTCTCTTACTTACAAGCTTTAAGACTCTCTTTTGCTATGGGAGACTATTTTTCTTTTTCTTTGTATCTTTTTATTTCTTATTTTTTTACTCACCCTTGATGCTACCAAGTCACTCTTTCTATTGCTTTTGCACTCTCACTATCCAAGGACAAAAGCACAATGCCCAAGCAAACACAAGATTAGCCGCTCTTGTGGGATAGGTACACACACATGAAGATAGGGTTAACAAGGTGACGCAAGTTATACCTTTGTTGGTGATGATGAACTTGGCGTTGGTGGTGCGGGATGATGTTTGAGGACCATGCTATCGATGAGCGCGGAAGTTGTTGACGCGGAAGCTTGTTGTTAGTTGCTGACACACACACGGGACACAAACAAACAAAGGAAATTAGCCAAAACGAATAAGAGGTAAAACTGCCAAAATTGGGCGTCTAGGGCCGGAGACTCCGGGGTCTGGGGCCAGAGACTCCGGTGCCTTGGGTCGGAGACTCCGGGGTCGGGGATTCTGCTCGTACAACTCGTGTTCCTAAGTGGAATTCGATGCCTTGGGGCCTCAAATCTGAGAACAATTGGCCAAATTGGGCTGGGAAAACACAGGGTAAAGTTGGGCCAACACCTAATACAAGATTTGGTCAGATCAAAACCACAAATAACACCCCAAATCAAGATATCGATCCAAAGGCAATTTTGGGGCTCTTTTTTGGGGATTTTCGAACTTTTGGTGGATAGAAGAAAAATTGGTGGGGAAATTCATGAGCAACGAAGCTCTTGATACCAATATGTTGAGGGATAACCTCAGGGGTGCCCAATCTTTCACGAATCCCCGTGGAAATCGAGTGGGAAGTGCGGGGATAAGAGGGAGGTGATGAACACGACAAACTCACGCACGAAGAACACGATGAAGACACACACGCAAAACCACGATACAATCCAATAGCTCACGCAGGCGGCGACCGGTTCGGCGCAATCCCTAGGATCAGCGTCGGGCGTAGGTCTCTCCCTTGAACCAACACGGTGAGTAGGGAGTCTTGGTGAGATCTTGCCGTCTTGGCAAAGGGACTCTGATGCCAAGGCCTTGTAAAAAGAGGGAGGAACGATGCAAACTCCAATGAGGTGGGGATATTTGGTGCTCCTCTATCAAAGGAGAATGCGACAAGAACTAGATAGGTCCACCAGGGGTGTCCACTAATTCTGTTATGGGGTAACCCCGTGGGTGGCTCGATCTTCACGGATCTCGTGGTCAAACCGATGGGAAAGCAAGGGGAAAGGGAGAAGGTAGCAGAAGCGGACACACACCTCGTGAAGAACACGATGAACACACGCAAAACTCACATGATACAAGGCCGATTGCTCTCGTCGGTGGCCACCAGTCCGATAAAATCCTCGCAAGGAAAGATCGGTCAATGTGATCCCTCGATCCCACGCGGAGAGGGAAGAACACCTTGGAGAGGGTCTTGAGGTCATGGCAAAGGGACACCGATGCCAAGGCCTTGGACAACAAGGGAGGCGCGATGGAAACTCCAACGTGGTGGTGACGATAGTCGATCCCCTTTGGTAGAAGGGGATGAGGCAAAACTAGAGATTCCACAAAGGGGGTTGTCTTTAGTCTATCATCTATGCCTAGGGTTAGATGAGGGGTGGGGGCACTATATATAGGCCAGCCACTAGTTCAAGGGTACTTTAGGAATAAAAGGGGAAAGTCTAGGCAGACTAAGGGGTACATGGGCCAAAGGCCCAGCTGGCAGCGTGTAGGCCCATACGCTTAGGCCAGAGACTCCGGTGTGGGGGTCCAGAGACTCCTGTCTAGGCCGGAGATTCTGGTTGGTCTCTGGTCCGTCTCCGGAGGGGCCTTCTGGCTGTCCTCGAGCTCGATTTGGGGGTCGGTCCGGAGATGGGCTAGAGACTCCGGGGTCTGCAGGTTGGAGACTCTGGTGTGCGCAGGCTGGAGACTCCGGTGCTCCAGCTGCTGCTTCTTCTGTCTTCTCTTCCAAGCCTCCGTCTTGTCAGGCTTGGTGCTCCACGCTTCCTCCCATGCCTCCGTACTTGTTGGTGTGAACCTATCATGAATACATGACGGAGGATGAAGTAGTATACCATTCCATGGGGTAGTAAGTAGGCTTGCGTAGAGGAACGGATTCACCTTTGGAGTCCATGACGACTTGGCATAAGTTGGAGACCATGATGTGGTAACAACCGAAGGTCGGGCTACATCATCTCCCCTCCCTTCAAAAAGAGTCGTCCTCGACTCTACACGCTCATCACAAGGTAGATGATGTCGAGAGACCTTCTTGTCAAGAGACCTTCTACACGCTCAAAGCATAGCCAATTCATGAATATTATAGCATGAGTCCTCAAGTAGAGTGAAGTCACCTTAGGATGTAGAGATGGATCGTTGAAGGGCAGCCATAGGTAACTCTCTACGGTTTGTCTTGTCAACTCTTTGTCCATAGAGGTTGACGCGGAAGACATTGTACCTTCACACAGCAAAGACCAAGCAACATGTGTTTGTGTGTGATAGAGGAGCATGTCATTTGTGGCATGTCCATTCTTGTTCACAACACTATTAGCACAACTCAAGTATCGCAAAACGAAATGCGTATGCAAGGTCAAAGTGCATGGAAGCTAATTGAACATCATCCAAATGTGGGAACTCAAAAACTCCATAAAACATCTTATTGTGGCACTCAAAGCAATTGACTAAAATATTGATCAACATCTTTGATGCAAAGCTAGGAGAATTCGGCAAAAACACAAGAGGACGATCATCCAAAACAACATAATTATGTGTGCAAACCAACCATTGGAAAGAGAAATTGTTCGATATGTTGGATGCCACACACAAATCATCGAAAGCAAATATCATGGGCATACGAGTATCACAAGAGGAAACACAAGCAACATGTTTGCAAACAAACCAAATGAAAGAGCAAGTGGTCCTTATGTTTGTTGCAACAACTATACAAGAGACTTGGAAGCTCTCATGACAATACATGCTCATAATGGCAATATGGTTGCACACAAAACATCGGAAAGAGGAATTGTTCAACATTTTTGTTGCAGCACACAAAGCATCAATATCTAATAGCAACGAAACATGATTGTCACAAGGTGAAAGAATACCATTAACATGCTTGCAGTCAAACCATAGGAAAGAACAATTTTCCAACATGAAAGATGCAAAGCATGCAAAAGGTATCAGAGCTAGGTTCGATATTGAACTCACTTGGGGGATGCTCTCTAAAGCTCTTTTTGTCAACTCGTGCTCAACCGATGTTGACATTGTAGTTAGGGTACCTACACACATCAAACACAAAAGGAAGAACATGTGTGCATGGTAGAGAAACACATCATCCATCATGACGTATCTCTTCTTGTGCACATCATCATTAGTGTCAATCAAGTGTAATTTATGTGCATGGTGAGTATGCAAGCGGGGATTATGCTTAACATGGCATTTACCAAAATCTCCAAAATTTGAGAAAGCTATGGGGGCCATCTCAATAGGAACCATATGATAATTATTGTTGCAAGCAAAACAGTGAAAGAGCAATCATCCATATTATTGCAAGCAACGGGAGAAATATAAAACACTCATGACAAAGCATTATCCGAGGGGTACCATTGGTAACATCATTGCAAGCAAAACATTGGAAAGACAAATTGTTCAACAAAGTGCAAGCAATGATATCATCATGTAATGTTTATAGCATGGCATGTCTATGGTAACATCATCACAATCAAATAATTTCACATGCTCAACATTATGCAAAGGCAAAGTATCACATGGAAATACCAATGAAGTATTGCGATATCACAAACATCATCCATAGCATGCCAATCATCACAAGTCATCATGTCCACTAGTGGGATCATGGCATTATCAACAACCTTATTTTTACCTTCTTCATACCTCTCATAAGAAGTGTGTGTTGTGGTAGTATTTGCCTCCATGTGGGAGACTTCTTCATCATGTATGGGGATAGCATCATCTTCATCCACCATGTTCATCTTATCGGTTGGAGGCATCATCATCTCCAGCTTGGCGCTTCTTGATCTATGGAACCTAGAACGTCATGAGAAAACACACTAGAGGTAGAGGGTAAGTCGTTAGAAATCAAAGTGGTCTCACATGACCTGTCAACTACCACTCTTAACTCACTCGGTGTATCACTCATTCCCTCCAAATGGAAGCACTCAATCTCACGTGTGGTGGAGTCGCTCATCTCACTCTTGCTTTCACTCAAGTGGGCTAAGTGGCTCTCATACTCACATGGGATTGGTACCACATCATCACTCAAGCATGTAGGGATAGGCTCGATTCTCTCAACTCCATGCGCCTCCTTTGGTGAAGGGAAACTCCCATGCTCACCATTCTCGACCTTGTCATCGCCATCTTGTGGGGTAGTCCCTTGTCTTGGAGCTTTCTCATCCTTTGCCATGGCCTCCTTTGCTTGTGTAGACATCCTCTTGACGTACTCGTCCAACTTGGTGAAGTAGAGGTCTTCTTATTCCATATCCATTAAGTTGCATGCGTCATCTAGGACGTGAAGTTTGGGCATTGAAGCTTGATGGCATGGAGGAGAGCTTGCTCTTGGTGCCATTTTGGTGGTGGCACGAGTAGTTGAAGGTGCCTTATGATGGTGTCGATGGAGGTCATTGGCGTACCTTGCCAAAGGTTGATGTAGATGGCACACTTGGCCATCCACATAACGCTTGCAACGATGCTTCTTGTCCTTGGAACTCTTCTTGGTGAGGCATTGTAATGAGCGCAAAGCATCATTAGTCTTGGCCATCATGCTCATGGTTTTGGCGAAGTTGTTGTCCATGTCATGCTTGAAGTTGTCCATTGGATGGTGGACCTTGGTTCTCTCGAGGTGGAGGCTCCATCTTGGTCGACGCGACTAGAGGAGCTTGTAGTTGTTGTTCTTGAAGTCTTTCATGCTTGGGGAGTTATTGTTGTTGTAGAACTCCATATCACCCAAGCATGTGGAGCCATTGTTGGTGTAGTGCTCCATCATGTCATCCATGCTTGTAGAGGCATATGCATAGTGGCTCATCGTGGATTCTTCATAGAAATCATCCTCGGTTTCGGAGTCCCTAGACATGTTTCACAAGACCAAGTGGTGTATATGGAAGTGGTAGGGGGTTAGGGATGCAACATCAAACCTTACATTACCTTGGAAGATAGTATTGTGCAAGTGGCAACACTTGAGAGCAATCAAAACCAAGCAAAGTGAAGTTCGCGCGGAACACCAAAACCAACTAACCACTAAAACACACACACACAAAGATTATGGTGGATATGTATGGAATGTGGCGTGTCCGAGAACAATCCGAAATCAAGATATTGTAATGGCAAGTAAAGAACCAGGATGATCACAAAGCAAAACAAGTCAATCCACAAGATATGAATTATGTATAAGGAAACACACACGGTGGGATAAATGGGACTTGTGCGACGGAGAAAGTGAGCTAAGAACCAAATGATTACCTAGCGAAGACTATAAGCTCGTGTCGCACAAGTGCAAGGAGAGATGCTAGTTCAATTGCAATAAAATTGGTGGGCTACGAGATATGAACAATAAGTACCACCTATTTGATGTTCATCGAGTTTGCGCTTCCTATTCTATGAGGCACTTGTTTCTTTCTTTTTTTTCTATTTTTTCTCTTTTTCTTTTCTTTTTCACTTGCCTCTTCCTTGTGCCAACAACTATACAAGATAACAATATGAGATAGCGCGCTCATAACTTTTTCTCATAAATTCTACAAGGTATCAATGTGCATAGCCCAAGCAATCATAGGAGGAACTAGTCTCAATAGGTGTTTGTTGAATGCAAAGATAGTGTAGCTCACAAAGGAAAGCAAGTGGGGAGAAGTCGCGGAATGTTTATACCTTTCTTAACCGATATTCACCCTTTATTGGTGGATTCCGCCTTGCTCACGTAATTGGATGGAGTAGATAGCATTAACCACATATATGATTATGTAGATCTCCTTCTCCTCTTCAAAACAAGCTAAATAACACCAAAATCCGAGTTCGTATGCAAAAGTTATGCTCAAAACCGTGAAACAGTTTTTCTGTCTGCAGGGGGCGGAGACTCCGATCTCGGGGGCCGGAGACTCTGGTCTGAGCTCACTAACCCCAGAGACTTTGGTCCTAGGCCGGAGACTCCGGTCTGGGACTTCCAGAACGTCCAGAACTCGTCCGTGGCACGATTTTGGGCGGAAAACTCGAACCAAAACCTCAAATTGGTGGGGGAAATCAAGGAATTAGGCCATGGAAACGCATGGAAGGTAGATCAACAAGTTTAGCAAGTAATCCACGGACCAAAACCTAACAAAACGCACTCAAATCACAGATTGATCCAAAACACAAAACATATTGATCCAAAATACCAAATCGATGAGGAATCCGTGGCAATCAAAAGCTGTTGATACCAGATGTTATGGGGTAACCCCGTGGCTGGCCCGATCTTCATGGATCTCGTGGTCAAATCGATGGGAAAGCAAGGGCAAAGGGAGAAGGTAGCGGAAGCGGATGCACACCTCACGAAGAACACGATGAACACACGCAAAATTCACACGATACAAGGCTAATTGCTCTCACCGGTGGCCATCGGTCCAATAGAATCCTCGCAAGGAAAGATCGGTCAATGTGCTCCCTCGATCCCACGCGGAGAGGGAAGAACACCTTGGAGAGGGTCTTGACGTCTTGGCAAAGGGACACCGATGCCAAGGCCTTGTACAACGAAGGAGGCGCGATGCAAACTACAACGAGGTGGTGACGATAGTCGATCCCCTTTGGTAGAAGGGGATGAGGCAAAACTAGAGATTCCACAAAGGGGCTTGTCTTTAGTCTATCATCTATTCCTAGGGTTACATGAGGGGGTGGGGGCACTATATATAGGCCAGCCACTAGTTCAAGGGTACTTTAGGGATAAAAGGGGAAAGTCTAGGCGGACTAAGGGGTACATGGGCCAAAGACCCAGCTGGCAGTGCGCAGGCCCATACGCTCAGGCCAGAGACTCTGGTGTGGGGGTCCGGAGACTCCGGTCTAGGCCGGAGATTCTGGTCGATCTCCGGTCCGTCTCCAGAGGGTCCTTCTGGCTGTCCTCGAGCTCGATCTGGGGGTCGGTCCGGAGATGGTCCAGAGACTCCGGGATATGCAGGCCGGAGACTCTGGTGTCTTCAGGCCGGAGACTCCTGTGTGCGCAGGCTGGAAACTCCGGTGCTCCAGCTGCTGCTTCTTCTGTCTTCTCTTCCAAGCCTCCGTCTTGTCGGGCTTGGTGCTCTAGGCTTCCTCCCATGCCTCCGTACTTGTTGGTGTGAACCTATCATGAATACATGGTGGAGTATGAAGTAGTATACCATTCCATGGGGTAGGAAGTGGGCTCGCGTAGAGGAACGGATTCACCTTTGGAGTCCGTGACGACTTAGCATAAGTTGGAGACCATGATGTGGTAATGACCGAAGGTCGGGCTATATTAAATTCCAAATATGAAGCCTAGGGTTTACAATAGAAGTGGGGGACTAATATAGGTTAACCACTAGTTCAAGGGTAGTTTAGGCAATAAAGGGTAAAGTATGGACAGATTTGAGGTTACATGGACCGAAGGCCCAAAGGCTTCCACATGCCTGGTTCACTTACACCAGAGACTCCGGTGCCTAGGGGCTAGAGACTCTGGGGTGGAGCTCAGTCTCCGGGGCCGACTCTGGGCGGCATACAGAGAGTTCCTAGGTGGGGTCCGGAGTCGTGGACAGAGTCCTGGGGGTGGTGACTTCGGGGGTAGTGATGCTCTCTAGTGAATACTCCATGGGGGTGTACTGAGTGGTCCTGGCACAAGTCCGGAGTCTAGGCCGGAGACTGTGGGGTTGGTGGTCGGAGACTCCGGGCATCTGGACCGGAGACTCTGGGGCTTCAGCTCCAGCAACTTCTTCTTCTGGTCCTGCTCCTTGTACCTCATCCGTGGGGGCTTCATATCTGATAATGCATAGCGTAGTTGCATGAAGTAGCAAGCTGTCCAAAGATGTATCAAATTCACATGAGGAGAGGAGCGAGTTAACATTAGCTTGTAGTAGTTTAGCTCGGGCTCGAGTCATTGGTACACTTGTGGGACTTGGTGGTGTAGATGTAGGGACGTTCGTAGGACGGGCTGCATGAACTACGCCAAGCAAGAGGAGGCGCATCATCAAGAAACCATGACCTTCATGGCCAACCGTGCCACACCAAAGGGCACAACCTACTTCGATGATCCACCTCCAAGGCATCAAGCGCCACCACCTACATGGCGTCAAGCACCATGATCTCCAAGGTGATGAGCGACATCACCTCCAAGCTGTCAAGCGCCACCATCTCCAAGGCGTTAAGAGCATCTACCTCCAAGACATCAAGTGCCACCTACTCAAGAAAAGTGGCGCCCCAACATCATCTTCCAAAAGAGGCGCCACGAAGCAAGAGTATTCATCGACATACATCCTCTCATGAGCATCGTCAACATCAAGAGGATACAAGACACTGTTCAAGGCATCTTCGCTATGAAGACGAAGAACATACATGGAACCCCATCCACAATGCTCAGTCAAGCTCAAGAAGGCACCACCATCACAAGAAGAGTACCAAGGAAAAGGATTATCGTCGTGAGCGTCATGTGGATGACCAAGTGCTTCACCAACATAAACCTTTTGCAAGGCACGCCAATGACCTCTGTCGACACCATCATCATAAGGAACCGTCAACTACTAGCGGCATCACCACAATGGCACCAAGAGCAAGCCTTCTTCCATGACACAAAGCTTCAAAGCCAAAACTTCAAGTCCAAGATGAAGCATCCAACTACAAGAGCTTCAATGCAACTTCTTCTCTAAGCACTCCAAGAATGTCATTCAAGCAAGAGATGGACCTCTACTTCGCCAAGTTGGACGAGGTCGTCAACAATATGGCACCCCAAGAGATAGAAGAAAACAAGTTGCTTTACCAACAGTTGGATGCAATGGATAAGATGGCATCAGGGACCAATACTTCCTATATGAGTGCCACCACCACAATGGCACCCAAAGTACAAGACGACAAGGTCAAGAATGGTGAACATGGGACTTTCCCTTCACCAAAAGAGGCGCATAGAGTTGAGCACACCGAGCCTATCCCTATATCCATGAGTGATAATGTGGTACCAATCCCATGTGAGTATGAGAGCCACTTAGCCCACCTGAGTGAGAGCAAGAGTAAGATGAGTGACTCCACCATACATGAGATTGAGCACGAGTTGACAGAAAAATCTCTAGAGAGCATCCCCCAAGTGAGTTCAAGATCAAACCTAGCTCTGATACCTTTTGCATGTTTTGCATCTTTCAGGTTGAAAAATTGCTCTTTCCTATGGTTTGATTGCAAGCATGTTAATGGTATTCGTTCAACTTGTGACAATCATGTTTCATTGCTATTGGATATTGATGCTTTGTGTGTTGCAACAAAAATGTTGAACAATTTCTCTTTCCAATGTTTTGTGTGCAACCATAATGGCATTTTGAGCATGTATTGTCACGAGAGCTTCCAAGTATCTCATATAGTTGTTGCAACAAACATCAAGACCACTTGCTCTTGCATATGGTTTGTTTGCAAACATATTGTTTTTGCTTCCACTTGCGAGACTCATACCGCCCATGATATTTGATTTTGATGATTTGTGTGTGGAATCCAGCACGTCAAACAATTTCTCTTTCCAATGAATGGTTTGCACACATAATGTTGTTGTTTGGGATATCCCTCCTCATGTGTTTTTGCCGAGTTGTCCTAGATTTGAATCAAAGATGTTGATCAATACTTTAGTCAATTGCTTCGAGTGCCACACTAAGATGTTATATGGAGTTTTTGAGTTCCCACATTTGGATGATGTTCAAACGATTTCCATGCACTTTGACCTTGCATATGCATCCCGTTTGCTGTACTTGAGTTGTGCTAATTGTGTTGTGAACAATAATTGACATGCCACAAATGACATGCTCCTCTATCATACACAAACATATGTTGCTTGGTCTTTGTTGTATGAAGGTACAATTGCTTCCGCGTCAACCTCTATGGACCATAAGTTCACACTACAAACCGAAGAGAGTTACCTATGGATGCCCTTCAACGATCCATCTCTACATCCTAAGGTGACTTTTATTTGAGGACTCATGCTATAATCTTCATGAATTTGCTATGCTTTGAGTGTTGCTTCGCTTTTGTGGTGAGCTTTGTAGGCTTCATGGAAGGTGAAGGAACATTGAGGTGTTGTCAATTCAATCTTCCCGAGGACGACTATATGGTGAATCCCAAGATCAAGAAGGACTCTCGACATCTTCTTCTTAGTGTTGAGAATGAAGAGTCGAGGATGACTCTTTTTAAAGAGGGGAACTGATGCGGCCCAACCTACGGTCGTTACCACATCAAGGTCTCCAACTTATGCCAATTCATCATGGACTCCAAAGGTGAATTCGTTCCTCTATGCGAGCCCACTTCCTACCCTCTTGAATGGTACTCCCTCTATTTCATAATATAAGCCTTTCTAGGAAGTTGTTTTAGTTTGCTAAAAAGGCTTATATTGTGAAACAGATGAAGTATACTACTTCATACTCCGTCCTATGACCATGATAGGATCACACCGACAAGCACGGAGAGAAGGGAGGAAGCACGAGGACTCACACACGACAACACAGAGGTTTGGAAGAGGAGACGGAAGAGGCAGAGCCAAACCGGCGAAGCTTCTGGCACCATCGGACCCGCCACCGGAATATCCGGCGCTGGAACCGGCGGGCCGGATCCACCGCTAGAACTTTCGGCGCACAAACCGGCGCACCGAACCTGTTGTCGGAACACAGTTATGTATTCCACCTTGGCACCGACCGGGAATATCGATGACCGCCAGAAATACTAGCGCTAGTTCCGGCGCCACCGGACTTATTGCCGGAAACACTCGTCTACGCATGGATCTGGGTTTGATACCCTGGAATATTCCCTTTACTTACCCTTTTTCCTAGTTTATCCCCAAACTACCCCAATGCTAGTGGCTGGCCTATAAATAGAGCCCTTACCCCCTCATGTATCCCTTAGGCATAGATGATAGACTAAAGACACCCTCCTTTGTGGAATCTCTAGTTTTGCCTCATCCCCTTACCAAAGGGGACAGACTATCATCACCACCTCATTGGAGTTTTCATCGCTCCTCCCTCATTGTACAAGGCCTACGTTTGCGAGTGCGTGAGCGTAGTTGTCAAGACCCTCTCTAAGGAGTTCTTCCCTCTCTGCTTGGGATCGAGGGAGCATGTTGACCGATCTTTCCTTGTGAGGATTTTATCGGACCGGTGGCCACCGGCGGGAGCAATCGGCCATGTATCGTGTGAGTTTTGCGTGTGTTCATCATGTTCTTCTTGAGGTGTGAGTTTGCTTACGCTACCTTCCCCCCTTTCCCCTCGCTTTCCCATCGATTTGGCCATGAGATTCGTGAAGATCGGGCCACCCATGAGGTTACCCCTAATAGTGAAGGAAACCCCGATGAACACGATGAACGCAACTCTAATGGAAGTTAAAGATACAAACACATGCCAAAACACACACTATTTGATTTTCTCCCATTGGTTCAAACAACCAATCCAATAAAATCCTCGGCAAGAGACCATGCGGTAGAATCACCAAACAAGACATCGGCGAGCGGATGATAGAATCCAAATCAAGGTGAGAGTAGCAACCAAGTAGAATCCCAAAGGGAAGAGACCTAGCACTACTAGAATCCTTAACAAGGAGAGACCAAACACTTGAGGAGGGTCTTGAATACTTGGAGAAGGGCACCGACTCCAAGGCCTTGTACAACTCATAGATTTACTATAGAGAGGGGGTTCCCATCCAGGGTTTGGCACATGCTTCAATTAATCATCATCTCTAGGGTTTCAAGGAGGGAGTGGGGGCATATATATAGGTCCACCACGAGCTAGGGGTAGTTTAGGCATAAACAGGAAGCTCTAGGCGTTACATGGGCCAAGCCCATCTTGAGGCATGCATGACAGTGTCGTTCAGGCCGGAAACTCCGGTGTTGAAGGGCCGGAGACTCTGGTCGGGCTGAGCATTCCGAGCGAGAGCGGGCAGAGACTCCGGGTTCGGCGGAGTGTCTAGGTGGAGTCCGTGTGGACTCCGAGTTGGACCACAGACAGGTTGCACCAAGCTTCGAGCGGAGGGCGGTCGGACACTCTAGGGAGATGATGGCGGATAGTTCAGCCTGGACGAAGACTCCGGTATGGGCAGGCCAGAGACTCCGGGTTTTGCGTCGACTACTTCCTCCTTGTTTGCTTCTAGGCCTCTTGCTTGGGGGTGTTGGCTCCAGATTCATCCTTGTCTCTTCTTGTCGTCATGATCATGGGCCTAGTCATACAATAGGTACTTGGCTCAAGTAGGACCCCATTCACATGATAACCAACGGAAGGGAAGAGATGGAAGGAATTCACCTTTGTAGGAATGGTCAGTGTAGTAAGATGTGGACCAATGGTGATTGCCATGTGTTGGGCTGCATCATCTACCCACTTGAAAATGAGTTGACCACAACGATGTTCTTTCATCATGCAAGGAGAGAGGTGTTGATGCAGCCCATCCTACGGACGCTCCTACATCTACACCACCAAGTCCCCCAAGTGGACCCATGACTCGTGCTCGAGCGAAACTCCTACAAGCTAAGGTGAATTCACTCCTTGTCTCATGTGATTTTGATACATCCTTGGATGACTTTCGACTTCATGCCAATACTTTATGCATCATCAGGTATGAAGCCCATGAATAAGCGCCAAGGGAAGCAGCCAAGCCATCACAAGAAGAAGTCGCCAACCAAACCGGCGCCAGGATCGGCGGACCAAAATTCCTACCAGAATTTCCGGCGCACGCACTGGCAGACCAGACCAGTGACCAGACATCCCGGCGCGTGCTGAAACCTTCTCATGCCGACCGAACAGTGCTGTGAGCCATTCCGGTTTCGACCGAAAATTCTGGCGCCACCGAACTTATTGCCGGAATCGTCCCCTTGAATGCCTACATGGGTTTGATGCCCGAGAATATTCCTATTTCATCCAGCTTTTACCCTTTTATGCCTAAAGTACCCTTGAACTATTGGTTGGCTTATATATAGTCCCCCACATCCATTGTAAACCCTAGGCATGCTATTTGGAATTAGTGGAACCCCTTGTGGATCTATCTAGTTCTTGGCTCATGCTCCTTTGACAAAGGAGCACCAAATATCACAAACCTCATTGGAGTTTGCATCGTGCCTCCACGTTGTACAAGGCCTAGGCATTGGAGTCCCTTTGCCTAGATGTCAAGATCTCACCGAGTCTCCCTACTCGTCGTGCCAGTTCGAGAGAGAGAGTTCTCCGCCCGACGCTGATCCTAGGGATTGCGCCGGACCGGTCACCGCCGGCGTGAGCTATTGGTGTGTATTGTGTCTTCACGTGTGCGTGTGTTCATCATGTTCTTCGTGCGTGAGTCCGCGGATTTCGTCCTTCCCCTCTTCCCCCTCCTCAATTTCAAGGGATTCGTGAAAGATTGGGCCACCCTAGAGGTTTGCCCTCAATAGGTGTGCCCTTGTCCTTGAGCTTATATGTGTTCGGATCGCCGGTGTCTACGCCTTGTTCAAAGTTGTTGAAGGGCTTGTAGAAGTTCTTTCCATCATGTTGTGGTTGGAGATCTCTTATCATGTTCCTTTGAGGTGGTGATATATCTTTGGTACCTTCAAAAACCGACAACAAAGAGAGAGAATTATATGATGGATTGTTACTATGGGTCACACTCAAATCTCTCTTATCACATTTGGTGGCATGCGACGTGGCACTCATGATTGTTCCACTCATTTGGGGCTTCTGGCACTCACTCTCGTGATGGTGGTTCACTCTCTCACCACTCATCTCACAAGGGTCCTTAGCTTGCTTTATCTTGTGCACGGATGTCATGTTGGATCCAATAACTTGACTTGGCATCATGGGATGGATTACGAATATCTTATAATTCCACTTGAATGAGTATTTTTTAGTGCTACCATGATGTAGATCTCCTCTATCATATTTCCATGGTCTCCCAAGTAGCATGTCACACACGGACATTGGGACGACATCACACTCGATGGTGTCCTCATATGGGCCAATCTTGAAAGATACGTTGACCTTGGATATTATCTTGAGTGCTCCATTGTCATCAAGCCATTTTACATGATAGGGGTGGGGATGCTCTATGCATTGCAACTTGAGTTTCTCACAAAGTTATGTACTTGCAAGGTTGTGGCAACTACCTCCATTGATGATCACCTTTATGGACTTGCCATCAATTCTAGCACGAGTTTGAAAGATATTGAGGCGTTGGTCCCCTCTTGCTATGGAGTTTGTTGTCAATACTTGAGCTATGACAAGGGATGGGATGGGATCATGCTCGCATATAAGGGTGTCATCATCTTCCATTGCGACTTCCCTCGCAATTACTCTTTGAGTCAAAGCTTCATATTCTTCTTCACTCATGGAATAGGTTGTGGCATTCTCATCTGTAAGCATAAACCTTGCGTTGGTGCACTCATATTACTTGTGAACCTTCACTCCACACTTGAAGCAAGTAATTTGACTATCTGATGTCGTGTTGGAGGAGGATGCTATTGCGGTTTTTGCTTGGTTGACGAGCTTGTTGCTTGGTTTGTTTGCTTGGGGGAGGCATTTGCATTGATGGAAGCAAAGTATGCCTTGGTCTTCTAATAAGCATTCAATTTTTTCAAGTGACGCTCGGCTTTGGTAGCTTGATGGAGGAGCTCAGTGAGGTTCTTGTATGGTTGGAAGTCAACAATTTTCCCTATTGGGCGGCTCAAACCGTTGAGGAACCTTGCTATCGTTTTCTCTTCGAGTTCTCTCACATTGGCTCAAATCATAGTCTTCTCTATTTCCTTGTAAAACTCTTCAATTGGCCTTGTGCCTTGCCTCAAATTTTGTAGCTTGTCGAAGAGATCTTGTCTATAGTGCTCGGGGACAAATCTTTTGTACATCATTTCCTTCATCTCTGTCCAAGTGCTAATTGGTGGTTCTTCTTGATTCTCATGATTCTTTTGATAATCTTCCCACCAAACATTGGCATAGTCCTTAAACTCAAGGGATGCCATTTGATATGGGGTGGCCCGATCTTCTCAGCAAGCACTTGTCGATGATGAGACCCCGCGACCATGTGTTTATCTTCTTGTTTGTTGCTCCTTGCGCTTCCTCCCTCTCCTCCCTCATGCATTCTTCATTGATCAACACGCCATGCTCCATATGCTTCAGCTCCTTGCTCCGTGCTACGCCTTCTTCTCCCATGTACCTGATCATACAATAGTACAAGGACTTAGGTAGTATAAAATTCTCATTAACTAAAACATCAGGTTCATTAAGAAACAAGTTCACCTGTTGTTCTAGTAGCTTAGCATGAGCTCTTGTAATGGGTCCAATTCTAATCTCATTGGATTGATCCTTCTTTGCAGCAGCTGGAACATCTTCAGTAGTAATTGAGGTAGGTGTAATTGTAGGTCCTCATATCCCCTCTTCAAAAGGCGTCGACCTCGATGCTCCAAGGTCGAGTAGGCATTATCATTAATCTTGGCTAACACCTTGTAAGGACGAGCACCACGGGACTTCAATTTGGATTGTCGAAGTAGTGGAAATCTGTCCTTGCGTAGATGCACCCATACCATGTCGCCAGGCTTGAACAAAACCTCCTTTCTTGCTTGATTCCTTGCAGCAGCAATGTTCTTGCCTTTCTTCTCAATAGCCTCTCGAGTCTTCTCATGAATTTTCTTCACATATTCAGCATGTTTGGATGCCTCCATATCAACTCTCTCATGTAATGGCAGAGGCAACAAATCAAGTGGCGTTAATGGCTTGAAACCATACACCACCTCAAAGGGACAAAGCTGAGTAGTAGAATGCACCGCCCTGTTGTATGTAAACTCAACATGTGGCAAACACTCTTCCCACTCCCGCAGATTCTTCTTGATCATGATCCTCAATAATTGTGACAATGTTCTATTCACCACCTCTGTTTGACCATCTATTCAGAACAGCAACTTCGTTCCCAACTCCCCCATAAGGTCTTCCAAAAGTAGCACATGAACTTCACATCACGGTCATAAACAATCGTCTTGGGTACTCCATGTAATCTCACGATGTCCTTGAAAAATAGGTTAGCAACATGCGACACATCGTTGCTTTTGTGGCAGGCAATAAATTGAGCCATCTTAGAGAACCTATCCACTACCACAAATATAGAATCATGACCTCTCTAAGTTTTAGGTAGACCTAGCACAAAATCCATACTAATGTCATCCCATGGTGTAGTAGGTGCAGAGAGAGGTGTAGACAAACCATGAGGCTTCAATTTTGATTTGGACTTGTGGCATGTAATGCAGCGGCTCACAAATCTGCACACATCACGCCTCATCTTGGGCTAATAAAAATGATCAGCAAGCATGATCAATGTCTTCTCAGGCCCAAAGTTATCCATTAAACATCCAACATGTGATTCCTGCACTAAGAACAAACACAACGATGATTCTGGAATTCATAGTTTGTTAGCTCTAAACAAATAGCCATCATGAATATGATACATATGCCATCCGTTTTTGAGAGCACACAAATGATATGGTTCAGCAAAATCATGGTCAGTTGCATAAAGTGCACAAATACTTTCTAATCCAAGAATTTCAACATAAAGATTAGTTAATAGCATATTTTTCATAGACAAAGCATGAGCAACTACATTCTCCTTTCCCTTCTTATACTTAATGATGTAAGGAAAATATTCAATAAAATCAACCCATTTAGCTAATATTTGATGCAAGTTTGATTGAGCTTTCAGGTACTTCAATGCTTCATGATTAGAATGTATGATAAATTCTTTTGGCCACAAATAATATTGCCAAACTTCAAGAAGTGCATATAATTCGTTATCATAAATAGGATAATTCAATCGAGCACCAGCAAGTTTCTGAGAAAAATATGCTATAGGACGACCCTCTTGCATCAAAACGCCACCAATACCTATACCACTAGCATCCCATTCAACTTCAAATTGCTTTGAAAAATTAGGCAATGCAAGTAATGGTGTAGAAGTAACTAAACGTTTCAACGTATAAATTGCAATGTCTTGGGCTGCTCCCTATAAAAATGGCACACCTTTGTTAGTTAATTCATTCAATGGTGCAGAAATAATGCTAAAATCTTTCACAAAGCGCCTATAGAAACCAGCGAAGCCATGGAAACTACGCACTTGACTCACATTCATGGGAATAGGCCAATTCTGAATTGATTCAATTTTAGATTGATCTACTTCTACCCATGCTTAGATACAACATATCCAAGAAATATAACCTTATCTTTTGCAAATGTGCACTTCTCAAGGTTAGCATACAATTTGTTATCACGCAACACGTGCAAAACTTGTCGGATATGGTTACAATGTTCAGTTTCATTGTGGCTATATATAAGTATGTCATCGAAATAAACAACCACAAAGCGACCAATATATTCTCTCAAAACATGATTCATTAATCTCATGAAAGTACTAGGTGCATTAGTAAGACCAAATGGCATGACTAACCACTCATACAATCCAAATTTTGTTTTGAAAGAAGTTTTCCATTCATCCCGTTCTATCATTCTAATTTGATGGTATCCACTATGCAAATCAATCTTAGAGAAAATAGCAGCACCACTCAATTCATCTAGCATATCCTCTAAGCGTAGAATAGGATGACGATATCAAATAGTGATGTTATTAATAGCTCTACAATATACACACATGCGCCATGTACCATCTTTCTTAGGCACTAAAATAACAGGAAGAGCATAAGGGTTAAGAGAAACACGAATGTACCCTTTATCTAGCAATGCCTATACTTGTTTCTATATCTCCTTTGTTTCTTCGGGGTTGGTTCTGTAGGGTGCACGGTTCGGTAATGTGGCGCCAGGTATCAAGTCTATTTGATGCTCAATGCCACATAATGGAGGCAATCCTGTGGGCACATCTTTAGGAAACATGTGGCCAAAATCATGCAAAACAGTAGAGACACCAAGAAAATTGGGTCATGTTGTTAGAAACTAATACCTCACCCTTATACATGAGCACAAGCGGCATGGCTGTAGGATCCTCACGAAACTCTCTCATATCTTCCTTAGTTGCTAACATCAAAATTATTAGGAACTCTCTATCTTTTCATCACTCTTTTTAGGCTCTATTACATCATGTATAGCTGCAACACTATCTCCCCTATCTATAGATGCATCCTTCAAGTTCACTTCTATCTTTTGACGAGATTCATTCACAATCGATTGTGGTGTCATCACCTGCATATTAATTTTCTTGCCCTTGAATTCCAAGTGATAGGTTGTAACACCCTCGAATCGGCATATGCAAGTTTTAGCGATTTCCGCCAAACCCGCATAGAAACGATTCAAAGATGCCTACCAGGCACTTGCGTGCAGGTGGAAAATGAAGTAATACCATTACACAATAGTTCACGATGGAACCCATAGAAATAGATATATACAACATGACTCCATGAGTCAAGAATACAGATATACAATACAAAGATTCAAATCATCTTGAAATCGATACAGCATCCGTGTAAGGATAAGAATCAAATTGGGCTAAGAGCCCCGAAGAATAACCAATGGCGTCCATAACCCTGCCTAGGCCAAGCCGGAAGGGTAACCCTGCTAACGACATCGATCTCAAACCTGCTAAAATAAAAGGGGCCCAAACAAAGGGGAAAGGAAAAAGAGAGCAGTCAGTACTGAGGACAGTACACGGCAAGTCTAGAATTCGGCGGCTCTCACCTACACAAGTATGGTGGACTGAAGCGTCAGGGAAGCATGCACTAAACAACCTATAGAGATTCGATACAGCTATCGGCTATTAGAGAGGGATAAGGAAGACCTATTCGGAACCAACCTGATACTAACACCAAACATACCCATCCTGGTATTTCCCCCTCGAGACTAAACGGGGAAGTCAAACCGAGGAACTCACACAATTGGCAATTTTATTCATTTCATTATAGTTGCAGCACTTACTAGTCAGATATAGATAGCATGAGACATCCTGATATCATAAGCAGTGGGCAGTTTTAGTTAACCATTTTGTTGTAGGTGCAATATTTACTAGTCAGATACAATTAGCCAAAGATATCCCAAATCCAGCAGTTGTTGGCATTTTTATTTACTCATTTTGTTATAGTGAAACTGGTTACTAGACATGTCAAAGTCAATTTATAGGACTACTTTAGTTATAGTTATCTATGATCGAGATACTGTGCTCCAAGTCATCCATAACTGCGGACACGGCTTTCAGAAAGTTTTACCCTGCAGGGGTGCACAAATAGCAACACACACACACGATCAACCTTGGGAAGAACCAAATAAAAAGCAACGAGGCCTCACGACAATGCATTCACAGGATTCATAAATTATTTCAGGGGGCCACCCTAATAAGCTACCCACAATGAAGTTGACTGGCTCCGAGACAGACACAGGGTTTGCGACGACGGTGGTAAACGACTAGGAACCCGAAAGTGTGACTTGGCTTGTCGATACAGCATAAACATGGCGCGAGATCCTAAACAGTACAGGTGCTCCACGCACAATCGTAAATATAGCAGTAAAGCATGGCATAAGTACATGATAGTAATAAAGCCCCAAACTAGTTTGTGGCCCCAAGAAATAAAGTGTGAATCAAGCTTAGGCAAAGGGGATCCATAGGGTCTTCCGTATGTGGATAGTGCGAATAGTCAAGGAACATGTATCAAGTACTCGGGGCCTACGGGACACAAGTGAGCGTGGAAGAACCAAATATTATCTATTGTCCACCGGTGCATCTGCATTAGTTATATCTATTTCTAGCAATTTAATATCAAGTTGTAATTAAAATCATGATCATCTCCACCATTAAGCATGTGCCAACGTTCCAACAACGGTGGAACGACAACGACACGAAGCAACAGCTGAGCAAACAACTACGACTCGCAAGTCCGGTTGTCTATCAAACAACAGGCAATAGGATGTGTCCAAGACAATATAGAGGCTGCCAGTAATATAAATGGTGCACGTAAACTAAAGCATCACAACGTGGATAGCAATAGATCAATAGTAGGAAGTAAAGACTATAAACACAAAATAGGTAGAAAGGGGGATAATGCTCGCCTGGGAAACATTGTCAGAGATACATTATCCGAAGGACTTGCCGATACTCGCATCAACTCATTGGCCTAATCCGCGAAGACCAAAGCACTAAAAGAAAAACCGGATGCACTATTTAATACTACGACAAAGAATCAGCATGTTCATGATATGATGCATGACATGGCAAGATGCGATGCAACTAGCAATATTAAACAGAACCAAGGTCCCGACAATTAATTAGAAGGTTCAAGTTATTTAGCTACCCGCAATTTAAATGTTGGCTTAACAGGGCAAAACATGGTATCGGTTCGTTACACAAAGTTAAATCGAGCCAATATAAGACTAGAATAGCCGCATATGACCTCCATATTTAATTTAGGTGAATCGACAAAATACCCCAAACAAAAGAATATGCATGTGAGCATGAACAATTTATATGCAACAATGTATATTATATTCATCAAAATAAGATTCTCAAAAAAGGGGTCACACATCGGGGTTCGACGGTCTTGGGGGTACGACGGGTTCGGGTTCGGTCTTCAGTTCCTCGGAATCGGGCTGCGGACCCGGGGGCTCGGGGTTCGACGGGATCGGTCTTCGGCGGTATCAATCTTTGGATTCAGGATCTGTCTTCGGGTACGGATCTGAGGTGTCGAATCCGGGGGTCTTGGCGTCCGTGAGGTAGATCTTGTCGAATCGGTGTCATCTCCTGCGGTGTCCTTGTGACTATCTTCGGGGCGCCAAATCTGTGAAGGAGAGCTTGGTCCATGACAACGAACTTGGAATTATGCGTCGGTGGCCGGCTTGTTTGGTCAGTGCAGCCATCAGATCGTCTTAGCGAGGGTCCTGTTTCTCGGGTCATCTTCCACGCAGCACCAACACATGGGCATACCAACGAACACCTGGTGGGTATGCTCGGGGCGGCGGCACTTGGGCTTGGAGGGGCTCCGGCGGGGTATGTGGGCTCGGCCGCGGCATGCAGCGGGGCCATGGCATGTAGGGCAGCATGGGGCGGCAGGGGCGTCGCTCGACAGAAGGGCGAGGAAGGGCGGCCGGTGGTCGCGTGCGTCTAGGAGGCGAGGTCGAGGTGGTGCAGCATGAGCAGGACGACGGAACGCAGCTCTCGGGGCGGTTCGTGGCGACTACCGGCCAGAGGCGCCCGCGGCGAGATCCTGGGCTCGGGGACGAAGGCCGGAGGAGCTCGCGAGCGGGGAGTCGCTGGCGAGGTCGACACGGAGAAGGCGGGCCAGGCTCGCTGAGGAGGGGCAGAGGTGGGCGTGGTCGAGCGGCGCCGACTCGAGGAGGAGGACCCGACAGCAGGAACAGGGCGTTGCAGGGGTGCACTCGGGCGGCGGGGAGAAGGCGTATGTCATACCCTAGCTATGGGGATTGAAGATTGGGGAATTTGTATGGGGGAAATTCGAAAGAAAATCAAGAATAATAGTAGCGAACTGTAACAGGAGAGAGATATATATTATTTGGAGTAATATTGTGTTCGAATTGTCTAAAACAATCTCATCAACCTTAAAACACATGAATCCATTACATCTCTGGGCTAGGCTTATAAGGCTAGCAGCGAGCGCGTAGCATGATAGGAACCCTAAGATGCGGGAAGAGTTGTAGCCGTTGATCTTGACTGATCCATCTTAGCCATCCATACTCTGAAGAGTTATCCTTGTCTTGACAGTGGCCACTGAACCTGTATCAGAGTACCGACAATACCCCTTCCTAGGCTCGAACTTGTCCTCAAGGAGATTCGGTTTGAGCAAACCATTCACGCACCGTCTTGTTGTAGAATTCTAGGAATGTGCCCTTCATGAAATTGGCATCCTCCCAAGTAGCTTCTTCCGGTAGTAAATTCTCCCATTGAATGAGCCACTGTACCACTGGTACGTTGTTACGAGGTACCTGACGAGTTTGAAGCACTTCTACCGGGTTGTGCTTGATGTTACCATTGGCATCCAGGAGTGGTAGATCCGGGTTTGGGACTGCCAGTGACCCAAGATGCCTCTTAAGCTGACTCACGTGAAAAACCGAGTGGATGTTGACTGTGGATGGTAGTTGAAGACGATAAGCAACGTTGCCTATTTTGTCCAAGACTCGGAAAGGACCATAGAATTTTGACTGCAACTTCAGTGAGGTTCGTAAGCCAAATGCTGATAGTCTATATGGCTGGAGTTTCAGATATACCATATCACTAGGGACAAAGGATCTCTCCACTCTGTTGTGATCCGCATACTTCTTCATTCGAAGTTGTGCCTGTTGCAGATTTTCTTTGATGGACTGTAGCATAGTTTGTCTTTGAGTGATAAACTCATGTGCCTCATGGTCAGGATTATCAGGAACAGAGAATTCGCCAAGTACTGGTGGAGGGAATCCATACAAGGCTTGAAAAGGAGTGCACTTCAGGGAGGAGTGGAAATATGTGTTATACCAATATTCTGCCATTGGCAGCCAAGTTGTCCACTTTTTGGGATCATTGAACACCATGCATCGAAGGTAATTTTCCACACATTGATTGACTCGTTCGGTTTGTCCGTCAGACTAAGGGTGGTAAGAAGAACTGTACCTTAATTTCACTTCGAGTGCCTTAAAGATATCCTTCCACAATTTGCTTGTGAAGATTCGATGACGATCGGAAACTATAGCAACAGGTGGACCATGCAATTTCATCACGTTGTCAGTAAAGGCTTCGGCTACGGTCTGAACAGTGTATGGATGTGACAATGGAATGAAATGGGCAAATTTTGTGAGTCTGTCAACCACAACCAGTATTACCTCTTTTCCATTTCTCTTTGTTAGGCCCTCAATAAAATCAATGCTAATGTGAGTCCAAGCCATATCAGGAACTGGAAGAGGATCTAATAATCCTGGGTAGTGACAGTTTTCACCCTTTGCTCTTTGACAAGTAGGACATTCAGCAACAAATTTCTCCACATCGTGTTTCATGCCAGGCCAGTAGAACACTCTTTTTATTCGCTGGTAAGTAGCTTTACTGCCTGAATGACCCCCTACCGCAGATGAGTGCATTGCTTTCAGCAGCTTTGAGTACAAGGTTGAGTTACTGCCCACATATAGCTTTCCTTTATATCTGAGAATTCCTGCATGTAGTGAGTAATGAGGTTGGCTCTGAGGTGCTAAGAGGAGCTTTTCCGATAACTGCTTGCATTTCTCATCCTGGGAATAAGAATCTTCCACTTCCGAAATCCAAGATGGAGTGATTGCAGATATGGCCATAAGATGGTGTTGTTTTCTTGACAATGCATCTGCCACTACATTTTCCTTTCCTTTCTTGTATTCCAAGTGAAATCAAACTCTAGTAACTTAAGAATAAGTTTGTGTTGGATGCTATTTGCTATTCTCTGGTCTATCATGAATTTCAGACTCTCTTGGTCAGTTCTGATTATAAGTTTGTGGCCAAGGAAATAGTGGCGCCACCTTTTGAGTGATTCAATGATAGCCAAGGCTTCTTTCTCATAAGTTGATAAAGCAGCATTTCTAGGGCATAGAGATGAGCTGTAGTAAGCAATTGTTCTGCCATCTTGCATGATGACAGATCCCAACCCTGTACCAGAGGCATCTGTTTCCAATATAAAAGGAATTGTGAAATTGGGTAAACCCAGAACTGGGGCTGTTGTCATGTGTTGTTTGAGCAATTGGAAGGTGTCCTCATGGATTTGGTTCCAGCAAAAGGTACCCTTTTTTAGCAAATCATGGAGTGGTCTACAAATGCTGCCAAAAATCTTTAAAAATCTTCTGTAATATCCACAGAGTCCAAGAAATCCTCTCAGCTGTGTAACATTAGTGGGTGACTTCCACTCAGCTATGGCTGCAATCTTGTCTGGGTCTGTTGAAACACTAGCCCCAGAAATGATATGGCCTAGGTACTCAACCTGTGGTCTGGTAAAAGTGCACTTAGACAGTTTCACCGATAACTTGTTTGCTTGCAACACTTGTAATGTGGTGGCTACATGTGAAGAGCGTTCTGCTATGTTCTTGCTGTATATGAGAATATCATCGAAGAATACCAGAATAAACTTTCTCAAATAGGGAGCAAATATGTCATTCATGAGGGATTGGAAGGTACCAGGTGCATTGGACAACCCAAATGGCATTACCATATATTCATAGTGGCTAGAATATGTCCTAAAGGCGTTTTTTGTATGTCCTCAGGGTGCATTCGAATCTGGTGATAACCGGATCTTAAGTCCAGCTTAGTGAAGACAATAACCCCATGTAGTTCATCCAACATGTCTTCAATTATGGGGATAGGAAACTTATTCTTTACTGTCAAAGCATTGAGTTTCCTATAGTCTACACAAAGTCTCCAGCTGTGATCCTTCTTTTTCACCAATATAATGGGGGATGCAAAAGGGCTTGTGCTTGGCCTTATGATCTTAGCTTTCAATAGTTCTTGGATCTGTTTCTCCAATTCCTCCTTGTGTTTGTGAGGCACCCTATATGGTCTGGTGTTAGGGGGTACAGCATCAGCTTGCAACTGTATTTTGTGATCACAATTTCTTGGAGGCGGCAGGCTTTGTGGAATGTCAAAGACATCAAAAAATTGCTGGATAATTACTTCTATCTCTGCAGGCACTATTGATGTTGTATCTGTTGAGTTTGTAATCAAGTTAATGACATATCCACTTGCACCTTTAGCTAGTAGTCTGTGTACCTCAGCAAAATCGATTTCAGTAGCTTGGAGAATGGTGTCACAAGCTGAAATTGAAACTGGGGTTATACCCTCTTTCTGAAGTAGTATTTTCCTGTTCTGATAGTCGAACTCACTGGACTGTGTTTTGCTTGCCAGTCACAACCCAAAACTACATCATATCTAGGTAAGTCTAGGATTCTGAATGCATTTTCATACTTTTCAGCACCAATGGTAAATTCGGTTGGAAGGATGTGAGCTCCTGACCAGAGTGTTCCACCACTAGCCAGTTTAACTGTTGTAGCTTTGTCTTGGATGATATCACAAGTAGTTTGCAATGCAAACTGGAGATTCATGAAGGTAGAAGAGCTACCAGTATCTACTAAAGCTCTGGCTTGTTTGCCACCAATTTGTATCAACACTGATAAGGAATTCACATTATCTGACAGTGCATTCAATGAAATATGCATAAACTGCGCTTCCTGGTGTTGTTCTTCTTCTTGAGCATCTACATGTTCCATGTTATCATGTTCCTGTTCTTGCGTAGACAACTCTTCCCCTGCCAGGAGGTTGATTACTGGTGACTGCTTGCATTTATGACCTTTGAACCAGCTATCTCCATAGCGCCAACATTTTTGTGCATCACTTGGTTTGTGCGACTGTTCAGGAGCTTTGACATCAGAGGATTTATCATATTGTGGCACCTGTGCACGAGCATTGAACTAAACTTTATTGGTGTTGTTATATTTTGAGTACTGCTTGTGTACTGGGTGTGCTTGCTCAATATCTATCGCCATCCAATAAGCTTCAGTGAGATTGAGTGGGCGTAGTGGCCTCAATTGGTACTTGATAGCTGAACGAAGTCCATTAACATAGCAGCGAACAAACCATGCTTCTGACAGTGTACCATTTTCATCTTGCACATCTACCATCGACTCCTCGAACTGATCAGTGTATTCTTCTACCGTGAGGTTATTTTGCCTGAATGAATTGAACCGTTCTGTTAAGTCATAAGAACCACAAGGTGAGTACCTATTGAGGATTTCAACACAGAACTCAGGCCAAGAAATCCTTTTCTTGAGTAGCTTGGACCTGCGCAACCAAACATCAGCTCGTCCCGTGATGTACAGTTGAGCTAGTGAAACTTCGTATTCTTCTGGGGCTCCTGCCATTTGAAAGTACTTGTTACACTGTCGAATCCAGCCACTAGGGTTAGTACCATCAAAGCAAGGGAATTCCATGCGCGGTCCTTTTGTAATTGCTTTCAAGAACTGGGTGTGTTGTTCTTGTTCAAATGTTCTGCAAAACCCCTCCCAGCCAGCACGACGCTCTGGAGGTTGAAAGTGATGACAGGCGGGTGTACGAGCAGTTCTTGGTGTTACAACTGGAGGAACATAAGCTGCATCAAGTTCCTGTTGAGTTGGGCGACCAAAACCAGGAGGAGCTGAGCGTGGTTTACTAGTTACTTGAATTGGAGGAGGGTGTTGATTGTTTTGAAACTTGCACTGTTCCTCCAGGAGCTGTGCTTTTGCCTTTTGTTTCTGCAGTTCAGTAGATTGGACTGTCTGAGTAAGAACTTGCTATTTTCCAGACTGCTCCGCCAAGTGTTGGGATGTATGTGTCAAAGTGACAGAGGACTCTTGGTGGACAGTTGAAGAAGATGGACGGAATGCAAGGACTTAAGTACGTCTGCCATGGCTGTCATCTGAAGTCCAAAACCAGACATAGACTGTTGCATCCCACCGAGGATATTGGTGATAGTATCATGCTTGGAACTCAAGGTGGTCACCTCCTGCTTAAGATCCGTCAGTTCACCTCAAATTGCAGTTGTTGCCTTACTGTTAGCCTACACCTCGTCCTTGAGTGAGAGGATTTCAGCCAATTCGGCTTCATCTAGGCTGACCTTGTTCTTCGGCATCCTCACTGAGCAAGAGGAATCGAGAGGGAATTTTACGCTAACACGAGGCTAGCAACCAGGCCCGAGAATCTTACCCCTTCTGTCGCCGAGATCCACGTCGCCGATGGTACACGAATCAACTCCTTCACCGGGATTTTACAACCACAGGAGAGTCCTGTAGCAACCGTGTCGGACCGCTGACTTGTACCCGAATGATGCCGCCGCCAAGCCGCCGCCATCGATCATGTCCGTGTGAGACGTCACTGCCGCCAACGCCACCGTCGACCAACACCACCGCCGCGAGATGGGAAGGAGGAGTGGGATTTTACGAGAGATCCCAACCACTCTGCCACTGCAAATCGGAACGCCACCAAGGAAGGGACTGGAATCTGATAACAATTGTCATACCCTAGCTATGGGGATTGAAGATTGGGGAATTTGTATGGGGAAATTCGAAAGAAAATCAAGAATAATAGTAGCGAACTCTAACAGGAGAGAGATATATATTATTTGGAGTAATATTGTGTTCGAATTGTGTGAAACAATCTCATCAATCTTAAAACACATGAATCCATTACATCTCCGGGCTAGGCTTACAAGGCTAGCAGCGAGCATGCAGCATGACAGGAACCCTAAGATGCGGGAAGAGTCGTAGCCGTTGATCTTGACAGATCCATCTTAGCCATCCATACTCTGAAGAGTTATCCTTGTCTTGACAGTGGCCACTGAACCTGTATCAGAGTACTGACAGCGTAGCGGCGAGGGGGAGCTTCGGGGCGGCGCGCAGCGCTGTCGAGCAGAGGGTGCTTGGGCGGCGACGAGCGCGCTGGCAGCAGGGCGAAGGAGTGGGGCCGGGGCGGTGGTTGGTGGTGACAGGGAGGTTGCCTCGCGAGGGAGAGGGGATTGCAGGGACGAGGTGTTCGATCGTGAGTGGCGCGGAAGTGGTGGGCCAAGGGGTAGGTGGGCGTCGGTGCGAGGGAGCCATGTCGAGCAAGCGGGGTCGAGGGCGTGCGACGCGAGTTCTGCGAGGATCCCGCGTCGGTCGTTGCGTACACAAGGTGGACACGGTCGGTGGGGCTGCTGCGGGATGTGGCCATGTATCGCGGGCAGAAACGGTCCAGGGCGGGTCTCGCGCGTGTGTTGGTCGATGTAGGGCTGCATCACGTGGGTGTTGCGTGTGTTGCAACAACCACGGCGACGACTGGGCGGGTTAGGGCATGTACAATGGTTGATAAGACAATCTTATCTTATACATAACACTTAATCTTGATATGATGATAAAACATTATGTATAATAGGTTATTTTTTAGTCTTATCTGCAATGACAGATATCCCTAAAAATATGGTGAGACATATCGTTCTAAGAGATCATCTCTTGGCTAAGATAAGACATAGGTCTTTTTTTGTTTCTCTCTCCTCCAACTCAGCAATCATTCTATATGGAATTGCTAAGGTAAGACCATTGTACGTGTCCTTAGGTAGGGTCTGGCGGCTGGTTGTGGTTAGGATATAGTTAGTCTAGGGTTTGCTGTTAGATGGGGTAGGGCTAGGTTGTTTTGGGCTGCCGCGCAGTAGGTAGTCTGGCCTACGGGCTGGGCTGCCTCTGTAGGGGTTCGTAGCATGGAAAACAAAAATTTTCTATCGCATACAAACAAACAAGCCAAGATCTATCTACTAGATTGCCGCAACGAGTCGATGGAATAACTCACCCTCGAAGATTCCAAAGTGTTTAACGAGAGCAGATTCTCGTGGGTGATGTAGTCGTACTCTTTCCGATCTCAAGATCGCGTAGACGATCCTTCCAGCGCCGCGTTCCCGCAGCGCTCCCGCAGTCGGTCACACGTTCGGTACTCGACGAAGACCTTCCTCTCCCTTGTTCCAGCAGGCAGCGGAGGTTGTAGCACTCTCCTCGCGATTCCAGCAGCACAACGGCGTGGTACCGGTGGTAGAGGGGAAATCCCGCAGGGCTTCGCCTTAAGCCGGTGCGAGTATGGTGGAGCTTATGAGAGAGGCTATTAGTGGTCTAGTATTTAGACACACCAATTAGAGGGCTCTAAACCAATTAGAAGGCTCTAAACCGAAATAGCTCTAAACCGGGGTTTAGATCTAGGGTTTAGGTCTAGAGGATAGGAAGTAGTGTTGTGTCTAGAGGAGGAGGCCCTGCCCCTCCTTTTATAGGTGGGAGGGCCGGCGCCATGGGGAGGAGTTCCTCCCCAACTCGGCCTAGGGAGGTGCGCCGGCCTAGGGGAGGAACCCTCCTCCAACTCGGCCTCCACCTCTCCTCCTCTTTCTCCACTTTCCGAAACTGGCAGTTTGACCGAAAACTGGCAGTTTGACTTTTCCAATTAGGATTTGAATTAACCCTTTATTTCGGACAGCGAGAACACTTAGTACATGATGCAATCATTCCAACATGCAATGACACATTCATGTACCCCTTCCCCCCCGGAGTGCCGGACATTCCGGGACCTTCTAGAATGTTCCCGATGAAAACACCGGAACCATTCCCCAACTCCGAAACGGGACTTTCCTTATATGAATCTTATTCTCCGGACCATTCCGGATCACCTCGTGATATCCCGGATCCCATCCGAGACTCCGAACAACATTCGGTCTCTTTCTCATAATACCATAACTACTCAAACAACGTCGAATCCTTAAGTGTGTCTCCCTACGGTTCGTGAATTATGCAGACATGATCGAGACACTTCTCCGAACAATAACCAATAGAGGAATCTGGAAATTCATATGGCTCCCACATATTTCTACGATTACTTTGCGATCGAATGAACCACTTACATACGATACCAATTTCCCTTTGTCTCACGATATGTTACTTATCCGAGGTTATGATCGTCGGTATCTCTGCATACCTAGTTCATCCTCGTTACTGATAAGTACTCTTTTCTCGTTCCCGTGATATGTGATCCCTTGTGACCAAGTCACATGCTTGCAAGCTAATTGGATGACATTTCACCGAGAGGGCCCAGAGTATATCTATCCGTCATGTGGATGGACAAATCCCACTCTTGATCCATGTGTTTCAACCAATACTTTCCGAACACTCAATGCCACCTTTATAGCCACCCTGTTACGGTGTGGTGTTTGATGACATCAAAGCATCCATCCAGTAAAGGTGATATGCATGATCTCATGGTCGAAGGAATTAGGTTACTATGTATCAGAAAGCATATAGCAATTGAACTATTGAAATGACTTGATCTTTATGCTACGCTTGTCTATAGGAGTATGTCCACCATATCATTCTCCTAACGATATGATCTTGTTGTTGATAACATCTCAATGTTCATGACAAAGAAACCACATCATCAATCAACCAACAAGCTAGTGAAGTATAGAGGCTATACTAGGGACTTCAAATTAAGTTTACAAATCACACAAGTATTAATGGTTTCCTTGTTAATACTATTATAGCATGAATGCAAACATTTATCATAAACACAAAGATATAATAATAACTATATTTATTATTGCCTCTAGGGCATATCTCCAACAGTCTCCCACTTGCACTAGAGTCATCTAATCTAGATTACATGGTAATACACCGAACACCCATGGCAGTTTGGTGTTGGTCATGTTTTGCCCTCGGGAGAGGTTTAGTCAACGGATCTGCCACATTCAGATCTGTGTGTACTTTGCAAATCTTTATATCCCCATCCTGGATATGTTCTCGAATAGCGTGAAAACGTAGCTTGATATGCTTCAGCTTCTTGTGTGACCTTGGTTCTTGCGCATTGGCTATGGCGCCCATGTTATCACAGTAGATAGACATTGGGTCCAGCGCACTAGGAACCACACCCAGCTCTGTAATGAACTCTTTCATCCATATCGCTTCTTGTGAAGCCTCCGAAGCAGCCATGTATTCCGATTCAGTTGAAGATCTCGCCACAACGCTTTGCTTTGCACTCCTCCAGCTAACTGCTGCACCATTCAAAATAAATACGTATCCAGATTGTGATTTAGAATCATCTGGATCGGTGTTCCAACTAGCATCGGTGTAACCATTAACAACGAGCTGTTCATCACCTCCATAAGAAAGAACCATATCCTTAGTTCTTCTCAAGTACTTAAGGATGTTTTTGACCGCTGTCCAATGATCCACTCCTGGATCACTTTGATATCTGCTAGTTAAACTAACAGCATATGCGATGTCGGGTCTAGTACATAGCATGGCATACATTAGAGATCCTATGGCTGAGGCATAGGGAGTCTTACTCATCCTTTCTCTATCTTCTGCCGATGTCGGACTTTGAGTTTTACTCAAGGTCGTATTGGGCAACATGGGCAAGAACCCTTTCTTGCTTTCTTCCATTCCAAACTTCTTTAGAACTTTGTCCAAATATGTACTTTGTGACAATGATATTTGGCGTTTCGATCTATCTCTATAAATCTTTATGCCTAATATGTAAGCTGCTTCGCCAAGATCCTTCATTGAAAAACTATTATTCAAATATTCCTTGACACTATTAAGAAGGTCTACATCATTCCCAATCAACAATATGTCATCCACATACAGTATTAAGAATGCTACAGAGCTCCCACTCACTTTCTTGTAAATACAAGCTTCTCCATAAGTTTGTATAAAACCAAAACTTTTGATTACCTTATCAAAACGTTGATTCCAACTTCGGGATGCTTGCTTCAATCCATAGATGGACCGTTGAAGCTTGCATACCTTGTTAGCATCTTTAGGATCGACAAAACCTTTGGGTTGTATCATATACAACTCTTCATCAATGTCTCCATTGAGGAATGCTGTTTTGACATCCATCTGCCATATCTCATAATCATAATATGCAGCGATTGCTAACATAATCCTCACAGACTTTAGCTTCGCTACCGGTGAGAAAGTCTCATCGTAGTCAACTCCTTGAATTTGTCGAAACCCTTTTGCGACAAGTCGAGCTTTATAGACAGTAACATTACCATCAGCATCTGTTTTCTTCTTGAAAATCCATTTGTTCTCGACAGCCTTCCGGCCATCCGGTAGGTCCACCAAAGTCCATACTTGGTTTTCGTACATGGATCCAATCTCGGATTTCATGGCTTCTTGCCATTTATTGGAATCTGGGCTCATCATCGCTTCCTCATATGTCTCGGGGTCATCGGTGTTGTCCACCAACATGACATTCACAACGGAATCATACCAATCTGGAGTGGTACGAGTTCTCGTTGACCTCCGAGGCTCTGTAGCAACTTCAACCGAAGTTTCATGATCACTATCATTAGCTTCCTCTCTTATTGGTGCAGGCACCACAGGAACTTCTTCCGGTGCTGCGCTACTCGCAATTTCGAGAGAAGGTTCGACAACCTCGTCGAGTTCTACTTTCCTTCCAGTCACTTCTTTCGAGAGAAATTCCTTCTCTAGAAAGGATCCATTCTTGGCAACAAAGATTTTGCCTTCGGATCTATGATAGAAGGTATACCCAATAGTTTCCTTCGGGTATCCTATGAAGACGCATTTTTCCGCTTTGGGTTCAAGCTTGTCCGGCTGTAACTTCTTTACATAGGCTTCGCATCCCCAAACTTTAAGGAACGACAATTTAGGTTTCTTCCCAAACCATAATTCATACGGTGTCGTTTCAACGGATTTAGATGGTGCCCTATTTAAAGTGAATGCGGCTGTTTCTAATGCATAACCCCAAAATGATAGCGGTAAATCTGTAAGTGACATCATAGAACGAACCATATCTAAGAGAGTTCGATTACGACGTTCAGACACACCATTACGCTGTGGTGTTCCCGGCGGTGTCAATTGTGAAAGTATTCCGCACTTCTTTAAATGCTCGCCAAACTCGTAACTTAGATATTCACCTCCACGATCAGAACGTAGAAATTTAATCTTCTTGTTACGTTGATTCTCTACCTCACTTTGAAACTCCTTAAACTTCTCGAAAGTTTCGGACTTATGTTTCATGAAATAGATATACCCATATCTACTCAAGTCATCCGTGAAGGTAAGAACATAACGATAACCACTGCGCGATGCTACACTCATTGGACCACACACATCGGTATGTATGATTTCCAATAAGTCTGTAGCTCGCTCCATTATACCAGAAAATGGAGTCTTAGTCATTTTACCCATCAGACATGCTTCGCATCTTTCAAGTGATTCAAAATCAAGTGATTCAAGAAGTCCATCGGAATGGAGTTTCTTCATACGCTTCACTCCAATGTGACCAAGACGACAGTGCCACATATAGGTCAAATTATCGCTTGATTTCAAACGTTTAGCCTCAATGTTATTAATATGTGTATTTCTACTATCGAGATTCAATATGAATAGACCATCTATCAAAGGTGCATGTGCATAAAACATATTACTCATATAAATCGAACAACCATTATTCTCGGATTTAAACAAGTAACTGTCTCGCAATAAACAAGATCCTGATATAATGTTCATGCTTAATGCAGGCACCAAATAACAATTATTTAAGTATAAAACTAATCCCGATGGTAGATGAAGAGGTAGCGTGCCGACCGCGATCACATCAACCTTTGATCCGTTTCCTACGCGCATCGTCACCTCGTTCTTCACTAGCTTCCGTTTATTCTGCAGCTCCTGTTTCGAGTTACAAATATGAGCAACCGAACCAGTATCAAATACCCAGGCACTACTACGAGTACTAGTGAGATACACATCAATAACATGTATATCAGATATACCTTTCTTCTTGATGTTGCCGTTCTTCAAATCCGCCAAGTACCTTGGGCAATTCCGCTTCCAGTGACCTTCTCCCTTGCAGTAAAAGCACTCAGTTTCAGGTTTAGGTCCAGCCTTGGTCTTCTTCGTCGGCGTGGTAACTTTCTTACCACCCTTCTTGAAGTGTCCCTTTTGCTTAGACTTGCCTTTCTTGAATTTGGTGGTCTTATTGACCATCAACACTTGGTGCTCTTTCTTGATCTCCACTTCTGCAGATTTTAACATAGCAAATAGTTCTGGCAACTCTTTGTTCATGTTCTGCATGTTGTAGTTCATCACAAAGTTCTTGTAACTTGGTGGTAGTGATTGGAGGATGCGGTAAACTCCCAAAGTATTAGGAATCACTATACCCAAACTTTGAAGTTTATTTGCGTGCCCAGACATCTTAAGCACATGCTCACTGACGGAGCTACCCTCTTCCATCTTGCAGTTAAAGAACTTTTCAGAAGCTTCATAACTTTCAATTGCCGCATGAGTCTCAAAGATTAATTTGAGATCCTCGACAATATCATATGGATCTGACTCTTCAAACCTTTTCTGAAGCTCCGATTCTAAACCATACAAGATAGCACACTGAACTATGGAGTACTGATTCTTCCGAGCGAGGTAAACATTCTTTACTTCATCGGTAGCATCAGCTGCAGGTGGGTCACCTAGCGGTGCATCCAGCACATAGGTCAAATTACCAGCTGTGAGGACAATCCTCAAATTGCGGAACCAATCCGCGAAGTTGCTTCCATTGTTTTTCAACTTTTCTTTCTCTAGGAACGCATTAAAATTGATGGTAGGGGCTGCCATTGATCTACAACATATTTGCAATAGTTTAGACTAAGTTTATGACAAATTGAGTTCAAATTAATTAATGAAATTAAACTAGGTGAACTCCCACTCAAAACAACATCCCTCACATTGTTTTAGTGATCACACGAACCAAATCCACTACATCAACACCGATCATCACGAGAGCTGATATAGTTTTAATGGCGAACAATCATCATGTTCATCATATCTACTATATGATTCATGCTTTGCCTTTCGGCGATCCGTGTTCCTGAGGCCATGTCTGTACATGCTAGGCTCGTCAAGATCAAACCTTAGCTTCCGCATAAGCAAATCTGGCTTGCTTACGTTGTATTCACCCGCGGAATCAAAGACACCCGATCATCACGTGGTGCTTTGAAGCAGCAAGCTTTGGCAACGGTGCATACTAAGGGTGAACACTTTAGAACTTGAAATTTATGTGCATGAGGGATCATCTTATAATGCTACCGTCGTCTACTAAGCAATACAAGATGCATAAAGGATTAACATCACATGCAATTCATAATATGTGATATGATATGGCCTTTCTTCTTTGTGCTTCCGATCTCCATCTTCAAGCACGAATATGATCTCCATCATCACCGGCATAGCATCAAGGTCAATGACGCTTCTCCATGGTTGTCGTCCACCAGCTTCAACTATTACAACTATTTTGAATAGACACGCAGGTCTTAACAGAAATTAGAGACAACCATATGGCTCCTGCCGGTTGCCAACTTACAATAAGGAACATTGCATACATCAAATATAATCACAATCATGGCCATATCACATCACTGCACACCCCTGCAAAACAAAGTTAGACGCTTCTACTTTCTTTGCATATTTTACGTGGTTTGGGGCTTTCCATAAGTGTCGTTCTAACTTACGAACAAGAACCACAACATTGATACTAGCATTGTTGATCACCCGTTGTAAATTGGATCTTTACTATGCTAGGAGAAACAGGCACCCGCAAAGCCACTTATGCAAAACGAGTTGCATGTCAAGCGTGGAGCAAGTCTCATGAACGATGTCATGTAAGGTTAGCCCGGGCCGCTTCATCCCAACATACCGCAAGATGCAAAGTACACAAAAAGCAATCTACAATAAAAGCATCAACGCCCACAATGACCATTGTGTTCTACTCGTGCAACAGATCTACATATAGACACGGCTCTGATACCACTGTAGGGGTTCGTAGCATGGAAAACAAAAATTTTCTATCGCATACAAACAAACAAGCCAAGATCTATCTACTAGATTGCCGCAACGAGTCGATGGAATAACTCACCCTCGAAGATTCCAAAGTGTTTAACGAGAGCAGATTCTCGTGGGTGATGTAGTCGTACTCTTTCCGATCTCAAGATCGCGTAGACGATCCTTCCAGCGCCGCGTTCCCGCAGCGCTCCCGCAGTCGGTCACACGTTCGGTACTCGACGAAGACCTTCCTCTCCCTTGTTCCAGCAGGCAGCGGAGGTTGTAGCACTCTCCTCGCGATTCCAGCAGCACAACGGCGTGGTACCGGTGGTAGAGGGGAAATCCCGCAGGGCTTCGCCTTAAGCCGGTGCGAGTATGGTGGAGCTTATGAGAGAGGCTATTAGTGGTCTAGTATTTAGACACACCAATTAGAGGGCTCTAAACCAATTAGAAGGCTCTAAACCGAAATAGCTCTAAACCGGGGTTTAGATCTAGGGTTTAGGTCTAGAGGATAGGAAGTAGTGTTGTGTCTAGAGGAGGAGGCCCTGCCCCTCCTTTTATAGGTGGGAGGGCCGGCGCCATGGGGAGGAGTTCCTCCCCAACTCGGCCTAGGGAGGTGCGCCGGCCTAGGGGAGGAACCCTCCTCCAACTCGGCCTCCACCTCTCCTCCTCTTTCTCCACTTTCCGAAACTGGCAGTTTGACCGAAAACTGGCAGTTTGACTTTTCCAATTAGGATTTGAATTAACCCTTTATTTCGGACAGCGAGAACACTTAGTACATGATGCAATCATTCCAACATGCAATGACACATTCATGTACCCCTTCCCCCCCGGAGTGCCGGACATTCCGGGACCTTCTAGAATGTTCCCGATGAAAACACCGGAACCATTCCCTAACTCCGAAACGGGACTTTCCTTATATGAATCTTATTCTCCGGACCATTCCGGATCACCTCGTGATATCCCGGATCCCATCCGAGACTCCGAACAACATTCGGTCTCTTTCTCATAAT
The DNA here is from genome assembly GCA_916181665.1 of Avena sativa. Classification (NCBI taxonomy): domain Eukaryota; kingdom Viridiplantae; phylum Streptophyta; class Magnoliopsida; order Poales; family Poaceae; genus Avena; species Avena sativa. Next base: position 225,661,303 of record OV702286.1, read on the forward strand.
ACCATAACTACTCAAACAACGTCGAATCCTTAAGTGTGTCTCCCTACGGTTCGTGAATTATGCAGACATGATCGAGACACTTCTCCGAACAATAACCAATAGAGGAATCTGGAAATTCATATGGCTCCCACATATTTCTACGATTACTTTGCGATCGAATGAACCACTTACATACGATACCAATTTCCCTTTGTCTCACGATATGTTACTTATCCGAGGTTATGATCGTCGGTATCTCTGCATACCTAGTTCATCCTCGTTACTGATAAGTACTCTTTTCTCGTTCCCGTGATATGTGATCCCTTGTGACCAAGTCACATGCTTGCAAGCTAATTGGATGACATTTCACCGAGAGGGCCCAGAGTATATCTATCCGTCATGTGGATGGACAAATCCCACTCTTGATCCATGTGTTTCAACCAATACTTTCCGAACACTCAATGCCACCTTTATAGCCACCCTGTTACGGTGTGGTGTTTGATGACATCAAAGCATCCATCCAGTAAAGGTGATATGCATGATCTCATGGTCGAAGGAATTAGGTTACTATGTATCAGAAAGCATATAGCAATTGAACTATTGAAATGACTTGATCTTTATGCTACGCTTGTCTATAGGAGTATGTCCACCATATCATTCTCCTAACGATATGATCTTGTTGTTGATAACATCTCAATGTTCATGACAAAGAAACCACATCATCAATCAACCAACAAGCTAGTGAAGTATAGAGGCTATACTAGGGACTTCAAATTAAGTTTACAAATCACACAAGTATTAATGGTTTCCTTGTTAATACTATTATAGCATGAATGCAAACATTTATCATAAACACAAAGATATAATAATAACTATATTTATTATTGCCTCTAGGGCATATCTCCAACAGCCTCCCTAGTACAAAACCTTATTTTTATTTTTATAAAACAAAGTGTTTCAAAAATAGTTTTAGACAAGTATAAGTTCCAGACAGATTTAAGGTTTTGATTTGAAATAAATCCGGGGATATTTAGAAAATAAAGATAGGCTTTTCAAAAATAGTTTTAGCAAAAATATGCATGATGACATGACAATGCTCAAATGCAATATGGCATGACGATATCAGCATGTGATCATGATAATGCACAAAACCGAAACACGAAGCGATTTTCTAGTAGTGGTTTTAGTGGGGTGCTACATAGTATTGGCTCGGTCATTGTGTTGCACATGGCAATCATGAAGCCAAGGCCAACCCAATAATATATGACATACAATCACAGAAACCACATCAAAATCAATAGAATCCTTGTATGACCCTATTTAAAAATTCACATGTACCATATGGTTTAGCTTCATCTCATCATTGTCACTCAACCATTGTATGTAGTATGGCTTGGGATGAGGTAAATAAGTCAAATTTAACTTGGCACATAACTCCTTGCTTGCAAGATTTCTGAGCTACCTTCATCAATGATTACTTTGCAAGCTTTGTTAGGACCAACTAGTGCTTTTGTTTGGAACAAGTTGCAGCGCTGAGAATCAGCAATAGGCTGCACACTAGGTATACGTGAAGACACCACAATGGTTAGCGCATGCTCATGGAAAGCGTCCAGACCTTCCTCTCTGTTATAACCATTGTCATCAGCATAATTAGGATCAACTTCATCTCCACTTTCATACTCACCTTGTTCATTGACAAACATAACATTGTGGTTTGGACAATCTCGCTTGTAGTGACCTCTACCTCCACAAGTATGGCACTCCACATCGCGAGTACGAGCAGTTGACATATTCGAACCCGAGCTAGCAGCAGGAGCAGCGGGTTTCTTCGCATTGGAACCATAGGATGGCTGTGGTGTATGCTTGGCCGATGATGGGGAAGAGTGGCTAGCAGCCGCTGCAGGTGACACCATAGGAGGTGGTGGTGTAGACCTTGCTGAAAAAGGCTGGTAGAAGGATACCTTGCACGTGCCTTTGCCTCTTCAGTGATCTATGATTTGGCCTCTCTTGTATGATGCAACAACTCATTCATAGTCTCGTACTTGTGATGAAGAACAATACTTTTTATGGGAAGCTTCAGATTGTTAAGGAATCATTGCATAGTCATCTCAAGAGATTCACGGACTTGAGCACGCTGCATAAGAATCTCCATCTCCATGTAGTACTCATCAACTGACATGGTTGCTTGCCTCAACTGTGTCAACTTGTCAAAAACTGAACGCAAGTAGTTAGTGGGCACAAAATGATCCTTCATGATGCGCTTCATCTCTCTCCAAGTGAGCACGGGAAGGTCATTGTCGTCTCTTCTATTTTGCACAATGGCATCCCACCAAAGTAAGGCACATCCATCAAATTCTGACGCGGCAAGCTTAACTTTCTTTTCTTCTGTATACTCATACAAACGCCACAGCTTATCAATCTTCAACTCCCATGTGAGGTAATCTTCAGGATCAAGTGAACCATCAAACTTGGAAATTGAAAATTTTGGCTTGCCCAAACCATCATCAATGGCTTGGTTAGGTACACACTAAGCACACCCAATAGGCGCCCATCCGCATGCATCTGCAGGTGTAGGGGGATTAGCACGTCCCCTGCCAAGATTTGGGGCAGCACCAGCAACACTTCCTTTGGCATCTTCTTCAACGACATCATCAAGTGGTTGTTGCTATCGTTGCTCAAGTGCTAGTGTCAAAGCATCAACAGAACGCTGCAAACCTACGACATTGGTATTGATAGCCGTCACTTCTGTTGGAATGTTAGTGACCGCCTCTGCATTTTCTCCCAAGGCCACATGCACATCCTGAATATTCTTGTCAATGGCATTTGTCGTGTTAGTAAACACACGTGTCAAATGAGATTTCAATGCTTCATATTCTCGCCAAGTAACAAGATCTTCATATTTCTTTTTTTGCGACACAACATCATCATCACTAAGAGACATGATTAGTAGGTTAGTGCAAAAATCAAAATATGTTGGGTGGAACACTCACAACTCACTCCAAACTGACAAGAAATCAAATCTTACCGTTCCAAAGTGAATAGATATGCTTTACCAATTTGAAATCAAAGACTTATGCACTGATGTGATGAAGTGAATATCAAGGGTATGGAAAACAATCACAGGGCACACAGGTTAATTATGGTAGAGCTTTAGGTATGGTATCCTAACTACACCACAAACAAGTCCTAGTGTTGATCGTAGAAAACCCAAGAAACACACACATGGAGATAAATGTGGCAATGCAGCTATGAAGGGTGTTGCACTTCTCAGCAAAGCTCAAAGTAAACAGGCACAAGATTGCTTAATCTACCGGTGCACAAAGGTATCACTAGGCCTCTTGCTCAATTCTCCTTCTATTTCTATTTTATTTTGTATTGATTCTTTCTATTTTGCATTTTCTTTTGCTATATTCTTTGTTTTGTTGAATATGTATCACACTATGATCACGACCAAATTATAATGTACAAAACCAAATACCTAAAAGCAGCCTGTAAGAGCGGAAACTAGTCTCACTGGGCAAGTTCCTAACACATGTTGATGAGGACATCTCTACCATTCTTCCATTATTCAATAAAGATAATGATGCAAAGATTCAAGACACTAATGAAATCAGAATTGGACCTATTACAAGGGCTAGAGCCAAGTTGTTTAAGCAACAGGTGAATTCCTTCTTAGTTGGTTCTGGAATATTGTTTGATGAGAATTTTATGCTACCTAAATCTTTGCATCTATGTTTGATCAGGTATGAGGAAGGCCAAGGAGCTAAGGAAGAAGCATCAAAGCTGCAGCAGAAGAAAGAAGAAAGGATTCTCTACCGCGGCAGGATTTTGGCCAATTCCCTGCCGCGGTAGGAGGATGGCGCCAGGAGAGGAGAGGGAGGTGTGCGCCAGGAGGAGGACCAGGAGAGGTTGGGCTGCACCTAGCCGGTGCACCCCTCGCGCATGGCATGTGTGTCGTTTTGGCCGAGCCCTTTGGGGCCGGTTTGTATCCGACTCGGACCCACTTGGGTCGAGTTTAGTTGTGTGCGGCTAGCCTCCCATATAGGCAGCCGCCACCCCCTCCATTATTCTTAGACTTGTTTTAGACTAAACCCAAGATTGGATTGCTGCAAGCATTCATCTTGAATCCTCCGATATTGTGATTGTGTTTTGCTAGACAATATGAAATTGGCTCTAATTAAGTGTTATCTATCGTTCCACTGGTAATTGGTAGATTGTAAACCATTCGTGATTCAGGATCACGTGCGCAAGTGTGTGGTGTTACGAATATCCATAGGACCGAAGATCTGTTGCATTGGCAATAGGGGAGAAGCCGAGAGATAGTTCGTCAGCATCTCACAAGTTATTTTCATCAACATCGCCATCACCTACGTCGCTCGCTGAGAAGATCGGGCAACCCCTTATCATCTTGGTATCAGATTTCCAGTGTTTACTCAGTGAGAAATCCATAATCCGTCCATAGTCTAGATTCGATTTATTCCTATACCAGAAAAATCCCCATAAAAAGAGTCATAGTTCTGCCTGAGATCTAGATCTCCTCGGTATTCTAGTTCTTGTGTTGGTCGTGTTCTTCATTGTGTTACTTTTTCTCGTTTTTAGTAGTAGTTTTTGTTAGGTTTTCCAATCCGAGTTGTGTTCTAGTGTCCGTCTAGTCAGAGTTTTGGATCGGTTTGGTTGCAGATCATCGAGTGGACTGGGATCCGAGCTCTACGCCGACCCAAGTTCTTTCGCACGCCAACACAGTCACTGCCGCGCGCGCCAAGGATTCCCACGCACGCTGCCTGCCCCTGCCAGCCGCCCTCTGCCGCGGTGGCCAAACGCTGCCTTTTTCTATCATGCCTCCTGTCATGACACGTTTTCAGGCCGAAATCCTACCGCGACATAGCCCTGCCGATTGTTCTGCCGCGGCACAGTTTTGACAGTTTTTTCTGCCGTGGGTTGTTTTTGTCAGTTTTTCTTGTTCTCGTTTTCTTTTTGCGTCCACATAGCGTACCTTTGTGAGCCATAGTCAGCCTTTCTTTGTGTCTAGCACTATCCTATGAGACTAGCATCTTTTGTTGCTCTACGGGATGCTCACTAGGTTGTTGGTGCTCTGTTTTTGTTCTGTCGTGCTCAATTTGCTTTGGTATTTGTGGCCTGCAAGAAAATAGTCAAAAAATATATAGAGAGAGAAAAATATCAACAAAAAAAGAAATATATAGAAAAGAGATATAAAAACGATTACTATCAGGCTTGGTTTGCTATCTATTGCACATACTGGCTGTGTTCTTCTTTGGTTTGCACCTATAGATTGAGCAGTCTTGTGCCTGTACACCCTGAGCTTTTTGCTAGCGTCTCTCCTTGTGCATTGCAACACGAGTTGTACTCTGACATACATTTTTTCTGATCTTGTTTATAGTTGCTTTTCCCCATTTATCTCCACCGTGTGTGTTTCCCGTGGGTCTTTTGTCATATATCCAGCACTAGGATTTGGTACTTTGGCGTGTAGGTATCCTCACCTAGAGATCCACCATATACCCTGGTTGTCATGTGATAGTTTCCCCTCGGTATTCGCATCATCACATTCATGCACGTGTTTTTGATCATCTATTGGTAAGCACTTCTAATTCACTTTTTAGCGGTAAGATTTCCTTTCTTTGAGTTGCTTAGTGATTCTGAGAACTCCACCATACACATATTTTGTTTTTGTGCACTAACATACTAATCATGTCTGCTAGTGATGAGTTTGATGTGATGCAGATAAAGGACGCTAACACTCTAGCTTTGTGGAGCGATTTCAAAGGGTTACGTGACCACTTGCAGGGTACTATTCAGCTGACAGACGACGCCTTTGAAGGAGAAGTTCAGGTTGTACAAACCAAGCTGCAAGGGACAGATACAATAGTCAACGCCATTCAAACACAAGTGACAACTCTTCAGAACTTGGTTGATACATTGAATCAGTCGGTGGAGGCGATCCGAGTGTTGTTGCAGCGTACTGAAGTGCAGTGCAATGAAAATTAGTTTGATGATGCTAGCATTGGTGATAATGGTGAGAACGCAAACCCATTTGCGCTTGGTCATGGCGCCTATGCTCATGGGTATCGTGGCTGTGGGTTTGCTCCTACTGCGGCTCAACATGCTCCATTGGTCCCGGCTGCTGGGGCTGCTCCACGCCCTGATGAGGGCCCAGCCATGCCTAAATTCTCTATTCCACAATTTCATGGCACTGTCGTTGAAGAGTATGCAACTAGGAACTGAAAGTGGAAAAATTATGGCGTTTACATGAGTACACTGAGGATAAGAAAGTGAAGTTAGCATCTTCTGAGTTTGAAGGACTCGCATTGAGATGGTGGGATCATGTTTGTACTTCTCATGCGGAGGACAGGGCCCCTGCTATTGTGACATGGCATGCTATGAAGGAGGAGATGCGACATTGTTTTGTACCAGCAAATTATATCCATTAACTCTATGATAATCTGACAAATTTGAAGCAAGGACTGAAGACAGTGGATGAATACTTCTATGAGATGGAGATGATTATGCAGCGTGCTAAAGTTCGAGAACCGGAAGACTAAACATTGCAGCGTTTCCTTCTTGGATTATCTTTCCCAATTCAGCGCATTGTTCGACACCATCCTTATGCAGATATGTATGAGCTCTTGCATCAGTCTAGAGAGGCTGAAGCTACTATGGCCGAGGAGGCCATATTTGCAGCATGTTCTCCATCGGCTCGGGGACGTTTTCCATCACGGTTTCCCTCTATTAGTCAGAATTCTGGTGGTGTTCGTGAGGCTAGGTCGGTTGGTGACCGTGTGAGTACTCCTGTGAAACCTGGTGCGTCCAACAAGAAGCCTACACCTGCTATGAGTGGTTCGGGTTCCACTACTTCTACAGCCATAAATAGAGATATGAGATGTCACACATGTGGTGGCAAGGGACACTTCAAGCGTGATTGCCCCAATAAGAAAACTATGATAGTTGATGCTTCTGGTGGGTACGAGACTTGGGATGATGATGATCCATTTGAAGAGGAGCATGATGAGGTTCCTGAGGATGTTTATTATTGTGATGCTTCTCCAAATCCTGTATTTGTGTGTTCCCCTAAGGTCTTGCAAGTTAGCCCAAGTTCAGCTGATCAAAGATGCAATTTGTTTCAAACACGAGCTTATGTGAGTGAAGTTAGAGCATGCAGAGTCATTATTGATGGAGGGAGTTGCAGAAATTTGGCTAGTAAAGAGCTTTGTACAAAACTGAAATTGAAATACTATCCACAACCCAGCCCATATTTTATTCAATGGTTGAGTGATGCTGGTGATATGAAAGTTAGACATATGGTACGTGTGGAGTTTCAGATTGGGGCCTATAAAGATCTTGTCGAATGTGATGTGGTCCCTATGACAATTTGCCATCTTTTGTTGGGCCGTCCATGGCAATATGATCATGATGTTCGTCACAACGGGAAGGCCAATACATATAAGTTTAATTGGCAAGGCATGGAAGTGATACTAAGACTCATGTCTCCATAGGCAATTGTTAATGAGTCCCGTCAGAAAACTAAAGTCAATCTTGAGCATGAGCATGCGAGGACACAATGTCAAGACCCTGCATTGATAGTGCATGATCACACTTCTTCTTCCACGGCACACTTCACAGCATGTTTTGCTACCGCGACACAGCTTTCCAGCTACTTTGCTGACACGGTAGAGTGCCCATCTCGGTTCTCTGCCGCGGCAGAGATTTCTGCAGTTTCTCTGCCGTGGCACAGCGGTGCTTCACCGCCTACCCAGACCTCTGCCGCGGCACAAGAAGCAGCTAGTTCTCTGCCGCGGCACAACAACACGCAGATTTCTGCCGCGGTACACTCAAAGGACAACTTGCCTGCCGCGCCAGTTCTATCTGCATGTTCTAATGGTGGAGTTGATTCCTTCATGTTGATGGAAACAAAGGAAGATTTGAGAGCATTTGGGGATGATCCCTCTATTGTACCACTGGTGCTGGTCTACAATGGTGAAATTTTGGTTTCTAGCGACATGAACCCTCTCTCTATTGGTGTTTCTACAGTTTTGCAGGAATTCAGTGATGTGTTTCCGGAAGAGGTACCCGATGGTTTACCACCATTGGGAAGTATTGAGCATCAAATTGATTTGATTCCAGGAGCATCGTTGCCTAATCGAGCACCTTACCGCACAAACCCCAAAGAAACTAAAGAGATTCAGAAACAAGTACAAGCACTTCTTGATAAAGGGTATATTCGTGTGATCCTTTGTGAGACCAGGCACATGGCTTAATAGGATTGATAGAATACTCATACCAACAAGTTGCAACTTCTTTTCCGGAAGCTCATTCGAAAAGAACTCTAAGGTTAAGCGTGCTTGGCCTAGAGCAATTCTAGGATGGGTGACCGACCGGGAAGTGGGTAACCGGGTGCGCACGAGTGAGGACAAAGTGCGCAGAAAAGACTAGTGTTGGTCTGTGGGGCCAGTCTAGATATCCTATTAAGATGCCAGGAGTGACACCCCCCGGGCCCAGGAGTGGACGGGGTGTTACAAGTGGTATCAGAGCCGATCCTCGCGGTTAAACAGGTGTGTGTGGGTCAGTGGCGGGACATGTGAAGCATGGCGCGTGTGGCCCGGAGTGGACACGGCATGGCACATGTGCCGGCACTGGACGCATAGACGTGTGCCAAGAGGGAACGTTCCTGGGGTGTGCTTGATCGATGAGGGCATCGATCTTCTAAAGGGTGGGTGTATGTGAGACCAGGCACATGGTTTAATAGGATTGATAGAATACTCATACCAACAAGTTGCAACTTCTTTTCCGGAAGCTCATTCGAAAAGAACTCTAAGGTTAAGCGTGCTTGGCCTAGAGCAATTCTAGGATGGGTGACCGACCGGGAAGTGGGTAACCGGGTGCGCACGAGTGAGGACAAAGTGCACAGAAAAGACTAGTGTTGGTCTGTGGGGCCAGTCTAGATATCCTATTAAGATGCCAGGAGTGACACCCCCCGGGCCCAGGAGTGGACGGGGTGTTACATCCTTAGTCCTTGTGATGTTCCTGTTATTTTAGTACCTAAGAAAGATGGTACATGGCGCATGTGTATACATTATCGAGCTATTAATAACATCACTATTCGATATCATCATCCTATTCCCCGTTTAGAGGATATGTTAGATGAATTGAGTGGTGCTGCTATTTTCTCCAAAATTGATTTGTGTAGTGGTTATCATTAGATTAGGATGAAGGAAGGGGATGAGTGGAAAACTACCTTTAAAACGAAATTTGGTTTATATGAGTGGTTAGTCATGCCTTTTGGTCTCACTAATGCACCTAGTACTTTCATGAGATTAATGAACCATGTTTTGAGAGATTTTATAGGCAAATTTGTGGTTGTGTATTTTGATGACATATTAATTTACAGCCGCACTGAATCTAAACATATTGATCATATTCAACAAGTTTTACATGTGCTACCTGATGTTAAATTGTATGGTAATCTTGAGAAGTGCACTTTCTGCAAAGACAAGGTCAACTTTCTAGGATATGTTGTTTCTTAGAATGGAGTTGAGGTAGATAATTCTAAAATTTTAGCAATACAAAATTGGCCTACTCCTATGAATGTTAGTCAAGTTAGAAGTTTTCATGGACTTGCTGGTTTCTAGAGAAGATTTGTGAAGGATTTTAGTACCATTGCTGCACCTTTGAATGAACTAACTAAGAAAGGTGTTCAATTTGTTTGGGGACCAGCCCAAGATAATGCTTTTGATGTGTTGAAGAGATTTCTTACTTCTGCACCATTGCTTGCACTACCTAATTTTAATAAGCAATTTGAGATTGAGTGTGATGCTAGTGGCATAGGTATTCGTGGTGTGTTGATGCAAGAGGGGCGGCCTATAGCTTATTTTTCTGAGAAGCTTAGTGGTGCTCGTTTGAACTATCCTGTTTATGATAAAGAATTATATGCTCTTGTGCATGTGCTTGAGGTTTGGCAACATTATTTGTGGCCAAAAGAGTTTATTATATGTTCTAATCATGAATCTTTGAAATATTTGAAAGCACAGTCAAACTTGCATAGGCGCCTAGCGAAGTGGGTTGAATTTATTGAATCTTTTCCATATATCATTAAACAGAAGAAGGGAAAGACAATATTGTAGTTGATGCTCTCTCTAGGAAAAGTATGTTGCTAACGCAATTGGATGTGAGAGTTCCTGGTTTGGAGAGTTTGTGTGATTTATATGCTAATGATCATGATTTTGCTGCTCCATATAAGTTGTGCGTTAATGGGAAAGCTTGGGAAAAATATCATATTCATGATGGGTACTTGTTTCGAGCTAACAAACTATGTGTTCTCGAGTCGTCTGTGCATTTGCTTTTATTACAGGAATCACATGCTGGTGGATTGATGGGCCACTTTGGGCGTGAGAAAACACTACTCATGCTCGCTGATCATTTTTATTGGCCTAAGATGAGGCGTGATGTGGACAGATTTGTCAAGCATTGCATTACTTGCAACACATCCAAGTCGAAGTTGAAGCCTCATGGTTTGTATACTCCTCTACCTGCACTTACTACTCCATGGGAAGATATTAGCATGGATTTTTTATTAGGATTGCCTAGAACTAGGACAGGACATGATTCTATATTTGTGGTAGTGGATCGTTTTTCTAAGATGGCACATTTTATTGCCTGCCACAAGAGCGACGATGCGTCGCATGTTGCTAATCTATTTTTCAAGGACATTGTGCGATTACATGGAGTACCAAGGACAATTGTTTCTGATCGTGATGTGAAGTTCATGAGCTATTTTTGGAAGACTCTTTGGGGTAACTGGGGACAAAGTTATTATTCAGCACTACTTGTCATCCCCAAACTGATGGACAAACAGAGGTGGTGAATCGCACATTATCACAGTTGCTGCGATCTATGATCAAGAAGAATCTACGTGTTTTGGAGGATTGCTTGCCCGAATTTGGATATAACAGGGTTGTACACTCTACCACGTAGTTGTGTCCTTTTGAGGTGTTTTATGGTTTCAAACCCATCACACCACTTGATTTGTTGCCTCTTCCTATTCAAGAAAGGGAGAACATGGTGTGGGTTCATTTTCGCAAGGACAGATTTCTAGAGAAGTGTAAGTCAAAGCTACTTAATCGGGGTGCTGGTCCTTACAAGGTTCTTGCCAAGATAAATGACAATGCCTACAAGATAGATTTTCCTATTGAGGAGTTTGGTGTCAATAATTCTTTCAATGTGTCTGATTTGACACCATATGAAGAGGAAGATATTGACGCGTCGGGGTCGACGCCTTTTGAAGGGGGGGGGATGATGAGGACATCTCTACCATTCTTCCATTATTCAATGAAGATAATGATGCAAAGATTCAAGACACTAATGAAATCAGAATTGGACCTATTACAAGGGCTAGAGCCAAGTTGTTAAAGCAACAGGTGAATTCCTTCTTCGTTGGTTCTAGAATATTGTTTGATGAGAATTTTATGCTACCTAAATCTTTGCATCTATGTTTGATCAGGAATGAGGAAGGCCAAGGAGCTGAGGAAGAAGCACCAAAGTTGTAGCAGAAGAAATAAGAAAGGATTCTCTGCCGCGGCAGGATTTTGGTTGATTCCCTGCCGCGGCAGGAGGATGGCGCCAGGGGAGGAGAGGGAGGCGTGCGCTAGGAGGAGGACTAGGAGAGGTCGGGTTGCACCTAGACGGTGAACCCCTCGCGCATGGCCTGTGTGCCATTTTTTTCGAGCCCTTTGGGGCCGGTTTGTATCCGACTCGAACCCACTTGGGTCAAGTTTAGTTGTGTGTGGCTGGCCTCCCATATAGGAGCTGCCACCCCGTCCATTATTCTTAGACTTGTTTCAGACTAAACCCTAGATTAGATTGCTGCAAGCATTCATCTTGTATCCTCCAATATTGTGATTGTGTTTCGCTAGCAATATCAAATTGGCTCTAATTAAGTGTTATTTGTCGTTCCACTGGGAATTGGTAGATTGCAAACCGTTCGTGATCCAGGATCACGTGCGCAAGTGTGTGGTGTTGTGAATATCCATAGGGCCGAAGATCTGTTGCATTGGCAATAGGGGAGCAGCCGAGAGATAGTTCGTCAGCATCTCACAAGTTATCTTCATCAACATCGCCATCACCTACATCGCTCACTGAGAAGATCGGGCAACCCCTTATCACATGTATATAGATTGGCTGTAGATATGGTTTGGAAAATATACAAGATCACCAAGTGTATATACGTACCGTGGAAGAAAAACAGGTCAAAATTGTGCCACTGCAGGTAGTATGTACCGTGGCAGAAAACATGTCGTGGCAGAACACAGGCAGCAGCTGGCAGGCGGCAAGGAAACAACTGGAATCGTTCCGCGGTAGGACTTTGATCCACGGCAAACACAGACTCGCGGCAGAGAAACAACCGGTTTATGTGCCGCGGCAGAGTCGGCTACGATTTTTTTTCCAGTTCTGACTCGGCCAAGAGGTGACAACCAGCACTCTTTGCTTGGATCAGATTTGGCTTGGTGGTGGCAGAAATAATTGATGGGGAACACGTATGGTCAACTAGATCTAAACAATGAAAATTGAACCTAGACTCCTACGGATTACTATAGATCGGATTTACGAGATAGACGATCAGCGACTAAAACTTGAAAACAATGTAATCTAGGCTATGGCAAATCTTTTTGTGTGCCTTTTTCTGTATAGGACAAAAAGTAATATAATCTATGGATGGATTGTGGATTGCTCATTGGGTAAACGAGGAAATCTGATACCAAGATGATATGGGGTGGCCCGATGATATGGGGTGGCCTGATCTTCTCAGCAAGCACTTGTCGATGGTGATGGTGGATGATAGATAACTAGCCTGTAGCTATGAACTCTCCCGCTCGAACCCTGATGTCAATGCAATATCTCTCGAACCCTGTGGGATATTCACAACACCATGCTCTTGCGCATGTAGCCGTCAACCATGAACGGTAGTTTGCAATCTACAAATTCCCAATGGAACAATATATCACACTCAATCGCAGTAGTATAATTCGATCACAGGGTAATTCTAGAGGTTCTTTGAAAGAAACAACTCCAAAATAGTTTAAACATGGTCTAAAGCCTAAGGGAAGTGGCGCCCCATCTATTTAAGAGGTTTGGGGCAGCGACCTAAGCTTGGAACTGACTTGGTCTCACCTCACTAGGATTCAAACCGACCCAAAGTGGGTTCGGCCTTTGGTTCTGTCGTGGCAGAGTTTGGGCCCTTTTCTGTGTCGCGGCAGCCTGTCGTGGCAAAGAAAGACTTTGTTTTTGTGCCGTGGCAGGAAAATACGCAGTTTCTCTGCCGTGGTAGAGATCCTGCCATGTGTTGATCTTCTTCTTAGTAGCTCCTTGCGCTTCCTCCCTCTCCTCCCCCGTGCATTCTTCATTAATCAATACGTCATGCTCCATATGCTTCAGCTCCTCGCTCCGTTCTATGCCTTCTTCTCCCATGTACCTGATCATACAATAGCACAAAGACTTAGGCAGTATAAAGTTCTTATAAATGAAAGTATCATGTTCAACTCGGAACGAATTCACCTGATAGTCATCATTGATTTGACTCAATATTTCCTTCCAATTCAAGCAGCTAGAATCATCATAATCCTTGTATATATCCTCATCATCCTCCCTTTCTTCATGAAAAGCCGTCCACGACTTTCGGTAACTAAAAGTGGAAGAAACAAAAAAAACAACGTGTATGCAAAGTATATGTATATATAACATGTTGTATTATTGTTGTTCACATGAAAAGTATGTCCAGTACACATCAAGCAACTTAAATTGCAGGTATAAGTGAAGTACAAAGGATCATGATCATGGTGAAAAACAACTAAATAGATAGTCTTGTTCTTCAATATTAAATTCAGCTTTCTCAAAGAAGATCTATGATCAAATTTGTGAACAAGATCAAACCAATTCAATAGTGTGAAAACCAAATTGATTCATGCCATGCTTCAACTGCGCTACTCTGATTATTATGAACATGATCATGTTGTCCAGTATGTAAGATGCAACTCAATTTGCAAATATCAAGGAAGTCTAAAGTAGTAACATAACTAGACAAAGACTTTTGGGACAAACACAATGAATATGAAAACTTGGGTTCTATTCTAGCAAGATTAGAACAATCCAACATAGGTAAAATTACTTGTGTTGGTTGCAATATGTATTTCCATAATATCTCGAACATGAACTATTGTCCCATAGCAAACATTTTGTGACACGTTGCATATATGGCTGAAAACAGCTTGTTTCAGTTCAGCGATTCTAGCACAAGTAATGCATATGTGATCCACAAGAAAATTTTCATCCATGTTATATTCACCAATTAGATTGAAAGTGAAACAATTAGAATATGTGCTAGAATTTAGACATGAAATTTCAGAAATCTTATCCATAGCACAACTCATACTCATAGGTTCATTTAGCATGATCGAATACACAATATCAGCAGGTGGTATTCGAGCAAGTATTTCCTTATGTGTTATCAGTACCACATGATCAAAATTTGAATTTGGTAAACTATCACATGGTGCTGGAACAGTAGTGCAAGGCAAGTCACAAGGAGGCTTCAGTAAAGGAATAGACTCACAATATGTCGCACATGTTGGCTGAAGCTCCAAATCAGTACCAATGTCATCAACAATCTCCTCAGTTGTAGTAGGTACTAAAACATCCTCCAAAAGTGACAATGCATAGTCCAGTGATATAGGTTGTAAAATAGACAGCTCCCTTTCTTCAAAAGCAACCTGGATATCACAAGAAACAACACTAGGAGTAGACATGATTACATTAGTATAAACCTCATTTGTCTCATAAACTCTCACTCTAGGTTCTTCTACAACAGGATCAACATGTAGTTTGATGTTGGTGGTTACAGGTGCACACAAGTTTTAACGCCTAATCTCCTAAAATTGCTTAATATGTGTATGTGATAACCAAGTGTGCTTATCATTCCAAACGATCGAAGGATTAGAACACTCACTACCAAACACAACCCGGAATTGATTACACCACTTTGTTCCCAACATGATATGATAGGAGTTAAACGCTCTAGGAATGACAAAACAAGAAATCTTTCTGCTAGGGCCATAAATGGTGAGTGGAACAGATGTGATCTGAGTAACTGGTAGTGCATGACTAGAAGTTGCTAACATAAATGGGGTTTTTTAATGCACTTGTGTATAACTGAAGCTTTTCAACAACCTCAACACTAACCAAATTTATGAATGAACAGGTATCAATGGTAGTAGCAGCTTGTCTACCACTAATTTCTGTGATGAAGTGGAACAAACCCGAAGTAGGCACCACTCCTGACTCCTCTTCCCAAAATGTGTTGCTGAAGTAGGATTGTAATGGAATGGGATAATCATCTGCATCCTTTTTCTGCATCACATCAACACTACTAGAGACATGATTAGTACATTAATGCACAAAACAAAATCTGGTGGTGGAGCTCTCACAACTCACTCCAAAACTAACAAGAAAGCAGATCTTACCGTTCCAAAGTGAATAGTGATGCTTACCAATTCGAATCAACAACTTATGCACAGATGTGATGAAGTGAATATCCAGGGTATAGAGAACGATCGCAGGACACACATGTTATGTATGGTGGAGCTCTAGGTATGGTATCTTAACTACACCACAAACAAGTCCTAGTGCTGATCGTACAAAACCCAATAAACACACACATGGAGATAAACGTGGCAATGTAACTATTGAGGGTGTTGCACTACGCTGGAGAGACACTAGCAAAGCTCAAAGTAAACTGGCACAAGATTGCTCAATCTACCGGTGCACAAAGATATCACTAGGCCTCTTGCTCAATTCTCCTTTTCTTTCTCTTTTTTTCTCTTGTATTGAATCTTGCTATTTTTGCTTTTTTTCTATATTCTCTTTTTTTTAATATGTATCGCACTACAAACACGACCAAAATTATTAAGCATAGCACCAAATACCTAAGAGCGGCCTGTAAGAGCGGAAACTAGTCTCAATAGGTAGGTTCCTAACCCCTTTGAATCGAATGGCTATAACTAAGGTTTGGAAATAACAAAAGATCAAAAATTGTATATCTGTGCCGCGGCATAAAAACAGGCTAAAAGTGTGTCGTGGTAGAAAACAGCACCTAGCGGCAGAACGCGTGCTGCGGCAGAAAAATAGCACGAAATTGTGCCGCGACAGGAATCGGATCCGTGGCAGACACGGACTCGCGGCAGAAAAACGGGCATTTTCTGTGCCGCGGCAGAGTCAGCAAGATTTTTTTTCAATTCCGACTCGGCCAAGTAGTAAACAACCATGACTCTATGCTTGATTCGGATCTGAGCTTGTGGCGGCAGAAAAACAACTTGTGGGGAACACATATGAAGAACTATAGATCTAAACAACAAAATTGAACCTAGACTCCTACAGATTACTATAGATCAGATCTACGAGATAGAACGATCAGTGACAAAAACTTGAAAGTGATGCAATCTAGGCTATGGCGATTATTTTTGTGAGGCTTTTTCTGTATAGGACTAAACCAAGATCTAATCTATGGATGTATTTGTGGATGCTCACCGAGTAAACGAGGAAATATGATACCAAGATGATATGGGGTGGCCCGATCTTCTCAGCAAGCACTTGTCGATGGTGATGGTGGATGATAGATAACTAGCCTATAGCTATGAACTCTCCCGCTTGAACCCTAATGCCAATGCAATAGATCTCGAACCCTGTGGGATATTCACAACACCACGCTCTTGCGCACGTAGCCCTTGACCATGAATGGTAGTTTGCAATCTACTAATTTCCAATGGAACAACAGATCACACTCAACCGCAGTAGTATAATTTGATCACAGGGTAATTCCAGAGGTTCTTTGAAAAAACAACTTCAAAATAGTTTAAACGTGGTCTAAAACCTAAGGGAAGTGGTGCCCCATCTATTTAAGAGGTTTGGGGGGCGGTGGCCTAAGCTTGGAACCGACTAGATCCCACCGAACTAGGATACAAACCGACCCATAGTGGGTTTGGCCTATGGTATTGCCGTGGCAGAGTTTGGGCCCTTTCTTGTGCCGCGGCAGCCTGCCCTGGCAGAGAAAGGCTCTGTTTTTGTGCCATGGCAGGAAAATAGGCAGTTTCTCTGCCGCAGCAGAGATCCTGCCATGTGTTGATCTTCTTCTTGGTAGCTCCTTGTGCTTCCTCCCTCTCCTCCCTCGCGCATTCTTCATTGATCAACACGCCATGATCCATATGCTTCAGCTCCTCGCTCTGTGCTATGCCTTCTTCTCCCATGTACCTGATCATACAATAGCACCAAGACTTAGGCAGTATAAAGTTCTTATAAATGAAAGTATCATGTTCAATTGGGAATGAATTCACCTGATAGTCATCATTGATTTGACTCAATATTTCCTTCCAGTTCAAGCAATCAGAATCATCATAATCCCTGTATATATCCTCATCACCCGATCTTCTCAGCAAGCACTTGTCGATAATGATAATGGTGGCTAGATAACTAGCCTGTAGCTATGAACTCTCCCGCTAGAACCCTGATGCCAATGCAACAGCTCTTGGACCCTGTGGGATATTCACAACACCATGCTCTTGCGCACGCAGCCGTCGACCACGAACAGTAGTTTGCAATCTACTGATTCCCAGTGGAATAACAGATCACACTCAATTGCAGCAAGTATTTCGATCACAAGTAATTCTAGAGGTTCTAATAAGAATCAACTCTAAAATATTTTAACATGGTCTAAACCCTAAGGGAAGTGGCACCCCATCTATTTAAGGAGTTGGGGCGGTGGCCAATGCTTGGAATCCGACGTGGTCCCACGTAAACTAAGATACAAACCGACCCATGTTGGGTTCGGCCTAAGGCGCACATGCCTGCTCTGTCGTGGCAGAGTTGGAGCCGGTTTCTCTGTTGCGGCAGCCTACTGTGGTAGAGAATGCCTTTGTTTTTGGGCCGCGGTAGCCTGCCGTGGCAGAAAACAACATGGTTTCTCTGCCGCGGTAGAGACCCCTTGACCATGTGTTGATCTTCTTGTTTGTTGCTCATTGCGCTTCCTCCCTCTCCTCCCTCGCACATTCTTCTTTGATCAACACGCCATGCTTCATATGCTTCAACTCCTCGCTCCATGCTACGCCTTCTTCTCCCATGTACCTGATCATACAATAGTACAAGGACTTAGGTAGTATAAAATTCTCATTAACTAAAATATTAGGTTCATTAAGAAACAAGTTCACATGTTGTTCTAGTATCTTAGCACGAGCTCTTGTAATGGGTCCAATTCTAATCTCATTGGATTGGTCCTTCTTTGCAGCAACTGGAACATCTTTAGTAGTAATTGGGGTAGGTGTAATTGTAGGGATATCCTCATCAGTTTGATGCCCAAAATATTCCCTCCTACCTACCCCTTTGCTCCTAGTACTATAAATACCCCCTTGTGGATCAGATCTGGGCAGAGTGATGATGAGTTGAGGCATGTGCCTAACCGTAAATAGGAACCCCCTCTCATTAGTAGATATATGAGTTGTACAAAGCCTTAGAGTCGGTGCCCTTCTCCAAGTCGTCAATACCCTCCTCAAGTGTTTGGTCTCTCCCTATCAAGGATTCTAGTAGTGCTTGGTCTCTCCCCTTTGGGATTCTACTTGGTAGCTACTCTCTCCTTGATTGGGATTCTATAATCCGCTTGCTGATCTCTCATATGATGATTTTACCGCAAGGTCCCTCGCCGAGGATTCTATTGGATTGGTTGTCCGAACCAACGGGAGCAAATCAAACCGGGTGTGATTTGGCGTGTATATGTATCTTTACCTTGCATTAGAGTTGCATTCATCATGTTTCTCCTCACTTCCCGCATCAAATCCATGAAGATCTAACCACCCCAAGGGTCAATCCATAAGGAGGCCTCAAAAAAATAGTATCAGAAGCTTTTGGTTGCCACGGATTTGACTTCGCCCTTCGATTTCCACCATAAATTCGAAAATACGAAAAAATTGCCCCGAATTGCTTTTGGATTGACCTCTCGATTTGGTAAGTTTTTTGTGGTTTTGGTCCATAGATCTATTGCTTTGGGTGTTGATCTACCTTTCTTGAACCATTCCCCAGCCCAATCCCAACAGATTTGCGAATTTTTTTGAAGTTTTGACTTTTTCAGTTCGTCACGAGCTAATTTTGGCGAGCAATCCAGCGAACCGGTTCATGCGCCGAAATTTCTGGCGAGATTTCCAGTGTGCCGGAATCCGCACCGGATATTCTGGCGACAGAACCGGCGTCGCCGGCTGCTCCGCTGAAAATTCTGACAGCCCTAAATTTTGACCATTTTTCTTCTTGAGTTGTTTGTGTTTCATGTGCGTGTCATCCTGACTAACATCAAGCTTCTGCAACATCATAACATCCCGCGCTCCTCGACACCGCGACACTCGAACATCATCCCCAACACCGGTAGCAAGTCGTCAACAATACCAAAGGTATAACTTGCTCCACCTTGTTAACCCTTGTTCCTTTGTGTGTATCTATCTTATGAAAGCAGCTCATTTGGTTTTTGCCTAAGCATTGTGCACTTGCCCTTGGAAAGTGAGAGTGTGTAAGCAATTACAAAAGTTAACATAGTAGTATAGAAGGGAGAAAAAGAAAAAGAATCAAAAAAAGCTTTTAAGCAAAAGAAAAAATAGAAAGAAAAAGAGCCTCCTAATACAAAGAGAGTACCAAGCTTGTAAGCAAAGAGAGAGAAAGAGCGCGACCAAAGCAAGTGCACAAATCTGTTGCTTATCTCTCCTTGCGCTGGCATGACAACCGAGCTTAGTTGTTGTTAGGACATTTTGTGCTCATTTTGATAGTCGTGCTAACCACATCCGTCTCCACGTGTGTGTTCCTTTGTGTTTTTGTAGATCGTATCCTTTTTTCTTTTGATCTTTGGTTCTTTACCACCTTTAACAATAACCTTTTCATTTGGTTGTTCCATTTGCTATCCACCTTCCTAACCTTCCACCATAGGCCTTTGTGCGTGTGTCTTGTGTATTCCCTTTGCTCTTGGCAAGAACAACCTTTCCAATTTTTGACTTGGTGAGGCATGGTAGCACATACCATACCACCAATACCACCCCTCCTTTCACTTGTGGTCATACAACATCTCTAGGGGAAGCGGAGGAAACAGAGATCGCAACTTCAACAACCAAGATGGTTTCGCCATGCGCCACAACTTATGGGTACAACTCCAAGAATTCAATGCCCAATTTGGAAGGCTTGAGAACCGGCTTGATGAAACTTTTCAAGAGTTTGACTACCATGACCGGCAACGCCAAGTGGATCACAATGCTGACTTCCAAGCTCTTAACCAAGCTATTGCCAACCTTGGTAACCATCATGGACACCATTAAAGCTCATCAAGTTCATATCACACACGCTCCTCAAGTCGTCATGGCGAGTCTTCGCGCTTACATCCTCATCATGGAGAACCCCACCACCACAATGGGGAACAACAAGCTCGTCATCTACAAGAACAAGCGGTTGACCCCCAACATCCATAACCGCACCATGCAAGAAATCACCAGCACCATGACCATCATGCTCATCCACAACAACAAGAAGGACATGGTCGCCCATCGCAACAAGCGATGGTTCAGGCTCAACCTCCACAAGAACAAGATCATCATGGTGACGACCATCGCAATGATAGGCGCCAACACCCACTCCATGACCATTGCCAACCACCATAAGTCAATCAAGCACCACAATGGGATACAAGTGACGATGAGGAGGATGCACACCGCACGAGATGCAACAAGCGCTATGCTCAACCCCACCATCGTCATCAACAACCAATGAATGCAAATGATCCCGATCAAAGGTGTCGAAGAGACTTTGGGCATTAAGCTACTCCTCCACCGCCACCTCGAGACAATCGAGCACCTCCTCCTCCACGTGCTCCAAGTGAAGCAAGCATGCGACAAGAACGCCGCAACCACCACCGAGAGCATGAAGATTGCAAGTTTGGGAAGCTCAAGTTCATTATGCCCAAGTTCAAGGGAGAAGAAGACGCTTATGCATACATTGATTGGGAGCTCAAAGTTGACAAAATCTTCTGAGTCCACAATTACTCCGAAGAATAGAAAGTTGCAATGGCATCCCTTGAGTTTGAGGACTATGCAAATGTTTGGTGGGAAGATTTCCAAAAACACCACGAGATGAAAGATGAACCTCCTATCACCACTTGGACGGAGATGAAGGAAGATATGTACACAAGATTCGTCCCCGAGCACTATCACCAAGACCTCTTTGACAAGCTACAAAACTTGAGGCAAGGCACAAGGTCAATTGAAGAGTTCTACAAGGAAATGGAAAACCATGATGCGAGCTGATGTGAGAGAACTTGAAGAGCAAACCATAGCAAGGTTCCTCAACGGTTTGAGCCGCCCAATAAGGAAGATTCTTGACTTTAAACCCTACAAGAACCTCACTGAGCTCCTCCATCAATCTACCAAAGTCGAGCGCCACTTGCAAAAGGAGAATGCATATGAGAAGTCCAAGGCATACTTTGCATCCGTCAATGCAAATGCCTCCAACAAGCCAACAAACCAAGCACCGAGCTCATCCAATCAAGCAAAGACCGTGATAGCTTCCTCCTCTAACACACCATTGGATAGTCAAGTCACTTGCTTCAAGTGTGGAGTGAAAGGTCACAAGTCATATGAGTGCACCAACACACGAGTAATGCTTACGGAAGAGAATGGTGCAACCTACTCTGTGAGTGAAGAGGAATATGAAGCGTTGACTCAATGAGCGATTGCAAGGGAAGCCGCGATGGAAGTGGATGCCACCCTCATATGCGAGCATGGTCCAAGCCCTTCCCTCGTCATTGCTCAAGTCTTGACAACAAACTCCTCACCAAGAGAGGACCAACACCTCAATATCTTCCAAACTCGTGCCGAAATTGATGGCAAGTCCATAAAAGTGAGCACTGATGGAGGTAGTTGCCACAACCTTACAATTACTGAGCTTTGTGAGAAACTCAAATTGCCACGCATGGAGCACCCTCATCCTTGTCAGGTCAAATGGCTTGATGACAATAAAGCACTCAAGATAACATCAAAGGTCAATGTCTCCTTCAAGATTGGCCCATATGAAGACACCGTCGAATGTGATGTTGTGCCAATAACCGTGTGTCACATGCTACTTGGGAGACCATGGAAATACGATAGAAGATCCATACATCATGGTACCACTAACCAATACTCCTTCAAGTGGAATGACAAGACATTTGTGCTCCAAGCTATTACAACAAGCCAAGTTATCGCATCCAACATGACATCCGTGCACAAGATAAAGCAATCTAAGGACCCTTGTGAGATGAGTGGTGAGAGAGTGAACCACCATCAAGAGTGTGAGTGCCACAAGCCCCAAATGAGTGGAAAAATCATGAGTGCCACGACATAAGCTACCAAATGTGAGAAGAGAGACCTGAGTGTCACCCATACTAACAATCCATCATACAATTCTCTCTCTTTGTTGTCGGTTTTGCAAGGTATCCAAGATAGACCACCACCTTCATGGATCATGCTACAAGATCTCCAACCACAACATGATGGAAAGAAGTACCACAAGCTCTTCAACATGTTTGAGAATGGCTTCGATACCGGATCTGTCTGTGTCCAAGAACAAGACAAAGTGCACACCTCCTTCCTTGTATGATGAAAGGACATCGTCGAGGTCGACTCGTTTTCTAGTGGGGGGATGATGCAGCCCAACACTATATTCACCATTGGTACACATCATGCCACGCTAACCATCACTCCAAAGGTGAATTCCTTCCATGCCTCGCCTTTCCTTGTTTATTATGCGCACGAGACCCTACTTGAGACAAATGCGTATGATATGACTAGGCCCATGACCATGATGCCAAGAGGAGACGGAAAGGATGGAACCAGAGCCAAGACCCCCAAGAAAGAAGCGTGAAAAAGAAGACGGAAGAAGGATTCCAGCACCAGGCCCGGCGCTGCCGGAATCCACGCTGGAACTTCTAGCGCCAAGACCAGTCGACCGAAGCCCACGCAGGAAGTTCCAGTCGCCACCAAAGCAAACCGGCGAGCACCGAACGCCAGGTAGAGATGCAGTCCGACGCACACCAAAACAAACTGGTGCCCGTCAAAAATTTAGGCTCTATGTCCGGTGCGACCAGACTTATCGCTGAAACGTCAGTCTATGCACTGTGAAGGGTTTGATGCTCGGAATATTCCTTCCTACCTACCCCTTCGCCCCTAGTACTATAAATACCCCCTTGTGGCTTAGATCTGGGCAGAGATGGTGATGAATTGAGGCATGTGCCTAACCTTAGATGGGAACCCCTCTCATTACTAGATATATGAGTTGTACAAGGCCTTGGAGTTAGTGCCCTTCTTCAAGTCGTCAAGACCCACCTCAACTATTTAGTCTCTCCCTATCAAGGATTCTAGTAGTTCTTGGTCTCTCCCCTTTGGGATTCTACTTGGTTGCTACTCTCTCCTTGGTTTGGATTCTATTATCCGCTTGCCAATCTCTTCTGATGCAGCCCGTCCTACAGACGCTCCTACATCTACACCACCGAGTCCCCCAAGTGGACCAATGACCCGTGCCCGAGCCAAGCTCCTTCAAGCTAAGGTGAATTCGCTCATCTCATCATGTGACTTTGACATGCACTTGGATGGCTTGCTACTTCATACCACTACTCTGTGCATCATCAGGTACGAAACCCCGCCGCGTCGACCCACGAGCCCTGAAGCTGCACATGTCCTGAAGCTGACTGAGATGGAGTGTCCTCCCTAATCCAGCTGGAGTATCCGGCGCAGCCGGAGTGTCCGGCGCGACTCAGCCGGAGTGTCCGGCCCACCCCAGCTCCATCCTGGCACGGACATTCAGTATGCCATTTCGGACACTACCCGAACACTACCCGGAGTGTCCGTCCACACCAGACCGCCCGATCCACACGACCCAGACTGTCCGGCCTGATGATGGGCCTACGAGCCATAGCTAGGCCCTGTGGCCCATGTACCCCTCTACTTCACCCAGAACTCTATTTTAATGCCTAAATTACCCCTGAACTTGTGGCTGGCCTATATATAGTCCCCCACCTCTATTGTAAACCCTAGGCATGATATTTGGAATTACTAGAAACCCCTTGTGGATCTATCTAGTTCTTTCCTCGTACTCCTTTGACAAAGGAGCACCAAATATCCCAAACCTGGTTGGAGTTTGCATCGTGCCTCCGCGTTGTACAAGGCCTATGCATCGAAGTCTCTTTGCCTAGACGTCAAGATCTCACCGAGTCTCCCTCCTCGCCGTGACGATTCGAGAGAGAGTCCTCTGCCCGACGCTGATCCTAGGGACTGCGCCGGACCGGTCACCGCCAACATGAGCTGTTGGTGTGTCGTGGTTTTGTGTGTGTGTGTTCATTGCGTTCTTCATGCATGAGTTTGTCATGTTCATCCTCCCCTCCTCTCCTCGCACTCCATCCTCGATTTGAACGGGATTCGTGAAAGATCGAGCCACCCTAGAGGTTTTCCCTCGACATATTGGTATCAGGAGCTTTGTTGCTCACGAATTCCCCCACAAAATTTTCTTCTATCCACCAAATATTTGGAAATCCCCAAAAAACAGCCCAAATGTTCCTTTGGATCGACCTCTTGATTTGGAGTGTTATTTGTGGTTTTGATCCGACCAAACCTTGTCTTAGGAGTTGGTTCAGCTTTATATTGCGTTTTCCCAGCCCGATTTGGCCAGTTTTTCGCGGATTTAAGGCCTTAAGGCGAGAATTTCCGCTCAAGAACACGAGCAGGAAGCCCGCACCGAAGTGTCCGGCCCGACCCGACCGGAGTGTCCGGCCCAACCAGACAGGAGTGTCCGGCCACACCGAAGTGTCCGACACAGACAGACCAGAGTGTCCGACCGTAACGCTAGTTTTGACAGTTTTGCCTCATTTTTTGCATTGGCTAATTTCCTTTGTTTGCTCGTGTCCTATGTGCGTGTCAGCAACTAACAACAAGATTCCACATCAACAACCTCCACGCTCATTGACACCATGGCCCATGAACATCATCCCGCACCACCGACGGCAAGTTCATCATCACCAACGAAGGTATAACTTGCGTCACCTTGTTAACCCCTATCTTCCTTTGTGTGTACCTATCCCACGAGAGTGGTTCATCTTGTGTTTGCTTGAGCATTGTGCATTTTTCCTTGGATAGCGAGAGTGCAAAAGCAATAGCAAGAGTGACTTGGTAGCATCAAGGGAGAGCAAAAAAAGATACAAAGCAAAAGAAAAAGAAAAATAGTCTCCTGTTGCAAAAGAGAGTCTCAAAGCTTATAAGCAAGAGAGAAAGAAGAGCGCCCAAGACAAGTGCACAAATCCGTTGCTCATTTTCTTCTTTGCAAACGAGCCACGGTCTCTCCTTGCATTGGCACGACAACGAGCTTAGTCTTTGTTAGGACATTTTGTTTGCTCAGTTTCATAGTCGTGCCAATCCCAACAATCTCCGCGTGTGTGTATATAGTCGTAGGTTCCCATCACCCCTTTGAGTTGTTGACCTTCGCCTTTGACTTGAGTTTTGTTGGATTTTACCCACTTTTGACTATCCCTTTTCTTTTGGTTGGTTCTTTGGCATTCCACAATTCTAACCTACCACCAACAAGCTTTTGAGAGTTAGTTCTTCCTTGAGTGT
The DNA here is from genome assembly GCA_916181665.1 of Avena sativa. NCBI lineage: Eukaryota > Viridiplantae > Streptophyta > Magnoliopsida > Poales > Poaceae > Avena > Avena sativa. Next base: position 225,686,988 of record OV702286.1, read on the forward strand.
GAGTTCTCTTTGCATTTCCAGTTTGCACGCTGATAGCTCTCACTTGTGGTTTCTAGTTCGGTGCAATCCCCAAGGTGAGGTTGAAGGTTCCCTACACCATATATTGCTCTCCATATACAACCCTTTTGTGTTTTGCATGATGGACATGCACGGTGAGTCGAGCCAACCACCTCCCCAAGAAGAAGAACAAGGACCGTACATGACGTGTGCAAGTCACTTCATTGTCCGACAAGAGTTCTGTGAATGTTGCCAAGCCCTTAAGACGCGACAAAATGAACAATTTGGCGAGACGCAAGCCAAGTTCAAGAACATCAACAACCGCTTCGACGGCCTCGAACGACAAATGCATGCGATGCATCACAACTTCGGCCACCAAAATGAAGCACTTCAATACTCCATCGCCGAAACAAATGACATTCTTCGACGCCTCATCGACGAAATGGCAAGACCGCGTTCACGCGCATCAAGCTCTTCGAGTTCTTCGCGTCGTCATGCACCTCTTCAACAAGATCTACAACCAAGTGCTCCAAGACGCAATGACGCCCCTGTGGTTGAAGATGGAAGTTCTTCGAACTATGTACCTTCCCCACAGCACGCCGCAATGTCAAGCTATGATGGTGATTTCTCTTCAAGACCACGAGCAAGGCAAGAAGCACACCGTCATCACGCAAGGGCATTCGTGATCCAACAAGAGCAATCACAAGAAGAACCGCAAGTGCAACCGCAAGTCTACCACCATCGTCCGTGACACGTACTTGACATAACAGGTGATGACTCCAATTTGGCAAATCAAGCTCGTCATCGACGTGAAGCTCTATAAGATCCTCCTCCCCATCATCACTGTTATGAACGTCCGCACCGACAACATGGTCATCACGAGGCGCCTCCTCCACCACACCAAAACATGGAGCGTCAAGTGGTACAAATTGAGCCACGCCCACCATGCCAAGAGGCTCAAGACCATGATCTTCGCCATGAGGCCCGCGCGCCTAATACACATTACCAACCGAGGAACGAGCCTCCTCTTCGTCATCAACCGCGTCATGAGGCTCCACACCCTCGCCACCATGAGGCCCAACACCGTCAACAACTACACCAAGAGCAAGAGCAAGCTCCACAACAACAACATCAAGAGCAAGCTCCGCAACAAGGTCACGAGAACCAAGTTCCACCTCCTCAACCACAAGATCGTTAACAAGCTTGTTGCAATGATCGCATGGAAGATGAAGACCATCATCAACATGGCAACAATCGCTACCGTGACCGCAATGAGGAAGAAACATTTGGCAAGCTCAATTTCACAATGCCCAAGTTTACCGGATCCAATGACCCCGAAGAATACCTCGCATGGGCACTCAAAGTCGACAAGATCTTCCACATGCACAATTATAGCAACGAGAAGATGGTCGCCATGGCTTTGCTTGAGTTTGATGATTACGCCAACCTTTGGTGGGAACAAGTTCAAGTTGCTCGTGACGCAAGGCAAGAGCCGCCAATCACAACTTGGCATGACATGAAGGCTCATATGAGATCCCGCTTCATCCCGCGCACTACACGCGTGACCTATTCAACAACTTCAATCGCTTCGTCAAGGGATAAAGACCGTGGAAGAGTACTTCAAGGAAATGGAACTCAAATTGATTCATGCCAACATTGACGAGCGCATGGAACAAACTATGGCACGCTTCCTTATTGGGTTGAACCACCCAATCAAGCACATCGTCGAGTTCCAAACATAAAACACCATGTTGAGCTTGTGCACATCACAACAAAGGCCGAACGTCAAGTGCAAGAGGACATCAAGTACAACAATCCCAAGACGTATTTCACCTATAAGCAAGCTTCAACCTCTATGCCAACAACCTTCAATGGAAGATCCTCAAGTACCTTCAAGCCTTCCTTCAAGCCCACACTTCCTCAAGGAAAACTGCCCCCAAGTGGCAAACAAGCAAAGAGTGATACACCTTTCAATGGTGAATGCTAGAAGTGTGGAGGCAAAGGACACAAGTCGGCTGAATGTGGAGACAAGAAGGTATTGTTCATCCATGACAATGGCTACGAAGAATACTTGAGTGAAGATGAATTTGATGCCCAAGTCAAGGAAGCAATGGCAAGACAACGAGTGGAAGATGACCAAGAACTCCTCATGTGTGAACATGACGCAAGTCCATCGCTTGTCATCACAAGAATCTTGACCACTCAAGCACAAGAGCATGAAGACCAACGCTTAAATATCTTCCAAACACGAGCAGGCATCAATGGCAAATCTATCAAAGTGATCATCAATGGAGGGAGTTGCCACAACCTTGCTAGCACCAAGTTGTATGAGAATCTCAACCTCACCCTCCATCCGCACAAGCACCCGTACCACGTGCAATGGCTAAGTGACCAAGGGTCCGTGAAGATCAAGCATACTGTATCGGTCTCCTTCGCCATTGGTTCGTACAAAGACACGGTGGAGTGCGATGTGGTTCCTATGACAGCTTCCCACATGCTTCTTGGTCAACCATGGCAATTTGACAAGGCTGCTCTACATGATGGTCGCACCAATGTTTACACATTCCAATGGCTCAACAAAACATGTCTTTTGCAACCAATGACTCCTAGCCAAATAGTTGCGGACAATGCAAAGGCTTTAGCGAGGGTGCAAAGCACAACACCTACTTGTGAGAAGAGCGGTGAGAGAGAGAACCACCTCATAGTGAGTGAGAGCCACAAACCAAACTGGAGTGGAAAAACTAAGAGTGTTCTCCTTGCCACCAAAAGTGAGATGAGAGATGTTCGGAACAACCCATCCATCTTGCACTATGTCCTCCTTTGCAAGGGACTAGCGCAAGGAAATAATGAATTAACCAATGTTCCTCCATCTTTGATGATTGTTTTGCAGGAATTCAAGGATGTGTTCCCCGAAGAGCTCCCACGCGGACTACCTCCTCTCCGTGGCATCAAACATCACATTGACCTCATCCCCGGTGCACCACTTCCCAACCGTACCGCATACCGCATGAACCCGGAGGAGACAAAGGAAATCGAACATCAAATCAACCAACTCGTCTCCAAAGAATCTCATGGTGGAGGCCTCATGGGTCACTTTGGCTGTGACAAGACATTGGACATGCTCTCCACTCACTACTTTTGGCCCAAGATGAAGCGTGACGTGGAGCACTATGTTCAACGATGCACGACATGTGTTCAAGCTAAGTCGCAAGCTAACCCTTATGGTCCTTATATGCCGTTTCCTATTCCTCATACACCTTGGTCCGACATTAGTATGGATTTTGTGTTAGACTTGCCTAGATCTAAGTATGGTCATGATTCTATCTTTGTTGTCGTGGATCGCTTTTCCAAAATGGCACACTTCATACTGTGCCATAAGACCGATGATGCTTCACATGTTGCCAATTTGTTTTCCAGGGAAATCGTCCGTCTTCACGGTGTGCCAAGAAAAATCGTCTCCGACCACGACGTCAAATTCATGAGCTACTTATGGAAGACCCTCATGGCCAAGCTCAGCATCAATCTCCTCTTTTCATCCGCGTCGCATCCTTAAGCCGATGGACAAACCGAGGTTGTCCACCGAAGCCTTGGAACTCTTCTACGTGTGTTGATCAATAAGAACTTGAAGGATTGGGAGGAATGCATTCCCCACGCCGAGTTCGCCTACAACCGAGACAAGCACTCAACAACCAAGATGAGTCCCTTCATGATCGTCTATGGTTTCGAGCCCCTCCCCGCGCTCGACATCCTACCACTACCTCTCCATGAGCGCACCAACATGGACGTTGAGAAGCGCGCACAAGCTATGAAGAAGCTTCATGAAGAAATAAGAGCTACTATCGAGCAACAAGTCCTTCACCAAGATTCAAGGTTAAACAAGGACAAGAAGGAGATGATCTTTGAAGAAGGTGATCTTGTGTGGATACACCTAAGCAAAGACCGCTTCCCCAAGGAACACGTCTCCAAGCTCAAACCAAGAGGAGATGGTCCCTTCAAGGTCCTCAAGCGAATCAACAACAACGCCTACATCATCGACATACGGACATCCAAGTACCTTGCAAGAAATACATTCAATGTCATGGATCTCTCACCCTACCATTGAGATGTTCAATATGACAACCATGAAGAGTCGAGGACGACTCTTTCTCAAGGGTGGGAGCTGATGCAGCCCGTCCTACGGATGCTCCTACATCTACAGCACCGAGTCCCCCAAGTGGACCAATGACCCGTGCCCGAGCTAATATCCTTCAAGCTAAGGTGAATTCGCTCCTCTCATCATGTGACTTTGACATGCACTTGGATGGCTTGCTACTTCATACGACTACTCTGTGCATCATCAGGTATGAAACCCCGCCGCGTGAGCTGCCTGAGCTGGAGACCTGAAGCTGCACATGTCCTGAAGCTGCCTGAGATGGAGTGTCCGCCCCAATCCAGCTGGAGTGTCCGGCGCGACTCAGCCGGAGTGTCCGGCCTACCCCAGCTCTATCCTGGAACGGACATTCAGTATGCCATTTCGGACACTACCCGGAGTGTCCGGCCACACCGGACTATCCGGTCCACATGACCCGGACTGTCCGGACTGAAGATGGGCTTGCGAGCCATAGCTGGGCCATGTGTCCCATGTACCCCTCTACTTTGCCCAGAACTCTACTTTAATGCCTAAATTACCCATGAACTTGTGGATGGCCTATATATAGTCCCCCACCTCTACTTTAAACCATAGGCATGATATTTGGAATTGGTGGAAACCCCTTGTGGATCTATCTAGTTCTTGCATCATGCTCCTTTGACAAAGGAGCACCAAATATCCCAAACCTCGTTGGAGTTTGCATCATGCCTCCGCATTGTACAAGGCCTAGGCATCAGAGTCCCTTTGCCTAGACGTCAAGATCTCATCGAGTCTCCCTCCTCGCCATGCCGATTCGAGAGAGAGTCCTCCGCCTGACGCTGATCCTAGGGATTGCGCCATACCGGTCACCGCCGGCGTGAGCTATTGGTCTATATCATAGTTTTGCATGTGTGTGTTCATCGTGTTATTCGTGCGTGAGTTCGTTGTGTTCATACTCCCCTCCTCTCCCCATACTCCATCCTCGATTTGAACAGGATTGATGAAAGATCCGGCCACCCTAGAGGCTTGCCCTCAACATCTTCTTTGGTGATTCTATCATAAGGTCTCTCGCCGAGGATTCTATTGGATTGGTTGTTCGAACCAACGGGAGCAAATCAAATAGGGTGTGATTTGGCATGTGTCTGTATCTTTACCTTGCATTAGAGTTGCGTTCATCATGTTCATTGTGTTTCCCCTTACTTCCCGCATCTAATCCGTGAAGATCGAGCCACCCCAAGGGTCAATCCATAAGGAGGCCTCAATACATCCACTTCCATCGCAGCATCCCTTGCAATTGCTCGTTGAGTCAATGCTTCATATTCCTCTTCACTCACGTAGTAGGTTGCACTATTCTCTTCCGTAAGCATCACCCTTGTGTTGGTGCACTCCTATGACTTGTGACCTTTCACTCCACACTTGAAGAAAGTGACTTGAATATCCGATGTCATGTTGGAGGAGGGTGCTATCATGGTGTTTGCTTTCTTGGATGTTCTCGGTGCTTGGTTTGTAGACTTGTTGGAAGCATTTGCATTGATGGATGCAAAGTATTCCTTGGACTTCTCATAAGCATTCTCTTTTTGCAAGTGGTGCTCGGCTTTGGTAGCTTGATGGAGGAGCTTTGTGAGGTTCTTGTATGGTTGAAAGTCAACAATCTTCCTTATTGGGTGGCTCAAACCATTTAGGAACCTTGCTATGGTTTGCTCTTCGAGTTCTCTCACATCAGCTCGCATCATGGTTTTCTCCATTTCCTTGTAGAACTCTTCAATTGACTTGGTGCCTTGCTTCAAGTTGTGTAGCTTGTTGAAGAGATCTTGTCTATAATGCTCGGTTACGAATCTCTTGTACATCACTTCCTTCATCTCGGTCCAAGTTTAAATTGGAGGTTCATATTGCTTCTCGCGGTGTTTTTGGAAGTTTTCCCACCAAAAATTTGCATTGTCCTCAAACTCAAGGGATGCCATTGCAACTTTCTTCTCTTCGGAGTAATTGTGGAATCGGAAGATTTTTTCAACTTTGAGCTCCCAATCAATGTGTGCATGAGCGTCTTGTTCTCCCTTGAACTTGGGCATAATGAACTTGATCTTCCCAAACTTGCCATCTTCATGCTCACGGTGTGGTTGTGGCATTCTTGTCGCTTGTTTGTTTCACTTGGAGCACGTGGAGGAGGAGGAGCTCGATTGTCTCGAGGTGGTGGTGGAGGAGTAGCTTGATGTCAAAGTCTCTTGTACGCCTTTGCTCGGCATAATTTGCATTCATTGGTTGTTGATGACGATGGTGGGGTTGAGCATATCGGTTGTTGCGTCTCGCGCGGCGTGCATCCTCATCAGCATCACTTGTATCCCATTGCAGTCCTCGATTGACTTGTGGTGGTTGGCGATGGTCATGGTGTGGGTGTTGGCACCTATCATTGTGATAGCTGTCACCATGACGTTCTTGTTCTTGTGGAGGTTGAGCTTGAACCATTGCTTGTTGCAGGGGGCGACCTTGTCCTTCTTGTTGTTGTGGATGAGCATGATGGTCATGGTGCTGGTGATGTCTTTCATGGTGTGGTTGTTGATGTTGTGATGTAGCCCGACCTACAGTCGTTACCACATCAAGGTATCCAACAGATGCCAGGTCGTCATGGACTCCAACGGTGAATCCTATCCTCTTTGAGATCACACATCCTACCCCATTGAATGGTATACTACTTCATACTCCGTCCTATGACCATGATAGGTTCACAACGACAAGCACAAATGCAAGGGAGGAAGCTCGGATCACCAACCCCGACAAGACGGAGGCTTGGAAGAGGAGACGAAAAAAGCTGTTGCAGAAGCATCTGAGTCTCTGAACTAGAAGACCAGAGTCTCCGGTCTCCCACACCAGAATCTCCGGCCAGCCTCCGGACTGACTCCAGGGACAGTCACATCCCCACTCCGGAGACGACCTTGGAGACAGACCGAAATCTCCAGCCCACACCGGAGTCTCTAGATCCCCACACTGGAGTCTCCGGCCTGAGCGAGTGGGCTTGCGTGCCTTGAGCTGGGCCTTCGGCCCATGTACCCCTTATTCCGCCCCAGGACTCACGCCCAACAAGATGGAGTCTTGGAAGAGGAGACGAAGGAGACAGAGCCAAACTAGTGGAAGAACTGGCGAACCGGTTTCCACGCTAGAATTCCCGGCACCAGCTCCGGCGGACCGGAGCCCACGTCGACCGAACCGGCGACTGCCGAAGCAGACCAGCACCCACCGGAATAGACTTCTGACTGCTATTCCAGCGAGCGACCGGAATAACCGGTGCCGCCGGACTTATTGCCGGACATGTCGTATGTGCACGGATCTAGGTTTGATGCCCTGGAATATTCCTTTACTTACCCTTTTGCCTAGTTTATCCCCAAACTACCCCCATGTTAGTGGCTGGCCTATAAATAGAGCCCCCACCCCTCATGTATCCCTAGGGATAGATGATAGACTAAAGACACCCCCTTTGTGGAATCTCTAGTTTTGCCTCATCCCCTTGGTAAAGGGGACCGACTATCATCACCACCTCGTTGGAGTTTGCATCGCGCCGCCCTTGTTGTACAATGCCTTGGCATCAGTGCCCTTTGCCAAGACGTCAAGACCCTCTCCAAGGTGTTCTTCCCTCTCTGCTTGGGATCGAGGGAGCACGTTGACTCATCTTTCCTTGTGAGGATTCCATCGGACCGGTGGCCACCGGCGGGAGCAACCAGTCTTGTATCGTGTGAGCTTTGGGTGTGTTCATCGTGTTCTTCGCGAGGTGTGCGTCTGCTTTCGCTACCTTCTCCCTTTCCCCTCGCTTTCCCATCAATTTGACCACGAGATCTGTGAAGATCGGGCCACCCATTAGGTTACCCCTCAACATCTGGTATCAGCAGCTTTTGGTTGCCACAGATTCCTCATCGATCTGTTCTTTTCTCCATAAATTCAAAAATTTCCACCAAGAATAGCCCCAATTCGTGTTTTGGATCAATCTGTCATTTGACTGCATTTTGGTAGGTTTTGATCCATGGATTACTTGCTAAACTTGTTGATCTACCTTCCCCTGTGTTCACATGGCCTAATTCCTTGATTTCACCCTCAGATCTGAAGTTTTCCATCGAGTTTTTCCGCAGAACCCCCGAAGTTGTTCCGGTGCCAGGCCCGGCGAACCAAGGTTGCCGCCGGAATTTTCGGTCAAATTTCCGGTGAGCCAGATCCACCGCCAAAATTTTCGGCTCCAATTCCGGTCCGACCGGTTTGACCGCCAACAACTTCAGCTTCGCACCGTTTTGAGCATAACTTTTGCATACGAACTCGGATTTTGGTGTTATTTAGCTCGTGGCGAAGAGGAGAAGGAGCTCTAAATCATGATCTAGGTCGTTTATGCTATCTACTCCATCCAAATTCCGTGAGCAAGGCGGAATCCAACAATAAACGGTGAAGATCAGCGAGGAAAGCTATATAAATTCTATGACTTCTCCCCACTTGTTTTCCTTTGTGAACTCCACTATCTTTGCGAACAACAAACACCTATTGAGACTACTTCCTCCTATGATTTCTTGGGCTATGCACATTTGATACTTGTAAAATTCCGAGCAAAAATTGTGAGCGCTATCTCATATAGTTATCTTGTATAGTTGTTGGCACAAGGAAAAGGCAAGTGAAAAATAAAAGAAAAGAAAGAAATGGAGAAAAAAAAGAAAATAAAAATAAAAAGAAAGAAAGAAACAAGTGCCTCATAGAAAAGGAAGCACAAGATCAATGAATATCAAATATGGGGTACTTATTGTGCATATCTTGTAGGCCACCAACTTTATTGCAATTGAACTAGCGTCTCTCCTTGCACTTGTGCGACACGAGCTTATAGTCTTCACTAGGTAATCATTTGATTCTTAGCTCACTTTCTCCGTCGCACAAGTCCCATTTATCCCACCATGTGTGTTTCCTTGTATATATTCCTTCTTGTGGATTGACTTGTTTTGCTTTGTCATCATCGTGGTTCTTTACTTGCCATTACAATATCTTGATTTCGGATTGTTTTTGGACACACCACCTTCCATACCCATCCACCATAAGCTTTCTATGTGTGTTTTTAGTGGTTAGTTGGTTTTGATGTTCCGCATGAACTTCACTTTACTTGGTTTTGATTGCTCTCAAGTGTGTCCACTTGCACGATACTATCTTCCAAGGTAAAGTAAGGTTTTACATTGCATCCCTAACCCCTCTACCACTTCCATATACACCACTTGGTCTTGTGAATCATGTCTAGGGACTCCGGAATCGAGGATGATATCTATGAAGTGATGAGGAAATCCCTACAATTACACCTACTGAAGATGCTCCAACTGTTACAAGGAAGGATCAGTCCAATGAGATTAGAATTGGACCCATTACAAGAGCTCGTGCTAAGATACTTGAACAACTAGTGAATTTGCTCCTAAACGAATCTAGTACTTTAATTGATGAGAACTTTATACTGCCTAATTCTATGCATTTATGTATAATCAGGTTCGTTGGAGAAACAAGCATGGCGCGAGGAGGAGAAGGGCTACAAGAGGAGCCCAGCATGATGATCGCCCAAGGATGCGCGAGGGAGGAGCGGGAGGAAGGCTCAAGAGAAGATCATCAAGAAGAAGGCCAAAGGATCTTAACCGACCGGAGTGTCCGGCCGATACCACCCGGAGTGTCCGGCATGCCTGAGAGAAGTTTTGGTGCGGACAATCAGTATATCAAATCGGACACTGCCTGGACACCACCCAGAAACGTTGAAGTTTCCAGCCAGACCAGACTGCTCGACACACTCCATCCGGAGTGTCCGGCCTGACCAGACTGTCCGGCCCATTTGCACCGGACTGTCTGGCCGCCGATCGAATTTGGTCCGAGTTGGCTTGTATCAGTTTGAGTCGTTTGCATTTAGTTTCCGTTTCTGGCCGCCCCAGCCGCCCTTATAAGCCCTAGGACGACCCCTAGTTAGGGTTTAGACCATGTTTAAGCTATTTTGGAGTTGTTTCTTTCAAAGAACCTCTGGAATTACCATGTGATCGAATTATACTACTGCAATTGAGTGTGATCTATTGTTCCATTAGGAATTAGTGAGAGAGTGCCTGGTCTAGTAATATTAGCCACCAAGGAAGATATGAGAGAGTTTCGTGAGGATCCTACAACCATGCCACTTGTGCTCATGTATAAGGGCGAGGTATTGGTTTCTAACGACATGAACCCTATTTCTCTTGGTGTATCTACTGTTTTGCAGGATTTTGGCGATGTGTTTCTAGAATCTGTACCCGCAGGATTACCTCCATTGCATGGTATTGAGCATCAAATCGACTTGATTCCTGGAGCCACATTACCAAACCGTGCACCCTACAGGACCAACCCCGAAGAAACAAAGGAGATACAGAAACAAGTATAGGCATTGCTGGATAAAGGGTACATTCGTGTTTCTCTTAGCCCTTGTGCTGTTCCTGTTATTTTAGTGCCTAAGAAAGATGGTACATGGCGCATGTGTGTAGATTGTAGAGCTATTAATAACATCACTATTCGATATCGTCATCCAATTCCACGCTTAGAGGATATGCTAGATGAATTGAGTGGTGCTGCTATTTTCTCTAAAATTGATTTGCATAGTGATTATCATCAAATTAGGATGAAAGAAGGGGATGAATGGAAAACTTCTTTCAAAACAAAATTTGGTTTGTATGAGTGGTTAGTTATGCCGTTTGGTCTTACTAATGCACCTAGTACTTTCATGAGATTGATGAATCATGTTTTGAGAGAATTTATTGGTCGTTTTGTGGTTGTTTATTTTGATGATATACTTATCTATAGCCACAACAAAACTGAACATTGTAATCATATCCGACAAGTTTTGCAAGTGTTGCGTCATAATAAATTGTATGCTAATCTTGAGAAATGTACATTTGCAAAAGATAAGGTCATATTTCTGGGATTTGTTGTATCTAAGCATGGGGTAGAGGTAGATCAATCTAAAATTGAATCAATTCAGAATTGGCCTATTCCCATGAATGTGAGTCAAGTGCGTAGTTTCCATGGATTAGCTAGTTTCTATAGGCGCTTTGTGAAGGATTTTAGCACTATTGTTGTACCATTGAATGATTTGACTAAGAAAGGTGTGCCATTTATGTGGGGCGCAGCCCAAGATATTGCATTTGATACATTGAAACATTTGCTTACTTCTGCACCATTACTTGCATTACCTTATTTTTCGAAGCAATTTGAAGTTGAATGTGATGCTAGTGGTATAGGTATTGGTGGCGTTTTGATGCAAGAGGGTCGCCCTATAGCATATTTCTCTAAGAAACTTACTGGTGCTAGACTGAACTATCCAATTTATGATAAAGAATTGCATGCACTTGTTAGAGTACTTGAAGTTTGGCAACATTATTTGTGGCCAAAAGAATTTATCATACATTATGATGATGAAGCATTGAAGTATTTGAAAGCTCAATCAAACTTCCATAGGAGATTAGCTAAATGGGTTGAGTTTATTGAATCTTTTCCGTACATCATTAAGTATAAGAAGAGAAACGAGAATGTAGTTGCTGATGCTTTGTGTAGTAAGAACATGCTATTAACCAATCTTGATGTTAAAATTCCTATATTAGAGAGTATTTGTGCACTTTATGCAACTAACCATGATTTTGCTGAACCATATTGTTTGCGTGCTCTTAAAAACGCATGGGATAAGTATCATATACATGATGGATATTTGTTTAGAGCTAACAAACTATGTATTCCAGAATCGTCATTGCGTTTGTTCTTAGTGCAGGAATCACACGCTAGTGGTTTGATGGGTCACTTTGGGCGTGAGTAGACATTGCTCATGCTCGATGATCATTTTTATTGGCCCAAGATGAGGCATGATGTCTACAGATTTGTGAGTTGTTGTATTACATACCACAAGTTGAAATCCAAGATGCAGCCTCATGGTTTGTATACACCTCTCTCTGCACCTACTACACCATGGGAAGACATTAGTATGGATTTTGTACTAGGTCTACCTAAAACACAGAGAGGTCATGATTCTATATTTGTGGTAGTGGATAGGTTCTCTAAGATGGCTCGTTTTATTGCCTGCCACAAAAGCAACGATGCGTCGCATGTTGCTAACCTGTTTTTCAGGGACATCGTGAGATTACATGGAGTACCTAAGATGATTGTTTCTGATCGTGATGTGAAGTTCATGAGCTACTTTTGGAAGACCTTATGAGGGAAGCTGGGAATGAAGCTGCTATTCAGTACTACATGTCATCCCCAAACTGATGGTCAAACAGAGGTGGTGAATTGAACATTGTCATAGCTGCTGAGGACTACGATTAAAAGGAATCTATGGGAGTGGGAAGAGTGTTTGCCACATGTTGAGTTTGCATACAACAGGGTTGCGCATTCAACTACTCAGCTTTGTCCTTTTGAGGTGGTGTATGGCTTCAAGCCATTGACGCCACTTGATTTGTTGCCTCTGCCATTACATGAGAGAGTTGATATGGAGGCATCAAAATATGCTGAATACGTGAAGAAGATTCATGAGAAGACCCGAGAGGCTATTGAGATGAAAGGCAAGAACATTGCTGCTGCAAGGAAGCAAGGAAGGAAGTTTTGTTCAAGCCTGGTGACATGGTATGGGTGCAGCTACGCAAGGATAGGTTCCCACAACCTCGGAAGTTAAAATTGAAGCCACGTGGTGCTAGTCCTTACAAGGTGTTAGCCAAGATTAATGATAATGCCTACTCGATTGGTATACCTATTGAGGAGTTTGGTGGAGTTAGCAACAGCTTCAGCGTTGCTGATTTATCACCATATGATGGAGAAGACCTTGGAGCGTCGAGGTCGACGCCTTTTGAAGGGGGGAGATGATAAGGACATCCCTACAATTACACCTACTGAAGATGCTCCAACTGTTACAAGGAAGGATCAGTCCAATGAGATTAGAATTGGACCCGTTACAAGAGCTCGTGCTAAGCTACTTGAACAACAGGTGAATTTGCTCCTAAACAAACCGAGTACTTTAATTGATGAGAACTTTATACTGCCTAAGTATATGCATTTATGTATGATCAGGTTCGTTGGAGAAACAAGCATGGCGCGAGGAGGAGAAGGGCTACAAGAGGAGCCCAGCATGATGATCGCCCAAGGATGCGCGAGGGAGGAGCGGGAGGAAGGCGCAAGAGAAGAACATCAAGAAGAAGGCCAAAGGATCCGCACCGACCGGAGTGTCCGGCCGATACCACCCGGAGTGTCCGGCCTGCCCGAGAGAAGTTTTGGCGCGGACAATCAATATATAAAATCAGACACTGCCGGACACCGCCCGAAAACTTTGAAGTTTCTGGCCAGATCGGAGTGTCCGGCACACTCCATCCAGAGTGTCCGGCCTGACCGGACTGTCCAGCCCGTTTCCATCAAACTGTCCAACCACCGACCGAATCTGGTCTGAGTCGGCTTGTATCAGTTTGAGTCGTTTGCATTTAGTTTTGGTTTTTGGCCAACCCAGCCGCCCTTATAAGCCCTAGGACGACCCCTAGTTAGGGTTTAGACCATGTTTAAACTATTTTGGAGTTGTTTCTTTCAAAGAACCCCTGGAATTACCCTGTGATCGAATTATACTACTGAAATTGAGTGTGATCTGTTGTTCCATTAGGAATTAGTAGATTGCAAACTACTGTTCGTGGTCGATGGCTGCGTGCGCAAGAGCGTGGTGTTGTGAATATCCCACAGGGTTCGAGAGCTGTTGCATTGGCATCAGAGTTCGAGCGAGAGAGTTCATAGCTACAGGCTATTTATCTATCCACCATTATCATCATCGACAAGTGCTCGCTGAGAAGATCGGGCCACCCCATATCATGAAGAATCCATGATGAGCCACCATGACTACGACTTCACAAGTATAGAGGACATAACGGATCACTACACCGAAAATGGTTTTGCATGCTTTGAGGACCCGGAGCACTAGACCTACGATGACTCCACATGCATGGAAGACATGGATCACATCAACTATGGCTCCTCAAGCATGGAAGACTTGGAGCTCTACATCAACAATGGCTCCTCATGCATGGAGTACATGGAGCACTACACCGACAATGGCTCCACATGCTTGGGTGATATGGAGTACTACAACAACAATGACTCCCCAAGCATGGACGACTTTGAGCGCTACAACGACCACGCATCACCAAGCATGGAGGACATGGTGAACTTGACCAACTTCGAGGGCTCTTCCATGAGCCATGAAGAATACCTCTACCGCTTGGAGATGGAGGACTACTACGTCAAGCTAGCAAAGGTGCATCATCAAGAAACCATGACCTTCAAGGCCAAGTGTGCCACACCAAAGGGCACCACTTACTTTGATGATCCACCTCCAAGGCGTCAAGCACGACCACCTACACGGAGTCATGCACCACCATCTCCAAGGCGACGAGCGCCATTACCTCCAAGCCGTCAAGCACCACCATCTCCAAGATGCCAAGCTCCACCATCTCGAAGGCGTTAAGCGCGTCTACCTCCAAGGCAGCATTGCCACCACCTACAAGAAGAGTGGCGCCCCAACATCATCTTCCAAAGGAGGCACCAAGAAGTAAGAATCTTCATCGACAAAAATCCTCTAGAGATCATCACCAACATCAAGAGGATACAAGACGTATTCAAAGGCATATTCGCCACCTCAAGAGCTCCAAGGTCCAAAACCTATTGGAGAAGTTGAAAAGCGACCTCGTCAAATTCAAGAAGGACATGGACGACAACTTTGCCAAATATATCGAGACAAGCTCAAGAAGGCGCCACCTACATCAACCTTCGGCAAGGCACGCCAATGACCTCTGTCAACACCATCATTAGGCACATTCAACTACTCGTGCCACCACCAAAATGGCACCAAGAGCAAGCTCTCCTTCTCGCCATCAAGCTTCAGCGTTGAACCTTGATGTCCTAGATGACGCATGCAGCTTCATGGATGAGGAAGATGAAGACCTATACTTTGCCAAGTTGGACGAGTACGTCAAGAGGATGTCTACACAAGCCAAGGTGGCCACGACAAAGGATGAGCAAGCTCCAAGTAAAGAGCCTACGCTACAAGATGGCGATGACAAGGTCGAGAATGGTGAGCATGGGATTTCCCCTTCACCAAAGGAGGCGCATGGAGTTGAGCACACCGCACATATCCCTACACGCTTGTGTGATGACGTGGTACCAATCCCATGTGAGTATGAGAGCCACTTAGCCCACTTGAGTGAAAGCAAGAGTGAGATGAGTGACTCCACCATACGTGAGATTGAGTCCTTCCATTTGGAGGGCATGAGTGATACACCGAGTGAGTTGAGAGTGGTAGTTGATAGGTCATGTGAGGCCACTTTGATTTCTAACGACTTACCCTCTACCTCTAGTGTGTTATCTCATGATGTGCTAGGTTCCATGGATCAAGAAGCGCCAAGCTTGGAGATGATGATGCCTCCAACCAATAAGATGTACATGGTGGATGAAGAAGATGCCATCCCCATATTGGATGAAGAAGTCGCTCACATGGAGGCTAATACTACCATAACGCCCACTTCATATGAGAGGTATGAACAAGGTAAGAATAAAGGTGTTGATGATGCCATGATCCCACTAGTGGACATGATGACTTTTGATGACTTGCATGCTATGGATGATGTTTGTGATATCACATATTCTTCATTGATATTTCCATGTGATACTTTGCCTTTGCATAATGTTGAGCATGTGAAATTATTTGATTGTGATGATGTTGCCATAGACATGCCATGCTCTAAACGTTATGTTGATGATATCATTGCTTGCACCTTGTTGAACAATTGCTCTTTCCAATGTTTTGCTTGCAATGATGATAACAATGGTATCCCTAGGCCCATGCTTTGTCATGGATTTTTTAAAATTTCTCCCGTTGCTTGCAATACGATGAACAATTACTCTTTCACTTCTTTTGCTTGCAACAATAATTATCATATGTTTTCTGTTGAGATGGCCCCCATAGGTTTCTCAATTTTTGGAGATTTTGGTAAATGCCATGATAAGCATGTTCCCCACTTGCATACTCACCATGCACATAAATTACACTTGATTGACACTCATGGTGATGTGCACAAGAAGAGATACGTCATGATGGATTATGTGTTTCTCTACCACGAACACACGGTCTTCCTTTTGTGTTTCATGTGTGTAGGTACCCGCACAATAATGTCAACCTCGGTTGAGCATGAGTTGACAAAAAGAACTCTAGGAGCATCCCCCATGTGAGTTCAAGATCGAACCCAACTCTGATACCTTTTGCATGCTTTGCATCTTTCATGTTGACAAATTGCTCTTTCCTATGGTTTGCTTGCAAGCATATTGATGGTATTCTTTCACCTTGTGACAATCATGTTTCGTTCCCATTGGATATTGATGCTTTGTGTGTTGCAACAAAAATATTGAACAATTTCTCTTTCCGATGTTTTGCGTGAAACCACAATGCCATTATAAGCATGTATTGTCATGAGAGCTTCCAAGTCTTTCGTATAGTTGTTGCAACAAACATAAGGACCACTTTCTCTTTCATATGGTTTGGTTGCAAACATGTTATTTTTTCTTCCGCTTGCGATATTCATACCCCATGATATTTGCTTTTGATGATTTGTGTGTGGCATCCAACACGTTGAACACTTTTCTTTCCAATGGTTGGTTTGCACACATAATGATGTTGTTTTGGATATTCTTCCTCATGTGTTTTTGCCAAATTCTCCTATCCTTGCATCAAAGATGTTGATCAATATTTTAGTCAATTGCTTTGAGTGCCACACTAAGATGTTATATGGAGTTTTTGAGTTCCCACATTTGGTTGATGTTCAAACAATTTCCATGCACTTTGGCCTTGCATATGCATTTAGTTTGCTATACTTGAGTTGTGCTAATAGTGTTGTGAACATGAATGGACATGCCAAAAATGACATGGTACTCTATCACGCATGAACATATGTTGCTTGGTATTTATTGTGTGAAGATACAATTGCATACGCGTCAACCTCAACCAACCATGAGTTGACACGACGACTCGATGAGAGTTACCTAGGGCTGCCATTCAATGAGCTATCTCTAGACCATAAGGTGACTTCCTTCTACTTGAGGTCTCATGTTGTAAACTTCATGAATTGGCTACGCTTTGTGATGCAGCCTGTCCTATGGACGCTCCTACATCTACACCACCAAGTCCCCCCAAGTGGACCAATGACCCGTGCCCGAGCCAAGCTCCTTCAAGCTAAGGTGAATTCGCTCCTCTCATCATGTGACTTTGACATACACTTGGATGGCTTGCTACTTCATACCACTACTCTATGCATTCTCAGGTACGAAACCCCGCCGCATAGACCCACGAGCCCTGAAGCTGACTGAGTCGGAGTGTCCGCCTAGATCCAGCCGGAGTGTCCGACCAGAATTAGCCAGAGTGTCCGACCCGAATCAGCCGGAGTGTCCGGCCTACCCTAGCCCCATCCTGGTGCGGACAATCAGTATGCCACTTTGGATACTACCCAGACACTACCTGGAGTGCCCGGCCACCCCGGACTGTCCGGTCCACTCGACCCGGACTGTCTGGCCTGAAGATGGGCCTGCGATCCATAGTTGGGCCCTGTGGCCCATGTACCCCTCTACTTCGCCCAAAACTCTACTTTAATGCCTAAATTACCCCTGTTTGGCTGGCCTATATATAGCCCCCCACCTCTATTCTAAACCCTAGGCTTGATATTTGGAATTAGTGGAAACCCCTTGTGGATCTATATAGTTCTTGCCTCATGCTCCTTTGATAAAGGAGCACCAAATATCCCAAACCTTGTTGGAGTCTGCATTGTGCCTCCGCGTTGTACAAGGCCTAGGCATCGGAGTCCCTTTGCCTAGACGTCAAGATCTCACCGAGTCTCCCTCCTCGCTGTGCCGGTTCGAGAGAGAGACTTCTGCGCGACGCTGATCCTAGGGATTGCACCGGACCGTAGCCACCAGCGTGAGCAATTGGCTTGTATCATGTCTTCGTGTGTGTGTGTGTTCATCGTGTTCTTCGTGCGTGAGTTCATGTTTTTGCTCTCTCCCCTCATCCCACACACTCACTCCTCCTCGATTTGAAGGGATTTGTGAAAGGTCGGGCCATCCCCGAGGTTGCCCCGCAACATATGGTATCAAGAGCTTCATTGCTCACAAATTTCCCCACAAATTTTTCTTCTATCCAAAATTTGCCTTTGGATCAATCTCTTGATTTGGAGTCTTATTGGTGGTTTTGATCCGACCATACCTTGTCTTAGGTGTTGGTCCAGCTTTCTCCTGCGTTTTCCCAGCCCATTTTGGCCAGTTTTTCACGGATTTGAGGTCTTAAGGCGAGGATTTCCGCTCAAGAACACGAGCAGGAAACCCGCACTGGAGTGTTTAGCCCAACCAGACCGGAGTGTTCGGCCATTCCGGACTATTCGGCAGAAATAGACCAGAGTGTCCGGCTGGAACGCCAGTTTTGATAGTTTTGACTCATTTTTCACATTGACTAATTTCGTTTGTTTGCTTGTGTCTCGTGTGTGTGTCAGCATCTAACAACAAGCTTCCAAATCGTTACCTCCGCGCTCATTGACACCACGACACTAAGCATCATTCCGCACCACCGACATCAAGTGCATCATCACCAACGAAGGTATAACTTGCGTCACCTTGTTAACCCCTATCTTCCTTTGAGTGTATCTATCCCACGAGAGTAGCTCATCTTGTGTTTGCTTGAGAATTGTTCATTTGTCCTTGGATAGTGAGAGTGCAAGAGCAATAGCAAGTGTGACTAGGTAGCATCAAGGGAGAGCAAAAAAAGAAAAAGATACAAAGATACAAAGAAAAAGAAAAATAGTCTCCCATAGCAAAAGAGAGTCTCAAAGCTTGTACACAAGAGAGAAATAAAGAGCGCCCAAGGCAAGTGCACAAATCCGTTGCTCATTTTTCCTCTTTGCAAACGAGCCACGGCCTCTCCTTGTATTTGCATGACACCGAGCGTAGTCTTTGTTAGGACATTATGTTTGCTCATTTTCATAGTCGTGTCAATCCCAACAATCTCCACGTGTGTATATATACTCGTAGTTTCCGTCACCCTTTTGAGTTGTTGACCTTTTGCCTTTGACTTGAGTTTTGTTTGGATTTTACCCACTTTTGACTATCCCTTTTCTTTTGGTTGGTTCTTTGGCATTCCAGAATCCTAACCTACCACCAATAAGCTTTTGAGAGTTAGTTCGTTCTTTAGTGTGAGCTTTCTTTGCGTTTTCACTTTCCAAGCTAATAGCTCTCACTTGTGGTTTCTAGTTTGGTGCAATCCCCAGGTGAGGTTGAAGGTTCCCCCACCACACATTGCTCTCCATATAAAACTCTTTGTGTTTTGCATGATGGATAGGCACGGTGAGTCGAGCCAACCACCTCCTCAGGAAGAAGAACATGGACCGTACATGACGCGCGCAAGTCACTTCATTGTCCGATAAGACTTCCGTGAACGTTGCCAAGCCCTTGAGACGCGACAAGATGAACAATTTGGCGAGATGCAAGCCGAGTTCAAGAATATCAACAACCGCTTCGATGGCCTCGAAAGACAAATGCACGCAATGCATCACAACTTTGGCCATCAAAATGAAGTGCTCCAACGCTCTGTTGTCGAAACAAATGACAATCTTCGATGCCTCATCGACGGAATGGAAAGACCGTGTGCACATGCATCAAGCTCGTCAAGATCTTCGCGTCATCACGCTCCACTTCAACAAGATCTTCTTCCAAGTGCTCCAACACACAATGACACCCTCATGGTTGAAGATGGAAGTTCTTCGAACTATATACCTTCCCCACGACACGCCCCAATGTCAAGCTATGATGGTGATTTCTCTTCAATGCCCCAAGCAAGGCAATAAGCACACCATCATCATGCAAGGGCATTGGTGATCCAACAAGAGAAACCACAAGAAGAACCGCAAGTGCAACCGCAAGTCAACCACCATCGCCCGCGACACGTACTTGACACAACAAGTGATGACTCCAATTGGGAGAATCAGGCTCGCCATCGACATGAAGTTCTCCAAGATCCTCCTCCTCGTCATCACCGTCATGAAAGTCCGCACCGACACCATGGTCATCACGAGGCGCGTCCTCCACACCACCATAACTTGGAGTGCCAAGTGGTACAAGTTGAGCGAGGCCCAACATGTCAAGAGGCTCAAGACCATGATCTTCGCCGTGAGGCCCGTGCGCCTAATCCACATCACCAACCGAGGAACGAGCCTCCCCTTCATCATCAACCGCGTCATGAGGCTCCACATCCTCAACACCCTCATGGGGCCCAAGTGCATCAACATCGCCAACAACCACGCCAAGAGTAAGAGCAAGCGCCACAACAACAACATAAAGAGCGCCCAAGTGCACCAAGTTCCACCTCCTCAACCACAAGATCGTCAACAAGCTCGTCGTAATGATCGCATGGAAGATGAAGACCATCATCAACATGGCAACCATCACTACCGTGACCGCAATGAGGAAGAAACATTTGGCAAGCTCAAGTTCACGATGCCCAAGTTCACAGGATCAAATGACCCCGAAGAATATCTCTCATGGGCACTCAAAGTCGACAAGATCTTCCGTATGCACAAGTATAGCAATGAGAAGATGGTCGACATGGCTTCGCTTGAGTTTGATGAGTGCCAATCTTTGGTGGGAACAAGTTCAAGTTGCTCGTGACGCAAGACAAGAGCCGCCAATCACAACTTGGCATGACATGAAGGCTCACATGAGATCCCATTTTGTTCCCGTGCACTACACACATGACCTCTTCAACAACCTTCAATCACTGTGCCAAGGGACAAAGACCGTGGAAGAGTACTTCAAGGAAATGGAACTGAACTTGATCCGCGCCAACATTGAAGAGCGCACAGAGAAAACTATGGCATGTTTCCTTATTGGCTTGAATCACCCAATCAAGCGCATCGTCGAGTTCTAAACATACAACAACATGGTTGAGCTTGTGCACATCGTAACAAAGGCCGAACGTCAAGTGCAAGAGGACATCAAGTACAACAATCCCAAGACGTATTTCACCTACAAGCAAGCTTCAACTGCTACGCCAACAACCTTTAGTGGAATCTCCTCAAGTACCTCCAAGCCTTCCTTCAAGCCCACACTTCCCCAAGGAAAACTGCCCCCAGGTGGCAAACAAGCAAAGAGTGATACACCTTTCAATGGTGAATGCTACAAGTGTGGAGGCAAAGGACACAAATCGGCCAAGTGTGGAAACAAGAAAGTGTTTTTCATCCATGAAAATGGAGACAAAGAGTACTTGAGTGAAGATGAATTTGATGCCCGAGTCAAGGAAGCAATGACAAGGCAATGAGTGGAAGATGACCAAGAACTCCTTATGTGTGAACATGACGCAAGTCCATCGATTGTCGTCACAGGGATCTTGACCACTCAAGCACAAGATCATGAAGACCAACGCTCAAATATCTTCCAAACACGAGTTGGCATCAATGGCAAATCTATCAAAGTGATCATCGATGGAGGGTGTTGCCACAATCTGGCTAGCACCAAGTTGTGTGACAAGCTCAACCTCACCCTCCACGGGGGCTACCAATCACCTAACAAGTGAGATGGGCAAGCTCTCCACCCAGGAGCCATATCATGGTCATGATCAGGTTCACACAGCCAATGGAGCAGGTATGCGCATCTCAGATGTTGGTGAGGCCTCTTTTCTATCACATAACTTTAGAACACCACATCTTCTCAATGTCCTTCGGGTTCCTTCTGATACACGTAGTTTGTTCCCCAACTTACTCGTGATAATAATATCCACGCTGAATTTTACCGATTCCATTTTTTCATCAAGGATCGGGACACGAGAGTCGTTCTGCTTAGAGATCGTCTTCGCCATGGCCTATATGCGCTTGATGCACCGTTTGTGTTGTTTTTGCCGCATGCTCCCCATGTGTTCAGTGGTGTTCGTGTGTCATCTATGCACTGGCATGCATGCCTTGGTCACCCTGCTGCTCCCATAGTTCATCATGTTCTGCATCGTCATGAACTTCTAGTTGTGTCCAATAAAATTGCTGAAACTATCTGTGATGCCTGTCAACAAGGCAAGAGTCATCATCTTCCATTTTCAGAGTCGAGTCGTGTCGTTAAACATCCTCTTGAGCTTGTGTTTTATGATGTATGGGGTCCTGCCCAAACGTCCATTAGTGGCCATAATTATTATGTCAGTTTTATTGATGCTTATAGTCGGTTCACTTGGCTTTATCTTATTAAGCGTAAATCTGATGTGTTCGATGATTTTATTCAATTTCAAGAACATGTTGAGCGTCTCCTTAAGGATAAAAATTTTCATGTTCAATCTGACTGGGGGTGAATATCACAACCTAAATTCGTTTTTTAACAAGCTTGGGATCTTGCACCGCGTGTCTTATCCTCACACACATCAGCAAAATGGCACCGCTGAACGTAAGTATCATCATCTTGTAGAGACCAGCCTTACCTTACTAGCTCACGCCTCCGTTCCTTTTTGGTTTTGGAGTGATGCTTTTTCTGCAAATCAAAACTCCACTTGAACTCTTGCGTAGTGACACCCAGATTACATGTTCCTTACGGTTTTTGGATGCACATGTTGGCCTCACCTTCGTCCGTATGACAAGCATAAACTAGAGTTTCGGTCTAAAAAGTGTGTCTTTCTTGGGGATAGTTCCCTTAAAGGGTACAAGTATGTTGAGGGGTGACCTCGTGGGTGGCCCGATCTTCACGGATCTCATGGTCAAATCGATGGGAAAGCGAGGGGAAAGGGAGAAGGTAGTGTAAGCGGATGCACACCTCATGAAGAACACGATGAACACACGCAAAACTCACATGATACAAGGTCGATTGCTCCTGTTGGTGGCCACCAGTCCGATAGAATCCTCACAAGGAAAGATCAGTGAATGTGCTCCCTCCATACCATGCGGAGAGGGAAGAACACCTTGGAGAGGGTCTTGACGTCTTGGCAAAGGGCACCGATGCCAAGGCCTTTTACAACGAGGGAGGCGCGATGCAAACTCCATAGAGGTGGTGATGATAGTCGGTTCCCTTTACCAAGGGGATGAGGCAAAACTAGAGATTCCACAAAGGGGGTGTCTTTAGTCTATCATCTATGCCTAAGGATACATGAGGGGGTGGGAGCTCTATTTATAGGCCAACCACTAGCATGGGGGTAGTTTGGGGATAAAATAGGCAAAAGGGTAAGTAAAGAGAATATTCCAAGGCATCAAACCCAGATCCGTGCGCAGACGTTCATTCTAGCAATAAGTCTGGCGTCGCTGGATCGAGCTCTAGAAGTTCCGGTCGTTGCTGATAATTCCGGTCGGCGCTAGTTTGGTATACCGAGAGATTTTCCGGTCGCGACCGGTCCTAGCGCTGGTTTGGTCGGCGCGGGTTCCGGTCCGCCGGTTCTGGCGCCGGGAGTTCTGGCAGTGGATCCTGTGGCACTGGAGCCGTCGCTGGTTTGGCTCTGCCTCTCCCGTCTCCTCTTGCAAGCCTCCGTCTTGTCGGGTATGAGTCCTCAGTCTTCCTCCCTTGCCTCCGTACTTGTAGGTATGATCCTATAATGATAATGGGATGGAGTATGAAGTAGTATACCATTCAAGAGGGTAGGAAGTGGGCTCGCATAGAGGAACATATTCACCTTTGGAGTCCATGATGACTTGGCATAAGTTGGAGACCTTGATGTGGTAACGACCGAAGGTCGCGCTACATCATCTCCCCCTTCAAAAAGAGTCATCGTCGACTCTACATGCTCATAAAGTAGAAGAGGTCAAGAGACCTTCTTGATCCTGGGGTTCACCATATAGTCGTCCTTGGGAAGATTAACTTGACAACCCTTCAATATTCCTTCACCTTCCATGAAGCCTAAAAGGCTCACAACAAAAGCAGACAAACACTCAAAGAGTAGCCAATTCATGAAGATTACAGCATGAGTTCTCAAGTATAAGGAAGACACCTTATGATGTAGAGATAGCTCATTAAAGGGTAGCCCTAGGTAACTCTCTTCATTTTGTCTTGTCAACTCTTTATCAATAGAGGTTGACACGGAAGACATTGTACCTTCACACAACAAAGACCAAGCAACATATGTTTGTGTGTGATAGAGGAGCATGCCATTTGTGGCATGTCCATTCTTGTTCACAACACTATTAGAAAAACTCAAGTATAGCAAACAGGATGCATATGCAAGGTCAAAGTGCATGGAAATCGTTTGAACATCATCCTAATGTGGGAACTCAAAAACTCCATAGAACTTCTTAGTGTGGCACTCAAAGCAATTGACTAAAGTATTGATCAATATCTTTTATGCGAGAATAGGAGAATTCGGCAAAAACACATGAGGAAGGATATCTAAAACAACATCATTATGCGTGCAAACCAACCATGGGAAAGAGAAATTGTTCGATATGTTGGATGCCACACATAAATCATCAAAGTCAAAGCTCATGGGCATATCAATATCGCAAGCAGAAGCAAAAGCAACGTGTTTGAAAAGAAACCAAATGAAAGAGCAAGTGGTCCTTATGTTTGTTGCAACACAATACGAGAAACTTGGAAGCTCTCATGACAATACATGCGCATAATGGCATTATGGTTGCACATAAAACATCGGAAAGAGAAATTGTCCAACATTTTTATTGCAATAAACAAAGCATTAATATCCAATAGCAACAAAATATGATTGTCACAAGGTGAAAGAATACCATTAACATGCTTGCAAACTAACCGTAGTAAAGAGCAATTTTTCAACATGAAAGATGCAAAGCATGCAAAAGGTATCAGAGTTGGGTTCGATCTTGAATTCACTTGGGGGATGCTCTCTAGAGCTCTTTTGGTCAATGCATGCTCAACCATGGTTGAGATGATCGTTCGGGTACCTACACACATCATAGACAAAAGGAAGAACGTGTGTGCATGGTAGAGAAATACATCATCCATCATAACATATCTCTTCTTGTGCACATCACCATTAGTGTCAATCAAGTGTAACATAGGTGCATGGTGAGTATGCCAGTGGGGAACATGCTTATCATGGCATTTACCAAAATCTCCAAAATTTGAGAAAGCTATGGGGGCCATCTCAATAGAAAACATATTATCATTATTATTGCAAGCAAAACAAGTGAAAGAGCAATTATTCAACTTATTGGAAGCAACGGGGGAAATTGTAAAGCACTCATGACAAAGCATGGTCCTAGGGATACCGTTGTCATCATCATTGCAAGCAAAAGATTTTTAAGAGCAATTGTTCAACAAGGTGCAAGCAATGATGTCATCAATGTAACGTTTAGATCATATCATGTCTATGGCAACAACATCACAATCAAATAATTTCACATGCTCAACATTATGCAAAGGCAAAGTATCACATGGAAATATTAATGAATCATATGTTATATGCTCCATGTCTTCCATGCATGTGGATTCATCATAGATGAAGTGCTCCGGGTCCTCAAATCATGCGGAGCCATTGTCGGTGTAGTGCTCTGTCATGTCCTCTATACTTGTGGAGTCGTAGTCGTGGTGGATCATCATAGATTGTTCATAGATATCATCCTCGACTCCGGAGTCCTTAGACATGATTCACAAGACCAAGTGGTGTATATGGAAGTGGTAGGGGGTTAGGGATGCAACATCAAATCTTACTTTACCTTGGAAGATAGTATCGTGCAAGTGGCCAGAGTTAAGAGCAATCAAAACCAAGTAATGTGAAGTTCAAGAGGAACACCCAAACCAACTAACCACTAAAAACACACACACACACACACACACACAAAGGTTATGGTGGATAGGTATGGAAGGTGGCGTGTCCAAGAACAATCCGAAATAAAGATATTGTAATGGCAAGTAAAGAACCACGATGATCACAAAGCAAAACAAGTCAATCCACAAGATAGGAATTATGTACAAGGAAACACACACGGCGGGATAAATGGGACTTGTGCAAAAGAGAAAGTGATCTAAGAACCAAATGATTACATAGCGAAGACTATAAGCTCATGTCGCATAAGTGCAAGGAGAGATGCTAGTTCAATTGCAATAAAATTGGTGGGCTACAAGATATGTACAATAAGTACCACCTATATGACGTTCATCTAGCATGCTCTTCCTATTCTATGAGGCACTTGTTTCTTTCTTTTTCTTTTCTTTTTTCTATTTTTTCTATTTTTTCTATTTTTTCTCTTTTTCTTTATTTTTGTTTTTCACTTGCCTCTTGTGCCAACAACTACACAAGGTAACTATATGAGATAACGCTCACAACTTTTGCTCGGAATTCTACAAGTATCAAATGTGCATAGCCCAAGCAATCATAGGATGAACTAGTCACAATAGGTGTTTGTTGTTCGCAAACATAGTGGAGTTCACAAAGGGAAACAAGTGGGGAGAAGTTGCGGAATGTATATACCTTTCCTCGCTGATCTTCACCCTTTATTGTTGGATTCCGCCTTGCTCATGGAGTTTGGATGGAGTACATAGCATGAACCACCTGGATGATGTTGTATAGCTCCTTCCCCTCTTCGAAACGAGCTAAAGATCACCAAAATCCAAGTTTGTATGCAAAAGTTATGCTCAAAACGGTGCGTAGCTGAATCTGTTGGCGTCCAAATCGGCGGACCGAAATTCGCACCGGAATTTCCGGCGTTTGGGCAGGTTTTATTGGAATACTGACCGGAAATTCAGGCGGCTGAAATGGTCCTCTGGACCTGGCGCCGGAACACGTTCGGGACGCGAAAAACACGATTTTCTACGGAAAAACTTGATGGAAAACTTCAGATCTGAGGGGTAAATCAAGAAATTAGGCCATGGAAACGCAGGGGAAGGTAGGTCAACAAGTTTAGCAGTAATCCACGGATCAAAACCTACCAAAATACACTCAAATCACAGATCGATCCAAAACACGAATTGGGGCTATTTTTTGTGGAATTTTTCGAATTTATGTGGAAAGACAAAATCGATGTGAAATCCGTAGCAACCAAAATCTGCTGATACCAGATGTTGAGGGGTGACCTCGTGGGTGGGCCGATCTTCACGGATCCCATGGTCAAATCAATGGGAAAGCGGGGGAAAAGGGAGAAGGTAGCGGAAGCAAACGCACACCTCGCAAAAAACACGATCAACACACGCAAAACTCACACGATACAAGGCCGATTGCTCCTGCCGGTGGCCACCGATCCGATAGAATCCTTGCAAGGAAAGATCGATCAGCGTGCTCCCTCGATCGCAAGCAGAGAGGGAAGAACACCTTGGAGAGGGTCTTGACGTCTTGGCAAAGGGCACCGATGCCAAGGCCTTGTACAACACGGGAGGCCTGATGCAAACTTCAACGAGGTGGTGACGATAGTCGGTACCCTTTACTAAGAGGATGAGGCAAAACTAGAGATTCCACAAAGGGGGTATCTTTAGTCTATCATCTATGCCTAAGGATACATGAGGGGGTGGGGGCTCTATTTATGGTCCAACCACTAGCATGGGGTAGTTTGGGGATAAACTAGGCAAAATGGTAAGTAAAGGGAATATTCCAGGGCATCAAACCCAGATCCATGCGGAGACGGTCATTCCGACAATAAGTCTGGTGGCGCCAGATCTGGCTTCTGAAGTTCCGGTCATTGCCGATAATTCCTGTCGGTGCCGGATTGGTATACCGAGAGCGATTCTGGTCGCGACCGGTCCTTGCGCCGGTTTGTTCAGCGCGGGTTTCGGTCCATCGGTTCTGGCGCCGGGAGTTCCGGGGGTGGATCCGATGGCACTGGACCCGTCGCTGGTTTGGCTCTGCCTCTTCCATCTCCTCTTCCAAGCCTCCGTCTTGTCAGGCGTGAGTCATTAGTCTTCCTCCCTTGTCTCCATACTTGTAGGTGTGATCCTATCATGATAATGGGACAGAGTATGAAGTAGTATACCATTCGAGAGGGTAGGAAATGGGCTCGCATAGAGGAACGGATTCACCATTGGATTCCATGACGACTTGGCAGAAGTTGGAGACCTTGATGTGGTAACGACCGTAGGTCGGGATACATCAAAGTGCCTATAGTTAATCGCGTTTACATATCCCATGATGTCGTGTTTGATGAGAACGTGTTCCCTTTTCTGCACTTCCGAACAAATCCACCACTCCTACACCACCTGTGCACTCCACTATTCATTTGCCTAACCAATTTGTAGATGTTGCATATACTCATGTGTTGCTTCCTAACCATGCTATAGGTATTGGACGAGGCGCTCGCCTCGAGAACCTTGATGATCAAACAACAGAAGACGATAACATACAGGAAGTCGATCCCGTGCATGTGCCATGCACGCCGAGTCCAGCCTGCTAGCCTGCTGCTACCTCCCCGCAGCAGCGCGGCTGCTGTAGCCCCGCCCGCGGCGGCCTCCATCACCTACGTCTGGCTTGTCGCCACTAGCACCACCTGCTGCTGAGGCTCTTCGCCCTTGCACATGCAGTCATGCTAGAGTTTTTCGCCCGAAGAAGCACAAAGTGGGACCATTGCGTGGATTGCTGCTTGCGTAGCCTATGTTGTTGCTGATCCCATAGCTGAGCCCCAACACTTTCAGGCTACTCTTGGAATTCCTCACTAGCGTGCTGCGATGGAGCAGGAATTTCAGGCACTTCTGAAGAATGATACTTTGAAACTCGTTTCTCCTATTTCTAGTGTCAATATTATTGATTCCAAGTGGGTCTTTAAGGTTAAGAAGCATGCTGATGGTTCTATTGAATGCTACAAGGCATGGTTAGTTGCTAAAGGCTTCAAACAGAGGTATGGTCCTGATTATGAAGACACGTTTAGCCTTGTTGTCAAGCCTACTACCATTCGTTTGCTGCTCTCTTTGGTTGTTACTCGAGGATGGTCTCTTTGTCAGCTTGATGTGCAAAATGCCTTTCTGCATGAGTTCTAGAGGAGGAGGTTTATATGCATCAGACCCTAGGTTTTGTTGATCCCGCATGTCCTTATCATCTTAGCCGCCTTTGATATGGGGTAACCCCGTGGGTGGCCCGATCTTCACGGATCTCGTGGTCAAATCGATGGGAAAGCGAGAGGAAAGGGAGAAGGTAGCGGAAGCGGACACACACCTCACGAAGAACATGATGAACACATGCAAAACTCACACGATACAAGCCCGATTTCTCCTGCCGGTGGCCACCGGTCCGATAGAATCCTCGCAAGGAAAGATCGGTCAACGTGCTCCCTCGATCCCACGCGGATAGGGAAGAACACCTTGGAGAGGGTCTTGACATCTTGACAAAGGGACACCAATGCCAAGGCCTTGTACAACGAGGGAGGCCCGGTGCAAACTCCAACGAGGTGGTGACGATAATCGATCCCCTTTGGTAGAAGGGAATGAGGCAAAACTAGAGATTCCACAAAGGGGGTTGTCTTTAGTCTATCATATATGCCTAAGGGATACATGAGGGGGTGGGGGCTCTATTTATAGGCCATCCACAAGTTCAGGGGTAGTTTGGGCATAAAACTAGGGTTTGGTGCAGAATAGAGGGGTACATGTGACAAGGGCCTAGATGTTGGCTTGCAGGCCCATCACTTAGGTTGGACAGTCTGGGTCGGGTGGACCGGACAGTCCGGGGTGGCCGGACACTCCGAGTAGTGTCCAGGTAGAGTCCGATGTATTATACTGATTGTCCGCGCCAGGACGGTGCTAGGGTAGGCCAGACACTCCAGCTGGATCTAGCCGAACACTCAGGCTGCACCGGACATTCCGACTGGCATCGGGCGGACTCTCCGGGGCGATGATGGCGGAGACTCCAGGCAATGACGACGAAGACTTTGGTTCTGGAGCTAGCTGCTCCTGGTCCGTCTTCTCTTCCAAGTCTTTGTCTTGCGGGCTTGGTGCTTCGGGCTTCCTCCCATGCCTCCATACTTGTTGGTGTGAACCTATCATGGATATGGGACGGAGTATGAAGTAGTATACCATTCAAGAGTGTAGGAAGTGGGTTCACATAGAGGAATGGATTCACCTTTGGAATCCATGACGACTTGGCATAAATTGGAGACCATGATGTGGTAAAGACTGAAGGTCGGGCTACATCATCTCCCCTCCCTTCAAAAAGAGTCATCCTCGACTCTTCATGCTCATCACTAAGAAGATGATGTCGAGAGACCTTCTTGATCCTGGTGTTCACCATATAGTCGTCCTTGAGAAGCTTGATGTGGTAACTCTACAATGTTCCTTCACCTTCCATGAAGCCTACAAAGGTCACAACAAAAGCGAAGCAACACTCAAAGATTAGCCAATTCATGAAGATTATAGCATGAGTCCTCAAGTAGAAGGAAGTCACCTTATAATGTAGAGATAGCTCATTGAAGGGTAGCCCTAGGTAACTCTCTTTGATTCGTCTTGTCAACTCTTTGTCCATAGAGGTTGACGCGTATGCAATTGTACCTTCACACAACAAAGACCAAGCAACATATGTTCGTGTGTGATAGAGGAGCATGTCATTTGTGGCATGTCCATTCTTGTTCACAACACTATTAGCACAACTCAAGTATAGCAAACGGGATGCATATGCAAGGTCAAAGTGCATGGAAATTGACTGAACATCATCCAAATGTGGGAACTCAACAACTCCATATAACATCTTATTGTGGCACTCAAAGCAATTGACTAAAATATTGATCAACATCTTTGATGCAAACCTAGGAGAATTCGGCAAATACACATGAGGAAGAATATCCAAAGCAACATCATTATGTGTGCAAACCAACCATTGGAAAGAACAATTGTTCAATATGTTGGATGCCATACACATATCATCAAAAGCCAAAATCATGGGGGTATGAGTATCGCAAGCGGAAGCAAAAACAACATGTTTGCAAACAAACCATATGAAAGAGCAAGTGGTCCTTATGTTTGTTGCAACAACAATACAAGAGACTTGGAAGCTCTCATGACAATACATGCTCAAAATGGCATTATGGCTGCACACAAAACATCGGAAAGAGAAATTGTTCAACATTTTTGTGGCAACACACAAAGCATCAATATCCAATAGCAACAAAACATGATTGTCACAAGGTGAAAGAATACCATTAACATCCTTGCAAGCAAACCATAGGAAAGAGCAATTTGTCAACATGAAAGATGCAAAGCATGCAAAAGGTATCAGAGCTGGGTTCAATCTTGAACTCACTTGGGGGTTGCTCTCTAGATCTCTTTTTGTTAACTCATGCTCAACCGAGTTTGACATTCTTATGCGGGTACCTTGTTCATACCTCTCATATGAAGTGGGTGTTTTGGTAGTATTGGCCTCCATGTGGGCGGCTTCTTCATCATCTCTGGGGATGGCAGCATCTTCTCGGTCGGAGGCATCATCATCTCCAATCTTGGCGCTTCTTGATCCATGGAACCTAGCACAACATGAGGAAACACACTAGAGGTAGAGGGTAAGTCGTTAGAAATCAAAGTGGTCTCACATGACCTATCAACTACCACTCTCAACTCACTCCGTGTATCACTCATGCCCTCTAAGTGGAAGCACTCAATCTCACGTATGGTGGAGTCACTCATCTCACTCTTGTTCTCACTCAAGTGGGCTAAGTGGCTCTCATACTCACATGGGATTGGTACCACTTTATAACTCAAGCATACGAGGGTAGGCTCGGTTCTCTCAACTCCATGCACCTCTTTTGGTGAAGGGAAAGTCCCATGCTCACCATTCTCGACCTTGTCGTCGCCATCTTGTGGTAGTGGTGGAGGTAGTCTCATGTTGTTGTCGAGAGCGGTGCTCGGATTGACTTCATCACATATGTGGCCTTGGCTTCCTCCATCCTGAAGTTTAGACTCTTGGCGTAAAGCTTGATGGCCTGGAGGAGAGCTTATTCTTGGTGCCCTTTTGGTGGTGGCACGAGTAGTTGAAGGCGCCTTATGATGGTGTCGATGGAGGTCATTGGCATGCCTTGCCAGAGGTTGATGTAGATGGCGCACTTGGTTATCCACATGACGCTCGCGACGATTCTCCTTTTCCTTGGCACTGTTCTTGGTGAGGAGTTGTAATGAGCGCAAAGCATCATTAGTCTTGGCCATCATGCTTATGGTTTTGGCGAAGTTGTTGTCCATGTCGCTCTTGAAGTTGTTGAGGGAGCTTTCGAACTTATCCATGTGATGGTGGACCTTGGCGCTCTCGAGGTGGAGGATCCCTCTTGGTCGATGCGACTTGAGGAGCTTGTCGTTGTCGTTCTTGAAGTCTTCCATTCTTGGGGAGTCGTTGTTGATGTAGGACTCCATATCACCCAAGCATGTGGAGCCATTGTCGATGTAGTGCTCCATCATGTCATCCATGCTTGTGGAGGCATATGCACTGTGGCTCATCGTGCATTCTTCATAGAAATCATCCTCAGTTCGGGAGTCCCTAGACATGATTCACAAGACCAAGTGGTGTATATGGAAGTGGTTCAAACCTTACTTTACCTTGGAAGATAGTATCGTGCAAGTGGCCACACTTGAGAGCAATCCAAACCAAGCAAAGTGAAGTTCACGCGAAACACCAAAACCAACTAACCACTAAAAAAACACACACACAAATCTTCTGGTGGATAGGTATGGAAGGTGGCGTGTCCAACAACAATCCGAAATCAATATATTGTAATGGCAAGTAAAGAACCACGATGATCACAAACCAAAACAAGTCAATCCACAAGATAGGAATTATATACAAGGAAACACACACAGTGGGATAAATGGGACTTGTGCGACCGAGAAAATGAGCTAAGAACCAAATGATGACCTAGCAAAGACTATAAGCTCGTGTCGCACAAGTGCAAGGAGAGACGCTAGTTCGATTGCAATAATTGGTGAGCTACAAGATATGCACAATAAGTACCACCTATTTGATGTTCATCGAGCTTGCGCTTCCTATTCTACGAGGCACCTTTTTGTTTGTTTCTTTTTCTTCTTTTTCTTTTTCTATTTTTTTCTCTTTTTCTTTTACTTTTTCACTTGCCTCTCCCTTGTGCCAACAACTATACAAGATAACTATATGAGATAGCGCGCTCGCAACGTTTGCTCAGAATTCTACAAGGTATCAAATGTGCATAGCCCAAGCAATCATAGGAGGAACTAGTCTCAGTAGGTGTTTGTTGAACGCAAAGATAGTGTAGCTCACAAAGGAAAGCAAGTGGGGAGAAGTCGCAGAATTTTTATACCTTTCGTCGCTGATCTTCACCCTTTATTGGTGGATTCCGCCTTGCTCACGGAATTTGGATGGAATAGAGAGCATGAACCACAGATATGATGATGTACAGCTCTTTCTCCTCTTCAAAACAAGCTAAAGAACACCAAAATCCGAGTTTGTATGCAAAAGTTATGCTCAAAACTGTGAATCAGATTTTTCTGTCTGCGGGGGGGGGGGGGGGGGGGGGGGCGGATATTCCGGGTCGCGCAGGACGGACAGTCCGGCCGGGGCGGATATTCCGGTCCATTTATGCTGGAAACTCCGGTGGGGCGGATATTCCGGTCCGTTTTGGCCAGATAGTGCGGTCCGGTCGATCCAGAACTTCCATAACGCGAACGGGACGAGTTTTGACAGAAAAACTTGAACCAAAACCTCAAATTGATGGGGGGAAACAAGGAATTAGGCTATGGAAATGCAGGGGAAGGTAAAGGTATATCAACAATTTTAGAAAGTAATCCATGGATCAAAACCTACCAAAACGCACTCAAATCACAGATCAATCCAAAACACGAAATTGGGGCTATTTTGGGGGGATTTTCGAATTTATGGGGAAAAGACCAAATCAATGAGGAATCCGTGGCAACCAAAAGCTGATGATACCATATGTTATGGGTTGACACAAGATCCACTCGATTTTTTGGCTATTTTTGTGGTTTTTCAAGAAAAAAATTGGTGGGGAAGAACGAGGGTGAAATCCGTGGCAACTTGGGCTCTGATGCCAAATGATATGGGTAACCCCGTGGGTGGCCCGATCTTCACGGATCTCGTGGTCAAATCGATGGGAAAGCGAGGGGAAAGGGAGAAGGTAGCGGAAGCAGACACACACACCTCGCGAAGAAGAGGATGAACACATGCAAAACTCACACGATACAAGGCCGATTGCTCCCACCGGTGGCCACCGGTCTGATAGAATCCTTGCAAGGGAATATCGGTCAATGTGCTCCCTCGATCCCACTCGGAGAGGGAAGAACACCTTGGAGAGGGTCTTGACGTCTTGGCAAAGGGACACCGATGCCAAGGCTTTGTATAACGAGAGAGGCGCGATGCAAACTCCAACGAGGTGGTGACGATAGTCGATCCCCTTTGGTAGAAGGGGACGAGGCAAAACTAGAGATTCCACAAAGGGGGTTGTCTTTAGTCTATCATCTATGCCTAAGGGATACATGAGGGGGTGGGGGCTCTATTTATAGGCCAGCGACAAGTTCAGGGGTAGTTTGGGCATAAAACTAGGGTTTGGTGCGGAATAGAGGGGTACATGGACCAAGGGCCTAGATGTTGGCTCGCAGGCCCATCACTTAGGCCGGACAGTCCGGGTCAGGTGGATCGGACAGGCCAGGGTGGCCGGACACTCCGGGTAGTGTCCGGGTAGAGTCCGATGTAACATACTGATTATCCGCGCCAGGAAGGGGCTGTGGTAGGCCGGACACTCTGGTTGGATCTAGCCAGACATTCCGGCTGGCATCGGGCGGACTCTCCGGGGCAATGACGGCAGAGACTCCGGGCGATGATGGCGAAGACTTCGGTTCTAGAGCTGGCTGCTCCTGGTCCGTCTTCTCTTCCAAGCCTCCGTCTTGTTGGGCTTGGTGCTTCGGGCTTCCTCCCATGCCTCTGTACTTGTTGGTGTGAACCTATCATGGATATGGGATGGAGTATGAAGTAGTATACCATTCAAGAGGGTAGGAAGTGGGTTCGCATAGAGGAATGGATTCACCTTTGGAATCCATGATGACTTGGCATAAATTGGAGACCATGATGTGGTAACGACCGAAGGTCGGGCTACATCAGCCTTGTTAAGGCTCTGTATGGACTTAAGCAGGCTCCTCGTGCACGGCATGCCCGTCTTGGCTCTGGCCTTCGGGCTCATGGGTTTGTTCCATCCACTGCTAACACATCCTTGTTCCTTCTTCAGCGTCCTGGGGTCACGATGTATCTGCTGGTTTATGTTGATGATATCATCCTCATCAGCTCCTCTAATCCTGCTACTGATCGTCTCTTGTCTACACTGAGTGGTGATTTTGCTATCAAGGACTTGGGTGCCTTGCACTACTTCCTTGGTCTAGAGGTCTCACGGTCTTCTGCTGGGTTGACTCTCACTCAGCACAAGTTGATGCAGCCCAACACTCGACTTTCACCATAGGTGCACATCATGCTACACCAACCCCTCGCACAAAGGTGAATTCCATCCATCTCTTATTGTTCGTTGGCTATCATATGAATGGGATCCTACTTGAGACAAATGTGTATGATATGACTAGGCCCATGACCATGATGCTAAGAGGAGATGTCAAGGATGAACCTGGAGCCAAGACCCCCAAGCAAGAAGCATGGAAAAGAAGACATAAGAAGGATTCCGGCGCCAGGCTCGGCGCCGCCGGAATTCACGCCGCCAGGACCGGTCGACCGGAGCCCACACCAAAACTTCCGATCGCCAGCGAAACAAACCGGCGTGCACAAAAACACCATGCAGACGTGCAGTCCGGCGACCGCCGATCCAAATCGACGCCCGCCGAAAATTCTGGCTCTACGTCCGGCGCGACCGGACTTATCACCGAAACGTCAGTTTATGCACTGTGAAGGGTTTGATGCCCGGAATATTCCCTTTTGGTTATCCCTTGTGGCTCAGATCTGGGTAGAGATGATGATGAATTAAGGCATGTGCCTAACCCTAGATGGGAACCCCCTCTCAATAGTAGATCTATGAGTTGTACAAGGCCTTCGAGTCGATGCCCTTCTCCAAGTTGTCAAGACCCTCCTCAAGTGTTTAGTCTCTCCCTATCAAGGATTCTAGTAGTGCTTGGTCTCTCCCCTTTGGGATTCTACTTGGTTGCTACTCTCTCCTTGATTTGGATTCTATCGTCCACTTGACGATCTCTCCTTTGGTGATTCTACCGCAAGGTCTCTCACTGAGGATTCTATTGGATTGGTTGTTCGAACTAACGGGAGCAAATCGAATTGGGTGTGGTTTGGTGTGTGTTTGTATCTTTACCTTGCATTAGAGTTGTATTCATCATGTTCATCGCATGTTCCCTCACTCCCCGCCTCAAATTTGTGAAGATTGGGCCACTCCAAGGGTAAATCCACAAGGAGACCCATAACACAAGTATTCTCTAGACTTGCTGTGCCGTGCTAGTATCTTGAAGTCCAAAAATGCTACCACTCCTATGTCTGCTACTGATATGTTGTCTGCTCTTGATGGAGATCCTATTTTGCCTGATGATACTACTGACTACCGCAGCCTCGTTGGTGGTCTGCAATACCTCACTATCACTAGACCAGATGTCTCTTATGTAGTCAACCGTGTGTATCAGTATCTTCATGTGCCCAGGACATCTCGTTGGTCAGCTGTAAAGCGTATTCTGCACTACATCTGTCTCACTATCTCGTATGGTTTGCTTCTCCATCCTATACCATCTTGTGATCTCAACCTTCTCGGATGCGGATTGGGCTGGCAGTCCTAATGACAGGAGATCCACGAGGGGATATGCAGTTTTCTTTGGTCCTAACTTGATCGCCTAGAATGCTCGCAAACAAGCTACAGTATCTCGCAGCAGTACTGAAGCTGAATACAAGGCGGTTGCTAATGCCATAGATGAGCTCATATGGATGAAGTCCTTATTAAGAGAGTTTGGAGTCTCTCAAGATCATCCTCTAGTCCTTTGGTGTGACAACATCGGTGTTACATACCTTTCATCTTACCCGATATTCCATGCCCGAACGAAACACATTGAAGTTGACTATCACTTTGTCAGGGAACGTGTTGCAAAGAAACTACTCTGTATCAAGTTCATCCCCTCCAAAGATCAACTTGCTGACATCTTCACGAAGCATCTTCCACAACTGAAGTTTGTAGGTTGTAGGCGCAATCTCAATCTTCTGGATCCTAAGAGAGGTTGAGATTGAGGAATGGTGTTAGACTCTATATACGATAAAGAGTATCAGTCTTGTGGGTAAACGTACTGTAACAAAACTCTATTAATCCTATTATATACTGACCTAGGCCAGCAGTCTGGGTCAAGTTTATTTTCCCCCAATCTCATTGTTTTACATCCTAAGCCTCCGAGATTAGATTATCACCTACTTCCAGGTTCTAGATGTATGCCTTCGTCTTCCCGAGCATCCGCACGAGTCAACATAGATGTTATGTACTAAACAACTAACTCGGTCCGACCTTGCCTAAACAGTCTAGATTAGTGGACTAATCGGTGAGGCATCATCCACTCACATAGCTTGTGGCATTACGTTTTTTCTGTTCAACATGCATGCATGCGTACTATGTTGTAGTGTGTGATCAGATCACACGACACGTGTTAGCCAACCCTCAACTTTTAAATTCTCTATCTTTTCATTCTTAGATGCAAACTAGAAGAGTCATAGAGTGGCCAGAGAATCACCAGAGCAAGATCCTACAACCACTATTTGAGGACGGACAGACACAATCATCAAGGGTGTGTTTGGTTACTCATTTCCCCATTTCTCGCACGGGACGGGTAGAAATAAGGACGTTTGATTTCCCGCAGCGGATGGAATCTTTGCATCGCACGATTTTTAAAGCACCGCTCAGCCTGGCCCTAGAGGAACACCAAAATCGGGCGTTTCCATGGAGCCAAGTTCTTCTCGCGCTCGCGGGGGAAGAAGCTACACGCGCTCGTGCAAGTGAGGGATGGCGGGAGCTCGCAAAATCCGGCGGGAGAAATTGGGGTTACCGCCCGCCGATTCGCCGCGCCTATTTACACCACCCCTCCGCCGGCTCCAAAATCCCAGCCTCCATTTCCCCTAATTTCGAGCTCTCCCTCCAAATCCTCTTCCTCACCGACGAGCAGGTTAGCTGCGCCTCCTTTTCTGGTGGGTCTAGATCATCTCCGGTAAGTCTTCCTCCTCGGCTATGTCGGACATGTCCTCCTCATCAAGCGAGGTTGAGATCGTGGTAAGAAACATCTAACCCTAGATCTCGTAGCTTAGATCGGTTTCCATGTTCTAGCTCATAGTTCTAAGCTCTGAGCTAGTGTTGTAGATTTGGACCCTGAGTATTTTTTGTAGTCAGTATTCATGTTGTTGTCCTGTGAGGATTGCCATATGTTGTAAGTAGGATTAGTGTTATAAGTAGTTCATCCCCTAGAACTGAACACATTATTATTCCTGCTATCGTAGGAGAAGGTTGCGTCCCCTGATCTGTCCGCAACCTCTGTGCTGCCTCTTCGTTATGTGCCGATGCCTGATGCGGTCATTGAGGTGGCCAGAAGAAAGTTGGCCATGTCATGGCTAGCATCTCTGTCCACCTTCCTCCTGAATCGGGTTATCTAGTTGATCGAGAAAGGGGGTTCAGTAGTGCGAGGATTCAAGCAGGCGGACATGCGCCTGATTGCAGAGGATGTCTTCAAGTTCGTTGGTCGGACGGTCACTCTAAACCAGGTGTACAACCACATGAGGCACTGGAGAGTGCGTTGGATCCGGGTGCTGAGGATCAAGAGGCTTGAGACCGTGCGCTGGGTTGAGGAGAGCTCTTCTCTCATCATGGATGATGATGATTACTATGTCCACATCAAGGTTTGATATATTTGAACTTGCATCAGTAGTTGTAAAGCTCACATATGAACTACACATGTCTTGAACTAACTGTGATTCTCATGTAGGCTCAGCCGCAGGACACCGAGTTGATCACCAAGCCCATTGACAACTATGCTCGAATGAAGATCATCTACGGTCCTCGCATTCCAGTTGCGCCCGTCTCTGTGGCCGCGACACACCGTGCTCATAGCCACCTGATGGAGCAAAGTGGACAGGCTACCAGGTATCCTGCCATGACCCCTGAGCGCAGGATGAGCTGGTTCACAGCCTTCCTAAACAAGCACTACCTCTGAGCAGCGGACTGAGCTGTTCGAGGAGGTGCTAGTAGTGATGATATGGATATGATGTGTATTTTGGAGTAGCTAGGGCTGATGATTTATGATTACGGTGACCCCTGAATTTTGGTCTGTATATTTTGGGAGGTGGCATTCAGTTATAACCCCTCCATATGTGATGAACCAGTGCTGCATCACGGGCAGTTGCTCGTGAACTCGTGTTGCAGCACACACGCCATGACTTATTATGTCGAACATGTGTTAATACAAGCTAGTAGTTCTCTGCATCGCACTTTTCTGAACTTTGTTTGTTGCCTTGATGAGGATGGGTAAGCTCACCTCAATACCCAGGATGTAAGGCTAGCAGAGACAGTGCAGTTAGCCAAACAAGTGCAAATTTGCTAAAATCCTAAAATGCATAGAACCGAACGACTGGGGCTTGACTTCTCAACCTCTAGGAAAATGAGAATACATGGAATCAAACGAATGCCTCTTTAGCACGAGAGCTTGCATCATCGCGCACAGCTTTCGTGGAGCCACGATCTCTAGGTACGAATAAATAACACGAGCAACCAAACACGCCCTAACATCTCCACTAGAAAGAAGACCACGAGGTCAACGTTGTTGTCCACGCCCGGTCGCTGACTCGCCGTGATAATCTTCTTGGTCCGGGACGCTTTGCAGAAGCCGGTATGCCTATAGCGTGTAGGCGTGCGATTTTCTGTTTTGTTTTGTCTAGATTAGATCAGTTTTAAACAAATAACTGGCCCTATCACCTTTTCTTTTCACACGCGTGTGCGCTGGGCATACTGCTTTATTTCACATTAACTTAGATCGGGTAGATCATGTTAATCAAACCGGAATCAACGTATCCTAGCCGGGCACATGTAATGCATGTTTTTCCCTCGCACGTGTGCTCGCGTCGTGACTGTCCACATAATTCTTTCAGGTTACAAAATTGTCTCAATAAGCGAATCGCCTTGCCATATATCATGTCTTTTTTTTAACGAGCATGATGTGACCTGATCGACTGATCCGTATGGATTGTACTAGTTCATGTCATTAACATAAAAATTATCTTTACTATCTATATCTATATCTATATCTATACCTAATAATAAAAGAAGGAGTTTTTTTCACCGTTTCTATACTTTTTGGACCGTTTTAACCCTACAAGTTCAGAGATATTACACGGATTGCTAAGTCAAAATACCTGCATCCGTCTCAAGCTATCGCCAATGATCAGGATGGATTTGGGAGATCGTGTGAGGTCGTCCTACGTTGCCGCATGGTTAGATCCTGCCGTGGCGTGGCGGGGCAGGCATCCTACTACTCTCTTTAATTTTGTTTTTAGCAACCAGCAAGCACTGTCTTTTCTATTAAAAGAAGAGAATTGGTTGATTTGGAAGGGAAATTGGCCAAAACCCGAAACAGACGTATAGACACACGGGTCTAGTTAAAAGGGGAACTGAACCAAAAAAAGACCCCAAACGACATAGTTTTAAGGAAAAACTGACAAAAACCACACAAGGCCACACTACCTAGGTCAACTAGGTCTGGAGCACCGTCGAAACGACACGAACACAACGGCAACAACGAGCGCTACGAAGAGCCTGGCCCACGTCCCCGGAGAGGAAATCAGAGCCGAAGGAAACGGCTAGGCCTCTCAGGCTTCATGGCGAGGGCAGGCCGCAGGGGACACGCCAGCGGTACCCACGCGTCGACAGGGCCCGAAGAGATGGACTCAAACGGCATCACTAGCACCCCAAGCAAAGGCTCCGCACACTCCGAAAAATGATGCCTCCAAGGGGTTAACGATGTCCAAAAGATGCCGCCGTCATCCAATCCGGCAAGCTAGATTTGGGCTTTCACCCCGGAATGATGGACGAAGGGGCGTCGGGGCTCC
Source organism: Avena sativa (assembly GCA_916181665.1). NCBI lineage: Eukaryota > Viridiplantae > Streptophyta > Magnoliopsida > Poales > Poaceae > Avena > Avena sativa. The sequence continues at coordinate 225,728,066 of OV702286.1, forward strand.
ACAACAATGCCCCCAAGAGGGATAGCGGCGCCCACAGGCGCCTCCACTGTCGGCACCGACCAAGTCGGGCTCGACTTTCGTCCAGAGACCTCGACCACCACCTCCAAGGGATAGTCACCGAGATAGTCCCTGCCGCCCGATGAGCGAACTCACCGGCAAAAGAGACAGCGTCCACGCCCACGGAGCCAAACCCCGCCGCCCACGCGGCCGAGGTAGAGCATCACCACCATCTTGATCCAGAGCCGCCACTACAGCTTTCACGCGTAGCACCGCAGCATCCCATGCCGATTGCCACTGCCGTAGTCAACCAAACCACCCTGCGGTGACCCACCGCAGCCACCAAGCCGCCAAAGCACCGCCGGAGCAGGGCGCGACCTTGACAAGACCACCACGCCAAGACACCCCCAGCCCGCCGTTCTCCACGCCACCGAAGTGTCAAGGAAAACCTCTGGCAGCTGCCCACCTGAAAGCCGCCGCGTCCCCGGGGCCGCCGCCCCGGCTTCCATATCTCTGGCAAAACAGACGCCGCCGTCGCTGTAGAAGCAGCCCAGCCACCCCTGCCGCCCGCCCGAGGTCGAGGGGCGCCGCCCCAACAAAAACCCCACCCGAGCCCGTCGGCTCGGCCTCCCGAACGCAAGCAGAAGGAGCGCCGCGGCTGCAACCCGCCCTAGCCCAGACAACACCCTCCGCGCAGCCGCGCAGGACCGGCCACTGCCTCTAGCTTTGCTGTTCGCCGTCGTTGCAAATCACGGCCCCCCGCTCAGCCACCCGCCAGAAGCGCGCCATCTCCCCACCGCCATGAACGGCCACTGCCGAGAGCTCCCCACTCCCGAGCATCTCCATGGAGAAGACGGGTCCCGCCGCCGCCGGATCCATCCGGCTCGGTGGAGGCGATCGGCGATGGCAGGGGAGGAGGGGGTGGTCGATGGTGGTGGGGCGGTGTCGGCTCCCGGGTCGCCCCTAGAGAGGAAGCGATGTGGGTTGGGGTTCCACTGGAGTAACTTCAACAGGGCCTTATTAAGGTATAATACTCCCCTTAATTTTGTGTTGGAGGACGTGGACAGGATGGAGTGAAGTGACATGTGCGTAGTCAGTCCCTCAACACCTGCACGTGCTGGTGCACAACAAGAAGTGTGGTCAAATTTTGTTCTCACCAAATAGGAGAAAATTATTGGATCATTATCCTCACAGCTCATGGCGAAGGTGTTATGGGGTAACCCCGTGGGTGGCCCGATCTTCACGGATCTCGTGGTCAAATCGATGGGAAAGCGATGGGAAAGGGAGAAGGTAGCAGAAGAGGATGCACACCTCGCGAAGAACACGATGAACACATGCAAAACTCACACGATACAAGGCCGATTGCTCTCGCCAACGGCCACCGGTCCGATAAAATCCTCGCAAGGAAAGATCGGTCAACGTGCTCCCTCCATCCCACGCGGAGAGGGAAGAACACCTTGGAGAGGGTCTTGACGTCTTGGCAAAGGGACACCAATGCCAAGGCCTTGTACAACGAGGGAGGCGCGATGCAAACTCCAACGAGGTGGTGATGATAGTCGATCCCCTTTGGTAGAAGGGGATGAGGCAAAACTAGAGATTCCACAAAGGGGGTTGTCTTTAGTCTATCATCTATGCCTAGGGTTACATGAGGGGGTGGGGGCACTATATATAGGCCATCCACTAGTTCAAGGGTACTTTAGGAATAAAATTGGAAAGTCTAGGCGGACTAAGGGGTACATGGGCCAAAGGCCCAGTTGGAGGCGCGCAGGCCCATACGCTCAGGCCGGAGACTCCGGTGTGGTGGTCTGGAGACTCCGGTGTGGACCGGAGATTCTGGTCGGTCTCCGGTCCATCTCCGGAGGGGCCTTGTGGCTGTCCTCGAGCTCGATCTGGGGGTCGGTCCGGAGATGGGCCGGAGACTCTGGGGTATGTAGGCCAGAGACTCCGGTGTCTTTAGGCTGGAGACTCCAGTGTGGCCAGAGACTCCGGTGTGCACGCCGGAGACTCCGGTGCTCCAGCTGCTGCTTCTTCTGTCTTCTCTTCCAAGCCTCCGTCTTGTCGGACTTGGTGCTGCAGGTTTCCTCTCATGCCTCCGTACTGGTCGATATGAACCTATCATGAATACATGACGGAGTATGAAGTAGTATACCATTCAAGAGGGTAGGAAGTGGGTTCGCATAGAGGAACAGATTCACCTTTGGAGTCCATGATGACTTGGCATAAGTTGGAGACCATGATGTGGTAACGACCGAATGTCGGGCTCCATCATCTCCCCTCCCTTCAAAAAGAGTCGTCCTCGACTCTACACGCTCATCACAAAGTATAAGATGCCGAGAGACCTTCTTAATCCTGGGGTTCACCATATAGTCGTCCTCGGGAAGATTGAATTGACAACACCTCAATGTTCCTTCACCTTCTATGAAGCCTACAAAGCTCACCACAAAAGCGAAGCAACACTCAAAGCGTAGCCAATTCATGAAGATTATAGCATGGGTCCTCAAGTAGAAGGAAGTCACATTAGGATGTAGAGATGGCTCGTTGAAGGGAAACCATAGGTAACTCTCTTTGAGTCGTCTTGTCAACTTATGGTCCATAGAGGTTGACACGGAAGACATTGTACCTTCACACAACAAAGACCAAGCAACATATGTTTGTGTGTGATAGAGGAGCATGTCATTTGTGGCATGTCCATTTTTGTTCAAAACACTATTAGCACAACTCAAGTATAGCAAACGAGATGCATATGCAAGGTCAAAGTGCATGGAAAACGTTTGAACATCATCCAAATGTGGGAACTCAAAAACTCCATATAACATCTTAGTGTGGCACTCAAAGCAATTGACTAAAGTATTGATCAACATCTTTGATGCAAAGCTAGGAGAATTCAGCAAAAACACATGAGGAAAGATATCCAAAACAACATCATTATGTGTGAAAACCAACCATTGGAAAGAACACTTGTTCAATATGTTTGATGCCATACACATATCATCAAAAGCCAAAATCATGGGGGTATGAGTAACGCAAGCGGAAGAAAAAACAATATGTTTGCAAACAAACCATATGAAAGAGCAAGTGGTCCTTATTTTTGATGCAACAACAATACGAGAGACTTGCAAGCTCTCTTGACAATACATGCTCATAATGGTATTATGGTTGCACACAAAACATCGGAAAGAGAAATTGTTCAACATTTTTGTTGCAACACACAAAACATCAATATCCAAGAGCAACGAAACATGATTGTCACAAGGTGAAAGAATTCCATCAACATGCTTACAAGAAAACCATAAAAAAGAGCAATTTTGCAACATGAAAGATGAAAGCATGCAAAAGGTATCAGATCTGGGTTCGATCTTGAACTCACTTGGAGGATGCTCTCTAGAGCTATTTTTGTCAACTCGTGCTCAACCGAGGTCATGATCTTGTGGGTACCTACACACATCAAGCATAAAAGGAAGAATGTGTGTGCATGGTAGAGAAACACATCATCCATCATGACTTATCTCTTCTTGTGCACATCACCATTAGTGTCAATCAAGTTTGAAAAATATGCATGGTGAGTATGCAAGTGGGGAACATCATTATAATGGCAATCGTCAAAATCTCCAAAATTTGAGAAAGCTATGGGGGCCATCTCAATAGAAACCATATGAGAATTATTGTTGCAAGCAAAACAAGTGAAATAGCAATCATCCATATTATTGCTAGCAACGGGAGAAATTGTAAAACATTCATGATAAAGCATGGTCCGAGGGGTACCATTGGTAACATCATTGTAAGAAAAACATTGGAAAGAGCAATTGTTCAACAAAGTGCAAGCAATGATATCATCAACGTAACGTTTAGAGCATGTCATGTCTATGGTAACATCATCACAATCAAGTAATTTCACATGCTCAACATTATGCAGAGGCAAACTATAACATGGAAATATCAATGAAGCATATGTGATATCACAAACATCATCCATAGCATGCCAATAATCACAAGTCATCATGTCCACTAGTGGGATCATGGCATCATCAACACCCTTATTCTTACCTTGTTCATACCTCTCATATGAAGTGGGTGTTGTGGTAGTATTGGCCTCCATGTGGACGACTTCTTCATCATGTATGGGGATGACATCATCTTCATCCACCATGTACATCTTCTCGGTCAGAGGCATCATCATCTCCAGGCTTGGCGCTTCTTGATCCATGGAACCTAGCACATCATGAGGAAACACACTAGAGGTAGAGGGTAAGTCGTTAGAAGTCAAAGTTGTGGCGCCCCGCAAAAACCACTACTAGAAAATTGCTGTGTTTTTGTGCATTGCATCATCATGACTGCATGCTCATGTCTTCATGCCACATTGCATTTGAGCATCGTCATCATCATGCATGGTTTCTGTCTAAACTATTTTCGAAACGCCTAGTTTTGTTTTCTAAATGTTCCCGTCTTTATTCAAATGAAAACCCGGGGCTCCAGAATATTTTTGTTTTGCCTAAATACGGTTTGCAAAAGCCTTGTTTTTAATAAATAAAATTATTTGTTTATCTTTAGGAGGTAGCCCGCTAGGCCCGAAAGCCCAGCCGGCCACCTCCAAATAAAATCCTATCCTAACCCAAAACCCTAGTCCACCTACCCCTCCTCCCTCTTTTTCCCTTCCCAGCCGCCAACTCATCCTCCCGCCCAAATCCCCGTGTCGCCACCTGGGCTGCCCTCCACTTCACTCCCTCCAATCCCGTCTCGCCACCTCAACCACCTGGCCACCTCTTTCCCGCCCAGCCGCGCGCCCCCACGCTGCCGCAAGTGGACAACCCCTGGCCTCGATCGCCACCAACCCCCCCCCCCCCCCCCGCTCGCCCTGCCACGTTTCCCGGCCCCACCCACTCGCCATCTCCCGCATGCGAACCCCGCCCCGCCCCTGCCACACGTTCCCCACCAACCTCCTCGATCCCCGCCGCCTCTCCCGTCGCCATCCTCCCGCTCGTCAACCCCACGACCGCCGGCGACCTTGCCCCGCTCCTCCCCTCACCGGCGCCGTCCTCCGCCACCAAGCCCCGCCGCCGTTCCCCGCCACGGTCGTCTTCTCGCCGTCTCCACCAGCCACGGCGACCACCGCCTCTCCCCCACGACCCCGGCCTCGCTCGGACCCCGCGAGCGCCACAGCCCCGGAGCACCGTCGTCGGCCTCCTCGCCGCCCCTCTCGCCAGCCTCCCTCCTCTCCATCGTCGCCCTGGACCTCCACCCTATCGGACTTCGCCACCAGAGCAGCGACCCGGCTGCGCCGTTGTTTCCCCACCTTTTTTCCCTCGCCGCCGCCAGATCCCTAGGCCGTCGAGCGCCACCGTCGCGCGGATCCTCGTCCGCACCAGCGCCCTCTGCCTCCTCGCTCCTCACCTCGTCGCCCTGCAGCACGCCACGGTCTCCGCCGCCCGAAGTCGGCCGCCTTCCGCGACACCATGGACGTCCCCGGTGACATCTCCCGCGTGCCGCCCTGGCTCCGCCCCTGTAGGCCGACCGCCGCCTGCGCCGCTACACCGGCCTCGCTCAAGCTCGACCCACCGCTGTCAGGGAGCCATGACCCGCCACCGCCGTCTTCGACCCCGGGCCCGCATCCCTGCCGCATCGGCTCTGCTCGCTTCTACGCCGATCCGGCCCGCGTCCTGCTCCAGCACCGAGCCGCTCCGACCGAGCCGCTCCGACCGAGCCGCTCCGACCGAGCTGCAAACGTGCGAAGATGGCGCGTGGTGTTGCTACCCGGACTACTTCAGTCTCGCGCCGCACGAACATGCTGTTGTGGTTTGGTGATGTTTTCCCTGTTGACGTTTTTGTCCGAGAACCCTCCGACGAGCAAGATCTCCTACTGAACAAGATCGACCAAAACAATAAGTTGTACCAGGACTACGCCAAGTACTTCCTCGAGGACGCTAAGTTCTTCACCCCGAACGCCAAGACCGACACTGACCAGGGCAAACCCGATGATCCTCCGACGCCAAACCAAGTCCTTCGACAACCTCCGTTGTCCAAGAATGTTCCCGCCGAGACCGATCCCCGTCGAACCCTGTCGAACCTTGAACCCCCAGAACCCAAGATCTTCCGAACCCAGATGTGTGAACCTTTTTCCCGAGCCCCTATTTTATAAATGCTATATATAAAACTTGTTGCATATTAATTGTTCACACATGCATACATGTCTGTGGGTTGGGTTAAATTGCCGATTCACCTCATAATTAAATATGGAGTGTTTATGCGGAATAATGTTGTCTTCTTCCGGATTCCATTTAAATTGGTGTAGCGAACCGATGCCATGTTTCGCCCTGTTAATACAACATTTAAATTGCGGGGGTTCTAAATAACTTGAACCGTTTAATTAATTGTCGGGACCCGTTTCCTCTTAATATTGCCTAGTTGCACCGCATCTAGGCCATGCCATGCATCATATCATAAGCATGCCGGATTTTCTACCGTAGTATTAAATATTGGATCCGGTGTTTCTGCTAGTGTTTGCTTCTTCGCGGAGTAGACCGATGAGTGGATGCGAGTATCGACAATTTCTTCGGATACGAATCTTCGGCAGTGTTTCCCAGGCGAGCATCTCTCCCCATTCTACCTATTTTGCATTTATAGTCTTTATTTCCTCCTGTTGATCTATTGCTATCCGTGTCGCGATGCTTTAGTTTCTGTACACCAGTTATATCCCGTACAACCTCTATATTGCCTCGGACACCTCATATTACCATTGTTTGGTAGATAGCTGGCCTTGCGAGTCGTAGTTGCTTGCTCAGGTGCGATCTCGTGTTGTCAAGTACCACAGTTGTTGGAATGCTGGCAGATGTTTATGGTGGAGATGATCATGACTTTAAATACAACTATTAAAATGCTAGCTATAACTAATGCAGAGGCATCGGTGGACAATAGATGTTATTTGGTTTTTCCACGCTCACTTTTGTCCTGTAGGACCCCGAGTACTTGATTCCTGATCCTTGACTATTCGCACTATCCACATCCGGGAGGCCTTATGGACCCCCTGAGCCAGAGCTTGATTCATTTCTATTTCTTAGGGCCACAAACTAGTTTGGGTTTTTATTACTATCCTGTACTTATGCCATGCTTTACTGATTTATTTACGATTATGCGTGGAGCACCTGTACTGTTTTGGATCGTGACACGTTTTCGCTGTATCGACAAGCCCAGTCACATTTTCGGGTTCCTAGTCGTTTACCGCCGTCCACACAAACCCTGGGTCTGTTCCGGAGCCGGCCAACTTTGTTGCGGGTAGCTTAGTGGTGTGGCCCCCTGAAATGTCTTATGAATCTTGTGATCGCTTTGTCGTGAATGCCTCGTTGGGTTTTGATTTGGTTTTTCCGAGGTTGATCGAGTGTGTGTTGCTATTTGTGCACCCCTGCAGGGTAAATCTTTCTGAAAGCCGTGTCTGCGGTTATGGACGACTTGGAGCACAGTTTCTCGATCATAGACAAGCATAACTAAAGTAGTGCTATAAGCTCGACTTAATATATGACTAGTAATCAGATTCAACTATAACGGAAGGGATATTAAAAATGCCAACAACTGGTGGATCTGGGTTGTTTGTTATATATGCCTAGTAAGTATTGCAACTCCAATGGAATGTGATAAAAGTGCCTACAACTGCTGGGTTTTGGGATTCCTCAGGACAATTATATCTGACTAGTAAAGGTTCCAACTACCACAGAATGGTAATTAAAACTGCCCACTACTTATGCTTCAGGATGACTCATGCTATCTATATCTGATTAGTAAGTGCTGCAACTATAACGGAATGAGTAAAATTGCCAACTGTGTGAGTTCCTCGGTCCGACTTCCTCGTTTGGTCTTGAGGGGGAAATACCAGGATGGGTTTGTCTGGTGTTAGCTTTAGGTTGGATCCAGATAGGTCTTTCTTATCCCTTTCTGATAACCGCTAGTTGTACTGAGTCTCTATAGGTTGTTTAGTGCCGCTGCGCTGCCGCTTCAGTCCACCATACCTATGTAGGCGAGAGCCGCCGAATTCTAGCCTCGCCGTGTACTGGCCTCAGTACTGACGCTCCTCTTTTTCCTTTGCCCTTTGCCGGCACCCCTTTTGTTTTAGCAGGTTTGAGATCGACGTCGTTAGCAGGGTTACCCTTCCGTCTTGGCCTGGGCAGGGTTATGGACGCCATTGGTTACAACTACCTGGTGGGCGTCCTTGAATCGTTTCTATGCGGGTTTGGCGGAAAGGGCTAAAACCTTGCATAGGGCCGATTTGAGGGTGTTACAAAAGAGGTCTCACATGACCTATCAACTACCACTCTCAACTCACTCGGTGTATCACTCATGCCCTCCAAGTGGAAGCACTCAATCTCACGTATGGTGGAGTCACTCATCTCACTCTTGTTTTCACTCAAGTGGGCTACGTGGCTCTCATACTCACATGGGATTGGTACCACATCATCACTCAAGCATGTAGGGGTAGACTCGGTTCTCTCAAATCCATGCACCTCCTTTGGTGAAGGGAAAGTCCCATGCTCACCATTCTCGACCTTGTCGTCTCCCTCTTGCACCTTGGCTTGTGTAGTCCTCTTGACGTACTCGTCCAACTTGGCGAAGTAGAGGTCTTCGTCCTCCTCATCCATGACGTTGCATGCGTCATCTAGGATGTCAAGTCATGGCATTGAAGCTTGATGGCGTGGAGGGGAGCTTTCTCTTGGTGCCATTTTGGTGGTGGCACGAGTAGTGGAAGGTGCCCTTTGGTGGTGTCGACGGAGTTCATTTGCGTGCCTTTCCAAAGGTTGATGTAGATGGCACACTTGGTCATCCACATAATGCTAGCGACGATGCTTCTTGTCCTTCACACTCTTCTTGGTGAGGCATTGTAATGAGCGCAAAGCATCATTAGTCTTGGCCATCATGCTCATGGTTTTGGCGAAGTCGTTGTCCATGTCGCGCTTGAAGTTGTCCATTTGATGGTGGATCTTGGTGCTCTCGAGGTGGAGGCTCCATCTTGGTCGATGCGACTTGAGGAGCTTGTCATTGTCGTTCTCGAAGTCTTCCATGCTTGGGGACTTATTGTTGTTGTAGAACTCCATATCACCCAAGCATGTGGAGCTATTGTCGGCGTAGTGCTCCATCATGTCATCCATGCTTGTGGAGGCATATGCATGGTGGCTCATCATGGATTCTTAATAGAAATCATCCTCGGCTTCGGAGTCCCTAGACATGTTTCACAAGACCAAGTGGTGTATATGGATGTGGTAGGGGTTAGGGATGCAACGTCAAACCTTACTTTAGCTTGGAAGATAGTATCGTGCAAGTGGCAACACTTGAGAGCAATTAAAACCAAGCAAAGTGAAGTTCACGTGGAACACCAAAACCAACTAACGACTAAAAAACACACACACACACAAAGCTTATGGTGGATAGGTATGAAAGGTGGCATGTCCAAGCACAATCCGAAATCAAGATATTGTAATGGCAAGTAAAGAACAACGATGAACACAAAGCAAAACAAGTCAATCCACAAGAAAAGAATTATGTACAAGGAAACACACACGGTGGGATAAATGGGACTTGTGCGATGGAGAAAGTGAGCTAAGAACCAAATGATTACCTAGCGAAGACTATAAGCTCGTGTCGCACAAGTGCAAGGAGAGACGCTAGTTCGATTGCAATAAAATTGGTGGTCTACAAGATATGCATAATAAGTACCACCTATTTGATGTTCATCGAGATTGCAATTCCTATTCTATGAGGCACTTGTTTGTTTCTTTCATTTTCTTTTTCTATTTTTTCTATTTTTCTTTTCTTTTTCACTTGCTCCTTCCTTGTGCCAACAACTATACAAGATAACAATATCAGATAGCGCGCTCACAACTTTTGCTCGGAATTCTACAAGGTATCAAATGTGCATAGCCCAAGCAATCATAGGAAGAACTAGTCTCAATAGGTGTTTGTTGAACACAAAGATAGTGTATCTCACAAAGGAAAGCAAGTGGGGAGAAGGCACGTAATTTTTATACCTTTCGTCGCCGAGCTTCACCATTTATTGGTGGATTCCGCCTTGCTCACGAAATTTGGATGGATTAGATAGCATTAACCATGTATATGATGATGTAGAGCTCCTTCTCCTCTTCGAAACGAGCTAAAGAACACCAAAATCCGAGTTCCTATGCAAAAGTTTTGCTCAAAACCGTGATACAGATTTTTCTGTCAGCAGGGGGCGGAAACTCCGGTCTGGGAGTCCTGAGACTCCGGTCTGGAGTGACTCACACCGGAAACTCCGGTCGGGGGCCGGAGACTCCGGTCCCGATGATTTCTGCATGTCAAGAACACGAACGGAACGAGTTTTGGGCGGAAAAACTCGAACCAAAACCTCAAATTGATGGGGGAAATCAAGGAATTAGGCCATTGGAACACAGGGGAAGGTAGATCAACAAGTTTAGCAAGTAATCCACGGATCAAAGCCTACCAAAACGCACTCAAATCATAGATCGATCGAAAACACGAAATTGGGGCTATTTTTTTGGGGATTTTCGAATTTATGGGGAAAAAGACCAAATTGATGAGGAATCTGTGGCAACCAAAAGCTGCTGATACCAGATGTTATGGGGTAACCCTGTGGGTGGCCCAATCTTCACGGATCTCGTGGTCAAATCGATGGGAAAGCGAGGGTAAAGGGATAAGGTAGAGGAAGCGGACGCACACCTCGCGAAGAACACGATGAACACACACAAAACTCACAAGATACAAGGCCGATTGCTCTCGCCGGGGGCCACCGGTCCGATAGTATCCTCGAAAGGAAAGATCGGTCAACATGCTCCCTCAATCCCACGCGGAGAGGGAAGAACACCTTGGAGAGGGTCTTGACGTCTTGGCAAAGGGACACCGATGCCAAGGCCTTGTGAAACGAGGGAGGTGCGATGCAAACTCCAACGAGGTGGTGACGATAGTCGATCCCCTTTGGTAGAAGGGGATGAGGCAAAACTAGAGATTCCACAAAGGTGGTTGTCTTTAGTCTATCATCTATTCCTAGGGTTACATGAGGGGGTGGGGGCACTATATATAGGTCAGCCACTAGTTCAAGGATACTTTAGGAATAAAAGGGGAAAGTCTGGGCGGACTAAGGGGTACATGGGACAAAGGCCCAGCTGGAGGCACGCGGGACCCTACGCTCAGGCCAGAGACTCCGGTGTGGTGGTCCGGAGACTCCGGGGTGGACCGGAGATTCCGGTCGGTCTCCGGTCTGTCTCCGGAGGGGCCTTCTGGCTGTCCTCGAGCTCGATCTAGGGGTCGGTCCGGAGATGGGCCTGAGACTCCGGGGTATGCAGGCCGAATACTCCGGTGTCTCTAGGCCAGAGACTCCGGTGTGGCGGAGACTCCGGTGCTCCAGCTGCTACTTCTTCCGTCTTCTTTTCCAAGCCTCCATCTTGCGGGCTTGGTGCTCCAGGCTTCCTCCCATGCCTCCATACTTGTCGATATAAACCTATCATGAATACATAACGGAGTATGAAGTAGTATATCATTCAAGAGGGTAGAAAGTGGGTTCGCATAGAGGAACGGATTCACCTTTGGAGTCCATGACGACTTAACATAAGTTGGAGACCATGATGTGGTAACGACCGAATATCGGGCTACATTAGAAGGTTAGACAATACCTCTCCGTCGCTCGCCATTGATCCAGCGAGCGAGGCAATTTGGGCAGGGAAGGTGCGAGCTACCTGGGGACCAGGTCGCCACATATGAGGGGTTCCAGCGCGTACCAAAGAAGACGTGCCACCTTGGAGCCGGTCGTAGCAGTGTCAACGAATTGACAACACCACTGCGGGTGGAAGATGGCCGCACCAGAGAAGATACATTTTTCTGCAAGTCGAACAGACTATTGTGTAATTCAACCATCTACTTATTATTGTATATTCGTATTTGCTTGACAATCGGATTGCTCTTATTAGCACTTCAATTGTTTGTTTGCCTCGGTGCCCATTAAGGTCATATATATTTGTGAAAAAAACCACTCTGTCAGCATAGGTTATCCACTGTTATGCTAAAGAAACATCTCTTTGAAACAACTAGATATAGTCTTAGTTATTATACTGAAAAATTATCGTAAAGTGTTTTTGGCTCCCGATCTCCGGTGCTCCTTTTGTTTTAAAATTTTAAATATCATATTTACAAGTTTCAATTATAATGTGAAAATAAATTCTCAGCATAGTCAATGTTGTATCATATTTATTTATATTGTGGACTAGGGCTGTGACCCCTAGATCTTGTATCCAGTCGCACGATCGTGCCAAACAAACAAAGTATATATGTTGCTTTAGGAGGTATCGAGGGGTGGTGCTCGGGAGCGCTCCCTCGTGAGGCAAGGGATGTTAGCGAGCTTGGGCATGCATGTCGGGAAGGAGCGGTTGGCGTTGACGACTTGATCAAGAGGAAGCATCCGGTGACTGGGTGTATTGGGATGTGTGAGAGGCGACCAGCAACTAGGTGCTCCGGTGGTCGGTGGTCGAGGAAGACTACGGGTGGAAGAACGTGGGGCTCATGGTGGGAGGGGATTTGGGATCAGTCCAGGTGGAAGATGGGTTAATGCCAGATCTTGAATCTTGATCATGGACCTGATAAAAATACGAGGGGCACGAGGGTTACACGAGGTAGTCGAATAGTAAAACAAGATTTGATCGATCAATTACGGGAAGAGTTAATGCATGATCATAGCACCGCATAGATCGGATTTTGAATCAGCTGGCTACACTCGGAGAAAATTGATGACAACCCCAGATTGAGGACGACCGCACTTGGCACAGCCCTTGAATCCAACAAGCATAACCCCCTGAGAAGAATTCCGGCAGGAGGTTTTCTCTGATTTTCTTTAAATGCTTGGTGAATTTAGATGAGAATTTTTTTTTCTCCCGAAAACTAATTTTGAGTAGTGAAATTCTATGGAGTCTAAAGAACTTGAATAGAAATCCTGCCTTTGGTGAAGTAGTTTTTTTCCTTCCCGGTGCAACGCACAGTTATTTTTCCTAGTATATAAAAAGGGGGAATTTGATGATAACCCCCCCAGGTCACTTTGGGCCCACATGTCAGAGACAGCGTAGGGGGGGTTATGATCAACATAATCACCAACTGGGGGGGTTATCGTCAATTGTCCCATATAAAAAGTCTTAAGGTGGTTTTTGTCGCTTGTAGTTTTCGTCCTTTGTCCGCCCCGAGTCCTCCATCGCGATCGATACGTGAAACGTGAGCAGAATCGTGTTTTGTTTGGTTTGAACCCCGTTCCTCTAAGCCATATAAGTATCTAGGCGGGCTAAGGCCATATGTCTTATGAGCGTTAGACGATATCGATCGAGCGATCACGCAGACACAACACCAGCTCGAAAATCGAGTAGATCAGCTGAAGCAACACCACCACCAGGCCAGGTAGCTTCGTCGAGTGCCGGCAATGGATCCTTCTTGAAGAAGAAGGGAAGGGAAGCCCAACTACTCTACCGCTACAGGCCGCACCTTGCACCACATCATTGTCGCCGCTTCCATTGGAGCTTCTACCACCACTGCCACGGAAAAGGAAAAAACATGTTTTCCGTCTTTCGTCTGCTTGGTCTCATAAGGAAACAAATCGACAGTGGCCACTGTAACCTCTACCTAGCCAACCTCCCACCGCCATGGTACGGAGGCACACCCGCCGAGCCCGATCGGCCCCTAGCCGGACATCCTCCAGTTTCCGCCCCTCTCTGTCACTCTCCTATGCACACCCGCGTCACTTTGGCCAGTTTGGTTCTTGCATCACACGCGGTCGGAACTCGTTGGCAGGGCCTTCTTCTCTGATCCCAAGGTCTCGCATCAGAGGAGACATAAGGAGACCTCATCTCCCGTCGTCTCCCTATCAGGGGACTCTCCTCCACGCAGCTGGCCCATAACTCGAGCGCCTCCTGGATGTATGCGAGCAAGCTGTGTGCAGAGCGCAAACTTCGATAGCTGATTCTCTGAGAGTTTGCGTTGCACCGTGCAGCGGGGGTCGGGTCGACGCTACCGGAGTCAGGGCATCTCCAATCGGTTAGAGGAGTAAACCGATGAGTAAACTTTAGAGGAGTAAAAGTACTCCTCTAAAGGTGGTCGGCACCTAACCGAACCCCTATTTTTAGAGGAGTAAAAATATTTTTCATCATTTGCATACAAAAAGTTGATACAAACACATATATTATCATAGGTTTTGATACTGATACAACCCGATACGAATCCGATACAACTCGATACAATTGATATATAAAGAGTACATAATCCTCCCCATAGATACCGATACATCTTGATAGAATCCGGCACAAACTCAAGTGTTCTTGTTAGCATTAGAACGCATAACAAGAATGTGCCATCTACTTAACATCGATGAAAGCGATCTACCATCCCGGTTGTCTTTTCATTGAAATTCATATGAATTTTCTCCCAAAAAAATTGAAACGGCAGACGAACACCACTCGCTTCGAATATTGCGTCTACTAGAGTTTGATGGTGCCATGCAAAATACAACTCATCGTCTTCATCCTCAGTCCATGTAGAAGTCCTTGTACTTCATTGTAACAAGAATCAAATAAGCCACTTGTGCTCCAGATTTTACAAGACGAAAAAGAAGGGAAAAATTCATCTTTTCCATCTACGGCAGCAGCCGGCGTTCCATCGACGGACGACGGCCCTGCATCCTCCAACTCCGGCCAGAGGTCCCTCGCGCACACGAAACCCGTCGGGGGCGGGGGAGGCGAGGCCGAATGCCGGTCGCGCGGGATCTGGGGTAGGATAGGAGGAGGGCGAGCCGCAACGCGGCATCGGTGGTGGCCGGCCTCCTAGTAGGCAACTCCGGCTTCCGACGGGTCACCGGAGGCCACGCCGGCTCCGGCTTGTGACGAATCGACGACGATGAAGCCCAATTTGGAGCAAATCAGGGCGGAGGCTGGCGAAAACGACCTCGCCCCATCGATTCCGGCGACGGCGAGAGGCCGCGAGCGAGGGAAAAGGTGGGCCGGGGAGCAGCAGAGGGACCGGGATGGGGGCGGCGGGGGTTGGGGGTCACCGGCGGCGACGCCGGCGAAAAAGGGTGCGGCCGGTCGAGCGGCGGGGGTTTTCTTGGATTTGGTTTCGGAGGAGTAAATTTAGGAGTCGGCCACCACTTTTACTCCTCCGATGAATAAAAATATACTCCTCTAACCGTTTAGGAGTTCGGTTAGATGCCGCCGCTACGTAAATTTACTCCTCTAACCGATTTTAGAGGATCAGTTAGAGATGCCCTTAGCAGCAGTACTTTCCTATAGGAGTAGGTAAATTCGAGAAGAACTCGATATGCAAATCAGGGACGCGGGAGCCTCCGTGCTGGATATAATATAGTAATATTAACTTCGTTGATAGTTCCATGGACCATGGAGTCTGCAAAGTGGAAGTTCAGAGCAGCGATGACTGTCATATATAGCAACGGAGTAATACATGACAACCTACAACTTATTAGATACTGAATGTGGAAGAAAGTTTCTCTAAGTCTGTGGTCCACAATCAAATATCCATTGCAGAAGGCCTTACATTTGATATATCAAACCATCGGATTGGGCATGTGACGAGGTTTAATCTCGTCAATGCCCATTGTTATGGACTTGGGGTTTTGGAGAAGATGGGGATGCTGGAGATCGTGGCACGGTTAACAGACAAGCAACCAGGGGACACGAGATTTACCCAGGTTCAGGCCCCCGGAGGGAAAACCCTACTCCTGCTTGTCTGCTCTTTTATTACGGTGGAACCGAAGGTTACAGGGTGCGCAGATTCGATCTGGCGTGGATGCGTGAAAGTATGAGTCGAGTTGTTGCCCTAGGACGTGCCCTCCTGGCCTTTATATAGACTTAGGCAGGTCCCGGGCGTAGTCCTAGTCGGTTATAAGTTGTATTCAAACTCTAATCTTGCTCTCCAAGGATTCGAAGGCGTCATGGGCCTTGGCCACCCGGAAATCTTCATGGGCCAGCGTATGTCTACCGTGGGCCTTCCTTGGGCTGGACTAGGTATGCTGAAGTTACGTACCCGTAGGGTATAACCATGTCAGTAGCCCCCGAGTGATCAGTCGAATCATAGATTTGGCTGAGGACTCTTCCATCCTTCGGGAGCAGCTATGTATTAATAGTATATGTGTGTAGGGATTGTTGATGCGTGTGCCTGACTCACCCGACGGATCAGGGTCAGTTGACTGTCTTAGGACGAAACAATACGATCTTCTTCAGGTTCGGGTCCCTCAACCCGGACCTGGAACATATGCTGGCGTAATTCTACTCAGGCCGCGGAGGACTTACAGGAGTGGAATTCCAGTGATTTTAATTGGTGTATCCAACGCGTCCGTCGGGATTTTTCATCGTACCTGCTGGTACGGATTCATACTAGCAGAGCGCAGTCAGGTGTGTTGCCAGGCCATCAGATGATATCTGTAGGTCTTATCTTTGCGTCGCAGACGCAACATCCGAATGTTTATCACCGCCGGAGGTGTTTCGGGTGGCCAAGGAGGATGTTACTCACTTAGCATTAATTGGGGCAGAGTTGCCGAAAAGTTTTGCGTGCTGATCCGAAAGATCGCAGTCGAAGATTTCATAGGGTGCGCGACCAGCGCTCCCTATGGGAGTAGCCCCCAAGTGTCTGTTCGAGTCGTAGACTCGAACGGAGACTTTTAGTTCAAGCATTGTTCCAATCATAAGTCCGCAGGACTCGAAAATTTTGGGATGCTGAAATCCATCCTCCCTATGGGAGTAGCCCCCGAGTCCGTAGTGGAGTCGTAGACTCGACGTAGGACTCAGAAAAGTAATTTGTCTTCATTTGTCTGTCGGGTGCGCGGCCAGCGCTCCTGATAGGAGTAGCTCCCAAGTATTTAGTCGAATCATAGATTCGAGTGAGTACTTTTAGCTGTGTAGCCGAAGTGGTGCTAGTATAGCTTTTGATGACGTCAGTGCTTACGATCGATGACCTCAAGCGTCTGCTACGCCAGAGATGACTTGACTGGACGAAGCGTGGGTCCCACTTGCTGACTTTGAATTGACCGGTCACGCGCGGCGTGGAGATGATTACGGCATCTCCTCGATTTCCGCACGTAGTGGACGGCGTGGTAACGACGGTTCATTTTGGTGCTGACACGTGTACGGCCAGATCTGTAGACAATGGATTCGAAGAATTTGACGGCGGTTTTGCCCTTTTGGTTGGTTACTGGCATTGCCTCGATCCACTTGGTGAATTTGTCGACTGCGACCAGGAGGAAGACGTGTCCTCCCTTCGAGGATTTTGGCAGTTTGCCGATCATGTCGAGGCCCCATTGGGCAAAAGGCCAGGCTATGGGTATGGGTCGAAGTTCGGACCCAGGTGCGTGCGGTTTGTTGGCGAACCGTTGGCACCCGTTGCATCTTCGGACGATGTCCTTCGCGTCGCTCATGGCCGTTGGCCAGTAGAATCCTGCTCGCAGAGCTTTGGCGATGAGGGAGCGACTGCCTGCATGGTGGCCGCAGATGCCTTCATGGATATCTTGGAGTATGGCTTTGCCGTCATTGATGGTGACGCACCGTTGTAGTACGCCTGTAATGCTGTGTTTGTACAGCTCGCCGTTGATGATGGTGAAGGCTTTTGACCGACGAGATATGCGCCGGGCATCTGTCGGGCTGTCTGGCAATTCTCCGTTTATCAGGAACTGGAGGTATGGACGTGTCCAAGTTTCGTCGACTGCCATGACCTGCATCAGGTTGACCATGGCAACTTCGGTATCCAGCTTTTCGGGTCCTTCATGACCTTCGGGTAGCGTAGCTCCCGAGTGTTCTTCTTCTTCGGGTGATCCTTTGGGGAATTTTCGCTTGATGGATGGCACGCAGATCAGTTCGAGGAACACACCTGGTGGTACCTTTGCGCAAGTGGATCCGATGTTGGCGAGTCTATCGGCCTCCTCGTTGCTCTCTCTTCCAACGTGCCGAAGTTCGTAGCCGTCAAATTCTCCTTCGAGTGCGTTGTATAGCGCGCGGTACGCGATCATGTTTTCGGCGTGTGCGTCACACTCATTCATCGTCTGCTGTACGACAAGGTTGGAGTCATCGTAGATGACCAGGCGCGTTGCGCCACATATTTTTGCCATCTTCATGCCATGGATGAGGGCTTCGTATTCGGCCTCGTTGTTGGAGGCTCTGAATTTCATCCGAAGGACGTACTTCATCTTGTCACCTTGCGGGGAGGTCAGTATGACTCCTGCCCCTGCTCCGGCTTCGCGTTTGGAGCCGTCAAAATGCATTGTCCAGGACTGCGACATGTCTGGGGTGTCAGGCAGCTGCAGCTCCATCCAGTGCACCAAGAAGTCCGGAAGGACTTGAGATTTGATTGCGTGTCGCTTCTCGTAGATGATGTCCAGGGGTGATAGTTCAATGCCCCACAGGGCCACGCGCCCTGTGGCCTCTGGGTTATTCAGGATGCTGTTTAGGGGTGCCTCGTTGACGACAATCACCTGATGCTCCTGGAAGTAGTGGCTCAGTCGTCGAGCCGTCATGAACACGCCGTAGGCCAGCTTCTGGTAGTGCGGGTACCGCTGTTTTGTTGGAGTGAGAACCTCGCTGAGGTAGTAAATTGGGCGTTGTACCCCGTGGGTCTTGCCTTCTTCGGGTCGTTCGACCACGAGTACTGTGCTGACTACCTGGTGTGTGGCTGCTATGTACAGCAACAGGGGCTCGCGCTCTTTTGGCGTGACCAAAACGGGCGAGGTGGAGAGGAGCCGTTTGAGGCTTTCGAATGCGTCATCGGCTTCTGGTGTCCACTCGAATTTGTCTGCCTTACGCAGCAGCTGGTAAAATGGTAGGGCCTTCTCGCCCATGCGGCTGATGAACCTGCTTAATGCCGCTACTCGCCCTGCGAGCTGCTGAACGCCCTTGAGGTTTTTCGGCTTCTCCATTGTCATGATATCTTTGATTTTCTTCGGGTTTGCTTCGATCCCTCGTTGAGAGATGAAGTACCCGAGCAGCTGACCCGAGGGGACGCCGAAGGCGCACTTTTCTGGATTGAGCTTGATCCTGTAGCGATCAAGGTTGTCGAACGTCTCGCGGAGATCGTCGATAAGTGTTCTTGCCTCCTTGGTTTTTATGACTATGTCGTCGACATAGACTTGGACGTTGCGACCGATCTGGTCCTTGAGGCAGGCCTGCATGCATCGCTGGTACGTGGCACCCGCGTTCTTTAGCCCGAAGGGCATTGTGTTGTAGCAGTATACTCCGAACGGTGTGATGAACGTTGTTTTCTCCTGATCTTCGACCTTGAGTCGAATTTGGTTATAGCCTGAGTAGGCGTCGAGGAAGGAGAGTTTCTCACAACCTGCGGTCGAATCGATGATCTGGTCGATCCGAGGAAGAGGGAAGTGGTCTTTAGGGCAATGTTTATTTAGTGACGTGAAGTCCACGCACATCCGCAGGATGTCCGTGTCCTTCTTCGGGACCATCACCGTGTTTGCCAGCCACTCGCTTTCCTTGATTTCCCGGATGAAGTCTGCTGCGAGTAATCTGTTGATCTCCTTGCCGATAGCTTCGGCTCATGGCTCCGACAGTCTTCGGATGGACTGCTTGACTGGCTTGGTGTCTGGGAAGACTTTGAGTGCGTGCTCGACGAATTCCCTGGGAACTCCTGGCATGTCCGCAGGACACTAGGCGAAGATTTCCCAGTGCTCACGGAGGAATTCGACGAGCGCGCCTTCCTATGCGGTGCTGAGGTCGTTGGCGATCGGCGCTGTCTTGGAGGCATCCGTTGGATGGACCTGCACTTTCTTGGTGTTGATGGTGGAGTCGAAAGACATGTCAGGTGCGTTCTGCTTTGTGACTGGGGGTAGCCCATTGTCCGTCACCTCGCGGAGCCTTACAAGATCTTATTGCATGCCGAAAGACTGGGAGATTTTGTTGAAATCCCTGTCGCATTGGTCCGATCGGGTGAAGCTCCGGTGGACTGTGATGACGCCCCTTGGTCCTGGCATCTTGAGT
The DNA here is from genome assembly GCA_916181665.1 of Avena sativa. Lineage (NCBI taxonomy): Eukaryota > Viridiplantae > Streptophyta > Magnoliopsida > Poales > Poaceae > Avena > Avena sativa. The sequence goes on from OV702286.1 coordinate 225,748,045, forward strand.
AGTAGATATGCGTAGTGTGGGACGGCCAGGAACCTTGTGAATGCTACACGTCCCAGGATGGCATGGTATTGCGACGGCCAGTCCACCACTTCGAATTCTAGGCGCTCCTGCCGAAAGTTGTCCGGCTTCCCGAAGATGACGTCGAGCCCTATTTTGCCCAGGGGGAAGATGCCCTTTCCTGGGACAATGCCGTGGAACGTTGTGTCTGATTGTTTCAGGCTGCATTGTGGGATCCGCATAGCTGCTAGAGTGCTCGCGAACATTAGGTTGATGCCGCTGCCGCCGTCCATGAAGACGCGACTCATCTCGAAGCCTCCGATCTGCGCCTCCAGCACCAGGGCAGCATGACCTGGGCGAGGGATCTGGCAAGGGTGATCCGCGCGAGTGAATGTGATGCAGGACTCCGATCCGCTGAGGTACTCAGGAATTGCAGGCGGAGTTGCCATGGCCAAGTTGATTTGTCGGGTGATTTTCTTCTGCACCCTGTTGGTGGGGCGTCCCTTCTGGATCATATTTAGCGCTCCCTTTGGTGGGGGGTATGCGACCCCGGCGTTGTTTTGCGCTGGTGCGATTGGTTGATTTGGGCCTCCAATAGGCGGCGATGGAGGAGCTCCGTGTGCTATTTCGCCTGGCGCAGGTGCGTTTCCGAACGCAGGAATTGGAGCTTGTTGCCTCATCTGCATCATGCCTTCGCTGAGTTTCTGGAACTCGCGGCAGTCCTTGAGCATGTGGCTAGCTTTCTTTTTGCCATCTTGTTTGTCGATGTAGAAGTGGATGGTGCATGGACCCGAAAGTTTGTCGAATGCTGAGGGTCCGTTATCGCGGTCGCGGCGTTGCCACGACTGCGTTGGTCGTCCGTTGTCGCGGAAGTTTCCGCTGTGGTATCCTCCGCTGTTGCGGCTGTTGTCGTTACGGCGGTCGGCGTAGCCGGCTGCGACCATATCGGGTTCGTCGCGGTCCTCGTAGACGCGTGATCTCCTCTTGCTGCGGCGTTCGCGTCTTCGGCCGTAGTCGTCTTCTTCATCTGATTGCGCCCGCTGGATGCAATCTTCGCCGTCTGCCCAACTGTTGGCGATTTCCATGAGCTGGTGGAGTGTCTTGGGCTTTACACGTCCAAGTTTCTCCTTGAAGTCTGGGCGCTTGACGCCGTCCCTGAAGGCGTCGATGGCCCTTTCTTCGGAGATGTGCGCTGCGGAGTTTTTGGTTGTAGACCAGCGTAGTATGTACGAGCGAATAGATTCACCTGTTCTCTGAGTGCAGGCTCGCAACTCTTCGATTGAGGTGGGCCTCTTGCTGGTGCCTTTGAAATTTCGGATGAAGCTATAAGCAAGCTCCTCCCAGCTTCGGATGGATCCTGATGATAGGCTGCTAAGCCAGACCCGCGCCGCGCCTGTCAGCTGCAGCTGAAGGCATTGCATGGCGGTTTCTTTGTTGCCTCCGTGAAGCTTGACGGATGACAAATGGTCACTAAGCCAGGACTTTGGATCTTGCGTGCCGTTGAACTTCGGAGTATCCGAAGGAAGCTTGAAGTTGCGTGGCATCTGTGTTCGCCGGACGGATCTGCTGAAGCATCGAGCCCCGCAGAGTTCTCCTTCGTCTTCATCCATCTCAGATTCAGACGAGCATGCGCGTTTGGCGCGTGCTTTGTCGATCTTGCGCTGTGTAAGCTTGTCTCTGGCGTCGTAGTCGCGTTTATGGCGGTGCGAGCTCTTCTTCCTTCGAGGAAGATCGTGTTCCTCTTCATCTTCGGATGAGGGAGTGGGGCTCCGGTCGCGCCTGGCCGGAGCTTTCTTCTTCGGCTCTGTAGGAGCGTCTTCGTGGAGCGCAGCTCCAATTAGTCCTAGTCCCGTGAGTGCGGACCTATGCATGGCCTTTTTCGGGTCCCCCTCCGGAGGTGGGTGAGCCGCGAGATACGCAGTGGCTGCCATGATCGCAGCTTGTGGCGTCTTCGGGATGATGTTGCCGTCAGCGTCCATATCCATGAACGATGTGTGGAGAGTTCGGGTCACGTCACGCCGCTCCTTCGGGTCCATGTTTTCCACCCGAGAGTGGTGCTTGTTTCCCTGGTTTCCGTTTGTGCTAGAGCCGGGTCCTTTGGCGGAGAGCGCAGCTCGTCGCGCGCTGGACTCGGAGGCTGCTTGCTTGCGTTTGTCGAGTGTTTCCTGCATCTTGACTTGTTTCTTGTGCTCCTCGATGAGGAGGTAGTGGTATGCCATCAGTAGGTCACGTGAGGAGTCCAGAGGTAGGACTATTTCGCCTGCGACGGCGCGGCGTGCTTCGACCCATCCTTCTTTGCTAAGTTGGATGAGGTGGCCCCCGTTTTCGCCGTTGCCACCTTTTTCGCCGTTTCCGTCCTGCGGGTTGGGGTTGGGCGGCGGGTTAGGCGTTTCCTCGTCGGTTTGGATGACTGCGGCGCACAGATAGTGCCTGTAGATTGGTTGGCTGCTGCCGCAGCTTTCGGATCCGGAACCATAGGTCCCTTCATCCGAAGGTGGATCGCGCAGATCGGAGTTGCAGCTGCTGCTGCTGTAGAACTCATCTGTTGATGGTGACGTGCGTAGCACGGGATGTGGGGCCCACGAAGCGGGCCTGATTGACGGCACGGGCACCCGCTCAGGGAGGCGGAGGGTGCCAGTTTGTCCCACCTGGAAGCAGAAGCTCCCGAACAGAATTTCGAGTCCGTCGCCTACGGGCTCGAAATCCTTTATGGTATCCGGCGAGTGGGCGGTGAAGTCGAAAGCGCCGAAGAGGAGGTGATTCTCCGTCGCCGCGGAGTTGTAGATCGATCGGGTCGGAACCGTCACGACCGCACAATCAGCAGCCCCAATTCCCACAGACGGCGCCAATTGACGAGGTTTAATCTCGTCAATGCCCATTGTTATGGACTTGGGGTTTTGAAGGAGATGAGGATGCTGGAGATTGTGGCACGGTTAACAGACAAGCAACCAGGGGACACGAGATTTACCCAGGTTCAGGCCCCCGGAGGGAAAACCCTACTCCTGCTTGTCTGCTCTTTTATTACGGAGGAACCGAAGGTTACAGGGTGCGCAGATTCGATCTGGCGTGGATGCGTGAAAGTATGAGTCGAGTTGTTGCCCTAGGACGTGCCCTCCTGGCCTTTATATAGACTTAGGCAGGTCCCGGGCGTAGTCCTAGTCGGTTACAAGTTGTATTCAAACTCTAATCTTGCTCTCCAAGGATCCGAAGGCGTCATGGGCCTTGGCCACCCGGAAATCTTCATGGGCCAGCGTATGTCTGCCGTAGGCCTTTCTTGGGCTGGACTAGGTATGCTGAAGTTACGTATCCGTAGGGTATAACCATGTCAGCATGTCTACCGAAGAAAGTGCTATTATTGAGAATGCTCCAACTTATGAAAAAAGAAGTCAATTGCTAGATAAGGAATATGGAAATAATATTACAGATGATTTACTTGAGGTATTTTCACAATCTTAATGCGCCTTTCTAAATCTATCGCAAATGATTTATATCCATCTGGTACAGTTGTAACAATTATCAACACTAAGTTCCTACATTTTTTAATAAAAATGTTTATCTTTAAGTATTCAAGATGATACTTCTGTCATTGTACTTGTACAAGGTTGTTGTGCCAACATGTCTCTTTTATTAATTAGAAACTATTTTTGCATGGTTAGCTCATGCTTTTTTTTTTGATATTTTGAAAAAGTATCTACTCCCTCCGTCCAGAAATAACTGACTTGAGTTTGTGTAAATTTGAATATATCTAGCCGTGTTTTAGTGTATAGATATATTCGAATTTAGACAAAATCTAAATCACTTATTTCTAGACCAGGGGAGTACATGGTAACATGGAGCGCTACCTTGCTTACTTGGGAATCTTGCGCCCTGCTTTGTTCACGACATGAGGTTGGGTTCTTTTGCCCACGCCCAAGATATCTGACAATCAAGTAAGAAAACTCGGTTTTGTCAGGAACTTTGCAATTTGCTGAGTCAGGTTGCACTTGACCGAGTAGAAATAGGTTACATTACTGACTTCATGAAAACCGCAAGGGCATAAGCAAAATAAAACAATCACTAAATGTACTTATATATTTATATGATTGGTGAGGCTGAGACGCACGCGCAGCAAGGCGGCAAGTGCTGTTAGGGACGGTATAGAAGAGAGGAACTTGATCGCGTTTGTAAGACAACGACAGGGGGCGGCAGCAAAAAGACCAGAAGGAGCTGGCTGGGAGCTAGGATTTGGAGACTGCAGCTTCTCCGGCTGGGCCTTGGGCCGTCTAATATTAATATGCATATGTCATGCACCCACGGAAGTCAGCCAGACGTGGTACTCCTTTCAAAAAAAAAATCCGAAAATGATTGCACACAAGATTAAATCCTTGAAGAAAAGCCGAGTTAAGAACTTTTTTTTAAGTAAGAGCAATATACCCAAGATAAATGCTAAATAAAACACGAATAGAATAACAGAAGTTAAAATGATAGCAGAAGGACCGTCGGTGTTGGTGTTGGCGTTGGCACCATCGTCAGCCATGTCGTCGAGGAAGAGGTTGCTGATGTCGGGGAAGACGTCCTCGTTGGGAAAGATGTTGTCAGTGCAGTCGCTACACGTGAAGGAGTTTGTGATGAAGTCAGTAGTCACGCCGATAGCGCTCCCCAAAAAACCTAATCGTCCTTCTTCCATACAGGACTCGAAGCAGCGGGGTCTTGGAGGCCTACTGTCCCGACTAGCGGTACACGCCGCAAGACGGGATGAGAAAGAATGGAGCGGCAACACAATGCTCTGAAACTTGAGATGAAACGTACTGAGGCGTGTTTCTGGAGAGTAGCGACCTCTCATTCTTATAGGAAGAATAGGCATGGGTAGACAGACGAACATACATCATCGGGAGAGGAAACAACCTTCATTAAGTTCAAATTAAATCTCAGAGAAAATGGTTGAATTAATTCTTAGAGAAAACGTTCGAATTAAATCTCAGAGGAAACATTCAGATTAAATCTCTTGGCTCGAGACATTCCTGCAACCCGCAGCGCGCGCGTCGTGACGAGGCGAGGCGGCGGCGAAGGAGGAGCGTGCTCTCCTTCTCATCCTTTTTACCAAGTGGTGAACACCCCCCCCCCCCTTATAAGATGTTATAAGATGGTGAAATCTTTCTTTAACTAGTACTGTGAGACTAAATATTTATCCCACCTCTTACCATGTATGAATGGGCCACATGGGCCTGTAGGATTTTTCAGGAATTATTAAAGTGGAATATGGGTTGGGCCATTTAGGCAAGAATTCTACCAATCCTCCACTAGATCCCAGAGGCACATGAAGTTTGCCTTTGATTCCAAAACATCGTTTATAGACCGCTACTATAGTGGAGACTGTTAAATTGAACTTCCACCTAGAACTTTATGCTACACTAGGCTGCAACTTGTACAGTGGACTATGCCTTGAACTGCAAGTTTGCGGTAAACCTAGATTGACACAAAGTCTCGACCGATACTAGGCTGCCGTGGGACTTCCCCGCGGGTGAAGCGTATGCGTCATATTTCATGGCCTTTTATGAGTTTATTAGAGAGCACCCTACTCTCATAGACTGTGACGTTTAACAATCGGACTCATATAGGTGTGTTATTCAAAAGATGTTCTGCAAGACAACGTCTCTGTTTAATATAAGCCACTTAGAACACATTAAGATAATAAATCAACCTGCCGTGTAGAATAGAAAAGTATTGCATCTTCATGGAGTGGTGTTCATTAAAGTAGGGATACTTTCCTCTTAGTTAATCAACAGCTTGTCTCCCAATTCTAATTCACAGGATCTCTGATCACATAGACTAATTTACCACTGTGAAAAACTCATATTCTAGGTCTCATACCCATCTCCTTCGATGCATTTTCTATCACATTGCGTGATTGACCCTTTGTGAAGGAATCTGCCAAGTTTTTAGATGTTTGGATATAATCCAATGCAATAACTCCGGAGTTTCTCATTTTTCTGACAGATTTCAGTCTCCTCTTCACATGTCTTGATGACTTCATATTATCCTTAGAAATATTTACTTTGAAAATCACTGTTTGATTATCGTAGTTCATAAGGATTGCGAGTATTTGTTTTTCAACCACGGGTAAGTTCATCAAGAGTTCACGAAGCCACTCTGCTTCAATTGTGGATGTGTCTAATGATATGAGTTCTGCTTCCATAGTTGACCTCGTTAAGATGGTCTTCTTCCAAGACTTCCAAGAAACGGTGCCACCACCAAATGTGAATACATATCCACTCATGGCCTTTATCTCATGAGCATCAGATATCCAATTTGAATCACTATAACCCTCTAGTACCCTCGGATACCCGGTATAGTGAATGTCGTACCTCGCAGTGCCTTTTAGATAGCACATAACTCTCTAAAGAGCATGCCAGTGATCATCTCCTAGATTTGAAACAAATCGACTGAGTTTGCTTACAGCAAAAGCAATATCAGGCCTCATGGCGCTAGCTAAATACATAGGGATTTCTATTTTCGTGCCCCTGGTTCGTTAGTTGTACTCGGTTTTTCCTAACCGCTTATTTTTCCTCAGTTTTCCCCTCCCTCCATTCCAAAACCCTCACATGTGCTCGGACAGGGGGATGTCGTCAGGTCAAAGGCTTGACCGTTACATGCTGACAGGTGGGACCGCGTTGGGGTGGGTCCTATGTTGAGCGTTACGTTATGTCGTCTCGACCGTTATGTGCTGACGGGTGGGGCCATGTTGGGACGTGTCCTGCATACGTGGTGAAGGGTAGGGCCACGTTAGGATGGGTCTTGCATAAGTGGTGAAGGGTGGGGCCGCATGGAGACACGTCGGACTGGCTATTCACGCTCCGAGCTTACAACAGCTCCCACACCGCCCCTCCGCTCCGCTCCCCCGCCGTCATGCCCTCCTACCCGAGAGCCCCTCCTACCTTATGGTGTCCTCGACCCCCCGAGCCGCCCCCTCCCCCTAGCCGTGGATCCCACTCCGGCTCTGCTTCCTTCCCCGCTAGATCTACCCCTTTCACGGAACAGTATGCGATGCCGGCGGGTGTACCGGTCCTCCCCGTCGAGCGCGGAGAAGATTGGGTGGAATCGGAGGGATCTAACGCATGGATTCCATCTGGTTAAGTATTGTTTCCCTTTGTGGATTGATTATACGAAGTAATTGAGCACGAATTGCCGGTGCTTAGCTAACAGCCTTGCTTTTCGAATAGGATTGATCCAACGCTGACATTTTGGTAGGCAGTTAAACTGGATACTAGCGTAATTCGTGGTTGTGAACGGTATCTCTCTGGATTTTACTTCCCAGCGGTGGTTGCAACCTCCATAACTCTCAGATATTTGAAAGATAAAATATATTCTAAATTCTCCCGACACAATGGCGATTTAGTTGATTTGCAATATTTCAACATTAGCGAGCAAATATTGCTCCCACTAACTATCGAAGCTGATCTAGTAATGCTTTTCTCTTTGAATGTTGCCGAATGTTTTGGTCGAATTTGTATCCATGTGCAACCTAAAGTTGAACACACGGGAAAGAGGGCTAAAGCTTCATCTGGTGGTCAGGCATCATCAGGTGGTCTGGCATCATGTGTCTCTGCTAATAGTGTGTGCCCCTGCGCTCCTTGTAGGTCCACAACATTACCATCTGTTCGCAGTGCGAGTGTAAGCCAAATCGCTCGTGCGGCTGATGTGGAGGACGAAGCAGAGCCTGCCAAGGGAGCGCCTCCACTAGATGATGAGGACGAGTTGATGTTTCCTGAATTGGTAAATAGATTCAGTAAACATGCACTAGAGGATCAATACACGGAGGAATTGGCCCATGGTGCCAGATTTGATGACACTGATGAAGAAGAGAACGAGGAGAACAATGACAGTCTCATTTTAGTTGAGTACGATGGTGAGGACTTGCCAGTAATTGAGTGGGACAGGAACGATCCTAAGATTTCAGAAGGCACCTGATGAGGGTTTAACTCGTCAATGCCCATTGTTATGGACTTAGGTTTTGGAGAAGGAGGGAGCGCTGGAGGCATCAATCGGCTAGCAAACAAGCACACAGGGACACAAGGTTTACCATGTTTAGGCCTCGTAGAGGTCCCTACTCCTGCTTGTCTGCTCTTGGAATTATCGAGGGATTCGAAAGTTACAGGGGGTGTGCAGATGCAATCTGGCAAGGTTGTGGAAACTAGGGTTGTGATTGTGTTGGTGGAGATCGTAGATCTCTCTATTGTGGAAATGTAGTATGTCCTCCTCGTTGGACCCTCCTAGCCTTTATATATGGGGAGGCTAGGTCTCAAGTACCAATACGAGTTGGTTACAAGGTCGATTCGAACTCTAGTTGAGCTTTCCTTGTCTTGTGCGCTTCGATAGTCCGTGTCCATATGAGCTTCATATCAGCCAAACCGTCATGGGCGTCATGGACCTTGACAGGTCGTCGAGTGGGCCTTCTGTCGAGCCGCACCAGGTAGGCTGTAGTTGGGTGCCTGTTGGGCATACCCATGTTAGCACCGTATTTGAAACGATGCGGGACTATCGTGGTGCCCTTACTACATATTGCATTTGCACCAATAATGATTATGTTGTTATTAAGAGTGAGACAACAAGGTTCACCGTGAAGTGCCCATACAAGAGGTGTAGGTGGAGGATGCATGCATCCACAATGCCTAGGAGCAGTTTGGTTCAGGTATTACAACCAGTTGTGTATTTTAGATCATTGTGTATAATTTGTTAACTATACCTGACATTTTCATTATGTTTCAGATAAAAGGTAACCGGTTCGAACATTCTTGTCCACCTCAAGGGGGACAACCAAAGGACAAAACAAAACTAGCAAAGACTAGATGGTTGGCATATGCAATCATGGATTGGATGAGAGCAAACCCATCACTTGGTGCAACGATGCTCATAAAGAAAGTTTCTGAAAAGTTTAATATTATAGTACCTTACATGAGGTTGTTATATGCAAAGGAAATGGCTCTTGATAGGATCAATGGTCGATGGAATGAAAGTTTTCAGTTGCTTTACAGCTTCAAAGCTGAAGTGGAGATGGCTAGTCTAGGTAGTGTTGTACAGATAGAGAGGCGTATAGTTCAGTACAAAATAAGAGGGAAGACAATGGAGAAGGAGTGCTTTAGAAGGGCTTTTGTTTGTTTCAAAGCTTGCTGGCAAGGGTTTCTAGATGGTTGCAGTTCTTATTTGGCCATGGATGCAACAACTCTTTATGGCATATTTAAAGGACAACTAGTAGTTGCTACTGAAGTTGATCAGTACGTGTCGGAGTATTTCTCCGTTGCCAAATTTAGGGCAGCATATGCTCAGAATGTTCCAGCCTTTTTGGGAAAAGACCAATGGATGGAAGTGAATCCAGGATTCAAGCTATACCCTCTAGTTTTTACTAGACCAGCAGGTAGGCCAAGGAAGAATAGGATGAGAGCTAGTGCAGAGGGTGGTGCTCCACCTCGACAATATAAGTGCAAACGTTGTGGGATCCTAGGGCACATTGCTAGGCTATGTAAAAATGTAGTGGACCCAGCTTATGGAATGGATGATCAAGTGGGAGTAGCAAATGCAGATGAGAATGAAGTATCTGAATGAGAGGAGAATGAAGCAATGGATACATTGCAGATTGAACCAACGGATCTAGAGGAGATTGAACCAAATGCAGGGGAGATTGAACCTAATGTAGGAGAGATTGAACCAGATGCATGGGAGATTGAACCATTGGATCGAGAGGAGATTGAACCAAATGTAGGGGAGATTGAAACAAATGTAGGGGATATTGAATCAATGGATCAAGAGGAGATTGAACCAAATGAAGGGGAGATTGCACCAAATGAATGGGAGATTGAAGAAATTTATTCGTTGGAAGCAGAGTTCAAAAGTAAAGGAATTACACAAGAGGATATTGAAGAAATGACGCCAATGCATTTTGAATTGTATGAACCAATGAATCGAAACATGGTTGAAACAATTGTACGATAGACTGAAGCACTTGATTCATTTGATGTAGAGAAAAATAACAAAGGGAACAAACGGAAGAAGTTGATGCTGGACTCCGAGAATATTCCAGCCAGGATCACCCGGAGCAAGGTGGTGAACTCCGAGAATATTCCAGTGAAAAACACTAGGAGCAAGAAAAAAATGAATTTGAATTATTAATTTGAATTTGTATGATGAATTTGAACTACTGTCAATGTTTGTATTGAATTTGAACTACTGTCAATGTTTGTGACGCTCCAAAGTTTGTATGTTGGATAACCCCATAATGTATGTGTTATTGCAAGTTTCTATTGTCACCACCTAGTTGCTTAGCACTGCTCAGTTTTTCCCTCGACATGTGGTCAACACATGGGGTTTAGCTAGTTCATGGCTTAAACAATAGGAAATGTTGACCAATTGATCCAAAATTTGGCACTATGTATCCTAGATTGATTTACCATATGAAATTGGAAATTTTGGATTTACTTATAATCAACCACATTTTTCTTTTTCTAAGTGATTAAATTCAAATAAACGGTTTTAGGGTTAGTTTAATTCAAAAAAGAAGTCAAAACATAGTGCAACCTTCGCATGGAGTCTTGTTATGTTACCTACAACCTATCATGAATAATAAAGGAAAAGGAAATAAAGAGAAATGGACTTCTCCCCTAAACCACTTCTTAAATCTTTCTTGGAATGAGCTACTAGCTATGAAGATGCATGGCTTTCTACTCAGCCAACCTCCAAGATAACCCATCCCTAAACATACTTTGTCTAAATGAGGCCAAATTTGGCACACTTGTGTATCTTTGAGTTACAAAAAATATAATGTCGGTCAAGATGGATTATTTTGTTCAAATAAGACATTTTCCATTTGTTATGCCAAAAGCTTGAATTTTCCTTAGTCATTATTTTATCTGAGCACCCTTGTTTTCCTTAGCTCTACTCAGTTTTCCCCTCCCGCTAAATTTTTCCTTAGTTTTCCCCTGCCGCTAAAGTTTTTCTCACTTTTCCCCTCCCGCTAAAGTTTTCCTCACTTTTCCCCTCTCTCAGGTCTCAGTTTGGCTAGCGCTCTGATTGTTGAGATGTATGTCCCATGGATCTTGGCCAACCACCATTAGATACATCATGATCTGATGGGCTGGAGGTCTCTCTCACGATGGGCGCACCTAACCTTGTACAGCGAACAGAGCTTGACAGGCTGGATGTCTCTCCCTTCCTTTCCCCGGCGCGCGTATACCAGCCACATCAACTAGCGCTCAGTTTGGCTGCGCTCTGATTGGTTGAAATGTATGTCACATGGATCTTGGCCAACCACCATTGGATACATCATGATCCGACGGGCTGGAGGTATCTCTCTCCCATTGGGCTACGGAGAGGAGAGCCCGACGGGTTGGATGTCTCTCCCTCCCTTTCCCTGTCGCATGTATACCAACCGCATATTCCTCCCCTCCTATCGACGTACGGCGGCACGGCAGTCCGAACGACATGCGGCAGCATGGACCTACGCGTGGGGGTTGGAATGGCTTGCGGTGACGCAGATCTAAGCGTGGCTGCTAGAACAGCGTGCGGCGGTGAGGATCTAATCGTCTGAAATTTCTGTCTCTGTCTACCTCACTTCCATTCACGTCCTCAGATTCATTGCTGATGAAAGACACTGATGGAAACCATCATCCGCAACATCAGTGCGACGGCGGTGGTGCCGACAGTGGCCATCGATGAAAGACACTGATGGAAGCCATCATCCGCAACATCTACGGTTGTGGTGCTGACGGATGGGAGCACTTTTCTCGTACTTCTTAGAGTACACATACGACGAGAATGGCGGCTAGCTCACCGTCCACTTAAAATTGGGACAAATTTAAGCGCAGTTTGAACCAAAATTATGTGACTTAAAATATATGTATGATTTGAATAAATTTGAGTTGTGAGACCGGTGGATATGCTCTAAAGCTGATTCATAAGTAGTAGTACTTGCTTTGACAATCTCCGGTGGGCTTGTATAAATTTGATCGAAATATGTATGATTTGAATCAAAATTGATATGTATTTGAGCAGTGAGGACGGTGGATATGCTCTAAAGCTGATTCATAAGTAGTACTCCCTCCGACCCAAATTAGTTGCTTTAGATTTGCCTAGATTCAATTGTATCTTGAGGAATTTGAGTCAACTAACTTGGATTGACAATCTCAGCCACTAATTTGGAACGGGGAATGGATGCTGCCGCCAACGCTGCAACTCTACATGGCAGCCACGATGGCAGCAACAGAACAGTCAAAACTGATAGGCCCCAACTTAACCCTCTAGGCATTTGGCATGCCAACTATGGGCAGCTAAATCCAATGGCAAGCAACTTAAGCCCCGCAATGCATTCTCTCGACAACTTTGGGACCGCTAGATCCAATGGCAAGCAACTCGGGTACCACAATGCATTCTCTCAACCACCTTGGGACCGCTAGATCCAATGGCAAGCAACTTGGGCACCGCAATGCATTCTCTCGACAACTTTGGGACCGCATAGTGACTAAATTAGTAGGAACTCACAACCATCTATTGAATAACAATTCTACTCTCTAAATTAGCTATCTTTTCAACTAATCATTACACATGCCACCCTTCACCACAACCACATACTGTAACTGCTAGGACGCGGATGACAACTACTAAAACTGCCCACATGAATCTACTATTCTCCCCCCTCTTCACTTGAAGTTCATGTTTTAGATTTTCTACGACTTGATCAGATACAGCAAGGTCAACCTTAGGTGTCAACTTCTCTTTGCGAATAAGCTCTAAATTCTTCCTCGACAGTACGCTTCAGCTCGAATATGAACAGGTTTTTACGGGCCAATTCATCACCTAACTTGGCAACCATCTCCTCCAAATCAATCCTATGGCTAGACCACTGAGTTGATTCATCTTGGTATGCAATGTACCATGGATCATCGGCCTGCATAGCAAACCGTAACAATCCCAAAACAAACAGTCTGACAAGCCATGTCAGCACTTCAAATTCAACGGTAGTACAAAGAGAAGGAGCTACATGCACTTCCGACGTGGTAGGAGAAGGAGAATGTGGCCATGACATGATCGATTCCCTACCCTCGCCGGTGTACCCGCTATGACCGGACATTGAGGACTAATTTGCACCTACAATATCAAGGAAATTATGGGAACCGAATCAATTAGGGTGGGCGGAGCAGGAGCGGAGGTCTTATCAAGCACTACTAGCAATTGCTACACCTGTTTGTCGAGATATGGCAGTTGAATCAAATCCCGGTCATCATGGACGGCGGACCTGCCTGCGGTCGGTACTGCCTCAACGTACAATGCGTGCGGACGAAACAAGTGTCGGAGCCGTGGTTAAGGTGCAACGCGGCAGTCTGTCCGATACCGCCGTAGGATAGATCAGACGACGCGCCGACGATGGTTGCTCTGTCCACCAGTGGGATAGGAGCTGCTCGGGGCTAGGGGTTGGGAGTGGATGAGAGAGAGAGAGCCGACGTGTCATACACGACCCCACCTGTCAATTATTTCATATTTTCCAATTTTGCATATCTGCCAAACTTTTTCTTTGAAATTTGCATATTTTCCACATGACAACCACATGTCAGTGACACAAAAAATGGAAAATATGCAAGTTGCAAAGTAAAACTTGGCAAATATGCAAATCCCCCTACAGCCCCACATGATGGCCCCACCGGTCATTGGATACGATGGCCCCATAGAACGGCTCCACATAGCGGCCCCATCGTTCATTGTCTTTGACGGCCCCACAGAACGGCTCCATTTTTCATTGGCTGCATCGGCCACACAATTAGGAAAAACAGGGCCCACAAATCAGCAAGAGACGGATGGCTGGTCTGCCATGTATCCTGGCCCCACCCGTCAGCATGTAGGTCAAGGCGACGTAACGTAACGCTCAACGCAGGACCCACCCCAACGTGTTCCCACGTATCAGCATGTAACGGTCAAGCCTTTGACCTGATGGCATCCCCCGTCCGAGCGCATGTGAGGGTTTCAGAATGGAGGGAGGGGAAAAGTGAGGAAAAACTAAGCGGCTGGGGACATCTGAGTACAACTAACGAACTAGGGTCATGAAAATAGAAATCCCAAATACATAAGCGAGCCAATAATTTGAGAGTATCTTAGTTGGTCTCTAGTATTTCCTCGATTCTTTCGAATCATCACACTAGGATCATACAGTGTAGGAGAAGACTTGCAATCGCTATACCCGAAACGGCTCAAGACCTTTTCCACATAATGGGACTGAAGAAAAGTAATCCCACCATCATCATCTCTCAATAGCTTGATGTTTAGGATAACATCAGCTACACCCAGATCTTTCATCTTAAAGGAACGAGATAAGAAATCCTTGACTTCCTTAATTGCATTAAGGTTAGTTCTGAAAATCAGTGTGTCATCAACATACAAACAAAGGATGACTCCTTCACCCCCGCTGTGGTGATGGTACACACATTTGTCAACTTCATTTACAACAAAGCCTGCAGCAGTTAAAGTTCTTTCAAACTGCTCATCATGCCACTGCTTAGGAGCTTGTTTTAGGCCATATAAAGACTTCAATAGTTTGCACACCTTTCCTTATTGACCATTTACCACAAAGCCATCTGGCTGATCCATGTAATGATACGGGCATGACGGAGGAGGTAACCCAAATTCAGGACTCCACCAACTAGGTGTGGATGATGCGGGCGTTCTGTTGAAGGTTGGCACACCAGGAAATCCTACGATATATAATGATAAGTCTAAGGTCGTGTCAAAATATTGCTATTATGTTATTGAGTCAGAGTAGAGTCAGTTTGAGTGTGTTCGGTTTGGGCCTGTCCAAACTGAACTAGGGTCGAGTCGCCGCACCGGATAATCCGACCCAACTAGGACCACATAATCCAGCCCCACGCAGATCCATCCACTTCTCCATATAAGGAGCTGGCCGGCCTAGAGTTTAGGGAGTTCAGAATTTTAGCCTAAAAACTATTGTGTTGTGTTTCTTGGTGAAGCATCCCTCTAGGGACGGCGATGCTGTTTTATCTATCCTATTGAGATTACTGCGGAGGTTCTTGTGTTCATCAAGGATTATTGTGCTTTGGTTTGAGGCATGGTGATCTTCATCATGTTGCTTGCTAGATTCTATCCTCTTCTTCAGGTGACGTTCATCGCGTGATTAGGAGATTACCTACCTGGTGGACTCGCAATGAAAGATCGGGCAAAACTCCTTGGATCATCGGGTTGATCCTTGTCATGTGGTATCAAATTCCAGTGTTGCTCACGGTGAGATTGTGTTGATTGATCTGCTGATAGTGTTTGGTGGCGATTGTTTTTGTGCAGAGCAAATCGTGTTGCAGATCAGATTGGGGAGAGCTCTGGCTGTGCAGATCGGATCTACAGATCTGTCCCATTTCATTTGGGGGCGGATAATCCGGCCCCCTCAAGGGTGGATAATTCGAGGGGGCGGATAATCCGGCCCCAGGGGAGGATAATCTGGTCTAGGTACTGCAAGACGCGCCGATTTTCCATATCATACAGTTCTGCTTCGAAGGGCGGATTATCTGGACCTTCCACACCAGATAATTCGGCCTGGGTACTGCAAGACACATCGATTTACCATATCATACAATTCCGCTTCGAAGGGCGGATTATCCGTCCCTTCCACACTAGATTATCCGGCCTGTTTATAGTGTCCGGCGGACACGTCTTCTGTTTTGTCCAGTTTGTGGTCGAAGTTTCATTCAAAGATGAATCCTTAGGGCAAGGTTAGTCATTATGCAGTAAGGGATGTGTACATTGATTACTTAGACATGATGAAAGGTGATGAGGGCATCTCTACCATTCTTCCATTATTCACTAAAGATAATGATGCAAAGACTCCAGACACTAATGAAATCAGAATTAGACCTATTACAAGGGCTAGAGCCAAGTTGTTAAAGCAACAGGTGAATTCCTTCTTAGTTGGTTCTGGAATATTGTTTAATGAGAATTTTATACTACCTAAATCTTTGCATCTATGTTTGAGCAGGTATGAGGAAGACCAAGGAGTTGAGGAAGAAGAATCAAGGCTACATCAGAAGATTCTCTGCCGCGGCAGGATTTTGGCCGATTCTCTGCAGCGGCAGGAAACTGTCTGTTTCTCTGTCGCGGGAAGAGGGAGAGTGTTGGAGGGGAGGAGCCTTCTGTGGTCTGGCGCCAGGGGAGGAGAGGGAGGCATGTGCCAGGAGGAGGTCCAGGAGATGTCGGGTTGCACCTAGCTAGGTGCACCCCCACATGTGGCCCGCGTGCTAGCTTTGGCCGAGCCCTTTGGGGCCGGTTTGTATCAGACTCGGACCCACTTGGGTCAAACCTAGTAGTGTGCGGCTGGCCTCCCATATAGGCAGCCGCCACCCCCCCATTATTCCCTTAGACTTGTTTTAGATTAAACCCTAGATTGGATTGCTACAAGCATTCATCTTGAATCCTCCGATATTGTGAATGTGTTTCACTAGATAATATCAATTTGGCTCTAATTAAGTGTTATCTGTTGTTCCACTGGGAATTGGTAGATTGCAAACCATTCATGATCCGGGATCACGTGTGCAAGTGTGTGGTGTTGCGAATATCCATAGGGCCGAAGATCTGTTGCATTGGCAACAGGGGAGCAGCCGAGAGGTAGTTCGTCAGCGTCTCACGAGTTATCTTCATCATCATCCGCATCACCTACGTCGCTCACTGAGAAGATCGGGCCACCCCTTATCAAAAGGTGTGCCCTATGATTTGTCAAAAAGGGAATGGTACCTACTACACACTTCAACCGTGACAGAATACAAGTTATGGGAAGAGACAATGCAGTCTGCGTTTCTCTTATGTGTTGATCTTTCTCCAAATCTGAAATTTGAGGACTATACAGCTTTTCATCTTGCAACAAGGTGTGAGGATGCGCGAATTTGCAAATGGTGGAGTCAGGACACACGTACGCGAGGTGTCTCAGAGAATACTATTTGGGAGGACTATATAAACTTTTTAAGTGCTAAATTTTTGGCACCATCAGAGAAAGAGGACAAGGTGGTTGTTCTGGTTAAGGTTGTACCTTTGAGTGGGCTGAATGTGCAACTCAAGAGAGTACATGATGGAACTTGTATGTCAGCTGATAGAGGCCAGCGTTGGCATTTATTTCGGGCGCAGTGTATGATCAAAGGCAAAGCATGCAAGTTGATGATTGATGGTGGAAGTTGTACTAATGGCGTATTCCTAAACCTAAGCATCTCGGGTGGTTGAATAGCTACGGTATGCTCAAGGTTACTCATAAGGTGTGTGTGCCATTTATAGTTCATGAGTTTGTTGATGAGGTGGAGTGCGATGCGTTGCCATTAGAGGTGTGTGGACTGTTACTTGGACGTCCATGGCAGTATGATCGCAATGCATTACATGATGGGATAACAAATACATATTCTTTTGTGCATGAAGGCAAACAACGGATTTTGAAGCCTATGAGAGATGATCAAATCAAGTCTGATGTGGTGCTGGTGGTGCGTAAGGAGAAGTTGCATAAGGCTAAACCATAACCAAGGTTAGCTAAACTGCAGACTGAGGAGCATGATGGAAGGAGCATCAGTAGCGATATCGTTTCAGCTATGCCTGTAGACGACAAGCCAGTTGTTTTTCTTAGTAACAAGCCAGTTGAAGTCAAGCCTCTTATTGGTGAAAGCAAGGATACTGTAACATGTGTTACATCTGCAGTTTGTGTTGACATAGGTGTTCAGACCGATGATATTTGTGTTGATCGTGTTCCGTTGCATAGGGTGCCGCGGGTCGATGACCGCTATTTTGTGAGGACACCTATGAGGCATTTTGTTGGAGCAGCAGTGCGCATGCACAGAGGCAAGGATGGACATGTTCGTCAGTTGTGTGGCCCGGTTATACAAAAAAGGTTCATGTTCAACAACATAGAGCTCCATCAAGAGTTGAGAAGAAGAAGGTGGTGGCACCGAAGTCCAAACTCATGTGGAGAAGGAAGGAGGCGCCAAGTGCTGAATCAAGTTAAGCTAGCCGAGAGAGAGGATGTGGCGTGGTAGGCAGTCTAGACTTGAAGACGGTGAACAAGCGTGATGCTTTTGTTGATATCACGATTCCTTTTCAAGAAGACCCTCACGTGTTGGGGACAACGCTTTTTGTAGGGGGGAGGATGATACGGGCATGACAGAGGAGGTGACGCCCAACTTCAGGACTCCACCAACTAGGTGTGGATGATGTGGGCATTCTGTTGAAGATTGGCACACCAGGACATCCTACGATATGTAATGATAAGTCTAAGGTCGTGTCAAAATATTGCTATTATGTTATTGAGTCAGAGTAGAGTCAGTTTAAGTGTGTTCAGTTTGGGCATGTCCAAACTGAACTAGGGTCGAGTCTCCACACCGAATAATCTGGCCCAACTAGGACCGAATAATCTGGCCCACACAGATTCGTCTGCTTCTCCATATAATGAGCTGACCGACCTATAGTTTAGGGAGTTCAGAATTTTAGTCTAAAAACTATTGTGTTGTGTTTCTTGGTGAAGCATCCCTCTAGGGACGGTGATGCCATGTTATCTATTATATTGAGATTGTTGTGGAGGTTCTTGTGTTCATCAAGGATTGTCGTGCTTTGGTTTGAGGAGTGGTGATATTCATCATGTTGCTTGCTGGATTCATCCTCACCTTCATGTGACGTTCATCAGTGTTATTGGAAGGACTCATATCCGGGTTGGCTCACTGTGAAAGATCGGGACAAAACAATAGGATCATTGGCATGATCCATATCATGTGGTATCAGAGATCCCTAAACTCGATGGTGAGGATACAATCATAGGGTATGATGATTCTGCTAGTCTAAGCTGGAAGGAAATATTGAGCCTCATTGAGAAATGTCACAAGGTGAATTCATTCCTAGTTGGATATGATACTATGATTTTTAAGAACTTTATACTACCTGATATGGGCACGATATGCGTGAGGGAGGAGCAGGAGGCAAGTGCAAGGGAGATCATCAAGAAGGATGCGAAGATGACTATGAAGACCGGAGTGTCCGGCTGAAGCAAGGTAGAATTTCCGGCCTACCGGAGTGTCCGACCCATCTACACCGGAGTGTCCAGCCTACGAGGTTTCGTCCGATCAGGACATATCTGCTGCGGTGACCCAGCATACCACTGCATGATGTAGTACACTATAGTCCTTGACATAACACTAATGAAACACCGTTCACTAGTATTACATCCCTCGGAGTGGTACAACAGAAACACAGCAGGTCCAAGACATGACTATAGATTACAACTTGACTCTTTACAAAAGATCTAGAGAACACTCTAGGTTAAAGAGAGAAAGAAACTTCTTACAAAGAAGAACCAGAAACAATAACTCACAACTACCTAGCTAATAAGACTAGCATCTAAACTATCTGGCTTGCACTTGCTGCTAGTGCAATGCTCTACAGAAGTAGGTTTTATGGCTAGATAATCTATTCCTAGCTAATATGGATCTTCGTCTTTACTTCAGTTGATATATATGTTGACTTCCTTGACTTCATTGAAGGACTTGAGCTGCCGATGATGGTTTCTTGAGCAGAAATTGATGTTGACATCGTCTTTAATAGCTTAGAACCTAGCAAGGGTTAAGAAGGTATGGTTGAGTCTGAGTGTACTGAGCAAGTTCACTAAAAAGGACTGTTTGATGCACTATCTCTACAGCCGTAGACCATAGGTCGTAGGCAATATAGGTTTTCGTAAACATTTCTTCAAAGGTTGCTTTTATTCTGAAAACTATGTCTGACAGCCTTCACATGTTGACCAGAACCTTCAGGGGGTTCCTTTCCTGCCGCGTTCGTAGCTCCTTCCCGGAACAGGGAGTAACATGTCATAGTTCTTACACTCTGCAGAGGTGCGTTGCTTTACCCATGAGAGACCTTAGCCTTGTTGCACATCCAAGTCTAGAGCTTGTCCATACTTCCTTGGTATGGGGCTTGGTCTAAGATCCAAGCCAACCACTGCCCCCTTCGTGACCCCGCATGTCCCCTTGGTGTACGCCATGCCCACATCTTGAATTACGAAATTGGTTAGTACAGACCGTCAGATGCCAGAACTATCGTGGGACACTGAGGGTTCCCACCCATATGCTGCATATCCTCTATGAATTACCAATTCATGCATGCTACGAGGGTAACAGCCACGACCTGTCCATCCGGATGCATGCGAGAGGAAGAAGATACAGCTGACTTCTCCGTCCCATTCCAAATCTCATGGTTAACGCGTAATATACGTCGCTAGAATCACTGGCGACATTGGTTATTAAGTCCTACATGATACATTCGTGTACAATGGCGTTTCCATTGCCAGTTATGATAGATTAGCTGATCACCCTAGATTAGTAACCGATACTTCAAGTTAATTATGAAAATAGTGTTTTCGACCTTTTTGAAATGCAGGTGATGACACAGTTGAGTTACAAGCATAGAAAATAATCAAAGGACATGAGCAAGTGTGAACTTGCCATTATTATTGGTCCGGTAAGGACTAATGTTTAAAGAAGCAAGATGCAATGATGCATAAGTAATGTAATGCAATTTGATAAACGTGAACCCTCGGACTAATCGAATTTGATCTAGGGTTCAGAAACTAGGAATGGTTTCTTTAATATGTGTTTCACTTTTAGATCAGCTTCACACTTCTGCTTCTTATTAAGGCTTGTGAGAGTATGTGAAACAATAGGTAAATACAGTAAGTTACATACAATACTAGAGCATTCAAATGGAGCATGGTGTCTGAAATATTTCTTAAACAAGATAAAGAATCAATTAGAGCTTTTAAAGAAGTGTTCAAGGATTACTTTAATGTTTCTTAAAAGAATAACTTTTGAGGAAAAGAATTTTTTACAAAGAAAAAAGCATTTAAACTTAAAGCTAATACTTGAAGATGTTCTTATTAATTACAAGTATTAAAGTAGAAAACAATTAGTATTTTTGAATAGCTACTCTACTAGCAAGTGGAGACTTTTAACACTTCATGAAGGTGAAACAAAAGTATTATGTCTTTATGGAAGTGGTATTATCTTGATTTATAAGTGAATAGAATCATTTACTTATTATAGAATTAACACTTATTTTTATAAACATGGGAATGACATCATGTTAAATACTTAAAAACTTTGTTTAGCTTTTAAAATAGATTCCCAAACTTGTAGAAGAATTAGTACTCAAATCTTGATGATTTTATAATTGGTGAAATATTTTTGGAGAGTAAGTCTTACTTAATTTTAAATGGTAGTTTTAGTAAGTACAACTTAAAATGGTTAGACCTATGTTAACTTTAATTAAATAACAATTGAACTTGTTATTACATTTTTAGACTTTAAACAACTAATGGTAAAGGCAATAGTAAAGATTTATATATTTTTAATGAATTAAAACAAAAGAAAAGGGTTTTAATAAGATTTATTAGACCTTTACTTTTTATTTTACTTCAATTATGAAATATGATATCTTTAAGGTGTAGGTTTTATTTTTATGATCATTTTGGTATATTATATATATATATTTTTGTGATTTTTAAACAATAAAATATGATTTTTATAAGTTCTATCATTTTATAAACACTTAATAAATAATAAATATTAGTTAATTGATACAAAAATAAATGAAACAAATTTGTAAATGTAGAATTTATTTTTCTTAGAATTTTGGTATATTATTTATATTTTTCTTATTTAGCAATATTAAAATATGAATTTTCAAAGTATTATTACTTATAAAATCTTTATTAAATAATAGTTATTTAAA
This sequence comes from Avena sativa, assembly GCA_916181665.1. Taxonomy (NCBI): domain Eukaryota; kingdom Viridiplantae; phylum Streptophyta; class Magnoliopsida; order Poales; family Poaceae; genus Avena; species Avena sativa. Next base: position 225,769,801 of record OV702286.1, read on the forward strand.
TAGTTAATACAACAATGTTTTATAATAAACCTAAATTATATATTTTATTTTTCTGTAAATTTTCATATATTAAATATATTTTTCTAAATTATAAAACATAAGATATTAAATTTATAGGATTTAATCATTTTCTTAAATTCCTAAAATTTATTTATATTTAAACTTATATGGTTTTATCTAATTACTAAACAAAGATAGCTTTTTATACCAGGCCAATTCCTACCTGTAACTACCTCGGTGAATTACGCTCTTAGTTACAAGCCTGGATGAGCGAAAATGGTTAAAATAGTACGGTGGGGCCCAAATGCCGCTCACAGGTAGACCTTTCGGCCGTCCTAACCATTTCCAAACATCGGGACAAGAACGAGCGGCGTAATCGGCAGGCAAAGGGATCAACTACATACACAAATGAGTATGTATGCAAGCCACCATACAACAGTCCTCAGAGCCATTCCATCTAAAAGAAATAGAAATATTGCAACGCCATACGGCAAGATCCAAATATCCTAGATAGATATAATAGTTTAGGATATCTCCTCATACATCAAACAACAGAGTATCAGGCGGAAGCGGAAAACAAGATCCGAGTACGGATAAGAAGCAAATCGGCATAAGATGCCCCATAAATAAACACATCCCGCCCACAGATCTCACGGATCCCCGTTCCCGGAATCTCTACACCAAGTGATCGTTGCCAACATCGTCCATCTCCTCCACCCAGTATCCATCTTGTGAGGGTACCTGTTCATCTAAACCAATAATTTATCGTGTGAGACCCTAGGGGTACTCAGCAAGTCTTTATGCCTCTAAAGGGGACACAACCTGGGGTGACGCAATTGCAGCAAAAGATAATACCTAACAATTCTATAGATACTCGCTAACCATCCGCCTAACCAAAGATAGACGGATGTCCGTGAATTAATAACAACAGTTATAACAGTAATATTAACAGATCCATCCTCCTCCTCGCTTACCAACGAGGAAGCGGACGAACAACCCCCATCCGTTGGCAGTTTTATTAACCATTCCATGAGGGTTGCACTATTTACTAGTCAGGTACTTAGTCAAATTAAAAGCGATACTTTAGTTATACTTGTCTATGATCGAGAAACTGTGCTCCAAGTCGTCCATAACCGCGGACACGGCTTTCAGAAAGTTTTACCCTGCAGGGGTGCACAAATAGCAACACACACTCGATCAACCTTGGAAAAACGAAATCAAAACCCAACGAGGCAGTCACGACAAAGCGATCACAGGATTCAGAAATATTTCAGGGGGCCACCCCATTAAGCTACCCGCAACGAAGTTGGCCGACTCCGAGACGGACTCAAGGTTTGTGTGGACGGCGGTAAACGACTGGGAACCCGAAAGTGTGACTGGGCTTGTCGATACAGCGAAAACGTGTCACGGACCTAAACAGTACAGGTGCTCCACCCACAATCTTAAATAAAGCAGTAAAGCATGGCATAAGTACAGGATAGTAATAAAGCCCCAAACTAATTGTGGCCCCAAGAAATAAGAATGAATCAAGCTCTGGCTCAGGGGGGTCCATAGGCCTCCCGGATGTGGATAGCGTGAATATTCAAGGAACAGGAATCAAGTACTCGGGGTCCTACGGGACACAAGTGAGCATGAAAACCAAATAGCATATATTGCTCACCGGTGCCACTTTCATTAGTTATCCCATTACTACTCAGGTTAAGTTGTTTAGGTACCTCGTTATCCATCAGACACTCACATACCCTACACATGCTGTTCTACGACTCGCATGGCTCAAACAACTCCTGTAATAATGGCTCATGGGATGGAGGAACAAGCTTCGGTGGGGTTTAAAAGTAAAGGCTATGCAGTACTTGGGATTCAGTTTAATGCAATCGCGACTCAATGATGCAAGAATAAGATAGAGGCAATAGGTACTATATGTATGCAAGCATGTGGTAGTGCTTGCCTGGCAGCTCAGTTGAAGCGAGAGAAGGATCTGGGTAGTGCTCCTGGGTGTCTTGATATATCCCCTGCTCAGCGTCTATTCGAAGAAGAACCAAACAAACAAGGGCCAACATAAATAAAGTGCACAAGCATATGAATAAAATGCATCAAGCAAACAATCATGCCATGATGAATGATGCACAATTTGCATGGCAATAAAGTAGCATGGCATGGTTGAGGTGTGGAATACAAGAATAAATCATTTTATGGTGTTTTAATCATATTTTATACTCAAATAAGTTGCTGTATACTTTATATTTATATGATGCATGCTGCAAAACAGAACATGGAATGCATAAACAGAAAGGTCTCGTCGAGCTGATCATTTTAGACATATTATTTGTCAAATTTGGAGTTATAAAACAAAAGTTATTAATTAATTAAGAAAGAGGGCATTTTATTGTAATTTTGATCAACTTGAAAATTAAAGTGTCCAAAATATATTTTTAAGGCCATATTTGAATTCCTCACATTTTTCTGATTTCAAAACATATATTACATGTTTAATTTGGGTTTATATTTTAAAAATTATTTGAAAACAGATTTGAAATTTGAATTTAAATTAATTTAGAAAAGTTTGAATTAAAACAGAAATACAGAAATTCTTTTGTCACCCAGTCTAGACCTAGTCACAGACAGTGACAAGTGGGGCCAGGCTGACTGGGCGATACCGCGTCCAGGAAAAGCTTTTACCACCCCGGCGCTTCCCAGCCACTCCGACCGACGGGTGGGGCCACGGCAACCTCAGGGCCACACGCGGGCGCGCCAGCGGGGACGTGCCACGTGGGGGAGCCCGGGAGCGCGGGTTAAGGCTAAGGTTCTACGGGGGGGCTCTTTGTAAAAGGGCCAGGGAGGCTGACTGGTGGGCTCTGCGTACCGCGGATTGAGCGAGAGAAAAACGGAGGGGCTATCTGCAAAAAGGACCGCGTACTATGGATCTTCTCCGCGATCGACCGATCGGTGCACGACCGACGCAGGCGCGGCACGGGGAATCGAACCCAGGACCTGGCGTCCGCGCGCGGAGGCGGCAGCCACTGTGGTAGGGAGGGGTAGTCGTCAGGGAGGTAGGCGTCGCCTAGGTGAGGTGCTACGCGGCACGCGAGCGTGCAGACGCCAGTGCACACCGGCGCGCAGAGGCCGTTCGACGAAAAGTCCGGCGAGGCTAGGGCGGTACGGTGAGGCAGAGCGTGTCCAGGAGGTAGAGGAGCTCACCGCGAGTTTGCTGGCGGTGTCGGTTTGGGCAGAGGAGCGGGCGATCAGCGACGAGGCAGACACCGGTGGAGCTAGGGTTTCGGGGTCGGTGTCGCGGCGTGCAGCGGTGGACAGGCCTCCTCCTCCTCGCTGGCGGGTACGGGGCGACGCAGAGGGACCTCCTCGGTCTCTTCGGTCACCTCCACGACGTGCACACCGGCTAGATCAACGGGGAGACGCGGTGCTGGCGGTGGCCGGCGAGAGAGAGGGTGGGCGTCGGTGGAGAGGAAGGAGAGGAGATGCAGGGGCCCTGGGGATGGATCTGGGTGAGGCAGAGAGGTTGTGGGGCGGAGGGTAAAGCGAGGGAGAGGGAGGAGGTGCCGTGCGGGAGTGGGTAGGGAAAAAGGTGGCTCGGGTGCCACCTTTCCTTCTCCTCCTCACATGCTCGAGCTGGAGCTCGGTCTGGGGCTGGTCCAGGGCAGGGCAGGGCAGGTAGGCTCGGGAAGAGGGGAGGTAGGGCAGGCTCGGGTGGGGCACGCAGGACAGAGAGAAGAGAAAGAGAGAGGAGAGGGGAGGCTCGGGCTAGGATAGGTAGCCTCGGGTTAGGGTTTTTGTTAGGGTTGGGGGTAGGTAGCTGGGGTGGTTAGGGCTGCCAGGTGGGGCCAGCAAGGTAGGGAGAGGGAGAGAGGCCGAGAGAGAGGGAGGAAGCTAGGGAGGCTCGGTTTAGGGTTTAGGAGAGAGGGGGGTATGGTGATAGATGGTGGTAGAGGTGTAGGTGATTAGGGTTAGGATCTTAGATAGAGGGTTTAGAGAGAGGGGGGTTTAGATGAGGGTGTTGGCTATGATCACACTTGATCATGCAAGGGCATAACCAAGGAGATGAAGAAAAGACACAAGGCAAGGAAAAACAACAAGGTGGAAAGGTTGAGAGAGAAGAGGGAGAGATCCAAAAGAGATGTACACCACTCAACAATTCAAATAAAAACCAAAAGACTAGAATGTGGTGGTGCTTGCATGGCCCATGCAAAATATTCAATGCCATGTTTATTCTTATGAGAACAATAATATTAACATGGCATTATTCTTATGCATCCCCAAAATTGGAATAAAAGCCAAGCAAAAATAATTAAAAGGATGCCCCATGTGGAGTAGATGGAGATGACCATATTTTAATAGAAATGGGACTTGCTAGTGTGTATGTGCCACTAGGTATTTAGTAAGCCCAAAAATATCCCAACATGATAATAACCCCAAAACAACCCATATGGAAGCTAGGAAAAGGTTCCACTCACAAGGCATGCAAAGGTGACCATGTGGCTCTCATAAACCAATAATGTGGAAACAATATGGTGCATATATGAGAGCATGTGGAGATAGAATTGGATCCATTCCAACCCACATGAGCTAGAGGTAAAACCAAATAAGTTGCAATGCTCATATATGGTGGAATGTTGGAATGATGGGGTGATGACAAGAAAGGTGGTGGAGTTAATAAAAGATATGCCCCCAACTCAACTTGGGCATTTAAACAATATATCAAGAACCAAACACAATATCAAGAGGCAAATACAATTTACAATGCATATGAGAGAAGAACCAACACAAAAAGGGTTTTATATGATGCTCAAATGCAAGGTGGCATGATGACATGAGCATGATATATTTATGATGCAACAATTATATATATGAAGTATCCATTATATTACTAGACCAAGTAGCATTACAATTGTTAGACAATTGGGATGCTACACTACCTAAGTCATTGACCCGTGGGCCAGTGACCACGTTGGATGCCACGCGTGAAGTGGACTGATCAAACGGCTAAGGGTGACCCCAGCATGATGTTGAGGTGACGTCAGCGATGGCCGGAGCTCCTAGGCTGAGCAAGGACTCATCGATCTGGAGCTCGCGGGGCAACGAGGAAAGCAACGCTGCATAGAGAGGATCGAGGGGAACCTAAAGGTGGTAACGTCGCCCTCTATTAGGCACCGGAGCAATTCCGGCGACAACCACATACGACGACCGACGGCGGTGCATGATGACAGGCTGATACAAGGCACGAGAGGATGAAAAGAGAGATGCCTGAGCACCCTTGGCTCACCAGGATGATGACGGTGTGGTCAAGGATGCGAGGCGAAGTCAGGTGACGCCGAAATCGACGACCATGACGGTGGCGACCGACGAGCTATCGATCTTGATTCCACACCACATGGAGCGCGCCTGCTTACGGGGCTTGTCGAAGACGAACAAGAAGACAGAGGCGAGCTCTCTGGTGCACTCAGATAGGCCAGGGGAGGCTCCCATGGGGACTGTGGAGCTCCCGCTCGAGCTAGGGTTTCGATGAGAAAGGGGAACTGGCGCTAGAGGGCAAAGGAGAGGATAAGACTGGTACGAGTGGATAGAGGTCGATGCGGCTGATCTTATCAACAAGGTCCGGGGCGTCGGCGAGCATCATGGCCGTCCAATTCTGCTGACGACGGCGGACGACATCGGGCGGCGATGAGGTCCTCTAGCGAGCAGTGTGTGTGCGTGGAAGTGACGATGACGTACTGGTATCTGGGCCGGGCTGCTGTTGGGCTACAGTGGAGCGAGCGAGTTGTTCCTAGGGTTGCACGTGAGCGATAGGTAGCGCGAAGGTTGCTGGGCTGTGACCCGGTTCTCCTAACAGTCTTTTTTTCCTCTTTTTTTCTATTTCTATTTACTATTTTCTTCAAATTTGATTTCTACAAGGGTTTAATTATCTAGAATTTTTGTAAGACATGGAAAATTTTATGAAGGTTAATTGTAGTCAATTGTTTCAACATTATTGGTTGTGTTTACTAAATGTATATTTATATGAAGGGTTTTGTTATTGAGTAAAGTAATTATCAACTAGGTTTTTAGGGATTTGCTTCTTCTAATAATATTTCACAAAAATGATTCTATTTTCACTTAACAATTATAATGGTAAAGATTTAAAATGCTGAATGATATGTAGAGAATTCCGTTCATACTTAGTCTCATAAACGAATGAATATATTTATTATAAGGTAGTAAACCTTGTGGTTTATAAAGTGGTGATTTGAATTTCATGATCCTCTAAACTTGGTGATATCTCCTATCCAAACTCTACTTAGTTTGTGGGGTTTAGAACTACCATAGAACATTCTTGGTTGAGTCCTTATGCATGGATAATATTCATTAATGAAAAAATGAAGATGTTCATTTATAAGTGGTTTAACATGAGTCTTGGAGAATATTTAATAGACTCACATTATATTATGGTTATGGACAAAGATCAAGGTTTAAGAATTGATCTAAAATTTATAATCCTAAATGACATCTCCACTTAGAGTGAGCTATAAAGATTACTTCTTAATATAGTCTTGATGGTATTTGAGTCTAGATTTCTATTAAGGTTTAAGACAATCAAGTGAACAAGACTTCCATCTATAAACACTCATCTGGTTTCTACTTATCTCTTGGAAACTTTATTTGACTAAGAGCTACTATTCTTTGGCTGCCTAAAAGTAGGAATTGATTTAACTACCCACTTTATTCTAGGATGTTAAACAAAGAGGTAGACATGGGTCTTGTAATGGTTTGATGTACTATTGGTTAAAGGTTCTCAAGCACTCTTACCGTAATACCTCACTAAGCTTATCTTTAGATAAGAAATTCCTTTCCTAAATATATTCTATAAATCTTTCTTATCTTATTCACAAAGATCACATCTTCCTGGATAAGTCTATCATCTGACTCCACCATATCCATCATCATATGATGACATTGTCATGCCACTTCAACATTAATCATTCTCCATTATTACTCTAGTATGAAACTTCCATTTCTTAACTACCTCTAATGAATCCATCAATGTAGGTACTTCTAACTCCATCCATTAACTCCTTAAAATCCATCTTGCAACTAATTCTAAGGCTTGTAAGATTGCAATTCTCTCTATATCACATGTGATATCAATCCTCTAAAAGAGATATGGTACTACTCCCATAATACAAGTTTGTTCCTGTATTACCTTGGTTAAACTACTATACCTCCAACGACTCCATATATTCATGTTATATACATACTCTAGCTTGACTTCTAATGATTAAGCTGGATGATTCAACTTACTAAGGTTTTACCTAACTTGGTGTACTCACAACTCTTCTTTACCAGTTGGTCATCTATTCTCAAATGGCTTGAGAATGATGACCACCAACCTTTGATCAAGCAAAGCTTAGGCTTCTAATTGTCTGATCAAGATCTATACTTAACTAAGTAGTAGGCTTGTACTGGTCTCTCAATAGGCTTATATTGTTAAGCAAGCTTACTCCATATTTATATCTACTTAGCTTAACAAGGTTATTACTTGATACTCTAACACTGCTAGCTTTCTCAGGGCTCCTCAAGCACTAGTTACTTCTTGGGTTTAAATACTTCTTATAGTTAACTTATGAGTGAGTTAACTCCTCCAACATCCAATGGTTTGATCACCACTAAGGATCACATTCCATTGATGATGGCACACTCTACCATATCTAGTTCCTTCTTCTTATTCATTTACTTAAGGACTTTGGAATGTCAATATAATAGGTCAAAGCTAAGAGTCAATAAGTGCTAGGTCAAGGATTGATTACTCAACACACATAATCAATTGACACTAAGACTTATCTATGTAGGGATGCCATATGTTAATATGAAAACAAGTGATATGGGGTGGCCCGATCTTCTTAGCAAGCACTTGTCAAGGATGATGGTGGATGATAGATAACTAGTGTGTAGCTATGATCTCTCCCGCTCAAACCCTGATGCCAATGCAACAGCTCTCGAACCTTGTAGGATATTCACAACACCACACTCTTGTGCACGCAGCCGTCGACCACGAACGGTAGTTTGCAATCCACTAATTCCCAGTGGAACAACAGATCACACTCAATTGCAGTTGGTAAAATCGATCACATGGTAATTCTAGAGGTTCTATGAAAGAAACAACTCCAAAATATTTTAACGTGGTCTAAACCCTAAAACTAGTGCACCCCGTATATTTATGAGTCTGGGGGTGCGGCAGCTAAGGGGTGACCGAGTTGGTCCCACCCAACTAGGGTACAAAACCGACAAAAATTGGGTTCGGCTCAGGGTTCTGCCGTGGCAGAGTTTGGGCCTGTTTCTATGCCGCGGCAGCCTGTCGTGGCAGAAAAGGACACTATTTCTGTGTCGTGGCAGCCTGCCTTGGCAGAGAAAAGTGACCTTTCTCTGCCACGGCAGAGATTGTCCTCCAAGTGTTGATCTTCAAGCTTGTGTGCTCCTTGCGCTTCCTCCCTCTCCTCCCTCGTGCATTCATTGATCAACACGCCATGCTCCATATGCTTCAACTCCTCACTCCGTGATACGCCTTCTTCTCACATGTACCTGATCATACAATAGCACAGAGACTTAGGTAGTATAAAATTCTCATTAATTAAAACATCAGGTTCATTAAGAAAAAAGTCCACCTGTTGTTCTAGTAGCTTAACACAAGCTCTTGTAATTGGTCCAATCCTTATCTCATTGGATTGATCTTTCTTTGCAGCAGCTGGAACATCATCAGTAGCAATTGGGGTAGGTATAACTGTAGGGATGTCCTCATCAACAAGGAAATCTATCCTTGCATAGATGCACCCATACCATGTCTCTAGGCTTGAACAACAATTCCTTCCTTGCTTGATTCCTTATAGCAGCAATGTTCTTGCCTTTCTTCTCAATAGCCTCTCGAGTCTTCTCATGGATCTTCTTCACATATTCAACACGTTTTGATGCCTCCATATCAACTCTCTCATGTAATGGTAGAGGCAACAAATCAAGTGGCGTCAATGGCTTGAAGCCATACACCACCTCAAAAGGACAATGCTGAGTAATTGAATGCACAACCCTGTTGTATGCAAACTCAACATGTGGCAAACACTCTTCCCACTCCCACAAATTCTTATTTATCATAGTCCTTAGCAGCTATGACAATGTTCGATTCACCACCTCTGTTTGGCCATCTGTTTGGGGATGACATGTAGTACTAAATAGCAGCTTCGTTCCCAGCTTCCCCCATAAGGTCTTCCAAAAGTAGCTCATTAACTTCACATCACGGTCAGAAACAATCGTCTTAGGTACTCCATGTAATCTCATGATGTCCCTGAAAAACATGTTAGCAACATGCGATGCATCGTTGCTATTGTGGCAGGCAATAAAATGAGCCATCTTAGAGAACCTATCCACTACCACAAATATAGAATCATGACCTCTCTGAGTTTTAGGTAGACCTAGCACAAAATCCATACTAATATCTTCCCATGGAGTAGTAGGTGCAGAGAGAGGTGTATACAAATCGTGAGGCTTCAGCTTGGATTTCGACTTGTGGCATGTAATACATTGCCTCACAAATCTGTATACATCACGCCTCATCTTGGGCCAATAAAAATGATCAGCAAGCATGAGCAACGTCTTCTCACTCCCAAAGTGATCCATCAAATCACCAGCATGTGATTTCTGCACTAAAAACAAACGCAACGACAATTCTGGAATAAGCTAATCTTCTATGCAAGTTTGATTTTGCTTTCAAATACTTCAATGCTTCATGATCAGAATGTATGATAAATTCCTTTGGCAACAAATAATGTTGCCAAACTTCAAGTACTCTAACAAGTGCATACAATTCTTTATCATAAATAGGATAGTTCAATCTAGCACCAGTAAGTTTCTCAGAAAAATATGTTATAGGCCGACCCTCTTGCATCAAAATGCCACCAATACCTATACCACTAGCATCACATTCAACTTCAAATTGCTTTGAAAAATCAGGTAATGCAAGTAATGGTGCAGAAGTAAGCAAATGTTTCAATGTATCAAATGCAATATCTTGGGCTAGGCCCCACACAAATGGTACACCTTTCTTAGTCAAATCATTCAATGGTGCATCAATAGTGCTAAAATCCTCCACAAAGCGCCTATAGAAACCAGCTAAGCCATGGAAACTACGCACTTGACGCACATTCATGGGAATAGGCCAATTTTGAATTGATTCAATTTTAGATTGATCTACTTCTACCCCATGCTTAGATACAACAAATCCCAGAAATATGACCTTATCTTTTGCAAATGTGCACTTCTCAAGATTAGCATACAATTTATTATCACATAACACTTGCAAAACTTTTCAGATATGATTACAATGTTCAGTTTCGTTTCGATAAGTATATCATCCAAATAAACAACCACAAAATGAAAAATAAATTCTCTCAAAACATGATTCATCAATCTCATGAAAGTACTAGGTGCATTAGTAAGACCAAACGACATAACTAACCACTCATACAAACCAAATTTTGTTTTGAAAGCAGTTTTCCATTCATCCCCTTCTTTCATCCTAATTTGATGATAACCACTATGCAAATCAATTTTAGAGAAAATAGCAGCACCACTCAATTCATCTAGCATATCCTCTAATCGTGGAATAGGATGACGATATCAAATAGTGATGTTATTAATAGCTTGACAATCTACACACATGCGCCATGTACCATCTTTCTTAGGCACTAAAATAACAGGAACATCATAAGGGCTAAGATAGACACGAATGTACCCTTTATCCAACAATGCATGTACTTGTTTCTGTATCTCCTTTGTTTCTTTGGGGTTGGTCCTGTAGGGTGCACGATTGGGAAGTGTGGCGCCAAGGATCAAGTCAATTTAGTGTTCAGTACCACGCAATGGAGGCAAGCCTACGGGTACATCTTCTGGAAACACATCCCCAAAATCCTGCAAAATATAAGAGACACCAAGAGAAATAGGGGTCATGTTGTTAGAAACCAATACCTCGCCCTTATACATGAGCACAAGTGGCATGGCTGTAGGATCCTCACGAAACTCTCTCATATCTTCCTTGGTGGCTAATATCACTAGACCAGGCACTCTCTCACTTTTCGTTATATCACTCTTTTTGGGCTCTATTACATCATGTACAGCTGCAACACTCTCTCGCCCATCTACAGATGCTTCCTTCAAGTTCACTTCTATCTTCTGACGAGACTCATTCACAATCTATTGTTGTGTCATTGGTTGCAAATTAATCTTCTTGCCCTTGAACTCCAAGTGATATGTATTGGCATGACCATTGTGTTGCACATGGCGATCATAAAGCCAAGGCCGACCCAATAATAGATGACAAACAGTCATAGGAACCACATCAAAATCAATAATCTTTGTATGGTCATATCTCAAAATTCACACGTACCATATGGTTTGCCTTCATCTCACCATTGTCACTCAACCATTCTATGTAGTATGGCTTGGGATGAGGTAAATAAGTCAAATTCAGCTTGGCACATAACTCCTTACTTGCAAGATTTCGGTAGCTACCTCCATCAATGATTACTGTGCAAGCTTTGTTAGGGCCAACGAGTGCTTTGGTTTGGAACAAGTTGCAGCGCTGAGAGTCAACAATAGGCTGCACACTAAGGGTATGTGGAGGACCACTATCATAGGGGCATGCTCAGGGAAGGCATCCATACCGTCCTCGCTGTCATATCCATCATCGCCATGAGTATCAACATCATCTCCACTCTCATACGCTCCTTGTTCATTGACAAACATCACCTTGCGGTTGGGACAATCTCTCTTGTAGTGTCCTCGACCTCCACAAGTATGGCACTCTACATCGCGCGTTCTGGCAGATGACATATTGGAACCTGAGCTAGCAGCAGGAGCATCGGGCTTCCTAGTATTGGAACCATAAGAAGACGTGGGAGCAGGCTTGGCCGATGGTGAAGGGTGGCTAACAGCCGCTGTAGGTGGTGCCATACGTGGTGGCGGTGTATACCTCGCCACAAAACGACTGGTAGACAGAAACCTCGTACATGACTTAGCCTCTTCAGCCAACTATGATTCGGCCTCTCTAGCATGGTGCAATAGCTCATTCATAGTCTCATACTTGTGATGACGAACAATGCTCTTGATTGGTAACTTCAAATTATTGAGGAATCGTTGCATGGTCATCTCAAGGGATTCACGAACTCTAGCACGCTTCATAAGCATCTCCATCTCCATGTAGTACTCATCAACTGACATGGTTCCTTCCCTCAATTCTGTCAACTTATCAAAAACTGATCGCAAGTAGTTGGCTGGTACAAAACGAGCCTTCATTATTTGCTTCATCTCGTGCCAATCTATCACAGGAAGTTCATTGCCCTCCCGTCGAATCTGCACAATAGCATCGCACCAACGCAAAGCATATCCATCAAATTCTGACACTGCAAGCTTGACCTTCTTGTCTTCTGGATAGTCAAACAAACGCCAGAGCTTCTCAATCTTCAACTCCCATGTGAGGTAATCTTCAGGATCAAGTGAACCATCAAACTTGGTAATCGAGAATTTTGGCTTGCCCAAACCATCATCAGCAGCTTGGTTCTGAACACGTTGAGCACGCCCAATAGGAGCAAACCCGCAGCCATAAGCAGGTGCAGCAGCAGGCGCAGGTGCAGGGGGATTGGCACGTCCCCTGCCAAGATGTGGGGCAGCATCAGCCGCACTACCCTCATCATAGTCATCAAAAACATCATCATGTGGGTGTTCCTGCCGTTGATGTATTGCTACTGTCAAAGCCTCAATGGAACGCTGCAAAGTTGCGACATTGACATTGATTGCTGTCACTTGCGTTTGAATAGCAGTGATTGCGCCAACATTCTGATTCAATGTCATTTGCACGTCCTGGATATTCTTGTCAATGACATCTGTCGTGTGAGTAAACACACGCGTCAAGTGGGATTTCAAAGCCTCATATTCGCACCAATTAACAAGTTCCTCATCCTTCTTTTTCTACGACACAACATCATCATCACTAGAAGACATGATTAGTAGGTTAGTGCAAAAATCATAATCTGTTTGGTGGAAACTCTCACAACTCACTCACAACTGACAATAAAGGAGATCTTACCGTTCCAAAGTGAATAGAGATGTTGTACCAAAACGAAATCAAAGACTGGTGCACTGATGTGAAGAAGTGAATATCGAAGGTATAGAGAACGATCACAGGGCACATAGGTTATTTATGGTGGAGCTCTAGGTATGGTATCCTAAGTACACCGCAAACAAGTCATAGTGCTGATCGTACAAAAACCCAAGAAACACACACGTGGAGAAAAACGTGGCAATGCAACTATGAAGGGTGTTGCACTACTCTCGAGAGACACTAGCAGAGCTCAAAGTAAAGAGGCACAAGATTGCTCAATCTACCGGTGCACAAAGATATCACTAGGCCTCTTGCTGAAATTCTCTTTTTCTCTTTGTCTTTTGTATAGCTTCTTTCTCTCTTTTTTTGCTTTTTCTTTTTCTTTTGCTATATGCTTTTCTCTTTTTTTGAATATATATGTCACACACGGACAAATTACAAAGCACAACACAAAAATCCTAGGAGCTGCCTATAGGAGCGGAAACTAGTCTCAATGGACAAGTTCCTACACCTATGAAATAGAATGGCTACGGCTAGGGTTAAGGAAAAGTGCAATTTCACACTTTGCAAGAATTGCTACCGTGGCAGAAAAACTGATCAAAATCGTGCCGTGGCAGAAAAATTTCCTATTGTGGCAGAAAAATAGTGCAAAACTGTGCCGCGGCAGAACTCGCGGCAGAAAAAACGGCCGAAAACGTGTCGTGGCAGGAAACCGAGTCGTGGCGACTCGTGGTAGAGACACAGTCCATTTCTGTGCCGCGGCAGAAGTCGGCATAATTTTTTTTAATTCCGACTTGCCAAGTAGTACACAATGAGGACTCTTGTATGGATCGGATCTAGCTTTGTGGCGGCAGAAAAATAAAGGTGGAAACAACTAGAACAACTAGAAAACAAATCTACGAAGAACAGATCTAGATCTAGACTAAAAGATGAACACGACCAGCAACTATTACTCGAATACGATGTAATCTAGGCTATGGCAACTCTTTTTATGGGGCTTTTCTATATAGGACGAAAAACAAGATCTAATCTATAGATGGATTTGTGGATGCTTACCGAGGCAACGAGGAAATCTGATACCAAGATGATATGGGCTGGCCCGATCTTCTCGGCAAGCACTTTTCGAGGATGATGGTTGATGATAGATAACTAGTGTGTAGCTATGGTCTCTCCCGCTCGAACCCTGATGCCAATGCAACAGCTCTCGAACCTTGTAGGATATTTACAACACCACACTCTTGCGCACGCAGCCATCAACCACGAACGACAGTTTGCAATCTACTAATTCCCAGTGGAACAACAGATCACACACAATTTTAGTTGGTAAAATTGATCACAGGGTAATTCTAGAGGTTCTATGAAAGAAACAACTCCAAAATATTTTAATGTGGTCTAAACCCTAAAACTAGTGCGCCCCATCTATTTATGAGTCTGGGGGTGCGGCGGCTAAGGGGGTGACCGAGTTAGTCCCACCCAACTAGGGTACAAAACCGACCCAAAATTGGGTTTGGCTCAGGGTTCTACCGTGGTAGAGTTTGGGCCTGTTTCTGTGTCGCGGCAGCCTACCGTGGCAGAAAAGGACTCTGTTTCTGTGCCATGGCAGAGAAAAGTGGCATTTCTCTGCCGCGGCAGAGATTGTCCACCAAGTGGTAATCTTCAAGATTGTGTGCTCCTTGCGCTTCCTCCCTCGCGCATTCTTCATTGATCAACACGCCATGCTCCATATGCTTCAACTCCTCGCTCCGTGCTACGCCTTCTTCTCCCATGTACCTGATCATACAGTAGCACAAAGACTTAGGTAGTATAAAATTCTCATTAACTAAAACATCAAGTTCATTAAGAAACAAGTTCACCTGTTGTTCTAGTAGCTTAGCACGAGCTCTTGTAATTGGTCCAATCCTTATCTCATTGGATTGATCTTTCTTTGCAGAAGCTAGAACATCATCAGTAGAAATTGGGGTAGGTATAACTGTAGGGATGTCCTCATCAACAAGTGCATGTGATGAATGGGCTTGGCTTGACTTCCTTTCCTACTCTTATTTGTGATAAGAGTTAATGTTTAAGAACTACCATTATATCCTTGGTAGCAATAACTATGGCAAACAAGTGTTTCAAGATTTAGTTATGAGTTTCTTTACTTAAGTTATATACTTAACTTCGTATTCAGGGTTTGTGGTAGATAATACCTTGATATCATCTTTGGGATATTAAGTATGCATCCTTGAGTTGTTGCATGGAATACCATGTCATGATCTCTAGAAGATCAAGTACTCTTTATTAAGTAGTGTGTTATGACTTAGTTTTATTACATTTGATCTACCCTTAGATCAAATTGTATTACCCAGATATAAGGTTTTAGCAAGGTCACACTGAAACTTATCGCAATCAACTTGATGATCTACTTCAGTTACACCAAGTTAAGAGAAGCTTCAATCACTTTGACACGTTTTATTTAAAAGCGCGAAAATTATCCGGATTTTCTATGCATGAATGCAATGCACACACCTAATCTCAGCTTATTTCTAAGCTCTAATGCTAGGATGTTACATCTTCTAGAGTCGGTTTCGTATCCAGTTATCAGTTTGGGTTTGTCCAACTGGCTATATAAAGAGTCGGTCAGTCTAGAATTAGGGTTAGCTTGAAATTGAGTTGTTTAGTCTAAAACTATTGTGTGAGTTGCTTGGTGAGCATCCCTCCGGGGATGGCGATGCCGTGTTATCGATCATATTGATATTGTCGTGGAGGTTCTTGTGTTCATCAAGGATTGACGTGTTTTGCTTTGAGGCGTGGTGATCTTCTCGATGTTGCTTGCTGGATTTGTTCCTCTTCTTCAGGTGACGTTCATTGACATTGTTGGAAGAATTCCTATCCATGTTACTCGTTGTGAAAGATCACGACAACAGTCATCAGATCATCAGGGTGATCCGTATGATGTGGTATCAGAGCACCAGGTTTCTCACAGCAAGATTATGTTGATTGATCGGCTGAGTGTGTTCTTGGTGTAGATCTGAGAGTTGTGGCAGTGCAGATTGGATCTTGACGTCCGTGCACCGAAGTGTTCGAAGGTTTCCACCCGGAGTATCTGTCCGACCCGGACAGTCGGCCCTCCAACACCGGATAATCCGGCCCTGGAATTTTTTTGTTCTGTAGTTCATGCTAGGAAGCATGCAGTCATTTCAGGGTGATTTTTTTGGGAAACGGTGCACTTTTGGGAAGAGATTTGGTGATGTGTACAATGATTATCTCAACATCTTGGACGGTGTAGTATGTGATGATTCTCAAATGAGGTGGAGACTGGTCCATATGGCGGCATATGATGAATATGAGTTGTGGGAACGTCATATGCAAGATGGTTTTTACAGATGTGATACATATGAGTATTTGGATAATCCTACACGTATGATTCTTGCATTACGACGTGTGGATGAGGAGATAGCTCGTTGGTGTGATAAGGAGATGTGTGAGAAGGTTATTGTTGATGCAACTTGGAAGTACTTCAGTAATTTTTGCGTGGCTGTTTTATGTCTCCTCATCGTAAGGTATTCTATACCAAGCCCGTGAAGGCAGTCCAGCAGTCGCCCAAGGTTGCAGTTATGTCTATTCCATCTCATGTAAAGGAGGCTCCAGTAGTTGTTCCAGTGCAACCGGTCAGCTTGGCAGTGCCAAAATTTTCTGAAGAGAAGCAGCCTGATGTTGACAAGGTTGTTGTGTGCGCTGCAACTATAGTGGAAGATGTTGTACCATTGGGTGGGTTGAATATGAAACTCAAGAGAGTACAAGATGAGACGTGTATGATAGTGGATAGAGGCTAGCGATGGAATTTATTTCAGGCGCAGTGCATGATCAAGGGCAAAGCATGCAAGTTGATGATTAACAGTGGTAGCTACTGTAATAGCATTAGCAAGGCAGTTGTGGAAGCTTTGGGTTTATCCAAATGGCGTATTCCAGAACCGAGGCATATTGAGTGGGTGAATAGTTGGAGTATGATGAAGATTACTCACAAGGTGCGTGTGCCATTTACAGTTGGTGACTATGTTGATGAGGTGGAGTACGATGTGTTTCCATTGGAGGTATGTGGGTTGTTACTTGGTCATCCATGGCAGTATGATCGCAACGCTACACATGCTAGAAGAGCAAATACATATCCTTTTGTGCATGGTGGCAAACATCAGACTTTGAAGCCTATGCAGGATGATCACATAAAGTCTGATGTAGAGCTGGTGGTGCATAAGGAGAAGGTGCGCAAAGCTAAGCCAAAATCTGGGCTAGCTAAGGTGCAGGATGGAGAGCATGATGCACAGTGCGACAATGTTGATATTGCTTCAGCTATGCCTGTAGATGACAAGCTAGTGGAACTTGTTAATGACAAGCCAGTTGAAGTGCATCCTCTTATCGCTGAGAGGAAGGATGTTGCAGCATGTGTTTAGAAGATTGTTTGTGTTGACACAGGTGTTCAGACGGATGATATTTGTGCTCCTAATGTTCCAGTGCATGTTGTGCAGCGGGGTAACAAGAGCAGTTTTGTTAACACACCTGTGAGGCATTTTGTTGGGAAAGTTGTGCGAATGTATATAGGCAAGGATGTACATGTTCGTCAGCTGTGTGGTCCAGGCATTACTCATCTTATGCCAGGTCGTTCAAAGAAGGTCCATGTTCAGTAACCACGAGTTCCAACAAGAGTTGAGAAGAATAAGACGGTGGCACCTAGGTCAAGGATCATATGGAGACGCAAGGAGGTGCAGGTGCCAAGGGCTCTTTTAAGACAAGCACGCTGAGAGGGAGGTTGTGGAGTGGAAGGCAAGCAAGACTTGAAGATGACAAAGCCGTGTGATGATTTTGTTGATATCACACCACCCTTTCGAGAAGACCATCATGCGTTAGGGACAATGCTCCTTGAAGGGGAGAGGATGATATTGGCACGATATGCACGAGGGAGGAGCGGGAGGCAGGCACAAGGGAGATCATCAAGAAGGACGGAAAGATGACTATGAAGACCGGAGTGTCCGGCCGAAGCAAGCCGAATGTCCGACCTACCGGAGTGTCTGACCTACGAGGTTTCATCCGATCTGGGCGTATCTACTAGAGTTGGTTTTGTATCCAGTTGTCGGTTTGGTCTGTCCGACCGGCTATATAAAGAGTCAGTCAGTCTAGAATTAGGGTTAGCTTGAAATTGAGTTGTTTAGTCTAAAACTATTGTGTGAGTTTCTTGGTGAGCATCCCTCCAGGGACGGCGATGACGTGTTATCGATCATATTGATATTGTCATGGAGGTTCTTGTGTTCATCAAGGATTGTCGTGTTTTGGTTTGAGGCGTGGTGATATTCTCCATGTTGCTTGCTGGATTCGTTCCTCTTCTTCAGGTGACGTTCATTGATGTTGTTGGAACAATTCCTACCCACGTTACTCACTGTGAAAGATCGAGACAACAATCATAGGATCATCGGGGTGATCTGTATCACTACCTAAATCGTGGTGTTATTATTTTACTAGATTTAATATCCACCGAATTAGCGCCAGTGGGAGGAGAGGGAGGAAGGGCGAGCAAGAGATGGAAGGTTCAATTCGGACAAACAGAAGTCCTGAAATTGAAATAGACGTGGATTCCTCATACGAACTCTGAATCAAGAAAATAAGCACTTGTTGGAAAAATAATTCCAAGATCTTTCCAATGAGTACTCCCACGTCTCAAGACCCCGGATAATCCGCCCCTCACACCCCGGATAATCCGGCCCTGTTTCGGAAATTCTGCTATGGACTTTGGGCGCGTAGTTCAGTATGGCCCCCGAATAATCTGGCCCACTTAGACCGGAATAATTCAACCCTATAAGTTTCCGTACGATCCAGACGTACTAGATTGTATCAGACACATTTTCGATTTGCGTCGTTTCGATGTTCCGGCTGCCATATAAGTCCTGGAACGCCCTCTAGATTAGATTAGACCACATTTAAAGTAAACCCTAGTTCTTGGAGTTGCTAAGTGCAAACCATTGAATCCTACCACATGAATTCGTATCGATCTGGTGTTTTTTCTACTATCAATCAAGTGTGATTAGTTGATCCATTGGGATCAAGCCAATTGAATGTTTTGTGTGATCTGCTGTTCCATTGGAAATTAGAAGATTGTAAACCGCTTCATGGTCAGCGGCTACGTGCGCAAGTGTGTGGAGTTGCAAATATCTACAAGGGTTGAGAGCTGTTGCATTGGCATCAGGGATTGACCGAGAGGGTCATGAGTGTCATACAAGCTATCTACGTCCCATATCATCATACAACCACCTTGCTTACTAAGAAGATCGGGCCACCCCTTATCATCTTGGTATCATATTTCCAGCGTTTCCTCGGCAAGCATCCACAAATCCATCCATAGTTAGTTGTTTATTGTCCTATATAGAAAAAGACATACAAAAAGATTAGGGTTAGTATTTTCTATAGCCTAGATTGCATCGGAGTTGAGCCTTAGTTGTTTAACGTTGTCGTGTCTTTGATCCGATCTCTGCCAGTTCGAGTTGTAGTGTCTAGGTTTTCGTTGTTATTTTCGTTAATTCCTTTTTTTGAGTCGCTCATCATTATTTTTATGCTAGCTAACATATACTTTTCCGAGTCCACATAGTGTACTTTTTGTATTTTCAAACCTAGCTATAGCCTATCTACAGCATTGGTGCCTAGGAACGTACCTATGAGACTAGTTTCTTTGCTCTGAACAGGCTGCTCATTAGGGTTTTGAAGTGCAAATTTTCGTCCAGGTAGACCGGATTATCCGGCCCCCGAAAAACCGAAATATTCGGCCCTTAATTTCCCAGAATTCTTGCATTCGTATTGCATTGTGTCAGATAGTTAAAGTTTTTTAAAAAAATTAGAAAAGAGAAAGAGATACAAAAGTGAAAAAAAGAGATATATCAAAGTTGCTTCGAGGCCTAGTTTCATAATAGCACTAGTAGATTAAGCAATCTTGTGCCTGTTTATTTTGAGCTATTACTAGCGTCTCTCTTGTGCATTGCAATTTTCCTGTTCATACATTGCTTTGCCACGTTTATCTCCACGTGTGTGTTTCCTTGGGTGTTTGTCACACGATCGGCACTAGGATTTGCTTTGGTGTAGTTATGTATCCATACCTACAGCTCCACTACATACTCCTGCATTGTCGTGTGATTGTTCTTGTACCCTCGGTATTCGCTTCATCACATCTGTGCACTTGTCGTTTATCCAAGTTGGTAAGTTTTTCTATTCACTTTGGAACAGTAAGATTTCCTATTCTTGCAGTTGTGAGTGTGCCACCAAAAGATTTTTGATTTCGTGCACTAACCTACTAATCATGTCTACTAGTGGTGTTGATGTGATACAGAAAAATGATGCATATGATTATCCCTTTCCATTACGCTCCTACTGCTGCAACACATTCTGGGAGGAGGAGTCAGGAGTGGTGCTTACTTCGGGTTTATTCCACTTCATGACAGAAATTTGTGGTAGACATGCTGCTACTACCATTGATACTTGTTCTTATGTGAATTTGGTTAGTTCTGAGGTTGTTGAAAAGCTACAATTAGTCCCACATACATTAACATTCCCATTTATGTTAGCAACTTCTGATCATGCATTACCAATTACTCAGATCGCATGTGTTCCGCTCACCATTTATGGCCCTAAAAAATCTATTTATTTTTAGGTCGTTCCTAGAGCTTATAACTCCTGTCATATCATGCTAGGAACAAAGTGGATCCTTCTATCTTTTCGAATGATAAGCACACGTGGATAACACGTACACATATTAAGCAATTTCGAGAGATTAGGCGTCAAAACCTATGTGCACCTGTAACCACCAACATAAAACCACATGTGGATTCTATCGTAGAAAAAATGAGAGTGAGAGTTGATGAGACAAATGAGGTTTCTACTAATGTAATCATCTCTACTCCTAGTATTGTTTCTTGTGATATGCAGGTTGCTTTTGAAGAAAGGGAGCCATCTATTTTACAACCTGCATCACATGATCGGGTATGGTCACTTGAGGAGGATGTCTTTGTACCTACTGTATACAAGGAAATTGTTACCGACATTGGTACTGATTTGGAGCTTCATCCAACATGTGCAACATATTGTGAGTCTATTCCTTTGTTGCTACCTCCTTGCACTAATGTTACAACACCATGTGATAGTTTACCAAATTTTAATTTGATCATGTGGTATTGATTACACATAAGGAAATACTTGATCGAATACCACCTACTGATATTGTGTATTCCATCGTGCTAAATGAACCTATGAGTATGAGTTGTTCTATGGATAAGATTTCTGAAATTTCATGTCTGAATTCTAGCACATATTCTCCTTGTTTCACTTTCAATCTAATTGGTGAATATAGCATGCATGAAAATTTTCTTGTGGATCACATATGCATTACTTGTGATAGAATCGCTGAACTTAAACAAGCTATTTTCAGCCATATATGTAATATGTCATAGTATTTTTGTTGTGGGACAATAGTTCATGTTCGAGAAATTATGGAAATACATTCTAGTCTAGTTGATATATTGCAGCCAACATAAGTTTTACCTATGTTGGATTGTCCTAATCTTGCTAGAATAGATCCTGAGTTTTCATATTTGTTGTGTTTGTCCCAAAAGTCTTTGTCTAGTTATGCTACTGATGTATACTTCACTTATATTTGCAAATTGAGTTGCATCTTCCATATTGGACAAAATGATCATGTTCATAATAATCAGAATAACACAGTTGAAGCATGGCATAAATCAATTTGGTTTTCTCATATTGTGAATTGGTTTGCTTTTGTTCAACACAAATTTGATCATAGATATTCTTTGAGAAAACTGATTTAATATTGAACAACAAGACTATCTATGTAGTTGTTTTTCACAATGATCATAATAATTATTTGAACTTCACTTATATCTGCAATTTGGATTGCCAATTGTTGCGTTGTTCTTTGTTCCCATATGACAAGTATGTGTTCTCTACTTGCAATTTACGTTGTGTTTTGTATATTGGGAATATTATGCATGTCAACAAAAATGATACAACATGTTATATATACATATATTGTGCATACACATTGTTCTTTTTGTTTCTTCCACTTTCAGCTTACCAAAAACCACGGACGGCTTTTCCTGAAGAAAGGGAGGATGATGAGGATACAATCATAGGGCATGATGATTCTGCTAGTCTAAGTTGGAAGGAAATATTGAGCCTCACTGAGAAATGTCACAATGTGAATTCATTCCTAGTTGGATATGATACTGTGATTTTTAAGAATTTTATACTACCTAAATCATGGTGTTATTATTTGACTAGATTTAATATCCATCGGATTAGCGCCAACGGGAGGAAGACGAGTAAGAGATGGAAGGCGACCAAGAAGGAAGGGCCAATTCGGACAGACAGAAGTCCTGAAATTGAAACGGACGTGGATTCCTCATACGAACTCCAAATCAAGCAAATAAGCACTTGTTGGAAAGATAATTCCAAGATCTTTCCAGTGAGTACTCCCACGTCTCAAAACCCCGGATAATCTGGCCCCCAAACCCCAAACCCCGGACAATTGTTTCACGTTGTTTCGACGTTCCGGCTGCCTTATAATCCATGGAATGCCCTCTAGATTAGATTAGACCATGTTTAAAGTAAACCCTAGTTCTTGGATTTGCTAAGTGCAAACCATTGAATCCTACCACACCAATTCATGTCGATCTGGTGTTTTTGCTACTATCAATCAAGTGTGATTAGTTGAT
The DNA here is from genome assembly GCA_916181665.1 of Avena sativa. Classification (NCBI taxonomy): domain Eukaryota; kingdom Viridiplantae; phylum Streptophyta; class Magnoliopsida; order Poales; family Poaceae; genus Avena; species Avena sativa. Next base: position 225,792,673 of record OV702286.1, read on the forward strand.
CCATTGGGATCTAGCCAATTCCAAGTTTTGTGTGATATGCGGTTCCATTGGGAATTGGAAGATTGCAAACCGCTTCATGGTCAGCGGCTACGTGCGCAAGTGAGTGGAGTTTCGAATATCTACAAGGGTCAAGAGTTGTTGCATTGGCATGAAGGATTGATCGAGAGGTTCGTGAGTGTCATACAAGTTATCTACCCCCCATATCATCATACAACCACCTCGCTTACTGAGAAGATCGGGTCACCCCTTATCATGTAAATTTCCTCATCCAACTCTCTATTTAGGAAAGCTGTCTTAACATCCATTAATGAACGAGAAGACCATGAGAGGCAGCCAATGAAAGTAGTACTCGAGTGTTGGTCAATCTAGCAACAGGTGAGTAAGTGTCAAAGAAGTCTTCACCTTCTTTTTGAGTATATCCCTTGGCCACAAGTCGTGCATTGTACTTTTCAATAGTACCATCAGGCCTAAGATTTTACTTGAACACCCATTTACATCCTACAGGTTTACACCCATAAGGACGATCAATTATCTCCCATGTTCATTGGCTAAGATGGAATCTATTTCACTACGAACGGCTTCCTTCCAGTAGTCAGCATCAGGAGATGCATAGGCTTCTGAAATAGAAGTGGGAGTATCATCCACGAGGTACACAATGAAATCATCACCAAAGGACTTTGTAATCCTCTGTCTCTTGCTCCTCTTAGGAATTTAATTATCATCCTCCTTAGGATTTTCAACATGTTCAATTGGAGTGGTAGGTTCAAAATTTGTAGAAAATTCCTGTCTGGATAACCTAGGCATCTTCTGATTTGATGAGCTAGATCTATCCTTCATAGGAAAGATATCCTCAAGGAAAATCGCATCAGTCGACTCCATAATTGTACCGACATGCATGTCAGGTACCTCGGATTTTACTATCAAGAATCTATAATCAATGCTATGGAAAGCATAACCCAAAAATACACAATCACTGGTTTTTGGTCCAAGCTTATGCTTTTTGGGAATTGGCACATGAACTTTTGCCGAACATCCCCAAGTCCTTAGGTAAGAGAGTTTTAACCTTTTCTTCTCCTATTGTTCAAATGGAGTAATTTTTTTCCTTCGTGGGAACTCGGTTTAGGACATGACACGTAGTCAATAGAGCCTCCCTCCCACCATTCCTTAGATAGACCCGATGTATCTAACATGGCGTTAACCAAATCTGTTAGAGTACGGTTCTTTCTTTCAGCTATACCATTTGACTGAGGTGAATAGGGAGGCACCCTCTCATGATTATACCATGTTCCGCACAAAAGGAATCAAACTCGTTGGAAAAATACTCTCCACCATGATCAAACCTAAGCCTCTTTATCTTTCGATCAAGTTGGTTTTCTGCTTTAGCTTTATAGATTTTGAAGAAAGTCGAAGCCTCATCTTTTGATTTCAGAAGATACACATGACAATATCTCATAGAGTCATCGATCAACGTCATGAAATATTTCTTTCCACCTTTTGTCAACACACCATTCATCTCACAAAGATTAGAATGTATGAGTTCCAGTGGTGTTAAATTTCTCACTTCTGCAGTCGTATGTGACTTGCGAGGTTGTTTTGCTTGCACGCATACTTGGCACTTAGATCCCTTAACAGTTGTGAAATCAGGGATTAAATTCATTTTGGCTAGTCTCGTCATACAACCAAAATTATTATGGCAAAGACAAGAATGCCATACATTTGATTCAAAATTCGTGTAAATATGATTAACAACTTTATTACAAATGTCTAATAGAGATAAGCGGAACAAGCCTCTGCACTCATAACCTTTACCGAAAAAGGTTCCATACTTAGAAATTACAAATTTATTGGACTTGAATACAATCTTGTAGCTGTCTCGACACAGAAGAGATCCGCTAACAAGATTTTTATTTATTGAGGGAACATGATGCACGTTCTTCAGGCGCACGGTCTTCCCCGAAGTGAAATTCAGATCTACCGTACCAACACCATGAACAGAAGCATGTGAGCCGTTCCCCATCAGCATGGTTTGAGTCCCTCTGACCTGATATGAAGAAACCATGGAGATATTAGAACAGACATGTATATTAGCGCCCGTGTCAATCCACGAATCAGAAGAATGACATAATGAAAGAACAGTAGGTAATATACCATACCCAATATCTTTCATCTCAACGTCGCTCATGACAACATTAGCAGTCTTGCTGCCCTTCCCATGATGGCGCTTGTCAAAGCGGTTGGGACAAGCAGGAGCCCAATGATCAGGATCACCGCACACATGACAAGCACCTTTCTTCTTATCAGTCTTCTTCTTGAAGCTGGTAGACAATGAAGCCTTTTTCTTTCCATCGAACTTTCCTTTGCCATCAAACTTGCCCTTGTTCTTGAACTTATGAGGCTGGAAGTTCCTTTTTATACCAGATTGGCATTAGAACCTCCCTCGGTACCTCGAGCATGTGTGTTTTTTGCTCTCGTCTTCTCTTCCATATCAAGAGTCCCAATAAGATCCGTCATGGAAAACTCTTGTCTCTTGTGCTTCAGAGAAGTAGAAAAATTCCTCCATGACAGGGAAGCTTTTCAATAATGCCTCCAGCAACAAACTTGTCCGGTAACACACATTTGAAGTGCTCAAGCTCCCTGGTAAGTGACAGTATTTTATGAACCTGCTCCACAATAGAGCGGTCATCAACCATCTTCTAGTCATAGAATTGTTCCATGACATACAGTTCACTGCCAACATCGGAGACTCCAAATTTTCTCTCGAGCGCATCCCACATATCCTTGCCATTGCTAAATGACAGATATGAATTGACAATATTGTCCCCGAGGATGCTTATCAAGGCAACCTTAAATGTGGTATCAAGTTTTTGAAAGGCCTCTTCCTGAGCAGGATTAAGATCTCCCTCAGGTGCCCTATAGATGACGTTATAGCAGCCCATGGTCTGAAACCGGAGCACTGCCCTCGCACGCCATCTTTTGTAATTTACACCTTCAAACACAGGTGGCTTCGTGGTTGCAACAAAGCCATTTGGAGCAAATTGCCTATAGCAATTTACCCAAGATAATTGCTAAATAAAACATGAATCTATACGTAATAATAAAGAACGTAAGGTTTCTGTCCTTCGTTTGTCTATAAAAGACAGTTTTGCCCCTAGAGTTCGGATATTTTACAGGGACTGCCACCGCAAAGTAATGCTTCGTTTTCTATCTCTCACTACCTCCCGGCTCCTGACCTTATCCGGGATGCGGAGGATCCTCTCGGGCGACCTCCCCGGTGGCTCTTCTCTCCCATGACGCCCTCCCCCTCCCCATCGTCTGACCTCTCTCGCAACCACCAGGCTGCATCCGCTGATGCTTCCACCACGGCCTCCAACCCCAGACTCCTCGCCACATCCACACAGCTTCCTTGGAGGTCACAACGACCAAGCAGCAGGTCGCCGGACAACCTGGCGGTGCCCCTTGTTGTTTGACCTGTGCCGTCCCTGAAGAACAGAGGCGAGGGTAAGAGGAAGTTGACGGACGGCGTAGAACGGAGACCCCCTTGCCGCGGCAGAGGAGGGATCTGGAGTCCGCCTTCCATTCTTGAGTCAATATCATCAGTGACCTCAATTCCTACACAGCCACGCTTTCGTCAGGTTGTACGAGTTCACCATCAGGGAGTCGGACCATAGATCTAATTATAGACTTGTTTAATTTGTGAATTGCGAAGTTCGTTCTTTTTTATTTGCAACTTGTTAATGCTACAGTTTCAACGTGAGAACCACTGCAGCCGAATGAATAATAACCGTTTGATTCTTTATTCTGCTTTCTAAAGTGAATCTTATCCTCTTTAGACTATATCACTTTCATGATAGAGTCGTGTGCATACAGGTTTTCAGAGGAGAATGTTACAAGACAGACAGACACTAGCGTTCGAGACCCTTGGGCAGAAAAATTGTGATTGGGCGATTGAAAAATGGCTGAATCTACTCCATGTTATAGAGCATAGAATCCGACCAAGAAAGGGCGAATGTAAGTTGTTTTTGAAAAACCAATTTAAATTTTGAGATGTGAGTAACTAAATTCTTTGTATGTAGAGGGAGAAGTTCTCTCAAGATATGGAGAGAAAATATTTTGGCTCTTGTCAAATGTATAGGTTGTATGTCTTTCAACATGGTTTTTTTACACGCCGTCTCAACCATATTTACAATTCAAATGTTGATCCCTCTCCAGTGTGGCAGAACGGTGGGGCTAGAGGATAGTCAGGTCTCCCATTTACTGATTGAGGATGGATTGGATGATCTTTCCGCTTGTGGAGTCCTTCTCGAATCAACCCATCTCGGAGCTGGTTGGTGCTGCAAACGCATGGCGGACCGGACGCTGGCCAGGAAGGGCAATCCTCCAAGTGGAGATGATCAAGTGAATGTTGAAGGGCTCCCTCTAAACATTCGACAATACGTTGCTGACCCTCTCACCAAGTGGAGATGATCAGATGAATGCTGAAGGGCTCCCTCTAAAAGTTGGATATGATTGAGGTGAGTCAGGCTGATCTGCACATGAGAGAAGGGATCCTGTCCTTGCATCTTTTTTCTTTCTTTTCCTCAATTCGTTGATGCCTTGGGAGGTGCATGCTAATCTGCTCCTGATGGCCATGTGTGAACTAAATGCTACTCCTGTCATTTTCTCTGCATCAAACTTCAGCGACTGCCTCCAAGACAAAGAGATATCCATGAGTATTGAGTTCTGTGCAATTCGGATGCTCTGGTGTTGCACACACCAATTAAGTATCGGCGGCAGCATCTTTCAATCTATTGAGCATAAAATACATTGAACCATTTCAATATGCGTCTAATATTGCACATTATGATTATTGTATAGCATTGGGTACATGATGACTTTGCAACCATGCTTTTCCATGACAAACAAAACCATCTAAGGCATTGTGAATTTCTTTTCATGTATTAAGAGGCCTTTATGCATATGCACAACACATGTATACTTTCCACAATGCAGGCCACTCCACTTATTTACCGTTTCAAGTTTCGCTATATTCAGATTGACACCATGCCATCTGTTGTTCTCTAGATGGGAAATCACATTAATGCCTTTTTAGTGGTCTTTTCATTATATGTACACACTTCTTTGCCCAACAAATATATTATATTTCTAGATTCATATAAGCTTATGAACAATTCAATCATGTCTTCCAATGAGCGCCACATTGGCAGCAGCCGAGAACCAAGGTTATTTTTCTTGGCTATCACGTTTTCCTATAATCTACAAGGTCGACAAGGTGCTTTTTCGCAGCAACGCGCGGACATTGTGCTAGTAGAACAACAGAAGAAGGACCGCCGGTGTGAGGAAGAGGTTGCTGATGTCGGGGAAGAAGAAGACGCCCTTCTCCCGTATAGGACTCGAAGCAGCGAGGTCTCGAAAAAAGAAAGGAAAGCTCTCGACTCAAGGCATTCCCGCAACACGCGTCGCGTCGTGACGAGACGGGCAGCGGAGGAGAAGCGCACGTGTACGTCTCACTCCTTCTCATCCTTTTTATCAAGTGGTGAAAGAACCCCTTATAAGGTGGTGAAATATTTCTTCAATTAGCAATATGGGATTAAATATTTGTCCCACCTCTTACCATGCATGAATGGGTGTCATGGGCCTTTAGAATTTTTCAGCAATTATTAAAGTGGAATATGGGCTGAGCCGTTTAGCCAAAAATTCCAACATTTTTTACGTGAGAATCAATGTTCAATGTGAGTACAACTGGTGACGCGGTAAAGAGAAAATTAAAAAGAAGGCCAATTACGTGGACAAGCTCATACGCATCTCATGCAGGCGGGCGTCAGATAGATGACGAGCACCAGATCGCGGATTTGACAGCGGGCATCAAAATTTGAAAGAGGGGGTCAAGCAGACAGAAGGAAGCTTTGGCAACGGGATCCAACAGGGAAGAGGCGCGTCTAGAGCTCGGAGAAGAGAGGGCTGGGTCGACGGCCGGGCACGCCGGTCCTACAGATGAGCCTGACGGGGGCGGGCTCGAGTGGGGGTCGGCGGATGGAGGCGGAGCCGAGCCTGATCGGCGGCGGCAGAGCTCCTGGCGGCCGGGATACGGCTGGGCGGCGTTGGAAACTCCGAGAGATCGGCGGCTCCTGAGGAGCGAAGGAGGGCAACGCGGCTCTGCAAGAAGGTGATGATGGGGATGCGGAGCTGGCCGCTGGCGGCGCAGAAGGGCGTGACGTCTGGCTGCTCGATGCCGCAAGCGACTTGAGTTTTGACAGGTTGGGACATGGGCCTTGGCTGCTGGCTTCATCCGTTCGTTTCGGCCTGGTCTAGGCTCATCTAACTTTTTTTAAGAGAAAAAAACAAGTGAGTTATGATAGGAAAACTTTTAAAACTTTGCCAACTAAAATCCAACATGATTTTATTTTCTTTTCTTTCAAAACAAGAAACGGGAGAGCCTAGAAAATATTGCAAAACAAAATAAGTTTTTAGCAAAATAACCATTGAGTTTAACAAGAGCATGCCAACACGTGCAATGCATATGATGCATGATAAAATACAAAAGGTCTAATATAGGATAAACCACGTGACATCTTGTAGGCGACATCTTCTTTTCCTCTCCTATTTTCATTTTCCTTTGATTGTCACAACATCGGCGTGAATGGACGGAGCGTTACGTGCACCAAAAAACGTATCCTCACTTCTGAACTTCCTATACTCCCTCGACTCCGAGAGTGGTGAAGCCTTCGTGGTGTATTGTAAGGTGTCAATGGCAGCACATGAGTTAGCTGCAGGCGACAGTTATACCAAGGACAACTTATTTTATTCATTGTTGTGTCACAGTTTTTTTCTCCCGGAGCAACACATGGGTATATATTTCTCTGAACTACTACTACAGGAATCGATGATAGCATCGATTAGTCCCACCTCGCTCCTATATAGTAAATCTCACCAGTTCATATACCTTCTCACGGTGCTTCAAATCAGCAAGCTAATCGGGAACCAAATAAGTAGCACTACCGTTGATCCATCTCTTAAATCAAATGAGATGAGATAAAGAAATTAAATCCCAATGTCCCAACGGGAAGATAAGGCAATAGCCTAGACTGACGGGGGAGAGGCCGTAGTGATACTCAAAACGGGGCCACTATCGGCTTGTGGAGGCGGAGGTGCTGGGTCGGCTGGTCTCCGGTCGAGGACGGCGGAAGGGTGCCCGTGGCGGCACCAGTGAGGGGAAGCAGAGGAGAAGGCGGCGGCGGGGGTGATCGAGGCGAGGCGCGAACGCGCTTACAGGAGAAGGGGCTCGCGCGGCTGCTGGCCGAGGAGGCGGCGGCCATGGCACAGGAGGTGGCAGGCGACGGGATGCAGAGGAAGGAGGAGGCGTCCGGACGACGGCGGGGCGCGTCGGGCTCAGGCGGCGCACAGGGAGGCGTCCGTGTCTGCAGGGGCGAAGCGACCCTGTGGCGCTTGGGGAGGTGGTTGGGGAGGAAGGGATGGCGGTGGCGGTTCTCTGCGGGAGGGGGAGCAGGGTATGGGGAGGAAGAAGCGGACGTGTGAGGGAGAGAGGCGGGTGGGGCCGGGGTGTTGCGGGAGAGGGAAGCAGGGTGGGACCCGAGCGGGGCGGGATGGTGGCGTGGCGTGCAGACGGCGTTGTAAGCCACAGGGTGGGGCCAGGTGGGGATGTGCAAGTAGAAGCGTGTCGAGGGATTTATCTATTCCTTTTTCGAAATTAAATATGATGGTTTCTTTATTAAAGTAGACCACGAGGAGATGAAAAGAAAGCACGCCAAAAAAGTTTGCGAATTAGAATAATCAATTGATCGAGTAGCGGATGTCATCAAGCGAGTAAAAAACTATCTATGCTGCGATGTGCCACTAATTTTAAAAAACTAACTGTCGGCACAATAACTAATAACTTTTTCCGCCGCAACGCGCGGACATTTTGCTAGCATATATAATAAGGACGGATTGTTTTTCTCGGTCCAACACTTTTTGAACAGATTTAACCCTACAATTTTACAAATATTACCCACCACGCCATTCACAGGTCGGTTACCAATCTTATATTTTTTTCCATAATGTGTATATGTATACCAGGAAAAGGAACATAATCCATCGGGTGCGGGTGACGAGACAAGATACCGACTAAGAATTCATACGGGACCAGCTCAAAAAAAAAAAATTCAGACTGGATGCCCTGTGTGAGCAGCCGACAAGGTTCCTCTGGGCGGTGGACAGAAATTGGGGAGGAGATAGCCTGCTGCCAGCTACGACCATCTTCTTTCTCCTGCCAGCTACGACCATCTTCTTTCTCGCCATGGGCGCGCAATGGATCCCGGCCAGCAGACGACTGACTCCCCGGCCACGCAAACAAGAGTGCCCGGGTAAGCGCTTGTGGAATCGCCGCCGGCGCACACTGGATCGTCGGTGTAGGCGCGTGGAGACTCCCGGCCGACGCACACTGGACTGGCTCATGCGAAATTCCTTTGGGTTATTATGTTGAATGTTTTCTATCATGGGAATCAGGTATATTTCCGCACTCTCTGCAGTTTCTAGAAATCGCTGCTCTCAGCTCTCCCTGTCCCCATCCGCCTCTTCCAGCTTGACAATTCCGGACAAGCAGTACCACAACGGTCAACGGAAACACGGTGGCTAGAGTGATTGGATGCAGGACGGAGGTGGCATGGAGAGCACTGGGTCGCGTGCACAAGGGCATGGTCAGGCAAGTGTGCACTGCCCCATGCGCTCGCTGTAGGTGGCCTAGCCTCCATCGACTGAAGCTACAGGACCCTTGCAGCCAAGGCATCTGTCCGCCGGGTGATATTTATGCCCGCAAGGAGCAGTTCACCGCCCTTCAGCGTTTATAGTCCTCCACACTAAGTGGATGCGATCTTCGAGGGTGCAGTGGTCATATTCGAGCCATGGATCCTCACCAGCATGGTAATCATCTTCGTTTGCGACGGAGCCAAGTGCTCCCCTCCTCGATGAACGGAACCAGTGTAGCAGCTCGCCTCCGTATACATAAATACTAGGCAGAACACTGAGATATATGTCCTGCGATGGGCACTATCTGACCCTCAAGACCTACGAAGAAAGGTTTCTTGTGGAGGATCAGAGATGATAAACAAGTCTCCTGCATGAGTGCATGACTGGTGGTTGCCTGATATATTACCTGACAAACTATTCCTCATACAGTCGCTGTTGGATGATAGTTTAGTTTCGATGTAGTCCTCTTACAACTTGGCCGATCAATTGCCAGTTTCCCGCACGGTATGGTTGTTGTTTTTTTTTGCTCGAGGGATGAGAGTATGAGACAGTGGATCACATCTTTGTATATTATGTTAATTTTATATATGAAGTTTGGAGCAGTATTAAAGATTGAACTAAACAACCAGTTCATTGAGGAGGCTGAGAAGGATCTGAATCCCGACGAGATCATCAAGCTTAAAACGGTAAGATTCTCACCACTCTTGTACGTGAATTTTATTTCAATATGAGGATTGTTTATGTCCAAAAAAAATGTTGTTACAGCAATAGCCAACCAAGAGAATATTATCACTTTGTACCACTAGAATCATTGCAAAGCACAAATCAGGCCAGAAGGATTTTTGTCGGTAGACCTTCCAGCTCGAGGAAAATAGAGGGCACGGACGCCATAGAAATTTTGGGGCAGAGTCGAGGCTGTGCACGAGAGGAGAGAGAGGGGTGTCTCTCATTGCTAGCAAGCTAAGATGAAGAGGGGGAGAAAAGCGGAGAGGGTGTTGCTGCTGGCAGCAGCGCTATGGGTCACTTCGACACGCTCAAGGTGACTTGATTTTGTGACACGGTGCAATTTTATCTAGAAAAATTACTCTGTGCATCCTTCGCAAAGTAGATTTTGTTTCATCCCGGGGCAACGCACGGGTTCGTTTCCTAGTCTAATAATAAATGACGGATTGTTTCTTCCGGTCCAACTCTTTTTTGGACAGATTTGCCCTTCTACCAAACAATATATTACTAACGATGCCACCAGTAAGTCAAAAAGAAAACTCTTGGTCCAGGAAAAAAGCTAGATACGTAGTTGAGACGCTTCCGCTGACCAATCCCGTCTCCCCCTCCCGGCCAACCCACTCACAACCTATGAGTCACGGACTGGATGCGGCCATAGCCACCACAACGGCAGCATCAACATCAGGAGCAGCTTGACAGCATGCACGATTCAGGCAATTATGAAATTCTCTCTTCATGTTAACACGGTGCTATGTGCGTGTGCGATCGCTTGAGATGCTATACTATCAGAAGAAAGTGTTATTTCTGGATTGCGATTGCTAAGTTCACGTCGTTGGCAATTGCGATGTGCTTATGTGGCGGTCAAGCCAGGTTGTTGTCTTTCTCTGAACTTGATTTCAGATACATTTTTAGGCATGAAGAAGCATCATCTTTACTCTTTATTATTGCTCACAATAACAGATTACTCTAATGCATATTTACTTTGCATGTGTTGGCCATTCGGGACATCATGTTCACTGTATATGTCAAAGTATGGACTGAGTAGGTAGAGTGTAAGTCGATTAGAGGATGTGAAAGAACTAGGATATTCAGAGTTCAGACTTCATGACTTCCTTTGATGTGGCTATATGTTTACTTATCATTAAATTAAAAACCGCGACCTCGTCCGATTCCATGAGGTGTGCTAGGCATGGCGGGCTGCCGAGCTTGGCCCTACGCGAGCTCGCCGTACCGGATGAACATGGAGGACGGGCCAGCTTCGATCAGTACTGACTACTGCACGCCATGAACAGGTTCGAGGCCGAGCCTGACATGGTGCCCGTCATGGATGACCTGTAGCCCCTCCAGCTCCAGCGTCACCTCGCCCACCTCGTCCTCTTAAACATATGGCAATCATTTTCACACTACTGACATCAAAAGCTTTGCTGAAAAATATTGCTAAGGAATTTATGGAGAGGATGGTTGCATGGTCCAAAATTATTAAGGTGTCAGACCCGCTTAAAGAGGGTTGCAGGCTTGGGCCAGTTGTAAGTGAAGGGCAGGTACTACATGTTACTTTATTTAAATTCAATTCAATAGTGGAAAGATGCCATGAATACTGCTAGGTCAATGCGGCTTGTTGCTGTATTTTTTTCCTGTTCCTTTGAGTCTGTGGCTGTATGCCCTTGTTATCGCTAGCTGTTACAGGACACAACTTATATTGGAAGGACCTGTGTTCAAGACTGAAATGCCACATTCTGTAGGATTTCATTGTTATATTTCATAGCAAGAATTTATTAAAACCTAGGAAAACGAATGCCAAACATCAGCGTGTTGCTATAATTGATGTGTGAGCCGATTGACATGAGCAGCAATGGTCGTTCGTTCTTATTCTTGCATCTTTTCTGATTTAACGAACAAGGAAGATGGGGAAAGTAGAAAATACTGAGCAATATTTGTCTCGAGGATGAAAACTGTACAAATGATTTGTTTCAGCGCTGCAAGTCTAGATGGAGATAAGATCACCGATTGGTGATGGTTCCATAGTGAAAGAGTATGAGTTTGGCGGAATATGATGGATATATTATTGAGCCTCATGGGCGAGTATATATAGGCGTACAGAGGATTATCTCGAAGTACGAGTCAAGTTAGGACTGTACATAAACAGATCCTAACTCTATCTATACTACCATAACAACCGTATATACCTAATACTCTAACACTCCCCCCACAGTCGTAGCGGTAGCGTCGTGAACAACTGGAACATCGTGGATGATCAGACTGGATATAAACTGAAATAGCATCCAGTAGGCTAACATCCCCTCGCAGTCCGAGCGGGAACGTCATGGACGGTGTCGCAGCGCGGTAGCTTGCACTGTAGAGGAAGCTGATGATGCTCAAGCGAGGTGGTAGCCCTTGTGCCGATTCCGAGGGAGCCGAGAGCGTGAGGCGGTGCCATGGTCGAGGTAGCCGTGCGATGGGTCGCCGTGGTCAATGTCGTGGTCGGGGATGCCGGTGTCGAGGTAGCCGCACGTGAAGCCGCATGCGCATAGCACGCGAGAAGGATGACAGAGACGCGTCGAGGCAGTCGTTGAGGGTATCGATGCCGAAGTCGATGCAATCCGAGCCGTCGAGGACGAGGTATAGCCATAGTTTTGTCAGAACTAGGCGCACGTCGGGGACGAACGCACACTCCGGTTTTGCCAGAACCAAGTATGCAAAGAAAAACTCGTCGGTGACGCGGTCGAGGCAGTCGTAGAGGGGTCGATACCGAAGAAGACGTTGTCGAAGCCGATGAAGACGAGGTGCCGATCCAAGCTTGCCAGACTCGGGAACACGTCGGGGATGAAGGCACTCCTGGTGTTGCCAGTACCAGGTGTGCGGGGGCAGATACCATCATGAACTTGTCGCCATGTCATAAAGACTAGCATAGGAAGCCTCCAGAGCAGTTGCGACACGCAGAGCGGCAAAGGGAGAGATGTCGGCGCTGTCAGCGGTTGTCAGAGTAGAGTAGCAGGTGGTGTAGTCGGGGATGAGGCGATGACGATGGCTGCGAAGTTGTAGTGGACGAAGACGTAGAAGGCGGCGAAACCAGCGACGACCTGGTTTAGTCATGCTGGATGCCTAGAGTAGCGATGGGGTAGTCGGCGGGACCTGCGACGGCGAGAGGGCGCCCTGCAGGTTACCTTGTGAAGCGCGGTGGCGGTGCTCGAAGTAGGAGAGGAAGACCCGGCGATGTGACGAAGACTATGTGCAGACGGCGGCGATTCGTGCCGTAGGAGATGGAGCGGTGAAAGCCGAGGCCGTCGATGCACGAGGACGGCGAACTAGACTGCGTGCAACCATGCTACGACCCGAGGGCGTGGCATAGCTACAGGGCGCAAGTCGGTGCAGCGGCTGGGAGACACCAGTGATGTACACAACAAGGAAGGCGCGTTGGAAGCCGGTAGTGTGGACCAAAGGTGGCGGCGCTGCGGCCCGACGGGGCGACACAACGGCAACCCGTAGCTCGATCGGTGGTAGGCACGTGCTCAGGGACGTGCTTGGCATAGACAGGCGCGAGATCGGTTGATCAGACCGACGGTACGCCGTATGCGCCAGGGTGTGGACGACGCATAGATCGTATTCGATAGCGGCGTAGTTGGTGAAGTCCCGGACGATGACGGTGAAGACGATCCGCAGGGGGCGGCCGTGGCAGCCTTCCAATGGAAGGCGTAGCAGTTGTCTGCGGTGCGCGGCAGCCTGCCCTAGGCCGCGACAGCCTGCCGAGGCAGGCGCAACAGTGGAGGAGGCAGGCGCACGGGCGCGGTGTAGATCCTCGATGCCGATGGTCGAAGTAGAGGCGCGGCGATGACGATGGCGACAGGCGACTCAATCCGATCTAAGATCGGTAAACGAAAAAAAAACCGATCAAAAGATCGGAAAAAAAGGAGTTACAGGACAGCCGATCATGGATCGGCGAACGAACCCTACGTACGGATCGCGCGGCCCCCGTCGGAGTCATGGAGATCCATTCCCCGAGGGTGGCGCGGCGGAAGCGTGCGGCTAGGGTTTTCACCGATTAGGCTGATACCATGAAAGAGTATGAGTTTGGCGGAATATGATGGATATATTATTGAGCCTCATGGACGAGTATATATAGGCGTACAAAGGATTATCTTAGAGTACGAGTCAAGTTAGGACTGTACGAGTCAAGTTAGGACTGTACGAGTCAAGTATAATAACCGTATATACCTAATACTCTAACACATAGCTCATGCCCCAGGTAGCAGTGATTTAGTACATGGGGATACTAGGAGGGCTATAGACGTTCTTATGATTTTCGGGGTGGATTCGTGGAGAATTTGGACGGTAGTACATGGCTCTTTGGCTGTGACCGAGGCATCGACCAACTCTATTTTTTAAGAAAACCGTCGTAGTTCAGTTTTATATCTTTTGAGCTGTTTGTTTGTATATTTTTACTCCTAGCGCTGCTGGAGCGTCCATGGGACAACAATGGTCATCTAAAGGTCATCAAAAGGCTATTCGCAACACGAAAAATAGATACGCCGAGTATGAGCTCGGTCTCCTGCATATTTTCCGGTTCCACATGATATTTAATGGCTATCTTGACCATGGACAACATGCCATATGATGCATCTATAATTTGAGTGGAGATCAGATAGTTTTGGACAACCCAAAAAATATTCGGTCCTGATATTACATCACATACTAGGTGGTTTGCAAGATATTGTACATTCAGCAGAGCTTGAGCAGGAGAAACGAAGGGAGGCATTGGCCCCTGATCTCCTAACTTGTTGCGGGCACGAGCTCGCATGGGCGATGTCGAGCGCTGCTGCTAGCACACAATGCGAAGGTAAAACTTCAATATGACTTTTATATTAAATTATAAATGTATAAACTGTCCGGTGGATATTTATTTTATTTCTCTTTTTATATATTATCGATCCGGTGCAACGCACGGTCACTACTGCTAGTAATAATAAATGACGAAGTGTTTCTTACGGTCCAACACTTTTTTGACCGTTTTGCTCTCCCACCAAACCTCATATTACCGCCAAAAGCCACCGGTAAGTAAAAAAACCTGGTATTAGATCTTGTCGTTCCTTGCCACGTGGACTATACCTTGCCTCCCATCTCAATCGTGCCGTCTATCTGCGCGCCGTATCCTGGTGGTATCTTCGCTCTATAGTTTTGATACGTATTGAACGATACATATACTAAGCGCTATCCTAAGCATGTAACGTATGTATAGTCTATCATGGTAAATCCCTGGCCCTTTGACCGCTTCAATAAAAGCCATGGACGCACGCCCTAAATCCCCCTCTGGTCTGATATCGCCATTGTTTCCCCCGAGCTCCTGTGCTAGGTCCATCGCCACGGGAGCCGAATTCCCCGTCTTGGAGAGCAATTTTATGAGGTTGATTACCGAGGGTTTGGTGACCTATGCAAGAAGTTGTGGACTTGCGACTACCTCGACATGCACCTCTCATTGGAGATGTTCGGCACCATGGACGACGTGCCAAGGCACGACCGCCGCGAGAAAGAATAAGAACAGAGTAAGATCGCCGCCCGCCTCTGCAGCGGTAGCATGGAGTAGGCTGAGCGTATCCTACTGCTGCGCCTGCTGCGCTTGCCTAAACAGATGTCCCGGTGGATTCAGTCTGCTCTTCTATCCAGCCAATCCAATCTATCTTTCGGATGCTAATTATTTGAATCAATCCAGAACTACCTAAGTTGTAGAGGTCTGAAGGTATATGGGTACATGAGCATATCAGCAGGTGTTTTGGGTGCTTACTTGCGTGTTTCTCTCATGGATTGGAAGTTGATTATTGTTTTGCTTCCATATTTTGATCAGCCAGGGGTGGTTGATATTCAAGAGGAGAACTACTCGACGTCTGTTGTAACACCTAAGTTAATATATCTAAAGATCTTAAACCTCTAGGCTTCTCTTTTTTTGCGATTTTTAGGCTCCCATGAGGATTTTTGGTGTGTCGACACGTGTCTCGCCGATGTTCCAGGTGCGTTCTTGTGTACCCCGAGTGTTTAGCTTTGTTGGTCTTCCAATGCTTTCTTTCTCACTTGGTACATTCTTGGGTGGCTCTAGCAGCGTTTCTTTGGTGAAATTAAAAGGTGCAATTTGTTTTGTTCTTGGTGTGTCGTTCTGACACGATTGGGCTCATCATGTTATTTTATTTTGATGCATGATATTATATAAGTGGTCATCATGTTATTTTGTGTAACATCCCAAAAATATTAAAATAAGAATATCAATTTCCAAGCAACCAAAATTAGGATTAACAAAAACTTTTAATTTTAAAACTATGAATGCAAGTGTGTGTTTATTAATGATGAGTGAATGCATGATATCCCATGTTTTGTTTTCTTATAAATTAGATTTAGTGGTGCACCTTGGCGCATGACCCCGTTGAGTTCGCACCAAATTACATTTGGTATGATCACGATAAAAATTAGGCTGCAACCAATATATGTTTTTGACATATACAATCAGGAAAACAGAGGATACAATACAATAACTAATACTAAAAATGTAGATCCCTTTTAGGATGTCAGAGGTCGGAAGGATCGCACATTTACAAACACACACATCAATTAAGTTCCTCTCCATCAAGGGAAACATCTGAAATAAAAAAATAACTCTTCTCTCTGGCCTCGCCCGTCGGCTGTCCTGGTCGTACCTCGGCGTCCTCCGCTGTCCGCTGCCATCGTCATCTGCAGGTCCCTCGCGGATGGCGGCCGACCTCTGCTGCTTGGGCTACTCATCCCGGTGGGACGCAGGAGGCCCTCTTCCGCTCGACCATGAGAAAGAGGTTCGTCGCCCGCTTGCCGTTGGAGCCTGTCACGTAGTTCCTGCCTTGGTGTTGTTTCTTCCCCGATGCTTGTTCCTTTGTGAGTAAGAAGGTACACCAGCTTGCAACCAATTTCTTCTCAGCATTTTCCTTTTGTTCTTACAATGACCTACATGGAATATAAACATAAAATCTACTAGGACATAAGTGACAAGTTTGATTCAAAATAGACAGGAAGTTATAAGAACATTCATGGACTATCAAGATTCTCAGAATCTATGTCAAAAACCTTTGTCTCCAGCTTATAAGAACATTCTAATTTGACGGCTTCTTTTAGGTACATTGTAAATTGGCAAGCTTCTTAGATAAGTGTGGTACGAACATTGCTTTGATCACTGTTGGGTTTAAGTTCTCTTGTACACGAGTTTAGATTTGTATTTATAATGCTAGGATTCTTTATGGTTTGCCCCAAAGTTGGCATGACTTCTATCATTTGCCCAAATTGGTCTGACTAAGATTTAAAATACACCAAGTTTGAGCTGTCTTTGATGATTTTCCAAAGAGGGTTTTCTCCAGAGAGATGTCTTTCTGAATGAAGGTTTAAATTGTGAGTTCATATGTGGACAACCCTTCCTTAGGAAAATCGTCACATATCAGCTCAATTTTGGTATATTTAAAACAGTCAACCCAAGTTAGAAAAATGATTGAGAATCGTAAGATGTTAGCTCAATTTTGGGACATTTAAAACAGTCAAACCAACCTGAGAAAATGATGGCAGACAACTTCACAACAAATCATAAAAAATCAGTAGAAACCTTGTCCTGAGACAACGCCAACCCTCACTAAATAGGCATGATCATGTCTAACTTGCTAATGATGAAATGGGTTAAGAAAATTTGACTGCATATGTTATCGCGCCCAAATAAGAAAGAACAGCTGACCTCATCAATAATCTCACATAGGCGCCTCATCTTTACATCGATCAAAGCAATTTTTATCTCCAAATTATCCTTCCAACTATTTTCATTAGAAGGAACATCTGAGAATGAACTACGTGAACCTTTTGCAAAATTCTTATGGTCGAATTGTTCCAATGTGTATTCTACAAAATATGATAATGTATTCGTGTATAGAAAATATAGAATTGACATATAGCGAGTCCATTAGAAGCTAAAGCCTGACACATGAAGAAACAAGTAAATGTTACTTGAAGCATAGCCCATAAGCTGAAAATCTGCACTAAATTTCTTAGCATAGAAAGAATTACTCCTAGCACTAAATTTCATGATCTAAAGCTATTCAAAAGCTGACACTGAATAATAGAATACAGAAGGGTGTGGCTACCTTAGGTGTACATACGCAAATCACTCACCCAACCAAATCAGCAATTCTTTTTCACTACAGTAACAGAGCGCAATGGCAGTAATGGCAAAGTTAGACGAGGAGGACATCCTAGGGAGCATGACACATGATGAGAGTAGTCCGGTGAAATTTAATATATACATCAGGAAGTAGTCAGGAGAGAAGTCAACTGAGACACTCACAAGCAGCTGAAATGCCTACGTAACACAGCAAGCTGTAGTCGTTTACATTAGGGAAATTTCTGAAATAAGGCTCTCTAGAAAGATGAAAGCCAAATCATCCTTCGAATTATTTCCATTAGAACGAACATTTGAGAATGAACTACGTGAGCCTTTTGCAAAATTCTTATGGTCCAACTGTTCTAATGTGTATTCTACAAAATATTATAATGTATTCATGTATAGAAAATGTAGAATTGACATATAACCAGTCCATTAGAAGCTAAAGCCTAACACGTGAAGAAACAAGTAAATGTTACTTGAAGCATAGCCCATAAGCTAAAAATCTGCACTAAATTTCTTAGCATAGAAAGAATTACTCCTAGCACTAAATTTCATGATCTAAAGCTATTCAAAAGTTGACACTGAATAATAGAATATAGAAGGGTGTGGCTACCTTAGGTGTACATACGCAAATCACTCACCCAACCAAATCAGCAATTCTTTTTCACTACAGTAATAGAGCGCAATGGCAGCGATGGCAAAGTTAGGCGAGGAGGACATCCTAGAGAGCATGACACATGAGGAGAGTAGTCTGGTGAAATTTAATATGTACATCAAGAAGTAGTCAGGAGAGAAGTCAACTGAGACACTTACGAGCAGCTGAAATGCCTACGTAACATAGGAAGCTGCGGTCGTTTACATTAAGGCAATTCCTGAAATAAGGCTCTCCGGACAGACGAAAAACCAACATCATTATCATTGTTGCAGAGACCACAAAAGGATATTTAGACCAAATTAAAGGGAATTTCCATGTAGATGAATTATCATATGAAAACAAAATATGTTAAAAGGCACCTAGGTCCAGGGGGTCTGACAACCGACGAGATGTATGAGTGAGTGTTTCTTCAGAACCAACTTGTTTGTGAGATAATGTAAGTAACCAAAATCAGATGATCATTATGTGGAAAATTTAAAATATCACCTAATCATATGTCTGCAAAATGGCAGTTTAGAAGTATCTGAATAAGAACCAAGCTTCAATCGCATCTCCAACCTTGTATCTGGACAGATATCACAAACCTAAAATTTAAGTCTAGATAAATATAGATCCATCTCAAGTAGTGAAGTTGTTCTACAAGAAACCCACAAACCTTCTAGCTACAGAAAAGAAATGTATGATAGTAACCAACATGCTATCAGAATATAAATGAAAGAATTTGCATAAAAGCTTGAGCTGAAATTAGAAACTGTGCGGGATGAATAAGAGGAGGAGATTGGTTTCTTACCTTCGACAGCTGATGGACCAACGAGCAGACAAAATCTACAAAGTTGTCGAACTGAGGAGAAAAAGGAGAAACCCGATAAGATTAAACCATCTAAAGCAAGATGGGATCATGGTGGATCAGAGGCAGCTCACCTCCACTCAATGCACATGGTGCAACGGTGGCCCATGCTCTTCCTACCGAGCACCAAAGATGAGAGTACATGCTCCAAGAAATAAAAAACCATCAATAGAAACTGCCATGTAAACACGTGGGCTGAATTTAAAAGAGATAATACTAACATGATATATGAAGGGAAAATTGGAGAAGAGATATTATCCGAGCAAAACCAGATAGCAGCGTCACTCCGTGAGTGCATCCTCAAGACCTTGGACCCGTGAACTAAAGTACACAATCTATCACCCTGCAAATTAAAAAAATATATTAACCTCAGATTCACATATACATGAAAGTAGAGGAAAATGTTTACACATAAGAATAAAGAACGTGCATATATCTAGAACCTGAAGCTTGACGCAGAACCAGAGCCACCTGTTTTCAGTAGGCCCAATATCTTAAGAGAAAATAAAGAGAAAGAACAAGTTGGTAAATTAAGAACAGAGATGTAATAATGTAGGCCACAACTAAAGTTCCTTTTAATAAGAACTAAAATAACACCATTTGGTAAGTTCCAAGTGGAAAAGAACATATAAAGGGAAAACATAAACATGAATCGTGAACAAATAACTCAGTCACCAAATATTCCTACATAGATATTTCTATATCAAATAACTCACGCACCAAATTTACGAATCCACCTGCACCAAACATTGTAGAGGTCAGAACCTTCAGAAAAAAAATCAAGAGCCAATACTTATGCTTGAACATACCACATCATTATTACAAATAAGTTACTACACATATCCTCATCTGTGATAGTATAATATTTAGTATTTTGTAATTTATATGCATACAACCGTAGGAAGTAAATGTGATTGAGAACCTGCAGCTTACCAATGTTCATATATTCAAAATTCTATGAGCTTGTATGTGAATTAGATATCCAGTATAAAACTAATCAGAATCTAACGGATATTGAGAAAAGGGCCAAATGAGGTGTACTTCGTGAACATCTTAACAAATTGGTCCCCTCCTCTCTGAATTGCACCTTCAACTGGTTTCTGATGAACTCTCTGAGCAAAAATTCAATTATACTCAACAACAAATTTGCAGTCCAGGAAGAAAAGAAAAAAGAAGATGAAAAGAGACAGAGGCAAGAAGCTGCAGCGGTACCACCAGCATGTATGCTTCAATAAATTTCATCATAGGAAATAAGAAAAAAAATCTGGAAACTAACCTTTAATTTATTTTCCAGATTCTTTTCCGGTACAATATAAGATGTCAAATCAGATTCTTTCCCCCTATTGCTTTGATCCATGTTATTGGTGATGTGTTCTCTGTGGATGTGATTGTGAAGCAGATTGCCAGGAGGTGCCAGGTTAAAGTTCAGTGGAAGTGGGAGGCTCTCCCGCACGGGGAGAACAAGTTCTTGGTCAGCTTTCCATCCTTTGTTGACCTTGCCAGGGTGGATGGTAGCCAGTTTTCTATTCCTATGAGCAAGAGTCAGCTGTCTGTGTCCACATACAAGCTTCAGGAGGTGCCACATAAGTGTGATTTACATCAGGTCTGGCTGCATGTGGAGGGGGTACCGCATTCCTTACGCACTTTCCTTGGTTTGTGGGCGGTAGGGTCTTTGATGGGCACTACTATTGATGTGGACTTGCTCTCCCTGAGGAGGAGGGATGTTGTTCGCCTTTTGGTCGGCATGTTTGATATTACTGTGTTCAATAAGAAGCAGGATGCTCTGGGATTTTACCTCACCTCTGACGCTATGGTTAAGTTAAAAGGGTATGAGCTTCGCTTTCGGTTGAAGCCTGATAGTTATCTGTCTGACCCTGATTTCTTACCCTTCTTGTGGAAGCGGAATCAGGATGATCCTGATGCTGGTGGTAATGGTAACTCGGGTGATGATGCTATGGATACTTCTGAGCCGTCTATGACTACTGTTATGGGTGGTCCTACTGGCTAGTTGGCTGGGTCTGGGAATTCTTCTCCTTCTTCATCGAGACAGGTTCCTGTGCAGGTGTATGCTATGACTCCTTTCAACGCTTCTCCTGTTACGAAGCGTGGAAAGGAACTTCTTGATGCCCTACCGCTTGACTCCCCCCTTCGTGGCGGCCGTTCTGCTAGTGCTTCTCCACGTGTCACTCAGTCTCAGTTGCATGCGGCTCTCGGGGTGGCGAATGGTTCTGCCGGAATTTCATCCCCTCCTTCTCGCGGTCGGCCTAATATGATGGGCAGTACTATTCCGCGGCCCTTTGTGGATGGGCCAGCATTGATGGAGATGGCCTCGGATGAGGTGGGGACCAGATAGAAGCGTCACTCTGTGAGTGCATCCTCAAGACCTTGGACCAGTGAACTAAAGCACACAATCTATCACCCTGCAAATTTAAAAAATATATTAACCTCAGATTCACATATACATGAAAGTAGAGGAAAATTTTTACACATAAGAATAAAGAACGTGCATATAGCTAGAACCTGAAGCTTGACGCAGAACCAGAGCCACCTATTTTCAGTAGGCCCGATATCTTAGGAGAAAATAAAGAGAAAGAACAAGCTAGTAAATTAAGAACAGAGATGTAATAATGTAGGCCACAACTAAAGCTCCTTTTAATAAGAACTAAAAGAACACCATTTGGTAAGTTCCAAGTGGAAAAGAACATATAAAGCGAAAACAAAAACATGAATCGTGAACAAATAACTCAGTCACCAAATATCCCTACATAGATATTTCTATATCAAATAACTCACGCACCAAATTTACGAATCCACCTGCACCAAACATTGTAGAGGTCAGAACCTTCAAAAAAAAATCAAGAGCCAATACTTATGCTTGAACAGACCACATCATTATTACAAATAAGTTACTACACATATCCTCATCTGTGATAGTATAATATTTAGTATTTTGTAATTTATATGCATACAACTATAGGAAGTAAATGTGATTGAGAACCTGCAGCTTACCAATGTTCATATATTCAAAATCCTATGAGCTTGTATGTGAATTAGATATCCAGTATAAAACTAATCGGAATCTCACGGATATTGAGAAAAGTGCCAAATGAGATGTACTTCGTGAACATCTTAACAAATTGGTCCCTTCCTCTCTGAATTGCATCTTCAACTGGTTTCTGATGAACTCTCTGAGAAAAAATTCAATTATACTCAACAAAAAATTTGCAGTCCAGGAAGAAAAGAAAAAAGAAGATGAAAAGAGACAGAGGCAAGAAGCTGCAGCGGTACCACCAGCATGTATGCTTCAATAAATTTCATCATAGGAAATAAGAAAAAAAATCTGGAAACTAACCTTTAATTTATTTTCCAGATTCTTTTCCGGTAAAATATAAGCTGTCAAATCAGATTCTTTCCCCCTATTGCTTTGATCCATGTTAGTGGTGATGTGGTCTCTGTGGATGTGATTGTGAAGCAGATTGCCAGGAGGTGCCAGGTTAAAGCTCAGTGGAAGTGGGAGGCTCTCCCGCACGGGGAGAACAAGTTCTTGGTCAGCTTTCCATCCTTTGTTGACCTTGCCAGGGTGGATGGTAGCCAGTTTTCTATTCCTATGAGCAAGAGTCAGCTGTCTGTGTCCGCATACAAGCTTCAGGAGGTGCCACATAAGTGTGATTTACATCAGGTCTGGCTGCATGTGGAGGGGGTACCACATTCCTTACGCACTTTCCTTGGTTTGTGGGCGGTAGGGTCTTTGATGGGCACTACTATTGATGTGGACTTGCTCTCCCTGAGGAGGAGGGATGTTGTTCGCCTTTTGGTCGGCATGTTTGATATTACTGTGTTCAATAAGAAGCAGGATGCTCTGGGCTTTTACCTCACCTCTGACGCTATGGTTAAGTTAAAAGGGTATGAGCTTCGCTTTCGGTTGAAGCCTGATAGTTATCTGCCTGACCCTGATTTCTCACCCTTCTTGTGGAAGCGGAATCAGGATGATCCTGATTCTGGTGGTAATGGTAACTCGGGTGATGATGCTATGGATACTTCTGAGCCGTCTATGACTACTGTTATGGGTGGTCCTACTGGCTAGTTGGCTGGGTCTGGGAATTCTGCTCCTTCTTCATCGAGACAGGTTCCTGTGCAGGTGTATGCTATGACTCCTTTCAACGCTTCTCCTGTTACGAAGCGTGGAAAGGAACTTCTTGATGCCCTACCGCTTGACTCCCCCCTTCGTGGTGGCCGTTCTGCTAGTGCTTCTCCACGTGTCACTCTGTCTCAGTTGCATGCGGCTCTCGGGGTGGCGAATGGTTCTGCCGGAATTTCATCCCCTCCTTCTCGCGGTCGGCCTAATATGATGGGCAGTACTATTCCGCGGCCCTTTATGGATGGGCCAGCATTGATGGAGATGGCCTCGGATGAGGTGGGGACTGGGCTTGCCCAGGATGGGCTGGCCGGTTCCGCGACGGCAGATGGCGACTTGGCGGATGCTGTTTTGGCGCCCTTGGACATGGGACATGGCGTGACCGACGGAGGGGAGGACCTGGCCCAGGAGGGGTCAGGCTCCCACCCAGCTGGCGGCATGGACGACGCCTAGGAGGGGTGGTCACCTGGGGAGGATCTGGCCTAGGCGGGTCAGGTTCCCTCCACGATGGTGGCTTCATCGATGTCCAGGTGGAGCGGTCCGTTGGGGGGATTCTGGCCCAGGTGGGGTCGGGTTCTCTCCTTTGTACACCGACACGGAGGAGTCTTCGTCATGGCGTCAACGCCCTTAGGCGCATCTACCACAGATGAGGACTCGTTGGTGAAGGCTATGAGGAGGAAGGCGGAATTAAATCTTGATTTTCAGGGTACTCTAAATTCTTCGAAATCTTTCAATAATTTTTCTACCCCTGTTATTGTTGATAGGTTATCCAATGTTGGTATTATTATGGGTAGATCTATTAAGGAAATTAATTTTTCTTGTTC
This sequence comes from Avena sativa, assembly GCA_916181665.1. Lineage (NCBI taxonomy): Eukaryota > Viridiplantae > Streptophyta > Magnoliopsida > Poales > Poaceae > Avena > Avena sativa. Next base: position 225,816,751 of record OV702286.1, read on the forward strand.
TGCTCTGAGACATATGGAGGTTGACCATTTAACGGTTACTCCTAAAGTTTCTGTTCTTCCTGACACTTTACCGATTGAGGAGGAGGAGTTGCATGCCACAGTAGATGGTCAACTTCCGTAACAAAGCTGATAACTTTATATGGTCTCTAGTCGCTGTATACGGGGTTGCCCAGGATGTTTTTAAGGATGATTTTTTGCGTGAGTTGGTCAATCTGGGCTAAGGACAATCCATATCCTATTCTTATAGGTGGTGATTTTAACTTGCTGAGATTCCCTCATGAGAAAAGTCGGGGATGGTATAATGAGCATTGGCCCTTCATGTTTAACGCTGTTATAGATAGTTTGGACTTAAGAGACTTACAATGCTTGGGAGATAGTTCAGTTGGGCGAACAGTCTTCCGGAGCCTACATATGAAAAACTGGACATAGTGCTTATGGATACCGATTGGGAAGATAAATTCCCTATGGTAACTATTCGTGCTTTGGAACGTATTGAGGCTTTATTGGATTACACTCCATTACTTCTTTCAGAGGGAACACCATTACGTCAATCCAAACATAAGTTTAAATTTGAACTTGGATGGACGGAGCGTGATGGGTTCTATGATTTGGTGAAGGCTATTTGGAAAAGACCGGTTAGTGCTGCAACACCCATACAGCGTTGGAACAGCAAAATGCGTGCCCTACGCAAGTTCCTTTGTGGTTGGGCCAAACACACTACTAGAATCCTCAAAAAGGAGAAAATAAGCCTTTCGACCATCATTAACGATTTAGAGGCTTCTGTGGAAGTTAGGCTATTATCTGCACAAGAGATTGAGCTAAAAAACCAATCAAATGTAGAAATTGCCAGACTTCTTCACGAGGAGGAACTCAAATGGTACCAACGCTCTAAGGCAAAATTTGTCCTTGAAGGAGATGCGAATACAAGATACTTCCATGTAGTCGCAAATGGCAAGCATAAGAAGAAACTTATTCACTCTTTCATTTAGGATGAAGGTACGATTGAGGGCCAGGAGCAGCTAAAAGCTTATATTACTAGTTATTACAAGGACTTGTTTGGGGCACCGTCAGAAAACTCTTTCGAGTTGGATGAGTCTCAAACAGGTGATATCCCCCAGGTTTCGGTTGAGGAAAATAACTTTAACCGCTCCTTACACCGAGGAGGAGGTCAAGAAAGCTATTTTTTAGATAGAACATAACAAAGCGCCAGGTCCTGATGGCTTTCTAGCAGAATTATATCAAGAGTTCTGGAAAGTCATTAGAGAGGATCTGATGCTTATTTTTTCTTTTCTGCACGTTGATCAGCTAGAACCGTTTAGAGTAAATTTTGGCAACATCATTTTACTACCTAAGGTTAATAATGCGGAACGTATACAACAATATCGACCAATCTGCCTTCTTAACGTTAGTTTTAATTTTTTTATAAAAGTTCCTACTTTTAGACTGAATTAAGTAGCTGATCATGTTGTTCGACCTTCTCAAAATGCTTTCATGCAAGGACGAAACATCCTAGAAGGTGTATTAATCCTTCATGAGACAATTCATGAATTACACTAAAAAAACTAAATGGTGTATTGTTCAAGATTGACTTTGAGAAGGCTTATGACAAGGTTAATTGGTCTTTTCTCTAGCAGACACTTCGAATGAAAGGTTTTTCAGAGGAGTGGTGCAATCTCATACAGTCCTTTGTGACTAGGGGTAGTGTAGCCATTAATGTCAATGATGACACTGACAAATACTTCCAGACCAAAAAAGGGCTAAGACAAGGGGTTCCGCTATCGCTTATACTATTTAATATAGTGGCTGATATGCTGGCTATCCTGATTGAGAGAGCTAAGGTTGTCAGCCAAATTGAAGGACTAGTTCCCCATCTTGTTGATGGTGGCATTTCTATTATTCAATACGCTGATGATACTATCCTTTTTATGGAACACGATTTAAAGAAAGCTAAGAATCTGAAATTAATACTATCAACATTTGAGCTTCTCTCTGGATTGAAAATCAACTTCCATAAGAGTGATTTGTATTGTTTTGGCGAGGCTGAGAATGAAGCCCATCTATACGCTAAACTATCCGGCTGTAGCTTGGGGCAATTTCCAATCAATTATCTGGGAATCCCGATTCATTATCGGTGTCTCACGATTGCTGAATGGAAACTTGTTGAGGAAATATTACAAAAACGTCTTAATAGTTGGAAAGGTAAATTACTATCACTTGGTAGAAGACTTGTTCTTATAAACTCAGTACTCACAAACATGGTACTGTATATGATCTCGTTTTTTCAACTACCAAAAGGTGTCTTGAAGAAAATGGATTATTTCCGATCAAGATTATTTTGGCAAGGTGATGGTGAAAAAAAGAAATATCGGCTTGCCAGGTGGAATGTGGTTTGCAAACCAAAAGAATACGGTGGACTAGGCATACATGATTTGCAAGTCAAAAACACCGCACTTCTGGGTAAATGGATGTTCAAACTACTTATAGAAGATGGTATCTGGCAAACCATTCTTTGAAGGAAATATATAGGCTCTAAGGCGGTGTTTCAAGTGGTTTGGAAACCCGGAGATTCACACTTTTGGTCGGGACTTATGGCGTCCAAAAACATTTATTTCAATTTGGTGTGTTTAATATTAAGGATGGATCACAGATTAGATTCTGGGAAGATAAATGGCCTGGCCAAACTCCCCTCCGTTATCAATATCCAGCTCTTTACTCAATTGTTAGACACAAAGGAGATACACTTTCCAAAGTTTTGGAAGCTTATCCTCCTAATGTGTCGTTTAGACGAAGCCTCATTGGACCTAGACTGGAATCATGGAACAATCTTTTATTAAGACTGTCCACGGTACAACTATCAGAGGGGGTGGATGAGTTCAAATGGAATTGACTTCAGAGTGGTAAATTTTCGGTTGACTCTATGTATAGGGCTTTGATCCAACCTGATATTCCTGTCGATAACAATATTAAAATTTGGAAAATGAAGTTACCCCTTAAGACGAAGATATTTACTTGGTACCTTCGTAAAGGTGTAATTCTTACTAAAGACAACCTTGTTAAGAGGAATTGGCATGGAAGTACACAATGTGTATTTTGTCATCATCATGAGACAATATGGCATTTATTCTTCCAATATAAAATTGCTCGTGTTATATGGTCAATCATCCAAGTAGCCTCTAGTTTATCTCCTCCACGATCGGTTGCCAATATATTCAGCAATTGGTTATATGGGATTCGGGATAAATATGGGACTTTATTTAGGGTGGGAGCGCTTGCCATTATTTGGTCGCTTTGGCTATGTAGAAATGACAAGATTTTTAATAACATAGTTTCTTCTTCCTCGCAGGTGATTTATCACGCAATGACTATCCTACGATCATGGATTCCGCTCCAGCGTATGGAGTTCCACGACTTGTTTGCGGAGGGGTGTACGCGATTAGAGGATGTGGCGAGGGATATTTTCTCCCGACATGGATGGCAGCGTGATTTGCGGATTGAGCCACCTTAGCTGTAGGCTGTTTTATTTTGTTACATGGATTGTAATTTTCGTACTTTAGTTTGATTCTCGTTTTGTGGTTGATCATCTGTGTGCATCCTAGTTATGCAGAGGCCAGGTGTAAACATTCCTTTTGAGTAATAAAGCGCCCATTTCCAAAAAAAAGCTGTCAAATCAAAAAGTTTGAGCATACATCATACTTGCATCTTGCATGGAATATTGTACCCTGTGCAAAATCCACATTCAACAGAAACATCGGTGTCTTCTTTTCTAATAAGTGATAGACACAAATAAATAACAATGGGAGAACTGAAAACACATTGATCTTGTTTGATCCTTGTCATCTGATTCTTCCAAGAAAAAGCTAAGATAAATCTACACCAAGATGAATCATATGCTTAGGATGACCTGGCCAATTATAACATGGGAGCGCTAAAATTTAAAATACAAATTAATCAACAATATTACTATGACAAACTAACGGTTTGGATCCAAATTTATGTTATTTCAGAGGTCAGATCTTGTATTGTTATAGCATAACTAACACAAAAGGAAATTGATGGAATCAATGGCTGAAGCAAGTGGGAGGAGGCATTGATACCTTGGTATAGGTCAAACGCTCCTCGGCTGCTGGCCATAGCACAAGCAGAGCAATGATGGACAACACCTACCTACTCCTCGTCGATGTAATATCCAGGGCCTATGCATCACAACAAGACTACCATGTCGGTGTCCAAAAACATCTCCATGTTGATGACCGTAATAGCAACAACAACTGCGAAATCACCCATGCTGCCATGAAATAACATACCCTCAACACCGAACGCACCGACAAACAGAGAGGAGGTCGGCCAAGGGGCTACTGGAGGAGGCCGTCGAAGATGGGGCTCCTCCTATTGCTGCTCACCCTGCTAGTCCGACGAGGGGATGCGGCATGACGGAGACCATGGATGGAGGCGGCCAACATAGCACCACGGAAGATTAAGCTCTGTGGAGGAGACCGGTCCGGTTCTAGCGGCAAGAAGGGCAACAATGGCGGATCAGAAAGGGTCCAAACCTGAAATGTTTAATGTTAGCATTCACATACTTCCTATCCCTAAAACAAAAATAATGTAGGATGAATAATCTAAAAAACTAATTTTAGAAACTGAAGGCCATTGCAAGACCGAGTAATCACAAAGCATATATATATTTAGGATGGATCCAACTGTGTAAGAGGATGTACTCATGTATAATTAACCTGCTACTGCAAATATGTGAGAAATAATAGAGTGAGGGGGAGGGGAGGGCACTCACCCAGCTGTTGCACATCGGGGAGGCAGTAGATGCGGGTCTAGAACACGGACGGCCAACAGCAGACAACGACAGAGAACCATGGAAACGTACGACCAAGAGCCGGAGGCGCACCAAGGTCCATAGGAGAGGGCCAGAGGGCTCGGTGGCAGAGCTACGAAGGTGACTCCACTACATGCTCCTGTAGGTCCCCGGTCTTGAGCAGTGCAATAGTGACAGCCCTGCCGGTGAGGACGAGCGGCATGGTGTCTCGTGGCAGGATGCTTGAGGCAACCTGGGAGGTGGAGGAGGATATGGAGGAGAGCCCCAACGAGCTCGATCTCGAGCAGCAAGACGGGAGAGATGAGCGAGGGGATTGGGGACTGGCAGCTGCGGCTGCGGGCTGGGGTTAGGGTTTTCAACGGTGGGCTGGCCTGCTCCTTTTATACCACCATTGTTTCATCACTTGATCTAGCAACGGATGAGCGAGATGCCCAGAGGACCCCATCCGATGGCCAAGAGAGCCAAAGTGCTATGGTAAGCCCATGGAGAGGCACCTATTAGACTTTTAGATGATGAGAATTGGTTTGAAGATCAAAACAATATCACCTATGTCAAATCACAACCAAACCAAAGCAAAATAAAATCAACATATAAAGCATATATGCTAATGGTCACTTTTGCAAATTTTAACACTTAGCTCACTTTGAGCATCTCTATTAAACAATTTCAAACAAAAACAGTTCCATTTATTTTCTCACCTTGCTAGACCAAGTGACAATGAACACAAGTGAGCTTTCAAAACTTACAAGAACAAATTCAAATTCATTTGGAGGACTTTTCAAAATTGAATTTGTCTAATGCATCAAGATAGCAACTTTTAAACCATCAAAACTTTCTCCACTTGGTCAACCCTTGTAACCAGAGACTCTCAAGCTTATGATCAACAAATCCACTAAATAGAATTTGAAAATTCAAATCTTTTTTTCTTGCGGCCATTTGATCAAACACCTACCGAGCACAGTACAGAGCTACCTACTCCCCACTGTTTAGAGCATTGTTGTGATCATCTTTGGTACCTCACTCGGCCTACACAACTCGCCCACACTCGTCCTAGTACCAGCCCATGCTGCTAAGCCTCGCTCACTCAACCATTGGACTAGTGCCAATCGTACTTGAGCTCAGCATGCCACCCCGACATGGAATCGATGCTACACGGCTTACCACATTCGCCCATGACCGCTAGGAGCTAGCTATGACCTCACCGTGCCCGCTCGTGTACGCCGCGACCAACGCCAGCCCGTGGAAACACCAGCGCAGCCGTGCCCATTTCTCTGTCTACCATGCCGACATGCGTGCTAGTACGCAGAGCAATCCCGCGCGACCATGCCGAGCCTCGCCCTCCCCTCGCATCAATGCACTCGCCATGACTCCAGCAACCTCCTAGACATGGCCGTTTGAACCTGCGTGACTTGTACACGCCGTACGCCATGACGAACACCCGCGGTACCCGAGGATGGCATGGACATCCCTGGCCGATTGAGACTGCGCCCCACCGCGCCACTGTGCCCATGAAGATCGCCAAGAAGCACTGTGTCGGCCTACCCCCTCAGTCATGCCCATAGCTCACTGTAACAACGTCTCCGATGAGCCCGAGCCATGCCCCGATGCTCCCCTCGCAGGGGTATAAATAGACCCCCCTTCCCTCAAAACGCACCCACTCAACCCCTCTCTCACCCAGCAACCTCTCTAACCCATCCCCGGACCAAGGCGAAGCAGGAAGCGCCGGAATTTCACTGGAGTTCGCCATAGTAGTGGCGGAACGGAGCCAGCGCTAGGAGCCGCCCAAGATCCACCGCAACCACCGTTCGAACCGCCGTCAACGTCCAGTTCATCTACCAACATCGCCATACCTAGCTGGAGCCCTGGTAAGCCTCAAAGACCCCCGCCGTAGAATTAGGGTTGAATCCTGCACGCGCCGTGCGAGGGAAACGATGACGTGAAGCAGTCGATCATGCTCTAATCGTGCGGCTAGGATTAGCGCATTTCGCTTAGAGTTGGATCAGCTGCTGATGCGTGGGGCCAGCGCAAGTGAAGCCCGCTACACGCACGCTGTGTAGTTGGGCCGGCCCAGTAGCTTTCCCGCGTGCGCCCACAAATTCAAATATAGGTTTTTCTTTTATTTCAAAATCCTATTCTATAGGTGACTTTGAAATTAAATTCAAGAAGATTAACTGAACTAAATTGCATGATTCCAATTTTGTTAGAAAAGAAATGAAAATCTGTAAACACTCACATTGGATTCAAACACTTTGGAATTGTAGATCACCCACAGTAAAAATAACAAGGTAGTGACTTTTCCGACTTCAAACATTTTTCTAAAATCAACCATAAATGCTTTTGAGTTGATTCCAATTGTCAAAAATCACATTTTCCATGGTCTATCTGAATATGTAAAAATATTTAGTTTTACATGCAGTAGTCATGGGCTAAGATTAAAAGAATGGCTATATAGTCATTTCTAGTCATTTTAATTATACTAAATAGCAATATTAAACCTTGTAATATATGCCATCTACTTTAAATCACATTCCCAAGTATTGGAATATATGGTGATGACATGTGTCAACATGATCCCATATTTTATAATTGGAGAATATTAAATCCTAAGTATTTTTTAATGAGTAGAAATTGCATTTCCAAAATAAGATAAATAAGACCATGTCACTATTTCATGTGCTGATTGAGATGATGATAGATCATCTAGTGTGAGCCATTGTGTGCTGAATAGAAGTAGCTAAGTATTGTTTGGTGATTGTGTACCTCATATTTATTTATAGACGCTAGTACCAACCCGGGCTACGAGGAGGAAGAATTCTACGAAGAAGAAGAGGAGCACTTTGACCACTGTACCAACCAAGACAAGCTAAACTATGCATGCTATTATGATGCAACCTTGATTATACCAATCCCAAGTTTTACCTGCAAGCTCTATTTTTTTCCTTTACCAAAGTTTCTTAAATAGTTAATTATTGGTGATTAGTGGAAAAATAGGACAGATGCCATCAAGAGCATAGAAATAGGTTTAGGTAGTTACACTTGGTAAACACCCCTCAATAGTGACACCCTCATTGATAGTTGCTAGTGCTAAACTAATATTGATCACTTCAGACGGGAACACTTGGAGCAAATAATTATGAAAACCTTAGAATGATGAGTCATTCTATTGAAATGTTTTGACATGGGTTATGAAACAAAATGACTTGAAGATGATGATGAATGAGGGATGTGACTTGACTTTGAATAAAAACTGATGGTTGGGTTCGGATACGATACCATTCTAGCTTTACCGTACAACCACAATACCTGAATTGGGTATGGCTTAACTGGAAGTTTATGTGTCTTAGTATGGGTTCCCTCATAAAAAAGGGGTTAAGCTGAGGCTACCTCGTGGCTGTGAGTGAAAGAAGTGACCACCTATGCAGTTCTCAGGATGGCAGATAATCATGGTTGGGACGCCAAGCTCATAGGGGAGGTGCCTATACTAGGGTGTGTAATTGAAAGGTTATGATTGATTATCTGCATACCAAATATGATGATTCAGGGCTATCCCTGACGGATGTATCAAATTTTGTGGTGAAAGTGTACTACCTCTGTAGAGTGTCCAACTATTCGAATAGCCGCGTCTGCGGTCATGGACAGTTGATGGCCATACTGTTCCGTTGTCATATGTTTTCAAAATGACTTGTGACTTGAAATATGATTACCACAACAGGGTTGTGGAAATGAAAACTATGCTTCCACTTGAGTAATCTAGACAACTAAAACAGGTCTTTACTACTAAGTACTTCTGAAATAAAATTGGCTTATTGCAAACAAGCCTAGAGCTTAGGATTCCTACTAGAATTGTCTTACTTGCATTAGTGATAGTTTTCGAGCACTTTAAGAGTACTAATGGCTTTGTCCCTAGCTATTCCCATGGCCAGACTATGAATAGGAGTATCTGGAGGACGGACAACAGGACGTCTACGATAACTAGGATCATCTCCCATCATCAGCATTGCTTGTGACAATGAAGATGGAATCTCTACTACGTTTATTTCCGCTGCTTTGATGTGTATTAAGACTTGATCATGAGATCAACTATTTGTAAGACTATTATGGTTTGTAATGGATGAGGTAATGTGCTATCAATTCTGTTATGTCTCGCAAAAATGGTATTCCTGGGATTGCGATGTACGGCATAACAGGCATCTGGACTTAAAAATCCATGTGTTCACAAGTTGGTATCAGAGCCATCCTGACCCTAGGAGACCCTAGTTAGCATAGAAGTTTGAAACACTTAGTTTCAAAAAAAAGTGAGTATTTATGAAAACCTATTCTCACTCTTATCCTTGAGATTCTTTCAAAAAAAAGAGTTCACATGTTCCTCAAAATTCTTGCAATCCTACATAAAATTTGACACACTTGATCACCTCACTAACTTACTCATCCTAATTGCTTATAGATGGAATTCAAGTACAGCAAGTTCTACCAGCTTGGCAACGGAGGAGAACTTGTCTTCTAGAGGGACTTGAGTCAGCTAGCGGAGTTTCTCAGACACCCGCATCCCGAGTTCTATGGAGTGCAACTCAATGATCAGCCAGGAGGAGAACTGTAGTGGTTAGTCGTTTCTGATCTGAGAGGAAAGATGGAGCCACCCACCTTGGAGAAGATACAGTTCACTGTGAGGGAGAACAACTGGCTGGATGGACTAGCTAGAGCAATGCAGGAAGCACTTGCCCGTCTGTGTGGGCGGAATGTAAACCAGATCAATGGCACTCGCTTCGCTAACTATGCAAGACGCGACTCCATGGGAGAAACCTTGGCCATTCCAGGACACCCGGAGCTAAGGCATCATGTGGATCATCTCGACTTCATGCTGCATGAGACCCGCAAGCTGGACAACGCCTGTGCCTATGACAACCATAAGCACATGGTTGAGGCACAGAAGAACCACACCCTCACCATCCTAGCTAAAGAGCACAAGACACTTTGCTGCCAGTGTGACAAGAAGGACCGCATCATTGCTCGCCTCCGCCAGAAGGTGGCAACCCTTGAAGAAACCATCCTTGACTAAGAAATTCAGCTTGAAGAAATGGAAGATGAAGGTGAAGATTTTCATAAAGATATCACCTCTTTCCTGAGTGATGACGAAGACTATCTGGAGGACAGAACATGGAGTTCCACACAGACGAGGAGGATGACGACTTCCTGGATGACGAAGAACCCATTAGTTCCAATGATGAGTAGTATCACTAGATCACTGTCGCAGGTGTGACTTTGTATCCGGTCCCAATGTATCGTAGAATGACAGAGTGGTTCTTAAAATCATCTGTTTGGTAGTTGTGGTGTTTGTTTGGAATGTGTTACTTGAAATGAATGAAAAAGAGTTGTTGGTTTTCAAACCTTAGCAATACTCAAGTTTTAAGCTTTTGAACCATACCCATAAGCCATAGAAATTTCCCTCTTATCTTATGGTCTATCTCAATCTTCAGATGACTCGCGGAAACCCCGGTGGGAGCAGTTCATCCTAGGATCTGATGGTTCAGATTCTGCAAATGCTAGTATCAGATCGAGAAGCCGGTAGAGCCGAGTGTCAAGCCAATCTCGCCACTCTTCAGCAAATCACCCAAATGGCGCACAACAACCAAGGCCATGGAAACTAGGATCACAATGGATCTAAGCTAAAGAACTTTCAAAACACTAATCCTCCTACGTTTAGGAAATCTGAAGAGCCCTTAGATGCTGATGACTAGCTGCAGTCAATGGAGAACAACTTAGAACTCGCAGGAGTAGATGTTGTGGAGAAAGTACTGTTTGGCACCCATGATCTAGCAGGTTATGCAACATCATTCATACAATGAACGGAGGACAAATGCTGACCTGGGAGGAATTCAAGATCAAATTCAGCAGGACTCATGTGCCCCCAGGTTTAATCAAGAGGATGAGGGATGAATTTAGGGAGTTGAAGCAAGGGAGAATGACTGTGATGGAATACCGTGACCGATTTCTGCTCTGTCTAGGTATGCCCCCGATGAGATCAACACCGAGGCAAAGAAGAAGGAAAGATTCCTAAATGGCCTACATGATGAGATGCAGACAGTGTTAGTCAACATTCCTTTCGACGATCTAGAATCTCTAGTGGATTCTGCTATCCATATGGAAGGAAAAATCAATCAAGCCAGTGAGAACCGCAAGCATCGTATGATGCATCAGCCTGGACCCCACAATACCCCAAAGTACCGCCCCAGCTCGTCTGCAGGATTTGCACCAAGACCCAACAGACCACCTATGTCCTGTCTGAACTTTCCCAATCATGGCGGAGGAAACCCGAGGCCTGGAGGCCACAACAACAACACCGACAACCCCCATAACTTCAACCATGCACCTCCAAGGTCCACCAACCACAACAACAACAATACTGCCCCAAGGATTGGAAGCAATGTTGTGCCCATCGCCCGGAAGGACAAGTCAACGGTAACCTACTTTGAATGTGGAGTTATGGGTCACAACTCCAATGAGTGCGCCAAGAAGCTTGCTGCAGCCCCCAATGTCACTTCACCTGCCCAGCAGCAACGCCGTGTCCAGCCTGGAAAGAGGTTTGCCCCAGGCAACCTGCACAATCGTACCGGCCGTCTATTCCACTTGAATGCAGAAGAAGCCCAGGAAGCACCAGATGTCGTGCTGGGTATGTTTTCTGTTAACTCGGTACTTGCAAGAGTGTTGTTTTATTCTGGAGCATCGCACTCGTTTGTTACAAAAGAATTTGCATGCACTAGTAAGATTCAACCTATGAATTTAAAGCATGTTATGATAGTTCAAATATCTGGGTCAACCACCAAAGCTAGAAAAATTTGCAAGGCCGTGCCTATCAGAATACATGGAATAGAATTTTATACCAATTTAATAGTACTTGGAACAAAAGGTTTGGAAGTAGTACTAGGAATGGATTGGATGTCGAAACATCATGGATTAATAGACTGTGCCAAGAAAGCCATAACCATGACCAGTAGCACCGGAGTATCAGTAGAGCATGTGTCTGAGACGCTGCCCTGTTAATTCAAATGCAACAAGAGTTTAGTCCAGTCAACCCTACACCATGTCAGAGTAGTATGTGAATACCTCGATGTGTTTCAAGATGAATTACCCGGTATGCCCCCATATCGGGATATCGAGTTTATCATTGAATTAGGTCCTAGAACTGGACCCATAGCTCAGAGACCCTATAGTATGAACCTAGCCGAATTAGTGGAGCTGAAGAAGCAACTTGATGACATGTCGAGCAAAGGTCTGATATAACCAAGTGCCTCGTCGTGGAGATCACCTGTTTTGTTTGTGGATAAGAAAGACTGTGCCAATAGTTTGTGTACGGATTACTGAAAGCTGAATGACGTCACCTTCAAGAAAAAGTACCCACTGCCGAAGATAGAAGATCTGTTTGACCAGCTGACTGGTGCTAGAGTGTTTTCTTAGATTGATCTTAGAACTGGTTATCATCAATTGAAGATCCACATAACGGATATCCCAAAGACTGCTTTCACTACCAGATAGGGATTGTATGAGTACAATGTCATGTCATTTGGATTGACCAATGCCCCCGCTTATTTCAGGAATCTCATGAATAAGATTTTTATGAACTTCTTGGATAATTTTGTAGTTATTTTCATCGATGACATTCTGATCTACTCCAAGTCCGAACAGGACCATGAGAAGCACCTAAGAACCATCCTTGAAACTCTGAGAGAGCATCAATTGTATGCCAAGTTTAGCAAATGAGAGTTCTAGTTAAAGGAACTAGGATTCCTAGGGAATATCTTGTCGGCAAGAGGAGTTGTCGTCGATCCCGTCAACATTAAGGATGTTGAAGAATGGAAAGCCCCAACCACTCAAACCGAAGTCCACGCATTTCTTCGATTAGCGGGATATTACCGCAAGTTCGTTGAAGGATTTTCAAGCATCACTCGCCAATGACCCAGCTGTTGAAGAAAGGCAAGATGTTTGAATGCATAGACAAATGCGAAGCAAGTTTTCGAGATCTCAAGAAGAGATTGATTTCAGTCCCAATTTTGATCATGCCTGATATCACGAAGCCTTTTGATGTATTTTGTGATGCATCCAAGATTGGTATCGGATGTGTGTTGATGCAGGAAGGCAAAGTAATATCATATATGTCCCAGCAACTGAAGCAACATGAGCATAATTATCCCTCCCATGACTTCGAATTAGCAGCAGTAGTTTTAGCCTTGAAGACATGGCATCATTACCTCATGGGTAACCACTGTGAGATTTACTCGGGTCACAAGAGTCTGAAGTATATTGTCACCCAGAAGGAGCTGAATATGAGGCAACGGAGATGGATAGAGTTAATCAAGGATTATGACCTTGACATTCACTACCACCCCGGCAAGGCCAATGTGGTAGCAGATGCTCTTAGTAGACTGCCGTGTAGGTTAAACACCATGATTAAGGAAGAACAGAGAAGTCTGCATGAGGAGTTGGATAATTTTAGAATGGAGCTAGTTAGCGAAGGATTCCTAGCCAGTATCAAACTTCAACCCACTTTGATCAGTCAGATAAAGGAAGCTCAGAAAGGAAATGCCAGTATCAACGGTATTAAGAGTCGTATCGGTACAGGGAAGGTACCCGGATTCACTGAAGATGAAGAAGGTGTTATGTGGTATAAAGGACGCATCTGTGTGCCAGCAGATTCAGTTGAAGCATGTCATTTTGCAGGAAGCCCATGATAATGTTTATTCTATTCATCCAGGAGGAATGAAGATGTATCAGGATTTGAAGGAGCAATTTTGGTGGCACAAAATGAAGAGAGAAGTCGGAAGCTATATCGCCAAGTGTGATATCTATCAGAGTCAAAGCGGAACACCAGCGACCCGCAAGACTTTTGCAGTCGTTGCAAATTCCGGAATGGAAATGGGATTTTGTTGGAATGGATTTCATCACTGGTTTGCCTACATCTAGTAGAGGAAATGATTCTATTTGGGTCATAGTAGATAGACTGTCCAAAGTAGCTCATTTCATACCCGTCAAGACCACTTACCAAGGCCTGAAGCTAGCAGAGTTGTATATTGCTAGAATAGTCAATCTGCATGGAACCCCCAAGACAATTGTGTCAGATCGAGGAACCCAATTTACCTCAAGGTTTTGGAAGAAAGTCCAAGAAGGATTAGGAACTAAACTGAATTTCATCACATCTTATCACCCGTAGACCAACGGATAGACAAAAAGAGTAAACCAGATACTAGAAGATATGTCGAGAGCCTATGTGCTAGAATATGGATCTAAATGGGAAGACTGTCTGCCTTTGGCAGAATTCTCATACAACAACAGTTATCAGGCCAGTTTCAAATGGCCCCATTGAGGTTTTGTATGGAAGGAAGTGTCGTACCCCCCTGAATTGGTCGCAAGTAGGGGGAGTCAAATATTCTAACCAGACATCCTACAAGAAGCCGAAGAGAAGGTTCACAGGATCCATGAACTCCTCAAGACCGCTCAATCCAGACAGAAGAGTTATGGTTACAAATGACGCCGAGAACTGATCTTTGATATCGGAGACTTTGTATATCTCAAAGTGTCACCCTTGAAAGGAATGCAGCATTTTCAACTCAAAGGGAAGCTTGCACCCAGATATGTCAGACCCTTCAAGATTTTAAGTTGCCGAGGAGAGGTATCCTATCAGCTAGATCTGCCTAAAGAGATGTCAGTTGTACATGATGTGTTTCATATCTCGTTACTTCAGAAATGCTTAGAAGTTCTGGAGAAGACCAGGGTTTTCAAGAACATCGATCATAGAGCCGTGGATATCAACAAGGATTTAACATATCGTGAAGTACCCATTCGTATTTTGGAAGAAGCCTTTAGAACCACCCGGACCAGAAGTATCAAGTTTCTAAAAATTCAGTGGAGCAACCATACTGAAGAAGAAGCTACCTGGGAGCGAGATTAAAATTCTCCAAGTTTAATGCTCTCTCATTTAATAAAACTCTTTTATTAAATTTATTCAGAATTTTGTTAATTACTTTAATTAACAAAAATTCACATATAGCCCCTTGCAATATTTCAATATCACATGCAGAACCACTTTCTACAATTTCACCCGAAACAATTTCCGGTTTCTATCGAAACAATTCCTACGCTTTGCAATTCTTTCGTCTGAAACATATGTGCTCCAAAATGGTGTCCGGTAACTCTTAAGTGTGTCACCCTACGGTTCGCGAATAATGCAGACATGATTGAGACTCCTCTCAGATCAATAGTCAGAAGCGGGACCTGGAGATCCATACTGACTCTTGCATATTCAACGATGACTTCTGTGATCGTGAGAACCTTTAACGCTTGTAATTTAATCCCTTTGTCTCATGATATAATACATGTCCGAGATTCGATCATCGGTATCCAAATACCTAGTTTGATCTTGTTACTGACATGCACTCTTTTCTCGTTCCCGTGATATAACATTCTAGTGATCACATCACTTGCTTGCAAGCAATCTCAATGTGATATCACCGAGAGAGCCCAGAGTATATCTATCCGTCATCGGGATTGACAAATTCCACTCTTGATCCATGAGCATCAACATAACACCTTCGTAGCACTAAACCCATATTTATAGTCACCCTGTTACGGTGTGACGTTTGATGTTATCAAGATACTCTTCAGGTGTTAGCAATTAACATGATCTCATGGTCTAAGGATAAAGATTACTTCGTATGATGTTATAGAAATATAAACATAATGACTTGAGCGTAATGCTATACTTCGGATGAATGTTCATCACATCATTCCACCAATGGTGTGACCTTGTTATTAACAACATCCAATGTCCATGATCAGGAAACCTTGATCATCTTGTTAATCAACACGCTAGTCTATAAGGGAGGCATAACTAGGAACCCTTTTTGTTTATTAAACACACATGTATTGATGTTTCCGATCAATACAATTCTAGCATGCAAAATAAACATCTATCATATATAAGGAATACATAATAACAACTTTATTATTGCCTCTCAGGGCATATTTCCTTCAGTCTCCCACTTGCACTAGAGACAATAATCTAGTTCACATAGTGATAAATCTAACACCCATGGAGTTTTGGTGTTGATCATGTTTTGCCCTAGGGAGAGCTTTAGTCAACGGATCTGCTACATTTAGGTCCGTGTGTACTTTACAAATCTTTATATCTCCATCCTTGGCATGCTCACAGATGGAGTGAAACCGGCGCTTAATATGCTTGGAATTCTTGTGAGACCTTGGTTCCTTTGTGTTGGCTATGGCTCCATTGTTGTCACAATAGATCACCATTGGGTCCAATGCACTAGGAACCACAACTAGTTCTGCAATGAACTCTTTCATCCAAACCGTTTCATGCGCCGCTTTTGAAGCAGCAACATATTCCGCCTCCATCGTTGATCCAGCCACCACAGGTTGTTTGGAACTCCTCCAGCTAACTGCTGCTCCGTTCAAGAGAAATACGTATCCGGATTGAGACTTAGAGTCATCTGGATCGGTGTCAAAGCTAGCATCGACATAACACTTAGCGACTAGCTCTTCTTCACCTCCATATATAAGAAACATATCCCTAGTTCTTCTCAAGTACTTGAGGATGTTCTTGACCGCTATCCAGTGTTCCGAACCTGGATCAGATTGGTACCTACTAGTCAAACTAATAGCATGTGCCACATCCGGTCTTGTACATAGCATGGCATACATAATAGAGCCTATGGCTGAGGCATAGGGGATCTTATCCATCATCTCTCTTTCTTCCGCCGTACCCGGACTTTGAGTCTTACTCAATGTCTTGCTTTGCAACATAGGTAAGAACCCCTTCTTACTTCCGTCCATATTAAACTTCTTTAATAACTTATCAAGGTATGTACTCCGTGATAGCCCAATTAGGCGCCTTGATCTATCTCTTTAGATTTTAATGCCTAATATATATGATGCTTCACCAAGGTCTTTCATCGAAAATTTGTTGTTTAGATAACTTTTAACACTGTTTAAAAGATCTATATAATTTCCAATCAATAATATGTCATCCACATATAATATCAGAAATGCCACATTGCTCCCACTCACTTTCTTATAAATACAAGCCTCTCCGTAAGTTTGGACAAATCCAAACTCTTTGATCACCTCATCAAAGTGGAGATTCCAACTTCGGGATGCTTGCTTCAATCCATAGATGGATCGCTGAAGTTTGCATACCTTATTAGCATCCTTAGAATCGACAAAACCCTTAGGTTGTATCATATACAACTCTTCTTCAATATTACCATTGAGGAACGCAGTTTTGACATCCATCTGCCATATTTCATAATCGAAATATGCAGCAATTGCTAACATAATCCTAACTAACTTAAGCATCGCTACGGGAGAGAATGTCTCATCGTAGTCAACTCCTTAAATTTGTCGAAACCCCTTTGCGACAAGTCGAGCCTTATAGATGGTCACATTACCATCAGCATCAGTTTTTCTTTTGAAAATCCATTTATTCTCAACAACCTTTCGATCGTGAGGTAAGTCCACCAAGGTCCAAACTTGGTTCTCGTACATGGATTCCATTTCGGATTTCATGGCTTCTAGCCATTTGTTGGAATCCGGGCTCATTATCGCTTCTTCATATGTCGCAGGGTCATCCATTTCATCAACCATGAAATTCACAATAGGATTGCCATACAGTTCAGGAGCTGCACGTGTCCTGCTTGACCTGCGAGGTTCTGTAGTGTCCTCTTTCGGAGTTTCATGATCAATATCATTATCTCTCTCTTCATTAGGTGAAGTCAACTCCGAGACAACTTTCGGTGTTGCGCTCCTCGCCATTTCATGAAGAGAAGGTTCAATAACCTCTTAGAGTTCTACCTTCCGACTACTCACACTTTTCGCGAGAAAATCCTTCTCAAGAAAGGATCCATTCTTGGCAACAAAAACCTTGCCCTCGGATCTGTGATAGAAGGTATACCCAATCGTTTCCTTAGGGTATCCTATGAAGACGCATTTTTCCGCTTTGGGTTCGAGTTTATCTGGCTGAAGTTTCTTCACATAAACATCACATCCCCAAACTTTAAGAAATGATAGCTTAGGTTTGTTTCCAAACCATAATTCATACGGTGTCATTTCAACGGATTTAGATGGTGCCCGATTTAAAGTGAATGCAGCTGTTTCTAGTGCATAACCCCAAAATGACAGTGGCAAGTCAGTCAGAGACATCATAGATCGAACCATATCCAATAAGGTACGATTATGACGTTCTGACACACCATTACGTTGTGGTGTTCCGGCATGCGTGAGTTGTGAAACTATTCCACACTCTTTCATGTGTGTGCTAAACTCGTAACTTAGATACTCTCCTCCACGGTCAGACCGTAGAAATTTGATCTTTCTATTATGATGATTTTCCACTTCATTTTGAAATTCCTTGAACTTTTCAAAAGTTTCAGACTTGTGTTTCATCAAATAGATATACCCGTATCTACTCAAATCATCCGTGAAAGTAACAAAATAACGATATCCACCTCACGCCGACACACTCATTGGTCCACACACATCAGTATGTATGATTTCCAATAAATCTGTCGCCCGTTCCATTGAATCGGAAAACGGCATTCTAGTCATCTTGCCCATAAGGCATGGCTCACATGTATCAAATGATTTAAAATCAAGTGATTCCAAAAGTCCATCAGAATGGAGTTTCTTCATGCGTTTAACGCCAATATAACCTAGACGGCAGTGCCACATATATGCAGATATATCATCATCAAGTTTAATCTTTTTAGCATTAACATTATGAATGTGCGTAATATTACTATCGAGATCCATCAGAAATAAACCATTCAACACAGGTGCATGACCATTGTAACACCCCGTCCACTCCTGGGCCCGGGGGGTGTCACTCCTGGCAGCTTAATAGGATATCTAGACTGTCCCCACAGACCAACACTAGTCTTTTCTGCGCACTTTGTCCTCACTCATGCGCACCCGGTTACCCACTTCCCGGTCGGTCACCCATCCTAGAATTGCTCTAGGGCAAGCACACTTAACCTTAGAGTTCTTTTCGAATGAGCTTCCGAAAAAGAAGTTGCAACTTGTTGATATGGGTATCCTATCAATCCTATTAAGTCATGTGCCTGGATCTCACATACACCCACCCTTTAGAAGATCGATGCCCTCATCGATCAAGCACATCCCAGGAACATTCCCTCTTGGCACGTGTCTGTGCGTCCAGTGCCGGCACATGTGCCATGCCGTGTCCACTCCGGGCCACACGCGTCATGCTCCACATGTCCCGCCACTGACCCGCACACATCCGTGTAATCGCAAGGGTCGGCTCTGATACCACTTGTAACACCCCGTCCACTCCTGCCCCGGGGGGTCTCACTCCTGGCAGCTTAATAGGATATCTAGACTGTCCCCACAGACCAACACTAGTCTTTTCTGCGCACTTTTTCCTCACTCATGCGCACCCGGTTACCCACTTCCCGGTTGGTCACCCATCCTAGAATTGCTCTAGGCCAAGCACGCTTAACCTTAGAGTTCTTTTCGAATGAGCTTCCGGAAAAGAAGTTGCAACTTGTTGATATGGGTATCCTATCAATCCTATTAAGCCATGTGCCTAGATCTCACAACCATAAAAGATATTATCCATATAAATGGAACAACATTTGTTTTCAGGTTTAAACGAATAACCACTTTGCGTCAAACACGATCCGTATACAATGTTCATGCTAAGTGCAGGCACCAAATAACAATTATTCAGGTTTATAACTAATCCCGATGGCATATGGAGAGGCAGCGTTCTGACGGCGATCACATCAACTCTTGATCCATTGCCGACCCACATTGTGACCTCATCCCTTGCTAGTTGTCACTTGTTCCGCAGCCCCTGAATCGAGTTACATATATTAGCAACCGATCCCATATCAAATACCCAGGTGCTACTGCGAGTACTAGTCAAGTACACATCAATAACATGTATATCACATATACCTTTGTTTGCCTTGCCGGACTTCTTGTCCGCCAAATACTTGGGGCAGTTGCGCTTCCAATGGCCAGTCCCCTTGCAATAGTAGCACTCGGTGTCAGACTTAGGGCCAGCTCGGGGTTTCTTTTCAGGCGCGGCAGCAGATTTGCCACCCTTCTTTCCCTTGTGCTTGCCTTTCTTGTCCTTCTTGAAACCGGTGGTCCTATTGATCATCAACACTTGATGTTCTTTCCTAATCTCCACTTCTGTAGTCTTAAGCATTGACAGAAGCTCGGGAAGAGTCTTCTTCATGCCCTGCATATTATAGTTCATCACGAAGCTCTTGTAGCTTGGTGGCAGAGATTGGAGAACACGATGTACGCCCAAGTCAATGGGAATCATTATTCCCAAGGACACAAGCTTATCGGCGTACCCAGACATTTTGAGTACATGCTCACTAACGGAGCTATTCTCCTCCATCATGCAGCTAAAGAACTTTTCAGTAGCATTATAACTCTCTACGGCAGCATGGGTATCAAAAATCATTTTCAATTCTCCCATGGTATCAAAGTCATTGCCATTTTCGAAACACTTTCGAAGTTCTGGCTCTAGCCCATACAGTATGCCGCAATGAACTAAGTTGTGGTCCTCCTGACGAGTCACATAGACATTCTTTTCCTCGTTAGGGGCATCAGGAACTGGTGGGGGGCCTAGCGGTGCATCTAGCACATATTGCTTTTGTGCAGCAGTGAGGAGAATCCTCAAATTCATAGCCCAGTTGGTGAAGTTACTACCATTCGCAGCAAGTTTCTCTTTCTCCATGAACACATTGAAATTAAAAGCAGGTGGTGCCATCTACAACAGAATTTGTAAAGTTTATTTAGACTAAGTTTATGATAGATTGAGTTCAACTAATCCAAATTACTAATGAACTCCCACTCAAAAACGACATCCCTCGTGTCCTTTTGGTGATTACATGAACCAAATCCACTACACCAAGTCCGATCATCACGTAAGTCTGTGTAGCTTCAAAGGAGAGCATCTATATGGGCATCATATCAACTATATGACTCATGCTTAACCTTTCGGTCCGTGTTCCGAGGCCATGTCTGTACATGCTAGGCTCGCCAAGTAAGAACCTTAGTACTCGCGTGTGTAAAACTGTCTTACACCCGTTGTATGAAAGCGTAGAGTCTAGTACACCCGATCATCACGTGATGTCTCGAAACACGATCCATAGAACGGTGCATACTCAAGGAAGAACACATTTTATCTTGATATCTAAATGAGGGATCATCTTACAATGCTACCAAAAGCGCCAAACTAGCAGTATAAGATGCTAACATCTAATGTGTAAAGTGAGATGATATGGTCCATGCATTTTATCTCTATCATTTGCATCGTGGTATGATCTCTATCATTCATTTGTGTGTAAGGCCAAGGTCTATGGAACTTACACATTGAATGTGTTGTAAGAGTATCTATCATACATCTACTTACAACAATACCATATAAATACACTAGCCCAGCAACGATCTAAACTAGACGCCTCTAATTTATCAAATGCAAGTTTTACGTGGCTTAGGGATTTCGGAGATAGAACCGTTCTCACCTACGAACATGAACCACAATCAGGATAACCAAGTTATTAGCAACTCGTTGTAAATCAGATATTGACTATAGTAGGAGAGACAGACACCCGCCAGCCACTTATGCAAAACAAGTTGCATGTCAGTCATGGAACCGGTCTCATGTACGATGACATGTAAGGTTGGTCCGGGCCGCTTCATCCCACTATGCCACCAATATCCAAAATACATAGAAGATGCAATAACATGATCATCATCTCCCACATATAAACATATGTGTACTACCCGTGCTAAGCACCTACGCATAGATCAGGCTCTGATACCACTGTTGGGTCCGCAGCATAGAAATCAAAAAAAATTCCTACGATGAGAACTACACGCCAAGATCTATCTACTAGGTACAAAGCAACGGGTGGACATACATCCAACGAGAACTTACCCTCGAAGACAAGGAGTTTTGTTAACGAGTAGGAACTCGTGGTTGATGTAGTCGTACACTTTCCGATCTCAAGATCGTGAGGAAGTCCGAGCGCCACAGCTCAGCAGCGCATCCATACTCGCACACACGTTCAAGCCACAGGACAACCACCACCTCCTCGCTCCAGCGATCGAGCAGAAGCAGCAACTCCTTCCAGACGAAATGCCACCAGGAACATGTATCTCGCTAATCCGAGACCATGGGGGAATAATTCTAGAGGGGGAGAGAGATCCTTCACAAGGAGGTGAGAGGAAGAAGGAGGAAGAGGGTGGCCTTTTATAGGAGGAGGGGGGTACCCCCTCTCTCCATGGCCGGCGCATGGGGGGTGACCCCTCACCTCCCCCATTCATGTGGTGGTAACCCCTCCACATTAAAATGCCTCTTCACATTCCCCTTTAAAGTCCCTACTTTAAATGCATTAAAATTATCCAAGTTTAATGCTCTCTCATTTAATAAAACTCTTTTATTAAATTTATTCAGAATTTTGTTAATTACTTTAATTAACAAACATTCACATATATCCCCTTGCAATATTTCAATATCACATGCAGAACCACTTTCTACAATTTCACCCGAAACAATTCCTACGCTTTGCAATTCTTTCGTATGAAACATATGTGCTCCAAAATGGTGTCTGGTAACTCTTAAGTGTGTCGTCCTATGGTTCACGAATAATATAGACATGATTGAGACTCCTCTCAGATCAATAGTCAGAAGCGGCACCTGGAGATCCATACTGACTCCTGCATATTCAACGATGACTTCTGTGATCGTGAGAACCTTTAACGCTTGTAATTTAATCCCTTTGTCTCATGCTGTAATACATGTCCGAGATTCGATCATCAGTATCCAAATACCTAGTTTGATCTCGTTACCGACATGCACTCTTTTCTCGTTCCCGTGATATAACATTCTAGTGATCACATCACTTGCTTGCAAGCTATCTAAATGTGATATCACCGAGAGGACCCAGAGTATATCTATCCGTCATCGGGATTGACAAATTCCACTCTTGATCCATGAGCCTCAACATAACACCTTCGTAGCACTGAACCCATCTTTATAGTCACCCTGTTACGGTGTGACATTTGATGTTATCAAGATACTCTTCAGGTGTTAGCAATTAACATGATCTCATGGTCTAAGGATAAAGATTACTTCATATGATGTTATAGCAATATAAACATAATGACTTGATCGTAATGCCATACTTTGGATGAATGTTCATCACATCATTCCACCAATGGTGTGACCTTGTTATTAACAATATCCAATGTCCATGATCAGGAAACCTTGATCATCTTGTTAATCAACAGGCTAGTCTATAAGAGAGGCATAACTAGGAACCCTTTTTGTTTATTAAACACACGTGTATTGATGTTTCAGATCAATACAATTCTAGCATGCAAAATAAACATCTATCATATATAAGGAATACATAATAACAACTTTATTATTGCCTCTCAGGGCATATTTCCTTCAAAAAAAGGATCGCATTGCCCCCGCCTGACCAAAGAGATTTTCCCCTGCCGACATCCTGCTGCGGCAGGATTTTGAGATTTTTTCTGTCGTGGCAAAGACCAATTCTCGGGTCAATTTTTTTTTTGTTTATTTTTTACTGAGTCCACATAGCGTACCTATCCTTGTGAGCCTTAGTAAGCCTTTATTTGTGTCTAAAACTATCCTACGAGACTAGCGTGCTTAGTGCTCTGCGGGCTGCTTAGTTTAGCAATCTTGTGCCCGTTTCGTTGAGACATTGCTAGCGTCTCTCCTTGTGCATTGCAACACGAGCATTCCTCCGACATACCTCACTTTATTGAGCTCATTTTCATAGTTGCAATTGCCCCATTTATCTCCACCGTGTGTGTTTCCGTGGGTCTTTGTCATACGATCAGCACTAGGACTTGTTTGCGGTGTAGTTAGGATACCATACCTACAGCTCCACCATAAATAACCAGTGTGCCCTGTGATTGTTCTCTGTACCCTTGATATTCACTTCATCACATCTGTGCATAAGCTATTGATTCGAATTGGTAAGCATCACTATTCACTTTGGAACGGTAAGATCTGCTTTCTTGTTAGTTTTTGAGTGAGTTGTGAGTGTGCCACCAAAACAATTTTGTGTTTTTGCACTAATGTACTAATCATGACTTCTACTAGTGTTGATTTGATGCAAAAATCAGATGATGTTTACCATGACTATTTAGCTATTGTGGTTGGCATGGCATATGATCCAACTACAATCAAGTGGCGATTGGAAAGTTCCGCCACACCCGCAGAATATCAGATTTGGGAAATTGATATGGGATTTGGTTTTGCGAGATGTCGTACTTTCGATAGCAAGTTTAATGGCCATATAGAATACATTCTTGCTCGCCGACGTGTGGATGAAGAGGTAGCTCGTTGGTGGAAGGACACAAGGATTGTGTATGGTGTCATGGGTAAAAAATCATTTGGGAAGATTTCAAGAAATTTCTATGTTCTATGTTTTTGAACAACTACAAATGGCCTATTCCAGAAATTTTGAGAGTGGACACTAATGAGACATGTGAGTTGTCTACTAACGTAATCATGTCTACTCCTAGTGTTGTATCTTGTGATGTGCAGGTTGCTTTTGAAGAAAGGGAGCCACCTATTTTACAACCTGCATCACACGATCTGGTATTGTCACTTGAGGAGGATGTCGTAGTACCTACTACAGCTGAGAATATTGTTGATGCCATTGGTACTGTTTTGGAGATTCAGCCAACATGTGTGACATATTGTGAGTCCATTCCTTTACTGAAGCCCCCTTGTGATTTGCCTTGCACTATTGTTTCAGCACCATATGATAGTTTACCAAATTCAAATTTTGATGATGTGGTACTGATAACACATAAGGAAATAATTGCTAGAATACCACCTGCTGATATTGTGTATTCCATCATGCTAAATGAACCTATGAGTATGAGTTGTGCTATGGTTAATATTTCTGAAATTTCATTTCTGAATTCTAGCACATATTCTCCTTGTTTCACTTTCAATCTAATTGGTGAATATAGCATGGATGCATATTTTCTTGTGGATCACATATGCATTACTTGTGATAGAATCGCTGAACTGAAACATGCTGTTTTCAGCCATACATGTTGTGTGTCGACGACTTTGTGTTGTGGGATATATGCTAAAATTTATGATAATATGAAACTAAAGTCAGATCTAGTTGATATAATGCATCCAACATAAGTAATTTTACCTATGTTGGATCGTTGTAATCTTGCTAGCATAGAACCCAAGTTTTCATATTCGTTGTGTTTGTCCCAAAATTCCTTGTCTAGTTGTGTTGATGCTTTATACTTCACTTATATTTGCAAATTGAGTTGCATTTTACATACTGGACAACATGATCATGTTCATAATAATCAGAGTAGCGCAGTTGAAGCATGGCATGAATCAATTTGGTTTTCACACATATTGAATTGGTCTGATCTTGTTCACAAATTTGATCCTAGATCTTCTTTGAGAAAACTGAATTTAATATTGAACAACAAAACTATATATCTATTTGTTTCTCACCATGATTATGATTCTTTGTACTTCACTTATACCTGCAATTTAAGTTGCTTGATGTATACTAGACATATTTTTTATGTGAACAACAATAATACAACATGTTATATATATATACTTTGTGTACATGTTGTTCTTTTTGTTTCTTCCACTTTCAGCTTACCCAACGCCGACGACAACTTTTCTTGAAGAAAGGGAGGATGATGAGGATACAATCATGGATCATGCTGATTTCGAGTGTTTGAACTAGAAAGAAATATTGAGCCTCGTTGAAAAATATCACAAGGTGAATCCGTTCCTAGTTGGACATGATACTTTGATTTATAAGAGCTTTATACTACCTAAATCATGGTGTTATTGTTTGACTAGATTTGGCATCTATCGGACTAGCGCCAGCGGGAGGAGAGGGAGGAAGGCGACCGAGAGATGGAAGATGCATTAGGAGGCAATAAGGCGAACAAGCATGATCAAGAGAGATATGTGGCGCACCAGGACACGTTTGAGGTGCACCACGACATATGGCCTGCGCGCCAAGTAAGCCGAACTCATCTATGGGTCGATATGTATCAGTTTGAGTCAAACCGGGTCAGTTTGGGCCAAGCTGTGGCTGTTTTTAGGCCCGTTTAGAGGGGAGGATGCCCCAGCCCTCATATAAACCTCCGTAGCCGTCGTAGTTAGGGTTTTAGACCACGTTAATTTTTTTTGGAGTTGATTCTTTCATAGAACCTCTGAAATTACCCTGTGTTCGAATTCTACAACTATAATTGAGTGTGATCTATTGTTCCATTGGGAATTAGTAGATTGCATTTACTACCGTTCATGGTCACGGCTGCGTGCACAAGATCGTGGTGTTGTGAATATCCTACAAGGTTCGAGAGCTGTTGCATTGGCATCTGGGATTGAGCGGGAGAGTTCATAGCTACTGGCTAGTTATCTATCATCCACCATCATTACCGCCATCTGCTTACTGAGAAGATCGGGCCACCCCATATCATCTATCATCTATGCCTAAGGGATACATGAGGGGTGTGGGGGCTCTATTTATAGGCCAGCCACAAGTTCAGCGGTAGTTTGGGAATAAAACTAGGGTTTGGTGCGGAATAGAGGGGTACATGGGCCAAGGGCCCAGATGTTGGCTCGCAGTCCCATCACTTAGGCCAGACAGTCCAGGTCGGATGGATCGGACAGTCCGGGGAGGCCGGACACTCCGGGTAGAGTCCGATGTAGCACACAGAATGTCCGTGCCAGGACGGGGCTGGGGTAGGCCGGACACTCCGGCTAGATCTGTCTGGACACTCCGACTGCGCCGGACATTCTGGCTGGCATCGGGCGGACTCTCCGGGCGATGACGGCGAAGACTTCGGTTCTTGAGCTGGCTGCTCCTGGTCCGTTGTAGCATCCCAATTGTCTAACAATTGCAATGCTACTAGTTTAGTCTATATATGCTACTTCCTACATATAATTGTTGCATCATCATCATATCATGCTCATGTCATCATGCCACCTTGCATTTGAGCATCATATAAAACCCTTTTTGTTTTGGATCTTCTCTCATATGCATTGTTAATTGTATTTGCCTCTTGATATTGTATTTGGTTCTTGATATATTGTCTAAATGCCCAAGTTGAGTTGGGGGCATATCTTTTATTCCACTCCACCACCCTTTCTTGTCTCCACCTTATAATTCCACCACCCTAGACATATATGAGCCTCTGCTTTTCTCTTGCTATTTAAATCTAGCTCATATGAGTTGGTGTGGATCCATTTCTATGTATACATGCTCCATCTTTGAGGTATGTTGTTTTCACAATATTACTTATGTGGAGCCTCATGGCCATCTTTGAATGCCATGTGAGTGGAATCTGCTTTTGCCTTCCATATGGTTGTTGGGCTAATTGAGCTTGTTTAAATATAATTGTGGCCAAATAATCTTTTAGTGGGATATACACACTACCATGGCCTATTATATTCAATCATGCTTGATTCTACCACTCCCATATTTTTTTTCATCAAGCTTTTATCTAGTGGTTTCTCCCTCTCTCTCTTATCCTCTATCTTAGACCCTCCCTAATCACCTACCCCATCATCACACTACCACCACCATGGGCACTATCTATACCTAATCTAAACCCTCCCTCTCTCCAAACCCTAACCACCACATCACCCCTCTCGGCCTCTCTCTTCTCTCTACCTCCCTGGAACCACCTAGCTGCCACCCCAACCAAACCATAGCTACACCCTTACCAAACCTAACCCTAACCCGACCCTAGCTCTAAACCGAGCCTCTCCTCCCCTCTCTCCTTTCTTTCTCTCTGCCAAGCGCGTCCTACACCGAACCTACCCCCTGGCCTCACCTTGCCCCCACCTGCAGCCACTCCCCCATGCCTACCTGCCCAACCCGACCCTGCCTTGCACGTGAAGAAGGCAAAAAGTGGCCGACGCCACCTTTCTCCCCCACCACGCCATCTACCTCTTCCTCCCTCCATTCCTATCCACTCCCACATCTCTCCACCCCCTGCTGCATCCCAGATCCGCCCCGGAGCCTGCCCTCTCCTCCCCTCTCTCTCCACGACCGCCAACAGCCGACGCCGGTCACCGACGTCTACCTCTGCCCTCTTCGATCCAGCCGGCATGGGCGACGCAGAGGTGATCTTGGAGACCAAGGGGAACCTCTCTGCTTCGTCTGGACACGTTGACAAGGAGGAAGAACCCCAGACCGCTGCACACCGTCACCGCCCGAACGAAACCCTAGATCGCCGGAGCGTCTGCTTCCCCGCCGATCGTCTGCACCCCTGCCCGATCCACCGCCTCCAACAGCCCCACGGTGAGCTCCTGACCCTCTCTGACATCCTCTCCCTCGCCAACCCCCTCTGGCCTCACCGTTCGTTTCGGCGAGCACGCTACGTGCGCCGGCGGCGCTGTCGTCTGCTCGCTGCTGCGCCTCGCAGAAGCTTAGCTAGCCTGCGTCCGCTCCTCTGGCACCACCCTAGAAGCCACCGCACTGGTTCCGTTCCCTCGTGCGCACGCCCGCGACCAGGGATCGAATCCCGCGCGCCGCGCCCGTGCCAGACGAGCATCGATCGGTCGTCAGCGCAGAGAGAGAAGAAGCACAGTACCGCGGCAACGTTTTGCAGAAAACCCCTCTCTGCTTTTTCGCATCAACCCGCAGTCCCACCGAGGCCCACCAGTCAGCGCCTGTTGCCTTTTTACAAAAAGTACCCTGCACTTTGGTTGCATCAACCCGCAGTCCCCCCTGAGCCGCGTGGCAGCCTCGCGCCCTCCCACTGGCGTGTGGGTCTGCGAGCACTCCGACCCCACCTGTCAGCCACTGGGTCTAGCTCGGACCGCGGTGAGAAAGGGTTCTCTGAGTCGTTTTTCACCAGGTCAGCATGGGCCCAGTTGTCTGTGTCTGTGGGTAGGACTGGCCCGAGTAACAAAAGGTCTTTCGGTTTTCTGTTTAATTCAAACTTTTTCAAAATTAATTCACATTCAAATTTATTTCTGTTTTAAATAACTTTTAAAATACAAATCCAAATAATACAATTAATATATGTTTTGACATCAGAAAAATGTGAGGATTTCAAATATGCCCTCCAAAATATATTTTGAACACTTTAAATTTCAAGTTGACTAAAATTACAATAAAATGCCCTTTTTCCTTAATTAATAATTTTTGTTTTACAACTCCAAATTTAACAAATGATATGTCTAAAATGATTAGCTCGACGAGACCTTTCTGTTTATGCATTCCATTAACTGTTTTGCAGCATGCATCATATAAATATAATGTGTACAGCAACTAATATGAGGTTAAAATGTGGCCAAAACTCAACAAAATGATTTATACTTGTATTCCACACCTCACCCATGCCATGCTACTTTATTGCCATGAAAATTGTGCATCATTCATCATGGCATGATTGTTTGCTTGATGCATTTTTATTCATATGCTTGTGCACTTTATTTATGTTGGCCCTTGTTTGTTTGGTTCTTCCTCGAATAGACGCTGAGGAGGGGATATACCAAGATACCCAGGAGCACTACCCAGATCCTTCTCTCGCTTCAACTGAGCTGCCAGGCAAGCACTACCACATGCTTGCATACATATAGTACCTTTTGCCTCTATCTTATTCTTGCATCATTGAGTCGCGACTGCATTAATTTGAATCCCAAGTATTGCATAGCCTTTACTTTTAAACCCCACCGAAGCTTGTTCCTCCATCCCATGAGCCATTACTACAGGAGTTGTTTGAGCCATGCGAGTCGTAGAACAGCATGTGTAGGGTATGGGAGTGTCTGATGGATAACGAGGTACCTAAACAATTTAACCTGAGTAGTAATGGGATAACTAATGAAAGTGGCATCGGTGAGCCATATTCGCTATTTGGTTTTTCAGGCTCACTTGTGTCCCGTAGGACCCCGAGTACTTGATTCCTGTTCCTTGAATATTCGCGCTATCCACATCCGGGAGGCTTATGAACCCCCCTGAGCCAGAGCTTGATTCATTCTTATTTCTTGGGGCCACAAACTAGTTTGAGGTTTTATTTACTATCCTGTACTTATGCCATGCTTTACTGTTTATTTAAATTGCGCGAGGTACTGCACACTGTACTGTTTAGGAAAGCGGAGTGTTTTCGCGGTATCGACAAGCCCAGTCACATTTTCGGGTTCCCAGTCGTTTACAGCCATTGGCGCAAACCTTGAGTCCGTCTCGGAGTCGGCCAACTTCGTCGCGGGTAACTTAATGGGGTGGCCCCCTGAAATATTTCTGAATCCTGTGATTGCTTTGTCATGACTGCCTCGTTGGGTTTTGATTTGGTTTTTCCGAGGTTGATCGAGTGTGTGTTGCTATTTGTGCACCCCTGCAGGGTAAAACTTTCTGAAAGCCGTGTCCGCGGTATGGACGACTTGGAGCACAGTTTCTCGATCATAGACAAGCATAACTAAAGTACCGCTTTTAATTTGACTAAGTAACTGACTACTAAATAGTGCAACACTCATGGAATGGTTAATAAAACTGCCAACGGATGGGGGGGGGGGGGGTTGTTCGTCCGCTTCCTCATCGGTAAGCGAGGAGGAGGATGGATCTGTGGATATTACCGTTATAACTCTTATAACTGTTGTTATTAATTCACGGACATCCGTCTATCTATGGTTAGGCGGATGGTTAGCGAGTATCTATAGAATTGTTAGGGTTTATCTTTTGCTGCAATTGCGTCACCCCAGGTTGTGTACCCTTTAGAGGCATAAAGACTTGCTGAGTACCCCTAGGGTCTCACACGATAAATTATTGGTTCAGATGAACAGGTACCCTCGCAAGATGGATACTGGGTGGAAGAGACGGACGATATGGGCAACGATCATTCGGTGTAGAGATTCCGGGAACGGGGATCCGTGAGATCTGTGGGCGGGATCTGTTTATTTATGGGGCATCTTATGCCGATTTGCTTCTTATCCGTACTCGGATTGTGTCTTTCGCTTCCGCCTGATACTCTGTTGTTTGATGTATGAGGAGATATCCTAAACTATTATATCTATCTAGGATATTTGGATCTTGCCGTATGGCGTTGCTATATTTCCTTTCTTTTTAGATGGAATGGCTCTGATGTACTGTTGTATGGTGGCTTGCATACATACTCATTTGTGTATGTAGTTGATCCCTTCGCCTGCCGATTACGCCGCCCGTTCTTGTCCCGATGTTTAGAAATGGTTGGGACGGCCGAAAGGTCTACCTGTGAGTGGCATTTGGGCCCCACCGTACTATTTCAACCATTTCTGCTCATCCAGGCTTGTAACTAGGAGCGTAATTCACCGAGGTAGTTACATCCGTCTTCTCTTCCAAGCCTCCTTCTTGTCGGGCTTGGTGCTTCGGGCTTCCTCCCATGCCTCCGTACTTGTTGGTGTGAACCTATCATGGATATGGGACGGAGTATGAAGTAGTATACCATTCAAGAGGGTAGGAAGTGGGTCCGCATAGAGGAATGGATTCACCTTTGGAATCCATGATGACTTGGCATAAATTGTAGACCATGATGTGGTAATGACCGAAGGTCGGGCTACATCATCTCCCCTCCCTTCAAAAAGAGTTGTCCTCGACTCTACACGCTCATCACAAACTAGAAGATGTCGAGAGACATTCTTGATCCTGGGGTTCACCATATAGTCGTGCTCGGGAAGATTGAATTGACAACACCTCAATGTTCCTTCACCTTCCATGAAGCCTACAAAGCTCACCACAAAAGCGAAGCAACACTCAAAGCGTAGCCAATTCATGAAGATTATAGCATGAGTCCTCAAGTAGAGTGAAGTCACCTTATGATGTAGAGATAGCTTGTTGAGGGGTAGCCATAGGTAACTCTCTATGGTTCGTCTTGTCAACTTATGGTTCATAGAGGTTGACACGTAAGCAATTGTACCTTCACACAACAAAGACCAAGCAAAATATCTTTGTGTGTGATAGAGGAGCATGTCATTTGTGGCATGTCCATTCATGTTCACAACACTATTAGCACAACTAGAGTATAGCAAACGGAATGCATACGCAAGGTCAAAGTGCATGGGAATTGTTCGAGCATCATCCGACTGCGGGTACTCAAAAACTCCATAAAACGTCTTAGTGTGGCACTCAAAGCAATTGACTAAGATATGGATCAACATCTTTGAAGCAAGAGTAGGAGAATTCGGAAAAAACACATGAGGAAGCATATCCAAAACAACATCATTATGTGTGCAAACCAACCATTGGAAAGAACAATTGTTCAATATATTGGATGCCATACACATATCATCAAAAGCCAAAATCATGGGGGTATGAGTATCGCAAGCGGAAGAAAAAACAACATGTTTGCAAACAAACCATATAAAAGAGTAAGTGGTCCTTATGTTTGTTGCAACAACAATACAAGAGACTTGGAAGCTCTCGTGACAATACATGCTCCAAATGGCATTATGGTTGCACACAAAACATCGGAAAGAGAAATTGTTCAACATTTTTGTGGCAACACACAAAGCATCAATATCCAATAGCAATGAAACATGATTGTCACAAGGTGTCAACACCCGGATTTTTAATCCCAGATGCCTGTTATGCCATACATCGCAATCCCAGGATTACCATTTTTGCGAGACATAACAGATTGGATATCACAATACATCATCCATTACAAACCATAATAAGGTCTTACACAAATAGGGGATCTCGTGATCCAGTCTTAATACAAACAAGCAGCGGAATAATGATTGTAGTAGTGGGCTCCATCTTCAGTGTCACAGGCAATGCTGACGATTGGAGATAATCCTAGTTGTCGCAGCCGTCCTGCTGTCCATCATCCTGATAGTCCTCCTCATAGTCTGGCCACGGGAATAGCTAGGGACAAAGCCATGAGTACTCTTTAAGTACTCGCAAACTATCACTAACAAGTAAGATAGTTCTAGTAGAAATCCTAAGCTTTAAGTTTATTTGCAAAAACCCAGATTTATCTAAACTGAGTTCGGAAGTAAAGAAAACTAAATAAACGTTCTAAATCACTTTAAGTTGGGAACCTAGTTTTGATATTCACAACCCTGTTGTGGTCAAGTCAAATTCATAGTTCACTTCACAAGTCATTTTGAAAACA
Organism: Avena sativa; assembly: GCA_916181665.1. NCBI lineage: Eukaryota > Viridiplantae > Streptophyta > Magnoliopsida > Poales > Poaceae > Avena > Avena sativa. The sequence continues at coordinate 225,849,764 of OV702286.1, forward strand.
TCTGACGACGGAACAGTATGGCCACTCCAACTGTCCATGACCACGGACGCAGCTATTCGAATAGTTTGACACTCTGCAGAGGTGGTACAGTTTCACCACAAAATTTGATACATCCATCAGGGATAACCCTGAATCATTATACTTAGTATGCGGATAATCAATCATAGCCCTTCAATTACACACTCTAGTATAGGCACCTCCCCTATGAGCTTGGCCTCCCAGCCATGGCCATCTGCCATCCTGGGCACTGCATAGGTGGGAATCATCAAGAGGTAGCCTTAGCTCAAATCTCTTCTGCGAGGGAACCCATACTAATGCATATAAACTTCCGGCTAAGCCTTACCCAATTTAGGTATTGTGGTTGTATGGTAAAATTGGAATGGTATCGCTTCCGAACCCAACCATCAGTTTTTATAAAGGGCTAAGGCTCATGCCTCAACATTTTCATCATCAAAACCATTTGTGTTTCTCAACGCATGTCAAAACATTTCAATAGAATGACTCATCATTCCAAGGTTTTCATAAGCATTTTCACCAAGTATTCCCATCTAAAGTGATCAAGTTTTATGCTTACCACTAGCCACTAAGTTAAGAGTGTTCACTGATGAGGGATGCTAATCTCAATCTCATGCCATAGAATGACATCTAGTATAGGCCTAGTTTTATACTCTTTATGCTATCTATACCATTTTTCCAAAATCCTCACAAAGCACTAACTAAAATTAAAGAACTTTGGTAAAGTATAAGAGTAAAGCTTGCAAGTAAAACTTGGGATGGGTATAAATCAAAGTGTATAACCGAGCATGCCTAATGCATCTTGCTTGGGTTATCTTGCAATTAGTGATGGCTTGCCTTGATTGGTGCAGTGATTGATGTTTTCCTCCTCTTCTTCTGGGTAGAACTCCTCCTCCTCGTATCCTTGGTCGGTACTATCGTCTATAAATAAATACGGGGTACACAATCACCAAACAATACGTAACTAGTCTATTTAGCACACTAAGGCTCACACTTGATGCTCTAGCATCATCACAATCATCACATGAAACAAAGAACTAGTTTTATTTATTTTATTTGAGAAAAGTAATTTCTACTCATTGAAATTAATTAAGATTTAATATTCTCCAAATAAAATATGGGATCATTTGGACACATGTCATCACCACATATTCTAATACATGGGAATGTGATTTAAAAGGGTTGGTCACATTTTATAAAGTTTTAAGATTATTATTTAATAGATTTAAAGTGACTAGAAATGCCTTAATAGCATTCTTTTGGTACTAGTCCAATGTCACTGCATGCAATCCTAGATATTTCTACATATTCAGATAGACATTATCAAATGTGATTTTTGAGAGTTGGAATCAACTCAAAAGCTGTTATGGTTGATTTTTGAAAAAGTTTGAAGTTGCAAAAGTCTCTATATTATTATTTTTCTATAGAATATATCTAACTCCAATTGATTTAAATCCAATGGGATTGGATAGATATTTAAATTACCTTTCTAGCAAAATTTGAATCATGCAATTTGGTTAAGTGAAACTCTCTGAATTAATTTTTGAATAAGTGGATAGAATAGGATTTCAACTAAAAAGGAAAATCATTATTTGAATTTCCTGGCCTGAGCGAGAAAGCTAAACGGGCCGGCCCAGCTGCACTACGCGGCACAGCAGGCTGCTGACAGATGGGGGCCACCATACAGCGACTCAGTTTAACCGAAACGGTATCTAAGCATCTGGGTCGTGCGATCCTATTCTAATACAACGTCCGAGCATCATCGTCGATCACGAACAGCTCCGGCGAGGAATGTGACCTAGCGCGGCGGTGGGGGTCTCGCGGGGCTCACCTGGACAATAGCTAGGGTCGGTGATAGGGGCAAACGACGTGGTAGACGACGGTGAGGCGAGGCACGGTCACGGCAGGGCTTGGGGTGGTCAAAATTAACGGTGTCCTTCTCCTCCAGCAGTGGCGGACTCCGGTGTAATTCCAACACGGTGGTGCTCGCCTTGCTCCGGGAAGAAGTGTGGGAGTGGTTGTGAGGAGTGTGGAGTGTAGTGGTGTGAAGAATGGAGGTGGGGGTGGCCTCCTTTTATAGCACGGTGAGGGGACCGAGCGGTGCGGCGGTCAGCTCGACGGTGGTGTCGCTACAGGTGGCTATCGGCATGGCCAGGGTAGGTGGACGGTGCGGTGTCTCCTGGCGGTTCTCTCTGGCTTAAAGGCGAGGCGAGGGGCTACGTGGTGCGGTCGGGAGTGTGCGGTGTTCTAAGCGGCGGCAGAAGTGTTTGCGGCGGCGTGCGGCAGCTGCGTGTCGCACGGGGGCAAACGGGGGTGTCTGCTGGGTTGTCGTGATCATGGCGAGGATGCGCGTGCGTGGTGAGGGCAAGGCGCGAGCTGGGCGAGCTGGTCGAGCACGGCGCACTGGTGCGCTCTGGACAAGGTGCAGAGAGGCGAGGCGCGGCGTAGCTAGGGTGGTCCATGGCTCGGCTGGGGTCGTGGCCGGGTGGTGGTAGAGTGCGGCGCACCTCCTGGACATCCTGGATGGGCGCGGGGCGGTCTGCTGTGAGCTGGTCCTGGTCGGCCAGCGACGACCAAATTCGGGCGGCGCTCCACTGTGCTCCACAGCGGAGGAGGAGGGCTTGTCTGGGTGCTGGTTAGACTTAGGGGAGACAGGGGAGTAAATAGGGAACCAAATGGTCGATTATTACTGTGCACAACAGTGAAGTTAGGCCAGGGGTTTAATTAGTGCAGACAAGGTGTTTGCGTTAATGACCGCATGAGTTTTACTTTTGAATTTTTGATTCAAATTTTTTGAGTGATCTTAGATTAAGCTTGAGAGTCTTTGTTTGCTTGGAGAGGTCAAGGGGAATTGATTTTATAGGTTTTTGAAAAAGTGAGATCTTAACATATGAACTAGATTTAATTTTCAACTGTCCATTAAATTTATTTGCAAAATGCTTTTGTAAGTTTGTAAAGTGGGCCTTGGTTCATTTTTACTTGGTCTAGCAAGGGGTGAAAAGAAATAGAAATGTTTCTATTAGAAATTTTCTTCTAGGAACACCTAAAGTGGCCTAGTGGTTGATTTTGGTCAAAATGACCATTTGCTTTATTTATTCACATTTGATTTCTTTCTCTTTGGATTTTGTTTGTAAATGGTCTAGATGATGTGGCATTCACATTTAAACCATTTCACAACATTTAGAACAATCAAGCATGGCATATACACTCAATTCTATACTAATGCAAACACACATGCATTCCTAATCATTTTATTAATAAATGTTTTTGTTAACCCTAAATTGGGTGATTAGGATTTGATAATCTTGATTAGAAGATTTGGGATGTTACATACCTTCCCTCCTTAAACAAAATCTTGTCCCGAGATTTAAGAAAATCTAGGAACTAAAGAGATCTGGAAACTCAGTCCTAATGTAATCTTCTCGCTCCCAAGTAGCTTCTTCTTCGGTATGGTTGCTCCATTGGATCTTGAGAAACTTGATACTCCGGGTCCTGGTGGTTCTGAAGGCTTCTTCCGAAATACGAATGGGTACTTCACAATACGTCAAATCCTTGTTGATATCAATGGCTCGATGATCGATGTTCTTGAAAACTTCGGTCTTCTCCGGAACTTCTAAGCATTTGCGAAGTAACGATATATGGAACACATTATGGATGGCTGACATCTCCTCTGGCAGTTCCAGTTGATAAGATACTTCTCCTCAACAATTCCAAATCTTGAAGGGTCCAATATATCTAGGGGCTAACTTTCCTTTCAACTGAAAACATTGCATTCCCTTCAACGGCGAAACCTTGAGATACACAAAATCGCTAACATTGAAAGTCAGGTCTCTACGTCTCTAGTCAGCATAACTCTTCTGTCTGGATTGGGCGGTCTTGAGGTGCTCACGGACTTTGTGAACCTTCTCTTCGGTTTCTCGTAGGATGCCAGGTCCGAAAATCCGACTCTCTCCTACTTGCGACCAATTCAAAGGGGTACGACACTTCCTTCCATATAGAAATTCAAATAGGGCCATTTGCAAACTGGCTTGATAACTGTTGTTATATGAGAATTCTGCGAAAGGCAGACAATCTTCCCATTTTGATCCATAATCTAACACACAAGCTCTCAACATATGTTCTAAGATTTGGTTGACTCTTTTAGTCTGTCCATCGGTTTGCGGGTGATAAGCGGTGCTGAAATTCAGTTTGGTTCCTAATCCTTCTTGGACTTTCTGCTAAAATCTTGAGGTAAACTGGGTTCCTCGATCCGACACTATGGTCTTGGGGGTTCCATGCAAACTGACAATTCTAGCAATGTACAACTCTGCTAGCTTCGAACTCTGGTAGGTTGTCTTGACAGGTATAAAATGGGCTACATTGGATAGTCTATCAACTATGACCTAGATAGAGTCATTTCCCCTACTAGAAGTAGGCAAACCGGTGATAAAGTCCATTTCGACGGAATCCCATTTCCATTCTGGAATCTGCAATGGTTGCAACAGTCCTGCGAGTCTCTGATGTTCCGCTTTGACTCTTTGACAGATATCACACTTGGCTATATAGCTTCCGATTTCTCTCTTCATCTTGTGCCACCAAAATTGCTCCTTCAAATCTTGATACATCTTCGTTCCTCCGGGGTGGATAGAATAAAGAGTATCATGAGCTTCCTCCATGATAACTTGCTTCAGCTCGGAATCTGCTGGCACACAGATACGTCATTTGTACCACAAAACTCCTCCCTCATCTTCGGTGAATCCAGGTACCTTTCCTGTACCGATACAATGTTTGATTCTGTCGATACTTTCATTTCCCTTCGGGGCTTCCTTGATCTGACTGATCAACATGGGTTGAAGTTCAATGCTAGCTAAAAATCCTTTGCTCCAACTCTTCATGCAAACTTGGTTGGGCTTCTTTGATCATGGTGTTTAATCTACACGGCAATCTGCTAAGAGCATCCACTACCACATTGGCTTTGCCGGGGTGATAGTGAATGTCAAGGTCATAATCCTTGATTAACTCTATCCATCTCCTTTGCCTCATATTCAGCTTGTTCTGAGTGAAAATATACTTCAGGCTTTTGTGATCCAAATAAATCTCACAGGGGTTACCCATAAGGTAATGACGCCATGTCTTCAAAGCTAACGCTACAGCTGCTAATTCAAGATCATGGGTAGGGTAGTTTTGCTCATGCTGCTTCAGTTGTCTGGACAAATATGCTATGACTTTGCCTTCTTGCATCAACACACATCCGAGACCAATCTTGGATGCATCACAATACACATCAAAGGGCTTCTTGATATCTGGCATAATCAAGATTGGGGCTGAAATCAATCTCTTCTTGAGCTCTTGAATAGGTGCTTCACATTTGTTGGTCCATTCAAACTTCTTGACTTTCTTCAACAATTGGGTCATTGGTCTTGTGATGCTCGAAAATCCTTCAACGAACTTGCGGTAGTATCCCGCTAATCTAAGAAATGCACGGACTTGAGTTTGAGTGGTTGGGGCTTTCCATTCTTCAACATCTTTGATCTTGGCGGGATCAACAGCAACTCCTCCTACCGACATAATATGTCCGAGGAATCCTACTTCCTTCAACCAGAACTCACACTTGTTGAACTTGGCAGACAATTGATGCTTTCTAAGGGTTTCAAGGATGGTTCTCAGGTGTAGCTCATGGTCTTCTTCTGACTTGGAATAGATTAGAATATCATTGATAAACACAACGACAAACTTATCCAGAAAGTTCATAAAAATCTTATTCATGAGGTTCATGAAATAAGCAGGGGCATTGGTTAATCCAAAAGACATGACCGTATACTCATACAATCCATATCTGGTAGTAAAGGCGGTCTTTGGAATATCCGTTACACGAATCTTGAGTTGGTGATAACCAGTTCTAAGATCAATCTTAGAGAACACTCTAGCTCTAGTCAACTGATCAAACAGATCCTCAATCTTGGGCAGTGGGTACTTGTTCTTGATGGTGGCATCATTCAGCTTCCTGTAATCCGTACATAAATGGTTACCTCCATCTTTCTTGTCCACAAACAGAACAGGTGATCTCTATGGCGATGCGCTTGGTTGAATCAAACCTTTGTCCAGCATAGCATCAAGTTGCTTCTTCAGCTCCACTAATTCAGATGGGTTCATACTATAAGGTCTCTGAGCTATGGGTCCAGTTCCAGGAATTAGTTTAATAATGAACTCGATATCCCGATCTGGGGGCATACCAGGCAATTCATCTGGGAATACGTTGGGGTATTCATAGACTACTCTGACTTGGTCAATGGTTGGTTGGGCTAGACTCTTGTTGCATTTGAACTGATGGGGCAAGGTTTCAGATACATGCTCTACTGATACTCAAGAGCTACTGGTCATGGTTATGGCTTTCTTGGCACAGTCGATCAATCCTTTATGTTTCAACATCCAATCCATTCCTAGTACTACTTCCAAATCTTTGGTTCCAAGTACTATTAGATTGGCATAAAAATATATCCCATGGATTCTGATAGGTACATCCTTGCAAATTTTTCTAGCTTTGGTGGTTGAACCAGGTATTTGAACTATCATAACATGCTTCAATTTTGTTGGTTGAATCTTACTAGTGCATGCAAATTCTTCTGTAACAAATGAGTGTGATGCTCCAGAATCAAACAACACTCTTGCAAGTACTGAGTTAATAGAAAACATACCCAGCACGACATCGGGCGCTTCCTGAGCTTCTTCAGCATTCATGTGGAATAGACGGCCGTTGCGGTTGAGCGAATTCCCTGGGGAAAATCTTCTTCCAGGCTAAACACGGCGCTGCTGCTGTGCTGGGGCATTCACATTGGTGGTGGCTACAATATTCTTGGGACACTCGTTGGAGTAGTGACCCTTGACTCCACATTCAAAGCAAGTAATCTGGGACTTGTCTTTGGCTACAATAAGCACAACATTGCTTCCAGTCCTTGGGGCAGTATTATTGTTGTTGTTGGACTTGGGCGGTGCACGGTTGAAGTTGTTGGAGTTGCCGGGGTTGTTGTTGTGGTTTCCTCCGGGCTTCAAGTTTCCTCCGCTACGATTGGGGTAGCTTGGACGGGACATCGGGGGTCTATTGTTTCTTGGGGCATATCCTGCAGATGGGTTGGGGCGATACTTCTGGGTATTGTGGGACCCAGTCTAGTGCATCATCCTGCGCTTGCGGTTGTCATTGGCTTAGTTGATTTTCCCTTCCATCTGGATGGCAGAGTCGACTAACTCTTCTAGATCTTCGAAACAGATGTTGACTAGAACCGTCTACATCTCATCATGCAATCCATTCAGGAACCTTTCCTTCTTCTTGGCTTTAGTGTTGATCTCATCAGGGGCATACCTAGCGAGGGACAGAAATTTTTCGTGGTACTCAACTACCGTCATCCTTCCTTGCTTCAGTTCCCTTAATTCATCTCTCATTCTGGTGACCAAACCTTGTGGCACATGGGTGCGGCTGAACTTGATCTTGAATGCTTCCCAAGTTATAACTTGACCGTTGTTCATGGTACGGGTGTTATTCCTCTAGGCTCTTGCATCTCATGCTAGATAATGGGTGGCAAACAGTACCTTCTCATTGGCTTCAACTCCTGCCACCTCCAGGTTATTCTCCATGGTTTGCAGCCAGTCATCAGCATCTAAGGGATCCTCGGATTTGTTGAAGATAGGGGATTTGTATTCTGAAAGTCCTTGAGCTTGGATCCATGATGATCCTGATTTCCATGGCCTTGATTATTATGGGTCATCTGAGTGATCTGTTGCAAAGTGGCTAGATTGGCTTGGCGTTCGGCTCTACTGCTTCACGGTCGGAAACTAGCATCTGCAGAATCTGCAGCATCGGGTCCTGCGATGAGTTGCTCCCTCCTTGATTTCCACGAGGCATCTAAAGATTGAGATAGATAATGAGGTAAGAGGAAAATTTCTAAGGTTCATGGTTTTGTTTTCAAAAGCTTTAAACTTTGAGTTTGACTCAGGTTTTGCAAACTAACTTCTTCTCATTCATTCATTCAAGCACACAATACAACACACACCACAACACAAATGGAAAACAGATGGTTTTAAGAACCATTCTGTGAACTAAGATACAGTGGAACCGATACAACTCATTCCTACGGTAGTGATCAAGTGCATCTAATCATCATCAATGAAGTCAGATCATCATCATCGGTGTAGAAATCCATGGCATTATCCTCCAGGTAGTTGTTGCGATCACTAAGGTATGAGTGAAGATCTCCCTGGATGTCTTCACCTTCTTCCTCTTCCTTTGCTTCAAGTTGGACTTCTTTCTCATGGATGGTCTTCTCGAGGTCGGCCACCTTCTTGCAAAGACGAGCGATGGTGCGATCCTTCTTTTCACGTTGGAGACGAAGTGATTGGCGATCCTTGATGAGCATGGCGAGATTCTGGTCCTTCTTGGCGGTGATGGCAAGGTTGTGGTTGGCGTAGGCTCAAGCATTGTGTAATTCCTTTTGCCTATCATACAGCAGGAAGTCAAGATTTTCCACCTGGCGCTTCATCTCCGGGTGACTTGGCATCTCCAATGGCATTCCCATAGAATCACGCCTTGCATAGTGAGCAAAGCGAGTTCACTAGATCAAGTTGATATTTTTCCCACATAGATGGGCAAGAGCTTCATGCATATCCCTGGCTAATCCATCTAGCCAGTTGTTCTCTCACACAGTGAATTGAATCTTCTCTGAAAGGGGTGCTTCCATGTTGCCTCTGAGATCTGCAACTATCATCCATTGTAGATCTCCACCTAGGTAATCCTTGAGTTGTGCTCCGAAGAATTCCGGATGCGGGAGCTCAAGGTACTCAGACAGTGCATCAAGATCCCTCTCAAAGATCAGCTGGCCTCCGTTGCCCAACTGGTATAACTTGCAATACTGAACTTCCATCTATAAGAATTTAGGATGAGTAAGTTAGTGAGGTGATCAAGTGTGTCAAATTTTATGTAGGAATGTAAGAATTTTTTAGGAACATGATTTTTTTGAAAGAATCAAGGATAAGAGTGGGAATAGGTTTTCATAAATACTCACTTCTTTGGTTCTGAAACTAAGTTTTTGTTCGGACGTCTATTCTAACTAGGGTCTCCTATGGTCAGGATGGCACTTATACCAACTTGTCAACACCTGGATTTTTAATCCCAGATGCCTATTATGCCATACATCGCAATCCGAGGATTACCATTTTGCGAGACATAATAGATTGGATATCATAGTACATCATCCATTACAAACCATAATAAGGTCTTACACAAATAGGGGATCTCATGATCCAGTCTTAATACAAACAAGCAGCGGAATAATGAGTGTAATGGTGGGCTCCATCTTCAGTGTCACATGCAATGCTGACGATGGGAGATTATCCTAGTTGTCGTAGCCGTCATGTTGTCCATCATCCTGATAGTCCTCCTCATAGTCTAGCCATGGGAATAGCCAGGGACAAAGCCATGAGTACTCTTTAAGTACTCGCAAACTATCACTAACAAGTAAGATAGTTCTAGTAGGAATCCTAAGCTCTAAGTTTTTTTGCAAAAAGCCAGATTTATCTAAACTGAGTTCAGAAGTAAAGAAAACTAAATAAATGTTCTAAATCACTCTAAGTTGGGAACCTAAGTTTTCATATTCACAACCCTGTTGTGGTCAAGTCAAATTCATAGTTCACTTCACAAGTCATTTTGAAAACATCTAACGATGGAACAATATGGCCACTCCAACTGTACATGACCATGGACACGGCTATTTGAATAGTTTGACACTTATAAAGTTCACATCAACTTGCTCTTCTTGAGCAACCAAAGAGGCTAAGGGAAGATGATTTGGATCAATATGAGCTTTCCCATTAACAAGCATAGACATAATAACATCAATTTTATCACTCAAGGAGGAGGTTTCTTCAACATAATTTACCTTCTTACCTTGTGGAGCTCTTTCAGTGTGCCATTCAGAATAGTTAACCATCATATTATCTAGAAGCTTTGTTGCAGCACCCAAAGTAATGGTCTTAAAGGTTCCTCCAGCAGCAGAATCCAATAGATTTCTTGAAGAATAGTTCAATCATGCATAAAAGGTTTGGATAATCATCCAAGCAGTCAGTCCATGAGTGGGACAATTCTTTACCAAAGATTTCATTCTTTCCCAAGCTTGAGCAAAGTGTTCATTATCAGATTGTTTAAACTTCATTATTTCACTTCTCATTGAAATAATCTTAGCAGGAGGATAGTATTTTCCAATGAAAGCATCTTTGCATTTAGTCCAAGAATCAATACTATTTCTAGTTAGGGATTGCAACCATTCTTTAGCTTTTCCTCTCAAAGAGAAAGGAAACAATTTAAGCTTATTAATATCTCCATCTATATCCCTATGCTTTTGCATCTCACAAAGTTCAACAAAGTTATTTAGATGAGCAACAGCATCTTCATTACCAATACCAGAAAATTGTTCTCTCATAACAAGATTGTGTAAAGCAGGTTTAATTTCAAAGAAAGTAGCTTCAAGAACAGGTGGAGCAATAGGTGTGCACATGAAGTCATTGTTGTTGGTGCTAGTGAAGTCACACAACTTAGTGTTTTCAAGAGTAGTCATTTTTTGTGTTTTTAATAAAGAAAGCAAACTAGTACAACTAATTATTTTGTGTTTTTGATAAAGAAACAAGCAAACAAAGCAAAAATAAACTAAGCAAAAAAAACAACAAAGTAAAGAGATTGGTTATGAGGGACTCCCCTTGTGAAGATGTCCTTGACTCCCCGACAACGGCGCCAGAAAAATACTTGCTAGCTCGTGGTTGATATCAAGCTCGTTGGGGAACCCCAAGAGGAAGGTATGATGAGCACAGTAGTAAGTTTCCCTTAGATATGAAACCAAGGTTATCGAACCAGTAGGAGCAAGGAAACACCTCCAAGGTGTTGTTGCCAACTTGGAATCCTGCACAACACAACCACACAACTTTGCCCCCAACTTACAGTGAGGTTGTCAATCTCACCGGATTTGCTGAAAACAAAGGTTTAAACATATTGTGTGGAAGATATTAAAAGCCTGTAGAAAGCAGTAAACAATTGTAGATTAATGATAAAAGAGAGGACCAGGGTCCATAGTTCACTAGTGGTGTTGGGGGGATAACCCCGGGTAGGGTCACTCCGGGGTATAAGGGCCGAGTTAGCCGAGGTTTGGCAAGGTCAAAGCGGATGCTGGCCGAGTCACCTCAAGGCAGGCCAGATCACGGAGTAACCCGGACCAGGGGGCTCGCCTAACATTGTCTCGTCCGACTCAAGGAGTAAGTCGGAAATACTTGTCTAGCTTATATGCAGGAACAGGTGTGGCCGGATCAACTGTGATCCGGGTCCTCGTTTGGCTTCTAGGAGAAGGATGGAATATCTCCGGTCAAAAACAAGGCCCGGTGCGTACTGGATGAGCGAATAAAGCAAGGGCAGGACCACCGGATCATGGCCGACAAGGGTGACGACGCTCACGTCGGCTGACGCAGGTGACGCAGAGGCAACGTCGCTAAAGCAAGAGTGACGTGGGGGAAAAGCACCCCTGTCGGGTTACTAATTTGGGAGGAGGCATATTCTTAGGAATATGCCTCCACGTATGCCCTAGGCTAGGACCGAGCCACCCCTATATAAGGGGGGGTTGGGGTTCTGGTAAGGGGGTTGGGTCTTTTCAGATACATAACAAGGAAAATACTTGTGGGTCTAGGGTTCTTGGGCTAGTTAATAGGCAAGAGTAAGAGAGTTTCTTCTTCCTCCTCTTGTTAATACAGCTCGAGGAGCACTTGTAATCTTGGAGACTGAACATCAATACGAACCTTCTGTGTAGAGAATCACTCTACTATCCCTCCCTGGATTCCCCTAGCGCATATTAGTCCCCACCTTCAGCCTATCCATGGCATCTGCTGTGACACCACCACGACAGTTGGCGCCCACCGTGGGGCTAGCGGCGCTAGCAGGGGTGAAGATCCGGACGGGAAATTTCACCGACACCGGTGAACGCATCGTCTCCGGGCTCGTTCAGCGCTTCGGTGCGCTGGACTACGTATCCGAGGTCTTTGCCTCCTTAGGTTTCCGGGCCCTCCTTGCCGGGGCTTTGCCTACTCGTTTGGAGGCAGTCTTGTCTCCGGCCTTCTTTTGCCTTTTGGAAGGTTGAGAAGGTTCGGAAGAAGAACTCGACGCGGTTCTGCGCTTCTTCTTTGACGCCGCCGGAGCAGGCTCGCCCGTGGCAAGGGGAGGATCCTCGTGGATGTGCCCACCGGGGTTAGCTGATGCCGGGTAAGCAAAAGAAAGAGGGACAGCCTCAACGGGTTCAATCACATCGATATCCGAGTCATCCTCATCGTCGGGCCAATCTCTAAGAGAAGAGAATTTACCGATGGGTCGTCTGGTGGCATCGGGTGTGGGGAGGAACATCTCCTGGTCTGGCTCCTCCTCGTTCGGAATTTCTCGGTCCGGGGCCCACTTGAGGGTCAGATCCGGGCCATCCTCGAGGGTTTGCTGGAGAAACAGCTGAGAAAAAAGGACAAGGAGCAAAGTCAAGAATGTGATAAGAGCCGACATGAAATTGATCCGAGATAAGTTTACCTCGCGAAGCTTACCGCGGGAGGGAGCCTGTCACGGCAGTAATGCTCGATTCCCCACGTCCATTCGGCGGAGAAGTCCTTATGGGTGGTGAAGAGAGCCTTGACCCGGCGGAAGATCTCCGTATTGCTCAACTCGAATGAGGAGGTTCGGTTGGGGTCGCGACTAAAGCTCATATGGCACAACTTGTGAGTGCGCCGCTGAAGGGAGAGATTCGGTTACGCACGAATGTGATCATGGCATCCTCGTTGCGCAATCCGAGCTTCTTCAGCTCCGCAAACCTTTTGTTCACTTGGTTGGCCAAGCCTGTAGGCTTCCTGGCAACCTCCTCCCAGAAATCCGTGTCAGGGGGACCCAGAGCATAGGGCAGCAACCGGATCAAATCTTCCGTGCCTTAATTCCGGACGTAGAAGAAGGTCCGGGCCCACCCTTTGCAGGAGTCAAGCCCGATGACCCGAGGGAAGATTGAATACCTCCGGGGCGAGATCGAGGCAGCTCCGAACTGAGTTAGTTGTTTGTCCTCCGACTCGACGTGGATGTTGGGGACCATGTTGCGACGGAGGCCAAAGAACCGGATCCACAGCTCCTTCGTAGGCCATAGCCCGGTGTAGCCCTCGATCGAAGAAACAAAAGCGGACAGAGAGGTGATGGCGTTTGCCGGGAGATGATGTGGTTGCAAGTGATAGGTCTGGATCCAGTCCCGGAAGAAATCACTCACTGGAAGCCCAAATCCTCGTTGGAAATGGGATAAGAAAACAACAAATTCGCCCGGATTGGGTGAGGGGGCCAGCTCAGAGGAGGGGAGACGAGCAGCGACGCCAGCGGGAATGCGCCGGGTCCGGTAGAGCCAGACGATGTCGTCCTCGCAGACCCAGGAGCCGGCCCACGCGCCGCGGTCCGCCGTGCCGGCGTCCTCCTCCATGTCCTGTTCAACAACGACGAGCTCTTCTTCCGTCATCTCAATTCCGGTGTCTTCGCTGGAGCTGGCGGCGGCGGGGCTCTGCGGTCTAGACTGACGAGGACCCGTGGCTAAACGAAGGCACAACGGTGATCGCAGTGCGGAGAAACAAAGAAAATGCGGTGGCGGCGCTGCTGCAACGGGCACTGGCGGCGGCGCGGTTGCAAGGAAGAAGAAGAGGAACAGGCGAGGGGGCGCGGAGATGGAAAAGTTCTAAGGAGCGTGCCCCTCCCCTATTTAACCGCCCCCAGTCATCAACGAGTGGGATCGTGCTGCGTAGGAAAACCACACGATGTGGCCGTGTATCACCAGCATCGACCAACCAGAGAGGATCCACACCAGGGGCCACAGAGTAAATGTGATCCAATGACACGACGTGCAGTTGCGGTAAACGAGGAGACAGACATGACGTAACCCCCGCACAGTAATCACTGACATTTACTGCGGCGGTTACTGCGCAAGCCCTTAAAATAAGGCAACGTAATGATTAACCGTTACGTGGGTTGGCGTACGAGAGAAGGAAGCAAGGCCCGGATCCGAGCCACGGTGGTAACCCCGGCCGGCAAGCGAAAACTTGAACCGTGCGGAGGAAAAGTAAAACCAAACGATCCGAGCCAAAGTGGTGACCCGGCCGGCAAGTGAAAACTTGGAGCGTGCGAAGGGAACGTAAATCCATATAATCCGAGACAAAAAGTTAACCCGGAAATAAACGTCCGAAGCTTGGATACGAATGAACCTGATGTAGCCTTAGCGACCAAGGCCGCTAAGGCTGCACCAGCTTCGGGGACTAATGTTGGGGGGATAACCCCGGGTAGGGTCACTCCGGGGTATAAGGGCCGAGTTAGCCGAGGTTCGGCAAGGTCAAAGCGGATGCTGGCCGAGTCACCTCAAGGCAGGCCGGATCACGGAGTAACCCGGACAAGGGGGCTCGCCTAACATTGTCTCGTCCGACTCAAGGAGTAAGTCGGAAATACTTGTCTAGCTTATATGAAGGAACAGGTGTGGCCGGATCAACTGTGATCCGGGTCCTCGTTTGGCTTCTAGGAGAAGGAAGGAATATCTCTTGTCAAAAAGAAGGCCCGGTGCGTACTGGATGAGCGAATAAAGCAAGGGCAGGACCACCGGATCATGGCCGACAAGGGTGACGATGCTCACGTCGGCTGACGCAGGCGCCGCAGAGGCAACGTCGCTAAAGCAAGAGTGACGTGGGGGAAAAGCACCCCTGTCGGGAATATGCCTCCACGTATGCCCTAGGCTAGGACCGAGCCACCCCTATATAAGGGGGGGTTGGGGTTCTGGTAAGGGGGTTGGGTCTTTTCAGATACATAACAAGGAAAATACTTGTGGGTCTAGGGTTCTTGGGCTAGTTAATAGGCAAGAGTAAGAGAGTTTCTTCTTCCTCCTCTTGTCAATACAGCTCGAGGAGCACTTGTAATCTTGGAGACTGAACATCAATACGAAGCTTCTGTGTAGAGAATCACTCTACTATCCCTCCCTGGATTCCCCTAGCGCATATTAGTCCCCACCTTCAGCCTATCCATGGCATCTGCCGTGACACCACCACGACAAGTGGTGGTTCTCCTTGAGATAGATGACATGTTGGGTGAACAAATTACAATGGGGCAATTGACAAACATCGATATAGCATACAAGCATATACTAATCATCTTGACTCCTTTGAGATTTGATTGGGCATTACAACATTATACATAGACCGTAATCCAACTGCATCTATGACTAATAATCCACCTTCAGGTTATCATCCGACCCCCTCCAGTATTAAGTTGCAAGCAACAGATAATTGCATTATGCATTGCGTGTAAAGTAAACAATACGATTGTTCTATGAACAAAGGATTGTTGTTTTCTCCCTAGTAGCAACAACACATCTAGTACCTTAGAGATTTATGTCACTTCCCCAGATTACTAGAGGCATGAACGCACTGTCGAGCATAAATACTAACTCTTGGAGTTGCTAGCATCTACTTGGCCACGATAGATACTAATAATGGAAAGCATGCAAGATCAGAAATAACAAAGACATGATAGAATCAATAATGAATCTGAAATAGCATCTCAATATCCATCGGATCCTCGCAAACACAACATGTAGGATTACAAATAGATGATCTTGATCATGAACTGAGCTCACAAGATCTAAACATGGTAGCACAAAGGAGAAGAACCAACCATCTAGCTACTACATGGACCCGTAGTCCAAGGATGAACTACTCACGCATCACACCGGAGGCTTGCATGGTGATGAAGAAGGCCTCCAGGGTGAATTCTCCCCTCCGACAGGGTGCCGGGAAGAGCTTCATATCCCTCCCGATCTAGGGATGGAGATGATAGTGGCTACAAACTCTTTCGTGGAATTTTGATCTGGTACTTAGGGTTTCTGTATCAGAGGCATCTTATAGGCGAAAGGGGAGGCCGAGAGGGTGCCCTAGGCGGCCACACCACCCCCTGGTGCAGGCCAAGCTAGGTGGTGTGGCAGCCCTCTGGCCCCTCTTTGTCTCGTATTCTGGCTCCATGTCCCCCTCGGTGAAAAACTGACTTTGGCTTTTGTCCCATCCAATTCCGAGAATATTCATTTTCTAACTTTCCTGGAACCAAAAATAGCAGAAAACATGCAATTGGCACTGTGGCATCTTGTTAATAGGTTAGTCCAAGAAAGTTTATAAAAATTACTCCAAAGTGTGGGCAAAACATAAGAAAGTAGATGAAAACAAGCATGGAACATCAAAAATTATGGATGCATTTGCAACGTATCAAGTACTGTCATGAAAAAGGCATCCGCCTTGACCTGGCATCTGTGGCACAGTCGCAGTATAATGGACAAGTTGAACGGGCCAATGGACTAATTCTGCACGGAATCAAGCCACGCTTAGAGGCACCGCTACATAGAGCAGTTGGATCCTGGGCGGAGGAATTACGATCTGTATTGTGGAGTTTAAGAACAACACCCAATAGATCCACCGGCTTGACTCCTTTCTTCATGGTTTATGGAGCAAAAGCCGTCCTACCATCCGAAATCCTCCACGATGCACCAAGAGTCGCCGCCTATGAGGAGGATGACACTGAAAAATCCAGACGCTTATCTATGGACCTACTCGAGGAAGAGGACATGCTGGCATGCTAGAGATCCACCGTCTATCAGCAGAAGCTACGTGGCTACCATAGTCGCCATGTTAAGCATCACTCATTTAAAGAAGGGGATCTGGTGCTTAGACTCAGGGAGGAGAAATCACACAAACTATCCCCGCCTTGGGAAGGACCGTTCGTCATAATCAAAGCATTGCTAAATGGGTCCTATTACCTCGTCGATATCTGTGAGTTGAAAGATAGGCCTAAAAATCACAAGCGCAGGCAACATGACTACAATGATGATTACCCGGAGACAGATCGGCCATGGAACATAGCACATCAATGTCCCTTTTACACTTAGCATATTTTATAATAATTTTCTTATATTATGAATGAAATAAAGCATTTGGTTCACTCATATTCTCTGATTCTTTTCCTTTAGTTGTTCATTTTTGGATCATATAAACCCTTTATGCGCAAGTTAGCATTTGCACTTGTGAAAATTCTGCCTATGGGCATTACCTTAAGTTTTCTGGTCTTTACATTTTCTGAAGTTTTTATGTGGATTCCGGAGTAGTGACTTCTCGGCCCTCAAAGCCGACGATTTTATTTTTAGATTCTTGACGGTGCTATTAATCATCATCACCTAAGAGCATAGTTCTATGTTGCGAGTCTTCCATCTTACGAAAGGTCAATCATACGAACCAAAATAATGGATAAGCCAACACTTGCTTAAAAAATATATACATGCTGGAAACAGATAAATAGCAGGAAACTTAAGTACAAGCTTTTTCCGCCTTACAAACACATAAGTTTTTCCACATACACATCACAGAGATACATTTAATACAAATATTGTTTTTATGGATCTGTTGCAGAAGACTTCGTGGTGGCATCATCAGCAACAGGAGAGCCATGCCGGGAAAGCTCATCAAACTCGGAAGGAGATGGGCTAGACTCAGAAGAAGCCATGTCCTCATCAAGTATCTCGGCAGGCATGAATACATAGGCCTTGACCATCTTGGAAACTCTAGTGTCGCAGTCGGCGAGGGAGTTCCAAATAGCGTCGCTATCGATCTCTTTCCCTTCCTCGTCTAGCTTGGGCATGTCGGAGGTCACCAAATCAATGTCGACGTCTGATGGCTATGAAATATAAACATCTACGTCCACATTTAAACTGGATATTATTCATATATTTGATGAAATATCTCTCTAAACCCTGCCACTAATGCCTAATGATCAAAGGGGTATGCAATCCTTTCTTTCACTTTTTTCCTGCGCAGATAATGATGTTTGATGATGGGAATCACAACATTAAAGTCAAAGATACGAGATTTCCAACAACCCGAAGAAACCAGGAGTCGTGAAGTGGAGACAGACGCTTTAACGACCAACCATACGATGGGAATATATAAAATTCCGGTCGTATAGTTCCGGTCGTATAGTTGCCATCGACAGCGCTAGGTCAATCATAACAACTTTCATGAAGGAATCCCTATATAAAGAGGCCTCGGGTGACAAGAAAGGAGAGCTCTTTTCGATCACCAGCTGCCCCCAGAACTCCATCCATAACACCGAAGAGCCGCCAGAGGAATAGACTTAGATCTAATCTCCAAACCCTTCTCCACCACCATAGCCATATTCCACCACTTGTAATAGTAGATCTCATATTCGATTGGTGACATTGTAAGACTATTTTCTATCAATCTCATGATTTCTATTACAATGTTTATGATCGTTGATTTCATCTCTATGTGTGAGTAATTCTCTTTGGGCTAAGGGCTTCGGCCTAGCCATGTAGCTTTTGTGCATGTTATTTATCATAGATGGCATCATGTATTAGTTTGTATGACATGATGGTTATTGTATCCTCTCTTGCCTCAATCTAAGAACTTGTCAGGTACCCCAAGATCCCGAGGATTGAGCCAGGTATAGGGTGTATGAGCAATGACTAATTTGCAGGCTGGGAACCCTAGTGATAGAAGGGGTAGTACGGCTGTATGTGAGGGATTTACTGGGATTAACGGTGATGTCACTATGTATATCTTTAGTTCTATTTCTTCTATGGATGAGACTAGTAGGTTATTGCTATAAGCGGTTGTGGAGGCAATAGCAATTATGGATGCACTACCCAAATATAATTTATCTTGCTCTAACAATTACATGCATACTTTATTATTATCTTTTATTCCCATCAGATGTTTTGCACAGCTACAGGTGAAACCGAAAGCCCTATGCCCTCTCTCTCCATCATCGACAACAACAAAAGATAGCGAACTCTTGGTCCGGTAAAACACAAAAATAATTCTAAAACTCTCGAAGGTCCGTTAAAGTAACTTCACTATGCTTTCTGCTTCTCGAGGATTCGATAAACCTAGGTCGACTAGGGAAAAAGAGTTATACTACATCTGTAATCCGGATCGAAGGTATCAATCATTTTTCTGGCGCCGTTGCCAGGGAAGCAATATCTACCTTGGTGAGGTTAGTAGGAACCTTGCTAGTTTTAATTCTTGTTTTTAATTTTGTATTTGCTTTCAGTCTTTATTTGAAAACTAAAAATAAATTAGTTAGTCTTTAATTTATTGTTTTTACTATCATAAGTCTTTCTTTAAGAAAACCCAAAAACATAGGAAATATGGCTGAAAAGAAGCTTGGGAAGTTTGCAACTCCCAACAATGATTATTTGCATACTCCTATTACTCAGCCAACAATTGCTGCTGATGGTTATGAAATTAAGCCCCATTAGTTAAGTTTGGTTCAACAGAATCAATTTGGAGGCTCTACTGTTGAGGATGCAGGTATGCACTTGAATACTTTCACTGAAATATGTGATATGATGTGCATAAAAGATGTTGAGCCTGATGCGATCAAATTGCGCTTATTTCCTGTGGTGACCGAGCATACCACTGCATGATGTAGTACACTATAGTCATTGACATAACACCAATGAAACACCATCTAGTATTGCATCCCTCAGAGTGGTAGAACAGAAGCACAGCAGGTCCAAGACATGACTATAGATTACAACTCGACACTTTGCAAAAGATCCAGAGAACACTCTAAGTTGAAGAGAGAGAAAGAAACTTCTTACAAAGAAGAACCAGAAATAATAACTCAGAACTATCTGGCCAACAAGACTAGCCTCTAAACTATCTGGCTTGCAAATGCAGCTATTGTATTGCTCTACATAAGTAGGTTTTATGGCTAGAGTATCTACTCCTATCTAATTAGAGACTTCATTTTCACTTCAGTTGATGTATATGTTTACTCCATTGACTTCATTGAAGAACTTGAACTTTTGGTGATGAGTTGTTGAGGATGAGTTGGTGTTGATGTCATCTCCAATGGCTTAGAACCTAGCAAGGGTTAAGAAGGTACGGTTGGGTACGAGCGTACTCAGCAAGTTCACTAAAAAGGAGTGTATGATGCATTATCTCTATAGCCACAGACCAAAGGTCGTAGGCAATGCAGGTTTTCATAAAAAATTCTTCAAAGGTTGTTTTTATTCCGAAAACTATGTCCGACAGCCTTCACAGGTTGACCAGAACTTTCATGGAGTTCCTTTCCTACCGCGTTCGTAGCTCCTTTCCGGAACAGGGAGTAACATGTCACAGTTCTTACACTCTGCAGAGGTGCATTGCTTTACCCATGAGAGACCTTAGCTTTGTTGCACATCCGAGTTATAGGCTCGTCCACACTTCCTTGGTATGGGACCCAGTCTAAGTTCCAAGCCAATCACTTCCCCCTTCGCGACCCCGCATGTCCCCTTGGTGTACCCCATTCCCACATCTTAAATTACGGCAATGGTTAGTACAGACTGTCAGATGCTAGAACTATCGTGGGACATTGAGGGTTCCCACCCATATCCTTCATATCCTCTACGAATTACCAATTAATGCATGCTATAAGGATAACAGCCACGACCTACACATCCGGATGCATGCGAGAGGAGGAAGATACAGCTGACTTCTTCGTCCCATTCCAAATCTCATGGTTAACGCGTAATATACAGCACTAGAATTACTGGCGACATTGGTTGTTAAGTCCTAGGTGATGCATTCATGTACAATGGCATTTCCATTTCCAGTTATAATAGATTAGCTGATCACCCTAGATCAGTAACCGATACTTCTAGTTAATTATAAAAATAGTGTTTTCGACCTTTTTGAAATGCAGGTGATGACAACAGTTTAGTTACAAGCATAGAAAATAATCAAAGGACATGATCAAGTGTGAACTTGCCTTTTGTGATTGCAAGATTATACACTCACGGTCTTCAAGATACTAGAATATCCAAAATCTGGGAATAACATCATTGGTCCGGTAAGGACTAACGTTTAAATAAGCAAGATGTAATTATGCATAAGTAATGTAATGCAGTTTGGTAAATGCGAAACCCCGGAATAATCGTATCTGATCTAGGGTTTGGAGTTGGTGATGAGTTCTTTGGAATGTGTTGCACTTTTATACCAGCTTCACAGATGTGCTTCTTGTTAAGGTTTGTGAGAGTGCGTGAAATAACATGTAAGTACAATAAGTAGCATACAATAGTAAAGCACTCCAATGGGCATTAATCATTTAGAGCTTTTATAGAAATGTTTTAAGGATTACTTTTAATGTTTCTTAAAAGAATATTTTTTGAAGAAAATATTACTTTACAAAGTAAAAGCATTTAAACTTAAAGTTAACAGTCTTAGGGTTCCTTTCTAATTTTAGTTACTAAAAAGGAAAGCATCACTAGATTTGAATAATCACACATTTTAATGTTTTCTTATTAGTTTTGAGTATTAACAAAGAAGGCAAGAATAGTTTTCCACTAGCAAGTGGAGACTTATATATTTTAAATATGGCATCATCCTATAGGTGGGTTACTTCTTAATGATTCTTAAGAAGGAAATACAAGTAGTGTTTCTTTTATGAAAAGAGTGTATCTTAATGGAATAAGTGAATATAATTACTTTCTTATTAATGCTTATTTTTCTATATACATGGAAAGGACTTACTTTAATTACTTAAAACATGGTTTAAATCCTTAAATAGTTTTCCAAACTAGCAAAGGATTTAGTGGATATTAGATTGGTGATTTTATGATGAGGATAATCCTCAAGACAAGCAATACACTATTTTTGATGGTTTTATAGTTGATAAAATCCTTTTAAGAAATAAAATACAATTACTTCAAATGGCAGTCTTAGTAATTACATTTTAATATGGTTAGATCTATGTTAACTTCACTTAAACATTAATGGATCTTGTTATTCACTTTTAGACTTTGAACAATCAATGTTAAAGGTAAAGTAAAGGTTTTTGTATTTTTAATCCATTAAGATATTAGAAAATAGTTTTAATCAAGGCTTATTAAATTTTTACCTTTATTTGACTTCAAATGTGAAAGAGGATATTTTTAATGTGTAGTTTTTATTTTTGTGATCATTTTGGTATATTATAAGTATTTTTATGATTTATAAATAATAATATATGATTTTATAATTTTTATTACTTTATAAATACTAAATAAATAATAAATATTTAGTTAGGTATCACAAAAATGTACAAAATAAGTTTATAAATGTATATTTTGTTTTTCTAAGATTTTTGATATATTATACTTATTTTTTATGAATTTCAAATATTAGAATATATTTATTTAAGATTTATCCCAAATAGGGAGAGAGAGAAAGAGAGAGCTACAAAGGGGGAAATTGATGAGGATGAGTAGGGGCGTCGCGATGGCCTTCTTATCCCCTCCAGGCGTCAGTGGCGAGTATCACGGTGCGCGGTTGACGTCAACGACGGCATCGGGCGACGGCGAGGTGCTCCAGCAAGCTGCTTGTGATGCACGGGAAGACGACGACATGGACATTTGCAGAAAACCCCCTTGGATTTATTTACTTCTCAAACCGCATTCCCTGATGATGCCCCACATGTCAGACATAGAGGGGAACTAGTTGGGCTGGTGTTGGGCCATGGCTAAGTGAGCAGGACGTTGCGAGGCACGCACGCGATGACTGTTAATGTGGAAAAATTCTAGGCTGTGGGCCAAGTCCACTGGCTATACTTCTTTTCTTTTTCTTATCCTATTTCTTGTTTTTGTAAAATATTTTTCAAATATGAATTTCCATAAGGATTTAAATATCCAAAATTTTCATGGAACACATTAATTACTACAAGAATCTTGGGGACTAAGTGGTGCTTGTACTTTTCATGATTTTTCATAAATTTAAACTATTTGGAAACTATTTTATTGATGGCAACATTTATTTCTTTAGGGTTTAATATTTTGTTTATTTTCCAAAAGCCTTAAGAAAATGATTTTGTTTTCACCATGATAATGGTAAGGGTAATGATTTAAGATGATTAATGATATATATAGAACTCTATTCATACTTAACATCATATAACAAACATTATATTTAATGGTTTAAATTTTAGGGTTCTTAAAGTTTGGAATTTCCTCTATTCAAGTTCCACTAAAATGTTATTCATAAGCATCCTACTAATTTCAAAATAGACATGTATCATTTCTTAAATTAGTTGTTCACTACCTTCTTAAGTGTGGTTAATTTTTTGATAGAAGTTTATTATATAATGGTGAACAACCTTTATCATTCATGTGGCACAAGTGATCTCAATGCCCAGCAACATTTACTTAGATTTTCTAATGCCACACTTACTATAGACCCTAGAGGATACACTACCCTCAAGTTTATGAGTGAATGTTATTATGTATCAAGGTTTAAGGATTGATCCAAAATTTATAATCCTAAATGTTATCTCAACTTAGAGTGAGCTACAAAGATTACTTCTTAATGTGGCCTTGATGATTCATGGGTATAGGTTTCTATTAGGGTTTAAGATAATAAAATAGACAAGGCTTTCATCCATAATCTCTCAACGGGTATTCTACTTATCTCTTAGACATTTCATTTGACTAAGAGATACTATCCATTAGCTGCCTAAAAATAGGAATTGGTTTAATTACTAACTTAATTCTGGGGTTTTGAACAAAGAGGTAGACATGGTTCTGTCATGGCTTGATATATTGCTAGTTAAGGTTTCTCAAGCACTCCTACCTTAACACCTCACTAAGCTTATCTTTAGACAAGGAATTCCTTTCCTAAATATACTCTATATATCTCTCTTATCTGATTCACAAAGATCACATCTTCTTGAATAAGGCAATCATCTGACTCCACCATATCCATCACCATATGATGACATGGTCATGTCCCTTCAGCAATACTCATTCTCCATTAATACTCTAGTATATATGATATGAGGTGGCCCGATCTTCTCAGCAAGCACTTGTCGGTGGATATGGTGGATGATAGATAACTAGCCTGTAGCTATGAACTCTCCCGCTCGATCCCTGATGCCAATGCAACAACACTCGAACCTTGTAGGATATTCACAACACCATGCTCTTGCACACGCAGCCGTGACCATGAAGGGTAGTACGCAATCTACTAATTCCCAATGGAACAACAGATCAAACTCAATTATAGTTGTAGAATTCGAACAGAGGGTAATTTCAGAGGTTCTATGAAAGAATCAACTCCAAAATATTTTAACATGGTCTAAAGAATAAAGCTCGAGCGCCCCCATCTATTTAAGGGTCCAAGGGGCGACGGCCTAGCGATACAAACCGACCCAACTTGGGTTCGGTTAAACTGACTCTGCCATGGCAGAGTTGTAGTCGCTTTCTCTGCCACGGCAGCCTGCCGTGGCAGAGTTGGACTCTGTTTTCCTGCCACGACAGAGAACTGGGGCTTTTCTCTACCGTGGCAGAGAACTTCCATCTCTTGTTGATCTTTGTATTGGACAGCTCCTTGCGCTTCCTCCCTCTCCTCCCTCGCGCATTCTTCATTGATCAGCACGCCTTGTTCCATTTGCTCCTCGCTCCTTGCTATGCCTTCTTCTCCTAAGTACCTCATCATGCAACAGTTCAAAGACTTAGGTAGTATAAAATTCTCATTGATTAAAACACCAGGTTCATTAAGAAACAAGTTCACCTGTTGTTCTAGTAGCTTAGCATGAGCTCTTGTGATTGGTCCAATCCTTATCTCATTGGATTGATCCTTGTTTGCAATTGGAACATCTTCATTATCAATTGTGGTAGGTGTAACTGTAGGGATGTCCTCATCATCTCCCCCTGCAGAAGGCGTCGACCTCGACGCTCCAAGGTCTTGTCCAGCATATGGTGACAAATCAGCAACGTTGAAGCTGTTGCTAGCACCACCAAACTCCTCAATAGGTATATTAACTGAGTAGGCATTATCATTAATTTTGGCTAACACCTTGTAAGGACCAGCACCACGTAGCTTCAATTTGGACTTGCGAAGTAGTGGAAATCTGTCCTTGCGCAGATGCACCCAAACCATATCTCCAGGCTCGAATAACACTTCCTTCCTTGCTTGATTCCTTGCAGCAGCAATGTTCTTGCCTTTCTTCTCAATTGCCTCTCTAGTCTTCTCATGAATTTTCTTCACTTAATCAGCATGTTTTGATGCCTCCATATCAACTCTCTCATGTAATGGCAGAGGCAGCATATCAAGTGGCATCAATGGCTTGAAGCCATACACCACCTCAAAAGGACAAAGCTGAGTAGTTGAATGCACAGCCCTATTGTAAGCAAACTCAACATGTGGCAAACACTCTTCACACTCCCGCAGATTCTTTTTAATCATGGTCCTTAGCAGCTGTGACAATGTTCTATTCGCCACTTCTGTTTGACCATCTGTTTGGGGATGACATGTAGTGCTGAACAACAGCTTCGTTCCTAGCTTCCCCCATAAGGTCTTCCAAAAGTAGCTCATGAACTTCACATCACGGTCAGAAACAATCGTCTTTGGTAGTCCATGTAATCTCACGATGTCCCTGAAAAACAGGTTAGCAACATGTGACGCATCGTCACTTTTGTGGCAGGCAATAAAATGAGCCATCTTAGAGAACCTATCCACTACCACAAATATATAATCATGACCTCTCTGAGTTTTAGGTAGACCTAGCACAAAATCCATACTAATGTCTTCCCATGGAGTAGTAGGTGCAGAGAGAGGTGTATACAAACCGTGAGGCTTCAGCTTTGATTTTGACTTGTGGCAAGTAATACATTGGCTCACAAATCTGTACACATCACGCCTCATCTTGGGCCAATAGAAGCGATCAACGAGCATGAGCAACGACTTCTCACGCCCAAAGTGACCCATCAAACCACCAGCATGTGATTCCTGCACTAAGAACAAACGCAACGAAGATTTTGGAATACATAGTTTGTTAGCTCGAAACAAATAGCCATCATGGATATGATACTTATCCCATGCGTTTCTAATAGCACACAAACGATATGGTTCCGCAAAATCATGATCAGTTGCATAGAGTGCACAAATGGCTTCTAATCCAGGATTTTTAACATCAAGATTGGTTAATAGGATATTCTTCCTAGATAGAGCATCAACAACAACATTCTCTTTTCCCTTCTTATAGTTAATGATGTGAGGAAAAGATTCAATGAACTCAACCCATTTAGCTAATGTTCTATGCAAGTTTGATTGAGCTTTCAAGTATTTCAATGCTTCATGATCAGAATGTATGATGAATTCCTTTGGCCACAAATAATGTTGCCAAACCTCAAGTACTCTAACAAGTGCATACAATTCTTTATCATAGATTGAATAATTCAAACATGCACCAGTCAATTTTTCAGAAAAGTAAGCTATAGGCCAACCCTCTTGCATCAAAACGCCACCTATGCCTATACCACTAGCATCACATTCAACTTCAAATTGCTTCAAAAAATCAGGTAATGCAAGAAATGATGCAGAAGTAAGCAAACATTTCAAAGTATCAAAAGCAATGTCTTGGGTCGTGCCCCATACAAAAGGAACACCTTTCTTTGTCAAATCATTCAAAGGTGCAGCAATGGTGCTAAAGTCTTTCACAAAGTTCCTATAGAAACCAGCAAGACCGTGGAAACTACGCACTTGACTTACATTCATTGGAGTAGGCCAATTCGGATTTGATTCAATTTTAGATTGATCTACCTCTACTCCATGCTTAGAAACAACAAATCTTAGGAATATGACCTTATCTTTTGCAAATGTACACTTCTCAAGATTAGCATACAGTTTATTATCACGTAACACTTGCAAAACTTGTCTAATATGAGTGCAATGTTCAGATTCGGTGTGGCTGTATATGAGTATATCATCAAAGTAAACAACCACAAAACGACCAATAAACTCTCTCAAAACATGATTCATCAAACGCATGAAGGTACTAGGTGCATTAGTAAGACCAAATGGCATGACTAACCACTCATACAAGCCAACTTTCGTTTTGAAAGAAGTTTTCTATTCATCCTAATTTGATGATAACCACTACGCAAGTCTATCTTAGAGAAAACAGCAGCACCACTCACTTCATCTAGCATATCCTCTAAGCGTGGGATAGGATGACGATATCGAATAGTGATGTTGTTAATCGCTCTACAATCTACACACTGCGCCATTTACCATCTTTCTTAGGAACTAAAATAATAGGAACATCACAAGGGCTAAGAGAGACACGAATGTACCCTTTATCCAGCAACGCTTGTACTTGCTTCTAAATTTCCTTCGTTTCTTCGGGATTAGTCATGTAGGGTGCACGGTTGGGAAGTGTGGCGCCAGGAATCAGGTCCACTTGATGTTCTATACCATGCAATGGAGGTAAACCTGCGGGTACGTCTTCTGGAAACACATCCCCAAAGTCCTGGAAAACAGAAGAGACACCAAGAGAAATAGGGGTCATGTCGTTAGAAACCAATACCTCGCCCTTATACATGAGCACAAGTGGCATGGATGTAGGATCCTCATGAAACTCTCTCATATCCTCCTTGGTGGCTAGTATCAATAACCCAGGCACTCTCTCACTTTTCGTTATATCACTCAATTTAGGCTCAATTACATCAGGAACAGCTGTTACACAGTCTCGCCGAGTGGTAGTATCTTCCTTCAAGTTCACCTCTATCTTCTGGCGAGAATCATTCACAATTTCTTGTGGTGTCATTGGCTGCATAGTAATCTTCTTTACTTTGAATTCCAAGTGATATGTATTGGCTCGGCCATTGTGTTGCACATGGCGATCATAGAGCCAAAGCCGACCCAATAGTAGGTGACAAACAGTCATAGGAACCACATCAAAATCAATAGAATCTTTGTATGGCCCTATTTGAAAATTCACACGTACCATATGATTTACCTTCATCTCACCATTGTTGCTCAACCATTGTATGTAGTATGGATTGGGATGAGGTAAGTATGTCAAATTCAGTTTGGCACATAGTTCCTTACTTGCAAGATTTCTACAGCTACCTCCATCAATAATGACCTTGCAAGCTTTGTTTGGTCCAACTAGAGCTTTTGTTTGGAACAAGTTGTAACACTGGGATTCCTCAACTGGTTGCACACTAAGTACACGTGAAGATACGACAATAGTGGGTGCACGCTCAACATATGCATTAGCACCAACATTGCCGTCACCAATATCATCATCAGAAGCTTCATCTCCACTTTCTACTTCACCTTGTTCATTAACAAACATAACCTTGCTGTTTGGACAATCTTTCTTGTAGTGCCCTCTACCTCCACAAGTATGGCACACCACATCACGCGTACGTGCAGTAGACATGTTGGAACCCGAGCTAGCAGCAGGAGCAGCAGGTTTCCGAGCATTAGAACCAAACGAAGGTGTACTTGCTGGTTTGGCCGATGGTGTAAACGGAGCAGCAACTGGTGGTGCAACTGTAGGAGGAGTAGATCTGGCCGAAAATCTGCTGGAGGATGGAAAACGAGCGCGTGACTTCGCCTCTTCTGCCAACCGGGATTCGGCCTCTCTAGCATGGTGCAATACCTCATTCATGGTCTTGTACTTGTGATGACGAACTATGCTCTTGATTGGCAACTTCAGATTGTTTAGGAATCGCTGCATGGTCATCTCAATAGACTCACGAATTCGAGCACGCTACATACGCAGCTCCATCTCCGTGTAGTACTCATCAACTGTCATGGTGCCTTGCTTCAATTGCGTCAATTTATCAAAAACTGATCGCAAGTATTTGGTTGGTACAAAACGAGCTTTCATGATTTGCTTCATCTCACGCCAATCCATCACAGGAAGTTCATTGTCCTCCCTCCTATGTTGCACGAGAGCATCCCACCAACACAAAGCATAACCATCAAATTCAGATGCTGCAAGTTTGACCTTCTTATCTTATGGATAGTCAAATAAGCGCCAGAGTTTCTCAACCTTCAACTCCCATGTGAGGTAATCTTCAGGATCAATGGAACCATCAAACTTGGGAATTGAGAATTTTGGCTTGCCCAAACCATCATCAGCAGGTTGGTTGAGCACACGCTGAGCACGCCCAAGAGGGGCAAGCCCACGACCATGAGCAGGTGCATGGGCAGGGGGAATTGCACGTCCCCTACCAACATGTGGAGCAGCATCCACAGCGCTACCCTCATCAAAATCATCAAAGGCATCATCAGGTTGAGGCTCTTGCCTTCTATGTATGGCGGCTGTCAAACCCTCAATGGATTGCTGCAAAGTGGCGAAGTTAGTAGTGAGTGTAGCCACTTGCGTTTGGATAGTATCAACCGCTCCAATATTCTGGTCCAGCCTCATATTGATGTCCTGGAGATTCTTGTCAATTCCATATGTGGTGTTAGTAAACACAAGTGTCAAATGAGACCTCAAAGCCTCATATTCACGCCAATTTACAAGCTCCTCATCCTTCTTTTTTTGCGACACAACATCACCATCACTAGTAGACATGATTAGTAGGTTAGTGCAAAAATCAAAATTTGTATGGTGGAAACTCTCACAATTCACGCACAACTAATAAGAAAGGAGATCTTACCGTTCCAAAGTGAATAGAGATACTCTACCAAAAAAGATCAACGACTGATGCACTGAAGTGATGAAGTGAATATCAAAGGTATAGAGAACGATCGCAGGGCACATAGGTTATTTATGGTGGAGCTATAGGTATGGTATCCTATCTACACCGCAAACAAGTCCTAGTGCTGATCGTAAAAATACCCAAGAAACACACACGTGGAGAAAAACGTGGCAATGCAACTATGAAGGGTGTTGCACTACGCTCGAGAGACACTAGCAAAGCTCAAAGTAAATAGGCACAAGATTACTCAATCTACCGGTGCACAAAGATATCACTAGGCCTCTTGCTTAAATTCTCTTTATCCATAATTTTTCTTTTGTATAGCTCTCTTTTTTTATAATTTTTATTTTTCTATCTTGCTTTTTCTCTTTTTTTTTGATTTTATAGATAACACACGGCCAATTACAAAGTATAGCACCAAAAATCCTAAGAGCAGTCTGTAGGAGCGGAAACTAGTCTCAATAGGCAAGTTCCTACACCTATGTAGTAGATTGGCTGTGGGTAAGGGTTTTGGCAAAGTGCAAATCGATCACACTTTGTAATTATGGTGTCGTGGCACAAAAACAGCTCAAAATCCTGTCATGGCAGAAAAATCCTGCCATGGCAGAAAACTAGGCAGAAATCCTGCCGTGGCAGACTGGCGGCAGCAAAACGGGCCGAAAATGTGCCGCGGCAGAGAGGCGGCAGCGCGCGGCAGAGAAGTGCGTGGAAATCATACCACGGCAGAGCAGCGGCAAAGATATTGTGTCGCGGCAGAGTCTCTGTCGGGCTCGGGTTCGCGGCAGGGAAAGTGGCCTTTTCCGTGCCGTGGCAGAATCGGTAAGTATTATTTTTTTCTTTTTTTTGACTATGGCAACCCGACTCGGCCTGGAGTAAAACACAAGGACTCTAAACTAGATCGGATCTACTAGATGGCACGGAAGACAGATGGTGAACACGACTAGAAAGAAGAAAACGATGAAAACAAAAACATATCTAGACTAATTGATGAACATGACCAGCAACTATGACTCGTCTACAATGTAATCTAGGCTATGGCGAATCTTTTTGTGGGGCTATTTTCTGTATAGGACGAAAAAACACTCTCTAATCTATGGATGGATTGCGGATTGCTTACCGAGGCAAGGAGGAAATCTGATACCAAGATGATATGGGGTGTCCCGATCTTCTTAGCAAGCACTTGTCGGTGGATATGGTGGATGATAGATAACTAGCCTGTAGCTATGAACTCTCCCGCTCGATCCCTGATGCCAATGCAACATCTCTCGAACCTTGTAGGATATTCACAACACCACGCTCTTGCGCACGCAACCGTGACCACGAACGGTAGTATGCAATCTACTAATTCCCAATGGAACAACAAATCACACTCAATTATAGTTGTAGAATTCAAACACTGTGTAATTTCAGAGGTTCTATGAAAGAATCAACTCCAAAATATTTTAACATGGTCTAAAGAATAAAGCTAGAGCGCCCCCATCTATTTAAGGGTCCAAGGGGCGATGGCCTAGGGATACAAACTGACCCAACTTGGGTTCGGTCAAACTGACTCTGCTGTGGCAGAGTTGTAGTCGCTTTCTCTGCCACGACAGCCTATCGTGGCAGAGTTGGACTATGTTTTCCTGCCGCGGCAGCCTGCCATGGCAGAGAACTGGGGCTTTTCTCTGCCACGGCAGAGAACTTCCATCTCTTCTTGATCTTTGTCTTGGACAGCTCCTTGCGCTTCCTCCCTCTCCTCCCTCGCGCATTCTTCATTGATCAACATGCCTTGTTCCATTCGCTCCTCGCTCCTTGCTATGCCTTCTTCTCCTAAGTACTTGATCATGCAATAGTTCAAAGACTTAGGTAGTATAAAATTCTCATTGATTAAAACACCAGGTTCATTAAGAAACAAGTTCACCTGTTGTTCTAGTAGCTTAGCACGAGATCTTGTGATTGGTCCAATCCTTATCAATTGGGGTAGGTGTAACTATAGGGATGTCCTTATCAATATAACTTCCATTTCTTAACTACCTCTAATGAATCCATTAAAGTAACATTTTTCCTTTACCACATGATACATTGCTAACGTATCCATAATTTTTGATGTTCCATGCTTGGTTTTATCTACTTTCTTATGTTTTGTTCACACTTTGGAGTACTTTTCATATGATTTCTTGGACTAACCTATTAACAAGAGCCACAGTGCCTGTTGCCTGTTTTCTGCTGTTTTTGGTTCTAGAAAGTCAGAAAATGAATATTCTCGGAATTGGACCGGACAAAGGCTAAAGTCGTTATTTTCCCGGAAGATTCACGGAGCCAGAACGAGAGACGAAGGGGGGCCACAGGGTGTCCAAACCACCCCTAGGCACAGGTCCCCCTGCCGCCAGGTGGTGTGGGCCCCCTGGCCGCCCACCGACCTTGCCTCTTCGCCTATAAGATGCCTCCCGATGCAAAAACCCTAAGTCGTCAAGCCTCCAGCCACGAAAAGTTATGCAACGCCGCCGCCACCGAAGGGAGATTCGGGGGACAGAAAATCTCTATTCTGGCACCTTGCTGGGATGGAGAAGTGCCCCGGAGCCATCTCCATTGATCTCCACCACCATCTCCATCACCATTGCTGATTCCCATGATGATGAGGGAGTAGTTCTATCTCGAGGCTAAGGTTTCTACTGGTAGCTATGTGTTCATCTCTCTCTCTATGCATGATCTTATTGAGATCATGAGCGTGTAATCTATAGATCTACCTTGCTACTCAAGTGCTTTAATAGATCTCTGCTCTCCCCATGTGTGTGAAGTTGACAGTGTGCACACCATGGTGGCACTTAGGCTAGAGATTTCAAATACTTGTTATGAGTTATATTTGGAGTTGGATGTCTTTATGAAATTGTGGTGTTTGTTTGAACCATCTAGTACTCAAGGTGACAGTGTGGGGTAATCTAGATGGGAAAGATGAACTTTGAGGAGTGCTGTTATAGCCCTACCATGGATTAGAGTGTCCAACCGGAGAGTAGTTCAGCGTAGTATCATAAAGAAGAAGATATTTATATGAGAGTGTTCACTAGTGAAAGTATGATCCCTAGGCCTTGTTTCTAAGCATTGATACACCGTTTGCAATTAGATCTATTACATGTTTGCTTGCTTCCTTCTTTATTTCAGTTTTCCTTTCATCTTTTCCCACGTCAACCACACGCCAGCAAGCTATTTTCTGGCACCGTTATCACTTATAATTATCTATACCACTTGTATTTCACTATCTCTTTGCCGAACTAGTGCACCTATACACCTGATAAGTGTATTGGGTGTGTTGGGGACACAAGAGACTTCTTGTATCTTGATTGCAGGGTTGCTTGAGAGGGGATATCTTTGACCACTTCCTCCCTAAGTTTGATAATCCTTGGGTGATCCACTTAAGGTAAAACTTCCTGCTGTTCTACATACCTCTGCACTTGGAGGCCCAACAACTGTCTACAAGAATAGAAGTGCGTATACATCAAGCTATTTTATGGCGCCGTTGCCGAGGAGGTAAGGTAAAAGGTACTCACATCCTTCGGTGTGAGTGCTCGAAGTTATTTCCTTTAGATTCTACAATTTTGTCTTTTTGTTTCTTGTTTTTATTTTCACTAGTTAGGCCTAATGGAAAACAACAAAACAATTAGAGAGCTTTATAGTATTTATCTTGAGTTAGGACATGAACTGTTTGAAGAGAAAATTAAAAAACCTATGGAACTTTATTTGCATGCTAATAGCAATGTTGTTAGTATGAATTCTTTGGACACCATTATTGCTAATGCTTTGGAAAAGTCCAAGCTTGGGGAAGCTAGTTTTTATAAAAATGATCTTTTTAGTTCCCCAGCTTTGGAAGATAGCTATTCTATTGCTTATGATGATACCAAACCTCCAATATATGATGATTACAATGATGAATATGATATTTTTAGTCCACCTACTATTGAGGAGAAAATTAATTATGATTACAATATGCCTCCTATATTTGATGATTATGGTGATGAGAATAATAATGATAGCTATTTTGTTGAATTTGCTCCCACTACAATTAATAAGAATGACTATGTTTATGTGGAGAGTATTAATTCATTTATGCATGTGGCTCATGATAAGAATGTTTTATGTGATAGTAATATTTTTAATTTTATTCATGATGCTACTGGAAGTTATTATGAGACAGGGAAACATGGTTTTATGCATCTCAATAATATTAAGTTTCCCTCTTTATGTTGAAATTTTTGAAGTTGCACTTGTTTTGCTTTACTATGCTTGTTGCTTTGTGCTTTCATGACTTGTTTATTTACAAGATTCCTATGAATGCATAGGAAGTGGGTTAGACTTAAATATGCTTTGAATCTGCTTCTTGATGCTCTCTTTTCCTTCAATTTATATTTTTTATGTGAGCATCTTCTCAAAGTATCATGCCTAACTTAAAGGCGTTAAAGAAAAGTACTTATTGAGAGATAATCCAAAAGTTTTAGATGAGTCTTGGAAGTTATTATCTCTGTAATAACCGATCCTTATCCTTTTTATTTGCTATGTGCCAAGAGTAACCTCTAATGAGAGAGAAGTAATGATTGGAAAAGTTGCTGTCCCGAAACAGATTTCTATGCTTCACCGTAAAAATTCGGGTAAAATCTATGTACGTCCTTTTTAGGCGTGAATTTTTGTGCTTCTGCCCCAGGTTGTTATATAACTTTCGTTAGTTCAACACTTTTTGATTTGAGCAACAGAAGGTCTTCGAAAAAATTCGTCTTTACCTGCGGGTCTGTTTTGACAGATTTCTGCCATTATTTGCATTTGCTTCTTGTTGGTTCCTTTTTGAGTTCTTTTGGAAATTGAGCTTTTTGAGGGAAGTTCTATAGTATCTTGAGTTTTAATGGAAGTTTTATTAGTGTTGAAGCTGAACCTAAAGACTTATTGTCTTGAGTGCACTAATGTTGCTAATAAAGATTGTGTGAAGTTTTGTATGAAGAAAAATTTCAGGTGTATGGAAGGAATGAGTAATGAGATGAAGGATAGACTAAAGCTCAAGCTTGTGGACGCCACGCGTGTCACCCCAAGAAATTTCCAAGAAGTACAAGCATCAAAGCTTGGGGATGCACAAGGCATCCCCCTCTTCATCAATAAAAATCCCAGGTTCCTTCCAAACACTTCGTTTTTATTGTTTCGTGCATAGTTGTGTTGTTCTTAGAGCGTCTTCTTTTTTGTTTTTGTTTTGGTTTTTGTTTGCTTTGTTTGCTTAGTTTTATGAATAAATTGGTTTGACCCCCTATTTCATACATTGGTTTTCAAATAGTTTGGTTTGGTTTGGAAAAGAGTAGGAAAGTTCATGCTTAAGTGGTAAAGAGAGCTTGTTTTTGATTGTGGCCTATGCTTTGTCATGCCATGCTTGATATTGTTTTTGCTTTATGCTAGTATTCTTTGATGTAGCGTGACTTGTTATAAAGAATTGATATTGCTTAATGTGCCTTGGATGAATCATGCGTTGTTTTAGCATATTAAAGCATAGTATTGTGGTATTCTCCTTTGATGCTTTATTTGGGTTGACTTGGCGCATGCTCACACCATGTTATGACTATCCCAAGTCACCATATGCCTTTATTATCCTTTAGTTTTCAACTTGTAGTATCACTTTATGCTTTGATCAATGATGTTTTGTCGCTCGGCATGATTATGGCCATTATTGCTCTTTCAGTTGGTTGCTCCCAGTCTTTTGCTAGCCTCCACAACCAAGTATGAGTGCACTCATGCATCCAACTCCTAAAACCAAGTTATTCCAAAGAGTCCACCATACCTACCTACTAGCATATGCTATTCCAAGTATATTCATGTTTTTATCTACCTTCCGAATTAAACTTGTTATGAGAAAACTAGTGATTAAAGCTCTCACGAACTTGATGGCACACTTTACTTTTCTTGCCCTTAATAAACTTGAACCATTGTGTCGTCTATGTTGTATATGCTTGCACTTATTTATTAGGGATTAGCAGAACCATGCTGTCACGGGGAACACTTTCAACATTGCACTTGTACTTTGTACCTAGTTGATATCATGCTCTTTTGTCTATGGATGTCGTCGGTGTGAAATGAAAGGTGAGCTTGTAAGTCCATGGAGTTATGTATGTGTGTTAGAGAAACGCCTGGGCCGCTGGTCTAATCCATGCTGACATGGTGGAAACCTGCAGCGTAACCATAATGAGCTGTCTATGAAGCATTCTTCTTATAAAAAAAACAGAGTCAGATATTGAGAAAAAAGAGAAAAAGAAAAGAGAAAAAAAAGAGATATATGAAAAGAGGAAAGAGAGAAAAAAGCACCATATTCCCATGGTAAATAAGAAGATTGCTGAGATGCTCGTTGTCTGCTTGCCTTGTCATTTTGATATGGGGATTCTTCCATATCATCGGGCAAGGGGTACCCCGTTGGCGGTTCTCTATGATACACATGTACTTACGATGACAAGAACTTACCGGTGACTAAACTTGAGTAGCATGAGGAGCGGCCCTCGTATTCAAGGGACATGAGATTTCCAACTTGTACTTTGTGAAGCATATACTCCATAGTTTGCTCACTTTAACCTTAATCACTTCAAGATGCTTATGATAGGGGCAATGAGAGCTGAAAGCTAAAAAGTACCATAATTTTTGGAAGCTCTTTATGAGACTTGAATCCCTATTTCCCTCTATGAAGGCCTTTCTTTTACTTTTATGTTGAGTCTCCACCTTCTATCTTTATGCACCTACTTTGAGAGCATAGTGGCCATTCTTAGTTCTATGTGCATAGTCCCAAGACTTATTGATTGATGCATAGCTTTGATATTGCTTGTTTTAAACTATTCGTATCTAGTCACTCTTATGAACCTTGAAGGTGTCCTATGCATTTATGTTTGCTACTCTATGAGGGACAAGCTGAATGCCACTATGCTATGTTTTCTTTATGTGAAACAAACAAACGTCTTCCAAAGCATTGCTATTCATGAATCTTTTGTTTGTATCTTTTCATGTTGCAACATAGTTGCTATGTCTTATTGTTAGAACTATATCTTTCATGCTATGTTGAAGTACTATTATCCCAGCTTCCAATGTTTTACAAATACTTTGATCAAGTTTATGATGGTGCATGTCACCTCAAAAATTATTCTTTCTTTTTATCACTTACCTACTCGAGGACGAGCAGGAGTTAAGCTTGGGGATGTTTATATGTTGCTAACGTATCCATAATTTTTGATGTTTCGTGCTTGGTTTTATCTACTTTCTTATGTTTTGTCCACACTTTGGAGTACTTTTCATATGATTTCTTGGACTAACCTATTAACAAGAGCAACAATGCCAGTTGCCTGTTTTCTACTGTTTTTGGTTCCAGAAAGTCAGAAAATGAATATTCTCGGAATTGGACCGGACAAAAGCCAAAGTCGTTATTTTCCCAGAAGATTCATGGAGCCAGAAGGAGAGACGAAGGGGGACCACAAGGTGGCCAAACCACCCCTAGGCACGGGTCCCCCTTGGCCGCACCACCAGGTGTTGTGGGCCCCCTGGCCGCCCACCGACCTTGCCTCTTCGCCTATAAGATGCCTCCCGATGCAAAAACCCTAAGTCGTCAAGCCTCCAGCCACGAAAAGTTCCGCAGTGCCGCCGCCACCGAAGGGGAGATTCAGGGGACAGAAAGTCTCTGTTCCGGCACCCTGCCAGGATGGGGAAGTGCCCCCAGAGCCATCTCCATCAATCTCCACCACCATCTCCATCAGCATTGCTGATTCCCATGATGATGAGGGAGTAGTTCTCTCTCAAGGCTAAGGGTTCTACCGGTAGCTATGTGTTCATATCTCTCTCTATGCATGATCTTATTGAGATCATGAGCTTGTAATCTATAGATCTACCTTGCTACTCAAGTGCTTTAATAGATCTCTTCTCTCCCCATGTGTGTGAAGTTGACAGTGTGCACACCATGGTGGCACTTAGGCTAGAGATTTCAAATACTTGTTATGAGTTATATTTGGAGTTGGATGTCTTTATGAAATTGTGGTGTTTGTTTGAACCATCTAGTACTCAAGGTGACAGTGTGGGGTAATCTAGATGGGAAAGATGAACTTTGAGGAGTGCTGTTATAGCCCTACCACGGATTAGAGTGTCCAACCGGAGAATAGTTCAGCGTAGTATCATAAAGAAGAATATATTTATATGAGAGTGTTCACTTGTGAAAGTTTGATCCCTAGGCCTTCTTTCAAAGCATTGATAGACCGTTTGCAATTAGATCTATTACATGTTTGCTTGCTTCCTTCTTTATTTCAGTTTGCCTTTAGTCTTTTCCCACGTCAACCACACGCCAGCAAGCTATTTTCTGGCACCGTTACCACTTATAATTATCTATACCACTTGTATTTCACTATCTCTTCGCCGAACTAGTGCACCTATACACCTGACAAGTGTATTGGGTGTGTTGGGGACACAAGAGACTTCTTGTATCTTGATTGCAGGGTTGCTTGTGAGGGGATACTTTTGACCACTTCCTCCCTGAGTTCGATAAACCTTGGGTGATCTACTTAAGGGAAAACTTGCTGCTGTTCTACAAACCTCTGCACTTGGAGGCCCAACAACTGTCTACAAGAATAGAAGTGCGTAGAGATCACTACACAACTTACACTTCTTAACCAACCTTTAATGAATCCATCAACGTAGCTACTTCTAACTCCATCCATTAACTCCTTTATAATATTCTTGCATCTACTTTTAAGACTTGCAAGATTATAGTTCTCTCTATATCATATGTGATATCAATCCTTTGGGATGGTATGGTACTACTCCCATAATACAAGCTTATTCTTGTATTAGCTTGGTTAAACTACCATGCCTATAACTACTCCATACAACCTATGTTATATACTTCACCATACTCTAGCTTACTTCTCATAATCAAGCTAGATGATTCATATTACTAGGGCTTTACCTAATTTGGTATACTCACAACTCTTCTTTATTAGCTGATAATCTATTCTGAAATGACTTGAGAATAATGACCACCAACCTTTGATCATACAAAGCTTAGGCTTCTATTTGTCTGATCAAGATCTATTATCACTAGATAGTAGACTTTGTACTAGTCTCTTTATAGACTTATCTTGTTAAGAAAACTCACTTTAGGTTTATATCTTATTGGCTTAACAATATTATCATTGAATTCTCTACTACTACTAGCTTCCTCATAGCTTCATAATTATTATCTAAACTCTTGGGTTTAAATACTTCTTCTAGTTAACTCATGAGTGAGTTAGCTCCTCTAATATCAAATGGTTTGATCACCACTAAGGATCACATTCCATTGATGATGGCACACTCTACTATAACTAATTGCTCCTTCTTATTAATTTACTTAAGGTGTTTGGAAGGTTAATATAATAGGTCCATAAGTTCTAGGTCAGGAATTGGTTACTCAACATTGATGATCAATTGACACTAGGACTTGGTTAAACAGGAATATCATCTCTTAGTATGATATTAAGGGTATGTGATGGATGGTCTTGGCTTGACTTCCTTTCCTACTCTATTTGTAATAAGACTTAGTGTTTAGAAACTACCATGATTCTCATGGTAGGAATAACTATGTCAAGCAAGTGTTCCAAGATTTAGTTAGGGGGTTTCTTTACTTAAGTTATAAACTTAATTGAGTATTCAAGAGTTGTTATAATGAATACCCAGATAAGATCTTTATAAGATCCTTTATTATTCATTAAATAATGTGTTGTGGGTTTAGCTTGATTCCATTTGATCTACCCATAGATCAAATTATATCACCCAAATATAAGTTTTTAGCAAAGGTCATATTGAAACTTATCACAGTCAGTTTGATGATCTACTTCAGTTCCACCAAGTTAAGAGAAGCTTCAATCACTTTGACAAGTTTTATTTAAAAGCGCGAAAATTATCCAGATTTTCTATGCATGAATGGAATGCACACACCTGTGTTCAGCTTATTTCTAAGGTCTAATGCTGGGATGTTACATTTCCTTTCTCTCTTAGAGGAAGAGCAAAAGAATGGTTGCTATCTTTGACTAGAAATACTATTGCATCATGGGTGGAGTGTACTTATTTATTTATGACTAAATTTTTCCCACCTGCAAAGACTATGCAACTAAGATCTAATATTACTGGTTTTAGACAGGAAGAGCGTGAGCCACTAGCGCTTGCATGGGAGAGGATGAAATAATGCATGAGAAACTGTCCCAATCATGGGATGGAAGATTGGTTAATCCTCCATTTATTTTATAATGCTCTTAACCCTGTGTCTAAGTCTATGTTTGATACTACAGTTGGAGGAACATTTATGGGCAAACATATTACCGAAACAAATCAGCTGCTAGACAATATGCAAGACAATCATTCCCAGTGGCATGTGGATAGATCAAACACAAAGAAGGTGAACTCCGTCTCACCACAAGAAAATGAAGAACTCAATGCTAAGCTGGATGAGCTCATATTAGCTGTAAAAGGTAAAGAAAACCAGGTAAGAGCTATGCTAGAATCAAATATTGAAGAAATAGACTTCATAGCTCGTAATGATTATAACCCTGCTTGGAAGAAGAATTATAATCCTAATTTTTAGAAACACTATTCTAGTCCTGCAGGTAACTCTAATAATAATATGGGATCAAGTAATGGTAGTCTCCAAGAAACACTTAAGTCCTTTATAGACTCACAATGAGCAAAACAATATCCTCGTTAAAATAACGGAGAACCATGATGCTATGCTTGGCAAATTATCTAACCAAGCTGTAAGTTTGAGGAATGATTTGCAGGCCCTCCAAGAAAGAACGAGGATTGTTGAGGCACAACGAGGTAAGATAACCGAGAGTCAAACTCTCATTCTAGCTAAATTTGCAGGTAAAGATGAGCCCGATCCTATTGAAGACCTCAAGATGATGAGAATCCAAAGGGAGGAGCCTGAAGGACTTGATTATAGTAATGCTCATTCACCAAGTTACGCCATTGAAGATCTTGTAAAAAGGATCAATATCAAGATTCCGGTAAGTGAAGGAAATGACGAAGCTATGTATCAACACTTCGTTAATCAGGTAGCAATAAAGGTATGTGAGCTTTTGGAAGAATATAAGAAAATTGCTGAAAAATTACCTATGAAGCTTGATGATATATTTGAGCCTACTATTAAGATTAAAACTGGGACAAATGAGATAGCTGCACTTCGTGATCTAGGTGCAAGCGTCTCAACAATTTCGAAAAGTCTTTTTAGTAAGTTAAATCTTGGCTCTTTTGAAATCACCGAGTTAAAATTACATCTTGCAGATTCTACCTACAAACAGGTTGTAGGGATTAAAGAAAATACTTTAGTATACATTAAAGGTTGTCCTGCTCTTATTGATTTTGTTATTGTTGACATGCCTGAAGATGCTACTGCTCCTATTATATCAGGCTGTCCATTCCTAAGAACTATTAAGGCTTTGATTAATCTATATGAAGGGAACGTGAAGCTTCAATTGCCTTCACGGGATCCTTTTGTTATTCATTTTCCTAAGAAGAAGAAAGTCAAGCATGATGAAAAAGAGGCCATCACTTTGAAGGCCAACTATTTTGGAGTGGGTGTTCCACTCATCTGGCCTAAGTGAGCAACATCAAGGTCAAGCTATTGACCATAAAAGAGCACTTCATGGGAGGCAACCCATGTGAAATAAAGTTTTAGTTTTAGTTCTATGTTTAATAAAGAGTGCTAGAAAGCTCTAGTTGAGGAGAAGAAGTTCGGTAGTACTAAAAATCCTGATTTATACATGCTGATGTTGGTCGACAATTTTTACTGTCATTTTTCTATAAAAACTAAGGTGTTTTGCTAAGTTATAGGATAAGAAATAATTCTCGGAGAAATAGAATTTTTTTGATGACTACAGAAGGTTTAATGACTAACTATACGGCGGGAATGAAAATTCCGACCGTATAGTTTGGCCATATAAATATCTTTGCCAGCGATAATTTTTTTTCCCAGGCACTGAAGGTTTAATGACCAACTATACGGCGGGAATAAAAAATCCAGCTATATAGTTCCGGTCGTATAGATATCGATGCCTTCATAAAATTTCTTTTCCAGGTATAGAAAGTTTGACGTACAACTATATGACAGGATGAAAAATCCCGACCGTATAGTTATGGCCCTATAGCTGTGCCGCTAGGTGGAAACCCTAAATTTTTGACAGCAGACCAACTATACAACGGGAACAAATTGTTCCGGCCATATAGTTGCGTCCGACCATAAAATCACCACGGGACGTACCTCCAACCCCAAAACTTCAATCCTTTTTCTCTCTTCTACCTCCAAACTCTCTCAAAACCTCAAGAAATCTTCATCTCTCCTCAATTTCGTTTGATTTCCTCGCACACAAGTCATCTATGGTATGTTTCTCCTATGATCCTCCAATTACTTTTTGCAAATTCATTCTCGATCCTTTGTCATTTTCAATCTAGGGTGATACCTACTATGAACTAATTTCCATGATTCTCTTGCCTAGATTATTATTTTGAGGGGACTCTTTAGTGTGCTACGATGAGGAATATATTATGCCTATTATTGTTGGATCAAAAAGTTATATTTTTATATTTCCTTGTTATTTTAGATGATGAACACAAGGAGCCAAACTCGTTCTCATGCCGCCGCTAGCGCTTCTTGGGCTGCCGCTCAAGAATGCATGAGGATACGGTTCAAGGATGAGCTCCAACGTGATCGCTTCAACAGGATCAAGAATCGAGAAGTGAAGGCAACCAAGTGGTCTTGCCCCATTATATTGAACCAACTCGGTATTTATAATGACTTCAATTTACTTTGCAATAGGGTTGGCCTGCAAAACTCTGTATTCAATGATGCGCCTAATTATCGCCGATTAACTCTTGAATTCCTAAGTTCTTTGCAAAGCACCGTTAAAGCATGGAATGGAGAGGACATGATTTCTTTCCGACTTATGAACAACAATTATGCTTTATCATTAGATGAATGGTGCGCATGTTTTAATTTTCCAAACAATAAT
Organism: Avena sativa; assembly: GCA_916181665.1. NCBI lineage: Eukaryota > Viridiplantae > Streptophyta > Magnoliopsida > Poales > Poaceae > Avena > Avena sativa. Next base: position 225,892,341 of record OV702286.1, read on the forward strand.
GATAATGACTTACGCGCATCCTTTACTAGCTTAGACCCTTCCCCGGAACAATATTATAATGGAATGAGTTTCACTTCTAGAGTAAGCAAGGGGGAGAATATTCAACATCCTGCAATTCGCTATTTGTTCTATGTTATTGCTAACACTTTGTAGGCATGTAATGAGTTCACGAGACTTAATGAGGAGGACATCTTAGTCCTCGCAAAACCTGCTTTCAACAACACCAACTTTTCACTCAACTTGGGCGCAATTCTTGTGTGCTACCTGGAGCACCAATCCTCCCAAAGCCAAGGACCAGTCACAAGTGGAGGCATCATCACTGTGCTTGCCATTACCCTAGGCATCAACCTAGGTGAGTTGCAACCAGTGCTAGGTGAGCGACGTGTTGGTTTCTCTACTTTAAAAGCTTGTGGAATGCCCACTAGGAGAGATGGTGTTTATTACTTGCATATTGCTGGAGGTGGGCGTCTCTACCCCGCTCCTTTGCCTAATGGTCTTTTCCCTATCGAGGAAGGAAGTTTGTTATATGACTTGCATGTTGAGAAACACCAACCCTAGGAGGAGATTCCGGATGAGGATGAGGACCAAGAAGAGGAGCAGCCACCAACCCAGTTTGCTACATACCAAGACTTCCAAGAACTTGGAGGAACTATGGAGAGAATGCAAAACCTCTCCTTGAACCTCCCAGAAACAACTAGTAATTTATCAACTCAATTTGCGAACTAGAGTTACAACTTTTCCCGCCACCACAATGATTTGAAGGGCTTGCAAAAGCCTAAGCTTGGGGAGGTTTCCTCATTATCTTTATTTGGTGTTCACTTGTTTTTATTTATTTCGAGGTTATGTTTTTAATTCGAGTTTATAAGCACTCGTGTTGGTTTCCCCAACACTTTATCTTTAGTTACTTTTATTTGTTTTCGAGATTTTCTAGCCGATCTTTGCTGTCAATTTTCTATTCTTTAATTCCCTCTCTTAAAAACAACATAAAGATTTTTCCATTTATCTTTATTTTCCCACTTCCTTCTTTTCTATTCTCCTTGTGGCTTTCACACATTTGCAGGAGAGTGATCGACTTCGAGTTTCTAAGAAGCAAATCAAAAGGGAAGAGAGAAGTGGAACCAATCATGAGAGGTATGCCTTAAGACTCCCCACTTTTGAAGTTTGAGAAACCCATGCTAGTTAGTAGTAAATGATAAGATGTTATATTGGTGGAGTGGGTCTTTGTATTGTAGTAAAGTTTTGTTTGCATGGGTATTTAGTTGAGTATGTTTTTTTCCAGCTCTTGTAGTTAACAAAGTCTTGCCTAAAAATTTGCTAAACAATTGTAATAAGAAAAAGTCTCACAACTGAAGGCTTGGGTGTTGTAGTGTTTAGTCTTGAAGGCTTATTTCTAGAGACACTCAACACCACAGAAAATAATGATTGACTTGATAGCTCTCTTTAAAAGGATTTGTTCAATTGAATTAATGTTTAGCGGTTTTTGTGAGCATTCCAAAGTTTGACTTGTGAATCATAAGAATGATATAGCTTTATGCGTGTCAAACTTCATGGGATGCCAACAACTCTGCTAGCCTACGAACGATCTTCATGGAGGAAACTCCTAGATTTTAGCTATGAGTTGATTAAACATAATAGCAACAATGTTATAATGGGTTAGATTCTTGGCATTCCCGGGTAGCTGTGTTCATGATGGAATCACTCCTCTGGTTGTTATGAGTAATCATTGTACAAAAGGAACAAAACCTTGGTAATGCCACAAGTGTCCATCACAACCCGATAAACTAATTAAAATATTTACTTTGGACAAATGTTTGATGTACTTATACTCATGGTCCTTGTATCTTATGCAAACTGCAGCTCCCATTTGCTTGACCAACTTGGGTGAAGGTGCTCTGGATCCCAAGGAATGCATGATTCTTGCCGGCAACTTCGTCAGCACCACCATTGCACAGGCCAAGGAGATAGCCAGCCTTTAGGGATCAACATCAAGGAAGCAGACTCAGCGGCCAAGTGCTCGGAAATCCTGCGCCGAGCCCCGGAGAAAGTCAAGGACTGGAAAGCCTCTTGCGTTCGGGCTGGTATAAGGATGACCCTGTCCTTGGTCAAATCATACTACGACAACACCGACATTGATTTGGTGACCTCCGGCATGCCCAAGCTAGCCAAGGAAGGGAAAGAGATCGAGAGTGACGCTATTTGGAACTCCCTCGCCTGCTTCGACACCAGAGTTGCCAAGATGGTCAAGGCGGATGTCTTCGTGCATGCCGAGATACTTGATGAGGACATGGCTTCTTCTGAGTCTATCCCATCTCCTTTCGAGTTTGATGAGCTTTCTCGGCCTGGCTCTCCTAATGCTGATGATGCCACCACGAAGTCTCCTGCAGCAAAGCCATAAAAAAAATATTTGTATTAAATGTATCTCTACGATGTGTATGTGGAAAAACTTATGTGTTTGTAAGACGGAAAGAGCTTGTACTCAAGTTTCCTGCTACTTATCTGTTTCCAGCATGTATATATTTTTTAAGCAAGTGTTGGTTTATCCATTATTCTGGTTCGTATGCTTGACCTTTCGTGAGACGGAAGACTCGCAGCACAGAACTATGCTCTTAGGTGATGATGCTTAATAGAACCGTCAAGAACCTAAGAACAAAATTGCCGGCTTTGAGTGCTGAGAAGTCACTACTCCGGAATCCACATTAAAACTTCAGAAAACGTGTAGACCAGAAAACTTAAGCTAATGCCCGTAGGTGGAATTTTCACAAGTGCAAATGCAAACTTGCGCATAAAGGGTTTATATGATCCAAAAATGAACAACTAAATGAGGTAAAAGACCCAGAGAATATGAGTGAACTAAATGCTTTATTTCATTGATCATATAAGAAACTTATTACATAATATAAAATATGCTAAGTGTAAAAGTGACGTAGTTGTGTAATGTTCCATGGCCGATCTGTCTCCTGATAATCATCATCGGAGTCATGTTGCTTGCGCTTGTGATTTTTAGGCCTATCTTTCAACTCGCGAATATTGATGAGGTAATAGGAACCATTTAGCAATGCTTTTCTTATGACAAAAGGTCCTTCCCAAGGCGGGGATAGTTTGTGTGATTTATCCTGCTTGAGTCAAAGCACCAGATCCCCTTCTTTAAACGAGCGATGCTTAATACGGTGAATATGGTAGCCACGTAGCTTCTGCTGGTAGATGGTAGATCTCTGGCATGCCAGCACGTGCTCTTCCTCGAGTAGATCCACAAATAAGCGTATGGATTCTTCAGTGGCATCCTCCTCGTAGGCGGCAACTCTTGGTGCATCATGGAGGATATCGGATGGTAGAACGACTTTTGCTCCATAAACCATGAAGAAAGGAGTCAAGCCGGTGGATCTGTTGGGTGTTGTTCTTAAACTCCACAATACAGATGGTAATTCCTCTGCCCAGGATCTAGCTGCTCTATGTAGCGGTGCCTCTAAGAGTGGCTTGATTCCATGCAGAATTAGTCCATTGGCCCGTTCAACTTTTCCATTATACTGTGGGTGTGCCACAGATGCTAGGTCAAGGCAGATGCCTTTTCCATGACAGTACTCCTCAACTTCTCTAGGAGACAAATTTCTACCGTTGTCGGTGATGATGCTGTGTGGGAGACCAAATCTCACCACTAGATCTCGGACAACTGTTAGGGCTATTGCCCCATCAAGCTTTCTAATGGGTTTAGCTTGAATCCATTTTGTGAACTTATCCATTGCTACTAGCAAGTGTGTAAATCCACAAGGTGCTATCTGCAAAGGTTCCACCATGTCCATCCCCCAGACTGCAAACGGCCAAGTTATTGGTATGCTTTGCAATTATTTAGCTGGAACACTTGGTTGTCTTGCATAGAACTGACACCCAAGACATGTCTGTACCAGCTTGTCAGCGTCCACCTTGGTAGTTAACAAGTAGAATCCTTGTCGGAAGGCCTTAGCCACCAACGGCCGGGGAGCGGCGTGATGCTTGCAATCTTCGAGATGTATCTCTCTAAGGATTTCAATACCTTGTTGCTGGGAGATGCATCGAAGGAAAACTCCTATGGTACTTCTTTTGTATAGCTGGTCGTCAATGATGACGTAGGCTTTTGCTCTTCGTACTATTTGCCGACTTTCGACTTTGTCGGCAGGCAAAGTTCCGTCTTGTAGGTAGTCCATGAACGGTTTCGTCCAAGCCGGAGAGGTCACTATTACTATGTTAACGAATGAGTCCACTCTATCCGGATTGTCGGGGTCCGCTCCCTTCACGGATGGGGTCCATAAATGCTCCAGGAAAATGCCTGCCGGAATTGGTCGGCGAGCTGATCCAAGCTTTGACAGCAGATATACCACCTCATTGTCCTCCCATTTGACGTCCTTGACTTCATAGTCGTCGAAGCACTTGGCAATCTCGTCTACTTCGTCTCGATATGCTGCCATCATAGGGTTCCGTGCGTTCTAGGTGCCAGCTACTTGCTGGGCAACCAAGTCAGAATCTCCACAGCAAACTATGCGCTTGATGCCAATATCCTTGGCTACTCGTAGTCTGTGAATGAGGGCCTCATACTCCGCCATGTTGTTGGTAGCATTGAAGTGGATCTGTAGGACGTATTGCAACTTCTCCCCTATTGGTGATTGTAGTAATACACTAGCCCCCAAGCGATTGAGTATCTTTGATCCGTCAAAGTGCATGACCCAATATTCTGGCTCTAGCACAGGAGTGTCTTCTGGCAGTTCTGTCTAATCTGCAATAAAATCCGCCAATGCTTGTGACTTGATAGCGTCGCGCCTCTTGTAGGTGATTTCAAAGGAGGCAAGTTCAATTCCCCACTTTGCCACTCTTCCTGTTAGCATCGTTGTTGTTGATGATGTCGGACAGTGGAGCTTTGCTCACCACTGTGATGGGGTGCTCCTGGAAGTAGTTCCTTAGCTTCTGTGAAGCAAGGAAAACTCCATAAGATATCTTCTGGTAGTGCGGGTAATGCTGCTTAGATTCCATCAAGACCTCGCTTACGTAGTAAACTGGTCGCTGAACTCCGTATTCATACATTGGCTCCTTGCGCTCCACCACGATGATGATGCTGATTACTCGGTTGGTTGCCGCCATGTAAACTAACGTAGGCTCCCTTGATATCGAGGCTACCAGTATTGGTGCGAAGGAGAGTATTCTCTTCAACTCCTGAAGTGTTGCGTCAGCTTTCGTCCGTCCATATGAATTTGTCCGCCTTCTTGAGCAACTTGTAGAGTGGCATAGCCTTCCCTCCAAGTCGGCTGATGAACCGGCTTACTGCTGATATGCAGCATGTGAGCCTCTATATATCCTTCAAGCATGTTGGGCATTTGATGTCAAGGATGGTCTTGATTTTCTCCAGGTTGACCTTGATTCCGTGGTGCAAAACGATGAAGCCCAACAGCTTGCCGGATGGTACCCTGAAGACGCACTTCTTGGGGTTAAGCATCATGTTGTATTTCCGGAGATTATCAAAGGTTTCCTGTAAGTCAGCGATAAGATCGTTTGATTTCTTTGGCATTACCGTGATGTCGTCTATGTAAGCGTGTACGTTGCGACCTATTTGGTCGTGCAAGCAGCGTTGCATTGTCCGCTGGTAAGTAGCACTCACGTTTTTCAGCCCAAAGGGCATCATGACATAGCATTACGTGTCGTATGGTGTGGTAAACTAAGTGGCCAATTGGTCCGACTTTCGCATCCGGATTTGGTGGTAACCTGAGTAGGCATCGAGAAAATACAAAAGTTCCGAGCCAGCCATCGAATAAGTGACTTGGTCAATGCGAGACAAAGCAAACGGATCCTTCGGACACGCTTTGTTCAAGCCGGTGTAATCAACGCACATTCTTAATTCATTGTTCCCTTTTTGGGGACAAGTACATGATTTGTCACCCATCAGGTGTGAATAACTTCTCGGATAAAGCCAGCCTTAAGTAATCTAGCTATTTCTTTGCCTATAGGCCTTCGTCTTTCGTCACCAAAGTGTCGTAGAGGTCTTTTCACCGGTTTGGCATTAGGATCAATATTCAAGTTGTGCTCGGCAAGTTCCCTAGGTACACCTTACATGTCGGCAGGTTGCCAGGCGAAGATGTCTCTATTCTCACGGAGGAACTTGACGAGTGCGCTTTATTATTTGGGATCCAGGTCCGTGCCAATGGCGGTGGTCTTGGAGGAATCTCCTTCCACAAGATCCACCTGTTTGGTCTTGATGGCGGCCTTGAATGTGGGTTCAGCAGTAGTGATCTGCGTCTTGAACCGGCATCTCCGAGGCATCGACCTGGCTCTGGATCTCCTTAAATTCCTCACCATAGATGACCGCTTTGGCGAAGGCGGCTTCGCTGAGCTCGCACTCCCGTGCCTTGGTGAAGCTTCCGTCAATGGTGATGATGATGTTCGGTCCGAGTATCTTGAGCTTGTTATAGACAAAGCATGGCCTTGCGAGGAAGGAGTGGAAGATGTTGCGTCCGAAGATGACGTGGTACACGCTCTTGAAAGGCACCACTTCAAAGGTCATGTGTTCTTGGCGATAGTTGTTAACATCGCTAAAAGCGACTGAGAGGGTGATGCAGCCCAGGGAATTAGCTTGTCGTCCAGGGACAACACCATGGAACATGGTGTTGCTCTTCCTTAGCTGGGTCTCCGTCAATTTCATCTTTTGAAGTGTATCCAGGTACATGATGTTGATGCTGCTTCCACTATCCATGAGGCACTTGGTGAACTCTGTGCCGTCAATCAAAGGGTTGATGACCATGGCATACTGGTTCTCCGTTGGGATAATATCTGGGTGATCCTTCCTATCCCAAGTGATTGGAATCTCTGACCACCTGACGTACTGGGGAACTGGAGGAAGGGTGGCCATCAGTATCCTCAGGGAGGTTTTCTGGGCTCAGATGCTAGGGGTACCAAGGAAAGTGTGGTAGATTGGAGCCTTCATCTCGAAGGGGTTTTTCCCTTTATCCTCGCCCTTGTCGGAGGATTTAGGTTCCATGTTTTCATCCATATCACTTCAATCCTTGGATTCCTCTGAAGGAAATATGCCCTGAGAGGCAATAATAAAGTTGTTATTATGTATTCCTTGTATATGATAGATGTTTATTTTGCATGCTATAATTGTATTGATAGGAAACATCAATACATGTGTGTTTAATAAACAAAAAGGGTTCCTAGTTATGCCTCTCTTATAGACTAGCTTGTTGATTAACAAGATGATCAAGGTTTCCTGACCATGGACATTGGATGTTGTTAATAACAAGGTCACAGCATTTGTGAAATGATGTGATGAACATTCATCCGAAGTATAGCATTACGATCAAGTCATTATGTTTATATTCTATAACATCATACGAAGTAATCTTTATCCTTAGACCATGAGATCATGTTAATTGCTAACACCGTAAGAGTATCTTGATAACATCAAATGTCACACCGTAACAGGGTGACTATAAAGATGGGTTCAGTACTACGAAGGAGTTATGTTGAGGCTCATGGATCAAGAGTGGAATTTGTCAATCCATATGACGGATAGATATACTCTGGGCCCTCTCGGTGATATCACATTAGGATAGCTTGCAAGCAAGTGATGTGATCACTAGAATGTTATATCACGGGAACGAGAAAAGAGTGCATGTCGGTAACGAGATCAAACTAGGTATGGAGATACCAATGATCGAATCTCGGACATGTAATATATCGAGAGACAAAGGGATTTAGTTACAAGCGTTAAAGGTTCTCACGATCACAGGATTCATCGTTGAATGTGTAGGAGTCAGTACGGATCTCTAGGTCCCGCTGCTGATTATTGATCGGAGAAGGGTCTCGATCATGTCTGCATTATTTGCGAACCGTAGGGTGGCACACTTAAGAGTTACCGGACACCATTTTGGAGCACATATGTTTCAGACGAAAGAATTGCAAAGCGCAGGAATTGTTTCAATAGAAACCGGAAATTGTTTCGGGTGAAATTGCAGAAGGTGGTTCTGCATGTGATATTGAAATATTGCAAGGGGCTATATGTGAATGTTTGTTAATTAAAGTAATTAACAAAATTATGAATAAATTTAATAAAAAGAGTTTTATTAAATGAGAGAGCATTAAATTTGGAGAAATTTAATGCATTTAGAGTGGAGACTTTAAAAGGGAATGTGAAGAGGCATTTTAATGTGGAGGGGTTACCACCACATGAATGGGGGAGGTGAGGGGTCACGCCCCCATGCGCCGGCCATGGAGAGAGGGGGCACCCCCCCTCCTCCTATAAAATGCCACCCATTCCCTCCTTCATCCTCACACCTCCTTGTGAAGGATCTCTCTCCCCCTCTAGAATTATTCCCCCATGGTCTAGGATTAGCGAGATACATGTTCCCGGTGGCATTTCGTCTGGAAGGAGTTGCTACTTCTGCTGGATCGCTGGAGCGAGGAGGTGGAGGTTGTCCGGTGGCTTGAACATGTGTGCGAGTGCGGATGCGCTGCTGAGTTGCGGCACTCGAACTTCCTCACGATCTTGAGATCGGCAAGTGTACGACTACATCAACCACGAGTTCCTACTCGTTAACAAAGATCATTGTCTTCGAGGGTAAGTTCTCCATGGATGTATGTCCACCCGTTGCTCTGTATCTAGTAGATAGATCTTGGCGTATAGTTCTCATCGTAGGAAATTTTTTGTTTTCTATGCTGCGGACCCAACAGTGGTATCAGAGCCTGATCTATGCTTAGGTGCTTTGCACGGGTAGTACACATATGTTTATATGTGGGCGATGATGATCATGTTATTGCATCTTCTATGTACTTTGGATATTGGTGGCATAGTGGGATGAAAAGGCCCGGACCAACCTTACATGTCATCGTATATGAGACCAGTTCCACGACTGACATGCAACTAGTTTTGCATAAGTGGCTAGCGGGTGTCTGTCTCTCCTACTATAGTCAATATCTGATTTACAACGAGTTGCTAATAACTTGGTTATCCTCATTGTGGTTCATGTTCGTAGGTAAGACCGGTTCTATCTCCGAAAGCCCTAAGCCACGTAAAACTTGCAATTGATAAATTAGAGGCGTCTAGTTTAGATCGTTGCTGGGCTAGTGTATTGATATGGTATTGTTGTAAGTAGATGTATGATAGATACTTTTACAACTCACTTAACGTGTAAGTTCCATAGACCTTGGCCTTACACACAAAGGAATGATAGAGATCATACCACGATGCAAATGATAGAGATCAAATGCATGGACCATATCACCTCACTTCACACATTAGCATCTTATATTGCTAGTTTGGCGCTTTTGGTAGCATTATAAGATGATCCCTCATTTAGATATCAAGATAAAACGTGTTCTTCCTTAAGTATGCACCGTTTTGTGGATCTTGTTTTGAGGCATCACGTGATGATCGGGTGTTATCGACTCTAAGCTTTCATACAACGGGTGTAAGACAGCTTTACACACGCAAATACTAAGGTTCTTACTTGACGAGCCTAGCATGTACAGACATGGCCTCGGAACACGGACCGAAAGGTTCAGCATGAGTCATATAGTTGATATGATGCCCATATAGATGCTCGCCTTTGAAGCTACACCGACTCACGTGATGATCGGACTTGGTGTAGTGGATTTGGTTCATGTAATCACCAAAAGGACACGAGGGATTTTGTTTTTGAGTGGGAGTTCATTAGTAATTTGGATTAGTTGAAATCAATCTATCATAAACTTAGTCTAAATATATTTTACAAATTCTGTTGTAGATGGCACCACCTGCTTTTAATTTCAATGTGTTCATGGAGAAAGAGAAGCTTGCTGCGAATGGTAGCAACTTCACCAACTGGGCTATGAATTTGAGGATTCTCCTCACTGCTGCACAAAAGCAATATGTGCTAGAGGCGCCGCTAGGCCCCCCACCAGCTCCTGATGCCCCTGACAAGGAAAAGAACGTCTATATAACTCGTCAGGAGGACCACAACTTAGTTCATTGCGGCATATTGTATGGGCTAGAGCCAGAACTTCGAAAACGTTTCGAAAATGGCAATGCCTTTGATACCATGGGAGAATTGAAAATGATTTTCGATACCCATGCTGCCGTAGAGAGTTATAATGCTTCTGAACCTTTAGCTGCATGATGGAAGAGAACAGCTCCGTTAGTGAGCACGTACTCAAAATGGCTGGGTACGCCGATAAGCTTGTGTCCTTGGGAATAACGATTCCCATTGACTTAGGCATACATCATGTTCTCCAATCTCTGCCACCTAGCTACAAGAGCTTCGTGATGAACTATAATATGCAGGGCATGAAGAAGTCTCTTCCCAAGCTTCTGTCAATGCTTAAGACTGCATAAGTGGAGATTAGGAAAGAACATCGAGTGTTGATGATCAATAAGACCACCGGTTTCAAGAAGGACAAGAAAGGCAAGCAGAAGGGAAAGAAGGGCGGCAAATCTGTTGCCGCGCCTGAAAAGAAACCCTGAGCTGGCCCTAAGTCTGACATCGAGTGCTACTATTGCAAGGGGACTGGCCATTGGAAGCGCAACTGCCCTAAGTATTTGGCGGACAAGAAGGCCGGCAAGGCAAACAAATGTATATGTGATATACATGTTATTGATGTGTACTTGACTAGTACTCGAAGTAGCCCCTGGGTATTTGATACGGGATCGGTTGCTAATATATGTAACTCGATTCAGGGGCTGCGGAACAAGCGACAACTAGCAAGGGATGAGGTCACGATGCGGGTCGGCAATGGATCAAGAGTTGATGTGATCGCTGTCGGGACGCTGCCTCTCCATATGTCGTCGGGATTAGTTATAAACCTGAATAATTGCTATTTGGTGCCTGCACTGAGCATGAACATTGTATCCGGATCGCGTTTGATGCAAAGTGGTTATTCGTTTAAGTCTGAAAACAATGGTTGTTCGATTTATATGAATAATATCTTTTATGGTCATGCACCTGTGTTGAATGGTTTATTTCTGTTGGATCTCGATAGTAGTATAACGCATATTCATAATGTTGATGCTAAAAGGATTAAACTTGATAATGATATATCTACATATATGTGGCACTGCCGTCTAGGTCATATTGGCGTTAAACGCATGAAGAAACTCCATTCTGATGGACTTTTGGAATCACTTGATTTTGAATCATTTGATACATGTGAGCCATGCCTTATGGGCAAGATGACTAGAACACCATTTTCCGGTTCAATGGAACGGGCGACAGATTTATTGGAAATCATACATACTGATGTGTGTAGACCAATGAGTGTGTCGGCGCGAGGTGGATATCGTTATTTTGTTACTTTCACGGATGATTTGAGTTGATACGGGAATATCTATTTGATGAAACATAAGTCTGAAACCTTTGAAATGTTCAAAGAATTTCAGAATAAAGTGAAAAATCATCATAACAGAAAGATCAAATTTCTGCAGTCCGACCGTGGAGGAGAGTATCTTAGTTACGTGTTTAGCACACATATGAAAGACTGTGGAATAGTTTCACAACTCACGCCTGCCGGAACACCACAACGTAATGGTGTGTCAGAACGTCGTAATCGTACTTTATTGGATATGGTTCGATCTATGATGTCTCTAACTGACTTGCCACTGTCATTTTGGGGTTATGCACTAGAAACCGCTGCATTCACTTTAAATAGGGCACCATCTAAATCCGTTGAAAAGACACCGTATGAATTATGGTTTGGAAACAAACCTAAGCTGTCATTTCTTAAAGTTTGGGGATGCGATGTTTATGTGAAGAAACTTCAACCGGATAAACTTGAACCCAAAGCGGAAAAATGCGTCTTCATAGGATACCCTAAGGAAACAATTGGGTATACCTTCTATCACAGATCCGAGGGCAAGGTCTTTGTTGCCAAGAATGGATCCTTTCTTGAGAAGGAGTTTCTCGTGAAATGTGTGAGTAGTCGGAAGGTAGAACTCGAAGAGGTTATTGAACCTTCTCTTCATGAAATGGCGAGTAGCGCAGCTCTAGAAGTTGTTTTGGAGTTGACTTCACCTAATGAAGAGAGAGCTAATGATATTGATCATGAAACTCCGAAAGAGGACACTACCGAACCTCGCAGGTCAAGCAGGACACGTGTAGCTCCTGAACTGTACGGCAATCCTAATATGAATTTCATGATTGATGAAATAGATGACCCTGCGACGTATGAAGAAGCGATGATGAGCCCTAATTCCAACAAATGGCTAGAAGCCATGAAATCCGAGATGGAATCCATGTACGAAAACTAGGTTTGGACCTTGGTGGACTTACCTCACGATCGAAAGGCCATTGAGAATAAATGGATTTTCAAAAGAAAAACTGATGCTGATGGTAATGTAACCATCTATAAGGCTCGACTTGTCGCAAAGGGGTTTCGACAAATTCAAGGAGTTGACTACGATGAGACATTCTCTCCCGTAGCGATGCTTAAGTCGGTTAGGATTATGTTAGCAATTGCTGCATATTTCGATTATGAAATATGGCAGATGGATGTCAAAACTGCATTCCTCAATGGTAATATTCAAGAAGAGTTGTATATGATACAACCTAAGGGTTTTGTCGATCTTAAGGATGCTGATAAGGTGTGCAAACTTCAGCGATCCATCTATGGACTGAAGCAAGCATCCCGAGTTGGAATCTCCGCTTTGATGAGGTGATCAAAGAGTTTGGATTTGTCCAAACTTATGGAGAGGCTTGTATTTACAAGAAAGTGAGTGGGAGCAATGTGGCATTTCTGATATTATATGTGGATGACATATTATTTATTGGAAATGATATAGATCTTTTAAACAGTGTTAAAAGTTATCTAAACAGCAAATTGTCGATGAAGGACCTTGATGAAGCTTTATATATATTAGGCATTAAAATCTATAGAGATAGATCAAGACGCCTAATTGGGCTATCGCAGAGTACATACCTTGATAAGATATTAAAGAAGTTTAATATGGACGGAAGTAAGAAGGGGTACTTACCTATGTTGCAAGGCAAGACATTGAGTAAGACTCAAAGTCCGGCTACGGCGGAAGAAAGAGAGATAATGGATAAGATCCCCTATGCCTCAGCCATAGGCTCTATAATGTATGCCAAGCTATGTACAAGACCGGATGTGGCACATGCTATTAGTTTGACTAGTAGGTACCAATCTGATCCAGGTTCGGAACACTGGATAGCGGTAAAGAACATCCTCAAGTACTTGAGAAGAACTAAGGATATGTTTCTCATATACGAAGGTGAAGAAGAGCTAGTCGCTAAGTGTTATGTCGATGCTAGTTTTGACACTGATCTGGATGACTCTAAGTCTCAATCCGGATACGTATTTCTCTTGAACGGAGCAGCAATTAGTTGGAGTAGCTCCAAACAACCTGTGGTGGCTGGATCAACGACGGAGGCGGAATATGTTGCTGCTTTAGAAGCAGCACAGGAAGCGGTTTGGATGAAAAAGTTCATTATGGAACTGGGTGTGGTTCCCAGTGCGTTGGACCCGATGGTGATTTATTGTGACAACAATGGAGCCATAGCCAACGCAAAGGAACCAAGGTCTCACAAGAATTCCAAGCATATTAAGCGCCGGTTTCACTCCATCCGCGAGCATGTCAAGGATGGAGATATAAAGATTTGTAAAGTGCACACGGACCTGAATGTAGCAGATCCGTTGACTAAAGTACTCCCTAGGGAAAAACATGACCAACACCAGAACTCCATGGGTGTTAGATTTATCACTATATAAACTAGATTATTGTCTCTAGTGCAAGTGGGAGACTGAAGGAAATATGCCCTGAGAGGCAATAATAAAGTTGTTATTATGTATTCCTTGTATATGATAGATGTTTATTTTGCATGCTATAATTGTATTGATAGGAAACATCAATACATGTGTGTTTAATAAACAAAAAGGGTTCCTAGTTATGCCTCTCTTATAGACTAGCTTGTTGATTAACAAGATGATCAAGGTTTCCTGATCATGGACATTGGATGTTGTTAATAACAAGGTCACAACATTTGTGAAATGATGTGATGAACATTCATCCGAAGTATAGCATTACGATCAAGTCATTATGTTTATATTGCTATAACATCATACGAAGTAATCTTTATCCTTAGACAATGAGATCATGTTAATTGCTAACACCGAAAGAGTATCTTGATAACATCAAACGTCACACCGTAATAGGGTGACTATAAAGATGGGTTCAGTACTATGAAGGAGTTATGTTGAGGCTCATGGATCAAGAGTGGAATTTGTCAATCCAGATGACGGATAGATATACTCTAGGCCCTCTCGGTGATATCACATTAGGATAGCTTACAAGCAAGTGATGTGATCACTAGAATGTTATATCACGGGAACGAGAAAAGAGTGCATGTCGGTAACGAGATCAAACTAGGTATGGAGATACGGATGATCAAATCTTGGACATGTAATATATCGAGAGACAAAGGGATTTAGTTACAAGCGTTAAAGGTTCTCACGATCACAGGAGTCATCGTTGAATGTGTAGGAGTCAGTATGGATCTCCAGGTCCCGCTGTTGATTATTGATCGGAGAAGGGTCTCGATCATGTCTGCATTATTCGCGAACGGTAGGGTGGCACACTTAAGATTTACCGGACACCATTTTGGAGCACATATGTTTCAGACGAAAGAATTGCAAAGCGCAGGAATTGTTTCAATAGAAACCGGAAATTGTTTCGGGTGAAATTGCAGAAGGTGGTTCTGCATGTGATATTGAAATATTACAAGGGGCTATATGTGAATGTTTGTTAATTAAAGTAATTAACAAAATTCTGAATAAATTTAATAAAAAGAGTTTTATTAAATGAGAGAGCATTAAATTTGGAGAAATTTAATGCATTTAAAGTGGAGACTTTAAAAGGGAATGTGAAGAGGCATTTTAATGTGGAGGGGTTACCACCACATGAATGGGGGAGGTGAGGGGTCACCCCCCATGCGCCGGCCATGGAGAGAGTGGGGCAGCCCCTCCTCCTATAAAAGGCCACCCATTCCCTCCTTCATCCTCACACCTCCTTGTGAAGGATCTCTCTCCCCCTCTAGAATTATTCCCCCATGGTCTCGAATTAGCGAGATACATGTTCCCAGTGGTATTTTGTCTGGAAGGAGTTGCTACTTCCGCTGGATCGCTGGAGCGAGGAGGTGGAGGTTGTCCGGTGGCTTGAACATGTGTGCGAGTGCGGATGCGCTGCTGAGTTGCGGCGCTCGGACTTCCTCACGATCTTGAGATCGGCAAGTGTACGACTACATCAACCACGAGTTCCTACTCGTTAACAAAGCTCGTTGTCTTGGAGGGTAAGTTCTCCATGGATGTATGGCCACCCGTTGCTCTGTATCTAGTAGATAGATCTTGGCGTATAGTTCTCATCGTAGGAAATTTTTTGTTTTCTATGCTGCGGACCCAACATCCTCCTCCTTCTTCCCTTTGCCCTTTCCGTGGGGTCTGTTCTTTTGACTTTTCTTGTAGCCGGACTCAGGATCTTCCTTGAGGTCATTGACAAACTTGCATTGGCGGTTGGTGTGGGTGGCTTTGTCGTTTGCGTCGAGGTGGACGAAACACGGCATATCGCGGTACTCTTCGTACACTTGGGGAACGCGGGGCGCTGAGGGTGTAGAATCACTCCTCTGCTGACCATGGCTAGCTCCCTGGCCACGTCCATGTTGTCCGCCTCCACCTCTTCTAGTGAATGTTGTGGCAACCATGTCGGCTGTTTGCTAGTGAAGGTAGGCATGGGAGGTTTCATCCTTTTATTGTACGCACCATTGTAGGTATCCGATAATGCAGGGACATGTGTACGTACCCTCGAAGTTCTTGGTGAACGCTTCATGCATGTCCAACCAATTGCATATTGATTTCTCCGGCAAGTTGTCAATCCATTGTCGGGCAGTACCAGTGAGCATAAGTGGGAGGTACTTGACGGCGACATTAGGGTTTCCCCCTGTGATGTGAATCGCTTCGTTGTAGTCTTGCAACCCTGTAATTGGTCTGGTGGTGCCGTCATAGGGCTTGATAGTCTTGTCTATCTGGAGGCCCGGGGGGTAGATTGTGGCCCATATTACTGGTCCAAAACAACGTGGCCCAAGGTATGGGAGCTCCCGAGCTTCTTGGATCTTGTCCAGCCGTGAACGTGCGTCGTACGACTATGGTTGCTTCCCTTTTCCGTCATGGGGAGGGGAGTTGTGGTGCGATTTATGAGATCCACCATGTCCTCTGCCATGATGGCTGCTAGGTGGCAATGGTGATGGTGGGGGTGGTGGGTTAGCCTTCTTGCTGTTACCCTCCTACGACTCCTCACGCCTATCGCAGTTTCTTGTCAGACGTGGCGGTTCCTTGTAGGATCTACTCCTATGTCCTTCAACGCCGCTGCGCTCTCTGGCATGTCGGGGCTGCTCACCCTGGTCGCGTATAACGATGCCAACCTAGGGATGCCTAGGCGGTGGCATGCTTGTACGGTGGCGCGGCTGTTGTTCCTCGTGATGTCGGGATGGTGGTGGAAGCGGTGACCGATGAGGGCGAGCCTTTTCTCCGTGATCCGAAGATATGGGTATGGCGTCAGCCCTGTTGCGCGTGTCCCTCCATCTTCGCTCTATGTAGCCTATATGGGATCCCTCTTCACGGGGAGATCTTGGCATTATGCGGCTGTTTAGGGTTGACTAGAAAAGCTCCGGGCTAGACTCAAGCCTCTACAGGTAGCCTTTTCCTATTGCTTGCATGCCTTAGCGACAAGGTCATACACGTGAGCAACTTCTTCTGGCGACCTGTCCTGCTCCAGGTGGGTCTTGGCGATGGTGATGTTGAGGGCGGGAGTTGGCATTACTTGCCTCCCCTCTGAATCAATGTATGGGGTGGCTTTTGCTGACTCTGATCCGCCATATCCCAACTTGCGCCGATCATCGGGGTCTACGACGACGTGAGCTAGTGCTTTGTTTGCTTTGTGCTTTAGTAGTGACTGCTTGTACTCGGCCTCCATAGCCCTTGCCGCCTTGATAGATTGCTGCGCCTTGGCCATGTCTTCATCCAGCTTAGCGCCGATGCACTTGTCCTCCGCTAGGATTACTGCACGCTTCTCATCAAGCTCCGTAACGCTCTGGATATGGGCGACGGTAATGGGCTCAACAATGAGTGCACCATAGATCGCCTTGTCGGCGGGAGTAACCAATGGGTTGCCGGCTGCAGACGCTGACGGTGGCATTGGCAGCTGATTTGACTGCTGGGCAGTACTGGGGGTCGTGGTGAGTTCCTACACCTGCTGTGGACTGATAGCCAGAGGGGGGCATAACCTTGGCCGGAGCCGGAGGCTCAGCGGCTTTCTTGGTTGTTGCCGCTCTGGTAACCGCAGGTGTGGGCGGAGCTCTCTCACGCTCCGGTTCATGTCCATCTTCTTCCAACACGCTCCCAATGGCGACTAGCACCTGGTGGGATGTGTTGGTCTTCTCGGCGCATTCCTCCTTCTCGATCTCCTGCTCGATCTCCCTCATAATAGCATCGTATTCCTATGAATTGACATCTGAGCCACCGCCATCCATATTGATGTCGGCGTATAGCGTGTCAAGGACAGAGTCAGAGTTGGCTTCGGTGTTGATGCAGCCCGTCCTACGGACGCTCCTACATCTACACCACCGAGTCCCCCAAGTGGACCGATAACCCGTGCCCGAGCCAAGCTCCTTCAAGCTAAGGTGAATTCGCTCCTCTCATCATGTGACTTTGACATACATCTGGATGGCTTGCTACTTCAGACCACTACTCTGTGCATCATCAGGTACGAACCCCGGCCGCGTCGACCCACGAGCCCTGAAGCTGCACCTGTCCTGAAGCTGCCTGAGCCGGAGTGTCCGCCTGGATCCAGCCGGAGTGTCCAGCGCGACTCAGCCGGAGTGTCCGGCCTGCCCCAGCCCCAACCTAGCATGGACATTCAGAAGGCCAGTTCGGTCACTACTCGGACATTACCCGGAGTGTCCGGCCACCCCGGACTGTCCGATCAACTCGACTCGGACTGTCCGGCCTGAAGATGGGCATGCGAGCCTTTGCTGCGCCCTGTGGCCCATGTACCCCTCTACTTCGCCCAGAACTCTACTTTAATGCCCGAATTACCCCTGAACTTGTGGTTGGCCTATATATAGTCCCCCACCTCCATTGTAAACCCTAGGCATGATATTTGGAATTAGTGGAAACCCCTTGTGGATCTATCTAGTTCTTGCCTCATGCTCCTTTGACAAAGGAGCACCAAATATCCCAAACCTCGTTGGAGTTTGCATCGTGCCTCTGCGTTGTACAAGGCCTTGGCATTGGTGTCTCTTTGCCAAGACGTCAAGATCTCGCCGAATCTCCCATCTCTCCGTGCCGGTTTGAGAGAGAGTCCTCCGCCCGACGCCGATCCTAGGGATTGCTCCGGACCGGTCACCGCCGATGTGAGCTATTGGTGCGTATCGTGGTTTTGCGTGTGTGTGTTCATCGCGTTCTTCGGGCGTGAATGCGTTGTGTTCATCCTCCCCTCCTTCCCCCGCACTCCATCCTCGATTTGAGTGGGATTCGTGAAAGATCGGGCCAACCTAGAGGTTTGCCCTCAACATATTGGTATCAAGAGTTTCGTTTCTCATGAATTCCCCCGCAAATTTTTCTTCTATCAACCAAAAATTTGGAAATCCCCCAAAAAAGAGCCCCATATTTTCCTCTGGATCGATCTCTTGATTTGGAGTGTTTTTTGTTGTTTTGATCCGACCAAACCTTGTCTTAGGAGTTGGTCCAGCTTTATCCTGCGTTTTCCTAGCCCGATTTGGCCAGTTTTTCACGGATTTGAGGCCTTAAGGCGAGGATTTCCGCTCAAGAACAGGAGCAGGAAACCCGCGTCGGAGTGTCCGGACAGACTTGACCGGAGTGTCCGGCCGAACCCGGCCGGAGTGTCCGGCCTGACCGGAGTGTCCAGCACAGACAGACCGGAGTGTCCGGCTGTAACGCCAGTTTTGACAGTTTTGCCTCATTTTTCGCATTGGCTAATTTCCTTTGTTTGCTCGTGTCCCGTGTGCGTGTCAGCAACTAACAGCAAGCTTCCGCATCAACAATCCCCACGCTCATTGACGGCCCACGAACATCATCCCGCAACACCGATGGCAAGTTCATCATCACCAATGAAGGTATAACTTGCGTCACCTTGTTAACCCCTATCTTCCTTTGTGTGTACCTATCCCATGAGAGTGGCTCATCTTGTGTTTGCTTGAGCATTGTGCATTTGTACTTGGATAGTGACAGTGCAAGAGCAATATCAAGTGTGACTAGGTAGCATCAAGGGAGAGCAAAAAAAACCGAAAGAAAGAAAAAGATACAAAGAAAAATAAAAATAAAAATAGTCTCTCCATGCAAAAGAGAGTCTCAAAGCTTGTAAGCAAGAGAGAGAGAGAAAGAGCACATGAGGCAAGTGTACAAATCCGTTGCTCATTTTTCCTCTTTGCAAACGAGCCACGGTCTCTCCTTGTATTGGCACGACACCGAGCGTAGTCTTCGTTAGCACATTTTGTTTGCTCATTTTCATAGTCGTGTCAATCCCAACAATCTCCACGTGTGTGTATATAGTCGTAGGTTTACGTCACCCCTTTGAGTTGTTGACCTTCGCCTTTGACTTGAGTTTTGTTGGATTTTACCCACTTTTGACTATCCCTTTTCTTTTGGTTGGTTCTTTGGCTTTCCACAATCCTATCCTACCACCAACAAGCTTTTGATAGATCGTTCTTTCTTTAGTGTGAGTTTTCTTTGCAATTCCACTTTGCACGCTTATAGCTCTCACTTGTAGTTTCTAGTTTGGTGCAATCCCCAAGGTGAGGTACAAGGCTAACACCACCATATTCCACTTCCATATACAATACTTGTGTGTCTTGCATGATGGATAGGTACGGTGAGTCGAGCCGACCACCTCCCCAAGAAGAAGATCAAGGACCGTACATGACGCGCGCAAGTCACTTCACCGTCCGCCAAGAGTTCCGTGAACGTTGCCAAGCCCTTGAGACGCGACAAGATGAACAATTTGGCGAGATGCAAGCCGAGTTCAAGAACATCGGCAACCACTTCGACGGCCTAGAACGACAAATGCATGCAATGCATCACAACTTCGGCCACCAAAATGAAGCGCTTCAATGCTCCATCGCCGAAACAAATGACAATCTTCGACGCCTCATCGACGGAATGGCAAGGCCATGTTCATGCACATCAAGCTCTTCAAGTTCTTCGCGTCGTCATGCACCTCTTCAACAAGATCTACACCCAAGTGCTCCAAGACGCAATGATGCCCCCGTGGTTGAAGATGGAAGTTCTTCGAACTATGTACCTTCCCCACGGCATGCCGCAACGTCAAGCTATGATGGTGATTTCTCTTCAAGGCCACGAGCAAGGCAAGAAGCACACCGTCATCACGCAAGGGCATTAGTGATCCAACAAGAGCAACCACAAGAAGAACCGCAAGTCTACCGCCATCGACCGCGACACATACTTGACACAACAAGTGATGACTCCAATTTGGAGAACCAAGCTCGTCATCGACGTGAAGCTCTCCAAGATCCTCCTCCTTGTCATCAACGTCATGAGCGTCCACACCGACACCATGGTCATCACGAGGTGCCTCCTCCACCACACCAAAACATGGAGCATCAAGTGGCACAAGTTGAGCGACGCCCACCACGTCAAGAGGCTCACGACCATGATCTTCGCCGTGAGGCCCATGAGCCTAACCAACATCACCGACCAAGGAACGAGTCTCCTCTTCATCATCAACCACGTCATGAGGCGCCACATCCTCAACAACCTCATGGGGCCCAAGCGCCTCAACAACAACACCAACCGCGCCAAGAGAAAGAGCAAGATCCTCAACAACAATATCAAGAGCAAGCTCTGCAACAAGGTCACGAGAACCAAGTTCCACCTCCTCAACCACAAGATCATCAGCAAGGTCACCAAGCTCGTCGCAATGACCGTAATGATGAAGAAACTTTCGGCAAGCTCAAGTTCACAATGCCCAAGTTCACCGGATCCAATGACCCCGAAGAATACCTCTCGTGGGCACTCAAGGTCGACAAGATCTTCCACATGCACAACTATAGCAACGATAAGATGGTCTCCATGGCTTCGCTTGAGTTTGATGATTATGCTAACCTTTGGTGGGAACAAGTTCAAGTTGCTCGTGATGCAAGACAAGAACCGCCAATCACAACTTGGCATGACATGAAGACTCATATGAGATCCCGCTTTGTCCTTGCGCATTACACGCGTGACCTCTTCAACAACCTTCAATCGCTTCATCAAGGGACAAAGACTGTGGAAGAGTACTTCAAGGAAATGGAACTCAACTTGATTCGTGCCAACATTGATGAGAGCATGGAGCAAACAATGGCACGTTTCCTTATTGGCTTGAATCACCCAATCAAGCGCATCGTCGAGTTCCAAACATACAACACCATGGTTGAGCTTGTGCACATCGCAGCAAAGGCTGAACGTCAAGTGCAAGAGGATATCAATTACAACAAGCCCAAGACGTACTTCACCTACAAGCAATCTTCAACCGCTACACCAACAACTTTCAATGGAAGCTCCTCAAGTACCTCCAAGCCTTCCTTCGAGCCCACACTTCCTCAAGGAAAACTGACCCCAAGTGGCAAACAAGCAAAGAGCGACAAACCTTTCAACGGTGAGTGATACAAGTGTGGAGGCAAAGGACACAAGTCGGCCGAATGTGGAAACAAGAAAGTCTTGTTCATCCATGACAATGGTGATGAAGAGTACATGAGTGAAGATGAATTTGATGCCCGAGTCAAGGAAGAAATGGCAAGACAATGAGTGGAAGATGACCAAGAACTCCTCATGTGTGAACATGACGCAAGTCCATCGCTTGTCGTCACAAGGATCTTGACCACTCAAGCACAAGAGCATGAAGACCAACGCTCCAATATCTTCCAAACACGATCTGACATCAATGGAAAATCTATCAAGGTGATCATTGATGGAGGGAGTTGCCACAACCTTGCTAGCACCGAGTTGTGTGAGAAGCTCAACCTCACCCTCCATCCGCACAACCACCCCTACCACGTGCAATGGCTAAGTGACCAAGGGTCCGTGAAGATCAAGCATACCGTATCGGTCTCCTTCCCAATTGGTCCTTACAAAGATACGGTGGAGTGTGATGTGGTTCCTATGACAGTTTGCCACATGCTTCTTGGTCGACCATGGCAATTTGACAAGGTTACTCAACATGATGGTCGCACCAATGTATACAGCTTCAAATGGCTCAACAAAACATGTGTTTTGCAACCAATGACTCCTAGCCAAATAATTGCGGACAATGCAAAGGCTTTAGCGAGGGCGCAAAGCACAACACCTACTTGTGAGAAGAGCGGTGAAAGAGAGAACCACCTCATAGTGAGTGAGAGCCACAAGACAAACTCGAATGGAAAAACTAAGAGTGTTCTCCTTTCCACCAAAAGTGAGATGAGAGATGTTCGGAACAACCCATCCATCTTGCACTATGTCCTCCTTTGCAAGGGACTAGCGTAAGGAACTAATGAATTAACCAATGTTCCTCCATCTTTGATGATTGTTTTGTAGGAATTCAAGGATGTTTTCCCGAAGAGCTTCCACATGGCCTACCTCCTCTTCGCGGCATCGAACATTGCATTGACCTCATCCCCGGTGCACCACTTCCCAACCGCGCCGCTTACCGCACGAACCCAAAGGAGACAAAGGAGATTGAACGTCAAATCAACCAACTCGTCTCCAAAGGTTTGATCCAAGTTAGCACTAGTCCAAGTGTCGTACCCGTGATACTTGTTCCAAAAAAGGATGATACGTTACGGTTATGCATGGACTGCCATCCAATAAATGCTATCACCGTGCGTTATCGACATCCCATACCACGTCTCGATGACATGCTTGATGAGTTGTGTGGAGCCACTATTTTTTCGAAAATTGATCTTCGTAGTGTTTACCATCAAATACGCATGGCTGAGGGTGATGAGTGGAAAACTGCCTTCAAGACCAAACTTGGTCTCTATGAATGGTTGGTTATGCCCTTTGGTTTATCTAATGGCCCATCCACCTTCATGCGCCTCATGAATCATATCTTGCATTCTCTCATTGGAAAAAGTGTTATTCTCTATTTCGATGATATTCTTGTGTATAGCAAATCACTTGAGGACCATATAACACATGTCAAGGAATTTTTGCAAATCCTTCGACATGAAAAGATTTATGCTAATCTTCCCAAGTGCACTTTTGCTAAAGACAAGTTGATTTTTCTTGGATTTGTCGTTTCTTTGAAGGGAATTGAAGTTGATTTTCCAAGGTAAAGGACATACGAGATTGGCCCATCCTAACAAATGTGAGTGAACTTCGGACTTTTCATGGGTTGGCCGGTTTCTATCGTTGCTTTGTGAAAGACTTTTCAACCATTGTGTGCCCTCTCAACGAGTTGATGAAAAAGAATGTCACCTTCGTGTGGGGCAAAGCACAACAAAAAGCTTTTGATGAACTTAAAAAGAGGCTCACCAAAGCACCTCTCCTTGCGTTACCGGATTTCACAAAAACTTTTGAGATAGAGTGTGATGCTAGTGGTATTGGCATTGGAGGAGTGCTTATGCAAAATGGACGTCCTATAGCCTAACATAGCGAGAAAATTGATGGTGCTCGCCTTAATTATCCAAATTATGACAAAGAGCTTTTTGCCTTAGTTCGTGTTCTTCAAGTTTGGCAACACTACCTATGGCCCAAGGAATTTATCATACATTCTGACCATGAGTCGTTGAAATATCTCAAAAGCCAAGCCAACTTGAGTAAGAGACACTCTAAGTGGGTTGAGTTCATGGAGTCTTTTCCGTACATTGTCAAGTATAAGAAGGGCAAAGATAATGTTGTCGCGGACGCTTTGTCTCGCAAACACACAAGCCTTCTTACGAGACTTGAAATCAACGTGTTGGGTCTTGAGGAAATAAAATCTGTGTATGCTTCCGACCCGTTCTTTGAACCAATTTTCTCAAAGTGCTCCATTGACAAAGGGTTTGATGATTTCTATTTGCATAAGGGGTTTCTCTTTAAACAAAACAAGCTTTGCATTCCGAAATCGTCGCTCCAACTTTTGCTTCTCCAAGAATCTCATGGTGGAGGCCTTATGGGTCACTTTGGCCGTGACAATACATTGGACATACTCTCCACTCACTACTTCTGGCCCAAGATGAAGCGCGATGTGGAGCGCTACTTCAACGATGCACGACATGTGTTCAAGCTAAGTCGCAAGCTAACCCTTATGGTCTTTATATGCCATTGCATATTCCTCATACACCTTGGTCCGACATTAGCATGTATTTTGTGTTAGGATTTCCTAGATCTAAGCATGGTCATGATTCTATCTTTGTTGTCGTGGATCGCTTTTCCAAAATGGCACACCTCATACCGTGCCATAAGACCGACGATGCTTCACATGTTGTCAATTTGTTTTTCAGGGAAATCATTCGTCTTCACGGTGTGCCTAGAACAATCTTCTCCGACCGTGATATCAAATTCATGAGCTACTTATGGAAGACCCTCATGTCCAAGCTCGGCGTCAAGCTCCTCTTTTCATCCGCGTCGCATCCTCAAACCGATGGACAAACCGAGGTTGTCAACCAAAGCCTCAGAGCTCTTCTACGTGTGTTGATCAAGAAAAACTTGAAGGATTGGGAGGAATGCATTCTCCACACCGAGTTCGCCTACAACCGAGCCAAGCACTCAACAACCAAGATGAGTCCCTTCATGATCATATATGGTTTCGAGCCCCTCACCGCGCTCGACATCCTACCACTACCTCTTCATGAGCGCACCAACATGGACATCGAGAAGCGCGCACAAGCTATGAAGAAACTGCATGAAGAAACAAGAGCTATTATCGAGCAACAAGTCCTTCGCCAATCTTCAAGGTTAAACAAGGATAAGAAGGAGTTGATATTTGAAGAAGGTGATCTCGTGTGGATACACCTAAGCAAAGACCGCTTCCCCAACGAACGTGATTCCAAGATCAAGCCAAGAGGTGATGGTCCCTTTAAGGTCCTCAAATGAATCAACAACAACGCCTACATCATTGACATACCTTGCAAGCAATACCTTCAACGTCAAGGATCTCTCACCCTACCATGGAGATGTTCAAGATGACAACCATGAAGAGTCGAGGACGACTCTTTTCCAAGGGGGGAGCTGATGCAGCCCGTCCAACGGACGCTCCTACATCTACACCACCGAGTCCCTCAAGTGGACCGATAACCCGTGCCCGAGCCAAGCTCCTTCAAGCTAAGGTGAATTCGCTCCTCTCATCATGTGACGTTGACATACACTTGGATGGCTTGGTACTTCAGACCACTACTATCTGCATCCTCAGGTACGAACCCTCGCCGCGTTGACCCACGAGCCCTAAAGCTGCACCTGTCCTGAAGTTGCCTGAGCCAGAGTGTCCGCCTGGATCCAGCTGGAGTGTCCGGCGCAGCCAAAGTGTCCGGCGCGACTCAGCCGGAGTGTCCGGCCTGCCCCAGCCCCAATGATGAGGACATCCCTATGGTTGATACAACCGTTGCACCTATAGCCACACTTCCTCACGTTCCACAATTCCAAGGACCTCTCACAAGAGCTCATGCACGCCAACTAAATTATCAGGTACTTTCGTTTCTAGGAACTATTCCTATTAGGAATGATGGGTCTAGCATGGATGAGAGGGACAAGCATTGGAGCATGATCATGCATGGAGATGATGGTAGCAATCGTGTGAGGATTCAGGATGACGCTGCAAGTAAAGATTCCAGAACTTTGAAGCCACCATAATGAAAAGATGAAGACATGGACGAACTAGAGAGCAACACACTTCAAATTTTCATCCATGTGATTAGATGGTGCTGCGTCACCTTTAAATATGGGCCAGGCCCATGTATTTTTCGTCCAAATAAAGGGGCCAAACTTTTAGAGTCCGTATAGTGGAGGAAACCGGCCTAGAGATGGACTTCGACTTCCTTCCCAAGGCTGGCAAAAATTTCCTTCTGTTTGATACGGATCACGCCAATGAACACCTGATACCACCTGATACGGATTACGCCAATGATCCTATGTTTTGTCCCGATCTTTCACAGCGAGTCAACCCGGATAGTAATCCTTCCAATCATGTGATGAACGCAACCTGAAGAAGAGGAATCAATCCAACAAGTAACATGATGAAGATCACCATGCCTCAAACCTGAGCACGACAATCCTTGATGAACACAAGAACCTCCACAGCAATAATATGATAAACGGTATCGCCGTCCCCGGAGGGATGATACACGATGGAGCACAATATAGTTTTTAGACTAAACAACTGAACTCCCCTAAACCCTAGGTGGCTGGCTCCTTTATATAGGAGGCCTACAACTAGTCGGTTGGATAGACCCAAACCGAACACACAAACGGACTCGAACCTAACATGGACTCGGACTCAATAACATAGCAACAATATTTGACACAACCTTAGACTTATCATTACATTAGGTCGTCCTGGCGTGCCAATCATCAATGGGATGCGCCTCGCATCACCTAGCTTGGTGGAGTCCTGAAATTAGGCTTCACCTCCTCCTTCATGCCCATATCACTGTTCCTCCATATATCCTCCCATTAGGTCATCATTTATACTCGGATTTTGTTTAGTAAAATACTTAGCCACGAGCTACTCTTCGCCATAGGCACAAGTGTCAAACCGACCTTTTGTACTACGAACTGATAGAATCCCACCAACTCAATAAAGCTTTCATCTATATTCGCAATATCTTGATTGCATCTAGAATTCTTTCTGGTTCTTTGATTGCTTGCAGGGATTGATCCTCATGATCAGGTTGATCTAGCTCCGGCGTGATCAATAGCCTCGGAAGTTGGTGTATCGATTGCTAGGGTGCAACGTCTCGCACGTTTGTAGTCGGATCGTCAACGTCGACCTCCACCATAATCGACAGATATCGTCTCATCGAAAGATCGGGCACCTTTACCCTATCAAGTGGTATCAGATTTTGGGTTTCTCGGTGAGATCTTACAGTTTTCGTAGTTTAGATTGCATCTGTTCTTCTTTCTATAAACCATAAAAAGGCAACAAATTAGGGTTAGATCTGTATCCTAGAAACACTTTCGGGCCTATTGCATCGTTTCTTTTCAGTATTTGCTTTGTTGAGTTCTAGTCTGCATCGTCGTGTCTAGTGCTGGTTTTAGATCTAGATCTTTAGAGATTCGAGTTATGGTCACAGTCATCACCACCACCACCACCGATTTCGCCATCACCACTGATTCCGCTGTCACCACCACCATACACTTGCTACAACCCTATGCCCACATTCCGCCTCCGCCACCACATATCCTTGTTCCAGTCTAGTTAGGTTTGTTTTCCTGCTCTTGCTTTCCATCATTGTAGATCCGATTCGAGTTGTAACTTGATCCGATTTCCAGAAAGTTTCGGCCAGAAGGGATGAGGGGAGAGCAAAAAAAAGTCTAGAAACTCCTCTGAATTTTTTTCAGCCTATACTGTTTTTAGGCTTCTGGGATCATTTTGAGCTATACGCCATTATAGTGAAAAAAATTGGCATCTGCACGCTTTCTAGAGTAGTTTCGTGCAGTTTTCGGAAATTTCAAAAAACAATCTTGAGCCTATCCTGATATTCCACCTTGCTGATCGTTTTGAGACACTTTCCATACTAGTGATTTTCGTCTAATTCGTGCGTTGTTCAGAGCACTGGTGCCTGTTGCTTTTCGGTGTCACGGCGTGACTCGTAGTGTTCTAGGCTCACGTCTCTAGCTTGGGGTAGTCTAGGACCAGCACAGTACCGTCGTTGAGCTGTTATTCAACCTTGCATTGTTGTTTTGAAATTGTGTCTACAGATATTGCAGCCACCCAGAACTCCACATATTCCTACATCGTGCGTTGACACCACCTGGCAATTGCTCTATTTGATCTTCCTGAAGCTTGATCACGACGGTTGCTGCTCACCACCTACTGCAGGGTAAGAACGGGTAAGAGTCTTGGTTTGCTTGACAGATTAAGCGTTTTCCACCACTGTTCCTGTTGTATCTCTATTATATACCTGTGCTTTTTGCGTACTAATCATGCCACCAGAAAACACCAAGACACAACCACTAGAGGGTGAAGCCTTGCAAGCTCACGTCACCACACTTTTGGCTGACCATATGCAGGATGTGGACAAGCGTTTTACTGACACGATGGAGCAACTCGAGGGACTCGAGACCGCCTTCACCACCAAACTCGATGCTAAATTCCAGGAGATGCTAGCACGCTTACCTCCACCACCAACGGCTCGCCGCCTCCTCCATAGCCAACTCGCGTGGCACCTACACCGAACTTGTTGGGACGTGCACAGTGCATTCTCAAACATCCGGCACAAACTTCGGCTGCGGGTGTTGTTGCTGCCCTGGGCACTGCTGTGGCTGGTGTTGCAGGAGCTACGGGTGTCACACAGGCCTGATGCACAGTTGGATGATTATTACAGGGAAGATTAGGACGAGGACGAGTACGCGGACGACTTCACAGTTGATCAGCCAGCTGGTCATCCTAGGCAATACAATCCCCACATTCATCGTCCACCTCCTTTTCCGTTGGTACGTGATGATGACCATGTTGCTAAACTGAAATTAAATGGTCCTACGTTTAATGGTCGGTATAATCCTGATGCATACCTCGGGAATTAGAATTAGACCAGCGTTTTACATGCTTAAATTATCCCGAGGATAGACGTGTTAGTGCTGCTACTTGTGAGTTCACTAGTTTTGCTTCCATATGGTGGTCTGAATATTGTCGTGCTAATCATGCTAATCCAATCACTAGGTGAGATGCTTTAAAACATGCTATGCGTATTCGTTTTGTTTCACGATATTATCAGTGTTCCATGCTTACCAAATTAGCACGTCTAGATCAAGGCAAAAATTCTATAGAGGATTACTATCCGGAGTTGCAAACTGGCATGCTGCGTTGTGGTATAGAGGAGGATAATGAAGCATTAATGGCACGATTCGTAGGTGGGTTAAATAAGGAAGTTCAGACCATTCTTAGATATAAATATTATCACACTATTACCCGTTTGTTCCATGTTGCTTGCAATGCTGAATGTGAAGTGCAGGATCGACGCGAGGCGATACGAACTAATTATTCTACAGGGCGTTCTACTTGGAGATCACCGAATTCGGCGTCACGGGCTGCTGCACCTACACCTCCAGCAACCACATCCACACGATCTACATCATCTACACCAGGAATATTCATTTGCGATACCAAACTTTGTGGGTGAGCGCACCACGGTACCCGAGTTGTCATCAATCGCGTGGAGGGGCCATAGTAGAATCGCTAATTGTCCAGAAGGGCCAAATGGGGGTGAATACAAATCTAACAGCCAAACGGTCGTTTGAACCAGACGAAAAACGGTTGAACTCAGATACTGCCGTTAGGTCAACTCTTCTTGGCCTGCCATGTCAGTATTCCCCGTTATCTTTTGCGGTCGTGGACTAGCTTACCCCTGCATGGACCAGATCCCTTAGTGGACCAGATCTATTTCTTTGCTCTGCTCTGGTCTTGTCCCCTGCTCCCCTCCCATAACATTTGCTCAGCTCCGGCTGCTCGTCTCAGGTCGGAGCTCGCACTTGCTCTAATTTGCGTCCCCGCCATGTCCGGTCAACCTCCCACGCCTCTAATCAAAGCTCGCAGCCATCGTCGTTGCATCGTCCGCCGTATCGGAGCTTCGCGTCCTCGGACTAATATCGCGCCTCTGGCTAGTCCTTCTCGCACGGCGGAGCGTGTCCCGCCGGGCGATCCAGGCCGGCGACTGGCCTCGGGAAGTTGCATGCTGCCACGCACCCCAGGCATGGTAGCCCTGGCACAGCAGTTCGACGACCACACTCTCATGGCCACCGTGCTGGGCGTCCATCCTGCCGTGTCGCCGACAGAGTTGTTGTCGGCTTTCAGGTCTCGTTTTGGGATCAGAAGAAATGAGGTCAACATTGAGGTATGCGCGCCGCCATTCGATTTTTTTGTCCGGTTCGAGCACAGCTCAGACACCGAGCGTGTTCCACATTCTTCCCGTTCTTTCGAGTGCTGCGGGGAAAAAATGAGCTTCATGCGTTGGCATCGCGCCTGTGGGTGGGACGATCGCTTGGGGCAGCTTCATTTCTTCTCCAAACTCAGCTTTGACGGCCTCCCATTGGATGCTTGGGAGCCGGAGGACCTCAAGCAGGTCGTCAGTAGCCTTGGCGGCAAGCTGGTGGAAATCGTGCCACCGAGCAAAAGATGGGTCATCGAGGTAAAGGCGTGGCTGAAAGATCCTGACGCCGTTCCTAAGATGTACGAGGTGCAGATTCCAGGCAGGGCAGGGCGACAGCTTTGCTGGAAGCACCCGGTCATCATCCACCTGGAGGAGGTTCTGGAATCGGTGCATGGCATTCAGGCCCCCGAAGAGGCTGCCAGAAAGCATCCTCGTCGCCTGCAGTGTTGGCCTGGAAGGATCGATGGCACAGGACCACCACCGTTTCACAACGACGCACACAGTTTCGATCGGGGAACTAGGCTTGGACGAGCTGGTGGTTCTAATTTCCCTCGAGTGAAGACAGAGCTCTAATGAATTGCCATGGTATGTGTGGCTAATGAATTTGTAGTATGGAGAGTGTAGCTGGAAGTTAGCATCGACTAAAAATGTGTAATAGTTTGAATCGATGTAGTATGTGTGTGTAATAGTTTGAAGTAGTATGTGTGTGTAATAGTTTGAATCGATGTAGTATGTGTGGGTAATGAATTTGATGTAGTGTGTGTGTAATAGTTTGGATCGATGTAGTTGAACACCGTGCTTTATAATTTCTATGAATAACCAAGACAACCTCATGAAAAGAGGGTGGTCTGGCAATGAGCAATGTCAATTCTGTGGATGCCAGGAAAATGTAGTCCATCTCCTCTTCAAGTACAAGGTAGATACATTTGTAACACGTTGAACTGCAGACCATTTTGTAGGCAACACAAAACAAAGGAAAAATGGTTTACAGCACATACAGCAAACGCAAAATCTGTAGTCTGGGATAAAAAGATGCGAGTTAACTGGATTGAACCACGATTAGTAATTGAAGGAAATAGATACTTGATAGTATTGGCTTACAACAGTAGTACTTCCATACAAAAGGGTCTTATACTTGCACAAAAGTGGGCTAAACTTCCTACTAGTTTATAGAACAATTCGTCAGCATTTCATCTACAAAAGCCATTCTTTAGTCTGAACTTAAGTATTCTACACTGAAGAAACTACAGATCTCCACCAGAAAAGTTGGCTGGCCAATTGCCTTGAGAGGACATAAGTTCTTTGATCATTTAACCCAAACTGATCTATTGCCTTCCCGCCAAACTACAAGATATCTGCATCGTTCATGCACGAGCGATTTGCATGCGCCAATCCCGGTTCAGTTGGACCATCCGCGTAGCCGCAACGATTTCTTCAAAACGGAAATTCGGCATCTCCTTCTCGGGATCGTAGGTCCGTGTGAACTCGAACCTGAATTCCGGGGCTGAGCTGATACACGCTGCCAGCTCCGGCTGTCAAACAATCCAGCATGTTGAGTGTAGATGCTTGGTCGCTGCCACGGTACGGCCTCCAACGGTGCATAGGATGGAGCGTCTTTGCCGCAGACGGCGTGCTCCCAGCCTCCCCCACTATGGTAAGGTAGTCCGCGCCGAAGCGTGGATGCGAGAGTTCCTAGACCTTGGTCCTGCCATGTTCGAGGGTGTGTACCCTCGACGGCATACTCTCATGAATGATTTGATACATACCTTGTTCACACTGCCTAGAGCATGCCATAATGCCATCGCGCGATTTCTCCACATTGCTCTCTTGGCCCTGCTTGCCGCATCTGGCACCGACGATGCCGCCGTTGCCGCCGCGGCCAATTCGGCACATTCAGGGAAATCATGCGCCCAGCAGGGCAATGGGAAACCGGCCTTGAAGTAGAGCTTCATGGCCTGCCTTAGAGGGGCTAAATACCCCAGTTTCGGTGGTTGTCACGGCGGCAGCGGCGGCTGCTTAGGTGGGGTCATGTTACCCTAGTTGGTGCGGCGTGGAGGAGCTGCGCAAGGTGAACGGTGGTTTGTCGGAGAAGGGGAGTGAAAGACTGACAGTAGGTTTGGACTACGGGCACGCGTGAAAATAACCATCTCCCATTTCCTTAGAGGGTAATAATTCAACACTCGTTGCATTAACCACTCAATCTTTATTTCCCTTCTCAGCATAAGAGTGCGAATGTATTAAGATCGGTCGTGGCTATCCACCTCATCAGGCAATGTACCAGGACAGGTAGGAGACAGGACCGGGTTTCATTTTAGAAATATTGATGACTATGCCCTTATATTTATAAGATATTATTTATATGCCACCACGTACCGTCGATTGTAGCAACACCATCAGAAATAGGGGATGAAGACGTGGCATGTTTTCTTTTTTTAACGGGCATCAGAAACAGGGGATGCCGATGTGGCATGTTTTCTGACTGGCGGGTTCGCCTCCTCCACCTTCGACGGCGTGCATCCCAGGTTCGAGGGCTGGTGCCACCCACCAACACATTATTGTGCAATTTTCCATGTGGAACTTGAATTCCGGCGCTGAGCTGATGCCCATGTCGAACACAGAGAATTCTGAAAGAAGCTACTAAAAATAAATACTTTGAATTCTGAAAGTACTAAAATTAAATACATTACAATTTTGTCTGAAAGGTAATACGCATACTGCTAATCGAAATAATATAAATACAGTACAAATTTCTACTTCGAAAAATAGACCTGAAAATGCTAGCAAATAACCTAGGATGAATATAGGATTCATTCTCCCTATATATTTTGTCGGCGGCGGCTCCCACGTGCTGCAACACATATTTACAAAACTCTCTCCGTCTACAATGTGCTGCCGGTATCTCGTCCAGAGGGTAAGGCCTCGGTGTATGTTCCAGACTTAAGACATACGTCATTGTTGGTTCCTCTTCCCAGGCTTGAACCTCATGATCGTACAGTCTGATATAATTCCTGTAGTATATGCAACCGGGTTTGACTGTGGGGTGTAACCTAGTGTCAATGGAGATAGACCGATTGTAATCAACAAAGAGGGCACGACTTCCAATGTCACCGACGGCCTCGAGAGAGTGGTTCTTCGTGTCCACCCGGTACAACACCGGTTGCCTTTGGAGAAATCCCCGTTCAACACAAGAAGCAGATCACCATCTGACTCCACAAGGTAAAATTTGTAAGTTCCGCGTACCTGTTCAAAGACTGGGGCCGAAATTATTTTGGCCATCGTGACAGTGCTCGCATGCTGCTCTAACTTGATGTTGGTCGACAAGATGTCTCCATTCTCAAGTAATGCATATACTTCCCCTCAGAATGCCGTCATGTAGTCCAGAAGCATAGCAGGAGGTGGCGAATACAATCCTTCTCCAAATGATTCATTGATTTGACCCATTGGGTGCTCTCATTGTCCCATGCAATATGATCTGGATAATCAGTGCAAACGAACGCCATCGTCGGGGACTTCGTCACGATGACAGATTGCAGAAGATCATATGGTATGTGTGCTTGAAACTCAGTGTTAGTCTTATGAGTGATTGGGTTCAGAAGCTGAATCTGGTACGGCTCCACCCTCTGATCAAGCACGATGACGCCACGAGAAACACTGACAAAGTAGAATCTTTTGGAAGAAGAGGGCATCAGATAGCACTAAGATGTTTACAATGGAAAATACCATAAATATCGGATGTGAATGTGAACTTGCGATGGTCGTCCATTAGATTTTTCCTGAAGCAACGACCAGTGGCGAGGTTGAGGAAGGTGAAGTCGCCAACGTCAGGAAGTGTTTAATCTATCATGATCCAGTTGTTGAGATGGAATTTGGGCACCTTTAAAGTACGGCGCCAATCGGTGCAGACTTCCCGATAAGCAGCATAGGTGTCAATGTACTCCTCTTTCTCCAGCAAGTAGTCGGCGATCTTGCGAAGTGGATCGGACCAGTTCCTCTTCATCCGGCTAATGGCCATGGTTTACATGCAGGAATATTTTGATCGAGGAAGAAAGAAGAACTATCACTGCAAGGAGAAGAAGAAGAGGATAACAGACGAGGGAGACGAAGCGGAACTGCCACTGCAAGGAGACGAGGAGACGAGGGAGAAGAAGAGGAACTGCCACTTCAAGGAGACGAGGAGACGAGGATCAACGGGCTTTTTTCAGAACTAGCGCGTGAACCAGCCATGCACTACATGCAAGTTTTGATCAAACAGGCTGACATGTGGGACCTGCTAAAAAAATCTGTGAGTGCTACCATGCATAGTGCGCTGACAGGTGGCATGTTTTCTGACTGGCGGGCCCGCCTCCTCCACCTTCGATGACGTGCGTCCCAGGTTCGAGGGCTGGTGCCGCCCACCAACACATTATTGTGCAATTTTCCATGCTTTGTCGCAACTAGCTCCGCTCCGCTCCTTTGCTCCTGCCGCCGCCACTCCGCTCAGTCGTGCACCGCTCTCGTCGTCCCCTTAGGCCATCGTCCTCCCGCCATCCCCTCCCTGCCATCCCCTCATGTCCCCTCCCCTCCCTGCCCTGTCTCCTTGTTGTTGTCCATCGCCCAGGCGCGTCTGGAAACAAAAACCGAGAGTCGGCCATTGGGTTAGGGGCGCAATGACGTTGGTGATCCGGATCCCGCTCGGAGATGGATCCTGTGAGACTTGAGAGCATGGATATGGGTCATGCGCGGCTTGAGAGCACGGAATCTCCTTCAATTCTGGAGAGCACAGAGGACAACGAAACAGGGGGAGAGTAAGCGGGGTGCAGAGCTTTGGAGGTATGGAGCTCGGAGAAGGTGTTGTGCATCCACAATGAAGGGTAAGAACTGTGATTCCTTTTCTACATACCCTAATTAGCGTTTCTAGTCCCGTGGTGATGGCAAGGATATGTGTTGGTAATCGCAGGATGTCTGTACAGCTTGTCCTTGAGCATGATGCTTTGTCAAGTGAGCATGAAGGCTCTGAAATGTGTGGTGGTTTGGATGATGATGAGAAAGCATATCCAGATGTGGCCGCTGAACCTGATAGGATGGAGAGTAGGGAATATTTGGTTGATTCGAACTTTGAGCCTGACTATGGGACTGATGAGGAAGAGGAATGTGAAGATGTGGAAATGGGATGTAGATACAACAACGAAGACGAGGATAGACCAGTGATACACTTTGACAGGGACAATCCTACAATTGATGAGGGGACTGTCTTTGATAATGTGGAGGACTGCAGATATGCAGTTGCAACCTACGTAATCAGAGTTGGGTTCGAATTTATCATTGAAAAGAGCGACCAAAAGAGATTTAGGGTGCACTGTAGGGAAAGTAATGTGTGTAAATGGAGATTACATGCATCTCCAATGTGGGGTGGAGACCCATTTTAGGTTGCAATAGCTACATTTAGTTTCAGTCTTTCTCATATTTATTCAGCTGATAACTAGCTCTGAATTATTCTTATCAAATGCAAATCAAAGTAAACACGAAGAAACACAACTGCCCTAATATTTCTTTAAGTGGTAAAATTAGACCGACGACTACCAAGCGGATTGCTGCTACTGTACTTGACTGGGTGAGGCAGGATCATAACATTGGACCTGCTAAACTCAGAGAAAATATTAGCAAAAAGTTTAACGTTCTGATTCCTTACCACAGAGTCTTTGATGGGAAAGAGATGGCTCTAGACTTCATTCAAGGCAAGTGGAATGACAGTTTTCATATGTTGTATAGTTTCAAAGCTCCGGTAGAGAAAACATCACCTGGTAGTGTTGTTGACATCGATTACGAGGTTGTGAAAGGAAGAGAAAAGGTCTCGAGGGGGGTCAGGTATAAGCAGGCAGATAAGATATGCTTCAGGAGATGTTTTGTCTGCCTGAAGGCATGATGGAAGGGGTTCCTAGACGGCTGCAGGCCATACTTGCCAATAGGCGCAACTTCTTTAACAGGGAAGTTCAGGGACATGTTGCTTCTGCTTGTGCTTTGGACGCGCATAATTGGCTTATACTCGTATCTTATGCTGTTCTTGAGGGTGAATCAAATGAAAGCTGGACATGGTTCATGCAGAGACTACGGGAAGTAATTGGTCACCCTAAAGGCTTGTTGATACACACCGGTGCATGTGAGGGTCTTGAGAATGTTGTTGATGTTGTGTTTCCTGGGGTTGAGCATAGGGAATGCATGCGGCACCTCGCTACTAACTTCACGAAGAAGTTCAAAGGAAAGATCTTTGAAGAGGACTTGTGGCGATCAGCATACACATACACCCCAAGCACGCATGCTACTTACTTGCAGAACATGTATGTAGTGCCAAAGGTGAAAAAATACCTTGAAGAACATCACACCAAGCTATGGGCTAGAAGCAAGTTTGGTGAGTTAAGCAAGGTGGATTTTGTTTGCAATAATTTGGCAGAGAGTTTCAATGATAAAATTTCGGGCATGAAGACACTTGGAATTGTTATTTTTTTGGATGCAATAAGACAGTGCATAATGGTGAAGATAGATTTAAGGCAAAGAATTTGTGCAAGAAAATTTTTAGGCCATAAAATAGTTCCAAAGGTGGTTATGTTACTGAATGCAAGAACCAGGGCAATGAGAACGGTAAAGATGAGGATGGTCAGAAGTTCTAGAACATTGGCTGAGGTTTATGCAGAATACAAGCGTGGAAGTGAACGGAGGTACACTGTAGACATTGGAAACAAGACTTGTTCATGCAAGCAGTGGAAGATTACTCGTCTGCCATGTCACCATGCAATTTACTTCATCTTAAAGCTTAGAGGTAGCAGAGCTGAAATAGAGAACTGTGTCTACAACTATTTCTCCATGGACAAGTTTGCTGCAACTTATGCAGAAAACGTACCACCTATGGCCGATGAAAATGATTGTGAGATTGTCGATCCAGGGTTCAAACTTCAACCACCAGTTCTTAGGAGGCCACCTGGGAGGCCTAGAAAGCTAAGGATCGAAGCCTCCACCAATAAAGGTTCAAGGCTGGCAGCTAGGAAAAGGAAATGCAAACGTTGTGGCGGATTTGGCCACATCAAGAGGTTGTGCAAAAACCCAGTTAGACATGATATTGTCCCTGTTCACACCCCGGTGGCAGAAAATGAGGCTTCTCAGCCAAAACTGGAGGAAGAGCAGTGCGAAGATGGTGATGAGCACTCGGAGGAAAACATACGTAAGTAGCCAATTTATGAAGAAGTGGAGGTGCCGGCGAGAAAAGGG
Source organism: Avena sativa (assembly GCA_916181665.1). Taxonomy (NCBI): domain Eukaryota; kingdom Viridiplantae; phylum Streptophyta; class Magnoliopsida; order Poales; family Poaceae; genus Avena; species Avena sativa. The sequence continues at coordinate 225,929,627 of OV702286.1, forward strand.
CGTGAAAAGAAACAAAAGGGTAAGCGGAACGGGGAGGAAAGGGCAAATAATGGAGGTGTATTAGAATATGAAGAAGTTGCAGGGGTGATTGAGGATGTTCCAGAGGATCTTTCGGCTAACTGTAGGAGAAATAATAAATCCTTGCCAATTTCATCTTTGTATGATTCTCCGGATGAAAGGTAAGCTTAAAAATTGTTTTATTTGCCATTTTATCATTTTTTATCCTCATCAACTGATGCTTAATGGAGCGTGGGCTAGCAGACTAATAAGATGAGCAGAAAGATGCGGGCATAGTAATGTCGTATGTTGAATTATATCATTGAAACTAAACTAGCCGTGTCGTCTTTATTTATATCTGACGTGTGTAACGTGTCTGTGATGGGGTCATGTGGACCAGATTACAATTTTATAAATATTATTACATTAATTTTTTACCTGTGTTTGGACGCGGCTACTAGTTCCCATCTCCCTTGCATTCCCATATCCTCTGGCGCACTCCAGAATTATGGTTGTGCCATCAAGTAGCAGAGTCAGCGTATTGTCCCATCAGATGTGAATGCAATGACTTTGTTTGTTCAGAATTTGACGACTTTTGATTAGTTTGAAAGACAGAGAAACCTAAAACATGTATCTAGACATGTTTTGGGTATAGACACATTTATTAAATATCTAAAAAAACTAAGTCAGCTATATCTAGACAGGAGTAGTACACTATTACAACACGCTCGATCCCTTCTCCTCTGGCGCACTCCAAATTATGGCTGTGCCATCAAGTGCTGGGAGTAGAGTCAGCGTATTGTCCCATCAGATATGCCAAGAACGCACGAACTTTATTTTCAAGATCAGACGAGTTTCGATCGACTAGTTTCAAAGACAAATACAACTAAAACATGGCCAACATATATAGATTATGACGATAATCGACCATGACTCAAGTGACCCAGATCCAAAGAGCGCATTAAGATACCATACATAGATTTAATTTATGCTTAAGTGGCCCTAATCGAATATGACGCTCCCGCAGTCTCCATCATTGACGATGTTGTCCGCGTCGCCGCCAGCCTCCTCCGCATCGGAATCGATGCCAATGTTCCCAGCAGCGTTCCTCCTCCTCGTGGATTCTTCACGGCACGCTGCATCGATAACGGTGGAGGTCGTACACCCAGGCACTGCCCAGAAGCGCTGCCTCCCTTCAGGGTTGTGCAGATCCGGGTGGATCTCCTGTCGGTGGGTTCTACACAGCTCAATCAATGCAGCCCGCTCCTTCTTGAAAAACTTTCACCAGTACACGCTCGTGCGCGAGTACCGCGCCATTGCCCTCTTCCGCTCCAACATCTGGCGGTGGCGCTCCTCGATCTGCCTCGCCAACACGTTTTCGCGCAAGAGCGGCGTGACAGGAACCCCGGCGTAGCTGAGCTCAAAGCCGGACGGAAGCCTCGCGAACGGTGGCGTGAGTATGTCGTAGTGGGCGAACATCTGAGCCTCGTGCAAGCTGAGTTTGGGCCTCTCCCTCTCCATGGCGATGAAGGAACACGATCTGATCTTCGGCCCCGAGGTTAAGGGGATAAGGACAAGGACATAGGCCCAGTGTTGTTGCCACTGCCAATCAGTTTGCAGAACAGACTTCTCGCGGATCGCCCTTGCAAAGGACATCCTTATCGTCCACGCACCCCGATCCAACGGCGCCTAACAATCGAGAATCGGGTCTTCTAGAATCCCAGAGCGGTTGCTGGTTAGCTCTGCGTCCCGATTGTTTGTGGCCAACGGCTGTAGTTGAAAATAATACACATTTCAATGACACTGGTGGATAAATATGTGGTCTCTGAAGAGAACACACATCCAATGACTCTAGTTGTGGTTAATGAGAAGAACACACATTTCAATGACACTGGTGGATCCATATGTGGTATGCGAAAAGAATAGTCATGAAATGACTCCAGTTGATGTTAGTAAAAAGAACACACATGCAATGACACTGGTGGATCCATAGGTGGATTGTGAAAAGAACACATATGCAATGACACTGGTGGATCCTTATGTGGTATGTGAAAAGAACACACATGCAATGACTCCAGTTGTTGTTAGTAAAAAGAACACACATGCAATGACACTGGTGGATCCATGTGTGGTCTCTAAAGAGAGCACACATGCAATGACTCTGGTTGTTGTTAGTAAAAAGAGCACACATGCGATGCCACTAGTGGATCCATAGGTGGATTGTGAAAAGAACACACATGCAATGACACAGGTGGATCCATATGTGGTATGTGAAAAGAACACACATGCAATGACTCTGGTTGTTGTTAGTGAAAAGAACACACATGCAATGACACTAGTGGATCCATGTGTGGTCTCTGAAGAGAACACACATTTCAATGACTCTGGTTGTTGTTAGTAAAAAGAACACACATGCAATGACACTGGTGGATCCATGTGTGGTCTCTGAAGAGAACACACATGCAATGACTCTAGTTGTTGTTAGTAAAAAGAGCACACATGCAATGACACTGGTGGATCCATAAGTGGATTGTGAAAAGAACAGACATGCAAGGACACTGGTGGATCCATATGTGGTATGCGAAAAGAACACACATGCAATGAAGCTGGTTGTTGTTAGTAAGAAGAACACACATGAAATGACACTGATGGATCCATGTGTGGTCTTTAAAGAGAACACACATTTCAATTACTCTGGTTGTTGTTAGTAAAAAGAACACACATGCAATGACACTAGTGGATCCAAATGTGGTATGTAAAAACAACACACATTTCAATGACTCTAGTTGTTGTTAGTAAAAAGAACACACATGCAATGACACTGTTGGATCCATGTGTGGTCTCTGAAGAGAACACACATGCAATGACTCTGGTTGTTGTTATTAAAAAGAGCACACATGCAATGACACTGGTGGATCAATACGTGGATTGTGAAAAGAACACACATGCAATGACACTGGTGGATCCATATGTGGTATGTGAAAAGAACACACATTTCAATGACTCTGGTTGTTGTTAGTAAAAAGAACACACATGCAATGACACTGGTGGATCCATATGTGGTATGTGAAAAGAACACACATTTCAATGACTCTGGTTGTTGTTAGTAAAAAGATCACACATGCAATGACACTAGTGGATCCATAGGTGGATTGTGAAAAGAACACACATGCAATGACACTAGTGTATCCATATGTGGTATGTGAAAAGAACACACATGCAAAGACTCCAGTTGTTGTTAGTAAAAAGAACACATGCAATGACACTGGTGGATCCATGTGTGGTCTCTGAAGAGAACACACATTTTAATGACACTGGTGGATCCATATGTGGTATGTGAAAAGAACACACATGAAATGACTCCAGTTGTTGTTAGTAAAAAGAACACACATGCAATGACACTAGTGGATCCATATGTGGTATGTGAAAATAAGACACATGCAATGACTCTGGTTGTTGTTAGTAAAAAGAACACACATGCGATGACACTAGTGGATCGATGTGTGGTCTCTAAAGAGAACATTTATTTCAATGACTGTGGTTGTTGTTACTAAAAAGAACACACATGCAATGACATTGGTGGATCCATGTGTGGTGTTTGAAGAGAACACACATGCAATGACTCTGGTTGTTGTTAGTAAAAAGAGCACACATGCAATGACACTGGTGGATACATAGGTGGATTATGAAAAGAACACACATGCAATGACACTAGTGGATCCATATGTGGTATGTGAAAAGAACACACATTTCAATGACTTCGGTTGTTGTTATTAAAAAGAACACACATGCAATGACACTGGTGGATCCATGTGTGGATTGTGTAAAGAGCACACATGCAATGAGTCTAGTTGTTGTTAGTAAAAAGAGCACACATGCAATGACACTGGTGGATCCATAGGTGGATTGTGAAAAGAACACACATGCAATGACACTGGTGGATCCATATGTGCTATGTGAAAAAACACACATGAAATGACTCCAGTTGTTGTTAGTAAAAAGAACACACATGCAATGACACTGGTGGATCTATGTGTGGTCTTTAAAGAGAACACACATTTCAATGACACTGGTGGATCCATATGTGGTATGTGAAAATAACACACATGCAATGACTCTGGTTGTTAGTAAAAAGAACACACATGCAATGACACTTGTGGATCCATAGGTGGATTGTGAAAAGAGCACACATGCAATGACACTGGTGGATCCATATGTCGTATGTGAAAAGAACACACATGCAATGACTCTACTTGTTGTAGTAAAAAGAACACACATGCAATGACACTGGTGGATCCATGTGTGGTCTCTAAAGAGAACACACATTTCAATGACACTAGTGGATCCATATGTGGTATGTGAAAAGAACACACATGAAATGACTCCAGTTGTTGTTAGTAAAAACAACACACATGCAATGACACTGGTGGATCCATATGTGGTATCTGAAAAGAACACACATGAAATGACTCTGGTTGTTAGTGAAAAGAACACACATGCAATGACACTGGTGGATCCATATGTGGTATGTGAAAAGAATACACATGCAATGACTCTGGTTGTTGTTAATGAAAAGAACACAAATGAAATGACACTGGTGGATCCATGTGTGGTCTCTAAAGAGAACACACATTTCAATGACTCTGGTTGTTGTTAGTAAAAAGAACACACATGCAATGAAATTGGTGGATCCATGTGTGGTCTCTGAAGAGAACACAAATGCAATGACTCTGGTTGTTGTTAGTAAAAGGAGCACGCATGCAATGACACTGGTGGATCCATCGGTGGATTGTGAAAGGAACAGACATGCAATGACACTGGTTGATCCATATGTGGTATGTGAAAAGAACACACATGCAATGACATTGGTTGTTGTTAGTAAAAAAACACACATGCAATGACACTGGTGGATCCATGTGTGGTCTCTGAAGAGAACACACATGCAATGACTCTAGTTGTTGTTAGTAAAAAGAGCACATATGCAATGACACTGGTGGATCCATATGTGGTATGTGAAAAGAACACACATGCCATGACTCCAGTTGTTGTTAGTAAAAAGAACACACATGCAATGACACTGGTGGGTCCATGTGTGGTCCCTGAAGAGAACACGCATTTCAACGACACTGGTGGATCCATATGTGGTATATGAAAAGAACACACATGCAATGACTCCAGTTGTTGTTAGTAAAAAGAACACACATGCAATGACACTGGTGGATCCATGTGTGGTATGTGAAAATAACACACATGGAATGACTCTAGTTGTTGTTAGTAAAAAGAACATACATGCAATGACACTATTGGATCCATGTGTGGTCTCTGAAGAGAACACACATTTCAATGACACTGGTTATTGTTAGTAAAAAGAACACACATGCAATGACTCTGGTTGTTAGTAAAAAGAGCACACATGCAATGACACTGGGGGATCCATAGGTGTATTGTGAAAAGAACACACATGCAATGACACTGGTGGATCCATATGTGGTATGTGATAAGAATACACATTCCAATGACTCTGGTTGTTGTTAGTAAAAATAACACACATGCAATGACACTGGTGTATCCATGTGTGGTCTATAAAGAGAACACACATGCAATGACTTTGGTTGTTGTTAGTAAAAAGAGCACACATGCAATGACACTGGTGTATCCATAGGTGGATTGTGGAAAGAACACACATGCAATGACACTGGTGGATCCATCGGTGGATTGTGAAAGGAACAGACATGCAATGACACTGGTGCATCCATAGGTGGATTGTGAAAATAACACACATGCAATGACACTGGTGGATCCATACGTGGTATGTGAAAAGAACACACATGCAATGACTCCAGTTGTTGTTAGTAAAAAGAACATACATGCAATGACACTGGTGGTTCCAAGTGTGGTATCTGAAAATAACACACATTTCAATGACACTAGTGGATCCATATGTGGTATGTGTAAATAACACACATGCAATGACTCTGGTTGTTGTTAGTAGAAAGAACATACATGCAATGACACTAGTGGATCCATAGGTGGATTGTGAAAAGAGCACACATGCAATGACACTGGTGGATCCATATGTGGTAAGTAAAAAGAACACACATGCAATGACTCTAGTTGTTGTTAGTAAAAAGAACACACATGCAATGACATTGGTGGATCCATGTGTGGTCTCTGTAGAGAAGACACATTTCAATGACACTGGTGGCTCCATATGTGGTATGTGAAAAGAACACACATTTCAATGACTCTGGTTGTTGTTAGTAAAAAGATCACACATGCAATGACACTAGTGGATCCATAGGTGGATTGTGAAAAGAACACAGATGCAATGACACTAGTGTATCCATATGTGGTATGTGAAAAGAACACACATGCAAAGACTCCAGTTGTTGTTAGTAAAAAGAACACATGCAATGACACTGGTGGATCCATGTGTGGTCTCTAAAGAGAACACACATTTCAATGACACTGGTGGATCCATATGTGGTATGTGAAAAGAACACACATGAAATGACTCCAGTTGTTGTTAGTAAAAAGAACACACATGCAATGACACTAGTGGATCCATATGTGGTATGTGAAAATAAGACACATGCAATGACTCTGGTTGTTGTTAGTAAAAAGAACACACATGCGATGACACTAGTGGATCGATGTGTGGTCTCTAAAGAGAACATTTATTTCAATGATTGTGGTTGTTGTTAGTAAAAAGAACACACATGCAATGACATTGGTGGATCCATGTGTGGTGTTTGAAGAGAACACACATGCAATGACTCTGGTTGTTGTTAGTAAAAAGAGCACACATGCAATGACACTGGTGGATACATAGGTGGATTATGAAAAGAACACACATGCAATGACACTAGTGGATCCATATGTGGTATGTGAAAAGAACACACATTTCAATGACTTTGGTTGTTGTTATTAAAAAGAACACACATGCAATGACACTGGTGGATCCATGTGTGGATTGTGTAAAGAGCACACATGCAATGACTCTACTTGTTGTTAGTAAAAAGAGCACACATGCAATGACACTGGTGGATCCATAGGTGGATTGTGAAAAGAACACACATGCAATGACACTGGTGGATCCATATGTGCTATGTGAAAAAACACACAGGCAATGACTCCAGTTGTTGTTAGTAAAAAGAACACACATGCAATGACACTGGTGGATCTATGTGTGGTCTTTAAAGAGAACACACATTTCAATGACACTGGTGGATCCATATGTGGTATGTGAAAATAACACACATGCAATGACTCTGGTTGTTAGTAAAAAGAACACACATGCAATGACACTTGTGGATCCATAGGTGGATTGTGAAAAGAGCACACATGCAATGACACTGGTGGATCCATATGTCGTATGTGAAAAGAACACACGTGCAATGACTCTACTTGTTGTAGTAAAAAGAACACACATGCAATGACACTGGTGGATCCATGTGTGGTCTCTAAAGAGAACACACATTTCAATGACACTAGTGGATCCATATGTGGTATGTGAAAAGAACACACATGAAATGACTCCAGTTGTTGTTAGTAAAAACAACACACATGCAATGACACTGGTGGATCCATATGTGGTATCTGAAAAGAACACACATGAAATGACTCTGGTTGTTAGTGAAAAGAACACACATGCAATGACACTGGTGGATCCATATGTGGTATGTGAAAAGAACACACATGCAATGACTCTGGTTGTTGTTAATGAAAAGAACACAAATGAAATGACACTGGTGGATCCATGTGTGGTCTCTAAAGAGAACACACATTTCAACGACTCTGGTTGTTGTTAGTAAAAAGAACACACATGCAATGAAATTGGTGGATCCATGTGTGGTCTCTGAAGAGAACACAAATGCAATGACTCTAGTTGTTGTTAGTAAAAGGAGCACGCATGCAATGACACTGGTGGATCCATCGGTGGATTGTGAAAGGAACAGACATGCAATGACACTGGTTGATCCATATGTGGTATGTGAAAAGAACACACATGCAATGACATTGGTTGTTGTTAGTAAAAAAACACACATGCAATGACACTGGTGGATCCATGTGTGGTCTCTGAAGAGAACACACATGCAATGACTCTAGTTGTTGTTAGTAAAAAGAGCACATATGCAATGACACTGGTGGATCCATATGTGGTATGTGAAAAGAACACACATTCCATGACTCCAGTTGTTGTTAGTAAAAAGAACACACATGCAATGACACTGGTGGGTCCATGTGTGGTCCCTGAAGAGAACACGCATTTCAACGACACTGGTGGATCCATATGTGGTATATGAAAAGAACACACATGCAATGACTCCAGTTGTTGTTAGTAAAAAGAACACACATGCAATGACACTGGTGGATCCATGTGTGGTATGTGAAAATAACACACATGGAATGACTCTAGTTGTTGTTAGTAAAAAGAACATACATGCAATGACACTGTTGGATCCATGTGTGGTCTCTGAAGAGAACACACATTTCAATGACACTGGTTATTGTTAGTAAAAAGAACACACATGCAATGACTCTGGTTGTTAGTAAAAAGAGCACACATGCAATGACACTGGTGGATCCATAGGTGTATTGTGAAAAGAACACACATGCAATGACACTGGTTGATCCATACGTGGTATGTGAAAAGAAGACACATTTCAATGACTCTGGTTGTTGTTAGTAAAAAGAACACACATGCAATGACACTGGTGGATCCATATGTGGTATGTGAAAACAACACACATTTCAGTGACTCTGGTTGTTGTTAGTAAAAAGAGCACACATGCAATGACACTGGTGGATCCATAGGTGGATTGTGAAAAGAACACACATGCAATGACACTATTGTATCCATATGTGGTATGTGAAAAGAACACACATGCAATGACTCCAGTTGTTGTTAGTAAAAAGAACACATGCAATGACACTGGTGGATCCATGTGTGGTCTCTGAAGAGAACACATATTTCAATGACACTGGTGGATCCATATGTGGTATGTGAAAAGAACACACATGCAATGGCATTAGTGGATCCATATGTGGTATGTGAAAATAAGACACATGCAATGACTCTGGTTGTTGTTAGTAAAAAGAACACACATGCGATGACACTAGTGGATCCATGTGTGGTCTCTAAAGCGTTGATAGTATTTTCCATATTCCAATCGACACTTATCATGAGTGGAATATAGCTATGCCGAGAGCCAAATTACAATCACCAGCATCGGATCGACAGATGTTATGTAATTAGCCCAAGAGAAAAGGCGATGAAAAGAAACTCTAGGATGACACTAGTGGATCCATGTGTGGTCTCTAAAGAGAACACATATTTCAATGACTCTGGTTGTTGTTAGTAAAAAGAACACACATGCAATGGCATTGGTGGATCCATGTGTGGTGTTTGAAGAGAACACACATGCAATGACTCTGGTTGTTGTTAGTAAAAAGAGCACACATGCAATGACACTGGTGGATACATAGGTGGATTATGAAAAGAATAGACATGCAATGACACTGGTGGATCCATATGTGGTATGTGAAAAGAACACACATTTCAATGACTCTGGTTGTTGTTAGTAAAAAGAACACACATGCAATGACACTGGTGGATCCATATGTGGTATGTGAAAACAACACACATTTTAGTGACTCTGGTTGTTGTTAGTAAAAAGAGCACACATGCAATGACACGGGTGGATCCATAGGTGGATTGTGAAAAGAACACACATGCAATGACACTAGTGTATCCATATATGGTATGTGAAAAGAACACACATGCAATGACTCCATTTGTTGTTAGTAAAAAGAACACATGCAATGACACTGGTGGATCCATGTGTTGTCTCTGAAGAGAACACATATTTCAATGACACTGGTGGATCCATATGTGGTATTTGAAAAGAACACACATGAAATGACTCCAGTTGTTGTTAGTAAAAAGAACACACATGCAATGACACTAGTGGATCCATATGTGGTATGTGAAAATAAGACACATGCAATGACTCTGGTTCTTTTTAGTAAAAAGAAAACACATGCGATGACACTAGTGGATCCTTGTGTGGTCTCTAAAGAGAACACATATTTCAATGACTGGTTGTTGTTAGTAAAAAGAACACAAATGCAATGACATTGGTGGATCCATGTGTGGTGTTTGTAGAGAACACACATCCAATGACTCTGGTTGTTGTTAGTAAAAAGAGCACACATGCAATAACACTGGTGGATACATAGGTGGATTATGAAAAGAACACACATGTAATGACACTAGTGGATCCATATGTGGTATGTGAAAAGAACACACATTTCAATGACTTTGGTTGTTGTTATTAAAAAGAAGACACACGCAATGACACTGGTGGATCCATGTGTGGATTGTGAAAAGAGCACACATGCAATGACTCTAGTTGTTGTTAGTAAAAAGAGCACACATGCAATGACACTGGTGGGTCCATAGGTGGATTGTGAAATGAACACACAAGCAATGACACTGGTGGATCCATATGTGGTATGTGAAAAAAAACACGCAATGACTCCAGTTGTTGTTAGTAAAAAGAACACACATGCAATGACACTCGTGGATCCATGTGTGGTCTCTAAAGAGAACACACATTTCAATGACACTGGTGGATCTATATGTGGTATGTTGAAATAACACACATGCAATGACTCTGGTTGTTAGTAAAAAGTACACACGTGCAATGACACTTGTGGATCCATAGGTGGACTGTGAAAAGAGCACACATGCAATGGCACTGGTGGATCCATATGTCGTATGTGAAAAGAACACACATGCAATGACTCTAGTTGTTGTAGTAAAAAGAACACATATGCAATGACACTGGTGGATCCATGTGTGGTCTCTGAAGAGAACACACATTTCAATGACACTAGTGGATCCATATGTGGTATGTGAAAAGAACACACATGAAATGACTCCAGTTGTTGTTAGTAAAAAGAACACACATGCAATGACACTGGTGGATCCATATGTGGTATGTGAAAAGAACACACATGAAATGACTCTGGTTATTGTTAGTGAAAAGTACACACATGCAATGACACTGGTGGATCCATATGTGGTTTGTGAAAAGAACACACATGCAATGACTCTGATTGTTGTTAGTGAAAAGAACACACATGCAATGACACCGGTGGATCCATGTGTGGTCTCTGAAAATAACACACATTTCAATGACTTTGGTTGTTGTTAGTAAAAAGAACACACATGCAATGACACTGGTGGATCCATGTGTGGCCTCTGAAGAGAACACACATGCAATGACTCTGGTTGTTGTTAGTAAAAAGAGCACACATGTAATGACATTGTTGGATCCATACGTGGATTGTGAAAAGAACACACATGCAATGACACTGGTGGATCCATATGTGGTATGTGAAAAGAACACACATTTTAATGACTCTAGTTGTTGTTAGTAAAAAGATCACACATGCAATTGCACTGTTGGATCCATGTGTGGTATCTGAAGAGAACACACATCCAATGACTCTGGTTGTTGTTAGTAAAAAGAGCACACATGCAATGACACTGGTGGATCCGTACGTGGATTGTGAAAAGAACACACATGCAATGACACTGGTGGATCCATATGTGGTATGTGAAAAGAACACACATTTCAATGACTCTGGTTGTTGTTGGTAAAAAGAACACACATGCAATGACACTGGTGGATCCATATGTGGTATGTGAAAACAACACACGTTTCAGTGACTCTGGTTGTTGTTAGTAAAAAGAGCACACATGCAATGACACTGGTGGATCCATAGGTGGATTGTGAAAAGAACACACATGCAATGACACTAGTGTATCCATATATGGTATGTGAAAAGAACACACATGAAATGACTCCAGTTGTTGTTGTTAAAAAGAACACATGCAATGACACTGGTGGATCCATGTGTGGTCTCTGAAGAGAACACATATTTCAATGACACTGGTGGATCCATATGTGGTATGTGAAAAGAACACACATGAAATGACTCTGGTTGTTGTTAGTGAAAAGAACACACATGCAATGAAACTGGTGGATCCATATGTGGTTTGTGAAAAGAACACACATGCAATGACTCTAGATGTTGTTAGTGAAAAGAATAGACATGCAATGACACTGGTGGATCCATGTGTGGTCTCTGAAGAGAACACACATTTCAATGACTCTGGTTGTTGTTAGTAAAAAGAACACACATGCAATGACACTGGTGGATCCATGTGTGGTCTCTGAAGAGAACACACATGCAATGACTCTGGTTGTTGTTAGTAAAAAGAGCACACATGTAATGACACTGTTGGATCCATACGTGGATTGTGAAAAGAACACACATGCAATGACACTGGTGGATCCATATGTGGTATGTGAAAAGAACACACATTTCAATGACTCTAGTTGTTGCTAGTAAAAACAACACACATGCAATGACACTGTTGGATCCATGTGTGGTATCTGAAGAGAACACACATCCAATGACTCTGGTTGTTGTTAGTAAAAAGAGCACACATGCAATGACACTGGTGGATCCATACGTGGATTGTGAAAAGAACACACATGCAATGACACTGGTTGATCCATATGTGGTATGTGAAAAGAAGACACATTTCAATGACTCTGGTTGTTGTTAGTAAAAAGAACACACATGCAATGACACTGGTGGATCCATATGTGGTATGTGAAAACAACACACATTTCAGTGACTCTGGTTGTTGTTAGTAAAAAGAGCACACATGCAATGACACTGGTGGATCCATAGGTGGATTGTGAAAAGAACACACATGCAATGACACTAGTGTATCCATATGTGGTATGTGAAAAGAACACACATGCAATGACTCCAGTTGTTGTTAGTAAGAAGAACACATGCAATGACACTGGTGGATCCATGTGTGGTCTCTGAAGAGAACACATATTTCAATGACACTGGTGGATCCATATGTGGTATGTGAAAAGAACACACATGCAATGGCATTAGTGGATCCATATGTGGTATGTGAAAATAAGACACATGCAATGACTCTGGTTGTTGTTAGTAAAAAGAACACACATGCGATGACACTAGTGGATCCATGTGTGGTCTCTAAAGCGTTGATAGCATTTTCCATATTCCAATCGACACTTATCATGAGTGGAATATAGCTATGCCGAGAGCCAAATTACAATCACCAGCATCGGATCGACACATGTTATGTAATTAGCCCAAGAGAAAAGGCGATGAAAAGAAACTCTAGGATTAAGCGCCGGTGACAAAAGAATGAGTTAGCATGGACATGCTGATAAAAGGAAGATAGATAATGTTTCACACACGACTGAAAAGGAGTGTGGAAACACAGATGTATCAAAGAAAAATTTTCCGCATTTTTCGGCATTAAAATACCAATAGATGCACAAAATCACTTATCAGGTAGAGATTAGCAACAGATGCTTACACAGAATGTGGAGTTGCTAGAAGGAAGGACACCCTTAAGAAGATGGCACCGGTTAACAAGGAGTAAGATAGATCACGCCGGTTTCCAAAAGCCTGTCAGTATGGAATGTACCAACAGTTGATGACCAAAGGCAGATTGTGATAACAACTTGGATGCAACAGATAGACAAGGAATTACACACACACACACACACAACCTATGATACTACGGAAACCCAGAACACGTGAATCCTAGTTTGAATTTTTAAGAAGAGGATTCTGAAGTTTGTAAAAATACACTTGAATTTTTAAGAAGAGGATTCTGAAACCCAGAACACGTGAATCCTAGTTTGAACACGTGAATCCTAGTTTGTAAAAATATTTGCTAGACAGACAACGACCATTTGGCTGAGACCCTGAAGGGCGGGATGGCTCTGATACCAATTGTAACTACCTCGGTGAATTACGCTCCTAGTTACAAGCCTGGATGAGCGGAAATGGTTAAAATAGTACGGTGGGGCCCAAATGCCACTCACAGGTAGACCTTTCGGCCGTCATAACCATTTCCAAACATAGGGACAAGAACTGGCGGCGTAATCGGCAGGCGAAGGGATCAACTACATACACAAATCAGTATGTATGCAAGCGACCATACAATAGTACATCAGAGCCATTCCATCTAAAAAGAAAGGAAATATAGCAACGCCATACGGCAAGATCCAAATATCCTAGATAGATATAATAGTTTAGGATATCTCCTCATACATCAAACATCAGAGTATCAGGCGGAAGCGGAAGACAGAATCCGAGTACGGATAAGAAGCAAATCGGCATAAGATGCCCCATAAATAAGCAGATCCTGCCCACAGATCTCACGGATCCCCGTTCCCGGAATCTCTACACCGAATGATCGTTGCCCATATCGTCCGTCTCTGCCACCCAGTATCCATCTTGCGAGTGTACCTGTTCATCTGAACCAATAATTTATCGTGTGAGACCCTAGGGGTACTCAGCAAGTCTTTATGCCTCTAAAGGGGACACAACCTGGGGTGACGCAATTGCAGCAAAAGATAAACCCTAGCAATTCTATAGATACTCGCTAACCATCCGCCTAACCAAAGATAGACGGATGTCCGTGAATTAATAACAACAGTTATAACGGTAATAACAACAGATCCATCCTCCTCCTCGCTTACCGACGAGGAAGCGGACGAACAACCCCCCCATCCGTTGGCAGTTTTATTATCCATTCCATGAGTGTTGCACTATTTACTAGTCCGGTACTTAGTCAAATTAAAAGCGGTACTTTAGTTATTCTTGTCTATGATCGAGAAACTGTGCTCCAGGTCGTCCATAACCGCGGACATGGCTTTCAGAAAGTTTTACCCTGCAGGGGTGCACAAATAGCAACACACACTCGATCAACCTCGGAAAAACCAAATCAAAACCCAACGAGGCAGTCACGACAAAGCGATCACAGGATTCAGAAATATTTCAGGGGGCCACCCCATTAAGCTACCCGCGACGAAGTTGGCCGACTTCGAGACGGACTCAAGGTTTGCGCCAATGGCTGTAAACGACTGGGAACCCGAAAATGTGACTGGGCTTGTCGATACCGCGAAAACACTCCGCTTTCCTAAACAGTACAGTGTGCGGTACCTCGCACAATTTTAAATAAAGCAGTAAAGCATGGCATAAGTACAGGATAGTAAATAAAACCTCAAACTAGTTTGTGGCCCCAAGAAATAAGAATGAATCAAGCTCTGGCTCAGGGGGGTTCATAAGCCTCCCGGATGTGGATAGCACGAATATTCAAGGAACAGAAATCAAGTACTCGGGGTCCTACGGGACACAAGTGAGCCTAAAAAACCAAATAACAGATATGGCTCACCGATGCCACTTTCATTAGTTATCCCATTACTACTCAGATTAAGTTGTATAGGTACCTCGTTATCCATCAGACACTCACATACCCTACCCATGCTGTTCTACGACTCGCATGGCTCAAACAACTCCTGTAGTAATGGCTCATGGGATGGAGGAACAAGCTTCAGTGGGGTTTAAAAGTAAAGGCTATGCAATACTTGGGATTCAGATTAATGCGAACGCGACTCAATGATGCAAGAGAAAGATAGAGGCAATAGGTACTATATGTATGCAAGCATGTGGTAGTGCTTGCCTGGCAGCTCAGTTGAAGCGAGAGAAGGATCTGGGTGGTGCTCCTGGGTTTCTTGATATATCCCCTGCTCAGCGTCTATTCGAAGAAGAACCAAACAAACAAGGGCCATCATAAATAAAGTGCACAAGCATATGAATTAAATGCATCAAGCAAACAATCATGCCATGATGAATGATGCACAATTTGCATGGCAATAATGTAGCATGGCATGGGTGAGGTGTGGAATACAAGAATAAATCATTTTATTGAGTTTTGGCCACATTTTATCCTCATATTAGTTGCTGTATACATTATATTTATATGATGCATGCTTCAAAACAGAACATGGAATGCATAAACAGAAAGGTCTCGTCGAGCTAATCATTTTAGACATATTTTTTGTCAAATTTGGAGTTATAAATCAAAAGTTATTAATTAATTAAGGAAAAAGGGCATTTTATTGTAATTTAAATCAACTTGAAATTTTAAGTGTCCAAAATATATTTTGAATGGCATATTTGAATTCCTCATATTTTTATGATTTCAAAACACATATTATTTGTATTATTTGGAATTAGAATTCAAAAGTTATTTGAAAAACAGATTTGAAATTTGAATTTAATTTAATTTGAAAAAGTTTGACTTAAAACAGAAAAACTGAAATTCTTTTTGTACTCAGGCAGATCCAGACACAGACAATGACAGGTGGGGCTTGCGCTGACTCAGCAGCAGGTGGGGTCGCAGAGGGCTGCAGGGTTTTTCTCACTCGGGTCCTTCCTAACCGCACCGATGACAAGTGGGTCCGGGAACAGCGGGGCCACAGCGCGCGCGCGGCCAATGCGTGCTGGACACGTGGGCGATCCCAGGCGCGCGGGGGGACTGGTCCGTGCCGGTCGGTTCCTCCTAGGGGTGTTTTTAGAAAAACCAAAGGCTGGCTGACTGGTGGGGCTTCCGGGGCTGCGGGTTGAGGCGGGAAAAAGGGCAGGGGCCTCTCTGCGAAACGACGGCGACGCTGGACTGACGAACTGCATGTTCTCTGCAGAGAACAGCAAGCTCGGGCTGGGTTGCGGCTGCGATTACGGCTAAACGGCGGCGAGTTCCACAGTGACATAAAAAGGAAAACTAGAGAGGGAGCTATGATCTATAACTTTTATTCAGGTGGCGTCGCTGGAGGAGGTCTACGGCGCGCGGGGCACGATGAGGAACAGAGGCGGGATGGAAGCTACTGCCGCTGCTGCTGTCTGCCAGAGCGCGGCGCGCGGCGGTGCACGGAGGCTGCTCGACGGAGCGCGGCGGCATTCTACGGCGAGAGGAGGTTAGGGACCATGTCTGGAGGGTTTGGTTGCTCACCAGGAGTTCAACGGTGTAGGCGAAGGAGTTCGGGGCGGTCGCGATCTGGCGCGGGGCTTGCTGGCCGGAGCTTCGGGTCCAAAACATCTACGGCGGCGAGCTCTCTCCCGCAAGCTCTGGCATCGACCTCCGGTACTGGTCGAAGAAGAAGAGGCAAAGGCACCTTCCTAGGCGTCCCGAACACCTACTAGCACAGCTCCATCCGCCTCCCTCGGGTCTTGGCCGAGGTGGGATCTAGTAGAGGCCTGTAGATGGCCATGGCCATGGTTTATCTTGGGGAAAGGAGGACGGAGGGAGGGGATCCTCTGGTCGATCTTGATCTGGTCAAGGCGTGGAGGAGGGGTAGATAAGAAGAGGGTCAGGGCTGCACATGGGGTTTGGTGGCTTTTGAAAAAGGTGAGGAGGGGTGATCGGGCTAGGTCTCTTCTCTCCTTTTTCTCCTTGTCTTGAAGCCAAAGAAAGAGGTGGGGGCAGAAGA
Source organism: Avena sativa (assembly GCA_916181665.1). Lineage (NCBI taxonomy): Eukaryota > Viridiplantae > Streptophyta > Magnoliopsida > Poales > Poaceae > Avena > Avena sativa. The sequence continues at coordinate 225,947,035 of OV702286.1, forward strand.
GGGTGGCGTGGTGGAGCCTGCCTGGTAGGGAGAGAGGGGGAAGCCAAGAGAGAGGGAGAGGAGCTCGGGTGTGACTAGGGTTAGGAGAGAGGGGGTAGATCATGGGGTGGTCTCGGGTTAGGTTGAAGAGAAAGCTAGGGTTTAAGGGGGAAGGATAAGGAGAGAGGGTGAAGCCGAGAGGGAGGGTGTAGCTAGGGTTTTAGATGAACAAAGTTTAGGGCTTGAGCTAGGGTTTAGCTAGATAGGGGAGAGGAGAGGTGGTCTTGATTAGGGGGGTGTGGCTCGGTTTGTCTAGAGGGGTGGTATGATAGATGGTGATAGGGTAGGCGATTAGGGTTAGGGTACTTGCATGCATCTAGCTAGATCAACAAGAGAGGTGGCCGAGGTGTAGGGTTTAGCAAACTCTAACAAGATCAACAAGAAGAGAGGGAGAGAGGGATAGATGTGGTGATGGATTTTTGCAAGACAAACTAGATCAAGCCAAAAAGAGAGGTAGAGAGAGATGGGAGATTCACCCCAAAAATCCAAATAAAAACAAAGGAGGACCAAATTGGAGATGATTGCATGGCCCATGCAAATTAAGTAATGCCATGCTTATTCTTGTGAAAACAATAATATTTACATGGCATTATTCTTATGCATTCCAAAATGTGGAGTAAGGCCTAAGCAAAAGAATTTAAAAGAAAGTTCCAAGTGGAGTAGATGGAGATGATCACATTTGATTATAATTGGGACTTGCTAGTGTGTATATTCCACTAGATGCCTACTAGTCCCAAAAATATCCCAACATGAGCATAAATCCATAATAATCCATATGGGAGCTAGGAGAAGGGTTCCACTCACAAGGCATGCAAAGGTGGCCATGTGGCTCTCATATATCAATAATGTGAAAACAACATGATGCTAATATGAGAGCATGAGGAAATAGAATGGATCCACACCAGCACATATGAGCTAGAGGTAAAACCAAATAAGTTGCAATGCTCATATATGGTGGAATGGTGGAATGATGGGGTGATGACAAGAAAGGTGGTGGAGTTAAATAAAAGATATGCCCCCAACTCAACTTGGGCATTTAAACAATATATCAAGAACCAAATACAATATCAAGAGGCAAATACAATTAATGATGCATATGAGAGAAGAACCAAAACAAAAAGGGTTTTATATGATGCTCAAATGCAAGGTGGCATGATGACATGAGCATGATATAATCATGATGCAACAAATTATATGTAGGAAGTAGCATTTATATAGACTAGGCTAGTAGCATTGCAATTGTTAGACAATTGGGATGCTACAACTCTCCCCCACTAAACAAGAATCTCGCCCCGAGATTCCTAGGAAAAGAAAACAACACAAGGAGAGACGGGTGTTCGAACGAAGGTGTCCCTCACGTTCCCAAGTTGATAAACAACGGAATGGTGCGACCACTACACCTTGCAAAACTTACTAGACTTGTTGCGAGTCTTGCGTTTTGCTGGAGAACAACGGGTTAGAAGAATTGAAGGATTGTCATGAGACAAGAAGGATAGGATGGACATAGCTCCGGTTTTCCCAAGAAACATGATAAGAGAAAAGAACCACTTGTGAAAGAAAGGACAAGAGGATGTATCATGGATAAAGAAAGACAAACCCTTAAGATTAAAGATTTACTGATACTAGAGATGATGAAAACTTTGTCTCGCCGGAAGAAAAAGAGCTAGATTGGAGAGGTTTGAACCACTATGACAATAGCATCGTATCCTCACTCGGATTTGAGAAATGAAGTACAGAAACAATATTGCCTTCAAACAATAGAGTCCCTTGATATCAACATAAAGATTTAGTTAGACATCGCCGGATTAGATTCTTCTTGCGCCGGTAAGACCCAAAGGATCACGCAATTGAGGTGCGCGGATATAACTTCCAGAGACGGATGTGAAGCTAGATCATGGTGTAATCCTGGGAAGCAAAGAATATGGAGGATCTGGAGTTTGTTGTAGAGATACTTATTGCTTTCTTTAGCCTTGAGGCTAACGTAATAGATTTGCGGCTGATGGCATCACCCATAATTGGCTTTACCACAGACAAAGAATTGATGAAACAAAGAGAGATAGTTTTATTTCATCTTGTTTGGGGATATCGAGCACCGGTAGAAAGACGAGGATAGAAAAGAGTTTGCGTTTGTTTCCACCAGATAATTGAGGATTTTGCTCCGTGTAGAAAGGGTGAGATCACCAACAAGAGATTATTGATTACTTTCTTCGAGAGAGCACTCCGGAGAACAAAGACGGAAGTAAAAGTATCGAGGTATAAAGGCCACATCTAACTTCCGTGGAATGAGTCAAATCACATTAATTCACCAATTCAATGTACAAGAGCGAATGATAAGAGTAGTGGTATGGTAGCTACTCCATCCCGCACCCAAAGCATTACTCCGCACATGAATAAGAAAACCATGCAACCCAACTACCGAAACAGACTGAAGGTATAGACAATACGTCGTGGAACTTCGTTAGAAAACAAGGATAGATGCAAACGATTCGCCGGATTAATAGATAGATAGAGGTGATGATGTTGTCGTCATGTCATAAGTAACCAGCCACCGGAAAGATATAAAGGAAGATCACGGAGATAACTGCAAGATTCCACAGATAAAGAAAAAGATAGCACCACTTGAACCTAAGGATTACAAGATCTGGAAGGTCTTCATGGCCTCCGGTGGATTGAGCATAGACGATAGAGCGAAAGGGTTTCAAGAGATTACTTAACGAGGTAGAGGTGAAAAGAACTCCATGTTGTTCTTGAAAAGATTGAGAAAGATTTAGCAGTCTTGAGGAAATCTTCGGCGGAACGACGATGATAACTTGCCAACAAGGAAAACTCCGGGTTGATTGATGATGGAAGATGGAATTAACAATGAACTTGCTGATTCCAGAATTGAAGCGATCTATTTAGCAGAAGGACGTGGCCGAGATGGGTGACTTCAAGAAGCCAGAATTCATGCTTTGAGAACTTTGCACACAGGCAGTGTTCACGAAGCTTGAGAGAAAGGGAACAGATGATCTTCGATGTCCTTCCATTGATAACGAATAGGCAAGCATATTAACAACATATACCACCATGGATTAACAGGATATTCCCAGAATATCAAGTTCAAGAGGCGGAAGAAACGAACAAATGCTCGAAACACTTTTTGAGCTCAACGCTCTTTGAAAGATCAACGTTACGAGCACGGGTTCGTGTTGAAGAAGATGCACTGGAAGAATAGATTATCTGGTCCTTCGGACGAGAACATGGAATGCCACCTGGTCCACATTGTCGATTGGATCTCCGGTTACAATGATAAAGAGATCTTGGATAAGAAACGATGATAGCTCATACCTTAAGCAAAGCTATTGGAAGCGAAAAGATGCAATTCCCTCGTATCTAGGAGAATTGTGCAGATATGGGGTTCCAAAAAGATGTGCAGCATGATGGACAGATGATAGACCGCCGTAGTGCCTTGAGAAACTCCGGATTGCCAAAGATGCTTGAATATGCACAGATATGATCACGGTGTACTCAAAATCACAGGAGATAACCGTCACCATTTGGAGGATAGCGTTGATAGCATTTTCCATATTCCAATCGACACTTATCATGAGTGGAATATAGCTATGCCGAGAGCCAAATTACAATCACCAGCATCAGATCGACACATGTTATGTAATTAGCCCAAGAGAAAAGGCGATGAAAAGAAACTCTAGGATTAAGCGCCGGTGACAAAAGAATGAGTTAGCATGGACATGCTGATAAAAGGAAGATAGATAATGTTTCACACACGACTGAAAAGGAGTGTTGAAACACAGATGTATCAAAGAAAAAATTTCTGCATTTTTCGGCATTAAAATACCAATAGATGCGCAAAATCACTTATCAGGTAGAGATTAGCAACAGATGCTTACACAGAATGTGGAGTTGCTAGAAGGAAGGACACCCTTAAGAAGATGGCACCGGTTAACAAGGAGTAAGATAGATCGCGCCGGTTTCCAAAAGCCTGTCAGTATGGAATGTACCAACAGTTGATGACCAAAGGCAGATTGTGATAACAACTTGGATGCAACAAATAGACAAGGAATTACACACACACACACACAACCTATGATACTACGAAAACCCAGAACACGTGAATCCTAGTTTGAATTTTTAAGAAGAGGATTGAAAACGTTACACTTCCTTACCAGAAAAGGGTGGTGGTTGGGTAAGAAGAAAAGTGGAAGCAGTCCTACTCTCGCGTTTTGTTTTTCCCTAGTATACATAGCTACCAAAAATATTTGCTAGACAGACAACGACCATTTGGCTGAGACCCTGAAGGGCGGGATGGCTCTGATACCAATAGTAACTACCTCGGTGAATTACGCTTCTAGTTACAAGCCTGGATGAGCGGAAATGGTTAAAATAGTACGGTGGGGCCCAAATGCCACTCACAGGTAGACCTTTCGGCCGTCCTAACCATTTCCAAACATCGGGACAAGAACGGGCGGCGTAATCAGCAGGCGAAGGGATCAACTACATACACAAATCAGTATGTATGCAAGCCACCATACAACAGTACATCAGAGCCATTCCATCTAAAAAGAAAGGAAATATAGCAACGCCATACGGCAAGATCCAAATATCCTAGATAGATATAATAGTTTAGGATATCTCCTCATACATCAAACATCAGAGTATCAGGCGGAAGCGGAAGACAGAATCCGAGTACGGATAAGAAGCAAATCGGCATAAGATGCCCCATAAATAAGCAGATCCCGCCCACAGATCTCACGGATCTACGTTCCCGGAATCTCTACACCGAATGATCGTTGCCCATATCGTCCGTCTCTGCCACCCAGTATCCATCTTGCGAGTGTACCTATTCATCTGAACCAATAATTTATCGTGTGAGACCCTAGGGGTACTCAGGAAGTCTTTATGCCTCTAAAGGGGACACAACCTGGGGTGATGCAATTGCAGCAAAAGATAAACCCTAGCAATTCTATAGATACTCGCTAACCATCCGCCTAACCAAAGATAGACGGATGTCCATGAATTAATAACAACAGTTATAACGGTAATAACAACAGATCCATCCTCCTCCTCGCTTACCGACGAGGAAGCGGACGAACAACCCCCCCATCCGTTGGCAGTTTTATTATCCATTCCATGAGTGTTTCACTATTTACTAGTCCGGTACTTACTCAAATTAAAAGTGGTACTTTAGTTATTCTTGTCTATGATCGTGAAACTGTGCTCCAGGTCGTCCATAACCGCGGACACGGCTTTCAGAAAGTTTTACCCTGCAGGGGTGCACAAATAGCAACACACACTCGATCAACCTCGGAAAAACCAAATCAAAACCCAACGAGGCAGTCACGACAAAGCGATCACAGGATTCAGAAATATTTCAGGGGGCCACCCCATTAAGCTACCCGCGACGAAGTTGGCCGACTTCGAGACGGACTCAAGGTTTGCGCCAATGGCTGTAAACGACTAGGAACCCGAAAATGTGACTGGGCTTGTCGATACCGCGAAAACACTCCGCTTTCCTAAACAGTACAGTGTGCAGTACCTCGCACAATTTTAAATAAAGCAGTAAAGCATGGCATAAGTACAGGATAGTAAATAAAACCTCAAACTAGTTTGTGGCCCCAAGAAATAAGAATGAATCAAGCTCTGGCTCAGGGGGGTTCATAAGCCTCCCGGATGTGGATAGCGCGAATATTCAAGGAACAGGAATCAAGTACTCGGGGTCCTACGGGACACAAGTGAGCCTGAAAAACCAAATAACAGATATGGCTCACCGATGCCACTTTCATTAGTTATCCCATTACTACTCAGATTAAGTTGTATAGGTACCTCGTTATCCATCAGACACTCACATACCCTACCCATGCTGTTCTACGACTCGCATGGCTCAAACAACTCCTGTAGTAATGGCTCATGGGATGGAGGAACAAGCTTCGATGGGGTTTAAAAGTAAAGGCTATGCAATACTTGGGATTCAGATTAATGCAAACACGACTCAATGATGCAAGAATAAGATAGAGGCAATAGGTACTATATGTATGCAAGCATGTGGTAGTGTAACTACCTCGGTGAATTACGCTCCTAGTTACAAGCCTGGATGAACGGAAATGGTTGAAATAGTACGGTGGGGCCCAAATGCCACTCATAGGTAGACCTTTTGGCCGTCCCAACCATTTCCAAACATCGGGACAAGAACGGGCGGCGTAATCGGCAGGCGAAGGGATCAACTACATACACAAATGAGTATGTATGCAAGCCACCATACAACAGTACATCAGAGCCATTCCATCTAAAAAGAAAGGAAATATAGCAACGCCATACGGCAAGATCCAAATATCCTAGATATATATAATAGTTTAGGATATCTCCTCATACATCAATCAACAGAGTATCAGGCGGAAGCGGAAGACACAATCCGAGTACAAATAAGAAGCAAATCGGCATAAGATGCCCCATAAATAAGCAGATCCCGCCCACAGATCTCATGGATCCCCGTTCCCGGAATCTCTACACCGAATGATCGTTGCCCACATCGTCCGTCTCTTCCACCCAGTATCCATCTTGCGAGTGTACCTGTTCATCTGAACCAATAATTTATCGTGTGAGACCCTAGGGGTACTCAGCAAGTCTTTATGCCGCTAAAGGGGACACAACCTGGGGTGACGCAATTGCAGCAAAAGATAAACCCTAGCAATTCTATAGATACTCGCTAACCATCCGCCTAACCAGAGATAGACGGATGTCCGTGAATTAATAACAACAGTTATAATGGTAATAACGGTAATATCCACAGATCCATCCTCCTCCTCGCTTACCGACGAGGAAGCGGACGAACAACCCCCCCCATCCGTTGGCAGTTTTATTATCCATTCCATGAGTGTTGTACTATTTACTAGTCAGGTTCCTAGTCTAGTCAAATTAAAAGCGGTACTTTAGTTATTCTTGTCTATGATCGAGAAACTGTGCTCCAGGTCGTCCATAACCGCGGACATGGCTTTCAGAAAGTTTTACCCTGCAGGGGTGCACAAATAGCAACACACACTCGAACAACCTCGGAAAAACCAAATCAAAACCCAACGAGGCAGTCACGACAAAGCGATCACAGGATTCAGAAATATTTCAGGGGGCCACCCCATTAAGCTACCCGCGATGAAGTTGGCCGACTTCGAGACGGACTCAAGGTTTGCGCCAATGGCTGTAAACGACTGGGAACCCGAAAATGTGACTGGGCTTGTCGATACCGCGAAAACACTCCGCTTTCCTAAACAGTACAGTGTGCGGTACCTCGCACAATTTTAAATAAAGCAGTAAAGCATGGCATAAGTACAGGATAGTAAATAAAACCTCAAACTAGTTTGTGGCCCCAAGAAATAAGAATGAATCAAGCTCTGGCTCAGGGGGGTTCATAAGCCTCCCGGATGTGGATAGCACGAATATTCAAGGAACAGAAATCAAGTACTCGGGGTCCTACGGGACACAAGTGAGCCTAAAAAACCAAATAACAGATATGGCTCACCGATGCCACTTTCATTAGTTATCCCATTACTACTCAGATTAAGTTGTATAGGTACCTCGTTATCCATCAGACACTCACATACCCTACCCATGCTGTTCTACGACTCGCATGGCTCAAACAACTCCTGTAGTAATGGCTCATGGGATGGAGGAACAAGCTTCAGTGGGGTTTAAAAGTAAAGGCTATGCAATACTTGGGATTCAGATTAATGCGAACGCGACTCAATGATGCAAGAGAAAGATAGAGGCAATAGGTACTATATGTATGCAAGCATGTGGTAGTGCTTGCCTGGCAGCTCAGTTGAAGCGAGAGAAGGATCTGGGTAGTGCTCCTGGGTATCTTGATATATCCCCTACTCAGCGTCTATTCGAAGAAGAACCAAACAAACAAGGGCCAACATAAATAAAGTGCACAAGCATATGAATTAAATGCGACAAGCAAACAATCATGCCATGATGAATGATGCACAATTTGCATGGCATTAATGTAGCATGGCAAGGTGAGGTGTGAGATACAAGATTAAATCATTTTATTGAGTTTTGGCCCCATTTTATCCTCATAATAATCGTTGTACACATTATATTTATATGATGCATGCTTCAAATCAAAACATGGAATGCATAAACAGAAAGGTCTCGTCGAGCTAATCATTTTAGACATATCATTTGTTGAATTTGGAGTTATAAAACAAAAGTTATTAATTAATTAAGGAAAAGGGCATTTTATTGTAATTTTAATTAACTTGGAAAATAAAGTGTTCAAAATATATTTTTAATGGCATATTTGAATTCCTCATATTTTTCTGATTTCAAAACATATATTATATGCATTATTTGGGTTTGTATTTTAAAAGTTATTTAAAAACAAATTTAAATTTGAATTTGAATTAATTTGAAAAAGGTTTAAATTAAAACAGAGAACCAGAAATACTTTTTACACTCAGAGGAAACTAGCCTGAGTCACAGACAGGTGGGGCCTGCGCTGAGCTGGCCTTCACGGCGCGCAAAAGCTTTTCTCACCGCAGCTGCTGCCAGCCATAGAGGCCGACGGGTGGGTCCGAGGGCTGCGGGGCCACTGCGCACGCGCGGCCAACGCGTGCTGGACACGTGGGCGATCCTGCGTGCTGGGGAGGGATCGGTCCGTGGTGGCCAGGATCTCCGGGGGTGTTTTTAGAAAAACCAAAGGCTGGCTGACTGGTGGGGCTACGGGGACCGCGGGTTTAGGCGGGAAAAAGGGGAGGGGGCTACGCGCAAGATGGTCATCGGCTGCTGCAGCGCGCTGATGGGCACGACACTGACGGCGGCGGATCTGGCTGTTTTCCGTCGACGGTGGCGGCGAATCTGCTGGGAGAATTGCGTCGCGGTAAAAACGAAAGCTGAAGAGGGAACCTAGGGCTACGTCTTTCGTTCAGGTGGCACCGCCGGAGGAGGGCTACAGCGCAAGCAACGCGGCGAAGAACAGGGGCGGGACAGATGCTGCTGCAGCTGCTGCTGCCAGGGCGCGACGCGCGGCGCGCGCGCAGAGCGCTCGACGGAAGGCGGCGGCGATGCAAGGTGAGAGGGGGCGGGAGACGATGTCTAGGGGGTCGATGTGCTCACCAGGGACTCGTCGGTGTGGTCGCCGGAGCTGGAGGCGGCTCAGGTCGGAGCAGAGGCAGGGGCTCTGCGAGCTTCGGCTCCGGTGGCTGCGGCGTGTCCGGGGAGCTTCGGAGGGCTTCGGGGAGGCGTGGCCGGGGCAGGGCGATGTGGAGGAGACAGAGGAGGGTCCTGGTATGGCCGGGCGTGTTGCCACGCACCGTGTCGACGAGGGAGGTGGTAGACAGAGCTCGATCTAGGGTTTTGGGGGGTGTGGTTTTTCCTTGGTGGTTGGCCAAAAGAGGGGGAGGGAGAGGGAGCCTGGGAGAGGGTTCTCGATCTAGGGTTGGTGGAAAAGATGAAGGTGGGAGGGAGGAGCACGAGGGAGGATGGCAGCTTGGCAAAAAGTGAGGGGGAGGGTGATCGGGTTAGGTATCTCTTCTCTACTTTCTCTTTGTTCTTAAGCTAAAGAACGAAAGAGAGGGGACCAGGGGAGGGGTAGCTCGGGTCAGGTAGAGCTAGGGTTAGGAGAGGCTCGGGTTAGCTAGGTCTAGAGAAAAGAGAGGTGGTCTCGGGGGTGACTAGGGTTAGGAGAGAGGGGGTAGATCATGGGGTGGTTAGGGTTAAAGAGAGGAGAGGTAAGGTGGGCCTAGGATTAGGGTTTAGAAATAACCCACAAGACAAGCATGGATGGAGGTGAAAAGGATAGGAGAGAAGAGATGGTGAGGGTTTAACAAGATCAAAGTAGATCAAGCCAAAGAAGGGATAGAGATAGAGATGAACCACTCAAGAATTCAAATAAAACCAAAAGATGACCAAAGTTGGTGATGGTTGCATGGCCCATGCAAATGCATTAAATGCTAGGTTTCCTCTTGTGAGAACAAAAATGAATATCCATAGCATTTATACTTATGCATTCCAAAATGTGGAGTAAGTCCTAAGCAAAAGGATTTAAGAGAAAGTTCCAAGTGGAGTAGATGGACATGATCACATTTGATTATATTTGGGACTTGCTAGTGTGTATATTCCACTAGATGATTATTAGTCCCAAAAATATTCCCACATGAGCATGAATCCATAATAATCCATATGGAGGCTAGGAAAAGGGTTCCACTCACAAGGCATGCAAAGGTGGCCATGTGGCTCTCATATATCAATAATGTGAAAACAACATGATGCTAAGATGAGAGCAAGTGTAAAAAGAATTGGATCCATCCCAACCCATATGAGCTAGAGGTAAAACCCAAATAAAGTGCAAACCTCATATTTAGTTGGATGGTGGAATTATAAGGTGGTGAAAGAAAGGTGGTGGAGTTAATAAGAGATATGCCCCCAACTCAACTTGGGCATTGAAACAATATATCAAGAAACAAATACAATATCAAGAGGCAAATACAATTTACAATGCATATGAGAGAAGAACCAAAACAAAAGGGTTTTCTATGATGCTCAAATGCAAGGAGGCATGATGACATGAGCATGATATAATGATGATGCAACAATTATATGTATGAAGTAGCATATATATAGACTAGGCTAGTAGCATTGCAATTGTTAGACAATTGGGATGCTACAACTCTCCCCCACTAAACAAGAATCTCGCCCCGAGATTCCTAGGGAAAAGAAAACAACACAAGGAGAGGCGGGTGTTTGGAACGAAGGTGATCCTTGCGTTCCCAAGATGATGAAGAACGGAATGGTGCGACCACTACACCTTGCAAAACTTGCTAGACTTGTTGCGAGTCTTGTGTTTTGCTTCAAGAGCAACGGATTGGAAGAATTGTAGGATTGTCGTGACACAAGAAGGATAGGATGGACATAGCTCCGGTTTTCTCAAGAAACATGATAAAAGAATAGAACCACTAGAGAAAGAAAAGACAAGATGATGTATCATGAGTAAAGAAAGACACACCATTAAGATTACAGATTTACCGATACTAGAGAGGATGGATCTTTGTGTCGCCGGAAGAAAAGAGCTAGATTGGAGAGGTTTTAACCACTATGACAATAGCATCGTATCTTCTCTCGGATTTGGGGAATGAAGTTCGGAAACAATATTGCCTTCAAACAATAGAGTCCCTTGATATCAACAGATAGATTTAGTTAGACATCGTCGGATTAGATTCTTGTTGCGCCGGTAAGAACCAAGGATCACGCAATTGAGGTGCGCGGATATAACTTCTAGAGATGGGTGTGAAGCCAGATCATGGTGGAATCCCGAGAAGCAAAGAATATGGAGGATCTGGAGTTTATTGTAGAGATACTTATTGCTTTCTTTAGCCTTGAGGCTAACGCAATAGATTTGCGGGTGATGGCATCAACCATAATTGGCTTTACCACAGAAAAGAATTGATGAAACAAAGAGAGAGATAGTTTCCTTTCATCTTGTTTGGGGATGTAGAGCATCGGAAGAAAGACGAGGATCGAAAAGAGATTGCGTTTGTTTCCACCAGATAATTGAAGATTTTGCTCCGTGTAGAAAGGGCGAGATCACCAACAAGAGATTATTGATTACTTTCTTCGAGAGAGCACTCCGGAAAACAAGGACGGAAGTAAAGTATCGAGGGATAAAGGCCACTTCTAACTTCCGTGGAATGAGTGAAATCACATTAATTCACCAATTCAATGTACAAGAGCGAATGATAAGAGTAGTGGTATGGTAGCTACTCCATCCCGCACTCAAAGCATTACTCCGCACATGAATAAGAAAACCATGCAACCCAACTACCGAAACAGACTGAAGGTATTGACAAAAACTCTTGGAACTTCGTTAGAAAACAAGGATAGATGCAAACGATTTGCCGGGTTCACAGATAGATAAGGGTGGTTATGTTGTCGTCATGTCTGAAGTACCAAGCCACCGGAAAGATATGAAGGAAGATTACGGAGAAGAACTGCAAGATTCAACAGCTACAGAAAAGATAGCACCAACTTGAACAGAAGGAAAACAAGATCTGGAAGGTCTTCATGGCCTCCGGTGGATTGAGCATAGATGATAGAACGAGAGGGTTTCAAGAGATTACTTGACGAGATGGAGGTGAAAAGAACTCCATGTTCTTCTTGAAATGATTGAGAGAGATTTAGCAGTCTTGAGGAAAAACTTTAGCGGAACGACGATGATGACTCGCCAACAAGGAAAGACTCCGGGTTTGATTGAAGATGGAAGATGGAATTAACACTGAACTTGCTGATTCCAGAATTGAAGCGATCTATTTAGCAGAAGGACGTGGCCGAGATAGGTGACTTCAAGAAGCCAGAATCCACGCTTGAGAACTTTGCACATAGGCAGTTCTCACGAAGCTTGAGAGAAGAGACACAAATGATCTTCCATGTCTTTCCATTGATATGGAATAGGCAAGCATATTATCAACATATACCACCATGGATTAACAGGATATTCCCAGAATATCAAGTTCAAGAGGCGGGAGAAACGAACAAATGCTCGAAACACTTTCTGAGCTCAACGCTCTTAGAAAGATCAATATTAAGAGCACGGGTTCGTGTTGAAAAAGATGCACTGGAAGAATAGATTATCTGGTCCTTCGAAAGAGAACAGGAAATGCCACCTGGTTCACATTGTTGACCGGATCACCGGTTACAAAGATAAAGGGATCTTGGCTAAAGAAAAGATGATAGATCATACCTTAAGCAAAGCTATCAGAAGCGAAAAGATGCAATTCCCTCGTATCCAGGAGAATTGTGCAGATATGGAGATCCAAAAAGATGTGAAGCATGATGGACAGATGATAGACCGCCGTAGTGCTTTGAGAAACTCCGGTTTGCCAAAGATGCTTGAATATGCATAGATATGATCACGGTGTACTCAAAATCACAGGAGATAACCGTCACCCTTTGGAGGATAGTGTTGATAGCATTTTCCATATTCCAATCGACACTTATCATGAGTGGAATATAGCTATGCCGAGAGCCAAATTACAATCATCAGCATCGGATCGACACATGTGATGTAATTAGCCCAAGAGAATTGGAGATGAAAAGAAACTCCAGGATTAAGCGCCGGTGACAAAAGAATGAGTTAGCATGGACATGCTGATAAAAGGAAGATAGATAATGTTTCACACATGACTGGAAAGGAGTGTGTAAACACAAATGTATCAAAGAAAATTTTTCCGCATTTTCGGCATTAAAATACCAATAGGTGCGCAAAAACACTTATCAGATAGAGATTAGCAACAGATGCTTTCACAAAATGAGGAGCTGCTAGAAGGAAGGACACCCTTAAGAAGATGGCACCGGTTAACAAGGAGTCAGATAGATCGCGCCGGTTTTTCAAAAGCCTGTCGGTATGGAATGTACCAACAGTTGATAACCAAAGGCAGATTGTGATAACAAACTGGATGCAACAGATAGACAAGGAATTACACACACACACACACTTTCTATGGTACTACGGAAACCCAGAACACGTGAATCCTAGTTTGAATTTTAAGAAGAGAATTGAAAACGTTACACTTCCTTACCAGAAAAAGGGGGGTGGGTGGGTAAGAAGAAAAGTGGAAGCAGTCCTACTCTTGCGTTTTGTTTTTCCCTAGTATACATAACTACCAAAAATATTTGCTAGACAGACAACGACCATTTGGCTGAGACCCTGAAGGGCGGGATGGCTCTGATACCAATTGTAACTACCTCGGTGAATTACGCTCCTAGTTACAAGCCTGGATGAACGGAAATGGTTGAAATAGTACGGTGGGGCCCAAATGCCACTCACAGGTAGACCTTTCGGCCGTCCCAACCATTTCCAAACATCGGGACAAGAACGGGCGGCGTAATCGGCAGGCGAAGGGATCAACTACATACACAAATGAGTATGTATGCAAGCCACCATACAACAGTACATCAGAGCCATTCCATCTAAAAAGAAAGGAAATATAGCAACGCCATACGGCAAGATCCAAATATCCTAGATAGATATAATAGTTTAGGATATCTCCTCATACATCAATCAGCAGAGTATCAGGCGGAAGCGGAAGACACAATCCGAGTACGGATAAGAAGCAAATCGGCATAAGATGCCCCATAAATAAGCAGATCCCGCCCACAGATCTCACGGATCCCCGTTCCCAGAATCTCTACACCGAATGATCGTTGCCCACATCGTCCGTCTCTTCCACCCAGTATCCATCTTGAGAGTGTACCTGTTCATCTGAACCAATAATTTATCGTGTGAGACCCTAGGGGTACTCAGCAAGTCTTTATGCCGCTAAAGGGGACACAACCTGGGGTGACGCAATTGCAGCAAAAGATAAACCCTAGCAATTCTATAGATACTCGCTAACCATCCGCCTAACCAGAGATAGACGGATGTCCGTGAATTAATAACAACAGTTATAATGGTAATAACGGTTATATCCACAGATCCATCCTCCTCCTCGCTTACCGACGAGGAAGCGGACGAACAACCCCCCCCATCCGTTGGCAGTTTTATTATCCATTCCATGAGTGTTGTACTATTTACTAGTCAGGTTCCTAGTCTAGTCAAATTAAAAGCGGTACTTTAGTTATGCTTGTCTATGATCGAGAAACTGTGCTCCAAGTCGTCCATAACCGCGGACACGGCTTTCAGAAAGTTTTACCCTGCAGGGGTGCACAAATAGCAACACACACTCAATATGCCTCGGAAAAACCAAATCAAAACCCAACGAGGCAGTCACGACAAAGCGATCACAGGATTCAGAAATATTTCAGGGGGCCACCCCATTGAGCTACCTGCAACGAAGTTAGCTGACTCCGAGACGGCCTCAAGGTTTGCGCCAGTGGCTGTGAACGACTGGGAACCCGAAAATGTGACTGGGCTTTTCGACACCACGAAAACACTCCGCTTTCCTAAACAGTACAGTGTGCAGTACCTCGCACAATTTAAATAAAGCAGTAAAGCATGGCATAAGTACAGGATAGTAAATAAAACCTCAAACTAGTTTGTGGCCCCAAGAAATAAGAATGAATCAAGCTCTGGCTCAGGGGGGTTCATAGGCCTCCCGGATGTGGATAGCGCGAATATTCAAGGAACAGGAATCCAGTACTCGGGGTCCTACGGGACACAAGTGAGCCTAAAAAACCAAATAGCGAATATGGCTCACCGATGCCACTTTCATTAGTTATCCCATTACTACTCAGATTAAGTTGTATAGGTACCTCGTTATCCAGCAGACACTCACATACCCTACACATGCTGTTCTACGACTCGCATGGCTCAAACAACTCCTGTAGTAATGGCTCATGGGATGGAGGAACAAGCTTCGGTGGGGTTTAAAAGTAAAGGCTATGCAATACTTGGGATTCAAATTAATGCAGTCGCGACTCAATGATGCAAGAATAAGATAGAGGCAATAGGTACTATATGTATGCAAGCATGTGGTAGTGCTTGCCTGGCAGCTCAGTTGAAGCGAGAGAAGGATCTGGGTAGTGCTCCTGGGTATCTTGATATATCCCCTGCTCAGCGTCTATTCGAAGAAGAACCAAACAAACAAGGGCCAACATAAATAAAGTGCACAAGCATATGAATTAAATGCGACAAGCAAACAATCATGCCATGATGAATGATGCACAATTTGCATGGCATTAATGTAGCATGGCAAGGTGAGGTGTGAGATACAAGATTAAATCATTTTATTGAGTTTTGGCCCCATTTTATCCTCATAATAGTCGTTGTACACATTATATTTATATGATGCATGCTTCAAATCAAAACATGGAATGCATAAACAGAAAGGTCTCGTCGAGCTAATCATTTTAGACATATCATTTGTTGAATTTGGAGTTATAAAACAAAAGTTATTAATTAATTAAGGAAAAGGGCATTTTATTGTAATTTTAATTAACTTGGAAAATAAAGTGTTCAAAATATATTTTGAATGGCATATTTGAATTCCTCATATTTTTCTGATTTCAAAACATATATTATATGCATTATTTGGGTTTGTATTTTAAAAGTTATTTAAAAACAGATTTAAATTTGAATTTGAATTAATTTGAAAAAGGTTTAAATTAAAACAGAGAACCAGAAATACTTTTTACACTCAGAGGAAACTAGCCTGAGTCACAGACAGGTGGGGCCTGCGCTGAGCTGGCCTTCACGGCGCGCAAAAGCTTTTCTCACCGCAGCTGCTGCCAGCCATAGAGGCCGACGGGTGGGTCCGAGGGCTGCGGGGCCACTGCGCGCGCGCGGCCAACGCGTGCTGGACACGTGGGCGATCCTGCGCGCGGGGGAGGGATCGGTCCAAGGTGGCCAGGATCTCCAGGGGTGTTTTTAGAAAAACCAAAGGCTGGCTGACTGGTGGGGCTACGAGGACCGCGGGTTTAGGCGGGAAAAAGGGGAGGGGGCTACGCGCAAGATGGTCATCGGCTGCTGCAGCGCGCTGACGGGCACGGCACTGACGGCGGCGGATCTGGCTGTTTTCCGTCGACGGTGGCGGCGAATCTGCTGGGAGAATCGCGTCGCGGTAAAAACGAAAGCTGAAGAGGGAACCTAGGGCTACGTCTTTCGTTCAGGTGGCACCGCCGGAGGAGGGCTACAGCGCAAGCAACGCGTCGAAGAACAGGGGCGGGACAGATGCTGCTACAGCTGCTGCTGCCAGGGCGCGACGCGCGGCGCGCGCGCAGAGCGCTCGATGGAAGGCGGCGGCGATGCAAGGTGAGAGGGGGCGGGAGACGATGTCTAGGGGGTCGATGTGCTCACCAGGGACTCGTCGGTGTGGTCGCCGGAGCTGGAGGCGGCTCAGGTCGGAGCAGAGGCAGGGGCTCTGCGAGCTTCGGCTCCGGTGGCTGCGGCGTGTCCGGGGAGCTTTGGAGGGCTTCGGGGAGGCGTGGCCGGGGCAGGGCGATGTGGAGGAGACAGAGGAGGGTCCTGGTATGGCCGAGCGTGTTGCCACGCACCGTGTCGACGAGGGAGGTGGTAGACAGAGCTCGATCTAGGGTTTTGGGGGGGTGTGGTTTTTCCTTGGTGGTTGGCCAAAAGAGGGGGAGGGAGAGGGAGCCTGGGAGAGGGTTCTCGATCTAGGGTTGGTGGAAAAGATGAAGGTGGGAGGGAGGAGCACGAGGGAGGATGGCAGCTTGGCAAAAAGTGAGGGGGAGGGTGATCGGGTTAGGTATCTCTTCTCTACTTTCTCTTTGTTCTTAAGCTAGAGAAGGAAAGAGAGGGGACCAGGGGAGGGGTAGCTCGGGTCAGGTAGAGCTAGGGTTAGGAGAGGCTCGGGTTAGCTAGGTCTAGAGAAAAGAGAGGTGGTCTCGGGGGTGACTAGGGTTAGGAGAGAGGGGGTAGATCATGGGGTGGTTAGGGTTAAAGAGAGGAGAGGTAAGGTGGGCCTAGGATTAGGGTTTAGAAATAACCCACAAGACAAGCATGGATGGAGGTGAAAAGGATAGGAGAGAAGAGGTGGTGAGGGTTTAACAAGATCAAAGTAGATCAAGCCAAAGAAGGGATAGAGATAGAGATGAACCACTCAAGAATTCAAATAAAACCAAAAGATGACCAAAGTTGGTGATGGTTGCATGGCCCATGCAAATGCATTAAATGCTAGGTTTCCTCTTGTGAGAACAAAAATGAATATCCATAGCATTTATACTTATGCATTCCAAAATGTGGAGTAAGTCCTAAGCAAAAGGATTTAAGAGAAAGTTCCAAGTGGAGTAGATGGAGATGATCACATTTGATTATATTTGGGACTTGCTAGTGTGTATATTCCACTAGATGATTATTAGTCCCAAAAATATTCCCACATGAGCATGAATCCATAATAATCCATATGGAGGCTAGGAAAAGGGTTCCACTCACAAGGCATGCAAAGGTGGCCATGTGGCTCTCATATATCAATAATGTGAAAACAACATGATGCTAAGATGAGAGCAAGTGGAAAAAGAATTGGATCCATCCCAACCCATATGAGCTAGAGGTAAAACCCAAATAAAGTGCAAACCTCATATTTAGTTGGATGGTGGAATTATAAGGTGGTGAAAGAAAGGTGGTGGAGTTAATAGGAGATATGCCCCCAACTCAACTTGGGCATTGAAACAATATATCAAGAACCAAATACAATATCAAGAGGCAAATACAATTTACAATGCATATGAGAGAAGAACCAAAACAAAAGGGTTTTCTATGATGCTCAAATGCAAGGAGGCATGATGACATGAGCATGATATAATGATGATGCAACAATTATATGTATGAAGTAGCATATATATAGACTAGGCTAGTAGCATTGCAATTGTTAGACAATTGGGATGCTACAACTCTCCCCCACTAAACAAGAATCTTGCCCCGAGATTCCTAGGGAAAAGAAAACAACACAAGGAGAGGCGGGTGTTTGGAACGAAGGTGATCCTTGCGTTCCCAAGATGATGAAGAACGGAATGGTGCGACCACTACACCTTGCAAAACTTGCTAGACTTGTTGCGAGTCTTGCGTTTTGCTTCAAGAGCAACGGATTGGAAGAATTGTAGGATTGTCGTGAGACAAGAAGGATAGGATGGACATAGCTCCGGTTTTCTCAAGAAACATGATAAAAGAATAGAACCACTAGAGAAAGAAAAGACAAGATGATGTATCATGAGTAAAGAAAGACACAACGTTAAGATTACAGATTTACCGATACTAGAGAGGATGGATCTTTGTGTCGCCGGAAGAAAAGAGCTAGATTGGAGAGGTTTGAACCACTATGACAATAGCATCGTATCTTCTCTCGGATTTGGGGAATGAAGTTCGGAAACAATATTGCCTTCAAACAATAGAGTCCCTTGATATCAACAGATAGATTTAGTTAGACATCATCGGATTAGATTCTTGTTGCGCTAGTAAGAACCAAGGATCACGCAATTGAGGTGCGCGGATATAACTTCCAGAGATGGGTGTGAAGCCAGATCATGGTGGAATCCCGAGAAGCAAAGAATATGGAGGATCTGGAGTTTATTGTAGAGATACTTATTGCTTTCTTTAGCCTTGAGGCTAACGCAATAGATTTGCGGGTGATGGCATCAACCATAATTGGCTTTACCACAGAAAAGAATTGATGAAACAAAGAGAGAGATAGTTTCCTTTCATCTTGTTTGGGGATGTAGAGCATCGAAAGAAAGACGAGGACCGAAAAGAGTTTGCGTTTGTTTCCACCAGATAATTGAAGATTTTGCTCCGTGTAGAAAGGGCGAGATCACCAACAAGAGATTATTGATTACTTTCTTTGAGAGAGCACTCCGGAAAACAAGGACGGAAGTAAAGTATCAAGGGATAAAGGCCACTTCTAACTTCCGTGGAATGAGTGAAATCACATTAATTCACCAATTCAATGTACAAGAGCGAATGATAAGAGTAGTGGTATGGTAGCTACTCCATCCCGCACTCAAAGCATTACTCCGCACATGAATAAGAAAACCATGCAACCCAACTACCGAAACAGACTGAAGGTATTGACAAAAACTCTTGGAACTTCGTTAGAAAACAAGGATAGATGCAAACGATTTGCCAGGTTCACAGATAGATAAGGGTGGTTATGTTGTCGTCATGTCTGAAGTACCAAGCCACCGGAAAGATATGAAGGAAGATTACGGAGAAGAACTGCAAGATTCAACAGCTACAGAAAAGATAGCACCAACTTGAACAGAAGGAAAACAAGATCTGGAAGGTCTTCATGGCCTCCGGTGGATTGAGCATAGATGATAGAACGAGAGGGTTTCAAGAGATTACTTAACGAGATGGAGGTGAAAAGAACTCCATGTTCTTCTTGAAACGATTGAGAGAGATTTAGCAGTCTTGAGGAAAAACTTTAGCGGAACGACGATGATGACTCGCCAACAAGGAAAGACTCCGGGTTTGATTGAAGATGGAAGATGGAATTAACACTGAACTTGCTGATTCCAGAATTGAAGCGATCTATTTAGCAGAAGGACGTGGCTGAGATAGGTGACTTCAAGAAGCCAGAATCCACGCTTGAGAACTTTGCACACAGGCAGTTCTCACGAAGCTTGAGAGAAGAGACACAGATGATCTTCCATGTCTTTCCATTGATATGGAATAGGCAAGCATATTATCAACATATACCACCATGGATTAACAGGATATTCCCAGAATATCAAGTTCAAGAGGCGGGAGAAACGAACAAATGCTCGAAACACTTTCTGAGCTCAACGCTCTTAGAAAGATCAATATTAAGAGCACGGGTTCGTGTTGAAAAGGATGCACTGGAAGAATAGATTATCTGGTCCTTCGGAAGAGAACAGGAAATGCCACCTGGTTCACATTGTTGACCGGATCACCGGTTACAAAGATAAAGGGATCTTGGCTAAAGAAAAGATGATAGATCATACCTTAAGCAAAGCTATCAGAAGCGAAAAGATGCAATTCCCTCGTATCCAGGAGAATTGTGCAGATATGGAGTTCCAAAAAGATGTGAAGCATGATGGACAGATGATAGACCGCCGTAGTGCTTTGAGAAACTCCGGTTTGCCAAAGATGCTTGAATATGCATAGATATGATCACGGTGTACTCAAAATCACAGGAGATAACCGTCACCCTTCGGAGGATAGTGTTGATAGCATTTTCCATATTCCAATCGACACTTATCATGAGTGGAATATAGCTATGCCGAGAGCCAAATTACAATCATCAGCATCGGATCGACACATGTGATGTAATTAGCCCAAGAGAATTGGAGATGAAAAGAAACTCCAGGATTAAGCGCCGGTGACAAAAGAATGAGTTAGCATGGACATGCTGATAAAAGGAAGATAGATAATTTTTCACACACGACTGGAAAGGAGTGTGTAAACACAGATGTATCAAAGAAATTTTTTCCGCATTTTCGGAATTAAAATACCAATAGATGCGCAAAAACACTTATCAGATAGAGATTAGCAACAGATGCTTTCACAGAATGAGGAGCTGCTAGAAGGAAGGACACCCTTAAGAAGATGGCACCGGTTAACAAGGAGTCAGATAGATCGCGCCGGTTTTTCAAAAGCCTGTCGGTATGGAATGTACCAACAGTTGATAACCAAAGGCAGATTGTGATAACAAACTGGATGCAACAGATAGACAAGGAATTACACACACACACACACTTTCTATGGTACTACGGAAACCCAGAACACGTGAATCCTAGTTTGAATTTTAAGAAGAGAATTGAAAACGTTACACTTCCTTACCAGAAAAAGGGGGGTGGGTGGGTAAGAAGAAAAGTGGAAGCAGTCCTACTCTCGCGTTTTGTTTTTCCCTAGTATACATAACTACCAAAAATATTTGCTAGACAGACAACGACCATTTGGCTGAGACCCTGAAGGGCGGGATGGCTCTGATACCAATTGTAACTACCTCGGTGAATTACGCTCCTAGTTACAAGCCTGGATGAATGGAAATGGTTGAAATAGTACGGTGGGACCCAAATGCCACTCACAGGTAGACCTTTCGGCCGTCCCAACCATTTCCAAACATCGGGACAAGAACGGGTGGCGTAATCGGCAGGCGAAGGGATCAACTACATACACAAATGGGTATGTATGCAAGCCACCATACAACAGTACATCAGAGCCATTCCATCTAAAAAGAAAGGAAATATAGCAACGCCATACGGCAAGATCCAAATATCCTAGATAGATATAATAGTTTAGGATATCTCCTCATACATCAATCAACAGAGTATCAGGCGGAAGCGGAAGACACAATCCGAGTACGGATAAGAAGCAAATCGGCATAAGATGCCCCATAAATAAGCAGATCCCGCCCACAGATCTCACGGATCCCCGTTCCCGGAATCTCTACACCGAATGATCGTTGCCCACATCGTCCGTCTCTTCCACCCAGTATCCATCTTGCGAGTGTACCTGTTCATCTGAACCAATAATTTATCGTGTGAGACCCTAGGGGTACTCAGCAAGTCTTTATGCCGCTAAAGGGGACACAACCTGGGGTGACGCAATTGCAGCAAAAGATAAACCCTAGCAATTCTATAGATACTCGCTAACCATCCGCCTAACCAGAGATAGACGGATGTCCGTGAATTAATAACAACAGTTATAATGGTAATAACGGTTATATCCACAGATCCATCCTCCTCCTCGCTTACCGACGAGGAAGCGGACGAACAACCCCCCCATCCGTTGGCAGTTTTATTATCCATTCCATGAGTGTTGTACTATTTACTAGTCAGGTTCCTAGTCTAGTCAAATTAAAAGCGGTACTTTAGTTATGCTTGTCTATGATCGAGAAACTGTGCTCCAAGTCGTCCATAACCGCGGACACGGCTTTCAGAAAGTTTTACACTGCAGGGGTGCACAAATAGCAACACACACTCGATATGCCTCGGAAAAACCAAATCAAAACCCAACGAGGCAGTCACGACAAAGCGATCACAGGATTCAGAAATATTTCAGGGGGCCACCCCATTGAGCTACCCGCAACGAAGTTAGCTGACTCCGAGACGGCCTCAAGGTTTGCGCCAGTGGCTGTGAACGACTGGGAACCCGAAAATGTGACTGGGCTTGTCGACACCGCGAAAACACTCCGCTTTCCTAAACAGTACAGTGTGCAGTACCTCGCACAATTTAAATAAAGCAGTAAAGCATGGCATAAGTACGGGATAGTAAATAAAACCTCAAACTAGTTTGTGGCCCCAAGAAATAAGAATGAATCAAGCTCTGGCTCAGGGGGGTTCATAAGCCTCCTGGATGTGGATAGCGCGAATATTCAAGGAACAGGAATCAAGTACTCGGGGTCCTACGGGACACAAGTGAGCCTAAAAAACCAAATAGCGAATATGGCTCACCGATGCCACTTTCATTAGTTATCCCATTACTACTCAGATTAAGTTGTATAGGTACCTCGTTATCCAGCAGACACTCACATACCCTACACATGCTGTTCTACGACTCGCATGGCTCAAACAACTCCTGTAGTAATGGCTCATGGGATGGAGGAACAAGCTTCGGTGGGGTTTAAAAGTAAAGGCTATGCAATACTTGGGATTCAGTTTAATGCAATCGCGACTCAATGATGCAAGAATAAGATAGAGGCAATAGGTACTATATGTATGCAAGCATGTGGTAGTGCTTGCCTGGCAGCTCAGTTGAAGCGAGAGAAGGATCTGGGTAGTGCTCCTGGGTGTCTTGATATATCCCCTGCTCAGCGTCTATTCGAAGAAGAACCAAACAAACAAGGGCCAACATAAATAAAGTGCGCAAGCATATGAATTAAATGCGACAAGCAAACAATCATGCCATGATGAATGATGCACAATTTGCATGGCATTAATGTAGCATGGCAAGGTGAGGTGTGAGATACAAGATTAAATCATTTTATTGAGTTTTGGCCCCATTTTATCCTCATAATAGTCGCTGTACACATTATATTTATATGATGCATGCTTCAAATCAAAACATGGAATGCATAAACAGAAAGGTCTCGTCGAGCTAATCATTTTAGACATATCATTTGTTGAATTTGGAGTTATAAAACAAAAGTTATTAATTAATTAAGGAAAAGGGCATTTTATTGTAATTTTAATTAACTTGGAAAATAAAGTGTTCAAAATATATTTTGAATGGCATATTTGAATTCCTCATATTTTTCTGATTTCAAAACATATATTATATGCATTATTTGGGTTTGTATTTTAAAAGTTATTTAAAAACAGATTTAAATTTGAATTTGAATTAATTTGAAAAAAGTTTAAATTAAAACAGAGAACCAGAAATACTTTTATACTCAGAGGAAACTAGCCTGAGTCACAGACAGGTGGGGCCTGCGCTGAGCTGGCCTTCACGACGCGCAAAAGCTTTTCTCACCGCAGCTGCTGCCAGCCATAGAGGCCGACGGGTGGGTCCGAGGGCTGCGGGGCCACTGCGCACGCGCGGCCAACGCGTGCTGGACACGTGGGCGATCCTGCGCGCGGGGGAGGGATCGGTCCGTGGTGCCCAGGATCTCCGGGGGTGTTTTTAGAAAAACCAAAGGCTGGCTGACTGGTGGGGCTACGGGGACCGCGGGTTTAGGCGGGAAAAAGGGGAGGGGGCTACGTGCAAGATGGTCATCGGCTGCTGCAGCCCGCTGACGGGCACGGCACTGACGGCGGCGGATCTGGCTGTTTTCCGTCGACGGTGGCGGCGAATCTGCTGGGAGAATCGCGTCGCGGTAAAAACGAAAGCTGAAAAGGGAACCTAGGGCTACGTCCTTCGTTTAGGTGGCACCGCCGGAGGAGGGCTACAGCGCAAGCAACGCGGCGAAGAACAGGGGCAGGACAGATGCTGCTACAGCTGCTGCTGCCAGGGCGCGACGTGCGGCGCGCGCGCAGAGCGCTCGACGGAAGGCGGCGGCGATGAAAGGTGAGAGGGGGCGGGAGACGATGTCTAGGGGGTCGATGTGCTCACCAGGGACTCGTCGGTGTGGTCGCCGGAGCTGGAGGCGGCTCAGGTCGGAGCAGAGGCAGGGGCTCTGCGAGCTTCGGCTCCGGTGGCTGCGGCGTGTCCGGGGAGCTTCGGAGGGCTTCGGGGAGGCGTGGCCGGGGCAGGGCGATGTGGAGGAGACAGAGGAGGGTCCTGGTATGGCCGGGCGTGTTGCCATGCAACGTGTCGACGAGGGAGGTGGTAGACAGAGCTCGATCTAGGGTTTTGGGGGGTGTGGTTTTTCCTTGGTGGTTGGCCAAAAGAGGGGGAGGGAGAGGGAGCCTGGGAGAGGGTTCTCGATCTAGGGTTGGTGGAAAAGATGAAGGTGGGAGGGAGGAGCACGAGGGAGGATGGCAGCTTGGCAAAAAGTGAGGGGGAGGGTGATCGGGTTAGGTATCTCTTCTCTACTTTCTCTTTGTTCTTAAGCTAGAGAAGGAAAGAGAGGGGACCAGGGGAGGGGTAGCTCGGGTCAGGTAGAGCTAGGGTTAGGAGAGGCTCGGGTTAGCTAGGTCTAGAGAAAAGAGAGGTGGTCTCAGGGGTGACTAGGGTTAGGAGAGAGGGGGTAGATCATGGGGTGGTTAGGGTTAAAGAGAGGAGAGGTAAGGTGGGCCTAGGATTAGGGTTTAGAAATAACCCACAAGACAAGCATGGATGGAGGTGAAAAGGATAGGAGAGAAGAGGTGGTGAGGGTTTAACAAGATCAAAGTAGATCAAGCCAAAGAAGGGATAGAGATAGAGATGAACCACTCAAGAATTCAAATAAAACCAAAAGATGACCAAAGTTGGTGATGGTTGCATGGCCCATGCAAATGCATTAAATGCTAGGTTTCCTCTTGTGAGAACAAAAATGAATATCCATAGCATTTATACTTATGCATTCCAAAATGTGGAGTAAGACCTAAGCAAAAGGATTTAAGAGAAAGTTCCAAGTGGAGTAGATGGAGATGATCACATTTGATTATATTTGGGACTTGCTAGTGTGTATATTCCACTAGATGATTATTAGTCCCAAAAATATTCCCACATGAGCATGAATCCATAATAATCCATATGGAGGCTAGGAAAAGGGTTCCACTCACAAGGCATGCAAAGGTGGCCATGTAGCTCTCATATATCAATAATGTGAAAACAACATGATGCTAAGATGAGATCAAGTGGAAAAAGAATTGGATCCATCCCAACCCATATGAGCTAGAGGTAAAACCCAAATAAAGTGCAAAGCTCATATTTAGTTGGATGGTGGAATTATAAGGTGGTGAAATAAAGGTGGTGGAGTTAATAAGAGATATGCCCCCAACTCAACTTGGGCATTGAAACAATATATCAAGAACCGAATACAATATCAAGAGGCAAATACAATTTACAATGCATATGAGAGAAGAACCAAAACAAAAGGGTTTTCTATGATGCTCAAATGCAAGGTGGCATGATGACATGAGCATGATATAATGATGATGCAACAATTATATGTATGAAGTAGCATATATATAGACTAGGCTAGTAGCATTGCAATTGTTAGACAATTGGGATGCTACAGGTAGTGCTTGCCTGGCAGCTTAGTTGAAGCGAGAGAAGGATCTGGGTGGTGCTCCTGGGTTTCTTGATATATCCCCTGCTCAGCGTCTATTCGAAGAAGAACCAAACAAACAAGGGCCAGCATAAATAAAGTGCACAAGCATATGAATTAAATGCATCAAGCAAACAATCATGCCATGATGAATGATGCACAATTTGCATGGCAATAATGTAGCATGGCATGGGTGAGGTGTGGAATACAAGAATAAATCATTTTATTGAGTTTTGGCCACATTTTATCCTCATATTAGTTGCTGTATACATTATATTTATATGATGCATGCTTCAAAACAGAACATGGAATGCATAAACAGAAAGGTCTTGTCGAGCTAATCATTTTAGACATATTATTTGTCAAATTTGGAGTTATAAATCAAAAGTTATTAATTCATTAAGGAAAAAGGGCATTTTATTGTAATTTAAATCAACTTGAAATTTTAAGTGTCCAAAATATATTTTGAATGGCATATTTGAATTCCTCATATTTTTCTAATTTCAAAACACATATTATTTGTATTATTTGGAATTAGAATTCAAAAGTTATTTGAAAAACAGATTTGAAATTTGAATTTAATTTAATTTGAAAAAGTTTGACTTAAAACAGAAAAACTGAAATTCTTTTTGTACTCAGGCAGATCCAGACACAGACAATGACAGGTGGGGCTTGCGCTGACTCAGCAGCAGGTGAGGTCGCAGAGGGCTGCAGGGCTTTTCTCAGTCGGGTCCTTCCTAACCGCACCGATGACAAGTGGGTCCGGGAACAGCGGGGCCACAGCGCGCGCGCGGCCAACGCGTGCTGGACACGTGGGCGATCCCAGGCGCGCAGGGGGACTGGTCCGTGCCGGTCGGTTCCTCCTAGGGGTGTTTTTAGAAAAACCAAAGGCTGGCTGACTGGTGGGGCTTCCGGGGCTGCGGGTTGAGGCGGGAAAAAGGGCAGGGGCCTCTCTGCGAAACGACGGCGACGCTGGACTGACGAACTGCATGTTCTCTGCAGAGAACAGCAAGCTCGGGCTGGGTTGCGGCTGCGATTACGGCTAAACGGCGGCGAGTTCCACAGTGACATAAAAAGGAAAACTAGAGAGGGAGCTATGATCTATAACTTTTATTCAGGTGGCGTCGCTGGAGGAGGTCTACGGCGCGCGGGGCACGATGAGGAACAGAGGCGGGACGGAAGCTACTGCCGCTGCTGCTGTCTGCCAGAGCGCGGCGCGCGGCGGTGCACGGAGGCTGCTCGACGGAGCGCGGCGGCGTTCTACGGCGAGAGGAGGTTAGGGACCATGTCTGGAGGGTTTGGTTGCTCACCAGGAGTTCAACGGTGTAGGCGAAGGAGCTCGGGGCGGTCGCGATCTGGCGCGGGGCTTGCTGGCCGGAGCTTCGGGTCCAAAACATCTACGGCGGCGAGCTCGCTCCGACAAGCTCCGGCATCGACCTCCGGTACTGGTCGAAGAAGAAGAGGCAGAGGCACCTTCCTGGGCGTCCCGAACACCTACTAGCACAGCTCCATCCGCCTCCCTCGGGTCTTGGCCGAGGTGGGATCTAGTAGAGGCCTGTAGATGGCCATGGCCATGGTTTATCTTGGGGAAAGGAGGACGGAGGGAGGGGATCCTCTGGTCGATCTTGATCTGGTCAAGGCGTGGAGGAAGGGTAGATAAGAAGAGGGTCAGGGCTGCACATGGGGTTTGGTGGCTTTTGAAAAAGGTGAGGAGGGGTGATCGGGCTAGGTCTCTTCTCTCCTTTTTCTCCTTGTCTTGAAGCCAAAGAAAGAGGTGGGGGCAGAAGAGGGTGGCGTGGTGGAGCCTGCCTGGTAGGGAGAGAGGGGGAAGCCAAGAGAGAGGGAGAGGAGCTCGGGTGTGACTAGGGTTAGGAGAGAGGGGGTAGATCATGGGGTGGTCTCGGGTTAGGTTGAAGAGAAAGCTAGGGTTTAAGGGGGAAGGATAAGGAGAGAGGGTGAAGCCGAGAGGGAGGGTGTAGCTAGGGTTTTAGATGAACAAAGTTTAGGGCTTGAGCTAGGGTTTAGCTAGATAGGGGAGAGGAGAGGTGGTCTTGATTAGGGGGGTGTGGCTCGGTTTGTCTAGAGGGGTGGTATGATAGATGGTGATAGGGTAGGCGATTAGGGTTAGGGTACTTGCATGCATCTAGCTAGATCAACAAGAGAGGTGGCCGAGGTGTAGGGTTTAGCAAACTCTAACAAGATCAACAAGAAGAGAGGGAGAGAGGGATAGATGTGGTGATGGATTTTTGCAAGACAAACTAGATCAAGCCAAAAAGAGAGGTAGAGAGAGATGGGAGATTCACCCCAAAAATCCAAATAAAAACAAAGGAGGACCAAATTGGAGATGATTGCATGGCCCATGCAAATTAAGTAATGCCATGCTTATTCTTGTGAAAACAATAATATTTACATGGCATTATTCTTATGCATTCCAAAATGTGGAGTAAGGCCTAAGCAAAAGAATTTAAAAGAAAGTTCCAAGTGGAGTAGATGGAGATGATCACATTTGATTATAATTGGGACTTGCTAGTGTGTATATTCCACTAGATGCCTACTAGTCCCAAAAATATCCCAACATGAGCATAAATCCATAATAATCCATATGGGAGCTAGTAGAAGGGTTCCACTCACAAGGCATGCAAAGGTGGCCATGTGGCTCTCATATATCAATAATGTGAAAACAACATGATGCTAATATGAGAGCATGAGGAGATAGAATGGATCCACACCAGCACATATGAGCTAGAGGTAAAACCAAATAAGTTGCAATGCTCATATATGGTGGAATGGTGGAATGATGGGGTGATGACAAGAAAGGTGGTGGAGTTAAAAAAAAGATATGCCCCCAACTCAACTTCGGCATTTAAACAATATATCAAGAACTAAATACAATATCAAGAGGCAAATACAATTAATGATGCATATGAGAGAAGAACCAAAACAAAAAGGGTTTTATATGATGCTCAAATGCAAGGTGGCATGATGACATGAGCATGATATAATCATGATGCAACAAATTATATGTAGGAAGTAGCATTTATATAGACTAGGCTAGTAGCATTGCAATTGTTAGACAATTGGGATGCTACAACATACATGCAATGACACTGGTGGATCCATATGTGGTATGTGAAAACAACACACATTTCAGTGACTCTGGTTGTTGTTAGTAAAAAGAGCACACATGCAATGACACTGGTGGATCCATAGGTGGATTGTGAAAAGAACACACATGCAATGACACTAGTGTATCCATATATGGTATGTGAAAAGAACACACATGCAATGACTCCAGTTGTTGTTAGTAAAAAGAACACATGCAATGACACTAATGGATCCATGTGTTGTCTCTGAAGAGAACACATATTTCAATGACACTGGTGGATCCATATGTGGTATGTGAAAAGAACACACATGAAATGACTCTAGTTGTTGTTAGTAAAAAGAACACACATGCAATGACACTAGTGGATCCATATGTGGTATGTGAAAATAAGACACATGCAATGACTCTGGTTGTTGTTAGTAAAAAGAACACACATGCGATTACACTAGTGGATCCTTGTGTGGTCTCTAAAGAGAACACATATTTCAATGACTCTGGTTGTTGTTAGTAAAAAGAACACACATGCAATGACATTGGTGGATCCATGTGTGGTGTTTGTAGAGAACACACATGCAATGACTCTGGTTGTTGTTAGTAAAAAGAGCACACATGCAATGACACTGGTGGATACATAGGTGGATTATGAAAAGAACACACATGTAATGACACTAGTGGATCCATATGTGGTATGTGAAAAGAACACACATTTCAATGCCTTTGGTTGTTGTTATTAAAAAGAACACACACGCAATGACACTGGTGGATCCATGTGTGGATTGTGAAAAGAGCACAGATGCAATGACTCTAGTTGTTGTTAGTAAAAAGAGCACACATGCAATGACATTGGTGGATCCATAGGTGGATTGTGAAATGAACACACAAGCAATGACACTGGTGGATCCATATGTGGTATGTGAAAAAAAACACGCAATGACTCCAATTGTTGTTAGTAAAAAGAACACACATGCAATGACACTGGTGGATCCATGTGTGGTCTCTAAAGAGAACACACATTTCAATGACACTGGTGGATCCATATGTGGTATGTTGAAATAACACACATGCAATGACTCTGGTTGTTAGTAAAAAGAACACACGTGCAATGACACTTGTGGATCCATAGGTGGATTGTGAAAAGAGCACACATGCAATGGCACTGGTGGATCCATATGTCGTATGTGAAAAGAACACACATGCAATGACTCTACTTGTTGTAGTAAAAAGAACACATATGCAATGACACTGGTGGATCCATGTGTGGTCTCTGAAGAGAACACACATTTCAATGACACTAGTGGATCCATATGTGGTATGTGAAAAGAACACACATGAAATGACTCCAGTTGTTGTTAGTAAAAATAACACACATGCAATGACACTGGTGGATCCATATGTGGTATGTGAAAAGAACACACATGAAATGACTCTGGTTATTGTTAGTGAAAAGTACACACATGCAATGACACTGGTGGATCCATATGTGGTTTGTGAAAAGAACACACATGCAATGACTCTGATTGTTGTTAGTGAAAAGAACACACATGCAATGACACCGGTGGATCCATGTGTGGTCTCTAAAAAGAACACACATTTCAATGACTTTGGTTGTTGTTACTAAAAAGAACACACATGCAATGACACTGGTGGATCCATGTGTGGTCTCTGAAGAGAACACACATGCAATGACTCTGGTTGTTGTTAGTAAAAAGAGCACACATGTAATGACACTGTTGGATCCACACGTGGATTGTGAAAAGAACACACATGCAATGACACTGGTGGATCCATATGTGGTATGTGAAAAGAACACACATTTTAATGACTCTAGTTGTTGTTAGTAAAAAGATCACACATGCAATTGCACTGTTGGATCCATGTGTGGTATCTGAAGAGAACACACATCCAATGACTCTGGTTGTTGTTAGTAAAAAGAGCACACATGCAATGACACTGGTGGATCCGTACGTGGATTGTGAAAAGAACACACATGCAATGACACTGGTGGATCCATATGTGGTATGTGAAAAGAATACACATTTCAATGACTCTGGTTGTTGTTGGTAAAAACAACACACATGCAATGACACTGGTGGATCCATATGTGGTATGTGAAAACAACACACGTTTCAGTGACTCTGGTTGTTGTTAGTAAAAAGAGCACACATGCAATGATACTGGTGGATCCATAGGTGGATTGTGAAAAGAACACACATGCAATGACACTAGTGTATCCATATATGGTATGTGAAAAGAACACACATGCAATGACTCCAGTTGTTGTTGTTAAAAAGAACACATGTAATGACACTGGTGGATCCATGTGTGGTCTCTGAAGAGAACACATATTTCAATGACACTGGTGGATCCATATGTGGTATGTGAAAAGAACACACATTTCAATGACTCTGGTTGTGGTTACTAAAAAGAACACACATGCAATGACACTGGTGGATCAATATGTGGTATGTGAAAACAACACACATTTCAGTGACTCTGGTTGTTGTTAGTAAAAAGAGCACACATGCAATGACACTGATGGATCCATAGGTGGATTGTGAAAAGAACACACATGCAATGACACTAGTGTATCCATATATGGTATGTGAAAAGAACACACATGCAATGACTCCAGTTGTTGTTAGTAAAAAGAACACATGCAATGACACTGGTGGATCCATGTGTGGTCTCTGAAGAGAACACATATTTCAATGACACTGGTGGATCCATATGTGGTATGTGAAAAGAACACACATTTCAATGACTCTGGTTGTTGTTAGTAAAAAGATCACACATGCAATGACACTAGTGGATCCATAGGTGGATTGTGAAAAGAACACAGATGCAATGACACTAGTGTATCCATATGTGGTATGTGAAAAGAACACACATGCAAAGACTCCAGTTGTTGTTAGTAAAAAGAACACATGCAATGACACTGGTGGATCCATGTGTGGTCTCTAAAGAGAACACACATTTCAATGACACTGGTGGATCCATATGTGGTATGTGAAAAGAACACACATGAAATGACTCCAGTTGTTGTTAGTAAGAAGAACACACATGCAATGACACTACTGGATCCATATGTGGTATGTGAAAATAAGACACATGCAATGACTCTCGTTGTTTTTAGTAAAAAGAACACACATGCGATGACACTAGTGGATCCTTGTGTGGTCTCTAAAGAGAACACATATTTCAATGACTCTGGTTGTTGTTAGTAAAAAGAACACACATGCAATGACATTCGTGGATCCATGTGTGGTGTTTGAAGAGAACACACATGCAATGACTCTGGTTGTTGTTAGTAAAAAGAGCACACATGCAATGACACTGGTGGATACATAGGTGGATTATGAAAAGAACACACATGTAATGACACTAGTGGATCCATATGTGGTATGTGAAAAGAACACACATTTCAATGACTTTGGTTGTTGTTATTAAAAATAACACACACACAATGACACTGGTGGATCCATGTGTGGATTGTGAAAAGAGCACACATGCAATGACTCTAGTTGTTGTTAGTAAAAAGAGCACACATGCAATGACACTGGTGGATCCATAGGTGGATTGTGAAAAGAACACCCATGCAATGACACTGGTGGATCCATATGTGGTATGTGAAAAAAAACACGCAATGACTCCAGTTGTTGTTAGTAAAAAGAACACACATGCAATGACACTGGTGGATCCATGTGTGGTCTCTAAAGAGAACACACATTTCAATGACACTGGTGGATCCATATGTGGTATGTTGAAATAACACACATGCAATGACTCTGGTTGTTAGTAAAAAGAACACACGTGCAATGACACTTGTGGATCCATAGGTGGATTGTGAAAAGAGCACACATGCAATGGCACTGGTGGATCCATATGTCGTATGTTAAAAGAACACACATGCAATGACTCTACTTGTTGTAGTAAAAAGAACACACATGCAATGACACTGGTGGATCCATGTGTGGTCTCTGAAGAGAACACACATTTCAATGACACTAGTGGATCCATATGTGGTATGTGAAAAGAACACACATGAAATGACTCCAGTTGTTGTTAGTAAAAAGAACACACATGCAATGACACTGGTGGATCCATATGTGGTATCTGAAAAGAACACACATGAAATGACTCTGGTTGTTGTTAGTGAAAAGAACACACATGCAATGACACTGGTGGATCCATATGTGGTATGTGAAAAGAACACACATGCAATGACTCTGGTTGTTGTTAGTGAAAAGAACACACATGAAATGACACTCGTGGATCCATGTGTGGTCTCTAAAGAGAACACACATTTTAATGACTCTGGTTGTTGTTAGTAAAAAGAACACACATGCAATGAAATTGGTGGATCCATGTGTGGTCTCTAAAGAGAACACAAATGCAATGACTCTGGTTGTTGTTAGTAAAAGGAGCACGCATGCAATGACACTGGTGGATCCATCGGTGGATTGTGAAAGGAACAAACATGCAATGGCACTGGTTGATCCATATGTGGTATGTGAAAAGAACACACATGCAATTACATAGGTTGCTGTTAGTAAAAAAACACATGCAATGACACTGGTGGATCCATGTGTCGTCTCTGAAGAGAACACACATGCAATGACTCTGGTTGTTGTTAGTAAAAAGAGCACACATGTAATGACACTGTTGGATCCATACGTGGATTGTGAAAAGAACACACATGCAATGACACTGGTGGATCCATATGTGGTATGTGTAAAGAACACACATTTCAATGACTCTAGTTGTTGTTAGTAAAAAGAACACACATGCAATGACACTGTTGGATCCATGTGTGGTATCTGAAGAGAACACACATCCAATGACTCTGGTTGTTGTTAGTAAAAAGAGCACACATGCAATGACACTGGTGGATCCATACGTGGATTGTGAAAAGAACACACATGAAATGACACTGGTGGATCCATATGTGGTATGTGAAAAGAACACACATTTCAATGACTCTGGTTGTTGTTAGTAAAAAGAACACACATGGAATGACACTGGTGGATCCATATGTGGTATGTGAAAACAACACACATTTCAGTGACTCTGGTTGTTGTTAGTAAAAAGAGCACACATGCAATGACACTGGTGGATCCATAGGTGGATTGTGAAAAGAACACACATGCAATGACACTAGTGTATCCATGTGTGGTATGTGAAAAGAACACACATGCAATGACTCCAGTTGTTGTTAGTAAAAAGAACACATGCAATGACACTGGTGGATCCATGTGTGGTCTCTGAAGAAAACACACATGCAATGACTCTGGTTGTTGTTAGTAAAAAGAGCACACATGTAATGACACTGTTGGATCCATACGTGGATTGTGAAAAGAACACACATGCAATGACACTGGTGGATCCATATGTGGTATGTGAAAAGAACACACATTTCAATGACTCTAGTTGTTGTTAGTAAAAAGAACACACATGCAATGAGACTGTTGGATCCATGTGTGGTATCTGAAGAGAACACACATCCAATGACTCTGGTTGTTGTTAGTAAAAAGAACACACATTCAATGACACTGGTGGATCCATACGTGAATTGTGAAAAGAACACACATGAAATGACACTGGTGGATCCATATGTGGTATGTGAAAAGAACACACATTTCAATGACTCTGGTTGTTGTTAGTAAAAAGAACACACATGGAATGACACTGGTGGATCCATATGTGGTATGTGAAAACAACACACATTTCAGTGACTCTGGTTGTTGTTAGTAAAAAGAGCACACATGCAATGACACTGGTGGATCCATAGGTGGATTGTGAAAAGAACACACATGCAATGACACTAGTGTATCCATATAGGTATGTGAAAAGAACACACATGAAATGACTCCAGTTGTTGTTAGTAAAAAGAACACACATGCAATGACATTAGCGGATCCATATGTGGTATGTGAAAATAATACACATGCAATGACTCTAGTTGTTGTTAGTAAAAAGAACACACATGCGATGACACTAGTGGATCCATGTGTGGTCTCTAAAGAGAACACATATTTCAATGACTCTGGTTGTTGTTAGTAAAAAGACCACACATCCAATAACATTGGTGGATCCATGTGTGGTGTTTGAAGAGAACACACATGCAATGACTCTGGTTGTTGTTAGTAAAAAGAGCACACATGCAATGACACTGGTGGATACATAGGTGGACTATGAAAAGAACACACATGTAATGACACTGGTGGATCCATATCTGGTATGTGAAAAGAATACACATTTCAATGACTATGGTTGTTGTTAGTAAAAAGAACACACATGCAATGACACTGGTGGATCCATATGTGGTATGTGAAAACAACACACATTTCAGTGACTCTGGTTGTTGTTAGTAAAAAGAGCACAAATGCAATGACACTGGTGGATCCATAGGTGGATTGTGAAAATAACACATATGCAATGATACTAGTGTATCCATATATGGTATGTGAAAAGAACACACATGCAATGACACTGGTGGATCCATGTGTGGTCTCTGAAAAGAACACATATTTCAATGACAATGGTGGATCCATATGTGGTATGTGAAAAGAACACACATGAAATGACTCCAGTTGTTGTTAGTAAAAAGAACACACATGCAATGACACTAGTGGATCCATATGTGGTATCTGAAAATAAGACACATGCAATGACTCTGGTTGTTCTTAGTAAAAAGAACACACATGCGATGACACTAGTGGATCCATGTGTGGTCTCTATAGAGAACACATATTTCAATGACTCTGGTTGTTGTTAGTAAAAAGAACACACATGCAATGACATTGGTGGATCCATGTGTGGTGTTTGAAGAGAACACACATGCAATGACTCTGGTTGTTGTTAGTAAAGCGAGCACACATGCAATGACACTGGTGGATACATAGGTGGATTATGAAAAGAACACACATACAATGACACTGGTGGATCCATATGTGGTATGTGAAAAGAACACACATTTCAATGACTCTAGTTATTGTTAGTAAAAAAGAACACACATGCAATGACACTGGTGGATCCATATGTGGTATGTGAAAAGAACACACATTTCAATGACTTTGCTTGTTGTTATTAAAAAGAACACACATGCAATGACACTGGTGGATCCATGTGTGGATTGTGAAAAGAGCACACATGAAGTGACTCTAGTTGTTGTTAGTAAAAGGAGCACACATGCAATGACACTGGTGGATCCATAGGTGGATTGTGAAAAGAACACACATGCAATGACACTGGTGGATCCATATGTGGTATGTGAAAAAAAACACGCAATGACTCCAGTTCTTGTTAGTAAAAAGAACACATGCAATGACACTGGTGGATCAATGTGTGGTCTCTAAAGAGAACACACATTTCAATGAGACTGGTGGATCCATATGTGGTATGTAAATATAACACACATGCAATGACTCTGGTTGTTAGTAAAAAGAACACACATGCAATGACACTGGTGGATCCATATGTGGTATGTGAAAAGAATACACATTTCAATGACTATGGTTGTTGTTAGTAAAAAGAACACACATGCAATGACACTGGTGGATCCATATGTGGTATGTGAAAACAACACACATTTCAGTGACTCTGGTTGTTGTTAGTAAAAAGAGCACACATGCAATGACACTGGTGGATCCATAGGTGGATTGTGAAAAGAACACACATGCAATGACACTAGTGTATTCATGTGTGGTATGTGAAAAGAACACACATGCAATGACTCCAGTTGTTGTTAGTAAAAAGAACACATGCAATGACACTGGTGGATCCATGTGTGGTCTCTGAAGAGAACACACATGCAATGATTCTGGTTGTTGTTAGTAAAAAGAGCACACATGTAATGACACTGTTGGATCCATACGTGGATTGTGAAAAGAACACACATGCAATGACACTGGTGGATCCATATGTGGTATGTGAAAAGAACACACATTTCAATGACTCTAGTTGTTGTTAGTAAAAAGAACACACATGCAATGAGACTGTTGGATCCATGTGTGGTATCTGAAGAGAACACACATCCAATGACTCTGGTTGTTGTTAGTAAAAAGAGCACACATTCAATGACACTGGTGGATCCATACGTGAATTGTGAAAAGAACACACATGAAATGACACTGGTGGATCCATATGTGGTATGTGAAAAGAACACACATTTCAATGACTCTCGTTGTTGTTAGTAAAAAGAACACACATGGAATGACACTGGTGGATCCATATGTGGTATGTGAAAACAACACACATTTCGGTGACTCTGGTTGTTGTTAGTAAAAAGAGCACACATGCAATGACACTGGTGGATCCATAGGTGGATTGTGAAAAGAACACACATGCAATGACACTAGTGTATCCATTTGTGGTATGTGAAAAGAACACACATGAAATGACACCAGTTGTTGTTAGTAAAAAGAACACACATGCAATGACATTAGTGGATCCATATGTGGTATGTGAAAATAAGACACATGCAATGACTCTAGTTGTTGTTAGTAAAAAGAACACACATGCGATGACACTAGTGGATCCATGTGTGGTCTCTAAAGAGAACACATATTTCAATGACTCTGGTTGTTGTTAGTAAAAACACCACACATCCAATGACATTGGTGGATCCATGTGTGGTGTTTGAAGAGAACACACATGCAATGACTCTGGTTGTTGTTAGTAAAAAGAGCATACATGCAATGACACTGGTGGATACATAGGTGGACTATGAAAAGAACACACATGTAATGACACTAGTGGATCCATATGTGGTATGTGAAAAGAATACACATTTCAATGACTATGGTTGTTGTTAGTAAAAAGAACACACATACAATGACACTGGTCGATCCATATGTGGTATGTGAAAACAACACACATTTCAGTGACTCTGGTTGTTGTTAGTAAAAACAGCACAAATGCAATGACACTGGTGGATCCATAGGTGGATTGTGAAAAGAACACATATGCAATGATACTAGTGTATCCATATATGGTATGTGAAAAGAACACACATGCAATGACTCCAGTTGTTATTAGTAAAAAGAACACATGCAATGACACTAGTGGATCCATGTGTGGTCTCTGAAGAGAACACATATTTCAATGACACTGGTGGATCCATATGTGGTATGTGAAAAGAACACACATGAAATGACTCCAGTTGTTGTTAGTAAAAAGAACACACATGCAATGACACTAGTGGATCCATATGTGGTATGTGAAAATAAGACACATGCAATGACTCTGGTTGTTGTTAGTAAAAAGAACACACATGCGATGACACTAGTGGATCCATGTGTGGTCTCTATAGAGAACACATATTTCAATGAGTCTGGTTGTTGTTAGTAAAAAGAACACACATGCAATGACATTGGTGGATCCATGTGTGGTGTTTGAAGAGAACACACATGCAATGACTCTGGTTGTTGTTAGTAAAGCGAGCACACATGCAATGACACTGGTGGATACATAGGTGGATTATGAAAAGAACACACATGCAATGACACTGGTGGATCCATATGTGGTATGTGAAAAGAACACACATTTCAATGACTCTAGTTATTGTTAGTAAAAAGAACACACATGCAATGACACTGGTGGATCCATATGTGGTATGTGAAAAGAACACACATTTCAATGACTTTGCTTGTTGTTATTAAAAAGAACACACATGCAGTGACAATGGTGGATCCATGTGTGGATTGTGAAAAGAGCACACATGAAGTGACTCTAGTTGTTGTTAGTAAAAAGAGCACACAAGCAATGACACTGGTGGATCCATAGGTGGATTGTAAAAAGAACACACATGCAATGACACTGGTGGATCCATGTGTGGTATGTGAAAAAAAAACACGCAATGACTCCAGTTCTTGTTAGTAAAAAGAACACATGCAATGACACTGGTGGATCAATGTGTGGTCTCTAAAGAGAACACACATTTCAATGACACTGGTGGATCCATATGTGGTATGTGAATATAACACACATGCAATGACTCTGGTTGTTAGTAAAAAGAACACACATGCAATGACACTGGTGGATCCATATGTGGTATGTGAAAAGAACACACATGAAATGACTCCAGTTGTTGTTAGTAAAAAGAACACACATGCAATGACACTCGTTGTTGTTAGTAAAAATTAACACACATTCAATGACACTGGTGGATCCATATGTGGTATGTGAAAATAACACACATGCAATGACTCGGGTTGTTGTTAGTAAAAAGAACACACATGCAATGACACTAGTGAATCCATAGGTGGATTGTGAAAACAGCACTCATGCAATGACACTCGTGGATCCATATGTGGTATGTGAAAAGAACACACATGCAATGACTCCAGTTGTTGTTAGTAAAAAGAACACACATGCAATGACATTGGTGGATCCATGTGTGGTCTCTGAAGAGAACACACATTTCAATGACACTGATGGATCCATATGTGGTATGTGAAAAGAACACACGTGAAATGACTCCAGTTGTTGTTAGTAAAAAGAACACACATGCAATGACACTGGTGGATCCATATGTGGTATGTGAAATGAACACACATGAAATGACTCTGGTTATTGTTAGTGAAAAGAACACACATGCAATGACACTGGTGGATCCATATGTGGTTTGTGAAAAGAACACACATGCAATGACTCTGGTTGTTGTTAGTGAAAAGAACACACATGCAATGACATTGGTGGATCCATGTGTGGTCTCTGAAGAACACACATTTCAATGACTCTCGTTGTTGTTAGTAAAAAGAACACACATGCAATGACACTGGTGGATACATGTGTGGTCTCTGAAGAGATCACACATGCAATGACTCTGGTTGTTAGTAAAAAGAGCACACATGCAATGACACTAGTAGATCCTAGGTGGATTGTGAAAAGAACAGACATGCAATGACACTGCTGGATCCATATGTGGTATGTGAAAAGAACACACATGCAATGACACTGGTTGTGGTTAGTAAAAAGAACACGCATGCAATGACATTGGTGGATCCATGTGTGGTCTCTGAAGAGAACACACATTTCAATGACACTGATGGATCCATATGTGGTATGTGAAAAGAACACACGTGAAATGACTCCAGTTGGTGTTAGTAAAAAGACCACACATGCAATGACACGGGTGGATCCATATGTGGTATGTGAAAAGAACACACATGAAATGACTCTGGTTGTTGTTAGTGAAAAGAACACACATGCAATGACACTGGTGGATCCATATGTGGTTTGTGAAAAGAACACACATGCAATGACTCTGGTTGTTGTCAGTGAAAAGAACACACATGCAATGACACTGGTGGATCCATGTGTGGTCTCTGAAGAGAACACACATTTCAATGACTCTCGTTGTTGTTAGTAAAAAGAACACACATGCAATGACACTGGTGGATACATGTGTGGTCTCTAAAGAGAACACACATTCAATGACTCTGGTTGTTGTTAGTAAAAAGATCACACATGCAATGACACTGGTGGATCCATAGGTGGATTGTGAAAAGAACAGACATGCAATGACACTGCTGGATCCATATGTGGTATGTGAAAAGAACACACATGCAATGACACTGGTTGTTGTTAGTAAAAATAACACACATGCAATGACACTGGTGGATCCATGTGTGGTCTCTGAAGAGAACACACATGCATTGACTCTGGTTGTTGTCTGTAAAAAGAGCACACACGTAATGACACTGGTGGATTCATAGGTGGATTGTGAAAAGAACACACATGCAATGACACTGGTGGATCCATATGTGGTATGTGAAAAGAACACACATGCAATGACTCCAGTTGTTGTTAGTAAAAAGAACACACATGCAATGACTCTGGTTGTTGTTAGTAAAAAGAGCACACATGCAATGACACTGGTGGATCCATAGATGGATTGTGAAAAGAACAGACATGCAATGACACTGCTGGATCCATATGTGGTATGTGAAAAGAACACACATGCAATGACACTGGTTGTTGTTAGTAAAAAGAACACACATGCAATGACACTGGTGGATCCATGTGTGGTCTCTGAAGAGAACACACATGCAATGACTCTGGTTGTTGTTTTTAAAAGGCGCACACACGCAATGACACTAGTGGATC
Organism: Avena sativa; assembly: GCA_916181665.1. Classification (NCBI taxonomy): domain Eukaryota; kingdom Viridiplantae; phylum Streptophyta; class Magnoliopsida; order Poales; family Poaceae; genus Avena; species Avena sativa. Next base: position 225,988,321 of record OV702286.1, read on the forward strand.
CATAAGTGGATTGTGAAAAGAACACATATGCAATGACACTGGTGGATCCATATGTGGTATGTGAAAAGAAGACACATGAAATGACTCCATTTGTTGTTAGTAAAAAGAACACACATGCAATGACACTGGTTGTTGTTAGTAAAAATAACACACATTCAATGACACTGGTGGATCCATATGTGGTCTCTGAAGAGAACACACATTTCAATGACTCTCATTGTTGTTAGTAAAAAGAACACACATGCAATGACACTGGTGGATACATGTGTGGTCTCTAAAGAGAACACACATGCAATGACTCTGGTTGTTGTTTTTAAAAAGCGCACACACGCAATGACACTGGTGGATCCATAGGTGGATTGTGAAAAGAACACACATGCAATGACACTGGTGGATCCATATGTGGTATGTGAAAAGAACACACATGAAATGACTCCATTTGTTGTTACTAAAAAGAACACACATGCAATGACACTGGTTGTTGTTAGTAAAAATAACACACATTCAATGACACTGGTGGATCCATATGTGGTATGTGAAAATAACACACATGCAATGACTCTGGTTGTTGTTAGTAAAAAGAACACACATGCAATGACACTAGTGGATCCATAGGTGGATTGTGAAAAGAGCACTCATGCAATGACACTCGTGGATCCATATGTGGTATGTGAAAAGAACACACATGCAATGACTCCAGTTGTTGTTAGTAAAAAGAACACACATGCAATGACATTGGTGGATCCATGTGTGGTCTCTGAAGAGAACATACATTTCAATGACACTGATGGATCCATATGTGGTATGTGAAAAGAACACACGTGAAATGACTCCAGTTGTTGTTAGTAAAAAGAACACACATGAAATGACACGGGTGGATCCATATGTGGTATGTGAAAAGAACACACATGAAATGACTCTGGTTGTTGTTTGTGAAAAGAACACACATGCAATGACACTGGTGGATCCATATGTGGTTTGTGAAAAGAACATACATGCAATGACTCTGGTTGTTGTTAGTGAAAAGAACACACATGCAATGACACTGGTGGATCCACGTGTGGTCTCTGAAGAGAACACACATTTCAATGACTCTCGTTGTTGCTAGTAAAAAGAACACACATGCAATGACACTGGTGGATACATGTGTGGTCTTTGAAGAGAACACACATGCAATGACTCTGGTTCTTGTTAGTAAAAAGAGCACACATGCACTGACACACTGGTGGATCCATAGGTGGATTCTGAAAAGAACAGACATGCAATGACACTGCTGGATCCATCTGTGGTATGTGAAAAGAACACACATGCAATGACACTTGTTGTTGTTAGTAAAAAGAACACACATGCAATGACACTAGTGGATCCATGTGTGGTCTCTAAAGAGAACACACATGCAATGACTCTGGTTGTTGTTTGTAAAAAGAGCACACACGCAATGACACTGGTGGATTCATAGGTGGATTGTGAAAAGAACACACATGCAATGACACTAGTGGATCCATATGTGGTATGTGAAAAGAACACACATGCAATGACTCTAGTTGTTGTTAGTAAAAAGAACACACATGCAATGACTCTGGTTGTTGTTAGTAAAAAGAGCACACATGCAATGACACTGGTGGATCCATAGGTGGATTGTGAAAAGAACATACATGCAATGACACTACTGGATCCATATGTGGTATGTGAAAAGAACACACATGCAATGACACTGGTTGTTGTTAGTAAAAAGAACACACATGCAATGACACTGGTGGATCCATGTGTGGTCACTGAAGAGAACACACATGCAATGACTCTGGTTGTTGTTTTTAAAAAGCGCACACACGCAATGACACTGGTGGATCCATAGGTGGATTGTGAAAAGAACACACATGCAATGACACTGGTGGATCCATATGTGGTATGTGAAAAGAACACACATGAAATGACTCCAGTTGTTGTTAGTAAAAAGAACACACATGCAATGACACTGTTTGTTGTTAGTAAAAATAACACACATTCAATGACACTGGTGGATCCATATGTGGTATGTGAAAATAACACACATGCAATGACTCTGGTTGTTGTTAGTAAAAAGAACACACATGCAATGACACTAGTGGATCCATAGGTGGATTGTGAAAAGAGCACTCATGCAATGACACTCACGGATCCATATGTGGTATCTGAAAAGAACACACATGCAATGACTCCAGTTGTTGTTAGTAAAAAGAACACACATGCAATGACACTGGTGGATCCATATGTGGTTTGTGAAAAGAACACACATGCAATGACTCTGGTTGTTGTTAGTGAAAAGAACACACATGCAATGACACTGGTGGATCCATATGTGGTTTGCGAAAAGAACACACATGCAATGACTCTGGTTGTTGTTAGTGAAAATAACACACATGCAATGACACTGGTGGATCCATGTGTGGTCTCTGAAGAGAACACACATTTCAATGACTCTGGTTGTTGTTAGTAAAAAGAGCACACATGCAATGACACTGGTGGATCCATAGGTGGATTGTGAAAAGAACAGACATGCAATGACACTGCTGGATCCATATGTGGTATGTGAAAAGAACACACATGAAATGACACTGGTTGTTGTTAGTAAAAAGAACACGCATGCAATGACATTGGTGGATCCATGTGTGGTCTCTGAAGAGAACACACATTTCAATGACACTTATGGATCCATATGTGGTATGTGAAAAGAACACACATGAAATGACTCCAGTTGGTGTTAGTAAAAAGAACACACATGCAATGACACGGGTGGATCCATATGTGGTATGTGAAAAGAACACACATGAAATGACTCTGGTTGTTGTTAGTGAAAAGAACACACATGCAATGACACTGGTGGATCCATATGTGGTTTGTGAAAAGAACACACATGCAATGACTCTGGTTGTTGTTAGTGAAAAGAACACACATGCAATGACACTGGTGGATCCATGTGTGGTCTCTGAAGAGAACACAATTTCAATGACTCTCATTGTTGTTAGTAAAGAGAACACACATGCAGTGACACTGGTGGATACATGTGTGGTCTCTAAAGAGAACACACATGCAATGACTCTGGTTGTTGTTAGTAAAAAGAGCACACATGCAATGACACTGGTGGATCCATAGGTGGATTGTGAAAAGAACAGACATGCAATGACACTGCTGGATCCATATGTGGTATGTGAAAAGAACACACATGCAATGACACTGGTTGTTGTTAGTAAAAATAACACACATGCAATGACACTGGTGGATCCATGTGTGGTCTCTGAAGAGAACGCACATGCATTGACTCTGGTTGTTTTCTGTAAAAAGAGCACACACGTAATGACACTGGTGGATTCATAGGTGGATTGTGAAAAGAACACATATGCAATGACACTGGTGGATCCATATGTGGTATGTGAAAAGAACACACATGCAATGACTCCAGTTGTTGTTAGTAAAAAGAACACACATGCAATGACTCTGGTTGTTGTTATTAAAAAGAGCACACATGCAATGACACTGGTGGATCCATAGGTGGATTGTGAAAAGAACAGACATGCAATGACACTGCTGGATCCATATGTGGTATGTGAAAAGAACACACATGCAATGACACTGGTTGTTGTTAGTAAAAAGAACACACATGCAATGACACTGGTGGATCCATGTGTGGTCTCTGAAGAGAACACACATGCAATGACTCTGGTTGTTGTTTTTAAAAGGCGCACACACGCAATGACACTGGTGGATCCATAAGTGGATTGTGAAAAGAACACATATGCAATGACACTGGTGGATCCATATGTGGTATGTGAAAAGAAGACACATGAAATGACTCCATTTGTTGTTAGTAAAAAGAACACACATGCAATGACACTGGTTGTTGTTAGTAAAAATAACACACATTCAATGACACTGGTGGATCCATATGTGGTCTCTGAAGAGAACACACATTTCAATGACTCTCATTGTTGTTAGTAAAAAGAACACACATGCAATGACACTGGTGGATACATGTGTGGTCTCTAAAGAGAACACACATGCAATGACTCTGGTTGTTGTTTTTAAAAAGCGCACACACGCAATGACACTGGTGGATCCATAGGTGGATTGTGAAAAGAACACACATGCAATGACACTGGTGGATCCATATGTGGTATGTGAAAAGAACACACATGAAATGACTCCATTTGTTGTTAGTAAAAAGAACACACATGCAATGACACTGGTTGTTGTTAGTAAAAATAACACACATTCAATGACACTGGTGGATCCATATGTGGTATGTGAAAATAACACACATGCAATGACTCTGGTTGTTGTTAGTAAAAAGAACACACATGCAATGACACTAGTGGATCCATAGGTGGATTGTGAAAAGAGCACTCATGCAATGACACTCGTGGATCCATATGTGGTATGTGAAAAGAACACACATGCAATGACTCCAGTTGTTGTTAGTAAAAAGAACACACATGCAATGACATTGGTGGATCCATGTGTGGTCTCTGAGAGAACATACATTTCAATGACACTGATGGATCCATACGTGGTATGTGAAAAGAACACACGTGAAATGACTCCAGTTGTTGTTAGTAAAAAGAACACACATGAAATGACACGGGTGGATCCATATGTGGTATGTGAAAAGAACACACATGAAATGACTCTGGTTGTTGTTAGTGAAAAGAACACACATGCAATGACACTGGTGGATCCATATGTGGTTTGTGAAAAGAACACACATGCAATGACTCTGGTTGTTGTTAGTGAAAAGAACACACATGCAATGACACTGGTGGATCCATGTGTGGTCTCTGAAGAGAACACACATTTCAATGACTCTCGTTGTTGCTAGTAAAAAGAACACACATGCAATGACACTGGTGGATACATGTGTGGTCTTTGAAGAGAACACACATGCAATGACTCTGGTTCTTGTTAGTAAAAAGAGCACACATGCACTGACACACTGTTGGATCCATAGGTGGATTCTGAAAAGAACAGACATGCAATGACACTGCTGGATCCATCTGTGGTATGTGAAAAGAACACACATGCAATGACACTGGTTGTTGTTAGTAAAAAGAACACACATGCAATGACACTAGTGGATCCATGTGTGGTCTCTGAAGAGAACACACATGCAATGACTCTGGTTGTTGTTTGTAAAAAGAGCACACACGCAATGACACTGGTGGATTCATAGGGGGATTGTGAAAAGGACACACATGCAATGACACTAGTGGATCCATATGTGGTATGTGAAAAGAACACACATGCAATGACTCTAGTTGTTGTTAGTAAAAAGAACACACATGCAATGACTCTGGTTGTTGTTAGTAAAAAGAGCACACATGCAATGACACTGGTGGATCCATAGGTGGATTGTGAAAAGAACATACATGCAATGACACTACTGGATCCATATGTGGTATGTGAAAAGAACACACATGCAATGACACTGGTTGTTGTTAGTAAAAAGAACACACATGCAATGACACTGGTGGATCCATGTGTGGTCTCTGAAGAGAACACACATGCAATGACTCTGGTTGTTGTTTTTAAAAAGCGCACACACGCAATGACACTGGTGGATCCATAGGTGGATTGTGAAAAGAACACACATGCAATGACACTGGTGGATCCATATGTGGTATGTGAAAAGAACACACATGAAATGACTCCAGTTGTTGTTAGTAAAAAGAACACACATGCAATGACACTGTTTGTTGTTAGTAAAAATAACACACATTCAATGACACTGGTGGATCCATATGTGGTATGTGAAAATAACACACATGCAATGACTCTTGTTGTTGTTAGTAAAAAGAACACACATGCAATGACACTAGTGGATCCATAGGTGGATTGTGAAAAGAGCACTCATGCAATGACACTCGCGGATCCATATGTGGTATCTGAAAAGAACACACATGCAATGACTCCAGTTGTTGTTAGTAAAAAGAACACACATGCAATGACACTGGTGGATCCATATGTGGTTTGTGAAAAGAACACACATGCAATGACTGTGGTTGTTGTTAGTGAAAAGAACACACATGCAATGACACTGGTGGATCCATGTGTGGTCTCTGAAGAGAACACACATTTCAATGACTCTCGTTGTTGCTAGTAAAAAGAACACACATGCAATGACACTGGTGGATACATGTGTGGTCTCTGAAGAGATCACACATGCAATGACTCGGGTTCTTGTTAGTAAAAAGAGCACACATGCACTGACACACTGTTGGATCCATAGGTGGATTCTGAAAAGAACAGACATGCAATGACACTGCTGGATCCATCTGTGGTATGTGAAAAGAACACACATGCAATGACACTGGTTGTTGTTAGTAAAAAGAACACGCATGCAATGACACTAGTGGATCCATGTGTGGTCTCTGAAGAGAACACACATGCAATGACTCTGGTTGTTGTTTGTAAAAAGAGCACACACGCAATGACACTGGTGGATTCATAGGGGGATTGTGAAAAGGACACACATGCAATGACACTAGTGGATCCATATGTGGTATGTGAAAAGAACACACATGCAATGACTCTAGTTGTTGTTAGTAAAAAGAACACACATGCAATGACTCTGGTTGTTGTTAGTAAAAAGAGCACACATGCAATGACACTGGTGGATCCATAGGTGGATTGTGAAAAGAACATACATGCAATGACACTACTGGATCCATATGTGGTATGTGAAAAGAACACACATGCAATGACACTGGTTGTTGTTAGTAAAAAGAACACACATGCAATGACACTGGTGGATCCATGTGTGGTCTCTGAAGAGAACACACATGCAATGACTCTGGTTGTTGTTTTTAAAAAGCGCACACACGCAATGACACTGGTGGATCCATAGGTGGATTGTGAAAAGAACACACATGCAATGACACTGGTGGATCCATATGTGGTATGTGAAAAGAACACACATGAAATGACTCCAGTTGTTGTTAGTAAAAAGAACACACATGCAATGACACTGTTTGTTGTTAGTAAAAATAACACACATTCAATGACACTGGTGGATCCATATGTGGTATGTGAAAATAACACACATGCAATGACTCTTGTTGTTGTTAGTAAAAAGAACACACATGCAATGACACTAGTGGATCCATAGGTGGATTGTGAAAAGAGCACTCATGCAATGACACTCGCGGATCCATATGTGGTATCTGAAAAGAACACACATGCAATGACTCCAGTTGTTGTTAGTAAAAAGAACACACATGCAATGACACTGGTGGATCCATATGTGGTTTGTGAAAAGAACACACATGCAATGACTCTGGTTGTTGTTAGTGAAAAGAACACACATGCAATGACACTGGTGGATCCATGTGTGGTCTCTGAAGAACACACATTTAAATGACTCTCGTTGTTGTTAGTAAAAAGAACACACATGCAATGACACTGGTGGATACATGTGTGGTCTCTGAAGAGATCACACATGCAATGACTCTGGTTGTTGTTAGTAAAAAGAGCACACATGCAATGACACTTGTGGATCCATAGGTGGATTGTGAAAAGAACAGACATGCAATGACACTGCTGGATCCATATGTGGTATGTGAAAAGAACACACATGCAATGACACTGGTTGTTGTTCGTAAAAAGAACACGCATGCAATGACATTGGTGGATCCATGTGTGGTGTCTGAAGAGAACACACATTTCAATGACACTTATGGATCCATATGTGGTATGTGAAAAGAACACACATGAAATGACTCCAGTTGGTGTTAGTAAAAAGAACACACATGAAATGACACGGGTGGATCCATATGTGGTATGTGAAAAGAACACACATGAAATGACTCTGGTTGTTGTTAGTGAAAAGAACACACATGCAATGACACTGGTGGATCCATATGTGGTTTGTGAAAAGAACACACATGCAATGACTCTGGTTGTTGTTAGTGAAAAGAACACACATGCAATGACACTGGTGGATCCATGTGTGGTCTCTAAAGAGAACACAATTTCAATGACTCTCATTGTTGTTAGTAAAGAGAACACACATGCAGTGACACTGGTGGATACATGTGTGGTCTCTAAAGAGAACACACATGCAATGACTCTGGTTGTTGTTAGTAAAAAGAGCACACATGCAATGACACTGGTGGATCCATAGGTGGATTGTGAAAAGAACAGACATGCAATGACACTGCTGGATCCATATGTGGTATGTGAAAAGAACACACATGCAATGACACTGGTTGTTGTTAGTAAAAAGAACACACATGCAATGACACTGGTGGATCCATGTGTGGTCTCTGAAGAGAACACACATGCATTGACTCTGGTTGTTGTTTGTAAAAAGAGCACACACGCAATGAGACAGGTGGATCCATAGGTGGATTGTGAAAAGAACACACATGCAATGACACTGGTGGATCCATATCTGGTATGTGAAAAGAACACACATGCAATGACTCGAGTTGTTGTTAGTAAAAAGAACACACATGCAATGACACTGGTGGATCCGTGTGTGGTATCTGATGAGAACACACATGCAATGACTCTGGTTGTTGTTAGTAAAAAGAGCACACATGAAATGACACTGGTGGATCCATAGGTGGATTGTGAAAAGAACACACATGCAATGACACTGGTGGATCCATATGTGGTATGTGAAAAGAACACACATGCATTGACTCCAGTTGTTGTTAGTAAAAAGAACACACATGCAATGACACTAATGGATCCATCTGTGGTATGTGAAAAGAACACACATGCAATGACTTCAGTTGTTCTTAGTAAAAAGAACACACATGCAATGACACTGGTGGATCCATGTGTGGTCTCTGAAGAGAACACGCATTTCAATGACACTGGTGGATCCATATGTGGTATGTGAAAAGAACACACGTGCCATGATTCTAGTTGTTATTAGTAAAAAGAGTACACATGCAATGACACTGGTGGATCCATGTGTGGTATGTGAAAATAACACACATGCAATGACTCTGGTTATTGTTAGTAAAAAGAACACACATGCAATGACACTGGTGGATCCATGTGTGGTCTCTAAAGAGAACACACATTTCAATGACTCTGGCTGTTGTTAGTAAAAAGAACACACATGCAATGACACTGGTGGATCCATGGGTGGTCTCTGAAGAGGACACACATGCAATGACTCTGGTTGTTGTTAGTACAAAGAGCACACGTGCAATGACACTGGTGGATCCATAGGTGGATTGTGAAAATAACACACATGCAATGACATTGGTGGATCCATATGTGGTATGTGAAAACAACACACATTTCAATGACTCTGGTTGTTGTTAGTAAAAAGAACACACATGCAATGACACTGGTGGATCCATGTGCGGATTCTGAAAATACCACACATGCAATGACTCTGGTTCTTGTTAGTAAAAAGAGCACACATGCAATGACATTGGTGGATCCATAGGTGGATTGTGAAAAGAACACACATGCAATGACACTGGTGGATCCATATGTGGTATGTGAAAAGAACACACATGCAATGACTCCAGTTGTTGTGCGTAAAAAGAACACACATGCAATGACACTGGTGGATCCATGTGTGGTCTCTGAAGAGAACACACATTTCAATGACACTGGTGGATCCATATGTGGTATGTGAAAAGAACACACATAACATGACTCCAGTTGTTGTTAGTAAAAAAGAACACACATGTAATGACACTGGTTGTTGTTAGTAAAAATAACACACATGCAATGACAATGGTGGATCCATATGTGGTATGTGAAAATAACACAGATGCAGTGACTCTGGTTGTTGTTAGTAAAAAGAACACACATGCAATGACACTAGTGCATCCATAGGTGGATTGTGAAAAGAGCACTCATGCAATGACACTAGTGGATCCATATGTGGTATGTGAAAAGAACACACATGCAATCACTCTAGTTGTTGTTAGTAAAAAGAACAGACATGCAATGACATTGGTGGATCCATGTGTGGTCTCTGAAGAGAACACACATTTCAATGACACTGATGGATCCATATGTGGTATGTGAAAAGAACACACATGAAATGACTCCAGTTGTTGTTAGTAAAAAGAACACACATGCAATGACACTGGTGGATCCATATGTGGTATGTGAAAAGAACACACATTAAATGACTCTGGTTGTTGTTAGTGAAAAGAACACACATGCAATGACACTGGTGGATCCATATGTGGTTTGTGAAAAGAACACACATGCAATGACTCTGGTTGTTGTTTTTAAAAGGCGCACACACGCAATGACACTGGTGGATCCATAGGTGGATTGTGAAAAGAACACATATGCAATGACACTAGTGGATCCATATGTGGTATGTGAAAAGAACACACATGAAATGACTCCATTTGTTGTTAGTAAAAAGAACACACATGGAATGACACTGGTTGTTGTTAGTAAAAATAACACACATTCAATGACACTGGTGGATCCATATGTGGTCTCTGAAGAGAACACACATTTCAATGACTCTCATTGTTGTTAGTAAAAAGAACACACATGCAATGACACTGGTGGATACATGTGTGGTCTCTAAAGAGAACACACATGCAATGACTCTGGTTGTTGTTTTTAAAAAGCGCACACACGCAATGACACTGGTGGATCCAAAGGTGGATTGTGCAAAGAACACACATGCAATGACACTGGTGGATCCATATGTGGTATGTGAAAAGAACACACATGAAATGACTCCATTTGTTGTTAGTAAAAAGAACACACATGCAATGACACTGGTTGTTGTTAGTAAAAATAACACACATTCAATGACACTGGTGGATCCATATGTGGTATGTGAAAATAACACACATGCAATGACTCTGGTTGTTGTTAGTAAAAAGAACACACATGCAATGACACTAGTGGATCCATAGGTGGATTGTGAAAAGAGCACTCATGCAATGACACTCGTGGATCCATATGTGGTATGTGAAAAGAACACACATGCAATGACTCCAGTTGTTGTTAGTAAAAAGAACACACATGCAATGACATTGGTGGATCCATGTGTGGTCTCTGAAGAGAACATACATTTCAATGACACTGATGGATCCATATGTGGTATGTGAAAAGAACACACGTGAAATGACTCCAGTTGTTGTTAGTAAAAAGAACACACATGAAATGACACGGGTGGATCCATATGTGGTTTCTGAAAAGAACACACATGAAATGACTCTGGTTGTTGTTAGTGAAAAGAACACACATGCAATGACACTGGTGGATCCATATGTGGTTTGTGAAAAGAACACACATGCAATGACTCTGGTTGTTGTTAGTGAAAAGAACACACATGCAATGACACTGGTGGATCCATGTGTGGTCCCTGAAGAGAACACACATTTCAATGACTCTCGTTGTTGCTAGTAAAAAGAATACACATGCAATGACACTGGTGGATACATGTGTGGTCTCTGAAGAGAACACACATGCAATGACTCTGGTTCTTGTTAGTAAAAAGAGCACACATGCACTGACACACTGGTGGATCCATAGGTGGATTCTGAAAAGAACAGACATGCAATGACACTGCTGGATCCATCTGTGGTATGTGAAAAGAACACACATGCAATGACACTGGTTGTTGTTAGTAAAAAGAACACACATGCAATGACACTAGTGGATCCATGTGTGGTCTCTGAAGAGAACACACATGCAATGACTCTGGTTGTTGTTTGTAAAAAGAGCACACACGCAATGACACTGGTGGATTCATAGGTGGATTGTGAAAAGAACACACATGCAATGACACTAGTGGATCCATATGTGGTATGTGAAAAGAACACACATGCAATGACTCTAGTTGTTGTTAGTAAAAAGAACACACATGCAATGACTCTGGTTGTTGTTAGTAAAAAGAGCACACATGCAATGACACTGGTGGATCCATAGGTGGATTGTGAAAAGAACATACATGCAATGACACTACTGGATCCATATGTGGTATGTGAAAAGAACACACATGCAATGACACTGGTTGTTGTTAGTAAAAAGAACACACATGCAATGACACTGGTGGATCCATGTGTGGTCTCTGAAGAGAACACACATGCAATGACTCTGGTTGTTGTTTTTAAAAAGCGCACACACGCAATGACACTGGTGGATCCATTGGTGGATTGTGAAAAGAACACACATGCAATGACACTGGTGGATCCATATGTGGTATGTGAAAAGAACACACATGAAATGACTCCAGTTGTTGTTAGTAAAAAGAACACACATGCAATGACACTGGTTGTTGTTAGTAAAAATAACACACATTCAATGACACTGGTGGATCCATATGTGGTATGTGAAAATAACACACATGCAATGACTCTGGTTGTTGTTAGTAAAAAGAACACACATGCAATGACACTAGTGGATCCATAGGTGGATTGTGAAAAGAGCACTCATGCAATGACACTCGCGGATCCATATGTGGTATCTGAAAAGAACACACATGCAATGACTCCAGTTGTTGTTAGTAAAAAGAACACACATGCAATGACACTGGTGGATCCATATGTGGTATGTGAAATGAACACACATGAAATGACTCTGGTTGTTGTTAGTGAAAAGAACACACATGCAATGACACTGGTGGATCCATATGTGGTTTGTGAAAAGAACACACATGCAATGACTCTGGTTGTTGTTAGTGAAAAGAACACACATGCAATGACACTGGTGGATCCATGTGTGGTCTCTGAAGAACGCACATTTAAATGACTCTCGTTGTTGTTAGTAAAAAGAACACACATGCAATGACACTGGTGGATACATGTGTGGTCTCTGAAGAGATCACACATGCAATGACTCTGGTTGTTGTTAGTAAAAAGAGCACACATGCAATGACACTTGTGGATCCATAGGTGGATTGTGAAAAGAACAGACATGCAATGACACTGCTGGATCCATATGTGGTATGTGAAAAGAACACACATGCAATGACACTGGTTGTTGTTAGTAAAAAGAACACACATGCAATGACATTGGTGGATCCATGTGTGGTCTCTGAAGAGAACACACATTTCAATGACACTTATGGATCCATATGTGGTATGTGAAAAGAACACACATGAAATGACTCCAGTTGGTGTTAGTAAAAAGAACACACATGCAATGACACGGGTGGATCCATATGTGGTATGTGAAAAGAACACACATGAAATGACTCTGGTTGTTGTTAGTGAAAAGAACACACATGCAATGACACTGGTGGATCCATATGTGGTTTGTGTAAAGAACACACATGCAATGACTCTGGTTGTTGTTAGAGAAAAGAACACACATGCAATGACACTGGTGGATCCATGTGTGGTCTCTGAAGAGAACACACATTTCAATGACTCTCATTGTTGTTAGTAAAGAGAACACACATGCAATGACACTGGTGGATACATGTGTGGTCTCTAAAGAGAACACACATGCAATGACTCTGGTTGTTGTTAGTAAAAAGAGCACACATGCAATGACACTGGTGGATCCATAGGTGGATTGTGAAAAGAACAGACATGCAATGACACTGCTGGATCCATATGTGGTATGTGAAAAGAACACACATGCAATGACACTGGTTGTTGTTAGTAAAAAGAACACACATGCAATGACACTGGTGGATCCATGTGTGGTCTCTGAAGAGAACACACATGCATTGACTCTGGTTGTTGTTTGTAAAAAGAGCACACACGCAATGAGACTGGTGGATCCATAGGTGGATTGTGAAAAGAACACACATGCAATGACACTGGTGGATCCATATCTGGTATGTGAAAAGAACACACATGCAATGACTCGAGTTGTTGTTAGTAAAAAGAACACACATGCAATGACACTGGTGGATCCGTGTGTGGTATCTGATGAGAACACACATGCAATGACTCTGGTTGTTGTTAGTAAAAAGAGCACACATGAAATGACACTGGTGGATCCATAGGTGGATTGTGAAAAGAACACACATGCAATGACACTGGTGGATCCATATGTGGTATGTGAAAAGAACACACATGCAATGACTTCAGTTGTTCTTAGTAAAAAGAACACACATGCAATGACACTGGTGGATCCATGTGTGGTCTCTGAAGAGAACACGCATTTCAATGACACTGGTGGATCCATATGTGGTATGTGAAAAGAACACACGTGCAATGATTCTAGTTGTTATTAGTAAAAAGAACACACATGCAATGACACTGGTGGATCCATGTGTGGTATGTGAAAATAACACACATGCAATGACTCTGGTTATTGTTAGTAAAAAGAACACACATGCAATGACACTGGTGGATCCATGTGTGGTCTCTAAAGAGAACACACATTTCAATGACTCTGGTTGTTGTTAGTAAAAAGAACACACATGCAATGACACTGGTGGATCCATGTGTGGTCTCTGAAGAGAACACACATGCAATGACTCTGGTTGTTGTTAGTACAAAGAGCACACGTGCAATGACACTGGTGGATCCATAGGTGGATTGTGAAAAGAACACACATGCAATGACACTGGTGGATCCATATGTGGTATGTGAAAACAACACACATTTCAATGACTCTGGTTGTTGTTAGTAAAAAGAACACACATGCAATGACACTGGTGGATCCATGTGCGGATTCTGAAAATACCACACATGCAATGACTCTGGTTCTTGTTAGTAAAAAGAGCACACATGCAATGACATTGGTGGATCCATAGGTGGATTGTGAAAAGAACACACATGCAATGACACTGGTGGATCCATATGTGGTATGTGAAAAGAACACACATGCAATGACTCCAGTTGTTGTGCGTAAAAAGAACACACATGCAATGACACTGGTGGATCCATGTGTGGTCTCTGAAGAGAACACACATTTCAATGACACTGGTGGATCCATATGTGGTATGTGAAAAGAACACACATAAAATGACTCCATTTGTTGTTAGTAAAAAGAACACACATGTAATGACACTTGTTGTTAGTAAAAATAACACACATGCAATGACAATGGTGGATCCATATGTGGTATGTGAAAATAACACAGATGCAGTGACTCTGGTTGTTGTTAGTAAAAAGAACACACATGCAATGACACTAGTGCATCCATAGGTGGATTGTGAAAAGAGCACTCATGCAATGACACTGGTGGATCCATATGTGGTTTGTGAAAAGAACACACATGCAATGACTCTGGTTGTTGTTAGTGAAAAGAACACACATGCAATGACACTGGTGGATCCATGTGTGGTCTCTGAAGAACACACATTTAAATGACTCTCGTTGTAGTTAGTAAAAAGAACACACATGCAATGACACTGGTGGATACATGTGTGGTCTCTGAAGAGATCACACATGCAATGACTCTGGTTGTTGTTAGTAAAAAGAGCACACATGCAATGACACTTGTGGATCCATAGGTGGATTGTGAAAAGAACAGACATGCAATGACACTGCTGGATCCATATGTGGTATGTGAAAAGAACACACATGCAATGACACTGGTTGTTGTTAGTAAAAAGAACACGCATGCAATGACATTGGTGGATCCATGTGTGGTCTCTGAAGAGAACACACATTTCAATGACACTTATGGATCCATATGTGGTATGTGAAAAGAACACACATGAAATGACTCCAGTTGGTGTTAGTAAAAAGAACACACATGCAATGACACGGGTGGATCCATATGTGGTATGTGAAAAGAACACACATGAAATGACTCTGGTTGTTGTTAGTGAAAAGAACACACATGCAATGACACTGGTGGATCCATATGTGGTATGTGAAAAGAACACACATGCAATGACTCCAGTTGTTGTGCGTAAAAAGAACACACATGCAATGACACTGGTGGATCCATGTGTGGTCTCTGAAGAGAACACACATTTCAATGACACTGGTGGATCCATATGTGGTATGTGAAAAGAACACACATAACATGACTCCAGTTGTTGTTAGTAAAAAAGAACACACATGTAATGACACTGGTTGTTGTTAGTAAAAATAACACACATGCAATGACAATGGTGGATCCATATGTGGTATGTGAAAATAACACAGATGCAGTGACTCTGGTTGTTGTTAGTAAAAAGAACACACATGCAATGACACTAGTGCATCCATAGGTGGATTGTGAAAAGAGCACTCATGCAATGACACTAGTGGATCCATATGTGGTATGTGAAAAGAACACACATGCAATCACTCTAGTTGTTGTTAGTAAAAAGAACAGACATGCAATGACATTGGTGGATCCATGTGTGGTCTCTGAAGAGAACACACATTTCAATGACACTGATGGATCCATATGTGGTATGTGAAAAGAACACACATGAAATGACTCCAGTTGTTGTTAGTAAAAAGAACACACGTGCAATGACACTGGTGGATCCATATGTGGTATGTGAAAAGAACACACATTAAATGACTCTGGTTGTTGTTAGTGAAAAGAACACACATGCAATGACACTGGTGGATCCATATGTGGTTTGTGAAAAGAACACACATGCAATGACTCTGGTTGTTGTTTTTAAAAGGCGCACACACGCAATGACACTGGTGGATCCATAGGTGGATTGTGAAAAGAACACATATGCAATGACACTAGTGGATCCATATGTGGTATGTGAAAAGAACACACATGAAATGACTCCATTTGTTGTTAGTAAAAAGAACACACATGGAATGACACTGGTTGTTGTTAGTAAAAATAACACACATTCAATGACACTGGTGGATCCATATGTGGTCTCTGAAGAGAACACACATTTCAATGACTCTCATTGTTGTTAGTAAAAAGAACACACATGCAATGACACTGGTGGATACATGTGTGGTCTCTAAAGAGAACACACATGCAATGACTCTGGTTGTTGTTTTTAAAAAGCGCACACACGCAATGACACTGGTGGATCCATAGGTGGATTGTGCAAAGAACACACATGCAATGACACTGGTGGATCCATATGTGGTATGTGAAAAGAACACACATGAAATGACTCCATTTGTTGTTAGTAAAAAGAACACACATGCAATGACACTGGTTGTTGTTAGTAAAAATAACACACATTCAATGACACTGGTGGATCCATATGTGGTATGTGAAAATAACACACATGCAATGACTCTGGTTGTTGTTAGTAAAAAGAACACACATGCAATGACACTAGTGGATCCATAGGTGGATTGTGAAAAGAGCACTCATGCAATGACACTCGTGGATCCATATGTGGTATGTGAAAAGAACACACATGCAATGACTCTAGTTGTTGTTAGTAAAAAGAACACACATGCAATGACATTGGTGGATCCATGTGTGGTCTCTGAAGAGAACATACATTTCAATGACACTGATGGATCCATATGTGGTATGTGAAAAGAACACACGTGAAATGACTCCAGTTGTTGTTAGTAAAAAGAACACACATGAAATGACATGGGTGGATCCATATGTGGTTTCTGAAAAGAACACACATGAAATGACTCTGGTTGTTGTTAGTGAAAAGAACACACATGCAATGACACTGGTGGATCCATATGTGGTTTGTGAAAAGAACACACATGCAATGACTCTGGTTGTTGTTAGTGAAAAGAACACACATGCAATGACACTGGTGGATCCATGTGTGGTCCCTGAAGAGAACACACATTTCAATGACTCTCGCTGTTGCTAGTAAAAAGAATACACATGCAATGACACTGGTGGATACATGTGTGGTCTCTGAAGAGAACACACATGCAATGACTCTGGTTCTTGTTAGTAAAAAGAGCACACATGCACTGACACACTGGTGGATCCATAGGTGGATTCTGAAAAGAACAGACATGCAATGACACTGCTGGATCCATCTGTGGTATGTGAAAAGAACACACATGCAATGACACTGGTTGTTGTTAGTAAAAAGAACACACATGCAATGACACTAGTGGATCCATGTGTGGTCTCTGAAGAGAACACACATGCAATGACTCTGGTTGTTGTTTGTAAAAAGAGCACACACGCAATGACACTGGTGGATTCATAGGTGGATTGTGAAAAGAACACACATGCAATGACACTAGTGGATCCATATGTGGTATGTGAAAAGAACACACATGCAATGACTCTAGTTGTTGTTAGTAAAAAGAACACACATGCAATGACTCTGGTTGTTGTTAGTAAAAAGAGCACACATGCAATGACACTGGTGGATCCATAGGTGGATTGTGAAAAGAACATACATGCAATGACACTACTGGATCCATATGTGGTATGTGAAAAGAACACACATGCAATGACACTGGTTGTTGTTAGTAAAAAGAACACACATGCAATGACACTGGTGGATCCATGTGTGGTCTCTGAAGAGAACACACATGCAATGACTCTGGTTGTTGTTTTTAAAAAGCGCACACACGCAATGACACTGGTGGATCCATTGGTGGATTGTGAAAAGAACACACATGCAATGACACTGGTGGATCCATATGTGGTATGTGAAAAGAACACACATGAAATGACTCCAGTTGTTGTTAGTAAAAAGAACACACATGCAATGACACTGGTTGTTGTTAGTAAAAATAACACACATTCAATGACACTGGTGGATCCATATGTGGTATGTGCAAATAACACACATGCAATGACTCTGGTTGTTGTTAGTAAAAAGAACACACATGCAATGACACTAGTGGATCCATAGGTGGATTGTGAAAAGAGCACTCATGCAATGACACTCGCGGATCCATATGTGGTATCTGAAAAGAACACACATGCAATCACTCCAGTTGTTGTTAGTAAAAAGAACACACATGCAATGACACTGGTGGATCCATATGTGGTATGTGAAATGAACACACATGAAATGACTCTGGTTGTTGTTAGTGAAAAGAACACACATGCAATGACACTGGTGGATCCATATGTGGTTTGTGAAAAGAACACACATGCAATGACTCTGGTTGTTGTTAGTGAAAAGAACACACATGCAATGACACTGGTGGATCCATGTGTGGTCTCTGAAGAACGCACATTTAAATGACTCTCGTTGTTGTTAGTAAAAAGAACACACATGCAATGACACTGGTGGATACATGTGTGGTCTCTGAAGAGATCACACATGCAATGACTCTGGTTGTTGTTAGTAAAAAGAGCACACATGCAATGACACTTGTGGATCCATAGGTGGATTGTGAAAAGAACAGACATGCAATGACACTGCTGGATCCATATGTGGTATGTGAAAAGAACACACATGCAATGACACTGGTTGTTGTTAGTAAAAAGAACACACATGCAATGACATTGGTGGATCCATGTGTGGTCTCTGAAGAGAACACACATTTCAATGACACTTATGGATCCATATGTGGTATGTGAAAAGAACACACATGAAATGACTCCAGTTGGTGTTAGTAAAAAGAACACACATGCAATGACACGGGTGGATCCATATGTGGTATGTGAAAAGAACACACATGAAATGACTCTGGTTGTTGTTAGTGAAAAGAACACACATGCGATGACACTGGTGGATCCATATGTGGTTTGTGTAAAGAACACACATGCAATGACTCTGGTTGTTGTTAGAGAAAAGAACACACATGCAATGACACTGGTGGATCCATGTGTGGTCTCTGAAGAGAACACACATTTCAATGACTCTCATTGTTGTTAGTAAAGAGAACACACATGCAATGACACTGGTGGATACATGTGTGGTCTCTAAAGAGAACACACATGCAATGACTCTGGTTGTTGTTAGTAAAAAGAGCACACATGCAATGACACTGGTGGATCCATAGTTGATTGTGAAAAGAACAGACATGCAATGACACTGCTGGATCCATATGTGGTATGTGAAAAGAACACACTTGCAATGACACTGGTTGTTGTTAGTAAAAAGAACACACATGCAATGACACTGGTGGATCCATGTGTGGTCTCTGAAGAGAACACACATGCATTGACTCTGGTTGTTGTTTGTAAAAAGAGCACACACGCAATGAGACTGGTGGATCCATAGGTGGATTGTGAAAAGAACACACATGCAATGACACTGGTGGATCCATATCTGGTATGTGAAAAGAACACACATGCAATGACTCGAGTTGTTGTTAGTAAAAAGAACACACATGCAATGACACTGGTGGATCCGTGTGTGGTATCTGATGAGAACACACATGCAATGACTCTGGTTGTTGTTAGTAAAAAGAGCACACATGAAATGACACTGGTGGATCCATAGGTGGATTGTGAAAAGAACACACATGCAATGACACTGGTGGATCCATATGTGGTATGTGAAAAGAACACACATGCAATGACTTCAGTTGTTCTTAGTAAAAAGAACACACATGCAATGACACTGGTGGATCCATGTGTGGTCTCTGAAGAGAACACGCATTTCAATGACACTGGTGGATCCATATGTGGTATGTGAAAAGAACACACGTGCAATGATTCTAGTTGTTATTAGTAAAAAGAACACACATGCAATGACACTGGTGGATCCATGTGTGGTATGTGAAAATAACACACATGCAATGACTCTGGTTATTGTTAGTAAAAAGAACACACATGCAATGACACTGGTGGATCCATGTGTGGTCTCTAAAGAGAACACACATTTCAATGACTCTGGTTGTTGTTAGTAAAAAGAACACACATGCAATGACACTGGTGGATCCATGTGTGGTCTCTGAAGAGAACACACATGCAATGACTCTGGTTGTTGTTAGTACAAAGAGCACACGTGCAATGACACTGGTGGATCCATAGGTGGATTGTGAAAAGAACACACATGCAATGACACTGGTGGATCCATATGTGGTATGTGAAAACAACACACATTTCAATGACTCTGGTTGTTGTTAGTAAAAAGAACACACATGTAATGACACTGGTGGATCCATATGCGGATTCTGAAAATACCACACATGCAATGACTCTGGTTCTTGTTAGTAAAAAGAGCACACATGCAATGACATTGGTGGATCCATAGGTGGATTGTGAAAAGAACACACATGCAATGACACTGGTGGATCCATATGTGGTATGTGAAAAGAACACACATGCAATGACTCCAGTTGTTGTGCGTAAAAAGAACACACATGCAATGACACTGGTGGATCCATGTGTGGTCTCTGAAGAGAACACACATTTCAATGACACTGGTGGATCCATATGTGGTATGTGAAAAGAACACACATAAAATGACTCCAGTTGTTGTTAGTAAAAAGAACACACATGTAATGACACTTGTTGTTAGTAAAAATAACACACATGCAATGACAATGGTGGATCCATATGTGGTATGTGAAAATAACACAGATGCAGTGACTCTGGTTGTTGTTAGTAAAAAGAACACACATGCAATGACACTAGTGCATCCATAGGTGGATTGTGAAAAGAGCACTCATGCAATGACACTGGTGGATCCATATGTGGTTTGTGAAAAGAACACACATGCAATGACTCTGGTTGTTGTTAGTGAAAAGAACACACATGCAATGACACTGGTGGATCCATGTGTGGTCTCTGAAGAACACACATTTAAATGACTCTCGTTGTAGTTAGTAAAAAGAACACACATGCAATGACACTGGTGGATACATGTGTGGTCTCTGAAGAGATCACACATGCAATGACTCTGGTTGTTGTTAGTAAAAAGAGCACACATGCAATGACACTTGTGGATCCATAGGTGGATTGTGAAAAGAACAGACATGCAATGACACTGCTGGATCCATATGTGGTATGTGAAAAGAACGCACATGCAATGACACTGGTTGTTGTTAGTAAAAAGAACACGCATGCAATGACATTGGTGGATCCATGTGTGGTCTCTGAAGAGAACACACATTTCAATGACACTTATGGATCCATATGTGGTATGTGAAAAGAACACACATGAAATGACTCCAGTTGGTGTTAGTAAAAAGAACACACATGCAATGACACGGGTGGATCCATATGTGGTATGTGAAAAGAACACACATGAAATGACTCTGGTTGTTGTTAGTGAAAAGAACACACATGCAATGACACTGGTGGATCCATATGTGGTTTGTGAAAAGAACACACATGCAATGACTCTGGTTGTTGTTAGTGAAAAGAACACACATGCAATGACACTGGTGGATCCATGTGTGGTCTCTGAAGAGAACACACATTTCAATGACTCTCATTGTAGTTAGTAAAGAGAACACACATGCAATGACACTGGTGGATACATGTGTGGTCTCTAAAGAGAACACACATGCAATGACTCTGGTTGTTGTTAGTAAAAAGAGCACACATGCAATGACACTCGTGGATCCATGTGTGGTCTCTGAAGAGAACACACATTTCAATGACACTGGTGGATCCATATGTGGTATGTGAAAAGAACACACATAAAATGACTCCAGTTGTTGTTAGTAAAAAGAACACACATGTAATGACACTGGTTGTTGTTAGTAAAAATAACACACATGCAATGACAATGGTGGATCCATATGTGGTATGTGAAAATAACACAGATGCAGTGACTCTGGTTGTTATTAGTAAAAAGAACACACATGCAATGACACTACTGCATCCATAGGTGGATTGTGAAAAGAGCACTCATGCAATGACACTGGTGGATCCATATGTGGTATGTGAAAAGAACACACATGCAATCACTCTAGTTGTTGTTAGTAAAAAGAACAGACATGCAATGACATTGGTGGATCCATAGGTGGATTGTGAAAAGAGCACTCATGCAATGACACTGATGGATCCATATGTGGTATGTGAAAAGAACACACATGAAATGAATCCAGTTGTTGTTAGTAAAAAGAACACACATGCAATGACACTGGTGGATCCATATGTGGTATGTGAAAAGAACACACATTAAATGACTCTGGTTGTTGTTAGTGAAAAGAACACACATGCAATGACACTGGTGGATCCATATGTGGTTTGTGAAAAGAACACACATGCAATGACTCTGGTTGTTGTTAGTGAAAAGAACACACATGCAATGACACTGGTGGATCCATGTGTGGTCTCTAAAGAGAACACACATTTCGATGACTTTGGTTGTTGTTAGTAAAAAGGGCACACATGCAATGACACTGGTGGATCCATAGGTGGACTGTGAAAAGAATAGACATGCAATGACACTGCTAGATCCATATGTGGAATGTGAAAAGAACACACATGCAATGACACTAGTTGTTGTTAGTAAAAAGAACACACAGGCAATGACACTGGTTGTTGTTAGTAAAAAGAACACACATGCAATGACACTGGTGGATCCATGTGTGGTCTCTTTAGAGAACACACATGCAATGACTCTGGTTGTTGTTAGTAAAAAGATCACACATGCAATGACACTAGTTGATCCATAGGTGGATTGTGAAAAGAACACACATGAAATGACACTGGTGGATCCATATGTGGTATGTAAAAAGAACACACATGCAATGACTCCAGCTGTTGTTAGTAAAAAGAACACACATGCAATGACACTGATGGATCCATGTGTGGTCTCTGAAAAGAACACACATTTCAATGAATCTGGTTGTTTTTAGTAAAAAGAGCACATATGCAATGACACTGGTGGATCCATAGGTGGATTGTGAAAAGAACACACATGCAATGACACTGGTGGATCCATATGTGGTATGTCAAAAGAACACACATGCAATGACTCCAGTTGTTCTTAGTAAAAAAAACACATGCAATGACACTGGTGGATCCATGTGTGGTCTCTGAAGAGAACATGCATTTCAATGACACTGGTGGATCCATATGTGGTATGTGAAAATAACACACATGAATGACTCTAGATGTTGTTAGTAAAAAGAACACACATGCAATGACACTGGTGGATCCATGTGTGGTATGTGAAAATAACACACATGCAATGACTCTGGTTATTGTTAGTAAAAAGAACACACATGCAATGACACTGGTGGATCTACGTGTGGTCTCTAAAGAGAACACACATATCAATTAATCTGGTTGTTGTTAGTAAAAAGAACACACATGCAATGACACTAGTGCATCCATAGGTGGATTGTGAAAAGAGCACTCATGCAATGACACTGGTGGATCCATATGTGGTTTGTGAAAAGAACACACATGCAATGACTCTGGTTGTTGTTAGTGAAAAGAACACACATGCAATGACACTGGTGGATCCATGTGTGGTCTCTGAAGAACACACATTTAAATGACTCTCGTTGTAGTTAGTAAAAAGAACACACATGCAATGACACTGGTGGATACATGTGTGGTCTCTGAAGAGATCACACATGCAATGACTCTGGTTGTTGTTAGTAAAAAGAGCAAACATGCAATGACACTTGTGGATCCATAGGTGGATTGTGAAAAGAACAGACATGCAATGACACTGCTGGATCCATATGTGGTATGTGAAAAGAACACACATGCAATGACACTGGTTGTTGTTAGTAAAAAGAACACGCATGCAATGACATTGGTGGATCCATGTGTGGTCTCTGAAGAGAACACACATTTCAATGACACTTATGGATCCATATGTGGTATGTGAAAAGAACACACATGAAATGACTCCAGTTGGTGTTAGTAAAAAGAACACACATGCAATGACACGGGTGGATCCATATGTGGTATGTGAAAAGAACACACATGAAATGACTCTGGTTGTTGTTAGTGAAAAGAACACACATGCAATGACACTGGTGGATCCATATGTGGTTTGTGAAAAGAACACACATGCAATGACTCTGGTTGTTGTTAGTGAAAAGAACACACATGCAATGACACTGGTGGATCCATGTGTGGTCTCTGAAGAGAACACACATTTCAATGACTCTCATTGTAGTTAGTAAAGAGAACACACATGCAATGACACTGGTGGATACATGTGTGGTCTCTAAAGAGAACACACATGCAATGACTCTGGTTGTTGTTAGTAAAAAGAGCACACATGCAATGACACTGGTGGATCCATGTGTGGTCTCTGAAGAGAACACACATTTCAATGACACTGGTGGATCCATATGTGGTATGTGAAAAGAACACACATAAAATGACTCCAGTTGTTGTTAGTAAAAAGAACACACATGTAATGACACTGGTTGTTGTTAGTAAAAATAACACACATGCAATGACAATGGTGGATCCATATGTGGTATGTGAAAATAACACAGATGCAGTGACTCTGGTTGTTGTTAGTAAAAAGAACACACATGCAATGACACTAGTGCATCCATAGGTGGATTGTGAAAAGAGCACTCATGCAATGACACTGGTGGATCCATATGTGGTATGTGAAAAGAACACACATGCAATCACTCTAGTTGTTGTTAGTAAAAAGAACAGACATGCAATGACATTGGTGGATCCATAGGTGGATTGTGAAAAGAGCACTCATGCAATGACACTGATGGATCCATATGTGGTATGTGAAAAGAACACACATGAAATGACTCTGGTTGTTGTTTTTAAAAAGCGCACACACGCAATGACACTGGTGGATCCATAGGTGGATTGTGAAAAGAACACACATGCAATGACACTGGTGGATCCATATGTGGTATGTGAAAAGAACACACATGAAATGACTCCAGTTGTTGTTAGTAAAAAGAACACACATGCAATGACACTGGTTGTTGTTAGTAAAAATAACACACATTCAATGACACTGGTGGATCCATATGTGGTATGTGAAAATAACACACATGCAATGACTCTGGTTGTTGTTAGTAAAAAGAACACACATGCAATGACACTAGTGGATCCATAGGTGGATTGTGAAAAGAGCACTCATGCAATGACACTCGCGGATCCATATGTGGTATCTGAAAAGAACACACATGCAATGACTCCAGTTGTTGTTAGTAAAAAGAACACACATGCAATGACACTGGTGGATCCATATGTGGTATGTGAAATGAACACACATGAAATGACTCTGGTTGTTGTTAGTGAAAAGAACACACATGCAATGACACTGGTGGATCCATATGTGGTTTGTGAAAAGAACACACATGCAATGACTCTGGTTGTTGTTAGTGAAAACAACACACATGCAATGACACTGGTGGATCCATGTGTGGTCTCTGAAGAACGCACATTTAAATGACTCTCGTTGTTGTTAGTAAAAAGAACACACATGCAATGACACTGGTGGATACATGTGTGGTCTCTGAAGAGATCACACATGCAATGACTCTGGTTGTTGTTAGTAAAAAGAGCACACATGCAATGACACTTGTGGATCCATAGGTGGATTGTGAAAAGAACAGACATGCAATGACACTGCTAGATCCATATGTGGTATGTGAAAAGAACACACATGCAATGACACTGGTTGTTGTTAGTAAAAAGAACACACATGCAATGACATTGGTGGATCCATGTGTGGTCTCTGAAGAGAACACACATTTCAATGACACTTATGGATCCATATGTGGTATGTGAAAAGAACACACATGAAATGACTCCAGTTGGTGTTAGTAAAAAGAACACACATGCAATGACACGGGTGGATCCATATGTGGTATGTGAAAAGAACACACATGAAATGACTCTGGTTGTTGTTAGTGAAAAGAACACACATGCAATGACACTGGTGGATCCATATGTGGTTTGTGTAAAGAACACACATGCAATGACTCTGGTTGTTGTTAGAGAAAAGAACACACATGCAATGACACTGGTGGATCCATGTGTGGTCTCTGAAGAGAACACACATTTCAATGACTCTCATTGTTGTTAGTAAAGAGAACACACATGCAATGACACTGGTGGATACATGTGTGGTCTCTAAAGAGAACACACATGCAATGACTCTGGTTGTTGTTAGTAAAAAGAGCACACATGCAATGACACTGGTGGATCCATAGGTGGATTGTGAAAAGAACAGACATGCAATGACACTGCTGGATCCATATGTGGTATGTGAAAAGAACACACATGCAATGACACTGGTTGTTGTTAGTAAAAAGAACACACATGCAATGACACTGGTGGATCCATGTGTGGTCTCTGAAGAGAACACACATGCATTGACTCTGGTTGTTGTTTGTAAAAAGAGCACACACGCAATGAGACTGGTGGATCCATAGGTGGATTGTGAAAAGAACACACATGCAATGACACTGGTGGATCCATATCTGGTATGTGAAAATAACACACATGCAATGACTCGAGTTGTTGTTAGTAAAAAGAACACACATGCAATGACACTGGTGGATCCGTGTGTGGTATCTGATGAGAACACACATGCAATGACTCTGGTTGTTGTTAGTAAAAAGAGCACACATGAAATGACACTGGTGGATCCATAGGTGGATTGTGAAAAGAACACACATGCAATGACACTGGTGGATCCATATGTGGTATGTGAAAAGAACACACATGCAATGACTTCAGTTGTTCTTAGTAAAAAGAACACACATGCAATGACACTGGTGGATCCATGTGTGGTCTCTGAAGAGAACAGGCATTTCAATGACACTGGTGGATCCATATGTGGTATGTGAAAAGAACACACGTGCAATGATTCTAGATGTTATTAGTAAAAAGAACACACATGCAATGACACTGGTGGATCCATGTGTGGTATGTGAAAATAACACACATGCAATGACTCTGGTTATTGTTAGTAAAAAGAACACACATGCAATGACACTGGTGGATCCATGTGTGGTCTCTAAAGAGAACACACATTTCAATGACTCTGGTTGTTGTTAGTAAAAAGAACACACATGCAATGACACTGGTGGATCCATGTGTGGTCTCTGAAGAGAACACACATGCAATGACTCTGGTTGTTGTTAGTACAAAGAGCACACGTGCAATGACACTGGTGGATCCATAGGTGGATTGTGAACAGAACACACATGCAATGACACTGGTGGATCCATATGTGGTATGTGAAAACAACACACATTTCAATGACTCTGGTTGTTGTTAGTAAAAAGAACACACATGCAATGACACTGGTGGATCCATGTGCGGATTCTGAAAATACCACACATGCAATGACTCTGGTTCTTGTTAGTAAAAAGAGCACACATGCAATGACATTGGTGGATCCATAGGTGGATTGTGAAAAGAACACACATGCAATGACACTGGTGGATCCATATGTGGTATGTGAAAAGAACACACATGCAATGACTCCAGTTGTTGTGCGTAAAAAGAACACACATGCAATGACACTGGTGGATCCATGTGTGGTCTCTGAAGAGAACACACATTTCAATGACACTGGTGGATCCATATGTGGTATGTGAAAAGAACACACATAAAATGACTCCAGTTGTTGTTAGTAAAAAGAACACACATGTAATGACACTGGTTGTTGTTAGTAAAAATAACACACATGCAATGACAATGGTGGATCCATATGTGGTATGTGAAAATAACACAGATGCAGTGACTCTGGTTGTTGTTAGTAAAAAGAACACACATGCAATGACACTAGTGCATCCATAGGTGGATTGTGAAAAGAGCACTCATGCAATGACACTGGTGGATCCATATGTGGTTTGTGAAAAGAACACACATGCAATGACTCTGGTTGTTGTTAGTGAAAAGAACACACATGCAATGACACTGGTGGATCCATGTGTGGTCTCTGAAGAACACACATTTAAATGACTCTCGTTGTAGTTAGTAAAAAGAACACACATGCAATGACACTGGTGGATACATGTGTGGTCTCTGAAGAGATCACACATGCAATGACTCTGGTTGTTGTTAGTAAAAAGAGCACACATGCAATGACACTTGTGGATCCATAGGTGGATTGTGAAAAGAACAGACATGCAATGACACTGCTGGATCCATATGTGGTATGTGAAAAGAACACACATGCAATGACACTGGTTGTTGTTAGTAAAAAGAACACGCATGCAATGACATTGGTGGATCCATGTGTGGTCTCTGAAGAGAACACACATTTCAATGACACTTATGGATCCATATGTGGTATGTGAAAAGAACACACATGAAATGACTCCAGTTGGTGTTAGTAAAAAGAACACACATGCAATGACACGGGTGGATCCATATGTGGTATGTGAAAAGAACACACATGAAATGACTCTGGTTGTTGTTAGTGAAAAGAACACACATGCAATGACACTGGTGGATCCATATGTGGTTTGTGAAAAGAACACACATGCAATGACTCTGGTTGTTGTTAGTGAAAAGAACACACATGCAATGACACTGGTGGATCCATGTGTGGTCTCTGAAGAGAACACACATTTCAATGACTCTCATTGTAGTTAGTAAAGAGAACACACATGCAATGACACTGGTGGATACATGTGTGGTCTCTAAAGAGAACACACATGCAATGACTCTGGTTGTTGTTAGTAAAAAGAGCACACATGCAATGACACTGGTGGATCCATGTGTGGTCTCTGAAGAGAACACACATTTCAATGACACTGGTGGATCCATATGTGGTATGTGAAAAGAACACACATAAAATGACTCCAGTTGTTGTTAGTAAAAAGAACACACATGTAATGACACTGGTTGTTGTTAGTAAAAATAACACACATGCAATGACAATGGTGGATCCATATGTGGTATGTGAAAATAACACAGATGCAGTGACTCTGGTTGTTGTTAGTAAAAAGAACACACATGCAATGAGACTACTGCATCCATAGGTGGATTGTGAAAAGAGCACTCATGCAATGACACTGGTGGATCCATATGTGGTATGTGAAAAGAACACACATGCAATCACTCTAGTTGTTGTTAGTAAAAAGAACAGACATGCAATGACATTGGTGGATCCATAGGTGGATTGTGAAAAGAGCACTCATGCAATGACACTGATGGATCCATATGTGGTATGTGAAAAGAACACACATGAAATGACTCCAGTTGTTGTTAGTAAAAAGAACACACATGCAATGACACTGGTGGATCCATATGTGGTATGTGAAAAGAACACACATTAAATGACTCTGGTTGTTGTTAGTGAAAAGAACACACATGCAATGACACTGGTGGATCCATATGTGGTTTGTGAAAAGAACACACATGCAATGACTCTGGTTGTTGTTAGTGAAAAGAACACACATGCAATGACACTGGTGGATCCATGTGTGGTCTCTAAAGAGAACACACATTTCGATGACTTTGGTTGTTGTTAGTAAAAAGGGCACACATGCAATGACACTGGTGGATCCATAGGTGGACTGTGAAAAGAATAGACATGCAATGACACTGCTGGATCCATATGTGGAATGTGAAAAGAACACACATGCAATGACACTAGTTGTTGTTAGTAAAAAGAACACACAGGCAATGACACTGGTTGTTGTTAGTAAAAAGAACACACATGCAATGACACTGGTGGATCCATGTGTGGTCTCTTTAGAGAACACACATGCAATGTCTCTGGTTGTTGTTAGTAAAAAGAGCACACATGCAATGACACTAGTTGATCCATAGGTGGATTGTGAAAAGAACACACATGAAATGACACTGGTGGATCCATATGTGGTATGTAAAAAGAACACACATGCAATGACTCCAGCTGTTGTTAGTAAAAAGAACACACATGCAATGACACTGATGGATCCATGTGTGGTCTCTGAAAAGAACACACATTTCAATGAATCTGGTTGTTTTTAGTAAAAAGAGCACATATGCAATGACACTGGTGGATCCATAGGTGGATTGTGAAAAGAACACACATGCAATGACACTGGTGGATCCATATGTGGTATGTCAAAAGAACACACATGCAATGACTCCAGTTGTTCTTAGTAAAAAAAACACATGCAATGACACTGGTGGATCCATGTGTGGTCTCTGAAGAGAACACGCATTTCAATGACACTGGTGGATCCATATGTGGTATGTGAAAATAACACACATGAATGACTCTAGATGTTGTTAGTAAAAAGAACACACATGCAATGACACTGGTGGATCCATGTGTGGTATGTGAAAATAACACACATGCAATGACTCTGGTTATTGTTAGTAAAAAGAACACACATGCAATGACACTGGTGGATCTACGTGTGGTCTCTAAAGAGAACACACATATCAATTAATCTGGTTGTTGTTAGTAAAAAGAACACACATGCAATGACACTAGTGCATCCATAGGTGGATTGTGAAAAGAGCACTCATGCAATGACACTGGTGGATCCATATGTGGTTTGTGAAAAGAACACACATGCAATGACTCTGGTTGTTGTTAGTGAAAAGAACACACATGCAATGACACTGGTGGATCCATGTGTGGTCTCTGAAGAACACACATTTAAATGACTCTCGTTGTAGTTAGTAAAAAGAACACACATGCAATGACACTGGTGGATACATGTGTGGTCTCTGAAGAGATCACACATGCAATGACTCTGGTTGTTGTTAGTAAAAAGAGCACACATGCAATGACACTTGTGGATCCATAGGTGGATTGTGAAAAGAACAGACATGCAATGACACTGCTGGATCCATATGTGGTATGTGAAAAGAACACACATGCAATGACACTGGTTGTTGTTAGTAAAAAGAACACGCATGCAATGACATTGGTGGATCCATGTGTGGTCTCTGAAGAGAACACACATTTCAATGACACTTATGGATCCATATGTGGTATGTGAAAAGAACACACATGAAATGACTCCAGTTGGTGTTAGTAAAAAGAACACACATGCAATGACACGGGTGGATCCATATGTGGTATGTGAAAAGAACACACATGAAATGACTCTGGTTGTTGTTAGTGAAAAGAACACACATGCAATGACACTGGTGGATCCATATGTGGTTTGTGAAAAGAACACACATGCAATGACTCTGGTTGTTGTTAGTGAAAAGAACACACATGCAATGACACTGGTGGATCCATGTGTGGTCTCTGAAGAGAACACACATTTCAATGACTCTCATTGTAGTTAGTAAAGAGAACACACATGCAATGACACTGGTGGATACATGTGTGGTCTCTAAAGAGAACACACATGCAATGACTCTGGTTGTTGTTAGTAAAAAGAACACACATGCAATGACACTGGTGGATCCATATGTGGTTTGCGAAAAGAACACACATGCAATGACTCTGGTTGTTGTTAGTGAAAATAACACACATGCAATGACACTGGTGGATCCATGTGTGGTCTCTGAAGAGAACACACATTTCAATGACTCTGGTTGTTGTTAGTAAAAAGAGCACACATGCAATGACACTGGTGGATCCATAGGTGGATTGTGAAAAGAACACACAGGCAATGACACTAGTGGATCCATATGTGGTATGTGAAAAGAACACACATGCAATGACTCCAGTTGTTCTTAGTAAAAAGAACACACATGCAATGACACTGATGGATCCATGTGTGGTCTCTGAAGAGAACACACATTTCAATGACACTGGTGGATACATATGTGGTATGTGAAAAGAACACACATGTAATGACTCTAGTTGTTGTTAGTAAAAAGAACACACATGCAATGACACTGGTGGATCCATGTGTGGTATGTGAAAATAACACACATGCAATGACTCTGGTTATTGTTAGTAAAAAGAAAACACATGCAATGACACTGGTGGATCCATGTGTGGTCTCTAAAGAGAACACACATTTCAATGACTCTGGTTGTTGTTAGTAAAAAGAACACACATGCAATGACACTGGTGGATCCATATGTGGTATATGAAAAGAACACACATGCAATGACTCCACCTGTTGTTAGTAAAAAGAACACACATGCAATGACACTGGTTGTTGTTAGAAAAAATAACACACATGCAATGACACGGGTGGATCCATATGTGGTATGTGAAAATAACACACATGCAATGACTCTGGTTGTTGTTTGTAAAAAGAACACACATGCAATGACACTAGTGCATCCATAGGTGGATTGTGAAAAGAGCACTCATGCAATGACACTGGTGGATCCATATGTGGTATGTGAAAAGAACACACATGCAATGACTCCAGTTGTTGTTAGTAAAAAGAACACACATGCAATGACATTGGTGGATCCATGTGTGGTCTCTGAAGAGAACACACATTTAAATGACACTGATGGATCCATATGTGGTATGTGAAAAGAACACACATGAAATGACTCCAATTGTTGTTAGTAAAAAGAACACACATGCAATGACACTGGTGGATCCATATGTGGTATGTGAAAAGAACACACATGAAATGACTCCAGTTGTTGTTAGTAAAAATAACACACACGCAATGACACTGGTGGATCCATATGTGGTATGTGAAAATAACACACATGCAATGACTCTGGTTGTTGTTAGTAAAAAGAACACACATGCAATGACACTGGTGGATCCATGTGTGGTCTCTGAAGAGAACACACATTTCAATGACTCTGGTTGTTGTTAGTAAAAAGAACACACATGCAATGACACTGGTGGATCCATGTGTGGTATCTGAAGAGAACACACATGCAATGACTCTGGTTGTTGTTAGTAAAAAGAGCACACATGCAATGACACTGGTGGATCCATAGGTGGATTGTGGAAAGAACAGACATGCAATGATACTGGTGGATCCATATGTGGTATGTGAGAACAACACACATTTCAATGACTCCGGTTGTTGTTAGTAAAAAGAACACACATGCAATGACACTGGTGGATCCATATGTGGTATGTGAAAACAACACACATTTCAAAAACTCTGGTTGTTGTTAGTAAAAAGAACACACATGCAATGACACTGGTGGATCCATATGTGGTATGTGAAAAGTACACACATGCAATGACTCTAGTTGTTTTTTGTAAAAAGAACACACATGCAATGACACTGGTGGATCCATGTGTGGTCTCTGAAGAGAACACACATTTCAATGACACTGGTGGATCCATATGTGGTATGTGAAAAGAACACTCATGAAATGACTCTAGTTCTTGTTAGTAAAAATAACACACACGCAATGACACTGGTGGATCCATATGTGGTATGTGAAAATAACACACATGCAATGACTCTGGTTGTTGTTAGTAAAAAGAACACACATGCAATGACACTGGTGGATCCATGTGTGGTCTCTGAAGAGAACACAAATGAAATGACTCTGGTTGTTATTAGTAAAAAGAGCACACATGCAATGACACTGGTGGATCCATAGGTGGATTGTGGAAAGAACAGACATGCAATGATACTGGTGGATCCATATGTGGTATGTGAGAACAACACACATTTCAATGACTCCGGTTGTTGTTAGTAAAAAGAACACACATGCAATGACACTGGTGGATCCATATGTGGTATGTGAAAACAACACACATTTCAATAACTCTGGTTGTTGTTAGTAAAAAGAACACACTTGCAATGACACTGGTGGATCCATGTGTGGATTCTGAAAAGAGCACACATGCAATGACTCTGGTTGTTGTTAGTAAAAAGAGCACACATGCAATGACATTGGTGGATCCATAGGTGGATTGTGAAAAGAACACACATGCAATGACACTGGTGGATCCATATGTGGTATGTGAAAAGAACACACATGCAATGACTCTAGTTGTTGTTAGTAAAAAGAACACACATGCAATGACACTGGTGGATCCATAGGTGGATTGTGAAAAGAACACACATGCAATGACACTTTTGGATCCATATGTGGTATGTGAAAAGAACACACGTGCAATGACTCCAGTTGTTGTTAGTAAAAAGAACACACATGCAATGACACTGGTGGATCCATATGTGGTATGTGAAAAGAACACACATGAAATGACTCCAGTTGTTGTTAGTAAAAAGAACACACATGCAATGACACTCGTGGATCCATATGTGGTATGTGAAAATAACACACATGCAATGACTCTGGTTGTTGTTAGTAATAAGAACACACATGCAATGACGCTGGTGGATCCATGTGTGGTCTTTGAGGAGAACACACATTTCAATGACTTTGGTTGTTGTTAGTAAAAAGAACACACATGCAATGACACTGGTGGATCCATGTGTGGTCTCTGAAGAGAACACACATGCAATGACTCTGGTTGTTGTTAGTAAAAAGAGCACACATGCAATGACACTGGTGGATCCATAGGTGGATTCTGGAAAGAACACACATGCAATGACACTGCTGGATCCATATGTGGTATGTAAAGACAACACACATTTCAATGACTCTGGTTGTTGTTAGTAAAAAGAACACACATGCAATGACACGGGTGGATCCATGTGTGGTCTCTGAAGAGAACACACATGCAATGACTGGTTGTTGTTAGTAAAAAGAGCACACATGCAATGCCGCTGGTGGATCCATAGGTGGATTGTGAAAAGAACACACATGCAATGAAACTGGTGGATCCATATGTGGTATGTGAAAATAACACACATGCAATGACTCTAGTTGTTGTTAGTAAAAATAACACACATGCAATGACACTGGTGGATCCATGTGTGGTCTCTGAAGAGAACACCCATTTCAATGACACTGGTGGATCCATATGTGGTATGTGAAAAGGACACACATGAAATGACTCCAGTTGTTGTTAGTAAAAAGAACACACATGCAATGACACTGGTGGATCCATATGTGGTATGTGAAAATAACACACATGCAATGACTCTGGTTGTTGTTAGTAAAAAGAACACACATGCAATGACGCTGGTGGATCCATGTGTGGTCTTTGAGGAGAACACACATTTCAATGACTTTGGTTGTTGTTAGTAAAAAGAACACACATGCAATGACACTGGTGGATCCATGTGTGGTCTCTGAAGAGAACACACATACAATGACTCTGGTTGTTGTTAGTAAAAAGAGCACACATGCAATGACACTGGTGGATCCATAGGTGGATTGTGGAAAGAACACACATGCAATGACACTGCTGGATCCATATGTGGTATGTAAAAACAACACACATTTCAATGACTCTTGTTGTTGTTAGTAAAAAGAACACACATGCAATGACACGGGTGGATCCATGTGTGGTCTCTGAAGAGAACACACATGCAATGACTGGTTGTTGTTAGTAAAAAGAGCACACATGCAATGACGCTGGTGGATCCATAGGTGGATTGTGAAAAGAACACACATGCAATGACACTGGTGGATCCATATGTGGTATGTGAAAAGAACACACATGCAATGACTCTCGTTGTTGTTAGTAAAAAGAACACACATGCAATGACACTGGTGGATCCATGTGTGGTCTCTAAAGAGAACACACATTTCAATGACACTGGTGGATCCATAGGTGGATTCTGAAAAGAACACACATGCAATGACACTGGTGGATCCATATGTGGTATGTGAAAATACACAGATGCAATGACTCCAGTTGTTGTTAGTAAAAAGAACACACATGCAATGACACTGGTGGATCCATGTGCGGTCTCTGAAGAGAACACACATTTCAATGACACTGGTGGATCAATATGTGGTATGTGAAAAGAACACACATGAAATGACTCCAGTTGTTGTTAGTAAAAAGAACACACATGAAATGACACTGGTGGATCCAAGTGTGGTCTCTAAAGAGAACACACATTTCAATGACACTGGTGGATCCATATGTGGTATGTGAAAAGAAAACACATGAAATGACTCCAGTTGCTGTTAGTAAAAAGAACACACATGCAATAACACTGGTTGTTGTTAGTGAAAATAACACACATGCAATGACACTGGTGGATCCATATGTGGTATGTGAAAATAACACACATGCAATGACTCTGGTTGTTGTTAGTAAAAAGAACGCACATGCAATGACACTAGTGGATCCATAGGTGGATTGTGAAAAGAGCACTCATGTAATGACACTGGTGGATCCATATGTGGTATGTGAAAAGAACACACATGCAATGACTCCAGTTGTTGTTAGTAAAAAGAACACACATGCAATGACATTGGTGGATCCATGTGTGGTCTCTAAAGAGAACACACATTTCAATGACACTGATGGATCCATATGTGGTATGTGAAAAGAACACACGTGAAATGATTCTAGTTGTTGTTAGCAAAAGGTACACACATGCAATGATACTGGTGGATCCATATGTTGTATGTGAAAAGAACACACATGAAATGACTCT
This sequence comes from Avena sativa, assembly GCA_916181665.1. Taxonomy (NCBI): domain Eukaryota; kingdom Viridiplantae; phylum Streptophyta; class Magnoliopsida; order Poales; family Poaceae; genus Avena; species Avena sativa. The sequence goes on from OV702286.1 coordinate 226,025,325, forward strand.
GGTTGTTGTTAGTGAAAAGAACACACATGCAATGACACTCGTGGATCCATATGTGGTATGTGAAAATAACACACATGCAATGACTCTGGTTGTTGTTAGTAAAAAGAACACACATGCAATGACGCTGGTGGATCCATGTGTGGTCTTTGAGGAGAACACACATTTCAATGAATCTGGTTGTTGTTAGTAAAAAGAACACACATGCAATGACACTGGTGGATCCATGTGTGGTCTCTGAAGAGAACACACATGCAATGACTCTGGTTGTTGTTAGTAAAAAGAGCACACATGCAATGACACTGGTGGATCCATAGGTGGATTGTGGAAAGAACACATATGCAATGACACTGCTGGATCCATATGTGGTATGTAAAGACAACACACATTTCAATGACTCTGGTTGTTAGTAAAAAGAACACACATGCAATGACACGGGTGGATCCATGTGTGGTCTCTGAAGAGAACACACATGCAATGACTGGTTGTTGTTAGTAAAAAGAGCACACATGCAATGACGCTGGTGGATCCATAGGTGGATTGTGAAAAGAACACACATGCAATGACACTGGTGGATCCAAATGTGGTATGTGAAAAGAACACACATGCAATGACTCTGGTTGTTGTTAGTAAAAAGAACACACATGCAATGACATTGGTGGATCCATGTGTGGTCTCTGAAGAGAACACACATTTAAATGACACTGATGGATCCATATGTGGTATGTGAAAAGAACACACATGAAATGACTCCAATTGTTGTTAGTAAAAAGAACACACATGCAATGACACTGGTGGATCCATATGTGGTATGTGAAAAGAACACACATGAAATGACTCTAGTTGTTGTTAGTAAAAATAACACACACGCAATGACACTGGTGGATCCATATGTGGTATGTGAAAATAACACACATGCAATGACTCTGGTTGTTGTTAGTAAAAAGAACACACATGCAATGACACTGGTGGATCCATGTGTGGTCTCTGAAGAGAACACACATTTCAATGACTCTGGTTGTTGTTAGTAAAAAGAACACACATGCAATGACACTGGTGGATCCATGTGTGGTCTCTGAAGAGAACACACATGCAATGACTCTGGTTGTTGTTAGTAAAAAGAGCACACATGCAATGACACTGGTGGATCCATAGGTGGATTGTGGAAAGAACAGACATGCAATGATACTGGTGGATCCATATGTGGTATGTGAGAACAACACACATTTCAATGACTCCGGTTGTTGTTAGTAAAAAGAACACACATGCAATGACACTGGTGGATCCATATGTGGTATGTGAAAACAACACACATTTCAAAAACTCTGGTTGTTGTTAGTAAAAAGAACACACATGCAATGACACTGGTGGATCCATATGTGGTATGTGAAAAGTACACACATGCAATGACTCTAGTTGTTGTTTGTAAAAAGAACACACATGCAATGACACTGGTGGATCCATGTGTGGTCTCTGAAGAGAACACACATTTCAATGACACTGGTGGATCCATATGTGGTATGTGAAAAGAACACTCATGAAATGACTCTAGTTCTTGTTAGTAAAAATAACACACACGCAATGACACTGGTGGATCCATATGTGGTATGTGAAAATAACACACATGCAATGACTCTGGTTGTTGTTAGTAAAAAGAACACACATGCAATGCCACTGGTGGATCCATGTGTGGTCTCTGAAGAGAACACACATGCAATGACTCTGGTTGTTATTAGTAAAAAGAGCACACATGCAATGACACTGGTGGATCCATAGGTGGATTGTGGAAAGAACAGACATGCAATGATACTGGTGGATCCATATGTGGTATGTGAGAACAACACACATTTCAATGACTCCGGTTGTTGTTAGTAAAAAGAACACACATGCAATGACACTGGTGGATCCATATGTGGTATGTGAAAACAACACACATTTCAATAACTCTGGTTGTTGTTAGTAAAAAGAACACACATGCAATGACACTGGTGGATCCATGTGTGGATTCTGAAAAGAGCACACATGCAATGACTCTGGTTGTTGTTAGTAAAAAGAGCACACATGCAATGACATTGGTGGATCCATAGGTGGATTGTGAAAAGAACACACATGCAATGACACTGGTGGATCCATATGTGGTATGTGAAAAGAACACACATGCAATGACTCTAGTTGTTGTTAGTAAAAAGAACACACATGCAATGACACTGGTGGATCCATAGGTGTATTGTGAAAAGAACACACATGCAATGACACTTTTGGATCCATATGTGGTATGTGAAAAGAACACACGTGCAATGACTCCAGTTGTTGTTAGTAAAAAGAACACACATGCAATGACACTGGTGGATCCATATGTGGTATGTGAAAAGAACACACATGAAATGACTCCAGTTGTTGTTAGTAAAAAGAACACACATGCAATGACACTCGTGGATCCATATGTGGTATGTGAAAATAACACACATGCAATGACTCTGGTTGTTGTTAGTAAAAAGAACACACATGCAATGACGCTGGTGGATCCATGTGTGGTCTTTGAGGAGAACACACATTTCAATGACTTTGGTTGTTGTTAGTAAAAAGAACACACATGCAATGACACTGGTGGATCCATGTGTGGTCTCTGAGGAGAACAAACATGCAATGACTCTGGTTGTTGTTAGTAAAAAGAGCACACATGCAATGACACTGGTGGATCCATAGGTGGATTCTGGAAAGAACACACATGCAATGACACTGCTGGATCCATATGTGGTATGTAAAGACAACACACATTTCAATGACTCTGGTTGTTGTTAGTAAAAAGAACACACATGCAATGACACGGGTGGATCCATGTGTGGTCTCTGAAGAGAACACACATGCAATGACTGGTTGTTGTTAGTAAAAAGAGCACACATGCAATGACGCTGGTGGATCCATAGGTGGATTGTGAAAAGAACACACATGCAATGAAACTGGTGGATCCATATGTGGTATGTGAAAATAACACACATGCAATGACTCTAGTTTTTGTTAGTAAAAATAACACACATGCAATGACACTGGTGGATCCATGTGTGGTCTCTGAAGAGAACACCCATTTCAATGACACTGGTGGATCCATATGTGGTATGTGAAAAGGACACACATGAAATGACTCCAGTTGTTGTTAGTAAAAAGAACACACATGCAATGACACTGGTGGATCCATATGTGGTATGTGAAAATTACACACATGCAATGACTCTAGTTGTTGTTAGTAAAAAGAACACACATGCAATGACCCTGGTGGATCCATGTGTGGTCTTTGAGGAGAACACACATTTCAATGACTCTGGTTGTTGTTAGTAAAAAGAACACACATGCAATGACACTGGTGGATCCATGTGTGGTCTCTGAAGAGAACACACATACAATGACTCTGGTTGTTGTTAGTAAAAAGTGCACACATGCAATGACACTGGTGGATCCATAGGTGGATTGTGGAAAGAACACACATGCAATGACACTGCTGGATCCATATGTGGTATGTAAAAACAACACACATTTCAATGACTCTGGTTGTTGTTAGTAAAAAGAACACACATGCAATGACACGGGTGGATCCATGTGTGGTCTCTGAAGAGAACACACATGCAATGACTGGTTGTTGTTAGTAAAAAGAGCACACATGCAATGACGCTGGTGGATCCATAGGTGGATTGTGAAAAGAACACACATGCAATGACACTGGTGGATCCATATGTGGTATGTGAAAAGAACACACATGCAATGACTCTAGTTGTTGTTAGTAAAAAGAACACACATGCAATGACACTGGTGGATCCATGTGTGGTCTCTGAAGAGAACACACATTTCAATGACACTGGTGGATCCATAGGTGGATTGTGAAAAGAACACACATGCAATGACACTGGTGGATCCAAATGTGGTATGTGAAAAGAACACACATGCAATGACTCTAGTTGTTGTTAGTAAAAAGAACACACATGCAATGACACTGGTGGATCCATGTGTGGTCTCTGAAGAGAACACCCATTTCAATGACACTGGTGGATCCATATGTGGTATGTGAAAAGAACACACATGAAATGACTCCAGTTGTTGTTAGTAAAAAGAACACACATGCAATGACACTGGTGGATCCATATGTGGTATGTGAAAATAACACACATGCAATGACTCTGGTTGTTGTTAGTAAAAAGAACACACATGCAATGACGCTGGTGGACCCATGTGTGGTCTTTGAGGAGAACACACATTTCAATGACTCTGGTTGTTGTTAGTAAAAAGAACACACATGCAATGACACTGGTGGATCCATGTGTGGTCTCTGAAGAGAACACACATGCAATGACTCTGGTTGTTGTTAGTAAAAAGAGCACACATGCAATGACACTGGTGGATCCATAGGTGGATTGTGGAAAGAACACACATGCAATGACACTGCTGGATCCATATGTGGTATGTAAAAACAACACACATTTCAATGACTCTGGTTGTTGTTAGTAAAAAGAACACACATCCAATGACACGGGTGGATCCATGTGTGGTCTCTAAAGAGAACACACATGCAATGACTGGTTGTTGTTAGTAAAAAGAGCACACATGCAATGACGCTGGTGGATCCATAGGTGGATTGTGAAAAGAACACACATGCAATGACACTGGTGGATCCATATGTGGTATGTGAAAAGAACACACATGCAATGACTCTAGTTGTTGTTAGTAAAAAGAACACACATGCAATGACACTGGTGGATCCATGTGTGGTCTCTGAAGAGAACACACATTTCAATGACACTGGTGGATCCATAGGTGGATTGTGACAAGAACACACATGCAATGACACTGGTGGATCCCTATGTGGTATGTGAAAATACACACATGCAATGACTCCAGTTGTTGTTAGTAAAAAGAACACACATGCAATGACACTGGTGGATCCATGTGTGGTCTCTGAAGAGAACACACATTTCAATGACACTAGTGGATCCATATGTGGTATGTGAAAAGAACACACATGAAATGACTCCAGTTGTTGTTAGTAAAAAGAACACACATGCAATGACACTGGTGGATCCATGTGTGGTCTCTGAAGAGAACACACATTTCAATGACACTGGTGGATCCATATGTGGTATGTGAAAAGAAAACACATGAAATGACTCCAGTTGCTGTTAGTAAAAAGAACACACATGCAATAACACTGGTTGTTGTTAGTGAAAATAACACACATGCAATGACACTGGTGGATCCATATGTGGTATGTGAAAATAACACACATGCAATGACTCTGGTTGTTGTTAGTAAAAAGAACGCACATGCAATGACACTAGTGCATCCATAGGTGGATTGTGAAAAGAGCACTCATGCAATGACACTGGTGGATCCATATGTGGTATGTGAAAAGAACACACATGCAATGACTCCAGTTGTTGTTAGTAAAAAGAACACACATGCAATGACATTGGTGGATCCATGTGTGGTCTCTGAAGAGAACACACATTTCAATGACACTGATGGATCCATATGTGGTATGTGAAAAGAACACACGTGCAATGATTCCAGTTGTTGTTAGTAAAAAGTACACACATGCAATGACACTGGTGGATCCAAATGTGGTATGTGAAAAGAACACACATGCAATGACTCTAGTTGTTGTTAGTAAAAAGAACACACATGCAATGACACTGGTGGATCCATGTGTGGTCTCTGAAGAGAACACCCATTTCAATGACACTGGTGGGTCCATATGTGGTATGTGAAAAGAACACACATGAAATGACTCCAGTTGTTGTTAGTAAAAAGAACACACATGCAATGACACTGGTGGATCCATATGTGGTATGTGAAAATAACACACATGCAATGACTCTGGTTGTTGTTAGTAAAAAGAACACACATGCAATGACGCTGGTGGACCCATGTGTGGTCTTTGAGGAGAACACACATTTCAATGACTCTGGTTGTTGTTAGTAAAAAGAACACACAAGCAATGACACTGGTGGATCCATGTGTGGTCTCTGAAGCGAACACACATGCAATGACTCTGGTTGTTGTTAGTAAAAAGAGCACACATGCAATGACACTGGTGGATCCATAGGTGGATTGTGGAAAGAACACACATGCAATGACACTGCTGGATCCATATGTGGTATGTAAAAACAACACACATTTCAATGACTCTGGTTGTTGTTAGTAAAAAGAACACACATCCAATGACACGGGTGGATCCATGTGTGGTCTCTAAAGAGAACACACATGCAATGACTTGTTGTTGTTAGTAAAAAGAGCACACATGCAATGACGCTGGTGGATCCATAGGTGGATTGTGAAAAGAACACACATGCAATGACACTGGTGGATCCATATGTGGTATGTGAAAAGAACACACATGCAATGACTCTAGTTGTTGTTAGTAAAAAGAACACACACATGCAATGACACTGGTGGATCCATGTGTGGTCTCTGAAGAGAACACACATTTCAATGACACTGGTGGATCCATAGGTGGATTGTGAAAAGAACACACATGCAATGACACTGGTGGATCCATATGTGGTATGTGAAAATACACACATGCAATGACTCCAGTTGTTGTTAGTAAAAAGAACACACATGCAATGACACTGGTGGATCCATGTGTGGTCTCTGAAGAGAACACACATTTCAATGACACTAGTGGATCCATATGTGGTATGTGAAAAGAACACACATGAAATGACTCCAGTTGTTGTTAGTAAAAAGAACACACATGCAATGACACTGGTGGATCCATGTGTGGTCTCTGAAGAGAACACACATTTCAATGACACTGGTGGATCCATATGTGGTATGTGAAAAGAAAACACATGAAATGACTCCAGTTGCTGTTAGTAAAAAGAACACACATGCAATAACACTGGTTGTTGTTAGTGAAAATAACACACATGCAATGACACTGGTGGATCCATATGTGGTATGTGAAAATAACACACATGCAATGACTCTGGTTGTTGTTAGTAAAAAGAACGCACATGCAATGACACTAGTGCATCCATAGGTGGATTGTGAAAAGAGCACTCATGCAATGACACTGGTGGATCCATATGTGGTATGTGAAAAGAACACACATGCAATGACTCCAGTTGTTGTTAGTAAAAAGAACACACATGCAATGACATTGGTGGATCCATGTGTGGTCTCTGAAGAGAACACACATTTCAATGACACTGATGGATCCATATGTGGTATGTGAAAAGAACACACGTGCAATGATTCGAGTTGTTGTTAGTAAAAAGTACACACATGCAATGATACTGGTGGATCCATATGTGGTATGTGAAAAGAACACACATGCAATGACTCTGGTTGTTGTTAGTGAAAATAACACACATGCAATGACACTGGTAGATCCATGTGTGGTCTCTGAAGAGAACACACATTTCAATGACTCTGGTTTTTGTTAGTAAAAAGAGCACACATGCAATGACACTGGTGGATCCATAGGTGGATTGTGAAAAGAACACACATGCAATGACACAAGTGGATCCATATGTGGTATGTGAAAAGAACACACATGCAATGACTCTGGTTGTTGTTAGTAAAAAGAACACACATGCAATGACACTGGTGGATCCATGTGTGGTATGTGAAAAGAACACACATGTAATGACTCTAGTTGTTGTTAGTAAAAAGAACACACATGCAATGACACTGGTGGATCCATGTGTGGTATGTGAAAATAACACACATGCAATGACTCTGGTTATTGTTAGTAAAAAGAAAACACATGCAATGACACTGGTGGATCCATGTGTGGTCTCTAAAGAGAACACACATTTCAATGACTCTGGTTGTTGTTAGTAAAAAGAACACACATGCAATGACACTGGTGGATCCATATGTGGTATATGAAAAGAACACACATGCAATGACTCCAGTTGTTTTTAGTAAAAAAGAACACACATGCAATGACACTGGTTGTTGTTAGTAAAAATAACACACATGCAATGACACTGGTGGATCCATATGTGGTATGTGAAAATAACACACATGCAATGACTCTGGTTGTTGTTAGTAAAAAGAACACACATGCAATGACACTAGTGCATCCATAGGTGGATTGTGAAAAGAGCACGCATGCAATGACACTGGTGGATCCATATGTGGTATGTGAAAAGAACACACATGCAATGACTCTAGTTGTTGTTAGTAAAAAGAACACACATGCAATGACATTGGTGGATCCATGTGTGGTCTCTGAAGAGAACACACATTTAAATGACACTGATGGATCCATATGTGGTATGTGAAAAGAACACACATGAAATGACTCCAATTGTTGTTAGTAAAAATAACACACACACAATGACACTGGTGGATCCATATGTGTTCTGTGAAAATAACACACATGCAATGACTCTGGTGGTTGTTAGTAAAAAGAACACACATGCAATGACACTGGTGGATCCATGTGTGGTCTCTGAAGAGAACACGCATTTCAATGACTCTGGTTGTTGTTAGTAAAAAGAATAGACATGCAATGAAACTGGTGGATCCATGTGTGGTCTCTGAAGAGAACACACATGCAATGACTCTGGTTGTTGTTAGTAAAAAGAGCACACATGCAATGACACTTGTGGATCCATAGGTGGGTTGTGGAAAGAACAGACATGCAATGATACTGGTGGATCCATATGTGGTATGTCAGAACAACACACATTTCAATGACTCTGGTTGTTGTTAGTGAAACGAACACACATGCAATGACACTGGTGGATCCATATGTGGTATGTGAAAACAACACACATTTCAATAACTCTGGTTGTTGTTAGTAAAAAAACACACATGCAATGACACTGGTGGATCCATGTGTGGATTCTGAAAAGAGCACACATGCAATGACTCTGGTTGTTGTTAGTAAAAAGAGCACACATGCAATGACATTGGTGGATCCATAGGTGGATTGTGAAAAGAACACACATGCAATGACACTGGTGGATCCATTTGTGGTATGTGAAAAGAACACACATGCAATCACTCTAGTTGTTGTTAGTAAAAAGAACACACATGCAATGACACTGGTGGATCCATAGGTGGATTGTGAAAAGAACACACATGCAATGACACTGGTGGATCCATTTGTGGTATGTGAAAAGAACACACATGCAATCACTCTAGTTGTTGTTAGTAAAAAGAACACACATGCAATGACACTGGTGGATCCATAGGTGGATTGTGAAAAGAACAGACATGCAATGACACTTTTGGATCCATATGTGGTATGTGAAAAGAACACACGTGCAATGACTCTAGTTGTTGTTAGTAAAAAGAACACACATGCAATGACACTGGTGGATCCATGTGTGGTCTCTGAAGAGAACACCCATTTCAATGACACTGGTGGATCCATATGTGGTATGTGAAAAGAACACACATGAAATGACTCCAGTTGTTGTTAGTAAAAAGAACACACATGCAATGACACTGGTGGATCCATATGTGGTATGTGAAAATAACACACATGCAATGACTCTGGTTGTTGTTAGTAAAAAGAACACACATGCAATGATGATGGTGGATCCATGTGTGGTCTTTGAGGAGAACACACGTTTCAATGACTCTAGTTGTTGTGAGTAAAAAGAACACACATGCAATGACACTGGTGGATCCATGTGTGGTCTCTGAAGAGAACACACATGCAATGACTCTGGTTGTTGTTAGTAAAAAGAGCACACATGCAATGACACTGGTGGATCCATAGGTGGATTGTGGAAAGAACACACATGCAATGACACTGGTGGATCCATATGTGGTATGTAAAAAAAACACACATTTCAATGACTCTGGTTGTTGTTAGTAAAAAGAACACACATGCAATCACACGGGTGGATCCATGTGTGGTCTCTGAAGAGAACACACATGCAATGACTGGTTGTTGTTAGTAAAAAGAGCACACATGCAATGATGCTGGTGGATCCATAGGTGGATTGTGAAAAGAACACACATGCAATGACACTGGTGGATCCATGTAACTACCTCGGTGAATTACGCTCCTAGTTACCAGCCTGGACGAGCAGAAATGGTTAAAATAGTACGGTGGGGCCCAAATGCCACTCACAGGTAGACCTTTCGGTCGTCCTAACCATTTCCAAACATCGGGACAAGAACGGGCGGCGTAATCGGCAGGCGAAGGGATCAACTACATACACAAATGAGTATGTATGCAAGCCACCGTACAATAGTTCTCAGAGCCATTCCATCTAAAAGAAATAGAAATATTGCAACGCCATATGGCAAGATCCAAATATCCTAGATAGATATAATAGTTTAGGATATCTCCTCATACATCAAACATCAGAGTATCAGGCGGAAGCGGAAAACAAGATCCGAGTACGGATAAGAAGCAAATCGGCATAAGATGCCCCAAAAATAAACACATCCCGCCCACAGATCTCACGGATCCCCGTTCCCGGAATCTCTACACCGAATGATCGTTGCCAACATCGTCCGTTTCTTCCACCCAGTATCCATCTTGCAAGTTTACCTGTTCATCTGAATCAAACAATTTATCGTGTGAGACCCTAGGGGTACTCAGCAAGTCTTTATGCCTCTAAAGGGGACACAACCTGGGGTGACGCAATTGCAGCAAAAGATAAACCCTAACAATTCTATAGATACTCGCTAACCATCCGCCTAACCATAGATAGACGGATGTCCGTGAATTAATAACAACAGTTATAACAGTAATATTAACCGATCCATCCTCCTCCTCGCTTACCGACGAGGAAGCGGACGAACAACCCCCATCCGTTGGCAGTTTTATTAACCATTCCATGAGTGTTGCACTATTTACTAGTCAGGTACTTAGTCAAATTAAAAGCGGTACTTTAGTTATACTTGTCTATGATCGAGAAACTGTGCTCCAAGTCGTCCATAACCGCGGACACGGCTTTCAGAAAGTTTTACCCTGCAGGGGTGCACAAATAGCAACACACACTCGATCAACCTCGGAAAAACCAAATCAAAACCCAACGAGGCAGTCACGACAAAGCGATCACAGGATTCAGAAATATTTCAGGGGGCCACCCCATTAAGCTACCCGCGACGAAGTTGGCCGAATCCGAGACGGACTCAAGGTTTGTGTGGATGGCTGTAAACGACTGGTAACCCGAAAATGTGACTGGGCTTGTCGATACAGCGAAAACGTGTCACGGACCTAAACAGTACAGGTGCATCCTCGCACAATCTTAAATTAAGCAGTAAAACATGGCATAAGTACAGGATAGTAATAAAGCCCCAAACTAATTGTGGCCCCAAGAAATAAGAATGAATCAAGCTCTGGCTCAGGGGGGTCCATAGGCCTCCCGGATGTGGATAGCGCGAATATTCAAGGAACAGGAATCAAGTACTCGGGGTCCTACGGGACACAAGTGAGCATGAAAAACCAAATAGCAGATATTGCTCACCGGTGCCACTTTCATTAGTTATCCCATTACTACTCAGGTTAAGTTGTTTAGGTACCTCGTTATCCATCAGACACTCACATACCCTACACATGCTGTTCTACGACTCGCATGGCTCAAACAACTCCTGTAGTAATGGCTCATGGGATGGAGGGACAAGCTTCGGTGGGGTTTAAAAGTAAAGGCTATGCAGTACTTGGGATTCAATTTAATGCAATCGCGACTCCATGATGCAAGAATAAGATAGAGGCAATAGGTACTATATGTATGCAAGCATGTGGTAGTGCTTGCCTGGCAGCTCAGTTGAAGCGAGAGAAGGATCTGGGTAGTGCTCCTGGTTTTCTTGGTAAATCCCCTGCCCAGCGTCTATTCGAAGAAGAACCAAACAAACAAGGGCCAACATAAATAAAGTGCACAAGCATATGAATAAAATGCGACAAGCAAACAATCATGCCATGATGAATGATGCACAATTTGCATGGCAATAAAGTAGCATGGCATGGGTGAGGTGTGGAATACAAGGAATAAGCATTTTATTGAGTTTTAATCATATTTTATACTCAATTAAGTTGTTGTATACTTTATATCTATATGATGCATGCTGCAATTCAGAACATGGAATGCATAAACAGAAAAGTCTCGTCGAGCTAATCATTTTAGACATATCATTTGTCAAATTTGGAGTTATAGAACAAAAGTTATTAATTAATTGAGGAAAAGGGCACTTTATTGTAATTTTAATCAACTTGAAAATTAAAGTGTCCAAAACATAATTTGAAGGCCATATTTGAATTCCTCATATTTTTCCGATTCATAAACATATATTATTTGTATTATTTGAATTTGAGAATTAAAAGTTATTTTAAAACAGATTTGAATTTGAATTTAAAATAAATTTGAAAAGTTTGAGTTAAAACAGAAATACAGAAATACTTTTCTCACACACTCAGATCCAGCCACAGTCAGTGACAAGTGGGCCATCTGCTGACTGGGCGACACCGCGTCTAGGAATATCTTTTCTCACCGCGGCGCTTCCCAGCCACTGCGACTGACAGGTGGGGCCACGGCGGCCTCAGGGCCACTCGCGGGCGCGCCAGCGGGGACGTGCCACGTGGGGGAGCCCGGGAGCGCGGGTTAAGTGCTCAAAACTGCGGGGGTGTTACTGCAAATCGGACAGAGAGGCTGACGGTGGGGCTCTACGGACTGCGGGTTGAGCGAAAACAAAAGGGAGGGCTAAACTGCAAAACATCGCCGCGGTACTGTGGATCTTCCTCGCGATCTGACGAGAGATCGGTGCCCGCGAGCGAGCGCGCGGCGCGGGGGATCGAACCTAGGACCTGGCGTGCGCGCGCGGAGGCGGAAGCCACTACGGTAGGGAGGGGTAGCTGACAGGGAGAGGGTTAGGCGACTAGATCTTCCTCTGCAACGCCACGGCCTGGAAAACGACTGCGAACGCCGGCGCGCAGCGAGCGTTCGACGGAGCGACCGACGCAGCCAGGACACGACTGCGACAGAGAGGATGTTTGGGAGGGTCGGACGCTCACCGCAGAGAGGTTGGTGCAGACGGTTCGGGCTGGGACACGGTGGATCGACGGTGATGCAGACGGCCGGAGTTCTAGGGTTTGGCGTCGGTGGCGGCGGTGATCTTCGGCTCCGGTGCTTCTCCTCCGCGACGGCACGTACAGGGTGATGCAGTGGACCTCCCCGACCTCGCCGACAACCTCCTACAGTACTGCGCCTTCTTGGATTGACGGGGCTGGTGGAGACCGACAGTGGCCGGCGGTGGGGTAGCTGGTGGCGATGGAGAAGAAAGGAGAGGAGCGGTAGACTCTGGCAGATCTGGGAGAGGCAGAGGAGAGCCGTGCGGGAGAGGAAAAAGGAGGGAGGGAGAGGGAGGCGATCAGCTGGGGCAGGAGTAGATAGGGTGGCTCGGTGCCACCTTTTCCCTCCTCGAGCACGTGCTCGGGCTGGACGGCAGGGCAGAGGGAGTGGTAGATAGGGCTGCCAGGTGGGACCAGGGAGCGTCCAAGGAGGGAGGCTCGGGCTGGTGGAGCCTTGTGGCAGAGAGAAGAGGAAGAGAGAGGAGAGGGGAGGCTCGGGCTAGGTTGGGGTAGCCTCGGGTTAGGGTTTTAGGGTTGGAACAGGGTAGTCTAGGTGGGGCCAGGGTGGCCAGGTGGGTCCAGCAAGGTAGAGAGAGGGGGTGAGAGAGATGTGGGTAGCTAGGGTTAGCTTAGATGGGGCTCGGGTTAGGTTAGAGAGGAAACTAGGGTTAGGAGGGAGGGTAAAGAGAGAGGGTGAGATGAGAGAGAGAGATGAGGTAGGGTGGTGTGTTTTCTTTTGACAAGATCAAGCAAGATCAAGCCAAGCTCAATCAAGATCTAGTCAAAAGAGAGGATGAGAAGAAAGGTGGTGAGGGTTAGAGAGAGGTTGATGTGGTGATAGGGTTTAAGCAAGATCAAACAAGATCAAGCCAAAAGGAGGGAGAGAGAGAGATAGAGGATGATCCACTCAAAAATTCAAATATAATCCAAAAGACTGGAATGTGGTGGTACTTGCATGGCCCATGCAAAATAATTAATGCCATGTTTATTCTTGTGAAAACAATAATAGTAACATGGCATTATTCTCATGCATTCCCAAAAGTGGGATGAAAACCAAGCAAAAGAATTTAAAGGAAAGTTCCAGATGGAGATGATCACATTTGATTATAATTGGGACTTGCTAGTGTGTATATTCCACTAGATGTTTAATAGTCCCAAAAATACCCCAACATGAGCATAAACCCATAATAATCCCTATGAAAGCTAGGAAAAAGGGGCACTACTCATAACACATGCAAAGGTGGCTCCACATATCAATAATGTGAAAACAACATGATGCTAAGATGAGAGCATGTGGGAAAAAGAGTTGGATCCATCTCAACCCACATGAGCTAGAGGTAAAACCCAATAAAGTGCAAAGCTCATATTTAGTTGGATGGTGGATTTATAAGGTGGTGACAGAGAAAGGTGAAGGAGTTGAATAAAAGATATGCCCCCAACTCAACTTGGGCATTAAACAATATATCAATAACCAAATACAATATCAAGAGGCAAAATACAATTTACAATGCATATGAGAGAAGAACCAAAACAAAAAGGGTTTTATATGATGCTCAAATGCAAGGAGGCATGATGACATGAGCATGATATAATGATGATGCAACAATTATATGTAGGAAGTAGCACTTACATAGACTAGGCTAGTAGCATTGCAATTGTTAGACAATTGGGATGCTACAACTCTCCCCCACTAAACAAGAATCTCGCCCCGAGATTCCTAGGAAAAAGAAAACAACACAAGGAGAGGCGGGTGTTCGAACAAAGGTGACCCTCACGTTCCCAAGTTGATGAACAACGGAATGGTGCGACCACCACACCTTGCAAAACTTGCTAGACTTGTTGCGAGTCTTGCGTTTTGCTTGAGACACACAAAGGGTTAAAAGAATTGAAGGATTGTCGTGAGACAAGAAGGATAGGATGGACATAGCTCCGGTCTTCTCAAGAAACATGATAAAAGAATAGAACCACTTGTGAAAGAAAGGACAAGATGATGTATCATGGATAAAGAAAGACACACCGTTAAGATTAAAGATTTACCGATACTAGAGAGGATGAATCTTTATCTCGCCGGAAGAAAAGAGCTAGATTGGAGAGGTTTTGAACCACTATGACAATAGCATCGTATCTTCTCTCGGATTTGAGAAATGAAGTACGGAAACAATATTGCCTTAAAACAATAGAGTCCCTTGATATCAACAGAAAGATTTAGTTAGACATCGTCGGATTAGATTCTTGTTGCGCCGGTAAGACCCAAAGGATCACGCAATTGAGGTGCGCGGATATAACTTCTAGAGACGGATGTGAAGCCAGATCATGGTGGAATCCCGAGAAGCAAAGAATATGGAGGATCTGGAGTTTATTGTAGATATGCTTATTGCTTTCTTTAGCCTTGAGGCTAACGCAATAGATTTGCGGCTGATGGCCTCAACCATAATTGGCTTTACCACAGAAAAAGAATTGATGAAACAAAGAGAGAGATAGTTTCCTTTCATATTGTTTGGGGATGTCGAGCATCGGTAGAATGACGAGGACAGAAAAGAGTTTGCGTCTGTTTCCACCAGATAATTGAAGATTTTGCTCCAGCTAGAATAGACAGACCACCAACAATAGATTATTGATTACTTTCTTTGAGAGAGCACTCCGGAAAAACAAAGACGGAAGTAAAAGTATCGAGGGATAAAGGCCACTTCTAACTTCCGTGGAATGAGTGAAATCACATTAATTCACCAATTCAATGTACAAGAGCGAATGATAAGAGTAGTGGTATGGTAGCTACTCCATCCCGCACTCAAAGCATTACTCCGCACATGAATAAGAAAACCATGCAACCCAACTACCGAAACAGACTGAAGGTATTGACAATAACTCATGGAACTTCGTTAGAAAACAAGGATAGATGCAAACGATTCGCCGGATTCATAGATAGATAAAGATGATGATGTTGTCGTCATGTCTGAAGTACCAAGCCACCGGAAAGATATGAAGGAAGATTACGGAGAACAACTGCAAGATTCAACAGCTACAGAAAAGATAGCACCAACTTGAACAGAAGGAATACAAGATCTGGAAGGTCTTCATGGCCTCCGGTGGATTGAGCATAGACGATAGAGCGAGAGGGTTTCAAGAGATCACTTGACGAGACTGAGGTGAAAGAACTCCATGTTCTTCTTGAAATGATTGAGAGAGGTTTAGCGGTCTTGAGGAAAATCTTTAGCGAAACAACGATGATAACTTGCCAACAAGGAAAACTCCGGGTTTGATTGATGATGGAAGATGGAATTAAAAATGAACTTGCTGATTCCATAATTGAAGCGATCTATTTAGCAGTAGGACGCGGCCGAGATAGGTGACTTCAAAAAGTCAGAATTCACGCTTTGAGAACTTTGCACACAGGCAGTGTTCTCGAAGCTTGAGAGAAAGAGACATAGATGATCTTCCATGTCCTTCCATTTATATGGAATAGGCAAGCATATTATCAACATATACCACCATGGATTAACAAGATATTCCCAGAATACCAAGTTCAAAAGGCGAGAGAAACGAACAAATGCTCGAACACTTCCTGAGCTCAACGCTCTTAGAAAGATCAATATTAAGAGCACGGGTTCGTGTTGAAGAAGATGCACTGGAAGAATAGATTATCTGGTCCTTCGGAAGAAAAAGAGATGTCACCTGGTTCACATTGTCGATTGGATCGCCGGTTACAAAGATAAAGAGATCTTGGATAACGAAAAGATGATAGATCATACCATAAGCAAAGCTATCAGAAGCAAAAAGATGCAATTCCCTCGTATCAAAGAGAATTTTGCAGATATGGAGTTCCAAAAAGATGTGCAGCATGATGGACAGATGATAGACCGCCGTAGTGCCTAGAGAAACTCCGGATTGCCAAAGATGACTATGCATAGATATGATCACGGTGTACTCAAAATCACAGGAGATAACTGTCACCATTTGGAGGATAGTGTGATTGCATTTTCCATATTCCACTCATGATAAGTGTCATATAGCTATGCCGAGAACCAAATTACAATCACCAGCATCGGATCGACACATGTTATGTAATTAGCCCAAAAGAAAAGGAGATGAAATGAAACTCCAGCATTACGCGCCGGTGACAAAAGAATGAGTTAGCATGGACATGCTGATAAAAGGGAGATAGATGATGTTTCACACACGACTGAAAAGGAGTGTGGAAACACAGATGTATCAAAGAAAATTTTTCGGCATTTTTCGGCATTAAAATACCAATAAATGCGCAAAATCACTTAACAGGTAGCGATTAGCAACAGATGCTTACACAGAACGTGGAGTTGATAGAAGGAAGGACACCCTTAAGAAGATGGCACCGGTTAACAAGGAGTCAGATAGATCGCGCCGGTTTTCAAAAGCCTGTTAGTATGGAATGTACCAACAGTTGATAACCAAAGGCATATTAAGATAACATGTTGGATGCAACAGATAGACAAGGAGTTACACACACACACACACACACTTCCTATGGTACTACGGACACCCAGAACACGTGAATCCTAGTTTGAATTTGAAGAAGAGGATTGAAAACGTTACACTTCCTTACCAGAAAAGGGTGGTGGGTGGGTAAGAAGAAAAGTGGAAGCAGTCCTACTCTCGCGTTTTGTATTTCCCTAGTATACATAGCTACCAAAATATTTGCTAGACTGACAACGACCATTTGGCTGAGACCCTGAAGGGCGGGATGGCTCTGATACCAATTTGTAACTACCTCGGTGAATTACGCTCCTAGTTACCAGCCTGGACGAGCGGAAATGGTTAAAATAGTATGGTGGGGCCCAAATGCCACTCACAGGTAGACCTTTCGGCCGTCCTAACCATTTCCAAACATCGGGACAAGAACGGGCGGCGTAATCGGCAGGCGAAGGGATCAACTACATACACAAATGAGTATGTATGCAAGCCACCATACAATAGTTCTCAGAGCCATTCCATCTAAAAGAAATAGAAATATTGCAACGCCATACGGCAAGATCCAAATATCCTAGATAGATATAATAGTTTAGGATATCTCCTCATACATCAAACATCAGAGTATCAGGCGGAAGCGGAAAACAAGATCCGAGTACGGATAAGAAGCAAATCGGCATAAGATGCCCCAAAAATAAACACATCCCGCCCACAGATCTCACGGATCCCCGTTCCCGGAATCTCTACACCGAATGATCGTTGCCAACATCGTCCGTCTCTTCCACCCAGTATCCATCTTGCGAGTTTACCTGTTCATCTGAATCAAACAATTTATCGTGTGAGACCCTAGGGGTACTCAGCAAGTCTTTATGCCTCTAAAGGGGACACAACCTGGGGTGACGCAATTGCAGCAAAAGATAAACCCTAACAATTCTATAGATACTCGCTAACCATCCGCCTAACCATAGATAGACGGATGTCCGTGAATTAATAACAACAGTTATAACAGTAATATTAACCGATCCATCCTCCTCCTCGCTTACCGACGAGGAAGCGGACGAACAACCCCCATCCGTTGGCAGTTTTATTAACCATTCCATGAGTGTTGCACTATTTACTAGTCAGGTACTTAGTCAAATTAAAAGCGGTACTTTAGTTATACTTGTCTATGATCGAGAAACTGTGCTCCAAGTCGTCCATAACCGCGGACACGGCTTTCAGAAAGTTTTACCCTGCAGGGGTGCACAAATAGCAACACACACTCGATCAACCTCGGAAAAACCAAATCAAAACCCAATGAGGCAGTCACGACAAAGCGATCACAGGATTCAGAAATATTTCAGGGGGCCACCCCATTAAGCTACCCGCGACGAAGTTGGCCAACTCCGAGACGGACTCAAGGTTTGTGTGGACGGCTGTAAACGACTGGGAACCCGAAAATGTGACTGGGCTTGTCGATACAGCGAAAACGTGTCACGGACCTAAACAGTACAGGTGCATCCTCGCACAATCTTAAATTAAGCAGTAAAACATGGCATAAGTACAGGATAGTAATAAAGCCCAGAACTAATTGTGGCCCCAAGAAATAAGAATGAATCAAGCTCTGGCTCAGGGGGGTCCATAGGCCTCCCGGATGTGGATAGCGCGAATATTCAAGGAACAGGAATCAAGTACTCGGGGTCCTACGGGACATAAGTGAGCATGAAAAACCAAATAGCAGATATTGCTCACCAGTGCCACTTTCATTAGTTATCCCATTACTACTCAGGTTAAGTTGTTTAGGTACCTCGTTATCCATCAGACACTCACATACCCTACACATGCTGTTCTACGACTCGCATGGCTCAAACAACTCCTGTAGTAATGGCTCATGGGATGGAGGGACAAGCTTCGGTGGGGTTTAAAAGTAAAGGCTATGCAGTACTTGGGATTCAATTTAATGCAATCACGACTCCATGATGCAAGAATAAGATAGAGGCAATAGGTACTATATGTATGCAAGCATGTGGTAGTGCTTGCCTGGCAGCTCAGTTGAAGCGAGAGAAGGATCTGGGTAGTGCTCCTGGTTTTCTTGGTAAATCCCCTGCCCAGCGTCTATTAGAAGAAGAACCAAACAAACAAGGGCCAACATAAATAAAGTGCACAAGCATATGAATAAAATGCGACAAGCAAACAATCATGCCATGATGAATGATGCACAATTTGCATGGCAATAAAGTAGCATGGCATGGGTGAGGTGTGGAATACAAGGAATAAGCATTTTATTGAGTTTTAATCATATTTTATACTCAATTAAGTTGCTGTATACTTTATATCTATATGATGCATGCTGCAATTCAGAACATGGAATGCATAAACAGAAAAGTCTCGTCGAGCTAATCATTTTAGACATATCATTTGTCAAATTTGGAGTTATAGAACAAAAGTTATTAATTAATTGAGGAAAAGGGCACTTTATTGTAATTTTAATCAACTTGAAAATTAAAGTGTCCAAAATATAATTTGAAGGCCATATTTGAATTCCTCATATTTTTCCGATTCAGAAACATATATTATTTGTATTATTTGAATTTGAGAATTAAAAGTTATTTTAAAACAGATTTGAATTTGAATTTAAAATAAATTTGAAAAGTTTGAGTTAAAACAGAAATACAGAAATACTTTTCTCACACACTCAGATCCAGCCACAGTCAGTGACAAGTGGGCCATCTGCTGACTGGGCGACACCGCGTCTAGGAATATCTTTTCTCACCGCGGCGCTTCCCAGCCACTGCGACTGACGGGTGGGGCCACGGCGGCCTCAGGGCCACTCGCGGGCGCGCCAGCGGGGACGTGCCACGTGGGGGAGCCCGGGAGCGCGGGTTAAGTGCTCAAAACTGCGGGGGTGTTACTGCAAATCGGACAGAGAGGCTGACGGTGGGGCTCTGCGGACTGCGGGTTGAGCGAAAACAAAAGGGAGGGCTAAACTGCAAAACATCGCCGCGGTACTGTGGATCTTCCTCGCGATCTAACGAGAGATCGGTGCCCGCGAGCGAGCGCGCGGCGCGGGGGATCGAACCTAGGACCTGGCGTGCGCGCGCGGAGGCGGCAGCCACTGCGGTAGGGAGGGGTAGCTGACAGGGAGAGGCTTAGGCGACTAGATCTTCCTCTGCAACGCCACGGCCTGGAGAACGACTGCGAACGCCGGCATGCAGCGAGCGTTCGACGGAGCGACCGACGCGGCTAGGACACGACTGCGACGGAGAGGATGTCTGGGAGGCTCGGACGCTCACCGCGGAGAGGTTGGTGCAGACGGTTCGGGCTGGGACGCGGTGGATCGACGGCGATGCAGATGGCCGGAGTTCTAGGGTTTGGCGTCGGTGGCGGCGGTGATCTTCGGCTCCGGTGCATCTCCTCCGCGACGGCACGTACAGGGTGATGCAGTGGACCTCCCCGACCTCGCCGACAACCTCCTGCAGTACTGCGCCTTCTTGGATCGACGGGGCTGGTGGAGACCGACGGTGGCCGGCGATGGGGTAGCTGGTGGCGGTGGAGAAGAAAGGAGAGGAGCGGTAGACTCTGGCAGATCTGGGAGAGGCAGAGGAGAGCCGTGCGGAAGAGGAAAAAGGAGGGAGGGAGAGGGAGGCGATCAGCTGGGGCAGGAGTAGATAGGGTGGCTCGGTGCCACCTTTTCCCTCCTCGAGCACGTGCTCGGGCTGGACGGCAGGGCAGAGGGAGTGGTAGATAGGGCTGCCAGGTGGGACCAGGGAGCGTCCAAGGAGGGAGGCTCGGGCTGGTGGAGCCTTGTGGCAGAGAGAAGAGGAAGAGAGAGGAGAGGGGAGGCTCGGCTAGGTTGGGGTAGCCTCGGGTTAGGGTTTTAGGATTGGAACAGGGTAGTCTAGGTGGGGCCAGGGTGGCCAGGTGGGGCCAGCAAGGTAGAGAGAGGGGGTGAGAGAGATGTGGGTAGCTAGGGTTAGCTTAGAGGGGGCTCGGGTTAGGTTAGAGAGGAAACTAGGGTTAAGAGGGAGGGTAAAGAGAGAGGGTGAGATTAGAGAGAGAGATGAGGTAGGGTGGTGTGTTTTCTTTTGACAAGATCAAGCAAGATCAAGCCAAGCTCAAGCAAGATCTAGTCAAAAGAGAGGATGAGAAGAAAGGTGGTGAGGATTAGAGAGTGGTTGATGTGGTGATAGGGTTTAAGCAAGATCAAACAAGATCAAGCTAAAAGGAGGGAGAGAGAGAGATAGGGGATGATCCACTCAAAAATTCAAATAAAATCCAAAAGACTGGAATGTGGTGGTACTTGCATGGCCCATGCAAAATAATTAATGCCATGTTTATTCTTGTGAAAACAATAATAGTAACATGGCATTATTCTCATGCATTCCCAAAAGTGGGATGAAAACCAAGCAAAAGAATTTAAAGGAAAGTTCCAGATGGAGTAGATGGAGATGATCACATTTGATTATAATTGGGACTTGCTAGTGTGTATATTCCACTAGATGTTTAATAGTCCCAAAAATACCCCAACATGAGCATAAATCCATAATAATCCCTATGAAAGCTAGGAAAAAGGGGCACTACTCATAACGCATGCAAAGGTGGCTCCACATATCAATAATGTGAAAACAACATGATGCTAAGATGAGAGCATGTGGGAAAAAGAGTTGGATCCATCTCAACCCACATGAGCTAGAGGTAAAACCCAAAAAAGTGCAAAGCTCATATTTAGTTGGATGGTGGATTTATAAGGTGGTGACAGAGAAAGGTGAAGGAGTTGAATAAAAGATATGCCCCCAACTCAACTTGGGCATTAAACAATATATCAATAACCAAATACAATATCAAGAGGCAAAATACAATTTACAATGCATATGAGAGAAGAACCAAAACAAAAAGGGTTTTATATGATGCTCAAATGCAAGGAGGCATGATGACATGAGCATGATATAATGATGATGCAACAATTATATGTAGGAAGTAGCACTTATATAGACTAGGCTAGTAGCATTGCAATTGTTAGACAATTGGGATGCTACAATCCATATGTGGTATGTGAAAAGAACACACATGCAACGACTCTAGTTGTTGTTAGTAAAAAGAACACACATGCAATGACACTGGTGGATCCATGTGTGGTCTCTGAAGAGAACACACATTTCAATGACACTGGTGGATCCATAGGTGGATTGTGAAAAGAACACACATGCAATGACACTGGTGGATCCATATGTGGTATGTGAAAAGAACACACATGCAATGACTCCAGTTGTTGTTAGTAAAAAGAACACACATGCAATGACACTGGTGGATCCATCTGTGGTCTCTGAAGAGATCACACATTTCAATGACACTGGTGGATCCATATGTGGTATGTGAAAAGAACACACATGAAATGACTCCAGTTGTTGTTAGTAAAAAGAACACACATGCAATGACACTGGTGGATCCATCTGTGGTCTCTGAAGAGAACACAAATTTCAATGACACTGGTGGATCCATATGTGGTATGTGAAAAGAAAACACATGAAATGACCCCAGTTGCTGTTAGTAAAAAGAACACACATGCAATAACACTGGTTGTTGTTAGTGAAAATAACACACATGCAATGACACTGGTGGATCCATATGTGGTATGTGAAAATAACACACATGCAATGACTCTGGTTGTTGTTAGTAAAAAGAACACACAAGCAATGACACTAGTGCATCCATAGGTGGATTGTGAAAAGAGCACTCATGCAATGACACTGGTGGATCCATATGTGGTATGTGAAAAGAACACACATGCAATGACTCCAGTTGTTGTTAGTACAAAGAACACACATGCAATGACATTGGTGGATCCATGTGTGGTCTCTGAAGAGAACACACATTTAAATGACACTGATGGATCCATATGTGGTATGTGAAAAGAACACACATGAAATGACTCCAGTTGTTGTTAGTAAAAAGAACACACATGCAATGATACTGGTGGATCCATATGTGGTATGTGAAAAGAACACACATGAAATGACTCTGGTTGTTGTTACTGAAAAGAACACACATGCAATGATACTGGTGGATCCATATGTGGTTTGTGAAAAGAACACACGTGCAATGACTCTGGTTGTTTTTAGTGAAAAGAACACATATGCAATGACACTGGTGGATCAATGTGTGGTCTCTGAAGAGAACACACATTTCAATGACTCTGGTTGTTGTTAGTAAAAAGAACACACATGCAATGACACTGGTGGATCCATGTGTGGTCTCTGAAGAGAACACACATGCAATGACTCTGGCTGTTGGTAGTAAAAAGAGCACACATGCAATGAAACTGGTGGATCCATAGGTGGATTGTGAAAAGAACAGACATGCAATGACACTACTGGATCCATATGTGGTATGTGAAAAGAACACACATGCAATGACACTAGTTGTTGTTAGTAAAAAGAACTCACATGCAATGACACTGGTTCTTAGTAAAAAGTACACACATGCAATGACACTGGTGGATCCATGTGTGGTCTCTGAAGAGAACACACATGCAATGACTCTGGTTGTTGTTAGTAAAAAGAGCACACATGCAATGACACTTGTGCATCCATAGGAGGATTGTGAAAAGAACACACATGCAATGACACTGGTGGATCCATATGTGGTATGTCAAAAGAACACACATGCAATGACTCCAGTTGTTGTTAGTAAAAAGAACACACATGCAATGACACTGGTGGATCCGTGTGTGGTCTCTGATGAGAACACACATGCAATGACTCTGGTTCTTGTTAGTAAAAAGAGCACACATGCAATGACACTGGTGGATCCATAGGTGGATTGTGAAAAGAACACACATGCAATGACACTGGTGGACCCATATGTGGTTTGTGAAAAGAACACACATGCAATGACTCTGGTTGTTGTTAGTGAAAATAACACACATGCAATGACACTGGTGGATCCATGTGTGGTATCTCAAGAGAACACACATTTCAATGACTCTGGTTGTTGTTAGTAAAAAGAGCACACATGCAATGACACTGGTGGATCCATAGGTGGATTGTGAAAAGAACACACATGCAATGACACTAGTGGATCCATATGTGGTATGTGAAAAGAACACACATGCAATGACTCCAGTTGTTCTTAGTAAAAATAACACACATGCAATGACACTGGTGGATCCATGTGTGGTCTCTGAAGAGAACACACATTTCAATGACACTGGTGGATACATATGTGGTATGTGAAAAGAACACACATGTAATGCCTCTAGTTGTTGTTAGTAAAAATAACACACATGCAATGACACTGGTGGATCCATGTGTGGTATGTGAAAATAACACACATGCAATGACTCTGGTTATTGTTAGTAAAAAGAAAACACATGCAATGACACTGGTGGATCCATGTGTGGTCTCTAAAGAGAACACACATTTCAATGACTCTAGTTGTTGTTAGTAAAAAGAACACACATGCAATGACACTGGTGGATCCATATGTGGTATATGAAAAGAAGACACATGCAATGACTCCAGTTGTTGTTAGTAAAAAGAACACACATGCAATGACACTGGTTGTTGTTAGTAAAAATAACACACATGCAATGACCCTGGTGGATCCATATGTGGTGTGTGAAAATAACACACATGCAATGACTCTGGTTGTTGTTAGTAAAAAGAACACACATGCAATGACACTAGTGCATCCATAGGTGGATTGTGAAAAGAGCACTCATGCAATGACACTGGTGGATCCATATGTGGTATGTGAAAAGAACACACATGCAATGACTCTAGTTGTTGTTAGTAAAAAGAACACACATGCAATGACATTGGTGGATCCATGTGTGGTCTCTGAAGAGAACACACATTTAAAAGACACTGATGGATCCATATGTGGTATGTGAAAAGAACACACATGAAATGATTCAAGTTGTTGTTAGTAAAAAGAACACACATGCAATGACACTGGTGGATCCATATGTGGTATGTGAAAAAAACACACATGAAATGACTCCAGTTGTTGTTAGTAAAAATAACAGACACGCAATGACACTGGTGGATCCATATGTGGTCTGTGAAAATAACACACATGCAATGACTCTGGTTGTTGATAGTAAAAAGAACACACATGCAATGACACTGGTGGATCCATGTGTGGTCTCTGAAGAGAACACACATTTCAATGACTCTGGTTGTTGGTAGTAAAAAGAATACACATGCAATGACACTAGTGGATCCATGTGTGGTCTCTGAAGAGAACACACATGCAATGACTCTGGTTGTTGTTAGTAAAAAGAGCACACATGCAATGACACTGGTGGATCCATAGGTGGGTTGTGAAAAGAACAGACATGCAATGATACTGGTGGATCCATATGTGGTATGTGAGAACAACACACATTTCAATGACTCCGGTTGTTGTTAGTAAAAAGAACACACATGCAATGACACTGGTGGATCCATGTGTGGATTCTGAAAAGAGCACACATGCAATGACTCTGGTTGTTGTTAGTAAAAAGAGCACACATGCAATGACATTGGTGGATCCATAGGTGGATTGTGAAAAGAACACACATGCAATGACACTGGTGGATCCATATGTGGTATGTGAAAAGAACACACATGCAATGACTCTAGTTGTTGTTAGTAAAAAGAACACACATGCAATGACACTGGTGGATCCATAGGTGGATTGTGAAAAGACCACACATGCAATGACACTTTTGGATCCATATGTGGTATGTGAAAAGAACACACATGAAATGACTCTGGTTGTTGTTAGTGAAAAGAACACACATGCAATAACGCTGGTGGATCCATGTGTGGTCTCTGAAGAGAACACCCATTTCAATGACACTTGTGGATCCATATGTGGTATGTGAAAAGAACACACATGAAATGACTCCAGTTGTTGTTAGTAAAAAGAACACACATGCAATGACACTGGTGGATCCATATGTGGTATGTGAAAAAACACACATGCAATGACTCTGGTTGTTG
Source organism: Avena sativa (assembly GCA_916181665.1). Lineage (NCBI taxonomy): Eukaryota > Viridiplantae > Streptophyta > Magnoliopsida > Poales > Poaceae > Avena > Avena sativa. The sequence goes on from OV702286.1 coordinate 226,051,767, forward strand.
TTATTAAAAAGAACACACATGCAATGACGCTGGTGGATCCATGTGTGGTCTTTGAGGAGAACACACGTTTCAATGACTCTGGTTGTTGTTAGTAAAAAGAACACACATGCAATGACACTGGTGGAACCATGTGTGGTCTCCGAAGAGAACACACATGCAATGACTCTGGTTGTTGTTAGTAAAAAGAGCACACATGCAATGACACTGGTGGATCCATAGGTGGATTGTGGAAAGAACACACATGCAATGACACTGGTGGATCCATATGTGGTATGTAAAAACAACACACATTTCAATGACTCTGGTTGTTGTTAGTAAAAAGAACACACATGCAATCACACGGGTGGATCCATGTGTGGTCTCTGAAGAGAACACACATGCAATGACTGGTTGTTGTTAGTAAAAAGAGCACACATGCAATGACGCTGGTGGATCCATAGGTGGATTGTTAAAAGAACACACATGCAATGACACTAGTGGATCCATATGTGGTATGTGAAAAGAACACACATGCAATGACTCTAGTTGTTGTTAGTAAAAAGAGCACACATGCAATGACACTGGTGGATCCATAGGTGGATTGTGAAAAGAACACACATGCAATGACACTAGTGGATCCATATGTGGTATGTGAAAAGAACACACATGCAATGACTCCAGTTGTTCTTAGTAAAAATAACACACATGCAATGACACTGATGGATCCATGTGTGGTCTCTGAAGAGAACACACATTTCAATGACACTGGTGGATACATATGTGGTATGTGAAAAGAACACACATGTAATGACTCTAGTTGTTGTTAGTAAAAATAACACACATGCAATGACACTGGTGGATCCATGTGTGGTATGTGAAAATAACACACATGCAATGACTCTGGTTATTGTTAGTAAAAAGAAAACACATGCAATGACACTGGTGGATCCATGTGTGGTCTCTAAAGAGAACACACATTTCAATGACTCTAGTTGTTGTTAGTAAAAAGAACACACATGCAATGACACTGGTGGATCCATATGTGGTATATTAAAAGAAGACACATGCAATGACTCCAGTTGTTGTTAGTAAAAAGAACACACATGCAATGACACTGGTTGTTGTTAGTAAAAATAACACACATGCAATGACCCTGGTGGATCCATATGTGGTGTGTGAAAATAACACACATGCAATGACTCTGGTTGTTGTTAGTAAAAAGAACACACATGCAATGACACTAGTGCATCCATAGGTGGATTGTGAAAAGAGCACTCATGCAATGACACTGGTGGATCCATATGTGGTATGTGAAAAGAACACACATGCAATGACTCTAGTTGTTGTTAGTAAAAAGAACACACATGCAATGACATTGGTGGATCCATGTGTGGTCTCTGAAGAGAACACACATTTAAAAGACACTGATGGATCCATATGTGGTATGTGAAAAGAACACACATGAAATGAGTCAAGTTGTTGTTAGTAAAAAGAACACACATGCAATGACACTGGTGGATCCATATGTGGTATGTGAAAAAAACACACATGAAATGACTCCAGTTGTTGTTAGTAAAAATAACAGACACGCAATGACACTGGTGGATCCATATGTGGTCTGTGAAAATAACACACATGCAATGACTCTGGTTGTTGATAGTAAAAAGAACACACATGCAATGACACTGGTGGATCCATGTGTGGTCTCTGAAGAGAACACACATTTCAATGACTCTGGTTGTTGGTAGTAAAAAGAATACACATGCAATGACACTAGTGGATCCATGTGTGGTCTCTGAAGAGAACACACATGCAATGACTCTGGTTGTTGTTAGTAAAAAGAGCACACATGCAATGACACTGGTGGATCCATAGGTGGGTTGTGAAAAGAACAGACATGCAATGATACTGGTGGATCCATATGTGGTATGTGAGAACAACACACATTTCAATGACTCCGGTTGTTGTTAGTAAAAAGAACACACATGCAATGACACTGGTGGATCCATGTGTGGATTCTGAAAAGAGCACACATGCAAGGACTCTGGTTGTTGTTAGTAAAAAGAGCACACATGCAATGACATTGGTGGATCCATAGGTGGATTGTGAAAAGAACACACATGCAATGACACTGGTGGATCCATATGTGGTATGTGAAAAGAACACACATGCAATGACTCTAGTTGTTGTTAGTAAAAAGAACACACATGCAATGACACTGGTGGATCCATAGGTGGATTGTGAAAAGACCACACATGCAATGACACTTTTGGATCCATATGTGGTATGTGAAAAGAACACACATGAAATGACTCTGGTTGTTGTTAGTGAAAAGAACACACATGCAATAACGCTGGTGGATCCATGTGTGGTCTCTGAAGAGAACACCCATTTCAATGACACTTGTGGATCCATATGTGGTATGTGAAAAGAACACACATGAAATGACTCCAGTTGTTGTTAGTAAAAAGAACACACATGCAATGACACTGGTGGATCCATATGTGGTATGTGAAAAAACACACATGCAATGACTCTGGTTGTTGTTAGTAAAAAGAACACACATGCAATGACGCTGGTGGATCCATGTGTGGTCTTTGAGGAGAACACACGTTTCAATGACTCTGGTTGTTGTTAGTAAAAAGAACACACATGCAATGACACTGGTGGAACCATGTGTGGTCTCCGAAGAGAACACACATGCAATGACTCTGGTTGTTGTTAGTAAAAAGAGCACACATGCAATGACACTGGTGGATCCATAGGTGGATTGTGGAAAGAACACACATGCAATGACACTGGTGGATCCATATGTGGTATGTAAAAACAACACACATTTCAATGACTCTGGTTGTTGTTAGCAAAAATAACACACATGCAATCACACGGGTGGATGCATGTGTGGTCTCTGAAGAGAACACACATGCAATGACTGGTTGTTGTTAGTAAAAAGAGCACACATGCAATGACGCTGGTGGATCCATAGGTGGATTGTTAAAAGAACACACATGCAATGACACTAGTGGATCCATATGTGGTATGTGAAAAGAACACACATGCAATGACTCTAGTTGTTGTTAGTAAAAAGAACACACATGCAATGACACTGGTGGATCCATAGGTGGATTGTGAAAAGAACACACATGCAATGACACTAGTGGATCCATATGTGGTATGTGAAAAGAACACACATGCAATCACTCCAGTTGTTCTTAGTAAAAATAACACACATGCAATGACACTGGTGGATCCATGTGTGGTCTCTGAAGAGAACACACATTTCAATGACACTGGTGGATACATATGTGGTATGTGAAAAGAACACACATGTAATGACTCTAGTTGTTGTTAGTAAAAATAACACACATGCAATGACACTGGTGGATCCATGTGTGGTATGTGAAAATAACACACATGCAATGACTCTGGTTATTGTTAGTAAAAAGAAAACACATGCAATGACACTGGTGGATCCATGTGTGGTCTCTAAAGAGAACACACATTTCAATGACTCTAGTTGTTGTTAGTAAAAAGAACACACATGCAATGACACTGGTGGATCCATATGTGGTATATGAAAAGAAGACACATGCAATGACTCCAGTTGTTGTTAGTAAAAAGAACACACATGCAATGACACTGGTTGTTGTTAGTAAAAATAACACACATGCAATGACCCTGGTGGATCCATATGTGGTGTGTGAAAATAACACACATGCAATGACTCTGGTTGTTGTTAGTAAAAAGAACACACATGCAATGACACTAGTGCATCCATAGGTGGATTGTGAAAAGAGCACTCATGCAATGACACTGGTGGATCCATATGTGGTATGTGAAAAGAACACACATGCAATGACTCTAGTTGTTGTTAGTAAAAAGAACACACATGCAATGACATTGGTGGATCCATGTGTGGTCTCTGAAGAGAACACACATTTAAAAGACACTGATGGATCCATATGTGGTATGTGAAAAGAACACACATGAAATGAGTCAAGTTGTTGTTAGTAAAAAGAACACACATGCAATGACACTGGTGGATCCATATGTGGTATGTGAAAAAACACACATGAAATGACTCCAGTTGTTGTTAGTAAAAATAACAGACACGCAATGACACTGGTGGATCCATATGTGGTCTGTGAAAATAACACACATGCAATGACTCTGGTTGTTGATAGTAAAAAGAACACACATGCAATGACACTAGTGGATCCATGTGTGGTCTCTGAAGAGAACACACATTTTAATGACTCTGGTTGTTGGTAGTAAAAAGAATACACATGCAATGACACTAGTGGATCCATGTGTGGTCTCTGAAGAGAACACACATGCAATGACTCTGGTTGTTGTTAGTAAAAAGAGCACACATGCAATGACACTGGTGGATCCATAGGTGGGTTGTGAAAAGAACAAACATGCAATGATACTGGTGGATCCATATGTGGTATGTGAGAACAACACACATTTCAATGACTCCGGTTGTTGTTAGTAAAAAGAACACACATGCAATGACACTGGTGGATCCATGTGTGGATTCTGAAAAGAGCACACATGCAATGACTCTGGTTGTTGTTAGTAAAAAGAGCACACATGCAATGACATTGGTGGATCCATAGGTGGATTGTGAAAAGAACACACATGAAATGACACTGGTGGATCCATATGTGGTATGTGAAAAGAACACACATGCAATGACTGTAGTTGTTGTTAGTAAAAAGAACACACATGCAATGACACTGGTGGATCCATAGGTGGATTGTGAAAAGACCACACATGCAATGACACTTTTGGATCCATATGTGGTATGTGAAAAGAACACACATGAAATGACTCTGGTTGTTGTTAGTGAAAAGAACACACATGCAATAACGCTGGTGGATCCATGTGTGGACTCTGAAGAGAACACCCATTTCAATGACACTTGTGGATCCATATGTGGTATGTGAAAAGAACACACATGAAATGACTCCAGTTGTTGTTAGTAAAAAGAACACACATGCAATGACACTGGTGGATCCATATGTGGTATGTGAAAAAACACACATGCAATGACTCTGGTTGTTGTTAGTAAAAAGAACACACATGCAATGACGCTGGTGGATCCATGTGTGGTCTTTGAGGAGAACACACGTTTCAATGACTCTGGTTGTTGTTAGTAAAAAGAACACACATGCAATGACACTGGTGGAACCATGTGTGGTCTCCGAAGAGAACACACATGCAATGACTCTGGTTGTTGTTAGTAAAAAGAGCACACATGCAATGACACTGGTGGATCCATAGGTGGATTGTGCAAAGAACACACATGCAATGACACTGGTGGATCCATATGTGGTATGTAAAAACAACACACATTTCAATGACTCTGGTTGTTGTTAGTAAAAAGAACACACATGCAATCACACAGGTGGATCCATGTGTGGTCTCTGAAGAGAACACACATGCAATGACTGGTTGTTGTTAGTAAAAAGAGCACGCATGCAATGACGCTGGTGGATCCATAGGTGGATTGTGAAAAGAACACACATGCAATGACACTAGTGGATCCATATGTGGTATGTGAAAAGAACACACATGCAATGACTCTAGTTGTTGTTAGTAAAAAGAACACACATGCAATGACACTAGTGGATCCATGTGTGGTCTCTGAAGAGAACACACATTTCAATGACACTGGTGGATCCATAGGTGGATTGTGAAAAGAACACACATGCAATGACACTGGTGGATCCATATGTGGTATGTGAAAAGAACACACATGCAATGACTCCAGTTGTTGTTAGTAAAAATAACAGACACGCAATGACACTGGTGGATCCATATGTGGTCTGTGAAGAGAACACACATTTCAATGACACTGGTGGATCCATATGTGGTATGTGAAAAGAACACACATGAAATGACTCCAGTTGTTGTTAGTAAAAAGAACACACATGCAATGACACTGGTGGATCCATGTGTGGTCTCTGAAGAGAACACACATTTCAATGACACTGGTGGATCCATATGTGGTATGTGAAAAGAAAACACATGAAATGACTCCAGTTGCTGTTAGTAAAAAGAACACACATGCAATAACACTGGTTGTTGTTAGTGAAAATAACACACATGCAATGACACTGGTGGATCCATATGTGGTATGTGAAAATAACACACATGCAATGACTCTGGTTGTACTTAGTAAAAAGAACACACATGCAATGACACTAGTGCATCCATGTGTGGTCTCTAAAGAGAACACGCATTTCAATGACACTGGTGGATCCATATGTGGTATGTGAAAAGAACACACATGTAATGACTCTAGTTGTTGTTAGTAAAAAGAACACACATGCAATGACACTGGTGGATCCATGTGTGGTATGTGAAAATAACACACATGCAATGACTCTGGTTATTGTTAGTAAAAAGAACACACATGCAATGACACTGGTGGATCCATGTGTGGTCTCTAAAGAGAACACACATTTCAATGACTCTGGTTGTTGTTAGTAAAAAGAACACACATGCAATGACACTGGTGGATCCATGTGTGGTCTCTGAAGAGAACACACATGCAATGAATCTGGTTGTTGTTAGTACAAAGAGCACACGTGCAATGACACCGGTGGATCCATAGGTGAATTGTGAAAAGAACACACATGCAATGACACTGGTGGATCCATATGTGGTATGTGAAAACAACACACATTTCAATGACTCTGGGTGTTGTTAGTAAAAAGAACACACATGCAATGACACTGGTGGATCCATGTGTGGATTGTGAACAGAGCACACATGCAATGACTCTGGTTGTTGTTAGTACAAAGAGCACACATGCAATGACACTGGTGGATCCATAGGTGGATTGTGAAAAGAACACACATGCTATGACACTGGTGGATCCATATGTGGTATGTGAAAAGAACACACATGCAATGACTCTAGTTGTTGTTAGTAAAAAGAACACACATGTAATGACACTGGTGGATGCATGTGTGGTCTCTGAAGAGAACACACATTTCAATGACACTGGTGGATCCATATGTGGTATGTGAAAAGAACACACATGAAATGACTCCAGTTGTTGTTAGTAAAAAGAACACACATGCAATGACACTGGTTGTTGTTAGTAAAAATAACACACATGCAATGACACTGGTGGATCCATATGTGGTATGTGAAAATAACACACATGCAATGACTCTGGTTGTTGTTAGTAAAAAGAACACACATCGAATGACACTTGTGGATCCATAGGTGGATTGTGAAAAGAGCACTCATGCAATGACACTGGTGGATCCATATGTGGTATGTGAAAAGAACACACATGCAATGACTCTAGTTGTTGTTAGTAAAAACAACACACATGCAATGACATTGGTGGATCCATGTGTGGTCTCTAAAGAGAACACTCATTTCAATGACACTGATGGATCCATATGTGGTATGAGAAAAGAACACAAGTTAAATGACTCCAGTTGTTGTTAGTAAAAAGAACACACATGCAATGACACTGGTGGATCCATATGTGGTATGTGAAAAGAACACACATGAAATGACTCTGGTTGTTGTTAGTGAAAAGAACACACATGGAATGACACTGTTGGATCCATATGTGGTTTGTGAAAAGACCACACATGTAATGACTCTGGTTGTTGTTAGTGAATAGAACACACATGCAATGACACTGGTGGATCCATGTGTGGTCTCTGAAGAGAACACACATTTCAATGACTTTGGTTGTTACTAGTAAAAAGAACACACATGCAGTGACACTGGTGGATCCATGTGTGGTCTCTGAAGAGAACACACATGCAATGACTCTGGTTGTTGTTAGTAAAAAGAGCACACATGCAATGACACTGGTGGATCCATAGGTGGATTGTGGAAAGAACACACATGCAATGACACTGGTGGATCCATATGTGGTATGTAAAAACAACACACATTTCAATGACTCTGGTTGTTGTTAGTAAAAAGAACACACATGCAATCACACGGGTGGATCCATGTGTGGTCTCTGAAGAGAACACACATGCAATGACTGGTTGTTGTGAGTAAAAAGAGCACACATGCAATGACGCTGGTGGATCCATAGGTGGATTGTGAAAAGAACACACATGCAATGACACTAGTGGATCCATATGTGGTATGTGAAAAGAACACACATGCAATGACTCTAGTTATTGTTAGTAAAAAGAACACACATGCAATGACACTAGTGGATCCATGTGTGGTCTCTGAAGAGAACACACATTTCAATGACACTGGTGGATCGATAGGTGGATTGTGAAAAGAACACACATGCAATGACACTGGTGGATCCATATGTGGCATGTGAAAAGAACACACATGCAATGACTCCAGTTGTTGTTAGTAAAAATAACAGACACGCAATGACACTGGTGGATCCATATGTGGTCTGTGAAGAGAACACACATTTCAATGACACTGGTGGATCCATATGTGGTATGTGAAAAGAACACACATGAAATGACTCTAGTTGTTGTTAGTAAAAAGAACACACATGCAATGACACTGGTGGATCCATGTGTGGTCTCTGAAGAGAACACACATTTCAATGACACTGGTGGATCCATATGTGGTATGTGAAAAGAAAACACATGAAATGACTCCAGTTGCTGTTAGTAAAAAGAACACACATGCAATAACACTGGTTGTTGTTAGTGAAAATAACACACATGCAATGACACTGGTGGATCCATATGTGGTATGTGAAAATAACACACATGCAATGACTCTGGTTGTACTTAGTAAAAAGAACACACATGCAATGACACTAGTGCATCCATGTGTGGTCTCTGAAGAGAACACGCATTTCAATGACACTGGTGGATCCATATGTGGTATGTGAAAAGAACACACATGTAATGACTCTATTTGTTGTTAGTAAAAAGAACACACATGCAATGACACTGGTGGATCCATGTGTGGTATGTGAAAATAACACACATGCAATGACTCTGGTTATTGTTAGTAAAAAGAACACACATGCAATGACACTGGTGGATCCATGTGTGGTCTCTAAAGAGAACACACATTTCAATGACTCTGGTTGTTGTTAGTAAAAAGAACACACATGCAATGACACTGGTGGATCCATGTGTGGTCTCTGAAGAGAACACACGTGCAATGACTCTGGTTGTTTTTAGTACAAAGAGCGCACGTGCAATGACACCGGTGGATCCATAGGTGAATTGTGAAAAGAACACACATGCAATGACACTGGTGGATCCATATGTGGTATGTGAAAACAACACACATTTCAATGACTCTAGGTGTTGTTAGTAAAAAGAGCACACATGCAATGACACTGGTGGATCCATGTGTGGATTGTGAACAGAGCACACATGCAATGACTCTGGTTGTTGTTAGTACAAAGAGCACACATGCAATGACACTGGTGGATCCATAGGTGGATTGTGAAAAGAACACACATGCTATGACACTGGTGGATCCATATGTGGTATGTGAAAAGAACACACATGAAATGAATCTAGTTGTTTTTAGTAAAAAGAACACACATGTAATGACACTGGTGGATGCATGTGTGGTCTCTGAAGAGAACACACATTTCAATGACACTGGTGGATCCATATGTGGTATGTGAAAAGAACACACATGAAATGACTCCAGTTGTTGTTAGTAAAAAGAACACACATGCAATGACACTGGTTGTTGTTAGTAAAAATAACACACATGCAATGACACTGGTGGATCCATATGTGGTATGTGAAAATAACACACATGCAATGACTCTGGTTGTTGTTAGTAAAAAGAACACACATCGAATCACACTTGTGGATCCATAGGTGGATTGTGAAAAGAGCACTCATGCAATGACACTGGTGGATCCATATGTGGTATGTGAAAAGAACACACATGCAATGACTCTAGTTGTTGTTAGTAAAAAGAACACACATGCAATGACATTGGTGGATCCATGTGTGGTCTCTAAAGAGAACACTCATTTCAATGACACTGATGGATCCATATGTGGTATGAGAAAAGAACACAAGTTAAATGACTCCAGTTGTTGTTAGTAAAAAGAACACACATGCAATGACACTGGTGGATCCATATGTGGTATGTGAAAAGAACACACATGAAATGACTCTGGTTGTTGTTAGTGAAAAGAACACACATGGAATGACACTGTTGGATCCATATGTGGTTTGTGAAAAGACCACACATGTAATGACTCTGGTTGTTGTTAGTGAATAGAACACACATGCAATGACACTGGTGGATCCATGTGTGGTCTCTGAAGAGAACACACATTTCAATGACTTTGGTTGTTACTAGTAAAAAGAACACACATGCAATGACACTGGTGGATCCATGTGTGGTCTCTGAAGAGAACACACATGCAATGACTCTGGTTGTTGTTAGTAAAAAGAGCACACATGCAATGACACTGGTGGATCCATAGGTGGATTGTGGAAAGAACACACATGCAATGACACTGGTGGATCCATATGTGGTATGTAAAAACAACACACATTTCAATGGCTCTGGTTGTTGTTAGTAAAAAGAACACACATGCAATCACACGAGTGGATCCATGTGTGGTCTCTGAAGAGAACACACATGCAATGACTGGTTGTTGTGAGTAAAAAGAGCACACATGCAATGACGCTGGTGGATCCATAGGTGGATTGTGAAAAGAACACACATGCAATGACACTAGTGGATCCATATGTGGTATGTGAAAAGAACACACATGCAATGACTCTAGTTGTTGTTAGTAAAAAGAACACACATGCAATGACACTAGTGGATCCATGTGTGGTCTCTGAAGAGAACACACATTTCAATGACACTGGTGGATCGATAGGTGGATTGTGAAAAGAACACACATGCAATGACACTGGTGGATCCATATGTGGTATGTGAAAAGAACACACATGCAATGACTCCAGTTGTTGTTAGTAAAAATAACAGACACGCAATGACACTGGTGGATCCATATGTGGTCTGTGAAGAGAACACACATTTCAATGACACTGGTGGATCCATATGTGGTATGTGAAAAGAACACACATGAAATGACTCTAGTTGTTGTTAGTAAAAAGAACACACATGCAATGACACTGGTGGATCCATGTGTGGTCTCTGAAGAGAACACACATTTCAATGACACTGGTGGATCCATATGTGGTATGTGAAAAGAAAACACATGAAATGACTCCAGTTGCTGTTAGTAAAAAGAACACACATGCAATAACACTAGTTGTTGTTAGTGAAAATAACACACATGCAATGACACTGGTGGATCCATATGTGGTATGTGAAAATAACACACATGCAATGACTCTGGTTGTACTTAGTAAAAAGAACACACATGCAATGACACTAGTGCATCCATGTGTGGTCTCTGAAGAGAACACGCATTTCAATGACACTGGTGGATCCATATGTGGTATGTGAAAAGAACACACATGTAATGACTCTATTTGTTGTTAGTAAAAAGAACACACATGCAATGACACTGGTGGATCCATGTGTGGTATGTGAAAATAACACACATGCAATGACTCTGGTTATTGTTAGTAAAAAGAACACACATGCAATGACACTGGTGGATCCATGTGTGGTCTCTAAAGAGAACACACATTTCAATGACTCTGGTTGTTGTTAGTAAAAAGAACACACATGCAATGACACTGGTGGATCCATGTGTGGTCTCTGAAGAGAACACACGTGCAATGACTCTGGTTGTTGTTAGTACAAAGAGCGCACGTGCAATGACACCGGTAGATCCATAGGTGAATTGTGAAAAGAACACACATGCAATGACACTGGTGGATCCATATGTGGTATGTGAAAACAACACACATTTCAATGACTCTGGGTGTTGTTAGTAAAAAGAACACACATGCAATGACACTGGTGGATCCATGTGTGGATTGTGAACAGAGCACACATGCAATGACTCTGGTTGTTGTTAGTACAAAGAGCACACATGCAATGACACTGGTGGATCCATAGGTGGATTGTGAAAAGAACACACATGCTATGACACTGGTGGATCCATATGTGGTATGTGAAAAGAACACACATGCAATGACTCTAGTTGTTGTTAGTAAAAAGAACACACATGTAATGACACTTGTGGATGCATGTGTGGTCTCTGAAGAGAACACACATTTCAATGACACTGGTGGATCCATATGTGGTATGTGAAAAGAACACACATGAAATGACTCTAGTTGTTGTTAGTAAAAAGAACACACATGCAATGACACTGGTTGTTGTTAGTAAAAATAACACACATGCAATGACACTGGTGGATCCATATGTGGTATGTGAAAATAACACACATGCAATGACTCTGGTTGTTGTTAGTAAAAAGAACACACATCGAATGACACTTGTGGATCCATAGGTCGATTGTGAAAAGAGCACTCATGCAATGACACTGGTGGATCCATATGTGGTATGTGAAAAGAACACACATGCAATGACTCTAGTTGTTGTTAGTAAAAAGAACACACATGCAATGACATTGGTGGATCCATGTGTGGTCTCTAAAGAGAACACTCATTTCAATGACACTGATGGATCCATATGTGGTATGAGAAAAGAACACAAGTTAAATGACTCCAGTTGTTGTTAGTAAAAAGAACACACATGCAATGACACTGGTGGATCCATATGTGGTATGTGAAAAGAACACACATGAAATGACTCTGGTTGTTGTTAGTGAAAAGAACACACATGGAATGACACTGTTGGATCCATATGTGGTTTGTGAAAAGACCACACATGTAATGACTCTGGTTGTTGTTAGTGAATAGAACACACATGCAATGACACTGGTGGATCTATGTGTGGTCTCTGAAGAGAACACACATTTCAATGACTTTGGTTGTTACTAGTAAAAAGAACACAGATGCAGTGACACTGGTGGATCCATGTGTGGTCTCTGAAGAGAACACACATGCAATGACTCTGGTTGTTGTTAGTAAAAAGAGCACACATGCAATGACACTGGTGGATCCATAGGTGGATTGTGGAAAGAACACACATGCAATGACACTGGTGGATCCATATGTGGTATGTAAAAACAACACACATTTCAATGACTCTGGTTGTTGTTAGTAAAAAGAACACACATGCAATCACACGGGTGGATCCATGTGTGGTCTCTGAAGAGAACACACATGCAATGACTGGTTGTTGTGAGTAAAAAGAGCACACATGCAATGACGCTGGTGGATCCATAGGTGGATTGTGAAAAGAACACACATGCAATGACACTAGTGGATCCATATGTGGTATGTGAAAAGAACACACATGCAATGACTCTAGTTGTTGTTAGTAAAAAGAACACACATGCAATGACACTAGTGGATCCATGTGTGGTCTCTGAAGAGAACACACATTTCAATGACACTGGTGGATCGATAGGTGGATTGTGAAAAGAACACACATGCAATGACACTGGTGGATCCATATGTGGCATGTGAAAAGAACACACATGCAATGACTCCAGTTGTTGTTAGTAAAAATAACAGACACGCAATGACACTGGTGGATCCATATGTGGTCTGTGAAGAGAACACACATTTCAATGACACTGGTGGATCCATATGTGGTATGTGAAAAGAACACACATGAAATGACTCTAGTTGTTGTTAGTAAAAAGAACACACATGCAATGACACTGGTGGATCCATGTGTGGTCTCTGAAGAGAACACACATTTCAATGACACTGGTGGATCCATATGTGGTATGTGAAAAGAAAACACATGAAATGACTCCAGTTGCTGTTAGTAAAAAGAACACACATGCAATAACACTAGTTGTTGTTAGTGAAAATAACACACATGCAATGACACTGGTGGATCCATATGTGGTATGTGAAAATAACACACATGCAATGACTCTGGTTGTACTTAGTAAAAAGAACACACATGCAATGACACTAGTGCATCCATGTGTGGTCTCTGAAGAGAACACGCATTTCAATGACACTGGTGGATCCATATGTGGTATGTGAAAAGAACACACATGTAATGACTCTATTTGTTGTTAGTAAAAAGAACACACATGCAATGACACTGGTGGATCCATGTGTGGTATGTGAAAATAACACACATGCAATGACTCTGGTTATTGTTAGTAAAAAGAACACACATGCAATGACACTGGTGGATCCATGTGTGGTCTCTAAAGAGAACACACATTTCAATGACTCTGGTTGTTGTTAGTAAAAAGAACACACATGCAATGACACTGGTGGATCCATGTGTGGTCTCTGAAGAGAACACACGTGCAATGACTCTGGTTGTTTTTAGTACAAAGAGCGCACGTGCAATGACACCGGTGGATCCATAGGTGAATTGTGAAAAGAACACACATGCAATGACACTGGTGGATCCATATGTGGTATGTGAAAACAACACACATTTCAATGACTCTAGGTGTTGTTAGTAAAAAGAGCACACATGCAATGACACTGGTGGATCCATGTGTGGATTGTGAACAGAGCACACATGCAATGACTCTGGTTGTTGTTAGTACAAAGAGCACACATGCAATGACACTGGTGGATCCATAGGTGGATTGTGAAAAGAACACACATGCTATGACACTGGTGGATCCATATGTGGTATGTGAAAAGAACACACATGCAATGACTCTAGTTGTTTTTAGTAAAAAGAACACACATGTAATGACACTGGTGGATGCATGTGTGGTCTCTGAAGAGAACACACATTTCAATGACACTGGTGGATCCATATGTGGTATGTGAAAAGAACACACATGAAATGACTCCAGTTGTTGTTAGTAAAAAGAACACACATGCAATGACACTGGTTGTTGTTAGTAAAAATAACACACATGCAATGACACTGGTGGATCCATATGTGGTATGTGAAAATAACACACATGCAATGACTCTGGTTGTTGTTAGTAAAAAGAACACACATCGAATCACACTTGTGGATCCATAGGTGGATTGTGAAAAGAGCACTCATGCAATGACACTGGTGGATCCATATGTGGTATGTGAAAAGAACACGCATGCAATGACTCTAGTTGTTGTTAGTAAAAAGAACACACATGCAATGACATTGGTGGATCCATGTGTGGTCTCTAAAGAGAACACTCATTTCAATGACACTGATGGATCCATATGTGGTATGAGAAAAGAACACAAGTTAAATGACTCCAGTTGTTGTTAGTAAAAAGAACACACATGCAATGACACTGGTGGATCCATATGTGGTATGTGAAAAGAACACACATGAAATGACTCTGGTTGTTGTTAGTGAAAAGAACACACATGGAATGACACTATTGGATCCATATGTGGTTTGTGAAAAGACCACACATGTAATGACTCTGGTTGTTGTTAGTGAATAGAACACACATGCAATGACACTGGTGGATCCATGTGTGGTCTCTGAAGAGAACACACATTTCAATGACTTTGGTTGTTACTAGTAAAAGAACACACATGCAATGACACTGGTGGATCCATGTGTGGTCTCTGAAGAGAACACACATGCAATGACTCTGGTTGTTGTTAGTAAAAAGAGCACACATGCAATGACACTGGTGGATCCATAGGTGGATTGTGGAAAGAACACACATGCAATGACACTGGTGGATCCATATGTGGTATGTAAAAACAACACACATTTCAATGGCTCTGGTTGTTGTTAGTAAAAAGAACACACATGCAATCACACGGGTGGATCCATGTGTGGTCTCTGAAGAGAACACACATGCAATGACTGGTTGTTGTGAGTAAAAAGAGCACACATGCAATGACGCTGGTGGATCCATAGGTGGATTGTGAAAAGAACACACATGCAATGACACTAGTGGATCCATATGTGGTATGTGAAAAGAACACACATGCAATGACTCTAGTTGTTGTTAGTAAAAAGAACACACATGCAATGACACTAGTGGATCCATGTGTGGTCTTTGAAGAGAACACACATTTCAATGACACTGGTGGATCGATAGGTGGATTGTGAAAAGAACACACATGCAATGACACTGGTGGATCCATATGTGGTATGTGAAAAGAACACACATGCAATGACTCCAGTTGTTGTTAGTAAAAATAACAGACACGCAATGACACTGGTGGATCCATATGTGGTCTGTGAAGAGAACACACATTTCAATGACACTGGTGGATCCATATGTGGTATGTGAAAAGAACACACATGAAATGACTCTAGTTGTTGTTAGTAAAAAGAACACACATGCAATGACACTGGTGGATCCATGTGTGGTCTCTGAAGAGAACACACATTTCAATGACACTGGTGGATCCATATGTGGTATGTGAAAAGAAAACACATGAAATGACTCCAGTTGCTGTTAGTAAAAAGAACACACATGCAATAACACTAGTTGTTGTTAGTGAAAATAACACACATGCAATGACACTGGTGGATCCATATGTGGTATGTGAAAATAACACACATGCAATGACTCTGGTTGTACTTAGTAAAAAGAACACACATGCAATGACACTAGTGCATCCATGTGTGGTCTCTGAAGAGAACACGCATTTCAATGACACTGGTGGATCCATATGTGGTATGTGAAAAGAACACACATGTAATGACTCTATTTGTTGTTAGTAAAAAGAACACACATGCAATGACACTGGTGGATCCATGTGTGGTATGTGAAAATAACACACATGCAATGACTCTGGTTATTGTTAGTAAAAAGAACACACATGCAATGACACTGGTGGATCCATGTGTGGTCTCTAAAGAGAACACACATTTCAATGACTCTGGTTGTTGTTAGTAAAAAGAACACACATGCAATGACACTGGTGGATCCATGTGTGGTCTCTGAAGAGAACACACGTGCAATGACTCTGGTTGTTGTTAGTACAAAGAGCGCACGTGCAATGACACCGGTGGATCCATAGGTGAATTGTGAAAAGAACACACATGCAATGACACTGGTGGATCCATATGTGGTATGTGAAAACAACACACATTTCAATGACTCTGGGTGTTGTTAGTAAAAAGAACACACATGCAATGACACTGGTGGATCCATGTGTGGATTGTGAACAGAGCACACATGCAATGACTCTGGTTGTTGTTAGTACAAAGAGCACACATGCAATGACACTGGTGGATCCATAGGTGGATTGTGAAAAGAACACACATGCTATGACACTGGTGGATCCATATGTGGTATGTGAAAAGAACACACATGCAATGACTCTAGTTGTTGTTAGTAAAAAGAACACACATGTAATGACACTTGTGGATGCATGTGTGGTCTCTGAAGAGAACACACATTTCAATGACACTGGTGGATCCATATGTGGTATGTGAAAAGAACACACATGAAATGACTCCAGTTGTTGTTAGTAAAAAGAACACACATGCAATGACACTGGTTGTTGTTAGTAAAAATAACACACATGCAATGACACTGGTGGATCCATATGTGGTATGTGAAAATAACACACATGCAATGACTCTGGTTGTTGTTAGTAAAAAGAACACACATCGAATGACACTTGTGGATCCATAGGTCGATTGTGAAAAGAGCACTCATGCAATGACATTGGTGGATCCATATGTGGTATGTGAAAAGAACACACATGCAATGACTCTAGTTGTTGTTAGTAAAAAGAACACACATGCAATGACATTGGTGGATCCATGTGTGGTCTCTAAAGAGAACACTCATTTCAATGACACTGATGGATCCATATGTGGTATGAGAAAAGAACACAAGTTAAATGACTCCAGTTGTTGTTAGTAAAAAGAACACACATGCAATGACACTGGTGGATCCATATGTGGTATGTGAAAAGAACACACATGAAATGACTCTGGTTGTTGTTAGTGAAAAGAACACACATGGAATGACACTGTTGGATCCATATGTGGTTTGTGAAAAGACCACACATGTAATGACTCTGGTTGTTGTTAGTGAATAGAACACACATGCAATGACACTGGTGGATCCATGTGTGGTCTCTGAACAGAACACACATTTCAATGACTTTGGTTGTTACTAGTAAAAAGAACACACATGCAATGACACTGGTGGATCCATGTGTGGTCTCTAAAGAGAACACACATGCAATGACTCTGGTTGTTGTTAGTAAAAAGAGCACACATGCAATGACACTGGTGGATCCATAGGTGGATTGTGGAAAGAACACACATGCAATGACACTGGTGGATCCATATGTGGTATGTAAAAACAACACACATTTCAATGACTCTGGTTGTTGTTAGTAAAAAGAACACACATGCAATCACACGGGTGGATCCATGTGTGGTCTCTGAAGAGAACACACATGCAATGACTGGTTGTTGTGAGTAAAAAGAGCACACATGCAATGACGCTGGTGGATCCATAGGTGGATTGTGAAAAGAACACACATGCAATGACACTAGTGGATCCATAGGTGGTATGTGAAAAGAACACACATGCAATGACTCTAGTTGTTGTTAGTAAAAAGAACACACATGCAATGACACTAGTGGATCCATGTGTGGTCTCTGAAGAGAACACACATTTCAATGACACTGGTGGATCGATAGGTGGATTGTGAAAAGAACACACATGCAATGACACTGGTGGATCCATATGTGGTATGTGAAAAGAACACACATGCAATGACTCCAGTTGTTGTTAGTAAAAATAACAGACACGCAATGACACTGGTGGATCCATATGTGGTCTGTGAAGAGAACACACATTTCAATGACACTGGTGGATCCATATGTGGTATGTGAAAAGAACACACATGAAATGACTCTAGTTGTTGTTAGTAAAAAGAACACACATGCAATGACACTGGTGGATCCATGTGTGGTCTCTGAAGAGAACACACATTTCAATGACACTGGTGGATCCATATGTGGTATGTGAAAAGAAAACACATGAAATGACTCCAGTTGCTGTTAGTAAAAAGAACACACATGCAATAACACTAGTTGTTGTTAGTGAAAATAACACACATGCAATGACACTGGTGGATCCATATGTGGTATGTGAAAATAACACACATGCAATGACTCTGGTTGTACTTAGTAAAAAGAACACACATGCAATGACACTAGTGCATCCATGTGTGGTCTCTGAAGAGAACACGCATTTCAATGACACTGGTGGATCCATATGTGGTATGTCAAAAGAACACACATGTAATGACTCTATTTGTTGTTAGTAAAAAGAACACACATGCAATGACACTGGTGGATCCATGTGTGGTATGTGAAAATAACACACATGCAATGACTCTGGTTATTGTTAGTAAAAAGAACACACATGCAATGACACTGGTGGATCCATGTGTGGTCTCTAAAGAGAACACACATTTCAATGACTCTGGTTGTTGTTAGTAAAAAGAACACACATGCAATGACACTGGTGGATCCATGTGTGGTCTCTGAAGAGAACACACGTGCAATGACTCTGGTTGTTGTTAGTACAAAGAGCGCACGTGCAATGACACCGGTGGATCCATAGGTGAATTGTGAAAAGAACACACATGCAATGACACTGGTGGATCCATATGTGGTATGTGAAAACAACACACATTTCAATGACTCTGGGTGTTGTTAGTAAAAAGAACACACATGCAATGACACTGGTGGATCCATGTGTGGATTGTGAACAGAGCACACATGCAATGACTCTGGTTGTTGTTAGTACAAAGAGCACACATGCAATGACACTGGTGGATCCATAGGTGGATTGTGAAAAGAACACACATGCTATGACACTGGTGGATCCATATGTGGTATGTGAAAAGAACACACATGCAATGACTCTAGTTGTTGTTAGTAAAAAGAACACACATGTAATGACACAAGTGGATGCATGTGTGGTCTCTGAAGAGAACACACATTTCAATGACACTGGTGGATCCATATGTGGTATGTGAAAAGAACACACATGAAATGACTCCAGTTGTTGTTAGTAAAAAGAACACACATGCAATGACACTGGTTGTTGTTAGTAAAAATAACACACATGCAATGACACTGGTGGATCCATATGTGGTATGTGAAAATAACACACATGCAATGACTCTGGTTGTTGTTAGTAAAAAGAACACACATCGAATGACACTTGTGGATCCATAGGTCGATTGTGAAAAGAGCACTCATGCAATGACATTGGTGGATCCATATGTGGTATGTGAAAAGAACACACATGCAATGACTCTAGTTGTTGTTAGTAAAAAGAACACACATGCAATGACATTGGTGGATCCATGTGTGGTCTCTAAAGAGAACACTCATTTCAATGACACTGATGGATCCATATGTGGTATGAGAAAAGAACACAAGTTAAATGACTCCAGTTGTTGTTAGTAAAAAGAACACACATGCAATGACACTGGTGGATCCATATGTGGTATGTGAAAAGAACACACATGAAATGACTCTGGTTGTTGTTAGTGAAAAGAACACACATGGAATGACACTGTTGGATCCATATGTGGTTTGTGAAAAGACCACACATGTAATGACTCTGGTTGTTGTTAGTGAATAGAACACACATGCAATGACACTGGTGGATCCATGTGTGGTCTCTGAACAGAACACACATTTCAATGACTTTGGTTGTTACTAGTAAAAAGAACACACATGCAATGACACTGGTGGATCCATGTGTGGTCTCTGAAGAGAACACACATGCAATGACTCTGGTTGTTGTTAGTAAAAAGAGCACACATGCAATGACACTGGTGGATCCATAGGTGGAATGTGGAAAGAACACACATGCAATGACACTGGTGGATCCATATGTGGTATGTAAAAACAACACACATTTCAATGACTCTGGTTGTTGTTAGTAAAAAGAACACACATGCAATCACACGGGTGGATCCATGTGTGGTCTCTGAAGAGAACACACATGCAATGACTGGTTGTTGTGAGTAAAAAGAGCACACATGCAATGACGCTAGTTGTTGTTAGTGAAAATAACACACATGCAATGACACTGGTGGATCCATATGTGGTATGTGAAAATAACACACATGCAATGACTCTGGTTGTACTTAGTAAAAAGAACACACATGCAATGACACTAGTGCATCCATGTGTGGTCTCTGAAGAGAACACGCATTTCAATGACACTGGTGGATCCATATGTGGTATGTCAAAAGAACACACATGTAATGACTCTATTTGTTGTTAGTAAAAAGAACACACATGCAATGACACTGGTGGATCCATGTGTGGTATGTGAAAATAACACACATGCAATGACTCTGGTTATTGTTAGTAAAAAGAACACACATGCAATGACACTGGTGGATCCATGTGTGGTCTCTAAAGAGAACACACATTTCAATGACTCTGGTTGTTGTTAGTAAAAAGAACACACATGCAATGACACTGGTGGATCCATGTGTGGTCTCTGAAGAGAACACACGTGCAATGACTCTGGTTGTTGTTAGTACAAAGAGCGCACGTGCAATGACACCGGTGGATCCATAGGTGAATTGTGAAAAGAACACACATGCAATGACACTGGTGGATCCATATGTGGTATGTGAAAACAACACACATTTCAATGACTCTGGGTGTTGTTAGTAAAAAGAACACACATGCAATGACACTGGTGGATCCATGTGTGGATTGTGAACAGAGCACACATGCAATGACTCTGGTTGTTGTTAGTACAAAGAGCACACATGCAATGACACTGGTGGATCCATAGGTGGATTGTGAAAAGAACACACATGCTATGACACTGGTGGATCCATATGTGGTATGTGAAAAGAACACACATGCAATGACTCTAGTTGTTGTTAGTAAAAAGAACACACATGTAATGACACAAGTGGATGCATGTGTGGTCTCTGAAGAGAACACACATTTCAATGACACTGGTGGATCCATATGTGGTATGTGAAAAGAACACACATGAAATGACTCCAGTTGTTGTTAGTAAAAAGAACACACATGCAATGACACTGGTTGTTGTTAGTAAAAATAACACACATGCAATGACACTGGTGGATCCATATGTGGTATGTGAAAATAACACACATGCAATGACTCTGGTTGTTGTTAGTAAAAAGAACACACATCGAATGACACTTGTGGATCCATAGGTCGATTGTGAAAAGAGCACTCATGCAATGACATTGGTGGATCCATATGTGGTATGTGAAAAGAACACACATGCAATGACTCTAGTTGTTGTTAGTAAAAAGAACACACATGCAATGACATTGGTGGATCCATGTGTGGTCTCTAAAGAGAACACTCATTTCAATGACACTGATGGATCCATATGTGGTATGAGAAAAGAACACAAGTTAAATGACTCCAGTTGTTGTTAGTAAAAAGAACACACATGCAATGACACTGGTGGATCCATATGTGGTATGTGAAAAGAACACACATGAAATGACTCTGGTTGTTGTTAGTGAAAAGAACACACATGGAATGACACTGTTGGATCCATATGTGGTTTGTGAAAAGACCACACATGTAATGACTCTGGTTGTTGTTAGTGAATAGAACACACATGCAATGACACTGGTGGATCCATGTGTGGTCTCTGAACAGAACACACATTTCAATGACTTTGGTTGTTACTAGTAAAAAGAACACACATGCAATGACACTGGTGGATCCATGTGTGGTCTCTGAAGAGAACACACATGCAATGACTCTGGTTGTTGTTAGTAAAAAGAGCACACATGCAATGACACTGGTGGATCCATAGGTGGAATGTGGAAAGAACACACATGCAATGACACTGGTGGATCCATATGTGGTATGTAAAAACAACACACATTTCAATGACTCTGGTTGTTGTTAGTAAAAAGAACACACATGCAATCACACGGGTGGATCCATGTGTGGTCTCTGAAGAGAACACACATGCAATGACTGGTTGTTGTGAGTAAAAAGAGCACACATGCAATGACGCTGGTGGATCCATAGGTGGATTGTGAAAAGAACACACATGCAATGACACTAGTGGATCCATAGGTGGTATGTGAAAAGAACACACATGCAATGACTCTAGTTGTTGTTAGTAAAAAGAACACACATGCAATGACACTAGTGGATCCATGTGTGGTCTCTGAAGAGAACACACATTTCAATGACACTGGTGGATCGATAGGTGGATTGTGAAAAGAACACACATGCAATGACACTGGTGGATCCATATGTGGTATGTGAAAAGAACACACATGCAATGACTCCAGTTGTTGTTAGTAAAAATAACAGACACGCAATGACACTGGTGGATCCATATGTGGTCTGTGAAGAGAACACACATTTCAATGACACTGGTGGATCCATATGTGGTATGTGAAAAGAACACACATGAAATGACTCTAGTTGTTGTTAGTAAAAAGAACACACATGCAATGACACTGGTGGATCCATGTGTGGTCTCTGAAGAGAACACACATTTCAATGACACTGGTGGATCCATATGTGGTATGTGAAAAGAAAACACATGAAATGACTCCAGTTGCTGTTAGTAAAAAGAACACACATGCAATAACACTAGTTGTTGTTAGTGAAAATAACACACATGCAATGACACTGGTGGATCCATATGTGGTATGTGAAAATAACACACATGCAATGACTCTGGTTGTACTTAGTAAAAAGAACACACATGCAATGACACTAGTGCATCCATGTGTGGTCTCTGAAGAGAACACGCATTTCAATGACACTGGTGGATCCATATGTGGTATGTCAAAAGAACACACATGTAATGACTCTATTTGTTGTTAGTAAAAAGAACACACATGCAATGACACTGGTGGATCCATGTGTGGTATGTGAAAATAACACACATGCAATGACTCTGGTTATTGTTAGTAAAAAGAACACACATGCAATGACACTGGTGGATCCATGTGTGGTCTCTAAAGAGAACACACATTTCAATGACTCTGGTTGTTGTTAGTAAAAAGAACACACATGCAATGACACTGGTGGATCCATGTGTGGTCTCTGAAGAGAACACACGTGCAATGACTCTGGTTGTTGTTAGTACAAAGAGCGCACGTGCAATGACACCGGTGGATCCATAGGTGAATTGTGAAAAGAACACACATGCAATGACACTGGTGGATCCATATGTGGTATGTGAAAACAACACACATTTCAATGACTCTGGGTGTTGTTAGTAAAAAGAACACACATGCAATGACACTGGTGGATCCATGTGTGGATTGTGAACAGAGCACACATGCAATGACTCTGGTTGTTGTTAGTACAAAGAGCACACATGCAATGACACTGGTGGATCCATAGGTGGATTGTGAAAAGAACACACATGCTATGACACTGGTGGATCCATATGTGGTATGTGAAAAGAACACACATGCAATGACTCTAGTTGTTGTTAGTAAAAAGAACACACATGTAATGACACTGGTGGATGCATGTGTGGTCTCTGAAGAGAACACACATTTCAATGACACTGGTGGATCCATATGTGGTATGTGAAAAGAACACACATGAAATGACTCCAGTTGTTGTTAGTAAAAAGAACACACATGCAATGACACTGGTTGTTGTTAGTAAAAATAACACACATGGAATGACACTGGTGGATCCATATGTGGTATGTGAAAATAACACACATGCAATGACTCTGGTTGTTGTTAGTAAAAAGAACACACATCGAATGACACTTGTGGATCCGTAGGTGGATTGTGAAAAGAGCACTCATGCAATGACACTGGTGGATCCATATGTGGTATGTGAAAAGAACACACATGCAATGACTCTAGTTGTTGTTAGTAAAAAGAACACACATGCAATGACATTGGTGGATCCATGTGTGGTCTCTAAAGAGAACACTCATTTCAATGACACTGATGGATCCATATGTGGTATGAGAAAAGAACACAAGTTAAATGACTCCAGTTGTTGTTAGTAAAAAGAACACACATGCAATGACACTGGTGGATCCATATGTGGTATGTGAAAAGAACACACATGAAATGACTCTGGTTGTTGTTAGTGAAAAGAACACACATGGAATGACACTGGTGGATCCATATGTGGTTTGTGAAAAGACCACACATGTAATGACTCTGGTTGTTGTTAGTGAATAGAACACACATGCAATGACACTGGTGGATCCATGTGTGGTCTCTGAAGAGAACACACATTTCAATGACTTTGGTTGTTACTAGTAAAAAGAACACACATGCAATGACACTGGTGGATCCATGTGTGGTCTCTGAAGAGAACACACATGCAATGACTCTGGTTGTTGTTAGTAAAAAGAGCACACATGCAATGACACTGGTGGATCCATAGGTGGATTGTGAAAAGAACAGACATGCTAGGTGGATTGTGAAAAGAATAGAGATGCAATGACACTGGTTGTTGTTACTAAAAAGAACACAAATGCAATGACACTGGTTGTTGTTAGTAAAAAGAACACACATGCAATGACACTGGTGGATCCATGTGTGGTCTCTGAAGAGAACACGCATGCAATGACTCTGGTTGTTGTTAGTAAAAAGAGCACACATGAAATGACACTGGTGGATCCATAGGTGGATTGTGAAAAGAACACACATGCAATGACACTGGTGGATCCAAATGTGGTATGTGGAAAGAACACACATGCAATGACTCCGGTTGTTGTTAGTAAAAAGAACACACATGCAATGACACTGGTGGATCCATGTGTTGTCTCTAATGAGAACACACATTTCAATGACACTGGTGGATAAATATGTGGTATGTGAAAAGAACACACATGAAATGACTCCAGTTGTTGTTAGTAAAAAGAACACACATGCAATGACACTGGTTGTTGTTAGTAAAAATAACACACATGCAGTGACACTGGTGGATCCATATGTGGTATGTGAAAATAACACACATGCAATGACTCTGGTTATTGTTAGTAAAAAGAACACACATGCAATGACACTAGTGCATCCATAGGTGGATTGTGAAAAGAGCACTCATGCAATGACACTGGTGGATCCATATGTGGTATGTGAAAAGAACACACATGCAATGACTCCAGTTGTTGTTAGTAAAAAGAACACACATGCAATGACATTGGTGGATCCATGTGTGGTCTCTGAAGAGAACACACATTTCAATGACACTGATGGATCCATATGTGGTATGTGAAAAGAACACACGTGAAATGATACCAGTTGTTGTTAGTAAAAAGAACACACATGCAATGATACTGGTGGATCCATATGTGGTATGTGAAAAGAACATACATGAAATGACTCTGGTTGTTGTTAGTGAAAAGAACACACATGCAATGACACTGGTGGATCCATATGTGGTTTGTGAAAAGAACACATATGCAATGACTCTGGTTGTTGTTAGTGAAAAGAACACACATGCAATGACACTGGTGGATCCATGTGTGGTCTTTGAAGAGAACACACATTTCAATGACTCTGGTTGTTATTAGTAGAAAGAACACACATGCAATAACACTGGTGGATCCATGTGTGGTCTCTAAAGAGAACACACATGCAATGACTCTGGTTGTTGGTAGTAAAAAGAGCACACATGCAATGACACTGGTAGATCCATAGGTGGATTGTGAAAAGAACAGGCATGCAATGACACTGCTGGATCCATATGTGGTATGTGAAAAGAACACACATGCAATGACACTGGTTGTTGTTAGTAAAAAGAACACACATGCAATGACACTGGTTGTTGTCGTGGTGGTGTCACGGCAGATGCTATGGATAGGCTAAAGGTGGGGACTAATACACGCTAGGGGAATCCAGGGATGGATAGTGGAGTGATTCTCCACACAGAAGTTTGTATTGATTTCCTTCAAGATTACAAGTGCTCCTTGAGCTGTATTGGCGAGAGGAGGAAGAAGGAGCTCTCTTACTCTTGCCTACTATTTTTACCTAGAACCCTAGATCAACTAGCACTATGGGCTCAAAGAACTCAACTAGTGACTATGGAATCACCAAACCAACTAAAGCCCAACCAACCCCCTCTACCAGAAACCTAGCCCCCCTTATATAGAGGAAGTTCGGTCCCTACCTAGGGCATACGTGGAGGCATATTCCTAAGGATATGCCTTCTCCCAAAGTGGTAACCCGACCGGGGTGCTTTTCCGCCGCGTCACACATGCTTTAGCGACGTAAGCCTCTGCGGCGCCCGCGTCAGCCGACATGTGCGTCGTCACCCTTGTCAGCCATGACCCGGTGGTCCTGCCCTTGCTTTCTCCGCTCATGCAGTGCGTACCGAACCTTCTTTTTAACCAGAGAGATTCCTTACTTCTCCCAGAAGCTAAGCGAGGACCCGGATCATAGTAGATCCGGCCACACCTGTTCCTGCATATAAGTTAGACAAGCACTTCCGACTTACTCCTTAAGTCGGATGAGACAATGTTAGGCGACCCCCCTGGTCCGGGTTTCTCCGTGATCCGGCCTACCTTGAGGTGACCCGGCCAGCATCCCCTTTGACCTTGCCGAACCTCGGCTAACTCGGCCCTTATACCCTGGGGTGACCCTACCCGGGAGTATCCCCCCAACATTAGTCCCTGAAGCTGGTGCGGTCTTAGCTGCCTTGGCCGCTAAGGCCACATCAGGTTCATTTATGTTCGAGCTTTGGACGTCTAATTCCGGGTTAGCTCCCTATCTCGGATTATATGGATTTACGTTCCCTTCGCACGTTCCAAGTTTTCACTTGCCGGCCGGGTTACCACTTTGGCTCGGATCCCATGGTTATCATGGTTTGATCTGGGCCCCGTTTCCTTCTCTCATACGCCAACCCACGTGGAGGCTAATCATTACCTCGTCTTATTTTAAGGGCCTGCACAGTAACCGCCGCAGTAATTGTCAGTTATCACTGTGCGTGGGTCACGTCATGCCTGCCTCCTTGTTTACCGCATCAGCGCGTCGCGTCATGGGATTGCTTCTACTCTGTGGCCCCCTATGTGGCTTTCCTCCGGTTGGCTGATGCAGGTGATACACGGCCACACCGTGTGGCTTGTTGGCACAGCGTGATCCCACTCACCCATCTCAGGGGGCGGTTAAGTAGCGGAGGGGCGCACCCCTCAGCATTTTTCGAATTCTGCGCCCCTCTGCCCATTGCCTTTCTCCTTGTCTTCCTAGCGACCGCGCCGCCGCCAGTGCTTCTAGCAGCAGCGCCGCCGCCGCACCTTCCCCGTGCCTCTGCATCGCAGCCACCGCTGCGCAGCTTCTTCGCCACGGGTCCACGCCAATCCAGGCCTCAGATCTCCGCCGCCGCTAGCTCCAGCGAGGGTAGCGAATACGAGATGACGGAGGAGGAGCTCGTCATCGCCGAGCAGGAGATGGAGGAGGACGCCGCCGTGGCGGACCGCGGCGTGTGGGCCGGATCATGGGTCTGTCAAGATGACCTTGACTGGCTCTACTGGACCAGACGAATTCCTGCCGGCGTCGCCGCTCGTCTCCCCTCCTCCGAACTGGCCCCCTCACCCAATCCGGGTGAGTTCGTTGTGTTCCTGTCCCACTTCCAACGGGGATTTGGTCTGCCGGTGAGCAATTTCTGCCGGGATTGGGTTAGGACCTACCACTTGCAGCCGCACCATCTCCCAGCCAACGCTATCACCTCTCTCTCCGCCTTTGCTTCTACGATCGAAGGCTACACCGGACTATGGCCAACGAAGGAGCTGTGGATCCGGTTTTTCGGCCTTCGTCGCAACGTCATCCCCAATATCCAAGTAGAGTCGGAGGATAAGCAGCTCACCCAATTCGGAGCTGCATCCATCTCGCCCCGGAGACTTTCCGTCTTTCCCCGGGTTACCGGGCTTGACTCCTGCAAAGGATGGGCCCGGACCTTCTTCTACGTCCGGAATGAGGGTACTGAAGATTTGATTCGGTTGCTGCCCTACGCTCCGGGTCCACCTGACACGGAATTCTGGGAGGAGGTCCCCAAGAAGCCTACAACTCTGGCCAACCAAGTTAACAAGAGGTTCGCAGAGCTGAAGAAACTCGGATTGCGCAACGAGGATGCCATGATCACGTTCGTGCGCAACCGAATCTCTCCCCTCCAGAAGCGCACCCACAAGTTGTGCCACATGAGTTTCGGCCGTGACCCCAACCGGACCTCCTCCTTCGAGTTGAGCAACACGGAGATTTTTCGCCGGGTTAAGGCTCTTTTCACCACCCACAAGGATTTCTCCGCCGAATGGACGTGGGGAATTGAGCACTACTGTCGTGACAAGATCCCTCCCGTGGTAAGCTTCGCGGGGCAAACTTATTTCGGATCAAGTATGTGTCGGTTTTTGTTGTATTTTTGACTCTGTTCTTCATGCTTTTTCTCAGCTGTTCCTTCAGCAAACTCTCGAGGATGGTACGGACCCGACCCTTAAGTGGGCGCCGGACCGAGAAATCCCGGATGAGGAGGAGCCGGACCAGGAGATGTTCCTCCCTATGACCGACGCTACCAAACGACCCAGTGGTAAATTCTCTTCTCTTAGAGATTGGCCCGATGATGAGGATGACTCGGATGTCGACGTGATTGAACCCGTTGAGGCTGTCCCTCTTTCTTTTGCCTTTCCGACATCAGCTAACCCCAGTGGGCATATCCACGAGGATCCTCCACTCGCTACGGGCGAGCCGGTTCCGGTGGCGTCGAAGAAGAAGCGCGGAGCCGCATCAAGTTCTTCCTTCGAACCTTCTCAGCCCACAAAAAGGCAAAAGAAGGCCGGAGACAAGACTGCCTCCAAGCGGGCAGGCAAAGCCCCAGCACGGAGGGCTCGGAAACCCAAGGAGGCCGAAACCTCGGATGCGTAAGTCATTTTTCGTTGCTTAACTCACTTTTCCTTGCATCGCGGTAATTTCTCTTTTGACATTATTCTCTTTTTCAGGCCTTCGGTGGAAGCATCTCTTCACCCCTTCGGTCCGGCCCTTCTCCTCCTCGTGACGACGAGTCACGCCCGCTGAGCCCTATTCCGGAGGGTTCTGCGGCTGCTCCGGGTTCCGCAGTACCTCATCGAGAGGAACGCGACCTCAGAGCAGGAGGGGTCGGTCCCGCCAAGGCGACGGCGTCCACCACTTCGGCAACGCCGCAACCAGCAACCACCGAGTCTATCTCAACACCAGCACCAATGGCAGTTCCAGTATCAGCGACCGAGCCAGCACCAGCACCTGTCCCGGCACCAAGGAAACCAACAACAGCTCCAAGTCCAGCTACAAGAGCTCCAGCGCCAAGTTCTTCTGCCTCGTCCAAGTCGTCTCAACCTCGGCGAGAAACTACTCCAGCAGCTTCTAAAGGGAAATCCACCGCAGTTACTTCTTCCCAGCAAGCTAAGGGCAAAAAGGCTCCGGATACTACCAAGTCTGCATCCGTCGAGGCCGGGCAGTGAACCCTATCATCGAGGCTTCTGAAGAAATAACCAGCAGCGAAGGATGTT
This sequence comes from Avena sativa, assembly GCA_916181665.1. Lineage (NCBI taxonomy): Eukaryota > Viridiplantae > Streptophyta > Magnoliopsida > Poales > Poaceae > Avena > Avena sativa. The sequence goes on from OV702286.1 coordinate 226,082,140, forward strand.
CCTGTCGAGCCAACTGATGCGCAGCAGATGGTTCTGCATACCTGCCCAGCTCTTGCCCTAGTTGAGAGGAAAGAAGATCACGCGAAGGGCTTGGTGGCACCCCATATGCCCACCGGCGAGCGGTACCCTCTGAGCCTTATCGAGTTCATCATGAACTGGAACAAGGCGGAGTTCGTCCACAACGACGATCTCCTGGAAAAGTTCGGCCCTGCAGAATTTTCCGCCCAGATGAATACTGCCGCTAAGGCAATTAACCTCGCGGGGCGAATGATGGAGGTATGTCATTTCTCCTTTACATGTTGTAGATAATAACCATTAGTCCCCGAGCCTCTGGTGGAGTAGCTTGTTACTCGACCGGATGCTCATTAGAAAACTAATATAGCTGCATGTAAACTTCGAATCTGCACACACCTAGAGCCGGGTTAAGTTCCACTTGGCCCAGATCTTGTACACTTCAAATATGCAAACACCTAGAGCTGGGTTAAGTTCCACTTGGCCCGGATCTTGTATACTTCGAATATGCACACACCTAGAGCCGGGTTAAGTTCCACTTGGCCCGGATCTTGTACACTTCGAATATGCACACACCTAGAGCCGGGTTAAGTTCCACTTGGCCCGGATCTTGTACACTTCAAATATGCACACACCTAGAGCCAGGTTAAGTTCCACTTAGCCCGGATCTTGTACACTTCGAATATGCACACACCTAGAGCCAGGTTAAGTTCCACTTGGCCCGGATCTAGTACACTTCGAATATGTACCAAGCTAATTTTACACTTCTATACTTTTTTCAGGTAACCACCAATCGCCGGAGCGCTGAATTCCAACGCCTGCTGGATACCCACAAGATGCTACGCGCAAAAGATGTTGCACTTGGTGCAGAACATGAAAAGAGGGGTAATTTTCTCCCTCGGCACCTCTCCATTTTTCTTCACTTTCTTCCGCCGAACTAATCTCCTCATTCGGTTTCTGCAGCTGGGGTGGAGGCTGAGAACAAGATCATGCGGAAGAACATGGAGGAAATCCGGGGTATGTCCTCTTTTGTTCGACCTCGTAGTGTTTTCCATTTCTTCTTCTCCTTGGCTCGGCAAACATTCACTCCTCGGCTCTGCCGGGTCAACATACTATTTCAGCATCGCTTGAGGATAGTGTGCCCATGCCTGATATGATGCTGCATTTTCTCGAACAAGCAGGGCAGCATCAAGCCGAGCTGAAGAAAAAGGATGATGAGCTCGCTCTCCTCCGGACTAAGGACAACGAGATTGCCAAGCTCAATGTTGAGATGGAGAAGATGAAGGCCCAGCACCAAACCGAGCTCCAAAAGGTTGGCCAGAACTTCACAGAAGAGCATGAACGCCTTACTCTCCAGATCTCCAAGGACCAGGACCTACTCAGAGAATCCAACCTCCAGCTTGGGTCGGCAAACGCTGAGCTTGAGCAACTTCGCAAAAGACGCGATGACTGCATCAAGGAGTTAACCCGGATCCATAGCCATATTTCTCGTAAGTTCCTTTCCCTTATCCGACATAATTCTCAGGGTTACCTTATATGTCTTTTCTTTACCTTCTTCCTTTGCCTTGTTTCCAGACCACTTTCCAGAGGGTACTTCTATTGCAAGCGCTGCTGTTGCCAAATTTCGCCGAGAGAGGGGTACTCCCGTCGTTCCTGACGGTGAGAGCATTCCCTTAGACATGGAGGACCTATTGGTCAGCCTGTTAGCTCACGTGGAAACCATCAAGAATTATGGCAAGGATATCCTCGACGTTGCAGTTCACATTTTCAATACGTTCTGGCCCGGAGAGAGTAGCCTGGAGACCATCGCGACTCTCGTCGAGAAGTTAATGGAGATTGAGACCCAGCTTGACCTCTGGAGAGAGTCCGCTGGGCATGCCACAGCCGATACCATCCTTCACCATATTCTCACATGGTACGAGAAGATCGACCTCGGCCTCCTTACACGCCGGCGCACCGGATCCAGATGGACCGATGATCCGGAGTGGGTAGCTCGGTGCTAGGCTTGCGCCTACAGCCTCGTCGAATATTCTCCTATTCATGACTGGGTTGAAGGACCGAGCTTCCTAGAATCCGCTGGGGATGAGCACAATGAGAACGTTGAAGATGGGTCGGATGAGGGCGGAGAAGATGATGCTTCAGATATTGAAGACAGCGACAACGATGCCGAACTTCCTCCTCCTGCTACTCCTTAGTTCCAAAAAACTTGAAAATTTATTAGATCCCCAGTATGCCGGGTGCAATTGTATGCTGGATATGTGATATTTTGCTACTACATTTCTATGCCGGATTAACTTGGGCGCAGTCCCCGAGTTTCATTTTCTTGTTCGTCCAATTCTCTGGCTCGGTCCGTGTCTACCTTGATTCGGTTTTACGACTTACGAATCCGAGCTTCAAAAATTGTTTTAACAATACATAGAAACTTTTAGGCTTAGCTCAAAATAATTTAGCATAATAACTTGAAAATAAATACAGGCTTAGTCCGAAAAACAAACGTTAGCTCGAATAAACTCGTTTCCTTAGTCGTTTTTAATGTGCTACGCAATTCCAAACTTGTTCTCTTGCTTGCCATGAAGCCAATTCTTGTTGGACAACAGCAAGTCGAAGAGTTGGGTTTTTGGTGCTCACACATTACTAATCCGGGTTAAGTAGAACAACTTATTCCAGCTACCGCATAAGAAGTAGCAACAAACATTATTAAGGTAGTCCCCGAGTTACTGCTCGAGGCGCTGCTATTTCATTGATAAGCTCATTGCCGACATACATACCGACATATGAGACGACTCGGATACATACACTTCTTAGCTAAGTGTAGAAGGGACGAAGTAGTGCTACATTCCACGGCCGCTTAGATTCCTCTCCGGACCTGTCCGCCTTGTTCTTTTCCTGTGGCTTTGCATCTATAAGATAGTAAGAATCGTTGTGCAGTGCTTTGCTCACAATGAATGGCCCTTCCCATGGGAGGGGGATAATTTATGCATGCCAGTAGTACGTTGTACCAACCGGAGCACCAGATCGCCTTCCTGAAAGACTCGGGGGCACACTTTTCGGCTATGATAGCGTTGGAGATTATGCTGATATATGGCGGATCTGGACAGTGCCAGTTCTCTCGCTTCTTCCAGCAGATCAACATCATTTTGCCGGGCTTCTTGCAATTCGGCTTCTGTGTATTGGATGACCCTAGGCGAATCATGCTCTATGTCGGCTGGTAATACAGCTTCTGCCCCATATACCAGAAAAAATGGCGTATAGCCTGTTGATCGATTCGGAGTTATTCTTAAACTCCATAGTACCGCTGGTAGTTCTTCTATCCAGCACCCCGCTGATCTTTGCAGCGGCTCAATGAGCCGGGGTTTTATCCCGGATAATACTAATCCGTTGGATCTTTCCACTTGTCCATTCGATGCGAGGTGGGCTACCGAGGCTACGTCCAGTCGGATCTTCTTATCTCGGCAGAAGCGCGCAAATGCTCCTTCTGCAAAATTTGTTCCATTATCAGTTATAATACTGTGTGGATAACCGTATCTCAAGATGATGTCTTTGAGAAATGTCACGACCGTAGCTCCATCACTTTTTCTTATAGGTTTCACTTCAATCCATTTTTTAAACTTGTCCACCATGACCAAAATGTGTGTCATGTTTCCTCTTGCTGATTTGAACGGGCCAACCATATCCAAGCATCATACAACAAATGGCCACGTAATTGGTATGGTCTTGTGTTCCGACATAGGCATATGTGTCTTGGTGGTATACCTTTGACAACCATTGCATTTTCTCACCAGATCTTCTGCTTGTTCTAAGGCATTTGGCCAGTAGAATCCATGCCGGAACGCCTTTGCCACCAAGGCTCGGGATGAGGCATGATGCCCGCATTCTCCTTGGTGTATATCTCGGAGGATGTCAAGCCCTTCTTCTGGGTCAACACATCGCTGGAGGACGTTGGTTACACTCTGTTTGTACAGCTCGGAATTGATGATCGTGTATGCCTTTGCTCTCCTCTGAGTTTGCCTGGCTAACACCTCCTCAGCGGGTAACGTTCCGTCTTTCAGAAATTGGAATATAGGCAGTGCCCAAGCTGGTATCGCTCGTGGAGGGAATACGTCCTCATCAATTTCCATCTGATCCATCGGCATAACTTCAGCCGGATCACGCTGAGCAGTCCTCGGGTCTAGCGAGGTAGTCCTCGGGTTTGCCGAGGCATCCCCGGGTTTGCTGATGCAGTCCCCGGGTCTCGCGTACTACCTCCCATGTCAATGTCCATGGGCTCAGCTCCGGATTCCGTATTTTCCGGGACATAGATCGAGTCGATTACTGGGGACGGCCTGATAGATGGTTTTCTGAGGTGTTCCAATGCTACACCCAGTGGAATTTCCTGTCTGGTCGATCCAAGCTTCGACAACATGTCGGCAGCCTCGTTTTCCACTCGGGGTACATGGTGAAATTCACACCCCTCGAAGTAACCAGATATCTTCTGCACGTGAAATTTGTATAGTGCCATGTTTGGATCCAGGGCATCCCACACTCCGGACACCTGCTGCACCACCAGATCCGAGTCGCCAAAGCATATTATCCGACGTATACCAATCTCCTTTGCCACTTTGAGCCCATGCACAAGAGCCTCATACTCAGCGACATTGTTCGATGCCGCGAAATGGATCTGCAATACGTACTTTAGCTGGTCCTTCTTTGGCGAGGTAAGGACAACCCCGGTGCCTAATCCGGTTTTGGTTTTCGACCCGTCAAAGTGCATCCTCCAGTAGTTCGGATCTGGTGGTGGTGGTTCGTATTGTACCTCGGCCCAATCCACAAAAAAGTCCGCCACAGCCTGAGACTTGATCGCTTCTCTTCTGTCATACTGGGGCGCATAAGGGGCTAACTCAATTGCCCATTTTGCAATTCTGCCACTCGCATCCTTGTTACCCATTATCTCGGATATGGGGGCTTCATATATTACTTTGATGGGGTGCTCCTCAAAGTAATGCTTTAACTTCTTAGCCACCATATAGACACCATATGCCACCTTTTGAAAGTGCGGGTAGTTCTGTTTTGAGGCAGACAATACCCCGCTTGAGTAATATACTGGCCTCTGCACCGACTTACCCTCTTCATTGCGCTCCACTACAATCACTGCACTTACAACTCGGTTGGTTGCGGCTATGTAGAACAACATTGGCTCCTTTGATAGTGGAGAGGCTAACACTGGTGCACTGGCCAACATCTTTTTTAAGTGGGCAAAGGCTTCATCGGCCTGTGGCGTCCAAACGAATTTATTCGACTTTTTCATGAGTTGGTAGAGAGGCAGTGCCTTTTCTCCCAACCGACATACAAACTGACTCAATGATGCCAGGCATCCAGTGAACTTCTGGACGTCGTTAAGACACTTCGGCAGCTCCATTCATTCGATGGCTCGGATCTTAGTTGGATTAACTTCGATACCTCAGCTGGAGACGAGAAATCCGAGTAATTTTCCAGCCGGGACACTGAAGGTACATTTTTCCGGGTTAAGCTTCATCCGGAACCTTCTCAAGTTCGCGAATGTTTGCCTTATGTCGTTAAGGAGCGTTGTTCTTTCCTTGGTCTTGATAACCACATCATCCACGTATACTTGTATGTTTTGACCTATTTGGTCATGCAAACATTTTTGCATACATCTTTGGTACGTTGCACCTGCATTACGTAAACCGAACGGCATAGTGCGATAGCAGTAAGCCCCATACGGGGTAATAAACGCGGTCTTTATTTGATCATCCGGGTTCAGAGGTATCTGGTGGAAGCCAGAATATGCATCAATGAATGACAACAGTTCGCATCCCGCGGTCGAGTCTATGACCTGATCTATCCTCGGCAGTGGAAATGGATCTTTTGGACACGCCTTGTTCAGGTTCGTGTAATCGATACACATACGCCAAACCACTACCATGTTCGGATCGTCCTTCTTCTTTTCTACCAGCACCAGATTAGAGTGCCAATCCGGATACAGCACCTCCATGATAAATCCTGCTGCTAGCAACCGAGCTATCTCGTCTCTAATGACTTTTCTCCTATCCTCGACGAAGCGGCGGAGAGGTTGCTTCACCGGCCTTGCTCTAGGTCTTACGTTCAAAGAGTGCTCGGCCAACTCCCTCGGAACACCTTGCAAGTCCTGTGTAGAACAAGCAAAAATATCCCGATTCTCATGGAGGAAGTTGACGAGCTCGCTTTCCTATTTGTCAGTTAACCCGGCACCAATTGTTCCGGTGCGTTTCGGGAACATGTTATCAACTAGAATCTTCTTGGTGTCCTTTGCGGCTTGAAATGAAACACTGCCATGTGGGTTACTTAACGCCCGCATATATTGTTGCGCGGACTGAGCTAATGCCGCCACCTCTTGGATTTTTCTTTTCTCTTGCGCAATCACGAGTGACTCGTCTAGATTAGACCCGGCTGAAGCACACTCAATGGAACGTCGGAAATCTCCAGCAATGGTAATCACTCCATTTGGCCCGAGCAACTTCATCTTTAGATAACTGATGTGGAAGCTTGCCATGAACTTGTTCAATGTTGGTCATCCGAGTAACGCGTGATACGCACTTTCCAAGTTCACCACCTCAAACTCTAGATTCTCAGTTCGGCAGTTATCCCTTGTGCCAAATAGCACGTCGACCTAGACTTTTCCTATGGGCTCACAAGAGATGCCTGGTACAATGCCATGGAAAGTTGTTCTCGTGGCCTGGAGCATGTTCTCCGAGATGCCCAACTTGCGCGTCGTATCCGCATACATGATGTTAATGCTACTGCCATTATTAATCAAAACCTTGGAGAACCTCACATTGATGTTCGGTCCAATGAATGTTGGATCCAGCACCAGCGCATATGAACCTGGACTCGGCATAAGCTTAGGATGATCTTTGATGTTCCAGGTGATTTCCTGGTCCGACCAAGGCATGTACCTCGTCACTGCTGGCATGACCGCATTGACCTCCATATGTCGGCGCTGCAAGCTCTTTCTATCTGTTTCCTCGGTCGTGAACACACAATAACTCTAGTGATGTTCCCTGTACTCATTCCTTCCCTCGTTTCCGGGGTACCTCTGATCCGGTTGTTGCTGATTTTCCACCCGATGCACTGCATCCCTTCTCTCATTGTTCTCATACCTCGGTGGAGTGGGAGGAAACATTAGCTGTTGCGTGTTCGCCTCAGAGAGCAATTGCTTCCGAGGTAACTCCTGCCGAGGTTGATCATTCCGGGGTGCCTGAGCATTCCCTGAACCACCTTGTTCTATCTTATGCATCCACTCACATTGCCTCGTTGTGTGACCCGCCGGGCTATTCGGATTTGGCGTGTGAAACTTACACGGCTGGTCCAACATCGACTCATAGGTATACCTCGGACGGTCTTTCTTTTCCTGCCACTTTTTCTTTTGCTCTGGAGTCCATGTTTTCTTGCCATCATTTCTTGGAGTCCATTGCCCTCCCGTTCTCTGGCGTTGGTTGCTCCCTGCTCCGGGTTGATCTTGATTCACGACTGTAACTTGTTGCGAACCGTAGCGATGATCCGGTCTATCATCTCTACTTCTTCCTCTGTAATCGTTCCTCCGGGATGATCCAGCTCCATTCCTCTGATAGTATTCCTCGTTTGACTCATTTGACGCGAGCCTAGGTTGAGTCAGATCGCCCAAAGCATATGAATCAGCAATCCGGATCATCTCTGCCAACGTAATTGGCATTTTCCTTTGCAATTTCATCCACAACTCGCTGCCATATCTGCACCCTTGTGCAAACCACGCTATGGCCTGTGACTCTATGACACCCTCACACGAGTTTCTCACGGTACACCACCGGGTCAAGAATTCACGATCCGTCTCGTTAGGTCTTTGCTTGCACATTGCTAGGGTCTGCGGTCTATTCGGCCTCTGATATGTACTTGAGAAGTTGCTGATAAACATTTCTTCAAAATCTATCCAGTAGTTGATGCTTCCGGGTGGTAAATTATTCAGCCATACTCTGGCCGGACCTTCCAACATCTGGGGTACGTATCGTACAGCCCATCTCAAGTTGCCTGTGGCAATTTTCACAGCTGTAGCATAATTTATCAGCCAATCCTCCGGCTTGGTGCTGCCGTCATACGTCTTCGTGCCTCTGGGCAGCTGGAAGTTTGGTACCGGTGGCTCCTTCATGATCCGGGGTCCAAAGCACGCTGGACCCGGGGGACCTTGACATTCGATCTGTTCCGACCTATACAGGCGATCCAGTTTTAACCTGGCATCATCCGGCATCAAGTCCCTGCTTCCCAATCTTGACCCTATCACATGATAGTCCGGTCTGGGGTACCCTGCGTTTGCCATCTCTGAATCACCGTCGTTGTATCGGTTTTGCTCTCGTTGCGCACCTTTCTGCTGCATACCTCGGCCGGCGCTTTGCTCTTGCCTTGGTATATTCAGCTGCTGCGGTTGTCCTGCTCCTGCGGAGTTTCGCTGTCCGGCATTGCCGTTGGCAGTGTTCCCTTGACCGGCGTTGCCTTGGTCGTGATTACCTCGGCCAGCTTCACCTCGGATCACACTCCGTCGATCATCATTTTTCCGCATTTCTTTTTCTTTTCCCGCACGCGTCGGGTCGTACGGGACGATCTGTTTGTTCCGTCTGGCCGAGGTTACTACCTATTCTCTCCTTGGACCACCATGAGGCAATGATGCGGCTCCAGCGGATTTCTCCGGTTGCCCATCACCGAATGGACGATTTTGGAAGCTCTAGCTCTCTCCGGGTTAGCTCTCAGCAGCTCTTCGTTCTGTCTGTTCACGATCCGAACCAGCTCGTTAACCCTATCTTGCTATCTTTGACGGGCCTCACCTGTCAGTCCCTCTAACTCAGACGCAGCCGCATCTGCTGCTCTGAGGTTCTTCGCCGGGGTACTATACCTCGGCAGCCCCACAAACAAATAGTTTTCCGACCCCTCGGCTCCATCATCACCTTCTCTGTTCATCTCTCTTATGAGATTTCTCCCTTTTACTTTTACCGTATCAATTTTGTTTGCCTTTGCATACTCACGCAGCGTCATGTTCAGCGACTGTTGAGCCGCGGCTATTTCCTTTGCGCCCTCTAGTATCTTTTGTCTAGTTTCCTCTAGCTCGGCCTGTGCCTGAGCCGGATCTACCACTACTGCTACCGGGTTAGCCAAGCTATCCATAGCTTCTCTCAGTACGTTCTCAGGCCTCTCTAGTGGAGGTCCTCTACCTTTCCTCGGTGCCTTAGGTGTTACCTCCGGGTCCGGTGCCGGATCCTTGCTCGCGCTTGCACCTAGCGCAGTCATCATCACCCCCGCATGGTCCGGGGAGAGAGCGATACGTGCCCCGTGAGCCACAGTGAGGGGTGGTTCCCCCGCGTCAACGACGCGGCGTGGATGAACGCCTGATACGTCCACCGCAACATAGACCTTGTGCGCACCGAGCTTGACGAAGAGGCCGTTGCACGGAAGTGGGCGCGTGCCGAAGTAGCCAGTGTTGTCGCTGATGAAATCCAGCGCTCCAATGCGCTGAACGAGCCCGGAGACGATGCGTTCGCCGGTGCCGATGAGGTTTCCTGTCCGGATCTTAACCCCTACTAGCGCCGCTAGCCCCACGGTGGGCGCCAACTGTCGTGGTGGTGTCACGGCAGATGCCATGGATAGGCTAAAGGTGGGGACTAATACACGCTAGGGGAATCCAGGGAGGGATAGTGGAGTGATTCTCCACACAGAAGTTTGTATTCATTTCCTTCAAGATTACAAGTGCTCCTTGAGCTGTATTGGCGAGAGGAGGAAGAAGGAGCTCTCTTACTCTTGCCTACTATGTTTCCCTAGAACCCTAGATCAACTAGCACTATGGCCTCAAAGAACTCAACTAGTGACTATGGAATCACCAAACCAACTAGAGCCCAACCAACCCCCTCTACCAGAAACCTAGCCCCCCTTATATAGAGGAAGTTCGGTCCCTGCCTAGGGCATACGTGGAGGCATATTCCTAAGGATATGCCTTCTCCCAAAGTGGTAACCCGACCGGGGTGCTTTTCCCCCGCGTCACACATGCTTTAGCGACGTAAGCCTCTGCGGCGCCCGCGTCAGCCGACATGGGCGTCGTCACCCTTGTCGTCCATGACCCGGTGGTCCTGTCCTTGCTTTCTCCGCTCATGCAGTGCGTACTGAACCTTCTTTTTGACCAGAGAGATTCCTTCCTTCTCCCAGAAGCTAAGCAAGGACCCGGATCATAGTAGATCCGGCCACACCTGTTCCTGCATATAAGTTAGACAAGAACTTCCGACTTACTCCTTAAGTCGGATGAGACAATGTTAGGCGACCCCCCTGGTCCGGGTTAATCCGTTATCCAGCCTGCCTTGAGGTGACCTGGCCAGCATCCGCTTTGACCTTGCCGAACCTCGGCTAACTCGGCCCTTATACCCCGGAGTGACCCTACCCAGGGGTATCCCCCCAACATTAGTCCCCGAAGCTGGTGCGGTCTTAGCTACCTTGGCCGCTAAGGCCACATCAGGTTCATTTATGTTCGAGCCTTGGATGTCTAATTCCTGGTTAGCTCCCTATCTCGGATTATATGGATTTACGTTCCCTTCGCATGTTCCAAGTTTTCACTTGTCGGCCGAGTTACCACTTTGGATCGGATCCCATGGTTATCATGGTTTGATCTGGGCCCCGTTTCCTTCTCTCATACGCCAACCCACATGGAGGCTAATCATTACCTCGTCTTATTTTAAGGGCCTGCACAGTAACCGCCGCAGTAATTGTCAGTTATCACTGTGCGTGGGTCACGTCATGCCTGCCTCCTCGTTTACCGCATCAGCGCGTCGTGTCATGGGATTGCTTCTACTCTGTGGCCCCCTATGTGGCTTTCCTCCGATTGGCTGATGCAGGTGATACACGGCCACACCGTGTGGCTTGTTGGCGCAGCGCGATCCCACTCACCCATCTCAGGGGGCGGTTAAGTAGCAGAGGGGCGCACCCCTTAGCATTTTTCCACTTCTGCGCCCCTCTGCCCATCGCCTTTCTCCTTCGTCTTCCTAGCGACCGTGCCGCCGCCAGTGCTTCTAGCAGCAGCACCGCCGCCGCACCTTCCCCGTGCCTCTGCAACGCAGCCACCGCCGCGCAGCTTCTTCGTATGTGGTATGTGAAAAGAACACACATTTCAATGACACTGGTGGATCCATATGTGGTATGTGAAAATAACACACATAAATGACTCTAGTTGTTGTTAGTAAAAAGAACACACATGCAATGACACTGGTGGATCCATATGTGGGATGTGAAAAAAAAACACACATGCAATGACTCCAGTTATTGTTAGTAAAAATAACACAAATGCAATGACACTGGTAGATCCATGTGTGGTCTCTGAAGAGAACACACATTTCAATGACACTGGTGGATCCATATGTGGTATGTGAAAATAACAGACATGCAATGACTCCAGTTGTTCTTAGTAAAAAGAACACACATGCAATGACACTGGTGGATCCATGTGTGGTATGTGAAAATAACACACATGCAATGACTCTGGTTGTTGTTAGTAAAAAGAACACACATGCAATGACACTTGTGGATCCATGTGTGGTCTCTGAAGAGAACACACATTTCAATGACTCTGGTTGGTGTTAGTAAAAAGAACACACATGCAATGACACTGGTGGATCCATGTGTGGTCTCTGAAGAGAACACACATGCAATGACTCTGGTTGTTGTTAGTACAAAGAGCACACATGCAATGACACTGGTGGATCCATAGGTGGATTGTGAAAAGAACACACATGCAATGACACTGGTTGATCCATATGTGGTATGTGAAAACAACACAAATTTCAATGACTCTGGTTGTTGTTAGTAAAAGAGCACACATGCAATGACACTGGTGGATCCATGTGTGGATTGTGAAAAGAACACACATGTAATGACTCTGGTTGTTTTTAGTAAAAAGAGCACACATGCAATGACATTCGTGGATCCATAAATTGATTGTGAAAAGAACACACATGCAATGACACTAGTGGATCCATATGTGGTATGTGAAAAGAACACACATGCAATGACTCCAGTTGTTGTTAGTAAAAAGAACACACATGCAATGACACTGGTGGATCCATGTGTGGTCTCTGAAGAGAACACACATTTCAATGACACTAGTGGATCCATATGTGGTATGTGAAAAGAACACACATGAAATGACTCCAGTTGTTGTTAGTAAAAAGAACACACATGCAATGACACTGGTGGATCCATATGTGGTATGTGAAAATAACACACATGCAATGACACTGGTTGTTGTTAGTAAAAATAACACACATGCAATGACACTGGTGGATCCATGTGTGGTCTCTAAAGATAACACACATTTCAATGACTCTGGTTGTTGTTAGTAAAAAGAACACACATGCAATGACACAGGTGGATCCATATGTGGTCTCTGAAGAGAACACACATGCAAGGACTCTGGTTGTTGTTAGTAAAAAGAGCACACATGCAATGACACTGGTGGATCCATAGGTGGATTGTGGAAAGAACACACATGCAATGACACTGCTGGATCCATAGGTGGATTGTGGAAAGAACACACATGCAATGACACTGGTGGATCCATATGTGGTATGTAAAAACAACACACATTTCAATGACTTTGGTTGTTGTTAGTAAAAAGAACACACATGCAATGACACGGGTGGATCCATGTGTGGTCTCTGAAGAGAACACACATGCAATGACTCTAGTTGTTGTTAGTAAAAAGAGCACACATGCAATGACACTGGTGGATCCATAGGTGCATTGTGAAAAGAGCACACATGCAATGACACTGGTGGATCCATGTGTGGTCTCTGAAGAGAACACACATTTCAATGACTCTGCTTGTTGTTAGTAAAAAGAGCACACATGCAATGACACTGGTGGATCGATAGGTGGATTGTGAAAAGAACACACGTGCAATGACACTGGTGGATCCATATGTGGTATGTGAAAAGAACACACATGCAATGACTCCAGTTATTGTTAGTAAAAATAACACGCATGCAATGACACTGGTAGATCCATGTGTGGTCTCTGAAGAGAACACACATTTCAATGACACTGGTGGATCCATATGTGGTATGTTAAAATAACGGACATGCAATGACTCCAGTTGTTGTTAGTAAAAAGAACACACATGCAATGACACTGGTGGATCCATGTGTGGTATGTGAAAATAACACACATGCAATGACTCTGGTTGTTGTTAGTAAAAAGAACACACATGCAATAACACTTGTGGATCCATGTGTGGTCTCTGAAGAGAACACACATTTCAATGACTCTTGTTGGTGTTAGTAAAAAGAACACACATGCAATGACACTGGTGGATCCATGTGTGGTCTCTGAAGAGAACACACATGCAATGACTCTGGTTGTTGTTAGTACAAAGAGCACACATGCAATGACACTGGTGGATCCATAGGTGGATTGTGAAAAGAACACACATGCAATGACACTGGTTGATCCATATGTGGTATGTGAAAACAACACAAATTTCAATGACTCTGGTTGTTGTTAGTAAAAACAACACACATGCAATGACACTGGTGGATCCATGTGTGGATTGTGAAAAGAACACACATGTAATGACAATGGTTGTTGTTAGTAAAAAGAGCACACATGCAATGACACTGGTGGATCCATAAATGGATTGTGAAAGGAACACACATGCAATTACACTGGTGGATCCATATGTGGTATGTGAAAAGAACACACATGCAATGACTCCAGTTGTTGTTAGTAAAAAGAACACACATGCAATGACACTAGTGGATCCATGTGTGGTCTCTGAAGAGAACACACATTTCAATGACACTGGTGGATCCATATGTGGTATGTGAAAAGAACACACATGAAATGACTCCAGTTGTTGTTAGTAAAAAGAACACACATGCAATGACACTGGTGGATCCATGTGTGGTATGTGAAAATAACACACATGCAACGACTCTGGTTGTTATTAGTAAAAAGAACACACATGCAATGACACTTGAGGATCCATGTGTGGTCTCTGAAGAGAACACACATTTGAATGACTCTGCTTGGTGTTAGTAAAAAGAACACACATGCAATGACACTGGTGGATCCATGTGTGGTCTCTAAAGAGAACACACATGCAATGACTCTAGTTGTTGTTAGTAAAAATAGCACACATGCAATGACACTGGTGGATCCATAGGTGGATTGTGGAAAGAACACACATGCAATGACACTGGTGGATCCATATGTGGTATGTAAAAACAACACACATTTCAATGACTCTTTTTGTTGTTAGTAAAAAGAACACACATGCAATGACACTGGTGGATCCATGTGTGGTCTCTGAAGAGAACACACATGTAATGACTAGTTGTTGTTAGTAAAAATAGCACACATGCAATGACACTGGTGGATCCATAGGTGGATTGTGGAAAGAACACACATGCAATGACATTGGTGGATCCATATGTGGTATGTAAAAACAACACACATTTCAATGACTCTGGTCGTTGTTAGTAAAAAGAACACACATGCAATGAAACTGGTGGATCCATGTGTGGTCTCTGAAGAGAACACACATGTAATGACTCTCGTTGTTGTTAGTAAAAAGAGCACACATGCAATGACACTGGTGGATCCATAGGTGGATTGTGAAAACAACACACATGCAATGACACAGGTGGATCCATATATGGTATGTGAAAAGAACACACATGCAATGACTCTAGTTGTTGTTAGTGAAAAGAACACACATGCAATGACACTGGTGGATCCATGTGTGGTCTCTGAAGAGAAGACACATGCAATGACTCTGGTTGTTGTTAGTAAAAAGAACACACATGCAATGACACTGGTGGATCCATGTGTGGCATGTGAAAATAATAGACATGCAATGACTCTGGTTGTTGTCAGTAAAAAGAACACACATGCAATGACACTGGTGGATCCATGTGTGGTCTCTGAAGAGAACACACATTTCAATGACTCTAGTTGTTAGTAAAAAGAACACACATGCAATGACACTGGTGGATCCATGTGTGGTCTCTAAAGAGAACACACATGCAATGACTCTAGTTGTTGTTAGTAAAAATAGCACATATGCAATGACACTGGTGGATCCATAGGTGGATTGTGGAAAGAACACACATGCAATGACACTGGTGGATCCATATGTGGTATGTAAAAACAACACACATTTCAATGACTCTGGTTGTTGTTAGTAAAAAGAACACACATGCAATGACACTGGTGGATCCATGTGTGGTCTCTGAAGAGAACACACATGTAATGACTCTCGTTGTTGTTAGTAAAAAGAGCACACATGCAATGACACTGGTGGATTCATAGGTGGATTGTGAAAAGAACACACATGCAATGACACTGGTGGATCCATATATGGTATGTGAAAAGAACACACATGCAATGACTCTAGTTGTTGTTAGTAAAAAGAACACACATGCAATGACACTGGTGGATCCATGTGTGGTATCTGAAGATAACACACATTTCAATGACACTGGTGGATCCATATGTGGTATGTGAAAAGAACACACATGCAATGACTCTAGTTGTTGTTAGTAAAAAGAACACACATGAAATGACACTGGTGGATCCATAGGTGGATTGTGAAAAGAGCACACATGCAATGACACTGGTGGATCCATATGTGGTATGTGAAAAGAACACACATGCAATGACTCCAGTTGTTGTTAGTAAAAATAACACACATGCAATGACACGGTGGATCCATGTGTGGTCTCTGAAGAGAACACACATTTCAATGACACTGGTGGATCCATATGTAGTATGTGAAAAGAACACACATGCAATGACACTGGTGGATCCATATGTGGTATGTGAAAATAACAAACATGCAATGACTCTGGTTGTTGTTAGTAAAAAGAACACACATGCAATGACACTGGTGGATCCATGTGTGGTCTCTGAAGAGAACACACATTTCAATGACTCTGGTTGTTAGTAAAAAGATCACACATGCAATGACACTGGTGGATCCATGTGTGGTCTCTGAAGAGAACACACATGTAATGACTCTCGTTGTTGTTAGTAAAAATAGCACACATGCAATGACACTGGTGGATCCATAGGTGGATTGTGGAAAGAACACACATGCAATGACACTGGTGGATCCATATGTGGTATGTAAAAACAACACACATTTCAATGACTCTGGTCGTTGTTAGTAAAAAGAACACACATGCAATGACACTGGTGGATCCATGTGTGGTCTCTAAAGAGAACACACATGTAATGACTCTCGTTGTTGTTAGTAAAAAGAGCACACAGGCAATGACACTGGTGGATCCATAGGTGGATTGTGAAAACAACACGCATGCAATGACACAGGTGGATCCATATATGGTATGTGAAAAGAACACACATGCAATGACTCTAGTTGTTGTTAGTGAAAAGAACACACATGCAATGACAATGGTGGATCCATGTGTGGTCTCTGAAGAGAAGACACATTTCAATGACACTGGTGGATCCATATGTGGTATGTGAAAAGAACACACATGCAATGACTCCAGTTGTTGTTAGTAAAAAGAACACACATGCAATGACACTGGTGGATCCATGTGTGGATTGTGAAAAGAACACACATGTAATGACAATGGTTGTTGTTAGTAAAAAGAGCACACATGCAATGACACTGGTGGATCCATAAATGGATTGTGAAAGGAACACACATGCAATTACACTGGTGGATCCATATGTGGTATGTGAAAAGAACACACATGCAATGACTCCAGTTGTTGTTAGTAAAAAGAACACACATGCAATGACACTAGTGGATCCATGTGTGGTCTCTGAAGAGAACACACATTTCAATGACACTGGTGGATCCATATGTGGTATGTGAAAAGAACACACATGAAATGACTCCAGTTGTTGTTAGTAAAAAGAACACACATGCAATGACACTGGTGGATCCATGTGTGGTATGTGAAAATAACACACATGCAACGACTCTGGTTGTTATTAGTAAAAAGAACACACATGCAATGACACTTGAGGATCCATGTGTGGTCTCTGAAGAGAACACACATTTGAATGACTCTGCTTGGTGTTAGTAAAAAGAACACACATGCAATGACACTGGTGGATCCATGTGTGGTCTCTAAAGAGAACACACATGCAATGACTCTAGTTGTTGTTAGTAAAAATAGCACACATGCAATGACACTGGTGGATCCATAGGTGGATTGTGGAAAGAACACACATGCAATGACACTGGTGGATCCATATGTGGTATGTAAAAACAACACACATTTCAATGACTCTTTTTGTTGTTAGTAAAAAGAACACACATGCAATGACACTGGTGGATCCATGTGTGGTCTCTGAAGAGAACACACATGTAATGACTAGTTGTTGTTAGTAAAAATAGCACACATGCAATGACACTGGTGGATCCATAGGTGGATTGTGGAAAGAACACACATGCAATGACATTGGTGGATCCATATGTGGTATGTAAAAACAACACACATTTCAATGACTCTGGTCGTTGTTAGTAAAAAGAACACACATGCAATGAAACTGGTGGATCCATGTGTGGTCTCTGAAGAGAACACACATGTAATGACTCTCGTTGTTGTTAGTAAAAAGAGCACACATGCAATGACACTGGTGGATCCATAGGTGGATTGTGAAAACAACACACATGCAATGACACAGGTGGATCCATATATGGTATGTGAAAAGAACACACATGCAATGACTCTAGTTGTTGTTAGTGAAAAGAACACACATGCAATGACACTGGTGGATCCATGTGTGGTCTCTGAAGAGAAGACACATGCAATGACTCTGGTTGTTGTTAGTAAAAAGAACACACATGCAATGACACTGGTGGATCCATGTGTGGCATGTGAAAATAATAGACATGCAATGACTCTGGTTGTTGTCAGTAAAAAGAACACACATGCAATGACACTGGTGGATCCATGTGTGGTCTCTGAAGAGAACACACATTTCAATGACTCTAGTTGTTAGTAAAAAGAACACACATGCAATGACACTGGTGGATCCATGTGTGGTCTCTAAAGAGAACACACATGCAATGACTCTAGTTGTTGTTAGTAAAAATAGCACATATGCAATGACACTGGTGGATCCATAGGTGGATTGTGGAAAGAACACACATGCAATGACACTGGTGGATCCATATGTGGTATGTAAAAACAACACACATTTCAATGACTCTGGTTGTTGTTAGTAAAAAGAACACACATGCAATGACACTGGTGGATCCATGTGTGGTCTCTGAAGAGAACACACATGTAATGACTCTCGTTGTTGTTAGTAAAAAGAGCACACATGCAATGACACTGGTGGATTCATAGGTGGATTGTGAAAAGAACACACATGCAATGACACTGGTGGATCCATATATGGTATGTGAAAAGAACACACATGCAATGACTCTAGTTGTTGTTAGTAAAAAGAACACACATGCAATGACACTGGTGGATCCATGTGTGGTATCTGAAGATAACACACATTTCAATGACACTGGTGGATCCATATGTGGTATGTGAAAAGAACACACATGCAATGACTCTAGTTGTTGTTAGTAAAAAGAACACACATGAAATGACACTGGTGGATCCATAGGTGGATTGTGAAAAGAGCACACATGCAATGACACTGGTGGATCCATATGTGGTATGTGAAAAGAACACACATGCAATGACTCCAGTTGTTGTTAGTAAAAATAACACACATGCAATGACACGGTGGATCCATGTGTGGTCTCTGAAGAGAACACACATTTCAATGACACTGGTGGATCCATATGTAGTATGTGAAAAGAACACACATGCAATGACACTGGTGGATCCATATGTGGTATGTGAAAATAACAAACATGCAATGACTCTGGTTGTTGTTAGTAAAAAGAACACACATGCAATGACACTGGTGGATCCATGTGTGGTCTCTGAAGAGAACACACATTTCAATGACTCTGGTTGTTAGTAAAAAGATCACACATGCAATGACACTGGTGGATCCATGTGTGGTCTCTGAAGAGAACACACATGTAATGACTCTCGTTGTTGTTAGTAAAAATAGCACACATGCAATGACACTGGTGGATCCATAGGTGGATTGTGGAAAGAACACACATGCAATGACACTGGTGGATCCATATGTGGTATGTAAAAACAACACACATTTCAATGACTCTGGTCGTTGTTAGTAAAAAGAACACACATGCAATGACACTGGTGGATCCATGTGTGGTCTCTAAAGAGAACACACATGTAATGACTCTCGTTGTTGTTAGTAAAAATAGCACACAGGCAATGACACTGGTGGATCCATAGGTGGATTGTGAAAACAACACGCATGCAATGACACAGGTGGATCCATATATGGTATGTGAAAAGAACACACATGCAATGACTCTAGTTGTTGTTAGTGAAAAGAACACACATGCAATGACAATGGTGGATCCATGTGTGGTCTCTGAAGAGAAGACACATTTCAATGACACTGGTGGATCCATATGTGGTATGTGAAAAGAACACACATGCAATGACTCTGGTTGTTGTTAGTAAAAAGAACACACATGAAATGACACTGGTGGATCCATAGGTGGATTCTGAAAAGAGCACACATGCAATGACACTGGTGGATCCATATGTGGTATGTGAAAAGAACACACATGCAATGACTCTAGTTGTTGTTAGTAAAAATAACACACATGCAATGACACGGTGGATCCATGTGTGGTCTCTGAAGAGAACACACATTTCAATGACACTGGTGGATCCATATGTGGTATGTGAAAAGAACACACATGCAATGACACTGGTGGATCCATGTGTGGTCTCTGAAGAGAAGACACATGCAATGATTCTGGTTGTTGTTAGTAAAAAGAACACACATGCAATGACACTGGTGGATCCATGTGTGGTATGTGAAAATAACAGACATGCAATGACTCTGGTTGTCAGTAAAAAGAACACACATGCAATGACACTGGTGGATCCATGTGTGGTCTCTGAAGAGAACACACATTTCAATGACTCTAGTTGTTAGTAAAAAGAACACACACGCAATGACACAGGTGGATCCATGTGTGGTCTCTAAAGAGAACACACATGCAATGACTCTAGTTGTTGTTAGTAAAAATAGCACATATGCAATGACACTGGTGGATCCATAGGTGGATTGTGGAAAGAACACACATGCAATGACACTGGTGGATCCATATGTGGTATGTAAAAACAACACACATTTCAATGACTCTGGTTGTTGTTAGTAAAAAGAACACACATGCAATGACACTGGTGGATCCATGTGTGGTCTCTGAAGAGAACAGACATGTAATGACTCTCGTTGTTGTTAGTAAAAATAGCACACATGCAATGACACTGGTGGATTCATAGGTGGATTGTGAAAAGAACACACATGCAATGACACTGGTGGATCCATATATGGTATGTGAAAAGAACACACATGCAATGACTCTAGTTGTTGTTAGTAAAAAGAACACACATGCAATGACACTGGTGGATCCATGTGTGGTCTCTGAAGAGAACACACATGTAATGACTGTCGTTGTTGTTAGTAAAAAGAGCACACATGCAATGACACTGGTGGATTCATAGGTGGATTGTGAAAAGAACACACATGCAATGACACTGGTGGATCCATATATGGTATGTGAAAAGAACACACATGCAATGACTCAAGTTGTTGTTAGTAAAAAGAACACACATGCAATGACAGTGGTGGATCTATGTGTGGTATCTGAAGAGAACACACATTTCAATGACACTGGTGGATCCATATGTGGTATGTGAAAAGAACACACATGCAATGACTCTGGTTGTTGTTAGTAAAAAGAACACACATGAAATGACACTGGTGGATCCATATGTGGTATGTGAAAAGAACACACATGCAATGACTCCAGTTGTTGTTAGTAAAAATAACACACATGCAATGACACAGTGGATCAATGTGTGGTCTCTCAAGAGAACACACATTTCAATGACACTGGTGGATCCATATGTGGTATGTGAAAAGAACACACATGCAATGACTCTGGTTGTTGTTAGTAAAAATAACACACATGCAATGACACTGGTGGATCCATATGTGGTATGTGAAAATAACAGACATGCAATGACTCTGGTTGTTGTTAGGAAAAAGAACACACATGCAATGACACTGGTGGGTCCATGTGTGGTCTCTGAAGAGAACACACATTTCAATGACTCTGGTTAGTAAAAAGATCACACATGCAATGACACTGGTGGATCCATGTGTGGTCTCTAAAGAGAACACACATGTAATGACTCTAGTTGTTGTTAGTAAAAATAGCACACATGCAATGACACTGGTGGATCCATAGGTGGATTGCGGAAAGAACACACATGCAATGACACCGGTGGATCCATATGTGGTATGTAAAAACAACAAACATTTCAATGACTCTGGTCGTTGTTAGTAAAAAGAACACACATGCAATGACACTGGTGGATCCATGTGTGGTCTCTGAAGAGAACACACATGTAATGACTCTCGTTGTTGTTAGTAAAAAGTGCACACATGCAATGGCACTAGTGGATCCATAGGTGGATTGTGAAAACAACACACATGCAATGGCACTGGTGGATCCATATATGGTATGTGAAACGAACACACATGCAATGACTCTAGTTGTTGTTAGTAAAAAGAACACACATGCAATGACACTGGTGGATCCATGTGTGGTATCTGAAGAGAACACACATTTCAATGACACTGGTGGATCCATATGTGGTATGTGAAAAAAACACACATGCAATGACTCTGGTTGTTGTTAGTAAAAAGAACACACATGAAATGACACTGGTGGATCCATAGGTGTATTGTGAAAAGAGCACACATGCAATGACACTGGTGGATCCATATGTGGTATGTGAAAAGAACACACATGCAATGACTCCAGTTGTTGTTAGTAAAAATAACACACATGCAATGACACGGTGGATCCATGTGTGGTCTCTAAAGAGAACACACATTTCAATGACACTGGTGGATCCATATGTGGTATGTGAATAGAACACACATGCAATGACTCTGGTTGTTGTTAGTAAAAATAACACACATGCAATGACACTGGTGGATCCATATGTGGTATGTGAAAATAACAGACATGCAATGACTCTGGTTGTTGTTAGTAAAAAGAACACACATGCAATGACACTGGTGGATCCATGTGTGGTCTCTGAAGAGAACACACATTTCAATAACTCTGGTTGTTAGTAAAAAGATCACACATGCAATGACACTGGTGGATCCATGTGTGGTCTCTAAAGAGAACACACATGTAATGACGCTAGTTGTTGTTAGTAAAAATAGCACACATGCAATGACACTGGTGGATCCATAGGTGGATTGTGGAAAGAACACACATGCAATGACACTGGTGGATCCATATGTGGTATGTAAAAACAACACACATTTCAATGACTCTGGTCGTTGTTAGTAAAAATAACACACATGCAATGACACTGGTGGATCCATGTGTGGTCTCTGAAGAGAACACACATGTAATGACTCTCGTTGTTGTTAGTAAAAAGAGCACACATGCAATGACACTGGTGGATCCATAGGTGGATTTTGAAAACAACACACATGCAATGACACAGGTGGATCCATATATGGTATGTGAAAAGAATACACATGCAATGACTCTAGTTGTTGTTAGTGAAAAGAACACACATGCAATGACACTGGTGGATCCATGTGTGGTCTCTAAAGAGAAGACACATTTCAATGACACTGGTGGATCCATATGTGGTATGTGAAAAGAACACACATGCAATGAATCTGGTTGTTGTTAGTAAAAAGAACACACATGAAATGACACTGGTGGATCCATAGGTGGAATGTGAAAAGAGCACACATGCAATGACACTGGTGGATCCATATGTGGTATGTGAAAAGAACACACATGCAATGACTCCAGTTGTTGTTAGTAAAAATAACACACATGCAATGACACGGTGGATCCATGTGTGGTCTCTGAAGAGAACAGACATTTCAATGACACTGGTGGATCCATATGTGGTATGTGAAAAGAACACACATGCAATGACTCTGGTTGTTGTTAGTAAAAATAACACAAATGTAATGAACTGGTGGATCCATATGTGGTATGTGAAAATAACACACATGCAATGACTCTGGTTGTTGTTAGTAAAAAGAACACACATGCAATGACACTGGTGGATCCATGTGTGGTCTCTTAAGAGAATACACATGCAATTACTCAGGTTGTTGTTAGTAAAAAGAGCACACATGTAATGACACGGTGGATCCTTGTGTGGTCTCTGAAGAGAACACACATGCAATGACTCTAGTTGTTGTTACTAAAAAGAGAACACATGCAATGACACTGGTGAATCCATAGGTGGATTGTGGAAAGAACACACATGCAATGACACTGGTGGATCCATATGTGGTATGTGAAAACAACACACATTTCAATGACTCTGGTTGTTGTTAGTAAAAAGAACACACATGCAATGACACTGGTGGATCCATGTGTGGTCTCTGAAGAGAACACACATGCAATGACTCTGGTTGTTGTTAGTAAAAAGAGCACACATGCAATGACACTGGTGGATCCATAGGTGGATTGTGAAATTAACACACATGCAATGACACTGGTGGATCGATATGTGGTATGTGAAAAGAACACACATGCAATAACTCTAGTTGTTGTTAGTAAAAAGAACACACATGCAATGACACTGGTGGATCCATGTGTGGTCTCTGAAGAGAACACACATTTCAATGACTCTAGTGGATCCATATGTGGTATGTGAAAATAACACACATGAAATGACTCTGGTTGTTGTTAGTGAAAAGAACACACATGCAATGACACTAGTGGATCCATATGTGGTATGTGAAAAGAACACACATGCAATGACTCTGGTTGTTGTTAGTGAAAAGAACACACATGCAATGACACTGGTGGATCCATGTGTGGTCTCTGAAGAGAACACACATTTCAATGACTCTAGTTGTTGTTAGTAAAAAGAACACACATGCAATGACACTGGTGGATCCATGTGTGGTCACTGAACAGAACACACATGCAATGACTCTGGTTGTTGTTAGTAAAAAGAACACACATGCAATGACACTGGTGGATCCATAGGTGGATTGTGAAAAGAATAGACATGCAATGACACTACTGGATCCATATGTGGAATATGAAACGAACACACTTGCAATGACACTGGTTGTTAGTAAAAAGAACACACATGCAATGACACTGGTGGATCCATGTGTGGTCTCTGAAGAGAACACACATGCAATGACCCTGGTTGTTGTTAGTAAAAAGAGCACACATGCAATGAAACTGGTGGATCCATAGGTAGATTGTGAAAAGAACACGCATGCAATGACACTGGTGGATCCATATGTGGTATGTGAAAAGAACACACATGCAATGACTCTAGTTGTTGTTAGTAAAAAGAACACACATGTAATGACACTGGTGGATCCATGTGTGGTCTCTGAAGAGAGTACACATTTCAATGACACTGGTGGATCCATATGTGGTATGTGAAAAGAACACACATGAAATGACTCCAGTTGTTGTTAGTAAAAAGAACACACATGCAATGACACTGGTGGATCCATATGTGGTATGTGAATAGAACACACATGCAATGACTCTGGTTGTTGTTAGTAAAAAGAACACACATGCAATGACACTGGTGGATCCATATGTGGTATGTGAAAAGAACACATGCAATGACTCTAGTTGTTGTTAGTAAAAAGAACACACATGCAATGACACTGGTGGATCCATGTGTGGACTCTGAAGAGAACACACATGCAATGACTCTGGTTGTTGTTAGTAAAAAGAGCACACATGCAATGACATTGGTGAATCCATAGGTGGATTGTGGAAAGAACACCACATGCAATGACACTAGTGGATCCATATGTGGTATGAGAAAACAACACACATTTCAATGACTCTGGTTGTTGTTAGTAAAAACAACACACATGCAATGCCACTGGTGGATCCATGTTTGGATTGTGAAAAGAACACACATGCAATAACTCTAGTTGTTGTTAGTAAAAAGAGCACACATGCAATGACACTGGTGGATCCATAAATGGATTGTGAAAAGAACACACATGCAATGACACTGGTGGATCCATATGTGGTATGTGAAAAGAACACACATGCAATGACTCCAGTTGTTGTTAGCAAAAAGAACACACATGTAATGACACTGGTGGATCCATGTGTGGTCTTTGAAGAGAACACACATTTTAATGACACTGGTGGATCCATATGTGGTATGTGAAAAGAACACACATGAAATGACTCCAGTTGTTGTTAGTAAAAAGAACACACATGCAATGACACTGGTGGATCCATATGTGGTATATGAAAATAACACACATGCAATGACTCTGGTTGTTGTTAGTAAAAAGAACATACATGCAATGACACTGGTGGATCCATGTGTGGTCTCTGAAGAGAACACACATTTCATTGACTCTGGTTGTTGTTAGTAAAAAGAACACACATGCAATGACACTGGTCGATCCATGTGTGGTCTCTTAGGAGAACACACATGCAATGACTCTGGTTGTTGTTAGTAAAAAGAGCACACATGCAATGACACTGGTGAATCCATAGGTGGATTGTGGAAAGAACACACATGCAATGAGACGGGTGGATCCATATGTAGTATGTGAAAACAACACACATTTCAATGACTCTGGTTGTTATTAGTAAAAAGAACACACATGCAATGACACTGGTGGATCCATGTGTGGTCTCTGAAGAGAACACACATGCAATGACTCTCGTTGTTGTTAATAAAAAGTGCACACATGCAATGACACTGGTGGATCCATATGTGGATTGTGAAAAGAACACACATGCAATGACACTGGTGGATCCATATGTGGTATGTGAAAAGAACACACATGCAATGACTCTAGTTGTTGTTAGTAAAAAGAACACACATGCAATGACACGGTGGATCCATGTGTGGTCTCTGAAGAGAACACGCATTTCAATGAGACCGGTGGATCCATATGTGGTATGTGAAAAGAACACACATGCAATGACTCTGGTTGTTGTTAGTTAAAAGAACACACATGCAATGACACTGGTGGATCCATAGGTGGATTGTGAAAAGAGCACACATGCAATGGCACTGGTGGATCCATATGTGGTATGTGAAAAGAACACACATGCAATGACTCTAATTGTTGTTAGTAAAAATAACACACATGTAATGACACTGGTGGATCCATGTGTGGTCTCTGAAGAGAACACACATTTCAATGACACTGGTGGATCCATATGTGGTATGTGAAAAGAACACACATGAAATAACTCCAGTTGTTGTTAGTAAAAAGAACACACATGCAATGACACTGGTGGATATATATGTGGTATGTGAAAAGAACACACATGAAATGACTCTGGTTGTTGTTAGTGAAAAGAACACACATGCAATGACACTGGTGGATCCATGTGTCGTCTCTGAAGAGAACACACATTTCAATGACTCTTGTTGTTGTTAGTAAAAAGAACACACATGCAATGACACTGGTGGATCCATGTGTGGTCTTTGAAGAGAACACACATGCAATGACTCTGGTTGTTGTTAGTAAAAAGAGCACACATGCAATGACACTGGTGGATCCATAGTTGGATTGTGGAAAGAACACACATGCAATGACACTGGTGGATCCATATGTGGTATGTGAAAACAACACACATTTCAATGACTCTGGTTGTTGTTAGTAAAAAGAACACACATGCAATGACACTAGTGGATCCATGTGTGGTCTTTGAAGAGAACACACATGCAATGACTCTGGTTTTTGTTAGTAAAAAGATCACAAATGCAATGACACTAGTGGATCCATAGGTGGATTGTGAAAAGAACACACATGCAATGACACTGGTGTATCCATATGTGGTATGTGAAAATAACACATATGCAATGACTCCAGTTGTTGTTAGTAAAAAGAACACACATGCAATGACACTAGTGGATCCATGTGTGGTCTCTAAAGAGAACACACATTTCAATGACACTGGTGGATCCATATGTGGTATGTGAAAAGAACACACATGCAATGACTCTGGTTGTTGTTAGTAAAAAGAACACGAATGCAATGACACTGGTGGATCCATAGGTGGATAGTGAAAAGAGCACACGTGCAATGACACTGGTGAATCCATATGTGGTATGTGAAAAGAACACACATGCAATGACTCCAGTTGTTGTTAGTAAAAAGAACACACATGCAATGACACTGGTGGATCCATATGTGGTATGTGAATAGAACACACATGCAATGACTCTGGTTGTTGTTAGTAAAAAGAACACACATGCAATGACACTGGTGGATCCATATGTGGTATGTGAAAAGAACACATGCAATGACTCTAGTTGTTGTTAGTAAAAAGAACACACATGCAATGACACTGGTGGATCCATGTGTGGACTCTGAAGAGAACACACATGCAATGACTCTGGTTGTTGTTAGTAAAAAGAGCACACATGCAATGACATTGGTGAATCCATAGGTGGATTGTGGAAAGAACACCACATGCAATGACACTAGTGGATCCATATGTGGTATGAGAAAACAACACACATTTCAATGACTCTGGTTGTTGTTAGTAAAAACAACACACATGCAATGCCACTGGTGGATCCATGTTTGGATTGTGAAAAGAACACACATGCAATAACTCTAGTTGTTGTTAGTAAAAAGAGCACACATGCAATGACACTGGTGGATCCATAAATGGATTGTGAAAAGAACACACATGCAATGACACTGGTGGATCCATATGTGGTATGTGAAAAGAACACACATGCAATGACTCCAGTTGTTGTTAGCAAAAAGAACACACATGTAATGACACTGGTGGATCCATGTGTGGTCTTTGAAGAGAACACACATTTTAATGACACTGGTGGATCCATATGTGGTATGTGAAAAGAACACACATGAAATGACTCCAGTTGTTGTTAGTAAAAAGAACACACATGCAATGACACTGGTGGATCCATATGTGGTATATGAAAATAACACACATGCAATGACTCTGGTTGTTGTTAGTAAAAAGAACATACATGCAATGACACTGGTGGATCCATGTGTGGTCTCTGAAGAGAACACACATTTCATTGACTCTGGTTGTTGTTAGTAAAAAGAACACACATGCAATGACACTGGTCGATCCATTCATGGTCTCTTAGGAGAACACACATGCAATGACTCTGGTTGTTGTTAGTAAAAAGAGCACACATGCAATGACACTGGTGAATCCATAGGTGGATTGTGGAAAGAACACACATGCAATGAGACTGGTGGATCCATATGTAGTATGTGAAAACAACACACATTTCAATGACTCTGGTTGTTATTAGTAAAAAGAACACACATGCAATGACACTGGTGGATCCATGTGTGGTCTCTGAAGAGAACACACATGCAATGACTCTCGTTGTTGTTAATAAAAAGTGCACACATGCAATGACACTGGTGGATCCATATGTGGATTGTGAAAAGAACACACATGCAATGACACTGGTGGATCCATATGTGGTATGTGAAAAGAACACACATGCAATGACTCTAGTTGTTGTTAGTAAAAAGAACACACATGCAATGACACGGTGGATCCATGTGTGGTCTCTGAAGAGAACACGCATTTCAATGAGACCGGTGGATCCATATGTGGTATGTGAAAAGAACACACATGCAATGACTCTGGTTGTTGTTAGTTAAAAGAACACACATGCAATGACACTGGTGGATCCATAGGTGGATTGTGAAAAGAGCACACATGCAATGGCACTGGTGGATCCATATGTGGTATGTGAAAAGAACACACATGCAATGACTCTAATTGTTGTTAGTAAAAATAACACACATGTAATGACACTGGTGGATCCATGTGTGGTCTCTGAAGAGAACACACATTTCAATGACACTGGTGGATCCATATGTGGTATGTGAAAAGAACACACATGAAATAACTCCAGTTGTTGTTAGTAAAAAGAACACACATGCAATGACACTGGTGGATATATATGTGGTATGTGAAAAGAACACACATGAAATGACTCTGGTTGTTGTTAGTGAAAAGAACACACATGCAATGACACTGGTGGATCCATGTGTCGTCTCTGAAGAGAACACACATTTCAATGACTCTTGTTGTTGTTAGTAAAAAGAACACACATGCAATGACACTGGTGGATCCATGTGTGGTCTTTGAAGAGAACACACATGCAATGACTCTGGTTGTTGTTAGTAAAAAGAGCACACATGCAATGACACTGGTGGATCCATAGTTGGATTGTGGAAAGAACACACATGCAATGACACTGGTGGATCCATATGTGGTATGTGAAAACAACACACATTTCAATGACTCTGGTTGTTGTTAGTAAAAAGAACACACATGCAATGACACTAGTGGATCCATGTGTGGTCTTTGAAGAGAACACACATGCAATGACTCTGGTTTTTGTTAGTAAAAAGATCACAAATGCAATGACACTAGTGGATCCATAGGTGGATTGTGAAAAGAACACACATGCAATGACACTGGTGTATCCATATGTGGTATGTGAAAATAACACATATGCAATGACTCCAGTTGTTGTTAGTAAAAAGAACACACATGCAATGACACTAGTGGATCCATGTGTGGTCTCTAAAGAGAACACACATTTCAATGACACTGGTGGATCCATATGTGGTATGTGAAAAGAACACACATGCAATGACTCTGGTTGTTGTTAGTAAAAAGAACACGAATGCAATGACACTGGTGGATCCATAGGTGGATAGTGAAAAGAGCACACGTGCAATGACACTGGTGAATCCATATGTGGTATGTGAAAAGAACACACATGCAATGACTCCAGTTGTTGTTAGTAAAAAGAACACACATGCAATGACACTGGTGGATCCATGTGTGGTCTCTGAAGAGAACACACATGCAATGACTCTGGTTGTTGTTAATAAAAAGTGCACACATGCAATGACACTGGTGGATCCATAGGTGGATTGTGAAAAGAACACACATGCAATGACACTGCTGGATCCATATGTGGTATGTGAAAAGAACACACATGCAATGACACAGTGGATCCATGTGTGGTCTCTGAAGAGAACACACATTTCAATGAGACTGGTGGATCCATATGTGGTATGTGAAAAGAACACATATGCAATGACTCTGGTTGTTGTTAGTAAAAAGAACACACATGCAATGAAACTGCTGGATCTATAGGTGGATTGTGAAAAGAGCACACATGCAATGACAATGGTGGATCCATATGTGGTATGTGAAAAGAACACACATGCAATAACTCCAGTTGTTGTTAGTAAAAATAACACACATGCAATGACATTGGTGGATCCATGTGTGTTCTGTGAAGAGAACACACATTTCAATGACACTGGTGGATCGATATGTGGTATGTGAAAAGGACACACATGAAATGACTCCAGTTGTTGTTGGTAAAAAGAACACACATGCACTGACACTGGTGGATCCATATGTGGTATGTGAAAAGAACACACTTGAAATGACTCTCGTTGTTGTTAGTGAAAAGAACACACATGCAATGACACTAGTGGATCCATATGTGGTATGTGAAAAGAACACACATGCAATGACTCTGGTTGTTGTTAGTGAAAAGAACACACATGCAATGACACTAGTGGATCCATGTGTGGTCTCTGAAGAGAACACACATTTCAATGACTCTAGTTGTTGTTAGTAAATAGAACACACATGCAATGACACTGGTGGATCCATGTGTGGTCTCTGAAGAGAACACACATGCAATGACTCTGGTTGTTGTTAGTAAAAAGAACACACATGCAAGGACACTGGTGGATCCATAGGTGGATTGTGAAAAGTAGACATGCAATGACACTGCTGGATCCATATGTGGTTTGTGAAAATAACACACATGCAATGACTCTGGTTTTTTTTAGTAAAAAGAACACACATGCAATGACACTGGTGGATCCATGTGTGGTCTCTGAAGAGAACACACATGCAATGACTCTGGTTGTTGTTAGTAAAAAAAGCACACATGCAATGACACTGGTGGATCCATAGGTAGATTGTGAAAAGAACACACATGCAATGACACTGGTGGATCCATATGTGGTATGTGAAAAGAACACACATGCAATGACTCCAGTTATTGTTAGTAAAAATAACACTCATGTAATGACACTGGTAGATCCATGTGTGGTCTCTGAAGAGAACACGCATTTCAATGACACTGGTGGATCTATATGTGGTATGTGAAAATAACACACATGCAATGACTCTAGTTGTTGTTAGTAAAAAGAACACACATGCAATGACACTGGTGGATCCATGTGCGGTATGTGAAAATAACACACATGCAATGATTTTGGTTGTTGTTAGTAAAAAAACACATGCAATGACACTTTTGGATCCATGTGTGGTCTCTGAAGAGAACACACATTTCAGTGACTCTGCTTGTTGTTAGTAAAAAGAACACACATGCAATGCCACGGTGGATCCATGTGTGGTCTCTGAAGAGAACAACATGCAATGACTCTGGTTATTGTTAATAAAAAGTGCACACATGCAATGACACTGGTGGATCCATAGGTGGATTGTGAAAAGAACACACATACAATGACACTGGTGGATCCATATGTGGTATGTGAAAATAACACACATGCAATGACACCAGTTGTTGTTAGTAAAAAGAACACACATGCAATGACACTGGTGGATCCATGTGTGGTCTCTGAAGAGAACACACATTTCAATGACACTAGTGGATCCATATGAAAAGAACACACATGAAATGACCCCACTTGTTGTTAGTAAAAAGAACACACATGCAATGACACTGGTGGATCCATATGTGTTATGTGAAAAGAACACACCTGAAATGACTCTGGTTGTTGTTAGTGAAAAGAACACACATGCAATCACACTGGTGGATCCATGTGTGGAATCTGAAGAGAACACACATGCAATGACTCTGGTTATTGTTAATAAAAAGTGCACACATGCAATGACACTGGTGGATCCATAGGTGGATTGTGAAAACAACACACATGCAATGACACTGGTTAATCCATTTGTGGTATGTGAAAAGAACACACATGCAATGACACTAGTTGTTGTTAGTAAAAAGAACACACATGCAATGACACTGGTGGATCCATGTGTGGTCTCTGAAGAGAACACACATGCAATGACTCTGATTCTTGTTAGTAAAAAGAGCACACATGCAATGACACTAGTGGATCCATAGGTGGATTGTGAAAAGAACACACATGCAATGACTCTGGTTGTTGTTAGTGAAAAGAACACACATGCAATGACACTAGTGGATCCATGTGTGGTCTCTGAAGAGAACACACATTTCAATGACTCTGGTTGTTGTTAGTAAAAAGAACACACATGCAATGACACTGGTGGATCCATGTGTGGTCTCTGAAGAGAACACACATGCAATGACTCTGGTTGTTGTTAGTAAAAAGAACACACATGCAATGACACTGGTGGATCCATAGGTGGATTGTGAAAAGTAGACATGCAATGACACTGCTGGATCCATATGTGGTTTGTGAAAATAACACACATGCAATGACACTGGTTTTTTTAGTAGAAAGAACACACATGCAAAGACACTGGTGGATCCATGTGTGGTCTCTGAAGAGAACACACATG
The DNA here is from genome assembly GCA_916181665.1 of Avena sativa. NCBI lineage: Eukaryota > Viridiplantae > Streptophyta > Magnoliopsida > Poales > Poaceae > Avena > Avena sativa. Next base: position 226,114,937 of record OV702286.1, read on the forward strand.
CAATGACTCTGGTTGTTGTTAGTAAAAAGAGCACACATGCAATGACACTGGTGGATCCATAGGTAGATTGTGAAAAGAACACACATGCAATGACACTGGTGGATCCATATGTGGTATGTGAAAAGAACACACATGCAATGACTCCAGTTATTGTTAGTAAAAATAACACTCATGTAATGACACTGGTAGATCCATGTGTGGTCTCTGAAGAGAACACGCATTTCAATGACACTGGTGGATCTATATGTGGTATGTGAAAATAACACACATGCAATGACTCCAGTTGTTGTTAGTAAAAATAACACACATGCAATGACACTGCTAGATCCATGTGCGGTATGTGAAAATAACACACATGCAATGACTCTGGTTGTTGTTAGAAAAAAAACACATGCAATGACACTTGTGGATCCATGTGTGGTCTCTGAAGAGAACACACATTTCATTGACTCTGCTTGTTGTTAGTAAAAAGAAAAGACATGCAATGCCACTGGTAGATCCATGTGTGGTCTCTGAAGAGAACACACATGCAATGACTCTGGTTATTGTTAATAAAAAGTGCACACATGCAATGACACTGGTGGATCCATAGGTGGATTGTGAAAAGAACACACATGCAATGACACTGGTGGATCCATATGTGGTATGTGAAAAGAACACACATGCAATGACACCAGTTGTTGTTAGTAAAAAGAACACACATGCAATGATACTGGTGGATCCATGTGTGGTCTCTGAAGAGAACACACTTGCAATGACTCTGATTGTTGTTAGTAAAAAGAGCACACGTGCAATGACACTGGTGGATCCATAGGTGGTACGTGTGAAAAGAACACACATGCAATGACTCCAGTTGTTGTTCCTAAAAAGAACACACATGCGATGACACTGGTGGATCCATGTGTGGTCTCTGAAGAGAACACGCATTTCAATGACACTGGTGCATCTATATGTGGTATGTGAAATCAACACACATGTAGTGACTCCAGTTGTTGTTAGTAAAAAGAACACACATGCAATGACACTGGTGGATCCATATGTGGTATGTGAAAATAACACACATGCAATGAATCTGGTTGTTGTTAGTAAAAAGAACACACATGCAATGACACTGGTGGATCCATAGGTGGATTGTGAAAAGAGCACACATGCAATGACACTGGTGGATCCATATGTGGTATGTGAAAAGAACACACATGCAATGACTCCAGTTGTTGTTACTAAAAGGAACACACATGCAATAACACTGGTGGATCCATGTGTGGTCTCTGAAGAGAACACACATTTCAATGATACTAGTGGATCCATATGACAAGAACACACATGAAATGACTCCACTTGTTGTTAGTGAAAAGAACACACATGCAATGACACTGGTGGATCCATATGTTGTATGTGAAAAGAACACACATGAAATGACTCTAGTTGTTGTTAGTGAAAAGAACACACATGCAATGACACTGGTGGATCCATGTGTGGTCTCTGAAGAGAACACACAGGCAATGACTCTGGTTGTTGTTAGTAAAAAGAGCACAGATGCAATGACACTGGTGGATCCATAGGTGGATTGTGAAAAGAACACACATGCAACGACACTGGTGGATCCATATCTGGTATGTGAAAATCACACACATGCAATGACACCAGTTGTTGTTAGTAAAAAGAACACACATGTAATGACATTGGTGGATCCATGTATGGTCTTTGAAGGGAACACACATACAATGACTCTTGTTGTTGTTAGTAAAAAGTGCACACATGCAATGACACTAGTGGATCCATAGGTGGATTGTGAAAAGAACACACATGCAATGACACTGGTGAATCTATATGTGGTATGTGAAAAGAACACACATGCAATGACTCTGGTTGTTGTTAGTAAAAAGAACACACATGCAATGACACTGGTGGATCCATATGTGTTAAGTGAAAAGAACACACATGCAATGACTCCAGTTGTTGTTAGTAAAAAGAACACACGTGCAATGACACCGGTGGATCCATGTGTGTTCTCCGAAGAGAACACGCATTTCAATCACACTGGTGGATCCATATGTGGTATGTGAAAAGAACACACATGTAATGAATCTAGTTGTTGTTAGTAAAAAGAACACACATGTAATTACACTGGTGGATCCATATGTGGTATGTGAAAACAACAACATGCAATGACTCTGGTTGTTGTTAGTAAATAGAACACACATGCAATGAAACTGGTGGATCTATAGGTGGATTGTGAGAAGAGCACACATGCAATGACAATGGTGGATCCATTTGTGGTATGTGAAAAGAACACACATCCAATGACTCCAGTTGTTGTTAGTAAAAATAACACATATGCAATGACACTGGTGGATCCATGTGTGGTCTGTGAAGAGAACACACATTTCAATGACACTGGTGGATCCATATGTGGTATGTGAAAAGAACACACATGAAATGACTCCAGTTGTTGTTCGTAAACAGAACACACATGCACTGACACTGGTGGATCCATATGTGGTATGTGAAAAGAACACACATGAAATGACTCTCGTTGTTGTTAGTGAAAAGAACACACATGCAATGACACTAGTGGATCCATATGTGGTATGTGAAAAGAACACACATGCAATGACTCCAGTTGTTGTTACTAAAAAGAACACACATGCAATGACACGGGTGGATCCATGTGTGGTCTCTGAAGAGAACACACATTTCAATGACACTAGTGGATCCATATGAAAAGAACACACATGAAATGACTCCACTTGTTGTTAGTAAAAAGAACACACATGCAATGACACTGGTGGATCCATATGTGGTATGTGAAAAGAACACACATGAAATGACTCTAGTTGTTGTTAGTGAAAAGAACACACATGCAATGACACTAGTGGATCCATGTGTGGTCTATAAAGAGAACACATAGGCAATGACTCTGGTTGTTGTTAGTAAAAAGAGCACACATGCAATGACCTTGGTGGATCCATAGGTGGATTGTGAAAAGAACACAGATGCAATGACACCGGTGGATCCATATCTGGTATGTGAAAAGAACACACATGTAATGACACTGGTGGATCCATGTGTGGTCTCTGAAGAGAACACACATGCAATGACTCTTGTTGTTGTTAGTAAAAAGTGCACACATGCAATGACACTGGTGGATCCATCGGTGGATTGTGAAAAGAACACACATGCAATGACACTGGTGGATCTATATGTGGTATGTGAAAAGAACACACATGCAATGACTCTGGTTGTTAGTAAAAAGAACACACATGCAATGACACTGGTGGATCCATATGTGTTAAGTGAAAAGAACACACATGCAATGACTCTAGTTGTTGTTAGTAAAAAGAACACACATGCAATGACACTGGTGGATCCATGTGTGGTCTCTGAACAGAACACGCATTTCAATCACACTGGTGGATCCATATGTGATATGTGAAAAGAACACACATGTAATGACTCTAGTTGTTGTTAGTAAAAAGAACACACATGTAATTACACTGGTGGATCCATATGTGGTATGTGAAAATAACACACATGAAATGACTCTGGTTGTTGTTAGTAAAAAGAACACAGATGCAATGAAACTGGTGGATCTATAGGTGGATTGTGAAAAGAGCACACATGCAATGACAATGGTGGATCCATATGTCGTATGTGAAAAGAACACACATGCAATGACTCCAGTTGTTGTTAGTAAAAATAACACACAAGCAATGACAGTGGTGGATCCATGTGTGGTCTGTGAAGAGAACACACATTTCAATGACACTGGTGGATCCATATGTGGTATGTGAAAAGAACACAGATGAAATGACTCCAGTTGTTGTTGGTAAAAAGAACACACATGCACTGACACTGGTGGATCCATATGTGGTATCTGAAAAGAACACACATGAAATGACTCTCGTTGTTGTTAGTGAAAAGAACACACATGCAATGACACTAGTGGATCCATATGTGGTATGTGAAAAGAACACACATGCAATGACTCTGGTTGTTGTTATTGAAAAGAACACACATGCAATGACACTGGTGGATCCATGTGTGGTCTCTAAAGAGAACACACATTTCAATGACTCTATTTGTTGTTAGTAAAAAGATCACACATGCAATGACACTGGTGGATCCATGTGTGGTCTCAAAAGAGAACACACATGCAATGACTCTGCTGTTGTTAGTAAAAAGAACACACATGCAATGACACTGGTGGATCCATAGGTGGATTGTGAAAAGAATAGACACGCAATGACACTGCTGGATCCATATGTGGTATGTGAAAAGAACACACATGCAATGACACTGGTTGTTGTTAGTAAAAAGAACACACATGCAATGACACTGGTGGATCCATGTGTGGTCTCTGAAGAGAACACACATGCAATGACTCTAGTTGTTGTTAGTAAAAAGAGCACACATGCAATGACACTGGTGGATCCATAGGTAGATTGTGAAAGAACACACATGCAATGACACTGGTGGATCTATATGTGGTATGTGAAAAGAACACACATGCAATGACTCCAGTTATTGTTAGTAAAAATAACACACATGTAATGACACTGGTAGATCCATGTGTGGTCTCTGAAGAGAACAAGCATTTCAATGACACTGGTGGATCTATATGTGGTATGTGAAAACAACACACATGAAGTGACTCCAGTTGTTGTTAGTAAAAAGAACACACGTGCAGTGACACTGGTGGATCCATATGTGGTATGTGAAAATAACACACATGCAATGACTCTGGTTGTTGTTAGTAAAAAGAACACACATGCAATGACACTGGTGGATCAATAGGTGGATTGTGAAAAGAGCACACATGCAATGACACTGGTGGATCCATATGTGGTATGTGAAAAGAGCACACATGCAATGAATCCAGTTGTTGTTACTAAAAAGAACACACATGCAATGACACTGGTGGATCCATGTGTGGTCTCTGAAGAGAACACACATTTCAATGACACTAGTGGATCCATATGAAAAGAACACACATGAAATGACTCCACTTGTTCTTAGTAAAAAGAACACACATGCAATGACACTGGTGGATCCATATGTGGTATGTGAAAAGAACACAAATGAAATGACTCTAGTTGTTGTTAGTGAAAAGAACACACATGCAATGACACTGGTGGATCCATGTATGGTCTCTGAAGAGAACACACAGGCAATGACTGTGGTTGTTGTTAGTAAAAAGAGCACACATGCAATGACACTGGTGGATCCATAGGTGGATTGTGAAAAGAACACACATGCAATGACACTGGTGGATCCATATCTGGTATGTGAAAAGAACACACATGCAATGACACCAGTTGTTGTTAGTAAAAATAACACACATGTAATGACACTGGTGGATCCATGTGTGGTCTCTGAAGAGAACACACATGCAATGACTCTTGTTGTTGTTAGTAAAGAGTGCACACATGCAATGACACTGGTGGATCCATAGGTGGATTGTGAAAAGAACACACATGCAATGACACTAGTGGATCTATATGTGGTATGTGAAAAGAACACACATGCAATGACTCTGGTTGTTGTTAGTAAAAAGAACACACATGCAATGACACTGGTGGATCCATATGTGTTAAGTGAAAAGAACACACGTGCAATGACTCCAGTTGTTGTTAGTAAAAAGAACACACATGCAATGACACTGGTGAATCCATGTGTGGTCTCTAAAGAGAACACGCATTTCAATCACACTAGTGGATCCATATGTGGTATATGAAAAGAACACACATGTAATGACTCTAGTTGTTGTTAGTAAAAAGAACACACATGCAATTACACTGGTGGATCCATATGTCGTATGTGAAAATAACACACATGCAATGACTCTGGTTGTTGTTAGTAAAAAGAACACACATGCAATGAAACTGGTAGATCTATAGGTGGATTGTGAAAAGAGCACACATGCAATGACAATGGTGGATCCATATGTGGTATGTGAAAAGAACACACATCCAATGACTCGAGTTGTTGTTAGAAAAAATAACACACATCCAATGACACTGGTGGATCCATGTGTGTTCTGTGAAGAGAACACACATTTCAATGACACTAGTGGATCCATATGTGGTATGTGAAAAGAACACACATGAAATGAATCAAGTTGTTGTTGGTAAAAAGAACACACATGCACTGACACTGGTGGATCCATATGTGGTATGTGAAAAGAACACACATGAAATGACTCTCGTATTGTTAGTGAAAAGAACACACATGCAATGACACTAGTGGATCCATATGTGGTATGTGAAAAGAACACACATGCAATGACTCTGGTTGTTGTTAGTGAAAATAACACACATGCAATGACAATGGTGGATCCATGTGTGGTCTCTGAAGAGAACACACATGCAATGACTCTGGTTGTTGTTAGTAAAAAGAACACACATGCAATGACACTGGTGGATCCATAGGTGGATTGTGAAAAGAATATACACGCAATGAAACTGCTGGATCCATATGTGGTATGTGAAAAGAACACACATGCAATGACACTGGTTGTTGTTAGTAAAAATAACACACATGCAATGACACTGGTGGATCCATGTTTTGTCTCTGAAGAGAACACACATGCAATGACACTGGTGGATCCATAGGTAGATTGTGAAAAGAACACACATGCAATGACACTGGTGGATCCATATGTGGTATGTGAAAATAACACACATGCAATGACTCCATTTGTTGTTAGTAAAAAGAACACACATGCAATGACACTGGTGGATCCATGTGTGGTATGTGAAAATAACACACATGCAATGACTCTGGTTGTTGTTAGTAAAAAAACACATGCAATGACACTTGTGGATCCATGTGTGGTCTCTGAAGAGAACACACATTTCAATGACTCTGGTTGCTGTTAGTAAAAAGAACACACATGCAATGACATTGTTGGATCCATGTGTGGTCTCTGAAGAGAACACACATGCAATGACTCTAGTTGTTGTTAGTACAAAGAGCACACGTGCAATGACACTTGTGGATCCATAGGTGGATTTTGAAAAGAACACACATGCAATGACACTGGTGGATCCATATGTGGTATGTGAAAACAACACACATTTCAATGACTCTGGTTGTTGTTAGTAAAAAGAACACACATGCAATGACACTGGTGGATCCATGTGTGGTCTCTGAAGAGAACACACATTTCAATGACACTAGTGGATCCATATGAAACGAACACACATGAAATGACTCCACTTGTTGTTAGTAAAAAGAACACACATGCAATGACACTGGTGGATCCATAGGTGGATTGTGAAAAGAACACACATGCAATGACTCTGGTTGTTGTTAGTGAAAAGAACACACATGCAATGACACTAGTGGATCCATGTGTGGTCTCTGAAGAGAACACACATTTCAATGACTCTGGTTGTTGTTAGTAAAAAGAACACACATGCAATGACACTGGTGGATCCATGTGTGGTCTCTGAAGAGAACACACATGCAATGACTCTGGTTGTTGTTAGTAAAAAGAACACACATGCAATGACACTGGTGGATCCATAGGTGGATTGTGAAAAGTAGACATGCAATGACACTGCTGGATCCATATGTGGTTTGTGAAAATAACACACATGCAATGACACTGGTTTTTTTAGTAAAAAGAACACACATGCAAAGACACTGGTGGATCCATGTGTGGTCTCTGAAGAGAACACACATGCAATGACTCTGGTTGTTGTTAGTAAAAAGAGCACACATGCAATGACACTGGTGGATCCATAGGTAGATTGTGAAAAGAACACACATGCAATGACACTGGTGGATCCATATGTGGTATGTGAAAAGAATACACATGCAATGACTCCAGTTATTGTTAGTAAAAATAACACTCATGTAATGACACTGGTAGATCCATGTGTGGTCTCTGAAGAGAACACGCATTTCAATGACACTGGTGGATCTATATGTGGTATGTGAAAATAACACACATGCAATGACTCCAGTTGTTGTTAGTAAAAATAACACACATGCAATGACACTGGTGGATCCATGTGCGGTATGTGAAAATAACACACATGCAATGACTCTGGTTGTTGTTAGAAAAAAAACACATGCAATGACACTTGTGGATCCATGTGTGGTCTCTGAAGAGAACACACATTTCATTGACTCTGCTTGTTGTTAGTAAAAAGAAAAGACATGCAATGCCACTGGTAGATCCATGTGTGGTCTCTGAAGAGAACACACATGCAATGACTCTGGTTATTGTTAATAAAAAGTGCACACATGCAATGACACTGGTGGATCCATAGGTGGATTGTGAAAAGAACACACATGCAATGACACTGGTGGATCCATATGTGGTATGTGAAAAGAACACACATGCAATGACACCAGTTGTTGTTAGTAAAAAGAACACACATGCAATGATACTGGTTGATCCATGTGTGGTCTCTGAAGAGAACACACTTGCAATGACTCTGATTGTTGTTAGTAAAAAGAGCACACGTGCAATGACACTGGTGGATCCATAGGTGGTACGTGTGAAAAGAACACACATGCAATGACTCCAGTTGTTGTTCCTAAAAAGAACACACATGCGATGACACTGGTGGATCCATGTGTGGTCTCTGAAGAGAACACGCATTTCAATGACACTGGTGCATCTATATGTGGTATGTGAAATCAACACACATGTAGTGACTCCAGTTGTTGTTAGTAAAAAGAACACACATGCAATGACACTGGAGGATCCATATGTGGTATGTGAAAATAACACACATGCAATGAATCTGGTTGTTGTTAGTAAAAAGAACACACATGCAATGACACTGGTGGATCCATAGGTGGATTGTGAAAAGAGCACACATGCAATGACACTGGTGGATCCATACGTGGTATGTGAAAAGAACACACATGCAATGACTCCAGTTGTTGTTACTAAAAGGAACACACATGCAATGACACTGGTGGATCCATGTGTGGTCTCTGAAGAGAACACACATTTCAATGACACTAGTGGATCCATATGACAAGAACACACATGAAATGACTCCACTTGTTGTTAGTGAAAAGAACACACATGCAATGACACTGGTGGATCCATATGTTGTATGTGAAAAGAACACACATGAAATGACTCTAGTTGTTGTTAGTGAAAAGAACACACATGCAATGACACTGGTGGATCCATGTGTGGTCTCTGAAGAGAACACACAGGCAATGACTCTGGTTGTTGTTAGTAAAAAGAGCACAGATGCAATGACACTGGTGGATCCATAGGTGGATTGTGAAAAGAACACACATGCAACGACACTGGTGGATCCATATCTGGTATGTGAAAAGAACACACATGCAATGACACCAGTTGTTGTTAGTAAAAAGAACACACATGTAATGACATTGGTGGATCCATGTATGGTCTTTGAAGGGAACACACATACAATGACTCTTGTTGTTGTTAGTAAAAAGTGCACACATGCAATGACACTAGTGGATCCATAGGTGGATTGTGAAAAGAACACACATGCAATGACACTGGTGAATCTATATGTGGTATGTGAAAAGAACACACATGCAATGACTCTGGTTGTTGTTAGTAAAAAGAACACACATGCAATGACACTGGTGGATCCATATGTGTTAAGTGAAAAGAACACACATGCAATGACTCCAGTTGTTGTTAGTAAAAAGAACACACGTGCAATGACACCGGTGGATCCATGTGTGTTCTCTGAAGAGAACACGCATTTCAATCACACTGGTGGATCCATATGTGGTATGTGAAAAGAACACAAATGTAATGACTCTAGTTGTTGTTAGTAAAAAGAACACACATGTAATTACACTGGTGGATCCATATGTGGTATGTGAAAACAACAACATGCAATGACTCTGGTTGTTGTTAGTAAATAGAACACACATGCAATGAAACTGGTGGATCTATAGGTGGATTGTGAGAAGAGCACACATGCAATGACAATGGTGGATCCATTTGTGGTATGTGAAAAGAACACACATCCAATGACTCCAGTTGTTGTTAGTAAAAATAACACATATGCAATGACACTGGTGGATCCATGTGTGGTCTGTGAAGAGAACACACATTTCAATGACACTGGTGGATCCATATGTGGTATGTGAAAAGAACACACATGAAATGACTCCAGTTGTTGTTCGTAAACAGAACACACATGCACTGACACTGGTGGATCCATATGTGGTATGTGAAAAGAACACACATGAAATGACTCTCGTTGTTGTTAGTGAAAAGAACACACATGCAATGACCCTAGTGGATCCATATGTGGTATGTGAAAAGAACACACATGCAATGACTCCAGTTGTTGTTACTAAAAAGAACACACATGCAATGACACGGGTGGATCCATGTGTGGTCTCTGAAGAGAACACACATTTCAATGACACTAGTGGATTCATATGAAAAGAACACACATGAAATGACTCCACTTGTTGTTAGTAAAAAGAACACACATGCAATGACACTGGTGGTTCCATATGTGGTATGTGAAAAGAACACACATGAAATGACTCTAGTTGTTGTTAGTGAAAAGAACACACATGCAATGACACTAGTGGATCCATGTGTGGTCTATAAAGAGAACACATAGGCAATGACTCTGGTTGTTGTTAGTAAAAAGAGCACACATGCAATGACCTTGGTGGATCCATAGGTGGATTGTGAAAAGAACACACATGCAATGACACCGGTGGATCCATATCTGGTATGTGAAAAGAACACACATGTAATGACACTGGTGGATCCATGTGTGGTCTCTGAAGAGAACACACATGCAATGACTCTTGTTGTTGTTAGTAAAAAGTGCACACATGCAATGACACTGGTGGATCCATCGGTGGATTGTGAAAAGAACACACATGCAATGACACTGGTGGATCTATATGTGGTATGTGAAAAGAACACGCATGCAATGACTCTGGTTGTTAGTAAAAAGAACACACATGCAATGACACTGGTGGATCCATATGTGTTAAGTGAAAAGAACACACATGCAATGACTCTAGTTGTTGTTAGTAAAAAGAACACACATGCAATGACACTGGTGGATCCATGTGTGGTCTCTGAACAGAACACGCATTTCAATCACACTGGTGGATCCATATGTGATATGTGAAAAGAACACACATGTAATGACTCTAGTTGTTGTTAGTAAAAAGAACACACATGTAATTACACTGGTGGATCCATATGTGGTATGTGAAAATAACACACATGAAATGACTCTGGTTGTTGTTAGTAAAAAGAACACAGATGCAATGAAACTGGTGGATCTATAGGTGGATTGTGAACAGAGCACAGATGCAATGACAATGGTGGATCCATATGTCGTATGTGAAAAGAACACACATGCAATGACTCCAGTTGTTGTTAGTAAAAATAACACACAAGCAATGACAGTGGTGGATCCATGTGTGGTCTGTGAAGAGAACACACATTTCAATGACACTGGTGGATCCATATGTGGTATGTGAAAAGAACACAGATGAAATGACTCCAGTTGTTGTTGGTAAAAAGAACACACATGCACTGACACTGGTGGATCCATATGTGGTATGTGAAAAGAACACACATGAAATGACTCTCGTTGTTGTTAGTGAAAAGAACACACATGCAATGACACTAGTGGATCCATATGTGCTATGTGAAAAGAACACACATGCAATGACTCTGGTTGTTGTTATTGAAAAGAACACACATGCAATGACACTGGTGGATCCATGTGTGGTCTCTAAAGAGAACACACATTTCAATGACTCTAGTTGTTGTTAGTAAAAAGATCACACATGCAATGACACTGGTGGATCCATGTGTGGTCTCAAAAGAGAACACACATGCAATGACTCTGCTGTTGTTAGTAAAAAGAACACACATGCAATGACACTGGTGGATCCATAGGTGGATTGTGAAAAGAATAGACACGCAATGACACTGCTGGATCCATATGTGGTATGTGAAAAGAACACACATGCAATGACACTGGTTGTTGTTAGTAAAAAGAACACACATGCAATGACACTGGTGGATCCATGTGTGGTCTCTGAAGAGAACACACATGCAATGACTCTAGTTGTTGTTAGTAAAAAGAGCACACATGCAATGACACTGGTGGATCCATAGGTAGATTGTGAAAGAACACACATGCAATGACACTGGTGGATCTATATGTGGTATGTGAAAAGAACACACATGCAATGACTCCAGTTATTGTTAGTAAAAATAACACACATGTAATGACACTGGTAGATCCATGTGTGGTCTCTGAAGAGAACAAGCATTTCAATGACACTGGTGGATCTATATGTGGTATGTGAAAACAACACACATGAAGTGACTCCAGTTGTTGTTAGTAAAAAGAACACACATGCAGTGACACTGGTGGATCCATATGTGGTATGTGAAAATAACACACATGCAATGACTCTGGTTGTTGTTAGTAAAAAGAACACACATGCAATGACACTGGTGGATCAATAGGTGGATTGTGAAAAGAGCACACATGCAATGACACTGGTGGATCCATATGTGGTATGTGAAAAGAGCACACATGCAATGAATCCAGTTGTTGTTACTAAAAAGAACACACATGCAATGACACTGGTGGATCCATGTGTGGTCTCTGAAGAGAACACACATTTCAATGACACTAGTGGATCCATATGAAAAGAACACACATGAAATGACTCCACTTGTTCTTAGTAAAAAGAACACACATGCAATGACACTGGTGGATCCATATGTGGTATGTGAAAAGAACACAAATGAAATGACTCTAGTTGTTGTTAGTGAAAAGAACACACATGCAATGACACTGGTGGATCCATGTATGGTCTCTGAAGAGAACACACAGGCAATGACTGTGGTTGTTGTTAGTAAAAAGAGCACACTTGCAATGACACTGGTGGATCCATAGGTGGATTGTGAAAAGAACACACATGCAATGACACTGGTGGATCCATATCTGGTATGTGAAAAGAACACACATGCAATGACACCAGTTGTTGTTAGTAAAAATAACACACATGTAATGACACTGGTGGATCCATGTGTGGTCTCTGAAGAGAACACACATGCAATGACTCTTGTTGTTGTTAGTAAAGAGTGCACACATGCAATGACACTGGTGGATCCACAGGTGGATTGTGAAAAGAACACACATGCAATGACACTAGTGGATCTATATGTGGTATGTGAAAAGAACACACATGCAATGACTCTGGTTGTTGTTAGTAAAAAGAACACACATGCAATGACACTGGTGGATCCATATGTGTTAAGTGAAAAGAACACACGTGCAATGACTCCAGTTGTTGTTAGTAAAAAGAACACACATGCAATGACACTGGTGAATCCATGTGTGGTCTCTAAAGAGAACACGCATTTCAATCACACTAGTGGATCCATATGTGGTATATGAAAAGAACACACATGTAATGACTCTAGTTGTTGTTAGTAAAAAGAACACACATGCAATTACACTGGTGGATCCATATGTCGTATGTGAAAATAACACACATGCAATGACTCTGGTTGTTGTTAGTAAAAAGAACACACATGCAATGAAACTGGTAGATCTATAGGTGGATTGTGAAAAGAGCACACATGCAATGACAATGGTGGATCCATATGTGGTATGTGAAAAGAACACACATGCAATGACTCCAGTTGTTGTTAGAAAAAATAACACACATCCAATGACACTGGTGGATCCATGTGTGTTCTGTGAAGAGAACACACATTTCAATGACACTAGTGGATCCATATGTGGTATGTGAAAAGAACACACATGAAATGAATCAAGTTGTTGTTGGTAAAAAGAACACACATGCACTGACACTGGTGGATCCATATGTGGTATGTGAAAAGAACACACATGAAATGACTCTCGTATTGTTAGTGAAAAGAACACACATGCAATGACACTAGTGGATCCATATGTGGTATGTGAAAAGAACACACATGCAATGACTCTGGTTGTTGTTAGTGAAAAGAACACACATGCAATGACACTGGTGGATCCATGTGTGGTCTCTGAAGAGAACACACATGCAATGACTCTGGTTGTTGTTAGTAAAAAGAACACACATGCAATGACACTGGTGGATCCATAGGTGGATTGTGAAAAGAATATACACGCAATGAAACTGCCGGATCCATATGTGGTATGTGAAAAGAACACACATGCAATGACACTGGTTGTTGTTAGTAAAAAGAACACACATGCAATGACACTGGTGGATCCATGTTTTGTCTCTGAAGAGAACACACATGCAATGACACTGGTGGATCCATAGGTAGATTGTGAAAAGAACACACATGCAATGACACTGGTGGATCCATATGTGGTATGTGAAAATAACACACATGCAATGACTCCATTTGTTGTTAGTAAAAAGAACACACATGCAATGACACTGGTGGATCCATGTGTGGTATGTGAAAATAACACACATGCAATGACTCTGGTTGTTGTTAGTAAAAAAACACATGCAATGACACTTGTGGATCCATGTGTGGTCTCTGAAGAGAACACACATTTCAATGACTCTGGTTGCTGTTAGTAAAAAGAACACACATGCAATGACATTGTTGGATCCATGTGTGGTCTCTGAAGAGAACACACATGCAATGACTCTAGTTGTTGTTAGTACAAAGAGCACACGTGCAATGACACTTGTGGATCCATAGGTGGATTTTGAAAAGAACACACATGCAATGACACTGGTGGATCCATATGTGGTATGTGAAAACAACACACATTTCAATGACTCTGGTTGTTGTTAGTAAAAAGAACACACATGCAATGACACTGGTGGATCCATGTGTGGTCTCTGAAGAGAACACACATTTCAATGACACTAGTGGATCCATATGAAAAGAACACACATGAAATGACTCCACTTGTTGTTAGTAAAAAGAACACACATGCAATGACACTGGCGGATCCATATGTGGTATGTGAAAAGAACACACATGAAATGACTCCGGTTGTTGTTAGTGAAAAGAACACACATGCAATCACAATGGTGGATCCATGTGTGGTCTCTGAAGAGAACACACATGCAATGACTCTGGTTGTTGTTAATAAAAAGAGCACACATGCAATAACTCTGGTTGTTGTTAATAAAAAGAGCACACATGCAATGACACTGGTGGATCCATGTGTGGTCTCTGAAGAGAACACGCATTTCAATCACACTGGTGGATCCATATGTGGTATGTGAAAAGAACGCACATGTAATTACACTGGTGGATCCATATGTGGTATGTGAAAATAACACACATGCAATGACACTGGTTGTTGTTAGTAAAAAGAAACACACTTGCAATGAAACTGGTGGATCTATAGGTGGATTGTGAACAGAGCACACATGCAATGAAAATGGTGGATCCATATGTGGGATGTGAAAAGAACACACATGCAATGACTCCAGTTGTTGTTAGTAAAAATAACACACATGCAATGACACTGGTGGATCCATGTGTGGTCTGTGAAGAGAACACACATTTCAATGACACTGGTGGATCCATATGTGGTACGTGGAAAGAACACACATGAAATGACTCCAGTTGTTGTTGGTAAAAAGAACACACATGCACTGACACTGGTGGATCCATATGTATGTGAAAAGAACAAACATGAAATGACTCTCGTTGTTGTTAGTGAAAAGAACACACATGCAATGACACTGGTGGATCCATGGCTGGATTGTGAAATGAATACACATTTCAATGACACTGGTGGATTCATAGGTGGTATGTGAAAAGTACACACATGCAAAATGACTCTGGTTGTTGTTACTAAAAAGAACACACATGCAATGATACTGGTGGATCCATGGGTGGATTGTGAAAAGAGCACACATGCAATGACACTAGTGGATCCATATGTGGTATGTGAATAGAACACACATGCAATGACTCTGGTTGTTGTTAGTGAAAAGAACACACATGCAATGACACTGGTGGATCCATGTGTGGTCTCTGAAGAGAACACACATTTCAATGACACTTGTTGTTGTTAGTAAAAATAACACACATGCAATGACACTGGTGGATCCATGTGTGGTCTCCGAAGAGAACACACATGCAATGACTCTGGTTGTTGTTAGTAAAAAGAACACACATGCAATGACACTGGTGGATCCATAGGTGGATTGTGAAAAGAATAGACATGCAATGACACTGTTGGATCCATATCTGGTATGTGAAAAGAACACACTTGCAATGACACCAGTTGTTGTTAGTAAAAATAACACACATGTAATGACACTGGTGGATCCATGTGTGGTCTCTGAAGAGAACACACATGCAATGACTCTTGTTGTTGTTAGTAAAGAGTGCACACATGCAATGACACTGGTGGATCCATAGGTGGATTGTGAAAAGAACACACATGCAATGACACTAGTGGATCTATATGTGGTATGTGAAAAGAACACACATGCAATGACTCTGGTTGTTGTTAGTAAAAAGAACACACATGCAATGACACTGGTGGATCCATATGTGTTAAGTGAAAAGAACACACGTGCAATGACTCCAGTTGTTGTTAGTAAAAAGAACACACATGCAATGACACTGGTGAATCCATGTGTGGTCTCTAAAGAGAACACGCATTTCAATCACACTAGTGGATCCATATGTGGTATATGAAAAGAACACACATGTAATGACTCTAGTTGTTGTTAGTAAAAAGAACACACATGCAATTACACTGGTGGATCCATATGTCGTATGTGAAAATAACACACATGCAATGACTCTGGTTGTTGTTAGTAAAAAGAACACACATGCAATGAAACTGGTAGATCTATAGGTGGATTGTGAAAAGAGCACACATGCAATGACAATGGTGGATCCATATGTGGTATGTGAAAAGAACACACATGCAATGACTCCAGTTGTTGTTAGAAAAAATAACACACATCCAATGACACTGGTGGATCCATGTGTGTTCTGTGAAGAGAACACACATTTCAATGACACTAGTGGATCCATATGTGGTATGTGAAAAGAACACACATGAAATGAATCAAGTTGTTGTTGGTAAAAAGAACACACATGCACTGACACTGGTGGATCCATATGTGGTATGTGAAAAGAACACACATGAAATGACTCTCGTATTGTTAGTGAAAAGAACAGACATGCAATGACACTAGTGGATCCATATGTGGTATGTGAAAAGAACACACATGCAATGACTCTGGTTGTTGTTAGTGAAAAGAACACACATGCAATGACATTGGTGGATCCATGTGTGGTCTCTGAAGAGAACACACATGCAATGACTCTGGTTGTTGTTAGTAAAAAGAACACACATGCAATGACACTGGTGGATCCATAGGTGGATTGTGAAAAGAATATACACGCAATGAAACTGCTGGATCCATATGTGGTATGTGAAAAGAACACACATGCAATGACACTGGTTGTTGTTAGTAAAAAGAACACACATGCAATGACACTGGTGGATCCATGTTTTGTCTCTGAAGAGAACACACATGCAATGACACTGGTGGATCCATAGGTAGATTGTGAAAAGAACACACATGCAATGACACTGGTGGATCCATATGTGGTATGTGAAAATAACACACATGCAATGACTCCATTTGTTGTTAGTAAAAAGAACACACATGCAATGACACTGGTGGATCCATGTGTGGTATGTGAAAATAACACACATGCAATGACTCTGGTTGTTGTTAGTAAAAAAACACATGCAATGACACTTGTGGATCCATGTGTGGTCTCTGAAGAGAACACACATTTCAATGACTCTGGTTACTGTTAGTAAAAAGAACACACATGCAATGACATTGTTGGATCCATGTGTGGTCTCTGAAGAGAACACACATGCAATGACTCTAGTTGTTGTTAGTACAAAGAGCACACGTGCAATGACACTTGTGGATCCATAGGTGGATTTTGAAAAGAACACACATGCAATGACACTGGTGGATCCATATGTGGTATGTGAAAACAACACACATTTCAATGACTCTGGTTGTTGTTAGTAAAAAGAACACACATGCAATGACACTGGTGGATCCATGTGTGGTCTCTGAAGAGAACACACATTTCAATGACACTAGTGGATCCATATGAAAAGAACACACATGAAATGACTCCACTTGTTGTTAGTAAAAAGAACACACATGCAATGACACTGGCGGATCCATATGTGGTATGTGAAAAGAACACACATGAAATGACTCCGGTTGTTGTTAGTGAAAAGAACACACATGCAATCACAATGGTGGATCCATGTGTGGTCTCTGAAGAGAACACACATGCAATGACTCTGGTTGTTGTTAATAAAAAGAGCACACATGCAATAACTCTGGTTGTTGTTAATAAAAAGAGCACACATGCAATGACACTGGTGGATCCATGTGTGGTCTCTGAAGAGAACACGCATTTCAATCACACTGGTGGATCCATATGTGGTATGTGAAAAGAACGCACATGTAATTACACTGGTGGATCCATATGTGGTATGTGAAAATAACACACATGCAATGACACTGGTTGTTGTTAGTAAAAAGAAACACACTTGCAATGAAACTGGTGGATCTATAGGTGGATTGTGAACAGAGCACACATGCAATGAAAATGGTGGATCCATATGTGGTATGTGAAAAGAACACACATGCAATGACTCCAGTTGTTGTTAGTAAAAATAACACACATGCAATGACACTGGTGGATCCATGTGTGGTCTGTGAAGAGAACACACATTTCAATGACACTGGTGGATCCATATGTGGTACGTGGAAAGAACACACATGAAATGACTCCAGTTGTTGTTGGTAAAAAGAACACACATGCACTGACACTGGTGGATCCATATGTATGTGAAAAGAACAAACATGAAATGACTCTCGTTGTTGTTAGTGAAAAGAACACACATGCAATGACACTGGTGGATCCATGGCTGGATTGTGAAATGAATACACATTTCAATGACACTGGTGGATTCATAGGTGGTATGTGAAAAGTACACACATGCAAAATGACTCTGGTTGTTGTTACTAAAAAGAACACACATGCAATGATACTGGTGGATCCATGGGTGGATTGTGAAAAGAGCACACATGCAATGACACTAGTGGATCCATATGTGGTATGTGAATAGAACACACATGCAATGACTCTGGTTGTTGTTAGTGAAAAGAACACACATGCAATGACACTGGTGGATCCATGTGTGGTCTCTGAAGAGAACACACATTTCAATGACACTTGTTGTTGTTAGTAAAAATAACACACATGCAATGACACTGGTGGATCCATGTGTGGTCTCCGAAGAGAACACACATGCAATGACTCTGGTTGTTGTTAGTAAAAAGAACACACATGCAATGACACTGGTGGATCCATAGGTGGATTGTGAAAAGAATAGACATGCAATGACACTGTTGGATCCATATGTGGTATGTGAAAAGAACACACATGCAATGACACTGGTGGATCCATGTGTGGTCTCTGAAGAGAACACACATGCAATGACTCTGGTTGTTGTTACTAAAAAGAGCACACATGCAATCACACTGGTGGATCCATAGGTAGATTGTGAAAGGAACACACATGCAATGACACTGGTGGATCCATATGTGGTATGTGAAAAGAACACACATGCAATGACTCCAGTTATTGTTAGTAAAAATAACACACATGTAATGACACTAGTAGATCCATGTGTGGTCTCTGAAGAGAACACGCATTTCAATGACATTGGTGGATCCATATGTGGTATGTGAAAATAACACACTTGCAATGACTCCAGTTGTTGTTAGTAAAAAGAACACACATGCAATGACACTGGTGGATCCACGTGTGGTATGTGCAAATAACACACATGCAATGACTCTGGTTGTTGTTAGTAAAAAAACACATGCAATGACACTTGTGGATCCACGTGTGGTCTCTAAAGAGAACACACATTTCAATGACTCTGGTTGTTGTTAGTAAAAAGAACACACATGCAATGACACTGGTGGATCCATGTGTGGTCTCTGAAGAGAACACACGTGCAATGACTCTAGTTGTTGTTAGTACAAAGAGCACACATGCAATGACACTTGTGGATCCATAGGTGGATTTTGAAAAGAACACACATGCAATGACACTGGTGGATCCATATGTGGTATGTGAAAACAACACACATTTCAATGACTCTGGTTGTTGTTAGTAAAAAGAACACACATGCAATGACACTGGTGGATCCACGTGTGGATTGTGAAAAGAAAACACATGCAATGACTCTGGTTGTTGTTAGTAAAAAGAGCAGACATGCAATGACACTGGTGGATCCATAAATGGATTATGAAAAGAACACACATGCAATGACACTGGTGGATCCATATGTGGTATGTGAAAAGAACACACATGCAATGACTCCAGTTGTTGTTAGTAAAAAGAACACACATGTAATGACACTGGTGGATCCATGTGTGGTCTCTAAAGAGAACACACATTTTAATGACACTAGTGGATCCATATGTGGTATGTGAAAAGAACACACATGAAATGACTCCAGTTGTTGTTAGTAAAAAGAACACACATGCAATGACACTGGTGGATCCATATGTGGTATGTGAAAATAACACACATGCAATGACTCTGGTTGTTGTTAGTAAAAAGAACACACATGCAATAACACTGGTGGATCCATGTGTGGTCTCTGAAGAGAACACACATTTCAATGACTCTGGTTGTTGGTAGTAAAAAGAACACACATGCAATGACACTGGTGGATCCATGTGTGGTCTCTGAAGAGAACACACGTGCAATGACTCTGGTTGTTGTTAGTAAAAAGAGCGCACGTGCAATGACACTGGTGGATCCATAGGTGGATTGTGGAAAGAACACACATGCAATGACACTAGTGGATCCATATGTGGTATGTGAAAACAACACACATTTCAATGACTCTGGTTGTTGTTAGTAAAAAGAACACACATGCAATGACACTGGTGGATCCATGTGTGGTCTCTGAAGAGAACACACATGCAATGACTCTAGTTGTTGTTAGTACAAAGAGCACACGTGCAATGACACTTGTGGATCCATAGGTGGATTTTGAAAAGAACACACATGCAATGACACTGGTGGATCCATATGTGGTATGTGAAAACAACACACATTTCAATGACTCTGGTTGTTGTTAGTAAAAAGAACACACATGCAATGACACTGGTGGATCCATGTGTGGTCTCTGAAGAGAACACACATTTCAATGACACTAGTGGATCCATATGAAAAGAACACACATGAAATGACTCCACTTGTTGTTAGTAAAAAGAACACACATGCAATGACACTGGCGGATCCATATGTGGTATGTGAAAAGAACACACATGAAATGACTCCGGTTGTTGTTAGTGAAAAGAACACACATGCAATCACAATGGTGGATCCATGTGTGGTCTCTGAAGAGAACACACATGCAATGACTCTGGTTGTTGTTAATAAAAAGAGCACACATGCAATAACTCTGGTTGTTGTTAATAAAAAGAGCACACATGCAATGACACTGGTGGATCCATGTGTGGTCTCTGAAGAGAACACGCATTTCAATCACACTGGTGGATCCATATGTGGTATGTGAAAAGAACGCACATGTAATTACACTGGTGGATCCATATGTGGTATGTGAAAATAACACACATGCAATGACACTGGTTGTTGTTAGTAAAAAGAAACACACTTGCAATGAAACTGGTGGATCTATAGGTGTATTGTGAACAGAGCACACATGCAATGAAAATGGTGGATCCATATGTGGTATGTGAAAAGAACACACATGCAATGACTCCAGTTGTTGTTAGTAAAAATAACACACATGCAATGACACTGGTGGATCCATGTGTGGTCTGTGAAGAGAACACACATTTCAATGACACTGGTGGATCCATATGTGGTACGTGGAAAGAACACACATGAAATGACTCCAGTTGTTGTTGGTAAAAAGAACACACATGCACTGACACTGGTGGATCCATATGTATGTGAAAAGAACAAACATGAAATGACTCTCGTTGTTGTTAGTGAAAAGAACACACATGCAATGACACTGGTGGATCCATGGCTGGATTGTGAAATGAATACACATTTCAATGACACTGGTGGATTCATAGGTGGTATGTGAAAAGTACACACATGCAAAATGACTCTGGTTGTTGTTACTAAAAAGAACACACATGCAATGATACTGGTGGATCCATGGGTGGATTATGAAAAGAGCACACATGCAATGACACTAGTGGATCCATATGTGGTATGTGAATAGAACACACATGCAATGACTCTGGTTGTTGTTAGTGAAAAGAACACACATGCAATGACACTGGTGGATCCATGTGTGGTCTCTGAAGAGAACACACATTTCAATGACACTTGTTGTTGTTAGTAAAAATAACACACATGCAATGACACTGGTGGATCCATGTGTGGTCTCCGAAGAGAACACACATGCAATGACTCTGGTTGTTGTTAGTAAAAAGAACACACATGCAATGACACTGGTGGATCCATAGGTGGATTGTGAAAAGAATAGACATGCAATGACACTGTTGGATCCATATGTGGTATGTGAAAAGAACACACATGCAATGACACTGGTGGATCCATGTGTGGTCTCTGAAGAGAACACACATGCAATGACTCTGGTTGTTGTTACTAAAAAGAGCACACATGCAATCACACTGGTGGATCCATAGGTAGATTGTGAAAGGAACACACATGCAATGACACTGGTGGATCCATATGTGGTATGTGAAAAGAACACACATGCAATGACTCCAGTTATTGTTAGTAAAAATAACACACATGTAATGACACTAGTAGATCCATGTGTGGTCTCTGAAGAGAACACGCATTTCAATGACATTGGTGGATCCATATGTGGTATGTGAAAATAACACACTTGCAATGACTCCAGTTGTTGTTAGTAAAAAGAACACACATGCAATGACACTGGTGGATCCACGTGTGGTATGTGCAAATAACACACATGCAATGACTCTGGTTGTTGTTAGTAAAAAAACACATGCAATGACACTTGTGGATCCATGTGTGGTCTCTAAAGAGAACACACATTTCAATGACTCTGGTTGTTGTTAGTAAAAAGAACACACATGCAATGACACTGGTGGATCCATGTGTGGTCTCTGAAGAGAACACACGTGCAATGACTCTAGTTGTTGTTAGTACAAAGAGCACACATGCAATGACACTTGTGGATCCATAGGTGGATTTTGAAAAGAACACACATGCAATGACACTGGTGGATCCATATGTGGTATGTGAAAACAACAGACATTTCAATGACTCTGGTTGTTGTTAATAAAAAGAACACACATGCAATGACACTGGTGGATCCACGTGTGGATTGTGAAAAGAAAACACATGCAATGACTCTGGTTGTTGTTAGTAAAAAGAGCAGACATGCAATGACACTGGTGGATCCATAAATGGATTATGAAAAGAACACACATGCAATGACACTGGTGGATCCATATGTGGTATGTGAAAAGAACACACATGCAATGACTCCAGTTGTTGTTAGTAAAAAGAACACACATGTAATGACACTGGTGGATCCATGTGTGGTCTCTAAAGAGAACACACATTTTAATGACACTAGTGGATCCATATGTGGTATGTGAAAAGAACACATATGAAATGACTCCAGTTGTTGTTAGTAAAAAGAACACACATGCAATGACACTGGTGGATCCATATGTGGTATGTGAAAATAACACACATGCAATGACTCTGGTTGTTGTTAGTAAAAAGAACACACATGCAATAACACTGGTGGATCCATGTGTGGTCTCTGAAGAGAACACACGTGCAATGACTCTGGTTGTTGTTAGTAAAAAGAGCGCACGTGCAATGACACTGGTGGATCCATAGGTGGATTGTGGAAAGAACACACATGCAATGACACTAGTGGATCCATATGTGGTATGTGAAAACAACACACATTTCAATGACTCTGGTTGTTGTTAGTAAAAAGAACACACATGCAATGACACTGGTGGATCCATGTGTGGTCTCTGAACAGAACACACATGCAATGACTCTGGTTGTTGTCAGTAAAAAGAGCACACATGCAATGACACTGGTGGATCCATAGGTGGATTGTGAAAAGAACACACATGCAATGACACTGGTTGATCCATATGTGGTATGTGAAAAGAACACACATGCAATGACTCTAGTTATTGTTAGTAAAAAGAACACACATGCAATGACACGGTGGATCCATGTGTGGTCTCTGAAGAGAACAGACATTTCAATGACACTGGTGGATCCATATGTGGTATGTGAAAAGAACACACATGCAATGACTGTGGTTGTTGTTGGTAAAAAGAACACACATGCAATGACACTGGTTGATCCATAAGTGGATTGTGAAAAGAGCACACATGCAATGACACAGGTGGATCTATATGTGGTATGTGAAAAGAACACACATGCAATGACTCTTGTTGTTGTTAGTGAAAAGAACACACATGCAATGACACTGGTGGATCCATGTGTGGTCTCTAAAGAGAACACACATGCAATAACTCTAGTTGTTGTTAGTAAAAAGATCACACATGCAATGACACTGGTGGATCCATAGGTAGATTGTGAAAAGAACACACATGCAATGACACTAGTGGATCCATATGTGGTATGTGAAAAGAACACACATGCAGTTATTGTTAGTAAAAATAACACACATGTAATGACACTGGTAGATCCATGTGTGGTCTCTGAAGAGAACACGCATTTCAATGACACTGGTGGATCCATATGTGGTATGTGAAAATAACACACATGCAATGACTCGAGTTGTTGTTAGTAAAAAGAACACACATGCAATGACACTGGTGGATCCATGTGTGCTACGTGAAAATAACACACATGCAATGACTCTGGTTGTTGTTAGTAAAAAAACACATGGAATGACACTTGTCGATCCATGTGTGGTCTCTGAAGAGAACACACATTTCAATGACTCTGGTTGTTGTTAGTAAAAAGAACACACATGCAATGACACTGGTGGATCCATGTGTGGTCTCTGAAGAGAACACACATGCAATGACTCTAGTTGTTGTTAGTACAAAGAGCACACATGCAATGACACTTGTGGATCCATAGGTGGATTGTGAAAAGAACACACATGCAATGACACTGGTAGATCCATATGTGGTATGTGAAAACAACACACATTTCAATGACTCTGGTTGTTGTTAGTAAAAAGAACACACATGCAATGACACTGGTGGATCCATGTGTGGATTGTGAAAAGAAAACACATGCGATGACTCTGGTTGTTGTTAGTAAAAAGAGCACACTTGCAATGACAATGGTGGAACCATAAATGGATTATGAAAAGAACACACATGCAATGACACTGGTGGATCCATATGTGGTATGTGAAAAGAACACACATGCAATGACTCCAGTTATTGTTAGTAAAAAGAACACACATGTAATGACACTGGTGGATCCATGTGTGGTCTCTAAAGAGAACACACATTTCAATGACACTGGTGGATCCATATGTGGTATGTGAAAAGAACACACATGAAATGACTCCAGTTGTTGTTAGTAAAAAGAACACACATGCAATAACACCGGTGGATCCATATCTGGTATGTGAAAATAACACACATGCAATGACTCTGGTTGTTGTTAGTAAAAAGAACACACATGCAATGACACTGGTGGATCCATGTGTGGTCTCTGAAGAGAACACACATTTCAATGACTCTGGTTGTTGTTAGTAAAAAGAACACACATGCAATGACACTGGTGGATCCATGTGTAGTCTCTGAAGAGAACACACATGCAATGACTCTGGTTGTTGTTAGTAAAAAGAGCGCACGTGCAATGTCACTGGTGGATCCATAGGTGGATTGTGGAAAGAACACACATGCAATGACACTGGTGGATCCATATGTGGTATGTGAAAACAACACACATTTCAATGACTCTGGTTGTTGTTAGTAAAAAGAACACACATGCAATGTCACTGGTGGATCCATGTGTGGTCTCTGAAGAGAACACACATGCAATGACTCTGGTTGTTGTCAGTAAAAAGAGCACACATGCAATGACACTGGTGGATCCATAGGTGGATTGTGAAAAGAACACACATGCAATGACACTGGTGGATCCATATGTGGTATGTGAAAAGAACACACATGCAATGACTCTAGTTGTTGTTAGTAAAAAGAACACACATGCAATGACACTGGTGGATCCATGTGTGGTCTCTAAAGAGAACAAATATTTCAATGACACTGGTGGACCCATATGTGGTATGTGAAAAGAACACACATGCAATGACTGTGGTTGTTGTTGGTAAAAAGAACACACATGCAATGACACTGGTGGATCCATAGGTGGATTGTGAAAAGAGCACACATGCAATGACACTGGTGGATCCATATGTGGTGTGTGAAAACAACACACATGCATGAAGGAAATATGCCCTGAGAGACAATAATAAAGTTGTTATTATGTATTCCTTGTATATGATAGATGTTTATTTTGCATGCTATAATTGTATTGATAGGAAACATCAATACATGTGTGTTTAATAAACAAAAAGGGTTCCTAGTTATGCCTCTCTTATAGACTAGCTTCTTGATTAACAAGATGATCAAGGTTTCCTGATCATGGACATTGGATGTTGTTAATAACAAGGTCACAGCATTTGTGAAATGATGTGATGAACATTCATCCGAAGTATAGTATTACGATCAAGTCATTATGATTATATTGCTATAACATCATACGTAGTAATCTTTATCCTTAGACCATGAGATCATGTTAATTGCTAACATCGGAAGAGTATCTTGATAACATCAAACGTCACACCGTAACAGGGTGACTATAAAGATGGGTTCAGTACTATGAATGTGTTATGTTGAGGCTCATGGATCAAGAGTGGAATTTGTCAATCCAGATGACGGATAGATATACTCTGGGCCCTCTCGGTGATATCACATTAGGATAGCTTGCAAGCAAGTGATGTGATCACTAGAATGTTATATCACGGGAATAAGAAAAGAGTGCATGTCGGTAACAAGATCAAACTAGGTATGGAGATACCGATGATCGAATCTCGGACATGTAATATATCGAGAGACAAAGGGATTTAGTTACAAGCGTTAAAGGTTCTCACGATCAGAGGAGTCATCGTTGAATATGTAGGAGTCAGTACGGATCTCCAGGTCCCGCTGCTGATTATTGATCGGAGAAGGGTCTCGATCATGTCTGCATTATTCGCGAACCATAGGGTGTCACACTTAAGAGTTACCGGACACCATTTTGGAGCACATATGTTTCAGAAGAAAGAATTGCAAAGCGCGGGAATTGTTTTCAATAGAAACCGGAAATTTTTTCAGGTGAAATTACAGAAGGTGGTTCTGCATGTGATATTTAAATATTGCAAGGGTCTATATGTGAATGTTTGTTAATTCAAATAACTAACAAAATTCTGAATAAATTTAATAAAAAGAGTTTTATTAAATGAGAGAGCATTAAATTTGGAGAAATTTAATGCATTTAAAGTGGAGACTTTAAAAGGGAATGTGAAGAGGCATTTTAATGTGGAGGGGTTACCACCACATGAATGGGGGAGGTGAGGGGTCACCCCCATGCGCCGGCCATGGAGAGAGGGGGCACCCCCCTCCTCCTATAAAAGGCCACCCATTCCCTCCTTCATCCACACACCTCCTTGTGAAGGATCTCTCTCCCCCTCTAGAATTATTCCCCCATGGTCTTGGATTAGCGAGATAAATGTTCCCAGTGGCATTTCGTCTGGAAGGAGTTGCTGCTTCCGCTGGATCGCTAGAGTGAGGAGGTGGAGGTTGTCCGGTGGCTTGAACGTGTGTGCGAGTGCAGATGCGCTACTGAGTTGCGGCGCTCGGACTTCCTCACGATCTTGAGATCAGCAAGTGTACGACTACATCAACCACGAGTTCCTACTCGTTAACAAAGCTCGTTGTCTTCGAGGGTAAGTTCTCCATGGATGTATGTCCACCCGTTGCTCTGTATCTAGTAGATAGATCTTGGCGTATAGTTCTCATCGTAGGAATTTTTTTGTTTTTTATTCTGCAGACCCATAGTGTATCAGAGCCTGATCTATGCGTAGGTGCTTTGCACGGGTAGTACACATATGTTTATATGTGGGCGATGATGATCATGTTATTGCATCTTCTATGTACTTTGGATATTGGTGGCATAGTGGGATGAAGCGGCCCGGACCAACCTTACATGTCATCGTACATGAGACCGGTTCCACGACTGACATGCAACTAGTTTTGCATAAGTGGCTAGCGGGTGTCTGTCTCTCCTACTATCGTCAATATCTGATTTACAACGAGTTGCTAATAACTTGGTTATCCTCGTTGTGGTTCATGTTCGTAGGTAAGACCGGTTCTATCTCCAAAAGCCCTAAGCCACGTAAAACTTGCAATTGATAAATTAGAGGCGTCTAGCTTAGATCGTTGCTGGGCTAGTGTCTTGATATGGTATTGTTGTAAGTAGATGTATGATAGATACTCTTACAACTCACTTAACGTGTAAGTTCCATAGACCTTGGCCTTACACACAAAGGAATGATAGAGATCATACCACGATGCAAATTATAGAGATCAAATGCATGGACCATATCACCTCACTTCACACATTAGCATCTTATATTGCTAGTTTGGCGCTTTTGGTAGCATTATAAGATGATCCCTCATTTAGATATCAAGATAAAATCTGTTCTTCCTTAAGTATGCACCATTTTGTGGATCGTGTTTTGAGGCATCACGTGATGATCGGGTGTTCTCGACTCTACGCTTTCATACAACGGGTGTAAGACAGTTTTACACACGCAAATACCAAGGTTCTTACTTGACGAGCCTAGCATGTATAGACATGGCCTCGGAACACGGACCGAAAGGTTAAGGATGGGTCATATAGTTGATATGATGCCCATATAGATGCTCGCCTTTGAAGCTACACAGACTCACGTGATGATCGGACTTGGTGTAGTGGATTTGGTTCATGTAATCACCAAAAGGACACGAGGGATGTCGTTTTTGAGTGGGAGTTCATTAGTAATTTGGATTAGTTAAACTCAATCTATCATAAACTTAGTCTAAATATATTTTACAAATTCTGTTGTAGATGGCACCACCTGCTTTTAATTTCAATGTGTTAATGGAGAAAGAGAAGCTTGCTGCGAATGGTAGCAACTTCACCAACTGGGCTATGAATTTGAGGATTCTCCTCACTGCTGCACAAAAGCAATATGTGCTAGAGGCGCCGCTAGGCCCCCCACCAGCTCCTGATGCCCCTGACGAGGAAAAGAACATCTATATAACTCGTCAGGAGGACCACAACTTAGTTCATTGCGGCATACTGTATGGGCTAGAGCCAGAACTTCGAAAACGTTTTGAAAATGGCAATGCCTTTGATACCATGGGAGAATTGAAAATGATTTTCGATACCCATGCTTCTGTAGAGAGTTATAATGCTTCTGAAAATTTCTTTAGCTGCATGATGGAAGAGAACAGCTCCGTTAGTGAGCACGTACTCAAAATGTCTGGGTACACCAATAAGCTTGTGTCCTTGGGAATAACGATTCCCATTGACTTAGGCATACATTGTGTTCTCCAATCTCTGCCACCTAGCTACAAGAGCTTCGTGATGAACTATAATATGAAGGGCATGAAGAAGTCTCTTCCCGAGCTTCTGTCAATGCTTAAGACTGCAGAAGTGGAGATTAGGAAAGAACATCAAGTGTTGATGATCAATAAGACCACCGGTTTCAAGAAGGACAAGAAAGGCAAGCAGAAGGGAAAGAAGGGGGGCAAATCTGTTGCTGCGCCTGAAAAGAAACCCCGAGTTAGCCCTAAGTCTGACACTGTGTGCTACTATTGCAAGGGGACTGGCCATTGGAAGCGCAACTTCCCCAAGTATTTGGCGGACAAGAAGGCCGACAAGGCAAACAAAGGTATATGTGATATACATGTTATTGATGTGTACTTTACTAGTACTCGCAGTAGCACCTGGGTATTTGATACGGGATCGGTTGCTAATATATGTAACTCGGTTCAGGGGCTGCGGAACAAGCGACAACTAGCAAGGGATGAGGTCACGATGCGGGTCGGCAATGGATCAAGAGTTGATGTGATCGCCGTCGGAACGCTGCCTCTCCATATGCCGTCGGGATTAGTTATAAACATGAATAATTGTTATTTGGTGCCTGCACTGAGCATGAACATTGTATCCAGATCGTGTTTGATGCAAAGTGGTTATTCGTTTAAGTCTGAAAACAATGGTTGTTCGATTTATATGAATAATATCTTTTATGGTCATGCACCTGTGTTGAATGGTTTATTTCTGTTGGATCTCGATAGTAGTATTACGCATATTCATAATGTTGATGCTAAAAGGATTAAACTTGATAATGATATATCTACATATATGTGGCACTGCCGTCTAGGTCATATTGGCGTTAAACGCATGAAGAAACTCCTTTCTGATGGACTTTTGGAATCACTTGATTTTGAATCATTTTATACATGTGAGCCATGCCTTATGGGCAAGATGACTAGAACGCCGTTTTCTGGTTCAATGGAACGGGCGACAGATTTATTGCAAATCATACATACTGATGTGTGTGGACCAATGAGTGTGTCGGCGCGAGGTGGATATCGTTATTTTGTTACTTTCACGGATGTTTTGAGTAGATACTGGTATATCTATTTGATGAAACATAAGTCTGAAACCTTTGAAAGGTTCAAAGAATTTCAGAATGAAGTGGAAAATCATCGTAACAGAAAGATCAAATTTCTGCGGTCCGACCGTGGAGGAGAGTAGCTTAGTTACGAGTTTAGCACACATATGAAAGATTGTGGAATAGTTTCACAACTCACACCTGCCAGAACACCACAACGTAATGGTGTGTCAGAATGTCGTAATCGTACTTTATTGGATAACGTTTGATCTATGATGTCTCTGACTGACTTACCTCTGTCATTTTGGAGTTATGCACTGGAAACAGCTACATTCACTTTAAATCGGGCACCATCTAAATCCGTTGAAAAGACACCGTATGAATTATGGTTTGGAAACAAACCTAAGCTGTCATTTCTTAAAGTTTGGGGATGCGATGTTTGTGTGAAGAAACTTCAACCGGATAAACTCGAACCCAAAGCGGAAAAATGCGTCTTCATAGGATACCCTGAGGAAACGATTGGGTATACCTTCTATCATAGATCCGAGGGCAAGGTCTTTGTTGCCAAGAATGGATCCTTTCTTGAGAAGGAGTTTCTCGCGAAAGGTGTGAGTAGTCGGAAGGTAGAACTCGAAGAGGTTATTGAACCTTCTCTTCATGAAATGGCGAGTAGCGCAGCTCCAGAAGTTGTTTCGGAGTTGACTTCACCTAATGAAGAGAGAGCTAATGATAATGATCATGAAACTCCAAAAGAGGACACTACCAAACCTCGCAGGTCAAGCAGGACACGTGCAGCTCCTGAACTGTACGGCAATCCTGTTGTGAATTTCATGGTTGATGAAATGGATGACCCTGCAACGTATGAAGAAGCGATGATGAGCCCGGATTCCAACAAATGGCTAGAAGCCATGAAATCCAAGATGGAATCCATGTACAGAAACCAGGTTTGGACCTTGGTGGACTTACCTCACGATCGAAAGGCCGTTGAGAATAAATGGATTTTCAAAAGAAAAACTGATGTTGATGGTAATGTAACCATCTATAAGGCTCGACTTGTCACAAAGGGGTTTTGACAAATTCAAGGAGTTGACTACGATGAGACATTCTCTCCCGTAGCGATGCTTAAGTCGGTTAGGATTATGTTACCAATTGCTGCATATTTCGATTATGAAATATGGCAGATGGATGTCAAAACTGTGTTCCTGAATGGTAATATTGAAGAAGAGTTGTATATGATACAACCTAATGGTTTTGTCGATCCTAAGGATGCTGATAAGGTGTGCAAACTTCAGCGATCCATCTTTGGACTGAGGCAAGCATCCCGGAGTTGGAATCTCCGCTTTGATGAGGCGATCAAAGAGTTTGGATTTGTCCAAACTTATGGAGAGACTTGTATTTACAAGAAAGTGAGTGGGAGCAATGTGTCATTTCTGATATTATATGTGGATGACATATTATTGATTGGAAATGATATAGATCTTTTAAACAGTGTTAAAAGTTATCTAAACAACAAATTTTCGATGAAGGACCTTGGTGAAGCTTCATATATATTAGGCATTAAAATCTATAGAGATAGATCAAGACGCCTAATTGGGTTATCGCAGAGTACATACCTTGATAAGATATTAAAGAAGTTTAATATGGACGAAAGTAAGAAGGGGTTCTTACCTATGTTGCAAGGCAAGACATTGAGTAAGACCCAAAGTCCGGCTACGGCGGAAGAAAGAGAGATAATGGATAACATCCCCTATGCCTCAGCCATAGCTCTATAATGTATGCCATGCTATTTACAAGACCGGATGTGGAACATGCTATTAGTTTGACTAGTAGGTACCAATCTGATCCAGGTTCGGAACACTGGATAGCGGTCAAGAATATCCTTAAGTACTTGAGAAGAACTAAGGATATGTTTCTTGTATACGGAGGTGAAGAAGAGCTAGTCGGTAAGTGTTATGTCGATGCTAGTTTTGACACCGATCCGGATGACTCTAAGTCTCAATCCGGATACGTATTTCTCTTGAACGGAGCAGCAGTTAGTTGGAGGAGTTCCAAACAACCTGTGGTGGCTGGATCAACAACGGAGGCGGAATATGTTGCTGCTTCAGAAGCGGCGCCGGAGGCAGTTTGGATGAAAAAGTTCATTACGGAACTGGGTGTGGTTCCCAGTGCGTTGGACCCGATGGTGATCTATTGTGACAATAATGGAGCCATAGCCAACGCAAAGGAACCAAGGTCTCACAAGAATTCCAAGCATCTTAAGCGCCGGTTTCACTCCATCCGCGAGCATGTCAAGGATGGAGATATAAAGATTTGTAAAGTGCACACGGACCTGAATGTGGCAGATCCGTTGACTAAAGTACTCCCTAGGGCAAAACATGATCAACACCAGAACTCCATGGGTGTTAGATTTATCACTATATAAACTAGATTATTGTCTCTAGTGCAAGTGGGAGACTGAAGGAAATATGCCCTGAGAGGCAATAATAAAGTTGTTATTATGTATTCCTTGTATACGATAAATGTTTATTTTGCATCCTATAATTGTATTGATAGGAAACATCAATACATGTGTGTTTAATAAACAAAAAGGGTTCCTAGTTATGCCTCTCTTATAGACTAGCTTGTTGATTAACAAGATGATCAAGGTTTCCTGATCATGGACATTGGATGTTGTTAATAACAAGGTCACAACATTTGTGAAATGATGTGATGAACATTCATCCGAAGTATAGATATTACGATCAAGTCATTATGTTTATATTGCTATAACATCATACGAAGTAATCTTTATCCTTAGACCATGAGATCACGTTAATTGCTAACACCGGAAGAGTATCTTAATAACATCAAACGTCACACCGTAACAGGGTGACTATAAAGATGGGTTCAGTACTACGAAGGTGTTATGTTGAGGCTCATGGATCAAGAGTGGAATTTGTCAATCCAGATGACGGATAGATATACTCTGGGCCCTCTCGGTGATATCACATTAGGATAGCTTGCAAGCAAGTGATGTGATCACTAGAATGTTATATCACGGGAACGAGAAAAGAGTGCATGTCGGTAACGAGATCAAACTAGGTATGGAGATACCGATGATCGAATCTTGGACATGTAATATATCGAGAGACAAAGGGATTTAGTTACAAGCGTTAAAGGTTCTCACAATCACAGGAGTCATCATTGAATGTGTAGGAGTCAGTACGGATCTCCAGGTCCCGCTGCTAATTATTGATCGGAGAAGGGTCTCGATCATGTCTACATTATTCGCGAACCGTAGGGTGGCACACTTAAGAGTTACCGGACATCATTTTGGAGCACATATGTTTCAGACGAAAGAATTGCAAAGCGCAGGAATTGTTTTCAATAGAAACCGAAAATTGTTTCGGGTGAAATTGCAGAAGGTGGTTCTGCATGTGATATTGAAATATTGCAAGGGGCTATTTGTGAATGTTTGTTAATTAAAGTAATTAACAAAATTCTGAATAAATTTAATAAAAAGAGTTTTATTAAATGAGAGAGCATTAAATTTGGAGAAATTTAATGCATTTAAAGTGGAGACTTTAAAAGGGAATGTGAAGAGGCATTTTAATGTGGAGGGGGTACCACCACATGAATGGGGGAGGTGAGGGGTCACCCCTGCCCCCCATGCGCTGGCCATGGAGAGAGGGGGCACCCCCCCTCCTCCTATAAAAGTCCACCCATTCCCTCCTTCATCCACACACCTCCTTGTGAAGGATCTCTCTCCCCCTCTAGAATTATTCCCCCATGGTCTCGGATTAGCGAGATACATGTTCCCGATGGCATTTCGTCTAGAAGGAGTTGCTTCTTCCGCTGGATCGCTGGAGCGAGGAGGTGGAGGTTTTCCGGTGGCTTGAACGTGTGTGCGAGTGCGGATGCGCTACTGAGTTGTGGCGCTCGGACTTCCTCACGATCTTGAGATCGGCCAGTCTACGACTACATCAACCACGAGTTTCTACTCGTTAACAAAGCTCGTTGTCTTCGAGGGTAAGTTCTCCATGGATGTATGTCCACCCGTTGCTCTGTATCTAGTAGATAGATATTGGCGTATAGTTCTCATCCTAGGAAATTTTTTGTTTTCTATGCTGCGGACCCAACAATGCAATGACTCCAGTTGTTGTTAGTAAAAAGAACACAGATGTAATGACACTGGTGGATCCATGTGTGGT
Organism: Avena sativa; assembly: GCA_916181665.1. Classification (NCBI taxonomy): domain Eukaryota; kingdom Viridiplantae; phylum Streptophyta; class Magnoliopsida; order Poales; family Poaceae; genus Avena; species Avena sativa. Next base: position 226,149,888 of record OV702286.1, read on the forward strand.
CTCTGAAGAGAACACACATTTCAATGACACTGGTGGATCCATATGTGGTATGTGAAAAGAACACACATGAAATGAATCCAGTTGTTGTTAGTAAAAAGAACACATATGCAATGACACTTGTGGATCCATATGTGGTATGTGAAAAGAACACACATGAAATGACTCTAGTTGTTTTATTGAAAAGAACACACATGCAATAACGCTGGTGGATCCATGTGTGGTCTCTGAAGAGAACACACATTTCAATGACTCTGGTTGTTGTTAGTAAAAAAGAACACACATGCAATGACACTGGTGGATCCATGTGTGGTCTCTGAAGAGAACACACATGCAATGACTCTGGTTGTTGTTAGTAAAAAGAACACACATGCAATGACACTAGTGGATCCATAGGTGGATTGTGAAAAGAATAGACATGCAATGACACTGTTGGATCCATATGTGGTATGTGAAAAGAACACACATGCAATGACACTGGTTGTTGTTAGTAATAAGAACACACATGCAATGACACTGGTGGATCCATGTGTGGTGTCTGAAGAGAACACACATGCAATAACTCTGGTTGTTAGTAAAAATAGCACACATGCAATGACACTAGTGGATCCATAGGTAGATTGTGAAAAGAACACACATGCAATGACACTGGTGGATCCATATGTGGTATGTGAAAAGAACACACATGCAATGACTGCAGTTATTGTTAGTAAAAATAACACACATGCAATGACACTGGTAGATCCATGTGTGCTCCCTGAAGAGAACACGCATTTCAATGACACTAGTGGATCCATATGTGGTATGTGAAAATAAAACACATGCAATGACTCCAGTTGTTGTTAGTAAAAAGAACACACATGCAATGACACTGGTGGATCCATGTGTGGTATGTGAAAATAACACACATGCAATGACTCTGGTTGTTGTTAGTAAAAAAACACATGCAATGACACTTGTGGATCCATGTGTTGTTTCTGAAGAGAACACATATTTCAATGACTCTGGTTGTTGTTAGTAAAAAGAACACACATGCAATGACACTAGTGGATCCATATGTGGTATGTGAAAAGAACACACATGCAATGACTCTGGTTGCTGTAAGTGAAAAGAACACACATGCAATGATACTGGTGGATCCATGTGTGGTCTCTGAAGAGAACACACATTTCAATGACACTGGTGGATCCATATGTGGTATGTGAAAAGAACACACATGAAATGACTCCAGTTATTGTTAGTAAAAAGAATACACATGCAATGACACTGGTGTATCCATATGTGGTATGTGAAAATAACACACATGCAATGACTCTGGTTGTTGTTAGTAAAAAGAACACACATGCAATGACACTGGTGGATCCATGTGTGGTATCTGAAGAGAACACACATTTCAATGAGTATGGTTGTTGTTAGTAAAAATAACACACATGCAATGACACTGGTGGATCCATGTGTGGTCTCTGAAGAGAACACACATGCAATGACTCCGATTGTTGTTAGTAAAAAGAGCACACATGCAATGACACAGGTGGATCCATAGGTTGATTGTGGAAAGAACACAATGGAATGACACTGGTGGATCCATATGTGGTATGTGAAAACAACACACATTTCAATGACTCTGGTTGTTAGTAAAAAGAACACACATGCAATGACTTTGGTGGATCCATGTGTGGTATCTGATGAGAACACACATGCAATGACTCTGGTTGTTGTTAGTAAAAAGAGCACACATGCAATGACACTGGTGGATCCATAGGTGGATTGTGAAAAGAAAACACATACAATGAAACTGGTGGATCCATATGTGGTATGTGAAAAGAACACACATGCAATGACTCTAGTTATTGTTAGTAAAAAGAACACACATGCAATGACACGGTGGATCAATGTGTGGTCTCTGAATAGAACAAACATTTCAATGACACTGGTGGATCCATATGTGGTATGTGAAAAGAACACACATGCAATGACTCTAGTTGTTGTTGGTAAAAATAACACACATGCAATGACACTGGTGGATCCATAGGTGGATTGTGAAAAGAGCACACATGCAATGACACTAGTGGATCCTTATGTGGTATGTGAGAAGAACACACATGCAATGACTCCAGTTGTTGTTAGTAAAAAGAACACAAATGTAATGACACTGGTGGATCCATATGTGGTATGTGAAAATAAGACACATGCAATGACTCTGGTTGTTGTTAGTGAAAAGAACACACATGCAATAACGCTGCTGGATCCATGAGTGGTCTCTGAAGAGAACACACATTTCAATGACTCTGGATGTTGTTAGAAAAAAGAACACACATGCAATGACACTGGTGGATCCATGTGTGGTCTCTGAAGAGAACACACATGCAATAACTCTAGTTGTTGTTAGTAAAAAGATCACACATGCAATGACACTGGTGGATCCATAGGTGGATTGTCGAAAGAACACACATGCAATGACACTGGTGGATCCATATGTGGTATGTGAAAACAACACACATTTTAATGACTCTGGTTGTTGTTAGTAAAAAGAACACACATGCAATGACACTGGTGGATCCATATGTGATATGTGAAAAGAACACGCATGCAATGACTCCAGTTGTTGTTCGTAAAAAGAACACACATGCAATGACACTGGTGGATCCATGTGTGGTCTCTGAAGAGAACACACATTTCAATGACACCGGTGGATCTATATGTGGTATGTGAAAAGAACACACATGTAATGACTCCAGTTGTTGTTAGTAAAAAGAAAACACATGCAATGACACTGGTGAATCCATATGTGGTATGTGAAAATAACACACATGCAATGACTCTGGTTGTTGTTAGTAAAAAGAACACACACGCAATGACACTGGTGGATCCATAGGTGGATTGTGAAAAGAGCACACATGCCATGACACTGGTGGATCCATATGTGGTATGTGAAAAGAACACACATGCAATGACTCTGGTTGTTGTTAGTGAAAAGAACACACACGCAATGATACTAGTGGATCCATGTGTGGTCTCTGAAGAGAACACACATTTCAATGACACTGGTGGATCCATATGTGGTATGTGAAAAGAACACACATGAAATGACTCCAGTTATTGTTAGTAAAAAGAACACACATGCAATGACACTGGTGGATCCATATGTGGTATGTGAAAATAACACACATACAATGACTCTGGTTGTTGTTAGTAAAAAGAACACACATGCAATGACATTGGTGGAACCATGTGTGGTATCTGAAGAGAACACACATTTCAATGACTCTGGTTGTTGTTAGTAAAAAGAACACACATGCAATGACACTGGTGGATCCATGTGTGGTCTCTGAAGAGAACATACATTTCAATGACACTAGTGGATCCATATGAAAAGAACACACATGAAATAACTCCGCTTGTTGTTAGTAAAAAGAACACACATGCAATGACATTGGTGGATCCATATGTGGTATGTGAAAAGAACACACATGAAATGACTCTAGTTGTTGTTAGTGAAAAGAACACACATGCAATGACACTGGTGGATCCATGTGTGGTCTCTACAGAGAACACAAATGCAATCACTCTAGTTGTTGTTAGTAAAAAGAGCACACATGCAATGACACTAGTGGATCAATAAATGGATTGTGAAAAGAACACACGTGCAATGACACTGGTGGATCCATATGTGGTATGGGAAAAGTACACACATGCAATGACACCAATTGTTGTTAGTAAAAAGAACACACTTGTAATGACACTGGTGGATCCATGTGTGGTCTCCGAAGAGAACACACATTTCAATGACACTGGTGGATCCATATGTGGTATGTGAAAATAACACACATGCAATACCTCCAGTTGTTGTTAGTAAAAATAACACACATGCAATGACACTGGTGGATCCATGTGTGGTATGTGAAAATAACACACATACAATGACTCTGGTTGTTGTTAGTAAAAAACACATGCAATGACACTTGTGGATCCATGTGTGGTCTCTAAAGAGAACACACATTTCAATGACTCTGGTTGTTGTTAGTAAAAAGAACACACATGCAATGACACTGGTGGATCCATGTGTGGTCTCTGAAGAGAACACACATCCAATGACTCTAGTTGTTGTTAGTACAAAGAGCACAAATGCAATGACACTTGTGGATCCATAGGTGGATTGTGAAAAGAACACACATGCAATGACACTGGTGGATGCATATGTGGTATGTGAAAACAACACACATTTCAATGACTCTGGTTGTTGTTAGTAAAAAGAACACACATGCAATGACACTGGTGGATCCATGTGTGGATTGTGAAAAGAAAACACATGCAATGACTCTGGTTGTTGTTAGTAAAAAGAGCAGACATGCAATGACACTGGTGGATCCATAAATGGATTATGAAAAGAACACACATGCAATGACACTGGTGGTTCCATATGTGGTATGTGAAAAGAACACACATGCAATGACTCCAGTTGTTGTTAGTAAAAAGAACACACATGTAATGACACTGGTGGATCCATGTGTGGTCTCTAAAGAGAACACACATTTCAATGACACTGGTGGATCCATATGTGGTATGTGAAAAGAACACACATGAAATGACTCCAGTTGTTGTTAGTAAAAAGAACACACATGCAATGACACTGGTGGATCCATATGTGGTATGTGAAAATAACACACATGCAATGACTCTGGTTGTTGTTAGTAAAAAGAACACACATGCAATGACACTGTTGGATCCATGTGTGGTCTCTTAAGAGAACACACATTTCAATGACTCTGGATGTTGTTAGTGAAAAGAACACACATGCAATGACACTGGTGGATCCATGTGTGGTCTCTGAAGAGAACACACATGCAATGACTCTGGTTGTTGTTAGTAAAAAGAGCGCACGGGCAATGACACTGGAGGATCCATAGGTGGATTTTGGAAATAACACACATGCAATGACACTGGTGGATCCATAAGTGGTATGTGAAAACAACACACATTTCAATGACTCTGGTTGTTGTTAGTAAAAAGAACACAGATGCAATGACACTGGTGGATCCATGTGTGGTCTCTGAACAGAACACACATGCAATGACTCTGGTTGTTGTCAGTAAAAAGAGCACACATGCAATGACACTGGTGGATCCATAGGTGGATTGTGAAAAGAATACACATGCAATGACACTGGTGGATCCATATGTTGTATGTGAAAAGAACACACATGCAATGACTCTAGTTATTGTTAGTAAAAAGAACACACATGCAATGACACGGTGGATCCATGTGTGGTCTCTAAAGAGAACAAACATTTCAATGACACTGGTGGATCCATATGTGGTATGTGAAAAGAACACACATGCAATGACTATGGTTGCTGTTGGTAAAAAGAACACACATTAAATGACACTGGTGGATCCAAAAGTGGATTGTGAAAAGAGCACACATGCAATGACACTGGTGGATCCATGTGTGGTCTATGAAGAGAACACACATGCAATAACTCTAGTTGTTGTTAGTAAAAAGAGCACACATGCAATGACACTGGTGGATCCATAGGTAGATTGTGAAAAGAACACACATGCAATGACACTGGTGGATCCATATGTGTCATGTGAAAAGAACACACATGCAATGACTCTAGTTGTTGTTGGTAAAAAGAACACACATGCAATGACACTGGTGGATGCATAGGTGGATTGTGAAAAGAGCACACATGCAATGACACTAGTGGATCCATATGTGGTATGTGAGAAGAACACACATGCAATGACTCCAGTTATTGTTAGTAAAAAGAACACAGATGTAATGACACTGGTGGATCCATATGTGGTATGTGAAAATAACACACATGCAATGACTCTGGTTGTTGTTAATGAAAAGAACACACATGCAATAACGCTGCTGGATCCATGAGTGGTCTCTGAAGAGAACACACATTTCAATGACTCTGGTTGTTGTTAGAAAAAAGAACACACATGCAATGACACTGGTGGATCCATGTGTGGTCTCTGAAGAGAACACACATGCAATAACTCTAGTTGTTGTTAGTAAAAAGATCACACATGCAATGACACTGGTGGATCCATAGGTGGATTGTGGAAAGAACACACATGCAATGACACTGGTGGATCCATATGTGGTATGTGAAAACAACACACATTTTAATGACTCTGGTTGTTGTTAGTAAAAAGAACACACATGCAATGACACTGGTGGATCCATATGTGATATGTGAAAAGAACACGCATGCAATGACTCCAGTTGTTGTTCGTAAAAAGAACACACATGCAATGACACTGGTGGATCCATATGTGGTCTCTGAAGAGAACACACATTTCAATGACACCGGTGGATCTATATGTGGTATGTGAAAAGAACACACATGTAATGACTCTAGTTGTTGTTAGTAAAAAGAACACACATGCAATGACACTGGTGAATCCATATGTGGTATGTGAAAATAAGACACATGCAATGACTCTGGTTGTTGTTACTAAAAAGAACACACACGCAATGACACTGGTGGATCCATAGGTGCATTATGAAAAGAGCACACATGCAATGACACTGGTGGATCCTTAAGTGGTATGTGAAAAGAACACACATGCAATGACTCTGGTTGTTGTTAGTGAAAAGAACACACATGCAATGATACTGGTGGATCCATGTGTGGTCTCTGAAGAGAACACACATTTCAATGACACTGGTGGATCCATATGTGGTATGTGAAAAGAACACACATGAAATGACTCCAGTTATTGTTAGTAAAAAGAACACACATGCAATGACACTGGTGGATCCATATGTGGTATGTGAAAATAACACACATACAATGACTCTGTTTGTTGTTAGTAAAAAGAACACACATGCAATGACACTGGTGGATCCATGTGTGGTATCTGAAGAGAACACACATTTCAATGACTCTGGTTGTTGTTAGTAAAAAGAACACACATGCAATGACACTGGTGGATCCATGTGTGGTCTCTGAAGAGAACATACATTTCAATGACACTAGTGGATCCATATGAAAAGAACACACATGAAATAACTCCGCTTGTTGTTAGTAAAAAGAACACACATGCAATGACATTGGTGGATCCATATGTGGTATGTGAAAAGAACACACATGAAATGACTCTAGTTGTTGTTAGTGAAAAGAACACACCTGCAATGACACTGGTGGATCCATGTGTGGTCTCTACAGAGAACACAAATGCAATCACTCTAGTTGTTGTTAGTAAAAAGAGCACACATGCAATGACACTAGTGGATCCATAAATGGATTGTGAAAAGAACACACGTGCAATGACACTGGTGGATCCATATGTGGTATGGGAAAAGAACACACATGCAATGACACCAGTTGTTGTTAGTAAAAAGAACACACATGTAATGAAACTGGTGGATCCATGTGTGGTCTCCGAAGAGAAAACACATTTCAATGACACTGGTGGATCCATATGTGGTATGTGAAAATAACACACATGCAATACCTCCAGTTGTTGTTAGTAAAAATAACACACATGCAATGACACTGGTGGATCCATGTGTGGTATGTGAAAATAACACACATGCAATGACTCTGGTTGTTGTTAGTAAAAAACACATGCAATGACACTTGTGGATCCATGTGTGGTCTCTAAAGAGAACACACATTTCAATGACTCTGGTTGTTTTTAGTAAAAAGAACACACATGCAATGACACTGGTGGATCCATGTGTGGTCTCTGAAGAGAACACACATGCAATGACTCTAGTTGTTGTTAGTACAAAGAGCACACATGAAATGACACTTGTGGATCCATAGGTGGATTGTGAAAAGAACACACATGCAATGACACTGGTGGATCCATATGTGGTATGTGAAAACAACACACATTTTAATGACTCTGGTTGTTGTTAGTAAAAAGAACACACATGCAATGACTTTGGTGGATCCATGTGTGGTATCTGAAGAGAACACACATGCAATGACTCTAGTTGTTGTTAGTAAAAAGAGCACACATGCAATGACACTGGTGGATCCATAGGTGGATTGTGAAAAGAAAACACATACAATGACACTGGTGGATCCATATGTGGTATGTGAAAAGAACACACATGCAATGACTCTAGTTATTGTTAGTAAAAAGAACACACATGCAATGATACGGTGGATCCATGTGTGGTCTCTAAAGAGAACAAACATTTCAATGACACTGGTGGATCCATATGTGGTATGTGAAAAGAACACACATGCAATGACTATGGTTGTTGTTGGTAAAAAGAACACACATGCAATAACACTGGTGGATCCAAAAGTGGATTGTGAAAAGAGCACACATGCAATGACACTGGTGGATCCATGTGTGGTCTATGAAGAGAACACCCATGCAATAACTCTAGTTGTTGTTAGTAAAAAGAGTACACATGCAATGACACTGGTGGATCCATAGGTAGATTGTGAAAAGAACACACATGCAATGACACTGGTGGATCCATATGTGGTATGTGAAAAGAACACACATGCAATGACTCCAGTTATTGTTAGTAAAAATAACACACATGTAATGACACTGGTAGATCCATGTGTGGTCTCTGAAGAGAACACGCATTTCAATGACACTGGTGGATCCATATGTGGTACGTGAAAATAACACACATGCAATGACTCGAGTTGTTGTTAGTAAAAAGAACACACATGCAATGACACTGGTGGATCCATGTGTGGTATGTGAAAATAACACACATGCAATGACTCTGGTTGTTGTTAGTAAAAAAACACATGCAATGACACTAGTGGATCCATGTGTGGTCTCTGAAGAGAACACACATTTCAATGACTCTGGTTGTTGTTAGTAAAAAGAACACACATGCAATGACACTTGTGGATCCATGTGTGGTCTCTGAAGAGAACACACATTTCAATGACTCTGGTTGTTGTTAGTAAAAAAGAACACACATGCAATGACACTGGTGGATCCATGTGTGGTCTCTGAAGAGAACACACATGCCATGACTCTAGTTGTTGTTAGTACAAAGAGCACACATGCAATGACACTTGTGGATCCATAGGTGGATTGTGAAAAGAACACACATGCAATGACACTGGTGGATCCATATGTGGTATGTGAAAACAACACACATTTCAATGACTCTGGTTGTTGTTAGTAAAAAGAACACACATGCAATGACACTGGTGGATCCATATGTGGTATGTGAAAATAACACACATGCAATGACTCTGGTTGTTGTTAGTAAAAAGAACACACACACAATGACACTGGTGGATCCATAGGTGGATTGTGAAAAGAGCACACATGCAATGACACTAGTGGATCCATATGTGGTATGTGAAAAGAACACACATGCAATGACTCTGGTTGTTGTTAGTGAAAAGAACACACATGCAATGATACTGGTGGATCCATGTGTGGTCTCTGAAGAGAACACACATTTCAATGACACTGGTGGATCCATATGTGGTATGTGAAAAGAACACACATGAAATGACTCCAGTTATTGTTAGTAAAAAGAACACACATGCAATGACACTGGTGGATCCATATGTGGTATGTGAAAATAACACACATGCAATGACTCTGGTTGTTGTTAGTAAAAAAACACACATGCAATGACACTGGTGGATCAATGTGTGGTCTCTGAAGAGAACACACATTTCAATGACTCTGGTTGTTGTTAGTAAAAAGAACACACATGCAATGACACTGGTGGATCCATGTGTAGTCTCTGAAGAGAACACCACATGCAATGACTCTGGTTGTTCTTAGTAAAAAAGCGCACGTGCAATGACACAGGTGGATCCATAGGTGGATTTTCGAAAGAACACACATGCAATGACACTGGTGGATCCATATGTGGTATGTGGAAACAACACACATTTCAATGACTCTGGTTGTTGTTAGTAAAAAGAACACACATGCAATGTCACTGGTGGATCCATGTGTGGTCTCTGAAGAGAACACACATGCAATGACTCTGGTTGTTATCAGTAAAAAGAGCACACATGCAATGACACTGGTGTATCCATAGGTGGATTGTGAAAACAACACACATGCAATGACACTGGTGGATCCATATGTGGTATGTGAAAAGAACACACATGCAATGACTCTAGTTATTGTTAGTAAAAAGAACACACATGCAATGACACGGTGGATCCATGTGTGGTCTCTGAAGAGAACAAACATTTCAATGACACTGGTGGATCCATATGTGGTATGTGAAAAGAACACACATGCAATGACTGTGGTTGTTGTTGGTAAAAAGAACACACATGCAATGACACTGGTGGATCCGTAGGTGGATTGTGAAAAGAGCACACATGCAATGACACTGGTGGATCCATATGTGGTGTGTGAAAAGAACACACATGCATGAAGGAAATATGCCCTGAGAGGCAATAATAAAGTTGTTATTATGTATTCCTTGTATATGATAGATGTTTATTTTACATGCTATAATTGTATTGATAGGAAACATCAATACATGTGTGTTTAATAAACAAAAAGGGTTCCTAGTTATGCCTCTCTTATAGACTAGCTTGTTGAGTAACAAGATGATCAAGGTTTCCTGATCATGGACATTGGATGTTGTTAATAACAAGGTCACAGCATTTGTGAAATGATGTGATGAACATTCATCCGAGGTATAGCATTACGATCAAGTCATTATGTTTATATTGCCATAACATCATATGAAGTAATCTTTATCCTTAGACCATGAGATCATGTTAATTGCTAACACCGGAAGAGTATCTTGATAACATCAAACGTCACACCGTAACAGGGTGACTATAAAGATGGGTTCAGTACTATGAAGGTGTTATGTTGAGGCTCATGGATCAAGAGTGGAATTTTACAATCCAGATGACGGATAGATATACTCTGGGCCCTCTCGGTGATATCACATTAGGATAGCTTGCAAGCAAGTGATGTGATCACTAGAATGTTATATCACGGGAACAAGAAAAGAGTGCATGTCGGTAACAAGATCAAACTAGGTATGGAGATACCGATGATCGAATCTCGGACATGTAATATATCAAGAGACAAAGGGATTTAGTTACAAGCGTTAAAGGTTCTCACGATCACAGGAGTCATCGTTGAATGTGTAGGAGTCAGTACGGATCTCCAGGTCCCGCTGCTGATTATTGATCGGAGAAGGGTCTCGATCATGTCTGCATTATTCGCGAACCGTAGGGTGTCACACTTAAGAGTTACTGGACACCATTTTGGAGCACATATGTTTCAGACGAAAGAATTGCAAAGTGCGGGAATTTTTTTCAATAGAAACCGGAAATTGTTTCGGGTGAAATTGCAGAAGGTGGTTCTGCATGTGATATTGAAATATTGCAAGGGGCTATATGTGAATGTTTGTTAATTAAAGTAATTAACCAAATTCTGAATAAATTTAATAAAAGAGTTTTATTAAATGAGAGAGCATTAAATTTGGATAAATTTAATGCATTTAAAGTGGAGACTTTAAAAGGGAATGTGAAGAGGGATTTTAATGTGGAGGGGTTACCACCACATGAATGGGGGAGGTGAGGGGTCACGCCCCCATGCGCCAGCCATGGAGAGAGTGGGCACCCCCCCTCCTCCTATAAAAGGCCACCCATTCCCTCCTTCATCCACACACCTCCTTGTGAAGGATCTCTCTCCCCCTCTAGAATTATTCCCCCATGGTCTCGGATTAGCGAGATACATGTTCCCGGTGGCATTTCGTCTGGAAGGAGTTGCTGCTTCCGCTGGATCGCTGGAGTGAGGAGGTGGAGGTTGTCCGGTTGCTTGAACGTGTGTGCGAGTGCGGATGCGCTGCTGAGTTGCGGCGCTCGGACTTCCTCACGATCTTGAGATCAGCAAGTGTACGACTACATCAACCACGAGTTCCTACTCGTTAACAAAGCTCGTTGTCTTCGAGGGTAAGTTCTCCATGGATGTATGTCCACCCGTTGCTTTGTATCTAGTAGATAGATCTTGGCGTATAGTTCTCATCGTAGGAATTTTTTTGTTTTCTATGCTGCAGACCCAACAGTGGTATCAGAGCCTGATCTATGCGTAGGTGCTTTGCACGGGTAGTACACATATGTTTATATGTGGGCGATGATGATCATGTTATTGCATCTTCTATGTACTTTGGATATTGGTGGCATAGTGGGATGAAGCGGCCCGGACCAACCTTACATGTCATCGTACATGAGACCGGTTCCACGACTGACATGCAACTAGTTTTGCATAAGTGGCTAGCGGGTGTCTGTCTCTCCTACTATAGTCAATATCTGATTTACAACGAGTTGCTAATAACTTGGTTATCCTCGTTGTGGTTCATGTTCGTAGGTAAGACCGGTTCTATCTCCCAAAGCCCTAAGCCACGTAAAACTTGCAATTGATAAATTAGAGGCGTATAGTTTAGATCGTTGCTGGGCTAGTGTCTTGATATGGTATTGTTGTAAGTAGATGTATGATAGATACTCTTACAACTCACTTAACGTATAAGTTCCATAGACCTTGGCCTTACACACAAAGGAATGATAGAGATCATACCACGATGCAAATGATAGAGATCAAATGCATGGACCATATCACCTCACTTCACACATTAGCATCTTATATTGCTAGTTTGGCGCTTTTGGTAGCATTATAAGATGATCCCTCATTTAGATATCAAGATAAAATCTATTCTTCCTTAAGTATGCACTGTTTTGTGGATCGTGTTTTGAGGCATCATGTGATGATCGGGTGTTCTCGACTCTACGCTTTCATACAACGGGTGTAAGACAGTTTTACACACGCAAATACCAAGGTTCTTACTTGACAAGCCTAACATGTATAGACATGGCCTCGGAACACAGACCAAAAGGTTAAGCATGAGTCATATAGTTGATATGATGCCCATATAGATGCTCGCCTTTGAAGCTACACAAACTCACGTGATGATCGGACTTGGTGGTGGATTTGGTTCATGTAATCACCAAAAGGACACGAGGGATGTCATTTTTGAGTGGGAGTTCATTAGTAATTTGGATTAGTTGAACTCAATCTATCATAAACTTAGTCTAAATATATTTTACAAATTCTGTTGTAGATGGCACCACCTGCTTTTAATTTCAATGTGTTCATGGAGAAAGAGAAGCTTGCTACGAATGGTAGCAACTTCACCAACTGGGCTATGAATTTGAGGATTCTCCTCACTGCTGCACAAAAGCAATATGTGCTAGAGGCGCCGCTAGGCCCCCCACCAGCTCCTTATGCCCCTGACGAGGAAAAGAACGTCTATATAACTCGTTAGGAGGACCACAACTTAGTTCATTGCGGCATACTGTATGGGCTAGAGCCAGAACTTCGAAAACATTTCTAAAATGGCAATGCCTTTGATACCATGGGAGAATTGAAAATGATTTTCGATACCCATGCTGTCGTGGAGAGTTATAATGCTTCTGAAAACTTCTTTAGCTGCATGATGGAAGAGAACAGCTCCGTTAGTGAGCACGTACTCAAAATGTCTGGGTACGCCGATAAGCTTGTGTCCTTGGGAATAACGATTCCCATTGACTTAGGCATACATCGTGTTCTCCAATCTCTGCCACCTAGCTACAAGAGCTTCGTGATGAACTATAATATGCAGGGCATGAAGAAGTCTCTTCCCGAGCTTCTATCAATGCTTAAGACTGCATAAGTGGAGATTAGGAAAGAACATCAAGTGTTGATGATCAATAAGACCACCGGTTTCAAGAAGGACAAGAAAGGCAAGGAGAAGGGAAAGAAGGGGGGCAAATCTGTTGCCGCGCCTGAAAAGAAACCCCGAACTGGCCCTAAGTCTGACACCGAGTGCTACTATTGCAAGGGGACTGGCCATTGGAAGCGCAACTGCCCCAAGTATTTGGCGGACAAGAAGGCCGGCAAGGAAAACAAAGGTATATGTGATATACATGTTATTGATGTGTACTTGACTAGTACTCGCAGTAGCACCTGGGTATTTGATACGGGATCGGTTGCTAATATATGTAACTCGGTTCAGGGACTACGGAACAAGCGACAACTAGCAAGGGATGAGGTCACGATGCGGGTCGGCAATGGATCAAGAGTTGATGTGATCGCCGTCGGAATGCTGCCTCTCCATATGCCGTCGGGATTAGTTATAAACCTGAATAATTGTTATTTGGTGCCTGCACTGAGCATGAACATTGTATCCGGATCATGTTTGATGCAAAGTGGTTATTCGTTTAAGTCTGAAAACAATGGTTGTTCGATTTATATGAATAATATCTTTTATGGTCATGCACCTGTGTTGAATGGTTTATTTCTGTTGGATCTCGATAGTAGTATTACGCATATTCATAATGTTGATGCTAAAAGGATTAAACTTGATAATGATATATCTACATATATGTGGCACTGCCGTCTAGGTCATATTGGCGTTAAACGCATGAAGGAACTCCATTCTGATGGACTTTTGGAATCACTTGATTTTGAATCATTTGATACATGTGAGCCATGCCTTATGGGCAAGATGACTAGAATGCCGTTTTCTGGGTCAATGGAACGGGCGACAGATTTATTGCAAATCATACATACTGATGTGTGTGGACCAATGAGTGTGTCGACACGAGGTGGATATCGTTTTTTTGTTACTTTCACGGATGATTTGAGTAGATACTGGTATATCTATTTGATGAAACATAAGTCTGAAACCTTTGAAAGGTTCAAAGAATTTCAGAATGAAGTGGAAAATCATCATAACAGAAAGATCAAATTTCTGCGGTCCGACCGTGGAGGAGAGTATCTTAGTTACGAGTTTAGCACACATATGAAAGACTGTGGAATAGTTTCACAACTCACGCCTGTCGGAACACCACAATGTAATGGTGTGTCAGAATGTCGTAATCGTACTTTATTGGATATGGTTCGATCTATGATGTCTCTGACTGACTTACCTCTGTCATTTTGGGGTTATGCACTAGAAACAACTGCATTCACTTTAAATCGGGCACCATCTAAATCCGTTGAAAAGACACCGTATGAATTATGGTTTGGAAACAAACCGAAGCTGTCATTTCTTAAAGTTTGGGATGCGATGTTTATGTGAAGAAACTTCAACCGGATAAACTCGAACCCAAAGCGGAAAATGCGTCTTCATAGGATACCCTAAGGAAAGGATTGGGTATACCTTCTATCATAGATCCGAGGGCAAGGTCTTTGTTGCCAAGAATGGATCCTTTCTTGAGAAGGAGTTTCTCGCGAAATGTGTGAGTAGTCGGAAGGTAGAACTCGAAGAGGTTATTGAACCTTCTCTTCATGAAATGGCGAGTAGCGCAGCTCTGGAAGTTGTTTCGGAGTTGACTTCACCTAATGAAGAGAGAGCTAATGATAATGATCATGAAACTTCGAAAGAGGACACTACCAAACCTCGCAGGTCAAGCAGGACACGTGCAGCTCCTGAACTGTACGGCAATCCTGTTGTGAATTTCATGGTTGATGAAATGGATGACCCTGCAATGTATGAAGAAGCGATGATGAGCCCGGATTCCAACAAATGGCTAGAAGCCATGAAATCCAAGATGGAATCCATGTACGAAAACCAGGTTTGGACCTTGGTGGACTTACCTCACGATCGAAAGGCCGTTGAGAATAAATGGATTTTCAAAAGAAAAACTGATGTTGATGGTAATGTAACCATCTATAAGGCTCGACTTGTCACAAAGGGGTTTCGACAAATTCAAGGAGTTGACTACGATGAGACATTCTCTCCCGTAGCGATGCTTAAGTCGGTTAGGATTATGTTACCAATTGCTGCATATTTCGATTATGAAATATGGCAGATGGATGTCAAAACTGCGTTCCTCAATGGTAATATTGAAGAAGAGTTTTATATGATACAGCCTAAGGGTTTTGTCAATCCTAAGGATGCTGATAAGGTGTGCAAACTTCAGAGATCCATCTATGGACTGAAGCAAGCATCCCGGAGTTGGAATCTTCGCTTTGATGAGGTGATCAAAGAGTTTGGATTTGTCCAAACTTATGGAGAGACTTGTTTTTACAAGAAAGTGAGTGGGAGCAATGTGTCATTTCTGATATTATATGTGGATGACATATTATTGATTGGAAATGATATAGATCTTTTAAATAGTGTTAAAAGTTATCTAAACAGCAAATTTTCGATGAAGGACCTTGGTGAAGCTTCATATATATTAGGCATTAAAATCTATAGAGATAGATCAAGACGCCTAATTGGGTTATTGCGGAGTACATACCTTGATAAGATATTAAAGAAGTTTAATATGGACGAAAGTAAGAAGGGGTTCTTACCTATGTTGCAAGGCAAGACATTGAGTAAGACTCAAAGTCCGGCTATGGTGGAAGAAAGAGAGATAATGGATAACATCCCCTATGCCTCAGCCATAGGCTCTATAATGTATGCCATGCTATTTACATGACCGGATGTGGCACATGCTATTAGTTTGACTAGTAGGTACCAATCTGATCCAGGTTCGGAACACTGGATAGCGGTCAAGAATATCCTTAAGTACTTGAGAAGAACTAAGGATATGTTTCTTGTATATGGAGGTGAAGAAGAGGTAGTCAGTAAGTGTTATGTCGATGCTAGTTTTGACACCGATCCGGATGACTCTAAGTCTCAATCCGGATACGTATTTCTCTTGAACGGAGCAGCAGTTAGTTGGAGGAGTTCCAAACAACCTGTGGTGGCTGGATCAACAACGGAGGCAGAATATGTTGCTGCTTCAGAAGCGGCGCTGGAGGCAGTTTGGATGAAAAAGTTCATTACGGAACTGGGTGTGGTTCCCAGTGCGTTGGACCCGATGGTGATCTATTGTGACAACAATGGAGCCATAGCCAACGCAAAGGAACCAAGGTCTCACAAGAATTCCAAGCATATTAAGCGCCGGTTTCACTCCATCCGCGAGCATGTCAAGGATGGAGATATAAAGATTTGTAAAGTGCACACGGACCTGAATGTGGCAGATCCGTTGACTAAAGTACTCCCTAGGGCAAAACATGATCAACACCAGGACTCCATGGGTATTAGATTTATCACTATATAAACTAGATTATTGTCTCTAGTGCAAGTGGGAGACTGAAGGAAATATGCCCTGAGAGGCAATAATAAAGTTGTTATTATGTATTCCTTGTATATGATAGATGTTTATTTTGCATCCTATAATTGTATTGATAGGAAACATCAATACATGTGTGTTTAATAAACAAAAAGGGTTCCTAGTTATGCCTCTCTTATAGACTAGCTTGTTGATTAACAAGATGATCAAGGTTTCCTGATCATGGACATTGGATGTTGTTAATAACAAGGTTACAGCATTTGTGAAATGATGTGATGAACATTCATCCGAAGTATAGCATTACGATCAAATCATTATGTTTATATTGCTATAACATCATAAGAAGTAATCTTTATCCTTAGACCATGAGATCATGTTAATTGCTAACACCGGAAGAGTATCTTAATAACATCAAACGTCACACCGTAACAGGGTGACTATAAAGATGGGTTTAGTACTACGAAGGTGTTATGTTGAGGCTCATGGATCAAGAGTGGAATTTGTCAATCTAGATGATGGATAGATATACTCTAGGCCCTCTCGGTGATATCACATTATGATAGCTTGCAAGCAAGTGATGTGATCACTAGAATGTTATATCACGGGAACGAGAAAAGAGTGCATGTCGGTAACGAGATCAAACTAGGTATGGAGATACCGATGATCGAATCTTGGACATGTAATATATCGAGAGACAAAGGGATTTAGTTACAAGAGTTAAAGGTTCTCACGATCACAGGAGTCATCGTTGAATGTGTAGGAGTCAGTACGGATCTCCAGGTCCCGCTACTAATTATTGATCGGAGAAGGGTCTCGATCATGTCTACATTATTCGCGAACCGTAGGGTGTCACACTTAAGAGTTACCGGACACCATTTTGGAGCACATATGTTTTAGACGAAAGAATTGCAAAGCGCAGGAATTGTTTTCAATAGAAACCGGAAATTGTTTCGGGTGAAATTGCAGAAGGTGGTTCTGCATGTGATATTGAAATATTGCAAGGGGCTATTTGTGAATGTTTGTTAATTAAAGTAATTAACAAAATTCCGAATAAATTTAATAAAAAGAGTTTTATTAAATGAGAGAGCATTAAATTTGGAGAAATTTAATGCATTTAAAGTGGAGACTTTAAAAGGGAATGTGAAGAGGCATTTTAATGTGGAGGGGGTACCACCACATGAATGGGGGAGGTGAGGGGTCACCCCCCCATGCGCTGGCCATGGAGAGAGGGGGCACCCCCCTCCTCCTATAAAAGGCCACCCATTCCCTCCTTCATCCACACACCTCCTTGTGAAGGATCTCTCTCCCCCTCTAGAATTATTCCCCCATGGTCTCGGATTAGCGAGATACATGTTCCCGATGGCATTTCGTCTGGAAGAAGTTGCTGCTTCCGTGGATCGCTGGAGCGAGGAGGTGGAGGTTGTCCAGTGGCTTGAACGTGTGTGCGAGTGCAGATGCGCTGCTGAGTTGTGGCGCTCGGACTTCCTCACGATCTTGAGATCGGCAAGAGTACGACTGCATCAACCACAAGTTTCTACTCGTTAACAAAGCTTGTTGTCTTCGAGGGTAAGTTCTCCATGGATGAATGTCCACCCGTTGCTCTGTAGCTAGTAGATAGATCTTGGCGTATAGTTCTCATTGTAGGAATTTTTTGTTTTCTATGCTACGGACCCAACAATGCAATGATTCCAGTTGTTGTTAGTAAAAAGAACACAGATGTAATGACACTGGTGGATCCATGTGTAGTCTCTGAAGAGAACACACACTTCAATGACACTGGTGGATCCATATGTGGTATGTGAAAAGAACACACATGAAATGACTCCAGTTGTTGTTAGTAAAAAGAACACATATGCAATGACACTTGTGGATCCATATGTGGTATGTGAAAAGAACACACATGAAATGACTGGTTGTTGTTAGTGAAAAGAACACACATGCAATAATGCTGGTGGATCCATGTGTGGTCTCTGAAGAAAACACACATTTCAATGACTCTGGTTGTTGTTAGTAAAAAGAACACACATGCAATGACACTGGTGGATCCATGTGTGGTCTCTGAAGAGAACACACATGCAATGACTCTGGTTGTTGTTAGTAAAAAGAACACACATGCAATGACACTAGTGGATCCATAGGTGGATTGTGAAAAGAATAGACATGCAATGACACTGTTGGATCCATATGTGGTATGTGAAAAGAACACACATGCAATGACACTGGATGTTGTTAGTAATAAGAACACACATGCAATGACACTGGTGGATCCATGTGTGGTGTCTGAAGAGAACATACATGCAATGACTCTAGTTGTTAGTAAAAAGAGCACACGTGCAATGACACTGGTGGATCCATAGGTAGATTGTGAAAAGAACACACATGCAATGACACTAGTGGATCCATATGTGGTATGTGAAAAGAACACACATGCAATGACTCCAGTTATTGTTAGTAAAAATAACACACATGCAATGACACTAGTAGATCCATGTGTGCTCTCTGAAGAGAACACGCATTTCAATGACACTAGTGGATCCATATGTGGTATGTGAAAATAACACACATGCAATGACTCCAGTTGTTGTTAGTAAAAATAACACACATGCAATGACACTGGTGGATCCATGTGTGGTATGTGAAAATAACACACATGCAATGACTCTGGTTGTTGTTAGTAAAAAAACACATGCAATGACACTTGTGGATCCATGTGTGGTCTCTGAAGAGAACACACATTTCAATGACTCTGGTTGTTGTTAGTAAAAAGAACACACATGCAATGACACTAGTGGATCCATATGTGGTATGTGAAAAGAACACACATGCAATGACTCTGGTTGTTGTTAGTGAAAAGAACACACATGCAATGATACTGGTGGATCCATGTGTGGTCTCTGAAGAGAACACACATTTCAGTGACACTGGTGGATCCATATGTGGTATGTGAAAAGAACACACATGAAATGACTCCAGTTATTGTTAGTAAAAAGAATACACATGCAATGACACTGGTGGATCCATATGTGGTATGTGAAAATAACACACATGCAGTGACTCAGGTTGTTGTTAGTAAAAAGAACACACATGCAATGACACTGGTGGATCCATGTGTGGTATCTAAAGAGAACACACATTTCAATGACTCTGGTTGTTGTTAGTAAAAAGAACACACATGCAATGACACTGGTGGATCCATGTGTGGTCTCTGAATAGAACACACATGCAATGACTCTGGTTGTTGTTAGTAAAAAGAGCACACATGCAATGACACTGGTGAATCCATAGGTGGATTGTGGAAAGAACACACATGCAATGACACTGGTGGATCCATATGTGGTATGTGAAAACAACACACATTTCAATGACTCTGGTTGTTAGTAAAAAGAACACACATGCAATGACACTGGTGGATCCATGTGTGGTCTCTGAAGAGAACACACATGCAATGACTCCGGTTGTTAGTAAAAAGAGCACACGTGCAATGACACTGGTGGATCCATAGGTAGATTGTGAAAAGAACACACATGCAATGACACTGGTGGATCCATATGTGGTATGTGAAAAGAACACACATGCAATGACTCCAGTTATTGTTAGTAAAAATAACACACATGCAATGACACCGGTAGATCCATGTGTGCTCTCTGAAGAGAACACGCATTTCAATGACACTAGTGGATCCATATGTGGTATGTGAAAATAACACACATGCAATGACTCCAGTTGTTGTTAGTAAAAATAACACACATGCAATGACTCTGGTTGTTGTTAGTAAAAAAACACATGCAATGACACTTGTGGATCCATGTGTGGTCTCTGAAGAGAACACAAATTTCAATGACTCTGGTTGTTGTTAGTAAAAAGAACACACATGCAATGACACTAGTGGATCCATATGTGGTATGTGAAAAGAACACACATGCAATGACTCTGGTTGTTGTTAGTGAAAAGAACACACATGCAATGATACTGGTGGATCCATGTGTGGTCTCTGAAGAGAACACACATTTCAATGACACTGGTGGATCCATATGTGGTATGTGAAAAGAACACACATGAAATGACTCCAGTTATTGTTAGTAAAAAGAATACACATGCAATGACACTGGTGGATCCATATGTGGTATGTGAAAATAACACACATGCAGTGACTCAGGTTGTTGTTAGTAAAAAGAACACACATGCAACGACACTGGTGGATCCATGTGTGGTATCTAAAGAGAACACACATTTCAATGACTCTGGTTGTCGTTAGTAAAAAGAACACACATGCAATGACACTGGTGGATCCATGTGTGTTCTCTGAACAGAACACACATGCAATGACTCTGGTTGTTGTTAGTAAAAAGAGCACACATGCAATGACACTGGTGGATCCATAGGTGGATTGTGGAAAGAACACACATGCAATGACACTGGTGGATCCATATGTGGTATGTGAAAACAACACACATTTCAATGACTCTGGTTGTTAGTAAAAAGAACACACATGCAATGACACTGGTGGATCCATGTGTGGTCTCTGAAGAGAACACACATGCAATGACTCCGGTTGTTAGTAAAAAGAGCACACGTGCAATGACACTGGTGGATCCATAGGTAGATTGTGAAAAGAACACACATGCAATGACACTGGTGGATCCATATGTGGTATGTGAAAAGAACACACATGCAATGACTCCAGTTATTGTTAGTAAAAATAACACACATGCAATGACACTGGTAGATCCATGTGTGCTCTCTGAAGAGAACACGCATTTCAATGACACTAGTGGATCCATATGTGATATGTGAAAATAACACACATGCAATGACTCCACTTGTTGTTAGTAAAAAGAACACACATGCAATGACACTGGTGGATCCATGTGTGGTATGTGAAAATAACACACATGCAATGACTCTGGTTGTTGTTAGTAAAAAAACACATGCAATGACACTTGTGGATCCATGTGTGGTCTCTGAAGAGAACACACATTTCAATGACTCTGGTTGTTGTTAGTAAAAAGAACACACATGCAATGACACTAGTGGATCCATATGTCGTATGTGAAAAGAACACACATGCAATGACTCTGGTTGTTGTTAGTGAAAAGAACACACATGCAATGATACTGGTGGATCCATGTGTGGTCTCTGAAGAGAACACACATTTCAATGACACTGGTGGATCCATATGTGGTATGTGAAAAGAACACACATGAAATGACTCCAGTTATTGTTAGTAAAAAGAATACACATGCAATGACACTGGTGGATCCATATGTGGTATGTGAAAATAACACGCAGTGACTCTGGTTGTTGTTAGTAAAAAGAACACACATGCAATGACACTAGTGGATCCATGTGTGGTATCTGAAGAGAACACACATTTCAATGACTCTGGTTGTTGTAAGTAAAAAGAACACACATGCAATGACACTGGTGGATCCATGTGTGGTCTCTGAAGAGAACACACATGCAATGACTCCGGTTGTTGTTAGTAAAAAGAGCACACATGCAATGACACTGGTGGATCCATAGGTGGATTGTGGAAAGAACACACATGCAATGACACTGGTGGATCCATATGTGGTATGTGAAAACAACACACATTTCAATGACTCTGGTTGTTAGTAAAAAGAACACACATGCAATGACTTTGGTGGATCCATGTGTGGTCTCTGAAGAGAACACACATGCAATGACTCTGGTTGTTGTTAGTAAAAAGAGCACACATGCAATGACACTGGTGGATCCATAGGTGGATTGTGAAAAGAACTCACATACAATGACACTGGTGGATCCATATGTGGTATGTGAAAAGAACACACATGCAATGACTCTAGTTATTGTTAGTAAAAAGAACACACATGCAATGACACGGTGGATCCTTGTGTGGTCTCTGAATAGAACAAACATTTCAATGACACTGGTGGATCCATATGTGGTATGTGAAAATAACACACATGCAATGACTCTAGTTGTTGTTGGTAAAAAGAACACACATGCAATGACACTGGTGGATCCATAGGTGGATTGTGAAAAGAGCACACATGCAATAACACTGGTGGATCCATATGTGGTATGTGAAAAGAACACACATGCAATGACTCCAGTTGTTGTTACTAAAAAGAACACAGATGTAATGACACTGGTGGATCCATGTGTGGTCTCTGAAGAGAACACACATTTCAATGACACTGGTGGATCCATATGTGGTATGTGAAAAGAAGACACATGAAATGACTCGAGTTGTTGTTAGTAAAAAGAACACACATGCAATGACACTTGTGGATCCATATGTGGTATGTGAAAAGAACACACATGAAATGACTTTGGTTGTTGTTAGTGAAAAAATAACACATGCAATAACGCTGCTGGATCCATGTGTGGTCTCTGAAGGGAACACACATTTCAATGACTCTGGTTGTTGTTAGAAAAAAGAACACACATGCAATGACACTGATGGATCCATGTGTGGTCTCTGAAGAGAACACACATGCAATAACTCTAGTTGTTGTTAGCAAAAAGAGCACACATGCAATGACACTGGTGGATCCATAGGTGGATTGTGGAAAGAACACACATGCAATGACACTGGTGGATCCATATGTGGTATGTGAAAACAACACACATTTTAATGACTCTGGTTGTCGTTAGTAAAAAGAACACACATGCAATGACACTGGTGGATCCATATGTGATATGTGAAAAGAACACGCATGCAATGACTCCAGTTGTTGTTCGTAAAAAGAACACACATGCAATGAGACTGGTGGATCCATGTGTGGTCTCTGAAGAGAACACGCATTTCAATGACACCGGTGGATCTATATGTGGTATGTGAAAAGAAAACACATGTAATGACTCCAGTTGTTGTTAGTAAAAAGAACACACATGCAATGACACTGGTGGATCCATATGTGGTATGTGAAAAGAACACACATGCAATGACACTGGTGGATCCATATGTGGTATGTGAAAAGAACACACATGCAATGACTCTTGTTGTTGTTAGTGAAAAGAACACACATGCAATGACACTGGTGGATCCATAGATGGATTGTGAAAAGAGCACACATGCAATGACACTGGTGGATCCATATGTGGTATGTGAAAAGAACACACATGCAATGACTCTAGTTGTTGTTAGTGAAAAGAACACACATGCAATGATACTGGTGGATCCATGTGTGGTCTCTGAAGAGAACACACATTTCAATGACACTGGTGGATCCATATGTGGCATGTGAAAATAACACACATGAAATGACTCCAGTTATTGTTAGTAAAAAGAACACACATGCAATGACACTGGTGGATCCATATGTGGTATGTGAAAATAACACACATGCAATGACTCTGGTTGTTGTTAGTAAAAAGAACACACATGCAATGACACTGGTGGATCCATGTGTGGGATCTGAAGAGAACACACATTTCAATGACTCCGGTTGTTGTTAGTAAAAAGAACACACATGCAATGACACTGGTGGATCCATATGTGGTATGTGAAAAGAACACACATGAAATGACTCTAGTTGTTGTTAGTGAAAAGAACACACATGCAATGGCACTGGTGGATCCATGTGTGGTCTCTGAAGAGAACACACATGCAATCACTCTAGTTGTTGTTAGTAAAAAGAGCACACATGCAATGACACTAGTGGATCCATAAATGGATTGTGAAAAGAACACACATGCAATGACACTGGTGGATCCATATGTGGTATGTGAAAAGAACACACATGCAATGACACCAGTTGTTGTTAGTAAAAAGAACACACATGTAATGACACTGGTGGATCCATGTGTGGTCTCCAAAGAGAACACACATTTCAATGACACTGGTGGATCCATATGTGGTATGTGAAAAGAACACACATGAAATGACTCTAGCTGTTGTTAGTAAAAAGAACACATATGCAATGACACTTGTGGATACATATGTGGTATGTGAAAAGAACACACATGAAATGACTCTGGTTGTTGTTAGTGAAAAGAACACACATGCAATAACGCTGGTGGATCCATGTGTGGTCTCTGAAGGGAAAACACATTTCAATGACTCTGGTTGTTGTTAGTAAAAAGAACTCACATGCAATGACACTGGTGGATCCATGTGTGGTCTCTAAGGAGAACACACATGCAATGACTCTGGTTGTTGTTAGTAAAAAGAACACACATGCAATGACACTAGTGGATCCATAGGTGGATTGTGAAAAGAATAAACATGCAATGACACTGTTGGATCCATATGTGGTATGTGGAAAGAACACACATGCAATGACACTGGTTGTTTTTAGTAATAAGAACACACATGCAATGACACTGGTGGATCCATGTGTGGTGTCTGAAGAAAACACACATGCAATGACTCTGGGTGTTGTTAGTAAAAAGAGCACACATCCAATGACACTGGTGGATCCATAGGTAGATTGTGAAAAGAACACACATGCAATGACACTGGTGGATCCATATGTGGTATGTGAAAAGAACACACATGCAATGACTCGAGTTATTATTAGTAAAAATAACACACATGCAATGACACTGGTAGATCCATGTGTGCTCACTGAAGAGAACACGCATTTCAATGACACTAGTGGATCCATATGTGGTATGTGAAAATAACACACATGCAATGACTCCAGTTGTTGTTAGTAAAAAGAACACACATGCAATGACACTGGTGGATCCATGTGTGGTATGTGAAAATAACACACATGCAATGACTCTGGTTGTTGTTAGTAAAAAACACATGCAATGATACTAGTGGATCCATGTGTGGTATCTGAAGAGAACACACATTTTAATGACTCTGGTTGTTGTTAGTAAAAAGAACACACATGCAATGACACTGGTGGATCCATATGTGGTATGTGAAAAGAACACACATGAAATGACTCCAGTTATTGTTAGTAAAAAGAATACACATGCAATGACACTGGTGGATCCATATGTGGTATGTGAAAATAACACACATGCAGTGACTCTGGTTGTTGTTAGTAAAAAGAACACACATGCAATGACACTGGTGGATCCATGTGTGGTATCTGAAGAGAACACACATTTCAATGACTCTGGTTGTTGTTAGTAAAAAGAACACACATGCAATGACACTGGTGGATCCATGTGTGGTCTCTGAAGAGAACACACATGCAATGACTCCGGTTGTTGTTAGTAAAAAGAGCACACATGCAATGACACTGGTGGATCCATAGGTGGATTATGGAAAGAACACACATGCAATGACACTGGTGGATCCATATGTGGTATGTGAAAACAACACACATTTCAATGACTCTGGTTGTTAGTAAAAAGAACACACATGCAATGACTTTGGTGGATCCATGTGTGGTCTCTGAAGAGAACACACATGCAATGACTCTGGTTGTGGTTAGTAAAAAGAGCACACATGCAATGACACTGGTGGATCCATAGGTGGATTGTGAAAAGAACACACATACAATGACACTGGTGGATCCATATGTGGTATGTGAAAAGAACACACATGCAATGACTCTAGTTATTGTTAGTAAAAATAACACACATGCAATGACACGGTGGATCCATGTGTGGTCTCTGAATAGAACAAACATTTCAATGACACTGGTGGATCCATATGTGGTATGTGAAAAGAACACACATGCAATGACTCTAGTTGTTGTTGGTAAAAAGAACACACATGCAATGACACTGGTGGATCCATAGGTGGATTGTGAAAAGAGCACACATGCAATGACACTGGTGGATCCATATGTGGTATGTGAAAAGAACACACATGCAATGACTCCAGTTGTTGTTAGTAAAAAGAACACAGATGTAATGACACTGGTGGATCCATGTGTGGTCTCTGAAGAGAACACCCATTTCAATGACACTGGTGGATCCATATGTGGTATGTGAAAAGAAGACACATGAAATGACTCCAGTTGTTGTTAGTAAAAAGAACACACATGCAATGACACTTGTGGATCCATATGTGGTATGTGAAAAGAACACACATGAAATTACTCTGGTTGTTGTTAGTGAAAAAATAACACATGCAATAACACTGTTCGATCCATGTGTGGTCTCTGAAGGGAACACACATTTCAATGACTCTGGTTGTTGTTAGAAAAAAGAACACACATGCAATGACACTGGTGGATCCATGTGTGGTCTCTGAAGAGAACACACATGCAAGAACTCTAGTTGTTGTTAGTAAAAAGAGCACACATGCAATGACACTGGTGGATCCATAGGTGGATTGTGGAAAGAACACACATGCAATGACACTGGTGGATCCATATGTGGTATGTGAAAACAACACACATTTTAATGACTTTGGTTGTTGTTAGTAAAAAGAACACACATGCAATGACACTGGTGGATCCATATGTGATATGTGAAAAGAACACGCATGCAATGACTCCAGTTGTTGTTCGTAAAAAGAACACACATGCAATGACACTGGTGGATCCATGTGTGGTCTCTGAAGAGAACACGCATTTCAATGACAGCGGTGGATCTATATGTGGTATGTGAAAAGAACACACATGTAATGACTCCAGTTGTTGTTAGTAAAAAGAACACACATGCAATGACACTGGTGGATCCATATGTGGTATGTGAAAAGAACACACATGAAATGACTCCAGTTATTGTTAGTAAAAAGAATACACATGCAATGACACTGGTGGATCCATATGTGGTATGTGAAAATAACACACATGCAGTGACTCTGGTTGTTGTTAGTAAAAAGAACACACATGCAATGACACTGGTGGATCCATGTGTGGTATCTGAAGAGAACACACATTTCAATGACTCTGGTTGTTGTTAGTAAAAAGAACACACATGCAATGACACTGGTGGATCCATGTGTGCTCTCTGAAGAGAACACACATGCAATGACTCCGGTTGTTGTTAGTAAAAAGAGCACACATGCAATGACACTGGTGGATCCATAGGTGGATTATGGAAAGAACACACATGCAATGACACTGGTGGATCCATATGTGGTATGTGAAAACAACACACATTTCAATGACTCTGGTTGTTAGTAAAAAGAACACACATGCAATGACTTTGGTGGATCCATGTGTGGTATCTGAAGAGAACACACATGCAATGACTCTGGTTGTGGTTAGTAAAAAGAGCACACATGCAATGACACTGGTGGATCCATAGGTGGATTGTGAAAAGAACACACATACAATGACACTGGTGGATCCATATGTGGTATGTGAAAAGAACACACATGCAATGACTCTAGTTATTGTTAGTAAAAATAACACACATGCAATGACACGGTGGATCCATGTGTGGTCTCTGAATAGAACAAACATTTCAATGACACTGGTGGATCCATATGTGGTATGTGAAAAGAACACACATGCAATGACTCTAGTTGTTGTTGGTAAAAAGAACACACATGCAATGACACTGGTGGATCCATAGGTGGATTGTGAAAAGAGCACACATGCAATGACACTGGTGGATCCATATGTGGTATGTGAAAAGAACACACATGCAATGACTCCAGTTGTTGTTAGTAAAAAGAACACAAATGTAATGACACTGGTGGATCCATGTGTGGTCTCTGAAGAGAACACCCATTTCAATGACACTGGTGGATCCATATGTGGTATGTGAAAAGAAGACACATGAAATGACTCCAGTTGTTGTTAGTAAAAAGAACACACATGCAATGACACTTGTGGATCCATATGTGGTATGTGAAAAGAACACACATGAAATGACTCTGGTTGTTGTTAGTGAAAAAATAACACATGCAATAACACTGTTGGATCCATGTGTGGTCTCTGAAGAGAACACACATTTCAATGACTCTGGTTGTTGTTAGAAAAAAGAACACACATGCAATGACACTGGTGGATCCATGTGTGGTCTCTAAAGAGAACACACATGCAATAACTCTAGTTGTTGTTAGTAAAAAGAGCACACATGCAATGACACTGGTGGATCCATAGGTGGATTGTGGAAAGAACACACATGCAATGACACTGGTGGATCCATATGTGGTATGTGAAAACAACACACATTTTAATGACTTTGGTTGTTGTTAGTAAAAAGAACACACATGCAATGACACTGGTGGATCCATATGTGATATGTGAAAAGAACACGCATGCAATGACTCCAGTTGTTGTTCGTAAAAAGAACACACATGCAATGACACTGGTGGATCCATGTGTGGTCTCTGAAGAGAACACGCATTTCAATGACAGCGGTGGATCTATATGTGGTATGTGAAAAGAACACACATGTAATGACTCCAGTTGTTGTTAGTAAAAAGAACACACATGCAATGACACTGGTGGATCCATATGTGGTATGTGAAAATAACACACATGCAATGACTCTGGTTGTTGTTAGTAAAAAGAACACACACGCAATGACACTGGTGGATCCATAGGTGGATTGTGAAAAGAGCACACATGCAATGACACTGGTGGATCCATATGTGGTATGTGAAAAGAACACACATGCAATGACTCTGGTTGTTGTTAGTGAAAAGAACACACATGCAATGATACTGGTGGATCCATGTGTGGTCTCTCAAGAGAACACACATTTCAATGACACTGGTGGATCCATATGTGGTATGTGAAAATAACACACATGAAATGACTCCATTTATTGTTAGTAAAAAGAACACACATGCAATGACACTGGTGGATCCATATGTGGTATGTCAAAATAACACACATGCAATGACTCTGGTTGTTGTTAGTAAAAAGAACACACATGCAATGACACTGGTGGATCCATGTGTGGGATCTGAAGAGAACACACATTTCAATGACTCTGGTTGTTGTTAGTAAAAAGAACACACATGCAATGACACTGGTGGATCCATGTGTGGTCTCTGAAGAGAACACATATTTCAATGACACTAGTGGATCCATATGAAAAGAACACACATGAAATGACTCCACTTGTTGTTAGTAAAAAGAACACACATGCAATGACACTGGTGGATCCATATGTGGTATGTGAAAAGAACACACATGAAATGACTCTAGTTGTTGTTAGTGAAAAGAACACACATGCAATGACACTAGTGGATCCATGTGTGGTCTCTGAAGAGAACACACATGCAATGACTCCGGTTGTTAGTAAAAAGAGCACACGTGCAATGACACTGGTAGATCCATAGGTAGATTGTGAAAAGAACACACATGCAATGACACTGGTGGATCCATATGTGGTATGTTAAAAGAACACACATGCAATGACTCTAGTTATTGTTAGTAAAAATAACACACATGCAATGACACTAGTAGATCCATGTGTGCTCTCTGAAGAGAACACACATTTCAATGACACTAGTGGATCCATATGTGGTATGTGAAAATAACACACATGCAATGACTCCAGTTGTTGTTAGTAAAAAGAACACACATGCAATGACACTGGTGGATCCATGTGTGGTATGTGAAAATGTAACATCCCTAAAATTCATATTTCAAAGCTCATTCATATCATCATTGCATCCTTCATCATTTAGGGTTTTTCTCAAAATCATTTCAGAAACAGAAGCTTGGTGCTATGATTTCATGTGAGCAGATTTAATTCAATTGGCCATCACCCTTTGAGACTTGATTGTTTAGGAACTTGTTTGCTTGCCACCATTGTTGGAAAGTTTAGGTGTAAAAGTTTTACCAAAGTTTTCAACTTAGAAATAAATTTCAAAACCCTATTTTGTTTTATCAACCGCAAACCAGAGGCAAAGTCTCTGTTTGTATTAAGCCCAAGCTTGACCAAGCCCTTGCAGGGTAACTACTTGTTAAATAACTAGTTTTTGATACCACAGAACCCTACAAAAATCCCCAGAACTGTTTGAATTCAAAAAAGGATTTGAATTCATATCAAAATCATTTCAGAAAATAGATTTAGAAAAAAGAAAAGAGGCAATCAATTGAAAAGGGCCGCGCGCCACCATTTCATCCCAGCATCGAATCGAGCCCAGCAAGCCCACCCGGGGCTTTTCCTTTTCTTCTCTCACGCGTGAGCGCACCCACCAGCTCACTGACAGAAGGGGCCCACTCACATTTGCCTCTATCGCTGACAACCGCGGCCCACCTGAGCATCGTCGTCTCCACCCGCACGACCAGTTCATCCCCAAATCAACGCGGCCGTTTTCTGTTTTAAATTCGTGGCTTCAATTCGTATCAATGCCCGAGTGATTCTCGCTCGTGACCAGGCTTATATAAACCCCCTCTGCCCCCTCTCCCTTCTCCCTCAAACCCCGAACGCAGAGCGCCACCAGGCTGCGTGCATTGCTCTCTGTAGCCCCGCCGTCTACGACGACTGCGCCGGCAAATTCCGGTGAGCCTCGTGTGCCCCTCGGTCTCTCGTTTTCACTATCATGTTCAGTGAGTCTCTGCGCACCTCCTGACCCCACTAGTTCATCCTGTACTGCCCCAGGTCGCCGTTTCCACTCGACACCGCAAGCACCGACGACAACATCAACTCCGGCGAGCTCTAGTGGTAAGTCTAGACCGCCCCAAACCTTTCCCTTCACGCACGCATCTTCGCCATGATCTTCTGCATCTGACCATACCCTCCGTTTGCCTCCTAGTGATCTACAACGTTGCCTTCAGCCTCAAGCAGAGCCACCGTTGCCAGATCCAACTCCGGCGAGAAATCCACCGCAACCCTGAGCGCCCCTTGCCGAGCTGACCACACGTTGAGCACCCCCACGTCCTTGCAGTCTCGGTGAGTATCTTCCCTATCCTCCTAGCGATCTGTATCGCCGGCGCCGCCAACGTCCGACCGTCGCCGCCGCGCGCAGCCGATAAGCGCCGCCAGATTTTGGCTTGATGATTTAGATCGTTGGATCCGTATCGTAGGGCTAGGATAGAATTTTTAAAACGAAGGGGTATGCACGCGTCTGAGCCTCCAGATCTCATTTAAATCCTGCGGCTGTGGAGCTCGATCCAGTGCGAACTGGTACGCTCCAGTCACAACATGACACGTGTCTAGGGTTAGATCTAAAAACAGATTTTAAATCAGAATTTGATCCAATTTTCAAATGCCTATAACTTTTGATTGCCACGTTGGTTTTTTGCAAACTTTATACCGTTGGATTCAGTGAAACAAGACCTTTCTGAATATCCAATGTGTTTAACAAATAGTAACCATTAGAATGACTTTGTTGTAGAAACATGTTTAAGGCTATTTTGAGTATGATTTTAGTTTAGCAATTTGTTTAAGTACCAAATAAGTTTGTTTTGGCAATTTTTGTGTCTTGTTATGTTTCTGTAAACATGCACATGTTTGGTAAAGATTTCAAAATCCCCACTTAGTAAATTCATGCATGCATGCATTCATATTATTTTTGATTGAATATAAATTGTGTGTAATTGTATGCTACAATTTTGTGTAGATTTTGCTAGTGATTGTGATTGTGAAGAGTGCTACTCTCCTCATTACCAAGGCAAGTGATGCTTCATATCTTTTGTCCCATTACTTTCACTATGCACTAGTGTTTTTGCTAAGTCAAACTTGCATGGATTTTATTTTGCTAAGTATAGACCTTGCTATGGGAAAACCTAGTAGATGAAGCCTTAGTAGAAATTTCCTAAGTTAAGATTCCTACTACCTTCATGCTTAGCTTAGCTAATAGAAAACAAGGGTGGAATATATATTCATGCTATGGAAAAATTTCTAAGTCTGTGGACTTATGTTTTGTTTAATAAAACAACTAAGTGAATGAATCACCTGGGTGGAATGGAAGGAATGGTTTGTGTTGAGTGGTTCACAAGGCCATGGACTTGGCTTGTGTATCTCACTTGTGGATGGCCACCCAGGAACAAAGAGATTTGAGATGTCAATTGTTGAGAAGCTTCAAGTGCAACCACTTGGCAATATGGGCTCTGCCATGATCATATAGGTTGCTAGAACTTAGTCTCTTGGATAGTTGGTGGTAGTGGGAATGATAGGTTGGAGCGCGTCCATTGGACTAAGGAAAGGCTTCTGAACGATCTTGTCTTGGGAAACCAAGTCTTGTGGGGAAAGTGCACCACCTCTGCAGAGAGTAAAACCTAAGTACTTAGCCATGTCCCTGGTAAAGGACAATTTGAGCATCAAGACATGGAAGCTATCAAGAATCTCCTCATCCCAATTTCTAAGTTAAAAATCTTGTGGGTGAACAAGGGTTAAAGGATCTTCAGTCTTTGATTGGTAGATGCCTTGGAAAGGATCTTCAGTCTTTGATTGGTAGATGCCTTGGGAAAGTTTTGTCAAGCAAAAACATAGTGTTTTCAAAGGATAAGGAAAAATCTATTTTGAGCAATGCAAGCCTAAGCTCCACTTGGCCAAATGCATATAGTAGTATAGTCCACTTTAAATAAGCTAAGGTATCACTTGCCAATACTATTCCAAAAGTATTGACCCTCTGTGGCTGTAACTTGTAATGTTGCAGGTTACTCCGATGATGAATAGGAGTCATGAGTCTACACTCAACATGCTTGCCTGTGGCACATGAAGATGAAGACTTATGTTTATTTACTTATTCCATAAACTCTTGTATTAGGCCTTTGGCCCTGAGTTGTAAAAGACTATGTTTTATCTCTAGAATGACTGTAATAAACGACCTTTGTATATGTGTACTTCATCTTGAACGGTGGATGCTAGCATTGATCCAGGGACTAGCATTGCAATCACAGGGATCCTTTCCTTTAATAAGGAGGGATCTTACAGATGGTATCAGAGCATTGTGTTTCCTGTAGGATTATGACACTAGGTTTGGAAACCACTAAGGAAAAATTTTAACTACTTCTACACTTGTCTATTCTTCTCGTAAACTTTTCTAATCTTCTCATTCTCATCTCTATTTGTAGATGAACTCCATCAACGAAGCCGTGAAGAAAGGACCACTCATGACCATGACCTTGGAGTGTGAAACTGAGTTTCCCAAGATTCTCAAGGACCTCATGGAGGCAATGGAAGCACATGGTGCAGCTGTGTACAAGGACTTTCCAGTGATGGAGGAAGGAGTGGAGTATTGGTGGGTGCAACTTCACTTGTACAAAAACAAGGAAGACAACCACAAAGAAAGAGGTTTCTGCTTGTACACCAACACTGTGATGCATACCACATTCTTTGAGTCAGCAAGAGAAGCAGCTTGGAAGACTATCAAAGAACTCAGTGCTAGAGTCAAGTGCAGGATGCTCAACCTCCAAAAAGACTTAGAGAAAGAGAAGGAACATACCCAAGAGTTGGAAGCCACCAACCAAACCTTAAGGGGAGGTATTATAGACTTAGTGATGGAAGCATGTGAACAAGATAGGCTGATTGCCTCTAGGAACATTGTGTTAGCCACCAGATCCAGTGAGATAGGTTTGTAAGCACACTTCGTTAGTTGGACCACCACCTATCACCTTATTTTCCAAATGATACCTTAAATAAGTTTGAACCTTGGTTGATGTAATGGATTCATGTATGCATGACTTGTGTGATATTTGTGTTCCATGGATATGTATGAATGTTTGTCTTGTTTATTTTAAATTGTGTTGTTCTAACTTTTTCAATCTTATAAATAGATGCCTATTACCATCAGCACTGCTGAGGAGTTCCAGGTTACTCGTTTTGGACCTCGTATCGTAGAGCTTACTACCTTGCTCGATCTCCCTCTTCCCACCATTACGGTGCACCCACTCACCAAGTTTGAGAGGAAGGACCTCTGGGGCTTCAAGGTGAACCAGCCAGGATGCCAGTCAGAGCCTACTACGGAGGCCATCGTCTTCAAGCTTATGCACGATGACAGGGAGAGAGACATGGAATTTGTCATGCAGGACCTAATAGGACGACTGTTAGGCCGTCACTCCCGATAGGTTAGAGGCACTTACTTCCACGCCTTCGGAAGGCGTGATGATGACGGAGAGTCCATCGACTTTGAGGACGACTCGAGGGCCACAGCAGAGCCGATACGCCTGTAGCTCCATGAGTTAGAGACTCTTATTAGGCACGTGGATACTGACAGGACCAACGTCATGCTTAGCACTGACGAGCTCCAGGTGCAGCTTCGCGAGAAGGACAAGCTCTTCGCGCAGCAGGACGAGGTAGTCAAGGAGATGGAGGCGAAGTTTGAGACCCAAGACCGTAAGTTCAAGAGTCAAGAGAAACGTGTCCAGGATAGGAACAAGAGGATTCGGGACATGACCGAGGAACTACAGTCCAAGGACTTCGAGTTAGAGCAGCAGCAGACAGTGATTGAGAGACTTCGTTCCCAGAAGAGGGCTCTCGAGGCCAAGATCGACTCCTTGACCACTACTATCGAGGAGAGCAAGACCGCAATGGAGAACGCAGGTCTTACCTTTGTCGAGGAGGAGATTGATTCTGACGAGTAGACTTGACTACTCAGTTATCTTTATTTACCGTACTTGTTATTTGTGAACTTATTATTGGACCATCCGACATGTGGATGGCTTGCCACTTGTGTGTTTTTACTTTGAGACTTTTGTTATCTTGTTGTTGAGTTTTTATCCTTGTGTTGCATGCTATGTGTTTGCTTGTGTGATGTATTGTGCATAAATCATGTAAGGGTATCTCATTCGTATCTCTATATGAACAAACCACAGATGCCTCCCCGTCGCGCAAACCCCAACCCCAACCCCAACAACATTACCCCGGAAATGCAACAGATGATGAATGCGCAGACACAACTTATGCAAATGATGACGACATTCATCCAAAACCAGAACAACAACAACAACAACAACAACCCCAATAACAACAATAATAACAACAACAACAACAACAACAACAACCCTCCGGGTTTTGATATGCTCACCAGATTTCTGCGTCTGAGGCCAGCTAAGTTTTCAGGAACGACTGATCCCATGGTGGCCAATGATTGGCTACGTTCTGTGAACAAAGACTTGGTGACCGTGGGCTGCACAGATGCTGAAAAAGTCAGGTTCGCAGCACATCTGTTGGAAGGACCAGCCGCCGCATGGTGGGACAACTTCCAGATCACCACTCCTATCGATGAGGTGACTTGGGCTATCTTTGAAGATGGCTTTCGCACTACACATATCTCACTAGGAATAATGAGCCTGAAAAAGAAGGAGTTTCACAACCTGAAGCAGCGCCACCACAGCGTGGCTGAATATATTGAAGAATTCAACAATCTGGCGCGCTATGCACCGGATGAGGTTGACACAGATGCCAAAAGAAAGGAAAAGTTTCTGGAAGGCTTGAATGATGAGCTAAATCTGCAGCTGTCTGTGGCATATGTTCCAACTTATCAGTCGCTGTGTGACAAGGCTGTTATTGTGGAGAATAAAATGAAGCAAGTCGAGAGTAGAAAGAGGAAACACTCCGACAAGCACAGCTCGGGATCGTCTCATAAACGATCTCACTATGATGATAGTGTCAGTCCAGGATCCCACAAGCATGGGAAATTTAACAAGCACCACAACCACAACCGTCATGACAACAAGCATCATCGCAGTCATGACAATGATAAGTACAAGAATCACAAGAGTGGACATAAGAGCCACCATAGTGGAAGTGGAAGTAGAAACCAGCCTAAAACGGACATCAGTCAGGTCGAATGCTACAAATGCAAGAAGCTGGGGCATTATGCTAATGAGTGCCCTGAAAAGAAAGTTGAAGGACCTAGCAAGCCCAATCCTTTTCAGAAAGGACAGGTTAACCACATCAATGTGGAGGAGGTCTATGAAGAGCCTGATGCTGTTGCTGGTAAGTTCAGACTCAATTCTATCTCAGCATTTGTACTCTTTGACACTGGTGCATCTCATTCATTCATATCAAAAGCATTTGTTGATAGAAACGGGTTTGCATCTGAAAACATTGGGTGTCCAATAAAAGTTAGCTCTCCGGGTGGAGATATGATAGTGAGTCTTGGATGCCGGGATCTAGTCATAGAGATCGGAAAACATAAGTTTCCAATGAACCTAATAATCCTAAATTCCCAAGGATTGGATGTGATTTTGGGAATGGATTGGATGGCTAAGTATGAGGGAGTACTAGATTGTGCCAAACGCACAGTTGCACTCACAACCCCTGAAGGTAAGAGGATAAAATTCAAGTCCAATTTTAAATCTAAAGGAAGTAAGCTGAATTCTCTTAAGGGGGTTAGCATGGACACTGTGCCAATTGTGTGTGAATATCCGGATGTGTTTCCGGAAGAGTTACCGGGAATGCCACCAGATAGAGATGTAGAGTTTATAATAGATTTGGTACCAGGTTCTGGACCAAGAGCAAAGAGGCCTTATAAAATGTCAGTTGACGAACTTAAGGAACTCAAGAAACAACTTGGAGAACAATTGCAGAAGGGATTCATCCAGCCAAGTTCTTCATCTTGGGGAGCTCCAGTTTTATTCGTGGAAAAGAGGGATAGAACTCAAAGGTTATGCATAGATTACCGTTCTCTCAACGAGGTAACCATCAAGAACAAATATCCTTTGCCGAGAATCAATGACTTGTTTGATCAGCTAGAAGGAGCATGTGTGTTCTCGAAGATTGATCTTCGGTCAGGCTATTTTCAACTCAAGATAAGAGAGCAAGACATACCTAAAATAGCATTCACCACAAGGTATGGATTGTATGAGTACACTGTGATGCCTTTTGGTTTAACCAACGCTCCAGCATACTTCATGAATATGATGAACAAAGTGTTCATGGAATTTCTCGACAAGTTCGTTGTCGTTTTCATCGATGACATCTTAGTCTACTCCAAGAGCAAGGAAGAGCATGAAATACATCTACGCTTGATACTTGAGAAACTAAGGGAACATAAGCTTTATGCCAAATTCAGCAAGTGTGAGTTTTGGTTAGAGGAAATTGGATTTCTTGGTCACGTTATGACAAAGGATGGTGTAGCAGTTGATCCTGCTAAAGTTTCAGCTGTGACAGAATGGGAATATCCTAAGAACGTAAAAGAGGTTCGTAGTTTCCTTGGTTTAGTAGGTTACTACAGAAGATTCATTGAAATTTTTTCAAAGGTTGCTAAACCAATGACAGAATTGTTAAAGAAAGATAAGAAATTTGCTTGGTCTGAAGGTTGTGAACTCAGCTTTCAAGAATTAAAGAAGAGGCTTGTGTCAGCACCAGTTCTGTGCCTACCGGACTTGGAAAAGGA
This sequence comes from Avena sativa, assembly GCA_916181665.1. Classification (NCBI taxonomy): domain Eukaryota; kingdom Viridiplantae; phylum Streptophyta; class Magnoliopsida; order Poales; family Poaceae; genus Avena; species Avena sativa. Next base: position 226,188,047 of record OV702286.1, read on the forward strand.
TTTCCAAGTGTATTGTGATGCTTCTCATCAAGGATTAGGTGCCGTACTTATGCAAGGCGGAAAATTTGTGGCTTATGCCTCGAGACAACTCAAAACTCATGAAGTAAACTATCCTACTCATGATTTAGAGTTAGCCGCTGTTGTCCATGCACTCAAAACATGGAGACATTACCTTTTGGGAAAACGTTGTGAAGTATTCACCGACCACAAGAGTTTGAAGTATATCTTCACCCAGAAGGAAATCAATATGAGACAAAGGAGATGGCTAGAACTTATCAAGGATTACGACTTGAGTTTGCAATACCATCCTGGTAAAGCAAATGTAGTAGCAGATGCTCTAAGTCGTAAGGCATTTGTAAATGGCCTTACCAAAGGTGAATTGCCAGATGACTTGTGCAAGCAATTCCAGGAACTCAGATTGGAAATTGTGCCAGAAGGACATCTTATGTCTTTGGATGTTCAACCCATTCTGTTGGATAAGATTAAAGAAGCCCAAAAGACGGACAAAGAAATCGAAGAGATTAAGGAAAGGATTAGCCAAGGGAAAGCTAAAAGTTTCCATATAGACGAACAAGGTACTTTATGGCACGGGAAACGTATTTGTGTTCCACAAGATCCGGAATTACGGAAACTGATTCTACAAGAAGCCCATAACTCTCCATATTCTATTCACCCGGGAAACACCAAAATGTACATGGATATGAAAGAAAGATTTTGGTGGAACAATCTCAAAAGGGACATCGCCGAACACATTGCTTTGTGTGATGTGTGTAGTAGAGTGAAAGCGGAGCATCAGAAACCAGCAGGTTTGCTTCAACCAATGCCTATTCCTGAATGGAAGTGGGAAAATATTGGTATGGATTTCATTACCGGATTACCAAGGACCAGGTCAGGGTATGATTCCATATGGGTAGTAGTGGACCGCCTAACTAAAGTGGCTCATTTTATACCCATAAAGACAACTTATACCAGTGCAAAGTTAGCCAGAATTTACATGAGCAGAATTGTATGCCTTCACGGTGTGCCTAAGAGTATTGTGTCTGATAGAGGAACTCAGTTCACTTCTCACTTTTGGAGACAGCTTCATGAATCTTTGGGAACGAGATTGGAATTCAGCAGTGCTTTTCATCCTCAAACTGATGGACAAACAGAAAGGACTAATCAAATTCTTGAAGACATGTTGAGGGCATGTGCCCTAGACTATGGAGCAAGTTGGGATGAAAGTCTGCCTTACGCAGAGTTCTCTTACAATAACAGTTACCAATCTAGCATTGGGATGGCACCATTTGAGTTTCTCTACGGAAGGAAGTGTACCACCCCGTTGCTATGGAATGGTGTGGGAGAAAGAAGTTTGTTTGGACCAGATCTTATCAAAGACGCCGAAGAAAAGGTCAAATTGGTTAGGGACAGGTTGAAGATAGCACAGTCTCAACAGAAAAGCTACGCAGATTCTAAGCGTAGAGAAGTCACCTACGAAGTTGGGGATAGAGCTTATCTTAGAGTATCACCACTTCGTGGAGTGAAAAGATTTGGAGTCAAAGGAAAGTTGGCACCAAGATATGTTGGACCATTCAACATTCTAAGTCGCAAGGGAGAAGCTGCATATGAAATCGAACTGCCAGCATCTTTATCAGCAGTCCATAATGTTTTTCATGTGAGTCAGCTCAAGAAATGTCACCCAGAAATGGAAGAATCTTCTTTGAAGGATACCATATCTTTGGAAGAAGTTCAACTAGAAAGTGATCTCACCTATGAAGAAAAGCCTGTCAAGATTCTTGAGACCGCAGAAAGAGTCACAAGGATCATTATTCCGAAGAGGAAGCAACATGGGAAAGAGAAGATGGTCTTCGGAAAGACCACTCTCACCTATTTGCTAGCCAATCCGAATCTCGAGGGCGAGATTCATCTTAAGGGGGTTAGATTTGTAACATCCCTAAAATTCATATTTCAAAGCTCATTCATATCATCATTGCATCCTTCATCATTTAGGGTTTTTCTCAAAATCATTTCAGAAACAGAAGCTTGGTGCTATGATTTCATGTGAGCAGATTTAATTCAATTGGCCATCACCCTTTGAGACTTGATTGTTTAGGAACTTGTTTGCTTGCCTCCATTGTTGGAAAGTTTAGGTGTAAAAGTTTGACCAAAGTTTTCAACTTAGAAATAAATTTCAAAACCCTATTTTGTTTTATCAACATTTGCAAACTAGAGGCAAAGTCTCTATTTGTATTAAGCCCAAGCTTGACCAAGCCCTTGCAGGGTAACTACTTGTTAAATAACTGATTTTTGATACCACAGAACCCTACAAAAATCCCCAAAACTATTTTAATTCAAAAAAGGATTTGAATTCATATCAAAATCATTTCAGAAAATAGATTTAGAAAAAAGAAAAGAGGCAATCAATTGAAAAGGGCCGCGCGCCACCATTTTAGCCCAGCATCGAATCGAGCCCAGCAAGCCCACCCGAGGCTTTTCCTTTTCTTCTCTCATGCGTGAGCGCACCCACCAGCTCACTGACAGAAGGGGCCCACTCACATTTCCCTCTATCGCTGACAACCGCGGCCCACCTGAGCATCGTCGTCTCCACCCGCACGACCAGTTCATCCCCAAATCAACGCGGCCGTTTTCTGTTTTAAATTCGCGGCTTCAATTCGTATCAATGCCCGAGTGATTCTCGCTCGTGACCAGGCTATATAAACCCCCTATGCCCCTCTCCCTTCTCCCTCAAACCCCGAACGCAGAGCGCCACCAGGCTGCGTGCATTGCTCTCTGTAGCCCCGCCGTCTCCGACGACTACGCCGGCAAATTCCGGTGAGACACGTGTTCCCCTCGGTCTCTCGTTTTCGCTATCATGTTCAGTGAGTCTCTGCGCACCTCCTGACCCCACTAGTTCATCCTGTACTGCCCTAGGTCGCCGTTTCCACTCGACACCGCAAGCACCAACGACAACATTAACTCCGGCGAGCTCTAGTGGTAAGTCCAGACCGCCCCAAACCTTTCCCTTCACGCACGCATCTTCGCCATGATCTTCTGCATCTGACCATACCCTTCGTTTGCCTCCTAGTGATCTACAACGTCGCCTTCAACCTCAAGCAGAGCCACCGTTACCAGATCCAACTCCGGCGAGAAATCCACCGCAACCCTGAGCGCCCCTTGCCGAGCTGACCACACGTTGAGCACCCCCACGTCATTGCGGTCTCGGTGAGTATCTTCCCTATCCTCCTAGCGATCTGTATCGCCGGCGCCGCCATCGTCCGACCGTCGCCGCAGCGCGCAGCCGATAAGCGCCGCCAGATTTTGGCTTGATGATTTAGATCGTTGGATCCGTATCGTAGGGCTAGGATAGAATTTTTAAAACGAAGGGGTATGCGCGCGTCTGAGCCGCCAGATCTCATTTAAATCCTGCGGCTGTGGAGCTCGATCCAGTGCGAACCGGTACGCGCCAGTCACAACATGACACGTGTCTAGGGTTAGATCTAAAAACAGATTTTAAATCAGAATTTGATCCAGTTTTCAAATGCCTATAACTTTTGATTGCCACGTTGGTTTTTTGCAAACTTTATACCGTTGGATTCAGTGAAACAAGACCTTTCTGAATATCCAATGTGTTTAACAAATAGTAACCATTAGAATGACTTTGTTGTAGAAACATGTTTAAGGCTATTTTGAGTATGATTTTAGTTTAGCAATTTGTTTAAGTACCAAATAAGTTTGTTTTGGCAATTTTTGTGTCTTGTTATGTTTCTGTAAACATGCACATGTTTGGTAAAGATTTCAAAATCCCCACTTAGTAAATTCATGCATGCATGCATTCATATTATTTTTGATTGAATATAAATTGTGTGTAATTGTATGCTACAATTTTGTGTAGATTTTGCTAGTGATTATGATTGTGAAGAGTGCTACTCTCCTCATTACCAAGGAAAGTGATGCTTCATATCTTTTGTCCCATTACTTTCACTATGCACTAGTGTTTTTTCTAAGTCAAACTTGCATGGATTTTATTTTGCTAAGTATAGACCTTGCTATGGGAAAACCTAGTAGATGAAGCCTTAGTAGAAATTTCCTAAGTTAAGATTCCTACTACCTTCATGCTTAGCTTAGCTAATAGAAAACAAGGGTGGAATATATATTCATGCTATGGAAAAATTTCTAAGTCTGTGGACTTATGTTTTGTTTAATAAAACAACTAAGTGAATGAATCACCTGGGTGGAATGGAAGGAATGGTTTGTGTTGAGTGGTTCACAAGGCCATGGACTTGGCTTGTGTATCTCACTTGTGGATGGCCACCCAGGAACAAAGAGATTTGAGATGTCAATTGTTGAGAAGCTTCAAGTGCAACCACTTGGCAATATGGGCTCTGCCATGATCATATAGGTTGCTAGAACTTAGTCTCTTGGACAGTTGGTGGTAGTGGGAATGATAGGTTGGAGCGCGTCCATTGGACTAAGGAAAGGCTTCTGAACGATCTTGTCCTAGGAAACCAAGTCTTGTGGGGAAAGTGCACCACCTCTGCAGAGAGTAAAACCTAAGTACTTAGCCATGTCCCTGGTAAAGGACAATTTGAGCATCAAGACATGGAAGCTATCAAGAATCTCCTCATCCCAATTTCTAAGTTAAAAATCTTGTGGGTGAACAAGGGTTAAAGGATCTTCAGTCTTTGATTGGTAGATGCCTTGGAAAGGATCTTCAGTCTTTGATTGGTAGGTGCCTTGGGAAATTTTTGTCAAGCAAAAACATAGTGTTTTCAAAGGATAAGGAAAAATCTATTTTGAGCAATGCAAGCCTAAGCTCCACTTGGCCAAATGCATATAGTAGTATAGTCCACTTTAAATAAGCTAAGGTATCACTTGTCAATACTATTCCAAAAGTATTGACCCTCTGTGGCTGTAACTTGTAATGTTGCAGGTTACTCCGTTGATGAATAGGAGTCATGAGTCTACACTCAACATGCTTGCCTGTGGCACATGAAGATGAAGACTTATGTTTATTTACTTATTCCATAAACTCTTGTATTAGGCCTTTGGCCCTGAGTTGTAAAAGACTATGTTTTATCTCTGGAATAAACGACCTTTGTATCTATAATAAACGACCTTTGTATCTGTGTACTTCATCTTAAACTGTGGATGCTAGCATTGATCCAGGGACTAGCATTGCAATCACAGGGATCCTTTCCTTTAATAAGGAGGGATCTTACAGAAAATAACACACATGCAATGACTCTGGTTGTTGTTAGTAACAAAACACATGCAATGACACTTGTGGATCCATGTGTGGTCTCCAAAGAGAACACACATTTCAATGACTCTGGTTATTGTTAGTAAAAAGAACACACATGCAATGACACTGGTGGATCCATATGTGGTATGTGAAAAGAACACACATGCAATGACTCTAGTTATTGTTAGTAAAAAAGAACACACATGCAATGACACGGTGGATCCATGTGTGGTCTCTGAATAGAACAAACATTTCAATGACACTGGTGGATCCATATTTGGTATGTGAAAAGAACACACATGCAATGACTCTAGTTGTTGTTGGTAAAAAGAACACACATGCAATGACACTGGTGGATCCATAGGTGGATTGTGAAAAGAGCACACATGCAATGACACTGGTGGATCCATATGTGGTATGTGAAAAGAACACACATGCAATGACTCCAGTTGTTGTTAGTAAAAAGAACACGATGTAATGACACTGGTGGATCCATATGTGGTATGTGAAAAGAAGACACATGAAATGACCCCAGTTGTTGTTAGTAAAAAGAACACACATGCAATGACACTTGTGGATCCATATGTGGTATGTGAAAAGAACACACATGAAATGACTCTGGTTGTTGTTAGTGAAAAAATAACACATGCAATAACGCTACTGGATCCATGTGTGGTCTCTGAAGGGAACACACATTTCAATGACTCTGGTTGTTGTTAGAAAAAAGAACACACATGCAATGACACTGGTGGATCCATGTGTGGTCTCTGAAGAGAACGCACATGCAATAACTCTAGTTGTTGTTAGTAAAAAGAGCACACATTCAATGACACTGGTGGATCCATAGGAGGATTGTGGAAAGAACACACATGCAATGATACTGGTGGATCCATATGTGGTATGTGAAAACAACACACATTTTAATGACTCTGGTTGTTGTTAGTAAAAAGAACACACATGCAATGACACTGGTGGATCCATATGTCATATGTGAAAAGAACACGCATGCAATGACTCCAGTTGTTGTTCGTAAAAAGAACACACATGCAATGACACTGGTGGATCCATGTGTGGTCTCTGAAGAGAACACGCATTTCAATGACACCGGTGGATCTATATGTGGTATGTGAAAAGAACACACATGTAATGACTCCAGTTGTTATTAGTAAAAAGAACACACATGCAATGACACTGGTGGATCCATATGTGGTATGTGAAAATAACACACATGCAATGACTCTGGTTGTTGTTAGTAAAAAGAACACACACGCAATGACACTGGTTGATTCATAGGTGGATTGTGAAAAGAGCACACATGCAATGACACTAGTGGATCCATATGTGGTATGTGAAAAGAACACACATGCAATGACTCTGGTTGTTGTTAGTGAAAAGAACACACATGCAATGATACTGATGGATCCATGTGTGGTCTCTGAAGAGAACACACATTTCAATGACACTGGTGGATCCATATGTGGTATGTGAAAATAACACACATGAAATGACTCCAGTTATTGTTAGTAAAAAGAACACACATGCAATGACACTGGTGGATCCATATGTGGTATGTGAAAATAACACACATGCAATGACTCTGGTTCTTGTTAGTAAAAAGAACACACATGCAATGACACTGGTGGATCCATGTGTGGGATCTGAAGAGAACACACATTTCAATTACTCTGGTTGTTGTTAGTAAAAAGAACACACATGCAATGACACTGGTGGATCCATGTGTGGTCTCTGAAGAGAACACAAATTTCAATGACACTAGTGGATCCATATGAAAAGAACACACATGAAATGACTCCACTTGTTGTTAGTAAAAAGAACACACATGCAATGACACTGGTGGATCCATATGTGGTATGTGAAAAGAACACACATGCAATGACACTGGTGGATCCATGTGTCGTCTCTGAAGAGAACACACATGCAATCACTCTAGTTGTTGTTAGTAAAAAGAGCATACATGCAATGACACTAGTGGATCCATAAATGGATTGTGAAAAGAACACACATGCAATGACACTGGTGGATCCATATGTGGTATGTGAAAAGAACACACATGCAATGACACCAGTTGTTGTTAGTAAAAAGAACACAGATGTAATGACACTGGTGGATCCATGTGTGGTCTCCGAAGAGAACACACATTTCAATGACACTGGTGGATCCATATGTGGTATGTGAAAAGAACACACATGAAATGACTCCAGTTGTTGTTAGTAAAAAGAACACACATGCAATGACACTTGTGGATCCATATGTGGTATGTGAAAAGAACACACATGAAATGACTCTGGTTGTTGTTAGTGAAAAGAACACACAAGCAATAACGCTGGTGGATCCATGTGTGGTCTCTGAAGAGAACACACATTTCAATGACTCTGGTTGTTGTTAGTAATAAGAACACACATGCAATGACACTGGTGGATCCATGTGTGGTCTCTGAAGAGAACACACATGCAACACACATGCAATGACACTAGTGGATCCATAGGTGGATCGTGAAAAGAATAGACATGCAATGACACAGTTGGATCCATATGTGGTATGTGAAAAGAACACACATGCAATGACACTGGTTGTTGTTAGTAATAAGAACACACATGCAATGACACTAGTGGATCCATGTGTGGTGTCTGAAGAGAACACACATGCAATGACTCTGGTTGTTGTTAGTAAAAAGAGAACACATGCAATGACACTAGTGGATCCATAGGTAGATTGTGAAAAGAACACACATTCAATGACACTGGTGGATCCATATGTGGTATGTGAAAAGAACACACATGCAATGACTCCAGTTATTGTTAGTAAAAATAACACACATGCAATGACACTGGTAGATCCATGTGTGCTCTCTGAAGAGAACACGCATTTCAATGACACTAGTGGATCCATATGTGGTATGTGAAAATAACACACATGCAATGACTCCAGTTGTTGTCAGTAAAAAGAACACACATGCAATGACACTGGTGGATCCATGTGTGGTATGTGAAAATAACACACATGCAATGACTCTGGTTGTTGTTAGTAAAAAACACATGCAATGACACTGGTGGATCCATGTGTGGTCGCTGAAGAGAACACACATTTTAATGACTCTGGTTGTTGTTAGTAAAAAGAACACACATGCAATGACACTAGTGGATCCATGTGTGGTCTCAAAAGAGAACACACATGCAATGAGTCTGGTTGTTGTTAGTACAAAGAGCACACATGCAATGACACTAGTGGATCCATAGGTGGATTGTGAAAAGAACACACATGCAATGAAACTGGTGGATCCATATGTGGTATGTGAAAACAACACACATTTCAATGACTCTGGTTGTTGTTAGTAAAAAGAACACACATGCAATGACACTAGTGGATCCATGTGTGGATTATGAAAAGAAAACACATGTAATTACTCTAGTTGTTGTTAGTAAAAAGAGCACACACACAATGACACTGGTGGATCCATAAATGGATTGTGAAAAGAACACACATGCATGAAACTGGTGGAACCATATGTGGTATGTGAAAAGAACACACATGCAAAGACTCCAGTTGTTGTTAGTAAAAAGAACACACATGCAATGACACTGGTGGATCCATGTGTGGTCTCTGAAGAGAACACACATTTCAATGACACTGGTGGATCCATATGTGGTATGTGAAAAGAACACACATGAAATGACTCCGGTTATTGTTAGCAAAAAGAACACACATGCAATGACACTGGTGGATCCATATGTGGTATGTGAAAATAACACACATGCAATGACTCTGGTTGTTGTTAGTAAAAAGAACCGACATGCAATGACACTGGTGGATCCATGTGTGGTCTCTGAAGAGAACACACATTTGAATGACTCTGGTTGTTGTTAGTAAAAAGAACACACATGCAATGACACTGGTGGATCCATGTGTGGTGTCTGAAGAGAACACACATGCAATGACTCTGGTTGTTGTTAGTAAAAAGAGCACACACGCAATGTCACTGGTGGATCCATAGGTGGATTATGGAAAGAACAAACATGCAATGACACTGGTGGAACCATATGTGGTATTTGAAAACAACACACATTTCAATGACTCTAATTGTTGTTAGAAAAAGAACACACATGCAATGACACTGGTGGATCCATGTGTGGTCTCTGAAGACAACACACATGAACTGACTCTGGTTGTTGTTAGTAAAAAGAGCACACATGCAATGACACTGGTGGATCCATAGGTGGATTGTGAAAAGAACACACATGCAATGACACTGGTGGATCCATATGTGGTATGTGAAAAGAACACACATGCAATGACTCTAGTTATTGTTAGTAAAAAGAATACACGTGCAATGACACGGTGGATCCATGTGTGGTCTTTGAAGAGAAGAAACATTTCAATGACACTGGTGGATCCATATGTGGTATGTGAAAAGAACACACATGCAATGACTCTGGTTGTTGTTGGTAAAAAGAACACACATGCAATGACACTGGTGGATCCATAGGTGGATTGTGAAAAGAGCACACATGCAATGACACTGGTGGATCCATATGTGGTATGTGAAAAGAACACACATGCAATGACTCCAGTTGTTGTTAGTAAAAAGAATACATATGTAATGACACTGGTGGATCCATGTGTGGTCTCTGAAGAGAACACACATTTCAATGACACTGGTGGATCCATATATGTTATGTGAAAAGAACACACATGAAATGACTCTAGTTGTTGTTAGTAAAAAGAACACACATGCAATGACACTTGTGGATCCATATGTGGTATGTGAAAAGAACACACATGAAATGACTCTGGTTGTTGTTAGTGAAAAGAACACACATGCAATAACACTGGAGGATCCATGTGTGGTCTCTGAAGAGAACACACATTTCAATGACTCTGGTTGTTAGTAAAAAGTACACACATGCAATGACACTGGTGGATCCATGTGTGGTCTCTGAAGAGAACACACATGCAATGACTCTGGTTGTTGTTAGTAAAAAGAGCACACATTCAATGACACTGGTGGATCCATAGGTGGATTGTGGAAAGAACACACATGCAATGACACTGGTGCATCCATATGTGGTATGTGAAAACAACACACATTTCAATGACTCTGGTTGTTGTTAGTAAAAGAACACACATGCAATGGCACTGGTGGATCCATATGTGATATGTGAAAAGAACACACATGCAATGACTCCAGTTGTTGTTTGTAAAAAGAACACACATGCAATGACACTGGTGGATCCATGTGTGGTCTCTGAAGAGAACACACATTTCAATGACACTGGTGGATCTATATGTGCTATGTGAAAAGAACACACATGTAATGACTCCAGTTGTTGTTAGTAAAAAGAACACACATGCAATGACACTGGTGGATCCACATGTGGTATGTGAAAATAACACACATGTAATGACTCTGGTTGTTGTTAGTAAAAAGAACACACATGGAATGACACTGGTGGATCCATAGGTGGATTGTGAAAAGAGCACACATGCAATGACACTAGTGGATCCATATGTGGTATGTGAAAAGAACACACATGCAATGACTCCAGTTGTTGTTAGTAAAAAGAACACACATGCAATGACACTGGTGGATCCATAGGTAGATTGAGAAAAGAACACACATGCAATGACACTAGTGGATCCATATGTGGTATGTGAAAAGAACACACATGCAATGACTCTAGTTATTGTTAGTAAAACAACACACATGCAATGACACTGGTAGATCCATGTGTGGTCTCTTAAGAGAACACGCATTTCAATGACACTGGTGGATCCATATGTGGTATGTGAAAATAACACACATGCAATGACTCCAGTTGTTGTTAGTAAAAAGAACACACATGCAATGACTCTGGTGGTTGTTAGTAAAAGGAACACACACGCAATGACACTGGTGGATCCATAGGTGGATTGTGAAAAGAGCACACATGCAATGACACTGGTGGATCCATATGTGGTATGCGAAAAGAACACACATGCAATGACTCTGGTTGTTGTTACTGAGAAGAACACACATGCAATGATACTGGTGGATCCATGTGTGGTCTCTGAAGAGAACACACAGTTCAATGACACTTGTGGATCCATATGTGGTATGTGAAAAGAACACACATGAAATGACTCCAGTTATTTGTTAGTAAAAAGAACACACATGCAATGACACTGGTGGATCCATATGTGGTATGTGAAAATAACACACATGCAATGACTCTGGTTGTTGTTAGTAAAAAGAACACACATGCAATGACACTGGTGGATCCATGTGTGGTATCTGAAGAGAACACACATTTCAATGACTCTGGTTGTTGTTAGTAAAAAGAACACACATGCAATGACAGTAGTGGATCCATGTGTGGTCTCTGAAGAGAACACACATGCAATGACTCTGGTTGTTGTTAGTAAAAAGCGGACACATGCAATGACACTTGTGGATCCATAGGTGCATTGTGGAAAGAACACACATGCAATGACACTAGTGGATCCATATGTGGTATGTGAAAACAACACACATTTCGATGACTCTGGTTGTTGTTAGTAAAAGAACACACATGCAATGACACTGGTGGATCCATGTGTGGTCTCTGAAGAGAACACACATGCAATGACTCTAGTTGTTGTTAGTAAAAAGAGCACACATGCAATGACACTGGTGGATCCATAGGTGGATTGTGAAAAGAACACACATGGAATGACTCTAGTTATTGTTAGTAAAAAGAACACAATTGCAATGACACGATGGATCCATTTGTGGTCTCTGAAGAGAACAAATATTTCAATGACACTGGTGGATCCATATGTGGTATGTGAAAAGAACACACATGCAATGACTCTGGTTGTTGTTGGTAAAAAGAACATACATGTAATGACACTCGTGGATCCATAGGTGGATTGTGAAAAGAGCACACATGCAATGACACTAGTGGATCCATATGTGGTATGTGAAAAGAACACACATGCAATGACTCCAGTTGTTGTTAGTAAAAAGAACACAGATGTAATGACACTGTGGATCCATGTGTGGTCTCTAAAGAGAACACACATTTCAATGATACTGGTGGATCCATATGTGGTATGTGAAAAGAACACACATGAAATGACTCCTGTTGTTGTTAGTAAAAAGAACACACATGCAATGACACTTGTGGATCCATATGTGGTATGTGAAAAGAACACACATGAAATGACTCTGGTTGTTGTTAGTGAAAAGAACACACATGCAATAACGCTGGTGGATCTATGTGTTGTCTCTGAAGAGAACACACATTTCAATGACTCTGGTTGTTGTTAATAATAAGAACACACATGCAAGGACACTGGTGGATCCATGTGTGGTCTCTGAAGAGAACACACATGCAATGACTCTAGTTGTTGTTAGTAAAAACAACACACATGCAATGACACTAGTGGATCCATAGGTGGATCGTGAAAAGAATAGACATGCAATGACACTGTTGGATCCATATGTGGTATGTGAAAAGAACACACATGCAATGACACTGGTTGTTGTTAGTAAAAAGAACACACATGCAATGACACTGGTGGATCCATGTGTGGTCTCTGAAGAGAACACACATGCAATGACTCTGGTTGTTGTTAGTAAAAAGAGCACACATGCAATGACACTGGTGGATCCATAGGTAGATTGAGAAAAGAACACACATGCAATGACACTAGTGGATCCATATGTGGTATGTGAAAAGAACACACATGCAATGACTCTAGTTATTGTTAGTAAAACAACACACATGCAATGACACTGGTAGATCCATGTGTGGTCTCTTAAGAGAACACGCATTTCAATGACACTGGTGGATCCATATGTGGTATGTGAAAATAACACACATGCAATGACTCTAGTAGTTGTTAGTAAAAAGAACACACATGCAATGACACTGGTGGATCCATGTGTGGTATGTGAACATAACACACATGCAATGACTCTAGTTGTTGTTAGTAAAAAACACATGCAATGACACTTGTGGATCCATGTGTGGTCGCTGAAGAGAACACACATTTCAATGACTATGGTTGTTGTTAGTAAAAAGAACACACATGCAATGACACTGGTGGATCCATGTGTGGTCTCAAAAGAGAACACACATGCAATTACTCTGGTTGTTGTTAGTACAAAGAGCACACATGCAATGACACTAGTTGATCCATAGGTGGATTGTGAAAAGAACACACATGCAATGACACTGGTGGATCCATATACGGTATGTGAAAACAACACACATTTCAATGACTCTGGTTGTTGTTAGTAAAAAGAACACACATGCAATGACACTAGTGGATCCATGTGTGGATTATGAAAAGAAAACACATGTAATTACTCTAGTTGTTGTTAGTAAAAAGAGCACACACACAATGACACTGGTGGATCCATAAATGGATTGTGAAAAGAACACACATACATGACACTGGTGGAACCATATGTGGTATGTGAAAAGAACACACATGCAATGACTCCAGTTGTTGTTAGCATAAAGAACACACATGCAATGACACTGGTGGATCCATATGTGGTATGTGAAAATAACACACATGCAATGACTCTGGTTGTTGTTAGTAAAAAGAACCGACATGCAATGACACTGGTGGATCCATGTGTGGTCTCTGAAGAGAACACACATTTGAATGACTCTGGTTGTTGTTAGTAAAAAGAACACACATGCAATGACACTGGTGGATCCATGTGTGGTCTCTGAAGAGAACACACATTTCAATGACTCTGGTTGTTGTTAATAATAAGAACACACATGCAAGGACACTGGTGGATCGATGTGTGGTCTCTGAAGAGAACACACATGCAATGACTCTAGTTGTTGTTAGTAAAAACAACACACATGCAATGACACTAGTGGATCCATAGGTGGATCTTGAAAAGAATAGACATGCAATGACACTGTAGGATCCATATGTGGTATGTGAAAAGAACACACATGCAATGACACTGGTTGTTGTTAGTAAAAAGAACACACATGCAATGACACTGGTGGATCCATGTGTGGTCTCTGAAGAGAACACACATGCAATGACTCTGGTTGTTGTTAGTAAAAAGAGCACACATGCAATGTCACTGGTGGATCCATAGGTGGATTATGGAAAGAACAAAAATGCAATGACACTGGTGGAACCATATGTGGTATTTGAAAACAACACACATTTCAATGACTCTAGTTGTTATTAGAAAAAGAACACACATGCAATGACACTGGTGGATCCATGTGTGGTCTCTGAAGACAACACACATGAACTGACTCTGGTTGTTGTTAGTAAAAAGAGCACACATGCAATGACACTGGTGGATCCATAGGTGGATTGTGAAAAGAACACACATGCAATGACACTGGTGGATCCATATGTGGTATGTGAAAAGAACACACATGCAATGACTCTAGTTATTGTTAGTAAAAAGAACACACGTGCAATGACACGGTGGATCCATGTGTGGTCTTTGAAGAGAACAAACATTTCAATGACACTGGTGGATCCATATGTGGTATGTGAAAAGAACACACATGCAATGAGTCTGGTTGTTGTCGGTAAAAAGAACACACATGCAATGACACTGGTGGATCCATAGGTGGATTGTGAAAAGAGCACACATGCAATGACACTGGTGGATCCATATGTGGTATGTGAAAAGAACACACATGCAATGACTCCAGTTGTTGTTAGTAAAAAGAATACATATGTAATGACACTGGTGGATCCATGTGTGGTCTCTGAAGAGAACACACATTTCAATGATGCTGGTGGATCCATATATGGTATGTGAAAAGAACACACATGAAATGACTCCAGTTGTTGTTAGTAAAAAGAACACACATGCAATGACACTTGTGGATCCATATGTGGTATGTGAAAAGAACACACATGAAATGACTCTGGTTGTTGTTAGTGAAAAGAACACACATGCAATAACGCTGGAGGATCCATGTGTGGTCTCTGAAGAGAACACACATTTCAATGACTTTGGTTGTTAGTAAAAAGAACACACATGCAATGACACTGGTGGATCCATGTGTGGTCTCTGAAGAGAACACACATGCAATGACTCTGGTTGTTGTTAGTAAAAAGAGCACACATGCAATGACACTGGTGGATCCATAGGTGGATTGTGGAAAGAACACACATGCAATGACACTGGTGGATCCATATGTGGTATGTGAAAACAACACACATTTCAATGACTCTGGTTGTTGTTAGTAAAAGAACACACATGCAATGACACTGGTGGATCCATATGTGATATGTGAAAAGAACACACATGCAATGACTCCAGTTGTTGTTTGTAAAAAGAACACACATGCAATGACACTGGTGGAACCATGTGTGGTCTCTGAAGAGAACACACATTTCAATGACACTGGTGGATCTATATGTGCTATGTGAAAAGAACACACATGTAATGACTCCAGTTGTTGTTAGTAAAAAGAACACACATGCAATGACACTGGTGGATCCACATGTGGTATGTGAAAATAACACACATGTAATGACTCTGGTTGTTGTTAGTAAAAAGAACACACATGGAATGACACTGGTGGATCCATAGGTGGATTGTGAAAAGAGCACACATGCAATGACACTGGTGGATCCATATGTGGTATGTGAAAAGAACACACATGCAATGACTCTAGTTGTTGTTAGTAAAAAGAACACACATGCAATGACACTGGTGGATCCATAGGTAGATTGAGAAAAGAACACACGTGCAATGACACTAGTGGATCCATATGTGGTATGTGAAAAGAACACACATGCAATGACTCTAGTTATTGTTAGTAAACCAACACACATGCAATGACACTGGTAGATCCATGTGTGGTCTCTCAAGAGAACACACATTTCAATGACACTGGTGGATCCATATGTGGTATGTGAAAATAACACACATGCAATGACTCCAGTTGTTGTTAGTAAAAAGAACACACATGCAATGACACTGGTGGATCCATGTGTGGTATGTGAACATAACACACATGCAATGACTCTAGTTGTTGTTAGTAAAAAACACATGCAATGACACTTGTGGATCCATGTGTGGTCGCTGAAGAGAACACACATTTCAATGACTCTGGTTGTTGTTAGTAAAAAGAACACACATGCAATGACACTGGTGGATCCATGTGTGGTCTCAAAAGAGAACACACATGCAATGACTCTGGTTGTTGTTAGTACAAAGAGCACACATGCAATGACAGTAGTGGATCCATAGGTGGATTGTGAGAAGAACACACATGCAATGACACTGGTGGATCCATATGTGGTATGTGAAAACAACACACATTTCAATGATTCTGGTTGTTGTTAGTAAAAAGAACACACATGCAATGACACTAGTGGATCCATGTGTGGATTATGAAAAGAAAACACATGTAATTACTCTAGTTGTTGTTAGTAAAAAGAGCACACACACAATGACACTGGTGGATCCATAAATGGATTGTGAAAAGAACACACATGCATGAAACTGGTGGAACCATATGTGGTATGTGAAAAGAACACACATGCAATGACTCCAGTTGTTGTTAGTAAAAAGAACACACATGCAATGACACTGGTGGATCCATGTGTGGTCTCTGAAGAGAACACACATTTCAATGACACTGGTGGATCCATATGTGGTATGTGAAAAGAACACACATGAAATGACTCGGTTATTGTTAGCAAAAAGAACACACATGCAATGACACTGGTGGATCCATATGTGGTATGTGAAAATAACACACATGCAATGACTCTGGTTGTTGTTAGTAAAAAGAACCGACATGCAATGACACTGGTGGATCCATGTGTGGTCTCTGAAGAGAACACACATTTGAATGACTCTGGTTGTTGTTAGTAAAAAGAACACACATGCAATGACACTGGTGGATCCATGTGTGGTCTCTGAAGAGAACACACATGCAATGACTCTGGTTGTTGTTAGTAAAAAGAGCACACATGCAATGTCACTGGTGGATCCATAGGTGGATTATGGAAAGAACAAACATGCAATGACACTGGTGGAACCATATGTGGTATTTGAAAACAACACACATTTCAATGACTCTATTTGTTGTTAGAAAAAGAACACACATGCAATGACACTGGTGGATCCATGTGTGGTCTCTGAAGACAACACACATGAACTGACTCTGGTTGTTGTTAGTAAAAAGAGCACACATGCAATGACACTGGTGGATCCATAGGTGGATTGTGAAAAGAACACACATGCAATGACACTGGTGGATCCATATGTGGTATGTGAAAAGAACACACATGCAATGACTCTAGTTATTGTTAGTAAAAAGAACACACGTGCAATGACACGGTGGATCCATGTGTGGTCTTTGAAGAGAACAAACATTTCAATGACACTGGTGGATCCATATGTGGTATGTGAAAAGAACACACATGCAATGACTCTGGTTGTTGTTGGTAAAAAGAACACACATGCAATGACACTGGTGGATCGATAGGTGGATTGTGAAAAGAGCACACATGCAATGACACTGGTGGATCCATATGTGGTATGTGAAAAGAACACACATGCAATGACTCGAGTTGTTGTTAGTAAAAAGAATACATATGTAATGTCACTGGTGGATCCATGTGTGGTCTTTGAAGAGAACACACATTTCAATGACACTGGTGGATCCATATATGGTATGTGAAAAGAACACACATGAAATGACTCCAGTTGTTGTTAGTAAAAAGAACACACATGCAATGACACTTGTGGATCCATATGTGGTATGTGAAAAGAACACACATGAAATGACTCTGGTTGTTGTTAGTGAAAAGAACACACATGCAATAACGCTGGTGGATCCATGTGTGGTCTCTGAAGAGAACACACATTTCAATGACTCTGGTTGTTAGTAAAAAGAACACACATGCAATGACACTGGTGGATCCATGTGTGGTCTCTGAAGAGAACACACATGCAATGACTCTGGTTGTTGTTAGTAAAAAGAGCACACATGCAATGACACTGGTGGATCCATAGGTGGATTGTCGAAAGAACACACATGCAATGACACTGGTGGATCCATATGTGGTATGTGAAAACAACACACATTTCAATGACTCTGGTTGTTGTTAGTAAAAAGAACACACATGCAATGACACTGGTGGATCCATATGTGATATGTGAAAAGAACACACATGCAATGACTCCAGTTGTTGTTTGTAAAAAGAACACACATGCAATGACAATGGTGGATCCATGTGTGGTCTCTGAAGAGAACACGCATTTCAATGACACTGGTGGATCTATATGTGCTATGTGAAAAGAACAGACATGTAATGACTCCAGTTGTTGTTAGTAAAAAGAACACACATGCAATGACACTGGTGGATCCACATGTGGTATGTGAAAATAACACACATGTAATGACTCTGGTTGTTGCTAGTAAAAAGAACACACATGGAATGACACTGGTGGATCCATAGGTGGATTTTGAAAAGAGCACACATGCAATGACACTGGTGGATCCATATGTGGTATGTGAAAAGAACACACATGCAATGACTCCAGTTGTTGTTAGTAAAAAGAACACACATGCAATGACACCGGTGGATCCATGTGTGGTCTCTGAAGAGAACACACATTTCAATGACACTAGTGGATCCATATGAAAAGAACACACATGAAATGACTCCACTTGTTGTTAGTAAAAAGAACACACATGCAATGACACTGGTGGATCCATATGTGGTATGTGAAAAGAACACACATGAAATGGCTCTAGTTGCTGTTAGTGAAAAGAACACACATGCAATGACACTGGTGGATCCATGTGTGGTCTCTGAAGAGAACATACATGCAATCACTCTGGTTGTTGTTAGTAAAAAGAGCACACATGCAATGACACTAGTGGATCCATAGGTGGATTGTGAAAAGAACACACATGCAATGACACTAGTGGATCCATATCTGGTATGTGAAAAGAACACACATGCATTGACACCAGTTGTTGTTAGTAAAAAGAACACACATGCAATGACACTGGTGGATCCATGTGTGGTCTCTGAAGAGAACACACATGCAATGACTCTGGTTGTTGTTAGTAAAAAGAGCACACATGCAATGTCACTGGTGGATCCATAGGTGGATTATGGAAAGAACAAACATGCAATGACACTGGTGGAACCATATGTGGTATTTGAAAACAACACACATTTCAATGACTCTAATTGTTGTTAGAAAAAGAACACACATGCAATGACACTGGTGGATCCATGTGTGGTCTCTGAAGACAACACACATGAACTGACTCTGGTTGTTGTTAGTAAAAAGAGCACACATGCAATGACACTGGTGGATCCATAGGTGGATTGTGAAAAGAACACACATGCAATGACACTGGTGGATCCATATGTGGTATGTGAAAAGAACACACATGCAATGACTCTAGTTGTTGTTAGTAAAAAGAACACACGTGCAATGACACGGTGGATCCATGTGTGGTCTGTGAAAAGAACACACATGAAATGACTCTGGTTGTTGTTAGTGAAAAGAAACCACATGCAATAACGCTGGTGGATCCATGTGTGGTCTCTGAAGAGAACACACATTTCAATGACTCTGGTTGTTGTTAGTAAAAAGAACTCACATGCAATGACACTGGTGGATCCATGTGTGGTCTCTGAAGAGAACACGCATGCAATGACTCTGGTTGTTGTTAGTAAAAAGAACACACATGCAATGACACTAGTGGATCCGTAGGTGGATTGTGAAAAGAATAGACATGCAATGACACTGTTGGATCCATATGTGGTATGTGAAAAGAACACACATGCAATGACACTAGTTGTTGTTAGTAATAAGAACACACATGCAATGACACTGGTGGATCCATGTGTGGTGTCTGAAGAGAACACACATGCAATGACTCTCGTTGTTGTTAGTAAAAAGAGCACACATGCAATGACACTGGTGGATCCATAGGTAGATTGTGAAAAGAACACACATGCAATGACACTGGTGGATCCATATGTGATATGTGAAAAGAACACGCATGTAATGACTCCAGTTGTTGTTCGTAAAAAGAACACACATGCAATGACACTGGTGGATCCATGTGTGGTGTCTAAAGAGAACACGCATTTCAATGACACCAGTGGATCTATATGTGGTATGTGAAAAGAACACACATGTAATGACTCTAGTTGTTGTTAGTAAAAAGAACACACATGCAATGACACCGGTGGATCCATATGTGGTATGTGAAAATAACACACATGCAATGACTCTGGTTGTTGTTAGTAAAAAGAACACACACGCAATGACACTGGTGGATCCATAGGTCGATTGTGAAAAGAGCACACATGCAATGACACTGGTGGATCCATATGTGGTATGTGAAAAGAACACACATGCAATGACTCTGGTTGTTGTTAGTGAAAAGAACACACATGCAATGATACTGGTGGATCCATGAGTGGTCTGTGAAGAGAACACACATTTCAATGACACTGGTGGATCCATATGTGGTATGTGAAAATAACACACATGAAATGACTCCAGTTATTGTTAGTAAAAAGAACACACATGCAATGACACTGGTGGATCCATATGTGGTATGTGAAAATAACACACATGCAATGATTTTGGTTGTTGTTAGTAAAAAGAACACACATGCAATGACACTGGTGGATCCATGTGTGGTATCTGAAGAGAACACACATTTCAATGACTCTGGTTGTTGTTAGTAAAAAGAACACACATGCAATGACACTGGTGGATCCATGTGTGGTCTCTGAAGAGAACACACATTTCAATGACACTAGTGGATCCATATGAAAAGAACACACATGAAATGACTCCACTTGTTGTTAGTAAAAAGAACACACATGCAATGACACTGGTGGATCCATATGTGGTATGTCAAAAGAACACACATGAAATGACTCTAGTTGTTGTTCGTAAAAAGAACACACATGCAATGACACTGGTGGATCCATGTGTGGTCTCTGAAGAGAACACACATGCAATCACTCTAGTTGTTGTTAGTAAAAAGAGCACACATGCAATGACACTAGTGGATCCATAAATGGATTGTGAAAAGAACACACATGCAATGACACTGGTGGATCCATATGTGGTATGTGAAAAGAACACACATGCAATGACACCAGTTGTTTTTAGTAAAAAGAACACACATGTAATGACACTGGTGGATCCATGTGTGGTCTCCGAAGAGAACACACATTTCAATGACACTGGTGGATCCATATGTGGTATGTGAAAAGAACACACATGAAATGACTCTAGTTGTTGTGAGTAAAAAGAACACATATGCAATGACACTTGTGGATCCATATGTGGTATGTGAAAATAACACACATGAAATGACTCTGGTTGTTGTTAGTGAAAAGAACACACATGCAATAACGCTGGTGGATCCATGTGTGGTCTCTGAAGAGAACACACATTTCAATGACTCTGGTTGTTGTTAGTAAAAAGAACTCACATGCAATGACACTGGTGGATCCATGTGTGGTCTCTGAAGAGAACACACACGCAATGACTCTGTTTGTTGTTAGTAAAAAGAACACACATGCAATGACACTAGTGGATCCATAGGTGAATTGTGAAAAGAATAGACATGCAATGACACTGTTGGATCCATATGTGGTATGTGAAAAGAACACACATGCAATGACACTGGTTGTTGTTAGTAATAAGAACACACATGCAATGACACTGGTGGATCCATGTGTGGTGTCTGAAGAGAACACACATGCAATGACTCTGGTTGTTGTTAGTAAAAAGAGCACACATGCAATGACACTGGTGGATCCATAGGTAGATTGTGAAAAGAATACACATTCAATGACACTGGTGGATCCATATGTGGTATGTGAAAAGAACACACATGCAATGACTCCAGTTATTGTTAGTAAAAATAACACACATGCAATGACACTGGTAGATCCATGTGTGCTCTCTGAAGAGAACACGCATTTCAATGACACTAGTGGATCCATATGTGGTATGTCAAAATAACACACATGCAATGACTCCAGTTGTTGTCAGTAAAAAGAACACACATGCAATGACACTGGTGGATCCATGTGTGGTATGTGAAAATAACACCAATGCAATGACTCTGGTTGTTGTTAGTAAAAAACACATGCAATGACACTGGTGGATCCATGTGTGGTATCTAAAGAGAACACACATTTTAATGACTCTGGTTGTTGTTAGTAAAAAGAACACACATGCAATGACACTGGTGGATCCATATGTGATATGTGAAAAGAACACACATGCAATGACTCCAGTTATTGTTAGTAAAAATAACACACATGCAATGACACTGGTAGATCCATGTGTGCTCTCTGAAGAGAACACGCATTTCAATGACACTAGTGGATCCATATGTGGTATGTCAAAATAACACACATGCAATGACTCTAGTTGTTGTCAGTAAAAAGAACACACATGCAATGACACTGGTGGATCCATGTGTGGTATGTGAAAATAACACCAATGCAATGACTCTGGTTGTTGTTAGTAAAAAACACATGCAATGACACTGGTGGATCCATGTGTGGTATCTAAAGAGAACACACATTTTAATGACTCTGGTTGTTGTTAGTAAAAAGAACACACATGCAATGACACTGGTGGATCCATATGTGGTATGTGAAAATAACACACATGCAATGACTCTGGTTGTTGTTAGTAAAAAGAACACACACGCAATGACACTGGTGGATCCATAGGTGGATTGTGAAAAGAGCACACATGCAATGACACTGGTGGATCCATATGTGGTATGTGAAAAGAACACACATGCAATGACTCTGGTTGTTGTTAGTGAAAAGAACACACATGCAATGATACTGGTGGATCCATGTGTGGTCTCTGAAGAGAACACACATTTCAATGACAGTCGTGGATCCATATGTGGTATGTGAAAAGAACACACATGAAATGACTCCAGTTATTGTTAGTAAAAAGAACACACATGCAATGACACTGGTGGATCCATATGTGGTATGTGAAAATAACACACATGCAATGACTCTGGTTGTTGTTAGTCAAAAGAACACACATGCAATGACACTGGTGGATCCATGTGTGGTATCTGAAGAGAACACACATTTCAATGACTCTGGTTGTTGTTAGTAAAAGGAACACACACGCAATGACACTGGTGGATCCATAGGTGGATTTGGAAAAGAGCACACATGCAATGACACTGGTGGATCCATATGTGGTATGCGAAAAGAACACACATGCAATGACTCTGGTTGTTGTTACTGAGAAGAACACACATGCAATGATACTGGTGGATCCATGTGTGGTCTCTGAAGAGAACACACATTTCAATGACACTTGTGGATCCATATGTGGTATGTGAAAAGAACACACATGAAATGACTCCAGTTATTGTTACTAAAAAGAACACACATGCAATGACACTGGTGGATCCATATGTGGTATGTGAAAATAACACACATGCAATGACTCTGGTTGTTGTTAGTAAAAAGAACACACATGCAATGACACTGGTGGATCCATGTGTGGTATCTGAAGAGAACACACATTTCAATGACTCTAGTTGTTGTTAGTAAAAAGAACACACATGCAATGACAATAGTGGATCCATGTGTGGTCTCTGAAGAGAACACACATGCAATGACTCTGGTTGTTGTTAGTAAAAAGCGGACACATGCAATGACACTTGTGGATCCATAGGTGCATTGTGGAAAGAACACACATGCAATGACACTAGTGGATCCATATGTGGTATGTGAAAACAACACACATTTCGATGACTCTGGTTGTTGTTAGTAAAAGAACACACATGCAATGACACTGGTGGATCCATGTGTGGTCTCTGAAGTGAACACACATGCAATGACTCTAGTTGTTGTTAGTAAAAAGAGCACACATGCAATGACACTGGTGGATCCATAGGTGGATTGTGAAAAGAACACACATGGAATGACTCTAGTTATTGTTAGTAAAAAGAACACAATTGCAATGACACGATGGATCCATCTGTGGTCTCTGAAGAGAACAAACATTTCAATGACACTGGTGGATCCATATGTGGTATGTGAAAAGAACACACATGCAATGACTCTGGTTGTTGTTGGTAAAAAGAACATACATGTAATGACACTGGTGGATCCATAGGTGGATTGTGAAAAGAGCACACATGCAATGACACTAGTGGATCCATATGTGGTATGTGAAAAGAACACACATGCTATGACTCCAGTTGTTGTTAGTAAAAAGAACACAGATGTAATGACACTGTGGATCCATGTGTGGTCTCTAAAGAGAACACACATTTCAATGACACTGGTGGATCCATATGTGGTATGTGAAAAGAACACACATGAAATGACTCCAGTTGTTGTTAGTAAAAAGAACACACATGCAATGACACTTGTGGATCCATATGTGGTATGTGAAAAGAACACACATGAAATGACTCTGGTTGTTGTTAGTGAAAAGAACACACATGCAATAACGCTGGTGGATCCATGTGTGGTCTCTAAAGAGAACACACATTTCAATGACTCTGGTTGTTGTTAATAATAAGAACACACATGCATTGACACTGGTGGATCCATGTGTGGTCTCTGAAGAGAACACACATGCAATGACTCTGGTTGTTGTTAGTAAAAACAACACACATGCAATGACACTAGTGGATCCATAGGTGGATCGTGAAAAAAATAGACATGCAATGACACTGCTGGATCCATATGTGGTATGTGAAAAGAACACACATGCAATGACACTGGTTGTTGTTAGTAAAAAGAACACACATGCAATGACACTGGTGGATCCATGTCTGGTCTCTGAAGAGAACACACATGCAATGACTCTGGTTGTTGTTAGTAAAAAGAGCACACATGCAATGACACTGGTGGATCCATAGGTAGATTGAGAAAAGAACACACTGCAATGACTCTGGTTGTTGTTAGCAAAAGGAACACACACGCAATGACACTGGTGGATCCATAGGTGGATTGTGAAAACAGCACACATGCAATGACACTGGTGGATCCATATGTGCTATGTGAAAATAACACACATGCAATGACTCTAGTTATTGTTAGTAAAACAACACACATGCAATGACACTGGTAGATCCATGTGTGGTCTCTTAAGAGAACACGCATTTCAATGACACTGGTGGATCCATATGTGGTATGTGAAAATAACACACATGCAATGACTCCAGTTGTTGTTAGTAAAAACAACACACATGCAATGACACTAGTGGATCCATATGTGGTATGTGAAAAGAACACACATGCAATGACTCTAGTTATTGTTAGTAAAACAACACACATGCAATGACACTGGTAGATCCATGTGTGGTCTCTTAAGAGAACACGCATTTCAATGACACTGGTGGATCCATATGTGGTATGTGAAAATAACACACATGCAATGACTCCAGTTGTTGTTAGTAAAAACAACACACATGCAATGACTCTAGTTATTGTTAGTAAAACAACACACATGCAATGACACTGGTAGATCCATGTGTGGTCTCTTAAGAGAACACGCATTTCAATGACACTGGTGGATCCATATGTGGTATGTGAAAATAACACACATGCAACGACTCCAGTTGTTGTTAGTAAAAAGAACACACATGCAATGACACTGGTGGATCCATGTGTGGTATGTGAACATAACACACATGCAATGACTCTAGTTGTTGTTAGTAAAAAACACATGCAATGACACTTGTGGATCCATGTGTGGTCGCTGAAGAGAACACACATTTCAATGACTCTGTTGTTGTTAGTAAAAAGAACACACATGCAATGACACTGGTGGATCCATGTGTGGTCTCAAAAGAGAACACACATGCAATGACTCTGGTTGTTGTTAGTACAAAGAGCACACATGCAATGACACTAGTGGATCCATAGGTGGATTGTGAAAAGAACACACATGCAATGACACTGGTGGATCCATATGTGGTATGTGAAAACAACACACATTTCAATGACTCTGGTTGTTGTTAGTAAAAAGAACACACATGCAATGACACTAGTGGATCCATGTGTGGATTATGAAAAGAAAACACATGTAATTACTCTAGTTGTTGTTAGTAAAAAGAGCACACACACAATGACACTGGTGGATCCATAGATGGATTGTGAAAAGAACACACATTCATGACACTGGTGGAACCATATGTGGTATGTGAAAAGAACACACATGCAATGACTCCAGTTGTTGTTAGTAAAAAGAACACACATGCAATGACACTGGTGGATCCATGTGTGGTCTCTGAAGAGAACACACATTTGAATGACACTGGTGGATCCATATGTGGTATGTGAAAAGAACACACATGAAATGACTCCAGTTATTGTTAGCAAAAAGAACACACATGCAATGACACTGGTGGATCCATATGTGGTATGTGAAAATAACACACATGCAATGACTCTGGTTGTTGTTAGTAAAAAGAACCGACATGCAATGACACTGGTGGATCCATGTGTGGTCTCTGAAGAGAACACACATTTGAATAACTCTGGTTGTTGTTAGTAAAAAGAACTCACATGCAATGACACTGGTGGATCCATGTGTGGTCTCTGAAGAGAACACGCATGCAATGACTCTGGTTGTTGTAAGTAAAAAGAACACACATGCAATGACACTAGTGGATCCGTAGGTGGATTGTGAAAAGAATAGACATGCAATGACACTGTTGGATCCATATGTGGTATGTGAAAAGAACACACATGCAATGACACTAGTTGTTGTTAGTAATAAGAACACACATGCAATGACACTGGTGGATCCATGTGTGGTGTCTGAAGAGAACACACATGCAATGACTCTCGTTGTTGTTAGTAAAAAGAGCACACATGCAATGACACTGGTGGATCCATAGGTAGATTGTGAAAAGAACACACATGCAATGACACTGGTGGATCCATATGTGATATGTGAAAAGAACACGCATGTAATGACTCCAGTTGTTGTTCGTAAAAAGAACACACATGCAATGACACTGGTGGATCCATGTGTGGTGTCTAAAGAGAACACGCATTTCAATGACACCAGTGGATCTATATGTGGTATGTGAAAAGAACACACATGTAATGACTCTAGTTGTTGTTAGTAAAAAGAACACACATGCAATGACACCGGTGGATCCATATGTGGTATGTGAAAATAACACACATGCAATGACTCTGGTTGTTGTTAGTAAAAAGAACACACACGCAATGACACTGGTGGATCCATAGGTCGATTGTGAAAAGAGCACACATGCAATGACACTGGTGGATCCATATGTGGTATGTGAAAAGAACACACATGCAATGACTCTGGTTGTTGTTAGTGAAAAGAACACACATGCAATGATACTGGTGGATCCATGAGTGGTCTGTGAAGAGAACACACATTTCAATGACACTGGTGGATCCATATGTGGTATGTGAAAATAACACACATGAAATGACTCCAGTTATTGTTAGTAAAAAGAACACACATGCAATGACACTGGTGGATCCATATGTGGTATGTGAAAATAACACACATGCAATGATTTTGGTTGTTGTTAGTAAAAAGAACACACATGCAATGACACTGGTGGATCCATGTGTGGTATCTGAAGAGAACACACATTTCAATGACTCTGGTTGTTGTTAGTAAAAAGAACACACATGCAATGACACTGGTGGATCCATGTGTGGTCTCTGAAGAGAACACACATTTCAATGACACTAGTGGATCCATATGAAAAGAACACACATGAAATGACTCCACTTGTTGTTAGTAAAAAGAACACACATGCAATGACACTGGTGGATCCATATGTGGTATGTCAAAAGAACACACATGAAATGACTCTAGTTGTTGTTAGTAAAAAGAACACACATGCAATGACACTGGTGGATCCATGTGTGGTCTCTGAAGAGAACACACATGCAATCACTCTAGTTGTTGTTAGTAAAAAGAGCACACATGCAATGACACTAGTGGATCCATAAATGGATTGTGAAAAGTACACACATGCAATGACACTGGTGGATCCATATGTGGTATGTGAAAAGAACACACATGCAATGACACCAGTTGTTTTTAGTAAAAAGAACACACATGTAATGACACTGGTGGATCAATGTGTGGTCTCCGAAGAGAACACACATTTCAATGACACTGGTGGATCCATATGTGGTATGTGAAAAGAACACACATGAAATGACTCTAGTTGTTGTGAGTAAAAAGAACACATATGCAATGACACTTGTGGATCCATATGTGGTATGTGAAAATAACACACATGAAATGACTCTGGTTGTTGTTAGTGAAAAGAACACACATGCAATAACGCTGGTGGATCCATGTGTGGTCTCTGAAGAGAACACACATTTCAATGACTCTGGTTGTTGTTAGTAAAAAGAACTCACATGCAATGACACTGGTGGATCCATGTGTGGTCTCTGAAGAGAACACACACGCAATGACTCTGTTTGTTGTTAGTAAAAAGAACACACATGCAATGACACTAGTGGATCCATAGGTGAATTGTGAAAAGAATAGACATGCAATGACACTGTTGGATCCATATGTGGTATGTGAAAAGAACACACATGCAATGACACTGGTTGTTGTTAGTAATAAGAACACACATGCAATGACACTGGTGGATCCATGTGTGGTGTCTGAAGAGAACACACATGCAATGACTCTGGTTGTTGTTAGTAAAAAGAGCACACATGCAATGACACTGGTGGATCCATAGGTAGATTGTGAAAAGAACACACATTCAATGACACTGGTGGATCCATATGTGGTATGTGAAAAGAACACACATGCAATGACTCCAGTTATTGTTAGTAAAAATAACACACATGCAATGACACTGGTAGATCCATGTGTGCTCTCTGAAGAGAACACGCATTTCAATGACACTAGTGGATCCATATGTGGTATGTCAAAATAACACACATGCAATGACTCCAGTTGTTGTCAGTAAAAAGAACACACATGCAATGACACTGGTGGATCCATGTGTGGTATGTGAAAATAACACCAATGCAATGACTCTGGTTGTTGTTAGTAAAAAACACATGCAATGACACTGGTGGATCCATGTGTGGTATCTAAAGAGAACACACATTTTAATGACTCTGGTTGTTGTTAGTAAAAAGAACACACATGCAATGACACTGGTGGATCCATATGTGATATGTGAAAAGAACACACATGCAATGACTCCAGTTATTGTTAGTAAAAATAACACACATGCAATGACACTGGTAGATCCATGTGTGCTCTCTGAAGAGAACACGCATTTCAATGACACTAGTGGATCCATATGTGGTATGTCAAAATAACACACATGCAATGACTCCAGTTGTTGTCAGTAAAAAGAACACACATGCAATGACACTGATGGATCCATGTGTGGTATGTGAAAATAACACCAATGCAATGACTCTGGTTGTTGTTAGTAAAAAACACATGCAATGACACTGGTGGATCCATGTGTGGAATCTAAAGAGAACACACATTTTAATGACTCTGGTTGTTGTTAGTAAAAATAACACACATGTAATGACACTGGTGGATCCATATGTGGTATGTGAAAATAACACACATGCAATGACTCTGGTTGTTGTTAGTAAAAAGAACACACACGCAATGACACTGGTGGATCCATAGGTGGATTGTGAAAAGAGCACACATGCAATGACACTGGTGGATCCATATGTGGTATGTGAAAAGAACACACATGCAATGACTCTGGTTGTTGTTAGTGAAAAGAACACACATGCAATGATACTGGTGGATCCATGTGTGGTCTCTGAAGAGAACACACATTTCAATGACAGTGGTGGATCCATATGTGGTATGTGAAAAGAACACACATGAAATGACTCCAGTTATTGTTAGTAAAAAGAACACACATGCAATGACACTGGTGGATCCATATGTGGTATGTGAAAATAACACACATGCAATGACTCTGGTTGTTGTTAGTAAAAAGAACACACATGCAATGACACTGGTGGATCCATGTGTGGTATCTGAAGAGAACACACATTTCAATGACTCTGGTTGTTGTTAGTAAAAGGAACACACACGCAATGACACTGGTGGATCCATAGGTGGATTTGGAAAAGATCACACATGCAATGACACTGGTGGATCCATATGTGGTATGCGAAAAGAACACACATGCAATGACTCTGGTTGTTGTTACTGAGAAGAACACACATGCAATGATACTGGTGGATCCATGTGTGGTCTCTGAAGAGAACACACATTTCAATGACACTTGTGGATCCATATGTGGTATGTGAAAAGAACACACATGAAATGACTCCAGTTATTGTTAGTAAAAAGAACACACATGCAATGACACTGGTGGATCCATATGTGGTATGTGAAAATAACACACATGCAATGACTCTGGTTGTTGTTAGTAAAAAGAACACACATGCAATGACACTGGTGGATCCATGTGTGGTATCTGAAGAGAACACACATTTCAATGACTCTGGTTGTTGTTAGTAAAAAGAACACACATGCAATGACAATAGTGGATCCATGTGTGGTCTCTGAAGAGAACACACATGCAATGACTCTGGTTGTTGTTAGTAAAAAGCGGACACATGCAATGACACTTGTGGATCCATAGGTGCATTGTGGAAAGAACACACATGCAATGACACTAGTGGATCCATATGTGGTATGTGAAAACAACACACATTTCGATGACTCTGGTTGTTGTTAGTAAAAGAACACACATGCAATGACACTGGTGGATCCATGTGTGGTCTCTGAAGTGAACACACATGCAATGACTCTAGTTGTTGTTAGTAAAAAGAGCACACATGCAATGACACTGGTGGATCCATAGGTGGATTGTGAAAAGAACACACATGGAATGACTCTAGTTATTGTTAGTAAAAAGAACACAATTGCAATGACACGATGGATCCATCTGTGGTCTCTGAAGAGAACAAACATTTCAATGACACTGGTGGATCCATATGTGGTATGTGAAAAGAACACACATGCAATGACTCTGGTTGTTGTTGGTAAAAAGAACATACATGTAATGACACTGGTGGATCCATAGGTGGATTGTGAAAAGAGCACACATGCAATGACACTAGTGGATCCATATGTGGTATGTGAAAAGAACACACATGCAATGACTCTGGTTGTTGTTAGTGAAAAGAACACACATGCAATGATACTGGTGGATCCATGTGTGGTCTCTGAAGAGAACACACATGCAATGACACTTGTGGATCCATATGTGGTATGTGAAAAGAACACACATGAAATGACTCTGGTTGTTGTTAGTGAAAAGAACACACATGCAATAACGCTGGTGGATCCATGTGTGGTCTCTAAAGAGAACACACATTTCAATGACTCTGGTTGTTGTTAATAATAAGAACACACATGCATTGACACTGGTGGATCCATGTGTGGTCTCTGAAGAGAACACACATGCAATGACTCTGGTTGTTGTTAGTAAAAACAACACACATGCAATGACACTAGTGGATCCATAGGTGGATCGTGAAAAAAATAGACATGCAATGACACTGCTGGATCCATATGTGGTATGTGAAAAGAACACACATGCAATGACACTGGTTGTTGTTAGTAAAAAGAACACACATGCAATGACACTGGTGGATCCATGTCTGGTCTCTGAAGAGAACACACATGCAATGACTCTGGTTGTTGTTAGTAAAAAGAGCACACATGCAATGACACTGGTGGATCCATAGGTAGATTGAGAAAAGAACACACTTCAATGACTCTGGTTGTTGTTAGCAAAAGGAACACACACGCAATGACACTGGTGGATCCATAGGTGGATTGTGAAAACAGCACACATGCAATGACACTGGTGGATCCATATGTGCTATGTGAAAATAACACACATGCAATGACTCTAGTTATTGTTAGTAAAACAACACACATGCAATGACACTGGTAGATCCATGTGTGGTCTCTTAAGAGAACACGCATTTCAATGACACTGGTGGATCCATATGTGGTATGTGAAAATAACACACATGCAATGACTCCAGTTGTTGTTAGTAAAAACAACACACATGCAATGACACTAGTGGATCCATATGTGGTATGTGAAAAGAACACACATGCAATGACTCTAGTTATTGTTAGTAAAACAACACACATGCAATGACACTGGTAGATCCATGTGTGGTCTCTTAAGAGAACACGCATTTCAATGACACTGGTGGATCCATATGTGGTATGTGAAAATAACACACATGCAATGACTCCAGTTGTTGTTAGTAAAAACAACACACATGCAATGACTCTAGTTATTGTTAGTAAAACAACACACATGCAATGACACTGGTAGATCCATGTGTGGTCTCTTAAGAGAACACGCATTTCAATGACACTGGTGGATCCATATGTGGTATGTGAAAATAACACACATGCAACGACTCCAGTTGTTGTTAGTAAAAAGAACACACATGCAATGACACTGGTGGATCCATGTGTGGTATGTGAACATAACACACATGCAATGACTCTAGTTGTTGTTAGTAAAAAACACATGCAATGACACTTGTGGATCCATGTGTGGTCGCTGAAGAGAACACACATTTCAATGACTCTGTTGTTGTTAGTAAAAAGAACACACATGCAATGACACTGGTGGATCCATGTGTGGTCTCAAAAGAGAACACACATGCAATGACTCTGGTTGTTGTTAGTACAAAGAGCACACATGCAATGACACTAGTGGATCCATAGGTGGATTGTGAAAAGAACACACATGCAATGACACTGGTGGATCCATATGTGGTATGTGAAAACAACACACATTTCAATGACTCTGGTTGTTGTTAGTAAAAAGAACACACATGCAATGACACTAGTGGATCCATGTGTGGATTATGAAAAGAAAACACATGTAATTACTCTAGTTGTTGTTAGTAAAAAGAGCACACACACAATGACACTGGTGGATCCATAGATGGATTGTGAAAAGAACACACATTCATGACACTGGTGGAACCATATGTGGTATGTGAAAAGAACACACATGCAATGACTCCAGTTGTTGTTAGTAAAAAGAACACACATGCAATGACACTGGTGGATCCATGTGTGGTCTCTGAAGAGAACACACATTTGAATGACACTGGTGGATCCATAAGTGGTATGTGAAAAGAACACACATGAAATGACTCCAGTTATTGTTAGCAAAAAGAACACACATGCAATGACACTGGTGGATCCATATGTGGTATGTGAAAATAACACACATGCAATGACTCTGGTTGTTGTTAGTAAAAAGAACCGACATGCAATGACACTGGTGGATCCATGTGTGGTCTCTGAAGAGAACACACATTTGAATAACTCTGGTTGTTGTTAGTAAAAAGAACTCACATGCAATGACACTGGTGGATCCATGTGTGGTCTCTGAAGAGAACACACATGCAATGACTCTGGTTGTTGTTAGTAAAAAAAGCACACATGCAATGTCACTGGTGGATCCATAGGTGGATTATGGAAAGAACAAACATGCAATGACACTGGTGGAACCATATGTGGTATTTGAAAACAACACACATTTCAATGACTCTAGTTGTTGTTAGAAAAAGAACACACATGCAATGACACTGGTGGATCCATGTGTGGTCTCTGAAGACAACACACATGAACTAACTCTGGTTGTTGTTAGTAAAAAGAGCACACATTCAATGACACTGGTGGATCCATAGGTGGATTGTGAAAAGAACACACATGCAATGACACTGGTGGATCCATATGTGGTATGTGAAAAGAACACACATGCAATGACTCTAGTTATTATTAGTAAAAAGAACACACGTGCAATGACACGGTGGATCCATGTGTGGTCTTTGAAGAGAACAAACATTTCAATGACACTGGTGGATCCATATGTGGTATGTGAAAAGAACACACATGCAATGACTCTGGTTGTTATCGGTAAAAAGAACACACATGCAATGACACTGGTGGATCCATAGGTGGATTGTGAAAAGAGCACACATGCAATGACACTGGTGGATCCATATGTGGTATGTGAAAAGAACACACATGCAATGACTCCAGTTGTTGTTAGTAAAAAGAATACATATGTAATGACACTGGTGGATCCATGTGTGGTCTCTGAAGAGAACACACATTTCAATGACACTGGTGGATCCATATATGGTATGTGAAAATAACACACATGAAATGACTCCAGTTGTTATTAGTAAAAAGAACACACACGCAATGACACTTGTGGATCCATATGTGGTATATGAAAAGAACACACATGAAATGACTCTGGTTGTTAGTGAAAAGAACACACATGCAATAACGCTGGTGGATCCATCTGTGGTCTCTGAAGAGAACACACATTTCAATGACTCTGGTTGTTAGTAAAAAGAACACACATG
This sequence comes from Avena sativa, assembly GCA_916181665.1. Classification (NCBI taxonomy): domain Eukaryota; kingdom Viridiplantae; phylum Streptophyta; class Magnoliopsida; order Poales; family Poaceae; genus Avena; species Avena sativa. The sequence goes on from OV702286.1 coordinate 226,222,722, forward strand.
CAATGACACTGGTGGATCCATATGTGGTATGTGAAAAGAACACACATGAAATGACTCTAGTTGCTGTTAGTGAAAAGAACACACATGCAATGACACTGGTGGATCCATGTGTGGTCTCTGAAGAGAACATACATGCAATCACTCTGGTTGTTGTTAGTAAAAAGAGCACACATGCAATGACACTAGTGGATCCATAGGTGGATTGTGAAAAGAACACACATGCAATGACACTAGTGGATCCATATCTGGTATGTGAAAAAAACACACATGCAATGACACCAGTTGTTGTTAGTAAAAAGAACACACATGCAATGACACTGGTGGATCCATGTGTGGTCTCTAAAGAGAACACGCATGCAATGACTCTTGTTGTTGTTAGTAAAAAGAGCACACATGCAATGACACTGTTCGATGCATAGGTGGATTGTGAAAAGAACACACATGCAATGACACTGGTGGATCTATATGTGGTATGTGAAAAGAACACACATGCAATGACTCTGGTTATTGTTAGTAAAAAGAACACACATGCAATGACACTTGTGGATCCATATGTGGTAAGTGGAAAGAACACACATGCAATGACACTTGTGGATCCATATGTGGTAAGTGGAAAGAACACACATGCAATGACTCCAGTTGTTGTTAATAAAAAGAACACACATGCAATGACACTAGTGGATCCATGTGTGGTCTCGGAAGAGAACACGCATTTAAATCACACTGGTGGAGCCATATGTGGTATGTGAAAAGAACACACATGTAATGACTCCAGTTGTTGTTAGTAAAAAGAACACACATGCAATGACACTGGTTGATCCATATGTGGTATGTGAAAATAACACACATTCAATGACACTAGTGGATCCATAGGTGGATTGTGAAAAGAGCACACATGCAATGACACTGGTGGATCCATATGTGGTATGTGAAAAGAACACACATGCAATGACTCCAGTTGTTGTTAGTAAAAATAACACACATGCAATGACACTGGTGGATCCATGTGTGGTTTGTAAAGAGAACACACATGCAATGACACTGGTGGATCCATATGTGGTATGTGAAAAGAACACACATGAAATGGCTCCAGTTGTTGTTAGTAAAAAGAACATACATGCACTAACACTGGTGGATCCATATGTGGTATGTGAAAAGAACACACATGAAATGACTCTGGTTGTTGTTAGTAGAAGAACACACATGCAATGACACTGGTGGATCCATGTGTGGATTGTGAAAAGAACACACATGCAATGACTCTGGTTTTTGTTAGTAAAAAGAGCACACATGCAATGACACTGGTGGATCCATAAATGGATTGTGAAAAGAACACACATGCAATGACACTGGTGGATCCATATGTGGTATGTGAAAATAACACACATGCAATGACTCTAGTTATTGTTAGTAAAAAGAACACACATGCAATGACACGGTGGATCCATGTGTGGTCTCTGAAGAGAACACACATTTCAATGACACTGGTGGATCCATATGTGGTATGTGAAAAGAACACACATGCAATGACTCTGGTTGTTGTTAGTAAAAAGAACACACATGCAATGACACTGGTGGATCCATAGGTGGATTGTGAAAAGAGCACACATGCAATGACACTGGTGGATCCATATGTGGTATGTGAAAAGAACACACATGTAATGACTCCAGTTGTTGTTAGTAAAAAGAACACAGATGTAATGACATCGGTGGATCCATGTGTGGTCTCTGAAGAGAACACACATTTCAATGACACTGGTGGATCCATATGTGGTATATGAAAAGAACACACATGAAATGACTCCAATTGTTGTTAGTAAAAAGAACACACATGCAATGACACTGGTGGATCCATATGTGGTATGTGAAAAGAACACACATGGAATGACGCTGGTGGATCCATGTGTGGTCTCTGAAGAGAACTAACATTTTAATGACTCTGGTTGTTGTCAGTAAAAAGAACACACATGCAATAACACTGGTGGATCCAAGTGTGGTCTCTAAAGAGAACACACATGCAATGACTCTGGTTGTTGTTAGTAAAAAGAGCACACATGCAATGACACTGGTGGATCCATAGGTGGATTGTGGAAAGAACTCACATGCAATGACACTGGTAGATCCATATGTGGTATGTGAAAACAACACACATTTCAATGACTCTTTTGGATCCATATGTGGTGTGTGAAAAGAACACACATGAAATGACTCCAGTTGTTATTAGTAAAAAGAACACACATGCACTAACACTGGTGGATCCATATGTAGTATGTGAAAAGAACACACATGAAATGACTCTAGTTGTTGTTAGTGAAAAGAACACACATGCAATGACACTAGTTGATCCATATGTGGTATGTGAAAAGAACACACATGCAATGACACTAGTTGATCCATATGTGGTATGTGAAAAGAACACACATGCAATGACACTGGTGGATCCATGTGTGGTCTCTGAAGAGAACACACATTTCAATGACTCTAGTTGTTGTTAGTAAAAAGAACACACATGCAATGACACTGGTGGATCCATGTGTGGTCTCTGAAGAGAACACACATGCAATGACTCTGGTTGTTGTTAGTAAAAAGAACACACATGCAATGACACTAGTGGATCCATAGGTGAATTGTGAAAAGAATAGACATGCAATAACACTGTTGGATCCATATGTGGTATGTGAAAAGAACACACATGCAATGACACTGGTTGCTGTTAGTAAATAGAACACACATGCAATGACACTGGTGGATCCATGTGTGGTCTCTGAAGAGAACACACATGCAATGACTCTGGTTGTTGTTAGTAAAAAGAGCACACATGCAATGACACTAGTGGATCCATAGGTAGATTGTGAAAAGAACACACATACAATGACACTGGTGGATCCATATGTGGTATGTGAAAATAACACACATGCAATGACTCCAGTTATTGTTATTAAAAATAACACACATGCAATGACACAAGTAGATTCATGTGTGGTCTCTGAAGAGAACACGCATTTCAATGACACTGGTGGATCCATATGTGGTATGTGAAAATAACACGCATGCAATGACTCTAGTTGTTGTTAGCAAAAAGAACACACATGCAATGACACTGGTGGATCCATGTGTGGTATGTGAAAATAAGACACATGCAATGACTCTGGTTGTTGTTAGTAAAAAGAACACACATGCATTGACACTTGCGGATCCATGTGTGGACTCTAAAGAGAACACACATTTCAATGACTCTGGTTGTTGTTAGTAAAAAGAACACACATGCAATGACACTGGTGGATCCATGTGTGGGATCTGAAGAGAACACACATTTCAATGACACTGGTGGATCCATGTGTGGGATCTGAAGAGAACATACATGCAATAACTCTGGTTGTTGTTAGTACAAAGTGCACACATGCAATGACACTGGTGGATCCATAGGTGGATTTTGAAAAGAACACACATGCAATGACACTGGTGGATCCATATGTGGTATGTGAAAACAACACACATTTCAAAGACTCTGGTTGTTGTTAGTAAAAAGAACACGCATGCAATGACACTGGTGGATCCATGTGTGGATTGTGAAAAGAACACACATGCAATGACTCTGGTTTTTGTTAGTAAAAAGAGCACACATGCAATGACACTGGTGGATCCATAAATGGATTGTGAAAAGAACACACATGCAATGACACTGGTGGGTCCATATGTGGTATGTGAAAATAACACACATGCAATGACACCAGTTGTTGTTATAAAAAGAACACACATGCAATGACACTGGTGGATCCATGTGTGGTCTCTAAAGAGAACACGCATGCAATGACTCTTGTTGTTGTAAGTAAAAAAAGCACACATGCAATGACACTGGTCGATGCATAGGTGGATTGTGAAAAGAACACACATGCAATGACACTGGTGGATCTATATGTGGTATGTGAAAAGAACACACATGCAATGACTCTGGTTATTGTTAGTAAAAAGAACACACATGCAATGACACTTGTGGATCCATATGTGGTAAGTGGAAAGAACACACATGCAATGACTCCAGTTGTTGTTAATAAAAAGAACACACATGCAATGACACTAGTGGATCCATGTGTGGTCTCTGAAGAGAACACACATTTAAATCACACTGGTGGATCCATATGTGGTATGTGAAAAGAACACACATGTAATGACTCCAGTTGTTGTTAGTAAAAAGAACACACATGCAATGACACTGGTTGATCCATATGTGGTATGTGAAAATAACACACATTCAATGACACTAGTGGATCCATAGGTGGATTGTGAAAAGAGCACACATGCAATGACACTGGTGGATCCATATGTGGTATGTGAAAAGAACACACATGCAATGACTCCAGTTGTTGTTAGTAAAAATAACACACATGCAATGACACTGGTGGATCCATGTGTGGTTTGTAAAGAGAACACACATGCAATGACACTGGTGGATCCATATGTGGTATGTGAAAAGAACACACATGAAATGGCTCCAGTTGTTGTTAGTAAAAAGAACATACATGCACTAACACTGGTGGATCCATATGTGGTATGTGAAAAGAACACACATGAAATGACTCTGGTTGTTGTTAGTAGAAGAACACACATGCAATGACACTGGTGGATCCATGTGTGGATTGTGAAAAGAACACACATGCAATGACTCTGGTTTTTGTTAGTAAAAAGAGCACACATGCAATGACACTGGTGGATCCATAAATGGATTGTGAAAAGAACACACATGCAATGACACTGGTGGATCCATATGTGGTATGTGAAAATAACACACATGCAATGACTCTAGTTATTGTTAGTAAAAAAACCACACATGCAATGACACGGTGGATCCATGTGTGGTCTCTCAAGAGAACACACATTTCAATGACACTGGTGGATCCATATGTGGTATGTGAAAAGAACACACATGCAATGACTCTGGTTGTTGTTAGTAAAAAGAACACACATGCAATGACACTGGTGGATCCATAGGTGGATTGTGAAAAGAGCACACATGCAATGACACTGGTGGATCCATATGTGGTATGTGAAAAGAACACACATGTAATGACTCCAGTTGTTGTTAGTAAAAAGAACACAGATGTAATGACATCGGTGGATCCATGTGTGGTCTCTGAAGAGAACACACATTTCAATGACACTGGTGGATCCATATGTGGTATATGAAAAGAACACACATGAAATGACTCCAATTGTTGTTAGTAAAAAGAACACACATGCAATGACACTGGTGGATCCATATGTGGTATGTGAAAAGAACACACATGGAATGACGCTGGTGGATCCATGTGTGGTCTCTGAAGAGAACTAACATTTTAATGACTCTGGTTGTTGTCAGTAAAAAGAACACACATGCAATAACACTGGTGGATCCAAGTGTGGTCTCTAAAGAGAACACACATGCAATGACTCTGGTTGTTGTTAGTAAAAAGAGCACACATGCAATGACACTGGTGGATCCATAGGTGGATTGTGGAAAGAACTCACATGCAATGACACTGGTAGATCCATATGTGGTATGTGAAAACAACACACATTTCAATGACTCTTTTGGATCCATATGTGGTGTGTGAAAAGAACACACATGAAATGACTCCAGTTGTTATTAGTAAAAAGAACACACATGCACTAACACTGGTGGATCCATATGTAGTATGTGAAAAGAACACACATGAAATGACTCTAGTTGTTGTTAGTGAAAAGAACACACATGCAATGACACTAGTTGATCCATATGTGGTATGTGAAAAGAACACACATGCAATGACACTAGTTGATCCATATGTGGTATGTGAAAAGAACACACATGCAATGACACTGGTGGATCCATGTGTGGTCTCTGAAGAGAACACACATTTCAATGACTCTAGTTGTTGTTAGTAAAAAGAACACACATGCAATGACACTGGTGGATCCATGTGTGGTCTCTGAAGAGAACACACATGCAATGACTCTGGTTGTTGTTAGTAAAAAGAACACACATGCAATGACACTAGTGGATCCATAGGTGAATTGTGAAAAGAATAGACATGCAATAACACTGTTGGATCCATATGTGGTATGTGAAAAGAACACACATGCAATGACACTGGTTGCTGTTAGTAAATAGAACACACATGCAATGACACTGGTGGATCCATGTGTGGTCTCTGAAGAGAACACACATGCAATGACTCTGGTTGTTGTTAGTAAAAAGAGCACACATGCAATGACACTAGTGGATCCATAGGTAGATTGTGAAAAGAACACACATACAATGACACTGGTGGATCCATATGTGGTATGTGAAAATAACACACATGCAATGACTCCAGTTATTGTTATTAAAAATAACACACATGCAATGACACAAGTAGATTCATGTGTGGTCTCTGAAGAGAACACGCATTTCAATGACACTGGTGGATCCATATGTGGTATGTGAAAATAACACGCATGCAATGACTCTAGTTGTTGTTAGCAAAAAGAACACACATGCAATGACACTGGTGGATCCATGTGTGGTATGTGAAAATAAGACACATGCAATGACTCTGGTTGTTGTTAGTAAAAAGAACACACATGCATTGACACTTGCGGATCCATGTGTGGACTCTAAAGAGAACACACATTTCAATGACTCTGGTTGTTGTTAGTAAAAAGAACACACATGCAATGACACTGGTGGATCCATGTGTGGGATCTGAAGAGAACACACATTTCAATGACACTGGTGGATCCATGTGTGGGATCTGAAGAGAACATACATGCAATAACTCTGGTTGTTGTTAGTACAAAGTGCACACATGCAATGACACTGGTGGATCCATAGGTGGATTTTGAAAAGAACACACATGCAATGACAATGGTGGATCCATATGTGGTATGTGAAAACAACACACATTTCAAAGACTCTGGTTGTTGTTAGTAAAAAGAACACGCATGCAATGACACTGGTGGATCCATGTGTGGATTGTGAAAAGAACACACATGCAATGACTCTGGTTTTTGTTAGTAAAAAGAGCACACATGCAATGACACTGGTGGATCCATAAATGGATTGTGAAAAGAACACACATGCAATGACACTGGTGGGTCCATATGTGGTATGTGAAAATAACACACATGCAATGACACCAGTTGTTGTTATAAAAAGAACACACATGCAATGACACTGGTGGATCCATGTGTGGTCTCTAAAGAGAACACGCATGCAATGACTCTTGTTGTTGTAAGTAAAAAAAGCACACATGCAATGACACTGGTCGATCCATAGGTGGATTGTGAAAAGAACACACATGCAATGACACTGGTGGATCTATATGTGGTATGTGAAAAGAACACACATGCAATGACTTTGGTTATTGTTAGTAAAAAGAACACACATGCAATGACACTAGTGGATCCATATGTGGTAAGTGGAAAGAACACACATGCAATGACTCCAGTTGTTGTTAATAAAAATAACACACATGCAATGACACTAGTGGATCCATGTGTGGTCTCTGAAGAGAACACGCATTTCAATCACACTGGTGGATCCATATGTGGTATGTAAAAAGAACACACATGTAATGACTCCAGTTGTTGTTAGTAAAAAGAACACACATGCAATGACACTGGTGGATCCATATGTGGTATGTGAAAATAACACACATGCAATGACACTAGTGGATCCATAGGTGGATTGTGAAAAGAGCACACATGCAATGACACTGGTGGATCCATATGTGGTATGTGAAAAGAACACACATGCAATGACTCCAGTTGTTGTTAGTAAAAATAACACACATGCAATAACACTGGTGGATCCATGTGTGGTCTGTAAAGAGAACACACATTTCAATGACACTTGTGGATCCATATGTCGTATGTGAAAAGAACACACACGAAATGACTCCAGTTCTTGTTAGTAAAAAGAACATACATGCACTAACACTGGTGGATCCATATGTGGTATGTGAAAAGAACACACATGAAATGACTCTGGTTGTTGTTAGTAAAAAGATAACACATGAAATGACACTGGTGGATCCATGTATGGATTGTGAAAAGAACACACATGCAATGACTCTGGTTTTTGTTAGTAAAAAGAGCACACATGCAATGACACTGGTGGATCCATAAATGGATTGTGAAAAGAACACACATGCAATGACACTGGTGGATCCATATGTGGTATGTGAAAAGAACACACATTCAATGACTCTAGTTACTGTTAGTAAAAAGAACACACATGCAATGACACGGTGGATCCATGTGTGGTCTCTGAAGAGAACACACATTTCAATGACACTGGTGGATCCATATGTGGTATGTGAAAAGAACACACATGCAATGACTCTGGTTGTTGTTAGTAAAAAGAACACACATGCAATGACACTGGTGGATCCATAGGTGGATTGTGAAAAGACCACACATGCAATGACACTGGTGGATCCATATGTGGTATGTGAAAAGAACACACATGCAATGACTCCAGTTGTTGTTAGTAAAAAGAACACAGATGTAATGACATTGGTGGATCCATGTGTGGTCTCTGAAGAGAACACACATTTCAATGACACTGGTGGATCCATATGTGGTATACGAAAAGAACACACATGAAATGACTCCAGTTGTTGTTAGTAAAAAGAACACACATGCAATGACACTGGTGGATCCATATGTGGTATGTGAAAAGAACACACATGCAATGACGCTGGTGGATCCATGTGTGGTCTCTGAAGAGAACACACATTTTAATGACTCTGGTTGTTGTTAGTAAAAAGAACACACATGCAATGACACTGGTGGATCCAAGTGTGGTCTCTGAAGAGAACACACATGCAATGACTCTGGTTGTTGTTAGTAAAAAGAGCACACATGCAATGACACTGGTGGATCCGTAGGTGGATTGTGGAAAGAACTCACATGCAATGACACTGGTGGATCCATATGTGGTATGTGAAAACAACACACATTTCAATGACTCGTGTGGATCCATTTGTGGTATGTGAAAAGAACACACATGAAATGACTCCAGTTGTTGTTAGTAAAAAGAACACACATGCACTAACACTGGTGGATCCAAATGTGGTATGTGAAAAGAACACACATGAAATGACTCTGGTTGTTATTAGTGAAAAGAACACACATGCAATGACACTAGTGGATCCATATGTGGTATGTGAAAAGAACACACATGCAATGACTCTGGTTGTTGTTAGTGAAAAGAACAAAGATGCAATGACACTGGTGGATCCATGTGTGGTCTCTGAAGAGAACACACATTTCAATGACTCTAGTTGTTGTTAGTAAAAAGAACACACATGCAATGACACTGGTGGATCCATGTGTGGTCTCTGAAGAGAACACACAAGCAATGACTCTGGTTGTTGTTAGTAAAAGAACACACATGCAATGACACTAGTGGATCCATAGGTGGATTGTGAAAAGAATAGACATGCAATGACACTGTTGGATCCATATGTGGTATGTGAAAAGAACACACATACAATGACACTGGTTGCTGTTAGTAAAAACAACACACATGCAATGACACTGGTGGATCCATGTGTGGTCTCTAAAGAGAACACACATGCAATGACTCTGGTTGTTGTTAGTAAAAAGAGCACACATGCAATGACACTAGTGGATCCATAGGTAGATTGTGAAAAGAACACACATGCAATGACACTGGTGGATCCATATGTGGTATGTGAAAAGAACACACATGCAATGACACCAGTTGTTGTTAGTAAAAAGAACACACATGCAATGACACTGGTGGATCCATGTGTGGTATGTGAAAATAACACACATGCAATGACTCTGGTTGTTGTTAGTAAAAAGAACACACATGCAATGACACTTGTGGATCCATGTGTGGACTCTAAAGAGAACACACATTTCAATGACTCTGGTTGATGTTAGTAAAAAGAGCACACATGCAATGACACTGGTGGATCCATGTGTGGTCTCTGAAGAGAACATACATGCAATGACTCTGGTTGTTGTTAGTACAAAGAGAACACATGCAATAACACTGGTGGATCCATGTGTGGTCTCTGAAGAGAACATACATGCAATGACTCTGGTTGTTGTTAGTACAAAGAGAACACATGCAATAACACTGGTGGATCCATAGGTGGATTTGAAAAGAACACACATGCAATGACACTGGTGGATCCATATATGGTATGTGAAAACAACACACATTTCAATGACTCTGGTTGTTGTTAGTAAAAAGAACACACATGCAATGACACTGGTGGATCCATGTGTGGATTGTGAAAAGAACACACATGCAATGACTCTGGTTTTTGTTAGTAAAAATAGCACACATGCAATGACACTGGTGGATCCATAAATAGATTGTGAAAAGAACACACATGCAATGACACTGGTGGGTCCATATGTGGTATATGAAAAGAACACACATGCAATGACACGGTGGATCCATGTGTGGTCTCTGAAGAGAACACACATTTCAATGACACTGGTGGATCCATATGTGGTATGTGAAAAGAACACACATGCAATGACTCTGGTTGTTGTTAGTAAAAAGAACACACATGCAATGACACTGGTGGATCCATAGGTGGATTGTGAAAAGCGCACACATGCAATGACACTGGTGGATCCATATGTGGTATGTGAAAAGAACACACATGCAATGACTATAGTTGTTGTTAGTAAAAAGAACACAGATGTAATGACACTGGTGGATCCATGTGTGGTCTCTGAAGAGAACACACATTTCAATGACACTGGTGGATCCATATGTGGTATATGAAAAGAACACACATGAAATGACTCCAGTTGTTGTTAGTAAAGAAGAACACACATGCAATGACACATGTGGATACATATGTGGTATGTGAAAAGAACACACATGAATGACTCTGGTTGTTGTTAGTGAAAAGAACACACATGCAATAACGCTGGTGGATCCATGTGTGGTCTCTAAAGAGAACACACATTTTAATGACTCTGGTTGTTGTTAGTAAAAAGAACACACATGCAATGACACTCGTGGATCCAAGTGTGGTCTCTGAAGAGAACACACATGCAATGACTCTGGTTGTTGTTAGTAAAAAGAGCACACATGCAATGACACTGGTGGATCCGTAGGTGGATTGTGGAAAGAACTCACATGCAATGACACTGGTGGATCCATATGTGGTATGTGAAAACAACACACATTTCAATGACTCTTGTGGATCCATATGTGGTATGTGAAAAGAACACACATGAAATGACTCCAGTTGTTGTTAGTAAAAAGAAAACACATGCAATGACACTGGTGGATCCATGTGTGGTCTCTGAAGAGAACATACATGCAATGACCCTGGTTGTTGTTAGTACAAAGAGCACACATGCAATGACACTGTGTGAGATCCGGCACATGGCTTAATAGGATTGATAGGATACTCATATCAACAAGTTGCAACTTCTTTTCCGGAGGCTCATTCAAAAAGAACTCTAAGGTTAAGCGTGCTTGGCCTAGAGCAATTCTAGGATGGGTGACCGACCGGGAAGTGGGTAACCGGGTGCGCACGAGTGAGGACAAAGTGCGCATAAAAGACTAGTGTTGGTCTGTGGGGCCAGTCTAGATATCCTATTAAGCTGCCAGGAGTGACACCCCCCGGGCCCAGGTGTGGATGGGGTGTTATAAGTGGTATCATAGCCGACCCTTGCGATTACACGGGTGTGTGAGGGTCAGTGGCGGGACATGTGGAGCATGGCGCGTGTGGCCCGGAGTGGACACGGCATGGCACATGTGCCGGCACTGGATGCACAGAAGCGTGCCAAGAGGGAACGTTCCTGGAGTGTGCTTGATCGATGAGGGCATCGATCTTCTAAAGGGTGGGTGTATGTGAGATCCGGCACATGGCTTAATAGGATTGATAGGATACTCATATCAACAAGTTGCAACTTCTTTTCCGGAAGCTCATTCAAAAAGAACTCTAAGGTTAAGCGTGCTTGGCCTAGAGCAATTCTAGGATGGGTGACCAACCGGGAAGTGGGTAACCGGGTGCGCACGAGTGAGGACAAAGTGCGCAAAAAAGACTAGTGTTGGTCTGTGGGGCCAGTCTAGATATCCTATTAAGCTGCCAGGAGTGACACCCCCCGGGCCCAGGTGTGGACGGGGTGTTATACACTGGTGGATCCATAGGTGGATTTTGAAAAGAACACACATGCAATGACACTGGTGGATCCATATGTGGTATCTGAAAACAACACACATTTCAATGACTCCGGTTGTTATTAGTAAAAAGAACACACATGCAATGACACTAGTGGATCCATGTGTGGATTGTGAAAAGAACACACATGCAATGACTCTGGTTTTTGTTAGTAAAAAGGGCACACATGCAATGACACTAGTGGATCCATAAATGGATTGTGAAAAGAACACACATGCAATCACACTGGTGGATCCATATGTGGTATGTGAAAAGAACACACATGCAATGACTCGGTGGATCCATGTGTGGTCTCTGAAGAGAACACACATTTCAATGACACTGGTGGATCCATATGTGGTATGTGAAAAGAACACACATGCAATGACTCTGGTTGTTAGTAAAAAGGACACACATGCAATGGCACTGGTGGATCCATAGGTGGATTGTGAAAAGCGCACACAGGCAATGACACTGGTGGATCCATATGTGGTATGTGAAAAGAACACACATGCAATGACTCCAGTTGTTGTTAGTAAAAAGAACACAGACGTAATGACACTGGTGGATCCATGTGTGGTCTCTGAAGAGAACACACATTTCAATGACACTGGTGGATGCATATCTGGTATATGAAAAGAACACACATGAAATGACTCCAGTTGTTGTTAGTAAAAAGAACACACATGCAATGACACTGGTGGATCCATATGTGGTATGTGAAAAAAACAAACATGAAATGACTCCAGTTGTTGTTAGTAAAAAAGAACACACATGCAATGACACAGGTGGATCCATATGTGGTATGTGAAAAGAACACACATGAAATGACTCTGTGTAACTACCTCGGTGAATTACGCTCCTAGTTACAAGCCTGGATGAGCGGAAATGGTTAAAATAGTACGGTGGGGCCCAAATGCCACTCACAGGTAGACCTTTCGGCCGTCCTAACCATTTCCGAACATCGGGTCAAGAACGGGTGGCGTAATCGGCAGGCGAAGGGATCAACTACATACACAAATGAGTATGTATGCAAGCCACCATACAATGGTTCTCAGAGTCATTCCATCTAAAAAGAAAGGAAATATTGCAACGCCATACGGTAAGATCCAAATATCCTAGATAGATATAATAGTTTAGGATATCTCCTCATACATCAAACATCAGAGTATCAAGCGGAAGCGGAAAAAAAGATCCGAGTACGGATAAGAAGCAAATCGGCATAAGATGCCCCATAAATAAACACATCCCGCCCACAGATCTCACGGATCCCCGTTCCCGGAATCTCTACACCGAATGATCGTTGCCCACATCGTCCGTCTCCTCCACCCAGTATCCATCTTGCGAGTTTACCTGTTCATCTGAATCAAACAATTTATCGTGTGAGACCCTAGGGGTACTCAGCAAGTCTTTATGCCTCTAAAGGGGACACAACCTGGGGTGACGCAATTGCAGCAAAAGATAAACCCTAACAATTCTATAGATACTCGCCAACCATCCGCCTAACCAGAGATAGACGGATGTCCGTGAATTAACATCAACAGTTATAACGGTAATATTAACAGATCCATCCTCCTCCTCGCTTACCGACGAGGAAGCGGACGAACAACCCCCATCCGTTGGCAGTTTTTATTATCCATTCCATGAGTATTGCACTATTTACTAGTCAGGTACTTAGTCAAATTAAAAGCGGTACTTTAGTTATACTTGTCTATGATCGAGAAACTGTGCTCCAAGTCGTCCATAACCGCGGACACGGCTTTCAGAAAGTTTTACCCTGCAGGGGTGCACAAATAGCAACACACACTCGATCAACCTCGGAAAAACCAAATCAAACCCAACGAGACAGTCACGACAAAGCGATCACAGGATTCAGAAATATTTCAGGGGGCCACCCCATTAAGCTACCCGCAACAAAGTTAGCCGACTCCGAGACGGACTCAAGGTTTGCGTCAGTGGCTGTAAACGACTGGGAACCCGAAAATGTGACTGGGCTTGTCGATACCGCGAAAACACTCCGCTTCCCTAAACAGTACAGGTGCATTCCTCGCACAATCTTAAATTAAGCAGTAAAGCATGGTATAAGTACAGAATAGTAATAAAGCCCCAAACTACTTTGTGGCCCCAAGAAATAAGAATGAATCAAGCTCTGGCTCAGGGGGGTTCATAAGCCTCCCGGATGTGGATAGCGCGAATATTCAAGGAACAGGAATCAAGTACTCGGGGTCCTACGGAACACAAGTGAGCATGAAGAACCAAATAGCAGATATTGCTCACCGGTGCCACTTTCATTAGTTATCCCATTACTACTCAGGTTAAGTTGTTTAGGTACCTCGTTATCCATTAGACACTCACATACCCTACACATGCTGTTCTACGACTCGCATGGCTCAAACAACTCCTGTAGTAATGGCTCATGGGATGGAGGAACAAGCTTCGGTGGGGTTTAAGAGTAAAGGCTATGCAGTACTTGGGATTCAATTTAATGCAATCGCGACTCAATGATGCAAGAATAAGATAGAGGAAATAGGTACTAAATGTATGCAAGCATGTGGTAGTGCTTGCCTGGCAGCTCAGTTGAAGCGAGAGAAGGATCTGGGTAGTGCTCCTGGGTATCTTGATATATCCCCTGCTCAGCGTCTATTCGAAGAAGAACCAAACAAACAAGGGCCAACATAAATAAAGTGCACAAGCATATGAATAAAATGCGACAAGCAAACAATCATGCCATGATGAATGATGCACAATTTGCATGGCGATAAAGTAGCATGGCATGGGTGAGGTGTGGAATACAAGGAATAAGCATTTCATTGAGTTTTGGTCATATTTTATACTCAAATAAGTTGCTGTAATCTTTATATTTATATGATGCATGCTGCAAAACAGATAAAGGAATGCATAAACAGAAAGGTCTCGTTGAGCTAATCATTTTAGACATATCATTTGTTAAATTTGGAGTTATAAAACAAAAGTTATTAATTAATTAAGGTAAAAGGGAATTTTATTGTAATTTTAATCAACTTGAGGTTTAAAGTGTTCAAAATATATTTTGGAGGGCATATTTGAATTCCTCACATTTTTCTGATTTCAAAACATATATTATTTGTATTATTTGGAATTATAATTTAAAAGTTATTTGTGAACAGATTTGAAATTTGAATTTAATTTAATTTGAAAAAGTTTGAATTAAAACAGAAATACGGAAATACTTTTGTCACTCGCTCAAATCTAGCCACAGACAATGACAGGTGGGGCCTGGCTGACTGGACGCCACAGCGCTCAGAAAACCCTCTGTCACCGCGAGCACGCCCAGCCATAGTGGATGACAGGTGGGGTCCGAGGCTTTGCTGACCCACACGCCAGTGGGCGGATGCGAGGCTGCCACGCGGCACAGCGGGGGGATTGCGGGTTGAGGCGGTGTAAAACCCAGGCGCCTAACTGCAAAGTGGTACTACGGCTGTCAGGTGGGCTCGGGCGGACCGCGGGTTAGGAGTAAAAAGCTGGGGGTTTTGTGCAAAAAGGCGACGCGGCACTGTGCTTCTTCTCTGAATCTCTGACGACAAAACGGTGTTCGACAGGCGGGGCTCGATGCAGGGGTCGATCCCGCGACCTCGCGTGCGCGCGCGGCGGCGGTTACCGCTGCGGTAGGCTAGGGGAGTTGATAGGAGAGGGCAACGCGGCTAGGTAAGGTTCTCGGTGGCGTAGGGAACTGGCGAACACCGACGAGCCCGACGCACTGACGGCGCTCGACGAAAGGAACGGTGGCGCTAGACGGTGGTGATGACGCGGAGGATGTCAGGGAGAAGGAGATGCTCACCGCGGAGTGATCGGTGTGGTCGGATCGGCTAGGGGAGCAGCGGATCGTCGGCGAAGCAGAGGCCGGTGGAGCTAGGGTTTGGCGTCGGTGGCGGCGGTGGTCTTCGGCTCCAGCCCTTCTCCTCCTCGACGGCGGGTACAGGGCGATGTAGAGGAGCGTCCTCGACTCCCTCGACACTCTTGAGCGCCACGCCACCGGCTGGTAATAGGAGGGAAGGTGGAGGCCGACGGTGGCCGGCGAGAGAGGGTGGCCGGTGGTGGAGAGGAAGGAGAGGAGAGGGCAAGGCCCTGGGCGGATCTGGGAGAGGCAGAGGGGTTGTGGGGCGGAGGCAAGGCAGAGAGGGAGAGGAAGATGCCGTGGGGAGGTGGTGAAGGGAAAAAGGTGGCTCGGGTGCCACCTTTCCCTCTCCTCTTCACGTGCTCGAGCTGGGCTCGTCTAGGGCAGGTAGGCAGCTGGCAGGTGGGGCAAGGTGAGACCAGGGAGGGTAGGCTCGGTGTGGGGCATGCACGGCAGAGAGAGAGCTAGAGGGAGAGAGGGGGTAGGCTCGGGTAGATGCTAGGGTTTGAATAGAGGGGGGTATGGCTCGGGTTAGGGCTTGGTGTGGCGGCAGCTAGGTGGGTCCAGGGTGGTCAGGTGGGGCCTGCAGGGCAGAGAGGGGAGAGAGGCCGAGAGAGGGCATGTGGGTAGCTAGGGTAGCTAGGAAGGAAGCTCGGGTTAGGTTAGAGAGGGACTAGGGTTTAGGAGAGAGGAGAGATGAGGGAGGGGACTTAGGGTTTAAAGAGAGAGATTAGGTGGAGAGGTTTTTCTTTTGACAAGATCAAGCAAGAACATGCCAAGCTCAAACAAGATCTAGACAAGAGAAAGAGAGGGTGAGAAAAAAGGTTGTGAGGGTATGGATGGAGATGGTTATAGGGTTTTAGATGCTTGCATGCATCAAGCAAGATCAAGCATAAGAGGGTTGAAGAGATATATGGGGAAGATTCACTCAAAGATTCAAATAAAAACCAAAAGGCTAGAATGTGGTGGTTCTTGCATGGCCCATGCAAAACAATTAATGCCATGCTTATTCTTGTGAAGACAATAATATTTACATGGCATTATTCCTATTCATTCCCAAAGGTGGAATTAAGCCAAGCAAAAGAAGTTAAAGGAAAGTTCCAGATGGAGTAGATGGAGATGATCACATTTGATTATAATTGGGACTTGCTACTGTGTATATTCCACTAGATGTTTAATAGTCCCAAAAATATCCCAACATGATAATAACCCCAAAACAACCCATATGGAAGCTAGGAAAAGGTTCCACTCACAAGGCATGCAAAGGTGGCCAGGTGGCTCTCATAAACCAATAATGTGGGAACAATATGGTGCATATATGAGAGCATGTGGAGATAGAATTGGATCCATCCCAACCCACATGAGCAAGAGGTAAGACCAAATAAATTGCAATGCTCATATTTGGTTGGATGGTGGAACTATGGGGTGATGACAAGAAAGGTGGTGGAGTTAATAAAAGATATGCCCCCAACTCAACTTGGGCATTTAAACAGTATATCAATAACCAAATACAATATCAAGAGGCAAATACAATTTACAATGCATATGAGAGAAGAACCAAAACAAAAGGGTTTTATATGATGCTCAAATGCAAGGTGGCATGATGACATGAGCATGATATAATTATGATGCAACAATTATATATTTGAAGTAGCCATTAAATTACTAGACCAAGTAGCATTACAATTGTTAGACAATTGGGATGCTACAACTCTCCCCCACTAAACAGGAATCTCGCCCCGAGATTCTAGGAAGAAGAAGAAGACTCAAGCAGGGTAGGATACTTGGCACGGAGCTCATCTTCACGTCCCAAGTGGCTTCATCAACGGAATAGTGCGACCACTGCACCTTGCAGAACTTGATGGACTTGTTGCGAGTCCTTCTTTCTGCGACTTCAAGGATTTTTGTGGGGTGTTCTTGATAAGACAGGTCTTCTTGGAGATTGATAAGCTCATGGTCCACGGTCCTGCCGGGATCCTTGAAGCACTTCTTGAGTTGAGAGATGTGGAAAACATCATGGACCTTGAGTTTCTCTGGGAGCTCAAGAGCATAAGCAACTTCTCCTCTTCTTCCACGAATTTTGAAAGGAACGATGTATCTAGGAGCCAGCTTTCCTTTGATACCAAAACGGTGCGTGCCTCTCATGGGAGTGACATGAAGGTAAACGAGATCACCAGGGACATACTCCATGTCCGTGTGCTTTCTGTCATAATTGCTCTTCTGGCGACTTTGAGCAATCTTCAGGTTTTCAAGAATGATGTGCACTTTCTCCTCCGCTTGAGTTACAATGTCAGGGCCAAACAATATTCTTTCTCCTGCACCCGACCAACCAATCGGAGTTCTGCATTTGCGACCATAGAGAGCCTCAAATGGTGCCATCTTTAGACTTTTCTGGAAGCTATTGTTGTAAGAGAATTCAGCATAAGGAAGACATTCTTCCCACTTCATGCCAAAGGAGATGATGCAAGAACGAAGCATATCTTCCAGAATCTGATTGATCCTTTCAACTTGTCCTTGCGACTGAGGGTGGTAAGCTGTGCTGAAATTCAACTTTGTTCCCAAAGCATTTTGGAAACTTTCCCAGAACTTGGAAGTGAAGATGCTTCCACGGTCTGAACTGATCTCAAGCGGAACCCCATACAGAGAGACAATTCTGTTGATATAGAGCTCAGCCAACTGAATTGCAGAAATTGTTTCCTTGACGGGGAAGAAGTGAGCCACTTTAGAAAGCCTGTCAATGACAACAAAGATTGCATTGTTGCCCTTCTGCGACCTTGGAAAACCAGTTATGAAGTCCATCTCTACTTTCTCCCATTTCCATTTCGGGGGTTTCAATGGCTGTAGAAGACAAGAAGGTTTCTGATGGACAGCTTTAACTCTGCGGCAGACATCACACTCCGAGACATACTTGGCACAATATCGCTTCAAACCCGGCCACCAATATTGTGTTTTCAAGTCCATGTACATCTTTGTGCTGCCAGGGTGGATAGAAAGAACAGAATCATGCGCCTCCTTGAGAACTTGCTCTCTCAAACCCGGGTAGTTCGGAACAAACATCCGGTGTTCAAAGAAAAGCGTGCCTTGATCATCGACGTGGAAGGACTCATACTTCGGAAGCTGAAGTTTGGAGATGATCTTTCTGGTGTACGGATCACCACGCTGAAAGGAGCGAACCTTTTCTTCCAAGAGAGGAGTAGCCAGAAGGTTCAGGAGATACCCTTGTTCCACAATTTCAAGGTTGAGCTGACGGAATTCCTCGCACAAGAGAGGCTGTTGTTCTTCCATCATGAGGTTGTTGACATAAGCTTTGCGGCTGAGAGCATCGGCCATGACATTAGCTTTGCCCGGAGTGTAGTTGATGGTCAAATCAAAATCATTGATTGCTTCAATCCATCTCCTCTGCCAAAGGTTGAGATCAGGCTGAGTGAAGATATACTTCAAACTCTTGTGATCAGAAAAGATTTCACAACGGTTGCCCAGCAAGTAATGCCTCCATACTTTCAAAGCAAAGACAACCGCTGCGAGCTCGAGGTCATGTGTAGGATAGTTGATCTCATGCGTCTTCAACTGTCGAGAGGCATAAGCAACAACTTGTTTTTCTTGCATAAGGACCGCACCCAATCCTTGCAAAGAGGCGTCACAGAATATCTGGAAAGGCTTGGATGTATCTGGAGGAACCAAGACTGGTGTGGAAGTGAGCTTCTCTTTGAGTGTTTCAAAGCTTGCTTGACATGCAGGAGTCCAAAGGTATTTCTTGCCTTTCTTGAGGAGATCGGTAAGAGGCTTCGCTATCTTCGAAAAGTTCTGAACAAAGCGACGGCAATAACTAGCCAAACCAAGGAAACTCCGCACTTCTTTGACATTTACAGGAGGAAGCCATTCAACAATTGTCTTTACAGTTTCCGGGTTGACGGCAATGCCCTTGGCAGAGATGACGTGACCAAGATAGGTTACTTGAGGCAGCCAAAACTCACACTTGGAGAACTTTGCATACAGGCGGTTCTCACGAAGCTTGTTTAGGTCACACCGAAGGTGTTCTTCATGTTCTTCCTTCGACTTAGAATAGACTAGGATGTCATCCAGATAGACCACAATGAACTTATCAAGATACTCCATGAAAACCGAGTTCATAAGCCTCGAGAAGGTGGCAGGTGCGTTGGTGAGACCGAAAGACATGACCGTGTACTCATACAGGCCATAGCGGGTGGTGAACGCTGTTTTAGGAACATCTTCCTTGTGAATCTTGATTTGGTGATAACCACTTCTCAAGTCAAGCTTAGAGAATACCACAGCTCCAGCTAGCTGATCGAAGAGATCATTAATCCGCGGAAGGGGATATTTATTCTTGATGGTTTTAGCATTCAGAGCCCGATAGTCAACACAAAGTCTATCAGTCTTGTCTCGCTTCTTCACAAAGATTGTTGGGCAACCCCAAGAAGAAGTACTGTGTTGAATGAAACCCAACTTCTCTTGTTCATCAAGCTGCCGTTTGAGTTCAGCCAACTCAGCAGGACCCATTTTATAAGGCCGCTTGGAGATAGGAGCCGTACCAGGTTCAAGCTCAATTACAAACTCAACCTCACGATCCGGAGGCATACCTGGCAACTCTTCAGGAAAGACATCTGGGAACTCACATACCACCGGAACACTCTGAATAGCTTCCATAGCATCATCATTCAGAGCCGCCAAAGAGAAAAGCTGGATAGCAGGAGTCAGACTTGGAGAATAGACTATATGGCCTTCAGGAATTTTTAGAGAAACCGAGCGTTCAGCACAATCAATCACAGCTGCATTTGCTGTCAACCAATCCATGCCCAAGATGACATCAATGTCAGAATTGCCCAGAACAATTAATGACACCGAGAACGAAGAGACACCAATCTCAACTTGATTGCCATGGCTGATTTTTGAAGCTGCCATCTTTGCTCCAGGGGAAAGGACCATTAACCGCTTAAGGAGAGGATCCAACGCTAACTCATTCTCATGTGCAAACTTGTGAGAAACAAAAGAATGCGATGCACCAGAATCAAACAAAACTCGTGCAGGGACTGAGTTAACAGATAGCATACCCATCACAACTCCAGGTACATGCTCAGCTTGAGCGGCGTTGACACAGTTGGCACGAGCAACAGTAGACCCGGGCTTGGTGTTGATGTTGAGAGCCCGAGGTGGTGGTGCACGAACCAAAGGAGAGCTTGCCGCAGATCTTGGAGGTGGTGGAGGAAGAGCTTTTTTTTTCATCGGACAGTTCCAGTTTTGATGCCCAGTGTCTCCACAAGTGTAACAAGCACCAGGTGGACGTGGAGCAACGTAGCCAGGGACTCCGCCAGGCGCTCCAGGGTAGTGGTGGTTGTAGCCCCTGGGAGCAGCAGTGAGGAAGTTGGGTGGCCTTGCCGCGTAGCTTGAAGGTCTTGGTGGAGCCGGGAGCGACGGTGGGTTGTTGGGAACCCAGACACGACGCTTAGAAGGAGTTGACATAGCTGAAGAGCTTGCTGCATCACGGCTGTGTTTCTTTGACTCCTCAAACACTTGCCTACTTGCTTCCTCCTGCAGAGCTGTATGCTGAAGTTCCAGAAAAGACGCCGGCCTTGCATGTGTGATTGCATATTTAATCGATG
Source organism: Avena sativa (assembly GCA_916181665.1). Classification (NCBI taxonomy): domain Eukaryota; kingdom Viridiplantae; phylum Streptophyta; class Magnoliopsida; order Poales; family Poaceae; genus Avena; species Avena sativa. Next base: position 226,244,381 of record OV702286.1, read on the forward strand.
CATTGAGCCCTTGCCGGAACCTCTTTTGCTTATTCTTGTCATCAGAGATCTCATCGCCACCATAACGAGAAAGGTTCATGAAGTTTCTGATGTAGGTATTGACATTATCATTGCCCTGCTTGAGGTTGAGAAACACTTCCTTCATCCTCTCCATGACAATTTCTGACAGATACTGCTCTTTGAAAGCTCCAGTGAACTGTCCCCAAGTAGGCTGAAAACCAGTGCAGTTTGCCTTGAGGTAATTCTCCCACCAGAGAGCTGCATCTCCCTTCAGAAGGTGAGTAGCACACTTTACCCATTCTTGCTCAGGAACATCAGCAGTCATCAATAACCTTGACATCTCACGCAACCAATCATCAGCATCAAGTGGTTGATCAGAAACATCAAATTGGCGCGGGTTGAACTTCAGGAAGCTTTTGATGTCTCCTCGCTTGGGAGGTGGAGGTAGCGGAACAAACTCATTCCTCCTGACACTTTCTTCAAAACGCTGCTGGTTCTGCTGCATTGCTGCCAAGGCATTGGCGATGTTTGACAACGCTGCCCCCAGTTCAGGTTGTATGTCCTCCTCAGAACGGCGTGGTGGTGCCATCCTGTTATTGATATAAAACACAAGTCAGTACTATGATGGAGAATAATAATAATCCAAAATAGTACCAAGATGGAATTAATCAAGATTAAAGGATACAATTTACTAAGATGATATTAAAATATCAACAAAGTTCAAAGCACCTAGAAGATATTAAGCATATCGCACACGACTGAAAAGGAGTGTGGTACACAGATATATCAAAGAAAAAATTTCCGCAAATTTCGGCATTAAAATACCAATAGATGCGCAAAAACACTTAACGAATCGAGATTAATGAATCTACCAATTCAATATACAAGAGCGAATGATAAAAGTAGTGGTATGGTCGCGACTCCATCCCGCACTCAAATCATCACTCCGCACATGAATAAGTAAAACACATATCCCAACACCTTCTTCTACGATGAACCTAAGGATTAGTAACTACGGAAACGAACACCCCAAACAAGATAACGTCGGATAACAAGGAGTAAGGCAGATCGCGGCGGTATACAACGAATCAGATAGATCGCGTCGGTTTGCAAAAGCCTGTCGGTATGGAATGTACCAACAGTTGATAACCAAAAGACAGATAAAGATAACATGTTGGATGCAACAGATAGACAAGGAATTACACACACACAAACACACAACCTATGGTACTACGGAAACCCAGAACACGTGAATCCTAGTTTGAATTTAAGAAGAGGATTGAAAACGTTACACTTCCTTACCAGAAAAGGGTGGGTGGGTGGGTAAGAACAAAAGTGGAAGCAGTCCTACTCTCGCGTTTTGTTTTTCCCTAGTATACATAGCTACCAAAAATATTTTCTAGACTGACAACGACCATTTGGCTGAGACCCTGAAGGGCGGGATGGCTCTGATACCAATTGTAACTACCTCGGTGAATTACGCTCCTAGTTACAAGCCTGGATGAGCGGAAATGGTTAAAATAGTACGGTGGGGCCCAAATGCCACTCACAGGTAGACCTTTCGGCCGTCCTAACCATTTCCGAACATCGGGACAAGAACGGGCGGCGTAATCGGCAGGCGAAGGGATCAACTACATACACAAATGAGTATGTATGCAAGCCACCATACAATGGTTCTCAGAGTCATTCCATCTAAAAAGAAAGGAAATATTGCAACGCCATACGGCAAGATCCAAATATCCTAGATAGATATAATAGTTTAGGATATCTCCTCATACATCAAACATCAGAGTATCAAGCGGAAGCGGAAAACAAGATCCGAGTACGGATAAGAAGCAAATCGGCATCAGATGCCCCATAAATAAACACATCCCGCCCACAGATCGCACGGATCCCCGTTCCCGGAATCTCTACACCGAATGATCGTTGCCCACATCGTCCGTCTCCTCCACCCAGTATCCATCTTGCGAGTTTACCTGTTCATCTGAATCAAACAATTTATCGTGTGAGACCCTAGGGGTACTCAGCAAGTCTTTATGCCTCTAAAGGGGACACAACCTGGGGTGACGCAATTGCAGCAAAAGATAAACCCTAACAATTCTATAGATACTCGCCAACCATCCGCCTAACCAGAGATAGACGGATGTCCGTGAATTAACATCAACAGTTATAACGGTAATATTAACAGATCCATCCTCCTCCTCGCTTACCGACGAGGAAGCGGACGAACAACCCCCATCCGTTGGCAGTTTTTATTATCCATTCCATGAGTATTGCACTATTTACTAGTCAGGTACTTAGTCAAATTAAAAGCGGTACTTTAGTTATACTTGTCTATGATCGAGAAACTGTGCTCCAAGTCGTCCATAACCGCGGACACGGCTTTCAGAAAGTTTTACCCTGCAGGGGTGCACAAATAACAACACACACTCGATCAACCTCGGAAAAACCAAATCAAACCCAACGAGACAGTCACGACAAAGCGATCACAGGATTCAGAAATATTTCAGGGGGCCACCCCATTAAGCTACCCGCAACAAAGTTAGCCGACTCCGAGACGGACTCAAGGTTTGCGTCAGTGGTTGTAAACGACTGGGAACCCGAAAATGTGACTGGGCTTGTCGATACCGCGAAAACACTCCGCTTCCCTAAACAGTACAGGTGCATTCCTCGCACAATCTTAAATTAAGCAGTAAAGCATGGTATAAGTACAGAATAGTAATAAAGCCCCAAACTACTTTGTGGCCCCAAGAAATAAGAATGAATCAAGCTCTAGCTCAGGGGGGGTTCATAAGCCTCCCGGATGTGGATAGCGCGAATATTCAAGGAACAGGAATCAAGTACTCGGGGTCCTACGGAACACAAGTGAGCATGAAGAACCAAATAGCAGATATTGCTCACCGGTGCCACTTTCATTAGTTATCCCATTACTACTCAGGTTAAGTTGTTTAGGTACCTCGTTATCCATTAGACACTCACATACCCTACACATGCTGTTCTACGACTCGCATGGCTCAAACAACTCCTGTAGTAATGGCTCATGGGATGGAGGAACAAGCTTCGGTGGGGTTTAAGAGTAAAGGCAATGCAGTACTTGGGATTCAATTTAATGCAATCGCGACTCAATGATGCAAGAATAAGATAGAGGCAATAGGTACTAAATGTATGCAAGCATGTGGTAGTGCTTGCCTGGTAGCTCAGTTGAAGCGAGAGAAGGATCTGGGTAGTGCTCCTGGGTATCTTGATATATCCCCTGCTCAGCGTCTATTCGAAGAAGAACCAAACAAACAAGGGCCAACATAAATAAAGTGCACAAGCATATGAATAAAATGCGACAAGCAAACAATCATGCCATGATGAATGATGCACAATTTGCATGGCGATAAAGTAGCATGGCATGGGTGAGGTGTGGAATACAAGGAATAAGCATTTCATTGAGTTTTGGTCATATTTTATACTCAAATAAGTTGCTGTAATCTTTATATTTATATGATGCATGCTGCAAAACAGATAAAGGAATGCATAAACAGAAATGTATCGTCAAGCTAATCATTTTAGACATATCATTTGTTAAATTTGGAGTTATAAAACAAAAGTTATTAATTAATTAAGGTAAAAGGGCATTTTATTGTAATTTTAATCAACTTGAGGTTTAAAGTGTTCAAAATATATTTTGGAGGGCATATTTGAATTCCTCACATTTTTCTGATTTCAAAACATATATTATTTGTATTATTTGGAATTATAATTTAAAAGTTATTTGTGAACAGATTTGAAATTTGAATTTAATTTAATTTGAAAAAGTTTGAATTAAAACAGAAATACGGAAATACTTTTGTCACTCGCTCAAATCTAGCCACAGACAATGACAGGTGGGGCCTGGCTGACTGGACGCCACAGCGCTCAGAAAACCCTCTGTCACCGCGAGCACGCCCAGCCACAGTGGATGACAGGTGGGGTCCGAGGCTTTGCTGACCCACACGCCAGTGGGCGGATGCGAGGCTGCCACGCGGCACAGCGGGGGGATTGCGGGTGAGGCGGTGTAAAACCCAGGCGCCTAACTGCAAAGTGGTACTACGGCTGTCAGGTGGGCTCGGGCGGACCGCGGGTTAGGAGTAAAAAGCTGGGGGGGGTTTGTGCAAAAAGGCGACGCGGCACTGTGCTTCTTCTCTGAATCTCTGACGACAAAACGGTGTTCGACAGGCGGGGCTCGATGCAGGGGTCGATCCCGCGACCTCGCGTGCGCAGGCGGGATCGGTTACCGCTGCGGTAGGCTAGGGGAGTTGATAGGAGAGGGCAACGCGGCTAGGTAAGGTTCTCGGTGGCGTAGGGAACTGGCGAACACCGACGAGCCCGATGCACTGACGGCGCTCGACGAAAGGAACGGCGGCGCTAGACGGTGGTGATGACGCGGAGGATGTCAGGGAGAAGGAGATGCTCACCGCGGAGTGATCGGTGTGGTCGGATCGGCTAGGGGAGCAGCGGATCGTCGGCGAAGCAGAGGCCGGCGGAGCTAGGGTTTGGCGTCGGTGGAGGCGGTGGTCTTCGGCTCCAGCCCTTCTCCTCCTCGACGGCGGGTACAGGGCGATGCAGAGGAGCGTCCTCGAATCCCTCGACACTCTTGAGCGCCATGCCACCGGCTGGTAATAGGAGGGAAGGTGGAGGCCGACGGTGGCCGGCGAGAGAGGGTGGCCGGTGGTGGAGAGGAAGGAGAGGAGAGGGCAAGGCCCTGGGCGGATCTGGGAGAGGCAGAGGGGTTGTGGGGCGGAGGCAAGGCAGAGAGGGAGAGGAAGATGCCGTGGGGAGGTGGTGAAGGGAAAAAGGTGGCTCGGGTGCCACCTTTCCCTCTCCTCTTCACGTGCTCGAGCTGGGCTCGTCTAGGGCAGGTAGGCAGCTGGCAGGTGGGGCAAGGTGAGACCAGGGAGGGTAGGCTCGGTGTGGGGCATGCACGGCAGAGAGAGAGCTAGAGGGAGAGAGGGGGTAGGCTCGGGTAGATGCTAGGGTTTGAAGAGAGGGGGGTATGGCTCGGGTTAGGGCTTGGTGTGGCGGCAGCTAGGTGGGTCCAGGGTGGTCAGGTGGGGCCTGCAGGGCAGAGAGGGGAGAGAGGCCGAGAGAGGGCATGTGGGTAGCTAGGGTAGCTAGGAAGGAAGCTCGGGTTAGGTTAGAGAGGGACTAGGGTTTAGGAGAGAGGAGAGATGAGGGAGGGGACTTAGGGTTTAAAGAGATAGATTAGGTGGAGAGGTTTTTCTTTTGACAAGATCAAGCAAGAACATGCCAAGCTCAAACAAGATCTAGACAAGAGAAAGAGAGGGTGAGAAAAAAGGTGGTGAGGGTATGGATGGAGATGGTTATAGGGTTTTAGATGCTTGCATGCATCAAGCAAGATCAAGCATAAGAGGGTTAAAGGGAGATATGGGGAAGATTCACTCAAAGATTCAAATAAAAACCAAAAGGCTAGAATGTGGTGGTTCTTGCATGGCCCATGCAAAACAATTAATGCCATGCTTATTCTTGTGAAGACAATAATATTTACATGGCATTATTCCTAGGCATTCCCAAAGGTGGAATTAAGCCAAGCAAAAGAAGTTAAAGGAAAGTTCCAGATGGAGTAGATGGAGATGATCACATTTGATTATAATTGGAACTTGCTAGTGTGTATATTCCACTAGATGTTTAATAGTCCCAAAAATATCCCAACATGATAATAACCCCAAAACAACCCATATGGAAGCTAGGAAAAGGTTCCACTCACAAGGCATGCAAAGGTGGCCAGGTGGCTCTCATAAACCAATAATGTGGGAACAATATGGTGCATATATGAGAGCATGTGGAGATAGAATTGGATCCATCCCAACCCACATGAGCAAGAGGTAAGACCAAATAAATTGCAATGCTCATATTTGGTTGGATGGTGGAACTATGGGGTGATGACAAGAAAGGTGGTGGAGTTAATAAAAGATATGCCCCCAACTCAACTTGGGCATTTAAACAGTATATCAATAACCAAATACAATATCAAGAGGCAAATACAATTTACAATTCATATGAGAGAAGAACCAAAACAAAAGGGTTTTATATGATGCTCAAATGCAAGGTGGCATGATGACATGAGCATGATATAATTATGATGCAACAATTATATATTTGAAGTAGCCATTAAATTACTAGACCAAGTAGCATTACAATTGTTAGAAAATTGGGATGCTACACTCTGGTTCTTGTTAGTGAAAAGAACACACATGCAATGACGCTGGTGGATCCATGTGTGGTCTCTGAAGAGAACACACATTTTGATGACTCTGGTTGTTGTTAGTAAAAAGAACACACATGCAATGACACTGGTGGATCCATAGGTGGATTGTGAAAAGCGCACACATGCAATGACACTGGTGGATCCATATGTGGTATGTGAAAAGAACACACATGCAATGACTCTAGTTGTTGTTAGTAAAAAGAACACAGATGTAATGACACTGGTGGATCCATGTGTGGTCTCTGAAGAGAACACACATGCAATGACTCTGGTTGTTGTTAGTAAAAAGAGCACACATGCAATGATACTGGTGGATCCATAGGTGGATTGTGAAAAGAACACACATGCAATGACACTGGTGGATCCATATGTGGTATGTGAAAATAACACACATGCAATGACACCAGTTGTTGTTAGTAAAAAGAACACACATGCAATGACACTGGTGGATCCATGTGTGGTATGTGAAAATAAAACACACATGCAATGACTCTGGTTGTTGTTAGTAAAAAGAACACACATGCAATGACACTTGCGGATCCATGTGTGGACTCTAAAGAGAACACACATTTCAATGACTCTGGTTGTTGTTAGTAAAAAGAACACACATGCAATGACACTGGTGGATCCATGTGTGGTCTCTGAAGAGAACATACATGCAATGACTCTGGTTGTTGTTAGTACAAAGAGCACACATGCAATAACATTGGTGGATCCATAGGTGGATTTTGAAAAGAACACACATGCAATGACACTGGTGGATCCATATGTGGTATGTGAAAACAACACACATTTCAATGACTCTGGTTGTTGTTAGTAAAAAGAACACACATGCAATGACACTGGTGGATCCATGTGTGGATTGTGAAAAGAACACACATGCAATGACTCTGGTTTTTGTTTGTAAAAATAGCACACATGCAATGACACTGGTGGATCCATAAATGGATTGTGAAAAGAACACACATGCAATGACATTGGTGGGGTCCATATGTGGTATATGAAAAGAACACACATGCAATGACACGGTGGATCCATGTGTGGTCTCTGAAGAGAACACACATTTCAATGACACTGGTGGATCCATATGTGGTATGTGAAAAGAACACACATGCAATGACTCTGGTTGTTGTTAGTAAAAAGAACACACATGCAATGACACTGGTGGATCCATAGGTGGATTGTGAAAAGCGCACACATGCAAAGACACTAGTGGATCCATATGTGGTATGTGAAAAGAACACACATGCAATGACTATAGTTGTTGTTAGTAAAAAGAACACAGATGTAATGACACTGGTGGATCCATGTGTGGTCTCTGAAGAGAACACACATTTCAATGACACTAGTGGATCCATATGTGGTATATGAAAAGAACACACATGAAATGACTCCAGTTGTTGTTAGTAAAAAAGAACACATGCAATGACACATGTGGATCCATATGTGGTATGTGAAAAGAACACACATGAAATGACTCTGGTTGTTGTTAGTGAAAAGAACACACATGCAATAACGCTGGTGGATCCATGTGTGGTCTCTGAAGAGAACACACATTTTAATGACTCTGGTTGTTTTTAGTAAAAACAACACACATGCAATGACACTCGTGGATCCAAGTGTGGTCTCTGAAGAGAACACACATGCAATGACTCTGGTTGTTGTTAGTAAAAAGAGCACACATGCAATGACACTGGTGGATCCGTAGGTGGATTGTGGAAAGAACTCACATGCAATGACACTGGTGGATCCATATGTGGTATGTGAAAACAACACACATTTCAATGACTCTTGTGGATCCATATGTGGTATGTGAAAAGAACACACATGAAATGACTCCAGTTGTTGTTAGTAAAAAGAACACACATGCAATGACACTGGTGGATCCATGTGTGGTCTCTGAAGAGAACATACATGCAATGACCCTGGTTGTTGTTAGTACAAAGAGCACACATGCAATGACACTGGTGGATCCATAGGTGGATTTTGAAAAGAACACACATGCAATGACACTTGTGGATCCATATGTGGTATGTGAAAACAACACACATTTCAATGACTCTAGTTGTTATTAGTAAAAAGAACACACATGCAATGACACTAGTGGATCCATGTGTGGATTGTGAAAAGAACACACATGCAATGACTCTGGTTTTTGTTAGTAAAAAGAGCACACATGCAATGACACTGGTGGATCCATAAATGGATTGTGAAAAGAACACACATGCAATCACACTGGTGGATCCATATGTGGTATGTGAAAAGAACACACATGCAATGACCCGGTGGATCCATGTGTGGTCTCTGAAGAGAACACACATTTCAATGACACTGGTGGATCCATATGTGGTATGTGAAAAGAACACACATGCAATGACTCTGGTTGTTAGTAAAAAGGACACACATGCAATGACACTGGTGGATCCATAGGTGGATTGTGAAAAGCGCACACAGGCAATGACACTGGTGGATCCATATCTGGTATGTGAAAAGAACACACATGCAATGACGCCAGTTGTTGTTAGTAAAAAGAACACAGACGTAATGACACTGGTGGATCCATGTGTGGTCTCTGAAGAGAACACACATTTCAATGACACTGGTGGATCCATATCTGGTATATGAAAAGAACACACATGAAATGACTCCAGTTGTTGTTAGTAAAAAGAACACACATGCAATGACACTGGTGGATCCTATGTGGTATGTGAAAAGAACACACATGAAATGACTCTGGTTGTGGTTAGTGAAAAGAACACACATCCAATGACGCTGGTGGATCCATGTGTGGTCTCTAAAGAGAACACACATTTCAATGACTCTGGTTGTTGTTAGTAAAAAGAACACACATGCAATGACACTGGTGGATCCATGTGTGGTCTCTAAAGAGAACACACATGCAATGACTCTGGTTGTTGTTAGAAAAAAGAACACACATGCAATGACACTGGTGGATCCATATGTGGTATGTGAAAAGGACACACATGCAATGACACCAGTTGTTGTTAGTAAAAAGAACACACATGCAATGACACTGGTGGATCCATGTGTGGTCTCTGAAGAGAACACACATGAAATGACTCTAGTTGTTGTTAGTAAAAAGAGCACACATGCAATGACACTGGTGGATCCATAGGTGGATTGTGAAAAGAACAAACAAGCAATGACACTAGTGGATCCATATGTGGTATGTGAAAAGAACACACATGCAATGACTCTAGTTGTTGTTAGTAAAAAGAACACAGATGTAATGACACTGGTGGATCCATGTGTGGTCTCTGAAGAGAACACACATTTCAATGACACTGGTGGATCCATATGTGGTATATGAAAAGAACACACATGAAATGACTCCAGTTGTTGTTAGTAAAAAAGAACACACATGCAATGACACTTGTGGATCCATATGTGGTATGTGAAAAGAACACACATGAAATGACTCTGGTTCTTGTTAGTGAAAAGAACACACATGCAATGACGCTGGTGGATCCATGTGTGGTCTCTGAAGAGAACACACATTTTAATGACTCTAGTTGTTGTTAGTAAAAAGAACACACATGCAATGACACTGGTGGATCCATAGGTGGATTGTGAAAAGCGCACACATGCAATGACACTGGTGGATCCATATGTGGTATGTGAAAAGAACACACATGCAATGACTCTAGTTGTTGTTAGTAAAAAGAACACAGATGTACTGACACTTGTGGATCCATGTGTGGTCTCTGAAGAGAACACACATTTCAATGACACTGGTGGATCCATATGTGGTATATGAAAAGAACACACATGAAATGACTCCAATTGTTGTTAGTAAAAAAGAACACACATGCAATGACACTGGTGGATCCATATGTGGTATGTGAAAAGAACACACATGAAATGACTCTGGTTGATGTTAGTGAAAAGAACACACATGCAATCATGCTGGTGGATCCATGTGTGGTCTCTGAAGAGAACACACATTTTAATGACTCTGGTTGTTGTTAGTAAAAAGAACACACATGCAATGACACTGGTGGATCCAAGTGTGGTCTCTGAAGAGAACACACATGCAATGACTCTGTTTGTTGTTAGTAAAAAGAGCACACATGCAATGACACTGGTGGATCCGTAGGTGGATTGTGGAAAGAACTCACATGCAATGACACTGGTGGATCCATATGTGGTATGTGAAAACAACACACATTTCAATGACTCTTGTGGATCCATATGTGGTATGTGAAAAGAACACACATGAAATGACTCCAGTTGTTGTTAGTAAAAAGAACACACATGCAATGACACTGGTGGATCCATGTGTGGTATGTGAAAAGAACACACATGAAATGACTCTGGTTATTGTTAGTGAAAAGAACACACATCCAATGACGCTGGTGGATCCATGTGTGGTCTCTGAAGAGAACACACATTTCAATGACTCTGGTTGTTGTTAGTAAAAAGAACACACATGCAATGACACTGGTGGATCCATGTGTGGTCTCTGAACAGAACACACATGCAATGACTCTGGTTGTTGTTAGAAAAAAGAACACACATGCAATGACACTGGTGGATCCATGTGTGGTATGTGAAAAGGACACACATGCAATGACACCAGTTGTTGTTAGTAAAAAGAACACACATGCAATGACACTGGTGGATCCATGTGTTGTCTCTGAAGAGAACACACATGAAATGACTCTGGTTGTTGTTAGTAAAAAGAGCACACATGCAATGACACTGGTGGATCCATAGGTGGATTGTGAAAAGAACACACATGCAATGACACTAGTGGATCCATATGTGGTATGTGAAAAGAACACACATGCAATGACTCTAGTTGTTGTTAGTAAAAAGAACACAGATGTAATGACACTGGTGGATCCATGTGTGGTCTCTGAAGAGAACACACATTTTAATGACACTGCTGGATCCATATGTGGTATATGAAAAGAACACACATGAAATGACTCTAGTTGTTGTTAGTAAAAAAGAACACACATGCAATGACATTGGTGGATCCATATGTGGTATGTGAAAAGAACACACATGAAATGACTCCGGTTCTTGTTAGTGAAAAGAACACACATGCAATGACGCTGGTGGATCCATGTGTGATCTCTGAAGAGAACACACATTTTAATGACTCTGGTTGTTGTTAGTAAAAAGAACACACATGCAATGACACTGGTGGATCCATAGGTGGATTGTGAAAAGCGCACACATGCAATGACACTGGTGGATCCATATGTGGTATGTGAAAAGAACACACATGCAATGACTCTAGTTGTTGTTAGTAAAAAGAACACAGATGTAATGACACTGGTGGATCCATGTGTGGTCTCTGAAGAGAACACACATTTCAATGACACTGGTGGATCCATATGTGGTATATGAAAAGAACACACATGAAATGACTCCAGTTGTTGTTAGTAAAAAAGAACACACATGCAATGACACTGGTGGATCCATATGTGGTATGTGAAAACAACACACATGAAATGACTCTGGTTGATGTTAGTGAAAAGAACACACATGCAATGACGCTGGTGGATCCATGTGTGGTCTCTGAAGAAAACACACATTTTAATGACTCTGGTTGTTTTTAGTAAAAAGAACACACATGCAATGACACTGGTGGATCCAAGTGTGGTCTCTGAAGAGAACACACATGCAATGACTCTGTTTGTTGTTAGTAAAAAGAGCACACATGCAATGACACTGGTGGATCCGTAGGTGGATTGTGCAAAGAACTCACATGCAATGACACTGGTGGATCCATATGTGGTATGTGAAAACAACACACATTTCAATGACTCTTGTGGATCCATATGTGGTATGTGAAAAGAACACACATGAAATGACTCCAGTTGTTGTTAGTAAAAAGAATACACATGCAATGACACTGGTGGATCCATGTGTGGTCTCTGAAGAGAACATACATGCAATGACCCTGGTTGTTTTTAGTACAAAGAGCACACATGCAATGACACTGGTGGTTCCATAGGTGGATTTTGAAAAGAACACACATGCAATGACACTGGTGGATCCATATGTGGTTGTTATTAGTAAAAAGAACACACATGCAATGACACTGGTGGATCCATGTGTGGATTGTGAAAAGAACACACATGCAATGACTCTGGTTTTTGTTAGTAAAAAGAGCACACATGCAATGACACTGGTGGATCCATAAATGGATTGTGAAAAGAAAACACATGCAATGACACTGGTGGATCCATATGTGGTATGTGAAAAGAACACACATGCAATGACACGGTGGGTCCATGTGTGGTCTTTGAAGAGAACACACATTTCAATGACACTGGTGGATCCATATGTGGTATGTGAAAAGAACACACATGCAATGACTCTTGTTGTTGTTAGTAAAAAGAACACACATGCAATGACACTGGTGGATCCATAGGTGGATTGTGAAAAGCGCACACAGGCAATGACACTGGTGGATCCATATGTGGTATGTGAAAAGAACACACATGCAATGACTCCAGTTGTTGTTAGTAAAAAGAACACAGACGTAATGACACTGGTGGATCCATGTGTGGTCTCTGAAGAGAACACACATTTCAATGACACTGGTGGATCCATATCTGGTATATGAAAAGAACACACATGAAATGACTCCATTTGTTGTTAGTAAAAAGAACACACATGCAATGACACTGGTGGATCCATATGTGGTATGTGAAAAGAACACACATGAAATGACTCTAGTTGTTCTTAGTGAAAAGAACACACATCCAATGACGCTGGTGGATCCATGTGTGGTCTCTGAAGAGAACACACATTTCAATGACTCTGGTTGTTGTTAGTAAAAAGAACACACATGCAATGACACTGGTGGATCGATGTGTGGTCTCTGAAGAGAACACACATGCAATGACTCTGGTTGTTGTTAGAAAAAAGAACACACATGCAATGACACTGGTGGATCCATATGTGGTATGTGAAAAGGACACACATGCAATGACACCAGTTGTTGTTAGTAAAAAGAACACACATGCAATGACACTGGTGGATCCATGTGTGGTCTCTGAAGAGAACACACATGAAATGACTCTGGTTGTTGTTAGTAAAAAGAGCACACATGCAATGACACTGGTGGATCCATAGGTGGATTGTGAAAAGAACACACATGCAATGACACTAGTGGATCCATATGTGGTATGTGAAAAGAACACACATGCAATGACTCTGGTTGTTGTTAGTAAAAAGAACACACATGCAATGACACTGGTGGATCCATATGTGGTATGTGAAAAGAACACACATGTAATGACTCCAATTGTTGTTAGTAAAAAGAACACACATGCAATAATACTGGTGGATCCATATGTGGTATGTGAAAATAACACACATGCAATGACTCTAGTTGTTGTTAGTAAAAAGAACACAGATGCAATGACACTAGTGGATCCATAGGTGGATTGTGAAAAGAGCACACATGCAATGACAGTGGTGGATCCATATGTGGTATGTGAAAAGAACACACATGCAATGACTCCAGTTGTTGTTAGTAAAAAGAACACACATGCAATGACACTGGTGGATCCATGTGTGGTCTCTGAAGAGAACACACATTTCAATGACACTAGTGGATCCATATGAAAAGAACACAGATGCAATGACTCTGGTTGTTGTTAGAAAAAAGAACACACATGCAATGACACTGGTGGATCCATAGGTTGATTGTGAAAAGAGCACACATGCAATGACACTCGTGGATCCATATGTGGTATGTGAAAAGAACACACATGCAATGACACCTGTTGTTGTTAGTAAAAAGAACACACATGCAATGACACTGGTAGATCCATGTGTGGTCTCTGAAGAGAACACACATTTCAATGACACTAGTGGATCCATATAAAAAGAACACACATGAAATGACTCCACTTGTTGTTAGTAAAAAGACTACACATGCAATGCCACTGGTGGATCCATATGTGGTATGTGAAAAGAACACACATGAAATGACTCTGGTTGTTGTTAGTGAAAAGAACACACATGCAACCACACTGGTGGATCCATGTGTGGTCTCTAAAGAGAACACACATGCAATGACTCTGGTTGTTGTTAGTAAAAAGAGCACACATGCAATGACACTGGTGGATCCATATGTGGTTGTTATTAGTAAAAAGAACACACATGCAATGACACTGGTGGATCCATGTGTGGATTGTGAAAAGAACACACATGCAATGACTCTGGTTTTTGTTAGTAAAAAGAGCACACATGCAATGACACTGGTGGATCCATAAATGGATTGTGAAAAGAAAACACATGCAATGACACTGGTGGATCCATATGTGGTATGTGAAAAGAACACACATGCAATGACACGGTGGGTCCATGTGTGGTCTTTGAAGAGAACACACATTTCAATGACACTGGTGGATCCATATGTGGTATGTGAAAAGAACACACATGCAATGACTCTTGTTGTTGTTAGTAAAAAGAACACACATGCAATGACACTGGTGGATCCATAGGTGGATTGTGAAAAGCGCACACAGGCAATGACACTGGTGGATCCATATGTGGTATGTGAAAAGAACACACATGCAATGACTCCAGTTGTTGTTAGTAAAAAGAACACAGACGTAATGACACTGGTGGATCCATGTGTGGTCTCTGAAGAGAACACACATTTCAATGACACTGGTGGATCCATATCTGGTATATGAAAAGAACACACATGAAATGACTCCATTTGTTGTTAGTAAAAAGAACACACATGCAATGACACTGGTGGATCCATATGTGGTATGTGAAAAGAACACACATGAAATGACTCTAGTTGTTGTTAGTGAAAAGAACACACATCCAATGACGCTGGTGGATCCATGTGTGGTCTCTGAAGAGAACACACATTTCAATGACTCTGGTTGTTGTTAGTAAAAAGAACACACATGCAATGACACTGGTGGATCGATGTGTGGTCTCTGAAGAGAACACACATGCAATGACTCTGGTTGTTGTTAGAAAAAAGAACACACATGCAATGACACTGGTGGATCCATATGTGGTATGTGAAAAGGACACACATGCAATGACACCAGTTGTTGTTAGTAAAAAGAACACAGATGCAATGACACTGGTGGATCCATGTGTGGTCTCTGAAGAGAACACACATGAAATGACTCTGGTTGTTGTTAGTAAAAAGAGCACACATGCAATGACACTGGTGGATCCATAGGTGGATTGTGAAAAGAACACACATGCAATGACACTAGTGGATCCATATGTGGTATGTGAAAAGAACACACATGCAATGACTCTGGTTGTTGTTAGTAAAAAGAACACACATGCAATGACACTGGTGGATCCATATGTGGTATGTGAAAAGAACACACATGTAATGACTCCAATTGTTGTTAGTAAAAAGAACACACATGCAATAATACTGGTGGATCCATATGTGGTATGTGAAAATAACACACATGCAATGACTCTAGTTGTTGTTAGTAAAAAGAACACAGATGCAATGACACTAGTGGATCCATAGGTGGATTGTGAAAAGAGCACACATGCAATGACAGTGGTGGATCCATATGTGGTATGTGAAAAGAACACACATGCAATGACTCCAGTTGTTGTTAGTAAAAAGAACACACATGCAATGACACTGGTGGATCCATGTGTGGTCTCTGAAGAGAACACACATTTCAATGACACTAGTGGATCCATATGAAAAGAACACAGATGCAATGACTCTGGTTGTTGTTAGAAAAAAGAACACACATGCAATGACACTGGTGGATCCATAGGTTGATTGTGAAAAGAGCACACATGCAATGACACTCGTGGATCCATATGTGGTATGTGAAAAGAACACACATGCAATGACACCTGTTGTTGTTAGTAAAAAGAACACACATGCAATGACACTGGTAGATCCAT
This sequence comes from Avena sativa, assembly GCA_916181665.1. Taxonomy (NCBI): domain Eukaryota; kingdom Viridiplantae; phylum Streptophyta; class Magnoliopsida; order Poales; family Poaceae; genus Avena; species Avena sativa. The sequence continues at coordinate 226,260,540 of OV702286.1, forward strand.
GTGTGGTCTCTGAAGAGAACACACATTTCAATGACACTAGTGGATCCATATGAAAAGAACACACATGAAATGACTCCACTTGTTGTTAGTAAAAAGACTACACATGCAATGCCACTAGTGGATCCATATGTGGTATGTGAAAAGAACACACATGAAATGACTCTGGTTGTTGTTAGTGAAAAGAACACACATGCAACCACACTGGTGGATCCATGTGTGGTCTCTAAAGAGAACACACATGCAATGACTCTGGTTGTTGTTAGTAAAAAGAGCACACATGCAATGACACTGGTGGATCCATATGTGGTTGTTATTAGTAAAAAGAACACACATGCAATGACACTGGTGGATCCATGTGTGGATTGTGAAAAGAACACACATGCAATGACTCTGGTTTTTGTTAGTAAAAAGAGCACACATGCAATGACACTGGTGGATCCATAAATGGATTGTGAAAAGAAAACACATGCAATGACACTGGTGGATCCATATGTGGTATGTGAAAAGAACACACATGCAATGACACGGTGGGTCCATGTGTGGTCTTTGAAGAGAACACAGATTTCAATGACACTGGTGGATCCATATGTGGTATGTGAAAAGAACACACATGCAATGACTCTTGTTGTTGTTAGTAAAAAGAACACACATGCAATGACACTGGTGGATCCATAGGTGGATTGTGAAAAGCGCACACAGGCAATGACACTGGTGGATCCATATGTGGTATGTGAAAAGAACACACATGCAATGACTCCAGTTGTTGTTAGTAAAAAGAACACAGACGTAATGACACTGGTGGATCCATGTGTGGTCTCTGAAGAGAACACACATTTCAATGACACTGGTGGATCCATATCTGGTATATGAAAAGAACACACATGAAATGACTCCATTTGTTGTTAGTAAAAAGAACACACATGCAATGACACTGGTGGATCCATATGTGGTATGTGAAAAGAACACACATGAAATGACTCTAGTTGTTGTTAGTGAAAAGAACACACATCCAATGACGCTGGTGGATCCATGTGTGGTCTCTGAAGAGAACACACATTTCAATGACTCTGGTTGTTGTTAGTAAAAAGAACACACATGCAATGACACTGGTGGATCGATGTGTGGTCTCTGAAGAGAACACACATGCAATGACTCTGGTTGTTGTTAGAAAAAAGAACACACATGCAATGACACTGGTGGATCCATATGTGGTATGTGAAAAGGACACACATGCAATGACACCAGTTGTTGTTAGTAAAAAGAACACACATGCAATGACACTGGTGGATCCATGTGTGGTCTCTGAAGAGAACACACATGAAATGACTCTGGTTGTTGTTAGTAAAAAGAGCACACATGCAATGACACTGGTGGATCCATAGGTGGATTGTGAAAAGAACACACATGCAATGACACTAGTGGATCCATATGTGGTATGTGAAAAGAACACACATGCAATGACTCTGGTTGTTGTTAGTAAAAAGAACACACATGCAATGACACTGGTGGATCCATATGTGGTATGTGAAAAGAACACACATGTAATGACTCCAATTGTTGTTAGTAAAAAGAACACACATGCAATAATACTGGTGGATCCATATGTGGTATGTGAAAATAACACACATGCAATGACTCTGGTTGTTGTTAGTAAAAAGAACACAGATGCAATGACACTAGTGGATCCATAGGTGGATTGTGAAAAGAGCACACATGCAATGACAGTGGTGGATCCATATGTGGTATGTGAAAAGAACACACATGCAATGACTCCAGTTGTTGTTAGTAAAAAGAACACACATGCAATGACTCCAGTTGTTGTTAGTAAAAAGAACACACATGCAATGACACTGGTGGATCCATGTGTGGTCTCTGAAGAGAACACACATTTCAATGACACTAGTGGATTCATTTGAAAAGAACACAGATGCAATGACTCTGGTTGTTGTTAGAAAAAAGAACACACATGCAATGACACTGGTGGATCCATAGGTTTATTGTGAAAAGAGCACACATGCAATGACACTCGTGGATCCAGATGTGGTATGTGAAAAGAACACACATGCAATGACACCTGTTGTTGTTAGTAAAAAGAACACACATGCAATGACACTGGTAGATCCATGTGTGGTCTCTGAAGAGAACACACATTTCAATGACACTAGTGGATCCATATGAAAAGAACACACATGAAATGACTCCACTTGTTGTTAGTAAAAAGACTACACATGCAATGCCACTGGTGGATCCATATGTGGTATGTGAAAAGAACACACATGAAATGACTCTGGTTGTTGTTAGTGAAAAGAACACACATGCAACCACACTGGTGGATCCATGTGTGGTCTCTAAAGAGAACACACATGCAATGACTCTGGTTGTTGTTAGTAAAAAGAGCACACATGCAATGACACTGGTGGATCCATAGGTGGATTGTGAAAAGAACACACATGCAATGACACTGGTGGATCCATATGTGGTATGTGAAAAGGACACACATGCAATGACACCAGTTGTTGTTAGTAAAAAGAACACACATGCAATGACACTGGTGGATCCATGTGTGGTCTCTGAAGAGAAGACACATGAAATGACTCTGGTTATTGTTAGTAAAAAGATCACACATGCAATGACACTGGTGGATCCATAGGTGGATTTTGAAAAGAACACACATGCAATGACCCTGGTGGATCCATATGTGGTATGTGAAAGGAACACACATGCAATGACTCTGTTTGTTGTTAGTAAAAAGAACACACATGCAATGACACTGGTGGATCCATATGTGGTATGGGAAAAGAACACACATGTAATGACTCCAGTTGTTGTTAGTAAAAAGAACACACATGCAATGATACTGGTGGATCCATATGTGGTATGTGAAAATAACACACATGTAATGACTCTGGTTGTTGTTAGTAAAAAGAACACAAATGCAATGACACTGGTGGATCCATAGGTGGATTGTGAAAAGAGCACACATGCAATGACAGTGGTGGATCCATATGTGGTATGTGAAAAGAACACACATGCAATGAATCCAGTTGTCGTTAGTAAAAAGAACACACATGCAATGACACTGGTCGATCCTTGTGTGGTCTCTGAAGAGAACACACATTGCAATGACACTAGTGGATCCATATGAAAAGAAAACACATGAAATGACTCCACTTGTTGTTAGTAAAAGGAACACACATGCAATGACACTAGTGGAACCATAGGTGGATTGTGGAAAGAGCACACATGCAATGACACTGGTGGATCCATATGTGGTATGTGAAAAGAACACACATGCAATGACTCCAGTTGTTGTTAGTAAAAATAACACACATGCAATGACACTGGTGGATCCATGTGTGGTTTGTGAAAAGAACACACATTTCAATGACACTCTTGGATCCATATGTGGTATGTGAAAAGAACACACATGAAATGACTCCCGTTGTTGTTAGTAAAAAGAACACACATGCACTGACACTGGTGGACCCATATGTGGTATGTGAAAAGAACACACATGAAATGACTCTGGTTGTTTTTAGTGAAAAGAACACACATGCAATGACACTAGTGGATCCATATGTGGTATGTGAAAAGAACACACATGCAATGACTCTGGTTGTTGTTAGTGAAAAGAACACACATGCAATGACACTAGTGGATCCATGTGTGGTATGTGAAAAGAACACACATGCAATGACACTAGTTGTTGTTAGTAAAAAGAACACACATGCAATGACACTGGTGAATCCATGTGTGGTCTCTGAAGAGAACACACATGCAATGACTCTTGTTGTTGTTAGTAAGAAGAGCACACATGCAATGACACTGGTGGATCCATAGGTAGATTGTGAAAAGAACACACATGCAATGACAGTGGTGGATCCATATGTGGTATGTGAAAAGAACACACATGCAATGACTCCAGTTATTGTTAGTAAAAATAACACACATGCAATGACACTGGTAGATCCATGTGTGGTCTCTAAAGAGAACAGGCATATCAATGACACTGGTGGATCCATATGTGGTATGTGAAAATAACACACATGCAATGACTCCAGTTGTTGTTAGTAAAAAGAACAGACATGCAATGAGACTGGTGGATCCATGTGTGGTATGTGAAAATAACACACATGCAATGACTCAAGTTGTTTTTAGTAAAAAGAACACACATGCAATGACACTTGTGGATCCATGTGTGGTCTCTGAAGAGAACACACATTTCAATGACTCTGGTTGTTGTTAGTAAAAATAACACACATGCAATGACACTGGTGGATCCATGTGTGGTTTCTGAAGAGAACACACATGCAATGACTCTGGTTGTTGTTAGTACAAAGAGCACACATGCAATGACACTGGTGGATCCATAGGTGGATTGTGAAAAGAACACACATGCAATGACACTGGTGGATCCATGTGCGGATTATGAAAAGAACACACATGCAATAACTCTGGTTGTACTTAGTAAAAAGAGCACACATGCAATGACACTGGTGGATCCATAAAACGATTGTGAAAAGAACACACATGCAATGACACTGGTGGATCCATATGTGGTATGTGAAAATAACACACATGCAATGACTCTAGTTGTTGTTAGTAAAAAGAACACACATGCAATGACACTGGTGGATCCATGTGTGATCTCTGAAGAGAACACACATTTCAATGGCACTGGTGGATCCATATGTGGTATGTGAAAACAACACACATGAAATGACTCTAGTTGTTGTTAGTAAAAAGAACACACATGCAATGACACTAGTGGATCCATATGTGGTATGTGAAAATAACACACATGCAATGACTCTGGTTGTTAGTAAAAAGAACACACATGCAATGACACTGGTGGATCCATAGGTGGATTGTGAAAAGCGCACGCAGGCAGTGACACTGGTGGATCCATATGTGGTATGTGAAAAGAACACAGATGAAATGACTCTAGTTGTTGTTAGTAAAAAGAACACAGACGTAATGACACTGGTGGATCCATGTGTGGTCTCTGAAGAGAACACACATTTCAATGACACTGGTGGATCCATATCTGGTATATGAAAAGAACACACATGAAATGACTCCAGTTGTTGTTAGTAAAAAGAACACACATGCAATGACCCTGGTGGATCCATATGTGGTATGTGAAAAGAACACACATGAAATGACTCTGGTTGTTGTTAGTGAAAAGAACACACATGCAATGACACTGGTGGATCCATATGTGGTATGTGAAAAGAACACACATGTAATGACTCCAGTTGTTGTTAGTAAAAAGAACACACATGCAATGATACTGGTGGATCCATATGTGGTATGTGAAAAGAACACACATGCAATGACTCTGGTTGTTGTTAGTAAAAAGAACACAGATGCAATGACACTGGTGGATCCATAGGTGGATTGTGAAAAGAGCACACATGCAATGACAGTGGTGGATCCATATGTGGTATGTGAAAAGAACACACATGCAATGACTCCAGTTGTTGTTAGTAAAAAGAACACACATGCAATGACACTGGTGGATCCTTGTGTGGTCTCTGAAGAGAACACACATTGCAATGACACTAGTGGATCCATATGAAAATAAAACACATGAAATGACTCCACTTGTTGTTAGTAAAAAGAACACACATGCAATGACACTAGTGGATCCATAGGTGGACTGTGGAAAGAGCACACATGCAATGACAATGGTGGATCCATATGTGGTATGTGAAAAGAACACACATGCAATGACTCCAGTTGTTGTTAGTAAAAATAATACACATGCAATGACACTGGTGGATCCATGTGTGGTTTGTGAAGAGAACACACATTTCAATGACACTGGTGGATCCATATGTGGTATGTGAAAAGAACACACATGAAATGACTCCTGTTGTTGTTAGTAAAAAGAACACACATGCACTGACACTGGTGGACCCATATGTGGTATGTGAAAAGAACACACATGAAATGACTCTGGTTGTTTTTAGTGAAAAGAACACGCATGCAATGACACTAGTGGATCCATATGTGGTATGTGAAAAGAACACACATGCAATGACTCTGGTTGTTGTTAGTGAAAAGAACACACATGCAATGACATTGGTGGATCCATGTGTGGTCTCTGAAGAGAACACACATTTCAATGACTCTGGTTGTTGTTAGTAAAAAGAACACAGATGCAATCACACTGGAGGATCCATGTGTGGTATATGAAGAGAACACACATGCAATGACTCTAGTTGTTGTTAGTAAAAAGAACACACATGCAATGACACTGGTGGATCCATAGGTGGATTGTGAAAAGAATAGACATGCAATGACACTGTTGGATCCATATGTGGTATGTGAAAAGAACACACATGCAATGACACTGGTTGTTGTTAGTAAAAAGAACACACATGCAATGACACTGGTGAATCCATGTGTGGTCTCTGAAGAGAACACACATGCAATGACTCTTGTTGTTGTTAGTAAAAAGAGCACACATGCAATGACACTGGTGGATCCATAGGTAGATTGTGAAAAGAACACACATGCAATGACAGTGGTGGATCCATATGTGGTCTCTGAAAAGAACACACATTTCAATGACTCTGGTTGTTGTTAGTAAAAATAACACACATGCAATGACACTGGTGGATCCATGTGTGTATTCTGAAGAGAACACACATGCAATGACTCTGGTTGTTGTTAGTACAAAGAGCACACATGCAATGACACTGGTGGATCCATAGGTGGATTGTGAAAAGAACACACATGCAATGACACTGGTGGATCCATGTGTGGATTGTGAAAAGAACACACATGCAATGACTCTGGTTGTACTTAGTAAAAAGAGCACACATGCAATGACACTGGTGGATCCATAAATGGATTGTGAAAAGAACACACATGCAATGACACTGGTGGATCCATATGTGGTATGTGAAAAGAACACACATGCAATGACTCTAGTTGTTGTGAGTAAAAAGAACACACATGCAATGACACTGGTGGATCCATGTGTGATCTCTGAAGAGAACACACATTTCAATGACACTGGTGGATCCATATGTGGTATGTGAAAAGAACACACATGAAATGACTCCATTTGTTGTTAGTAAAAAGAACACACATGCAATGACACTAGTGGATCCATATGTGGTATATGAAAATAACACACATGCAATGACTCTGGTTGTTGTTAGTAAAAAGAACACCCATGCAATGACACTGGTGGATCCATGTGTGGTCTCTGAATATAACAAAGATTTCAATGACTCTGGTTTTTGTTAGTAAAAAGAACACACATGCAATGACACTGGTGGATCCATGTGTGGTCTCTAAAGAGAACACACATGCAATGACTCTGGTTGTTAGTAAAAAGAACACACATGCAATGACACTTGTGGATCCATGTGTGGTCTCTGAAGAGAACACACATTTCAATGACTCTGGTTGTTGTTAGTGAAAATAACACACATGCAATGACACTGGTGGATCCATGTGTGCTTTCTGAAGAGAACACACATGCAATGACTCTGGTTGTTGTTAGTACAAAGAGCGCACATGCAATGACACTGGTGGATCCATATGTGGTATGTGAAAAGAACACACATGCAATGACTCTGGTTGTTGTTAGTAAAAAGAACACACATGCAATGACACTGGTGGATCCATAGGTGGATTGTGAAAAGAACACACATGCAATGACACTGGTGGATCCATGTGTGGATTGTGAAAAGAACACACATGCAATGACTCTGGTTGTAGTTAGTAAAAAGAGCACACATGCAATGACACTGGTGGATCCATAAATGGATTGTGAAAAGAACACACATGCAATGACACTGGTGGATCCATATGTGGTATGTGAAAAGAACACACATGCAATAACTCTAGTTGTTGTTAGTAAAAAGAACACACATGCAATGACACTGGTGGATCCATGTGTGATCTCTGAAGAGAACACACATTTCAATGACACTGGTGGATCCATATGTGGTATGTGAAAAGAACACACATGAAATGACTCCAGTTGTTGTTAGTAAAAAGAACACACATGCAATGACACTAGTGGATCCATATGTGGTATGTGAAAATAACACACATGCAATGACTCTGGTTGTTGTTAGTAAAAAGAACACCCATGCAATGACACTGGTGGATCCATGTGTGGTCTCTGAAGAGAACACACATTTCAATGACTCTGGTTGTTGTTAGTAAAAAGAACACACATGCAATGACACTGGTGGATCCATGTGTGGTCTCTAAAGAGAACACACATGCAATGACTCTGGTTGTTGTTAGTAAAAAGATCACACATGCAATGACACTAGTGGATCCATAGGTGGATTGTGAAAAGAACACACATGCAATAACACTGGTTGATCCATATGTGGTATATGAAAAGAACACACATGCAATGACTCTAGTTATTGTTAGTAAAAAGAACACACATGCAATGACACGGTGGATCCATGTGTGGTCTCTGAAGAGAACACACATTTCAATGACACTGGTGGATCCATATGTGGTATGTGAAAATAACACACATGCAATGACTCTGGTTGTTATTAGTAAAAAGAACACACATGCAATGACACTGGTGGATCCATAGGTGGATTGTGAAAAGAGCACACATGCAATGACACTGGTGGATCCATATGTTGTATGTGAAAAGAACGCACATGCAATGACTCCAGTTGTTGTTAGTAAAAAGAACACGGATGTAATGACACTGGTGGATCCATGTGTGATCTCTGAAGAGAACACATTTCAATGACACTGGTGGATCCATATGTGGTATGTGAAAAGAACACACATGAAATGACTCCAGTTGTTGTTAGTAAAAAGAACATACATGCAATGACACTGGAGGCTCCATATGTGGTATGTGAAAAGAACACACATGAAATGACTCTGGTTGTTGTTAGTGAAAAGAACACACATGCAATGACGCTGGTGGATCCATGTGTGGTCTCTGAAGAGAACACACATTTCTATGACTCTGGTTGTTGTTAGTAAAAATAACACACATGCAATAACACTGGTGGATCCATGTGTGGTCTCTGAAGAGAACACACATGCAATGACTCTGGTTGTTGTTAGTAAAAAGAGCACACATGCAATGACACTGGTGGATTGTGGAAAGAACACACATGCAATGACACTGGTGGATCCATATGTGGTATGTGAAAACAACACACATTTCAATGACTCTAGTTGTTGTTAGTAAAAAGAACACACATGCAATGACATTGGTGGATCCATGTGTGGTTTCTGAAGAGAACACACATGCAATGACTCTGGTTGTTGTTAGTACAAAGAGCACACATGCAATGACACTGGTGGATCCATAGGTGGATTGTGAAAAGAACACACATGCAATGACACTGGTGGATCCATGTGCGGATTGTGAAAAGAACACACATGCAATAACTCTGGTTGTACTTAGTAAAAAGAGCACACATGCAATGACACTGGTGGATCCATAAATCGATTGTGAAAAGAACACACATGCAATGACACTGGTGGATCCATATGTGGTATGTGAAAAGAACACACATGCAATGACTCTAGTTGTTGTTAGTAAAAAGAACACACATGCAATGACACTGGTGGATCCATGTGTGATCTCTGAAGAGAACACACATTTCAATGGCACTGGTGGATCCATATGTGGTATGTGAAAAGAACACACATGAAATGACTCTAGTTGTTGTTAGTAAAAAGAACACACATGCAATGACACTAGTGGATCCATATGTGGTATGTGAAAATAACACACATGCAATGACTCTGGTTGTTAGTAAAAAGAACACACATGCAATGACACTGGTGGATCCATAGGTGGATTGTGAAAAGCGCACGCAGGCAGTGACACTGGTGGATCCATATGTGGTATGTGAAAAGAACACAGATGCAATGACTCTTGTTGTTGTTAGTAAAAAGAACACAGACGTAATGACACTGGTGGATTCATGTGTGGTCTCTGAAGAGAACACACATTTCAATGACACTGGTGGATCCATATCTGGTATATGAAAAGAACACACATGAAATGACTCCAGTTGTTGTTAGTAAAAAGAACACACATGCAATGACCCTGGTGGATCCATATGTGGTATGTGAAAAGAACACACATGAAATGACTCTGGTTGTTGTTAGTGAAAAGAACACACATGCAATGACACTGGTGGATCCATATGTGGTATGTGAAAAGAACACACATGTAATGACTCCAGTTGTTGTTAGTAAAAAGAACACACATGCAATGATACTGGTGGATCCATATGTGGTATGTGAAAAGAACACACATGCAATGACTCTGGTTGTTGTTAGTAAAAAGAACACAGATGCAATGACACTGGTGGATCCATAGGTGGATTGTGAAAAGAGCACACATGCAATGACAGTGGTGGATCCATATGTGGTATGTGAAAAGAACACACATGCAATGACTCCAGTTGTTGTTAGTAAAAAGAACACACATGCAATGACACTGGTGGATCCTTGTGTGGTCTCTGAAGAGAACACGCATTGCAATGACACTAGTGGATCCATATGAAAATAAAACACATGAAATGACTCCACTTGTTGTTAGTAAAAAGAACACACATGCAATGACACTAGTGGATCCATAGGTGGACTGTGGAAAGAGCACACATGCAATGACAATGGTGGATCCATATGTGGTATGTGAAAAGAACACACATGCAATGACTCCAGTTGTTGTTAGTAAAAATAATACACATGCAATGACACTGGTGGATCCATGTGTGGTTTGTGAAGAGAACACACATTTCAATGACACTGGTGGATCCATATGTGGTATGTGAAAAGAACACACATGAAATGACTCCTGTTGTTGTTAGTAAAAAGAACACACATGCACTGACACTGGTGGACCCATATGTGGTATGTGAAAAGAACACACATGAAATGACTCTGGTTGTTTTTAGTGAAAAGAACACGCATGCAATGACACTAGTGGATCCATATGTGGTATGTGAAAAGAACACACATGCAATGACTCTGGTTGTTGTTAGTGAAAAGAACACACATGCAATGACATTGGTGGATCCATGTGTGGTCTCTGAAGAGAACACACATTTCAATGACTCTGGTTGTTGTTAGTAAAAAGAACACAGATGCAATCACACTGGAGGATCCATGTGTGGTATATGAAGAGAACACACATGCAATGACTCTAGTTGTTGTTAGTAAAAAGAACACACATGCAATGACACTGGTGGATCCATAGGTGGATTGTGAAAAGAATAGACATGCAATGACACTGTTGGATCCATATGTGGTATGTGAAAAGAACACACATGCAATGACACTGGTTGTTGTTAGTAAAAAGAACACACATGCAATGACACTGGTGAATCCATGTGTGGTCTCTGAAGAGAACACACATGCAATGACTCTTGTTGTTGTTAGTAAAAAGAGCACACATGCAATGACACTGGTGGATCCATAGGTAGATTGTGAAAAGAACACACATGCAATGACAGTGGTGGATCCATATGTGGTATCTGAAGAGAACACACATTTCAATGACTCTGGTTGTTGTTAGTAAAAATAACACACATGCAATGACACTGGTGGATCCATGTGTGGTTTCTGAAGAGAACACACATGCAATGACTCTGGTTGTTGTTAGTACAAAGAGCACACATGCAATGACACTGGTGGATCCATAGGTGGATTGTGAAAAGAACACACATGCAATGACACTGGTGGATCCATGTGTGGTATGTGAAAAGAACACACATGCAATGACTCTAGTTGTTGTGAGTAAAAACAACACACATGCAATGACACTGGTGGATCCATGTGTGATCTCTGAAGAGAACACACATTTCAATGACACTGGTGGATCCATATGTGGTATGTGAAAAGAACACACATGAAATGACTCCATTTGTTGTTAGTAAAAAGAACACACATGCAATGACACTAGTGGATCCATATGTGGTATATGAAAATAACACACATGCAATGACTCTGGTTGTTGTTAGTAAAAAGAACACCCATGCAATGACACTGGTGGATCCATGTGTGGTCTCTGAATATAACAAAGATTTCAATGACTCTTGTTTTTGTTAGTAAAAAGAACACACATGCAATGACACTGGTGGATCCATGTGTGGTCTCTAAAGAGAACACACATGCAATGACTCTGGTTGTTAGTAAAAAGAACACACATGCAATGACACTTGTGGATCCATGTGTGGTCTCTGAAGAGAACACACATTTCAATGACTCTGGTTGTTGTTAGTGAAAATAACACACATGCAATGACACTGGTGGATCCATGTGTGCTTTCTGAAGAGAACACACATGCAATGACTCTGGTTGTTGTTAGTACAAAGAGCGCACATGCAATGACACTGGTGGATCCATATGTGGTATGTGAAAAGAACACACATGCAATGACTCTGGTTGTTGTTAGTAAAAAGAACACACATGCAATGACACTGGTGGATCCATAGGTGGATTGTGAAAAGAACACACATGCAATGACACTGGTGGATCCATGTGTGGATTGTGAAAAGAACACACATGCAATGACTCTGGTTGTAGTTAGTAAAAAGAGCACACATGCAATGACACTGGTGGATCCATAAATGGATTGTGAAAAGAACACACATGCAATGACAGTGGTGGATCCATATGTGGTATGTGAAAAGAACACACATGCAATAACTCTAGTTGTTGTTAGTAAAAAGAACACACATGCAATGACACTGGTGGATCCATGTGTGATCTCTGAAGAGAACACACATTTCAATGACACTGGTGGATCCATATGTGGTATGTGAAAAGAACACACATGAAATGACTCCAGTTGTTGTTAGTAAAAAGAACACACATGCAATGACACTAGTGGATCCATATGTGGTATGTGAAAATAACACACATGCAATGACTCTGGTTGTTGTTAGTAAAAAGAACACCCATGCAATGACACTGGTGGATCCATGTGTGGTCTCTGAAGAGAACACACATTTCAATGACTCTGGTTGTTGTTAGTAAAAAGAACACACATGCAATGACACTGGTGGATCCATGTGTGGTCTCTAAAGAGAACACACATGCAATGACTCTGGTTGTTGTTAGTAAAAAGATCACACATGCAATGACACTAGTGGATCCATAGGTGGATTGTGAAAAGAACACACATGCAATAACACTGGTTGATCCATATGTGGTATATGAAAAGAACACACATGCAATGACTCTAGTTATTGTTAGTAAAAAGAACACACATGCAATGACACGGTGGATCCATGTGTGGTCTCTGAAGAGAACACACATTTCAATGACACTGGTGGATCCATATGTGGTATGTGAAAATAACACACATGCAATGACTCTGGTTGTTATTAGTAAAAAGAACACACATGCAATGACACTGGTGGATCCATAGGTGGATTGTGAAAAGAGCACACATGCAATGACACTGGTGGATCCATATGTTGTATGTGAAAAGAACGCACATGCAATGACTCCAGTTGTTGTTAGTAAAAAGAACACGGATGTAATGACACTGGTGGATCCATGTGTGATCTCTGAAGAGAACACATTTCAATGACACTGGTGGATCCATATGTGGTATGTGAAAAGAACACACATGAAATGACTCCAGTTGTTGTTAGTAAAAAGAACATACATGCAATGACACTGGAGGCTCCATATGTGGTATGTGAAAAGAATACACATGAAATGACTCTGGTTGTTGTTAGTGAAAAGAACACACATGCAATGACGCTGGTGGATCCATGTGTGGTCTCTGAAGAGAACACACATTTCTATGACTCTGGTTGTTGTTAGTAAAAATAACACACATGCAATAACACTGGTGGATCCATGTGTGGTCTCTGAAGAGAACACACATGCAATGACTCTGGTTGTTGTTAGTAAAAAGAGCACACATGCAATGACACTGGTGGATTGTGGAAAGAACACACATGCAATGACACTGGTGGATCCATATGTGGTATGTGAAAACAACACACATTTCAATGACTCTAGTTGTTGTTAGTAAAAAGAACACACATGCAATGACATTGGTGGATCCATGTGTGGTTTCTGAAGAGAACACACATGCAATGACTCTGGTTGTTGTTAGTACAAAGAGCACACATGCAATGACACTGGTGGATCCATAGGTGGATTGTGAAAAGAACACACATGCAATGACACTGGTGGATCCATGTGCGGATTGTGAAAAGAACACACATGCAATAACTCTGGTTGTACTTAGTAAAAAGAGCACACATGCAATGACACTGGTGGATCCATAAATCGATTGTGAAAAGCACACATGCAATGACACTGGTGGATCCATATGTGGTATGTGAAAAGAACACACATGCAATGACTCTAGTTGTTGTTAGTAAAAAGAACACACATGCAATGACACTGGTGGATCCATGTGTGATCTCTGAAGAGAACACACATTTCAATGGCACTGGTGGATCCATATGTGGTATGTGAAAAGAACACACATGAAATGACTCTAGTTGTTGTTAGTAAAAAGAACACACATGCAATGACACTAGTGGATCCATATGTGGTATGTGAAAATAACACACATGCAATGACTCTGGTTGTTAGTAAAAAGAACACACATGCAATGACACTGGTGGATCCATAGGTGGATTGTGAAAAGCGCACGCAGGCAGTGACACTGGTGGATCCATATGTGGTATGTGAAAAGAACACAGATGCAATGACTCTTGTTGTTGTTAGTAAAAAGAACACAGACGTAATGACACTGGTGGATTCATGTGTGGTCTCTGAAGAGAACACACATTTCAATGACACTGGTGGATCCATATCTGGTATATGAAAAGAACACACATGAAATGACTCCAGTTGTTGTTAGTAAAAAGAACACACATGCAATGACCCTGGTGGATCCATATGTGGTATGTGAAAAGAACACACATGAAATGACTCTGGTTGTTGTTAGTGAAAAGAACACACATGCAATGACACTGGTGGATCCATATGTGGTATGTGAAAAGAACACACATGTAATGACTCCAGTTGTTGTTAGTAAAAAGAACACACATGCAATGATACTGGTGGATCCATATGTGGTATGTGAAAAGAACACACATGCAATGACTCTGGTTGTTGTTAGTAAAAAGAACACAGATGCAATGACACTGGTGGATCCATAGGTGGATTGTGAAAAGAGCACACATGCAATGACAGTGGTGGATCCATATGTGGTATGTGAAAAGAACACACATGCAATGACTCCAGTTGTTGTTAGTAAAAAGAACACACATGCAATGACACTGGTGGATCCTTGTGTGGTCTCTGAAGAGAACACACATTGCAATGACACTAGTGGATCCATATGAAAATAAAACACATGAAATGACTCCACTTGTTGTTAGTAAAAAGAACACACATGCAATGACACTAGTGGATCCATAGGTGGACTGTGGAAAGAGCACACATGCAATGACAATGGTGGATCCATATGTGGTATGTGAAAAGAACACACATGCAATGACTCCAGTTGTTGTTAGTAAAAATAATACACATGCAATGACACTGGTGGATCCATGTGTGGTTTGTGAAGAGAACACACATTTCAATGACACTGGTGGATCCATATGTGGTATGTGAAAAGAACACACATGAAATGACTCCTGTTGTTGTTAGTAAAAAGAACACACATGCACTGACACTGGTGGACCCATATGTGGTATGTGAAAAGAACACACATGAAATGACTCTGGTTGTTTTTAGTGAAAAGAACACGCATGCAATGACACTAGTGGATCCATATGTGGTATGTGAAAAGAACACACATGCAATGACTCTGGTTGTTGTTAGTGAAAAGAACACACATGCAATGACATTGGTGGATCCATGTGTGGTCTCTGAAGAGAACACACATTTCAATGACTCTGGTTGTTGTTAGTAAAAAGAACACAGATGCAATCACACTGGAGGATCCATGTGTGGTATATGAAGAGAACACACATGCAATGACTCTAGTTGTTGTTAGTAAAAAGAACACACATGCAATGACACTGGTGGATCCATAGGTGGATTGTGAAAAGAATAGACATGCAATGACACTGTTGGATCCATATGTGGTATGTGAAAAGAACACACATGCAATGACACTGGTTGTTGTTAGTAAAAAGAACACACATGCAATGACACTGGTGAATCCATGTGTGGTCTCTGAAGAGAACACACATGCAATGACTCTTGTTGTTGTTAGTAAAAAGAGCACACATGCAATGACACTGGTGGATCCATAGGTAGATTGTGAAAAGAACACACATGCAATGACAGTGGTGGATCCATATGTGGTATCTGAAGAGAACACACATTTCAATGACTCTTGTTGTTGTTAGTAAAAATAACACACATGCAATGACACTGGTGGATCCATGTGTGGTTTCTGAAGAGAACACACATGCAATGACTCTGGTTGTTGTTAGTACAAAGAGCACACATGCAATGACACTGGTGGATCCATAGGTGGATTGTGAAAAGAACACACATGCAATGACACTGGTGGATCCATGTGTGGATTGTGAAAAGAACACACATGCAATGACTCTGGTTGTACTTAGTAAAAAGAGCACACATGCAATGACACTGGTGGATCCATAAATGGATTGTGAAAAGAACACACATGCAATGACACTGGTGGATCCATATGTGGTATGTGAAAAGAACACACATGCAATGACTCTAGTTGTTGTGAGTAAAAAGAACACACATGCAATGACACTGGTGGATCCATGTGTGATCTCTGAAGAGAACACACATTTCAATGACACTGGTGGATCCATATGTGGTATGTGAAAAGAACACACATGAAATGACTCCATTTGTTGTTAGTAAAAAGAACACACATGCAATGACACTAGTGGATCCATATGTGGTATATGAAAATAACACACATGCAATGACTCTGGTTGTTGTTAGTAAAAAGAACACACATGCAATGACACTGGTGGATCCATGTGTGGTCTCTGAATATAACAAAGATTTCAATGACTCTTGTTTTTGTTAGTAAAAAGAACACACATGCAATGACACTGGTGGATCCATGTGTGGTCTCTAAAGAGAACACACATGCAATGACTCTGGTTGTTAGTAAAAAGAACACACATGCAATGACACTTGTGGATCCATGTGTGGTCTCTGAAGAGAACACACATTTCAATGACTCTGGTTGTTGTTAGTGAAAATAACACACATGCAATGACACTGGTGGATCCATGTGTGCTTTCTGAAGAGAACACACATGCAATGACTCTGGTTGTTGTTAGTACAAAGAGCGCACATGCAATGACACTGGTGGATCCATATGTGGTATGTGAAAAGAACACACATGCAATGACTCTGGTTGTTGTTAGTAAAAAGAACACACATGCAATGACACTGGTGGATCCATAGGTGGATTGTGAAAAGAACACACATGCAATGACACTGGTGGATCCATGTGTGGATTGTGAAAAGAACACACATGCAATGACTCTGGTTGTAGTTAGTAAAAAGAGCACACATGAAATGACACTGGTGGATCCATAAATGGATTGTGAAAAGAACACACATGCAATGACACTGGTGGATCCATATGTGGTATGTGAAAAGAACACACATGCAATAACTCTAGTTGTTGTTAGTAAAAAGAACACACATGCAATGACACTGGTGGATCCATGTGTGATCTCTGAAGAGAACACACATTTCAATGACACTGGTGGATCCATATGTGGTATGTGAAAAGAACACACATGAAATGACTCCAGTTGTTGTTAGTAAAAAGAACACACATGCAATGACACTAATGGATCCATATGTGGTATGTGAAAATAACACACATGCAATGACTCTGGTTGTTGTTAGTAAAAAGAACACCCATGCAATGACACTGGTGGATCCATGTGTGGTCTCTGAAGAGAACACACATTTCAATGACTCTGGTTGTTGTTAGTAAAAAGAACACACATGCAATGACACTGGTGGATCCATGTGTGGTCTCTAAAGAGAACACACATGCAATGACTCTGGTTGTTGTTAGTAAAAAGATCACACATGCAATGACACTAGTGGATCCATAGGTGGATTGTGAAAAGAACACACATGCAATAACACTGGTTGATCCATATGTGGTATATGAAAAGAACACACATGCAATGACTCTAGTTATTGTTAGTAAAAAGAACACACATGCAATGACACGGTGGATCCATGTGTGGTCTCTGAAGAGAACACACATTTCAATGACACTGGTGGATCCATATGTGGTATGTGAAAATAACACACATGCAATGACTCTGGTTGTTATTAGTAAAAAGAACACACATGCAATGACACTGGTGGATCCATAGGTGGATTGTGAAAAGAGCACACATGCAATGACACTGGTGGATCCATATGTTGTATGTGAAAAGAACACACATGCAATGACTCTAGTTGTTGTTAGTAAAAAGAACACGGATGTAATGACACTGGTGGATCCATGTGTGACCTCTGAAGAGAACACATTTCAATGACACTGGTGGATCCATATGTGGTATGTGAAAAGAACACACATGAAATGACTCCAGTTGTTGTTAGTAAAAAGAACATACATGCAATGACACTGGAGGCTCCATATGTGGTATGTGAAAAGAACACACATGAAATGACTCTGGTTGTTGTTAGTGAAAAGAACACACATGCAATGACGCTGGTGGATCCATGTGTGGTCTCTGAAGAGAACACACATTTCTATGACTCTGGTTGTTGTTAGTAAAAATAACACACATGCAATAACACTGGTGGATCCATGTGTGGTCTCTGAAGAGAACACACATGCAATGACTCTGGTTGTTGTTAGTAAAAAGAGCACACATGCAATGACACTGGTGGATTGTGGAAAGAACACACATGCAATGACACTGGTGGATCCATATGTGGTATGTGAAAACAACACACATTTCAATGACTCTAGTTGTTGTTAGTAAAAAGAACACACATGCAATGACATTGGTGGATCCATGTGTGGTCTCTGAAAGAGAACACACATGCAATGACTCTGGTTATTGTTAGTAAAAAGAGCACACATGCAATCACACTAGTGGATCCATAGGTGGATTGTGAAAAGAACACACATGCAATGACACTGGTGGATCTATATATGGTTTGTGAAAAGAACACATATGCAATTACTCCAGTTGTTGTTAGTAAAAAGAACGCACATGCAATGACACTGGTGGATCCATGTGTGGTCTCTGAAGAGAACACACATTTCAATGACACTGGTGGATCCATATGTGGTATGTGAAAAGAACACACATGCAATGACTCTGGTTGTTGTTAGTAAAAAGAACACACATGCAATGACACTGGTGGATCCATAGGTGGATTGTGAAAAGAGCACACATGCAATGACACTGGTGGATCCATATGTGGTATGTGAAAAGAACACACATGCAATGACTCCAGTTGTTGTTAGTAAAAAGAACAAAGATGTAATTACATTGGTGGATCCATGTGTGGTCTCTGAAGAGAACACACATTTCAATGACACTGGTGGATCCATATGTGGTATGTGAAAAGAACACACATGAAATGACTCCATTTGTTGTTAGTAAAAAGAACACACATGCAATGACACTAGTGGATCCATATGTGGTATATGAAAATAACACACATGCAATGACTCTGGTTGTTGTTAGTAAAAAGAACACCCATGCAATGACACTGGTGGATCCATGTGTGGTCTCTGAATATAACAAAGATTTCAATGACTCTTGTTTTTGTTAGTAAAAAGAACACACATGCAATGACACTGGTGGATCCATGTGTGGTCTCTAAAGAGAACACACATGCAATGACTCTGGTTGTTAGTAAAAAGAACACACATGCAATGACACTTGTGGATCCATGTGTGGTCTCTGAAGAGAACACACATTTCAATGACTCTGGTTGTTGTTAGTGAAAATAACACACATGCAATGACACTGGTGGATCCATGTGTGCTTTCTGAAGAGAACACACATGCAATGACTCTGGTTGTTGTTAGTACAAAGAGCGCACATGCAATGACACTGGTGGATCCATATGTGGTATGTGAAAAGAACACACATGCAATGACTCTGGTT
Organism: Avena sativa; assembly: GCA_916181665.1. Classification (NCBI taxonomy): domain Eukaryota; kingdom Viridiplantae; phylum Streptophyta; class Magnoliopsida; order Poales; family Poaceae; genus Avena; species Avena sativa. The sequence goes on from OV702286.1 coordinate 226,280,660, forward strand.
GTTGTTAGTAAAAAGAACACACATGCAATGACACTGGTGGATCCATAGGTGGATTGTGAAAAGAACACACATGCAATGACACTGGTGGATCCATGTGTGGATTGTGAAAAGAACACACATGCAATGACTCTGGTTGTAGTTAGTAAAAAGAGCACACATGCAATGACACTGGTGGATCCATAAATGGATTGTGAAAAGAACACACATGCAATGACACTGGTGGATCCATATGTGGTATGTGAAAAGAACACACATGCAATAACTCTAGTTGTTGTTAGTAAAAAGAACACACATGCAATGACACTGGTGGATCCATGTGTGATCTCTGAAGAGAACACACATTTCAATGACACTGGTGGATCCATATGTGGTATGTGAAAAGAACACACATGAAATGACTCCAGTTGTTGTTAGTAAAAAGAACACACATGCAATGACACTAATGGATCCATATGTGGTATGTGAAAATAACACACATGCAATGACTCTGGTTGTTGTTAGTAAAAAGAACACCCATGCAATGACACTGGTGGATCCATGTGTGGTCTCTGAAGAGAACACACATTTCAATGACTCTGGTTGTTGTTAGTAAAAAGAACACACATGCAATGACACTGGTGGATCCATGTGTGGTCTCTAAAGAGAACACACATGCAATGACTCTGGTTGTTGTTAGTAAAAAGATCACACATGCAATGACACTAGTGGATCCATAGGTGGATTGTGAAAAGAACACACATGCAATAACACTGGTTGATCCATATGTGGTATATGAAAAGAACACACATGCAATGACTCTAGTTATTGTTAGTAAAAAGAACACACATGCAATGACACGGTGGATCCATGTGTGGTCTCTGAAGAGAACACACATTTCAATGACACTGGTGGATCCATATGTGGTATGTGAAAATAACACACATGCAATGACTCTGGTTGTTATTAGTAAAAAGAACACACATGCAATGACACTGGTGGATCCATAGGTGGATTGTGAAAAGAGCACACATGCAATGACACTGGTGGATCCATATGTTGTATGTGAAAAGAACGCACATGCAATGACTCTAGTTGTTGTTAGTAAAAAGAACACGGATGTAATGACACTGGTGGATCCATGTGTGATCTCTGAAGAGAACACATTTCAATGACACTGGTGGATCCATATGTGGTATGTGAAAAGAACACACATGAAATGACTCCAGTTGTTGTTAGTAAAAAGAACATACATGCAATGACACTGGAGGCTCCATATGTGGTATGTGAAAAGAACACACATGAAATGACTCTGGTTGTTGTTAGTGAAAAGAACACACATGCAATGACGCTGGTGGATCCATGTGTGGTCTCTGAAGAGAACACACATTTCTATGACTCTGGTTGTTGTTAGTAAAAATAACACACATGCAATAACACTGGTGGATCCATGTGTGGTCTCTGAAGAGAACACACATGCAATGACTCTGGTTGTTGTTAGTAAAAAGAGCACACATGCAATGACACTGGTGGATTGTGGAAAGAACACACATGCAATGACACTGGTGGATCCATATGTGGTATGTGAAAACAACACACATTTCAATGACTCTAGTTGTTGTTAGTAAAAAGAACACACATGCAATGACATTGGTGGATCCATGTGTGGTCTCTGAAAGAGAACACACATGCAATGACTCTGGTTATTGTTAGTAAAAAGAGCACACATGCAATCACACTAGTGGATCCATAGGTGGATTGTGAAAAGAACACACATGCAATGACACTGGTGGATCTATATATGGTATGTGAAAAGAACACATATGCAATTACTCCAGTTGTTGTTAGTAAAAAGAACGCACATGCAATGACACTGGTGGATCCATGTGTGGTCTCTGAAGAGAACACACATTTCAATGACACTGGTGGATCCATATGTGGTATGTGAAAAGAACACACATGCAATGACTCTGGTTGTTGTTAGTAAAAAGAACACACATGCAATGACACTGGTGGATCCATAGGTGGATTGTGAAAAGAGCACACATGCAATGACACTGGTGGATCCATATGTGGTATGTGAAAAGAACACACATGCAATGACTCCAGTTGTTGTTAGTAAAAAGAACAAAGATGTAATTACATTGGTGGATCCATGTGTGGTCTCTGAAGAGAACACACATTTCAATGACACTGGTGGATCCATATGTGGTATGTGAAAAGAACACACATGAAATGACTCTAGTTGTTGTTAGTAAAAAGAACACACATGCAATGATACTGGTGGATCCATATGTGGTATGTGAAAAGAACACATATGCAATTACTCCAGTTGTTGTTAGTAAAAAGAACACACATGCAATGTGACTGGTGGATCCATGTGTGGTCTCTGAATATAACACAGATTTCAATGACTCTGGTTTTTGTTAGTAAAAAGAACACACATGCAATGACACTGGTGGATCCATGTGTGGTCTCTAAAGAGAACACACATGCAATGACTCTGGTTGTTAGTAAAAAGAACACACATGCAATGACGCTTGTGGATCCATGTGTGGTCTCTGAAGAGAACACACATTTCAATGACTCTGGTTGTTGTTAGTAAAAATAACACACATGCAATGACACTGGTGGATCCATGTGTGCTTTCTGAAGAGAACACACATGCAATGACTCTGGTTGTTGTTAGTACAAAGAGCGCACATGCAATGACATTGGTGGATCCATAGGTGGATTGTGAAAAGAACACACATGCAATGACACTGGTGGATCCATGTGTGGATTGTGAAAAGAACACACATGCAATGACTCTGGTTATAGTTAGTAAAAAGAGCACACATGCAATGACACTGGTGGATCCATAAATGGATTGTGAAAAGAACACACATGCAATGACACTGGTGGATCCATATGTGGTATGTGAAAAGAACACACATGCAATAACTCTAGTTGTTGTAAGTAAAAAGAACACACATGCAATGACACTGGTGGATCCATGTGTGATCTCTGAAGAGAACACACATTTCAATGACACTGGTGGATCCATATGTGGTATGTGAAAAGAACACACATGAAATGACTCCAGTTGTTGTTAGTAAAAAGAACACACATGCAATGACACTAGTGGATCCATATGTGGTATGTGAAAATAACACACATGCAATGACTCTGGTTGTTGTTAGTAAAAAGATCACACATGCAATGACACTAGTGGATCCATAGGTGGATTGTGAAAAGAACACACATGCAATGACACTGGTTGATCCATATGTGGTATATGAAAAGAACACACATGCAATGACTCTAGTTATTGTTAGTAAAAAGAACACACATGCAATGACACGGTGGATCCATGTGTGGTCTCTGAAGAGAACACACATTTCAATGACACTGGTGGATCCATATGTGGTATGTGAAAATAACACACATGCAATGACTCTGGTTGTTATTAGTAAAAAGAACACACATGCAATGACACTGGTGGATCCATAGGTGGATTGTGAAAAGATCACACATGCAATGACACTGGTGGATCCATATGTTGTATGTGAAAAGAACGCACATGCAATGACTCCAGTTGTTGTTAGTAAAAAGAACACAGATGTAATGACACTGGTGGATCCATGTGTGATCTCTGAAGAGAACACATTTCAATGACACTGGTGGATCCATATGTGGTATGTGAAAAGAACACACATGAAATGACTCCAGTTGTTGTTAGTAAAAAGAACATACATGCAATGACACTGGAGGCTCCATATGTGGTATGTGAAAAGAACACACATGAAATGACTCTGGTTGTTGTTAGTGAAAAGAACACACATGCAATGACGCTGGTGGATCCATGTGTGGTCTCTGAAGAGAACACACATTTCTATGACTCTGGTTGTTGTTACTAAAAATAACACACATGCAATAACACTGGTGGATCCATGTGTGGTCTCTGAAGAGAACACACATGCAATGACTCTGGTTGTTGTTAGTAAAAAGAGCACACATGCAATGACACTGGTGGATTGTGGAAAGAACACACATGCAATGACACTGGTGGATCCATATGTGGTATGTGAAAACAACACACATTTCAATGACTCTAGTTGTTGTTAGTAAAAAGAACACACATGCAATGACATTGGTGGATCCATGTGTGGTCTCTGAAAGAGAACACACATGCAATGACTCTGGTTATTGTTAGTAAAAAGAGCACACATGCAATCACACTAGTGGATCCATAGGTGGATTGTGAAAAGAACACACATGCAATGACACTGGTGGATCTATATATGGTATGTGAAAAGAACACATATGCAATTACTCCAGTTGTTGTTAGTAAAAAGAACGCACATGCAATGACACTGGTGGATCCATGTGTGGTCTCTGAAGAGAACACACATTTCAATGACACTGGTGGATCCATATGTGGTATGTGAAAAGAACACACATGCAATGACTCTGGTTGTTGTTAGTAAAAAGAACACACATGCAATGACACTGGTGGATCCATAGGTGGATTGTGAAAAGAGCACACATGCAATGACACTGGTGGATCCATATGTGGTATGTGAAAAGAACACACATGCAATGACTCCAGTTGTTGTTAGTAAAAAGAACACAGATGTAATTACACTGGTGGATCCATATGTGGTATGTGAAAAGAACACACATGCAATGACTCCAGTTGTTGTTAGTAAAAAGAACACAGATGTAATTACACTGGTGGATCCATGTGTGGTCTCTGAAGAGAACACACATTTCAATGACACTGGTGGATCCATATGTGGTATGTGAAAAGAACACACATGAAATGACTCTAGTTGTTGTTAGTAAAAAGAACACACATGCAATGATACTGGTGGATCCATATGTGGTATGTGAAAAGAACACATATGCAATTACTCCAGTTGTTGTTAGTAAAAAGAACACACATGCAATGACACTGGTGGATCCATGTGTGGTCTCTGAATATAACACATATTTCAATGACTCTGGTTTTTGTTAGTAAAAAGAACACACATGCAATGACACTGGTGGATCCATGTGTGGTCTCTAAAGAGAACACACATGCAATGACTCTGGTTGTTAGTAAAAAGAACACACATGCAATGACGCTTGTGGATCCATGTGTGGTCTCTGAAGAGAACACACATTTCAATGACTCTGGTTGTTGTTAGTAAAAATAACACACATGCAATGACACTGGTGGATCCATGTGTGCTTTCTGAAGAGAACACACATGCAATGACTCTGGTTGTTGTTAGTACAAAGAGCGCACATGCAATGACATTGGTGGATCCATATGTGGATTGTGAAAAGAACACACATGCAATGACACTGGTGGATCCATGTGTGGATTGTGAAAAGAACACACATGCAATGACTCTGGTTGTAGTTAGTAAAAAGAGCACACATGCAATGACACTGGTGGATCCATAAATGGATTGTGAAAAGAACACACATGCAATGACACTGGTGGATCCATATGTGGTATGTGAAAAGAACACACATGCAATAACTCTAGTTGTTGTAAGTAAAAAGAACACACATGCAATGACACTGGTGGATCCATGTGTGATCCCTGAAGAGAACACACATTTCAATGACACTGGTGGATCCATATGTGGTATGTGAAAAGAACACACATGAAATGACTCCAGTTGTTGTTAGTAAAAAGAACACACATGCAATGACACTAGTGGATCCATATGTGGTATGTGAAAATAACACACATGCAATGACTCTGGTTGTTGTTAGTAAAAAGAACACCCATGCAATGACACTAGTGGATCCATGTGTGGTCTTTGAAGAGAACACACATTTCAATGACTCTGGTTGTTGTTAGTAAAAAGAACACACATGCAATGACACTGGTGGATCCATGTGTGGTCTCTAAAGAGAACACACATGCAATGACTCTGGTTGTTGTTAGTAAAAAGATCACACATGCAATGACACTGGTGGATCCATAGGTGGATTGTTAAAAGAACACACATGCAATGACACTGGTTGATCCATATGTGGTATATGAAAAGAACACACATGCAATGACACGGTGGATCCATGTGTGGTCTCTGAAGAGAACACACATGTCAATGACACTGGTGGATCCATATGTGGTATGTGAAAATAACACACATGCAATGACTCTGGTTGTTATTAGTAAAAAGAACACACATGCAATGACAGTGGTGGATCCATAGGTGGATTGTGAAAAGAGCACACATGCAATGACACTGGTGGATCCATATGTTGTATGCGAAAAGAACGCACATGCAATGACTCCAGTTGTTGTTAGTAAAAAGAACACAGATGTAATGACACTGGTGGATCCATGTGTGATCTCTGAAGAGAACACATTTCAATGACACTGGTGGATCCATATGTGTTATGTGAAAAGAACACACATGAAATGACTCTAGTTGTTGTTAGTAAAAAGAACATACATGCAATGACACTGGAGGCTCCATATGTGGTATGTGAAAAGAACACACATGAAATGACTCTGGTTGTTGTTAGTGAAAAGAACACACATGCAATGACGCTGGTGGATCCATGTTTGGTCTCTGAAGAGAACACACATTTCTATGACTCTGGTTGTTGTTAGTAAAAAGAGCACACATGCAATGACACTGGTGGATCCATAGGTGGATTGTGGAAAGAACACACATACAATGAAACTGGTGGATCCATATGTGGTATGTGAAAACAACACACATTTCAATGACTCTGGTTGTTGTTAGTAAAAAGAACACACATGCAATGACACTGGTGGATCCATGTGTGGTCTCTGAAGAGAAGAAACATGCAATGACTCTGGTTATTGTTAGTTAAAAGAGCACACATGCAATCACACTAGTGGATCCATAGGTGGATTGTGAAAAGAACACACATGCAATGACACTGGTGGATCTGTATGTGGTATGTGAAAAGAACACATATGCAATTACTCTAGTTGTTAGTAAAAAGAACACACATGCGATGACACTGGTGGCTCCATGTGTGGTCTCTGAAGAGAACACACATTTCAATGACACTGGTGGATCCATATGTGGTATGTGAAAAGAACACACATGCAATGACTCTGGTTGTTGTTAGTAAAAGAAACACGCATGCAATGACACTGGTGGATCCATAGGTGGATTGTGAAAAGAGCACACATGCAATGACACTGGTGCATCCGTATGTGGTATGTGAAAAGAACACACATGCAATGACTCTAGTTGTTGTTAGTAAAAAGAACACAGATGTAATGACACTAGTGGATCCATGTGTGGTCTCTGAACAGAACACACATTTCAATGACACTGGTGGATCCATATGTCGTATGTGAAAAGAACACACATGAAATGACTCCAGTTGTTGTTAGTAAAAAGAACACACATGCAATAACACTGGTGCATCCATATGTGGTATGTGAAAAGAACACACATGAAATGACTCTGGTTGTTGTTAGTGAAAAGAACACACATGCAATGACGCTGGTGGATCCATGTGTGGTCTCTGAAGAGAACACACATTTTAATGACTATGGTTGTTGTTAGTAAAAAGAACACACATGTAATGACCCTGGTGGATCCATGTGTGGTCTCTGAAGAGAACACACATGCAATGACTCTGGTTGTTGTTAGTAAAAAGAGCACACATGCAATGACACTGGTGGATCCATAGGTGGATTGTGGAAAGAACACACATGAAATGACACTGGTGGATCCATATGTGGTATGTGAAAACAACACACATTTCAAGGACTCTGGTTGTTGTTAGTAAAAAGAACACACATGCAATGACACTGGTGGATCCATGTGTGGTCTCTGAAGAGAACACACATGCAATGACTCTGGTTGTTGTTAGTAAAAAGAGCACACATGCAATCACACTAGTGGATCCATAGGTGGATTGTGAAAACAACACACATGCAATGACACTGGTGGATCTATATGTGGTATGTGAAAAGAACACATATGCAATTACTCCAGCTGTTGTTACTAAAAAGAACACACATGCAATGACACTGGTGGATCCATGTGTGGTCTCTGAAGAGAACACACATTTCAGTGACACTGGTGGATCCATATGTGGTATGTGAAAAGAACACACATGCAATGACTCTGGTTGTTGTTAGTAAAAGGAACACGCATGCAATGACACTGGTGGATCCATAGGTGGATTGTGAAAAGAGCACACATGCAATGACACTGGTGGATCCATATGTGGTATGTGAAAAGAACACACATGCAATGACTCCAGTTGTTGGTAGTAAAAAGAACACAGATGTAATGACACTGGTGGATCCATGTGTGGTCTCTGAAGAGAACACACATTTCAATGACACTGGTGGATCCATATGTGGTATGTGAAAAGAACACACATGAAATGACTCCAGTTGTTGTTAGTAAAAAGAACACACATGCAATAACACTAATAACACTGGTGGATCCATATGTGGTATGTGAAAAGAACACACATGAAATGACTCTGGTTGTTGTTCGTGAAAATAACACACATGCAATGACGCTGGTGGATCCATGTGTGGTCTCTGAAGAGAACACACATTTTAGTGACTCTGGTTGTTAGTAAAAAGAACACACATGCAATGACACTGGTGGATTCATGTGTGGTCTCTGAAGAGAATACACATGCACTGACTCTGGTTGTTGTTAGTAAAAAGAGCACACATGCAATGACACTGGTGGATCCATAGGTGGATTGTGGAAAGAACACACATGCAATGACCCTGGTGGATCCATGTGTGGTCTCTGAAGAGAACACACATGCAATGACTCTGGTTGTTGTTAGTAAAAAGAGCACACATGCAATGATACTGGTGGATCCATAGGTGGATTGTGGAAAGAACACACATGCAATGACACTGGTGGATCCATATGTGGTATGTGAAAACAACACATATTTCAAGGACTCCGGTTGTTGTTAGTAAAAATAACACACATGCAATGACACTGGTGGATCCATGTGTGGTCTCTGAAGACAACACACATGCAATGACTCTGGTTGTTCGTAGTAAAAAGAGCACACATGCAATGACACTAGTGGATCCATAGGTGGATTGTGAAAAGAACACACATGCAATGACACTGGTGGATCCATGTGTGGTATGTGAAAAGAACACATATGCAATGACTCCAGTTGTTGTTAGTAAAAAGAACACACATGCAATGACACTGGTGGATCCATGTGTGGTCTCTGAAGAGAACACACATTTCAGTGACACTGGTGGATCCATATGTGGTATGTGAAAAGAACACACATGCAATGACTCTGGTTGTTGTTATTAAAAAGAACGTACATGCAATGACACTGGTGGATCCATGTGTGGTCTCTAAAGAGAACACACATGCAATGAATCTGGTTGTTGTTAGTAAAAAGATCACACATGCATTGACACTGGTGGATCCATAGGTGGATTGTGAAAAGAACACACATGCAATGACACTGTTGCATCCATATGTGGTATATGAAAAGAACACACATGCAATGAATCTAGTTATTGTTAGTAAAAAGAAAACACATGCAATGACACGGTGGATCCATGTGTGGTCTCTGAAGAGAACACACATTTCAATGACACTGGTGGATCCATATGTGGTATGTGAAAAGAACACACATGCAATGACTCTGGTTGTTATTAGTAAAAAGAACACACATGCAATGACACTGGTGGATCCATAGGTGGATTGTGAAAAGAGCACACATGCAATGACACTGGTGGATCCATATGTGGTATGTGAAAAGAACACACATGCAATGACTCTAGTTGTTGTTAGTAAAAAGAACACAGATGTAATGACACTGGTGGATCCATGTGTGGTCTCTGAAGAGAACACACATTTCAATGACACTGGTGGATCCCATGTGGTATGTGAAAAGAACACACATGAAATGACTCGAGTTGTTGTTAGTAAAAAGAACACACATGCAATAACACTGGTGGATCCATATGTGGTATGTGAAAAGAACCCACATGAAATGACTCTGGTTGTTGTTAGTGAAAAGAACACACATGTAATGACGTTGGTGGATCCATGTGTGGTCTCTGAAGAGAACACACATTTTAATGACTCTGGTTGTTGTTAGTAAAAAGAACACACATGCAATGACACTGGTGGATCCATGTGTGGTCTCTGAAGAGAACACACATGCAATGACTCTGGTTGTTGTTAGTAAAAAGAGAACACATGCAATGACACTGGTGGATCCATAGGTGGATTGTGGAAAGAACACACATGCAATGACACTGGTGGATCCATATGTGGTATGTGAAAAGAACACACATTTCAATGTCTCCGGTTGTTGTTAGTAAAAAGAACACACATGCAATGACACTGGTGGATCCATGTGTGGTCTCTGAAGAGAACACGCATGCAATGACTCTGGTTGTTGTTAGTAAAAAGAGCACACATGCAATGACACTAGTGGATCCATAGGTGGATTGTGAAAAGAACACACATGCAATGACACTGGTGGATCCATGTGTGGTATGTGAAAAGAACACATATGCAACGACTCCAAATGTTGTTAGTAAAAAGAACACACATGCAATGACACTGGTGGATCCATGTGTGGTCTCTGAAGAGAACACACATTTCAATGACACTGGTGGATCCATATGTGGTGTGTGAAAAGAACACACATGCAATGAATCCATTTGTTGTTAGTAAAAAGAACACACATGCAATGACACTGGTGGATCCATGTGTGGTCTCTGAAGAGAACACACATTTCAATGACACTAGTGGATCCAGATGTGGTATGTGAAAAGAACACACATGCAATTACTCCAGTTGTTGTTAGTAAAAAGAACACACATGCAATGACACTGGTGGATCCATATGTGGTCTGCGAAGAGAATACACATTTCAATGACACTAGTGGATCCATATGAACAGAACACACATGAAATAACTCCACTTGTTGTTAGTAAAAAGAACACACATGCAATGACACTAGTGGATCCATATGTGGTATGTGAAAAGAACACACATGAAATGACTCTGGTTGTTGTTAGTGAAAAGAACACACATGCAATCACACTGCTGGATCCATGTGTGGTCTCTAAAGAGAACACACATGCAATGACTCTGGTTGTTGTTAGTAAAAAGAGCACACATGCAATGACACTGGTGGATCCATAGGTGGATTGTGAAAAGAACACACATTTCAATGACACTGGTGGATCCATGTGTGGTCTGTGAAGGGAACACACATGCAATAACTCTGGTTGTTGTTAGTAAAAAGAGCACACATACAATGACACTTGTGGATCCATAGGTGGATCGTGAAAAGAACACACATGCAATGACACTGGTGGATCCATATGTGGTATGTGAAAACAACAAACATTTCAATGACTCTGGTTGTTAGTAAAAAGAACACACATGCAATGACACTGCTGGATCCATGTGTGGATTGTGAAAAAAGCACACATGCAATTACTCTGGTTGTTGTTAGTAAAAAGAGCACACATGAAATGACACTGGTGGATCCGTAGGTTGATTGTGAAAAGAACACCCATGCAATTACACTGGTGGATCCATATGCGGTATGTGAAAAGAACACACATGCAATGATTCTAGTTATTGTTAGTAAAAAGAACACACATGCAATGACACTTGTGGATCCATGTGTGGTCTATGAGGAGAACACACATTTCAATGACACTGGTGGATCCATATGTGGTATGTGAAAAGAACACACATGAAATGACTCCAGTTGTTGTCAGTAAAAAGAATACACATGCAATGACACTGGTGGATCCATGTGTGGTATGTGAAAATAACACACATGCAATGACTCTGGTTGTTGTTAGTAAAAAGAACACACATGCAATGACACTTGTGGATCCATGTGTGGTCTCTAAAGAGAACACACATTTCAATGACTCTGGTTGTTCTTAGTAAAAAGAACACACATGCAATGACACTGGTGGATCTATGTGTGGTCTCTGAAGAGAACACACATGCAATGACTCTGGTTCTTGTTAGTACAAAGAGCACACATGCAATGACACTGGTGGATCCATAGGTGGATTGTGAAAAGAACAGACATGCAATGACACTGGTGGATCCATATGTGGTATGTGAAAACAACACACATTTCAACGACTCTGGTTGTTGTTAGTAGAAAGAACACACATGCAATGACACTGGTGGATACATGTCTGTTCTCTGAAGAGAACACACATGCAATGAGTCTGGTTGTTGTTAGTAAAAAGAGCACACATGCAATGACACTGGTGGATCCATAGGTGGATTGTGAAAAGAACACACATGCAATGACACTAGTGGATCCATATGTGGTATGTGAAAAGAACACACATTTCAATGACTCTAGATGTTGTTACTAAAAAGAACACACATGCAATGACACTGGTGGATCCATGTGTGGTCTGTTAAGAGAACACACATGCAATGACTCTGGTTGTTGTTAGTAAAAAGAGCACACATGCAATGACACTGGTGGATCCATAGGTGGATTGTGAAAAGAACGCACATGCAATGACACTGGTGGATCCATATGTGGTATGTGAAAAGAACACACATGAAATGACTCCAGTTGTTGTCAGTAAAAAGAACACACATGCAATGACACTGGTGGATCCATGTGTGGTATGTGAAAATAACACACATGCAATGACTCTGGTTGTTGTTAGTAAAAAGAACACACATGCAATGACACTTGTGGATCCATGTGTGGTCTCTAAAGAGAACACACATTTCAATGACTCTGGTTGTTCTTAGTAAAAAGAACACACATGCAATGACACTGGTGGATCTATGTGTGGTCTCTGAAGAGAACACACATGCAATGACTCTGGTTATTGTTAGTACAAAGAGCACACATGCAATGACACTGGTGGATCCATAGGTGGATTGTGAAAAGAACAGACATGCAATGACACTGGTGGATCCATATGTGGTATGTGAAAACAACACACATTTCAACGACTCTGGTTGTTGTTAGTAGAAAGAACACACATGCAATGACACTGGTGGATACATGTCTGTTCTCTGAAGAGAACACACATGCAATGAGTCTGGTTGTTGTTAGTAAAAAGAGCACACATGCAATGACACTGGTGGATCCATAGGTGGATTGTGAAAAGAACACACATGCAATGACACTAGTGGATCCATATGTGGTATGTGAAAAGAACACACATTTCAATGACTCTAGATGTTGTTACTAAAAAGAACACACATGCAATGACACTGGTGGATCCATGTGTGGTATGTTAAGAGAACACACATGCAATGACTCTGGTTGTTGTTAGTAAAAAGAGCACACATGCAATGACACTGGTGGATCCATAGGTGGATTGTGAAAAGAACGCACATGCAATGACACTGGTGGATCCATATGTGGTATGTGAAAAGAACATACATGCAATGACTCTAGTTCTTGTTAGTAAAAAGAACACACATGCAATGACACTGGTGGATCCATGTGTGGTCTCTGAAGAGAACACACATTTCAATGACACTGCTGGATCCATATGTGGTATGTGAAAAGAACACACATGAAATGACTCCAGTTGTTGTTAGTAAAAAGAACACACATGCAATGACACTGGTGGATCCATATGTGGTATGTGAAAATAACACACATGCAGTGACTCTGGTTGTTAATAAAAAGAACACACATGCAATGACACTGCTGGATCCATGTGTGGTCTCTGAAGAGAACACACATTCCAATGACTCAGGTTGTTATTAGTAAAAATAACACACATGCAATGACACTGGTGGATCCATGTCTGTTCTCTGAAGAGAACACACATGCAATGACTCTGGTTGTTGTTAGTAAAAAGAGCACACATGCAGTGACACTGGTGGATCCATAGGTGGATTGTGAAAAGAACACACATGCAATGACACTGGTGGATCCATATGTGGTATGTGAAAAGAACACACATGCAATGGCTCTAGTTGTTGTTAGTAAAAAGAACACACATGCAATGACACTGGTGGATCCATGTGTGGTCTCTGAAGAGAACACACATTTCAATGACTGGTTGATGTTAGTAAAAAGAGCCCACATGACATGACAATGGTGGATCCATAGGTGGATTGTGAAAAGAACACACATGCAATGACACCGGTGGATCCATATGAGGTATGTGAAAAGAACACAATGGAATGACTCCAGTTGTTGTTAGTAAAAAGAACACACATGTAATGACACTAGTGGATCCATGTGTGGTCTTTGAAGAGAAGACACATTTCAATGACACTAGTGGATCCATATGTGGTCTGCGAAAAGAACACACATGGAATGACTCTGGTTGTTGTTAGTAAAAAGAACACACATGCAATGACACTGGTGGATCCATGTGTGGTCTCTGAAGAGAACACTCATTTCAATGACTATGATTGGTGTTATTAAAAAGAACACACATGCAATGACACTGGTGGATCCATGTGTGGTCTCTAAAGAGAACACACATGCAATGACTATGGTTGTTGTTAGTAAAAAAGAGCACACATGCAATGACACTGGTGGATCCATAGGTGGATTGCGAAAAGAATACACATGCAATGACACTGGTGGATCCATATGTGGTATGTGAAAAGAACACACATGCAATGACTCCAGTTGTTGTTAGTAAAAAGAACACACATGCAATGACACTTGTGGATCCATGTGTGGTCTCTAAAGAGAACACACATTTCAATGACACTAGTGGATCCATATGTGGTATGTGAAAAGAACACACATGCAATGACTCTGGTTGTTGTTATTAAAAAGATAACACATGCAATGACACTGGTGGATCCATAGGTGGATTGTGAAAAGAGCACACATGCAATGACACTGGTGGATCCATATGTGGTATGTGAAAAGAACACACGTGCAATGACTCTAGTTGTTGTTAGTAAAAAGAACACACATGCAATGACACTGGTGGATCCAAGTGTGGACTTTGAATAGAACACACATTTCAATGACACTGGTGGATCCATATGGGGTATGTGAAACAAACACACATGCAATGACTCCAGTTGTTGTTAGTAAAAAGAACACACATGCAATGACACTGGTGGATCCATGTGTGGTCTCTGAAGAGAACACACATTTCAATGACACTGGTGGATCCATATGTGGTATGTGAAAAGAACACACATGCAATGACTCTGGTTGTTGTTAGTAAAAAGAACACACATGCAATGACACTGGTAGATCCATAGGTGGATTGTGAAAACAGCACACATGCAATAACACTGGTGGATCCATATGTGGTATGTGAAAAGAACACACATGCAATGACTCTAGTTATTGTTAGTAAAAAGAACACACATGTAATGACACTGGTAGATCCATGTGTGGTCTCTGAGGAGAACACACATTTCAATGACACTGGTGGATCCATATGTGGTATGCGAAAAGAACACACATGAAATGACTCCAGTTGTTGTAAGTAAAAAGAAGACCCATACAATGACACTGGTGGATCCATATGTGGTATGTGAAAAGAACACACGTGCAATGACTCAAGTTGTTGTTAGTAAAAAAACACATGCAATGACACTGGTGGATCCATATGTGGTATGCGAAAAGAGCACACATGAAATGACACTGGTGGATCCATAGGTGGATTGTGAAAAGAGCACATATGCAATGACACTAGTGGATCCATATGTGGTATGTAAAAAGAACACACATGCAATGACTCTAGTTGTTGTTAGTAAAAAGAGCCCACATGACATGACACTGGTGGATCCATAGGTGGATTGTGAAAAGAACACACATGCAATGACACTGGTGGATCCATATGAGGTATGTGAAAAGAACACAATGGAATGACTCCAGTTGTTGTTAGTAAAAAGAACACACATGCAATGACACTAGTGGATCCATGTGTGGTCTTTGAAGAGAAGACACATTTCAATGACACTGGTGGATCCATATGTGGTATGTGAAAAGAACACACATGCAATGACTCTGGTTGTTGTTAGTAAAAAGAACACACATGCAATGACACTGGTGGATCCATGTGTGGTCTCTGAAGAGAACACACATTTCAATGCCTCTGCTTGTTGTTATTAAAAAGAACACACATGCAATGACACTGGTGGATCCATGTGTGGTCCCTGAAGAGAACACACATGCAATGACTATGGTTGTTATTAGTAAAAAGAGCACACATGCAATGACACTGGTGGATCCATAGGTGGATTGCAAAAAGAACACACATGCAATGACACTGGTGGATCCATATGTGGTATGTGAAAAGAACACACATGCAATAACTCCAGTTGTTGTTAGTAAAAAGAACACACATGCAATGACACTTCTGGATCCATGTGTGGTCTCTAAAGAGAACACAAATTTCAATGACACTAGAGGATCCATATGTAGTATGTGAAAAGAACACACATGCAATGACTCTGGTTGTTGTTAGTAAAAAGATAACACATGCAATGACACTGGTGGATCCATAGGTGGATTGTGAAAAGAGCACACATGCAATGACACTGGTGGATCCATATGTGGTATGTGAAAAGGACACACGTGCAATGACTCCAGTTGTTGTTAGTAAAAAGAACACACATGCAATTCCACTGGTGGATCCAAGTGTGGACTTTGAAGAGAACACACATTTCAATGACACTAGTGGATCCATATGGGGTATGTGAAACAAACACACATGAAATGACTCCAGTTGTTGTTAGTAAAAAGAACACACATGCAATGACACTGGTGGATCCATGTGTGGTCTCTGAAGAGAACACACATTTCAATGACACTGGTGGATCCATATGTGGTATGTGAAAATAACACACATGCAATGACTCTGGTTGTTGTTAGTAAAAAGAACACACATGCAATGACACTGGTGGATCCATAGGTGGATTGTGAAAAGAGCACACATGCAATAACACTGGTGGATCCATATGTGGTATGTGAAAAGAACACACATGCAATGACTCTAGTTATTGTTAGTAAAAAGAACACACATGTAATGACACTAGTAGATCCATGTGTGGTCTCTGAAGAGAACACACATTTCAATGACACTGGTGGATCCATATGTGGTATGCGAAAAGAACACACAAGAAATGACTCCAGTTGTTGTAAGTAAAAAGAAGACGCATGCAATGACACTGGTGGATCCATATGTGGTATGTGAAAAGAACACACATGCACTGACTCAAGTTGTTGTTAGTAAAAAGAACACACATGCAATGACAATGGTGGATCCATGTGTGGTCTCTGAAGAGAACACACATTTCAATGACACTGGTGGATCCATGTGGTATGCGAAAAGAGGACACATGAAATGACACTGGTGGATCCATAGGTGGATTGTGAAAAGAGCACGTATGCAATAACACTGGTGGATCCATATGTGGTATGTGAAAAGAAGACACATGCAATGACTCCAGTTGTTGTTAGTAAAAAGAACACACATGCAATGACACTGGTGGATCCATGTGTGGTCTCTGAAGAGAACACACATTTCAATGACACTGGTGGATCCATATGTGGTATGTGAAAAGAACACACATGAAATGACTCCAGTTATTGTTAGTAAAAAAGAACACACATGCAATAACACTGGTGGATCCATATGTGGTATGTGAAAACAACACACATTTCAATGACTCTGGTTGTTGTTAGTAAAAAGAACACACATGCAATGACACTGGTTGATCGATGTCTGGTCTCTGAAGAGAACACACATGCAATGACTCTAGTTGTTGTTAGTGAAAAGAACACACATGCAATGACACTGGTAGATCCATGTGTGGTCTCTCAAGAGAACACACATTTCAATAACTCTGGTTAATGTTAGTAAAAAGAACACACATGCAATGACACTGGTGGATCAATGTGTGGTCTCTCAAGAGAACACACATGCAATGACTCTGGTTATTGTTAGTAAAAAGAGCACACGTGCAATGACACCAGTGGATCCATAGGTTGATTGTGAAAAGAACAGACATGCAATGACACTGGTGGATCCATATGTGGTATGTGAAAACAACACACATGCAATGACACTGGTTGTTGTTACTAAAAAGAACACACATGCAATTGACACTGGTGGATCCATCTGATCTCTGAAGAGAACACACATGCAATGACTCTGGTTGTTGTTAGTAAAAAGAGCACACATGCAATGACACTTGTGGATCCATAGGTGGATTGTGAAAAGAACACACATGCAATGACATTGGTGGATCCATATGTGGTATGTGAAAAGAACACACATGCAATGACTCCAGTTGTTGTTAGTAAAAAGAACACACATGCAATGACACTGGTGGATCCATGTGTGGTCTCTGAAGAGAACACACATTTCAATGACACTGGTGGATCCATATGTGGTATGTGAAAAGAACACACATGCAATGACACTGGTGGATCCATGTGTGGTATGTGAAAAGAACACACATGCAATGACTCAAGTTGTTGTTAGTAAAAAGAACACACATGAATGACACTGGTGGATCCGTGTGTGGTCTCTGAAGAGAACACACATTTCAATGAATCTGTTGTTGTTAGTAAAAAGAACACACATGCAATGACACTGGTGGATCCATGTGTGGTCTGTGAAGAGAACACACATGCAATGACTCTAGTTGTTGTTACTAAAAAGAGCACACATGCAATGACACTTGTGGATCCATAGGTGGATTGTGAAAAGAACACACATGCAATGACACTGGTGGATCCATATGTGGTATGTGAAAACAACAGACATTTCAATGACTCTGGTTGTTAGTAAAAAGAACACACATGCAATGACACTGCTGGATCCATGTGTGGATTGTGAAAAAAGCACACATGCTATTACTCTGGTTGTTGTTAGTAAAAAGAGCACACATGCAATGACACTGGTGGATCCGTAGGTGGATTATGAAAAGAACACACATGCAATGACACTGGTGGATCCATATGTGGTATGTGAAAAGAACACACATGCAATGACTCTAGTTATTGTTAGTAAAAAGAACACACATGCAATGACACTTGTGGATCCATGTGTGGTCTATGAGGAGAACACACATTTCAATGACACTGGTGGATCCAGATGTGGTATGTGAAAAGAACACACATGAAATGACTCCAGTTGTTGGCAGTAAAAAGAACACACATGCAATGACACTAGTGGATCCATGTCTGGTATGTGAAAATAACACACATGCAATGACTCTGGTTGTTGTTAGTAAAAAGAACACACATGCAATGACACTTGTGGATCCATGTGTGGTCTCTAAAGAGAACACACATTTAAATGACTCTGGTTATTCTTAGTAAAAAGAACACACATGCAATGACACTGGTGGATCCAAGAGTGGTCTCTGAAGAGAACACACATGCAATGACTCTGGTTCTTGTTAGTACAAAGAGCACACATGCAATGACACTGGTGGATCCATAGGTGGATTGTGAAAAGAACACACATGCAATGACACTGGTGGATCCATATGTGGTATGTGAAAACAACACACATTTCAATGACTCTGGTTGTTGTTGGTAAAAAGAACACACATGCAATGACACTGGTGGATCCATGTCTGTTCTCTGAAGAGAACACACATGCAATGACTCCGGTTGTTGTTAGTAAAAAGAGCACACATCCAATGACACTGGTGGATCCATGTGTGTTCTCTGAAGAGAACACACATTTCAATGACTCTGGTTGTTGTTATTAAAAATAACACACAGGCAATGACACTAGTGGATCCATGTGTGGTCTCTGAAGAGAACACACATGAAATGACTATGGTTGTTGTTAGTAAAAGGAGCACACATGCAATGACACTGGTGGATCCATAGGTGGATTGCAAAAAGAACACACATGCAATGACACTGGTGGATCCATATGTGGTATGTGAAAAGAACACACATGCAATGACTCCAATTGTTGTTAGTGAAAAGAACACACATGCAATAACACTTGTGGATCCATGTGTGGTCTCTAAGCAGAACACACATTTCAATGACACCGGTGGATCCATATGTGGTATGTGAAAAGAACACACATGCAATGACTCTGGTTGTTGTTAGTAAAAAGATAACACATGCAATGACACAAGTGGATCCATAGGTGGATTGTGAAAAGAGCACACATGCAATGACACTGGTGGATCCATATGTGGTATGTGAAAAGAACACACGTGCAATGACTCCAGTTGTTGTTAGTAAAAGAACACACATGCAATGACACTGGTGGATCCAAGTGTGGACTTTGAAGAGAACACACATATCAATGACACTGGTGGATCCATATGTGGTATGTGAAAAGAACACACATGCAATCACTCCAGTTGTTGTTAGTAAAAAGAACACACATGCAATGACACTGGTGGATCCATGTGTGGTCTCTGAAGAGAACACACATTTCAATGACATTGGTGGATCCATATGTGGTACGTGAAAAGAACACACATGCAATGACTCTGGTTGTTGTTAGTAATAAGAACACGCATGCAATGACACTGGTGGATCCATGGGTGGATTGTGAAAAGAGCACACATGCAATAACACTGGTGGATCCATATGTGGTATGTGAAAAGAACACACATGCAATGACTCCAATTATTGTTAGTAAAAAGAACACACATGTAATGACACTGGTAGATCCATGTGTGGTCTCTGAAGAGAACACACATTTCAATGACACTGGTGGATCCATATGTGGTATGTGAAAAGAACACACATGAAATGACTCCAATTGTTTTAAGTAAAAAGAAGACGCATGCAATGACACTGGTGGATCCATATGTGGTATGTGAAAAGAACACACATGCAATGACTCAAGTTGTTGTTAGTAAAAAAACACACATGCAATGACACTGGTGGATCCATGTGTGGTCTTTGAAGAGAACACACATTTCAATGACACTAGTGGATCCATATGTGGTATCCGAAAAGAGCACACATGAAATGACACTGGTGGATCCATAGGTGGATTGTGAAAAGAGCACATATGCAATGACACTGGTGGATCCATATGTGGTATGTGAAAAGAACACACATGCAATGACTCTAGTTGTTGTTAGTAAAAAAGCCCACATGACATGACACTGGTGGATCCATAGGTGGATTGTGAAAAGAACACACATGCAATGACACTGGTGGATCCATATGAGGTATGTGAAAAGAACACAATGGAATGACTCCAGTTGTTGTTAGTAAAAAGAACACACATGCAATGACACTAGTGGATCCATGTGTGGTCTTTGAAGAGAAGACACATTTCAATGACACTGGTGGATCCATATGTGGTCTGTGAAAAGAACACACATGCAATGACTCTGGTTGTTGTCAGTAAATACAACACACATGCAATGACACTGGTGGATCCATGTGTGGTCTCTGAAGAGAACACACATTTCAATGACTCTGGTTGTTGTTATTAAAAAGAACACACATGCAATGACACTGGTGGATCCATGTGTGGTCCCTGAAGAGAACACACATGCAATGACTATGGTTGTTATTAGTAAAAAGAGCACACATGCAATGACACTGGTGGATCCACAGGTGGATTGCAAAAAGAACACACATGCAATGACACTGGTGGATCCATATGTGGTATGTGAAAAGAACACACATGCAATGACTCCAGTTGTTGTTAGTAAAAAGAACACACATGCAATGACACTTGTGGATCCATGTGTGGTCTCTGAAGAGAACACACATTTCAATGACACCAGTGGATCCATATGTGGTATCTGAAAAGAACACACATGCATTGACTCTGGTTGTTGTTAGTAAAAAGATAACACATGCAATGACACTGGTGGATCCATAGGTGGATTGTGAAAAGAGCACACATGCAATGACACTGGTGGATCCAGATGTGGTATGTGAAAAGAACACACGTGCAATGACTCCAGTTGTTGTTAGTAAAAAGAACACACATGCAATGACACTGGTGGATCCAAGTGTGGACTTTGAAGAGAACACACATTTCAATGACACTGGTGGATCCATATGTTGTATGTGAAACAAACACACATGCAATGACTCTAGTTGTTGTTAGTAAAAAGAACACACATGCAATGACACTGGTGGATCCATGTGTGGTCTCTGAAGAGAACACACATTTCAATGACACTGGTGGATCCATATGTGGTATGTGAAAAAAAAACACATGCGATGACTCTAGTTGTTGTTAGTAAAAAGAACACACATGCAATGACACTGGTGGATCCATAGGTGGATTGTGAAAAGAGCACACATGCAATAACACTGGTGGATCCATAGGTGGATTGTGAAAAGAGCACACATGCAATGACACTGGTGGATCCATATGTGGTATGTGAAAAGAACACACATGCAATGACTCTGGTTGTTGTTAGTAAAAAGAACACACATGCAATGACACTGGTAGATCCATAGGTGGATTGTGAAAAGAGCACACATGCAATAACACTGGTGGATCCATATGTGGTATGTGAAAAGAACACACATGCAATGACTCCAGTTATTGTTGGTAAAAAGAACACACATGTAATGACACTGGTAGATCCATGTGTGGTCTCTAAAGAGAACACACATTTCAATGACACTGGTGGATCCATATGTGGTATGCGAAAAGAACACACATGAAATGACTCCAGTTGTTGTAAGTAAAAAGAAGACGCATGCAATGACACTGGTGGATCCATATGTGGTATGTGAAATGAACACACATGCAATGACTCAAGTTGTTGTTAGTAAAAAGAACACACATGCAATGACACTGGTGGATCCATGTGTGGTCTCTGAAGAGAACACACATTTCAATGACAATGGTGGATCCATATGTGGTATGCGAAAAGAGCACACATGAAATGACACTGGTGGATCCATAGGTGGATTGTGAAAATAACACATATGCAATGACACTGGTGGATCCATATGTGGTATGTGAAAAGAAGACACATGCAATGACTCCAGTTGTTGTTAGTAAAAAGAACACACATGCAATGACACTGGTGGATCCATGTGTGGTCTCTGAAGAGAACACACATTTCAATGACACTGGTGGATCCATATGTACTATGTGAAAAGAACACACACGAAATGACTCCAGTTATTGTTAGTAAAAAGAACACACATGCAATAACACTGGTGGATCCATATGTGGTATGTGAAAACAACACACATTTCAATGACTATGGTTGTTGTTAGTAAAAAGAACACACATGCAATGACACTGGTTGATCGATGTCTGGTCTCTGAAGAGAACACACATGCAATGACTCTGGTTGTTGTTATTGAAAAGAACACACATGCAATGGCACTAGTAGATCCATGTGTGGTCTTTCTAGAGAACACACATGCAATGACACTGGTGGATCAATGTGTGGTCTCTCAAGAGAACACACATGCAATGACTCTGGTTATTGTTAGTAAAAAGAGCACACGTGCAATGACACCGGTGGATCCATAGGTTGATTGTGAAAAGAACAGACATGCAATGACACTGGTGGATCCATATGTGGTATGTGAAAACAACACACATGCAATGACACTGGTTGTTGTTACTAAAAAGAATACACATGCAATGACACTGGTGGATCCATCTGATCTCTGAAGAGAACACACATGCAATGACTTTGGTTGTTGTTAGTAAAAAGAGCACACATGCAATGACACTTGTGGATCCATAGGTGGATTGTGAAAAGAACACACATGCAATGACATTGGTGGATCCATATGTGGTATGTGAAAAGAACACACATGCAATGACTCCAGTTGCTGTTAGTAAAAAGAACACACATGCAATGACATTGGTGGATCCATGTGGTCTCTGAAGAGAACACACATTTCAATGACACTAGTGGATCCATATGTGGTATGTGAAAAGAACACACATCCAATGACACTGGTGGATCCATGTGTGGTATGTGAAAATAACACACATGCGATGACTCTCGTTGTTGTTAGTAAAAAGAACACACATGAATGACACTTGTGGATCCATGTGTGGTCTCTGAAGAGCACACACATTTCAATGACTCTGTTGTTCTTAGTAAAAAGAACACACATGCAATGACACTGGTGGATCCATGTGTGGTCTATGAAGAGAACACACATGCAATGACTCTAGTTGTTGTTAGTAAAAAGAGCACACATGCAATGACACTTGTGGATCCGAAGGTGGATTGTGAAAAGAACACACATGCAATGACACTGGTCGATCCATATGTGGTATGTGAAAACAACAGACATTTCAATGACTCTGGTTGTTAGTAAAAAGAACACACATGCAATGACACTACTGGATCCATGTGTGGATTGTGAAAAAAGCACACATGCAATTACTCAAGTTGTTGTTAGTAAAAAGAGCACACATGCAATGACACTGGTGGATCAGTAGGTGAATTGTGAAAAGAACACACATGCAATGATACTGGTGGATCCATATGTGGTATGTGAAAAGAACACACATGCGATGACTCTAGTTATTGTTAGTAAAAAGAACACACATGCAATGACACTTGTGGATCCATGTGTGGTCTATGAGGAGAACACACATGCAATGACCCTGGTGGATCCATATGTGGTCTGTGAAAATAACACACATGCAATGACTCTGGTTGTTGTTAGTAAAAAGAATACACATGCAATGACACTGGTGGATCCATTTGTGGTCTCTGAAGAGAACACACATTTCAATGACTCTCGTTGTTGTTAGTAAAAAGAACACACATGCAATGACACTGGTGGATCCATGTGTGGTCTCTGAAGAGAACACACATGCAATGACTCTAGTTGTTGTTAGTAAAAAGAGCACACATGCAATGACACTGGTGGATCCATAGGTGGATTTGGAAAGAACGCACATGCAATGACACTGGTGGATCCATATGTGGTATGTGAAAAGAACACACATGCAATGACTCTGGTTGTTGTTAGTAAAAAGAACACACATGCAATGACAATGGTGGATCCATAGGTGGATTGTGAAAAGAGCACACATGCAATGACACTGGTGGATCCATATGTGGTATGTGAAAAGAATACACATGCAATGACTCCAGTTGTTGTTAGTAAAAAGAACACAGATGTAATAACACTGGTGGATCCATGTGTGGTCTCTGAAGAGAACACACATTTCAATGACACTGCTGGATCCATATGTGGTATGTGAAAAGAAAACACATGAAATGACTCCAGTTGTTCTTAGTAAAAAGAACACACATGCAATGACACTGGTTGATCCATATGTGGTATGTGAAAAGAACACACATGAAATGACTCTGGTTGTTGTTAGTGAAAAGCACACACATGCAATGACACTGGTGGATCCATGTGTGGTCTCTGAAGAGAACACACATTTCAATGACTCTGGTTGTTGTTAGTAAAAAGAACACACATGCAATGACACTGGTGGATCCATGTGTGGTCTTTGAAGAGAACACACATGCAATGACTCTGGTTATTGTTAGTAAAAGGAGCACACATGCAATGACACTCGTGGATCCATAGGTGGATTGTGGAAAGAACACACATGCAATAACACTGGTGGATCCATATGTGGTATGTGAAAACAACACACATTTCAATGACTCTGGTTGTTGTTATAAAAAGAACACACATGCAATGACACTGGTGGATCCATGTGTGGTCTCTGAAGAGAACACGCATGCAATGACTCTGGTTGTTGTTAGTAAAAAGAGCACACATGCAATGACACTAGTGGATCCATAGGTGGATTGTGAAAAGAACACACATACAATGACATTGGTGGATCCATATGTGGTATGTGAAAAGAACACATATGCAATGACTCCAGTTGTTGTTAGTAAAAAGAACACACATGCAATGACACTGGTGGGTCCATGTGTGGTCTCTAAAAGAGAACACACATTTCAATGACACTGGTGGATCCATATGTGGTATGTGAAAAGAACACACATGCAATGACTCTAGTTATTGTTAGTAAAAAGAACACACATGCAATGACACTGGTGGATCCATAGGTGGATTGTGAAAAGAGCACACATGCAGTGACACTGGTGGATCCATAGGTGGATTGTGAAAAAGAACACACATGAAATGACTCCAGTTGTTAGTAAAAAGAACAGACATGCAATGACACAGGTGGATCCATGTGTGGTCTCTAAAGAGAACACACATTTCAATGACACTAGTGGATCCATATGAAAAGAACACACATGAAATGACTCTGGTTGTTGTTAGTAAAAAGAGCGCACATGCAATGACACTGGTGGATCCATATGTGGTATGTGAAAAGAACACACATCAAATGACTCTGGTTGTTGTTAGTGAAAAGAACACACATGCAATAACACTGGTGAATCCATGTGCGGTCTCTGAAGAGAACACACATGCAATGACTCTGGTTGTTGTTAGTAAAAAGTGCACACATGCAATGACACTGGTGGATCCATCAGTGGATTGTGAAAATAACACACATGCAATGACACTGGTGGATCCATCGGTGGATTGTGAAAATAACACACATGCAATGACACTGGTGGATCCATATGTGGTATGTGAAAAGAACACACATGCAATGACACTCGTTGTTGTTAGTAAGAAGAACACATATGCACTGACACTGGTGGATCCATGTGTGGTCTCTCAAGAGAACACACATTTCAATGGCTCTCGTTGTTGTTA
This sequence comes from Avena sativa, assembly GCA_916181665.1. NCBI lineage: Eukaryota > Viridiplantae > Streptophyta > Magnoliopsida > Poales > Poaceae > Avena > Avena sativa. The sequence continues at coordinate 226,307,243 of OV702286.1, forward strand.
GTAAAAAGAACACACATGCAATGACACTGGTGGATCCATGTGTGGTCTCTGAAGAGAACACACATGCAATGACTCTGGTTTTTGTTAGTAAAAAGAGCACACATGCAATGACACTGGTGGATCCATAGGTGGATTTGGAAAGAACGCACATGCAATGACACTGGTGGATCCATTTGTGGTATGTGAAAAGAACACACATGCAATGACTCTGGTTGTTGTTAGTAAAAAGAACACACATGCAATGACAATGGTGGATCCATAGGTGGATTGTGAAAAGAGCACACATGCAATGACACTGGTGGATCCATATGTGGTATGTGAAAAGAACACACATGCAATGACTCCAGTTGTTGTTAGTAAAAAGAACACAGATGTAATGACACTGGTGGATCCATGTGTGGACTCTGAAGAGAACACACATTTCAATGACACTGCTAGATCCATATGTGGTATGTGAAAAGAACACACATGAAATGACTCCAGTTGTTCTTAGTAAAAAGAACACACATGCAATGACACTGGTTGATCCATATGTGGTATGTGAAAAGAACACACATGAAATGACTCTGGTTGTTGTTAGTGAAAAGCACACACATGCAATGACACTGGTGGATCCATGTGTGGTCTCTGAAGAGAACACACATTTCAATGACTCTGGTTGTTGTTAGTAAAAAGAACACACATGCAATGACACTGGTGGATCCATGTGTGGTCTTTGAAGAGAACACACATGCAATGACTCTAGTTATTGTTAGTAAAAGGAGCACACATGCAATGACACTCGTGGATCCATAGGTGGATTGTGGAAAGAACACACATGCAATAACACTGGTGGATCCATATGTTGTATGTGAAAACAACACACATTTCAATGACTCTGGTTGTTGTTATAAAAAGAACACACATGCAATGACACTGGTGGATCCATGTGTGGTCTCTGAAGAGAACACACATGCAATACTCTGGTTGTTGTTAGTAAAAAGAGCACACATGCAATGACACTAGTGGATCCATAGGTGGATTGTGAAAAGAACACACATATAATGACATTGGTGGATCCATATGTGGTATGTGAAAAGAACACATATGCAATGACTCCAGTTGTTGTTAGTAAAAAGAACACACATGCAATGACACTGGTGGGTCCATGTGTGGTCTCTGAAAGAGAACACACATTTCAATGACACTGGTGGATCCATATGTGGTATGTGAAAAGAACACACATGCAATGACTCTAGTTATTGTTAGTAAAAAGAACACACATGCAATGACACTGGTGGATCCATAGGTGGATTGTGAAAAGAGGACACATGCAATGACACTGGTGGATCCATAGGTGGATTGTGAAAAAGAACACACATGAAATGACTCCAGTTGTTAGTAAAAAGAACAGACATGCAATGACACAGGTGGATCCATTGTGGTCTCTAAAGAGAACACACATTTCAATGACACTAGTGGATCCATATGAAAAGAACACACATGAAATGACTCTGGTTGTTGTTAATAAAAAGAGCGCACATGCAATGACACTGGTGGATCCATATGTGGTATGTGAAAAGAACACACATCAAATGACTCTGGTTGTTGTTAGTGAAAAGAACACACATGCAATAACACTGATGAATGTAACTACCTCGGTGAATTACGCTCCTAGTTACAAGCCTGGATGGACGGAAATGGTTGAAATAGTACGGTGGGGCCCAAATGCCACTCACAGGTAGACCTTTCGGCCGTCCCAACCATTTCCAAACATCGGGACAAGAACGGGCGGCGTAATCGGCAGGCGAAGGGATCAACTACATACACAAATGAGTATGTATGCAAGCCACCATACAACAGTACATCAGAGCCATTCCATCTAAAAAGAAAGGAAATATAGCAACGCCATACGGCAAGATCCAAATATCCTAGATAGATATAATAGTTTAGGATATCTCCTCATACATCAATCAACAGAGTATCAAGCGGAAGCGAAAGACAAAATCCGAGTACGGATAAGAAGCAAATCGGCATAAGATGCCCCATAAATAAGCAGATCCCGCCCACAGATCTCACGGATCCCCATTCCCGGAATCTCTACACCGAATGATCGTTGCCCACATCGTCCGTCTCTTCCACCCAGTATCCATCTTGTAAGGGTACCTGTTCATCTGAACCAATAATTTATCGTGTGAGACCCTAGGGGTACTCAGCAAGTCTTTATGCCGCTAAAGGGGACACAACCTGGGGTGACGCAATTGCAGCAAAAGATAAACCCTAGCAATTCTATAGATACTCGCTAACCATCCGCCTAACCAGAGATAGACGGATGTCCGTGAATTAATAACAACAGTTATAACAGTAATAACGGTAATATCCACAGATCCATCCTCCTCCTCGCTTACCGACGAGGAAGCGGACGAACAACCCCCCGTCCGTTGGCAGTTTTATTAACCATTCCGTGAGTATTGCACTATTTACTAGTCAGGTACCTAGTCTAGTCAGATTAAAAGCGGTACTTTAGTTAAGCTTGTCTATGATCGAGAAACTGTGCTCCAAGTCGTCCATAACCGCGGACACGGCTTTCAGAAAGTTTTACCCTGCAGGGGTGCACAAATAGCAACACACACTCGATATGCCTCGGAAAAACCAAATCAAAACCCAACGAGGCAGTCACGACAAAGCAATCACAGGATTCAGAAATATTTCAGGGGGCCACCCCATTAAGCTACCCGCGACGAAGTTGGCCGACTCCGAGACGGACTCAAGGTTTGCGCCAATGGCTGTGAACGACTGGGAACCCGAAAATGTGACTGGGCTTATCGACACTGTGAAAACACTCCGCTTCCCTAAACAGTACAGTGTGCAGTACCTCGCACAATTTAAATAAAGCAGTAAACCATGGCATAAGTACAGGATAGTAAATAAAACCTCAAACTAGTTTGTGGCCCCAAGAAATAAGAATGAATCAAGCTCTGGCTCAGGGGGGTTCATAAGCCTCCCGGATGTGGATAGCGCGAATATTCAAGGAACAGGAATCAAGTACTCGGGATCCTACGGGACACAAGTGAGCCTGAAAAACCAAATAGCAAATATGGCTCACCGATGCCACTTTCATTAGTTATCCCATTACTACTCAGGTTAAGTTGTTTAGGTACCTCGTTATCCATCAGACACTCACATACCCTACACATGCTGTTCTACGACTCGCATGGCTCAAACAACTCCTGTAGTAATGGCTCATAGGGTGGAGGAACAAGCTTCGGTGGGGTTTAAAAGTAAAGGCTATGCAATACTTAGGATTCAAATTAATGCAATCGCGACTCAATGATGCAAGAATAAGATAGAGGCAATAGGTACTATATGTATGCAAGCATGTGGTAGTGCTTGCCTGGAAGCTCAGTTGAAGCAATGGATGGATCTGGGTAGTGTTCCTGGTTCTCTTGATATATCCCCTGCTCAGCGTCTATTCGGAGAAGAACCAAACAAACAAGGGCCAACATAAATAAAGTGCACAAGCATATGAATTAAATGCATCAAGCAAACAATCATGCCATGATGAATGATGCACAAATTGCACGGCAATGATGTATCATGGCATGGGTGAGGTGTGGAATACAAGATTAAATCATTTTATTGAGTTTTAACCACATTTTAACTTCATATTAGTTGCTTTATACTTTATATTTATATGATGCATGCTTCAAAACAAACCATGGAATGCATAAACAGAAAGGTCTCGTCGAGCTAATCATTTTAGACATATTATTTGTTAAATTTGGAGTTATAAAACAAAAGTTATTAATTATTTAAAGTGGAAGGGCATTTTATTGTAATTTAAATTAACTTGGAAATTTAAGTGTTCAAAATATATTTTGGATGACATATTTGAATTCCTCATATTTTTCTGATTTGGAAACATATATTATTTGTATTAATTGGGTTTGTATTTTAAAAGTTATTTAAAAACAGAAATAAATTTGAATTTGAATTAATTTTGAATAAGTTTGAATTTAAACAGATATGCAGAAATACTTTTTATACCCAAGCTAAGCTAGCCACAGACACTGTCCAGTGGGCCACTGCTGACTCAGCAGCACCGCGCGCAGAGAAAAGTTCTGTCACCGCGAGCTCGCCTAGCCGCAGCGAATGACATGTGGGGCCGGAGCGTCCTCAGGGCCACACGCGGGCGCGCCAGCGAGGTCGTGCCACGTGGGGGGAGCCCGGGAGCACGGGTTGAGGATCCGAAACTTGCGGTCTCTTTTTGTAAAGTGGCAACAGCCGATGACAGATGGGTCCGAAGGGTCGCGGGTTGAGCAGAAAAACAAAGAAGGGGCTAAAAGCAAAACGGCCACAGGCCCGCACTGTGGATCTTCCTGGCGTCGCTGGCAGGTGGGACCAGGGTGAGGCCAAGGAGGCAGGGGCAGGCTCGGGTGGTGGGGTCCTCAGGCAGAGAGAGAAAAGAGAGGGAGGGAGGAGCTCGGGTTGGGGTGGTGGTAGCCTCGGGCTAGGGTTGGAGCTAGGGTTTGGGTGAGAGGGTGGCCAAGTGGGGCCAAGCTAGGTGAGAGAGAGAGGCCGAGAGGGAGAGAGGGGTGTAACATGCTAGGGCTAGGGTTTAGCTTAGATGGATTAGGGTTAGATGGGTAGGTGAATAGGGTGGTAGGGTTTAGGATTAGATAGAGGATTAGGGGAGGATGGTTAGGGTTTAGATAGGATACACAAGATCATGCATGGATGGTGGAGAAAAAGGAGAGGGAGGTGAAGAAAAGAGAGAGAGATGGATAGATGTGTGTGGTTTAGATTCATTCAAAAATGCAAATGAAATCCAAATAACAAGCAAAAAGGTGGTACTTGCATGGTCCATGCATAATTAATTAATACCATGTTTATCTTTGTGAAAACAAGATTATTTACATGGCATTTTCTTATGCATTCCAAAGTGTGGAGTAAGTCTCAAGCAAAAGAATTACAAGGAAAGTTCCAAGTGGAAAAATAGATGGAGATGATCATGTTTGAGTAAGCTTGGGACTTGCTAGTGTGTATGTGCCACTAGGCATTTAGTAAGCCCAACAATATTCCAACATGATAATAACCCCAAAATAATCCATATGGAAGCTAGCAAAAGGTTCCATTCACAAGGCATGCAAAGATGGCCATGTGGCTCTCATATATCAATGATGTGAAACCAACATGATGCCAAGATGAGAGCATGTGGAAAAGAATTGGATCCATCCCAACCCACATGAGCTAGAGGTAAACCAATAAGTGCCAAGCTCATATTTAGTTGGATGGTGGAATTATAAGGTGGTGAAAGAAAGGTGGTGGAGTTAATAAGAGATATGCCCCCAACTCAACTTGGGCATCTAAACAATATCTCCAGAACCAAATACAATATCAAGAGGCAAATACAATTAATGATGCATATGAGATAAGAACCAAATGGAAAAGGGTTTTATATGATGCTCAAATGCAAGGTGGCATGATGACATGAGCATGATATAATGATGATGCAACAATTATATATTTGAAGTAGCCATTATATTACTAGACCAAGTAGCATTACAATTGTTAGACAATTGGGATGCTACAACTCTCCCCCACTAAACAGGAATCTCGCCCCGAGATTCTAGGATGAAGAAGAAGACTCAAACAGGGTAGGATACTTGGCACGGAGTTCATCTTCGCGTTCCCAAGTGGCTTCATCAACGGAATGGTGCGACCACTGCACCTTGCAGAACTTGATGGACTTGTTGCGAGTCCTTCTTTCTGCGACTTCGAGGATTTTTGTGGGGTGTTCTTGATAAGACAGGTCTTCTTGGAGATTGATAAGATCATGGTCCACGGTCCTGCCGGGATCCTTGAAGCACTTCTTGAGCTGAGAGATGTGGAAAACATCATGGACTTTGAGTTTTTCCGGGAGCTCAAGAGCATAAGCAACTTCTCCTCTTCTTCCACGAATTTTGAAAGGACCGATGTATCTAGGAGCCAGCTTTCCTTTGATACCAAAGCGGTGCGTGCCTCTCATGGGAGTGACACGAAGGTAAACGAGATCACCAGGGGCATACTCCATGTCCGTGTCCTTCCTGTCATAATTGCTCTTCTGGCGACTTTGAGCAATCCTCAGATTTTCAAGAATGATATGAACCTTCTCCTCCACTTGAGTCACAATGTCAGGGCCAAACAAGATTCTTTCTCCTGCACCCGACCAACCAATCGGAGTTCTGCATTTGCGACCATAGAGAGCCTCAAATGGTGCCATCTTTAGACTTTTCTGGAAGCTGTTGTTGTAAGAGAATTCAGCATAAGGAAGACATTCTTCCCACTTCATGCCAAAAGAGATGACGCAAGCACGAAGCATATCCTCCAGAATCTGATTGATCCTTTCAACTTGTCCTTGCGACTGCGGGTGGTAAGTTGTGCTGAAGTTCAACTTTGTTCCCAAAGAATTTTGGAAACTCTCCCAGAACTTGGAAGTGAAGATGCTTCCACGGTCTGAACTGATCTCAAGCGGAACTCCATATAGAGAGACAATTCTGTTGATATAGAGCTCCGCCAACTGGATTGCAGAAATGGTTTCCTTGACGGGGAAGAAGTGAGCCACTTTAGAAAGCCTGTCAATGACAACAAAGATTGCATTGTTGCCCTTCTGCGACCTAGGAAAACCAGTGATGAAGTCCATCTATACTTTCTCCCATTTCCACTCCGGGGGTTTCAATGGCTGTAGAAGACCGGAAGGTTTCTGATGGACAGCTTTCACTCTGCGGCAGACATCACACTCCGAGACATACTTGGCACAATATCGTTTCAAACCAGGCCACCAATATTGTGTTTTCAAATCCATGTACATCTTTGTGCTGCCAGGGTGGATAGAAAGAACAGAATCATGCGCCTCCTTGAGAACTTGCTCTCTCAAACCCGGGTAGTGCGGAACAAACATCCGGTGTTCAAAGAAAAGCGTGCCTTGATCATCGACGTGGAAGAACTCATACTTCGGAAGCTGAATCCTGGAGATGATCTTTCTTGTGTACGGATCACCAAGCTGAGAGGAGCGAACCTTTTCTTCCAAGAGAGGTGTTGCTAGAAGGTTCAGGAGATACCCTGGTTCCACAATTTCCAGGTTGAGCTGACGGAATTCCTCGCACAAGAGAGGCTGTTGTTCTTCCATCATGAGGTTGTTGACATAGGCTTTGCGGCTGAGAGCGTCTGCCATGACATTAGCTTTGCTCGGCGTGTAGTTGATGGTCAAATCAAAATCATTGATTGCTTCAATCCATCTCCTTTGCCGAAGGTTGAGATCAGGCTGAGTAAAGATATACTTCAGACTCTTGTGATCAGAAAAGATCTCACAACGGTTACCAAGCAAGTAGTGCCTCCATACTTTCAAAGCAAAGACAACTGCTGCGAGCTCGAGGTCATGTGTAGGATAGTTGATCTCATGCGTCTTCAACTGACGAGAGGCATAAGCAACAACTTGTTTTTCTTGCATAAGGACCACACCCAATCCATGCAAAGAGGCGTCACAGAATATCTGAAACGGCTTGGATGTATCCGGAGGAACCAAGACTGGTGTGGAAGTGAGCTTCTCTTTGAGTGTCTCAAAGCTTGCTTGACATGCAGGAGTCCAAAGGTATTTCTTGCCTTTCTTGAGGAGATCGGTAAGAGGCTTCGCTATCTTCGAAAAGTTCTGAACGAAGCGACGGCAGTAACTAGCCAAACCAAGGAAACTCCGCACTTCTTTGACATTGACAGGAGGAAGCCATTCAACAATTGTCTTCACGGTTTCCGGGTTGACTGCAATGCCCTTGGCAGAGATGACGTGACCAAGATAGGTAACTTGAGGCAGCCAAAACTCACACTTAGAGAACTTTGCATACAAGCGGTTCTCACGAAGCTTGCTTAGGACACACCGGAGGTGTTCTTCATGCTCTTCTTGTGACTTAGAATAGACTAGGATGTCATCTAGGTAGACCACAACGAACTTATCAAGATACTCCATGAAAACCGAGTTCATGAGCCTCGAGAAGGTGGCAGGTGCGTTGGTGAGACCGAAAGACATGACCGTGTACTCATACAGGCCATAGCGGGTGGTGAAAGCTGTCTTAGGAACATCTTCCTTGCGAATCTTGATTTGGTGATAACCACTTCTCAAGTCAAGCTTAGAGAATACCACAGCTCCAGCTAGCTGATCGAAGAGATCATTAATCCGCGGAAGGGGATATTTATTCTTGATGGTTTTAGCATTGAGAGCCCGATAGTCAACACAAAGTCTATCAGTCTGGTCTCGCTTCTTCACAAAGAGAGTAGGGCTACCCCAAGAAGAAGTGCTATGCTGAATAAAACCCAACTTCTCTTGTTCATCAAGCTGTCGTTTGAGTTCAGCCAACTCAGCAGGACCCATCTTATAAGGCCGCTTGGAGATAGGAGCGGTACCAGGTTCAAGCTCAATAACAAACTCAACCTCACGATCCGGAGGCATACCTGGCAACTCTTCAGGAAAGACATCTGGGAACTCACAGACCACCGGAACACTCTGAATAGCTTCCATAGCATCAACATTCAGAGCCGCCAAAGAGAAAAGCTGGATAGCAGGAGTCAGACTTGGAGAATAGACTATATGGCCTTCAGGAATCTTCAGAGAAACCGAGCATTCAGCACAATCAATCACAGCTGCATTTGCTGTCAACCAATCCATGCCCAAGATGACATCAATGTCAGAATTGCCCAGAATGATTAAGGAAGCCGAGAACGAAGAGCCACCAATCTCAATTTGATTGCCATGGCTGATTTTAGAAGCTGCCATTGTTGCTCCAGGAGAAAGGACCATTAACCGCTTAAGGAGAGGATCCATAGCTAACCCATTCTCATCTGCAAACTTGGTTGACACAAAAGAATGCGATGCACCAGAATCAAACAAAACTCGTGTAGGGACTGAGTTAACGGATAGCATACCCATCACAACTCCAGGTGCATGCTCAGCTTGAGCGGCGTTGACACAGTTGGCACGAGCAACAGTAGACCCGGGCTTGGTGTTGATGTTGAGAGCCCGAGGTGGTGGTGCACGAACCAAAGGAGAGCTTGCCGCAGATCTTGGAGGTGGTGGAGGAAGAGCCTTGTTCTTCATCGGACAGTTCCAGTACTGATGCCCAGTGTCTCCACAAGTGAAACAAGCACCAGGTGGACGTGGAGCAACGTAGCCAGGGACTCCGCCAGGCGCTCCAGGGTAGTGGTGGTTGTAGCCCCTGGGAGCAGCAGTGAGGAAGTTTGGTGGCCTTGCCGCGTAGCTTGAAGGTCTTGGTGGAGCCGGGAGCGACGGTGGGGTGTTAGGAACCCAGACACGACGCTTAGAAGGAGCTGACATAGCTGAAGAGCTTGCTGCATCACGGCTGTGTTTCTTTGACTCCTCAAACACGTGCCTACTTGCCTCTTCCTGCAGAGCTATATGCTGAAGTTCCAGAAAAGACGCCGGCCTTGCATGTGTGATTGCATACTTAATCGATGCATTGAGCCCTTGCCTGAACCTCTTTTGCTTCTTCTTGTCATCCGAGATCTCATCGCCATCATAACGAGAAAGGTTCATGAAGTTCCTGATGTAGGTATTGACATTATCATTGCCCTGCTTGAGGTTGAGAAACACTTCCTTCATCCTCTCCATGACAATTTCTGACAAATACTGCTCTTTGAAAGCTCCAGTGAACTGTCCCCAAGTAGGCTGAAAACCAGTGCAGTTTGCCTTCAGGTAATTCTCCCACCAGAGAGCTGCATCTCCCTTCAGAAGGTGAGTAGCACACTTTACCCATTCTTGCTCAGGAACATCAGCAGTTATCAGCAGCCTTGACATCTCACGCAACCAATCATCCGCATAAAGTGGTTGGTCAGAAACATCAAACTGGCGGGGGTTGAACTTCAGGAAGCTTTTGATGTCTCCTCGCTTGGGAGGTGGAGGTAGCGGAACAAACTCATTCCTCCTGACACTTTCCTCGAAACGCTGCTAGTTCTGCTGCATTGCTGCCAAGGCATTGGCGATGCTTGACAACGCTACCCCCAGCTCAGGTTGTATGTCCTCCTCAGAACAGCGTGGTGGTGCCATCCTGTGATTGATATAAAACACAAGTCAGTACTATGATGGATAATAATAATAATCCACAATAGTACCAAAATGGAATTAATCAAGATTAAAGGATACAATTTACTAAGATGATATTAAAATATCAACGAAGTTCAAAGCACCTAGAAGATATTAAGCATATCGCACACGACAGAAAAGGAGTGTGGTACACAAATATATCAAAGAAAAATTTTCCACAAATTTCGGCATTAAAATACCAATAGATGCGCAAAATCACTTAACGAATCAAGATTAGTGACTCTACCAACTCAATATACAAGAGCGAATGACAAGAGTAGTGGTATGGTCGCGAATCCATCCCGCACTCAAATCATTACTCCGCACATGAATAAGTAAAACACATATCCCAACACTTTCTTCTCAAGATGATCCTACAGATTAGAGACTACAGGAACGAACACCCCAAACAAGATGACGTCGGATAACAAAGAGTAAGACAGATCACGTCGGTATACAACGAATCAGATAGATCGCGTCGATTTGCAAAAGCCTGTCGGTATGGAATGTACCAACAGTTGATAACCAAAAGGCCGATAGAGATAACAACTTGGATGCAACAGATAGACAAAGAATTACACACACACACTCACACACACAGAGATACACAACCTATGGTACTACGGAAACCCAGAACACGTGAATCCTAGTTTGAATTTAAGAAGAGGATTGAAAACGTTACACTTCCTTACCAGAGAAGGGTGGGTGGGTGGGTAAGAAGAAAAGTGGAAGCAGTCCTACTCTCGCATTTTGTTCTTCCTTAGTATACATAACTACCAAAAATATTTGCTAGACAGACAACGACCATTTGGCTGAGACCCTGAAGGGCGGGATGGCTCTGATACCAATTGTAACTACCTCGGTGAATTACGCTCCTAGTTACAAGCCTGGATGGACGGAAATGGTTGAAATAGTATGGTGGGGCCCAAATGCCACTCACAGGTAGACCTTTCGGCCGTCCCAACCATTTCCAAACATCGGGACAAGAACGGGCAGCGTAATCGGCAGGCGAAGGGATCAACTACATACACAAATGAGTATGTATGCAAGCCACCATACAACAGTACATCAGAGCCATTCCATCTAAAAAGAAAGGAAATATAGCAACGCCATACGGCAAGATCCAAATATCCTAGATAGATATAATAGTTTAGGATATCTCCTCATACATCAATCAACAGAGTATCAAGCGGAAGCGGAAGACAAAATCCGAGTACGGATAAGAAGCAAATCGGCATAAGATGCCCCATAAATAAGCAGATCCCGCCCACAGATCTCACGGATCCCTATTCCCGGAATCTCTACACCGAATGATCGTTGCCCATATCGCCCGTCTCTTCCACCCAGTATCCATCTTGTAAGGGTACCTGTTCATCTGAACCAATAATTTATCGTGTGAGACCCTAGGGGTACTCAGCAAGTCTTTATGCCGCTAAAGGGGACACAACCTGGGGTGACGCAATTGCAGCAAAAGATAAACCCTAGCAATTCTATAGATACTCGCTAACCATCCGCCTAACCAGAGATAGACGGATGTTCGTGAATTAATAACAACAGTTATAACAGTAATAACGGTAATATCCACAGATCCATCCTCCTCCTCGCTTACCGACGAGGAAGAGGACGAACAACCCCCCGTCCGTTGGCAGTTTTATTAACCATTCCGAGAGTATTGCACTATTTACTAGTCAGGTACCTAGTCTAGTCAGATTAAAAGCGGTACTTTAGTTAAGCTTGTCTATGATCGAGAAACTGTGCTCCAAGTCGTCCATAACCGCGGACACGGCTTTCAGAAAGTTTTACCCTGCAGGGGTGCACAAATAGCAACACACACTCGATATGCCTCGGAAAAACCAAATCAAAACCCAACGAGGCAGTCACGACAAAGCAATCACAGGATTCAGAAATATTTTAGGGGGCCACCCCATTAAGCTACCCGCGACGAAGTTGGCTGACTCCGAGACGGACTCAAGGTTTGCGCCAATGGCTGTGAACGACTGGGAACCCGAAAATGTGACTGGGCTTGTCGACACCATGAAAACACTCCGCTTCCCTAAACAGTACAGTGTGCAGTACCTCGCACAATTTAAATAAAGCAGTAAAGCATGGCATAAGTACAGGATAGTAAATAAAACCTCAAACTAGTTTGTGGCCCCAAGAAATAAGAATGAATCAAGCTCTGGCTCAGGGGGGTTCATAAGCCTCCCGGATGTGGATAGCGCGAATATTCAAGGAACAGGAATCAAGTACTCGGGGTCCTACGGGACACAAGTGAGCCTGAAAAACCAAATAGCAAATATGGCTCACCGATGCCACTTTCATTAGTTATCCCATTACTACTCAGGTTAAGTTGTTTAGGTACCTCGTTATCCATTAGACACTCACATACCCTACACATGCTGTTCTACGACTCGCATGGCTCAAATAATGGGATAAAGTGCACAAGCATATGAATTAAATGCATCAAGCAAACAATCATGCCATGATGAATGATGCACAAATTGCACGGCAATGATGTAGCATGGCATGGGTGAGGTGTGGAATACAAGATTAAATCATTTTATTGAGTTTTAACCACATTTTAACTTCATATTAGTTGCTGTATACTTTATATTTATATGATGCATGCTTCAAAACAAACCATGGAATGCATAAACAGAAAGGTCTCGTCGAGCTAATCATTTTAGACATATTATTTGTTAAATTTGGAGTTATAAAACAAAAGTTATTAATTATTTAAAGTGGAAGGGCATTTTATTGTAATTTAAATTAACTTGGAAATTTAAGTGTTCAAAATATATTTTGGATGACATATTTGAATTCCTCATATTTTTCTGATTTGGAAACATATATTATTTGTATTAATTGGGTTTGTATTTTAAAAGTTATTTAAAAACAGAAATAAATTTGAATTTGAATTAATTTTGAATAAGTTTGAATTTAAACAGATATGCAGAAATACTTTTTATACCCAAGCTAAGCTAGCCACAGACACTGTCCAGTGGGCCACTGCTGACTCAGCAGCACCGCGTGCAGAGAAAAGTTCTGTCACCGCGAGCTCGCCTAGCCGCAGCGAATGACATGTGGGGCCGGAGCGTCCTCAGGGCCACACGCGGGCGCGCCAGCGAGGTCGTGCCACGTGGGGGGAGCCCGGGAGCGCGGGTTGAGGATCCGAAACTTGCGGTCTCTTTTTGTAAAGTGGCAACAGCCAATGACAGATGGGTCCGAAGGGTCGCGGGTTGAGCAGAAAAACAAAGAAGGGGCTAAAAGCAAACGGCCACAGGCCCGCACTGTGGATCTTCCTGGCGTCGCTGGCGACCGATCGGTGCGCGGCGCGGGGTGGGGGATCGATCCCTGGACGTGTTGGTGCGTGCTGGGGGTGTAACCGGTGCGGTGGCTTCTAGGGTGGTGATAGAGAAGCGGACGCAGGCTAGCTAAGCCTCTGCGAGGCGCAGCGGCGAGCAGACGATAGTGCCGCCGGCGCACGCAGCGTGCTCGACGAAACGAGAAGCGGCTCTAGACGACGACAGCGCGGCGGAGCATGTCCAGGAGGTCAGGTAGCTCACCGAGAGTGTGTCGGTGCGGTTGGATCGGCTCGAGACGCAGAGGATCGGCGTCGAGGCAGACGGCCAGAGGATCTAGGGTTTGCGTCGGGCTCGCGCTGGTTCGGGTGGCTCCGGTCCGTCTCCTCCTCGTCGCCGGGCTCAGGGTGAAGCAGAGAAGCGCCGTGGATCTCCCAGGCCGCTCCACGGACGTGCTGCTCGGCTGGATCGGCGGGACACGGTGGAGGCCGAGGGTTTCGCCGGCGATGGTGTAGCCGGATGCGGTGGAGAAGAGGGGGAGAGGCAGGGCACTGGGGCTAGATCTGGGGTAGCTGGGCGCGACAGAGAGGGTGGATAGGGACGGAGAGGAGAGGAGGTGCCGTGAGGGGGAGTGGTTGGAGATAAAGGTGGCTTCGGCCACCTTTTCCCTCCTTCCTCCTCACGTGCTCGGCAGGGCAGGACCAGGGCAGGGAGCTGGCAGGTGGGACCAGGGTGAGGCCAAGGAGGCAGGGGCAGGCTCGGGTGGTGGGGTCCTCAGGCAGAGAGAGAAAAGAGAGGGAGGGAGGAGCTCGGGTTGGGGTGGTGGTAGCCTCGGGCTAGGGTTGGATCTAGGGTTTGGGTGAGAGGGTGGCCAAGTGGGGCCAAGCTAGGTGAGAGAGAGAGAGAGAGGCCGAGAGGGAGAGAGGGGTGTAACATGCTAGGGCTAGGGTTTAGCTTAGATGGATTAGGGTTAGATGGGTAGGTGAATAGGGTGGTAGGGTTTAGGATTAGATAGAGGATTAGGGGAGGATGGTTAGGGTTTAGATAGGATACACAAGATCATGCATGGATGGTGGAGAAAAAGGAGAGGGAGGTGAAGAAAAGAGAGAGAGATGGATAGATGTGTGTGGTTTAGATTCATTCAAAAATGCAAATGAAATCCAAATAACAAGCAAAAAGGTGGTACTTGCATGGGCCATGCATAATTAATTAATACCATGTTTATCTTTGTGAAAACAAGATTATTTGCATGGCATTTTCTTATGCATTCCAAAGTGTGGAGTAAGGCTCAAGCAAAAGAATTACAAGGAAAGTTCCAAGTGGAAAAATAGATGGAGATGATCATGTTTGAGTAAGCTTGGGACTTGCTAGTGTGTATGTGCCACTAGGCATTTAGTAAGCCCAACAATATTCCAACATGATAATAACCCCAAAACAATCCATATGGAAGCTAGCAAAAGGTTCCATTCACAAGGCATGCAAAGATGGCCATGTGGCTCTCATATATCAATGATGTGAAACCAACATGATGCCAAGATGAGAGCATGTGGAAAAGAATTGGATCCATCCCAACCCACATGAGCTAGAGGTAAACCAATAAGTGCCAAGCTCATATTTAGTTGGATGGTGGAATTATAAGGTGGTGAAAGAAAGGTGGTGGAGTTAATAAGAGATATGCCCCCAACTCAACTTGGGCATCTAAACAATATCTCAAGAACCAAATACAATATCAAGACGCAAATACAATTAATGATGCATATGAGATAAGAACCAAATGGAAATACAATTAATGAGCATGATATAATGATGATGCAACAATTATATATTTGAAGTAGCCATTATATTACTAGACCAAGTAGCATTACAATTGTTAGACAATTGGGATGCTACAGTGAATCCATGTGCGGTCTCTGAAGAGAACACACATGCAATGACTCTGGTTGTTGTTAGTAAAAAGTGCACACATGCAATGACACTGGTGGATCCATCGGTGGATTGTGAAAATAACACACATGCAATGACACTGGTGGATCCATCGGTGGATTGTGAAAATAACACACATGCAATGACACTGGTGGATCCATATGTGGTATGTGAAAAGAACACACATGCAATGACACTAGTTGTTGTTAGTAAGAAGAACACACATGCAATGACACTGGTGGATCCATGTGTGGTCTCTGAAGAGAACACACATGCAATGACTCTGGTTGTTGTTAGTAAAAAGAGCACACATGCAATGACACTGGTGGATCCATAGGTGGATTGTGAAAAGAACACACATGCAATGACACTGGTGTTGTCGGATTGATGACAAGTACACCATGAGGGGGTCCTCGAGGCGTGCGGAAGAGAGGGGTGTGAGACGTACAGTGTTCCGGAACGGTGAGCACACAAGTTTACAGAGGTTCGAATCCGCCGGCTTTGGACGGATCCTACTCCTGCTAGCAATCCAGTAATGCGGCAGAGCCGGAATATGGGTTACAAGGTTTCGCCTGTGCGAGTTGAGATTGTAGACTATTGTGGTGTGCCCTAAAGGCTCTCCCTAGGATGGCTTATATAGATATCCAGCCTAGGGTTTACAGGAGAGATCTATCCGGCTACGCCTAAGATTTGGTTACATAGTACATCTTGAACTACAAGTAACAATATGGGCCTAAGTCGGTAAGTCTTCTGGGCCTTCCCGTAGCCGGATTGGACTCTGTCTTTCTTCCTGACTGGGCCGCCCGTGAAGCAAAGCTCTAACCCGAAGTGGGCCACCCTGGTCAGTAAGGAGCTGTGAGGATACCCGGAAAGTATATCCCCAACAGCAGCCTCCGGAGGCCTCCAAGATCCAAAGTCGGGTTTATCATCGTCTAGCTTGATCTTCGGCTTGCAGAATCTTGAAGGGTTCCTGAAACTTCACAACAAAAGATACGATCCGGGTCTTAAAAATAAGTCGGACCTTTCAGTTGGTTACTTGGATTTTCCAGCTTGTTTTTAAACTAAGCCGGAACTTGGTCTCTAACACCACTTGACACAACCATGGTCAGGTCACGTCATCTAACAGGCGTTCCATCAGCACGACCGTTGGTGGGTCTCCAGTCCGCGGAACCGAGGCGCCGTTTCAATGCGTGCGTGGAGATCAAGGCGACGCAATCATCGCGCGGGTCCTTCCCAGTTCTTTCCACGACGCGTGGCGGTTGCACTGTAGATTTTGCACGAATCTTGGCGTAGGTAGGTGGATATAAGGGGTTCAGATTTCTTCTTCTCCTTTCCACCAGTCCTTTGCCATTTCCTTCCTTCCCAATCCTCCTGTGCGCACAGAGCCTCCTCGTCCTTCCCCCACAGAAACTCCCAGCGCCGCCCCTTTAAGGTCACTTTCCCACCGGAGAAAAATGGCTTCATCATCTTCTTCCTCTGGCTTGGCGGCAGCAGCGGCGGCAGCGAAGGCGGAAGCTGCAGCAGAGAAGGAGAGATTCTGAGGAATCTGGATCCCCTGCGCCCTCAATGAGGAGGGCCTCAAGAACATGGAGAAGGAGGGGCTTCTCGTCACTGGAGACTGGCGGAGCGGCTTTGGTGAAATTGTCCCCAACCCACACGAGGGCGAGCGAGTCCCTCGGAGTTCTTCTCCGAGGTGATAGAGCACTATGGAGTTCAACTCGACAATCTTCCTCCCAATTCACTTCTAGAAATGAGCGCATATGCTGCGCTTTGCAAGGGCTTTCTCGGCATTAGGCCGAGTTTGCTTCTCTTCCGGTTTTACTTTCATGTCTGGAGGAATTCCATCACTGCCGGTGTTCCTTACATCACCGGCACCATTAGTTTTTCTCTTAGACGAGACCGGGCATATCCCAAAATTTCTGCCAGTGACTCGGTCAAACAATGGCCAGCCACTTTTTTCTACCATAGGGATATTCCGGCTCCCGACAAAGCTACTGCTTTGCCGGTTTTTGTCGACAGAGCCGCCACGGCCCAGCCTTCCTAGGACGAGGCTGCTCCGGCTCTCACAGATGATCTGATCCTCGCTAAGAGGCGGATCGAATATCTGATCAAGCACAATGGTTTGAAGGGATCCGACTTGGTCCAGTGCTGGGTCTCACGTTGGATCCAGCCACTTCATTACCACGGGGATAGACTGATGCACTCCATCACGTCTTCTCTAACCGACTCCCTCCGCATCAGCCCCAAAGCCTACACCACTCAAGGCTACATAAGCCAAATCAAGTGGCTGATCAAGGAGCGGATCGAAAGGCGGATTCCAGAGGTTTCTCTAGACATGCACACGGAGGAAAACCCCATGGTGCCGGTAAGCTTTCATCATCACATATTTTGTGTGTTTTCTATCTTTGAGTTACATTGCAATACTGATATGTTTTCTTGTTTTCAGCTTGCTGACATCCTCGAGTCGGAACTTGCTCCGCTCGAAGGATACCCTCCGGAGTTCTCTCAGGAGGTGGAAGTGGTTCCACTGCCGGATCTTGCGCTCAAGAAGCGCAAAGCTCCGACAGTAGCGGGTGGCACAAAGGAGGTGCCTGTCGTGAAGAGGTATCCTTTCAGTCACAACTTTTCCATCTTTGTACTTTACTCAAACTTCTTTCCGAGATGTAACGTCTCCGACTTTGTTACCTTCTCACAGCAAAATCGATCATCAAGGGCAAGGGGAAAGGGATTTCTTCGAAGCCCTTACGCCAGACAAAGCTTACCATAGCTTCGCCTGCCGTGGCTCCTCCGACTCCGGCCCCTCAACCTTCTGCAACTCCGGTTATCTCGTCGGATGCTGCAGAAGATCCGGCTCTTCAAACGGAGCCTACGATCCTTGGGTCGCAAACTGATGTCACTGTGGGTGCGTCAGGTCAAGATAAGGGTGAACCCTCTTCGAGTAATGATCCCTCAGCTGAAGTCTTCGCTGAAAACCTCCTCAACAATCCGGGTCTTGCCAAGTTTGGCCTGACCCGGAAATCTGTAGAGGAGATCCAGCGGCTAGCCAGGCAAGTCCTGGATAAAAGCCATTTATCCCCCAAGGAGGAAGCGCAAGAAGTAGAGGACGTCAAGTTCTCTGACCTTCTCACTCAAGTCCGCCTTCGTGACGAGAGGATTAGGACTGGCGAGCTTCCAAAAGCCCCAGTGATCCCTCTTACTCTTGCCGAGAAGGTGGCCGCTGAAGTGAATGCGAGTTTAGACAAACTCACCCGTGAGCAATATGTAAGTCGGAATTCCAACTCTTGCTTTTTCCATTATGTTATATCATATCCTCTAGCCCCTAAGCATGAAGTAGGATATAGAATCCGAGTTTATGCTTCATTAGGATGCCAAAGAACGAACTAGTGTAGCCCCCAAGGCCCGTGCTGATATTTGGCAAAAATATTAGCCCGAGTCTTAAGTAGCTTTCTGACTTTGGGTATTCTGACTTACAGAAAGTATGTTCCTATAACCAGGAATTATTGACCAATGTCTGTGATAAGCGGAGAGAGATCAAAGCTCTCCGGCTTAAAAATGCTGAGCTCAAAGTAGCCAAGGATGAAGCCGAAGGTAAATATTCCGAGATTCAAACCTTGTCTTTGCTTTTTTCAATGTCGAATTTTTCTGAACTGTTGTTTCTTTTTTGACATACAGCGCTGGTGAAACAATCCATCGCTATGATTGAAGAGGCCGAGAACCTCAAGACCTTGGTGGTGGAGAACAAGGGACTTCGCCAAGAGCTGGATAAGCTCAAGGCAGATCATGAAAAGAGCATAGCTCAAGTCCTTGAATCCTCCTCCATGGCCACTGATGAGCGTGATCGCAAGATTGCTGCTCAGGATAAAATAATCTCGGACCTCAAGAATGAGCTTGGCAGAGAGAAGGACATATCCTAGGTGCTCCGGGCTGAACTCCAGAGTCTCCAGGAAGAGAAGACCAAGATTGACGATGTCATTTTTGGTACGTTCCACCTCTCTGACTTATCTTTTTATTCCACTTCTATCAATTTCTTAACTTTATTTTGATGTACAGGTCCTCTGAACTTGACGGACTCTTCCTCGTCTGAGCCCCGCACCCGCCGGCTTACCCAAGTCGGTCATCTTCTTCATGACTACCCCCAGTCCCTTGAGGACATTGGCGAGTCTCTCAGGATTCCGGACATGCCAAGCATGTCGGATTTTGAGGTGTAGGACAGGGCCAAGGAGATGTCGCAGCTTGTTCGGGACTAGAACAAGTCCTACGCGCGGACTGCTGTGCAGAACGCTCTCTCCATGATCATGAGCCACCATGGAAACATGGAAATATGACAAGTGACTAAAGGGTACTGCAAGGTAGACAAAGACGGCCAGGAGCAGGACCTTCAAGCTATCATGCACTCCTACGCCGGATACGGGTGCCACGTAGCTGATCTGACCAGCTACGAGATCCCCTTCTTCACCCGCGTGGCTACTCCACCTCCTCCTGCAGAAGAAGCCAAAGAAGTTTCCGACGATGAACGCACCAACTCGGATGTGGACATCTCGGAAAGATATCAAGGCGGAGTGACCAGCGAGCCGGCAGATCCTTCATCTCCTCCTGCATCATAGACCAGAAATTGATGTATTATTCCGGAAAAACCTGATGCAATTGTAAATATTAAGTACTATTTATCTTTGCAAGTGCTAAGCTTTTGATCTTTTCAGCACTTTTGACTTTTGGAATTTTTGCGTGCCTGAAATATTTACACAAGCACTTATATTTTTTGTCTCTACTTATCGTTTATCTGGCTTTCCGCTTCGTCCCTTTTGTGAGCCAGCTAAACCTTCAGCCGGAAACTTTACCGAGCAACGGAGCTCAATTGCTAAACCAGTTTAAACTTGGAAACAAAGCCGGCTTCCAGTACCAACAATTCACTACTAGGAAAATGCCCGCATCCAGCAATCAGACAAATAACCAAAGTAAAGACTAGAAATTTTAGAGTTATACCCGAAGGTAGCAGTTTTAGAATCGGAAATCTAGACCAGAATGAACATGAGCATAAATTACTTTCAAGCATTCTGGGATTTTCGACTATGACATGATCATTCGGAAATAAGATGGTTTAAGAACTTCTCAGAAAAAACTTGAGGCAACCAAAACTTTTATTTCTCATAGAACATGTACATATGTATGATTACAAAGAAGGATAAACTAAGAATAAAAGGGACGTAGCTGAGCAATATTCCACTGTCTGTCTAACTCATCCGGATTTGTACTGCCTCCAGCTCTCTTTCTCTTCTTAGTAGCAGGTCTTTCTTTGGCTGGCCTCATGTCAGTTAAGTAGTACGATCCATTATGCAATACTCGACTAACTAAAAAGGGCCCTTCCCATACTGGGGAAAGTTTGTGCTTTCTTTGCTGCACAAGCCGGAGAACCAAATCACCTTTATTGAAATATCTATTTCGGACTCTCTGACTATGATACTTGCGTAACTTCTGCTGATAGGCTGTAGATCTTATTTCAGCAACGACGCGAACTTCTTTGACTAAGTCGAGATCATTTTGTCGAGAAATCTTGGCATCCCCTTCAATATACGCGGCCACTCTAGGATAAGTATGAATTAAATCACTAAGAAGAACTGCTTCTGCGCCATAGACCAAGAAGAAAGGTGTGTATCCTGTTGACCTATTCGGAGTTGTTCGTAAACTCCAAATTATAGAGGGTAATTCCTCTGCCCAAGCCCCCGCAGCACGTCGTAGTGGTGCTTCGAGTCTTGGTTTCAAGCCTTGTAGAATTAAACCATTTGCTCTTTCGACTTGTCCGTTAGCCTGTGGATGTGCTACTGACGAAATGTCAAGCCGGATATTTTGCTCATCGCAGAATTTGGCCAGTTCTCCCATAGAAAAGTTACTCCCGTTGTCCGTGATAATGCTATGCGGATAACCATACCGGATTATAACATCCTCGACAAATCTTTTGGCTGTTGCTCCATCACAACTAGTGACATGTTTAGCCTCGATCCACTTGGTGAAATTATCCACCATCACTAAGAGGTGAGTAAATCCACTTGGAGCTCGTTTAAAAGGTCCTACCATATCAAGCCTCCAGACCGCAAAAGGCCATGTTATAGGTATTGTTCGCAGCTGATCAGCCGGAACGTGAGCTTGCTTGGCGTACTTTTGGCAGCCTTTGCATGTCTTAACTAATTGTTCGGCATCTGCCTGAGCTGTAAGCCAAAAAAATCCATGCCGAAAAGCTTTTGCCACTAAAGATTTGGCTACAGCATGGTGACCACACTCGCCTTCGTGGATTTCCCTTGAGATTTCCACTCCTTCCGGAGATACACAACGCTGAAAACCCCCAGAAACACTCCATTTATGGAGCTCACCCTTAACAATAGTATAGGATTTTGCTCGTCGGATAATCTGTCGGCTCAGCACCTCGTCTTCGGGTAATTTGCCATCTACCAAATAATCGAGGTAGGGTTGAGTCTAGCTAGGATACAGCCAGAACTGCTATTAAAGGTGAGTCGGATTTGGTCGGATATTCCTCATCTACTCCCTTTATCGAGGGAACTTTGAGGTGTTCTAAAAATGCGCCATCCGGGACCTCTTTCTGCGCAGAGCCTATTCGAGATAGTGCATCTGCTTCCTCATTTTCTGCTCGAGGGATGTGTTGAACTTCAAACCCTTCGAACGATTTAGATAGATCATCCACGACAGTTTATATGCTGCCATGTGCTTATTTGCATTACAAATATCTGAGACTTGCTGAGCAACAAGATCCGAATCTCCGTAACACATCAAACGTCGGATGCCAATATCTTTGGCAATCCGGATTCCATGTAGCAGTGCTTCATACTCGGCCATATTGTTTGTCGCTGTGAAGTGGATCTGCAATACGTATAATAGTTTATCTCCTTGGGGTGATTTGAGTACCACGCCAGCCCCCGAGCCCCCTTGAGCCTTAGACCCATCGAAAAAGAGGGTCCAGTGTTCCGACTCAGGGAGGACCATGTTCTCCTTCGTCTCTATCCAATCAGCGACAAAGTCGGCAAGGATCTGGGATTTGATTGCTGTCCGAGGTTTATACTCAATATCGAAAGTTGAGAGCTTTATGACCCATTTGGCGACACGTCCTGTGGCGTCTCTATTGTTGATTATGTATCTCATGGGAGCTTTGCTCACCACGGTAATTGGATGCTCCTGAAAATAGTGTCGTAACTTACGAGATGCTAGAAAAACACCGTAAGCCAACTTTTGATAGTGCGGATATCGCTGTTTTCGTTCTGTCAAGACCTCGCTGACAAAGTAAGTCGGACGCTGCACCAGGTGTTCCTGATTTTACTCTAGTCTCTCCACCACCATAACGATACTAACAACCTTATTTGTCGTACCAATATAAAGCAACATCGGTTCCTGAGGTTCTGGCGCTGCAAGGATAGGAGCAGATGAGAGTACTTTCTTCAGGTCTTGCAGTGCAGCTTCAGCTTCGTCAGTCCAGACAAAATCTTTGGTCTTCTTCAGGAGTTTGTATAATGGTGTGGCTCTTTCACCAAGCCGGCTTACAAATTGATTGACCACAGCAATGCAACCAGTTAATCTTTGTACGTCCTTCAGGCGAGTTGGCCTGGAAATATTGAGTATAGCCTTGATTCTGTCGCGGTTTACCTCTATGCCTCTTTGAGACACGATGAAACCTAACAATTTTCCGGCTGGTATTCCAAAGAAGCATTTCTTCGGGTTAAGCATGATGTTGTATTTTCGTAGATTGGCGAACGTTTCCTCCAAGTCGGAAATGAGTGTTTCCTTCTTTTTGGATGCATGTACATTGCGTCCGAGTTGGTCGTGGAGGCAACGCTGCATCATGCGCTGGTACGTAGCTCCTGTGTTCTTCAGACCACAGGGCATCGTAACAAAATAGAAGGTTCCTAAGGGGGTTATGAATGAAGTTTTGACTTTGTCAGATTCCTTCATCCGGATTTGGTGATAACCGGAATATGCGTCAAGAAAACAGAGGAGTTCCGAGCCTGCCGTAGAATCGATAACTTGATCAATTCTAGGCAGAGCGAACGGATCTTTTGGACAAGTCTTGTTCAAGGCAGTATAATCAACACACATCCTTAAATCAGTGGTGTCCTTTTTAGGGACCATTACAGGATTGGCTGACCACTCAGTGTGGATGGCCTCTTCTATGAATCCGGCTAACTCGAGCCGCGCTAGTTCCTTAGCTATTGCCTTACGCTTTTCGTCGCCAAACCATCGTAAGGACTGTTTGACGGGTTTAGCGTTCGGGTTTACATTTAGAGAGTGCTTGGCAAGTTCCCTAGGTACTCCAGTCATGTCAGATGGCTGCCATGCGAAGATATCTTGATTTGCTTGGAGGAACTTGATGAGCGTGCTTTCCTATGCGCTATCTAGGCCTACGCCTATCTGGGTCACCTTGGAGGGGTCATCATCCTTCAGCGGTGCTTTCTTCATCTCTTCTGAAGCCTTGAACTCCGGATTTGGTTTGGTAACCTCCTTCTTCGTTGCGGGTATCTCGGACGGATCTATGCTCTTCTTGATCTCCTAGTACTCCTGGGCGTGTAGCACGGCTTCGGCAAAGGCGGCATTTATATCCTCGCACTCTCGCGCTTTCTTCGGGTCTCCCCTGATGGTGATCATGCCGTTGGGACCTGGAATTTTCATCATATTGTAAATGTAACACGGACGAGCCATAAAAGCCTAGTAAGTTGGACGTCCGAATATAGCGTGGTATGCGCTCTTGAACAGGACCACTTCGAAGGAAAGTGCCTCCGTCCGGTAGTTCTTTGGAGTTCCAAAGGTAACATCCAAAGTGATTTCTCCCAAGGAATTAGCTTGTCTTCCTGGGACAACTCCGTGAAAAATCACAGAGCTATGGTTCAGCTGGGTCTCCGAGATCTTCATCCGGCGTAGCGTTTCGACATAGAGAATATTGATGCTACTACCACCGTCCATGAGGGTCTTGGAGAAACCATAACCGTCAATAAGTGGGTTGACGATTAAGGCGTACTTTCCTCGCCTGTGTAACTTAGGCGGATGATCATCGCGGTCAAACGTGATTGCCACTTCCGACCAGTCCAGATACTGGGGGACAACCGGAACTGTTGCATTGATCTCGTGTAGAACTGCTTTCTTGACCTTTGCTGGTTGAGATCCGAGGAAGGTAACATAAGTGTCCTTCTTGGTAGGAAAAGTTTTCTTCCCTTCCGACTTGGGATTTGAAGCATCAACTTCCTCCATGTCGGAATCTTCCTTGGTCTCCTTGTCTTTTTCAGGATTTTTCTTTCCCTTCTTTCGCTTAGCTTTGTAGCCTGCGATATCATCTCTCTTGATGTCATCATTAAAACGACATTCAGCGTTGGTGTGGGACGAGCCCCCATTAGCGTCTAGGTGATGCACACATGGGTTATTGGCAATGTCGGCCCAAGAGTAGGTTTTGCCTGGTTGTTGTTCTCCACTACTTTGGATCCTTGATGTCCCACGGCCATGCCCGCGGCCTCCACCACGTCCTTCTCGTCCTCCAGACCCGGAAACAGTAGTGACTACCATCGTTTCTGTGTTGGGTTTTTCTTTCGAGGTATTTTTGCGCTTCTGAGCTTGTTGCTTTGGTTGTTTTGCCGACTGAGGCACAACTAGGGAATTAAATAGTCCTTCTGCATCATCGTCAGCATCTGCATACTTGCTCGCTGTTTCTATCATCTCTCCCAAATCAGTAACCTTGTCACACTTCAAGCGATGGCGCAGTAGACCAATAGGGAGACCTGTGATGAAAGCTTCAATCGTAGTTTGATCATTTACTCCTTCGCAGGAGTTCTTGGTGTCGATCCATCGTCCGAGGTAATCCCGGCAAGTTTCTCCGGCTTTCTGGGTGTAACGCTGTAGGTCTCCAACTGTACAGGGCCTCCAATATGTGCCTTCGAAATTCCGAAAGAACGCGCTTTGCAAATCATACCAGTTATGGATGGTGTTTGTCGGAAGTTCATTGAGCCATGATCGTGCCGTCTTCCGCAACATAAGTGGGAGATATCGGGTTGCGACCAGGCTGTTTTCGCCTTTGGCGATGCAGCAAGCTTGAAAGAAATCCTGTAACCAGGTGTCTGGCCGAGCAATGCCGTCGTAGGCTTGGATATGTCTTGAGATAGCAAATCCTTCCAGGAATTTTGTAGCTCTGATGCATGGACCGAAGCACTTTGGGCCCACGTACACGTCATCATTTTCATAGCGCCGAGCCTCTATGTTGGAGTTGATCATGTGCCTTGCGTCGTTCGGGGATAGAGATTGTCCCGAATGCCGGCTATGGCTGCGGTTCCATGGAGCCGGACTTCGGCTTCTTCCACCACCTCCTCCGCCATGTCGTCCTCCTTGCCCTCCATGGGAGCCGTTGTGATGACGGTGTGGTGGAGAGGGTGGAGCAGCTTGACTATGACGAGCCCCCTGTCGGCTTGTACCGGCATGGTTTCCATTGTTTCTTCGTCCGTCGTTCCCACCATGGTGAGGCTCAGCCGGACGGTTCTCATGTCTAGGAGGTGGCATTCTCTGTCGATCCTCCTCCCGACGTTTCTCTTTATCTTTTCCCCTTCGATCCTTAGACTCTCGTCAGGGAGGGTTCGTCGGATTAAGGGCAGCGATGGCATCTTTTTCGGCCGCTGGGGCAACGTTGCTCCAGTTACACGAAGTTTTGTGATGTTGTCCTGAAGATCCGGTTCTTGAATAATTGTCTTCCCTGCATTCGGGGTGATGGTACTGCGCCCGAACATAGTGGGATCTTACGCCATCCCATGCCAGATCTGTACGACATTGGTCAGAATCCGAGACCAGTTTTTGACTTACGGACAGGGCTACCTTTTGCTGCTCCAGTCCCTTGTTGAGTAGCTTGATACCCAAACGGATCTCCTCTGGTCCTGGATTAGCCGATAGAATTTCTCGGGCTTCCACGGTATTTTGTACTGGTGTTGGGTATACCCAATCTCTGTTGCTATCTTTTCGTGGCTTCCCCATCTCATCTCCAAAAAGGACGGCACGTACACGTGGGAATTGGTTGTCATCTATGTGACGCTTCCGTGTCTTCTGATGTAGACGAGACATGTATTCCTTGTTTGACATGCGTTTCTTCTCCACCTCGATGTTTTTGTCTTCATCTAGGAGTTGTTGACGACGCGCTTCTAGGGCTTGCGCCCTTTCGTCCAACTCATCTGCAGTAAGCTCTGCAGCTGTAGGGATAGGTGTGGTTAGTGCGGCATCGATGAGTTTACGCGCACCTTCAGTGATCACGTGTCCATCCACCGATGCTTCTTTTTTCAGCTCGTTTGGGATGAGTGCTCCATCCGAGTCTTCCTCGTATTCCTCAGCAATCACCTCCTCTGTCAGAGGGTCTTTTGCCGGGGTCTTGTTTTTCTTGTTCTTCTTCTTTGCCTTCTTGGCAGCGCCGGTAGCAAAGACGGCTTTGGGTCCGTTTCCCAGAGTCAAGGTCTGATCGGTACTTTCGGACATTTGGACTTCGGGATTGTCTCCGACGTCCATGTCATCCTGCGCTTTGGGAGAGTGTTCCCCGGATCCTTCCTCCATGGCTTCTCCATCTTCTATAGCTTTGGAGTTGTACTCCTCTTCATATTCCGCGGAGAACTTTCAGAAATCTGCCGACGTCATCGACTCATCCGAGGATGCGGGTACGTTGGCGTTTGTTCCAATTGCCTCCAGCACCGAGTCGGTGTTTTCTCCAGCATCGGCAGAGCCGGATCCAGATCCCACGTATCCGACGAAGTGCGACGCGTGCTTCCTGAGGTACCTGCGGCTTTCGCGATCAGCCATATCGAAACTTTTGATGGTCTCGAGGATTGCATCTGCGCTTTTGCCTTGCAGTATCATACGTCGTAGTGTGTACCTTAGGAAAGGCATGTCTGTTCCGGCATCATCGGAGCCAAAATCAGTGTCGCTGATATGCTCCTCCTGGATTTCGACTTCCACGGGTGGGTCGATCTGGGATCCGGCTCCTCTTGGGAGATCCACTCCAGATTCGACTTGGTCCGCTAGGTCTTCCTCAGGCTCGGGTTTCTCCACTATCTCCGCAACTGGTGCGGGCTAGGTGGGATTAGGGTTTTCTGAGATCTGGAACTCTGCCGCCTCCGCGGACAAAGGGGACCGAGAAAATTCTTCTGCCTCTATCATCACCGCTGGGGTGGGTTGGGCAGGTTCAGCGAAACCGATGTAAACATCGATCTTGCTAAAAGACATGATTGTGTAGGCAGTCACGGCCTCCCTTGCCAGAATCCAAGTCTCGTCGAGAACGATGAGAGGGACATCGCTGGCATACAGGATGCGACCGACGGCGATAGTCTCGCCGATTCCGATTCTTGCAGATTCTGCTCGGAACGCAGATCCGAAGCTCACTTGCCCCATGGTGCGTGCCAACTATCGTCGGATTGATGACAAGTACGCCATGAGGGGGTCCTCGAGGCGTGCGGAAGAGAGGGGTGTGAGACGTACGGTGTTCTGGGACGATGAGCACACAAGTTTACCCAGATTCGAATCCGCCGGCTTTGGATGGATCCTACTCCTGCTAGCAATCCAGTAATACGATAGAGCCGGAATATGGGTTACAAGGTTTCGCCTGTGCGAGTTGAGATTGTAGACTATTGTGGTGTGCCCTAAAGGCTCTCCCTAGGACGGCTTATATAGATATTCGGCCTAGGGTTTATAGGAGAGATCTATCCGGCTACGTCTAAGATTCGGTTACATAGTACATCTTGAACTAAACAATATGGGCCTAAGTCAGTAAGTCTTCTGGGCCTTCCCATAGCCGGATTGGACTCCGTCTTTCTCCCTGACTGGGCCGCCCGTGAAGCAAAGCTCTAACCCGAAGTGGGCCACCCTGGTCAGTGAGGAACTGTGAGGATACCCGGAAAGTATATCCCCAACAACTAGTGGATACATATGTGGTATGTGAAAAGAACACACATGCAATGACTCTGGTTGTTGTTAGTAAAAAGAACACACATTCAATGACACTGGTGGATCCATATGTGATATGTGAAAAGAACACACATGCAATGACTCCAGTTGTTGTTCGTAAAAAGAACACACATGCAATGACACTGGTGGATCTATGTGTGGTCTCGGAAGAGAACACGCATTTCAATGACACTGGTGGATCCATATGTGGTATGTGAAAAGAACACACATGTAATGACTCCAAATGTTGTTAGTAAAAAGAACACACATGCAATGACACTGGTGGATCCATATGAGCTATGTGAAAAGAACACAATGGAATGACTCTAGTTGTTGTTTAGTAAAGAGAACACACATGCAATGACACCAGTGGATCCATGTGTGGTCTCTGAAGAGAACACACATTTCAATGACACTGGTGGATCCATATGTGGTCTGTGAAAAGAACACACATGCAATGTCTCTTGTTGTTGTTAGTAAAAAGAACACACATGCAATGACACTGGTGGATCCATGTGTGGTCTCTGAAGAGAACACACATTTCAATGACACTGGTGGATAAATGTGTGTTTTCTAAAGAGAACACACATGCAATGATTCCAGTTGTTGTTAGTAAAAAGAGCACACATGCAATGACACTGGTGGATCCGTAGGTGGATTGCAAAAAAAATACATGCAATGACACTTGTGGATCCACATGTGGTATGTGAAAAGAACACACATGCAATGACTCTAGTTGTTGTTAGTAAAAAGAACACACATGCAATGACACTGGTGGATTCATGTGTGGTCTCTGAAGAGAACACACATTTCAATGACACTGGTGGATCCATATGTGGTATGTGAAAAGAACACACATGCAATGACTCTGGTTGTTGTTAGTAAAAAGATCACATATGCAATGACACTGGTGAATCCATAGGTGGATTGTGAAAAGAGCACACATGCAATGAAACTGGTGGATCCATATGTCGTATGTGAAGAGAACACACGTGCAATGACTCCAGTTGTTGTTAGTAAACAGAACACACATGCAATGACACTGGTGGATCCAAGTGTGGACTTTGAAGAGAACACACATTTCAATGACACTGGTGGATCCACATGTGGTATGTGAAAAGAACACACATGCAATGACACTGGTGGATCCATAGGAGGATTGTGAAAAGAGCACACAAGCAATAACACTGGTGGATCCATATGTGGTATGTGAAAAGAACACACATGCAATGACTCTAGTTGTTGTTAGTAAAAAGAACACACATGTAATGACACTGGTAGATCCATGTGTGGTCTCTGAAGAGAACACACATTTCAATGACACTGGTGGATCCATATGTGGTATGTGAAAAGAACACACATGAAATGACTCCAGTTGTTGTTAGTAAAAAGAACACGCATGCAATGACACTTGTGGATCCATATGTGGTATGTGAAAAGAACACACATGCAATGACTCAAGTTGTTGTTAGTAAAAAGAACACACATGCAATGACACTGGTGGATCCATGTGTGGTCTCTGAAGAGAACACACATTTCAATGACACTGGTGGATCCATATGTGGTATGTGAAAAGAGCACACATGAAATGACACTGGTGGATCCATAGGTGGATTGTGAAACGAGCACATATGCAATGACACTGGTGGATCCATATGTGGTATGTGAAAAGAACACACATGCAATGACTCTAGTTGTTGTTAGTAAAAAGAACAAACATGCAATGACACTGGTGGATCCATGTGTGGTCTCTGAAGAGAACACACATTTCAATGACACTGGTGGATCCATATGTGGTATGTGAAAAGAACACACATGAAATGACTCCAGTTATTGTTAGTAAAAAGAACACACATGCAATAACACTGGTGGATCCATATGTGGTATGTGAAAACAACACACATTTCAATGACTCTGGTTGTTGTTAGTAAAAAGAACACACATGCAATGACAGTGGTGGATCCATGTCTAATCTCTGAAGAGAACACACATGCAATGACTCTGGTTGTTGTTAGTGAAAAGAACACACATGCAATGACACTGGTGGATCCATGTGTGGTCTCTGAAGAGAACACACATTTCAATAACTCTGGTGGTTGTTAGTAAAAAGAACACACATGGAATTACACTGGTGGATCCATGTGTGGTCTCTGAAGAGAACACACGTGCAATGACT
The DNA here is from genome assembly GCA_916181665.1 of Avena sativa. Classification (NCBI taxonomy): domain Eukaryota; kingdom Viridiplantae; phylum Streptophyta; class Magnoliopsida; order Poales; family Poaceae; genus Avena; species Avena sativa. The sequence goes on from OV702286.1 coordinate 226,337,700, forward strand.
CTGGTTGTTGTTAGTAAAAAGAGCACACATGCAATGCCACTGGTGGATCCATAGGTGGATTGTGAAAAGAACAGACATGGAATGACACTGGTGGATCCATATGTGGTATGTGAAAAGAACACACATGCAATGACACTGGTTGTTGTTAGTAAAAAGAACACACATGCAATGACACTGGTGGATCCATGTGATCTCTGAAGAGAACACACATGCAATGACTATATTTGTTGTTATTAAAAAGAGCACACATGCAATGACACTGGTGGATCGATAGGTGGATTGTGAAAAGAACACACATGCAATGACACTGGTGGATCCATATGTGGTATGTGAAAAGAACACACATGCAATGACTCCAGTTGCTATTAGTAAAAGGAACACACATGCAATGACACTGGTGGATCCATGTGTGGTCTCTGAAGAGAACAGACATTTCAATGACACTGGTGGATCCATATGTGGTATGTGAAAAAAACACACATGCAATGACTCCAGTTGTTGTTAGTAAAAAGAACACACATGCAATGACACTAGTGGATCCATGTGTGGTATGTGAAAATAACACACATGCAATGACTCTGGTTGTTGTTAGTAAAAAGAACACACATGCAATGACACGGGTGCATCCATGTGTGGTCTCTGAAGAGAACACACATTTCAATGAATCTGTTGTTGTTAGTAAAAAGAACACACATGCAATGACACTGGTGGATCCATGTGTGGTCTGTGAAGACAACACACATGCAATGACTCTGGTTCTTGTTAGTAAAAAGAGCACACATGCGATGACACGTGTGGATCTATATGTGGATTGTGAAAAGAACACACATGCAATGACACTGGTGGATCCATATGTGGTATGTGAAAACAACACACATTTCAATGACTCTGGTTGTTAGTAAAAAGAACACACATGCAATGACACTGCTGGATCCATGTGTGGATTGTGAAAAAAGCACACATGCAATGACTCTGGTTCTTGTTAGTAAAAAGAGCACACATGCAATGATGCTGGTGGATCCGTAGGTGGATTGTGAAAAGAACACACATGCAATGACACTGGAGGATCCATATGTGGTATGTGAAAAGAACACACATGCAATGACTCTAGTTATTGTTAGTACAAAGAAGACACATGCAATGACACTTGTGGATCCATGTGTGGTCTATGAAGAAAACACACATTTCAATGACACTAGTGGATCCATATGTGGTATGTGAAAAGAACACACATGAAATGACTCCAGTTGTTGTTAGTAAAAAGAACACGCATGCAATGACACTGGTGGATCCATATGTGGTATGTGAAAATAACACACATGCAATGACTCAAGTTGTTGTTAGTAAAAAGAACACACATGCAATGACACTGGTGGATCCATGTGTGGTCTCTGAAGAGAACACACATTTCAATGACACTGGTGGATCCATATGTGGTATGTGAAAAGAGCACACATGAAATGACACTGGTGGATCCATAGGTGGATTGTGAAACGAGCACATATGCAATGACACTGGTGGATCCATATGTGGTATGTGAAAAGAACACACATGCAATGACTCTAGTTGTTGTTAGTAAAAAGAACAAACATGCAATGACACTGGTGGATCCATGTGTGGTCTCTAAAGAGAACACACATTTCAATGACACTGGTGGATCCATATGTGGTATGTGAAAAGAACACACATGCAATAACACTGGTGGATCCATATGTGGTATGTGAAAACAACACACATTTCAATGACTCTGGTTGTTGTTAGTAAAAAGAACACACATGCAATGAAAGTGGTGGATCCATGTCTAATCTCTGAAGAGAACACACATGCAATGACTCTGGTTGTTGTTAGTGAAAAGAACACACATGCAATGACACTGGTGGATCCATGTGTGGTCTCTGAAGAGAACACACATTTCAATAACTCTGGTGGTTGTTAGTAAAAAGAACACACATGGAATTACACTGGTGGATCCATGTGTGGTCTCTGAAGAGAACACACATGCAATGACTCTGGTTGTTGTTAGTAAAAAGAGCACACATGCAATGCCACTGGTGGATCCATAGGTGGATTGTGAAAAGAACAGACATGGAATGACACTGGTGGATCCATATGTGGTATGTGAAAAGAACACACATGCAATGACACTGGTTGTTGTTACTAAAAAGAACACACATGCAATGACACTGGTGGATCCATGTGATCTCTGAAGAGAACACACATGCAATGACTATATTTGTTGTTATTAAAAAGAGCACACATGCAATGACACTGGTGGATCGATAGGTGGATTGTGAAAAGAACACACATGCAATGACACTGGTGGATCCATATGTGGTATGTGAAAAGAACACACATGCAATGACTCCAGTTGCTGGTAGTAAAAGGAACACACATGCAATGACACTGGTGGATCCATGTGTGGTCTCTGAAGAGAACACACATTTCAATGACACTGGTGGATCCATATGTGGTATGTGAAAAAAAAACACATGCAATGACTCCAGTTGTTGTTAGTAAAAAGAACACACATGCAATGACACTAGTGGATCCATGTGTGGTATGTGAAAATAACACACATGCAATGACTCTGGTTGTTGTTAGTAAAAAGAACACACATGCAATGACACGGGTGCATCCATGTGTGGTCTCTGAAGAGAACACACATTTCAATGAATCTGTTGTTGTTAGTAAAAAGAACACACATGCAATGACACTGGTGGATCCATGTGTGGTCTGTGAAGACAACACACATGCAATGACTCTGGTTCTTGTTAGTAAAAAGAGCACACATGCGATGACACTGGTGGATCTATATGTGGATTGTGAAAAGAACACACATGCAATGACACTGGTGGATCCATATGTGGTATGTGAAAACAACACACATTTCAATGACTCTGGTTGTTAGTAAAAAGAACATACATGCAATGACACTGCTGGATCCATGTGTGGATTGTGAAAAAAGCACACATGCAATGACTCTGGTTCTTGTTAGTAAAAAGAGCACACATGCAATGACGCTGGTGGATCCGTAGGTGGATTGTGAAAAGAACACACATGCAATGACACTGGAGGATCCATATGTGGTATGTGAAAAGAACACACATGCAATGACTCTAGTTATTGTTAGTACAAAGAAGACACATGCAATGACACTTGTGGATCCATGTGTGGTCTATGAAGAAAACACACATTTCAATGACACTAGTGGATCCATATGTGGTATGTGAAAAGAACACACATGAAATGACTCCAGTTGTTGTTAGTAAAAAGAACACGCATGCAATGACACTGGTGGATCCATATGTGGTATGTGAAAATAACACACATGCAATGACTCAAGTTGTTGTTAGTAAAAAGAACACACATGCAATGACACTGGTGGATCCATGTGTGGTCTCTGAAGAGAACACACATTTCAATGACACTGGTGGATCCATATGTGGTATGTGAAAAGAGCACACATGAAATGACACTGGTGGATCCATAGGTGGATTGTGAAACGAGCACATATGCAATGACACTGGTGGATCCATATGTGGTATGTGAAAAGAACACACATGCAATGACTCTAGTTGTTGTTAGTAAAAAGAACAAACATGCAATGACACTGGTGGATCCATGTGTGGTCTCTAAAGAGAACACACATTTCAATGACACTGGTGGATCCATATGTGGTATGTGAAAAGAACACACATGCAATAACACTGGTGGATCCATATGTGGTATGTGAAAACAACACACATTTCAATGACTCTGGTTGTTGTTAGTAAAAAGAACACACATGCAATGAAAGTGGTGGATCCATGTCTAATCTCTGAAGAGAACACACATGCAATGACTCTGGTTGTTGTTAGTGAAAAGAACACACATGCAATGACACTGGTGGATCCATGTGTGGTCTCTGAAGAGAACACACATTTCAATAACTCTGGTGGTTGTTAGTAAAAAGAACACACATGGAATTACACTGGTGGATCCATGTGTGGTCTCTGAAGAGAACACACATGCAATGACTCTGGTTGTTGTTAGTAAAAAGAGCACACATGCAATGCCACTGGTGGATCCATAGGTGGATTGTGAAAAGAACAGACATGGAATGACACTGGTGGATCCATATGTGGTATGTGAAAAGAACACACATGCAATGACACTGGTTGTTGTTACTAAAAAGAACACACATGCAATGACACTGGTGGATCCATGTGATCTCTGAAGAGAACACACATGCAATGACTATATTTGTTGTTATTAAAAAGAGCACACATGCAATGACACTGGTGGATCGATAGGTGGATTGTGAAAAGAACACACATGCAATGACACTGGTGGATCCATATGTGGTATGTGAAAAGAACACACATGCAATGACTCCAGTTGCTGGTAGTAAAAGGAACACACATGCAATGACACTGGTGGATCCATGTGTGGTCTCTGAAGAGAACACACATTTCAATGACACTGGTGGATCCATATGTGGTATGTGAAAAAAAAACACATGCAATGACTCCAGTTGTTGTTAGTAAAAAGAACACACATGCAATGACACTAGTGGATCCATGTGTGGTATGTGAAAATAACACACATGCAATGACTCTGGTTGTTGTTAGTAAAAAGAACACACATGCAATGACACGGGTGCATCCATGTGTGGTCTCTGAAGAGAACACACATTTCAATGAATCTGTTGTTGTTAGTAAAAAGAACACACATGCAATGACACTGGTGGATCCATGTGTGGTCTGTGAAGACAACACACATGCAATGACTCTGGTTCTTGTTAGTAAAAAGAGCACACATGCGATGACACTGGTGGATCTATATGTGGATTGTGAAAAGAACACACATGCAATGACACTGGTGGATCCATATGTGGTATGTGAAAACAACACACATTTCAATGACTCTGGTTGTTAGTAAAAAGAACACACATGCAATGACACTGCTGGATCCATGTGTGGATTGTGAAAAAAGCACACATGCAATGACTCTGGTTCTTGTTAGTAAAAAGAGCACACATGCAATGACGCTGGTGGATCCGTAGGTGGATTGTGAAAAGAACACACATGCAATGACACTGGAGGATCCATATGTGGTATGTGAAAAGAACACACATGCAATGACTCTAGTTATTGTTAGTACAAAGAAGACACATGCAATGACACTTGTGGATCCATGTGTGGTCTATGAAGAGAACACACATTTCAATGACACTAGTGGATCCATATGTGGTATGTGAAAAGAACACACATGAAATGACTCTAGTTGTTGTTAGTAAAAAGAACACACATGCAATGACACTGGTGGATCCATATGTGGTATGTGAAAATAACACACATGAAATGACTATGGTTGTTGTAAGTAAAAAGAACACACATGCAATGACACTGGTGGATCCATGTGTGGTCTCTGAAGAGAACACATATTTCAATGACTGGTTGTTGTTAGTAAAAAGAACACACATGCAATGACACTGGTGGATCCATGTGTGGTCTCTGAAGAGAACACACATGTAATTACTGTGGTTGTTGTTAGTAAAAAAGAGCACACACGCAATGACACTGGTGGATCCATAGGTGGATTGTGAAAAGAACACACATGCAATGACACTGGTGGATCCATATGTGGTATGTGAAAACAACACACATTTCAATGACTCTGGTTGTTGTTAGTGAAAAGAACACACATGCAATGACACTGGTGGATCCATGTGTGGTCTCTGAAGAGAACACACATGCAATGACTCTGGTTGTTGTTAGTAAAAAGAGCACACATGCAATGACACGGGTGGATCCATAGGTGGATTGTGAAAAGAACACATATGCAATGACACTGGTGGATCCATTTGAGGTATGTGAAAAGAACACACATGCATTGACTCGAGTTGTTGTTAGTAAAAAGAACACACATACAATGACACTGGTGGATGCATGTGTGGTCTCTGAAGAGAACACACATTTCAATGACACTAGTGGATCCATATGTGGTATGTGAAAAGAACACACATGCAATGACTCTGGTTGTTGTTAGTAAAAAGAACACACATGCAATGACACTGGTGGATCCATAGGTGGACTGTGAAAAGAGCACACATGCAATGAAACTGGTGGATCCATATGTGGTATGTGAAAAGAACACACATGCAATACTCCAATTGTTGTTAGTAAAAAGAACACACATGCAATGACACTGGTGGATCCATGTGTGGTCTCTGAAGAGAACACACATTTCAATGACACTGGTGGATCCATATGTGGTATCTGAAAAGAACAGACATGAAATGACACTGGTGGATCCATAGGCGGATTGTGAAAAGAGCACACATGCAATGACACTGGTGGATCCAAAACTAATCAATCTGAAATAGCAACTCAATATCCATCGGATCCTTGCAAACAGAACATGCAGAATTACAAATGGATGATCTCGATCATGAACGGAGCTCACAAGATCTAGACATGAAAGCACAAAGAAGGAGAACCAGCCATCTAGCTACTACATGGATCCGTAGTCCAAGGATGAACTACTCACGCATCACACTGGAGGCTTGCATGGTGATGAAGAAGGCCTCCAGGGTGAATTCCCCTCTCCGCAGGGTGCTGGGAAGAGCTTCAGATCCCTCCCGATCTAGGGATGGAGATGACGGTGGCTACAGACTCTGTCGTGGATTTTTGATCGGGTACTTAGGGTTTTCGTCCCGAGGGTATCTTATAGGCGGAAGGAGAGGCCGAGGGGGTGTTGGGGTCGGCCAGACCACCCCCTGGCACGGGCCAGGCCTGGCCACGTGGCCAGGTGGTGTGGCCGTCCCCCAGCCCTTCTCTGTCTTGTATCTGGCATCTGATGACTTCCGGAAAAATAGGCACTTTGGCTTTTGTCCCGTCCAATTTCGAGAATATTCATTTTCTGACTTTCCTGGAACCAAAAACAGCAGAAAACAGGCAGCTGGCACTGTGGCTCTTGTTAATAGGTTAGTCCAAGAAATCATATGAAAAGTACTCCAAAGTGTGGACAAAACACAAGAAAGTGGATAAAACCAAGCATAGAACATCAAAAATTATAGATACATTTGCAATGATCACACACCGATGGTAGCCGGACAAGAGACGGAGTGATGGTACCTGCGGGATGGTGGGGACCGATCAGCGAGGCGCGTCGATCATCATTATGGTGGAGTGTCTCTACGAATCGAAGATCGATCGAGATCAATGGAGAAGAAAAATAGAGAAAGGGAGTAGTATTAGGAGGAGAAGGTAAACATAAGAGAGGATTGGAGTGGGGGTTATCAGTGTGGCTGATCCGGTCCCTCCTTTTTAACCCCAGTTTTATCAATTTTAAAAAAATCCCAGCATATCTGTAGCGTGGGCCCCACGCTACAGATAATTTGTACCTGTAGCATGGGGTAGCATGTCGTCCCATGCTACAAATATGCTAATCCTATATGCATACCCGACCCACCCCGTCACATCTTCTCCTTCTCCAACCCTCCATGCGCCTTGTAGCACCCCGGGAAAACCACTACTAGAAAATCGCTGTGTTTTGTCTTTGTGCATCATCATGACCGCATGCTCATGTCATCATGCCACATTGCATTTGAGCATCGTCATGTCATCATGCATGGTTTGTCTAAAACTATTTTCTAAAAGCCCACCTTTGTTTTCTAACATCTTTATTTCAAACTATAAACCCCGGTCTCTTCCGGATATTTTGTTTTGTCTAAAAGCTGTTTGCGAAAGGTTTTATAAAATAAAAATAAAACAAATATTTTTATTAGGGGAGGCAGCCGGCCAGGCCCAAAAGCCAGGCCAGCCAACCTACTACCCCGCCAACCAAACCCTAGTCCAAACCCTACCCTAGACACCACATAGCCGTCGCCGCTAGTTACACGCGTAAGCACCACCCCGCTCTCCCTGCATCACAGCGTTAACACGGTCCCTATCACCTTCCGCTAATCCCACCCACACCACCTGACCCTATCGCGGTACAGGACACGGTCACGCAGCCGAGAGGCTGCGACCCAGCCGCGATCCCCGGCCCCACCTCTCCATCCCCGCTCGCTCGCACGTCCTAGCCCCGCATGGACACCGACACGCAACCACCCCACATCGTCCTCCCTCTTTCCTCAATCCCAATTCTGTCGCGGTGCCCCTCCGCTTCTCCTCGGTCTCGATCCGCCCACGAGGCACCGCCCTGGGACGCCCTCATCTCCGGTCGTGCCCTCGCCTCGCCTCCTCTGGCCCTGCCACGCCTGGCCACCGCCGACCCCGTCTTCCCTTCCTCGTCCCTCGTCGAGCCTGCTCCGACCGCCGTCTCCTCTGCTCTTCCGCGCGAGGCCGCGCCCACCGACCCGCCGCCAGAGCCATGCTGCCCGGTGAGCCGACCCCGCGAGCTCGTGTCCGCCGGAGCCCGGTCCTCGTGTGTCGCCTTTTTCCTCCCAGCTCCTCCCCGTCCCGCAAGCCCCTGCAACGCGGTGCCGCTGACCCGTGGTCGTCTTCTCTGCTCGCCCTCGTCGCTAGGAACCTCGCCGAGTGTTGCTGCCGCCCGCGAGCTTCCCTCTTCGTCGAGCCCGCCAAGCTCCACGTCCGTGGCCACGGTACCCTGCCGCCTCGAGGAGCTCCGTCCCGCCTCGGCTTCCTCCCCTCCACCTACCGCCTCTACCTCGCCTTCCCCCCAGCCGCCACTCCCGGGCTTCCTCTAGCCCCGTCGTCGCGCGCGTCTCCGAGCCTTGCACCACATCAAGCCACGAATCGGCTAGAGTTTGTCCCTGGTGCCACCCGGTTCTGTCTCTGCCTCACAACACTGTAGGTCGCGCGCCTTGTATCCTTGTGCTGCTGTTGCTATTTTCCTCTAGTACCAGTAGGGTTGCTCCATGTGCTGTGTTTTGGTACTGATCACGAGAACATGGGGTCTGATGTTGATTGCTATGGTGACCGTGTGAAGATGGATCTGTGGCGATGCTCTGTTTTCCTCTGTCGCACGAGTTTGATGAGTCAGATGAGTACCTCACCAAGACCGGCTCGATGCCGATGGTTCCCAGGGATGCACATGGTGACACCCAAGACCACCAAGCTCTCCGACCTGGTATCCGAAGACACCGAGACCCTGGACGCCAAGATCTCCTCACGGTTCCTGGAGCCCCGTTCGCAGAGTCCGAAGCCCGATCCCGCCAAGACCGAACCCCATCGACCCCAAGTTCGTCGGACCCTGATGTGTGACCTTTTTCCTGAGCCCTATTTTATAAATGCCATCTATATAAATTGTTGCATATTAAATTGTTCATACTTTCATGCATATTGTGGGTGTTTGGGGCTATTTCGACGATTCCACTAAATTAAATATGGAGACTATATGCGGTCTATTCTAATCTTATATTGACTCCATTTAAATTTGAGTAGCGAACCGGTGCCATATTTTGCCTTGTTAACACAAAATTTAAATTGCGGGGTACCTAAATAACTTGAACCGTCTAATTAATTGCCGGGACCCTGGTTCCGCTTAATATTGCCTAATTGCATCGTATCTTTGCCATGTCATGCACCATACCTACATCATGACCGATCTTCTACCGTAGTATTAAATAGTGCATTCGGTGTTTCTTCTAGTGTTTCGCTTCTTCACGGATTAGGCCGATGGGTTGATGCGAGTGTCGACCCGATCTCCGGTGAATCTTCGACAGTGTTTCCTAGGCGAGCATTCTCCCTCTTTCTACCTATTTTGCATTTATAGTCTTTACTTCCTCCTGTTGATCTATTGGTACCCGTGTTGTGATGCTTTAGTTTTCGAGCACCAGTTATATTCCTTGCAGCCTCTATATTTCCTTAGACACATCCTATTGCCTGTTGTTTGATAGACAGTTGGCCTTGCGAGTTGTAGTTGCTTGCTCAGGTGCTGTTTCACATCGTTGTCGTTCCACCATTATTGGAAGGTTGGCACATGCTTAATGGTGGAGATTATCATGGCATTAATGGCAACTTGATATTAAAATGCTGGTAATAGATATAACTAATGCAGAGGCATCGGTGGGCAATAGATGTTATTTGGTTTTTAACCGCTCACTTGTGTCCCGTAGGACCCGAGTACTTGATACTTGTTCCTTGACTATCGCACTATCCGCATGTGGGACCATGAATCCCCTTAGCCAGAGCTTGATTCATTTCTTATTTCTTGGGGCCACAAACTAGTTTGGGGCTTTATTACTATCATATACTTATGCCATGCTTTACTGCTTTATTTATGATTGTGCGTGGAGCACCTGTACTGTTTAGGAATTGCGGAGTGTTTTCGCGGTATCGACAAGCCCAGTCACACTTTCGGATTGCCGGTCGTTTACAGCCATTGGCACAAACCTTGGGTCCGTCTCGGAGCCGGCCAACTTCGTTGCAGGTAGCTTAATAGGGTGGCCCCCTGAAATATTTTATGAATCCTGTGATTGCTTTGTCGTGAAAGCCTCGTTGGGTTTTGATTTGGTTTTTCCGAGGTTGATCGTGCGTGTGTTGCTATTTGTGCACCCCTGCAGGGTAAATCTTTCTGAAAGCCGTGTCTGCGGTTATGGACGACTTGGAGCACAGTATCTCGATCATAAACAAGCATAACTAAAGTAGTGCTATAAATTTGATTTAATATGTGACTAGTAATCAGCTTCACTATAACGGAATGGATAATAAAAGTGGCAACAACTGGTGGAACTGGGGTGTATCGTGTCATGTTATACCTGCCTAGTAAGTATCACAACTCCAATGGAATGAAATAAAAGTGCCAACAACTGCTGGGTTTGGGATGTCACATGCTAATTGTATCTGACTAGTAAGTACTGCAACTACAACTGAATAGTTAACTAAAACTGCCCACTACTTATGCTATCAGGATGACTCATGCTATCTATATCTGACTAGTAAGTGCTGCAACTATAATGGAATGAATAAAACTGCCAATCGTGTGAGTTCCTCGGTTTGACTTCCTCGTTTGGTCTCGAGGGGGAATACTAGGATGGGTATGATTGGTGTTAGTATCAGGTTGGTCCCGAATAGGTCGCTCTTATCCCTCTCTAATAGCTGACAGTTGCATCGAGTCTCTATAGGTTCTTTAGTGCATGTTGCGCTGCCGCTTCAGTCCACCATACCTATGTAGGTGAGAGCCGCCGAATTCTAGCCTCGCCGTGTACTAGCCTCAGTACTGACCGCTCCTTTTTTCCTTTGCCCTTTGTCGGCACCCCTTTTTGTTTAACAGGTATCAGTTCGACGTCGTTAGCAGGGTTACCCTTCCGACTTGGCCTGGGCAGGGTTATGGACGCCATTGGTTATTCTTCTGGGCTCTTAGCCCAATTTGCATCTTATCCGTACTCGGATGTTGTATCGTTTTCAAGGTGATTTGGATCTTTATATTGTATATCTATATTTTTGACTCATGGAGTCGTTGCTGTATATATTTGTTTTTGTGGGTTCCATCGTGGACTATTATGTAATGTTATTACTTCGTTTTCCACCCGCACGCAAGTGCCTGGTGGGCGTCCTTGAATCGTTTCTATGCGGGTTTGGCGGGAAGCGCTAAAACTTGCATAGGGCCAATTCGAGGGTGTTACAAAGTGGTATCAGAGCTCGGTAGTTGCAATACCCCACTGGTCCAGCCTGTAGGATAACCTTGCTAACGGCCGATGTGGAGTGTCAAATCTATTTTGCAAAATCAGTTGGATAGATCTGATTAGGTCTGCTTTTACTCCTTACCTCTATGCTCTTCTCCTCTTACCTTTGCGTGTTTTAAATCTGCCCTCTCATCTTTTCTTCGAGTATAGGAATTCTCGTGGTTGGGTTTCCGTCGTACCTTCAGGGTTTCGATTCCTTCTGCAATGGTGTTTCCACATCTGGTCTTCGTGTTATCTGAGTAACCCTTCATCTGTTGTACCATTCGGTGGATCAAAATCCACTGAAATCTTTCTTTTGTATCTTTTGGTGTTTTCCCAATGCGACGACGTCTTCTGCGTCATATCCGATGAAGAGCCTGCATCACTCCTTGGTTTTCCGAAGTTTTCTGAACATCGCTCATCAAGATCTTCAGTCTAAATTTGAGGGTTGGTTGCATAATTCTTCTATTCATGTACGGAGTAATGCTTTGGGTGCGCGATGGACTGATCACCATCCGACTACTCTTATCATTCGCTCTTATACATTGAACTGGTGGACAGATGCAATATTTACTCCGTCCTTGGAAGTTAGAGGTGGCCTTTTCTTTTGATATCTCTACCTCCGTCGTTTGTTTATCCGGAGTGTCCCTCAACGAACGTGAGCAACTATCCCTTGTTGGTGGTGTCGCCGATTTAAAGATGGAGCAAGAATCTTTGTTAGTGGTGTCATGAGGATCTACACGAAGCGAGAAGATTCAGATCATCAGCCTTCTTCCCCGTACCATCAGGCGGATCTCGAGGGCGAGATCCATTGTTAGTGGTGTCGAATTGTAGCACCCCGGGAAAACCACTACTAGAAAATCGTTGTGTTTTGTCTTTGTGCATCATCATGACCGCATGCTCATATCATCATGCCACATTGCATTTGAGCATCGTCATGTCATCATGCATGGTTTGTCTAAAACTATTTTCTAAAAGCCCACCTTTGTTTTCTAACATCTTTATTTCAAACTATAAACCCCGGTCTCTTCCGGATATTTTGTTTTGTCAAAAAGCTGTTTGCGAAAGGTTTTATAAAATAAAAATAAAACAAATATTTTTATTAGGGAAGGCAGCCGGCCAGGCCCAAAAGCTCAGCCAGCCAACCTACTACCCCGCCAACCAAACCCTAGTCCAAACCCTACCCTAGACATCACACAGCCGCCGCCAGTTACACACGCAAGCACCATCCTGCTCTCCCTGCATCACAGTGTTGACCCGGTCCCTATCACCTGCCGCTAATCCCGCCCACACCACCTGACCCTATCGCGGTACAGGACTCGGTCACGCACCCACGAGGCCGCGACCCCGCCGCGATCCCCGACCCCACCTCTCCATCCCCGCTCGCTCACACTTCCCAGCCCCGCACGGACACCGACACGCAACCACCCCACCTCGTCCTCCCTCTTTCATCAATCCTGATTCCGCCGCCGGCGCCCCTCCGCTTCTCCTCGGTCTCGGTCCGCCCGCGAGGCACCGCCCTGGGACGCCCTCATCTCCGGTCGCGCCCTCGCCTCGCCTCCTCTGGCTATGCCGCGCCCGGCCACCACCGACCCCGTCTCCCCTTCCTCGTCCCTCATCGAGCCTGCTCCGGCCGTCGTCTCCTCTGCTCTTTCGCGCGAGGCCGCGCCCGCTGACTCGCTGCCAGAGCCACGCTGCCAGGTGAGACGACCCCGCGAGCTCGCGTCCGCCGGAGCCCGGTCCTCGTGCGTCGCCTTTTTCCTCCCAGCTCCTCCCCGTCCCGCAAGCCCCTGCAGCGTGGCACCGCTGACCCGTGGTCGTCTTCTCTGCTTGCCCTCGTCACCAGGAACCTCACCGAGTGTCGCTGTCGCCCGTGAGTTTCCCTCTCCGTTGAGCCTGCCAAGCTCCGCGTCCGTGGCCGCGGTAACCTGCCGCCTCGAGGAGCTCCGTCCCGCCTCGGCTTCCTCCCCTCCACCTACCGCCTCTACCTCGCCTTCCCCCCAACCGCCACTCTCGGGCTTCCTCTGGCCCCGTCATCATGCGCGTCTTCGAGCCCTGCACTGCATCAAGCCCCGAGCCTGCTAGAGTTTGTCCCTGGTGCCGCCCGGTTCTGTCCCTGCCTCGTAGCACTACAGGTCGCGTGCCTTGTATCCTTATGCTGCTGTCACTGTTTTCTTCTAGTGCTAGTAGGGTTGCTCCATGTGCTGTGTTTTGGTACTAATCACGAGAACATGGGGTCTGATGTTGATTGTTATGGCGACCGTATGAAGATGGATCTGTGGCGATGCTTTGTTTTCCTCAGTCGCACGAGTTTGATGAGTCAGATGAGTACCTCACCAAGACCGTCTTGATGCCGATGGTTCCCAGGGATGCACATGGTGACACCCAAGACCACCAAGCTCTCCGACCTGGTATCCGAAGATACTGAGACCCCAGACGCTAAGATCTCCTCACGGTTCCTAGAGCCCCATTCGCAGAGTCCGAAGGACGATCCCGCCAAGACCGAACCCCATCGACCCCAAGTTCGTCGGACCCCAATGTGTGACCTTTTTATCGAGCCCTATTTTATAAATGCCATCTATATAAATTTTTGCATATTAAATTTTTCATACTTACATGCGTATTGTGGGTGTTTGGGGCTATTTCGATGAATCACCTAAATTAAATATGGAGACTATATGCGGTCTATTCTAATCTTATATTGACTCCATTTAAATTTGAGTAGCGAACCGGTGCTATATTTTGCCTTGTTAACACAACATTTAAATTGCAGGGTACCTAAATAACTTGAACCGTCTAATTAATTGCCGGGAGCCCGGTTCCGCTTAATATTGCCTAATTTCATCGCATCTCTGCCATGTCATGCACCATACCTGCATCATGCCCGATCTTCTGCCATAGTATTAAATAGTGCATCCGGTGTTTCTTCTAGTGTTTCGCTTCTTCACGGATTAGGCCGATGGGTTGATGCGAGTGTCGACCCGATCTCCGGTGAATCTTTGACAGTGTTTCCCAGGCGAGCATTCTCCCTCTTTCTACCTATTTTGCATTTATAGTCTTTACTTCCTCCTGTGATCTATTGCTACCCGTGTTGCGATGCTTTAGTTTTCGAGCACTAGTTATATTCCTTGCAGCCTCTATATTGCCTTGGACACATCCTATAGCCTGTTGTTTGATAGACAGTCGGCCTTGCGAGTCGTAGTTGCTTGCTCAGGTGCTGTTTCGCGTCGTTGTCGTTCCACCGTTATTGGAAGGTTGGCACATGCTTAATGGTGGAGATTATCATGGCATTAATGGCAACTTGATATTAAAATGCTGGTAATAGATATAACTAATGCAGAGGCATCGGTGGGAAATAGATGTTATTTGGTTTTTAACCGCTCACTTGTGTCCCGTAGGCCCCGAGTACTTGATACCTGTTCCTTGACTATCGCACTATCCGCATGTGGGACCATGAATCCCCTTATCCAGAGCTTGATTCATTTCTTATTTCTTGGGGACACAAACTAGTTTGGGGCTTTATTACTATCCTGTATTTATGTCATGCTTTACTGCTTTATTTACGATTGTGCGTGGAGCACCTGTACTATTTAGGAATTGCGGAGTGTTTTTGCGGTATCGACAGGCCCAGTCACACTTTCAGGTTCCTAGTCGTTTACATCCATTGGCGCAAACCTTGGGTCTGTCTCGGAGCCGGCCAACTTCGTTGTTGGTAGCTTAATGGGGTGGCCCCCTGAAATATTTTATGAATCCTGTGATTGCTTTGTCGTGAAAGCCTCGTTGGGTTTTGATTTGGTTTTTCCGAGGTTGATCGTGCGTGTGTTGCTATTTGTGCACCCCTGCAGGTTAAATCTTTCTGAAAGCCGTGTCCGTGGTTATGGACGACTTGGAGCACAGTATCTTGATCATAGACAAGCATAACTAAAGTAGTGCTATAAATTTGACTTAATATGTGACTAGTAATCAGCTTCACTATAACGGAATGGATAATAAAAGTGCCAACAACTGGTGGAACTAGGGTGTATCGTGTCATGTTATACCTGCCTAGTAAGTATCACAACTCCAATGGAATGAAATAAAAGTGCCAACAACTGCTGGGTTTGGGATGTCACATGATAATTGTATCTGACTAGTAAGTACTGCAACTACAACTGAATGGTTAACTAAAACTGCCCACTACTTATGCTATCAGGATGACTCATGCTATCTATATCTGACTAGTAAGTGCTGCAACTATAATGGAATGAATAAAAATGCCAACCGTGTGAGTTCCTCGGTTTGACTTCCTCGTTTGGTCTCGAGGGGGAATACTAGGATGGGTATGATTGGTGTTAGTATCAGGTTGGTCCCGAATAGGTCTCTCTTATCCCTCTCTAATAGCTGACAGTTGCATCGAGTCTCTATAGGTTGTTTAGTGCATGCTGCGCTTCCGCTTCAGTCCACCATACCTATGTAGGCGAGAGCCGCCAAATTCTAGCCTCACCGTGTACTGGCCTCAGTACTGACCGCTCCTTTTTTCCTTTGCCCTTTGTCGGCACCCCTTTTTGTTTAACAGGTATAAGTTTGATGTCGTTAGCAGGGTTACCCTTCCGGCTTGGCCTAGGCAGGGTTATGGACGCCATTGGTTATTCTTCCGGGCTCTTAGCCCAATTTGCTTCTTATCCGTACTCGGATGTTGTACCGTTTTCAAGGTGATTTGGATCTTTGTATTGTATATCTGTATTTTTGACTCATGGAGTCACTGTTGTATACATATGTTTCTGTGGGTTCCATTGTGGACTATTGTGTAATGTTATTACTTTGTTTTCCACCCGCACGCAAGTGCCTGGTGGGCGTCCTTGAATCGTTACTATGCGGGTTTGGCGGGAAGCGCTAAAACTTGCATAGGGCCGATTCGAGGGTGTTACACGCCTCCTCCTCTCTCCCTTCCACTCTCCTCCCCATCACCGCCACCTCATCCTCCTCCTCCGCCTGAAGCCGCCACCTCCTCCTCCGCCCGAAGCCCGAAGCCGCCTCCTCCTCCTCCCGAAGTCGCCCGAAGCTGCCGCTGCCTCCTCCTCCTCTTCCGCCTAAAGCCATCGCCATCTCGTCGACTCGGGAGGCCGTCCGCGTCGCCTCCCCCTCCTCCCGCCACCCGAAGCCGTCCCGAAGTCGCCACCGCCCGCAGGTAATCTTTAATCCCCTCTTTTTTGGTAATTAGATGTATTTTTAGATGATCTAGTGCTACCAAACCTAGAATATTTTAGATGAATTTAGAATTTTAGGATTTTAGTGCTACCAAACTTGGAGTATTTTAGATGAATTTAGGGATTATTTAGATGAATTTAGAGAGTATTTTAGATGAATTTAGGGAGTATTTTAGATGAATTTAGTATATAATGTAGTACAAATTTGATTCATAATGTAGTACAAATACTTTAGGATGCCCATCCTACATCCTCGTCATCGACTCGGTGGCAAGAACGGAGGACTGGGCTCCGTCGGGCATGTCTGAGACTGAGCTCCACTGGGTTGGCACTGGGAGGTGCTACCTTCCAGGATGCGTAGCTTGGTGAGGAATCCAGGTCCCATCATCGACCTGGACCTTCTTTGGTGGAGGTCAAGTGGTCCAGTATCAGTGCAGAGGGAGCCGTCCCTCGAGGAGGTGGTACAAAATCGTGTTAGGGAGGAGGATGAGCACGTCTGTCACTATATGTTTGTGTTGGACGTTAGGTTTCAGGAATCTCACCGAAGCTATACTCCTGTGATGGTTCCTTCTCTTTGGGTGTACACCGCCTGCGGCTCAGGACCCGGGAGTCGATGTCCAGTTTGATTGAGCGAGATGTATTAGTGATATTAATCTTGATTGTGGATGCTGAATATGATTTTAATATATCTTATTGTGCTACTGGTATGATGATATTGCTTCTGGATGCTGCCAATGATTCTGAATTGTGCTTGTTCGATTCAGCTGCGAGCAAAAAAATTCAATATCGAAATTATACCTATAGCATGTTGCCCATGCTGTTGATAAAGGAATTACCTATAGTGTGTGATCTCTATGCTACTGATAGTGTACTTACCTGTAGCGTGCAATGTCCATGCTACAGGTACAAGTTGATACAGGCATGACAGAGGAGGTGAAGCCCAACTTCAGGAGTCCACCAAGCTGCGGGCATCCCATTGAAGATTGACACGCTAGGATGACCAATGACATGTAATGATTAAGTCTAAGGTTGTGTCATCTATTTGTATTCGTATCTATGTTATTTGTTAGCCAGGTCACATAGGTTTTGTGTGTGTTTTGGCTGGGCCTGTCCAACCGACTAGTTGCAGGCCTCTTATAAAAAGGAGCCGGGCACCTAGTGATATGGGGTGGCCTGATCTTCTCAGCAAGCACTTGTCGATGATGCTGGTGGATGATTCATAACTAGCCTGTAGCTATGAACTCTCCCACTCGAACCCTGATGCCAATGCAACAGCTCTCGAACCTTGTGGGATATTCACAACACCATGCTCTTGCGCACGTAGCCGTCGACCACGAACAGTAGTTTGCAATCTACTAATTCCCAATGGAACAACAGATCACACTCAATTGCAGTAGATAATTCGATCACAGGGTAATTCTAGAGGTTCTAATAAGAAACAACTCCAAAATAGTTTTAACGTGGTCTAAAACCTAAGGGAAGTGGCGCCCCATCTATTTAAGAGGTTGGGGGCGGCCTAAGCTTGGAACCGACTTGGTCCCACCTAACTAGGATACAAACCGACCCACAGTGGGTTCGGCCTATGGTTCTGCCGTGGCAGAATTAGGGCCACTTTCTTTGCCGCGGCAGCCTGCCGTGGCAGAGAAAGACTCTGTTTTTGTGTCGCGACAGCCTGTCGTGGCAGGAAAACGCGTCGTTTCTCTGCCGCGGCAGATATCCTGCCAAGTGTTGATCTCCTCCTTTGTAGCTCCTTGCGCTTCCTTCCTCTCCTCCCTCGTGCATTATGAAGGGATTCGCAGCATAGTAAATCAAAATTTTCTACGGAAGCGAACAGAGGGAAAGCCAAGATCTAATCTAGGAGATGCAAACAACGAGAGAGATTGGATTATATCTTCATACCCTTGAAGATTCGCACAGCGGAACGTTCGTTGGAACGTGGGTGATGTAGTCGTACTCGCTTCTCCTCCTCGCGATCCAATCCGATCTAGCACCACAAGTGGCGGTGCCTCCGTGAGATGCACACGTGCAGCACCTCGACGTCTCCTCCTTCCTCGGACCAGCAAGTAGGGTGGAGAGATAGATTGGATCTACAACACGACGGCGCGGTGTATATGGTGGAGAATTTCTGCAGCAGGGCTTCGCCTACAAACAGTCGGGAGGGAGAGAGGAGGGCAGCAGGGTAACTAGGGTTTGGAGGAAGGTGTGTGTCGGTAGGGAGGGGGCGCACCAGCCCTCTATATATAGAGGGGGGCGCGGCCAGCCCTTGCCCATCCTCCAAGCCTATCTCTAGTTTAAACGATTTAAACTCTCCCTTCTAGAAACCCTATCTTATCTCTAGTTTAAACGATTTAAACTTATCTAGGATCGGCTGGGCCCTATGGGGCCTTGTGCCCCTGGCCCAATGCGGCCAGGACACTCCCTCATAGGCCCATGCCCCCTCCCGGAAGGTGGGACCACGTTGGCCCCCTTCCGGAAGGTTCTAGAAGCTTCCGGTACAATACCGATTAACCCGGAACAATTCCGAACTCCAAAAACTGCACTGCCTTATATGAATCTTATTCTCCGGACCATTCCGGAACCTCTCGTGATATCCCGGATCCCATCCGAGACTCCGAACAAAAATTCATAAACCAAGTATCCAATCTATCCTAGCGTCGAGACACGTTAAGTGTGTGACCCTGCGGGTTCGAGAATATGCAGACATGATCTTCTATCAATAATCAACAGCGGGGTCTGGGCACCCATATTGACTCCCACACATTCATCGATGATCATATCGGATGAACCACGATGCCAGGATTCAATCAATCCCATATATATATTCCCTTCGTCTCGCGATATTTTACTTGCCCGAGATTCGATCGTCGGTATCGTCATACCTAGTTCAATCTCGTTTACAGCAAGTACTTTACTCGTTCCGTAATCCGATATCACTTTGTGATTAACTCCTTAACCACATGCTTGCAAGCGGTGTTGATATTGATTACCGAGTGGGCCCGAAGTATATCTCTCCGACTTGGGAGGGACAAATCCCATCTCGATACATACAACCCAACAGATACTTTCCGATCACTTGAGAGACACCTTTATGATCACCCTCTCATAGGATGACGTTTGATGACCTCAAAGCTTTCTTCCGATACCAGGGAGTTGCATTATCTCATGGTCTAAGGAATACAATATTTGACATAGGAAAAGCTTCGCAAAGATGAACATAATGACACGATCTAATTGCTTCGCTTAGTTTGGGTCTGTCCACCATATCATTCTCCCAATGATATGATCTCATTATCAATTGACAACTCATGTCTATAGTTAGGAAACCTTAACCATCATTGATCAATGAGCTAGTCCATAGAGGCGTACTAGGGACACGGTGTTGTTCACAAACCACACAAGTATTAATGTTTCCGCTTAATACAATTCTAGCATGGAATATAAACTTTATCATGAACAAGAATTATAATAATAGCATCTTTATTATTGCCTCTAGGGCATAATTCCAACAGTCTCCCACTTACACTAGAGTCAATAATCTAGTTTACATTTGGCAACAATCTTACACCCATGGCACTGAGGTGCTGATCATGTTTTACACGTGGAAGAGGTTTAGTCAATGGATCTGCGACATTCAGATCTGTATGTACTTTGCTGATCTTCAGATCTCCATCTGCTATATAATCTCGGATTATATGAAACTTGCGGTTGATATGCTTGGTCTTTGGATGATATCTTGGTTCCTTAGCGAGTGCTATGGCGCCAGTGTTGTCACACAATATCTCCAGTGGGTCCAATGCACTTGGAACCACGCCAAGCTCAGTGATGAAGTTTCTGATCCAAACTCCTTCACTTGATGCTTCTGCAGCAGCCATGTATTCCGCTTCTACTGTAGATCCCGCGACCACGCTTTGCTTGCAGCTTCTCCAGCTCACAGCTCCTCCATTCAAAATATACACGTATCCTGTCTGAGATTTAGCATCATCCTTGTCGGTGTCGAAACTAGCATCGACGTAACCTTTTACGACGAGCTGTTCATCACCCCCATAGACTAAGAACATTTCTTTAGTCCTATTTAGGTACCTTAGGATGTTCTTCACGGCTGTCCAGTGTTCCACTCCTGGATCACTTTGATATCTGCTCGTCAAACTAAGAGCATTGGACACATCCGGTCTAGTACACAGCATGGCATACATGATGGAACCTATGGCCGAGGCATAAGGCACTTTGCTCATAGCTTCCCTATCATTTACCGTAGCTGGACACTGAGCCTTGCTCAATATCTTACCTGACAACATAGGCACTGAACCTTTCAATGCCTTATCCATTCTGAACCTTTTCAGAACCTTGTCTAGGTATGTACTCTGGCTTAAAGCTATCAGGCGTCTTTGTCTATCTCTATAGATTTTGATGCCCAATATATAAGCAGCTTCACCTAGGTCTTTCATTGAAAAACACTTGTTCAAATAACTCTTCACATCGTTAAGCATGTCGATGTCATTTCCAATAATCAATATGTCATCCACATATAGTACCAGAAACGTCACCGAGCTCCCACTCACTTTCTTGTAGATGCAAGCTTCGTAGCAATTTGGAACAAATCCAAAGCTCTTGATTACTTGATCAAAACGAAGGTTCCAACTCCGAGATGCTTGCTTCAGTCCATAAATGGAACGCTGAAGTTTGCATACTTTATCAGCATCCTTAGGATCGACAAAACCTTCGGGTTGCATCATATACAACTCTTCATCAATGTTGCCATTGAGGAAAGCAGTCTTGACATCCATTTGCCATATTTCATAATCATGAAACGCAGCGATTGCTAATAAAATCCGAATGGACTTAAACATCGCTACGGGAGAGAAGTCTCATCGTAGTCAACACCTTGAACTTTTCGAAAACCTTTTGCAACAAGCCGTGCTTTATAGACGGTAACATTACCATCCACGTCCGTTTTCTTCTTGAAGATCCATTTGCACTCAACGGCCCTTCGGTCGCTAGGAGGGTCCACCAAAGTCCATACTTGGTTTTCGCTCATGGATCCCAATTCGGATTTCATGGCTTCTAGCCATTTCTCGGAGTCTGGGCTCATCATCGCTTCCTCATAGTTCGTAGGTTCGCTGTCTTCTACTAACAAGACAGTCAAGACAGGGTTGCCGTACCACTCAGGAGGGGCACGCGACCTTGTCGACCTGCGACGTTCAGTAGCAGCATTGTCCGAAGCTTCATGATCCTTGTCATTAGCTTCCTCTATTGTTGGTGCAGGCGGCACTGGAACAATTTCAGGTGCTGCGCTACTCTCCAATTCAAGAGAAGGTTCAATAACCTCGTCTAGCTCTACTTTCCTCCCACTCACTTCTTTCGAGAGAAACTCCTTCTCAAGAAAGGAACCGTTCTTTGTGACAAACACTTTGCCTTCGGTTCTGTGATAGAAGGTATACCCAATAGTTTCCTTAGGGTATCCTATGAAGACGCATTTCTCCGCTTTGGGTTCGAGCTTGTCCGGCATCAACTTCTTGACGTAAGCTTCGCATCCCCAAACTTTAAGAAACGACAACTTAGGTTTAGCACCAAACCACAGTTCATACGGTGTCGTCTCAACGGATTTAGATGGAGCCCTATTTAAAGTGAATGCAGCGGTTTCTAATGCATAACCCCAAAATGATAACGGCAAATCAGTAAGAGACATCATCGATCGGACCATATCTAATAGGGTTCGATTCCGGCGTTCAGACACACCATTGCGGTGTGGTGTTCCGGGTGGCGTGAGTTGCGAAACGATTCCACTTGCTTTAAGATGCGTGAGAAAATCATAACTCAAATATTCACCTCCACGATCGGATCGTAGAAACTTAATCTTTCTGTTACGATGGTTCTCCACTTCATTCTGAAATTCCTTGAACTTTTCAAATGTTTCAGATTTATGTTTCATTAAATAGATATACCCATATCTACTTAAGTCATCGGTAAAAGTGAGAAAATAGCGATATCCACCGCGCGTCGAAACACTCATCGGTCCGCATACATCGGTATGTATGATTTCCAACAAGTCCGTTGCTCGCTCCATCATACCGGAGAACGGGGTTTTGATCATCTTGCCCATGAGGCATGGTTCGCATGTGTCAAATGATTCAAAATCAAGAGACTCCAAAAGTCCATCAGAATGGAGTTTCTTCATGCGCTTTACACCAATATGACCTAGACGACAGTGCCACAAATAAGTAGTATTATCACTATCTACTTTGCATCTCTTAGCCTCAATGTTATGGATGTGTGTTTCATCCCTTTCGAGATTTAGAAGAAATAAACCATTCACAAGGGGTGCATGACCATAAAAGATGTTACTCAAATAAATAGAACAACCATTATTCTCCGATTTAAATGAATAACCGTCTTGCAATAAACACGATCCAGAAATAATGTTCATGCTCAACGCAGGCACATAATAACATTTATTAAGGTTTAAAACTAATCCCGAAGGTAAAACTAAGGAGAGCGTGCCGACGGCCATCACATCAACTCTTGATCCGTTGCCAACGCGCATCGTCACCTCATCCCTCGCAAGCCGCCGTCTATTCCGTAGCTCCTGTTTCGAGTTACAAATATTAGCAACTGAACCGGTATCAAATACCCAGGCACTACAACGAGGGCTAGTAAGGAAAACATCAATAACATGTATATCAAATATACCTTTGATGGTGCCAGCCTTCTTATCCGCTAAGTACTTCGGACAGTTGCGCTTCCAGTGACCCCTGTCCTTGCAATAGAAGCACTCAGTGTCCGGTTTAGGACCAGACTTGAGCTTCTTCTCAGCAGGGCCAACGCGCTTGCCGCCGCCTTTCTTGAAGGGCTTCTTTGCACCCTTACCTTTCTTAAAGGAGGGCTTGTTGACCATCAACACATGATTATCCTTCTTGATGTCCACCTCCGCAGCCTTCAGCTTTGCGAAGAGCTCGGTGATCGTATCAGTGGAACCAATCTGATTATGAGTCACTACAAAACTTTTGTAGCTGGGAGGGAGTGATTGCAGAACCCTGTCAATCTTGAGCTCCTCTGGAATCTTGCAGTCCAGTTGCTCAAGGCGTTGAGTGTAGCCTGACATCTTAATGGCGTGCTCACTAACGGAACTCCCTTCCTCCATCTTGCAGTTAAAGAACTTCTCAGAGATCTCATATCTCTCAGAACGGGCCTGAGTCTGAAACATGGTTTTCAGCTCCTCGAGAATCTCAAAGGGCCCGGGATAGTTTTCAAAACAATTTTGAAGTTCCGGTTCCATAGCAAACAACATGGTGCTCTTAATCACACCATAATCATCTTTGCGCGACTGATAGACAGCTTTCTCATCAGCCGGCGCAGTAGCAGCAGGGGGATTACCTAACGCTTTCGCAAGGACATAGTCCTTTTGTCCGCCAGACAGAATGATTCTTAGATTGCAGAACCAGTTGGTGAAGTTAGACCCATTGTTTCTAAGCTTTTCTTTCTCAGCAAAAACGTTGAAGTTGAAGTTGGACTTGGCCATTGGATCTACAGTATTTGCAAGTACAATTTAGACTATGTTCATGATAAATAGTTCAACTTAATCAAATTACTAGATGAACTCCCACTAAATTCAACATCCCTCAAGTTTAGTGAACACGATCCAAATTCACCACACCTAATCCGATCATCACGAGAAGAGATGTGGTTTCAATGGTGGACAACGAAGTGTCGATCATATCATTCATATGACTCATGCTTAACCTTTCGGTTCTTGTGTTCCGAGGCCATGTCTGTACATGCTAGGCTCGTCAAGTTAGACCCAAGTATTTCCGCGTGTGCAAAACTGGCTTGCACCCGTTGTATGTGAGCGTAGAGTCTATAGCACCCGATCATCACGTGATGCTTGGACACGACGAACTTTCGCAACGGTGCATACTTGGGGAGAACACAGTTTTTATCTTGATCTTTAAGTGAGGAATCATCTTATAATGCTACCGTCGCGATCTAAGCATAATAAGATACATAAAAGGATAAACATCACATGCATATAACTTTATGTGACATGGTATAGCCAATCTTCGGGCAATGATCTCCATCTTGTGCGTTCCGGCATGATCTCCATCACTTCACCATGATTGCCTCCACCACGAATAGCAACTACAACTATTGCTAACTACTTAGCGATAAAGTAAAGCTATTACATGGCGTATAAGAAGTTGACTCGCAGGTCATACACAATTATAAAGACAACCATATGGATCCTGCCGGTTGTGTACTCATCGACATGCAAGTCGTGAAACATTACAAAACATGATCATCGCATACAATATACACATCACATCTTGGGCCATACCATATCACAGAAAACACTCCCTGCAAAAACAAGTTAGACGCCTCTACTTTGTTGTTGCATGTTTTACGTGGCTTATGGGAGTAGATGCTAAGAACGATTCTTACCTACGGAAAGCCACAACGGTGATATTATGGTTGCCAAACTCCGGTGTTAATCCCATGACAACTATAGTGAGAGAAACTGACATCCACCAGCCGCATGTGTGGTACAAGCCACACGTCAAGTGCGGAGCCGGTCTCGCGAACGACGTCGCGTAAGGTTGGCCTGGACTGTGTCAATCTCACTATCCCGCGTCATAAGAAGAACACAAACAAGAGGCTTGCAACAGAAAACATCAACGCCCGCAACAACCATGTTGCGTTCTACTCGTGAATCACATCTACGCATAGATCTAGCTCTGATACCACTGAAGGGATTCGCAGCATAGTAAATCAAAATTTTCTACGGAAGCGAACAGAGGGAAAGCCAAGATCTAATCTAGGAGATGCAAACAACGAGAGAGATTGGATTAGATCTTCATACCCTTGAAGATTCGCACAGCGGAACGTTCGTCGGAACATGGGTGATGTAGTCGTACTCGCTTCTCCTCCTCGCGATCCGATCCGATCTAGCACCACAAGTGGCGGTGCCTCCGTGAGATGCACACGTGCAGCACCTCGACGTATCCTCCTTCCTCGGACCAGCAAGTAGGGTGGAGAGATAGATTGGATCTACAACGCGACGGCGCGGTGTATATGGTGGAGAATTTCTGCAGCAGGGCTTCGCCTACAAACAGTCGGGAGGGAGAGAGGAGGGCAGCAGGGTAACTAGGGTTTGGAGGAAGGTGTGTGTCGGTGGGGAGGGGGCGCACCAGCCCTCTATATATAGAGGGGGGTGCGTCCAGCCCTTGCCCATCCTCCAAGCCTATCTCTAGTTTAAACGATTTAAACTTTCCCTTCTAGAAACCCTATCTTATCTCTAGTTTAAACGATTTAAACTTATCTAGGATCGGATGGGCCCTATGGGGCCTTGTGTCCCTGGCCCAATGCGGCCAGGACACTCCCTCATAGGCCCATGCCTCCTCCCGGAAGGTGGGACCACGTTGGCCCCCTTTCGGAAGGTTCTAGAAGCTTCCGGTACAATACCGATTAACCCGGAACAATTCCGAACTCCAAAAACTGCACTGCCTTATATGAATCTTATTCTCCGGACCATTCCGGAACCTCTCGTGATATCCCGGATCCCATCCGAGACTCCGAACAAAAATTCATAAACCAAGTATCCAATCTATCCTAGCGTCGAGACACGTTAAGTGTGTGACCCTGCAGGTTCGAGAATATGCAGACATGATCTTCTATCAATAATCAACAGCGGGGTCTGGGCACCCATATTGACTCCCACACATTCATCGATGATCATATCGGATGAACCACGATGCCAGGATTCAATCAATCCCATATATATATTCCCTTCGTCTCGCGATATTTTACTTGCCCGAGATTCGATCGTCGGTATCGTCATACCTAGTTCAATCTCGTTCACAGCAAGTACTTTACTCGTTCCGTAATCCGATATCACTTTGTGATTAACTCCTTAACCACATGCTTGCAAGCGGTGTTGATATCGATTACCGAGTGGGCCCGAAGTATATCTCTCCGACTTGGGAGGGAGAAATCCCATCTCGATACATACAACCCAACAGATACTTTCCGATCACCTGAGAGACACCTTTATGATCACCCTCTCATAGGATGACGTTTGATGACCTCAAAGCTTTCTTCCGATACCAGGGAGTTGCATTATCTCATGGTCTAAGGAATACAATATTTGACATAGGAAAAGCTTCGCAAAGATGAACACAATGACACGATCTAATTGCTTCGCTTAGTTTGGGTCTGTCCACCATATCATTCTCCCAATGATATGATCTCATTATCAATTGACAACTCATGTCTATAGTTAGGAAACCTTAACCATCATTGATCAATGAGCTAGTCCATAGAGGCGTACTAGGGACACGGTGTTGTTCACAAACCACACAAGTATTAATGTTTCCGCTTAATACAATTCTAGCATGGAATATAAACTTTATCATGAACAAGAATTATAATAATAACATCTTTATTATTGCCTCTAGGGCATAATTCCAACACATTATTCATTGATCAACACGCCATGCTCCATATGATTCAGCTCTGGCTCCATGCTACGCTTCTTCTCCCATGTACCTAAGCATACAATAGCACAAAGGCTTAGGCAGTATAAAGTTCTAATAAATGAAAGTATCATGTTCAACTAGGAATGGATTCACCTGATAGTCATCATTGATTTGACTCAATATTTCCATCTAGTTCAAGCAGTCAGAATCATCATAATCCCTGTATATATACTCATCATCCTCCCTTGCTTCAGGAAAAGCCGTCCACGGATTTGGGTAAGCTAAAAGTGGAAGAAACAAAAAGAACAACGTATACGCAAAGTATATGTATATATACCATGCTGTATTATTGTTTTTCACATGAAAAATATTTCCAGTATACATCAAGCAACTTAAATTGCGCATATTAGTGAAGTACAAAGAATCATGATCATGGTGAAAAACAACTAAATAGATAGTCTTGTTCTTCAATATTAAATTATGTTTTCTCAAAGAAGATCTATGATCAAATTTGTGAACAAGATCAAACCAATTCAATATGTGTGAAAGCCAAATTGATTCATGCCATGCTTCAACTGCGCTACTCTGATTATTATGAACATGATCATGTTGTCTAGTATGTAAGATGCAACTCAATTTGCAAATATCAGTGAAGTCTAAAGTAGTAACATAACTAGACAAAGAGTTTTGGGACAAACACAATGAATATGAAAACTTGGGTTCTATTCTAGCAAGATTAGAACAATCCAACATTAGTAAAATTACTTGTGTTGGTTGCAATATATCAACTAGACCAGAATGTATTTCCATAATGTATTGTCCCATAGCAAACATTTTGTGACACATTGCATATATGGCTGAAAACAGCTTGTTTCAGTTCAGCGATTCTATCACAAGTAATGCATATGTGATCCACAAGAAAATTTCCATCCATGCTATATTCACCAATTAGATTGAAAGTGCAACAAGGAGAATATGTGCTAGAATTTAGACATGAAATTTCAGAAATCTTATCCATAGCACAACTCATACTCATAGGTTCATTTAGCATGATGGAATACACAATATCAGTAGGTGGTATTCGAGCAAGTATTTCTTTATGTGTAATCAGTACCACATGATCAAAATTAAAATTTGGTAAACTATCACATGGTGCTGAAACATTAGTGCAAGGCAAATCACAAGGAGGCATCAACAACGGAATAGACTCACAATATGTTGCACTTGTTGACTGTAGCTCCAAATCAGTACCTATATCAATAGTGTTCTTCGCACATCTAGTGGGCACTAGAACATCCTCCGCAAGTGACAATGCACAGTCTGACGATGCAGGTTGTAAAATAGATGGCTCCCTTTCTTCAAAAGCAACCTGCATAGCACAAGAAACAATACCAGGAGTAGAGATGATTACATTAGTAGAAATATCCTCACATGTATTAGTATCTACTGCACTGATGTTTTATTTTTCTCTCATACTCTCAGAATGGATGCTCTCAACCTCACATTTAGTGGAATCACACAGCTCACTTTTGATAACACTCTCACTCAGTTTGGCTATCTGGCTCTCATTCTCACATGGGTTGTAATGCACACTGTGTTCAATATGACAAATAATAGAAATGTCACCATTCATCATGACCTTGTACTTAGCAGACAAACTGAACTCTTTTGTCCTCTCCTTGCGAAGAAGATGATACTCATGAAATTTGTCGGTTGAAACCCTGAGCAAAGCACGCCTCTTCATGTTCCATTTGAAAGAAATTCTTCCAACATCATGACATATTTGAGCTTCAAACCTTCTGCACCATGGTTCTCGAAATAGTATGTGACAAGAATCAAGTGGTATAGGAGATACATCATAGCGCACAATCTCAGTATGCTCTATAAAAGTCATAGGAACATCAGTGGTGTGTGAAATCAGCAATGTGCCATATGATGAATGCAAGAGATATGGCACCGCATGAGCACATGTGGGTAGCTACAGCTTTTGTACAACTTCAATGCTGATCAAATTTAGAGTAGAGTTGCTATCAATGGTAATGGCAGCACAGCGCTCACCAATCATCACACTATGGTGGAAAAGACCATCACCATCAAAAATACCGTGTTCTTCCTTCCAAAAAGTTCCACTACAATGCCAATTGTGGAAGAATTTGTAACAGTAGGTCTCCACATTATCTGTAGCATCATTTGTCTCCATTTTCTGCATCACATCAACACTACTAGAAGACATGATTAGTACATTAGCGCACAAAACAAAATCTGGTGGTGGAACTCTCACAACTCACTCAAAATTGACAAGAAAGGAGATCTTACCGTCCAAAAGTGAATAGTGATGCTTACCAATTCTAATCAACAACTGATGCACATATGTGATGAAGAGAATATCAAGGATATAGAGAACGATCATAGGACATACAGGTTATTTATGGTGGAGCTCTAGGTATGGTATCCTAACTACACTGCAAACAAGTCCTAGTGTTGATCGTACAAAACCCAAGAAACACACACGTGGAGATAAATGTCGCAATCCAACTATGAAGGGTGTTGCACTATGTTGGAGAGACACTAGCAAAGCTCAAAGTAAACAAGCACAAGATTGCTCAATCTACTGGTGCACAAAGATATCACTAGGCCTCTTGCTCAATTCTCTTTTTCTTTTATCCTTTTTTTCTTTTGTATAGCTTCTTTCTCTTTTTGCTTTTTCTTTTGCTATATTCTTTTTTATCACACTATGAATACGGCCAATATTATGAAACACAGCACCAAATACCAACGAGCAGCCTGTAAGAGGGGAAACTAGTCTCAATAGGTAGGTTCCTAACCCCTTTGAAAAGAATGGCTGTAGCTAAGGTTTGGAAAATTGCAAACTTCCACATTTTTTATATGTCTGTCGTGGCAGAAAAATAGGCCAAAACTGTGTCGTGGCAGACTGGCGACAGAAACTGGCTCATGGCAGAAAAACGCGTGAAAATCGTGCCATGGCAGGAAAACGGATCCGTGGCAGACACGGACTTGTGGCAGAGAAGCAAGCCATTTCTGTGCTGCCGTAGAGTCAGCAGGATTTTTTTCAATTCCGACTTGCCAAGTAGTAAATAACCAGGACTCTTATGCTTGATTCGGATCTGAACTTGTGGCGGCAGAAAACAATGGTGGGGAACACGTATGAAAGCAAAAAACTAGATCTAAACCGAAACCTAGACTCCTACGGATCGAAACTATAGATCGGATCTACGAGATAGAACGATCAGCGACTAAAACTTGAAAGCAATGCAATCTAGGCTATGGCGATTATTTTTGTGAGGCTTTTTTCTGTATAGGACTAAAAACACGAACTAATCTATGTATGGATTTGTGGATGCTCACCGAGTAAACGAGGAATCTGATACCAAGATGATATGGGGTGACCCGATCTTCTCAACAAGTACTTGTTGATGATGATGGTGGATGATTGATAACTAGCATGTAGCTATCAACTCTTCTGCTTGAACCCTGATGCCAATGCAACAGCTCTCGAACCCTATGGGATATTCACAACACCACGCTCTTGCGCACGTAGCCGTCGACCATGAATGGTAGTTTGCAATCTACTAATTCCCAATGGAACAACAGATCACACTCAATTGCAGTAGATCATTCGATCACAGGGTAATTCCAGAGGTTCTAATAAGAAACAACTCCAAAATAGTTTTAACATGGTCTAAAACCTAAGGGAAGTGGCGCCCCATCTATTTAAGAGGTTTGGGGGGAGGGCTAAGCTTGGAACCGGCTTGGTCCCACCTAACTAGGATACAAACAGACCCAAAGTAGGTTCGGCCTATGCTTCTGCCGTGGCAGAATTAGGGCCACTTTCTGTGCCACGGCAGCCTACCGTGGCAAAGAAAGACTCTGTTTTTGTGTCGCGGTAGCCTGCCGTGGCAGGAAAATGCGTCATTTCTCTACCGCGGCAGAGATCCTGTCAAGTGTTGATCTCCTCCTTTGTAGCTCCTTGCGCTTCCTCCCTCTCCTCCCTCGCGCATTCTTCATTGATCAACATGCCATGCTCCATATGCTTCAGCTCCTCGCTCCGTGTTACACCTTCTTCTCCCATGTACCTGATCATACAATAGCACAAAGGCTTAGGCAATATAAAGTTCTTATAAACAAAAGTATTATGTTCAACTAGGAATGAATTCACCTGATAGTCATCATTGATTTGACTCAATATTTCCTTCTAGTTCAAGCTGTCAGAATCATCATAATCCCTGTATATATCCTCATCACCTAGGGTTTAGGGAGTTCAGATTTTAGATTAAACATTGTGTGCACGGGTTGTGTATCATCCTTCCAGGAGACGGCGCTGCCTGTTATCTATCGTATTGAGTAATTGCTGCGAACGTTCTTGTGTGCATCAAGGATTATCGAGCTGTATTTGAGGCGTGTTGTGTATCAATACGTTGCTTGCTGGATTTGTTCCTCTTCTTCAGGTTGCATTCATCACGTGATTGTAAGAATTATCTATGTGGTTGACTCACTGTGAATGTTCAGGACAAAACTCTAGGATCATCGGCGTGATCCTTATCATGTGGTGTCAGATTACTAGGTTTATCACTGTGATTACTTTCTGTTAATTGATCTGCGGATTGTTCTTCATCGGCAATTTTCATATCAGATTGGTTGGTGAGAGAAGGGAACAAGTGCACGTGTCGAGGAGTTGTCGATTTTGTTGGATCCTTGATCGTGTGGATCTAGCTACTCCACGGTTACTTCCAGATCGGTTCGAGATACTTTGCTGCTGCTGCAGATTGGATCGAGTGGAGACAGATTGAGTAACTGCAACCGATCTGGAAAGGAGAGCAATCAGCGTGAATGAAAGTTTGAAAAAAAAGGAGAGTTAGATCCGATCGGCAAAAAAAGAAACGAACGTAACTTCCTTTGCGTGGACTGAAAGAAAGAAAAAACGATCGGTTCCAACGTAAGTGGTTCAACCTGTACGTACGTGTGACCTGAAAAATAAAAAGGAAAGCAAAGGACGCTGTTTTTCAGGAAAAAGGGATACGATTGGGAGGATCGATCTTTTCTTTCCGGGAACTGTTGCCATCGCTAATTTGGCTCCGTGTTGTTTCCGTGTTTGGCGCGCTAGAGCCTTCTGTACGTGAGTCCTCCAGGAAAAGTAAGGAAAGTGCGGCGCATACGAGAGAACATGGCCTTACCACAGACAGTATCTGTCCTTCGGCCAAATCTATTTGGAATTTGTCCATCCGGTCTTCCTTGTCTTTTCTCTTGATCAAGTACTATCTCTGTTTAGGATTATTAGTTTTAAAAGTTTTTTATATTGTTTAAAATTATAAGGACTATCTCATTTATTAGGCTCTCTCGTCTAATGCATGTTTTCTTTTTTTTCTCACTTCTCTCATGCATATAAAACTAGTGATGCATGGATATATTAATGAGAGAGAGTTATATATTGTCTTGGTATTCTTTCAACTTGGCCCTTAGACTAACTAGAAAATATGCACGTGCGTTACACCGGCAGAAAAAATCTATACTACGGAAACATATAAAGTAGGTTGTCATAGGTAAAATAGTTGCATGTTACAAAAGGCATTCACCCTGAGCCGCTCAGGCGCGTCGTCCACTTCTTCCTCTGTCGCCACTTAAGTGAGGTCACATACACGTGTGCTAAATTCATGCATCGACATCGCACCTCACTCCACTTTGTGAATGTATTTGCTTCCGTCGAGGTTAGGTAGTAGAGAAAGATTAGAAAGCAAGATAAATTATTGGGAGAAAGTCCAATGGATATATGTATACAATACAACAATGTATAATCAACCTTGTCGACAACATGCACAAAATAATATCTAAACATGGCATACACAAAATAGTAGAATTACTGCCTCACATTTCACCTCCATTTTTGATGTTTGGTTGCTACTTCACACCGTCCCCATCGACTCTGTTCTAAGGGAATCGAATTGCACACTATGTGCTTTGCAATCGAATCATGTATCTCTCATGAGATGTATTGACCTTGAATTAATATGTTAAGTGGTAATAAATAAAAGACACCATGTTTCTTTTGACAATACAAATTTGAAAATGTACCGGTACAGAAAAGGACCGATCTATTAATTAGGGCCATATAAGTTCTAAAAAGAAAATATGTATTAAAAATGCACCGGTACAGAAGTAACTGACTACTCTTCAACCACGGCGATGACCTCCGAATCACTGCCCTGTAGGTCGGACGCACGCCCCGCGTCTCCAAGCACATCGCGCCATGCCCCGGCAGACGTGACTTTCGCGTTCCTCTGTCGCCGCCGCCAAGCTGACTACTCTCGCTCTAAGCCGTGAAGACAACGAGGATCTACAGAGAGAGAAAATTGCCATCGGGAAAATGACTCACGACTTAATTTCAACAGCGGTGCCTAACATTTCTCTCGCCTCCATCTCTCTTCTTGCTCTGCCTCTACTTCTCACCCTCATTGCCCCCACCTAGCTAGCGCTCTGCTTCCGGCCGCCTCCCAGTCGCGCTACCTCCTCCGTCCTCGCCAGTTCCGGCCACGCCTGCAACTGCGCATCCCCGGCTTCCCTCCTGCACATCCATCACGCCCGCGACGACCGCCGAACTACTGGCTCGCAAACCCACGCGTCTCCAGGCACAGAGCGCCACACCCTGGGAGTCGCGCCGGTAAAGTTCCTCCGTCGCTGCCGCCAAGCTCGTGTCGGCCGCCACCCACCGTGTAGCGCTCCTTTTCTCCTCCCCGACTTCTCCCATGCAGCGTGGATTTGGGTGAGCGAGCGGCCACCACCGATTTCTTCCTCAAAGCCGAGCACCTCCACGCGTTCGTCTAACCGTGACCCCGTCTCTCTTCACGCATGAACCGCCTCCTCGATGTTCGAACGCGTGGCACCCTGAAGAAAATTGTAAAAAATGATCCGTAAGAAAAACAAAGAAGTAATTTGAACCAGCGACTCAGCTAAAACAACCTGAGTTTAGTACTTGGGCACAACTAATAGAAGTAGCTCGCGGGCAACAGATCCCGAGAGACAAAATCAACGAAATCAAGAGCCTGCGCCTCATGCCCTCTCATCGACAAGATCAAAATCGTTGCTAGTCGGTTTTAGCCAGGGGGTTCAGAATTTGCCCTAAGACGGTGCACATCAAGTGTTATAAAAGAACTCAAACCTCTTTGTCAGGCCCATATGTATCTGGCCTGCTAAGCGATGTAATCTATTTATCCTTCATCGTACATTTGACCCGTAGTGGCAAGGATTGTAATAACAGACTTAACTCGTGGCTTCAGCTTTCGATATAAAGGCTGGAGAGGGGTGGAAGGGAGGCACGAGAAATAAAAACCCTAAATTTCCTTCTTGCAATTTACCTTCAGCTTAGCTAGAATTACTCCCTGTTTTTCTTGTCCTTACCCAGATTACAGCAACTAGATTTAGGGGTGCGCCTTGGCGTACAACCCCATAATCTTCATCTTAATTTACCTGGTATATTGCGACGGTAAACATCGGACCGAGAAAACTTCGTGGCTCCACCTCCGCCCGTGGCTGCGCCAGACCCCTCATCCGTGTCGACTCCGAAGTCGTTGAAGGCGCATCCTAAAAGCAGTCTACGGGTCCGAAGTGGGTGAATGGTGACCTCCCCACAGCGAAGCCGCTCCAGGGAGAAGGCTTACTCAGGACACAGACGGGTCGTTTGCACACCAGCGCCATCACTCATATGGCAGGGAGGAGAACGACCTACCACCGGTGGTTCTGGCCAGATGAGCATGTTGGGGACTTCACGACAAAAAATGGAGCACTGACAAAGGCTTAAATCTACACCCTTTCTCTTTCCGTCTGGCCTAGCATATCCGCTTGGTTCCGCAGCAGCAGCTTCACGCGCTCCACCGGCGCCACCCCTGTCTTGGCCACCACGACCGCCACGCCGCCCATCGCGAAGTCCGCCACCGTCCTCATCCCCACTCCTCCGCGGCGCTGGCCGCCAGAACCACCATACCGCTCGCCCACCTCAGCCATCTCCTGTCCACCCTCCCGTCGCCGTCCCGCTGCACCGTCACCCTGCCCGTCCAACCCTGGCCGCGCCGCCTCACGCCCCGGAGCTTCTCCTGCCTCATCATCCACCTGCCTATCCCGCACCTCGTGGTGCTCGCCCTCCCCTCCCACACTCCATCTCCATCTTTGTCGCCGTCGTCTCTCGTTTGCCAGGCGCCTCCTCGGACCTCCTCCCGCCCGTCCTCTCCGCTCTCCACGCCGCCCGCCTCCCAGTCTTCTCCGACCGCGCCTTCCTGCCCCTCCTCCGCGTGTTCCCGTCGCTCGCCTCCCTCCGCCTCTTCCTATCCCTCCCCTCCTTTAACGCCCATCCCTCCCGGAGGGGTGAATGCGGGCACGGATGCGTGCGTGCCTGGACATCGGCATCGATCTCGTGCACGGGCGCGCGCTCCCTCTGTCTTGTGGCGACGGCGCCTTGTCATTCCAGGCACGCAGATATAGAGGGTTGCATTACTAATTTTTAAAAGTCGTGACAACCTGAATATCTGCTGCGTTTGGAAGTGAACTGAATTAGCTGTTGTAACCGAGTGCGAGTGGTTCTATCGTAACAGCTATCGCCACAGGATGGCACTATCTGTACAGAACCAACAACCCATGAACTGTGAAACTGTAATTGGCTTGGCAATCTGCTCTATCAATGGAATTTCAGGTTTCAGATATTCACATCTCAGAGTCCATGACAGAAGAACATCGTCTATAGAGACGCACATCATGTTCCTCTTACCTGGTTCAAAATCTTAGGCTAGTAAAAACAAGGATAAATAACCTACATTGTCTCAAAAAACTCCTCCGATCACCAAGCCAGCAAATCATGCACGGGGACATCCAACTGGTGGTATTCATATATATTCATATATACAACGGCTCTTACAGCATGTTCGTAGCACGAGTGAACTTCTACAAACAAATCTAGTCAGCAGCGATTGAAATAGCGTAGCTAAAACTCACATGAACACAAACGTACGCGATAGGGTCCTACACTCCATTCAATCACAACACCTCCACGAGAATTAAACCTAGGGTACATGCCTCGAACTCCCTTACAAAATATCTCTCGAGAAAAGAAACATCAAATTATCAGATATACAAAAATCAATGCAAACACAAGGAACGAAGAAATATGCTCTGGCAGATAAAAAGCATCATATTCCCCAGGCTAGAAAGGAAATTAGCAAGTAGACAGCCGGAGAGAACACAATCAAAAGCATGATTAAAAGGGAAATATCTAAGATCACTCAGATAGATAACCCTCTTGGTAGATAGCGTAGAACAGCTAGCACTATGGTACTGAGTTATCAGGGAGACGCCAATGATAACACCAATCACATCTACAAACAGTAAAGAAGAACAGGAAATAAGCACGCGATGAGCACGAAATAGAATATAAAACCAGCCTAAAATGGTAGGCGCAAGAGCTTCCCGTCGTCACGCCAGAACCACGCTGTTTTTGTGCTTCCACATATTCCAGTAGCAAAGCAAGACACAGGTAGCTGTAGAGGCGTCAGGCACAGGTAACTGCAGAGGTGTCAGGCATAGGTAACTGTAGAGGCGTCAGGCACACTGGTGGGCACAAGGTACCGGAAGATATCCTTGACCGAGGGACCGGCGGGAGGGCCACTGCTAATCGAGCTCCATAAGGCTCTCGCGAAGCTGCACTCGGAAAACAGATGTGAGCTTGTCTCCTCTCTGTCTGGCAGGTAACATTACCAAGGGAACTACCAAAACTATTTGATCTAAACCTATATTGAATCTATGAAACATACCAATGGATAACTAAATACATAGGGTGGCAGAGGAGACATAGACAAGCTGCTGCTGAAATAGTAGACGGACAGAGAAAGAGACATATTCATGTAAGCATCGAACACTTCATTAGAATAAATAACGACCATTGTTAGAGAAAGAAAATCAGTTACAATCAGCGACCATTGTTAGAGACAGAAAAAGAGACATATTCATGTAAGCATCGACACTTACCTCGGTGTCTTAGGAGGAAGCTACCTTCTCAGAAGCAGTATTGCTACAGAGCAAAGCATCAACAAGTAAAAGGTGAGCAGTGTACATTAACAAATAAAGCTATAAAGAGAAACAATGTGAAATCAGTTCTTGCTTTTAATATTAGAATTTAGTTCAGCAAGTAATGACAGCATGAGAAGCTGAGTCGTCCCAAAAGATAGAACACATTGATTCATGAGCCAAACGGATGTACCATGGCACAGAAATTATAAGAAAATAACTAAAATTAGAAGCAAAACGAGTCACAATTCAGTTGTGAGCTCCAAAGGAATTATCAGAGGCATTCTTAGAATTATTATCAAGAGCACTATTAAGAGTGGCAGCAACAGTATCTCCATCAAGATGCTTCTCAATGATGAAAAAGAGAAGTGACACTACCCATAGAACTGCAACTAAGTACAAAAGAAATGAACTGAACGATCAAACATAGATATATGTTTTCTCCAAGTAAATTCAGAACAAGTAAAGCACATAAGAGGTAAAGTTTAGTCCAGCTCACTCACCACCTTCGTGTAATTTTTTCGAGGACTGCAACATCAAGGAGAAGCCATATATTTCATCAGCAATCTGAACATAATGCAGCGCTGCTGCATGCCCAAGGGAGTTGTCCCTGAAATGATAGTTTGGTCAAGTCCGAAGATAAATATTAGCCGACGGCAAGCAATTGTCTCACACAACACATCAATATACAAAAAGGGATATGCTTCGATAGATTAAACCTAGAGTACCATGTGTTGTGCCGACTCGGAGAAAGCAAGTTTGTATCATATAAAGAGAAACGAACCAGCAACCAACAAAAAGAAAGATAACGGGAGAACATAGTTTGCAAGAGGAAGAACTGGGACCTAATATTCGTCGAGGTAAAAAGGCTAACAATCAGGTATGAAATCTTGCTTGGATTAAAAACACATGGGCACCAAAAAGCTAACATATAGTAGGCACTTCATATGAAGAGAAATATATTTTAGAGAGATGAACTATGAACTGGTCTGTCGATTTTGAATATTTACATGAACATCTTAGAGTGATATGTGTTCAAAACCAACCACTCGTCCTTCTGGTCCAACCATGAGCTAAAGCAAGTTTTTTTGCGGGTACACAGTGCCTGTCAAATATAAGAAAAACAACTACCAGGGAGTGTAGGACAAAGGTTTTAAGCATTTCAGCCACTAAAACAAGCCAATATTATCAGCACTCAGAAAGAAATGATCTGGTAGATAACAAGCTCTGAATTCTTACAGAGAAAAAGGAGATCCATGTAGTTCTACAGCTACAGAAGATAAAAATAACCGTCAGAAAAACAACATAATCTCAGAATGCTAGTAAGAAGCAGATTCTACTTCAAGTAGGTTGTAAGATGCATTTCACCTAGAAAGATAGTCTAAAATATTCTGAGTAAAAAACACCCACTACTGAATCTATAATTGATCCTTTCGATGGAGAAAAGCGTCGATCTCCTGCAAATAGACAGAGGTCACTCAAGAGTTAAAGTCTAAAAGTGTCTTGAAATATGTAAACGCGAAACTGCATCCAACATAGTGCAACCCATTAATGATCCATGATCATCCCATTAACACAAACTCATGAGTTCGAATATGAGGCAAACATATTTATTCGTCTCTCCACCAATCTCTCCTTTCAAAAAATTAGGAGCTGGTCACCCCTTGCCTCGGTATCTCACAAGGAAAAATCATGTGACTTGTACAGCTGTGCAGACAAGAGCGCACACAAGAACTGCAAGTTTTGTGTATATTAAAGAAGATGCTTTAGGTTCACCAAAAGGGCTTCATTCTCACGACCTCACCACAAGGAGGTTATAAACAAACATGACCTCGCCATACAGGAGATTACAAATTAAGCTAGATCAACCTACATTGATTGAGCACAAGGTTTGAAAGAACACTAAGGATGAACTTTTTCTAATCAGAGCAGCCAATGGTACAATAAGAACAGGATGTGTAAGCGAAAACAGAGATGTCAAGAACATAAGACTGTTTAAGTTAAAAATGCAAACTGATTCAAGGGCTAACGTAGAAATGCTTTAACAACAAGAGAATGGCTAGTATCACAGAGATGGTTAACATATCCAGCCTGACCCTAGTGCCTTGTTTCTTCAAAAAAGGCCTGCACACGTCTGATGTCAACAAATCGTTTCTGGCCCTACACACATGAGAGATAGAAGTTGTCAATACAAAATAGCACAAGAAATCATAAGGCCTGAGTATCTGCAAATAGCTATTGGCCTGGTCGTAAATACCTAAGAGTCAGAAGCTTGTTGACCAAAGGAGCCGTCATGTCAACCAGTACACACAAGCAATACTGCCGCAATTAGATGCAAAAGTCAGAGATGTAAAACCAAAATTTGCATCATGCATAAAGAAAAAATTAGTAGACAAAGTACGAATATCAATGGGCTACTACATGATTCACATAAAATTGGTTTCTGATAAACATAATTGGTTATCTTCTTTGTCCCTTGTAGACAGTGAGAACAGAGTGCCTGCGAAATTAGTCTAACGATATTACTGTAAACCTACCTTAAAAAATTATATGATTCGGTCGATACAAAGTATATTCATCTTAAAGAACATTTTATAGGAAAGCAGATGTCAAAACGCAAGAGTTGTGAGCAAAGATGAAACACAAGGATGGAAACATGATTGTTCCCTTGTACCTTGTCTCTGGTTTATAATCAGAATTCATGAACCACCCAAGCTGTATAAAACCTAAAGAGCTATTTTCTCTTATCTCTGTCTTGGGATCATACAAACATCATTATAGCTGCAATATTCATGAAATGTACTTATAAGTATAGGAAGAAGTGCGATGCAGGAGGGGATTGGGGAGGACAGGCGGGTGAGGGGATTGGGGGAGGCGGTTGGTCTTTTCCATCGCGGCTTTGTCCCCATGGATCATCAGGAGAGCTGCGGCCACCGTCGTACAAATAGAAAAATCAGAATGGTCAGGTCGTACACATAATCAGATATTGTGACGGAAAACTGGTCATTTGTGACTGCTGGTATTAAAGAATGGTCAGGTCGTACATATAATCAGATTGAAATCCTACACATAGAAAAATCCAATCAGAAGTGCTCCAAAAGTAGTTTTTAGAAAAGATTGTGGCGCAAAACTTTATCTCGTGACATGTAAATAGAAAACCAACCCTCTCGAATAAAAAGGTCTCTGAACAATCTCTTCAGGTATTGATAGTGTGGACTATCCTCTTATTTATACTGCTAGTTATCTCATTGGAATTCATCAGATATTGTATATTTGTGTTCCCAGAAAAGGAAACTACAGTATTGTTTCTTTCAAGTTGTTTCCCTGTATATTCAATAATTTCTCATGGCCAAAGCCACCCTCGGTTTTCCTAACTTGCAGAACTGATTGCCTTAATTAAAAACATGGCTTTGAAAAATCATTCAGGTTTATAATTGAGATCACATCATGTCAATGCTCCACCAGAAATGGACTAAACCAATATTGCATACAGAAACATGTGTAGTATATATAAAACTAAGGAGAAATATTTCTAAGGAGGGGGCGGTGGGGATAATAACATTGGGGAAAGGTTGTTGCCTCTGGAACAGTATGTGAAACATACGGCAGGCTGCTACCTATGAAATGGCATTCAGAAAATATGGAAAGTAACCTCCCTGTCTCCTATGTTATCTAAAAAACAATCTTAAAGAATCGAAACAACTGAGTTAGAACTTCTTCTTTGAGAGCATTTAGTTCTCATGGATTAGCTTTAAAAAAATAGTTACTACATAGTAAGTATAGCCAACCAATACGATTAAGCACTATAAGATCATTATTAGCTGACCTTTCAAACACAAAAGCTAGCTAGCTGCTTACGAAGCTAGTCTACTTTCTTCTGGATATATAGTTGTCAGTGGGAAGTGGAAAGATATAAGACCATGCGAAAGGCGGTTTGGCATGGCAAGGTAGCTAACTACATACTATATATATTTCTTGAGTTATGCCCAGCCCATTTTAAGTGTTGCAGAAGACAAATATAATACAAATATGGCACAATTTTGGGTAAAATAGTCAATGAACTCCTATTTATATCATAGGAAATAGAGGCTAAAACTTGACTGCCTCCTAAATCACTTGGAGGACAAAAGAGACCCAAAGGAAAACTTAAGCACATATTAATTTCTTTCTATAAAGCAACACAAAATAAAAAGGAGAAGGAAAAATTCAGGTGTTTTAAAAAGGGACATACCAGGTCTTCATCTAACATCTGCCGAGTTAGAACACGCATATACTTTTTCCATAAATATCTGCACAATCAAAATGAGAAGGTTTGGGGAATAATTTTGGCAAATCACCAACCCAAGATCTTGTCACGACTGTACACCACTTTGACAAGTCTGCATCAACTGCAGCAGCAGATTGTTCAAGGAGACAAAGAGAAAAGTGGGATTACCTGTGAGAGGGTCAAATGCATTGAGGTCATGTAGAGATGAGGCTTCAACTGTACTAAACAAAGGTTGTGTGTGAGCTCAGTTGTAGCGCCCACCCGCTTCTCCGGTTGAGTACCGGAGAGGATGAAGAAGCAGAATAGACGGCCATGGTGACTGCAATATAAAACAAATATCATTTTAAATTGTCTAGATAAAATTAAAAATTGAGACAAAATGTAGAATGGAATTGATTTCAGCAAACTATATGAGTGAGCGATGCACAAAATGTACTTCAGTATGAATCATGCTGAATAGAAAAAATGAGGTAGTCTAAAGGAAGACACCAAATAAGAAAGATAGCTAACAGAGTATATTAAACTATAGTTTAGGGAAATAATTAACTGGATTCCAGTAAACCGTACAACTACAAATTGCCTTGAACATTCATATAGATAATATTTCCTTCTTTCAAAAATTTATGTCGATAGCGATTCAACACCTTATATAAGATATTATATGCCTAATGGTTGTTGTACATGCCCAGATGCTAAAACTTTAGGAACCTAATCTATTTCATTTCCTTGAACAAACCATGTGCATCTACAATAGATTAAAGAAATAATGTCACAACGGTTTATATATAAAATACAATAGGGGAATAACACGAGGGATTAGTTACCTACTTATCTTCTCATGGGAGGTTCTCGGCACCATCAAAAGAAAAAATCCAGGAAACCATATCCTTGGAAGACTAACGTCTTCACCACTTCTTGCTGAGCATGGACTACCAAAAGAGAGAGTCAGGGAGAGAAATATGGAGGGGAGAGGGAGGGAGAGACCTGTAGGTGTCCTTGCCACCAGATTTGAGGGATGACAGCAAATGAGAGGCGGTGCTGACGACGAGCCATGGAGCCGAGGACGGCGCCAACGGAGGTCCTGCTCGCCACCGTTGCTCGATGTAGAGGTGCTGGGGGCCGGGGACATGGCGCGCTGCTGCTCCCGTGGGGTGCGCTGCTGCTGCTCGCATTGTTGCTGCTCCCGCTGCTGCTGCTTGCTGGTCCAAGCGACTCGCCGGCGGCGGCTCGACCAGGAGCACGTCGTCCAGCTCACGCCCCTCGTCGCAGGCAGGGACACGCGAGGAGGAGGTAGAGAGGAGGGGACTCGCCGGGAGCGAAGGAGATCATGGAGAGGGAGGGGCGCGGGTGTGGGAGGCGGCGAGCTAGAGCCCATGGCGGCTAGGGTTTCACAGCAGGGAATTGGTCCAGTGGGGGAGGAAACTGATTTGAGGGTAGCAGCTGTTTCTACCGAAGGATTTTTCCCCTGCCCCTTTCTGCTGCCCCTGCCTAGACTTCCCACACATGCAAAGCGCCCACTGTAATTATTACCTCAGAGACAGACATGCGGGTCCGACCAATTTCCGGCGGGGAGAGGACGAGCCAGGGCAGAGAGAGGCACGGGTGTTGGTACGAATAGGCGGTGCCTTCAGCATATTCTCTCACGAGGGTAGAAAAGACTTAACAGCAACCTACGGCCCGAATGCGTCCTAGGGGCTCGATCCAACGGCCGAAAAGCTCAGATTGATGTGGTGAGAGCTGGGACTTGCCCCTATTATACCTTTGGATTTACTCCTTCTCTATTCCAAATTCCTAGATTCAGTCTGTCTAGCATCATCTGGTCCCTTACAATTGGTTATCAGAGCAGTCTGTCCTTGGCAAAAAAAATTCTCCCGGGTTGCCGATCTCATTGATTCGGTGGTAAAATTCCTTGAGGGGAGGAGAATCGCCTTCGGGTCAGTATCATACTATCATCCACGCCCTTGATTCAGCTCGAACGACGACTGCTGTGCCCAAATGTCGCCGGTACGCACTCGCTCACAGGACGCTCTGGATCGAGCCGCTGAGGAAGCGCGAGATCTAGAGCTAGCTCAGGCAAGAGCGGATGAAGAAGCTGAAATTGAGCGCCGTTTACCCAGAGAGGTGATCAACATCAACAAGCAACTTCTTCTGCAGCAGAAATCCATGGAAGCAATTCAAGGTAATCTGGCAACTTTGACTGAGATGATGGCCCAACTAGGTACAGATAGGAACAGAGGAAATAATCAGTCTGATTCCGGAAGTTTCAATGCTCAGTCTCACGCCATGAACCCTCTAGGATTGAGTCCGATCCTCGAAGTGGCTACTCCATCAGAAAATTCGAATTCTTTCCGTGCTCAGCAAACCCCA
Organism: Avena sativa; assembly: GCA_916181665.1. Taxonomy (NCBI): domain Eukaryota; kingdom Viridiplantae; phylum Streptophyta; class Magnoliopsida; order Poales; family Poaceae; genus Avena; species Avena sativa. Next base: position 226,381,662 of record OV702286.1, read on the forward strand.
ACCTATCCTTACAACACTCCCCCACCCATGTCACAACCCCACCCAAGCCAAATTCCCCAACCCCAGTTCATCTCACCCCAGACCCATCACAACAATAACCACAATTCCAACAAAACACAACCTTTTCCTCCTATTCCTGTGTCCTTACCAACTTCAAGCTTCCAAAACAACCAGTTCTGCTCCAATACAAACCCTCAAACCCACCCTCAATTCTACCAGCAAAACCCATGCCTTTTACCAGCCTCATTCACCTATAGTTCCTTACCAAAGCCAATATTTTCAACAACCAAAGCAGCAGTTTGTCCCGACCCAGAACCAACCAGTCCTTCACCAGCAACAACCATACCAACAATTTTCCTATCAAAACCAGCATTCGCAATTACCTAACCCACAGTACACATACTCCCAAACTCAACCCACTATTCCAAACCCAAACCAATTACAGTTATTCAATATGGAAAGGCAGGACATACCAATGAATAGGGACATGAGGCACATCAATGCACAGAGTGAGATGAGACAAGGGAGCCTACCACAGGACAACAGGCCTCACAGAATGCAATCTGAGGAGAGACAGGGCAGGCACCAAGCTGAGAACAGACATCCTTTTCAACAAAACTGGCAGCTAGAGCCCTGTATAAGATCACCAAGTATTGATCTTCCCCTCTTCTTTGGAGATAATGCTCAAGGATGGATACTAGAATGTGAAGGTATCTTTGAGTTAGCAGGGATCCCTGAGGAAAACAAAATCAAATGGGCAAACGCCCATATCAGAGGAAAAGCAAAGACTTGGTTGGCAGGCACTAATATGAATTTGCAAACCATGAGCTGGCACCAGTTCTGTTCCCTAATTGGGGAGAGATTTCCTTGTCCTGGAGCAGAGGAGTCAATGGAACAATGCCAGGAACTGAAACAAACCACCACTGTGGACAGCTACATTGACAAATTTGAAGACTGGATGAATATCATGAAAAGGGATCACCAGTATCTTTTTCATTTTAAGGTTCCTTTGTGGCCTCAAAGATACTATCAAACATGGCACCCAATGCCACAAGCCAGTTACTTTGAGAGCTGCTTATTGGCTAGCTAGACGCCAGGAGCTAGCTTATTTAGCAACCAAAAAGCAACAGTCACTGGCTGGGAACAGAACGCTGAATTTGGCAGGGGGTAACAAAAATGCAATACAAAGGGAAAACAGACCAGTACTTGCAAACAAAAACAAAGAAAGGGGCAAATGTTGGTATTGTCCTAAAAACTGGAGCTTTCGACATAAATGCAATGGTGATAAAATTTGTTGCATGCCATCCAACTCCAAGGACACTCTGATGATGAAGGGGAGGCTGAGGAACATGATCAGCAACCAAACCAGGAAATAGAGGAAGAAATTAAACAAAAGGAGCAGTTGATGTCAATTTCTATTGCAGCAGTCAGTGGTGTTTCTACCAATGATACAATATCCCTATCTGTTACCATTGGAGGAGTACAAGCAATTGCCTTGGTTGATTCTGGCAGTTCTAGTACATTTTTGGACAAAGAATTTGTCTTAAAGCACAGACTGCACACCAAGGCTACACCTGCAAGAAATGTGACAGTAGCTGGGGGTGGAATCCTCATCTCTGACAATACTATACCAAACTGCAAGTTCACAATCCAGAGAAAGAAATTCAATTGTGAGTTCAAGGTACTGCCACTAAAAGGATATGATATGGTGCTAGGAGTGAGTTGGCTGAAGCTATATAACCCAACAACTTTTGATTGGGAGGCCAGAACTCTAAAAATAACTGATGGTGACAAGGAAATAACATTCCAAGACCACCTACTGATGAAACAGAACAACATTATTTCCCAGAAAGGATGTGAGAAGATTTTGAAAAAGGGCACTTCTGGCTTTATGGTGCAACTATTCCTGATGCAACATTCCACCCAGGATAAAGATTCAAAAAAATTGTTAGTACCAGCTGTGTGCCAACAAATATTAGACCAGTTTTCTGATCTGTTTGAAGCACCATCAGGCTTACCTCCTGTGAGAAGCTGTGACCACAAGATCATGCTCAAAGAAGGAGCAACTCCTCCTAATATTAGACCATATCGCATGCCTCATAAACAAAAGAATATTGTCGAAGGCTTGATCAGGGAGATGCTGAAAAACAATGAAATAAGGACCAGTTCCAGTCCTTATGCATCACCAACTCTTGTGGTAGCAAACAAGGACAAATCATGGAGATTGTGCAGTGATTTCAGACAGCTCAATGCGATAACAATCAAAAACAAGTATCCCATACCAGTAATTGAGGACTTGTTGGATGAATTACATGGGGCCACAATTTTCTCCAAGTTAGATCTGAGATCAGGCTATCATCAGATTAGAATGGATGAGAAAGACATCAGTAAAACTGCATTCAAAACTCACACTGGCCACTATGAATATTTAGTTATGCCATTTGGATTAACAAATGCCCCTGCTACTTTTCAACAGTTGATGAACTCCATATTCTCTCAACATTTGAGACAATTTGTCCTAGTGTTCTTTGATGACATTTTGGTTTACAGTCAGACTGAAGAGGATCATTGTAGACACCTCAGGATTGTTCTCCAACTATTGAGAGCTCATCAACTAAAAGCTAAATTGTCAAAATGTACCTTCTTTACACCTGCTGTGGAGTACTTGGGCCATATCATATCAGCTGCTGGAGTGGCAACTGATCCTGTAAAGATACAAGATATCCTCAATTGGAAGACACCAACCACAGTCACTCAATTAAGGGGATTCTTGGGTTTAACTGGGTACTACAGAAGATTTGTGAAAGGGTATGCTGTCATATGCAAACCCCTACATGAGGCTCTAAAGAAGAACTCTTTTACCTGGTCTGATGCTCAGGAACAAGCTTTCAATGCATTGAAAAAAGCTATGACATCTCCTCCTGTATTAGCCCTTCCAGATTTCACTATTCCATTTATTTTGGAAACTGATGCTTCAGGATATGGATTGGGAGCTGTATTAATGCAACAAGGGAAACCAATTGCATTCTTCAGTAAGAGCCTGGGAATTAGAGCAATTGCCCAATCAATCTATGAAAAAGAAGCTATGGCTATTCTAGAAGCTTTGAGAAAGTGGAGGCATTACTTGCTGGGCAACAAATTGGTGATCAGGACAGACCAGAAGAGCCTAAAGTATCTGACTAGCCAAAGAATGTTGGAAGGTATTCAACATAAGTTAATGCTAAAACTTTTGGAGTTTGACTACACTATTGAATACAAGAAGGGCAAAGAGAACTCTGTGGCTGATGCCCTGTCTAGAAAGGTGGAATTGCAGCAAGACAAGTGTTCAGCCATATCTATGGTTGTACCTAAGTGGGTGGAAGAAGTGGAAAACACCTACAAAGATGACCCCAAATGCACAACCTTGCTCCAGGAGTTGGCAGTTAAACCTGACAGTAACCCCAACTTCTCATTGCAGTCTGGCATTATCAGATACAAGAACAGAATTGTCATTGGACAAAACTCCAGTTTGAAAGATACAATCTTTGATGCTTTCCATTCTTCCATCTTTGGTGGTCATTCTGGGCAAAGGGCAACATTGCATAGACTAAAACACTTGTTCTATTGGCCAAACATGAAACAGTTCATAGCAGCAAAGGTGGCCCAGTGCCCTGTCTATCAGATTTCCAAATCTGAACATGTTCATTACCCAGGCCTACTAGAATCACTCAACATTCCTAAAATGAAATGGGCTGAAATTAGCATGGACTTCATTGAAGGATTACCAAAATCCAAGGGCAAGGATGTTATATTGGTGGTGGTGGATAGATTAACCAAGTATGCTCACTTCTTACCCCTATCTCACCCTTTCACTGCTCATCAAGTAACTCAGCTATTCATGAACAATATTAACAAATTGCATGGATTTCCCAAAGTGATTGTCACTGATAGAGATAGGATTTTTCAAAGTAAACTGTGGCAGGAAGTGTTCAGTGCTCTGAAAGTCAAGCTCAGTTTTAGTACTGCTTATCACCCAGAATCAGATGGGCAAACTGAGAGGGTCAACCAGTGTTTAGAGCAGTACTTAAGAAGCATGGCTTTCAAAGAACCTAAGAAATGGACTGACTGGTTACCTGCTGCTGAGTGGTGGTACAATTGCTCCTATCACACTGCCATAAAAACTACCCCTTTTGAGGCCTTATATGGGTACCATCCTCCTCAAGTGGGAGAAATGTCCATCCCTTGCAATGTCTCTACAGAAACTCAAGTGACCCTAAAGGATCAAGAGGACATCATGAAAGCTCTACAGTCCAACTTAGCCCAAGCACAGAACAAAATGAAGAAATTCGCTGACAGAAACAAAACAGAAAGAACATTTGAAGTTGGAGACATGGTCTACCTAAAAATGCAGCCTTACAGAGAAACTGCATTAGGTCTCAGAAATGCTCTCAAACTTACATCAAAGTTTTATGGTCCTTTTAGAATACTTGCCAAGGTGGGCAGAGTAGCCTATAAGCTCCAACTACCTGAGGGTACCAAGATCCATGATGTCTTTCATGTTAACCAACTAAAGAAGCACCTGGGACCTTTGGCTGTTCCCAACCCATCCTTACCCCTTTTGATGCCTGAAGGTAAGATAAAAACTAACTCTTTGACTATTCTTGAATGCAGACAAGTACCTAGATCAGAAGGGGGATATGATGTAGCAGTGGTGCAATGGTTGATTCACTGGGAAAATTTGTCGCCGGACGAAGCTACGTGGGAGGATGCCAAGTTCATCCAGGCCACCTTCCCAGAATTCAAGCCTTGAAGTCTTGTCTCCAGCGGCTGGTATTGTCAGGCCCATATGTATCTGGCCTGCTAAGCGATGTAACCCATTTATCCTTCATCGTACATTTGGCCCGTAGTGACAAGGATTGTAATAACAGACTTAACTCGTGGCTTCAGCTTTCGATAAAGGCTGGAGAGGGGTGGAAGGGAGGCACGAGAAATAAAAACCCTAAATTTCCTTCTTGCAATTTACCTTCAGCTTAGCTAGAATTACTCCCTGTTTTTCCTGTCCTTACCCAGATTACAGCAATTTCCAAATTCCTAGATTCAGTCTGTCTAGCATCATCTGGTCCCTTACACTCTTCAAGTGAATTCAGCAACTCGTAGTTGGATATATAGACTGAAAATCCGGAACCTGCTCAATACCACCAGCCAAAAGAGGAGCGCACAATTTCATCCTCATAGGTACTTCCAAGATTATGTGCTTCGGCTGACCAACAATTTACAAGCAAGCTACGTTGGTACTTTTCTCTTCTTCCAAAGTGCCTGGGCCACAACTTCCTAATACAAATATGCTAAGAACTGCCAAAGAGAATCAAACATGTATCACTGCTGATGGCCATACCCAGCACTTAGATTTCCATGGATGATTTCCAGTTTATATATATGGTGCTTTCTCCATATGGACATGGACTTGTGCTCCTCGATTCAATGAAAAACTCTCGAAATCCACTCCACCTACTCCACCCCATGGTTGGCGAGGAAGGAGACCACTTGAGGCGGCGCTTGACCACGATGATGATGGCGGCCACGGCGAGAGGTGCACGGCCGCCTCCAGTGTGGCCTCGACGAGAGCTCAAAAACCACGTCCATGGCGGCCACAAAAGCGACCTCCCCTCTGCTAGTCCCCTTGCTGTCTCGCCCTGCTGCTCTATGCTTCCTCCGTGACTGCATCCCCACTTCTTCCAGCGGGGCAAAGTTAAGTTCCCAGCAAACAAATAGAAAATTTGTATTATCCATTAGAGCTTCGTCCCTGCAGGAGCACAGGGCAGGACGAGCTGTGCAAGAGCGGACGCCAGGTCGCCATGCAGGTGAAATCATAGGCGGCGTGCCGGCAGGACTCCCGGCAGCCGCGGAGTGGATGTTCGATGCCTCTGGTCGGGATTCCATGATTCGGTAGTCATGCATGCGTCCCCAATATTTTTAATCTCATCTTGTAGATCTCATGTTATATCTCCACGATCTGAGGTTGTCTCCTGAATCTCATGTGTATATATAGGAAACCAAGAGCGGTAGTTTAGAAAACGCTCCCGCTATGAAAGTGTAAACCGGATAGGGAGTTGTTTTCTTTGAGGATAGCGATTGGCGATTGAAGACGGACGATACCGAGCGACGGACGAACGAAACCAAACGGACTAAGAGAGAAACGTCAGGTACTTTATTATTACTAGCTGAATGTCCGTGCGTTGCTACGGTATTTTAAAATTTTAAAACGTTAATATTTCCAATTTGCAATATCTATTTATGGTCATAAACATCTCTCTATTTAAGTATTGCATGTCAACTCTATTCGTTGTGCCTCGTCGAGGTAGTGCCTCTTCTATTTGGAAGACACTACCGCGAGCAGCTGACGATGTACTTCATCCTCTCACGTCGAACCTCTCTTTCTACCATGCACATTGTTATAGATCTCCCTCGTGGACTCTCTGACATATGAAAACCTGATGTCTTATCAATCTCCCTCCCCGACTCTGAAGTTTTACTTTGTGTGTTTTTCTTTGCATTTTCTCCAGGGTGACCGACCCTCCGATGTCTCCACCTCGGCGTATGTAAGCATGATCACACTGTACAACCTTATGTTGTGTATATCGCCCGTCACCGGCATGTGGTCCTACAACCCAATATCCGACTCCAGTAGCTCATAGCTTCACACCCCTTTCAAACGACAACACATGCTCGCAAATTGGATGTGAACCAGACTCATATGAATTATCATGTTATTCTCAATCTAACAAACATAACTTTCAACACGCTAACTTGGTTGCACCTTACCCGTTTCTTCTGATATTGAAAATTGAAGTCATTTTGGTACATGCCCTATGTGTAAGTCAGATTGTTAGAGGCGCCATACACGACCGATGGCCGAAGTCGGTATATGTCCTGTGTTGCAACGGTGATGAAAGCCAGTTGTTTGCTAGGACATGCCATGGTCCGACTCTGACTTGCCGTGAGTTGGTGACTGGTGTCAGAATCAATTAACTTGAAATTTAGTAAAAATTGTTTGAGCCTGCTGCAATTCCTCTAGCGCGACTACAACCGCAATGGCCATGTAGGGCAACATCGAAGGGCGAATTAATTTTAGTAGCCCGCCGTCCGCGCTGGTGATGTCCGCATTAATCGCAGTCTCATGATCACAGTCACATTATCCCTTTATCATCCTCATGCTCTAAGAAAATACATCAATCCATTTGTGGGCAACTCATATTTATATTATTTTCTGTATCCCTTTGAACTGATTGGAAGACTAAGGAGTCAACATTGTAGACTCGTAGTAACTCTTTTCCGCCTGCTCCTTGAGCCTCTAGTCTTTTCAATTTCTTCCTCTTACATGATGCCCATAAGCTTGCGACCAATGTTCATCGCCTCGCCGGAGATCATGACCTGCGTGCAGCCCGAGCCCGTCTATGACCGTGAGCAAGCAGCTTTGGCTGGTGGCGCCGGAGATCATGGCCTGCGCCAGAGGTCAAAATACGGTGGAATATATACTGCTAGTAGCGTCTCTCTATGATTTCTATACGTGCCAGGTACGGATGCAGACTTGTGCACAGTCTATGCTAAAAAATTGATCAAACTATGAACAGAACGGGACTGGACCGGACCAAGCGCACGATTGGGTGGTTACGAACAGAACAGAGCTCGTACGATTTGGTGGCTTACAGAACAGAACGGGACTGGGCCGGACCAAGCGCACGATTGGTACTTGGATGGATCCGACACGAAATCGAAGATGTTTCGCTGGTCGCGAGACGGACGACCCACGCGACGTACGAAGAAACAGGGGCGATGAAAACCACCCCAACGAAAATTATATAGTAGAAGACTAGCTGGGTGTCACGGCTCCTCTTGTTTGACACATCAAACCGTATGATACCCTTTTAGTATAATTGATACCGTGAAAAATTAGTGATTAGGCCTAATACGTATTCTATCGCCTTGTCGATCTCAACTATGAACAAGATGTTGAGAATACACTTACGGCTCCTAAAACAATGGAAGTTTTAGTGTTTACACGGATAAATAATTAAAAATCGATATACACATTAGTATTCATGTAAATGTACACTAACAAGGTATGAAGAAGGCAATTCTAAACTTAGCTCCTCAATGTATGAGACTCTTATTTAGTTACGAAAACGGATGAAACTGAGCGATACATCACCTTAATGTAGTTTTTCCTCGTAAAAACAAAAATAAATACAGAAATCCTGAAAATAAAAAAGAAAGCAGATATTGTTACAAACAGATACAGTTTGAATACGTACGAACAATGCAGATGTTAGCCGGAACAAATACTACCCCTTGAATCATGAAAATAATACCAAGCATTAAAGAAAACCAACAATATTGTTCTCTAATTTTATCATGGTACTCGGTTTACAATGGAATAAGAGAAATATTAAATCATGAAAGTCTACTGAATGGATGGAGAGATTACGGCGTGGCCGATTTTAGGACGAGCCACTCTTAACAATTTGACTTGACAAGGTCATGTAATGGATATATTAGATTTAGCCATGCACATCAATCTTAAAAGGAAATTTTCATATTAATCAGGAAATTCTGTTTCACGTATGTGTTGTTGTCCCTTTTTCTTTCTATTTCGACCAAAAAAAATCTTTTTCGTTTCTGTTTTGCAAAAATCCGTTTCCGTTTTCATATTTTCATTTGGTTTTCGTTTTCCCACGGGTAAGTTGGAAACTCTCCGCTCCATTTTCACCGCTACTTTTCTTAGATCATCTCTTTTTTTACACCTTTTAGATTTTTTCAACATTTCAGCGGTACTAAACACACATACCCCTCCCAAAATTAAAATACTAATTAAGTGGATAGCTATCAAGCCGTAAGACATGTTTTGAACGTTACATGTGAGTAGACTCTGACTATGACAATATCGCTAAAACTTTGAGGTTTTCAAATTTGGTTTAGTGGCATCTACAGTATAACTATATATTAACATCACAATAAGTATCATGCTACACCCTTTCGTGAGACTCTGAAACTTTGAGCTTTTTAAACTAATTGTTTCAGTGGCATTTAAGTCTAACTATATGTAGAAAACGTTTAGCAGCATAACCAGTAGCAGTAGAAGAACGTATCCACTTTCCATGATTTTGAGCAGAGTGATAAACTAACATATTCACTATGATTTTTTAGAGGGGAGGATCCTCTATCATTAATTTGAGAAATAAACTTACAATCGTGTTGTAGACAGTTGACAAGAAAATCAGAGCCATTAGATTACTCATCCACACACACAATATAGACGACGGACTACTCAATTGCTTAGCTGAAAGATGCGCTGGAAATCCACAACGCGATGGCTTGGACGAAGGTGAAATCCACAGCTCGATGGCTCAACTCCTTAATGGTATCCGATATTTGCTTTTCCGCATGTACTCGTACGACAAATTCATCGGCTGAAGGCAATTAGTCTCCAGGAGAATGCTCCAATTTATTACATAGCAATCTCAGTCTCCTCCCTACAGCGACGGGGGGAAAAGAAAAAAGACGCTGAAACTGAAAGTCTGAACTGTCACTGGCTCACAATTGATAGTATTTCTCGATCTGCCGGTCAACATGGGGTCTAGCACTGATAGCTCCCAATCGTTGTTCTTTGATCTTATGCTCTAATGCAAATTTATAAGCACTGCGAACTGAAAACATACATGCATGTCCAACAGGTTTGCACGCACCAGCCGTGGAGGTTAGGTGGGGGAGCAAGACGATGGGGGACGGCTGAGGAGGAGCAGTTTCCAGGGTGTGCACGTCAGGCGGTGCTCCCGGATCTTCTTGATGGCGGCGTGCGGACAAAGGACGGCTGGGACCGGCAGCAGCAGCAGCACAACAGCTCCAAGATAAGGCCGGCAGCAGGAGGTCTTGGAGGACGTCGGGAGCATCAGCTTCGGCAGGCGACCACCAACAGGAGACCACCGATAGGACCGCCCCTCCGGCCGGGAATTGGTAGATGGGGTCGCACAATAGCTCCAAGATAAGGCCACTAAGGTCTGGGTCGCCGCCCACTGTACGAGGGCCCTCTCCTTCCTCTGCAACTGCTGCTCAGGTGTAGTGCGTGATGCCCTATTTCCAATGGTAGTGCGGGATGATTGCACGATTCTTGAGGGAACCAAGTGGAGGCGTAGGCACTGGAACATGGCGGGGCGAGGCCATGGAGGGGGAGGGTCGTCCGCCAAATTCAGTGGACCGGGAGAGCGTTCATAACGAGGGCCGCGAGCGATGGCTTTTTGCGGTGATGTGTCGCTGCCCCCTGCCTTGAAGCAGAGCAAAGTATTAACTCCCGCCGACTGAGAGACAAGAGAGGGAGAAGATACGACATGGCCTCATCATCTCCTGCCGCCACCGTCAACCTTGAAGGCACCGCCTCCAATTGTTCGCAGACCCCCGTGGCTGCGCATCAAGGCACCCAATAACTTGCAGCGACGCCGCCGGCAGGGTGAAGGAAAGCTCCGAGGTCTGCCTCAAAGTAATAAGAGTCACGCCGCACTTCATCACCGCTGCCCCGGCAACCATCAACAGGACAAGTAAGAGGTGGCAGGGTTGGCGTGGAGCGTTAGAGGAGATGGTGGCGAGGGAAGGAGACAACCGGATAGACGCAGGAAAAACATCGAAACGTTTTTTTTAGTAACCAGTGGCATTGATGGGTAATTTGGTGTTTTGTGTGAGGGTAAAATCGAAAAAAATAAGGACGTACCAGACCATCAAGACCATAAGCCTTTTAATAGTATACTAGATGAATGCCCGTGCGCTGCTACGGGACCAAAAACACAACAAACAATAAATTATTTATCATATTTTATAAACAAGCCATTTGATCGTTTTGCATTAAGCTCATACGTGTTACAACAAGAGAGAAAAGGTTATATCTTCGAGGTCTTGGAGGCACATAAAGTATGTCCTCGCACCTATCCATATCCCTTCAATGCAATGGGCCGATAGATTTCTTAGAGCTAGGTGGAGCTCTTCTCCCTGCATCAAAATAGTTGTAATCTGAATTAGCATTTTTTATCTTCCGTCAATATGAAGTTATTAATTTAACTTTAGAAAACAGCTATCCCATCATAACATGGAGCCCTTCTGTTGCGCCTAGGGATGGCACCCACAGGGTATGGGTGCGGGTGGAGCCACCCAATACCCATACCCGTTCTACCTGAGCCTACCCATCACCCGCACCCATACCCATCAACGGGTGCAAATTTTTCCTATACCCGTCACCCGACGGGGTTAATGGGTACCCACGGGTTAAAATATCCGCATATACATCACATCAAAATGAACCAAAAAATTGTAGAAAACAACATTTAACAATAAAATTTATAAGCATCAACACAATAAATTAAGTTCACAAACTCACACAAGAAAAGAGGTAGTTTAACCGTATATAAGACCACAAAATAAGCATCACAATAAAATATGTTATGTTAGCTCAATTAATTCTAGAGATACTAGGCTAGAGTTATGGGAAAGGACTACGGCAATAGAGGAAAAAAAGATGCATGCGATCTACTATCATTAATATACCCCGGTAAATGGACATACTAGGAGTGAAATGTGAGCGTTGTTTTGGCCTAGCGAGATTAATGGGACAAAATAGATTATCTAATTAGAATTTTATATCGGAGGTCCACTTGTCAGATATGTAGATGGGTACACGGGTATAAGGGTGTGGGTTGTACGATCCCATACCCGTACCCGTCGCACCCGATGGGTTTAGAATTTACCCATTTATATACCCATGGGTATTTTTCTGTCCCAAACCCTTACTCTAATAGGGTTTTTACCCGCCGGGTAAACGGGTGATGGATACCCATTGCCATCCCTAGTTGCGCCCGTCATGGTCATTCTACGAAAGGTAGAGGTAATGCTCATCGTAGCTCCCGAAGGCCGGTGACAAGCTCCCAGGAAGTGGCCTGAAACGATAGCTACCGATGTGCGGCACATTGTTGCGGTGCATTGACATCAACCCTGACGACGACATCTCGTGCTTCCCTCTCATGCGAGTCATGAATGTGCGACGCGACCTAGAAATAAGATTGGTATGGCGTGTGTCTAAACAATACAATTGGTGTGACTTACAACACAAAAACATCTTGGCATATAATACAATAAAGTGTAATATAACGTAGAGATTAATATTGGGTATGGATTAATCTAAAATCTAAACTGTACGAATGTTACACATCATAGAAAACACAATATAGCACCGGTTGCATGACTTGCAATTACACAAACAACTATGGCGGGCCGTTTTAAAAAAAAAAACCTTAGCAAAACCTATGTTGGAACCGATCTAACAGACACCATCACATGTCAATTTTGACCTCCCGCACAAGGTCTCTTTCTCTTTAGCAAAGCGTGTTCTGGTCCCAAAATCTCCTCCAGAAGCTTGTGGACTCCACTAAAATCACAAATTTACCTAAAAATGAGGCAACGAAATCACCAAATCAGAGATTACGAAGCCCTAATCCATTACCCATTTATTGAATCTTTGATTTGCTTGGGAGAGGTCATCCTCCATGTCGGCTAAGTAGCAGACAACAAAATGGAAAATGGTTTGGGTTGTACTCATTGGAGATAATGGAACTTAGTGCCCTACAAAGAAATGGAAAAATAATTTGCAATTAAGTAGGAACAATATACAACACACAAAATATCATCTAAATTCAGTTTTCAGCTTTTTTTCACATGGCATAATTTTAATTTTTGTTCGTAGTTTTCACTTTTACCTCTCAGGGCAACTAAATGAGAAGAAAAGAGACCCGAAGCTAGCAAAATAATCCAAGAAAACAAAGGCATCTGCTCTCATATATGAATGGAAAACACTGAAAAGTTCACTTCTTATACACAATTCAACAAACAAGTAGTGCTCACAACTTATAACCAGAAAACTTCTATGATTTTAAAGGTGTACTGGTTTCTCTACGTCAAATTAGAGGCGCAGAGGACATTCATAAGAAAATCAATCACAATCTGATCAAGATAAAAAAACCAAACCAATCACCCCATGTTTTGGATCTTTGATTTTCTTGGAAGAAGTCGTCCTCCATGCTGGCTGAGTAGCATAAAGTAGTATAGAAAATTAATTACGGCTGCATTCAGTTTTCATGGTTCAGTATATATATGCACTTCTAGGCATAGAATCGACATGTACTTCATCTGCACTTTGGTGCTGGCCATATGAGTCGCTTGTTGACCATAATCGTACTATCTACGTCACTTGACATGGCAGTGCGGTATCGCGCAAGTGCAGCTGCCGGATAGTGCGGAAGCCACGGTCATTTGCGTGCAGCAGCCGCGCCCGCTTCCCTCGGCTTCCTCGCCGTCGAAACGCCTTCCCGGTGAGTGATGCGTGGATGTGCTATACCTCTTAGAGTCGGTCCTGCTGGCCGTGAGGGCTTGGCGAGCAGCAACTGCTTTCGAGCCGCGAGGTCTCTTGTGGAGAGTTTGGCTAAGGTGGTCGGTGGCGAGCGCGGAATCGTGTTGCTGGTCGAGTGGAGCTGGGCTCCCATCGGGACAGGGCACGCCGGAGTTAGCGAGTGGAGTCGGCCTCCTCTCGGCTGCATACCAGGAAAATCGAACGGGATGAGGTTGTTTTCCAAATACCGAACCGTACTTTCACTTAGCAGTGGCAAAAACGTAATTATTCTTAGCCCCGGCTTAAGGGGAATTTTCGTTTGCGGTACCAAAGTTGGTGGGTGAGCGCACCGTGGTACCCGAGTTGCCATCAATCGCGCGGAGGGGCCATAGTAGATTCGCCAATTGTCCAGAAGGGCTAAATGGGAGTGAATAAAAATCTAACGGTCGTTTAAACCAAATGAAAAACGGTTGAACTCAAATACCGCCGTTAGGTCAACTCTTCTTGGCCCGCCATGTCAGTATTCCCCGTTATCTTTTGCGGTCGTGGACTAGCTTACCCCTGCGTGGACCTGATCCCTGAGTGGACGAGATCTATTTCTTTGCTCCGCTCTGGTCTTCTCCCCTGCTCCCCTCCCCATAATATTTGCTTAGCTCCGGCTGCTCGTCTCAGATCGGAGCTTGCACTTGCTCTAATTTGCGTCTCCGCCATGTCCGATCAACCTCCCACGCCTCTAATCGAAGCTCGCAGCCGTCGCCGTTGCATCGTCCGCCGTATCGGAGCTTTGCGTCCCCAGACTAATATCTCGCCCCTGGCTAGTCCTTCTCGCACGGCGGAGCGCGTCCCGTCAGGCGATCCAGGCCGGCGACCAGCCTCAGGAAGTTGCGTGCTGCCGTGCACCCCAGGCATGGTAGCCCTGGCACAGCAGTTCGACGACCACGCTCTCATGGCCACCGTGCTGGGCGTCCGTCCCGCCGTGTCGCCGACAGAGTTGCTGCCGGCTTTCAGGTCTTGTTTTGGGATCAAACGAAATGAGGTCAACATTGAGGTATGCGCGCCGCCATTCGATTTTTTCGTCCAGTTCGAGCACAGCTCAGACACCGAGCGCGTTCTGCATTCTTCCCGTTCTTTCGAGTGCTGTGGAGAGAAAATGAGCTTCATGCGTTGGCATCGCGCCTGTGGGTGGGACGATCGCTTGGGACAACTTTGTTTCTTCTCCAAACTCGGCTTTGACGGCCTTCCATTGGATGCTTGGGAGCCGGAGGCCCTCAAGCAGGTCGTCAGTAGCCTTGGCGGCGAGCTGGTGGAAATTGTGCCACCGAGCGACAGATGGGTCATCGAGGTAAAGGCGTGGCTGAAAGATCCTGACGCCGTTCTTAAGATGTACGAGGTGCAGATTCCAAGCAGGACAGGGCGGTAGCTTTGCTGGAAGCACCCGGTCATCATCCACCTGGAGGAGGTTCTGGACTCGGTACATGGCATTCAGGGCCCCGAAGAGGCTGCCAGAAAGCGCCCTCGCCGCCTGCAGTGTTGGCCTGGAAGGATCGATGGCACAGGACCGCCACCGTTTCGCGACGGGGCACACAGTTTCGGTGGGGGACCGGGCTTGGACGAGCTGGTGGTTCTGATTTCCCTCGAGTGAAGACAGAGCTCTAGTGAATTGCCGTGGTATGTGTGGCTAATGAATTTGTAGTATGGAGAGCGTAGTAGGAAGTTAGCATTGACTAAAAATGTGTAATAGTTTGAATCGATGTAGTACGCGTGTGTAATAGTTTGAAGTAGTATATGTGTGTGTAATAGTTTGAAGTAGTATATGTATGTGTAATAGTTTGAATCGATGTAGTATGTGTGGGTAATGAATTTGATGTAGTGTGTGTGTAATAGTTTGAATCGATGCAGTTGAACACCGTGCTTTATAATTTTTGTGAATAACCAAGGACAACCTCATAAAAAGAGGGTGGTCTGGCAATGAGCAATGTCAATTCTGTGGATGCCAGAAAAATATAGTCCATCTCCTCTTCAAGTACTCCCTCCGTTTCAAAATATAAGATATTTTAGCTTTGTGAATGGAGCATATCTAGACATCTTTTAGTGATGGTGCTTTCTAAACCTAGATGAACCTACATACTAAAAGGGGACTAGATACACTTCATTCACAAAGCTAAAACATCTTATATTTTAAAACAGAGGGAGTACAAGATAGCTACATTTGTAACACGTTGAACTGCAAGACCATTTTGCAGGCAACACAAGACAAAGGAAAAAATGGTTTATAGCATAGACAGCAGACACAAAATCTATAGTCTAGCATAAAAAGATGCCAGTTAACTGGATTGAACCACGACTAGTAATTGAAGGAAATAGGTACTTGATAGTATTTGCTTACAATAGTAGTACTTCCATACAAAAGGGTCTTATACCTGCACAAAAGTGGGCTAAACTTCCTACTAGTTTATAGAACAATTCGTCAGCATTTCCTCTACAGAAGCCATTCTTCAGTCTGAACTTAACTATTCTACATTGAAGAAACTACAGATCTCCACTAGAAAAGTTGGCTGGCAAATTGCCTTGAGAGGACATAAGTTCTTTGATCATTTAACCCAAACTGATCTATTGCCTTCCCGCCAAACTACAAGAAATCTGCATCGTTCATGCACGAGCGATTTGCGTGCGTCAGTCCCGGTTCAGTTGGACCATTCGCGTCGCCGCAACGATTTCTTCGAAACTGAAATTCGACATATCCTTCTCGGGATCGTAGGTCCGTGTAAACTCGAACCTGAATTCCGAGGCTGAGATGATGCTCGCCGCCGGCTCTGGCTATCGAACAATCCAGCATGATGAGTGTAGATGCTTGGTCGCCGCCACGGTACGGCCTTCGACGGTGCATAGGATGGAGCGTCTTTGCTGCAGACGGCGTGCTCCCAGCCTACCCTACTGAGGTAAGGTAGTCCGTGTCGAAGCGTGGACGCGAGAGTTCCTAGACCTTGGTGTTGCCCTGTTCGAGGGTGTGTACCCTTGGCGGCGGCATGCTCTCATGAACGATTTGATACGTACCTTGTTCCCACTGCCTAGAGCATGCCGTAATGCCGCCGCGCGATTTCTCCATATCGCTCTCTTGGCCCTGCTTGCCGCATCTGGCGCCGACGACGACGTAGTCGCCGCCTTGGCCGATTCGACACATTTAGGGAAATCATCTGCCTGGCAGGGCAATGAGAGATCGGCCTTGAAGTAGAGCTTCATGGCCTGCCTTAGAGGGGCTAAATACCCTAGTTTCGGCGGCTGTGGCGGCGGCGGCGGCTTAGGCGGGTCCATGTTACCCTAGTTGGTGCGGCGCGGAGGAGCTGTGCAAGGTGAACTGTGGTTAGTCGGAGAAGGGGAGTGAAAGACTGACAGTAGGTTTGGACTACGGACACGCGTGAAAATAACTATTTCCCATTTCCTTAGAGGATAATAATTCGACACTCGTTGCATTAACAGCTCAATCTTTATTTCCCTTCTCATCATAAGAGTGCGAACGTATTAAAAAGATCGGTCGTGGCTATCCACCTCATCGGGCAATGTACCAGGACAAGTAGGAGACGGGACCGGGTTTCATTTTAGAAATGTCGACGACTGTGCCCTTATGTTTATACGATATTATTTATATGCCACCATGTACCGTCGAGTGTAGCAACACCATCAGAAACAGGGGATAACGATGTGGCGTGTTTTATTTTTTTATGAAGGGCATCAGAAACAGGGGATGCCAACGTGGCATGTTTTCTGACTGGCAGGCCCGCCCCCTCCACTTCGACGGCGCGCATCCCAGGTTCGAGGGGTGGTGCCGCCCACCAACACATTATTGTGCAATTTTCTATGTGGGACCTGAATTCCGGCGCTGAGCTGATGCCCGTGTGAAACACAGAGAATTCTGAAAGAAGCTACTAAAAATAAATACTTTGAATTCTGGAAGTACTAAATTTAAATACATTACAATTTTGTCTGAAAGGTAATAAGCATACTGCTCATCGAAATAATATAAATACAGTACAAATTTCTACTTCGAAAAATAGACCTGAAAATGCTAGCAAATAGCCTAGGATGAATATATGATTCATTCTCCCCTATATATTTCGTCGTCGATGGCTCCCGCGTGCTGCAACACATGTTCAGAGAACTCTCTCCGTCTGTAGTGTGCTTCCAGTATCTCGTCTAGAGGGTAAGGCCTCGGTGTATGTTCCAGACTTAAGCCATACATTACAATTGTTGGTTCCTCTTTCCAGGCTTGAACCTCATGATCGTACAGTCTAATGTAATTCCTGTAGTATATGCAACCGGGTTTGACTGTGGGCTGTAACCTGGTGTCAATGGAGATAGACCGATTGTAACCAACAAAGAGGGCACGACTTCCAATGTCGCCGATGGCTTCGAGAGAGCGGTTCTCCGTGTCCACCTGGTACAACACCGGTTGCCCTTTGGCGAAATCCCCGTTCAACACAAAAAGTAGATCACCATCTGACTCCACAAGGTAAAAATTGTAGGTTCTGCGTACCTGTTCAAAGACTAGGGCCGAAATTATTTTGGCCATCGTGACAGTGCTCGCGCGCTGCTCTAACTGGATGTTGGTCGACAAGATGTCTCCATTCTCAATTAATGCATATACTTCCCCTCGGAATGCCGTCATGCAGACCAGAAGCGTATCAGAAGGTGGCGAATACAATCCTTCTCCAAATGATCCATTGATTTGCCCCGTTCGGGTGCTCTCATCGGCCCATGCAATATGATCTGGATAATCAGTGCAAACGAACACCATCATCGGGGACTTCGTCACGACGACAGATTGCAGAAGATCATATGGTATGCGTGCTTGAAACTCAGTGTTAGACTTATGAGTGATTGGGTTCAGAAGCCGAATCTGGTACGGCTCCACCCTCTGAGCAAGCACGATGACGCCACGAGAAACACCGACGAAGTAGAATCTTTTGGAAGAAGAGGGCATCAGTTAGCACTAAGATGTTTACAATGGAAAATACCAATAAATATCGGATGTGAATGTGAACCTACGATGGACGTCCATTAGATTTGTCCTAAAGCAACGACCAGTGGCGAGGTTGAGGAAGGTGAAGTCGCCAACATCTGGAAGTGTGTTATCTATCATGATCCAGTTGTTGAGATGGAATTCGGGCATCTTTAAAGTGCGGCGCCAATCGGTGCAGACTTCCCGACAAGCAGCATAGGTGTCGACGTACTCCTCTTTCTCCAGCAAATAGTCGGCGATCTTGCAAAGTGGGTCGGCCGGGAGATCGGCCCAGTTCCTGTTCATCCGGCTACTAGACATGGCTTACGTGCGGGAATGTTTTGATCGAGGAAGAAAGAAGAACTACCATTGTGAGGAGAAAAAGAAGAGGATATATAACAGACGAGGGAGACGAAGCGGAACTGCCACTACGAGGAGACGATGAGACGGGGGAGAAGAAGCGGAACTGCCAATTCAAGTTTGGATCAACGGGCTTTTTTTCGGAACTAGCGCGTGAACCAGCCATGCACTGCATGCAAGTTTTGATCAAACAGACTAACATGTGGGACCTGCTAAAAATTCCGTGAAGTGCTCCCCATGCATAGTGTGCTGACAGGTGGCATGTTTTCTGACAGGCGGGCCCACCTCCTCCACCTACGACGGCGCGCGTCCCAGGTTCGAGGGTTGGTGTCGTCCACCAACACATTATTTTGCAATTTTCCATGCTTTGTCGCAACCAGCTCTGCTCCACTCCTCTCCTCTGCTCCTAACGCCGCCACTCCGCTCAGTCATGCACCGCTCTCTTCATCCCCTTGGGCCGTCGTCCTTCCGCCCTCCCCTCCCTGCCATCCCCTCACGTCCCCTCCCCTCCCCTCCCTGCCCTGTCTCCTTGCCGCCGCCCACCGCCCAGGCGCGTCTGGAAACAAAAACCGAGAGACGGCCGTTAGGTTAGGGGCCCAACGACGCTGGTGATCCGGATCCCGCTCGGAGATGGATCTTGCGAGGCTTGAGAGCACGGATATGGGTCCTGCGCGACTGGAGAGCACGGAATCTCCTTCAAGTCTAGAGAGCATAGAGGACAACGAAAAGGGGGGGGGAGAGGAAGCGGGGTGCAGAGCTTTGGAGGTATGGAGCCCGGAGAAGGTGCCGTGCGTCCACATTGAAAGGTAAGAACTGTGATTCCTTATCTACATACCCCAATTAGCGTTTCTAGTCCCGTGGTGATGGCAAGGATATGTGTTGGTAACCGCAGGACATCTGTACAGCTTGTCCTTGAGCATGATGCTTTGTCAAGCGAGCATGAAGACACTAAAACGTGTGGCGGTGCGGATGATGATGAGAAAGCATATCCAGACGTGGCTGCTGACCCTGATAGGATGGAGAGTAGGGAATATTTGGTTGATTCGAACTTTGAGCCTGACTATGGAACTGATGAGGAAGAGGAATGTGAAGATGTGGAAATGGGATGTAGATACGACGACAAAGACGTGGACAGGCCAGTGATACACTTTGACAGGGACAATCCTACAATTGATGAGGGGACTGTCTTTGATAATGTGGAGGACTGCAGATATGCAGTTGCAACCTATGCAATCAGAGTTGGGTTCGAATTTATCATTGAAAAGAGCGACCAAAAGAGATTTAGGGTGCACTGTAGGGAAAGTAATGTGTGTAAGTGGAGATTACATGCATCTCCAATGCGGGGTGGACACCCATTTCAGGTTGCAATAGCTATATTTAGTTTCAGTCTTTCTCATATTTATTCTGCTGATAACTAGCTCTGAATTATTTGGATTCTTATCGAATGCAGATCAAAGTAAACACGAAGGAACACAACTGCCCTAATACTTCTTTAAGTGGTAAAATTAGACCGACGACTACCAAGTGGATTGCTGCTACTGTACTTGACTAGGTGAGGTAGGATCATAGCATTGGACCAGCTGAACTCAGAGCAAAGATTAGCAAAAAGTTTAACATTCTGATTCCTTATCACAGAGTCTTTGATGGGAAGGAGATGGCTCTAGACTTCATTCAAGGCAAGTGGAATGGCAGTTTTCATATGTTGTATAGTTTCAAAGCTCAGGTAGAGAAAACATCACCTGGTAGTGTTGTTGACATCGATTACGAGGTTGTTAAAGGGAGAGAAAAGTTCTCGAGGGGGGTCAGGTATAAGCAGGCAGATAAGATATGCTTTAGGAGATGTTTTGTCTGCCTCAAGGCATGCTGGAAGGGGTTCCTAGACGGCTGCAGGCCATACTTGGCAATAGGCGCAACTTCTTTAACAGGGAAGTTCAGGGGACATGTTGCTTCTGCTTGTGCTTTGGACGCACATAATTGGCTTCTACCCGTAGCTTATGCTGTTCTTGAGGGTGAATCAAATGAAAGCTGGACATGGTTCATGCAGAGACTATGAGAAGTAATTGGTCACCCTGAAGGCTTGGTGATACACACCGGTGCATCCGAGGGTCTTGAGAATGCTGTTGATGCTGTGTTTTCTGGGGTTGAGCATAGGGAATGCATGCGGCACCTCACTACTAACTTGACGAAGAAGTTCAAAGGAAAGATCTTTGAAGAGGACTTGTGGCGATCATCATACACATACATCCCAAGCACGCATGCTACTTACTTGCAGAACATGTATGTAGTGCCAAAGGTGAAAAAATACCTTGAGGAACATCACACCAAGCTATGGGCCAGAAGCAAGTTTGATGAGTTAAGCAAGGTGGATTTTGTATGCAATAATTTGGTAGAGAGTTTCAATGATAAGATTTCGGGCATGAAGACACTTGGAATTGTTATTTTGTTGGATGCAATAAGACAATGCATAATGGTGAAGATATATTTAAGGCAAAGAATTTGTGCAAGAAAATTTTTAGGCCATAAAATAGTTCCAAAGGTGGTTATGTTACTGAATGCAAGAACCAGGGCAATGAGAACGATAAAGATGAGGGTGGTCAGAAGTTCCAGAACATTGGCTGAGGTTTATGCAGAATACAAGCGTGGAAGTGAACGGAGGTACACTATAGACATTGGAAACAAGACTTGTTCATGCAGGCAGTGGCAGATTACTGGTCTGCCATGTCACCATGTAATTTACTTCATCTTAAAGCTTAGAGGTAAAGGAGCTGAAATAGAGAACTATGTCGACAACTATTTCTCCATGGACAAGTTTCCTGCAACTTATGCAGAAAACATACCACCTATGGCCGATGAAAATGATTGGGAGATTGTCTATCTAGGGTTCAAACTTCAACCACCAGATCTTAGGAGGCCACCTGGGAGGCCTAGAAAGCTAAGGATCGAAGCCTCCACCGATAAAGGTCCAAGGCTTGGTGCTAGGAAAAGGAAATGCGGATGTTGTGGCGGATTCGGCCATATCAAGAGGTTGTGCAAAAACCCAGTTACACATGCTATTGTCCCTGTTCACACCCTGGTGGCAGAAAATGAGGCTTCTCAGCCAGAACTGGCGGAAGAGCAGCACGAAGACGGTGATGAGCACTCGGAGGAAAACGTACGTAAACAGCCAATTTATGAAGAAGTGGAGGTGCCGGCGAGAAAAGGGTGTGAAAAGAAACAAAAGGGTAAGCGGAACGGGGAGGAAAGGGCAAATAATGGAGGTGTATTAGAATATGAAGAAGTTGTAGGGGTGATTGAGGATGTTTTTGAGGATCTTTCGGCTAACTGCAGGAGAAATAATAAATCCCTGCCAATTTCATCTTTGTACGATTCTCCGGATGAAAGGTAAGCTTAAAAATTGTTTTATTTGCCATTTTATCATTTTTTTTATCCTCATCAACTGATGCTTAATGCAGCATGGGCTAGCAGACTAATAAGAGGAGCAGAAAGATGCGGGCACAGTAACGTCCTATGTTGAATTATATCATTGAAACTAAACTAGCCGTGTCGTCTTTATTTATATCTGGCGTGTGCAACGTGTCTGTGATGGGGTCATGTGGAACAGATTACATTTTTTTAAATATTATTGCATTAATTTTTTACCCGCGTTTGGACGCGGCTACTAGTTCCCATCTCCCTTGCATTCCCATCTCCTCTAGCGCACTCCAGAATTATGGCTGTGCCATCAAGTAGCAGAGTCGGCGTATTGTCCTATCAGGTGTGAACGCAATGACTTTGTTTGTTCAGAATTTGACGACTTTTGATTAGTTTGAAAGACAGAGAAACCTAAAACATGTATCTAGACATGTTTTGGGTATAGACACATTTATTAAATATCTAAAAAAACTAAGTCAGTTATATCTGGACAGGAGTAGTACACTACTACAACACGCTCGATCCCTTCTCCTCAGGCGCCCTCCAAATTACGGCTGTGCCATCAAGTGCTGGGAGCAGAGTCAGCGTATTGTCCCATCAGATGTGCCAAGGAACGTGCAAACTTTATTTTCAGGATCGGACGAGTTTCGATCGACTAGTTTCAAAGACAAAGACAACTAAAACATGGCCAGCATCCAAAGAGCGCATTAAGATAATCAACGAGTTTTATAACGATAATCGACCATGACCCAGGTGACCCAGATCCAAAGAGCACATTAAGATACCGTACATGGATTTAATTTATCCTTAAGTGGCCCTAATCGACTATGACGCTCCCGCAGTCTCCATCATTGATGACGTTGTCCGTGTCGCCGCCAGCCTCCTCCGCGTCGGAATCGATGCCGATGTTCCTGGCAGCGTTCCTCCTCCTCATGGATTCTTCACGGCGCGCTCCATCGATAATGGTGGAGGTCGTATGCCCAGGCACTGCCTAGAAGCGCTGCCTCCCTTCGGGGTTGCGCAGATCCGGGTGGATCTCCTGCCGGTGGGTTCCGCACAACTCAATCAACGCAACCCGCTCCTTCTTGAACAACTTTGGCCAGTACGCGCTCGTACGCGAGTACCGCGCCATTGCCCTCTTCCGCTCCGATAGCTGGCGGCAGCGCTCCTCGATCTGCCTCGCCAACGCGTTGTCGCGCAAGAGCGGCGCGACAGGAACCCCGGCGTAGCGGAGCTCGAAGCCGGACGGAAGCCTCGCTAACGGCAGCGCGAGTATGTCATAGTGGGCGAACATCTGAGCCTCGTGCAAACTGAGTTTGGGCCTCTCCCTCTCCATGGCGATGAAGGAAAACGATCTGATTTTCGGCCCCGAGGTTAAGGGGATAAGGGAAAGGACGTAGGCCCAGCGTAGTTACCACGGCCAATCAGTTCGTAGAACAGACTTCTCGCGGATCGCCCTTGCGAAGGACATCACTATCGTCCATGCACCCCGATCCGACGGCGCCTAACAATCGGGGATCGGGTCTTCTAGAATCCCAGAGCGGTTGCTGGTTAGTTCTGCGTCCCGATTGTTTGTGGCCAACGGCGGTAGTTGAAAATAATACACATTTCAATGACACTGGTGGATCCATGTGTGGTCTCTAAAGAGAACACACATCCAATGACTCTGGTTGTTGTTAGTAAAAAGAACACACATGCAATGACACTGGTGGATCCATATGTGGTATGTGAAAAGAACACGCATGCAATGACTCGAGTTGTTGTTAGTGAAAAGAACACACATGCAATGACACTGGTGCATCCATGTGTGATCTCTAAAGAGAACACACATTTCAATGACTCTGGTTATTCTTAGTAAAAAGAACACACATGCAATGACACTGGTGGATCCAAGAGTGGTCTCTGAAGAGAACACACATGCAATGACTCTGGTTCTTGTTAGTACAAAGAGCACACATGCAATGACACTGGTGGATCCATAGGTGGATTGTGAAAAGAACACACACGCAATGACACTGGTGGATCCATGTGTGGTCTCTGTAGAGAACACACATTTCAATGACATTGGTGGATCCATATGTGGTATGTGAAAAGAACACACATGCAATGACTTTGGTTGTTGTTAGTGAAAAGAACACACATGCAATGACACTGGTGGATCCATAGGTGGTATGTGAAAAGAACACACATGCAAAATGACTCTGGTTGTTGTTACTAAAAAGAACACACATGCAATGACATTGGTGGATCCATGTGTGGTCTCTGTAGAGAACACACATTTCAATGACACTGGTGGATCCATATGTGGTATGTGAAAAGAACACACATGCAATGACACTGGTGGATCCATGGGTGGATTGTGAAAAGAGCACACATTTCAATGACTCTGGTGGATCCATAGGTGGTATGTGAAAAGAACACACATGCAATTACTCCAGTTGTTGTTAGTGAAAAGAACACACATGCAATGACACCGGTGGATCCATGGGTGGATTGTGAAAAGAACACACATGCAATGACACTGGTGGATCCATATGTGGTATGTGAAAAGAACACACATGCAATGACTCTGGTTGTTGTTAGTGAAAAGAACACACATGCAATGATACTGGTGGATCCATGTGTGGTCTCTGAAGAGAACACACATTTCAATGACACTGGTGGATCCATATGTGGTATCTGAAAAGAACACACATGAAATGACTCCAGTTATTGTTAGTAAAAAGAACACACATGCAATGACACTGGTGGATCCATATGTGGTATGTGAAAATAACACACATACAATGACGCTGGTTGTTGTTAGTAAAAAGAACACACATGCAATGACACTGGTGGATCCATATGTGGTATGTGAAAAGAACACACATGTAATGACTCCAGTTGTTGTTAGTTAAAAGAACACACATGCAATGACACTGGTGGATCCATATGTGGTATGTGAAAATAACACACATGCAATGACTCTGGTTTTGTTAGTAAAAAGAACACACATGCAATGACACTAGTGGATCCATAGGTGGATTGTGAAAAGAGCACACATGCAATGACAGTGGTGGATCCATATGTGGTATGTGAAAAGAACACACATGAAATGACTTTGGTTGTTGTTAGTGAAAAGAACACACATGCAATGACACTAGTGGATCCATAGGTGGTATGTGAAAAGAACACACATGCAAAATGACTCTGGTTGTTGTTACTAAAAAGAACACACATGCAATGACATTGGTGGATCCATGTGTGGTCTCTGTAGAGAGCACACATTTCAATGACACTGGTGGATCCATATGTGGTATGTGAAAAGAACACACATGCAATGACACTGGTGGATCCATGGGTGGATTGTGAAAAGAGCACACATTTCAATGACTCTGGTGGATCCATAGGTGGTATGTGAAAAGAACACACATGCAATTACTCCAGTTGTTGTTAGTGAAAATAACACACATGCAATGACACGGGTGGATCCATGGGTGGATTGTGAAAAGAACACACATGCAATGACACTGGTGGATCCATAGGTGGTATGTGAAAAGAACACACATGCAATGACTCTAGTTGTTGTTAGTGAAAAGAACACACATGCAATGACACTGGTGGATCCATAGGTGGTATGTGAAAAGAACACACATTTCAATGACTCTGGTTGTTGTTACTTAAAAGAACACACATGCAATGACACTGGTGGATCCATGTGTGGTTTGTGTAGAGAACACACATTTAAATGACATTGGTGGATCCATATGTGGTATGTGAAAAGAACACACATGCAACGACTCTGGTTGTTGTTAGTGAAAAGAACACACATGCAATGACACTGGTGGATCCATAGGTGGTATGTGAAAAGAACACACATTTCAATGACTCTGGTTGTTGTTACTAAAAAGAACACACATGCAATGACACTAGTAGATCCATGGGTGGATTGTGAAAAGATCACACATGTAATGACACTGGTGGATCCATATGTGGTATGTGAAAAGAACACACATGCAATGACTCTGGTTGTTGCTACTAAAAAGAACACACATGCAATAACACTGGTGGATCCATGTGTGGTCTCTGTAGAGAACACACATTTCAATGACATTGCTGGATCCATATGTGGTATGTGAAAAGAACACACATGCAATGACTCTAGTTGTTGTTACTAAAAAGAACACACATCCAATGACACTGGTGGATCCATGGGTGGATTGTGAAAAGAGCACACATGCAATGACACTGGTGGATCCATATGTGGTATGTGAAAAGAACACACATGCAATGACTCTGGTTGTTGTTAGTGAAAAGAACACACATGCAATGACACTGATGGATCCATGTGTGGTCTCTGAAGAGAGCACACATTTCAATGACTCTGGTTGTTGTTAGTAAAAAGAACACACATGCAATGACACTGGTGGATCCATGTGTGGTCTCTGAAAAGAACACACATGAAATGACACTGGTTGTTGTTACGAAAAAGAACACACATGCAATGACACTAGTGGATCCATGTGTGGATTGTGAAGAGAACACACATGCAATGACTCCAGTTGTTGTTAGTGAAAAGAACATACATGCAATGACACCGGTGGATCCATGTGTGTTTCTGTAGAGAACACACATTTCAATGACACTGGTGGATCCATATGTGGTATGTGAAAAGAACACACATGCAATAAATTTGGTTGTTGTTAGTGAAAAGAACACACATGCAATGACACTGGTGGATCCATAGGTGGTATGTGAAAAGAACACACATGCGAAATGACTCTGGTTGTTGTTACTAAAAAGAAAACACATGCAATGACTCTGGTTGTTGTTAGTGAAAAGAACACATGCAATGACAGTGGTGGATCCATAGGTGGTATGTGAAAAGAACACACATTCAATGACTCTGGTTGTTGTTACTAAAAAGAACACACATGCAATGATACTGGTGGATCCATGGGTGGATTGTGAAAAGAACACACATGCAATGACACTGGTGGATCCATAGGTGGTATGTGAAAAGAACACACATTTCAATGACTCTAGTTATTGTTACTAAAAAGAACACACATGCAATGACACTGATGGATCCATGTGTGGATTGTGAAGAGAACACACATGCAATGACATTGGTGGATCCATAGGTGGTATGTGAGAAGAACTGCCATGAAATGACTCTGGTTGTTGTTAGTAAAAAGAACACACATGCAAAGACTCCAATGTTTGTTGGTGAAAAGAGCACAGATGCAATGACTCTGGTTGTTGTTAGTGAAACGAACATACATGCAATGACACCGGTGGATCCATGTGTGGTCTCTGTAGAGAACACACATTTCAATGACACTGGTGGATCCATATGTGGTATGTGAAAAGAACACACATGAAATCACACTGGTGGATCCATGGGTGGATTGTGAAAAGAGCACACATTTCAATGAATCTGGTGGATCCATAGGTGGTATGTGAAAATAACACACATGCAATGACTCCAGTTGTTGTTAGTGAAAAGAACACACATGCAATGACACCGGTGGATCCATGGGTGGATTGTGAAAAGAACATACATGCAATGACACTGGTGGATCCATATGTGGATTGTGAAAAGAGCACACATGCAATGACTCTGGTTGTTGTTACTAAAAAGAACACACATGCAATGACAGTTGTGGATCCATGTGTGGTCTCTGTAGAGAACACACATTTCAATGACATTGGTGGATCCATATGTGGTATGTGAAAAGAACACACATGCAATGACCCTGGTTGTTGTTAGTGAAAAGAACACACATGCAATGATACTGGTGGATCCATAGGTGGTATGTGAAAAGAACACACATGCAAAATGACTCTGGTTGTTGTTGCTAAAAAGAACACACATGCAATGACACTGGTGGATCCATGGGTGGATTGTAAAAAGAGCACACATGCAATGACTCTGGTTATTGTTAGTGAAAAGAACACACATGCAATGACACTGGTGGATCCATAGGTGGTATGTGAAAAGAACACACATTTGAATGACTGGTTGTTGTTACTAAAAAGAACACACATGCAATGACACTGGTGGATCCATGTGTGGATTGTGAAAAGAACACACATGCAATGACACTGGTGGATCCATAGGTGGTATGTGAAAAGAACACACATTTCAATGACTCTGGATGTTGTTACTAAATAGAACACACGTGCAATGACACTGGTGGATCCATGTGTGGATTGTGAAGAGAACACACATGCAATGACACTGGTGGGTCAGTAGATGGTATGTGAGAAGAACAGCCACAAAATGACTCTGGTTGTTGTTAGTAAAAAGAACACACATGCAAAGACTCCAGTGTTTGTTGGTGAAAAGAGAACACATGCAATGACTCCAGTTGTTGTTAGTGAAAAGAACATACATGCAATGACACCGGTGGATCCATGTGTGGTCTCTGTAGAGAACAAACATTTCAATGACACCGGTGGATCCTTATGTGGTATGTGAAAAGAACACACATGCAATGACTCTGGTTTTTGTTACTAAAAAGAACGCACATGCAATGACACTAGTGGATCCATGGGTGGATTATGAAATGAATACACATGTAATGACACTGGTGGATCCACATGTGGTATGGGTGAAGAAAACACATTTCAATGACTCTGGTTGTTGTTACTAAAAAGAACACACATGCAATGACACCGGTGGATCCATGGGTGGATTGTGAAAAGAGCACACATGCAATGACACTGGTGGATCCATCTGTGGTATGTGAAAAGAACACACATGCAATGACTCTGGTTGTTGTTAGTGAAAAGAACACACATGCAATGACACTGGTGGATCCATAGGTGGTATGTGAAAAGAACACACATTTCAATGACTCTGGTTGTTGTTACTAAAAATAACACACATGCAATGACACTGGTGGATCCATGTGTGGTCTCTGTAGAGAACACACATTTCAATGATATTGATGGATCCATATGTGGTATGTGAAAAGAACACACATGCAATGACTCTGGTTGTTGTTAGTGAAAAGAACACACATGCAATGATAGTGGTGGAAACATAGGTGGTATGTCAAAAGAACACACATGCAAAATGACTCTGGTTGTTGTTACTAAAAAGAACACACATGCAATGACACTGGTGGGTCCATGGGTGGATTGTGAAAAGAGCACACATGCAATGACACTAGTGGATCCATATGTGGTATGTGAAAAGAACACACATGCAATGACTGGTTGTTGTTAGTGAAAAGAACACACATGCAATGACATTGGTGGATCCATGTGTGGTCTCTAAAGAGAGCACACATTGCAATGACTCTGGTTGTTGTTAGTAAAAAGAACACACATGCAATGACACGGGTGGATCCATGTGTGGTCTCTGAAGAGAACACTGATGCAATGACACTTGTTGTTGTTACTAAAAAGAACACACATGCAATGACATTGTTGGATCCATGTGTGGATAGTGAAGAGAACACACATGCAATGACTCTAGTTGTTGTTAGTGAAAACAACATACATGCAATGACACCGGTGGATCCATGTGTGGTCTCTGTCGAGAACACACATTTCAATGACAATGGTGGATCCATATGTGGTATGTGAAAAGAACACACATGCAATGACTCTGGTTGTTGTTAGTGAAAAGAACACACAAGCAATGACACTAGTGGATCCATAGGTGGTATGTGAAATGAACACACATGCAAAATGACTCTAGTTGTTGTTACTAAAAAGAACACACATGCAATTACTCTGGTGGATCCATGTGAAAACAACACACATGCAATGACACTGGTGGATCCATAGGTGGTATGTGAAAAGAACACACATTTCAATGACTCTGGTTGTTGTTACTAAAAAGAACACACATGCAATGACACTGGTGGATCCATGGGTGGATTGTGAAAAGAAAACACAGGCAATGACACTGGTGGATCCATAGGTGGTATGTGAAAAGAACACACATTTCAATGACTCTGGTTGTTGTTACTAAAAAGAACACACATGCAATGACTCTGGTGGATCCATGTGAAAATAACACACATGCAATGACATTGGTGGATCCATATGTGGTATGTGAAAAGAACACACATTTTAATGACTCTGGTTGTTGTTACTAAAAAGAACACACATGCAATGATTCTGGTTGTTGTTAGTGAAAAGAACACACATGTAATGACACTGGTGGATCCATAGGTGGTATGTGAAAAGAACACACATTTCAATGACTCTGGTTGTTGTTACAAAAAGAACACACATGCAATGACACTGGTGGATCCATGGGTGGATTGTGAAAATAACACAAATGCAATGACACTGGTGGATCCATAGGTTGTATGTGAAAAGAACACACATACAAAATGACTCCAGTTGTTGTTACTAAAAAGAACACACATGCAATGACACTGGTGGATCCATGTGTGGTCTCTGTAGAGAACACACATTTCAATGACACTGGTGGATCCATATGTGGTATGTGAAAAGAACACACATGCAATGACACTGGTGGATCCATGGGTGGATTGTGAAAAGATCACACATTTCAATGACTCTGGTGGATCCATAGGTGGTATGTGAAAAGAGCACACATGCAATGACTCTAGTTGTTGTTAGTGAAAAGAACACACATGCAATGACACCGGTGGATCCATGGGTGGATTGTGAAAAGAACATACATGCAATGACACTGGTCGAACCATATGCGGATTGTGAAAAGAGCACACATGCAATTAACTCTGGTTGTTGTTAGTGAAAAGAATACACATGCAATGACACTGGTGGATCCATAGGTGGTATGTGAAAAGAACACACATTTCAATGACTGGTTGTTGTTACTAAAAAGAACACACATGCAATGACACTGGTGGATTCATGTGTGGTCTCTGTAGAGAACACACATTTCAATGACATTGGTGGATCCATATGTGGTATGTGTAAAGAACACACATGCAATGACTCTGGTTGTTGTTAGTGAAAAGAACACACATGCAATGACACTGGTGGATCCATAGGTGGTATGTGAAAAGAACACACATTTCAATAACTCTGGTTGTTATTACTAAAAAGAACACACATGCAATGACACTAGTGGATTCATGGGTGGATTGTGAAAAGAGAACACAAGCAATGACACTGGTGGATCCATATGTCGTATGTGAAAAGAACACACATGCAATGACTCTGGTTGTTGTTAGTGAAAAGAACACACATGCAATGACACTGGTGGATCCATAGGTGGTATGTGAAAAGAACACACATTTCAATGACTCTGGTTGTTGTTACTAAAAAGAACACACATGCAATGACACTGGTGGATCCATGTGTGGTCTCTGAAGAGAAGACACATGCAATGACACTGGTGGATCCATAGGTTGTATGTGAAAAGAACACACATGCAAAATGACTCTGGTTGTTGTTACTAAAAAGAACACACATGCAATGACACTGGTGGATCCATGTGTGTTCTCTATAGAGAACACACATTTCAATGACACTGGTGGATCCATATGTGGTATGTGAAAAGAACACACATGCAATGACACTGGTGGATCCATGGGTGGATTGTGAAAAGAGCACACATTTCAATGACTCTGGTGGATCCATAGGTGGTATGTGAAAAGAGCACACATGCAATGACTCTAGTTGTTGTTAGTGAAAAGAACACACATGCAATGACACCGGTGGATCCATGGGTGGATTATGAAAAGAACATACATGCAATGACACTGGTGGAACCATATGCGGATTGTGAAAAGAGCACACATGCAATTAACTCTAGTTGTTGTTAGTGAAAAGAACACACATGCAATGACACTGGTGGATCCATAGGTGGTATGTGAAAAGAACACACATTTCAATGACTGGTTGTTGTTACTAAAAAGAACACACATGCAGTGACACTGGTGGATCCATGTGTGGTCTCTGTACAGAACACACATTTCAATGACATTGGTGGATCCATATGTGGTATGTGTAAAGAACACACATGCAATGACTCTGGTTGTTGTTAGTGAAAAGAACACACATGCAATGACACTGGTGGATCCATAGGTGGTATGTGAAAAGAACACACATTTCAATGACTCCGGTTGTTGTTACTAACAAGAACACACATGCAATGACACTAGTGGATTGTGAAAAGAGAACACAAGCAATGACACTGGTAGATCCATATGTGGTATGTGAAAAGAACACACATGCAATGACTCTGGTTGTTGTTAGTGAAAAGAACACACATGCAATGACACTGGTGGATCCATAGGTGGTATGTGAAAAGAACACACATTTCAATGACTCTGGTTGTTGTTACTAAAAAGAACACACATGCAATGACACTGGTGGATCCATAAGTGGTATGTGAGAAGAACAACCATGAAATGACTCTGGTTGTAGTTAGTATAAAGAACACACATGCAAAGACTCCAGGGTTTGTTGCTGAAAAGAGCACACATGCAATGACTCTAGTTGTTGTTAGTGAAAAGAACATACATGCAATGACACCGGTGGATCCATGTGTGGTCTCTATAGAGAACACACATTTCAATGACACTAGTGGATCCATATGTGGTATGTGAAAAGAACACACGTGCAATGCCTTTGGTTATTGTTACTAAAAAGAACACACGTGCAATGACACTAGTGGATCCATGGGTGGATTATGAAACGAACACACATGAAATGACGCTGGTGGATCCACATGTGGTATGTGAGAAGAAAACACATTTCAATGACTCTCGTTGTTGTTACTAAAAAGAACACACATGCAATGACACCGGTGGATCCATAGGTGGATTTTGAAAAGAGCACACATGCAATGACACTAGTGGATCCATATGTGGTATGTGAAAAGAACACACATGCAATGACTCTGGTTGTTGTTAGTGAAAAGAACACACATGCAATGACACTGGTGGATCCATAGGTGGTATGTGAAAAGAACACACATTTCAATGACTCTGGTTGTTGTTACTAAAAAGAACACACATGCAATGACACTGGTGGATCCATGTGTGGTCTCTGTAGAGAACACACATTTCAATGACATTGGTGGATCCATATGTGGTATGTGAAATGAACACACATGCAATGACTCTGGTTGTTGTTAGTGAAAAGAACACACATGCAATGATACTGGTGGATCCATAGGTGGTATGTGAAAAGAACACACATGCAAAACGACTCTGGTTGTTGTTACTAAAAAGAACACACATGCAATGACACTGGTGGATCCATGGGTGGACTGTGAAAAGAGCACACATGCAATGACACTGGTGGATCCATATGTGGTATGTGAAAAGAACACACATGCAATGACACTGGTGGATCCATATGTGGTATGTGAAAAGAACACACATGCAATGACTGGTTGTTGTTAGTGAAAAGAACACACATGCAATGACACTGGTGGATCCATGTGTGGTCTGTGAAGAGAGCACACATTTCAATGACTCTGGTTGTTGTTAGTAAAAAGAACACACATGCAATGACACTGGTGGATCCATGTGTGGTCTCTGAAGAGAACACACATGCAATGACACTGGTTGTTGTTACTAAAAAGAACACACATGCAATGACACTGGTGGATCCATGTGTGGATTGTGAAGAGAACACACATGCAATGACTCCAGTTGTTATTAGTGAAAAGAACACACATGCAATGACACCGGTGGATCCATGTGTGGTCTCTGTAGAGAACACACATTTCAATGACACTGGTTGTTGTTAGTAAAAAGAACACACATGCAATGACACTGGTGGATCCATGTGTGGTCTCTGAAGAGAACACACATGCAATGACACTGGTTGTTGTTACTAAAAAGAACACACATGCAATGACACTGGTGGATCCATGTGTGGATTGTGAAGAGAACACACATGCAATGACTCCAGTTGTTATTAGTGAAAAGAACATACATGCAATGACACCGGTGGATCCATGTGTGGTCTCTGTAGAGAACACACATTTCAATGACACTGGTGGATCCATATGTGGTATGTGAAAAGAACACACATGCAATGACTCTGGTTGTTGTTAGTGAAAAGAACACACATGAAATGACACTGGTGGATCCATAGGTGGTATGTGAAAAGAACACACATGCAAAATGACTCTGGTTGTTGTTACTAAAGGGAACACATATGCAATGACTCTGGTGGATCCATGTGAAAAGAACACACATGCAATGACACTGGTGGAACCATAGGTGGTATGTGAAAAGAACACACATTTCAATGACTCTGGTTGTTGTTACTAAAAAGAACACACATGCAATGACACTGGTGGATCCATGGGTGGATTGTGAAAAGAACACACATGCAATGACACTGGTGGATCCATAGGTGGTATGTGAAAAGAACACACATTTCAATGACTCTGGTTGTTGTTACTAAAAAGAACACACATGCAATGACTCTGGTTGTTGTTAGTGAAATGAACACACATGCAATGACACTGGTGGATCCATAGGTGGTATGTGAGAAGAACACACATTTCAATGACTCTCGTTGTTGTTACTAAAAAGAACACACATGCAATGACACTGGTGGATCCATGGGTGGACTGTGAAAAGAGCACACATGCAATGACACTGGTGGATCCATATGTGGTATGTGAAAAGAACACACATGCAATGACACTGGTGGATCCATATGTGGTATGTGAAAAGAACACACATGCAATGACTGGTTGTTGTTAGTGAAAAGAACACACATGCAATGACACTGGTGGATCCATGTGTGGTCTGTGAAGAGAGCACACATTTCAATGACTCTGGTTGTTGTTAGTAAAAAGAACACACATGCAATGACACTGGTGGATCCATGTGTGGTCTCTGAAGAGAACACACATGCAATGACACTGGTTGTTGTTACTAAAAAGAACACACATGCAATGACACTGGTGGATCCATGTGTGGATTGTGAAGAGAACACACATGCAATGACTCCAGTTGTTATTAGTGAAAAGAACACACATGCAATGACACCGGTGGATCCATGTGTGGTCTCTGTAGAGAACACACATTTCAATGACACTGGTTGTTGTTAGTAAAAAGAACACACATGCAATGACACTGGTGGATCCATGTGTGGTCTCTGAAGAGAACACACATGCAATGACACTGGTTGTTGTTACTAAAAAGAACACACATGCAATGACACTGGTGGATCCATGTGTGGATTGTGAAGAGAACACACATGCAATGACTCCAGTTGTTATTAGTGAAAAGAACATACATGCAATGACACCGGTGGATCCATGTGTGGTCTCTGTAGAGAACACACATTTCAATGACACTGGTGGATCCATATGTGGTATGTGAAAAGAACACACATGCAATGACTCTGGTTGTTGTTAGTGAAAAGAACACACATGAAATGACACTGGTGGATCCATAGGTGGTATGTGAAAAGAACACACATGCAAAATGACTCTGGTTGTTGTTACTAAAGGGAACACATATGCAATGACTCTGGTGGATCCATGTGAAAAGAACACACATGCAATGACACTGGTGGAACCATAGGTGGTATGTGAAAAGAACACACATTTCAATGACTCTGGTTGTTGTTACTAAAAAGAACACACATGCAATGACACTGGTGGATCCATGGGTGGATTGTGAAAAGAACACACATGCAATGACACTGGTGGATCCATAGGTGGTATGTGAAAAGAACACACATTTCAATGACTCTGGTTGTTGTTACTAAAAAGAACACACATGCAATGACTCTGGTTGTTGTTAGTGAAATGAACACACATGCAATGACACTGGTGGATCCATAGGTGGTATGTGAGAAGAACACACATTTCAATGACTCTCGTTGTTGTTACTAAAAAGAACACACATGCAATGACTCTGGTTATTGTTAGTGAAATGAACACACATGCAATGACACTGGTTGTTGTTACTAAAAAGAACACACATGCAATGACTCTGGTTGTTGTTACTAAAAAGAACACACAGGCAATGACACTGGTGGATCCATAGGTGGTATGTGAGAAGAACAGCCATGAAATGACTCTGGTTGTTAGTAAAAAGAACACACATGAAATGACACGGGTGGATCCATAGGTGGATCCATGTGTGGATTGTGAAGAGAACACACATGCAATGACAGTGGTGGATCCATAGGTGGTATGTGAGAAGAACATCCGTGAAATGACTTTGGTTGTTGTTAGTAAAAAGAACACGCATGCAATGACACTAGTGGATCCATAGGTGGTATGTGAAAAGAGCACACATTTCAATGACTCTGGTTGTTGTTAGTGAAAAGAACACACATGCAATGACACTGGTGGATCCATAGGTGGATTGTGAAAAGAGCACACATGCAATGACTCCAGTTGTTGTTAGTGAAAAGAACACACCTGCAATGACACTGGTGGATCCATAGGTGGATTGTGAAAAGAGCACACATGCAATGACACTGGTGGATCCATATTGTGGTATGTGAAAAGAACACACATGGAATGACTCTGGTTGTTGTTAGTAAAAAGAACACACATGCAATGACACTGGTGGATCCATAGGTGGATTGTGAAAAGAGCACAAATGCAATGACATTTGAGTGGTACTGGTGGATCCGTAGGCGGATTGTGAAAAGAGATTTTCCCTCTCTCTCTCTGTCATAAATCTCACAAAAGCCCAAACGTGTGGAGATCCCAAACATGTGCTCACTATGGGTGCTATGCCCTGATTGGCTGACACAGATGTCACGCGGATCGTCTCCACCAACCGTTGATCCCATGTGATCCAACGGGCAGGATAACTCCTCCCTTCTCCACTTTTTTATGCATGGTCAATCCGTGCCACCTCTCTATCCATGCCACCGATACTTTACCCCCATAAACAAGTGAAAATCCATCTATCTGGTTAAAATAAATGATCATACTTCGAAGAAGCCATCGTCTCCGTCTTCTGGTTCGTCCTCATCTTCGTTAATGCCACGGTCCTCGCCATCGCCGCCGTCGGTGCCCTCCTCTGACGACTCGACACCGCTCCTTCCTCGAATAAGCGCGCTATCTCCTCGTCGGAGTCCTCCTACTCCTCGTCTTCATAGTCCCATGGGTCCACGTCACTCTCCTCCGCTTCTGCCTCCAACTGATCGATGAATGCCTCCTTGTTGGCCAAGTCGGACTCGTCCAAATAGCTATCTCCTCTCTTCTTCATGGTCTTCTTCTCATTCCTCTTCTTGTTCGTACTCGCCGGTGCAACACGCGCCCCCGTCCTGGCTGCTACTTTGCGCTCGTCCGACGCTGCAGGTACCCCACGCTCCTCCTGCGCGGCCGGTACGAGCTTCGACGTCGCGGTGTCCCCGAGTGCCGATGTCAATGGATCCTGGCGCGGTCGGACACGATGTGCTGCCTCAGCAGGCGACTCACGAGTGCAGACGATGCAGCGAAGAGCCGGGGACGCAGGACGGTCAGTGGACGGCTTGGACCTGCCATTGCCACGGCGAGGGGGCATCGTGCTCGAGGTAGTTGCTCCGAATGGTCGATGGCGGGTACACAGAGTGGGGTGCCGATCTGATCAAGGACGAGCAGCGGTTTCGTGCGTCATGTCCACGTATGCATTTGTCGATTATAAAAAAAAGTAATATCTCGCGTACTGAACATAATTTGATCACAACAAAAGTGGCACAGCGTATTCTAGACTCGTAAATATCCCGTGTGTGCCTGTCACATGGAGTTCGACGGAGTTGGACGTGCCGACGTGATCATGCAGCAGTTGCGCGCGTCATTGCCCCATCAACACGTGACACACACATGCGGGATGTGCGCGTCGATTCCCGTGACGACCACCCGGCTCGCACTCCCCTTATTATATACTGGATTTTGGGCGGCGCCGAAGACCATTGAAGTGTCCATCGCAATAAATACAAGTCCCATCGATTCCCTACCCCTGCCTCCCTGGCTTCTTCGAGAAGGTAGACCATACATGGTGGTCTTGTATAATAGTACTACTAGACCACGGCCTGTACTCTTAGTCTTCTCCCACACTAATAATCACTATCTCCTTCCTCCTGCCGCCGCCACACTCACCCTGCAAGCCATGGCTCCACTGAGGAGGGGGAGAGGCCGGTCGACGATCCTCGCGGAGAAAAGGGAGAGAAATCGCCGCGAGGCAGTTCTTGCTCTAACAGCCGCTCAAGCCCACCCTCTCATCGAGGCCCAATCTCCCCCGATAATGGAGCTGAATGTTCTAGCAGGCGAGGGCTCCTCCCGGTACGGTCTCCTTATTCTACTTCTTCTCCATCTCCCTCTCCATCATAATCTTAATCAGCTTCTTCTTGTTTTTCTTCTTCTGGCTCTTCCTCTTCTACGTATTATAGGTCGGCCGTGGAGCCCGAATCCACCACGACGGAGGCATTGCAGGACCCGTTCGGGCCTGTTCCATGTCTCAACGAGATAGCAAATCTCCACGCTGTTATTTCTCCGAGTTATGATGTGGATTTCTCAGATGTTGTCCGCCCCGCTTTGGTTTTTCTTCTTCTTTTGCGAGTTGTATTTGTTTTCATGAATATGACTGGATGTCTTGGTCTTTCCTTAATACCGCTGTTCATAGATTCACTATGGATTTTTTGTGATTAGGATTAGTTTATCGTGGTCATGAATAGATCTCTAGGTCCATTTTTTAGCACTACGGCCAATAGATTCATCAGGGATTTTTTTGATCTGTATTAGTATTCACTTGGGACCTGGAGTGTAATTGTAGAATTCCTATTTCAATTAACATGAACGATGCAGCGATCGAAGGCTGAGTACCGTGAGAAGGTGGCCGCGATCAGTTCCAAGATTGCCAACCAACATGAGCTTGCACGCTCCCTCACCCAAGCTAATGAGAGCCTACGCAAGCAATTATCTGTGCAGAAGGAGATGTCGCTAGATTTTGCACGTGACGTTGTTAGGCTGCAGAAAGTGCTCGACCGTAACTTGATCAGGCAAGAACAGGACATCAAGATAATCAATGAGCTCACGGAGGAGAAGAAGAATCTCATGGAAAGGTGCATTCTCCTGCAGGACGAAGTCAGCGAGGGACTCAGAGGACGCGTCGAGGAAACCAAGGCTACCATCCGAGCCTACCATGACAGGAACCGTTGCCTGGATGCAGTCAAGGAGATGAAGGCGGACATGAGCAGAGGGATCACCGTACTTGAGGGTGTTCGGAAAGAGAACGAGGAGCTAAGGGCATGTCTGGAGGCATATCGGAGCAATGCCCAAGTCTGATTCCCGTTAGCGGGGACATGGATATGTTGGGTCCGCAGCATAGAAAAAAAATTCCTACGATGAGAACTATACGCCAAGATCTATCTACTAGATACAGAGCAACAGGTGGTCATACATCCATGGAGAACTTACCCTCGAAGACAACGAGTTTTGTTAACGAGTAGGAACTCGTGGTTGATGTAGTCGTACACTTGCCGATCTCAAGATCGTGAGGAAGTCCGAGTGCCGCAACTCAGCAACGCATCAGCACTCGCACACACGTTCAAGCCACCGGACAACCTCCACCTCCTCGCTCCAGCGATCCAGCGGAAGCAGCAACTCCTTCCAGACGAAATGCCACCGGGAACATGTATCTCGCTAATCCGAGACCATGGGGGAATAATTCTAGAGGGGGAGAGAGATCCTTCACAAGGAGGTGTGTGGATGAAGGAGGGAATGGGTGGACTTTTATAGGAGGAGGGGGGTGCCCCCTCTCTCCATAGCCGGCGCATGGGGGGGTGACCCCTCACCTCCCCCATTCATGTGGTGGTAACCCCTCCACATTAAAATGCCTCTTCACATTCCCTTTTAAAGTCTCTACTTTAAATGCATTAAATTTCTCCAAATTTAATGCTCTCTCATTTAATAAAATTCTTTTTATTAAATTTATTCAGAATTTTGTTAATTACTTTAATTAACAAACATTCACATATAGCCCCTTGCAATATTTCAATATCACATGCAGAACCACCTTCTGCAATTTCACCCGAAACAATTTCCGGTTTCTATTGAAACAATTCATGCGCTTTGCAATTCTTTCGTCTGAAACATATGTGCTCCAAAATGGTGTCCGGTAACTCTTAAGTGTGCCACCCTACGATTCGCGAATAATGCAGACATGATCGAGACCCTTCTCCGATCAATAATCAGCAGCGGGACCTGGAGATCCGTACTGACTCCTACACATTCAACGATGACTCCTGTGATCGTGAGAACCTTTAACGCTTGTAACTAAATCCCTTTGTCTCTCGATATATTACATGTCCGAGATTCGATCATCGGTATCTCCATACCTAGTTTGATCTTGTTACCGACATGCACTCTTTTCTCGTTCCCATGATATAACATTCTAGTGATCACACCACTTGCTTGCAAGCTATCCTAATGTGATATCACCGAGAGGGCCCAGAGTATATCTATCCGTCATCTGGATTGACAAATTCCACTCTTGATCCATGAGCCTCAACATAACACCTTCGTAGTACTGAACCCATCTTTATAGTCACCCTGTTACGGCGTGACGTTTGATGTTATCAAGATACTCTTCCGGTGTTAGCAATTAACATGATCTCATGGTCTAAGGATAAAGATTACTTCGTATGATGTGATAGCAATATAAACATAATTACTTGATCGTAATGCTATACTTCGGATGAATGTTCATCACATCATTACACAAATGTTGTGACCTTGTTATTAACAACATCCAATGTCCATGATCAGGAAACCTTGATCATCTTGTTAATCAACAAGCTAGTCTATAAGAGAGGCATAACTAGGAATCCTTTTTGTTTATTAAACACACATGTATTGATGTTTCCTATCAATACAATTATAGCATGCAAAATAAACATCTATCATATACAAGGAATACATAATAACAACTTTATTATTGCCTCTCAGGGCATATTTCCTTCAGTCTCCCACTTGCACTAGAGACAATAATCTAGTTTATATAGTGATAAATCTAACACCCATGGAGTTCTGGTGTTGATCATGTTTTGCCCTAGGGAGTACTTTAGTCAACGGATTTGCTACATTCAGGTCCGTGTGCACTTTACAAATCTTTATATCTCCATCCTTCACATGCTCGTGGATGGAGTGAAACCGGCGCTTAATATGCTTGGAATTCTTGTGAGACCTTGGTTCCTTTGCGTTGGCTATGGCTCCATTGTTGTCACAATAGATCACCATCGGGTCCAACGCACTGGGAACCACACCCAGTTTCGTAATGAACTTTTTCATCCAAACTGCCTCCGGCGCCGCTCCATAAGCAGCAACATATTCCGCCTCCGTTGTTGATCCAGCCACCAAAGTTTATTTGGAACTCCTCCAACTAACTGCTGCTCCGTTCAAGAGAAATACGTATCCGTATTGAGCCTTATAGATGGTTACATTACCATCAGCATCAGTTTTTTTTCTTTTGAAAATCCATTTATTCTCAACGGCCTTTCGATCGTGAGGTAAGTCCACCAAGGTCCAAACCTGGTTTTCGTACATGGATTCCATCTCGGATTT
This sequence comes from Avena sativa, assembly GCA_916181665.1. Classification (NCBI taxonomy): domain Eukaryota; kingdom Viridiplantae; phylum Streptophyta; class Magnoliopsida; order Poales; family Poaceae; genus Avena; species Avena sativa. The sequence continues at coordinate 226,423,311 of OV702286.1, forward strand.
CATGGCTTCTAGCCATTTGTTGGAATCAGGGGTCATCATCGCTTCTTCATACGTCGCAGGGTCATCCATTTCATCTATCATGAAATTCATAACAGGATTGCAGTACAGTTCAGGAGCTGCACGTGTCCTGCTTGACCTGCGAGGTTCGGTAGTGTCCTCTTTCGGAGTTTGATGATCAATATCATTAGCTCTCTCTTCATTAGGTGAAGTCAACTCCGAAACAACTTCTGGAGCTGCGCTACTCGCCATTTCATGAAGAGAAGGTTCAATAACCTCTTCGAGTTCTACCTTCCGACTACTCACACCTTTCGCGAGAAACTCCTTCTCAAGAAAGGATCCATTCTTGGCAACAAAGACCTTGCCCTCCGATCTGTGATAGAAGGTATACCCAAGCGTTTCCTTAGGGTATCCTATGAAGACGCATTTTTCCGCTTTGGGTTCGAGTTTATCCGGTTGAAGTTTCTTCACATAAACATCGCATCCCCAAACTTTAAGAAATGACAGCTTAGGTTTGTTTCCAAACCATAATTCATACGGTGTCTTTTCAACGGATTTAGATGGTGCCCTATTTAAAGTGAATGCAGCGGTTTCCAGTGCATAACCCCAAAATGACAGTGGCAAGTCAGTCAGAGACATCATAGATCGAACCATGTCCAATAAAGTACGATTACGACGTTCTGACACACCATTACGTTGTGGTGTTCCGGCAGGCGTGAGTTGTGAAACTATTCCACAGTCTTTCATATGTGTGCTAAACTCGTAACTAAGATACTCTCCTCCAGGGTCGGACCACAGAAATTTGATCTTTCTGTTACGATGATTTTCCACTTCATTCTGAAATTCTTTGAACCTTTCAAAGGTTTTAGACTTATGTTTCATCAAATAGATATACCCATATCTACTCAAATCATCCGTGAAAGTAACAAAATAACGATATCCACCTCGCGCCAACACACTCATTGGTCCACACACATCAGTATGTATGATTTCCAATAAATTTGTCGCCCGTTCCATTGAACCGGAAAACGACGTTCTAGTCATCTTGCCCATAAGGCATGGCTCACATGTATCAAATGATTCAAAATCAAGTGATTCCAAAAGTCCATCAGAATGGAGTTTCTTCATGCATTTAACGCCAATATGACCTAGACGGCAGTGCCACATATATGTAGATATATCATTATCAAGTTTAATCCTTTTAGCATCAACATTATGAATATGCGTAATACTACTATCGAGATCCAACAGAAATAAACCATTCAACACAGGTGCATGACCATAAAAGATATTATTCATATAAATCGAACAACCATTGTTTTCAGACTTAAACGAATAACCACTTTGCATCAAACACGATCCGGATACAATGTTCATGCTCAGTGCAGGCACCAAATAACAATTATTCAGGTTTATAACTAATCCCGACGGCATATGGAGAGGCAGCGTTCCGACGGCGATCACATCAACTCTTGATCCATTGCCGACCCGCATCGTGACCTCATCCCTTGCTAGTTGTCGCTTGTTTCGTAGCCCCTGAACCGAGTTACATATATTAGAAACCAATCCCGTATCAAATACCCAGGTGCTACTGCGAGTACTAGTCAAGTACACATCAATAACATGTATATCACATATACCTTTGTTTGCCTTTCTGGACTTCTTGTCCGCCAAATACTTGGGGCAGTTGCGCTTCCAATGGCCAATCCCCTTGCAATAGTAGCACTCGGTGTCAGACTTAGGGCCAGCTCGGGGTTCTTTTCAGGCGCGGCAATAGATTTGCCGCCTTTCTTTCCCTTATGCTTGCCTTTCTTGTCCTTCTTGAAACCGGTGGTCTTATTGATCATAAACACTTGATGTTCTTTCCTAATCTCCACTTCTGTAGTCTTAAGCATTGACAGAAGCTCGGGAAGAGACTTCTTCATGCCCTGCATATTATAGTTCATCACGAAGCTCTTGTAGCTAGGTGGCAGAGATTGGCGAATACGATGTATGCCTAAGTCAATGGGAATCGTTATTCCCAAGGACACAAGCTTATTGGCGTACCCAGACATTTTGAGTACGTGCTCACTAACGGAGTTCTTCTCTTCCATCATGCAGCTAAAGAACTTTTCAGAAGCATTATAACTCTCTACGGCAGCATGGGTATCGAAAATCATTTTCAATTCTCCCATGGTATCAAAGGCATTGCCATTTTTGAAACGTTTTCGAAGTTCTGGCTCTAGCCCATACGGTATGCCGCAATGAACTAAGTTGTGGTCCTCCTGACGAGTTATATAGACGTTCTTTTCCTCGTCAGGGGCATCAGGAGATGGTGGGGGGCCTAGCGGCGCCTCTAGCACATATTGCTTTTGTGCACTAGTTGCATGTCAGTCGTGGAACCGGTCTCATGTACGATGACATGTAAGGTTGGTCCAGGCCGCTTCATCCCACTATGCCACCAATATCCAAAGTACATAGAAGATACAATAACATGATCATCATCGCCCACATATAAACATATGTGTACTACCCGTGCAAAGCACCTACGCATAGATCAGGCTCTGATACCACTGTTGGGTCCGCAGCATAGAAAAAAATTCCTACGATGAGAACTATACGCCAAGATCTATCTACTAGATACAGAGCAACAGGTGGTCATACATCCATGGAGAACTTACCCTCGAAGACAACGAGTTTTGTTAACGAGTAGGAACTCGTGGTTGATGTAGTCGTACACTTGCCGATCTCAAGATCGTGAGGAAGTCCGAGCGCCGCAACTCAGCAGCGCATCCGCACTCGCACACACGTTCAAGCCACCGGACAACCTCCACCTCCTCGCTCCAGCGATCCAGCGGAAGCAGCAACTCCTTCCAGACGAAATGCCACCGGGAACATGTATCTCGCTAATCCGAGACCATGGGGGAATAATTCTAGAGGGGGAGAGAGATCCTTCACAAGGAGGTGTGTGGATGAAGGAGGGAATGGGTGGACTTTTATAGGAGGAGGGGGGTGCCCCCTCTCTCCATAGCCGGCGCATGGGGGGGTGACCCCTCACCTCCCCCATTCATGTGGTGGTAACCCCTCCACATTAAAATGTTGGAGATATGCCCTAGAGGCAATAATAAATATAGTTATTATTATATCTTTGTGTTTATGATAAATGTTTATATTCATGCTATAATAGTATTAACAAGGAAACATTAATACTTGTGTGAATTGTAAACTTAAATTGAAGTCCCTAGTATAGCCTCTATACTTCACTAGCTTGTTGGTTAATAGATGATTGTGGTTTCCCTATCATGAACATTGAGATGTTATTAACAACAAGATCATATCGTTAGGAGAATGATATGGTGGACATACTCCTATAGACAAGCGTAGCATAAAGATCAAGTCATTTCAATAGTTCAATTGCTATATGCTTTCTGATACATAGTAACCTAATTCCTTCGACCATGAGATCATGCATATCACCTTTGCTGGATGGATGCTTTGATGTCATCAAACACCACACCGTAACAGGGTGGCTATAAAGGTGGCATTGAGTGTTCGGAAAGTATTGGTTGAAACACATGGATCAAGAGTGGGATTTGTCCATCCACATGACGGATAGATATTCTCTGGGCCCTCTCGGTGAAATGTCATCCAATTAGCTTGCAAGCATGTGACTTGGTCACAAGGGATCACATATCACGGGAACGAGAAAAGAGTACTTGTCAGTAACGAGGTTGAACTAGGTATACAGAGATACCGACGATCATAACCTCGGATAAGTAACATATCGTGAGACAAAGGGAAATTGGTATCGTATGTAAGTGGTTCATTCGATCGCAAAGTAATCGTAGAAATATGTGGGAGCCATATGAATTTCCAGATTCCTCTATTGGTTATTGTTCGGAGAAGTGTCTCGATCATGTCCGCATAATTCACGAACCGTAGGGAGACACACTTAAGGATTCGACGTTGTTTGAGTAGTTATGGTATTATGAGAAAGAGACCGAATGTTGTTCGGAGTCTCGGATGGGATCCGGGATATCACGAGGTGATCCGGAATGGTCCGGAGAATAAGATTCATATAAGGAAAGTCCCGTTTCGGAGTTGGGGAATGGTTCCGGTGTTTTCATCGGGAACATTCTAGAAGGTCCCGGAATGTCCGGCACTCCGGGGGGGAAGGGGTACATGAATGTGTCATTGCATGTTGGAATGATTGCATCATGTACTAAGTGTTCTCGCTGTCCGAAATAAAGGGTTAATTCAAATCCTAATTGGAAAAGTCAAACTGCCAGTTTTCGGTCAAACTGCCAGTTTCGGAAAGTGGAGAAAGAGGAGGAGAGGTGGAGGCCGAGTTGGAGGAGGGTTCCTCCCCTTGGCCGGCGCACCTCCCTAGGCCGAGTTGGGGAGGAACTCCTCCCCTTGGCCGGCCAGCCCTCCCACCTATATAAGGAGGGGCAGGGCTCCCCTCCTAGACACAACACAAGTTTCCTATCCTCTAAACTAAACCCTAGATCTAGACCCCGGTTTAGAGCTATTCGGTTTAGAGCCTTCTAATTGGTTTAGAGCCTTCTAATTGGTGTGTCTAATTACTAGACCACTAATAGCCTCTCTCATAAGCTCCACCATACTCGCACCGGCTTAAGGCGAAGCCCTGCGGGATTTCCCCTCTACCTCCGGTACCACGCCGTTGTGCTGCCGGAATCACGAGGAGAGTGCTACAACCTCCGCTGCCTGCTGGAACAAGGGAGAGGAAGGTCTTCGTCGAGTACCGAACGTGTGACCGACTGCGGGAGCACTGCGGGAACGCGGCGCCGGAAGGATCGTCTACGCGATCTTGAGATCGGAAAGAGTACGACTACATCACCCACGAGAATCTGCTCTCGTTAAACACTTTGGAATCTTCGAGGGTGAGTTATTCCATCGACTCGTTGCTACAATCTAGTAGATAGATCTTGGCTTGTTTGTTTGTATGCGATAGAAAATTTTTGTTTTCCATGCTACGAACCCCTACAGTGGTATCAGAGCCGTGTCTATATGTAGATCTGTTGCACGAGTAGAACACAATGATCATTGTGGGCGTTGATGCTTTTATTGTAGATTGCTTTGCGTGTACTTTGCATCTTGCGGTATGTTGGGATGAAGCGGCCCGGGCTAACCTTACATGACATCGTTCATGAGACTTGCTCCACGCTTAACATGCAACTTGTATTGCATAAGTGGCTTTGCGGGTGCCTGTTTCTCCTAGCATAGTAAAGATCCAATTTACAACGGGTAATCAACAATGCTAGTATCAATGTTGTGGTTCTTGTTCGTAGGTTAGAACGACACTTATGGAAAGCCCCAAACCACGTAAAATATGCAAAGAAAGTAGAAGCGTCTAACTTTGTTTTGCAGGGGTGTGCAGTGATGTGATATGGCCATGATTGTGATTATATTTAATGTATGCAATGTTCCTTATTGTAAGTTGGCAACCGGCAGGAGCCATATGGTTGTCTTTAATTTCTGTTAAGACCTGCGTGTCTATTCAAAATAGTTGTAATAGTTGAAGCTGGTGGACGACAACCATGCAGAAGCGTCATTGACCTTGATGCCAGGCCGGTGATGATGGAGATCATGTTCGTGCTTGAAGATGGAGATCGGAAGCACAAAGAAGAAAGGCCATATCATATCACATATTATGAATTGCATGTGATGTTAATCCTTTATGCATCTTGTATTGCTTGGTAGACGACGGTAGCATTATAAGATGATCCCTCATGCACATAAATTTCAAGTCTAAAGTGTTCGCCCTTAGTTAGCACCGTTGCTAAAGCTTGTTGCTTCGAAGCACCACGTGATGATCGGGTGTCTTTGATTCCACGGGTGAATACAACGTAAGCAAGCCAGATTTGCTTATGCGGTAGCTAAGGTTTGATCTTGACGAGCCTAGCATGTACAGACATGGCCTCAGGAACACGGATCGCCGAAAGGTAAAGCATGAATCATATAGCAGATATGATGAACATGTCGATTGTTCGCCATTGAAAACTATATCAACTCTCGTGATGATCGGTGTTGATGTAGTGGATTTGGTTCATGTGATCACTAAAACAATGTGAGGGATGTTGTTTTGAGTGGGAGTTCACCTAGTTTAATTTCATTAATTAATTTGAACTCAATTTGTCATAAACTTAGTCTAAACTATTGCAAATATGTTGTAGATCAATGGCAGCCCCTACCATCAATTTTAATGCGTTCCTAGAGAAAGAAAAGTTGAAAAACAATGGAAGCAACTTCGCGGATTGGTTCCGCAATTTGAGGATTGTCCTCACAGCTGGTAATTTGACCTATGTGCTGGATGCACCGCTAGGTGACCCACCTGCAGCTGATGCTACCGATGAAGTAAAGAATGTTTACCTTGCTCGGAAGAATCAGTACTCCATAGTTCAGTGTGCTATCTTGTATGGTTTAGAATCGGAGCTTCAGAAAAGGTTTGAAGAGTCAGACCCATATGATATTGTCGAGGATCTCAAATTAATTTTTGAGACTCATGCGGCAATTGAAAGTTATGAAGCTTCTGAAAAGTTCTTTAACTGCAAGATGGAAGAGGGTAGCTCCGTGAGTGAGCATGTGCTTAAAATGTCTGGGCACGCAAACAAACTTCAAAGCTTGGGTATAGTGATTCCTAATACTTTGGGAGTTTACCGCATCCTCCAATCACTACCACCAAGTTACAAGAACTTTGTGATGAACTACAACATGCAGAACATGAACAAAGAGTTGCCAGAACTATTTGCTATGTTAAAGTCTGCAGAAGTGGAGATAAAGAAAGAGCACCAAGTGTTGATGGTCAATAAGACCACCAAATTCAAGAAAGGCAAGTCTAAGCAGAAGGGACACTTCAAGAAGGGTGGTAAGCAAGTTACCATGCCGAAGAAGAGGACCAAGGCTGGACCTAAGCCTGATACTGAGTGCTTTTACTGCAAAGGGGAAGGTCACTGGAAACGGAATTGCCCAAAGTACTTGGCGGATTTGAAGAACGGCAACATCAAGAAGAAAGGTATATTTGATATACATGTTATTGATGTGTATTTCACTAGTATTCGTAGTAGTGCCTGGGTATTTGATACTGGTTCGGTTGCTCATATTTGTAACTCGAAACAGGAGCTACAGAATAAACGAAAGCTAGCGAAGAACGAGGTGACGATGCGCGTGGGAAACGGATCAAAGGTTGATGTGATCGCGGTCGGCACGCTACCTCTTCATCTACCATCGGGATTAGTTTTATACTTAAATAATTGTTATTTGGTGCCTGCGTTGAGCATGAACATTATATCTGGATCTTGTTTATTGCGAGACGGTTACTTGTTTAAATCCGAGAATAATGGTTGTTCGATTTATATGAGTAATATGTTTTATGCACATGCACCTTTGATAGATGGTCTATTCATATTGAATCTCGATAGTAGAAATACACATATTAATAACATTGAGGCTAAACGTTTGAAATCAAGCGATAATTTGACCTATATGTGGCACTGTCGTCTTGGTCACATTGGAGTGAAGCGTATGAAGAAACTCCATTCCGATGGACTTCTTGAATCACTTGATTTTGAATCACTTGAAAGATGCGAGGCATGTCTGATGGGTAAAATGACTAAGACTCCATTTTCTGGTATGATGGAGCGAGCTACAGACTTATTGGAAATCATACATACCGATGTGTGTGGTCCAATGAGTGTAGCATCGCGCAGTGGTTATCGTTATGTTCTTACCTTCACGGATGATTTGAGTAGATATGGGTATATCTATTTCATGAAACATAAGTCCGAAACTTTCGAGAAGTTTAAGGAGTTTCAAAGTGAGGTAGAGAATCAACGTAACAAGAAGATTAAATTTCTACGTTCTGATCGTGGAGGTGAATATCTAAGTTACGAGTTTGGCGAGCATTTGAAGAAATGCGGAATACTTTCACAATTGACACCGCCGGGAACACCACAGCGTAATGGTGTGTCTGAACGTCGTAATCGAACTCTCTTAGATATGGTTCGTTCTATGATGTCACTTACAGATTTACCACTATCATTTTGGGGTTATGCATTAGAAACAGCCGCATTCACTTTAAATAGGGCACCGTCTAAATCCGTTGAAACGACACCGTATGAATTATGGTTTGGGAAGAAACCTAAATTGTCGTTCCTTAAAGTTTGGGGATGCGAAGCCTATGTAAAGAAGTTACAGCCGGACAAGCTTGAACCCAAAGCGGAAAAATGCGTCTTCATAGGATACCCGAAGGAAACTATTGGGTATACCTTCTATCATAGATCCGAAGGCAAAATCTTCGTTGCCAAGAATGGATCCTTTCTAGAGAAGGAATTTCTCTCTAAAGAAGTGACTGGAAGGAAAGTAGAACTTGACGAGGTTGTCGAACCTTTTCTCGAAATTGCGAGTAGCGCAGCACCGGAAGAAGTTCCTGTGGTGCCTGCACCAATAAGAGAGGAAGCTAATGATAGTGATCATGAAACTTCGGTTGAAGTTACTACAGAGCCTCGGAGGTCAACGAGAACTCGTACCACTCCAGATTGGTATGATTCCGTTATGAATGTCATGTTGGTGGACAACACCGATGACCCCGAGACATATGAGGAAGCGATGATGAGCCCAGATTCCAATAAATGGCAAGAAGCCATGAAATCCGAGATTGGATCCATGTACGAAAACCAAGTATGGACTTTGGTGGACTTACCGGATGGCCGGAAGGCTGTCGAGAACAAATGGATTTTCAAGAAGAAAACAGATGCTGATGGTAATGTTACTGTCTATAAAGCTCGACTTGTCGCAAAAGGGTTTCGACAAATTCAAGGAGTTGACTACGATGAGACTTTCTCACCGGTAGCGAAGCTAAAGTCTGTGAGGATTATGTTAGCAATCGCTGCATATTATGATTATGAGATATGGCAGATGGATGTCAAAACAGCATTCCTCAATGGAGACATTGATGAAGAGTTGTATATGATACAACCCAAAGGTTTTGTCGATCCTAAAGATGCTAACAAGGTATGCAAACTTCAACGGTCCATCTATGGATTGAAGCAAGCATCCCGAAGTTGGAATCAACGTTTTGATAAGGTAATCAAAAGTTTTGGTTTTGTACAAACTTATGGAGAAGCTTGTATTTACAAGAAAGTGAGTGGGAGCTCTGTAGCATTCTTAATACTGTATGTGGATGACATATTGTTGATTGGGAATGATGTAGACCTTCTTAATAGTGTCAAAGAGTATTTGAATAATAGTTTTTCAATGAAGGATCTTGGCGAAGCAGCTTACATATTAGGCATAAAGATTTATAGAGATAGATCGAAACGCCAAATATCATTGTCACAAAGTACATATTTGGACAAAGTTCTAAAGAGGTTTGGAATGGAAGATAGCAAGAAAGGGTTCTTGCCCATGTTGCCCAATACGACCTTGAGTAAAACTCAAAGTCCGACATCGGCAGAAGATAGAGAAAGGATGAGTAAGACTCCCTATGCCTCAGCCATAGGATCTCTAATGTATGCCATGCTATGTACTAGACCCGACATCGCATATGCTGTTAGTTTAACTAGCAGATATCAAAGTGATCCAGGAGTGGATCATTGGATAGCGGTCAAAAACATCCTTAAGTACTTGAGAAGAACTAAGGATATGGTTCTTTCTTATGGAGGTGATGAACAGCTCGTTGTTAATGGTTACACCGATGCTAGTTGGAACACCGATCCGGATGATTCTAAATCACAATCTGGATACGTATTTATTTTGAATGGTGCAGCAGTTAGCTGGAGGAGTGCAAAGCAAAGCGTTGTGGCGAGATCTTCAACTGAATCGGAATACATGGCTGCTTCGGAGGCTTCACAAGAAGCGATATGGATGAAAGAGTTCATTATAGAGATGGGTGTGGTTCCAAGTGCGCTGGACCCAATGTCTATCTACTGTGATAACATGGGCGCCATAGCCAATGCGCAAGAACCAAGGTCACACAAGAAGCTGAAGCATATCAAGCTACGTTTTCACGCTATTCGAGAACATATCCAGGATGGGGATATAAAGATTTGCAAAGTACACACAGATCTGAATGTGGCGGATCCGTTGACTAAACCTCTCCCGAGGGCAAAACATGACCAACACCAAACTGCCATGGGTGTTCGGTATATTACCATGTAATCTAGATTAGATGACTCTAGTGCAAGTGGGAGACTGTTGGAGATATGCCCTAGAGGCAATAATAAATATAGTTATTATTATATCTTTGTGTTTATGATAAATGTTTATATTCATGCTATAATAGTATTAACAAGGAAACATTAATACTTGTGTGAATTGTAAACTTAAATTGAAGTCCCTAGTATAGCCTCTATACTTCACTAGCTTGTTGGTTAATAGATGATTGTGGTTTCCCTATCATGAACATTGAGATGTTATTAACAACAAGATCATATCGTTAGGAGAATGATATGGTGGACATACTCCTATAGACAAGCGTAGCATAAAGATCAAGTCATTTCAATAGTTCAATTGCTATATGCTTTCTGATACATAGTAACCTAATTCCTTCGACCATGAGATCATGCATATCACCTTTGCTGGATGGATGCTTTGATGTCATCAAACACCACACCGTAACAGGGTGGCTATAAAGGTGGCATTGAGTGTTCGGAAAGTATTGGTTGAAACACATGGATCAAGAGTGGGATTTGTCCATCCACATGACGGATAGATATTCTCTGGGCCCTCTCGGTGAAATGTCATCCAATTAGCTTGCAAGCATGTGACTTGGTCACAAGGGATCACATATCACGGGAACGAGAAAAGAGTACTTGTCAGTAACGAGGTTGAACTAGGTATACAGAGATACCGACGATCATAACCTCGGATAAGTAACATATCGTGAGACAAAGGGAAATTGGTATCGTATGTAAGTGGTTCATTCGATCGCAAAGTAATCGTAGAAATATGTGGGAGCCATATGAATTTCCAGATTCCTCTATTGGTTATTGTTCGGAGAAGTGTCTCGATCATGTCCGCATAATTCACGAACCGTAGGGAGACACACTTAAGGATTCGACGTTGTTTGAGTAGTTATGGTATTATGAGAAAGAGACCGAATGTTGTTCGGAGTCTCGGATGGGATCCGGGATATCACGAGGTGATCCGGAATGGTCCGGAGAATAAGATTCATATAAGGAAAGTCCCGTTTCGGAGTTGGGGAATGGTTCCGGTGTTTTCATCGGGAACATTCTAGAAGGTCCCGGAATGTCCGGCACTCCGGGGGGGAAGGGGTACATGAATGTGTCATTGCATGTTGGAATGATTGCATCATGTACTAAGTGTTCTCGCTGTCCGAAATAAAGGGTTAATTCAAATCCTAATTGGAAAAGTCAAACTGCCAGTTTTCGGTCAAACTGCCAGTTTCGGAAAGTGGAGAAAGAGGAGGAGAGGTGGAGGCCGAGTTGGAGGAGGGTTCCTCCCCTTGGCCGGCGCACCTCCCTAGGCCGAGTTGGGGAGGAACTCCTCCCCTTGGCCGGCCAGCCCTCCCACCTATATAAGGAGGGGCAGGGCTCCCCTCCTAGACACAACACAAGTTTCCTATCCTCTAAACTAAACCCTAGATCTAGACCCCGGTTTAGAGCTATTCGGTTTAGAGCCTTCTAATTGGTTTAGAGCCTTCTAATTGGTGTGTCTAATTACTAGACCACTAATAGCCTCTCTCATAAGCTCCACCATACTCGCACCGGCTTAAGGCGAAGCCCTGCGGGATTTCCCCTCTACCTCCGGTACCACGCCGTTGTGCTGCCGGAATCACGAGGAGAGTGCTACAACCTCCGCTGCCTGCTGGAACAAGGGAGAGGAAGGTCTTCGTCGAGTACCGAACGTGTGACCGACTGCGGGAGCACTGCGGGAACGCGGCGCCGGAAGGATCGTCTACGCGATCTTGAGATCGGAAAGAGTACGACTACATCACCCACGAGAATCTGCTCTCGTTAAACACTTTGGAATCTTCGAGGGTGAGTTATTCCATCGACTCGTTGCTACAATCTAGTAGATAGATCTTGGCTTGTTTGTTTGTATGCGATAGAAAATTTTTGTTTTCCATGCTACGAACCCCTACATAAAATGCCTCTTCACATTCCCTTTTAAAGTCTCTACTTTAAATGCATTAAATTTCTCCAAATTTAATGCTATCTCATTTAATAAAATTCTTTTTATTAAATTCATTCAGAATTTTGTTAATTACTTTAATTAACAAACATTCACATATAGCCCCTTGCAATATTTCAATATCACATGCAGAACCACCTTCTGCAATTTCAACCAAAACAATTTCCGGTTTCTATTGAAACAATTCCTGCGCTTTGCAATTCTTTCGTCTGAAACATATGTGCTCCAAAATGTTGTCCGGTAACTCTTAAGTATGCCACCCTACGGTTCGCGAATAATGCAGACATGATCGAGACCCTTCTCCGATCAATAATCAGCAGCGGGACCTGGAGATCCGTACTAACTCCTACACATTCAACGATGACTCCTGTGATCGTGAGAACCTTTAACGCTTGTAACTAAATCCCTTTGTCTCTCGATATATTACATGTCCGAGATTCGATCATCGGTATCTCCATACCTAGTTTGATCTCGTTACAGACATGCACTCTTTTCTCGTTCCCATGATATAACATTCTAGTGATCACACCACTTGCTTGCAAGCTATCCTAATGTGATATCACCGAGAGAGCCCAGAGTATATCTATCCGTCATCTGGATTGACAAATTCCACTCTTGATCCATGAGCCTCAACATAACACCTTCGTAGTACTGAACCCATCTTTATAGTCACCCTGTTACGGTGTGACGTTTGATGTTATCAAGATACTCTTCCGGTGTTAGCAATTAACATGATCTCATGGTCTAAGGATAAAGATTACTTCGTATGATGTTATAGCAATATAAACATAATGACTTGATCGTAATGCTATACTTCGGATGAATGTTCATCACATCATTTCACAAATGCTGTGACCTTGTTATTAACAACATCCAATGTCCATGATCAGGAAACCTTGATCATCTTGTTAATCAACAAGCTAGTCTATAAGAGAGGCATAACTAGGAACCATTTTTGTTTATTAAACACACATGTATTGATGTTTCCTATCAATACAATTATAGCATGCAAAATAAACATCTATCATATACAAGGAATACATAATAACAACTTTATTATTGCCTCTCAGGGCATATTTCCTTCAGAATACCAGTTCGTCCTCCTCTCCTTTTGTAATGTTTAGGGTTCAGGGAGCAATGCCCATGTGTGCTTCCCATTATAGGGTGCAATAAGAATCCTAGGGCAACTCCTTATCTATCTGGACATGTGTTGGTGTTCATGTTCATGAATGGACACCATGTTCTCTCTCCATTATGTATCTGGACATGGGTTTCTGCATTATGAGTTTGCCACTCTCCCACTACTATTTGGTGATATTGGGAAAAACCCACAGCACACTAAACTACTGATAAATCTTATTTGTCTTCGGAATTGAAATTATGACAGTGCCACTAGTCGATTCATAAAATGTTGATTAGTCCTAGATTGCTTCTTCCTTGAAATTATGACAGTGTCACTAGTCGATTCAGTTAATTATGGAAACTAACCAGCTTGTCCTGGTGAACTAAACAAACCATACTATGTATTGTTGTTGCAGGGAAAGAGGCGAAAGATCGACCAGGACCTGGCGACCTGGCTAAATGACAAGATAGCAATCCAAAGGGAGAAGCGGAATTCCCAGAAACTGGCCTTTGACCAACTGTGCGCTGAATTCGTGGTCCTTTCTAACAAGTGCCAGAAACTGAAGGAGTTAAACGCTGACTGGGTGAAGCTACACAGTGAAGGCCACGCCTCGGCTAGGAAGCAGACGGAGATCATGAAAGGGATCTTGAAGGAAAATCGTATGGCTACGGACAAAATTCTCCAATCCGTGACAGAGCACTGGAACCTACAGCTGAAGCACGACATAGTACTGAAGGAGCTGGCCAATCTTAGGGAGGAAAACAGGTAGCTCCGGGCCAGGCTCGCTTGAACACAACATATGTCTATTTAGTACTGAATTGCCTGGTTTATCCTCTGCAGTGGTGATTTTGTAAGCGTGAACTTAACTCTATGCACGATATGTGTGTTCGTCTAAAATTAGTTTGCTCGAGGATTGAGTTTGGCTTAGTTCGGAAAGCGCAACTGCAAGTCTTACAATTAACTAGTTTCAGGCATTGGTACAACATAAATTATTCATCTCGAATTTCCTTTATCCTCTATAGTCTGTCCTTGTTCACCCTCGTGCGCCTTCTTCAGTTCCTTCAACAGATCCGCAATGCAGTACTCTAGCTTCTTCTTGTCTTCCCTGAGCTGATACCTCTCCTTTTCTGCATTATGAATCAGCAACCTGTGACTATCCTGAAGCTTCTTTGCAGTTCCAACAACGAAGCTCCCATCGATTCCGTCAGTTAGCTTTGACTGCAAATTCTCGATTTCTTGTTCCAGCTCCTTATTTCGTACCGACAGCTTGTAATTTTTTTCAGCTGCATCACTTACATCAGTAAATCTCCCCGACCTTTCTAACTCATACATCTCCCATAATTGTGCCAAACATTTATTAAGTGCATCTGGCCACTCAAGATCCACCCACTCTACTGCTTTACACATCGGGCCAACCTAAAAACACACACACTATAGTGTTATGAACATGCACGATACATTTTACTTCATGTCACAGTTGCACATAATGTAAACAAACCTGATTTGTATAGTCCAAAAACCTTCTCCCAGTGTTACTGCCTTCGAATGCAACATATCTCCTCAGTTTTAGCCCATGGTCACATGGCACTTCTCCATCGAGATATAGGCCCTCCCATTCGGAGTCGTAGATCGTCCTTGGTACCTATAGGTAAACACAAAGCTGAAATTGAACATGATTGCATGCACATATGGAGCTCAGATCGAGAGATTTACCATTGCCTAACCCTATCCCGAGAAAATAGAGGAACTCACATCGTGGAAGGAATACTCGATGTCGGAGAGAAGGCTATCGCTGCTCGACTGGTCGTCCTCGCCGTTCAAGGACATCATGGCGAATGCGACGGCGACAGCGACATCGTCGGCGTCAGCGTCGGCGAGAGAGAGAGAGAGAGAGAGAGAGAGAGAGAGAGAGAGAGAGAGAGAGAGAGAGAGAGAGAGAGAGAGAGAGAGAGAGAGCAGCCCTTCTACCGCTGCAATGATGACTAAATTGACATGTTACAATAGTTTAATGGATACCATGCCCTTTCCCTGGATTACTGTCTCCTGCCTAATATGGATTCTCTTCACACATTCTCATTTCAAATATTAAACCTGCACTCCCTCCATACCAATTTCATTGCCTAACAAAAACATACCAGTATATTACATCATCCAAAGAAACAAAATCATGTCAACTACAAGGTACTTATGCATCACTTCTTCAGTCATGGTTTCACAAAACATTACATTATAATCTCCCAACAAACATAACCACAACATGGTTTCACAAAACATCACATTACAATCTCTCAACAAACGTAATCACAGAAACAAGTATATTACATCAACTCAAGAAACAAAATCATGTCGACTACAAGGTACTTACACATCACTTGTCCTGTCATGGTTTCGCAAAACATTACATTACAGTCTCTCAACAAACAAAATAACAGAAACAAGTACAGTACATCATCTCAAGAAACATAATCATGTCAACTACAATGTGTTTATGCATCACTAGTCTAGTCATGGTTTCACAAAACATTACGTTACAATGTCCCAACAAACATAATAACAGAAACAAGTACCGTACGTCATCTTAAGAAACATAATCATGTCAACTACAATGTACTTATGTCTTATTACAACAACGATGGTTTCAGTGAGTGACATGTCCGAAAATCTCAACAGCTCGCACAACATTATATCACAATCTCTCAACAAACATAATCACAGAAGCACGCTCTAAATGCAACAGCAGTCAATATTACAAATACAGGCAGGGGAACCCCGCGGTCCATATGACAAGCCCAGGGTAGCAGCTCTCATCAGATCTCATCAACGTCGACCACCTCATTTTGTTCAGCCACTACAGGGGCATCTACATCCACTATAACCTATTCAACAACATCAGAAATGGTACCAAGGAAGAACATCTTCCTGGTTCGCTTCTTTCGCCGCATAATCTGCATAAGATCTCCAGTATTCAAAACATCTATGAATTGCTGCTTCTTATGGTGCCACCACCGGATTTTTGCCATCTGCTTAGGGCCAATACTGATTTCCTTACCGATCATCTCTCTCATTTCATCAAGAGTTATGTTTTTGGAATCGACAGTGATCTCCACAGTACATGACGAAACTGGCTTACTAACTCCCTCATCAAGTTTTGCCATGTATGAATCCACCTCTATGCGTATACTGAACTTATCTAGATCAGCATCTACTGGTCCGTATTCTCTAGGAGCAGAAGCTCTGGCAGCAAGATCTCTAGCATCTGCATACATATCATCAATCATCGCTTCAACTTTCACCTTACGATCAGCTGCACAACACTCCCAAACCATCTGAAGCTCATGGGAGTGCTCAATTTGCTGATAGGTATCATTCATGTTGCGCCACACCAATTTTGTCCTCTGTCTAGAACCCCAGGGAATTCTAGCGGGAAGCATATCTACCAGCTGCGAAACAAACACAGCCTCTTTGCAATTCACAAGCAGATACACATCTTGCCCGAACACAACCCTCTCGCAACCAAAATCAAGCTTTGCAGTGTACTGCCGAACATGAACTGTGAACTCATATAGGTCCCTTGTATCAAAACTGTGCCTAATTTGATTAAAAAGGGGAACATTTCAGTTCATTCGATTCTATTATGTCGTAACTAATCTACTTGTAAGATAAGGCACATATAAGAAAAATTCACCTCTCGCTCTTCTCTCGGGTTTTTTTCTTCGAGATCTGAGTGCTGCATCCGCCCACCGAAGCCGAACAATCCGCCGCCGGCCTTGCTTTTCTCTTCAACCCACTGCTCGTAGGTACCTTGGGAGCAGAATCCTTGCTGGCATCCTTGCTAACCGAGGCTGAAGACCTCGCCGCAGCTACGTGAGCCCTAGACTTGGGCCCCGACGGACCCTTTTCAGTCGGCGACGTAGCTACAACCTTCGCCTTGCAAGACATGCTAGGCCGCCACCGCCGGATTCAGTGTCGGGGGAGGGAGAAAAAAGGTCTTCCGCCGCCGACGGATTTACGGTCGGGGAAGGGAAGAAAAGGGACCGCAGCAAGATTTAGTGTCGAGAGTTAGGAAAGTACAGTAATGGATTTGCCCCTACGACACGTGCAGGGTGGCTAAGAAGAGTGACCGGCGAAGGAGGGGCACAGCAGGAACTAGTGTAACGGAATATCCTGAAGACCCCTCTCAGCAATTGGCACCCCAACTTTTCGAATCGTGGTGATAAAAATCAACTTGGGTACCACGTTGCCTGTCCACCCCAACTTTCGGGCCGCAAAATGATATTCTATGGCTTAAGATGCAGGGGTATTATCGGACATCTCATCAAGACCATAAGCCTTTTAATAGTATAGATAGACTAGCATAAATGTCCGTGCGTTGCTACGGGAATAGTTTGTGCTCTTAGAAATTGCTATTGTTCTCCCATCTATGGTCACTAACAAACTATAGAAGCAAATGTTGCTTGTTTGCGGTTCCTTTCATCAAAGGTCAGAGATTGGACATTGTGAAAAAAAGGCATGTTCTTACATAGAATACTTTGAGTATTAAAAAGTTTGGCAAGTAGTAAGTATATCCAAGACCATATTATCTATTCTTGTTGCCAAGAAGAAAAGTGCATGATCTTCCACTTCAAAAAATAAGGACAAAATACATATCTTTCCGAAGTGTTTGAACAATGCATCGTCAGCAACCAATTTCACGTATAACTCATTCCCAGCTATATAGTTCCCTTTTGAACCATTTATGGAGCAACCGTACTTCTCTAGGAATCACCCGCACAACTGGAAAGAAAACGTATTTATCTAGACGCCATGACATACGAGAAGCACATTAGATAAAATCCAGGCTCTTCTATTCTTTGTCTGACTCAAGAGTGAAGCTTTGTCAACTACGTCAATAACTTCCGGTCTTTCCTATAAGTTCACATGGTCCACGAAAATTGCAAGCTACATGAATAACTTCCAATCTTTCCTATAAGTTCAAATGGTCCATGCAAATTGCAAAACTAACTGTAGAAGGATTTTTTTGAAGTAAACCTTTGAAGGAATTAGATATATGGTCTGGTGATAACTTCAAACAAGTAAAAAAGTCAGGGTTGCAGTGAATAGAAAATTGAGCTGACCAACAGACAACACAAGATATTTTCATGCAGATTGGTATGATGCCTAGCAATCTCCGAGCTGGCAATTCCTATATAGCAAGATTTTCATCCAATTGTAGTTAGTTCCCGCAGAAGAACAGTCAGTCATTAATATAATTCAAAAATAAGTATCATATTTGCAGCTCCATATTGCGGAGCTTCCACATGCTTTCTCTCCCTGGTGCATGACATGTGATCGTCTGATCACCCTCCCAAACCGAGGGAATCAGATTAAGATAAGTGAAGATGATCCCCTCCGATGGGCTGTTGCGCGGCCTTGTCCGCCATATGATCCGTCGCTGACCTACTTCGCCCGAGTCTGTCCCCTCGGTGTTGCATCTTGCTCCTTGGTCTTGAGCTCACGGACGCCGGGGTGGCGCCCCCGGAAGGTGGTTCGTGCGGGCGTCCTTACGGCGGGTGACATGGAGATGGTGATGTTCCTGCTCCTTGGTCATTTGGGTCGCAAGGAGCGGATGACGGGTCCCTGGAGGCGCGACTTCGGTTTTTACATCTCCTAGATCTGGTTGTGAAGGCATGGCTCGGGGACGAAGGGTGGTCCGATGGCAGGCATGGGTGAAGCTTTTTCCGGCGAAAGCTCTGCATTTTGACGCCAATGGCGGCATCACATGCGGGTGCCATTACTCTCTTGGGAGCGCCGTTGTGGGTACCTTACTCGCGCTGGGGCTCCGGGTGAAAACCCTTGACCATCGGTCTCGGCGACATCGGCATGGCGCATCGTAACCATCTTGGGGACGTCGTCATGGAGCTTTATTCTCCTAGGTCTTGCTCTAGTGTCGTCGGTGGCAAGTCTTGTTCTTTCTTGTACTCTGTTGTTTATCTGTGATCTACTGTGTAAAAGATTCGTCTCATCACTTAGTATTGGTTCGGCCATGTGTTGACTTTATTTATAAAGTGGGGGGAAAGCCTATTTCGATAGACATGCCTTCTACCTAGGATAAGAAATCTGAGACGATAAAAATATGGATGATTTGAATTATTGCAAATATCAGCCCTGCTAGCTTGTATAGAATCAACCGGCGATTAATCTATTAAAGCATGTAAGATAGACAAAATAAGTTGCAAGGACTGAAAACAAAGAGTGTATTTGGTATACTTTTCTTGCGTTGAATATCCGGTTTGATGGAGTGGAATCAAAGAAGCTCACCGGTGCTCCAAAAAAATCATGTCATGCCTAAGAAGAGTTGTTGGGCGGTCTCAGCTAAACAACGACATTTTGGCAGACAACAACACATTACCAATCAGCTTTTTTTGCTTACTTGATGCTCTCTTTGTTTGCTTCCCATAGTTGCTACATATTTTCCATCCCTAGAATTGAACAGCATGTACGTGCAGCCAATGAAGATACATCGGGAGCCTCTATCAGTTGAAGGATCAAAAAATTGCGCACATTAAGTTCAGACTGAATTTACTGAAACCCTCACAAGCTAGCAAGAAGAGGCAGGGCGCAAGCTAGCAGCTCGCGCCGCCCACACAGCTCGGCCTACACAAAAACAGAGCATCAACCTCGACCTTCGTCGCGGCGTTGGTGCTGGCCATGGCGACGACACCACGCCACGCCTTTCCAGAAGGGACGTACTCTAGAGGACCGGAACTATGGGGCGCCGCAATCTCCGGCGGATTTGGTAGGAGCATCGCCGTCGAGGTGGAACTCGGGCCATGGACCTCTACACGGCCGACGAGCTCCGGCTCTAATGCGTTCGCCTAAGTCTGCGCTCCTATCCCTGCTGGCGTCAAGCGGCGCTCCTATCATGTCCGGAGGCAGTGGCGGTTGTTAAAAAAATCAAAACAGAACCGTACGGGAATTTGGTCATTGTTGGATTGTATAAATGAGACTTGGGGCACCGGTTTCCTTCACCGCGCGCATAACGAAGGGATCTATGGTACAGGAGGCAGGGGAATGGAGGGCAACGCCGGCGACCGCGAGGCACGGGATAGGACGGCGCTGGCAGGCTTGAGGCAGGGGATGGAAGAGGGCATGGTCAGCAAACTCGAGGAAGAGGATGGGACGGGCGCACCCAAGATGTAGGCGGGGATGGGGAGGTGGGAGCGTGGGGGGCGATGCACAGTTGGTCGACGCGACCGCCCTCTAATCTCCTTCCTCGAATCCGCCGGACAGACAAAACACGCTCGGGCAGCTCCGGGAATGGGCGCCCACCGCCCTCTAATCCCCTTCCTCGAAACTGCAGGACCGAGGGAACACGCGCGGGAAGCTCCGGGATTGGGCGCCGCCTGTGTGCCCGGGTCTAACTTCTCCTCTCGTGGCTGCCAGCCGGCCGGCGGCGCCGCCCCCTCCCATCATCTATCTCCGGCAGCACCGTATCCTCTCATCCTTCACCTCCCCGTCCCCTTCCATCCTCTGTAAAGCCTCCTCCTTCTTGCCGGATCTCTCTCTGGACAACGGGAGGGAGCTCGTGGAGGGGCGCAGTAGGGAAAGGCGATGTCCTGGTTGTGGATGGCAGCAGTGTCGAGGGAGGAAGAGACGCAGGTGAGGGATAAAAACAAAGGAATCGGTACGTGACTAACGGATGGCATGGTGGGTACAATGAATAGGGGAAAAACCGTCTAAAAAGCTGGTTGACAGAAGCGTTGCTTCCTTTATTATTTCCTAGCACAAAACTCATGCGTTGCTACGGCACCACGCTAAATCAAATTAGACATCATTTCATATGTTTAAATATGCACGCAGTGGAAACCAAATATCATGGAATCCTCAATTTACCGACTTTTGTACCTTATAATAGTGGTTATCACGAAACATCAACCTTAAGGTATAAATATCCTCGTGTCTCTCCCGTCTCCGGGCCTCTCCCTCCTGTCTTTATGTGCCCCACATACCGCACTAACGGTGACCCTCATCCAACACGACCACAAATGAGATCATACCCCCCCCTCTTCATTCTCTCAATCAAACCCCTCTTGTTCAAGAAAAATATAAATATTATGACCTCATTTGCAAAAAAAAAATAGGAGCCCGCCCTCTCGTCATAATGAATTGACTAGACATTAGTGATCATGCATTATTGTACAAGATTGAATCCTCGAACATGCAGATCTTTAGATTATCATCAAATTCCTTTAATTTCTAGAAATATTTTGATCTGTTCAAAGATCCGCATGTTCGAATATCCTTAAGGTTAATGTTTCGTGATAACCACTACTATAAGGTATAAAAGTCGGTAAATGAGGATTGCATGATATTTGGTTTCGACTGCGTGCATATTTAAACATATAAAATGATGCCTAATTTGATTTAGTGTGGTGCCGTAGCAACGTACGGGTTTTGTGCTAGTACACCTTATAAATGATAAATAGGCCAGATTCTATCAGTAGTTCTATATATTCAACCGTGATGATATAAAATTAACGCATAAGCAGTACTCCCTAGAGAAAAAACATTAGAATTTTGGTCTAAAAGTTATTTGTATCTTGGCGTGACAACATTGTGATAGAAGCATGAGAAGAGTCATCTATACAGAAAAGTGCATAATCTATAATATCTAAATAGGTGATCCCCACTAAGAGATTTCTCTCAACATGCAAGCATGCCACATCATCAGGATGCCACCTCAACAATTTACATTATGTTCTTTTTTTTTTCCTTGATACTTTCCCCGATAGTACGTGTATAACCTTCCAGGCTACTCGGTTCATCTCATCAATTCTGAAATTTATTTCTCATAAATGGATTGTGTCTGCGTCTCTTCCCCTTTTTGCCGTTACCTTTCCCTACTAATAATGTCTTCTCTTCTCTATTCAGCCTATAAAGACACCTTCCCGATCTCCAAGTTTGCCAAGACCTGCCTTTAGAGCCAATGCAAATGCTTCTTCCTCTTCCATCCTACCATGAACGGCTTAGACTTGCTGCCTGCTCACGGTCTTCTTCCCCCTCCCCAAGTAGCCTGCCGTCCGCCACAACTAAAGTTCCAGGAAGGTCCTGCTCGACGGCCTGGAGTTCTAATAGGACGAGAATATAGGTCCGATTATTATTGTTTACTGCTTCTCCGAAACATCAAGGTCTAGATTTAATTGTATCTAGACATGATTTAGTATTAGATACATCCATGCGTTGACAAATCTGAGTCAACTAATTTAGGTCGGAGGGAGTACAAGAATTTAGACCTTTTGTACAGTGAAGGCATCCGGACATTGAAGAGAATCATGCAGACGCTATTGTTTGAGTCACCGGTTTACCCATTTATGTATTGACGAACTATTGTATTTGTTGTTCTCTGAATAGTAGATATAATCTCAAAACTCTTCGTGTGAAAGTGAGGAGTACACAATTGTGGTCTTCAATGGAGTTTATAGCCATTAGCCAGAAGACAAAACTACACGTTCTTTAAGACCAAAAGTAAATGCTCGATGGATCTTACATTTTAGTGTTGGGTCACTTAAGATAAGCTCACTGCACATTGCTGATTATATATAAAGAACAATAGTTAAAAGCATGAACATAGTACTCGGTGTGAGAACATCATTTTTAGATATAGTTCTTAGTACATGTACATATAAAACATTGTATTTTTTAGAGGACCTATTTGTGTTTCCATGAACAGTGAAAATTGTATCCTCAAGATCTTTAATTAAATTTTGCATCTATATTCTATCATTTTTTACATATTTTCTGCACTATTTGTAAAATACATAAATTTCCGTAGCAAGGCGCGGGATATTTTTCTAGTTAACATAGTGATCAAGGACACGTACATGGAACAAATTCTAAACTAATTTGAGCTACAAAGATCCTTAAATTTACTGTATTACCGATGCTCATAGCTACAACGTAACCTTTTTTCAGATGAGAGGAGCACACGATCTGATGGAACAGGAGCAGACATTGCTTGTGCAAGATCGGAATACTGATTTTGAAGCCGATTAAACGCTGCTGGCCATCGCTAGCTAGTTGCCGCGGATGGCTGCACCTGCACGAATATATGCCGCGATACCGCAAACTTGGGCCGTCGCTGCTACCGGGGTGCATCACTTCTATTTTTATACAGAGAGGCCGCTTAATCAATCTATGATCTATGGGGCATGCCGCCGAATCAATCAGATACAGATAGGCAGAATGGATGGGTACCAGGTTGAACTCATCCCCGCTAGTTCGATCGGAAGGAAAAGTGTACATAAACAGGAAGGTGGTGCTTCTCCAACCTATCCTCTTCAGCGAGAGGTTTCAGCAGGTTGTGCCACATGCCGTGCACGGGCGCCTCATGCTGCTTCCAGGAGGTTCCGCCGAGGGGGTGGTGATTGTGGTCCCGCACCACGCTGCCCTCACAACATCGACCACCGAGGACATGTGAGCGAGCTTGTCAGTTGACCTCCACGGGAAGGCGCCAGATCTTCTCCAATTTGTGATCTCGACGGCCGGCCTAGATGCCGAGACCACAGGGCGGCGACGACTTGAAATATATCAATCCGTTTATTGTCTATTGGCTGGACGGATTTGAAGGTCCGTAAACTCAGCGATGTACAAACATGGTCAATCGTGTTCGTGTTGTCTTGTCCAATCTGTGCAAGTATCGGAGATTGCGCGGACCAAGGCAAAGCGGAGCGTAGAAGAGGTAGGCGCAACCACGGATACGAAGACGTCTACACGGATGGACCACGAAGACGTCTACACGGATGGACCAAAACACACTTTGACGGACGAAGAAAGAAACATTTCTCCTTTTATTATTAGGTATAGATAGCACAAATATCCGTGCGTTGTACCGGGATATAGAAATAAATTTTATACATAAAACATGGCATGTTCCTGTTTTTAACTATAGAATCAATTTGACGGAAACTCGGTTACCGATGGTTGACTGCATTTACCGACCGGTAACCAGATTCTACCCCGTTTATTTAACTTAATTTATTATTAATAAAATAACACGGGTGTGCACGTTGCTAAAGGGTGGATTTTAGAAGACAAGATAGAATATGTAGAATTGTAGATACAACAACTTAATTTGCATCTACAATATATAGGTAATCTATAGTATATAGGTAACTGAAAATGATGTATCTTCCCACATTCCCTTTAAACCTCTACGGCTAACCATATGAGTGAGTACTAACCTCTTCTCCACTAATCCATCATGTATTAAACACCAAAGATTATGTACCGTGTGCACTATTAAGGCATAAATTCTTTTTTTGGTAGGTGATGTTTTGGTAGTTGGGTGACGTTGTTAGACTTAATGTGAGTGCATGCATGTTTCGGTTTACGATTGTAGAAAAAGACACGCATAGAGTTTTGAATAAATAACAGCAAAACAAAAGACTATTATGATGGGCTTGGGCCGTCACATGCGCATGTAGCTCGTAGCTCGACCCAGCCAGCCCAGTGTCTGCTCCACTTGATCGGAATCATTGGATCGCTATTTGCTCAGAAAAAAAAAACATTGGATCCCAAATCCACTGCTTGATCCCGATGCCTCCAGCAGCAATCGCCGCCGGCAGCGCTCATGTGTCACTCGTGATGTGCCCGTCGTCTCACCTCCTCTCTGCCTAACCAGCAGCCTCGGCGCACTCTTTCTCTCTGCCGCCTAGCCCCGACGGCGCCCAGGCATCTTCTCCACCGGCGTGGCCTCATGCGTCAGTGCAGCCAAGCGGCAACGGCGTGCTCGCCTCGTTAGGGCATCTCCAACCACCGGCAGTGTCCTCCCCGAACTATTTTCTCGTGGCCAGGCTCTTCCCCCCGGTCCCTTGCTGTTTCATTTTGGTCTACCTCGCCGAGCGGCTCCCTGGCCTGCGTGGCCGCACGCATCCCGTGCAGCAAGAGGGGTGCTGCAGATCCGACGGCATCGTTGCATGTGTAGGTGGAGAACGCGTACGCCGGGACCGGGTAGATCTCTAGGCCGCATCGCATCGCAAGCAGCGGCGGGCGCAGAATTTCAACAATGTTTATTCAAAATCGATTATCTTGGTCGCCAAAATACGATAAAAATATCCTGAATATTAAGGATTACAAAGTTTTTAATTATTTTTTGTTTGGAAGGTTTCTTTATCTTACTGACCTCAACTTAGAGGCTTCTTTTTGCCAAGCGTGGAAACCTTGAGGCGATTAGGCGAGAAGCTTTTTTAGTGGAATCAGGCGAGCGAAATGCACTAGGTGGTGTGCGTCGCTAGCTCAAAGCTTTAATGACTCTTTTGAGTTTTTCCTCGGTTGTTGTTGCTCAGTGTGCAGTTAGGCTACTCGTGAATCCCGATCGGTGTTGAGTTTCGTGATTGGGCCATGGGCCGTTGGGTGTTTGGGGCGAGGTGGGTGATGGGTTTGATCGCAGGAGTCCCGTGTGCACGAGGAGCAGATGAATGGTGGACACAGGGACTCAAAATTAGCCGAATACCTAAAGTACCTCATACGTACGCTATATTTACGAAATATTTTGTCAAAAATAATGGGTATTTATCTGAATACCTTTGAATTGAGCTGGACCCGGCCCTGATCGCAAGGAGGAAGGACGCGCGGTGGTGGGCGCGGAAGAAGAAGCGGCGGCACGGGGGATCCCGCGTACATTGGATCGGGTCCCTCAGCCCGAGGCGGCGAGAGGAGCACCTTAGCGGCGATTGTCGGTCGGAGCCGGCATGAGGCGGCGAGAGGAGCTCCTGAGCGGCGGCCGTCGGTCGGAGCCGGCTGGAGGCGAGAGAAACAGCGTCAAGCTCTGGGCCTCTGGCTGGTGCTGGTGAACGATGGAGGAGTCTGTCCGTGCGAGGTGAAGAAAAGAAAAGAAAAACGTTTCGGTGGCAACTGTGAGTGATATGCGATTTGGTGGGAGGGTAAAACGGTTCAAAAGAAAGGCTAGTTGATAGAGACGTTCCATTCTTTATTATTAGATATAGATATAGATATAGATATAGACTAGGGAATTAGGGAATTTGCCGGTACGATATTACGGGTTATGTTTTGGTTATACAGTATTTAATTTCTCGCCCGTCCATGAAACTATGTCATAATCATCGCATGCATCGATGGTGGAACGAAGATGCTTTTCGTGTGGGCTTTTCTCACACAGGTTGAATCCTGTCAGGCAAGGTATTTCTCTCAGTTAATATGTTATACTCCCTCCGATCCATATTAGTTGACTTGCATTTATCTAGATAAGGATATATCTAATAAATAAAATATGTCTAGATATATCGCTATCTAAACAAATCTAGGTCAACTAATACGAGAAATATGAAGTTAGAACGTGTGGTTTCCAATGAGAAATGAACTGATACTTGTTTATATTTTCTTCCTGTGAGTTCTAGTCAATTATTTTTTCTTGTTTTTCTTTCTTATTCTGCAAACAACTAAAAATGATGAACGGGAAAAGAAACAACAAAACAGGACCGACAAACCAAAGAACTAATATCAGCGGCACCACGGTGCATACCTCGTCCAGCTGCAGCGAATTGAGTGGAAATACGGTGTAGGACACTTGTGGAATATTTCCGTGTATTCAGCATCGACGGAGCATGACAATTGCATAGATTGAGGACCTGACCAAGAGGCTGGCGCGAGCAACTGCAGCCTCCACCTCGACCGAGAGGAGGGACGCAGGGGGCCGCCGACGGCACCGGAAACTTGCCGACCTCCATGCTCATCGCGCAGAAAACCCAGACCGCG
The DNA here is from genome assembly GCA_916181665.1 of Avena sativa. Taxonomy (NCBI): domain Eukaryota; kingdom Viridiplantae; phylum Streptophyta; class Magnoliopsida; order Poales; family Poaceae; genus Avena; species Avena sativa. Next base: position 226,450,336 of record OV702286.1, read on the forward strand.
AGGGCGCACACAATGTCGGCCGCGGCAAAGAGCAGCAGAGGGCATGACACCCCACCTAGCTCCAGAATCAGGATAGCCGGACAGGCACGAAGACATCATCTCAACTTCCCCACGAACAGATCCCAAAATTCCAGTTATCTCCATGGTAACAAGAGGATAGGGCATGCGGTAGGGACTTCAAATCGGGCAGCACAAACACCAGATGCACGCCGCCACACATTCAGTCTTGGACCCCTCCAGACACCTCCATCTCGCCACCAAACACTCAGTCGCCGTCCTGCCCCTCCAATCCCATCCTTCTCCGTCTGCATCCTAAGTCCCGATGTGCTCACCTCCTGTTCCCCATGAGGCCCGGCTCGACGTCTGCTCTCCTCCCATGTGGTGTTGTCCTCTCCTCTCGTGCTTCTTCTCCCGGCCAGAGGGCAGAGTGCTGCGGCCGCCGGCTGCGTGGTACCCTCGCCGGCCAGAGGTCCAGAATGTTCGGCCACACCAAGCAAGCACAGCAGGCGTTGCTCGACCGCCCGCCCAGCCTAGGCCGCCATGCCCCTGCCATCCGACGTAACGCCTCGGCAGATCTCCCCCGCGAGTACCTTTTCCGCATCGCCTCCCAGCTCAAATCATCGTCCCCGGAGGGCTCCTCCACCTCCCTCAAATCTTTCCTCACCTTCCTCCCCCTCTCGACATCCACGCACCGGGGGGAAGGCAAGGAGGCCATACACGTGCTCCTCTTCTGTGGACGGCAAGGAGGTCGTGGACCTGCTCCTCTTCAGCACAGCCGTCCGCACGGCCTCCACAGATCGACCGAGGCGCGGGGTGGCGGCGGGATCGGCGCCGTCGTAGCGAGACGCAGCTCGGAGGTTTCGGATTTTTTATTTCCACCGAACGGTTCCGGTTGACTTCGCGATGAAAAAAACGTGTAATATCCGTAAATGCTAGGGGCCGTGCTACGCGTCCCCCGGGATAGATCCCCGCGATCCCCCGGCCCGGAACCGTCCGATTGACACAACCCGAACTGTCCGATCTCGTCTGTAGTAGTAGTCATTCCTGCTTTTGCTACACGGTAGCAAAAAAACGCTTCGTTGTAGCAAAATTACACATTAGACGTATCGCGGGCCGGTCGCGAGGAGAGGCGTCGCTCGGAGGACGACGGAGGGCGACACGGCGCCGATCTCCTCTCGCGGCGCGGGAGATGGGCCACCTTCGCTCCTCCATATTGTGCCCACCTTCTGGCCATCCTGGCAACCCTAGACCTCCGCCAATCGTCTCTTCGAGCGGCGGATCGAACCCTGCCACACGGCGGCGCCATGACTCCGGTCCAGCGAGCGCCGCTGTCGCGAGGCCGTTGCTGCTTCCGAATCAAGCCCAGCACACGAATCCCCCGGTGTTTTTCAACCAAGATCCTGAGCTTGAACAGCCAGCTACGTCGGTGAGCACTCCATCTCTTCCTAATTTATGGTTTCTCACCATTGTTGCTTCAGATGATGCTACTAGGTAGCAGAAAAATAGTACGTTGTAGCATAATGCTGTAGTGAAATCAGTAGAACATGTAATGCAGTGTACCAAACTAAGTAGCAAAAATATGTTAAGTAGCAGTGAAATCAGTAGATTTTTTTTTGTTAAAGTAGAAGTGGAAACCCATGACGCCTAGCCAAGTCATCGCATCCAACATGACACCCGTTAACAAGATAAAGCAAGCTAAGGACCCTTATGAGACGAGTGGTGAGAGAGTGAACCACCATCAAGAGAGTGAGTGCCACAAGCCAAAAATGAGTGGACAAATCATGAGTGCCACGACACAAGCCACAAAATGTGAGAAGGGAGACTTGAGTGTGACCCATACTAACTATCATTCATACAATTCTCTCTCTTTGTTGTCGGTTTTGCAAGGTACCCAAGATAGACCACCAACTACAAGGATAAGGCTACAAGATCTCCAACCACAACATGATGGCAAGAAGTTCCACAAGCTCTTCACCAAGTTTGAGAATGGCATCGACACCGGTGATCCAACCATGTACAAGAACAAGGCCAAGGACACACCTCCTTCCTTGCATGATGAACGAACATCCTCGAGGTCAACTCGTTTTCAAGCGGGGGGAGATGATGTAGCCCAACATACGGAAACCACCTTTGGTCCACATCATGCCACACTAATCATCACTTCAAAGGTGAACTCCTTCCATGCTTTGCCTTTCGTTGGTTATTATGCGAATGGAATCCTACTTGAGACAAATGCCCATGATGTGACTAGGTCCATGAACATGATGCCAAGAAGACGCCGCAAGGATGGCCCTAGAGCCAATACACCCAAGCAAGAGGCCTAGAAGAGAAGATGCAAAAAGCTGCTGAAGCAGGACCGGAGTCTCCGCACCAGCAGACCGGAGTCTCTGGTCTACCACACCGAAGTCTCCGGCCCGTCTCCGAACTGAGCCCGAACCAGTGCCTGGGACAGTCAGAGACCCCCTCCAGAGGTTGACCGGAGTCTCCGGTCCAGACCGGAGTCTCCGGACCGCTACACCGGAGTCTCCGGACCGAGCAATGTGGCCTACACGCCTCAAGCTGGGCTTGGCCCATGTAACGCCCCAAACTTCCTGTTGATGCCTGTTTTACCCCTAGCTCGTGGCTGGCCAATATATATGCCCTCACCCCCTCCTTGAAACCCTAGAGATGATGATGAATTAAGGCATGTGCCTAACCCTAGATGGGAACCCCCCTCTCAATAGTAAATCTATGAGTTGTACAAGGCCTTGGAGTCAGTGCCCTTCTCCAAGTTGTCAAGATCCTCCTCAAGTGTTCGGTCTCTCCCTATCAAGGATTCTAGTAGTGCTTGGTCTCTCCCCTTTGGGATTCTACTTGGTTGCTACTCTCTTCTTGGTTTGGATTCTACCGTCCGCTTGTCGATCTCTCCTTTGGTGATTCTACCGCAAGGTCTCTCGCCGAGGATTCTATTGGATTGGTTGTTCGAACCAACGGGAGCAAATCGAATTGGGTGTGATTTGGCGTGTGTTTGTATCTTTACCTTGCATTAGAGTGGTGTTCATCGTGTTTTCCCTCACTTCCGCCTCAAATCTCTGAAGATTGGGCCACTCCAAGGGTAAATCCACAAGGATACCCATAACAACTGGTATCAGCAGCTTTTGGTTGCCACAGATTTGACTTCGCCCTTCGATTTCCACCATAAACTGAAAAATACCAAAAATATAGCCCCAAATTGATTTTGGATCGATCTCTCGTTTTGGTGAGTTGATTGTGGTTTTAGTCCAATAGAAACTTGTCTTTGGAGTTGGTCTACTTGTGCCTTGCGTTTCCCAGCCCAATTTGGTCGAATTTTTCTGGATTTGAGGGTTCAAGGGCCGAATTTCCGCTCAAGAACACGAGCTGTTCGTCGCGCTGCCTCCAGTCCGGAGTTTCCGAACTAGCAGACCGGAGTCTTCGGCCCATACCGAAGTTTCGGACCGCAAGACCGGAGTCTCCGGCCCTGACAAAATTTTTGACCCCCTTTTCCTTTTCGATTGATTTCCTTTTAACGTTTGTGTTTCGTGTGCGTGTCTGTCAACTAACAAAAGCTTCCGCAACACCCCGTACTCGACATCAACACCATGGAACTCGAACCATCCCTCCACCAACGGTTGCAAGTGTGACATCACCACAAGGTATAACTTGCACCACCCTTGTTAACCCCTTCTTCCTTTGTGTGTTACCTAAGCTATCGAGAGTAGCTCATCTTGTGTTTGCCAAAGCATTGTGCGCTTGCTCTTGCATAAGTCATAGTGTAGAGGCAATAGAAAAAACTTGACTCCATAGCATAGCAAAGAAAGAGGTACACAAAAAAAAGCTTCTAAGCAAAAGAAAAAGAGAAAGATACCAATACAAAAGAGAGTCCAAAGCTTCTAAGCAAGAGTGCGAGCAAGAGCAAGGCAAGCGTGCAAATCCGTTGCTTCTCCATCTTTTGGCAAACGGGCTACGGTCTCCCCTAGTGTTGGCACAAAACCGAGCATTAGTCTTTGTTAGGGCCAATTTTATTCATTGCTCATTTTCATAGTCTTGTTAGCCACATTAATTCCACCGTGTGTGTATAGTCGTAGGTTCTCGTCACCCTTTTGACCTTTTCCTTTGACTTTGTTTTTGTTGGATTTTACCCACTTTTGACAATAACCTTTTCGTTTGGTTGTTCCATTTTCTATCCACCTTCCTACCCATCCACCATAGGCCTTTGTGTGTGTGTCTTGTGTATTCGCTTTGCTCTCGGCAGGAACAACCTTTCCAATTTTTGACTTGGTGAGGCAAGGTAGCACATACCATACCACCAATACCACACTTGTTTCACTTGTGGTCAAATAACATGTCTAGGGAAAGCAGAGAAAGCAGAGATGGCAACTTCAACAACCAAGATGGTTTTTCCACGCGCCACAACTTATGGGTGCAACGCCAAGAATTCAATGCCCAATTTGAGAGGCTTGAGAACCAGCTTGATGAAACTTTTAGAGAATTCGACTACCGTGACCGGAAACGCCAAGTGGAGCACAATTCTCAATTCCAAGCTCTTCACCAAGCTATTGCCAACCTCGGCAACCGTCAGGGACACCATTCAAGCTCGTCAAGTTTGTCTCGCGCGCGCTCCTCAAGTCATCATGGCGACTCCTCGCGCTCCCATTCTCATCATGGAGAACCCCACCACCACAATGGGGAACATCAAGCTCATCATCGCCATGAACAAGTGGTTGAGCCACAACATCAACAACCGCACCACGCAAGACGTCATCGACACCATGATCACCAGGCGCATCCACAAACATGGTTGCCCTCCACAACAAGCTATGGTACAATCGCCACCACCACCCCAAGAGCAAGAACGCCATGGTGAACACAACTGCGTTGATAGGCGCCAACACCCGAACCATGACTATCGCCATCAACAACAAGTTCATCGAGCACCAAAATGGGATACAAGTGATGATGACGAGGCTGCACACCGCGCGAGACGCAACAACCGCTATGCTCAACCCCACCATCGTCATCAACAACCAATGAATGCAAATGATCCTGAGCAAAGGCGTAGAAGAGACTTTGCGCATCAAGCTCCTCCTCAACCGCGTCCTCAAGAAAATCAAGCTCCTCCTCCACCACCAAGTGCACCAAGTGAAGCGAGCATAAGGCAAGATCGCCGCAACTACCACCGTGAACATGAAGAGGGCAAGTTTGGGAAGCTCAAGTTCATTATGCCCAAGTTCAAGGGAGAAGAAGACGTCGATGCATACATTGATTGGGAGCTCAAAGTTGACAAGATCTTCCGAGTCCACAACTACTCTGAAGAGAAGAAAGTTGCAATGGCATCCCTTGAGTTTGAGGACTATGCAAATGTTTGGTGGGGAGACTTCCAAAAGAACCGAGAGAAGAACGAGGAACCTCCAATTGAAACTTGGACAGAGATGAAGGAAGTGATGTACACACGCTTCGTCCCCGAGCATTATCGACAAGATCTCTTCGACAAGCTACAAAATTTAAAACAAGGAACCAAGTCAATTCAAGAGTTCTACAAGGAAATGGAGAAAACCATGATGTGAGCTGATGTGAGAGAACTCGAAGAGCAAACCATAGCAAGATTCCTCAATGGTTTGAGCCGCCCAATAAGGAAGATTGTTGACTTTCAACCGTACAAGAACCTCACCGAGCTCCTCCATCAAGCTACCAAAGCTGAGCGGCACTTGCAAAAGGAGAATGCATACGACAAGTCCAAGTCATACTTTGCGTCCATCAATGCAAATGCTCTCGCAAAGCCAATAAACCAAGCAACGAGCTCATCCACGCAAGCAAAGACCATGATAACACCCTCCTCCAACACGACATCCGATAGTCAAGTCACTTTCTTCAAGTGTGGAGTGGAAGGTCACAAGTCATATGAGTGCACCAACTCACGAGTGATGCTTACGGATGAGAATGGCGCAACCTACTCCGTGAGTGAAGAGGAATATGAAGCTCTCACTCAACGCGCTATTGCAAGGACAACTGCAATGGAAGAGGATGACACACTTGTATGTGAGCATGATCCGGGCCCCGCACTTGTCATAGCTCAAATATTGATGACAAACTCCATCCCAAGAGAGGACCAATGCCTCAATATCTTCCAAACTCGTGCTGGAATTGATGGCAAGTCCATAAATGTGATCATTGATGGAGGTAGTTGCCAAAACCTTGCAAGTACAGAGCTTTGTGAGAAACTCAAGTTGCAATGCATAGAGCACCCTCACCCCTACCATGTCCAATGGCTTGATGACAATGGAGGACTCAAGATAACATCAAAGGTCCATGTCTCCTTCAAGATTGTCCCATATGAAGACACCGTCGAGTGTGATGTCGTGCCAATGTCTGTGTGCCACATGCTACTTGGAAGGCCATGGCAATACTGTTGGAGATATGCCCTAGAGGCAATAATAAATATAGTTATTATTATATCTTTGTGTTTATGATAAATGTTTGCATTCATGCTATAATAGTATTAACAAGGAAACCATTAATACTTGTGTGATTTGTAAACTTAATTTGAAGTCCCTAGTATAGCCTCTATACTTCACTAGCTTGTTGGTTGATTGATGATGTGGTTTCTTTGTCATGAACATTGAGATGTTATCAACAACAAGATCATATCGTTAGGAGAATGATATGGTGGACATACTCCTATAGACAAGCGTAGCATAAAGATCAAGTCATTTCAATAGTTCAATTGCTATATGCTTTCTGATACATAGTAACCTAATTCCTTCGACCATGAGATCATGCATATCACCTTTACTGGATGGATGCTTTGATGTCATCAAACACCACACCGTAACAGGGTGGCTATAAAGGTGGCATTGAGTGTTCGGAAAGTATTGGTTGAAACACATGGATCAAGAGTGGGATTTGTCCATCCACATGACGGATAGATATACTCTGGGCCCTCTCGGTGAAATGTCATCCAATTAGCTTGCAAGCATGTGACTTGGTCACAAGGGATCACATATCACGGGAACGAGAAAAGAGTACTTATCAGTAACGAGGATGAACTAGGTATGCAGAGATACCGACGATCATAACCTCGGATAAGTAACATATCGTGAGACAAAGGGAAATTGGTATCGTATGTAAGTGGTTCATTCGATCGCAAAGTAATCGTAGAAATATGTGGGAGCCATATGAATTTCCAGATTCCTCTATTGGTTATTGTTCGAAGAAGTGTCTCGATCATGTCCGCATAATTCACGAACCGTAGGGAGACACACTTAAGGATTCGACGTTGTTTGAGTAGTTATGGTATTATGAGAAAGAGACCGAATGTTGTTCGGAGTCTCGGATGGGATCCGGGATATCACGAGGTGATCCGGAATGGTCCGGAGAATAAGATTCATATAAGGAAAGTCCCGTTTCGGAGTTGGGGAATGGTTCCGGTGTTTTCATCGGGAACATTCTAGAAGGTCCCAGAATGTCCGGCACTCCGGGGGGGAAGGGGTACATGAATGTGTCATTGCATGTTGGAATGATTGCATCATGTACTAAGTGTTCTCGCTGTCCGAAATAAAGGGTTAATTCAAATCCTAATTGGAAAAGTCAAACTGCCAGTTTTCGGTCAAACTGCCAGTTTCGGAAAGTGGAGAAAGAGGAGGAGAGGTGGAGGCCGAGTTGGAGGAGGGTTCCTCCCCTAGGCCGGCGCACCTCCCTAGGCCGAGTTGGGGAGGAACTCCTCCCCATGGCGCCGGCCCTCCCACCTATAAAAGGAGGGGCAGGGCCTCCTCCTCTAGACACAACACTACTTCCTATCCTCTAGACCTAAACCCTAGATCTAAACCCCGGTTTAGAGCTATTTCGGTTTAGAGCCTTCTAATTGGTTTAGAGCCCTCTAATTGGTGTGTCTAATTACTAGACCACTAATAGCCTCTCTCATAAGCTCCACCATACTCGCACCGGCTTAAGGCGAAGCCCTGCGGGATTTCCCCTCTACCACCGGTACCACGCCGTTGTGCTGCTGGAATCGCGAGGAGAGTGCTACAACCTCCGCTGCCTGCTGGAACAAGGGAGAGGAAGGTCTTCGTCGAGTACCGAACGTGTGACCGACTGCGGGAGCGCTGCGGGAACGCGGCGCTGGAAGGATCGTCTACGCGATCTTGAGATCGGAAAGAGTACGACTACATCACCCACGAGAATCTGCTCTCGTTAAACACTTTGGAATCTTCGAGGGTGAGTTATTCCATCGACTCGTTGCGGCAATCTAGTAGATAGATCTTGGCTTGTTTGTTTGTATGCGATAGAAAATTTTTGTTTTCCATGCTACGAACCCCTACAGTGGTATCAGAGCCGTGTCTATATGTAGATCTGTTGCACGAGTAGAACACAATGGTCATTGTGGGCGTTGATGCTTTTATTGTAGATTGCTTTTTGTGTACTTTGCATCTTGCGGTATGTTGGGATGAAGCGGCCCGGGCTAACCTTACATGACATCGTTCATGAGACTTGCTCCACGCTTGACATGCAACTCGTTTTGCATAAGTGGCTTTGCGGGTGCCTGTTTCTCCTAGCATAGTAAAGATCCAATTTACAACGGGTGATCAACAATGCTAGTATCAATGTTGTGGTTCTTGTTCGTAAGTTAGAACGACACTTATGGAAAGCCCCAAACCACGTAAAATATGCAAAGAAAGTAGAAGCGTCTAACTTTGTTTTGCAGGGGTGTGCAGTGATGTGATATGGCCATGATTGTGATTATATTTGATGTATGCAATGTTCCTTATTGTAAGTTGGCAACCGGCAGGAGCCATATGGTTGTCTCTAATTTCTGTTAAGACCTGCGTGTCTATTCAAAATAGTTGTAATAGTTGAAGCTGGTGGACGACAACCATGGAGAAGCGTCATTGACCTTGATGCTATGCCGGTGATGATGGAGATCATATTCGTGCTTGAAGATGGAGATCGGAAGCACAAAGAAGAAAGGCCATATCATATCACATATTATGAATTGCATGTGATGTTAATCCTTTATGCATCTTGTATTGCTTAGTAGACGACGGTAGCATTATAAGATGATCCCTCATGCACATAAATTTCAAGTTCTAAAGTGTTCACCCTTAGTATGCACCGTTGCCAAAGCTTGCTGCTTCAAAGCACCACGTGATGATCGGGTGTCTTTGATTCCGCGGGTGAATACAACGTAAGCAAGCCAGATTTGCTTATGCGGAAGCTAAGGTTTGATCTTGACGAGCCTAGCATGTACAGACATGGCCTCAGGAACACGGATCGCCGAAAGGCAAAGCATGAATCATATAGTAGATATGATGAACATGATGATTGTTCGCCATTAAAACTATATCAGCTCTCGTGATGATCGGTGTTGATGTAGTGGATTTGGTTCGTGTGATCACTAAAACAATGTGAGGGATGTTGTTTTGAGTGGGAGTTCACCTAGTTTAATTTCATTAATTAATTTGAACTCAATTTGTCATAAACTTAGTCTAAACTATTGCAAATATGTTGTAGATCAATGGCAGCCCCTACCATCAATTTTAATGCGTTCCTAGAGAAAGAAAAGTTGAAAAACAATGGAAGCAACTTCGCGGATTGGTTCCGCAATTTGAGGATTGTCCTCACAGCTGGTAATTTGACCTATGTGCTGGATGCACCGCTAGGTGACCCACCTGCAGCTGATGCTACCGATGAAGTAAAGAATGTTTACCTCGCTCGGAAGAATCAGTACTCCATAGTTCAGTGTGCTATCTTGTATGGTTTAGAATCGGAGCTTCAGAAAAGGTTTGAAGAGTCAGATCCATATGATATTGTCGAGGATCTCAAATTAATCTTTGAGACTCATGCGGCAATTGAAAGTTATGAAGCTTCTGAAAAGTTCTTTAACTGCAAGATGGAAGAGGGTAGCTCCGTCAGTGAGCATGTGCTTAAGATGTCTGGGCACGCAAATAAACTTCAAAGTTTGGGTATAGTGATTCCTAATACTTTGGGAGTTTACCGCATCCTCCAATCACTACCACCAAGTTACAAGAACTTTGTGATGAACTACAACATGCAGAACATGAACAAAGAGTTGCCAGAACTATTTGCTATGTTAAAATCTGCAGAAGTGGAGATCAAGAAAGAGCACCAAGTGTTGATGGTCAATAAGACCACCAAATTCAAGAAAGGCAAGTCTAAGCAAAAGGGACACTTCAAGAAGGGTGGTAAGAAAGTTACCACGCCGACGAAGAAGACCAAGGCTGGACCTAAACCTGAAACTGAGTGCTTTTACTGCAAGGGAGAAGGTCACTGGAAGCGGAATTGCCCAAGGTACTTGGCGGATTTGAAGAACGGCAACATCAAGAAGAAAGGTATATCTGATATACATGTTATTGATGTGTATCTCACTAGTACTCGTAGTAGTGCCTGGGTATTTGATACTGGTTCGGTTGCTCATATTTGTAACTCGAAACAGGAGCTGCAGAATAAACGGAAGCTAGTGAAGAACGAGGTGACGATGCGCGTAGGAAACGGATCAAAGGTTGATGTGATCGCGGTCGGCACGCTACCTCTTCATCTACCATCGGGATTAGTTTTATACTTAAATAATTGTTATTTGGTGCCTGCATTAAGCATGAACATTATATCAGGATCTTGTTTATTGCGAGACAGTTACTTGTTTAAATCCGAGAATAATGGTTGTTCGATTTATATGAGTAATATGTTTTATGCACATGCACCTTTGATAGATGGTCTATTCATATTGAATCTCGATAGTAGAAATACACATATTAATAACATTGAGGCTAAACGTTTGAAATCAAGCGATAATTTGACCTATATGTGGCACTGTCGTCTTGGTCACATTGGAGTGAAGCGTATGAAGAAACTCCATTCCGATGGACTTCTTGAATCACTTGATTTTGAATCACTTGAAAGATGCGAAGCATGTCTGATGGGTAAAATGACTAAGACTCCATTTTCTGGTATAATGGAGCGAGCTACAGACTTATTGGAAATCATACATACCGATGTGTGTGGTCCAATGAGTGTAGCATCGCGCAGTGGTTATCGTTATGTTCTTACCTTCACGGATGACTTGAGTAGATATGGGTATATCTATTTCATGAAACATAAGTCCGAAACTTTCGAGAAGTTTAAGGAGTTTCAAAGTGAGGTAGAGAATCAACGTAACAAGAAGATTAAATTTCTACGTTCTGATCGTGGAGGTGAATATCTAAGTTACGAGTTTGGCGAGCATTTAAAGAAGTGCGGAATACTTTCACAATTGACACCGCCGGGAACACCACAGCGTAATGGTGTGTCTGAACGTCGTAATCGAACTCTCTTAGATATGGTTCGTTCTATGATGTCACTTACAGATTTACCGCTATCATTTTGGGGTTATGCATTAGAAACAGCCGCATTCACTTTAAATAGGGCACCATCTAAATCCGTTGAAACGACACCGTATGAATTATGGTTTGGGAAGAAACCTAAATTGTCGTTCCTTAAAGTTTGGGGATGCGAAGCCTATGTAAAGAAGTTACAGCCGGACAAGCTTGAACCCAAAGCGGAAAAATGCGTCTTCATAGGATACCCGAAGGAAACTATTGGGTATACCTTCTATCATAGATCCGAAGGCAAAATCTTTGTTGCCAAGAATGGATCCTTTCTAGAGAAGGAATTTCTCTCGAAAGAAGTGACTGGAAGGAAAGTAGAACTCGACGAGGTTGTCGAACCTTCTCTCGAAATTGCGAGTAGCGCAGCACCGGAAGAAGTTCCTGTGGTGCCTGCACCAATAAGAGAGGAAGCTAATGATAGTGATCATGAAACTTCGGTTGAAGTTGCTACAGAGCCTCGGAGGTCAACGAGAACTCGTACCACTCCAGATTGGTATGATTCCGTTATGAATGTCATGTTGGTGGACAACACCGATGACCCCGAGACATATGAGGAAGCGATGATGAGCCCAGATTCCAATAAATGGCAAGAAGCCATGAAATCCGAGATTGGATCCATGTACGAAAACCAAGTATGGACTTTGGTGGACCTACCGGATGGCCGGAAGGCTGTCGAGAACAAATGGATTTTCAAGAAGAAAACAGATGCTGATGGTAATGTTACTGTCTATAAAGCTCGACTTGTCGCAAAAGGGTTTCGACAAATTCAAGGAGTTGACTACGATGAGACTTTCTCACCGGTAGCGAAGCTAAAGTCTGTGAGGATTATGTTAGCAATCGCTGCATATTATGATTATGAGATATGGTAGATGGATGTCAAAACAGCATTCCTCAATGGAGACATTGATGAAGAGTTGTATATGATACAACCCAAAGGTTTTGTCGATCCTAAAGATGCTAACAAGGTATGCAAGCTTCAACGGTCCATCTATGGATTGAAGCAAGCATCCCGAAGTTGGAATCAACGTTTTGATAAGGTAATCAAAAGTTTTGGTTTTATACAAACTTATGGAGAAGCTTGTATTTACAAGAAAGTGAGTGGGAGCTCTGTAGCATTCTTAATACTGTATGTGGATGACATATTGTTGATTGGGAATGATATAGACCTTCTTAATAGTGTCAAGGAATATTTGAATAATAGTTTTTCAATGAAGGATCTTGGCGAAGCAGCTTACATATTAGGCATAAAGATTTATAGAGATAGATCGAAACGCCAAATATCATTGTCACAAAGTACATATTTGGACAAAGTTCTAAAGAAGTTTGGAATGGAAGAAAGCAAGAAAGGGTTCTTGCCCATGTTGCCCAATACGACCTTGAGTAAAACTCAAAGTCCGACATCGGCAGAAGATAGAGAAAGGATGAGTAAGACTCCCTATGCCTCAGCCATAGGATCTCTAATGTATGCCATGCTATGTACTAGACCCGACATCGCATATGCTGTTAGTTTAACTAGCAGATATCAAAGTGATCCAGGAGTGGATCATTGGACAGCGGTCAAAAACATCCTTAAGTACTTGAGAAGAACTAAGGATATGGTTCTTTCTTATGGAGGTGATGAACAGCTCGTTGTTAATGGTTACACCGATGCTAGTTGGAACACCGATCCAGATGATTCTAAATCACAATCTGGATACGTATTTATTTTGAATGGTGCAGCAGTTAGCTGGAGGAGTGCAAAGCAAAGCGTTGTGGCGAGATCTTCAACTGAATCGGAATACATGGCTGCTTCGGAGGCTTCACAAGAAGCGATATGGATGAAAGAGTTCATTACAGAGCTGGGTGTGGTTCCTAGTGCGCTGGACCCAATGTCTATCTACTGTGATAACATGGGCGCCATAGCCAATGCGCAAGAACCAAGGTCACACAAGAAGCTGAAGCATATCAAGCTACGTTTTCACGCTATTCGAGAACATATCCAGGATGGGGATATAAAGATTTGCAAAGTACACACAGATCTGAATGTGGCAGATCCGTTGACTAAACCTCTCCCGAGGGCAAAACATGACCAACACCAAACTGCCATGGGTGTTCGGTGTATTACCATGTAATCTAGATTAGATGACTCTAGTGCAAGTGGGAGACTGTTGGAGATATGCCCTAGAGGCAATAATAAATATAGTTATTATTATATCTTTGTGTTTATGATAAATGTTTGCATTCATGCTATAATAGTATTAACAAGGAAACCATTAATACTTGTGTGATTTGTAAACTTAATTTGAAGTCCCTAGTATAGCCTCTATACTTCACTAGCTTGTTGGTTGATTGATGATGTGGTTTCTTTGTCATGAACATTGAGATGTTATCGACAACAAGATCATATCGTTAGGAGAATGATATGGTGGACATACTCCTATAGACAAGCGTAGCATAAAGATCAAGTCATTTCAATAGTTCAATTGCTATATGCTTTCTGATACATAGTAACCTAATTCCTTCGACCATGAGATCATGCATATCACCTTTACTGGATGGATGCTTTGATGTCATCAAACACCACACCGTAACAGGGTGGCTATAAAGGTGGCATTGAGTGTTCGGAAAGTATTGGTTGAAACACATGGATCAAGAGTGGGATTTGTCCATCCACATGACGGATAGATATACTCTGGGCCCTCTCGGTGAAATGTCATCCAATTAGCTTGCAAGCATGTGACTTGGTCACAAGGGATCACATATCACGGGAACGAGAAAAGAGTACTTATCAGTAACGAGGATGAACTAGGTATGCAGAGATACCGACGATCATAACCTCGGATAAGTAACATATCGTGAGACAAAGGGAAATTGGTATCGTATGTAAGTGGTTCATTCGATCGCAAAGTAATCGTAGAAATATGTGGGAGCCATATGAATTTCCAGATTCCTCTATTGGTTATTGTTCGAAGAAGTGTCTCGATCATGTCCGCATAATTCACGAACCGTAGGGAGACACACTTAAGGATTCGACGTTGTTTGAGTAGTTATGGTATTATGAGAAAGAGACCGAATGTTGTTCGGAGTCTCGGATGGGATCCGGGATATCACGAGGTGATCCGGAATGGTCCGGAGAATAAGATTCATATAAGGAAAGTCCCGTTTCGGAGTTGGGGAATGGTTCCGGTGTTTTCATCGGGAACATTCTAGAAGGTCCCGGAATGTCCGGCACTCCGGGGGGGAAGGGGTACATGAATGTGTCATTGCATGTTGGAATGATTGCATCATGTACTAAGTGTTCTCGCTGTCCGAAATAAAGGGTTAATTCAAATCCTAATTGGAAAAGTCAAACTGCCAGTTTTCGGTCAAACTGCCAGTTTCGGAAAGTGGAGAAAGAGGAGGAGAGGTGGAGGCCGAGTTGGAGGAGGGTTCCTCCCCTAGGCCGGCGCACCTCCCTAGGCCGAGTTGGGGAGGAACTCCTCCCCATGGCGCCGGCCCTCCCACCTATAAAAGGAGGGGCAGGGCCTCCTCCTCTAGACACAACACTACTTCCTATCCTCTAGACCTAAACCCTAGATCTAAACCCCGGTTTAGAGCTATTTCGGTTTAGAGCCTTCTAATTGGTTTAGAGCCCTCTAATTGGTGTGTCTAATTACTAGACCACTAATAGCCTCTCTCATAAGCTCCACCATACTCGCACCGGCTTAAGGCGAAGCCCTGCGGGATTTCCCCTCTACCACCGGTACCACGCCGTTGTGCTGCTGGAATCGCGAGGAGAGTGCTACAACCTCCGCTGCCTGCTGGAACAAGGGAGAGGAAGGTCTTCGTCGAGTACCGAACGTGTGACCGACTGCGGGAGCGCTGCGGGAACGCGGCGCTGGAAGGATCGTCTACGCGATCTTGAGATCGGAAAGAGTACGACTACATCACCCACGAGAATCTGCTCTCGTTAAACACTTTGGAATCTTCGAGGGTGAGTTATTCCATCGACTCGTTGCGGCAATCTAGTAGATAGATCTTGGCTTGTTTGTTTGTATGCGATAGAAAATTTTTGTTTTCCATGCTACGAACCCCTACAAATACGATAGAGGAGCAATACATCATGGTTCCACCAACTAATACTCCTTCAAGTGGAATGACAAGAAATTTGTGCTCCAACCCATGACGCCTAGCCAAGTCATTGCATCCAACATGACACCCGTTAACAAGATAAAGCAAGCTAAGGACCCTTGTGAGATGAGTGGTGAGAGAGTGAACAACCATCAAGAGAGTGAGTGCCACAAGCCAAAAATGAGTGGAAAAATCATGAGTGCCACGATGCAAGCCACAAAATGTGAGAAGAGAGACTTGAGTCACACCCATACTAACTATCATTCATATAATTCTCTCTCTTTGTTGTCGGTTTTTCAAGGTACCCAAGATAGACCACCAACTACAAGGATAAGGCTACAATATCTCCAACGACAACACGATGGCAAGAAGTTCCACAAGCTCTTCACCAAGTTTGAGAATGGCTTCGACACCAGTGATCCGACCATGTACAAGAACAAGGCCAAGGACACACCTCCTTCTTTGCATGATGAACGAACATCGTTGAGGTCGACTCGTTTTCAAGCGGGGGGAGATGATGTAGCCCAACATACGGAAACCACCTTTGGTCCACATCATGCCACACTAATCATCACTCCAAAGGTGAACTCCTTCCATGCATTGCCTTTCGTTGGTTATTATGCGAATGGAATCCTACTTGAGACAAATGCCCATGATGTGACTAGGTCCATGAACATGATGCCAAGAAGATGCAGCAAGGACGGCCCTGGAGCCAAGACACCCAAGCAAGAGGCCTGGAAGAGAAGACGCAAGAAGCTGCTGAAGTAGGGCCAGAGTCTCCGCACCAGCAGACCGGAGTCTCCGGTCTACCACACCGGAGTCTCCGGCCCGTCTCCGGACCGAGCCCGAATCATTGCCTGGGACAGTCAGAGACCCCCTCCGGAGGTTGATCAGAGTCTCCGGTCCAGACCGGAGTCTCCAGACCGAGCAACGTGGGCCTGCGCGCCTCAAGCTAGTCTTGGCCCATGTAATGCCCCAAACTCCCTGTTGATGCCTGTTTTACCCCTAGCTCGTGGCTGGCTTATATATATGCCCTCACTCCCTCCTTGAAACCCTAGAGATGATGATGAATTAAGGCATGTTCCTAACCCTAGATGGGAACCCCCCTCTCAATAGTAAATCTATGAGTTGTACAAGGCCTTGGAGTCGGTGCCCTTCTCCAAGTTGTCAAGACCCTCCTCAAGTGTTTGGTCTCTCCCTATCAAGGATTCTAGTAGTGCTTGGTCTCTCCCCTTTGGGATTCTACTTGGTTGCTACTCTCTCCTTGGTTTGGATTCTACCGTCCGCTTGCCGATCTCTCCTTTGGTGATTCTACTGCAAGGTCTCTCGCCGAGGATTCTATTGGATTGGTTGTTCGAACCAACGGGAGCAAATCGAATTGGGTGTGATTTGGCATGTGTTTGTATCTTTACCTTGCATTAGAGTTGTGTTCATCGTGTTCATCGTGTTTTCCCTCATTTCCGCCTCAAATCCGTGAAGATCGAGCCGCTCCAAGGGTAAATCCACAAGGATGACCCATAACAATAACCGTAATGTATCATCCGTCTTTGGAACAAGAATCATGGGTACGACACTTGGACTAGTGCTAACTTGGATCAAACCTTTGGAGACGAGTTGGTTGATTTGACATTCAATCTCCTTTGTCTCATCTGGTTCGTGCGGTAAGCGGCACGGTTGGGAAGTGGTGCACCAGGGATGAGGTCAATGTGATGTTCAATGCCGCGAAGAGGAGGTATTCCATGTGGAAGCTCTTCGAGGAACACATCCTTGAATTCCTGCAAAACAATCATCAAAGATGGAGGAACATTGGTTAATTCATTAGTTCCTTGTGACAGTCCTTTGCAAAGGAGGACATAGTGCAAGATGGATGGGTTGTTCTGAACATCTATCATCTCACTTTTGGTGGCAAGGAGAACACTCTTAGTTTTTCCACTCGAGTTTGGCTTGTGGCTCTCACTCACTATGAGGTGGTTCTCTCTCTCACCTCTCTTCTCACAAGTAGGTGGTGTGCTTTGCACCCTCGCTAAAGCCTTTGCATTGTCCGCAATTATTTGGCTAGGAGTCATTGGTTGCAAAACACATGTTTTGTTGAGCCATTTGAAGGTGTATACATTTGTGTGACCATCATGTTGAGCAGCCTTGTCAAATTGCCATGGTCAACCATGAAGCATGTGGCAAACTGTCATAGGAACCACATCGCACTCCACCGTGTCTTTGTAAGGACCAATGGCGAAGGAGACCGATACGTTATGCTTGATCTTCACAGACCCTTGTTCACTTAGCCATTGCACGTGGTAGGGTTGCTTGTGCGGATGGAGGGTGAGGTTGAGATTCTCACACAACTCGGTGCTAGCAAGGTTGTGGGAACTCCCTCCGTCGATGATCACTTTGATAGATTTGCCATTGATGCCGGCTCGTGTTTGGAAGATGTTGGAGCGTTGGTCTTCATGCTCTTGTGCTTGAGTGGTCAAGATCCTTGTGACGACAAGCGAAGGACTTGCGTCATGTTCACACATGAGGAGTTCTTGGTCATCTTCCACTCATTGCTTTTCCATTGCTTCCTTGACTCGGGCATCAAATTCATCTTCACTCAAGTACTCTTCGTCGCCATTGTCATGGATGAACAATACCTTCTTGTTTCCACATTCAGCCGACTTGTGTCCTTTATCTCCACACTTGTAGCATTCACCATTGAAAGGTGTATCACTCTTTGCTTGTTTGCCACTTGGGGGCAGTTTTCCTTGAGGAAGTGTGGGCTTGAAGGAAGGCTTGGAGGTACTTGAGGATCTTCCATTAAAAGTTGTTGGTGTAGCGGTTGAAGCTTGCTTGTAGGTTAAATACGTCTTGGGCTTGTTGTACTTGATGTCCTCTTGCACTTGATGTTCAGCCTTTGTTGTGATGTGAACAAGCTCAACCATGTTGTTGTATGTTTGGAACTCGACGATGCGCTTGATTGGGTGATTCAAGCCAATGAGGAAACATGCCATAGTTTGCTCCATGCGCTCTTCAATGTTGGCGCAGATCAAGTTGAGTTCCATTTCCTTGAAGTACTCTTCCACGGTCTTTGTCCCTTGACGAAGCGATTGAAGGTTGTTGAAGAGGTCACGCATGTAGTGCGCGGGGACGAATCGGGATCTCATGTGAGCCTTCATGTCATGCTAAGTTGTGATTGGCGGTTCTTGTCTCGCGTCATGAGCAACTTGAACTTCTCCCCACCAAAGGTTGGCGTAATCATCAAACTCAAGCGAAGCCATGGCGACCATCTTCTCGTTGCTATAATTGTGCATGTGGAAGATCTTGTCGACTTTGAGTGCCCATGAGAGGTATTCTTCGGGGTCATTGGATCCGGTGAACTTGGGCATTGTGAACTTGACCTTGCCGAAAGTTTCTTCATTGTTGCGGTCATTGCGACGAGCTTGGTGACCTTGTTGATGATCTTGTGGTTGAGGAGGTGGAACTTGGTTCTCGCGACCTTATTTCGGAGCTTGATCTTGATATTGTTGTTGAGGAGCTTGCTCTTGCTCTTGGCGCGGTTGTTGACGGTGTTGAGGCACTTGGGACCCATGAGGTTGTTGAGGATGTGGAGCCTCATGATGCGGTTGATGGAGAAGAGGAGGCTCGTTCCTCGGTTGGTGATGTTGGTTAGGCACATGGGCCTCACAGCGAAGATCATGGTCTTGAGCCTCTTGACGTGGTGGGCGTCATTCAACTTGTACGACTTGACGCTCCATGTTTTGTTGTGGTGGAGGAGGCGCCTCGTGATGACCATGGTGTCGGTGTGGATGTTGATGACGATGAGGACGACGAGGAGGATCTTGGAGAGCTTCACGTAGATGATGAACTTGGTTCTCCAAATTGGAGTCATCACTTGTTGTGTCAAGTATGTGTCACGGGCGATGGTGGTAGACTTGCGGTTGTACTTGCGGTTCTTCTTTTGGTTGCTCTTGTTGGATCACCAATGCCCTAGCGTGATGATGGTGCGCTTCTTGCCTTGCTCATGGCCTTGAAGAGAAATCACCATCATATCTTGATGTTGCAGCGTGCCGTGGGGAAGGTACATAGTTCGAAGAACTTCCATCTTCAACCACAGGGGCGTCATTGCGTCTTGGAGCACTTGGATGTCGATCTTGTTGAAGAGGTGCATGACAATGCGACGAACTTGAAGAGCTTGATGCGTGTGAACATGGTTTTGCCATTCCGTCGATGAGGCGTCGAAGATTGTCATTTGTTTTGGTGACGGAGTGTCGAAGCGCTTCATTTTAGTGGCCGAAGTTGTGATGCATTGCATGCATTTGTCGTTCGAGGCCGTCGAAGCGGTTGTCGATGTTCTTGAACTTGGCTTGCGTCTCGCCAAATTGTTCATCTTGTCGCGTCTCAATGGCTTGGCAGCGTTCACGGAACTCTTGTCGAACGATGAAGTGACTTGCGCGCATCATGTACGGTCCTTGATCTTCTTCTTGGGGAGGTGGTTGGCTCGACTCACCGTGCCTATCCATCATGCAAAACACACAAGTACTGTATATGGAAGTGGAATATGGTGGTGTTAGCCTTGTAACTCACCTTGGGGATTGCACCAAACTAGAAACCAGAAGTGAGAGCTATAAGCGTGCAAAGTGGAATTGCAAAGAAAACTCACACTAAAGAAAGAACTAACTCTCAAAAGCTTGTTGGTGGTAGGTTAGGATTGTGGAATGCCAAAGAACCAACCAAAAGAAAAGGGGTAGTCAAAAGTGGGTAAAATCCAACAAAACTCAAGTCAAAGGCGAAGGTCAACAACTCAAAGGGGTGACGGGAACCTACGACTATATACACACACGTGGAGATTGTTGGGATCGACATGACTATGAAAATGAGCAAACAAAATGTCCTAACAAAGGCTAAGCTCGTTGTCGTGCCAATGCAAGGAGAGACTGTGGCTCATATGCAAAGAACAAAAATGAGCAACGGATTTGTGCACTTGCCTTGGGCACTCTTCTTTCTCTCTTGCTTACAAGCTTTGAGACTCTCTTTTGCGATGGGAGACTATTTTTCTTTTTCTTTTGCTTTGTATCTTTTTTTTTGCTCTACCCTGATGCTACCTAGTCACACTTGATATTGCTCTTGCACTCTCACTATCCAAGGACAAATGCACAATGCTCAAGCAAATACAAGATGAGCCACTCTCATGGGATAGGTACACACAAAGGAAGATAGGGGTTAACAAGGTGACACAAGTTATACCTTCGTTGGGGATGATGAACTTTGCATCGGTGGTGCGGGATGATGTTTGTGGGCCGTGGTGTCGATGAGCACGAGAGTTGTCGATGCGGAAGCTTGCTGTTAGTCGACGACATGCACACGGGCACAAACAACAAGAGTAAATTAGCCAATGCAAGATTAGAGGCAAAACTATCAAAATTAGGTGTTAGGGCCGGAGACTCCAGGGTTTCGGGCCAGAAACTCCAGGGCAGGCCGGAGACTCCCGTGTGGATAGGCCGGAGACTCCGGTGTGCAGGCCGAAGACTCTGGTCTGGAGTCAGATCGCTAACTGCTCGTGTTCTTGAGCGGAAATCCACGCCTTGGGTCCTCAAATCCGTGAAAAATTAGCCAAATTGGGCTGGGAAAACGCAGGATAAAGCTGGACCAACTCCTAAGATAAGGTTTGGTCGGATCAAAACCACAAATAACACTCCAAATCAAGAGATCGATCCAAAGGCAAATTTGGGCTGTTTTTTGGGGATTTTCGATTTTTTGGTGGATAGAAGAAAAAATTGTGGGGGAATTCGTGAGAAACGAAGCTCTTGATACCAATATGTTGAGGGCAAACCTCTAGGGTGGCTCGATCTTTCACGAATCCCACTCAAATCGAGGATGGAGTGTGGGGGAGGAGGGAAGGATGAACAGGACGAACTCACGCACGAAGAACACGATGAACACACACACGCAAAACCACGATACACACCAATAGCTCACGTCGGCGGTGACCGGTCCAGCGCAATCCCTAGGATCGGCGACGGGCAGAGGACTCTCTCTCGAACCGACACGACGAGATGGGAGACTCGGTGAGATCTTGACATCTTGGCAAAGGGACATCGATGCCAAGGCCTTGTACAACACGGAGGCACGCTGCAAACTCCAACGAGG
This sequence comes from Avena sativa, assembly GCA_916181665.1. Lineage (NCBI taxonomy): Eukaryota > Viridiplantae > Streptophyta > Magnoliopsida > Poales > Poaceae > Avena > Avena sativa. The sequence continues at coordinate 226,471,923 of OV702286.1, forward strand.
TTTGGGATATTTGGTGCTGCCACTTAAATAGGGGTACTTTAGGAATAAAAGACAAGTTCTGGACGGACTAAGGGGTACATGGGCCGCAGGCCCAAAGTCCTTTACATGCTTAGCGTCGGTCGGACCAGAGACTCCGGTGTGCAGGCCGGAGACTCCGGTCTAGGCTGGAGATTTCGGACCAGCCTTCGGAGGGGCACTCAGATTGTCCTGGAGCCTGGTGCAGGGGGTCAGACCGGAGGTAGGGCTAGAGTCTCCGGTGTCTTCAGGCCAGAGACTTTGGTAGGCCGGAGACTCCGGTGTGCGCAGACCGGAGACTCCGGTCTGAGAAGCTCCAGTGGCTTCTACTTCACAATCTGATCCTTGTTCTCCATCCTTTGGTGCTTGGTGATGTGTTGGGGCTTCGTATCTGATGATGCATAGAGTAGTTGCATGAAGTAGCACACCATCCAAGGATGTATCAAATTGGCATGAGGAGAGGAGCGAGTTCACCTTAGCTTGTAGGAGTTTGGCTCGGGCACGAGTCATGGGTCCACTTGGGGGACCTATTGGGGTAGATGTAGGAGCATCCGTAGGACGGACTGCATCAGTACTTATATCTTCTTTTACTCGATAATGCTTCAAGCGTTGTCCATTTACCACCCATGCAAGAGAGGGTGTTTTTCCTTGGAGCTTCACTGCTCCCGATGAATAAGCTTCTTCAACTATGTATGGGCCTTCCCACATCGATCTAAGCTTTCCTGGAAACAACTTAATACGAGAATTATAGAGCAACACTTTGTCTCCACTTTTAAAACTCTTATTCTCTATTTTCCTATCATGCCATCTTTTCACTTTTTCCTTAAACAACCTAGCATTCTCATAGGCTTCACTTCTAAACTCATCTAAAGCATGAATATCTAACAAACTCTTTTCTCCTGCTGCTTTAAGATCACAATTTTTGTTCTCGATTGCCCAAAAAGCTTTGTGTTCCAATTCTAAAGGTAAATGGCATGCCTTACCGCACACCATCTTATAAGGTGTCATACCCATTGGATTTTTAAACACGGTACTGTATGCCCATAGAGTGTCATTTAACTTATATGATCAATCTTTTCTTGATTTGTCCACTGTCTTCTCGACTATGGTCTTTAATTCTCTATTAGAGAGTTCCACTGGACCACTTGTTTGGGGATGATATGGTGAAGGAACGTGGTGAGTTACTCCATACTTGCTGAGGATCTTCCTAAAAGTTCCTTTCAAAAAATGAGAACCACCGCCAGTAATTAAATATCTAGGAACTCCAAACCTGGGGAATATGACATCCTTGATCATCTTCACTAAGGTGGCTGCATCTGCATGATTTGTTGGAATAGCTTCAACCCATTTAGTAACACAGTCAACAACAACAATAATATGAGTATACCATTCGACTCTATACATGGTCCCATGTAATCCATTCCCCATACACCAAAGGGTTCAATTATGAGACTATAATTCATTGCCATTTCTTGTCTCCTACCTATATTACCTCTTCTTTAGGAAGCCTCGCAGAATTCCACATACCTGTGTGCATCCTTGAGCAAGGTGGGCCAATAGAATCCTGATTGAAGAAACTTTGCGGCAGTTCTCTTTCATGTGTGATTCCCTCCATATGGACTATCATGACAAGCTTTCAATATCGCATTCATTTCATGGTTAGGAACACACTTCCGAATCATTCCTTCAGGTCCATGACAATATAGATACGGATCATCCCAAAAGTAATATTTAAGATCATTAAAGAATTTCATCCTTTGATTTCTTGACATACCAGGATGTATAAGTTTTGTTGCTAGATAATTAGCATAATCCGCATACCACGGATCAGCAATTTCAACGTTTGCTAAATATTCTCCTAGAAATGATTCATTAATAGGTACGGGGTTATTGGTTATTCCCTCCATCCTAGCGAGATGATCTGCTACCAGATTATCTTTACCCCTCCTATCTACTATTTACAAATCATATTCTTGTAGTAATAAAACCCACCTAATCAACCTGGGCTTAGCATCCATTTTCACAAGGAGGTGACGCAAGGCTTGGTGATCTGTATGGATTATTACCTTAGAATTAATAATGTAGGATCTAAATTTGTCGCAAGCAAAAATTATAGCTAGGAACTCTTTTTCTGTAGTAGCGTAATGTTTCTGAATCTTATTAAGAGGTCTACTAGCATAATAAATAACATTCCAAAATGTTCCATCTCGGTGTCCCAACACAACCCCTAAAGCATAGTCACTAGCATCACACATGATTTCAAAAGGTTCATCCCATTTTGGAGATTGCATGATAGGTGCTGAAACTAGTTTATTCTTAAGGTTCTCAAAAGCTGCAATGCAGTCATGATCTAAGTAGAATGGAGTTTCTTTATCAAGAAGGTTGGTGAGAGGCATAGCTATTTTAGCAAAATCTTTTATAAAACGCTTATAAAAACCTGCATGTCCTAGAAACATTTTTAGGTTTTTAATGTCCTGAGGTATTGCCAGATTTTCTATAGCATTTATATTAGTTTTATCTATTTGTATTCCCTTCTCTGAAACTTTATGCCTGAAAACTTTACCTTCTCTTTCCATGAAACGACATTGTTACCAATTCAAAACCAAATATGATTTTTTGTATCCCTGCAAGACTTTGGTTAGATTGTAGAGGCAATTATCAAAAGTTGTTCCACAAACAAACAAATCATTTGTTAGAACTTCCATAGTCTTATCAACAAACATCAAAGATCTTTAGAACACATTCTTGAAAAGTTGCTTCTACGTTACATAAACTAAACGGAATTAATCTATAAGCATATGTGCCATAAGGGCAAGTGAAAGTTGTTTTCTCTTGATCTTCTTGTTGTATGGCAATTTGAGAATATCTAGAATAACCATCAGGAAAATTAAAATAAGAATTATTACTAAGTCTTTCTAAACTTTTATCCATGATGGTATAGTTTTATGATTTTCTGTGTCTCACGATTTAGCTTCCTAAAATAAATGCACATACGATATCCTACAACAGGCCTTACAGGAACTAGCTCACCACCCTCATTCATAGTAGCATCAAAACCACCTTGTCTTGGTATGCAATGAGCTGGGCTAACCCAGTTACTGTCAGAAATAGGATATATTATACCAGCATCTAATAGGCGTATAACCTCTTTTATTACTACTTCCTTCATTTTCAGATTAAGTCTTCCTTTTGTATCCACTACAGGTTCAACATCATCAAGCATGGCAATCTTATGTGTTACAATAGATGGATCTATTCCTTTAATGTCACTTAGAGTATATCCGAAAGATTCATGATGCTTAACCAAGACCGAAATGGGTTTATTTGTTTCATTCTCCGATAGATTCTTGCTAATAATAACAGGACATTTATTTTCATTATCTAAAAACTCATACCTCATATTGTCTGGAAGTTGTTTCAATTCAATTGGTGGAGGCTCTTCATCTCCTTTTCTTACCAGTTCTTCATAGACATGTGGATTCTGAGCTTCCGGAACTGAATCAAGATAATCATCCATGTCTTCTCTATCCTCATCATCTGGTGCTTCCTCCAAATTAATCAGGCTCCTCTCTAATTCATCTTGTGGAGTACTGAAGTGAATTGTTTCCAACTTGGCAATCGTGTTCTCTTCCTTGATATCCTCCACTTCATATGGCCTCTTCTTTAGTTTGACAAAGTGGAATGTCATTTCCTCTTCTCCAACCATCAGTGAAATAGTCTCCTTCTTATTATCTACTCGAGCTTTGGTGATGGAAATATAAGGCCTGCCTAAAAGAATAGGACAAAAAGAATCTCGAGGCATATCAACAATATGAAAATCAAGGGGGTACATGAGTGATCCAACAAAGGCATAGATATTTCTGATTACACCTTCCGGTTTTATATTAGTTCTATTAGACAGTTCAATAGTAGTGTCTACTGGTTCCATATCTGGATTATTTAAATTATAGCGGAGTTCCTCATAAAGTGATGAAGGCATAATATTTATAGTGGAGATTGGCTCACAAATTCCGTATAAGAAAGTTTCTCCACAATATATAGGGGTCATTGGTTTAGAAGTTTTGTTACCTCGTACCTTACCTTCGATGAATTCTAAGGTTTCAAGGTCAAACATAACCACTTCATTGTCCACTATTCGTGCTTCCATAAGATCTTTTAATATAACATTATTTATATTGGTAGCTTCGGGGTTCCTTTCTGGTTTCTTTATTATTTTCTTTATTTGTTCTTCGTCTTTTTGCCTTTTCTTGATGATCCCTTGAATAGGTATCGAGGAAAACTCTTCCATCAGTGCTCTTGCACGCTCCTTTTCTTCCAGGGGTTTACTGGGTTCCCATTCTGTAGGTACCTGCAAATGTCCTGCATAATTCTCAATAATTTTCTTTACTGAGTAAGAATCAATAACGACGGTTTTAATCATTGCATCCATCCTTTCATCTGCAAGGAAATCGTTAATGCAAGCATATTCAGAAAAACTATTTGTAATGTTTTCCTTATCTTTAAGGTTTCTGTTGCTTCTCTCATTTTTATTATTAGATTCGAAGCTTCATCATAGGTATAAGATAGAAAACTGCCATTAGAAACAGTGTCTAGATTCATCCTATTTTCAATATTTAGCCCTCCATAAAAAGTATGGGTGATTAACCAATCAGGCAAATGATGATGGGGGCAATTATCTAGGTAGCTTTTGTACCTTAGATATCCTTCATATAAGCCCTCACCAGGATTATTTTTGAAACTGATAATAATACCTCTCATCCTGTGAGCTTTGCTTTTTGAATAATATTTTGATAAGAAATTGGTTGTCAATTCCTTCCAAGTCCTCGGTGCTTCTACACAAAAAGATCTGTACCAGTCGCAAACATTATTAGAGAGAGTTTGTCCAAACAACTGGGTTTTAACCATATCAAGATTACAGTCATCGAACATAAAGGAACCGAGAATGCCTTCAAAGAATTGTAAGTGTCCATATGGGCTCTCTTCATTGGTTCCTGCAAATTTCTTAGAGTGCAATAGTTCAAATAATAAAGGGTGGATCTCGATTCCATCTGGATTTATGCTTTTATTGACAGCTATAAAAGCGTCCATAGGTGAACCCATTTTCATTACTGCCTCAAGCTGATTTAAATGATGAGTGTTGTCCATTGTTGCTGTCCTGCAACTTAAGTTAAAATTAGTACAATGAATGTTGGGGATATGTTATATGGGTATCCTCATAGCATGTCACCAATCCGCCTAACCCGGGTGGCCCATAGTTGGTAGCAAGGCCTATGGCCTGCTGGGCGGCCCAGTTAGATGGATCCTAAAGGGAGGCCCATGCCGGATAAAGGAAGGCTACGCAGGAGTCACCGACATACTCGGAGCCTTGGAGTACAAGACACGGAAGACTAGTCCGTGTAGGTGTAGGACTCTTTACCTTATCCAGTAAGGACCTTTCCCTGTAAACCCTAGGTCTTGGCGCCTTTATAAGCCGGCCTACGGGAGCCTTTAGGGCAACGATTCATAGATTGCTACGTACAACAACAACACCTTGCATAGCGAACCTATCTCTGTAACTCGGAGTATTGCCATTATAGTGATTTATAACAGGAGTAGAGTTATGACACTATTGTGGGACTTGAACTTAGGTAAGTTGTGTTACCTCGTACCCACTAACTCTCCGCCTTACCCCATGTCTCTAAACACGCATTGTGAGGACCCCTCCATGGCGTACTCGTCGGCAATACCACGATAGTTGGCGCCCACCGTGGGGCAAGAGGCGCTTCGAGCTCTACACCGGGCGAGGTCCAATCTCTTCACATCGGTGATACCGTAGCCATCAGTCGTGTTCTTTTCAACATCCCGATCGTCCCACCAGGCGAGTTTTGGCTGCCGGCAAAGATGAACCCCATGCACTGCTTCGTCATCCCCTTCGAAGACATCCACATCTTCATCGGCGAAACTGACTCGGGTCCTAGCTCCCAGGAAGTTGGAAAATCGTCAATCCCCACACGGACCGCCTATGAGCAGGACACATTCGTGGAAGGATCTAGGCCATGCCTCTCTTTGGAGTATGGTGGCTCGGATCAGGAAATTTCAAGGCCGACCCAAACCGCCCCTGTGCAGGATATAAAGGTGGAAGGACCCTGCAAATCCGCTTGGCTTCCCCGAGGGTTAGAGATGCGCAGGTCACACTTTGTCGGTGTCATCACCATCTTTGATCTGGCCAGATGCGTTCAAAGGGATGGAGAATCTCCCCGTGAATACCTTGCCAGATGGATGAGGGTGAGGGAAACCCTAGTGGGCGACCGCGCTGACGAGATCGTGTACCACTTCATGGAAGGGCTCACACCTGGAACACTCCTCCAACATACCCTCCGAAGGCGGCAAGCCGCAGGCCCTCTCACCCTTGGTGAGATGGTTGCCATCATTAATGAATATGTGGATGCCAATGAAGAGGCCATGGTGGCAATCACCATCGTAGCCGGAGAAGGAAACAACAATGGATCGCCTCCATCACCCTCCACATCCGCCATCGTCGACACCGAGGCCAACTTCGACTCTGTCATCGACGTGCTTTATGCCGACATCAATATGGATGCCGGTGGCTCGGACGCTAACTCGGAGGAATACGACGCTGTTATGAGGGAGATCGAGCAGGAGATCGAGAAGGAGGAGCGCGCCGAGAAGACCAACACTTCCCACCAGGTGCTAGTCGCCATTGGGAGCGTGATGGAAGAAGACAGACAAGAACAGGAACGTGAGAGAGCTCCACCCATGCTAGTGGTCACCAGGGCAGCAGCAACTAAAAAAGCCGCGGAGCCTCCGGCTCCGGCCAAGGCTCTACCTCCTCCGGTTACCTGCCCGCCACCAGCGCAGGAACTCACCACAGCCCCTAATAGGGCTCGACAATCAACTCATCCGCTAATGCCACCATCAACGTCTGTAGCTGGCAACCCACTAGCCACTCCCGCCGACAAAGCAATATAGGGCGCACTTCTTGTTGAGCTAATCACCGTTGCCCATATCCACAGCATTACGGAGCTTGAGGAGAAACGTGTGGAAATCTTGGCGGAGGCCAAGTGCATCGCGGAGCAAGGCGCTAAGCTGGACGAAGACATGGCTAAGGCACAACAATCCATCAAGGCGGCAAGAGCTATGGAGGCCGAATACAAAAATTGTTGTTAAAGCATAAAACAAAGAAGGCGCCAGCTCACGTCGTCCAAGATCCCGGCGTTCGGCGAGGTTTGGGGTTTGACGGGTCTAAGCTGACAAAACCACCCCTTATATAGATTCAGAGGGGATGCAGGTCATGCCAATACCCGCTCTCAACATTGCCGTCGCCAAGACCCTCCTGGAACATGACAGGTCGCTAGAAGCAGTTGCTTAGGTGTACGACCTCGTCGCTAAGGCATGCAAGAAATAGGAAAAGGTCACCTTGCAGAGGCTTGAGTCCAACCCGGAGCTATGCCAGTCAACCCTGAATAGTCACAGAAGGCCAAAATCTCCCTGTGACAAAGGATCGCGCATAGGCTCGATAGAGAGAAGATGAAGAGAGGCACGCAATAGGACTGATGCTATCCCCATATCCTCCAACCATGGAGAAAAGGCTCGTCCACATCGCTCACCACCTCCACCACCATATCGACGTCACGGGGAACCAGAGCCGCGCCACCGCACAAGCATGCCACCTCCAAGGAGGTCCCAGCCCGGTATCGTTATACGCAATCAGGGCGAACAACCTAGGCATGCCGGAGAGTGCAGTGGCCATGATGGACACATGAGCAGGTCCCGCAAGGAACCGCCATGTGCGACAAGAAACCGCGACAGGCATGAGGAGTCACACGAGGGGAACAACAAGAGAGATAACCTACCACCACCATCGGCACCTAGCAGCCATCATGGCGGAGGACATGGCGGGTCTCACAAACCACGCCACAACTCCCCTCCCCATGAAGGAAAAGGGAAGCAGCCAGAGCCATATGATGCACGATCGCGGCTAGACAAGATCCAAGAAGCTTGGGAGCTCCCCATACCTTAGGCCATGATGTTTTGGACCAGTAATATGGGCCACAACTTATCCCAAGGGCCTCCGGATAGACAAGACCATCAAGCCATACAATGGCACCACCCGGCCAGCAACGTGGTTGCAGGACTATAGCGAAGCGATCCACATCGCAGGGGGAAACCCCAATGTCGCCGCCAAGTACCTCCCACTTGTTGGGGATATGCTATATGGGTATCCTTATAGCATGTCACCAATCTGCCTAACCCGGGTGGCCCATAGTTGGTAGCAAGGCCTATGGCCTACTAGGCGGCCCAGTTAGACGGATCCTGAAGGGAGGCCCATGCCGGATAAAGGAAGGCTACGCAGGAGTCACCGACATACTCGGAGCCTTGGAGTACAAGACACGGAAGACTAGTTCATGTAGGTGTAGGAATCTTTACCTTGTCCGGCAAGGACCTTTCCCTGTAAATCCTAGGTCTTGGCGCCTTTATAAGCCGGCCTGCGGGAGCCTTTAGGGCACAACTTCTCTGATTGCAGCGTACAGTGTGCAACACCTCGCACAGCGAACCTATCTCTGTAACTCGGCGTATTGCCATTATAGTGATTTATAGCAGGAGTAGAGTTCCGCCACCATTGTGGGACTTGAACCTGGGTAAGCTGTGTTACCTCGTACCCAACAACTCTCTGCCTTACCCCACGTCTCTGAACACGCATTGTGAGGACCCCTCCATGGCGTACTCGTCGGCTACCACGACACCACTCATGCTAACCGGCACCACCCGGCAATGGATCGACGACTTACCGGAGAAATCCATATGCAATTGGTTGGACATGCATGAATCGTTCACCAAGAACTTCGAGGGTACGTACAAACGTCCCTGCACTGTCGGAGACCTACAGCGGTGTGTGCAAGAAAAGGACGAAGCCTCCCGTGCCTACCTCTTTCGCTAGCTGGATATGAAAAATTCCTGCGCAGGGGTGCAGGAACAGACCGCTATGGCTGCCTTCATTGATGGTCTGGAAAAGGTAACTTTTCTCTAGCACACGTTGAAGCGCAGGAAGGACACCAATGACCTCAACCTCAACACAATGATCGTCATGGCTAGCGAGTTCGCCGCTACTGATAACAATGCACGTGGATCATTGTCGGTGATCCCAATCCCTACCCAGGCCAAGAAGAACAACAATAACAAGTGGAAGAATCCGCCCGAAGAGAAGCAAGTAGCCGACATGGTCGCCGCAACATTCACTGGCAGAGGCAATGGCAGACAGTGTGGACGTGGCAGGGGAGCTAGCAGTCGCCAACAGAGGATCGACACTACACCCTCAGCGCCCCGTGTTCCCCAAATGTACGAAGAGTACCGTGATATGCCGTGTTTCGTCCATCTACATGCCAATGGCAAGTCCACCCACACCAATTGCTAGTGCAAGTTTGTCAATGATCTCAAGGAGGACCTTGAGTCCGGCTACAAGCGAAGTCAAAAAAACAGACCCCACAGAAAAGGCAAAGGGAAGAAGAAGGAGGAAGAATCCAAGGAGTCAAGCGACATGGACGAGGACGTGGACCCAAAATCTTCCGACAAGGGAGAGGATAAAGGGAAAAATCCCTTCAAAAATAATGCTCCATGTTACCACACCTTCCTTGGCACCCCAACCGTCCGTGCCTAGGAAACCTTGCTGAGGATACTGATTGCTACCCTCCCTCTGGTTCCCCAGAACGTCAGGTGGTCGGAAGTTCCAATTACTTGGGATAGGAAGGATCACCCAGAGCTCATCCCAACAGAGAACCAGTATGCCATGGTCATCAACCCTTTGATTGATGGCACGGAGTTCACCAAGTGCCTCGTGGACAGTGGAAGCAACATCAATATCATGTACCTGGATACACTGCACAAGATGAACTTGACGGAGACCCAGCTAAGGAAGAGAAACACCGTGTTCCATGGGGTTGTCCCTAGCCGACAAGCAAATCCCCTAGGCTGCATCACCCTTGCGGTCACTTTTGGCGATGTAAACAACTACCACCAAGAACGCATGACCTTCGAAGTGGTCCCTTTCAAGAGCGTGTACCACGTCATCTTCCTAGGCGACATCTTCCACTCCTTCCTTGCAAGGCCGTGCTTTGTCTACCACAAACTCAAGATTCCCAGACCAAATGGCGTCATCACCATTGACGGAAGCTTCACCAAGGCATGGGAGTGCGAGCTCAGCGAGGCCGCCTTCGCCAAAGCAGTCCTCTACAGTGAGGAGTTCAAGGGGATCCAAAACCAGGTCGATGCCTCGGAGATGCTGGCCTCAAAGAAGCAGATCACTGTTGTCGAACCCGCCTTCAAGACCGCCATCAAGACCAAGCAGGTGGAGATTGTTGAAGGAGATTCCTCCAAGACCACAACCATTGGCACGGACCTAGATCCCAAATAGGAAAGCGCGCTCGTCGAGTTCCTCCGTGAGAATAGGGACATCTTTGCCTAGCAACCGTCCGACATGAAAGGTATACCTAGGAAACTTGTCGAGCATAGCTTGAATATTGATCCTAATCCCAAACTGGTGAAACAACCTCTACGACGCTTTGGTGATGAAAGACGAAGGGCTATATGCAAAGAAATAGCTAGGTTACTTAAGGCTAGCTTTATCCGAGAAGTTATTCACACCCGCTGGGTGGCAAATCCTGTACTTGTCTCCAAAAAGGGAATCAATGAATTAAGAATGTGCGTTGATTACACCAGCTTGAACAAAGCATGTCCGAAGGATCCGTTTTCTTTATCTCGCATTGACCAAGTCATTGATTCGACAGCTGGCTCGAAACTTCTGTGTTTTCTCGATGCCTATTCAGGATACCACCAGATTTGGATGCGAAAGTCGGACCAATTGGCCACTTCGTTCACCACACCCTACGGCACGTATTGCTACGTCACGATGCCCTTTGGGTTGAAAACGCTGGTGCCACGTACCAGAGGACGATGCAACATTGCCTGCACGACCAAATAGGTCACAACATACACGCCTACATGGACGACATCGTGGTAATGTGAAAGAAATCAAATGATCTCATCGCTGACTTGCAGGAAACCTTCGACAATCTCTAGAAATACAACATGATGCTGAACCCAAAGAAGTGCATCTTCGGGGTACCTCCGGCAAACTGTTGGGCTTCATTGTTTCGCATCGCGGAATCGAGGTGAACCCAGGGAAAATCAAGGCAATCCTCGACATCAAATGCCTGACATGCCTGAAGGACATACAAAGCCTCACAGGCTGCGTTGCAGCAGTAAGCCGGTTCATCAGCCAACTTGGTGAGAAGGCTATGCCGCTCTACAAGTTGCTCAAGAAGGCATACAAATTCACATGGACGGACAAAGCTGACGCAACACTTCAGGAGTTGAAGAGAATACTCTCCTCCCCACCTATACTTGCAGCACCGGTGCCAAGGGAGCCTATGTTAGTTCACATGGCGGTGACTAATCGAGTAATTAGCATCGTCATCATGGTGGAGCGCAAGGAACCAACGCACGAATACGGAGTTCAGCGACCCATTTACTATGTAAGCGAGGTCTTGACAGAATCCAAGCAGCGTTACCCGCACTACCAAAAGATAGCTTATGGAGTTTTCCTTGCTTCCCGCAAGTTAAGGCATTATTTCCAGGAGCACCCCATCACAGTAGAGAGAAAAGCTCCACTGTCCGACATCATCAACAATAGCGACGCTACAGGGAGAGTGGCAAAGTGGGGCATTAAACTTGCCGCCTTCGACATCACCTATAAGTGACGCGACACTATCAAATCACAAGCATTGGCAGATTTTCTTGCGGATTAGACAAAACTGCCAGAAGACACTCATGTACCAGAGCTGGAGTATTGGGTCATGCACTTTGACAGATCCAAGTTACTCAATGGCTCGGGGGCTGGTGTATTATTGCAATCACCAACATGAGAGAAGTTGCAATACATCCTACAGATCCACTTCAATGCTACCAATAACATGACGGAGTATGAGGCCCTCATTCACAGAATTCGTGTAGCCAAAGATATTGGCATCAAGCGCATAGTTTGCTGTGGAGATTCCGACTTGGTTGCCCAGCAAGTAGCTGGCACCTGGAACACGCAGAACCCTATGATGGTGGCATATCGAGACGAAGTAGATGAAATAGCCAAGTGCTTCGACAGCTACGAAGTCAAGTACGTCAAAAGGAAAGATAATGAGGCGACATATCTACTGTCAAAGCTTGGATCAGCTCGTCGACCAATTTCGCCAGGCGTTTTCCTGGAGCATTTACGAACTCCATCTGTGAAGGGAGCGGACCCCGACAACCCGGATAGAGTGGACTCATTTGTTAACGCAGTAATAGTGACCTCTCCGGCTTGGACGAAACCATTCACGGATTATCTACAAGATGGAACTTTTCCTGCCGACGAAGTCGAAAGCCGGCAAATAGTACACAGAGCAAAAGGCCACATCATCATTGACGTCCAGCTATACAAAAGAAGTACCACGAGAGTCTTCCTATGGTGCGTCTCCCAGCAGCAAGGTATTGAAATCCTTAGAGAAATACATCTCGAAGATTGCGAGCATCACGCTGCTCCACGATCGTTGGTGGCCAAGGCCTTCCGACAAGGATTCTACTGGATAACTGCCAAGGCGGACGCCGACAAGTTTAATATGGGGTGGCCCGATCTTCTTAGCAAGCTCTTGTCGATGGTAATGGTGGATGATTGATAACTAGTGTGTAGCTATGATCTCTCCCGCTCGAACCCTGATGCCAATGCAACAGCTCCTGAACCTTGTAGGATATTCACAACACCACACTCTTGCGCACGCAGCCATCGACCATGAACGGTAGTTTGCAACCTACTAATTCCCAATGGAACAATAGATCACAATCAATTGCAATTGTAGAATTCGAACATAGGGTAATTCTAGAGGTTCTATAAACAAACAAGTCCAAAATAATTTTAACATGGTCTCCACCTAAAACTAGTGCACCCCATCTATTTATGAGTCTGAGGGTGCGGCGGCTAAGGGGGTGGCCGAGTTGGTCCCACCCAACTAGGGTACAAACCAACCCAAAATTAGGTTCGGTTCAGGGTTCTGCCGTGGCAGAGTTTGGGCCTGTTTCTCTACCGCGGCAGCCTGCCGTGGCAGAAATGGACTCTGTTTCTGTGCCGTGGCAGGAAAACCCATCGTTTCTCTGCCGCGGCAGAGATCCTACCAGGTGTTGATCTTCTTATTGGTAGCTCCTTGCGCTTCCTCCCTCTCCTCCCTCGTGCATTCTTCATTGATCAACACGCCATGCTCCATATGCTTTAGCTCCTCGCTCCGTGCTACACCTTCTTCTCCCATGTACCTGATCATACAATAGCAAAAAGACTTAGGCAATATAAAGTTCTTTTAAATGAAAGCATCATGGTCAACTAGGAACGAATTCACCTGATAGTCATTATTGATTTGACTCAATATTTCCTTCCTGTTCAGGCAGTCAAAATCGTCATAATCCCTGTGTATATCCTCATCATCCTCCCTTTCTTCATGAAAAGCCGTCCACGACTTTGGGTAAGCTAAAAGTGGAAGAAAAAAAAGGAACAATGTGTACGCAAAGTATATGTATATATAATATGTTGTATTATTGATGTTCACATGAAAAGTATGTCCAATATACATCAAGCAACTTATATTGCAGGTATAAGTGAAGTACAAAGAATCATAATCATGGTGAAAAACAACTAAATAGATAGTCTTGTTCTTCATTATTAAATTCAGTTTTCTCAAAGAAGATCTATGATCAATTTTGTGAACAAGATCAAACCAATTCAATATGTGTGAAAACCAAATTGATTCATGCCATGCTTCAACTGCGCTACTCTGATTATTATGAACATGAACACGTTGTCCATTATGTAAGATGCAACTCAATTTGCAAATATCAAGGAAGTCTAAAGTAGTAACATAACTAGACAAAGACTTTTGGGACAAACACAAAGAATATGAAAACTTTGGTTCTATTCTAGCAAGAGTAGAACAGTCCAACATAGGTAAAATTACTTGTGTTGGTTGCAATATATCAACTAGAGCAGAATGTATTTCCATAATATCTTGAACATGAACTATTGTCCCATAGCAAACATTTTGTGACACATTGCATATATGGCTGAAAACAGCTTGTTTCAGTTCAGCAATTCTAGCACAAGTAATGCATATATGATCCACAAGAAAATTTTCATCCATGCTACATTCACCAATTAGATTGAAAGTGAAACAAGGAGAATATGTGCTAGAATTTAGAAATGAAATTTCATAAATCTTATCCATAGCACAACTCATACTCATAGGTTCATTTAGCATGATGCAATACACAATATCAGTAGGTGGTATTCGAGCAAGTATTTCTTTATGTGTAATCAGTACCACATGATCAAAATTTGAATTTGGTAAACTATCACATGGTGCTGAAACAGTAGTGTAAGGCAAATCACAAGGAGGCTTTAGTAAAGGAATAGACTCACAATATGTTGCACATGTTGGCTAAAGCTCCAAATCAGTACCAATATCATCAACAATCTCCTCAGTTGTAGTAGGTACTAAAACATCCTCCACAAGTGACAATGCACAGTCCAGTGATACAGGTTGTAACATAGACGGCTCCCTTTCTTCAAAAGCAACCTTGATATCACAAGAAACAACACTAGGAGTAGAGATGATTACATTAGTAGAAACCTCATTTGTCTCATCAACTCTCACTCTCGGTTCTTCTACGACAGGATCAACATGTGGTTTTATGTTGGTGGTTACATGTGCACATAGGTTTTGACGCCTAATCTCCTAAAATTGTTTAACATTTGAACGTGCTAACCATGTGTGCTTATCATTCCAAAAGATAGTAGGATCAGAACACTCACTACCAAACACAACCTAGAATGATTTACACCACTTTGTTCCCAACATGATATGGCAGGAGTTAAACGCTCTAGGAACGACAAAACAAGAAATAGTCCTACTAGGGCCATAAATGGTGAGTGGAACAGATGCGATCTAAGTAACTGGTAGTGCATGATGAGAAGTTGCTAACATAAATGGGTTTTTAATGCACTTGTATATAATTGTAGCTTTTCAACAACCTCAACACTAACCAAATTTATGTAAGAACAAGTATCAATGGTAGTAGCAACTTGTCTACCACTAATTTCTGTGACGAAGTGCAACAAACTCGAAGGAGGCACCACTCCTGACTCCTCTTCCCAAAATGTCTTGTTGTAGTAGGATTGTAATGGAAGGGGATAATCTGCACCCTTTTTCTGCATCACATCAACACTACTAGAAGACATGCTTAGTACATTAGTGCACAAAACAAAATCTGGTAGTGGAGCTCTCACAACTCACTCAAAACTGACAAGAAAACAGATCTTACCGTTCCAAAGTGAATAGTGATGCTTACCAATTCGGATCAACAACTTATGCACAAATGTGATGAAGTGAATATCCAGGGTATAGAGAACGGTCACAGGACACACATGTTATGTATGGTTGAGCTCTAGGTATGGTATCCTAACTACATGCTGATCGTATAAGAACCCAAGAAACACACACGTGGAGATAAATGTGGAAATGCAACTATGAAGGGTGTTGCACTACGCTAGAGAGACATTAGCAAAGCTCAAAGGAAAACAGGTACAAGATTGCTCAATCTATCGGTGCACAAGGATATCACTAGGCATCTTTCTCAATTCTCCTTTTCTTTTTCTTTTTCTTTTGTATAGCTTCTTTCTCTTTTTGCTTTCTTCTTTTGCTATATGTTCTTGCTCTTTTTTTAATATATATCACACACGGCCAATTTACAAAGCATAGCACCAAAACCCTACGAGCAGCCTGTAAGAGCGGAAACTAGTCTCAATGGGAAAGTTCCTACACTTATGAAATAGAATGGCTATAGCTAAGGTTTGGAAAATTGCAAAATTTCACAATTTTTTTATATGGCTGTCGTGGCAGAAAAACGGGGCAAATCTGTGCCATGGCAGAGAGTCTGTACCTCACGGCAGAACGCGTGCCGCGGCAGAAAAACAACACGATATCGTGCCGCGGCAGGAAATCGGATCCGTGGCAGACATGGACTCGCGGCATAAAAACGGGCGTTTTCTTTGCTGCGGCAGAGTCGGCAGGAATTTTTTTTGTTGCAATTCCGACTTGCCAAGTAGTACACAACTAGAACTCTTTGCTTGGATCAGATCTAACTTGATGGTCGCGGAAACAATTGATGGGGAACTCAACTAGAACAACTAGAAAGCAAAAACAAATCCACGAAGAAGAGATCTACGAAGAACAGATCTACGAAGAAAAGATCTAGATCTAAACTAAAGGAGGAACACGACCAACATCTATTACTTGAATACGATGTAATCTAGGCTATGGCAACTCTTTTTATGGGCCTTTTTCTGTATAGGACGAAAAACAAGATCTAATCTATGGATGGATTTGTGGATTGCTTACCGAGGCAACAAGGAAATCTGATACCAAGATGATATTTCTCACCGAGTAAACCTAGCGCTCTGATACCAAGATGATATGGGGTGGCCCGATCTTCTCATCAAGCTCTTGTCGATGGTAATGGTGGATGATTGATAACTAGTGTGTAGCTATGATCTCTCCCGCTCGAACCCTGATGCCAATGCAACAGCTCCCGAACCCTGTAGGATATTCATAACACCACACTCTTGCGCACGCAGCCATCGACCACGAACGGTAGTATGCAATCTACTAATTCCCAATGGAACAACAGATCACACTCAATTGCAATTGTAGAATTCGATCACAGGGTAATTCTAGAGGTTCTATAAAGAAACAACTCCAAAATAATTTTAACGTGGTCTCCACCTAAAACTAGTGCGCCCCATCTATTTATGAGTCTGGGGGTGCGGCAGCTAAGGGGGTGACCGAGTTGGTCCCACCCAACTAGGGTACAAACCGACCCAAAATTGGGTTCGGCTCAGGGTTCTGCCGTGGCAGAGTTTGGGCCTGTTTCTCTACCGCGGCAGAAAATGACTTTGTTTCTGTGTCGTGGCAGGAAAACGCATCATTTCTCTGCCGCGGCAGAGATCTTGTCAGGTGTTGATGTTCTTATTGGTAGCTCATTGTGCTTCCTCTCTCTCCTCCCTCGTGCATTCCTCATTGATCAACACCCCATGCTCCATATGCTTCAGCTCCTTGCTCCGTGCTACACCTTCTTCTCCCATGTACCTGATCATACAATAGCACAAAGACTTAGGCAATATAAAGTTCTTATAAATGAAAGCATCATGGTCAACTAGGAATGAATTCACCTGATAGTCATTATTGATTTGACTCAATATTTCCTTCTAGTTCAGGCAGTCAGAATCATCATAATCCCTGTGTATATCCTCATCAAAGTTGGTACAAACATGCCTCGGGTGTCAATTTTATGCAAGACAACCAAATGTTCCAGCTGAAGAATTGTGAACAATACCAATAACTTGGCCGTTAGCAGTCTGGGGGTTGGACATGGTGGGACCTTTGCAGACAGCACCCTGTGGATTCACACACTTGCTAGTAGCAGTGGACAAATTCACAAAATGGATTGAAGCTAAACCCATTAGAAAGCTTGATGGGGCAACAACCCTAAAGTTTGTCTGGGATCTAGTGGTGAGATTTGGTCTCCCACATAGCATCATCACCGACAATGGTAGAAACTTATCTCTCGGAGAAGTTGAGGAGTACTGTCATGAGAAAGACATCCACCTTGACCTAGCATCTGTGGCGCATCCACAGTCAAATGGGAAAGTTGAAAGGGCCAATAGACTAATTCTGCACGGAATCAAGCCACGCTTAGAGGCACCGCTACGTAGAGAAACTGGAGCCTAGGCGGAGGAACTATCATCTGTCTTGTGGAGTTTATGAACAACACCCAACAGATCTACCAGCTTGACTCCTTTCTTCATGGTTTATGA
This sequence comes from Avena sativa, assembly GCA_916181665.1. Taxonomy (NCBI): domain Eukaryota; kingdom Viridiplantae; phylum Streptophyta; class Magnoliopsida; order Poales; family Poaceae; genus Avena; species Avena sativa. The sequence goes on from OV702286.1 coordinate 226,489,876, forward strand.
AGCAGAAGAAGTTCTCCCATCCGACATCCTCCATGATGCACCAAGAGTTTCCGCCTACAAGGAGGATGACGCTGAAGAATCTAGACGACTATCTGTGGACCTACTTGAAGAAGAGCACGTGCTGGCATGCCAGAGATCCACCGTCTACCAGCAGAAGCTGCGCGGCTACCATAGTCGCCGTCTAAAGCATCGCTCATTTAAAGAAGGGGAACTGGTGCTTAGACTCAAGCAGGAGAAATCACACAAATTATCCCCGCCTTGGGAAGGACCGTTCATCATAAGAAAAGCATTGCTCAATGGTTCCTATTACCTCGTTGATATTCGCGAGTTGAAAGATAGGCCAAAAAATCGCAAGCGCAAGCAACGTGACTCTGATGATGATTACCCGGAGACAAATCGGCCATGGAACATAGCATAGCTACGTCCCTTTTACACTTAGCACATTTATATTATGTAATAAGTTTCTTATATGATCAATGAAATAAAGCATTTGGTTCACTCATATTCTCTGAGTCTTTTACCTCCTTTAGTTTTTCATTTTTGGATCATATAAACCCTTTATGCACAAGGTTGCATTTTCCCTTAGGTCTACATGTTTTCTGAAGGTTTTATGTGGATTCTGGAGTAGTGACTTTTCGGCACTCAAAGCCAGCGATTTTGCTCTTAGGTTCTTGACGGTGCTATTAAGCATCATCACCTGAGAGCATAGTTCTGTGCTGCGAGTCTTCCGTCTCACGAAAGGTTAAGCATATGAACCAGAATAATGGATAAGCCAACACTTGCTTAAAAATATATATACACGTGCTGGAAACAAATAAGTTGCAAGAAGCTTGAATACAAGTTTTTCCGCCTTAGATAAACATAAGTTTTTTCCGCATACATTTTGCAGAGATACATTTATATACAAACATTGTTTTTCATGGCTTTGCTGTATGGGGATTCATGGTGGCATCATCAGGAGAGCCAGGCCGAGAGAGATCGTCAAACTCTAAAGGAGAGGGTCTAGACTCGGACGAAGCCATGTCGTCGTCAAGGATCTCGGCAGGCACAAATACATTAGCATTGGCCATCTTGGCGACTCTGGTGTCGAAGCCGGTGAGGGAGTTCCAAATAGCATCGCTATCGATCTCCCGACCTTCCTTGTCTACCTTGGGCAAGCCAGAGGTCACCAGGTCGATGTCGGCATTGTCATAGTGCGCCTTGACCAAGGACATGGTCATCCTTGCACCAGCCCGGACGCAAGAGGCTTTCCAGTCCTTGACCTTTTTGGGGGCTCGGCACAGGATTTCCGCAAACTTGGCCGGCGAGTCTGCCACCTTGATATTTATGCCCAGAGGTTGAGCTATCTCCTTGGCTTGAGTGATGGCGGTGCTGACAAAGTTACCAGTAAGAATCATGCATTCCTTGGGACTTGGAGCACCCTCACCCAAGTTCGCTAAGCCAATGGGAGTTGCGGTTTGCACACACATACAAGTACCATGAGTATAAATAAGTCAAATGGTTGTCCTGTTGGGTTTGCAACATAGAAAACAAAAAAAATCCTATGATGGGAACTATACGCCAAGATCTATCTACTAGATACAAGCAACGGGTGGATATACATCCATAGAGAACTTACCCTCGAAGACAACAAAGCTTTGTTAACGAGTTGGAAATCGTGGATGATGTAGTCATACACTTGCCAATCTCAAGATCATGATGAAGTCCAGCAGGTCTGGCTCCAGCACGTCCATCAGATCCAGCTCCAGCAAGTCCAACACCACCAAGTTCAGCACCGCAAAGCAACGGTGCATCCGTGATCGCACACACATCCGGTACCCCAACAACCTCCATCCCTCGCTCCAGCAAAGCAGCGGAAGCAGCAACTCCTTTCTAGATAAAGCCACCGGGAACATGTATCTCGCTAATCCGAGACCATGGGGAATAACTAGAGGGGGAGAGAGATCCTTCATGAGGAGGTGTGGTTTGTGAGGAGGAGAGGGGGGCCTTTTATAGGGGAGAGGGGGGCACCCAAGGGCCATGGCGTGGCAGCCATGGTGGTGTCCCCACCTCTTCCACATTCATGTCGGTGGAGCTCCCACTCCTATAAAAAGCCTCCACTCAAAATTCCACTCACACATGCATTAAATTTCCACCAAATTTAATGCAAGCTCTCATTAAATAAAACTATTTTATTCAGAATTTTGTCAATTACATTAATTAACAAACATTCACATAAAACCCCCTGCAACATTTCAATATCACATGCAGAACCAGTTTCTGCAATTTCACCCAAAACAATTCCGGTTTCCATCGAAATGATTCTAGCGCTTTCTTAAATCTTTATCTGAAACATATTTGCTCCAAATGGTGTCGGTATCCCTTAAGTGTGTCACCCTACAGTTCACGAATAATGCAGACATGATCGAGACCCCTCTCCGATCAATAATCAGTAGCAGGACCTGGAGATCCGTACTGACTCCCACATATTCAACGATGACTCTTGTGATCGTGTGAACCTTTAACGTCATAACTAAATCCCTTTGTCTTGTGATTTATTACATGTCTGAAATTCGAACATCGGTATCCAAATACCTAGTTTGATCTCGTTACCGATATGCACTCTTTTCTCGTTCCCGTGATATAACATTCTAGTGATCACATGACTTGCTTGCAAGCTATTTCAATGTGATATCACCGAGAGGGCCCAAAGTATATCTATCTGTCATCGGGATGGACAAATCCCACTCTTGATCCATGAGCCTCAACATAACACCTTCGCAGCACTGAACCCACCTTTATAGTCACCTTGTTACGGTGTGACGTTTGATGTTATCAAGATACTCTTCCGGTGTTAGCAATTAACATGATCTCATGGTCTAAGGACTAAGATTACTTCGTATGATATTATAGCAATATAAACATAATGACTCTGATCGTAATGCTATACTTCGGATGAATGTTCATCACATCATTCTACCAATGTTGTGACCTTGTTATTAACAACATCCAATGTCCATGATCAGGAAACCTTGATCATCTTGTTAATCAACGAGCTAGTTTATATGAGAGGCATTACTAGGAACTTTGTATTTTGTTTATTAAACACACATGTATTAACGTTTCCAATAAATACAATTATAGCATGCAAAATAAACATTTATCATAAACAAGGAATAAGATAATAACCACTTTATTATTGCCTCTCGGGCATATTCCCTTCAGTCTCCCACTTGCACTAGAGTCAATAGTCTAGTTTGAAAAACTTTGCATATTGAACACCTATGGTTTTCTGGTGTTACATATACGCGATTGCTAGTGGTTAACATAATCTCCGGATTTGACAGTTTCAGGCCCGTGTGTATTTGCATGTCTTTGCGTCTCTACGCATCACTCATTCTCAAATGAGATGGCATTGTATAAATTTGGTCCTTTGGTGAGACCTTTAGTTCCTTTGGATTAAAATATGTTGATATTATTGTCATACAATATATCTTCATAGTATTATCCCACTTTGAACCACACCTAGTTTGATAACAAACTACTTAACACAAATGCCCTCCTTTGCTGCTACTATAGCAGTCATATACTTAGCCTTTTGTTGTAGTATCTGTCACAATGAATCAACTTTGGAACTCATCCAAATCCATCATGGAACATCCTTTTCCATTACATTGTGCCACCCATAGTATAAATTGAGATAAATTTAATTTGTAACTTGTGACAAAACTAGTATCAATGTAACACTTTACATGTTATATTCTTAGTTCTTCCAAAGCTCATAAGAATATCTTTACTATCGTCCAATGATCATCTTATGAATCATTCTGGTATGTGCTCATAACATTTAGAGGATAGGACATATCTGGATATATACATATCACGGTATAATCGATCAAGACCTTCATGTGATTTTACTCACCAAGTGTTGAAACACTTGAATCTTGATACAATCCTTTCCATGCAGCAAGAACCTTTCTTGTTGTTTCCATATTGAACTCTTTCAATATCTCATATATGTTTGTCTGGCATAACCATATTAGTGCCTCAATCTATCCATACAGACATTGATGCCAAATATTCCGGTTTTGCCCAAGTCTTTCATCGAAATCCTATTTTAATGAAATTCTTAACTTGTGTCAATAAAATATACATCATTTCCAATCAACAATATGTACTCTGCATAATGTATTGGAAATTTGTCTCAGCGCTCCCACTTAATTTCTTGCAAATGCAAGCATCTTCATCATCCCGATGAAATTAAACTCCTTTAACCTTTTCATCATGGTGAAGATTCCAACTCCACTATGCTCACTTCAACTATTGAAGTTTGCATGCCCTTTTTAGCATCCTTTGAATTAACAAAACCCTTCGGACTGTGTCAAGTACATGTCCTAGGTAACCATTCTATTAGAAGAACCTTGTTTTGTTTATTCAACTACCATATACCAAATTACATGTAGTGGTTTCTACATTAATCCGTCAAGACTAAATATCGCTATGAAAGATCAAATCTTGTCATAGTCAACTCCTTGAACATTGCCGTAAACTTCTTTTTGACACGTCGACTATTTCATAGATGTTAAACATCCATGTCTATTTTATAGATCCAAACACGACCGATAGGCTTCACGCCTTTCTGGAGGGTATTCCAAGTTTAGAAACTTGATTTCTCGTGTATGGATACTATCACGGATTCTATGACTTCTAGTCATTTTATGGAGTCAGGATCCATCATCGCTTCTTTGCATGTAATCGGTTCATCATTGTCAAAACAATAATGACTTCTATTTCAAATCTTACTATTTGATTCTTACCGACCCACATGGTTCAATAAGAACTCTAATCTCCAAGATCACACCCTTTGTAATCACGGGAGCCATGAGCATTGTGGCCGCCACCGGGACACTTTCCGGCGCTGCGCTACTTAGCACATATAGCTAAGGTTCAACAACCTTATCAAAGTTCTATTATCCTCCCACTTAACTTTTCACGAAAAAATCCTTCTCAAGAAACTTGACATTCCAAGCGACAAACTCTTTTGTCCTCGGTGTTATGGAGAAATTCCCAACAAATTCTTTGGGATAACCTACAAAGACGTGCTTATCCGACTTTGGTTGTAAACATTTTACTTATGCATAGAATATCAAAATTTAAGAAAAGACAATTCGGGTTTTATCCCAAACCATAACTCATATGGTGTCATTTCAACGGATCACGATGGTGCTCTTTTCAGTGTAAAAGCGGTAGTCTCTAAAGCTTTAATCCCTAAAACTTAATGGCAGGTTTATAAATGACACCTTTGATCTTACCATGTCAAACAAGGTTTGATTTGATCTCTCGAACATACCATACTCCTGTGGTGTATCAGGAAATGCAAATTCATGGAATAATTCCTGAAATCTTAGGTGTTTTGCTAAACCTGTAACTCAAATATCTTCCTTTATGATCAAATCATAAAATATTTTATTTTCTTGTTACAATGATTTTTCACTTCATCTTGAAAGTCTTTGAACATTTTTCAAATGTTTCATACTTCTTCCTTATTAAGTAAATATATAGATATATTCACTTAAATTTCTGGAGAAAGCATATGAAGCAAAAATATCCATCGCATATGGCTACACATAATGGACTATATACATCAACATGCATAATATCCAATAAGTTAGTCATCCATTCCTCTTTGGCCTATGGACGGAGTTTCAATTATCTCGAGGAAAGTTTCACAAGTGTCAATTGATCAAAATCAAAAGACTCCAAAAATCCATCAACATGGAGTTTCTTCATGTTTACTTTCCAATATAATTCAAAAGGCGATGTCACTTCATAAGTGATCTTCCAATCATTTGTCTTACGACATTTTAGCAATAATGTTTATGGATGTGATTTCTCCAACTAGACTTGTAAAAGTTCATCCATTCATTATGGAATACAGTAATTATTTGAACACCCATTGTTCTCGTAATACCGGAACAAAATAACAATTATTAAAACAAATCTTGAAGGCTAGGTTTGACGACAACAAAAAACGCAATAACACTTTATTTGTTTTCGATGAACATCATCACTTATTCTCTTGCCAGTTACTTAGGTCGTTGTAGTTCATGAATTGTGTTGTTCTGTATGACACTTCACACCAACCAATTCGGTATCCAATACCTCAGAACCACATTCTTTAACAAGCAAGGAGTACAACCATAACATGTATATCTTCTATATACCTAAGTTGGACATCTCCAACCTTTTCTTTTCTGCCAAATATTTTATAAATTATCTTTCAACAATTCATTTTCTTTTAAAAGAATCTATCAACATCAATAGTGGTGTCATTCACATGACACATAGTACAAAGTGTATATAGTCAAATACTAATACCTTTGGACTTGCACTTTGAAGTGGATCACCATCATCAAATGTTTGGTGTTCTTTCAAAAATCCATACTTTAGTAATCTATTAGTGTAGTAAACATTTTACCTGCATCTTCTATTCATCCTTATCATGACAACTTTCATGATCAAGCTACTATAGCCTATAAGGAAGAATCACGAGTATAATGTTAGTTCCCAAAACCTTTTTGGGAGATCCAGATGCCTAGCATCTCCATCCTTCACAAATTCTCATACAATATGAGAACATGTATTTTGCTAAATTATACTCTATCATAATGCAACCAAAAACATTATTTTAGATATCACAATATCTTCCACACATGATGGTTTCTGAAACAAATTTTCAGCTCCTAGATAATCTTGATATTAAAACAACTTTTAAATATCAATAATCATGGAGGCAAACATGATACTTTAGATACTAACATTGGAATTCTTACTCTTGATTTAATACTACTTATTAAACTTCATGGAGTAAATAGAGTTTGCTGAAAGTTTGCAATAGGACTTCTAAACTTTAAATTGACATTCAAAACAATACGATACCAGTTCGTAAAGTAAATATCCAGAATTCTATAGTTCTATTACCTTAATTAAAACTAAGCATAAGGTAGTGAACAGATGCCAATGACTACAACAAATTATGTAAATTCACTTTGATTTAGTTTATGACAAATTTAGTTCGACTAATCCAAATTAGAAATGAACTCCCACTCAAAAACGACATCCCTCGTGCCTTTTTGGTGATTACATGAACCAAATACACTACACCAAGTCCGATCATCACGTGAGTCGGTGTAGCTTCAAAGGCGAGCATCAATATGGGCATCACATCAACTATATGACTCATGCTTAACCTTTCGGTCCGTGTTCCGAGGCCATGTCTGTACATGCTAGGCTCGCCAAGTAAGAACCTTAGTACTCGCGTGTGTAAAACTGTCTTACACCCGTTGTATGAAAGCGTAGAGTCGAGTACACCCGATCATCACATGATGTCTCAAAACACGATTCATAGAACGGTGCATACTTAAGAAAGAACACATTTTATCTTGATATTTAAATGAGGGATCATCTTATAATGCTACTAAAACGCTAAACTAGCAATGTAAGATGCAAACATCATATGTGTAAAGTGGGATGATATGGTCCATGCATTTGATCTCTATCATATGCATCATGGTATGATCGCTATCATTCCTTTGTGTGTAAGGCCAAGGTCTATGGAACTTACACGTTAGGTGTGTTGTAAGAGTATCTATCATACATCTACTTACAACATTACCATATCATGACACTAGCCCAGCAACGATCTAAACTAGACGCCTCTAATTTATCCATTGCAAGTTTTACGTGGCTTAGGGCTTTCGGAGATAGAACCGGTCTTACCTACGAACATGGAACCACAACGAGGATAATTAAGTTATTAGCAACTCATTGTAAATCAGATATTGACTATAGTAGGAGAGACAGACACCCGCCAGCCACTTATGCAAAACTAGTTGCATGTCAGTCGTGGAACCGGTCTCATGTGCGATGACATGTAAGGTTGGTCCCGGCCGCTTCATCCCACTATGCCACCAATATCCAAAATATATAGAAGATGAAATAACATGATCATCATCGCCCACATATAAACATATGTGTACTAATCGTGCAAAGCAGCTTACGCATAGATCAGGATCTAATACCACTATTGGGTTCACAGCATAGAAAACAAAAAAATACGTATGATGGGAACTATACGCCAAGATCTATCTACTAGATACAAGAAACGGGTGGATATACATCCATAGAGAACTTACCCTCGAAGACAACAAAGCTTTGTTAACGAGTTGGAACTCGTGGATGATGTAGTCGTACACTTGCCGATCTCAAGATCGTGATGAAGTCTAGCAGGTCCGGTTCCAGCACGTCCATCAGATCCAGCTCCAGCAAGTCCAGCACCGCAAAGCAGCGGTGCATCCGTGATCGCACACACGTCCGGTACCCCGACAAGGGCCTGTTCGTCTACGGTACCAAAGTTCGCAGGCCAGCGCATGGCGGTACCTAAGTTGCCTGAAATTGCCGTGTTTCGAAAAGTTGGGCCGCCAACTACTGAGAGGGGCCATTTCGAGGCAAAGTCATCTCACCCCTGCCAAATTCAAACATTCCGTTAAACTGCCCCATGAAGTAGACGATCATGACCCTCATGTCAGTCATCTGTCCGTGATGCGAGCGCCAACGCGGCAAGCTCTTAGTCAAATCGAGTAGCTAAGTGGATTGGATGCGTTGACCAATTTCACAAATCCATTCCCACCTTTCCCCTAGCACCGTCGGTGTAGGAATCCCCCCTCCAGGCAGGACGATCCCTTCGGACATTTGACTTCCGGCGCCAAGTTGCTGCGCCCAGTCGCTGATCCCGAGCTCCAATGGCGCATGTCGTAGCCGCCGTTGCGAGGCTCTAGCTCGCCTCCGTCGCCGACGAGCCAAGCAGCTCGGAGGATGGCAGATTCTACTACCAAGGAAGAAGAAGTTCTGGCTACAAGCGAGTGAGCGACCCTTATCTTTGCTATTCGCACTAATTATAACTTCTAGCTGGCTACTGAACCTCAAATTATTTGTTAGCCCAATACTGACAAACATATTTTGTCCACAGTTTTCTGTCAAGTGGGATCTCCGCGGAACCCCCTTACCTGGTTACGGTAGTCCTCTACAGGTACGACTCTAAGGGCAAGTGGTATGGACACCATTGTATCACGATGGAAGAAGCGCCTTCGCAGATCTGCACTATATCTGGTATGGTTGCTGCTCTGCGTAATCATGATGAATTATGGCCGAAGCAGACTGCAAAGTTCAGCTTCATGGATGAACGTGGCATCATGGTTCCTCTAATGTGTGATAGTCAGCTAATTGGGTTGATGAAAAGGTATGCTTCGGCTGCCATGTTTGAGCTGAAATGTGATGTACTGGATGTGGAAGCTACCGTAACAGGGAGTCGCCCTTCTATTCTTGGACATGGTGGTTGCTCGAACCCAATTAGCTCCTGGTAACACTACAAGAAATGTGCTAACTAGTGACCCCAAATATTGGTCACTGAAAGGTCATAGTAATCCATCTATGACCTTTGTATGACCAAAACAAGTAGGTCACATATCGAGGGTCACTATAGACAGCTAACGACCTTATTTTTAGATTGGTCATGGACTAGTATGACCAATATAGATGGTCATAGACTTTATGACCAAAATTATGGTCATGGGCAACCTGCCTTGTCCATGTCAGCGGATCCTATGTGGCACATCAACGAATCCTACGTGGCATCAAATTCAGCCCGATCCATTTTAGCCTTCTAAATGGGCCGAGCCCAACATTTTGGCCTTTAATGGATACTATTTACTATACAATTTATTTTGGGCTTTTCCATTTACAGCCTATTTCGTTTTTAGGCTTTTAGGCCTTTTAGGCGCACACTTTTAGTTGGATCTTGGCCTTTTAAAGAACTGCTTCTTACTTTTTAGCCTTTTTTCTGCTCTTTCTTGAAATGTTCATTACAGCCAGCCTTATTCAAGCCCATATAAGATAATAGTGTCACGATCTCATTAACCACATGTCATGTTTCAATTTCATAATTTTTCTAGCAAATAAACAATATTGCAGTGAAAACAGAAAACAAATGAAAATTATCAATCAAAGGCCAAATTTGGCTAATAGCACAATCTTTACATACGTTCATTTAACCCAGATAAAATCACAACATATAACTAGCTGTTTGTTGAGTGGGGCTTTCATCTTCTTCACACTTCCAGGTCTAGGATGTAGCTCCACCTCCGGCTTGCAGCGCCTCCAGGATCTCCATAAACACCTCAGGACCTCCAGGAACTCGCTCCTCCTCCATGCCTTCAGCCATCTCCTTCTCCGGGCCTCCATGTCATGATGGATGCATCAAGTGCCACTGCACCTTCGTCCTCCGCCTCCGGTTCTTCGTCTTCCTCCAGATTAGCATCAGGTACTCCTACACAAGAAACTCTACTCTATTAAAATTACTTATGACCAATATGAAACTTGCACAAGAAGCAAAAGATAATTTGCAAATGGGCAGGAATTCAGTACTGTAACATGTGTATCTGTTAGTTGCTTCATTATGCATGTTTAGTCAACTATATGCAATCAGCAAACAGTTTTAGCCACAATCTGTTATGTAATCACCCTGATGTTCTATGTAACCAATTCTGCCATGTGTGTAGACTAACTAATCTAACTTGTAGACATTACTGTTATTATCACACATGTGTTGTTGCCAGCAACTAAACATGCCTAAAGACATGAGTGGAAGAGGAATAGATGACCAACAGTATCCAACAATTAATCATTGAACCAAAATGGGTATTCATCATTCATTTTAGGAATACAGAGATGACATGCTATCTTGAGAATGTTTAGTAATATCACTCTCCATCTTAAGAATCCATGCATGCATATGAGATTATAGATCAACACCATATCTCGACATAATTGCACAATAAAGCACAAATGAAGCAAGAGAAGAACACACACCTTATAGGTGATGTAATAGAATTCATTGGACTCCATGCACCGAATAATCTTGGTGTGATTACCTGTCAAGACCCACACCACCGAGATATGAAGCTCATACAATAATGCAGACTAGAGAAGAAACTGAAATAGTGCTCAACTTTATTCATATCTTACAATAGAGGCAATGGATCCATATTAATAGCAGTAGCAAAGAGGACACATCAGGTATGGTAGTCATAAAATAGAACTACAAATCCTAGTAGTGAGATTTTGGATAGACAATATTAATATACATTAGGTTCATCTATTTAAAAAGTACTACTTCTTCCTACAAGTGCTTCCTCAACTGCTTCCTATAGCTGGTGTAGTGAAAATCAAGCATGTAAAATTCTTACAAGCATGGTACTACTGCTTCCTCAACTGCTCCTACTCAGGCCTGCATCCAGCGATTGCAAGCAAGAATCGCTATATATAACCCCAGAAATATATATATATATATGTTCCCGGGGTAAATATAGCTGAATACCTCCTCCGCACCATGTGGCGCATCTCGGGAAATCCGATCATCATAGCCATGAGTGAACAGAAACTCCAATCAAGTTACCACAGAGAATCGATGTTCAATGTGCGAAGCAAAAAAAGCTGGAACCTGACAGTAAAAAAAGCTATTATCGTGCTCAACATTTACATTATGTAGAAACTATTGATAAGAAAATTGCAATGTTTACGCACATGGTAGGCAAAATAAACCAATGCATAAACAACAGGTTTACCATGTTTAACATATAGATTATCTACAGAAGTTATTACTCGCATATGGTAGGAAAAATAAACCAATAGGCAAAATAAACCAACAGCATATAGATTATCTACAGAAGTTATTACTCGCTCATTCGACTCCAACAGGTTTACCATGTTTAACAAGAAAAAGACTCCACCAAAGATTAAAGTTACACCATAGGGGAACACATTGCACATGCATATCTTGATGACACCAACTAACATAGGCACAAAGAAAAAATCTCGCTATTCAGTATCAATTTAAAATATATCAGTCAACACTCTATGCTATCTATATATAACTAATGACTGATGAGTAAACCTATTTATAGGAAGAAGGGTCCATAAGGTACTAATATGTACAAGTATTGAATACTGATATGTGTTGTCCAGAAGCTTAGCCATCACGCAGTAGTTGAACACAAGAAAATACACACTTGATTAATATCCAATATAGAAGGAAATGTAAGTCAAAATTACCAAATCATAGCATCAGATATCTACCAAGCAATTAAGAGCAGTGTCACAAATTATGAAGACAATACTGAGGATGTAAACTCGATGTGCACGGGGACACGACCCTAGCTAGGAGCAGGGGAAGCAGTGATGAAACAAAGTTGGTTTACCTTTCGATTCCTCTTCTGCGAGGCGGATTCGGTGGAGGATTCCTGGTCAGGGTTCCTTCTGCTCTTTCTTGCTTCCAGAGAGGGCGTGTCCTCATCGGGAGGGATCACCAGATCTTCAGGCCAGCGGGCGGCCTCATGGAGAAAGGGCGCCAGATCTCCAGGCCACCGGCGCCAAGGAGTCGGCATCCTGCAGAGCGTCGCACATCCCCTGATCAACAAACGCGCACACCGACGACCAAGCCAGCCGTGGCCTCGTGGATCCTGGCCGTCCAAGACCGGTAGAAGACCACTCCCTGGCTGAGACCTGGCCCCGTCATTGTCGACGCCGTCCTGCGAGCGAGCTAGCGCTAGGGTTAGCGAGGCGGCAGTGTTAGTTCTCAGGTTAGGTTAGCAAGGAGGCGGCGGTGTGAGGGTTGAGCTAGGCTAGGGTTAACGAGGGATAAGATCGAAATGGGGTGGGAGCTGGGAGGGAGAGATGCGTTTTCTGGCACGCGGGGACTGGGTGTGTGTGTGCGTCTCATCTCTTGACGCATCATGTGTGTTTCTTCTAGTGAGCGAGCTTCGTTGGATCGGCGTGGTGAGCGGTGGATGGCTGAGATGGGTTCTAAATTGGGTAATCCGTGAGAGATGTTTGCTGCGACGTGATTGGTTGTGTAAAAAAGGGATTTTTCCAATTTCTAAAGTGTCAAAAACGGGGCGTTTTGTGAAGAAACGATCAAAGTGATGATTCAAAATACTACCACCATATTTTTTATAAATAGTAGACCACCTTTCATGGACAATGTCCCAATCGAGGTATCTCAAACCTTTCCGTCCACCCCTGGTGAAAAAGACAAATATCTGTCAAATCGGTAAGAAGTGGGTCCGATTTGAACTACAGGTACATGATCTAATGCTCATGATTTTTTTTTGGAAAAATCATTTTTAGACTCATAATATGATGTTTCTTCAGAGATCCAATGCAAGTTTAGCGAGGCTCATCCCTTATCTATGAACCTTCGTGCCCGCCGTTTTGACCATAGTTTGAAACAGGCATGAAAAATTCAAAAGCAGTCCAAACAAGGTAAATCCTTCGCGTGGTGTCATATTATGTGACATATTTGCAAGGAAAAATACCAAACTTGATATATTGCGAACAACTTGAAAAAACCTTACCTATCTTGTTTGAGGTTTTATGGCTTTCAGGTCAAACGACCAAAGTTATGGCTAGAATCACAGCATAGTTTGTGATAATATGCCCATATTGTGCATGCATGTGCATCCTGAGGTAGCCAACAATGTTGCAGGAGGAAGTTTTCCTTTTTGTCGCATAAAAAATGCATTTTCCATTTTCTGAATGCCAAAAACAAGGCGTTTTGTGAAGCAACCATTAAAGTTCTAATTCAAAATGGTATAACCCTATTTTTCAAAAATACTAGACCATATTACATGGACAATTTTCCAAACAAGGTATCTAAAACCTTTCCGTCCACTCCTGACGAAAAAGACAAATTCGTGCTGAATCGATGGGAAGTGGGTCCAATTTGAACTACAGGTACATGATATAATGCTCATAATTTTTTGAAAAAATCATTTTTAGACTCACAATATGGTGTTTCTTCAGAGATCCAATGCAAGTTTAGCAAGGTTCATCCACTATCTATGAACCCTCATGCCCGCTGTTTTGACCATAGTTTGAAACAAGCATGAAAAATTCAAAAACGGTCCAAATAAGGTAAATCCTTCGCGTGGTGTCATATTATGTGACATATTTGCAAGGAAAAATACTAAACTTGGTATATTACGAACAACTTGAAAAAACTTTCACAGAAATGACCTATCTTGTCCGAGGTTTTATGGCTTTCAGGTCAAACGACCAATGTTATGGCTAGAATCGCAGCATAATTTGTGATAATATGCCCATATTGTGCATGCATGTGCATCCTGAGATGGCAAAAAATGTTGCAGGAGGAATTTTCCTTTTCGTCGCACAGAAAATGCATTTTCCATTTTCTGAATGCCAAAAACGAGGCGTTTTGTGAAGCAACCATTAAAGTTCTAATTCAAAATGGTACAACCCTATTTTTCAAAAATACTAGACCATATTATGGACAATTTTCCAAACAAGGTATCTAAAACCTTTCCGTCCACCCCTGACGAAAAAGACAAATTCCTACCGAATCGATAGGAAGTGAGTCCGATTTGAACTACAGGTACATGATATAATGCTCATAATTTTTTTGAAAAAATCATTTTTAGACTCACAATATGATGTTTCTTCAGAGATCCAATGCAAGTTTAGCAAGGTTCATCCACTATCTGTGAACCCTCATGCCCGCTGTTTTGACCATAGTTTGAAACGGGCATGAAAAATTCAAAAACGGTCCAAACAAGGTAAATCCTTCGTGTGGTGTCATATTATGTGACATATTTGCAAGTAAAAATACCAAACTTGGTATATTGTGAACAACTTGAAAAAACCTTCACAGAAATGACCTATCTTGTCCGAGATTTTATGGCTTTCAGGTCAAACGACCAATGTTATGGCTATAATCGCGGCATAGTTTGTGATAATATGCCCATATTGTGCATGCATGTGCATCCTGAGATGGCCAACAATGTTGCAGTAGGAAGTTTTCCTTTTCGTCGCATAGAAAATGCATTTTCCATTTTCTGAATGCCAAAAACGAGGCGTTTTGTGAAGCAACCATTAAAGTTCTAATTCAAAATGGTACAGCCCTATTTTTCAAAAATACTAGACCATATTACATGCACAATTTTTCAAAAAAAGTATCTAAAACCTTTCCGTCCACCCCTGACGAAAAAGACAAATTCCTGCCGAATCGATAGAAAATGGGTTCGATTTGAACTACAGGTACATGATATAATGCTCATAATTTTTTGAAAAAAATCATTTTTAGACTCACAATATGATGTTTCTTAAGAGATCCAATGCAAGTTTAGCAAGGTTCATCCACTATCTATGAACCCTCATGCCCGCTATTTTGACCATAGTTTGAAACGGGCATGAAAAATTCAAAAACGGTCAAAATAAGGTAAATCCTTCATGTGGTGTCATATTATGTGATATAGTTGCAAGGAAAAATATCAAACTTGGTATATTGCGAACAATTTTAAAAAACTTCACAGAAATAACCTATCTTGTCCGAGGTTTTATGGCTTTCAGGTCAAACGACCAATGTTATGGCTAGAATCGCGGCATAGTTTGTGATAATATGCCTATATTGTGCATGCATGGGCATCCTGAGATGGCCAACAATGTTGCAGGAGGAAGTTTTCCTTTTTGTCATATAGAAAATGCATTTTCTATTTTCTGAATGCCAAAAATGAGGCGTTTTGTGCAGCAACCATTAAAGTTCTAATTCAAAATGGTACAACCCTATTTTTCAAAAAAACTATACCATATTACATGGACAATTTTCCAAACAAGGTATCTAACACCTTTCCGTCCACCCCTGACGAAAAAGACAAATTCTTGCCAAATCGATAGGAAGTGGGTTTGATTTGAACTACATGTACATGATATAATGCTCATAATTTTTTGAAAAAAATCATTTTTAGACTCACAATATGATGTTTCTTCAGAGATCTAATGAAATTTTAGCAAGGTTCATCCACTATCTATGAACCCTCATGTGCGCTGTTTTGACCATAGTTTGAAACGGGCATGAAAAATTCAAAAACAGTCCAAACAAGGTAAATCCTTCGCGTGCTGTCATATTATGTGACATATTTGCAAGGAAAAATACAAAACTTGGTATATTGCGAACAACTTGAAAAAACCTTCACAGAAATGACCTATCTTGTCCGAGGTTTTATGGCTTTCAGGTCAAACGACCAATATTATGGCTAGAATCGCGGCATAGTTTGTGATAATATGCCCATATTGTGCATGCATCCTTTTCATCGCATGGAAAAGCCATTTTTTTTTTCTAATGCCAAAATCAGGGTGTTTTGTGAAACAACACCAAACGATGAATACAAAATGTTACCACCCCATTTTCAAAAATACTAGACACCTTAAATAAACAATGTCCCAACCGGGGATTCGCAAACCTTTTCATCCACCCCTTGGTGAAAAAGACAAATGTCTGCCGAATCGGTAGGAAGTGGGTCCTGTTTGAACTACAGGTACATTATTTAATACTCATGAATTTTTGGAAAAATCATTTTTAGATACACAATATGTTGTTTTAATAGAGATACATTAAAGTTTTAGTAAGACTCAACACCTAGACAAGTCATTCCTGCCGTGTTGATTGTGTCTTGAAATCGGCATAACATAATTTAAAAGCACCAAAAATAGAAATTAGTCGCATTTCATAATTTTGTATGAAAATAATGTTATGTACCTCCTAAAGATAAACCAAATTGATTTTTATATCATTTTAATCTGAGGTCATATGCACAAATTGCGGGGAAATTACGTTTTTAGACTTTATAGAAAAAATAATGCATGTCCATTCTTGTGGACTCAAACTTTACAAGAAGCCCATAATTTCAGTAAAATCGACCATCAAATGGTCTATTGGGCTGTTAGCCTAGCCGGTCGGCTGAAATATTTGTGGAAAAAGGAAGAGGCTTTGTCTGTTGGAGGCCCAGGCCCAACACAGGTTCGCCTCATACAAATAGGGTGCTACGAGTTAAATTGACACAACCGATGGCTTGGTGTAGTGGTTGGGTTGCTGTGTTGTGGTGTGCAGTGACAGGTCACGTGTTCGAGTGCCCATCACTCCTATTTTTGCCAATTTTTTCTAGAACACAACGCGACCCACATATTTAAGTAGACTATGCGGAGGTTGTTAGACGCAAACCACTTGATGGTGTGATGGTTCGGTTGATTTGGTGAGTTCAGGAGGTTGCGGGTTCGAGGTCTAGGTAGGCCTTTTTGCCATATTATTCCTACGCGTGAGGTGGCCTTCTATTTAGGTGGGTTCTACACGTTAGGTCAGGTTCGTCTATTAGGCGTGTCCTACACGTCAGGTCAACTTGTTTCTATTTGGTTGGTCTATTGTATGACATGTGGGTCTCACACATCATATATTGGTCATAGTCGGCATCACGCGACACCTGTGTGGACACGTCAGTAGAAATTGACACATGGAAACGATACGTAGATAGAATTGTTGATGTGGCCGATCAGTCATTTTAAAGCAACAAAAATCAGTGACCATGACCATTTAAATTGGTCATACTGAGTTAAATATAAGGCCATAAACTAGTGCTATTCATCTGTGACCTTTTCATGTTTGGAAAATATGACCTACTTAAAAAATTGGTTGTAGTTTTTTAAGGTTTGGACCCTCCCAAATACTTTACGACTAGTTAGTTCAGAATGGTCATAGATCTATGACCAAAAAATCCATGGTCGTTATTAAAAGGTCACTAGTGAGCATATTTCTTGTAGTGTAAGCAAATGTCTCTTAGGGTTCGCATGTTTGTGCTGAATTGTAATTTTTGTTTTATTTACTCTATAGATATTGGGCAGTTATGCAACAGTCTTGTTTCTTTGACAGGAAGCGCCGCAAGGTTAGAAACATGACTGCCAGGTCAGTCATTTTGCTGCCCGAAGAAATTAAAAACGAGTGGAAAGATGATGTTGGACACGATTCTGGTGCCCGTTGTCCCGATGATGCAGAGTACGTAAAGCTAAGAAAATTGGCACCAAGGAAGAGGACGATGGCAGGAAATGAAGAAGCTAGTGGATGTGAAGGCTTGGCACCCAGGCTACGGAAGAAGGTTGTTGGCAATAAAGATGCAAAGTAATGTGTTGAACTTGAACTTATATATTTAATTCTATTAAATTCTGGAGCTCTGTGTGTGGCACGTTGCTAGGAAAAACAATCTACCCACGTTCTCTGAGTAAAATATACCGTGACTTAGGGTTTGGAAACGCCCGAGTCAGTAGTTGAATCCAAAATTGTGATTGTGCCGCTGCTATATGAAAACACGCAGCACCGGTTCCACGATTGCTGAGGGGCAGGAGGTCTCCAAATACGACGAAATGTAAGTGGCACAGAAATAAATTATTTAAGCTGCCACACTCCACGAAGCAGCAACTTATTTCAGATGCTGCACAACGACGTGGCAACATAAACAACAATATTCTCACCGATAATACCCAGATGAGGAGGAAATCGGTACCACTTTCTAGCCTAATCTTGAGCCCGTCTATCTCACCGCCTCTCTGCTCCTGCATCCCCTGCATCTGGCGAAGCTCCCGGATCTCCAGTAACCGGGTGTACGTGCTTCCACTATAAATTGTGGTTGTGCCATTTGCATGTGGCACAATCCACGTAGATTACGTTTAAACAAACCACCAATGTCATAATACACTAGTAGAAAAGGTGTCTTTGGTCCACGGTCACGTTCCCAATCCGGGACAGAGATCTAAATCGAGGCAGAAATTGATCTAAATCACAAATTCTTCCACAAATTAATCGAGATAGAGATCTAAATCGAGGCATTTCATTACTTCAACCACAAATTCTTCTAAACAAATGTGCGATTTCACATCCTACATTAATTCAACCACTAGTAAACAATTTCACTTCCGCTGCCACTGTCCTCCTCACCGCCGGCTTCCTCGTCGCTGTCAGACGGAACCTCCACGATTTCTGCATTGTTCACGAGATAGAGCACCCCTTCGCAGCGAGCGGCGGCGATGAAGGTGTACTTGGTCCGTCCAGGGACGGACCAGAACCTCTCCCGCCCTTCTCGGTTGCAGAGATCCCGGTGCACCACGCGCCCGTCAACGATGGGGTTGCCAATCTTGGCCTTCCGCTCCTTCTTGAACAGCGCCGGCTAGTACGGGCTGGCCACCGCGTACCAGGGCAGCGCCCTCTTCCACGCGGGCATCTAGCGGCGGCGCGCCGCGATTTTTCTCTCCATCTCGGCTCGGCCAGGGAGCAAAGCCACCGGCACCCCCGCAGAGCTGATGCGCCATCTGTGGGGCACCATCACGGCTGGCGGCGCGAGGATGCCAAAGTTCGCGAACATCACCGCCTCGTAGAAGTTTAGATCGGGCATCTCCATGGCGGCACGGTGGATATTGGAGAGGGGGCGAGGAGATGGACGATGAAGGGACGGCACGGTGGAGATTGGAGAGGACGAGGGGATGGACGACGAAGCGACGCGCTGTGGCGCCTCCTATTTGTACACGAGGACGACAAAGCGACGGGAGGAATATCCAAGGGGCATTGGTCAGACAAAAGAAGTAATGCGGGGTCAGACTAATGGGAGAGCAATTTTTTTCCTCCCTGGACTCCGGGACCAATAGTTCAGACCGCTAGGTCAACAAGTACAACTATTACAACTTAAAAAGGCACGAAGCTTAAGCTAAATAGAACTATTTATCACACATCTCCTTGATCTTCCTAATCTTAGCCCGATGCGCAACTTCCTGCGAGAGCAAGGATCGAATCGTCTGCTCCTTCCTTTTAACATCTTCCTTGCACAACTTCAATTGTTTCTCTGCATTTTTCCTCATGCACTTGTCAATACTCGTAGTTGTGAACTGCAGGACTTTGGCCTAGTGGAGATCATTCCTTGCTTGAGTCAGTTCTTGCTCTGCTTTAGCCTTCAGGGCCAACGCCGCATCCCTCTCCTTCTCGACTTTGCTAACCTTGTCTTGCACCCACCTGAGATCTCGCTTATGCTTGGTCGTGTCAACTGGTTCCCATAGCTTCATCTCAACACTGTCAAGAAGTGAGCTGAATACAGATTCTTTCAACTCAACAGTCATTTCCCATAGTTTGTCCAGCGTTTTCTGCATCGATTTGGGCCACTCTAGATCTACCCATTTGACAACACCGCAACTTCCGCTTTGCATCATTGCACGATGTCCTTGACACCGTAGAAACCTCTTGCCTGCATTTCGTCCTTCGAATGCTACAAATTTAGCGGGCACATATCCATGTTTACATAGCAGAGGACTATCTTCATCCTCTAAACCGTGATAGTCGGAGTCATACATCATCTGGTTGGCCTAACACATTATACGCGCATGAGTAAACAGATTAGATCTAGCTCAAAAAATAGATAACTGGCCATAGATGATAAAAATAGAGATGAGACGACTCACATCAAAATAACCGTCCCTATCGCCACGACGCGTTTCCTCGCCATATCCCCTTGAACCCATGGCGAGAGGGGAGGGAGTGGCTGCCGGATAGGGGATTGGGATGGAGGCACCGTCGGCTTGCGGCTACGGCAGGATGGGACTGAAGTGGGGAAAGTTTCTTCGAGGGGAAGGAAGAGAAGTACGGGGAGGAAGAGAAGTAATGGGGACGTGACACTGGGATATGGCCCACTGAACTCGTGAGTCGTGACACTCGCAACAGGGGAGCGCCCGGTGTTGCCAGTTTGTCTAGAGCAAGCGTGGCCAATCATGCCGCAGAACAACCTACTCGCGGATCGCTCTCACGAAGACCATCCCAATCGTCCAAGCGCCCCGATTGAACGGTATGAAACAATTGTCAAGCACAACAACTGTGTTAGGGCGTGCCTTCTAGAAAACTCGGTCTAACGGCCACCCATGCAATGACATTGGTGTATCCATGTGTGGTTTGTGAAAAGAACAGACATGTAATCACACTAGATTGATCCATATGTGGTTTATGGAAGTAACAGACATGCAATGACTCTAGCTGTGATTCATGAAAAGAACATCCATGCAATGACACTGGTGGATCCATGTGTGGTTCATGAGAAGAACACACATCCAATGACACTGCTGGACTCTAGCTGTGGTTCATGAAAAGAACAGACATGCAATGACACTGGTGGATCCATATGTGGTTTGTCTAGAGGAACACACATGCAATGACACTGGGTGTGGTTCATGAAAAGACAGACATGCAATGACACTCGGTGTGGTTCATGAAAAGAACAGACATGCAATGACACTGGTGGATCCATGTGTGGTTTATGGAAGTAACGTACATGCAATGACTCTAGCTGTGGTTCATGAAAAGAACTAACATGCAATGACACTGGTGGATCCATGTGTGGTTCATGAGAAGAACACACATCCAATGACACTGGTGGATCCTTATGTGGTTCATGAAAAGAACAGACATGCAGTTACACCGGTGGATCCTGATGTGGTTTGTCTAGAGGAACACACATGCAATGACACCAGGTGTGGTTCATGAAAAGAACATACATGCAATGACTTATGTGGTTTGTTTAGAAGAACACACATGCAATGACACTGGGTGTGGTTCATGAAAATAACAGACATGCAATGACACTGGTGGATCATTATGTGGTTTGTTTAGAGGAACAGACATGCAATCACATTGGGTGTGGTTCATGAAAAGAACACACATCCAATGACACTCGTGGATCCTTATGTGGTTCATGAAAAGAACAGACATGAAGTGACACCAGTGGATCCTTATGTGGTTTGTCTAGAGAAACACACATGCAATGACACTGGGTGTGGTTCATGAAAAGAACAGACATGCAATGACACTGGTGGATCCTTATGTGGTTCATGAAAAGAACAGACATGCAATGACACCGGTGGATCCTTATGTGGTTCATGAAAAGAACTGACATGCAATGACACTGGATGTGGTTCATGAAAAGAACAGACATGCAATGACACCGGTGGATCCATGTGTGGTTTATGGAAGTAACAGACATGCAATGACTCTAGCTGTGGTTCATGAAAATAACAGGCATGCAATGACACTGGTGGATCGATGTGTGGTTCATGAGAAGAACACACATCCAATGACACTGGTGGATCCTTATGTGGTTCATGAAAAGAACAGACATGCAGTGACACCGGTGGATTCTTATGTGGTTTGTCTAGAGGAACACACATGCAATGACACCGGTTGTGGTTCATGAAAAGAACATTATGTAGCCCGACCTTCGGTCGTTACCACATCATGGTCTCCAACTTATGCCAAGTCGTCATGGACTCCAAAGGTGAATCCGTTCCTCTATGCGAGCCCACTTCCTACCCTCTTAAATGGTATACTACTTCATACCCCGTCCCACATCCATGATAGGTTCATACCGACGAGTACAGAGGCAAGGGAGGAAGCCTGGAGCACCAAGCCAGACAAGACGGAGGCTTGGATGAGAAGACGGAAGAAGCAGCAGCTGGAGGACCGGAGTCTCCGGCCTGCGCACACCGGAGTCTCCGGCCACACCGAAGTCTCCGTCCACACCGAAGTCTCCGGCCTGAAGACACCGGAGTCTCCGGCCTGCAGACCTCAGAGTCTCCAGACCCATCTCCGGACCGACCCTCAGATCGAGCTCGAGGACAGCCAGAAGGCCCCTCTAGAGACAACACCGGAGAGAGACCGGAGTCTCCGGCCCACACCGGAATCTCCGGCCTGAGCGTATGGGCCTGTGCGCCGCCAGCTGGGCCTTTGGCCCGTGTACCCCTTAGTCCGCCCAGACTTTCCCCTTTTATTCCTAAAGTAACCTTGAACTAGTGGCTGGCCTATATATAGTGCCCCCACCCCCTCATGTAACCCTAGGCATAGATGATAGACTAAAGACAACCCCCTTTGTGGAATCTCTAGTTTTGCCTCATCCCCTTCTACCAAAGGGGACAGACTATCGTCACCACCTCGTTGGAGTTTGCATTGCGCCTCCCTCGTTGTACAAGGCCTTGGCATCGGTGTCCCTTTGCCAAGACGTCAAGACCCTCTCCAAGGTGTTCTTCCCTCTCCGCGTGGGATCGAGGGAGCACGTTGACTGATCTTTCCTTGCGAGGATTCTATCGGACCGGTGGCCACCGGTGAGAGCAATCGGCCTTGTATCGTGTGTGTTTTGTGTGTGTTCATCGTGTTCTTCGTGAGGTGTGCATCCGCTTCCGCTACCTTCTCCCTTTCCCCTCGCTTTCCCATCGATTTGACCACGAGATCCGTGAAGATCGGGCCACCCACGGGGTTACCCCATAACATCTGGTATCAGCAGCTTTTGGTTGCCACGGATTTCCCCTCGATTTTGTCTCTTTCCCCATAAATTCGAAAATTCCACCAAAAACAGCCCCAATTCGTGTTTTGGATCGATCTATGATTTGAGTGCGTTTTGGTAGGTTTTGATCTGTGGATTACTTGCTAAACTTGTTGATCTACCTTCCCCTGCGTTCCCATGGCCTAATTCCTTGATTTCCCCCACCAATTTGAGGTTTTGGTTCGAGTTTTTCCGCCCAAATCGCATCCTGTTCGTGTTCTGGACGCGGCAGAAATCGACTGAACCGGAGTCTCCGGCCTCGGACCGGAGTTTCCGGTGTGAGTCACTCCAGACTGGAGTCTTCGGACCTCCAGACCGGAGTCTCCGCCCCCCTGCTGACAGAAAATCCGCATCACGGTTTTGAGCATAACTTTTGCATACGAACTCGGATTTTGGTGTTCTTTAGCTCGCTTCGAAGAGGAGAAGGACCTCTACATCATCATATCCATGGTTCATGCTATCTAATCCATCCAAATTCCGTGAGAAAGGCGGAATCCACCAATAAAGGGTGAAGATCAGCGAAGAAAGGTATAAAAAAATTCCCGACTTCTCCCCACTTGTTTTCCTTTGTGAGCTACACTATCTTTGCGTTCAATAAACACCTATTGAGACTAGTTCCTCCTATGATTGATTGAGCTATGCACATTTGATATCTTGTAGAATTCCGAGCAAAAGTTGTGAGCGTGCTATCTCATATAGTTATCTTGTATAGTTGTTGGCACAAACAAGAGGCAAGTGAAAAAGAAAAGCGAAAAAAATAGAAAAAGAAAAAGAAGAAAAAAAAGAAACAAGTGCCTCATAGAATAGGAAGCGCAAGCTCGATGAACATCAAATAGGTGGTACTTATTGTGCATATCTTGTAGCCCACCAAATTTATTGCAATCGAACTAGCATCTCTCCTTGCACTTGTGCGACACGAGCTTATAGTATTCGCTAGATAATCATTCGGTTCTTGGCTCACTTTCTCCATCACACAAGTCCCATTTATCCCATCGTGTGTGTTTCCTTGTACATATTTCCTTCTTGTGGATTGACTTGTTTTGCTTTGTGATCATCGTGGTTCTTTACTTGCCATTACAATATCTTGATTTCGGATTGTTCTTGGACACGCCACCTTCCATACCTATCCACCATAAGCTTTGTGTGTGTGTGTTTTTAGTGGTTAGTTGGTTTTGGTGTTCCGCATGAACTTCACTTTGCTTGGTTTTGATTGCTCTCAAGTGTTGCCACTTGCACGATACTATCTTCCAAGGTAAAGTAAGGTTTGGCGTTGCATCCCTAACCCCCTACCACTTCCATATACACCACTTGGTCTTGTGAATCATGTCTAGGGACTCTGGAACCGAGGATGATTTCTATGAAGAATCCACGATGAGCCACCATGCATATGCCTCCACAAGCATGGATGACATGATGGAGCACTACACCGACAATGGCTCCACATGCTTGGGTGATATGGAGTTCTACAACAACAATAACTCCCCAAGCATGGAAGACTTCGAGAACGACAATGACAAGCTCCTCAAGTCGCATCGACCAAGAAGGAGCCTCCACCTCAAGAGCAACAAGGTCCACCATCAAATGGACAACTTCAAGCGCGAAATGGACAACAACTTCACCAAAACCATAAGGATGATGGCCAAGACAAATGATGCTTTGCGCTCATTACAACGCCTCACCAAGAAGAGTGCCAAGGACAAGGAGCATCGTCGCGAGCGTCATGTGGATGAAAAAGTGTGCCATCTACATCAACCTTTGGCAAGGCACGCCAATGACCTCCGTCGACACCATCAAAGGGCACCTTCAACTACTCGTGCCACCACCAAAATGGCACCAAGAGCAAGATATCCTTCACGCCATCAAGCTTCAACGCCCAAACTTGACGTCCTAGATGACGCATGCACCTTCATGGATGAGGATGACGAAGACCTCTACTTCGCCAAGTTGGATGAGTACGTCAAGAGGACTACACAAACCAAGGTGCAAGACGGTGATGACAAGGTCAAGAATGGTGAGCATGGGATTTTCCCTTCACCAAAGGAGGCGCATGGAGTTGAGAGAACCGAGCCTACCCCTACATGCTTGAGTGATGATGTGGTACCAATTCCATGTGAGTATGAGAGCCACTTAGCCCACTTGAGTGAAAACAAGAGTGAGATGAGTGGCTCCACCATATGTGAGATTGAGTGCTTCCACTTGGAGGGCATGAGTGATACACCTAGTGAGTTGAAAGTGGTAGTTGATAGGTCATGTGAGACCACTTTGATTTCTAGCGACTTACCCTCTACCTCTAGTGTGTTTCCTCATGATGTTCTAGGTTCCATGGATCAAGAAGTGCCAAGCTTGGAAATGATGATGCCTCCAAGCAAGAAGATGTACATGGTGGATGAATATGATGCCATCCCCATACATGATGAAGAAGTCGCCCACATGGAGGCCAATGCTACCACAACACCCACTTCATATGAGAGGTATGAACAAGGTAACAATATGGGTGTTGATGATGCCATGATCCCACTAGTGGACATGATAATTTATGATGATTGGCATGCTATGGATGATGTTTGTGATATCGCATATGCTTCATTGATATTTCCATGTGATACTTTGCCTTTGCATAATGTTGAGAATGTGAATTTTTTTTATTGTGATGATGTTGCCATAGACATGCCATGCTCTAAACGTTACGTTGATGATATCATTGCTTGCCCTTTGTTGAACAATTGCTCTTTCTAATATTTTGCTTGCAATGATGTTACCAATGGTACCCCTCGAACCATGCTTTGTCATGAGTGTTTTACAATTTCTCCTATTGCTTGCAATATGGATGATTGCTCCTTCACTTGTTTTGCTTGCAACAATAATTCTCATATGTATTCTATTGAGATGGCCCCCATAGCTTTCTCAAATTTTGGAGATTTTGGTAAATGCCATGATAAGAATGTTCCCCACTTGCATACTCACCATGCACCTATGTTACACTTGATTGACACTAATGGTGATGTGCACAAGAAGAGATATGTCATGATGGATGATGTATTTCTCTACCATGCACACACATTCTTCCTTTTGTGTTTGATTTGTGTAGGTACCCACATGATCATGTCAACCTCGGTTGAGCACGAGTTGACAAAAAGAGCTCTAGAGAGCATCTCCCAAGTGAGTTCAAGATTGAACCCAGCTCTGATACCTTTTGCATGCTTTGCATCTTTCATGTTGACCAATTGCTCTTTCCTATGGTTTGATTGCAAGCATGTTGATGGTATTCTTTCACCTTGTGACAATCATGTCTCGTTGCTTTTGGATATTGATGCTTTGTGTGTTGCCACAAAAATGTTGCAATTTCTCTTTCCAATGTTTTGTGTGCAACCATAATGCAATTTTGAGCATGTATTGTCATGAGAGCTTCCAAGTCTTTCGTATTGTTGTTGCAACAAACATAAGGACGACTTGCTCTTTCATATGGTTTGTTTGCAAACACGTTTCTTTTGCTTCCACTCGTGATACTCATATCCCAATGATATTTGCTTTTGATGATTTGTGTGTGGCATCCAACATGTCGACCAATTGTTCTTTCCAATGGTTGGTTTGCACACATAATGATGTTGTTTTGGATGTTCTTCCGCATGTGTTTTTGCCTAATTCTCCTACTCTTGCATCAACGATGTTGACCAATATTGTCCATTGCTTTGACTGCCACACTAAGATGTTTTATGGAGTTTTTGAGTTCCCACATTTGGATGATGTTCAAATGATTTCCATGCACTTTGACCTTACATATGCATCCGATTTGCTATACTTGAGTTGTGCTAAGTGTGTTGTGAACAAGAATGGACATGCCACAAATGACATGCTCCTCTATCACACACAAACATATGTTGCTTGGTCTTTGTTGTGTGAAGGCACAATTGCTTCCGCGTGAACCTCTATGGACAAAGAGTTGACAAGACGAACCGTAGAGACTTACCTATGGCTTCTCCTCAACGAGCTATCTCTACATCATAAGGTGACTTCACTCTACTTGAGGACTCATGCTATAATCTTCATGAATTGGCTACGCTTTGAGTGTTGCTTTGCTTTTGTTGTGAGCTTTGTAGGCTCCATGGAAGGTGAAGGAACATTGTGGTGTTGTCGATTCAATCTTCCCGAGGATGACTATATGGTGAACCCCTGGATCAAGAAGGTCTCTCGACATCTTCTACTTTGTGATGAGCGTGTATAGTCGAGGATGACTCTTTTTGAAGGGAGGGGAGATGATGTAGCCCGACCTTCGGTCGTTACCACATCATGGTCTCCAACTTATGCCAAGTCGTCATGGACTCCAAAGGTGAATCCGTTCCTCTATGCGAGCCCACTTCCTACCCTCTTGAATGGTATACTACTTCATACTCCGTCCCATATCCATGATAGGTTCATACCGACGAGTACGGAGGCAAGGGAGGAAACCTGGAGCACCAAGCCCGACAAGACGGAGGCTTGGAAGAGAAGATGGAAGAAGCAGCAGCTGGAGGACCAGAGTCTCCGGCCTGCACACACCGGAGTCTCCGGCCTGCAGACCCCGGAGTCTCCGGACCCATCTCCGGACCGACCCTTAGATCGAGCTCGAGGACAGCCAGAAGGCCCCTCTGGAGACAAAACCGAAGACAGACCGGAGTCTCTGGCCCACACCGGAATCTCCGGACCCCACACCGGAGTCTCTGGCCTGAGTGTATGGGCCTGCACGCCGCCAGCTGGGCCTTTGGCCCATGTACCCCTTAGTCCGCCCAGACTTTCCCCTTTTATTCCTAAAGTACCATTGAACTAGTGGCTGGCCTATATATAGTGCCCCCACCCCCACATGTAACCCTAGGAATAGATGATAGACTAAAGACAACCCCCTTTGTGGAATCTCTAGTTTTGCCTCATCCCCTTCTACCAAAGGGGTTCGACTATCGTCACCACCTCGTTGGAGTTTGCATCACGCCTCCCTCGTTGTACAAGGCCTTGGCATCGGTGTCCCTTTGCCAAGACGTCAAGACCCTCTCCAAGGTGTTCTTCCCTCTCCGCGTGGGATCGAGGGAGCATGTTGACCGATCTTTCCTTGCGAGGATTCTATCGGACCGGTGGCCACCCGTGAGAGCAATCGGCCTTGTATCATGTGCGTTTTACGTGTGTTCATCGTGTTCTTCGCGAGGTGTGTGTCCGCTTCCGCTACCTTCTCCCTTTCCCCTCGCTTTCCCATCGATTTGACCACGAGATCCGTGAAGATCGGGCCACCCACGGGGTTACCCCATAACAGAACAGACATGCAATGACTTATGTGCTTTGTTTAGAAGAACACACATGCAATGACACTGGGTGTGGTTCATGAAAAGAACAGACATGCAATGACACTGGTGGATCCTTGTGTGGTTTGTTTAGAGGAACAGACATGCAATGACACTGGGTGTGGCTCATGAGAAGAACACACATCCAATGACACTGGTGGATCCTTATGTGGTTCATGAAAAGAACAGACATGTAGTGACACCGCTGGATCCTTATGTGGTTTGTCCATAGGAACACACATGCAATGACACCGTTTGTGGTTCATGAAAAGAACAAACATGCAATGACACTAGGTGGATCCTTATGTGGTTTGTGAGAAGAACATACATGCAATGACACTGGTGGATCCTTATGTGGTTCATGAAAAGAACATACATGCAATGACACTAGGTGTGGTTCATGAAAAGAACATACATGCAATGACACCGGTGGATCCATGTGTGGTTTATGGATGTAATAGACATGCAATGACTCTAGCTATGGTTCATGAAAAGAACAGACATGCAATGACACTGGGTGTGGTTCATTAGATGAATACACATCCAATGACACTGGTGGATCCTTATGTGGTTCATGAAAATAACAGACATGCAATGACAATGGGTGTGGTTCATTAGAAGAATACACATCCAATTACACTGGTGGATCCTTATGTGGTTCATGAAAAGAACAGACATGCAGTAACACCAATGGATCCTTGTGTGGTTTCTCTAGAGAAACAGACATGCAATGACACTAGGTTTGGTTCATGAAAACAACTAACATGCAATGACACTGGTGGATCCTTATGTCATTCATGAAAAGAACAAACATGCAATGACACCAGTGGATCCTTATGTTGTTCATGAAAAGAACTGACATGTAATGACACTGGGTGTGGTTCATGAAAAGAATAGACATGCAATGACACCGGTGGATCCATGTGTGGTTTATGGAAGTAACAAACATGCAATGACTCTAGATGTGGTTCATGAAAAGAACAGACTTGCAACGACACTGGTGGATCCATGTGTGGTTCATGAGAAGAACACACATCCAATGACACTGGTGGATCCTTATGTGGTTCATGAAAAGAACAGACATGCAGTGACACCGGTGGATCCTTATGTGGTTTGTAGGAACACGCATGCAATGACACTGGGTTTGGTTCATGAAAATAACAGACATGCAATGACACTGGTGGATCCTTATGTGATTCATGAAAAGATCATACATACAATGACACTGGTGGATCCTTATGTCATTCATGAAAAGAACAGACATGCAATGGCACTTGGTGTGGTTCATGAAAAGAACAGACATGCAATGACACTGGTGAATCCATGTGTGGTTTGTGGAAGTAACACACATGCAATGACTCTAGGTGTGGTTCATGAAAAGAACAGACATGCAATGACACTGGTGGATCCATGTGTGGTTCATGAGAAGAACACACATCCAATGACACTGATGGATCCTTATGTGGTTCATGAAAAGAATAGACATGCAGTGACACCGGTGGATCCTTATGTGGTTTGTCTAGAGGAACACACATGCAATGACACTGGGTGTGGTTCATGAAAAGAACAGACATGCAATGACTTATGTGGTTTGTTTAGAAGAACACACATGCAATGACACTAGGTGTGGTTCATGAAAAGAACAGACATGCAATGACACTGGTGGATCCTTATGTGGTTTGTTTAGAGGAACAGACATGCAATGACACTGGGTGTGGTTCATGAGAAGAACACACATCCAATGAGACTGGTGGACCCTTATGTGGTTCATGAAAAGGACAAACATGCTGTGACACCGGTGGATCCTTATGTGGTTTGTCTAGAGGAACACACATGCAACGACACCGGGTGTGGTTCATGAGAAGAACACAAATCCAATTACACTGGTGGATCCTTATTTTGTTCATGAAAAGAACTGACATGCAGTGACACCGGTGGATCCTTATGTGGTTTGTCTAGAGGAACACACATGCAATGACACTGGGTGTGGTTCATGAAAAGAACAGACATACAGTGACACCGGTGGATCGTTATGTGGTTTGTAGGAACACACATGCAATCACAGTGGGTTTGGTTCATGAAAAGAACAGAAATGGAATGACACTGGTGGATCCTTATGTGATTCATGAAAAGAACATACATGCAATGACACTAGTGGATCCTTATGTGGTTCATGAAAAGAACAGACAAGCAATGACACTGGGTGTGGTTCATGAAAAGAACAGACATGCAATGACACCGGTGGATCCATGTGTGGTTTATGGAAGTAATAGACATGCAATGACTCTAGCTGTGGTTCATGAAAAGAACAGACATGCAATGACACTGGTGGATCCATGTGTGGTTCATGACAAGAACACACATCCAATGACACTGGTGGATCCTTATGTGGTTCATGAAAAGAACAGACATGAAGAGACACCGGTGGATCCTTATGTGGTTTGTCTAGAGGAACACACATGCAATGACACTAGGTGTGGTTCATGAAAAGAACAGACATGCAATGACACTGGGTGTGGTTCATGAGAAGAACACACATCCAATGACACTGGTGGATCCTTATGTGGTTCATGAAAAGAACAGACATACAGTGACACCGGTGGATCCTTTTGTGGTTTGTCTAGAGGAACACACATGCAATGACACCGGGTGTGGTTCATGAAAAGAACAGACATGCAATGACACTGGGTGTGGTTCATGAGAAGAATACACATCCAATTACACTGGTGGATCCTTATGTGGTTCATGAAAAGAACAGACATGCAGTAACACCAATGGATCCTTGTGTGGTTTGTCTAAAGGAACACATATGCAATGACACTAGGTTTGGTTCATGAAAAGAACTAACATGCAATGACACTGGTGGATCCTTATGTCATTCATGAAAAGAACAAACATGCAGTGACACCGGTGGATCCTTATGTTGTTCATGAAAAGAACTGACATGCAATGACACTGGGTGTGGTTCATGAAAAGAATAGAGATGCAATGACACCGGTGGATCCATGTGTGGTTTATGGAAGTAACAAACATGCAATGACTCTATCTGTGGTTCATCAAAAGAACAGACATGCAATGACACTGGTGGATCCATGTGTGGTTCATGAGAAGAACACACATCCAATGACACTGGTGGATCCTTATGTGGTTCATGAAAAGAACAGACATACAGTGACACCGGTGGATCCTTATATGGTTTGTAGGAACACACATGCAATGACACTGGGTTTGGTTCATGAAAATAACAGACATGTAATGACACTGGTGGATCCTTATGTGATTCATGAAAAGATCAGACATGCAATGACACTGGTGGATCCTTATGTCATTCATGAAAAGAACAGACATGCAATGACACTTGGTGTGGTTCATGAAAAGAACAGACATGCAATGACACTGGTGAATCCATGTGTGGTTTGTGGAAGTAACAGACATGCAATGACTCTAGCTGTGGTTCATGAAAAGAACAGACATGCAATGACACTAGTGGATCGATGTGTGGTTCATGAGAAGAACACACATCCAATGACACTGATGGATCCTTAGGTGGTTCATGAAAAGAACAGACATGCAGTGACACCGGTGGATCCTTATGTGGTTTGTCTAGAGGAACACACATGCAATGACACTGGGTGTGGTTCATGAAAAGAACAGACATGCAATGACTTATGTGGTTTGTTTAGAAGAACACACATGCAATGACACTAGGTGTGGTTCATGAAAATAACAGACATGCAATGACACTGGTGGATCCTTATGTGGTTTGTTTAGAGGATCAGACATGCAATGACACTGGGTGTGGTTCATGAGAAGAACACACATCCAATGACACTGGTGGACCCTTATGTGGTTCATGAAAAGGACAAACATGCTGTGACACCGGTGGATCCTTATGTGGTTTGTCTAGAGGAACACACATGCAACGACACCGGGTGTGGTTCATGAGAAGAACACAAATCCAATTACACTAGTGGATCCTTATTTTGTTCATGAAAAGAACTGACATGCAGTGACACCGGTGGATCCTTATGTGGTTTGTCTAGAGGAACACACATGCAATGACACTGGGTGTGGTTCATGAAAAGAACAGACATACAGTGACACCGGTGGATCGTTATGTGGTTTGTAGGAACACACATGCAATCACAGTGGGTTTGGTTCATGAAAAGAACAGAAATGGAATGACACTGGTGGATCCTTATGTGATTCATGAAAAGAACATACATGCAATGACACTAGTGGATCCTTATGTGGTTCATGAAAAGAACAGACAAGCAATGACACTGGGTGTGGTTCATGAAAAGAACAGACATGCAATGACACCGGTGGATCCATGTGTGGTTTATGGAAGTAATAGACATGCAATGACTCTAGCTGTGGTTCATGAAAAGAACAGACATGCAATGACACTGGTGGATCCATGTGTGGTTCATGACAAGAACACACATCCAATGACACTGGTGGATCCTTATGTGGTTCATGAAAAGAACAGACATGAAGAGACACCGGTGGATCCTTATGTGGTTTGTCTAGAGGAACACACATGCAATGACACTAGGTGTGGTTCATGAAAAGAACAGACATGCAATGACACTGGGTGTGGTTCATGAGAAGAACACACATCCAATGACACTGGTAGATCCTTATGTGGTTCATGAAAAGAACAGACATACAGTGACACCGGTGGATCCTTTTGTGGTTTGTCTAGAGGAACACACATGCAATGACACCGGGTGTGGTTCATGAAAAGAACAGACATGCAATGACACTGGGTGTGGTTCATGAGAAGAATACACATCCAATTACACTGGTGGATCCTTATGTGGTTCATGAAAAGAACAGACATGCAGTAACACCAATGGATCCTTGTGTGGTTTGTCTAAAGGAACACATATGCAATGACACTAGGTTTGGTTCATGAAAAGAACTAACATGCAATGACACTGGTGGATCCTTATGTCATTCATGAAAAGAACAAACATGCAGTGACACCGGTGGATCCTTATGTTGTTCATGAAAAGAACTGACATGCAATGACACTGGGTGTGGTTCATGAAAAGAATAGAGATGCAATGACACCGGTGGATCCATGTGTGGTTTATGGAAGTAACAAACATGCAATGACTCTATCTGTGGTTCATCAAAAGAACAGACATGCAATGACACTGGTGGATCCATGTGTGGTTCATGAGAAGAACACACATCCAATGACACTGGTGGATCCTTATGTGGTTCATGAAAAGAACAGACATACAGTGACACCGGTGGATCCTTATATGGTTTGTAGGAACACACATGCAATGACACTGGGTTTGGTTCATGAAAATAACAGACATGTAATGACACTGGTGGATCCTTATGTGATTCATGAAAAGATCAGACATGCAATGACACTGGTGGATCCTTATGTCATTCATGAAAAGAACAGACATGCAATGACACTTGGTGTGGTTCATGAAAAGAACAGACATGCAATGACACTGGTGAATCCATGTGTGGTTTGTGGAAGTAACAGACATGCAATGACTCTAGCTGTGGTTCATGAAAAGAACAGACATGCAATGACACTAGTGGATCGATGTGTGGTTCATGAGAAGAACACACATCCAATGACACTGATGGATCCTTATGTGGTTCATGAAAAGAACAGACATGCAGTGACACCGGTGGATCCTTATGTGGTTTGTCTAGAGGAACACACATGCAATGACACTGGGTGTGGTTCATGAAAAGAACAGACATGCAATGACTTATGTGGTTTGTTTAGAAGAACAGACATGCAATGACACTAGGTGTGGTTCATGAAAATAACAGACATGCAATGACACTTGTGGATCCTTATGTGGTTTGTTTAGAGGATCAGACATGCAATGACACTGGGTGTGGTTCATGAGAAGAACACACATCCAATGACACTGGTGGACCCTTATGTGGTTCATGAAAAGGACAAACATGCTGTGACACCGGTGGATCCTTATGTGGTTTGTCTAGAGGAACACACATGCAATGACACCGGATGTGGTTCATGAGAAGAACACAAATCCAATTACACTGGTGGATCCTTATTTTGTTCATGAAAAGAACTGACATGCAGTGACACCGGTGGATCCTTATGTGGTTTGTCTAGAGGAACACACATGCAATGACACTGGGTGTGGTTCATGAAAAGAACAGAGATGCAGTGACACCGGTGGATCGTTATGTGGTTTGTAGGAACACACATGCAATCACAGTGGGTTTGGTTCATGAAAAGAACAGACATGGAATGACACTGGTGGATCCTTATGTGATTCATGAAAAAGAACATACATGCAATGACACTAGTGGATCCTTATGTGGTTCATGAAAAGAACAGACAAGCAATGACACTGGGTGTGGTTCATGAAAAGAACAGACATGCAATGACACCGGTGGATCCATGTGTGGTTTATGGAAGTAACATACATGCAATGACTCTCACTGTGGTTCATGAAAAGAACAGACATGCAATGACACTGGTGGATGCATGTGTGGTTCATGACAAGAACACACATCTAATGACACTGGTGGATCCTTATGTGGTTCATCTAAAGAACTGACATGAAGAGACACCGGTGGATCCTTATGTGGTTTGTCTAGAGGAACACACATGCAATGACACTAGGTGTGGTTCATGAAAAGAACAGACATGCAATGACACTGGGTGTGGTTCATGAGAAGAACACACATCCAATGACACTAGTGGATCCTTATGTGGTTCATGAAAAGAACAGACATGCAATGAAGCCGGTGGATCCTTATGTGGTTTGTCTAGAGGAACACACATGCAATGACACCGGGTGTGGTTCATGAAAAGGACAGACATGCAATGACACTAGGTGGATCCTTATGTGGTTTGTGAGAAGAACAGACATGCAATGACACAGGTGGATCCTTATTTGGTTCATGAAAAGAACAGACATGCAATGACACTGGGTGTGGTTCATGAAAAGAACATACATGCAATGACACTGGGTGTGGTTCATGAAAAGAACAGACATGCAATAACACTGGTGGATCGTTATGTGATTCATGAAAAGAACAGACATGCAATGACACCGGTGGATCCTTATGTGGTTCATGAAAAGAACTGACATGCAATGACATTGGGTGTGGTTCATGAAAAGAACAGACATGCAATGACACCGGTGGATCCATGTGTGGTTTATGAAAGTAACAGACACGCAATGACTCTAGTTGTGGTTCATGAAAAGAACAGACATGCAATGACACTAGGTGTGGTTCATGAGAAGAACACACATCCAATGACACAGGTGGATCCTTATGTGGTTCATGAAAAGAACAAACATGCAATAACACCGGTGGATCCTTATGTGGTTTGTCTAGAGGGACACACATGAATGACACTGGGTTTGGTTCATGAAAAGAACAGACATGCAATGGCACTGGTAGATCGTTATGTGATTCATGAAAAGAACAGACATGCAATGACACCGGTGGATTCTTATGTGGTTCATGAAAAGAACTGACATGCAATGACACTAGGTGTGGTTCATGAAAAGAACAGACATGCAATGACACCGGTGGATCCATGTGTGGTTTATGGAAGTAACAGACATGCAATGACTCTTGCTGTGGTTCATGAAAAGAACAGACATGCAATGACACTGGTGGATCCATGTGTGGTTCATGACAAGAACACACATCCAATGACACTGGTGGATCCTTATGTGGTTCATGAAAAGAACAGACATGCAGTGACACTAGTGGATCCTTATGTGGTTTCTCTAGAGGAACACACATGCAATGACACTGGGTTTGGTTCATGAAAAGAACAGACATGCAATGACTTATGTGGTTTATTTAGAAGAACACACATGCAATGACACTAGGTGTGGTTCATGAAAAGAACAAACATGCAATGACACTGGTGGATCCTTATGTGTATGTTTAGAGGAACATACATGCAATGACACCGGTGGATCCTTATGTGGTTCATGAAAAGAACTGACATGCAATGACACTGGGTGTGGTTCATGAAAAGAACAGACATGCAATGACACCGGTGGATCCATGTGTGGTTTATGGAAGTAACAGACATGCAATGACTCTAGCTATGGTTCATGAAAAGAAAAGACATGCAATGGCACTGGTGGATCCGTGTGTGGTTCATGAGAAGAACACACATCCAATGACACCGGTGGATCCTTATGTGGTTTGTCTAGAGGAACACACATGCAATGACACCGGGTGTGGTTCATGAAAAGAACGTACATGGAATGACACTGGTGGATCCTTATGTGGTTTATGAAAAGAACAGACATGCAATGACACTGGTGGATCCATGTGTGGTTCATGAGAAGAACACACATCCAATGACACTGGTGGATCCTTATGTGGTTCATGAAAAGAACAAACATGCAGTGACACTAGTGGATCCTTATGTGGTTTGTCTAGAGGAACACACATGCAATGACACTGGGTGTGGTTCATGAAAAGAACAGACATGCAATGACACTGGTGGATCCTTATGTGGTTTGTTTAGAGGAACAGACATGCAATGGCACTGGGTGTGGTTCATGAGAAGAACACACATCCAATGACACTAGTGGATCCTTATGTGGTTCATGAAAAGAACAGACATGGAGTGAAGTCGATGGATCCTTATGTGGTTTGTCTAGAGGAACACACATGCAATGACACCGGGTGTGGTTCATGAAAAGGACAGACATGCAATGACACTAGGTGGATCCTTATGTAGTTTGTGAGAAGAACAGACATGCAATGACACAGGTGGATTCTTCTGTGGTTCATGAAAAGATTAGACATGCAATGACACTGGGTGTGGTTCATGAAAAGAACAGACATGCGATGACACCGGTGGATCCATGTGTGGTTTATGCAAGTAATAGACATGCAATGACTCTTGCCGTGGTTCATGAAAAGAATAGACATGCAATGACACTGGTGGATCCATGTGTGGTTCATGAGAAGAACACACATCCAATGACACTGATGGATCCTTATGTGGTTCATGAAAAGAACTGACATGCAATGACACTGGGTGTGGTTCATGAAAAGAACAGACATGCAATGACACTACTGGATCCTTATGTGGTTTATGAAAAGAATAGACGTGCATTGACACCGGTGGATCCTTATGTGGTTCACGAAAAGAACTGACTTGCAATGACACTGGGTGTGGTTCATGAAAAGAATAGACATGCAATGACACCGGTGGATCCATGTGTGGTTTATGGAAGTAACAGACATGCAATGACTCTAGCTGTGGTTCATGAAAAGAACAGATATGCAATGACACTAGTGGATCCATGTGTGGTACATGAGAAGAACACACATCCAATGACACTGGTGGATCCTTATGTGGTTAATGAAAAGAACAGACATGCAGGGACACCGGTGGATCCTTATGTGGTTTGTCTAGAGGAATACACATGCAATGACACTGGGTGTGGTTCATGAAAAGAACAGACAAGCAATGACACTGGGTGTGGTTCATGAAAAGAACAGACATGCAATGACACCGGTGGATCCATGTGTGGTTTATGGAAGTAACAGACATGCAATGACTCTCACTATGGTTCATGAAAAGAACATACATGCAATGACACTGGTGGATGCATGTGTGGTTCATGACAAGAACACACATCTAATGACACTGGTGGATCCTTATGTGGTTCATCTAAAGAACTGACATGAAGAGACACCGGTGGATCCTTATGTGGTTTGTCTAGAGGAACACACATGCAATGACACTAGGTGTGGTTCATGAAAAGAACAGACATGCAATGACACTGGGTGTGGTTCATGAGAAGAACACACATCCAATGACACTAGTGGATCCTTATGTGGTTCATGAAAAGAACAGACATGCAGTGAAGCCGGTGGATCCTTATGTGGTTTGTCTAGAGGAACACACATGCAATGACACCGGGTGTGGTTCATGAAAAGGACAGACATGCAATGACACTAGGTGGATCCTTATGTGGTTTGTGAGAAGAACAGACATGCAATGACACAGGTGGATCCTTATGTGGTTCATGAAAAGAACAGACATGCAATGACACTGGGTGTGGTTCATGAAAATAACAGACATGCAATGACACTGGGTGTGGTTCATGAAAAGAACAGACATGCAATAACACTGGTGGATCGTTATGTGATTCATGAAAAGAACAGACATGCAATGACACCGGTGGATCCTTATGTGGTTCATGAAAAGAACTGACATGCAATGACATTGGGTGTGGTTCATGAAAAGAACAGACATGCAATGACACCGGTGGATCCATGTGTGGTTTATGAAAGTAACAGACACGCAATGACTCTAGTTGTGGTTCATGAAAAGAACAGACATGCAATGACACTAGGTGTGGTTCATGAGAAGAACACACATCCAATGACACAGGTGGATCCTTATGTGGTTCATGAAAAGAACAAACATGCAATAACACCGGTGGATCCTTATGTGGTTTGTCTAGAGGGACACACATGAATGACACTGGGTTTGGTTCATGAAAAGAACAGACATGCAATGGCACTGGTAGATCGTTATGTGATTCATGAAAAGAACAGACATGCAATGACACCGGTGGATTCTTATGTGGTTCATGAAAAGAACTGACATGCAATGACACTAGGTGTGGTTCATGAAAAGAACAGACATGCAATGACACCGGTGGATCCATGTGTGGTTTATGGAAGTAACAGACATGCAATGACTCTTGCTGTGGTTCATGAAAAGAACAGACATGCAATGACACTGGTGGATCCATGTGTGGTTCATGACAAGAACACACATCCAATGACACTGGTGGATCCTTATGTGGTTCATGAAAAGAACAGACATGCAGTGACACTAGTGGATCCTTATGTGGTTTGTCTAGAGGAACACACATGCAATGACACTGGGTTTGGTTCATGAAAAGAACAGACATGCAATGACTTATGTGGTTTATTTAGAAGAACACACATGCAATGACACTAGGTGTGGTTCATGAAAAGAACAAACATGCAATGACACTGGTGGATCCTTATGTGGTATGTTTAGAGGAACATACATGCAATGACACCGGTGGATCCTTATGTGGTTCATGAAAAGAACTGACATGCAATGACACTGGGTGTGGTTCATGAAAAGAACAGACATGCAATGACACCGGTGGATCCATGTGTGGTTTATGGAAGTAACAGACATGCAATGACTCTAGCTATGGTTCATGAAAAGAAAAGACATGCAATGGCACTGGTGGATCCGTGTGTGGTTCATGAGAAGAACACACATCCAATGACACCGGTGGATCCTTATGTGGTTTGTCTAGAGGAACACACATGCAATGACACCGGGTGTGGTTCATGAAAAGAACGTACATGGAATGACACTGGTGGATCCTTATGTGGTTTATGAAAAGAACAGACATGCAATGACACTGGTGGATCCATGTGTGGTTCATGAGAAGAACACACATCCAATGACACTGGTGGATCCTTATGTGGTTCATGAAAAGAACAAACATGCAGTGACACTAGTGGATACTTATGTGGTTTGTCTAGAGGAACACACATGCAATGACACTGGGTGTGGTTCATGAAAAGAACAGACATGCAATGACACTGGTGGATCCTTATGTGGTTTGTTTAGAGGAACAGACATGCAATGGCACTGGGTGTGGTTCATGAGAAGAACACACATCCAATGACACTAGTGGATCCTTATGTGGTTCATGAAAAGAACAGACATGGAGTGAAGCCGATGGATACTTATGTGGTTTGTCTAGAGGAACACACATGCAATGACACCGGGTGTGGTTCATGAAAAGGACAGACATGCAATGACACTAGGTGGATCCTTATGTAGTTTGTGAGAAGAACAGACATGCAATGACACAGGTGGATTCTTCTGTGGTTCATGAAAAGATTAGACATGCAATGACACTGGGTGTGGTTCATGAAAAGAACAGACATGCGATGACACCGGTGGATCCATGTGTGGTTTATGCAAGTAATAGACATGCAATGACTCTTGCCGTGGTTCATGAAAAGAACAGACATGCAATGACACTGGTGGATCCATGTGTGGTTCATGAGAAGAACACACATCCAATGACACTGATGGATCCTTATGTGGTTCATGAAAAGAACTGACATGCAATGACACTGGGTGTGGTTCATGAAAAGAACAGACATGCAATGACACTACTGGATCCTTATGTGGTTTATGAAAAGAATAGACGTGCATTGACACCGGTGGATCCTTATGTGGTTCACGAAAAGAACTGACTTGCAATGACACTGGGTGTGGTTCATGAGAAGAATAGACATGCAATGACACCGGTGGATCCATGTGTGGTTTATGGAAGTAACAGACATGCAATGACTCTAGCTGTGGTTCATGAAAAGAACAGATATGCAATGGCACTGGTGGATCCATGTGTGGTACATGAGAAGAACACACATCCAATGACACTGGTGGATCCTTATGTGGTTAATGAAAAGAACAGACATGCAGGGACACCGGTGGATCCTTATGTGGTTTGTCTAGAGGAATACACATGCAATGACACTGGGTGTGGTTCATGAAAAGAACAGACATGCAATGACACTGGGTGTGGTTCATGAAAATAACAGACATGCAATGACACTGGTGGATCCTTATGTGGTTTGTTTAGAGGAACAGACATGCAGTGACACTGGGTGTGGTTCATGAGAAGAAGACACATCCAATGACACTAGTGGATCCTTATGTGGTTCATGAAAAGAACAGACATGGAGTGAAGCCGATGGATCCTTATGTGCTTTGTCTAGAGGAACACACATGCAATGACACCGGGTGTGGTTCATGAAAAGGACAGACATGCAATGACACTAGGTGGATCCTTATGTGGTTTGTGAGAAGAACAAACATGCAATGACACAAGTGGATCCTTCTGTGGTTCATGAAAAGATTAGACATGCAATGACACTGGGTGTGGTTCATGAAAAGAACAGACATGCAATGACACCGGTGGATCCATGTGTGGTTTATGCAAGTAATAGACATGCAATGACTCTTGCCGTGGTTCATGAAAAGAACAGACATGCAATGACACTGGTGGATCCATGTGTGGTTCATGAGAAGAACACACATCCAATGACACTGATGGATCCTTATGTGGTTCATGAAAAGAACTGACATGCAATGACACTGGTTGTGGTTCATGAAAAGAACAGACATGCAATGACACTAGTGGATCCTTATGTGGTTTATGAAAAGAACAGACGTGCATTGACACCGGTGGATCCTTATGTGGTTCACGAAAAGAACTGACTTGCAATGACACTGGGTGTGGTTCATGAAAAGAACAGACATGCAATGACACCGGTGGATCCATGTGTGGTTTATGGAAGTAACAGACATGCAATGACTCTAGCTGTGGTTCATG
Source organism: Avena sativa (assembly GCA_916181665.1). Lineage (NCBI taxonomy): Eukaryota > Viridiplantae > Streptophyta > Magnoliopsida > Poales > Poaceae > Avena > Avena sativa. Next base: position 226,531,879 of record OV702286.1, read on the forward strand.
AAAAGAACAGATATGCAATGACACTGGTGGATCCATGTGTGGTACATGACAAGAACACACATCCAATGACACTGGTGGATCCTTATGTGGTTAATGAAAAGAACAGACATGCAGTGACACCGGTGGATCCTTATGTGGTTTGTCTAGAGGAATACACATGCAATGACACTGGGTGTGGTTCATGAAAAGAACAGACATGCAATGACACTGGGTGTGGTTCATGAAAAGAACAGGCATGCAATGACACTGGTGGATCCTTATGTGGTTTGTTTAGCGGAACAGACATGCAATGACACTGGGTGTGGTTCATGAGAAGAACACACATCCAATGACACTAGTGGATCCTTATGTGGTTCATGAATAGAACAGACATGCAGTGAAGCCGGTGGATCCTTATGTGGTTTGTCTAGAGGAACACACATGCAATGACACCGGGTGTGGTTCATGAAAAGGACAGCCATGCAATGACACTAGGTGGATCCTTATGTGGTTTGTGAGAAGAACAGACATGCAATGACACAGGTGGATCCTTATGTGGTTCATGAAAAGAACAGACATGCAATGACACTGGGTGTGGTTCATGAAAAGAACAGACATGCAATGACACTGGGTGTGGTTCATGAAAAGAACAGACATGCAATAACACTGGTGGATCGTTATGTGATTCATGAAAAGAACAGACATGGAATGACACCGATGGATCCTTATGTGGTTCATGAAAAGAACTGACATGCAATGACATTGGGTGTGGTTCATGAAAAGAACAGACATGCAATGACACTGGTGGATCCTTATGTGATTCATGAAAAGAACAGGCATGCAATGACACTGGGTGTGGTTCATGAAAAGAACAGACATGCAATAACACCGGTGGATCCATGTGTGGTTTATGGAAGTAATAGAGATGCAATGACTCTACCTGTGGTTCATGAAAAGAACAGACATGCAATGACACTAGTGGATCCATGTCTGGTTCATGAGAAGAACACACATCCAATGACACTGGTGGATCCTTATGTGGTTCATGAAAAGAACAGACATGCAATGACACCGGTGGATCGTTATGTGGTGTGTCTAGAGGAAGACACATGCAATGACACTGGGTGTGGTTCATGAAAAGAACAGACATGCAATGACTTATGTGGTTTGTTTAGAAGAACATAAATGCAATGACACTGGGTGTGGTTCACTAAAAGAACAGACATGCAATGACACTGGTGGATCCTTACATGGTTTGTTTGGAGGAGCAAACATGCAATGACACTGGGTATGGTTCATGAGAATTACACACATCCAATGACACTGGTGGATCCTTATGTGGTTCATGAAAAGAACAGACATGCAGTTACACCGGTGGATCCTTATGTGGTTTGTCTAGAGGAACACACATGCAATGACACTAGGTTTGGTTCATGAAAAGAACAGACATGCAATGACACTGGTGGATCCTTATGTGATTCATGAAAAGAACAGACATGCAATGACACCGGTGGATCCTTATTAGGTTCATGAAAAGAATTGACATGCAATGACACTGGGTGTGGTTCTTGAAAAGAACAGACATGCAATGACACCGGTGGATACATGTGTGGTTTATGGAAGTAACTGACATGCAATGACTCTAGATATGGTTCATGAAAAGAACAGACATGCAATGACACTGGTGGATCTATGTGTGGTTCATGATAAGAACACACATCCAATGACACTGGTGGATCCTTATGTGGTCCATGAAAAGAACAGACATGCAGTGACACCGGTGGATACTTATGTGGTTTGTAGGAACACACATGCAATGACACCGGGTGTGGTTCATGAAAAGAATAGACATGCAATGACACTGGTGGATCCTTATGTGATTCATGAAAAGAACAGACCTGCTATGACACTGGTGGATCCTTATGTGGTTCATGAAAGTAACAAACATGCAATGACACTGGGTGTGGTTCATGAAATGAACAGACATGCAATGACATCGGTGGATCCATGTGTGGTTTATGGAATTAACAGACATGTAATAACTCTAGCTATGGTTCATGAATAGAACAGACATGCAGTGATACTGGTGGATCCATGTGTGGTTCATGAGAAGAACACACATCCAATGACACTAGTGGATCCTTATGTGGTTCATGGAAAGAACAGACATGCAGTGACACCGGTGGATCCTTATGTGGTTTATAGGAACACACATGCAATGACACTGGGTTTGGTTCATGAAAAGAATAGACATGCAATGACACTGGTGGATCCTTATGCGATTCATGAAAAGAACAGACATGCAATGACACTGGTGGATCCTTATGTGGTTCATGAAAAGAACAGACATGCAATGACACTAGGTGTGGTTCATGAAAAGAATAGAAATGCAATGACACTAGTGGATCCATGTGTGGTTTATGGAAGTAACACACATGCAATGACTCTAGCTATGCTTCATGAAAAGAACAGACATGCAATGACACTGGTGGATCCATGTGTGGTTCATGAGAAGAACACACATCCAATGACACTGGTGGATCCTTATGTGTTTCATGAAAAGAACATACATCCAGTGACACCGGTGGATCCTTATGTTGTTTCTCTAGAGGAACACACATGCAATGACACTTGGTGTGGTTCATGAAAAGAATAGACATGCAATGGCACCGGTGGATCCTTATGTGGTTCATGAAAAGAACAGACATGCAATGACACCGGTGGATCCTTATGTGGTTCATGAAAATAACTGACATGCAATGACACTGGGTGTGGTTCATGAAAAGAACAGACATGCAATGACACCGGTGGATCCATGTGCGGTTGATGGAAGTAACAGACATGCAATGACTCTAGCTGTGGTTCATGAAAAGAACAGACATGCAATGACACTGGTGGATCCATGTGTGGTTCATGAGAAGAACACACATCCAATGACACTGGTGGATCCTTATGTGGTTCATGAAAAGAACATACATGCAATGACACTAGGTGTGGTTCATGAAAAGAACAGACATGCAATGACACCGGTGGATCCATGTGTGGTTTATGGAAGTAACAAACATGCAATGACTCTAGCTGTGGTTCATGAAATGAATAGACATGCAATGACACTGGTGGATCCATGTGTGGTTCATGAGAAGAACACACATCCAATGACACTGGCGGATCCTTATGTGGTTCATGAAAAGAACATGCATGCAGTGACACCGGTGGACCCTTATGTGGTTTCTCTAGAGGAACACACATGCGAGGACACTGGGTGTGGTTCATGAAAAGAACAGACATGCAATGACACCAGTGGATCCTTATGTGGTTCATGAAAAGAACTGACATGCAATGACACTGGGTGGATCCTTATGTGGTTCATGAAAAGAACTGACATGCAATGACACTAGGTGTGGTTCATGAAAAGAACAGACATGCAATGACACCGGTGGATCCATGTGTGGTTTATGGAAGTAACAGACATGAAATGACTCTAGATGTGGTTCATGAAAAGAACAAACATGCAATGACACTGGTGGATCCATGTGTGGTTCATGAGAAGAACACACATCCAATGAAACTTGTGGATCCTTATGTAGTTCATGAAAAGAACACACATACAGTGACACCGGTGGATCCTTATGTAGTTTGTAGGAACACACATGCAAGGACACTGGGTTTGGTTCATGAAAAGAACAGACATGCAATGACACCGGTGGATCCTTATGTGATTCATGAAAAGAACAGACATGCAATGACACTGGTATCCTTATGTTGTTCATGAAAAGAACAGACATGCAATGACACTAGGTGTGGTTCATGAAAAGAACAGACATGCAATGACACTAGTGGATCCATGTGTGGTTTATGGAAGTAACAAACATGCAATAACTCCTGCTCTGGTTCATGAAAAGAACAGACATGCAATGACACTGGTGGATCTATGTGTGGTTCATGAGAAGAACACACATCCAATGACACTGCTGGATCCTTATGTGGTTCATGAAAAGAACAGACATGCAGTGACACCGGTGGATACTTATGTGGTTTGTAGGAACACACATGCAATGACACCGGATGTGGTTCATGAAAAGAATAGACATGCAATGACACTGGTGGATCCTTATGTGATTCATGAAAAGAACAGACATGCAATGACACTGGTGGATCCTTTTGTGGTTCATGAAAGGAACAGACATGCAATGACACTGGGTGTGGTTCATGAAATGAACAGGCATGCAATGACACCGGTGGATCCATGTGTGGTTTATGGAAGTAATAGACATGCAATAACTCTAGCTATGGTTCATGAAAAGAACAGACATGCAATGATACTGGTGGATCCATGTGTGGTTCATGAAAAGAACACACATCCAATGACACTGGTGGATCCTTATGTGGTTCATGAAAAGAACAGACATGCAGTGACACTGGTGGATCCTTATGTGGTTTGTACGAACACACATGCAATGACACTGGGTTTGGTTCATGAAAAGAACAGACATGCAATGACACTGGTGGATCCTTATGTGATTCATGAAAAGAACAGACATGCAATGACACTGGTGGATCCTTATGTGGTTCATGAAAAGAATAGACATGCAATGAGACTGGGTGTGGTTCATGAAAAGAATAGAAATGCAATGACACCGATGGATCCATGTGTGGTTTATGGAAGTAACAGACATGCAATGACTCTAGCTATGGTTCATGAAAAGAACAGACATGCAATGACACTAGTGGATCCATGTCTGGTTCATGAGAAGAACACACATCCAATAACACTGGTGGATCCTTATGTGGTTCGTGAAAAGAACATACATGAAGTGACACTGGTGGATCCTTATGTGGTTTGTCTAGAGGAACACACATGCAATGACACTGGGTGTGGTTCATGAAAAGAACAGACATGCAATGACACTGGTGGATCCTTATGTGGTTCATGAAAAGAACAGACATGCAATGACATCGGTGGATCCTTATGTGGTTCATGCAAAGAACTGACATGCAATGACACTAGGTGTGGTTCATCAAAACAACAGACATGCAATGACACCGGTGGATCCATGTGTGGTTGATGGAAGTAACAGACATGCAATGACTCTAGCTGTGGTTCATGAAAAGCACAGACATGCAATGACACTAGTGGATCCATGTGTGGTTCATGAGAAGAACACACATCCAATGACACTGGTGTATCCTTATGTGGTTCATGAAAAGAACAGACATGCAATGACACTGGGTGTGGTTAATGAAAAGAACAGACATACAATGACACCAGTGGATCCATGTGTGGTATATGGAAGTAACAGACATGCAATGACTCTAGTTGTGGTTCATGAGAAGAACACACATCTAATGACACTTGTGTATCCTTATGTGGTTCATGAAAAGAATAGACATGCAGTGACACCGGTGGATCCTTATGTGGTTTGTAGGAACACACATGCAATGGCACTAGGTTTGGTTCATGAAAAGAACAGACATGCAATGACACTGGTGGATCCTTATGTGATTCATGAAAAGAACAGACATGCAATGACACTGGTCGATCCTTATGTGGTTCATGAAAAGAATTGACATGCAATGACACTTGGTGTGGTTCATGAAAAGAACAGACATGCAATGACACCGGTGGATCCATGTGTGGTTTATGGAAGTAACAGACATGCAATGACTCTAGCTGTGGTTCATGAAAAGAACAGACATGCAATGACACTGGTGGATCCATGTGTGGTTCATGAGAAGAACACACATCCAATGACACTGGTGGATCCTTATGTTGTTCATGAAAAGAACAGACATGCAGTGACACTGGTGGATCCTTATGTGGTTCATGAAAATAACAGACATGCAATGACACTAGGTGTTTTTCATGAAAAGAACAAACATGCAATATCACCGGTGGATCCATGTGTGGTTTATGGAAGTAACAGACATGCAATGACTAGATGTGGTTCATGAAAAGAACAGACATGCAATGACACTGGTGGATCCGGGTGTGGTTCATGAGAAGAACACACATCCAATGACACTGGTGGATCCTTATGTGGTTCATGAAAAGAACATACATGCAGTGACACCAGTGGATCCTTCTGTGGTTTGTCTAGAGGAACACACATGCAATGACACTGGGTGTGGTTCATGAAAAGAACAGACATGCAATGACACTGGTGGATCCTTATGTGGTTCATGAAAAGAACTGACATGCAATGACACTGGGTGGATCCTTATGTGGTTCATGAAAAGAAGTAACATGCAATGACATTGGGTGTGGTTCATGAAAAGAACAGACATGCAATGACACCGGTGGATCCATGTGTGGTTTATGGAAGTAACAGACTTGCAATGACTCTAGTTGTGGTTCATGAAATGAACAGACATGCAATGACACTGGTGGATCCATGTGTGGTTCATGAGAAGAACACACATCCAATGACACTGGTGGATCCTTATGTGGTTCATGAAAACAACATACATGTAGTGACACCGGTGGATCCTTATGTGGTTTGTCTAGAGGAACACACATGCAATGACACTGGGTGTGGTTCATGAAAAGAACAGACATGCAATGACACTGGTGGAACCTTACGTGGTTCATGAAAAGAACAGGCATACAATTACACTGGTGGATCCTTATGTGGTTCATGACAAGAACTGACATGCAATGACACTGGGTGTGGTTCATGAAAAGAACAGACATGCAATGACACCGGTGGATCCATGTGCGGTTTATGGGAGTAACATACATGGAATGACTCTAGCTGTGGTTCATGAAAAGAACAGACATGCAATGACACTGGTGGATCCATGTGTGGTTCATGAGAAGAACACACATCCAATGACACTGGTGGATCCTTATGTGGTTCATGAAAACAACATACATGTAGTGACACCGGTGGATCCTTATGTGGTTTGTCTAGAGGAACACACATGCAATGACACTGGGTGTGGTTCATGAAAAGAACAGACATGCAGTGACACCGGCGGATCCTTATGTGGTTCATGAAAAGAACTGACATGCAATGACACTGGGTGGATCCTTATGTGGTTCATGAAAAGAACTGACATGCAATGACACTGGGTGTGGTTCATGAAAAGAACAGACATGCAATGACACCTGTGGATCCATGTGTGGTTTATGGAAGTAACAGACATGCAATGACTCTAGCTGTGATTCATGAAAAGAACATACATGCAATGACACTGGGTGTGGTTCATGAAAAGAACACACATCCAATGACACTTGTGGATCCTTATGTGGTTCATGAAAAGAACAGACATGGAGTGCCACCGGTGGATCCTTATGTGGTTTGTAGGAACACACATGCAATGACACTGGGTTTGGTTCATGAAAAGAACAGACATGCAATGACACTGGTGGATCCTTATGTGATTCATGAAAAGAACAGACATGCAATGACACTGGTGGATCGTTATGTGGTTCATGAAAAGAACAGACATGCAAGGACACTGGGTGTGGTTCATGAAAAGAACAGAAATGCAATGACACCGGTGGATCCATGTGTGGTTTATGGAAGTAACAGACATGCAATGACTCCTGCTGTGGTTCATGAAAAGAATAGACATGCAATGACACTAGTGGATCCATGTGTGGTTCATGAGAAGAACACACATCCAATGACACTGGTGGATCCTTATGTGGCTCACGAAAAGAACAGACATGAAGTGACACCGGTGGATCCTTATGTGGTTTGTCTAGAGGAACACAAATGCAATGACACCGGGTGTGGTTCATGAAAAGAACAGACATGGAATGACACTGGGTGTGGTTCGTGAAAAGAACAGACATGCAGTGACATTGGTGGATCCTTATGTGGTTTGTCTAGAATAACACACATGCAATGACACTGAGTGTGGTTCATGAAAAGAATAGACATGCAATGACTTATGTGGTTTGTTTAGAAGAACACACATGCAATGACACTGGGTGTGGTTCATGAAAAAACAGACATGCAATGACACTGGTGGATCCTTATGTGGTTTGTTTGGAGGAACAGACATGCAATGACACTGGGTGTGGTTCATGAGAAGAACCCACATCCAATGACACTGGTGGATCCTTATGTGGTTCATGAAAAGAACAGACTGCAGAAACACTGGTGGATCCTTATGTGGTTTGTCTAGAGGAACACACATGCAATGACACTAGGTTTGGTTCATGAAAAGAACAGACGTGCAATGACACTGGTGGATCCTTATGTGATTTATGAAAAGAATAGACATGCAATGACACCGGTGGATCCTTATGTGGTTCATGAAAAGAACTGACATGCAATGACACTGGGTGTGGTTCATGAAAAGAACAGACATGCAATGACACCGGTGGATCCATGTGTGGTTTATGGAGGTAACAGACATGCAATGACTCCAGCTGTGGTTCATGAAAAGACCAGACATGCAATGACACTGGTGGATCCATGTGTGGTTCATGAGAAGAACACACATCCAATGACACTGGTGGATCCTTATGTGGTTCATGAAAAGAACAGACATGCAATGACACTGGGTGTGGTTCATGAAAAGAACAGACATGCAATAACACCGATGGATCCATGTGTGGTTTATGGAAGTAACAGACATGCAATGACTCTAGCTGTGGTAAATGAAAAGAACAGACATGCAATGACACTGGTGGATCCAAGTGTGGTTCATGAGAATAACACACATCCAATGACACTTGTGGATCCTTATGTGGTTCATGAAAAGAAGAGACATGCAGTGACACCGGTGGATCCTTATGTGGTTTGTAGGAACACACATGCAATGACACTGGGTTTGGCTCATGAAAAGAACAGACATGCAATGACACTGGTGGATCCTTATGTGGTTCGTGAAAAGAACAGACATGCAATGACACTGAGTGTGGTTCATGAAAAGAACAAACATGCAATGACACCGGTGGATCCATGTGTGGTTTATGGAAGTAACAGACATGTGATGACTCCAGCTGTGGTTCATGAAAAGAACAGACATGCAATGACACTGGTGGATCCATGTGTGGTTCATGAGAAGAACACACATCCAATGACACTGGTGGATCCTTATGTTGTTCATGAAAAGAACTGACATGCAATGACACTGGGTGTGGTTCATGAAAAGAACAGACATGCAATGACACCGGTGGATCCATGTGTGGTTTATGGAAGTAACAGACATGTAATGACTCTAGCTGTGGTTCATGGAAAGAACAGACATGCAATGACACTGGTGGATCCATGTGTGGTTCATGAGAAGAACACACATCCAATGACACTGGTGGATCCTTATGTTGTTCATGAAAAGAACAAACATGCAATGACACTGGTGGATCCTTATGTGGTTCATGAAAATAATAGACATGCAATGACACTAGGTGTGGTTCATGAAAAGAACAAACATGCAATAACACCGGTGGATCCATGTGTGGTTTATGGAAGTAATAAACATGCAATGACTCTAGCTGTGGTAAATGAAAAGAACAGACATGCAATGACACTGGTGGATCCAGGTGTGGTTCATGAGAAGAACACACATCCAATGACACTTGTGGATCCTTATGTGGTTCATGAAAAGAACTGACATGCAGTGACACCGGTGGATCCTTATGTGGTTTGTAGGAACACACGTGCAATGACACTGGGTTTGGCTCATGAAAAGAACAGACATGCAATGACACTGGTGGATCCTTATGTGGTTCATGAAAAGAACAGACATGCAATAACACTGGGTGTGGTTCATGAAAAGAACAGACATGCAATGACACCGGTGGATCCATGTGTGGTTTGTGGAAGTAACAGACATGCAATGACTCCAGCTGTGGTTCATGAAAAGAACAGACATGCAATGACACTGGTGGATCCATGTGTGGTTCATGAGAAGAACACACATCCAATGACACTGGTGGATCCTTATGTGGTTCATGAAAAGAACAGACATGCAATGACACTGGGTGTGGTTCTTGAAAAGAACAGACATGCAATGACACAGGTGGATCCATGTGTGGTTTATGGAAGTAACAGACATGCAATGACTCTAGTTGTGGTTCATGAAATGAACAAACATGCAATGACACTGGTGGATCCATGTGTGGTTCATGAGAAGAAAACACATCCAATGACACTGGTGGATCCTTATGTGGTTCATGAAAAGAACATACATGTAGTGACACCGGTGGATCCTTATGTGGTTTGTCTAGAGGAACACACATGCAATGACACTGGGTGTGGTTCATGAAAAGAACAGACATGCAATGACACCGGTGGATCCTTATGTGGTTCATGAAAAGAACTGACGTGCAATGACACTGGGTAGATCCTTATGTGGTTCATGAAAAGAACTGACATGCAATGACATTGGGTGTGGTTCATGAAAAGAACAGACATGCAATGACACCGGTGGATCCATGTGTGGTTTATCGAAGTAACAGACATGCAATGACTCTAGCTGTGGTTCATGAAAAGAACAGACATGCAATGACACTGGTGGATCCATGTGTGGTTCATGAGAAGAACACACATCCAATGACACTTGTGGATCCTTATGTGGTTCATGAAAAGAACAGACATGTAGTGACACCGGTGGATCCTTATGTGTTTTGTAGGAACACACATGAAATGACACTGGGTTTGGTTCATGAAAAGAAAAGACATGCAATGACACTGTGGATCCTTATGTGATTCATGAAAAGAACAGACATGCAATGACACTGGTGGATCCTTATGTGGTTCATGAAAAGAACAGACATGCAATGACACTGGGTGTCGTTCATGAAATGAACAGACATGCAATGACACCGGTGGATCCATGTGTGGTTTATGGAAGTAATTGACATGCAATGACTCCTGCTGTGGTTCATGAAAAGAACAGACATGCAATGACACTGGTGGATCCATGTGTGGTTCATGAGAAGAACACACATCCAATGACACTGGTGGATCCTTATGTGGTTCATGAAAAGAACAGACATGCAGTGACACCGGTGGATCCTTATGTGGTTTGTCTAGAGGAACACACATGCAATGACACCGGGTGTGGTTCATGAAAAGAACAGACATAGAATAACACTGGGTGTGGTTCGTGAAAAGAACAGACATGCAATGACTTATGTGGTTTGTTTAGAAGAACAAACATGCAATGACACTAGGTGTGGTTTATGAAAAGAACAGGCATGCAATGACTTATGTGGTTTGTTTAGAAGAACACACATCCAATGACAATGGGTGTGGTTCATGAAAAGAACAGACATGCAATGACACTGGTGGATCCTTATGTGGTTTGTTTAGAGGAACAGACATGCAATGACACTGAGTGTGGTTCATGAGAAGGACACACATCCAATGACACTTGTGGATCCTTATGTGGTTCATGAAAAGAACAGACTACAGTAACACCGGTGGATCCTTATGTGGTTTGTCTAGAGGAACACACATGCAATGACACCAGGTTTGGTTCATGAAAAGAACAGACATGCAATGACACTGGTGGATCCTTATGTGATTCATGAAAAGAACAGACATGCAATGACACCGGTGGATCCTTATGTGGTTCATGAAAACAACTGACATGCAATGACACTGGGTGTGGTTCATGAAAAGAATAGACATGCAATGACACCGGTGGATCCATGTGTGGTTTATGGAAGTAACAGACATGCAATGACTCTAGCTGTGGTTCATGAAAAGAAAAGACATGCAATGACACTGGTGGATCCATGTGTGGTTCATGAGAAGAACACACATCCAATGACACTGGTGGATCCTTATGTTGTTCATGAAAAGAACAGGCATGCAATGACGATGGTGGATCCTTATGTGGTTCATGAAAATAACAGACATGCAATGAAACTAGGTGTGGTTCATGAAAAGAACAAACACGCAATAACACCGGTGGATCCATGTGTGGTTTATGGAAGTAACAAACATGCAATGACTCTAACTGTGGTTCATGAAAAGAATAGACATGCAATGACACTAGTGGATCCAGGTGTGGTTCATGAGAAGAACACACATCCAATGACACTTGTGGATCCTTATGTGGTTCATGAAAAGAACTGACATGCAGTGACACCGGTGGATCCTTATGTGGTTCATGAAAAGAATAGACATGCAGTGACACCGGTGGATCCTTATGTGGTTTGTAGGAACACACATGCAATGACACTGGGTTTGGCTCATGAAAAGAACAGACATGCAATGACACTGGTGGATCCTTATGTGGTTCGTGAAAATAACAGACATGCAATGACACTGGGTGTGGTTCATGAAAAGAACAAACATGCAATGACACCGGTGGATCCATGTGTGGTTTATGGAAGTAACAGACATGCGATGACTCCAGCTGTGGTTCATGAAAAGAACAGACATGCAATGACACTGGTGGATCCATGTGTGGTTCATGAGAAGAACACACATCCAATGACACTGGTGGATCCTTATGTGGTTCATGAAAAGAACAGACATGCAATGACACTGGGTGTGGTTCATGAAAAGAACAGACATGCAATGACACTGGTGGATCCATGTGTGGTTCATGAGAAGAACACACATCCAATGACACTGGTGGATCCTTATGTTGTTCATGAAAAGAACTGACATGCAATGACACTGGGTGTGGTTCATGAAAAGAACAGACATGCAATGACACCGGTGGATCCATGTGTGGTTTATGGAAGTAACAGACATGTAATGACTCTAGCTGTGGTTCATGGAAAGAACAGACATGCAATGACACTGGTGGATCCATGTGTGGTTCATGAGAAGAACACACATCCAATGACACTGGTGGATCCTTATGTTGTTCATGAAAAGAACAAACATGCAATGACACTGGTGGATCCTTATGTGGTTCATGAAAATAATAGACATGCAATGACACTAGGTGTGGTTCATGAAAAGAACAAACATGCAATAACACCGGTGGATCCATGTGTGGTTTATGGAAGTAATAGACATGCAATGAATCTAGCTGTGGTAAATGAAAAGAACAGACATGCAATGACACTAGTGGATCCAGGTGTGGTTCATGAGAAGAACACACATCCAATGACACTTGTGGATCCTTATGTGGTTCATGAAAAGAACTGACATGCAGTGACACCGGTGGATCCTTATGTGGTTTGTAGGAACACACGTTCAATGACACTGGGTTTGGCTCATGAAAAGAACAGACATGCAATGACACTGGTGGATCCTTATGTGGTTCATGAAAAGAACAGACATGCAATAACACTGGGTGTGGTTCATGAAAAGAACAGACATGCAATGACACCGGTGGATCCATGTGTGGTTTGTGGAAGTAACAGACATGCAATGACTCCAGCTGTGGTTCATGAAAAGAACAGACATGCAATGACACTGGTGGATCCATGTGTGGTTCATGAGAAGAACACACATCCAATGACACTGGTGGATCCTTATGTGGTTCATGAAAAGAACAAACATGCAATGACACTGGGTGTGGTTCTTGAAAAGAACAGACATGCAATGACACAGGTGGATCCATGTGTGATTTATGGAAGTAACAGACATGCAATGACTCTAGTTGTGGTTCATGAAATGAACAAACATGCAATGACACTGGTGGATCCATGTGTGGTTCATGAGAAGAACACACATCCAATGACACTGGTGGATCCTTATGTGGTTCATGAAAAGAACATACATGTAGTGACACCGGTGGATCCTTATGTGGTTTGTCTAGAGGAACACACATGCAATGACACTGGGTGTGGTTCATGAAAAGAACAGACATGCAATGACACCGGTGGATCCTTATGTGGTTCATGAAAAGAACTGACGTGCAATGACACTGGGTAGATCCTTATGTGGTTCATGAAAAGAACTGACATGCAATGACATTGGGTGTGGTTCATGAAAAGAACAGACATGCAATGACACCGGTGGATCCATGTGTGGTTTATCGAAGTAACAGACATGCAATGACTCTAGCTGTGGTTCATGAAAAGAACAGACATGCAATGACACTGGTGGATCCATGTGTGGTTCATGAGAAGAACACACATCCAATGACACTTGTGGATCCTTATGTGGTTCATGAAAAGAACAGACATGTAGTGACACCGGTGGATCCTTATGTGTTTTGTAGGAACACACATGAAATGACACTGGGTTTGGTTCATGAAAAGAAAAGACATGCAATGACACTGTGGATCCTTATGTGATTCATGAAAAGAACAGACATGCAATGACACTGGTGGATCCTTATGTGGTTCATGAAAAGAACAGACATGCAATGACACTGGGTGTCGTTCATGAAATGAACAGACATGCAATGACACCGGTGGATCCATGTGTGGTTTATGGAAGTAATTGACATGCAATGACTCCTGCTGTGGTTCATGAAAAGAACAGACATGCAATGACACTGGTGGATCCATGTGTGGTTCATGAGAAGAACACACATCCAATGACACTGGTGGATCCTTATGTGGTTCATGAAAAGAACAGACATGCAGTGACACCGGTGGATCCTTATGTGGTTTGTCTAGAGGAACACACATGCAATGACACCGGGTGTGGTTCATGAAAAGAACAGACATAGAATAACACTAGGTGTGGTTCGTGAAAAGAACAGACATGCAATGACTTATGTGGTTTGTTTAGAAGAACAAACATGCAATGACACTAGGTGTGGTTTATGAAAAGAACAGGCATGCAATGACTTATGTGGTTTGTTTAGAAGAACACACATCCAATGACAATGGGTGTGGTTCATGAAAAGAACAGACATGCAATGACACTGGTGGATCCTTATGTGGTTTGTTTAGAGGAACAGACATGCAATGACACTGAGTGTGGTTCATGAGAAGGACACACATCCAATGACACTTGTGGATCCTTATGTGGTTCATGAAAAGAACAGACTACAGTAACACCGGTGGATCCTTATGTGGTTTGTCTAGAGGAACACACATGCAATGACACCAGGTTTGGTTCATGAAAAGAACAGACATGCAATGACACTGGTGGATCCTTATGTGATTCATGAAAAGAACAGACATGCAATGACACCGGTGGATCCTTATGTGGTTCATGAAAACAACTGACATGCAATGACACTGGGTGTGGTTCATGAAAAGAATAGACATGCAATGACACCGGTGGATCCATGTGTGGTTTATGGAAGTAACAGACATGCAATGACTCTAGCTGTGGTTCATGAAAAGAAAAGACATGCAATGACACTGGTGGATCCATGTGTGGTTCATGAGAAGAACACATATCCAATGACACTGGTGGATCCTTATGTTGTTCATGAAAAGAACAGGCATGCAATGACGATGGTGGATCCTTATGTGGTTCATGAAAATAACAGACATGCAATGAAACTAGGTGTGGTTCATGAAAAGAACAAACACGCAATAACACCGGTGGATCCATGTGTGGTTTATGGAAGTAACAGACATGCAATGACTCTAACTGTGGTTCATGAAAAGAATAGACATGCAATGACACTAGTGGATCCAGGTGTGGTTCATGAGAAGAACACACATCCAATGACACTTGTGGATCCTTAAGTGGTTCATGAAAACAACAGACATGCAGTGACACCGGTGGATCCTTATGTGGTTTGTAGGAACACACATGCAATGACACTGGGTTTGGCTCATGAAAAGAACAGACATGCAATGACACTGGTGGATCCTTATGTGGTTCATGAAAAGAACAGACATGCAATGACACTGGGTGTGGTTCATGAAAAGAACAGACATGCAATGACACCGGTGGATCCATGTGTGGTTTATGGAGGTAACAGACATGCAATGACTCCAGCTGTGGTTCATGAAAAGACCAGACATGCAATGACACTGGTGGATCCATGTGTGGTTCATGAGAAGAACACACATCCAATGACACTGGTGGATCCTTATGTGGTTCATGAAAAGAACAGACATGCAATGACACTGGGTGTGGTTCATGAAAAGAACAGACATGCAATGACACCGGTGGATCCATTTGTGGTTTATGGAAGTAACAGACATGCAATGACTCTAGCTGTGGTTCATGAAATGAACAGACATGCAATGACACTGGTGGATCCATGTGTGGTTCATGAGAAGAACACACATCCAATGACACTGGTGGATCCTTATGTGGTTCATGAAAAGAACAGACATGCAGTGACACCAGTGGATCCTTATGTGGTTTGTCTAGAGGAACACACATGCAATGACATTGGGTGTGGTTCATGAAAAGAACAGACATGCAATGACACGGATGGATCCTTATGTGGTTCATGAAAAGAACAGACATTCAATGACACCAGTGGATCCTTATGTGGTTCATGAAAAGAACTGACATGCAATGACACTGGGTGTGGTTCATGAAAAGAACAGACATGCAATGACACCGGTGGATCCATGTGTGGTTAATGGAAGTAACAGACATGCAATGACTCCAGCTGTGGTTCATGAAAAGAACAGACATGCAATGACACTGGTGGATCCATGTGTGGTTCATGAGAAGAACACACATCCAATGACACTAGTGGATCCTTATGTGGTTCATGAAAAGAACATACATGTAGTGACACTGGTGGATCCTTATGTGGTTTGTCTAGAGGAACACACATGCAATGACACTGGGTGTGGTTCATGAAAAGAACAGACATGCAATGACACTGGTGGAACCTTATGTGGTTCATGAAAAGAACAGGCATACAATTACACTGGTGGATCCTTATGTGGTTCATGAAAAGAACATACATGCAATGGCACTGGGTGTGGTTCATGAAAAAACAGACATGCAATAACCCCGGTGGATCCATGTGTGGTTTATGGAAGTAACAGACATGCAATGGCTCTAGCTGTGGTTTATGAAAAGAACAGACATGCAATGACACTAGTGGATCCATGTGTGGTTCATGAGAAGAACACACATCCAATGACACTAGTGGATCCTTATGTGGTTCATGAAAAGAACACACATGCAAGGACACCGGAGGATCCTTATGTGGTTTGTCTAGAGGAACACACATGCAATGACACTGGGTGTGGTTCATGGAAAGAACAAACATGAAATGACACTGGTGGATCCTTGTGTGGTTCATGAAAAGAACAGACATGCAATAACACCTGTGGATCCTTATGTGGTTCATGAAAAGAACTGACATGCAATGACACTGGGTGTGGTTCATG
This sequence comes from Avena sativa, assembly GCA_916181665.1. Taxonomy (NCBI): domain Eukaryota; kingdom Viridiplantae; phylum Streptophyta; class Magnoliopsida; order Poales; family Poaceae; genus Avena; species Avena sativa. The sequence continues at coordinate 226,549,004 of OV702286.1, forward strand.
AAAAGAACATACATGCAATGACACCGGTGGAACCTTATGTGGTTCATGAACAGAACAAGCATACAATGACACTAGTGGATCCTTATGTGGTTCATGAAAAGAACAGACATGCAATGACACTGGGTGTGGTTCATGAAAAGAACAGACATGCAATAACCCCGGTGGATCCATGTGTGGTTTACGGAAGTAACAGACATGCAATGACTCTTGATGTGGTTCATGAAAAGAACAGACATGGAATGACACTGGTGGATCCATCTGTGGTTCATGAGAAGAACACACATCCAATGACACTAGTGGATCCTTATGTGGTTCATGAAAAGAATAGACATGCAGTGACACCGGTGGATCCTTATGTGGTTTGTCTAGAGGAACACACATGCAATGACACTGGGTGTGGTTCATGAAAAGAACAAACATGCAATGACACTGGTGGATCCTTATGTGGTTCATGAAAAGAGCAGACATGCAATGACACCGGTGGATCCTTATGTGGTTCATGAAAAGAACTGACATGCAATGACACTGGGTGTGGTTCATGAAAAGAACAGACATGCAATCACACCGGTGGATCCATGTATGGTTTATGGAAGTAACAGACATGCAATGACTCTAGCTGTGGTTCATGAAAAGAACAGACATGCAATGACACTGGTGGATCCATGTGTCGTTCATGAGAAGAACACAAATCCAATGACACTGGTGGATCCTTATGTGGTTCATGAAAAGAACATACATGCAATGACACTGGTGGATCCTTATGTGGTTCATGAAAAGAACAGACATGCAATGACACTAGGTGTGGTTCATGAAAAGAACATACATGCAATAACACCGGTGGACCCATGTGTGGTTTATGGAAGTAACATACATGGAATGACTCTAGCTGTGGTTCATGAAAAGAACAGACATGCAATGACACTGGTGGATCCATGTGTGGTTCATGAGAAGAACACACATCCAATGACACTGGTGGATCCTTATGTGGTTCATGAAAAGAACAGACATGCAGTGACACCGTGGATCCTTATGTGGTTTGTCTAAAAGAACACACATGCAATGACACTGGGTGTGGTTCATGAAAAGAACAGACATGCAATGACACTGGTGGATCCTTATGTGGTTCATGAAAAGAATAGACATGCAATGACACTGATGAATCCTTATGTGGTTCATGAAAAAAACAGACATGCAATGACACTATGTGTGGTTCATGAAAAGAACAGACATGCAATGACACCGGTGGATCCATGTGTGGTTTATGGAGGTAACAGACATGCAATGACTCCAGCTGTGGTTCATGAAAAGACCAGACATGCAATGACACTGGTGGATCCATGTGTGGTTCATGAGAAGAACACACATCCAATGACACTGGTGGATCCTTATGTGGTTCATGAAAAGAACAGACATGCAATGACACTGGTGGATCCTTATGTGGTTCATGAAAAGAACAGACATGCAATGACACTGGGTGTGCTTCATGAAAAGAACAGACATGCAATGACACCGGTGGATCCATTTGTGGTTTATGGAAGTAACAGACATGCAATGACTCTAGCTGTGGTTCATGAAATGAACAAACATGCAATGACACTGGTGGATCCATGTGTGGTTCATGAGAAGAACACACATCCAATGACACTGGTGGATCCTTATGTGGTTCATGAAAATAACAGACATGCAGTGACACTGGTGGATCCTTATGTGGTTTCTCTAGAGGAACACACATGCAATGACATTGGGTGTGGTTCATGAAAAGAACAGACATGCAATGACACGGGTGGATCCTTATGTGGTTCATGAAAAGAACAGACATTCAATGACACCAGTGGATCCTTATGTGGTTCATGAAAAGAACTGACATGCAATGACACTGGGTGTGGTTCATGAAAAGAACAGACATGCAATGACACCGGTGGATCCATGTGTGGTTAATGGAAGTAACAGACATGCAATGACTCCAGCTGTGGTTCATGAAAAGAACAGACATGCAATGACACTGGTGGATCCATGTGTGGTTCATGAGAAGAACACACATCCAATGACACTGGTGGATCCTTATGTGGTTCATGAAAAGAACATACATGTAGTGACACCGGTGGATCCTTATGTGGTTTGTCTAGAGGAACACACATGCAATGACACTGGGTGTGGTTCATGAAAAGAACAGACATGCAATGACACTGGTGGAACCTTATGTGGTTCATGAAAAGAACAGGCATACAATTACACTGGTGGATCCTTATGTGGTTCATGAAAAGAACTGACATGCAATGACACTGGGTGTGGTTCATGAAAAGAACAGACATGCAATGACACCGGTGGAACCTTATGTGGTTCATGAACAGAACACGCATACAATGACACTAGTGGATCCTTATGTGGTTCATGAAAAGAACAGACATGCAATGACACTGGGTGTGGTTCATGAAAAGAACAGACATGCAATAACCCCGGTGGATCCATGTGTGGTTTACGGAAGTAACAGACATGCAATGACTCTAGATGTGGTTCATGAAAAGAACAGACATGGAATGACACTGGTGGATCCATCTGTGGTTCATGAGAAGAACACACATCCAATGACACTAGTGGATCCTTATGTGGTTCATGAAAAGAACAGACATGCAGTGACACCGGTGGATCCTTATGTGGTTTGTCTAGAGGAACACCCATGCAATGACACTGGGTGTGGTTCATGAAAAGAATAAACATGCAATGACACTGGTGGATCCTTATGTGGTTCATGAAAAGAGCAGACATGCAATGACACCGGTGGATCCTTATGTGGTTCATGAAAAGAACTGACATGCAATGACACTGGGTGTGGTTCATGAAAAGAACAGACATGCAATCACACCGGTGGATCCATGTATGGTTTATGGAAGTAACAGACATGCAATGACTCTAGCTGTGGTTCATGAAAAGAACAGACATGCAATGACACTGGTGGATCCATGTGTCGTTCATGAGAAGAACACAAATCCCATGACACTGGTGGATCCTTATGTGGTTCATGAAAAGAACATACATGCAATGACACTGGTGGATCCTTATGTGGTTCATGAAAAGAACAGACATGCAATGACACTAGGTGTGGTTCATGAAAAGAACATACATGCAATAACACCGGTGGACCCATGTGTGGTTTATGGAAGTAACATACATGGAATGACTCTAGCTGTGGTTCATGAAAAGAACAGACATGCAATGACACTGGTGGATCCATGTGTGGTTCATGAGAAGAACACACATCCAATGACACTGGTGGATCCTTATGTGGTTCATGAAAAGAACAGACATGCAGTGACACCGTGGATCCTTATGTGGTTTGTCTAAAAGAACACACATGCAATGACACTGGGTGTGGTTCATGAAAAGAACAGACATGCAATGACACTGGTGGATCCTTATGTGGTTCATGAAAAGAATAGACATGCAATGACACTGATGAATCCTTATGTGGTTCATGAAAAGAACAGACATGCAATGACACTATGTGTGGTTCATGAAAAGAACAGACATGCAATGCCACCGGTGGATCCATGTGTGGTTTATGGAGGTAACAGACATGCAATGACTCCAGCTGTGGTTCATGAAAAGACCAGACATGCAATGACACTGGTGGATCCATGTGTGGTTCATGAGAAGAACACACATCCAATGACACTGGTGGATCCTTATGTGGTTAATGAAAAGAACAGACATGCAATGACATCGGTGGATCCTTATGTGGTTTGTCTAGAATAACACACATGCAATGACACTGGTTGTGGTGCATGAAAAGAATAGACATGCAATGACTTATGTGGTTTGTTTAGAAGAACACACATGCAATGACACTGGGTGTGGTTCATGAAAAAACAGACATGCAATGACACTGGTGGATCCTTATGTGGTTTGTTTGGAGGAACAGACATGCAATGACACTGGGTGTGGTTCATGAGAAGAACACACATCCAATGACACTGGTGGATCCTTATGTGGTTCATGAAAAGAACAGACTGCAGAAACACTGGTGGATCCTTATGTGGTTTGTCTAGAGGAACGCACATGCAATGACACTAGGTTTGGTTCATGAAAAGAACAGACGTGCAATGACACTGGTGGATCCTTATGTGATTTATGAAAAGAATATACATGCAATGACACCGGTGGATCCTTATGTGGTTCATGAAAAGAACTGACATGCAATGACACTGGGTGTGGTTCATGAAAAGAACAGACATGCAATGACACCGGTGGATCCATGTGCGGTTTATGGAAGTAACAAACATGTAAAGACTCTAGTTGTGGTTCATGAAAAGAACAGACATGCAATGACACTGGTGGATCCATGTGTGGTTCATGAGAAGAACACACATCCAATGACACTGGTGGATCCTTATGTTGTTCATGAAAAGAACAGACATGCAATGACACTGGTGGATCCTTATGTGGTTCATGAAAATAACAGACATGCAATGACACTAGGTGTGGTTCATGAAAAGAACAAACATGCAATAACACCGATGGATCCATGTGTGGTTTATGGAAGTAACAGACATGTAATGACTCTAGCTGTGGTAAATGAAAAGAACAGACATGCAATGACACTGGTGGATCCAGGTGTGGTTCATGAGAATAACACACATCCAATGACACTTGTGGATCCTTATGTGGTTCATGAAAAGAATAGACATGCAGTGACACCGGTGGATCCTTATGTGGTTTGTAGGAACACACATGCAATGACACTGGGTTTGGCTCATGAAAAGAACAGACATGCAATGACACTGGTGGATCCTTATGTGGTTCGTGAAAAGAACAGAAATGCAATGACACTGGGTGTGGTTCATGAAAAGAACAAACATGCAATGACACCGGTGGATCCATGTGTGGTTTATGGAAGTAACAGACATGCGATGACTCCAGCTGTGGTTCATGAAAAGAACATACATGCAATGACACTGGTGGATCCATGTGTGGTTCATGAGAAGAACACACATCCAATGACACTGGTGGATCCTTATGTTGTTCATGAAAAGAACTGACATGCAATGACACTGGGTGTGGTTCATGAAAAGAACAAACATGCAATGACACCGGTGGATCCATGTGTGGTTTATGGAAGTAACAGACATGTAATGACTCTAGCTGTGGTTCATGGAAAGAACAGACATGCAATGACACTGGTGGATCCATGTGTGGTTCATGAGAAGAACACACATCCAATGACACTGGTGGATCCTTATGTTGTTCATGAAAAGAACAAACATGCAATGACACTGGTGGATCCTTATGTGGTTCATGAAAATAATAGACATGCAATGACACTAGGTGTGGTTCATGAAAAGAACAAACATGCAATAACACCGGTGGATCCATGTGTGGTTTATGGAAGTAATAGACATGCAATGACTCTAGCTGTGGTAAATGAAAAGAACAGACATGCAATGACACTGGTGGATCCAGGTGTGGTTCATGAGAAGAACACACATCCAATGACACTTGTGGATCCTTATGTGGTTCATGAAAAGAACTGACATGCAGTGACACCGGTGGATCCTTATGTGGTTTGTAGGAACACACGTGCAATGACACTGGGTTTGGCTCATGAAAAGAACAGACATGCAATGACACTGGTGGATCCTTATGTGGTTTGTTTGGAGGAATAGACATGCAATGACACTGGGTGTGGTTCATGAGAAGAACCCACATCCAATGACACTGGTGGATCCTTATGTGGTTCATGAAAAGAACAGACTGCAGAAACACTGGTGGATCCTTATGTGGTTTGTCTAGAGGAACACACATGCAATGACACTAGGTTTGGTTCATGAAAAGAACAGACGTGCAATGACACTGGTGGATCCTTATGTGATTTATGAAAAGAATAGACATGCAATGACACCGGTGGATCCTTATGTGGTTCATGAAAAGAACTGACATGCAATGACACTGGGTGTGGTTCATGAAAAGAACAGACATGCAATGACACCGGTGGATCCATGTGCGGTTTATGGAAGTAACAAACATGTAATGACTCTAGCTGTGGTTCATGAAAAGAACAGACATGCAATGACACTGGTGGATCCATGTGTGGTTCATGAGAAGAACACACATCCAATGACACTGGTGGATCCTTATGTTGTTCATGAAAAGAACAGACATGCAATGACACTGGTGGATCCTTATGTGGTTCATGAAAATAACAGACATGCAATGACACTAGGTGTGGTTCATGAAAAGAACAAACATGCAATAACACCGATGGATCCATGTGTGGTTTATGGAAGTAACAGACATGCAATGACTCTAGCTGTGGTAAATGAAAAGAACAGACATGCAATGACACTGGTGGATCCAAGTGTGGTTCATGAGAATAACACACATCCAATGACACTTGTGGATCCTTATGTGGTTCATGAAAACAATAGACATGCAGTGACACCGGTGGATCCTTATGTGGTTTGTAGGAACACACATGCAATGACACTGGGTTTGGCTCATGAAAAGAACAGACATGCAATGACACTAGTGGATCCTTATGTGGTTCGTGAAAAGAACAGACATGCAATGACACTGGGTGTGGTTCATGAAAAGAACAAACATGCAATGACACCGGTGGATCCATGTGTGGTTTATGGAAGTAACAGACATGCGATGACTCCAGTTGTGGTTCATGAAAAGAACAGACATGCAATGACACTGGTGGATCCATGTGTGGTTCATGAGAAGAACACACATCCAATGACACTGGTGGATCCTTATGTTGTTCATGAAAAGAACTGACATGCAATGACACTGGGTGTGGTTCATGAAAAGATTAGACATGCAATGACACCGGTGGATCCATGTGTGGTTTATGGAAGTAACAGACATGTAATGACTCTAGCTGTGGTTCATGGAAAGAACAGACATGCAATGACACTGGTGGATCCATGTGTGGTTCATGAGAAGAACACACATCCAATGACACTGGTGGATCCTTATGTTGTTCATGAAAAGAACAAACATGCAATGACACTGGTGGATCCTTATGTGGTTCATGAAAATAATAGACATGCAATGACACTAGGTGTGGTTCATGAAAAGAACAAACATGCAATAACACCGGTGGATCCATGTGTGGTTTATGGAAGTAATAGACATGCAATGACTCTACCTGTGGTAAATGAAAAGAACAGACATGCAATGACACTGGTGGATCCAGGTGTGGTTCATGAGAAGAACACACATCCAATGACACTTGTGGATCCTTATGTGGTTCATGAAAAGAACTGACATGCAGTGACACCGGTGGATCCTTATGTGGTTTGTAGGAACACACGTGCAATGACACTGGGTTTGGCTCATGAAAAGAACAGACATGCAATGACACTGGTGGATCCTTATGTGGTTCATGAAAAGAACAGACATGCAATAACACTGGGTGTGGTTCATGAAAAGAACAGACATGCAATGACACCGGTGGATCCATGTGTGGTTTATGGAAGTAACAGACATGCAATGACTCCAGCTGTGGTTCATGAAAAGAACAGACATGCAATGACACTGGTGGATCCATGTGTGGTTCATGAGAAGAACACACATCCAATGACACTTGTGGATCCTTATGTGGTTCATGAAAAGAACAGACATGTAGTGACACCGGTGGATCCTTATGTGGTTTGTAGGAACACACATGAAATGACACTGGGTTTGGTTCATGAAAAGAACAGACATGCAATGACACTGGTGGATCCTTATGTGATTCATGAAAAGAACAGACATGCAATGACACTGGTGGATCCTTATGTGGTTCATGAAAAGAACAGACATGCAATGAGACTAGGTGTCGTTCATGAAATGAACAGACATGCAATGACACCGGTGGATCCATGTGTGGTTTATGGAAGTAATTGACATGCAATGACTCCTGCTGTGGTTCATGAAAAGAACAGACATGCAATGACACTGGTGGATCCATGTGTGGTTCATGAGAAGAACACACATCCAATGACACTGGTGGATCCTTATGTGGTTCATGAAAAGAACAGACATGCAGTGACACCGGTGGATCCTTATGTGGTTTGTCTAGAGGAACACACATGCAATGACACCGGGTGTGGTTCATGAAAAGAACAGACATGGAATAACACTGGGTGTGGTTCGTGAAAAGAACAGACATGCAATGACTTATGTGGTTTGTTTAGAAGAACAAACATGCAATGACACTAGGTGTGGTTTATGAAAAGAACAGGCATGCAATGACTTATGTGGTTTGTTTAGAAGAACACACATCCAATGACAATGGGTGTGGTTCATGAAAAGAACAGACATGCAATGACACTGGTGGATCCTTATGTGGTTTGTTTAGAGGAACAGACATGCAATGACACTGAGTGTGGTTCATGAGAAGGACACACATCCAATGACACTTGTGGATCCTTATGTGGTTCATGAAAAGAACGGACTACAGTAACACCGGTGGATCCTTATGTGGTTTGTCTAGAGGAACACACATGCAATGACACCAGGTTTGGTTCATGAAAAGAACAGACATGCAATGACACTGGTGGATCCTTATGTGATTCATGAAAAGAACAGTCATGCAATGACACCGGTGGATCTTTATGTGGTTCATGAAAAGAACTGACATGCAATGACACTGGGTGTGGTTCATGAAAAGAATAGACATGCAATGACACCGGTGGATCCATGTGTGGTTTATGGAAGTAACAGACATGCAATGACTCTAGCTGTGGTTCATGAAAAGAAAAGACATGCAATGACACTGGTGGATCCATGTGTGGTTCATGAGAAGAACACACATCCAATGACACTGGTGGATCCTTATGTTGTTCATGAAAAGAACATGCATGCAATGACACTGGTGGATCCTTATGTGGTTCATGAAAATAACAGACATGCAATGAAACTAGGTGTGGTTCATGAAAAGAACAAACACGCAATAACACCGGTGGATCCATGTGTGGTTTATGGAAGTAACAGACATGCAAGGACTCTAACTGTGGTTCATGAAAAGAACAGACATGCAATGACACTAGTGGATCCAGGTGTGGTTCATGAGAAGAACACACATCCAATGACACTTGTGGATCCTTAAGTGGTTCATGAAAAGAACAGACATGCAGTGACACCGGTGGATCCTTATGTGGTTTGTAGGAACACACATGCAATGACACTGGGTTTGGCTCATGAAAAGAACAGACATGCAATGACACTGGTGGATCCTTATGTGGTTCATGAAAAGAACAGACATGCAATGACACTGGGTGTGGTTCATGAAAAGAACAGACATGCAATGACACCGGTGGATCCATGTGTGGTTTATGGAGGTAACAGACATGCAATGACTCCAGCTGTGGTTCATGAAAAGACCAGACATGCAATGACACTGGTGGATCCATGTGTGGTTCATGAGAAGAACACACATCCAATGACACTGGTGGATCCTTATGTGGTTCATGAAAAGAACAGACATGCAATGACACTGGGTGTGCTTCATGAAAAGAACAGACATGCAATGACACCGGTGGATCCATTTGTGGTTTATGGAAGTAACAGACATGCAATGACTCTAGCTGTGGTTCATGAAATGAACAGACATGCAATGACACTGGTGGATCCATGTGTGGTTCATGAGAAGAACACACATCCAATGACACTGGTGGATCCTTATGTGGTTCATGAAAAGAACAGACATGCAGTGACACCGGTGGATCCTTATGTGGTTTGTCTAGAGGAACACACATGCAATGACATTGGGTGTGGTTCATGAAAAGAACAGACATGCAATGACACGGGTGGATCCTTATGTGGTTCATGAAAAGAACAGACATTCAATGACACCAGTGGATCCTTATGTGGTTCATGAAAAGAACTGACATGCAATGACACTGGGTGTGGTTCATGAAAAGAACAGACATGCAATGACACCGGTGGATCCATGTGTGGTTAATGGAAGTAACAGACATGCAATGACTCCAGCTGTGGTTCATGAAAAGAACAGACATGCAATGATACTGGTGGATCCATGTGTGGTTCATGAGAAGAACACACATCCAATGACACTGGTGGATCCTTATGTGGTTCATGAAAAGAACATACATGTAGTGACACCGGTGGATCCTTATGTGGTTTGTCTAGAGGAACACACATGCAATGACACTGGGTGTGGTTCATGAAAAGAACAGACATGCAATGACACTGGTGGAACCTTATGTGGTTCATGAAAAGAACAGGCATACAATTACACTGGTGGATCCTTATGTGGTTCATGAAAAGAACATACATGCAATGGCACTGTGTGTGGTTCATGAAAAAACAGACATGCAATAACCCCGGTGGATCCATGTGTGGTTTATGGAAGTAACAGACATGCAATGGCTCTAGCTGTGGTTCATGAAAAGAACAGACATGCAATGACACTAGTGGATCCATGTGTGGTTCATGAGAAGAACACACATCCAATGACACTAGTGGATCCTTATGTGGTTCATGAAAAGAACACACATGCAAGGACACCGGAGGATCCTTATGTGGTTTGTCTAGAGGAACACACATGCAATGACACTGGGTGTGGTTCATGAAAAGAACAAACATGAAATGACACTGGTGGATCCTTATGTGGTTCATGAAAAGAACAGACATGCAATAACACCGGTGGATCCTTATGTGGTTCATGAAAAGAACTGACATGCAATGACACTGGGTGTGGTTCATGAAAAGAACAGACATGCAATGACACCGGTGGAACCTTATGTGGTTCATGAACAGAACAGGCATACAATGACACTAGTGGATCCTTATGTGGTTCATGAAAAGAACAGACATGCAATGACACTGGGTGTGGTTCATGAAAAGAACAGACATGCAATAACCCCGGTGGATCCATGTGTGGTTTACGGAAGTAACAGACATGCAATGACTCTAGCTGTGGTTCATGAAAAGAACAGACATGCAATGACACTGGTGGATCCATGTGTGGTTCATGAGAAGAACACACATCCAATGACACTAGTGGATCCTTATGTGGTTCATGAAAAGAACATACATGCAGTGACACCGGTGGATCCTTATGTGGTTTGTCTAGAGGAACACACACGCAATGACACTGGGTGTGGTTCATGAAAAGAACAAACATGCAATGACACTGGTGGATCCTTATGTGGTTCATGAAAAGAGCAGACATGCAATGACACCGGTGGATCCTTATGTGGTTCATGAAAAGAACTGACATGCAATGACACTGGGTGTGGTTCATGAAAAGAACAGACATGCAATCACACCGGTGGATCCATGTATGGTTTATGGAAGTAACAGACATGCAATGACTCTAGCTGTGGTTCATGAAAAGAACAGACATGCAATGACACTGGTGGATCCATGTGTCGTTCATGAGAAGAACACAAATCCAATGACACTGGTGGATCCTTATGTGGTTCATGAAAAGAACATACATGCAATGACACTGGTGGATCCTTATGTGGTTCATGAAAAGAACAGACATGCAATGACACTAGGTGTGGTTCATGAAAAGAACATACATGCAATAACACCAGTGGACCCATGTGTGGTTTACGGAAGTAACATACATGGAATGACTCTAGCTGTGGTTCATGAAAAGAACAGACATGCAATGACACTGGTGGATCCATGTGTGGTTCATGAGAAGAACACACATCCAATGACACTGGTGGATCCTTATGTGGTTCATGAAAAGAACAGACATGCAGTGACACCGTGGATCCTTATGTGGTTTGTCTAAAAGAACACACATGCAATGACATTGGGTGTGGTTCATGAAAAGAACAGACATGCAATGACACTGGTGGATCCTTATGTGGTTCATGAAAAGAATAGACATGCAATGACACTGATGAATCCTTATGTGGTTCATGAAAAGAACTGACATGCAATGACACTATGTGTGGTTCATGAAAAGAACAGACATGCAATGACACTGGTGGATCCATGTGTGGTTTATGGAAGTAACAGACATGCAATGACTCTAGGTGTGGTTCATGAAAAGAACAGACATGCAATGACACTGGTGGATCCATCTGTGGTTCATGAGAAGAACACACATTAAAATGACACTGGTGGATCCTTATGTGGTTCATGAAAAGAACAGACATGCAGTGACACTGGTGGATCCTTATGTGGTTTGTCTAGAGGAACACACATGCAATGACACTGGTTGTGGTGCATGAAAAGAATAGACATGTAATGACTTATGTGGTTTGTTTAGAAGAACACACATACAATGACACTAGGTGTGGTTCATGAAAAGAACAGACATGCAATGACACTGGTGGATCCATATGTGGTTTGTTTAGAGGAATAGACATGCAATGCCACTAGGTATGGTTCATGAGAAGAACACACATCCAATGACACTGGTGGATCCTTATGTGGTTCATGAAAAGAACAGACATGCAGTAACACCGGTGGATCCTTATGTGGTTTGTCTAGAGGAACACACATGCAATGACACTGGGTTTGGTTCGTAAAAAGAACACACATGCAATGACACTGGTGGATCCTTATGTGATTCCTGAAAAGAACAGACATGCAATGACATCGGTGGATCCTTATGTGGTTCATGAAAAGAACTCACATGCAATGACACTGGGTGTGGTTCATGAAAAGAACAGACATGCAATGACACCGGTGGATCCATTTGTGGTTTATGGAAGTAACAGACATGCAATGACTCTAGCTGTGGTTCATGAAATGAACAGACATGCAATGACACTGGTGGATCCATGTGTGGTTCATGAGAAGAACACACATCCAATGACACTGGTGGATCCTTATGTGGTTCATGAAAAGAACAGACATGCAGTGACACCGGTGGATCCTTATGTGGTTTGTCTAGAGGAACACACATGCAATGACATTGGGTGTGGTTCATGAAAAGAACAGACATGCAATGACACGGGTGGATCCTTATGTGGTTCATGAAAAGAACAAACATCCAATGACACCAGTGGATCCTTATGTGGTTCATGAAAAGAACTGACATGCAATCACACTGGGTGTGGTTCATGAAAAGAACAGACATGCAATGACACCGGTGGATCCATGTGTGGTTAATGGAAGTAACAGACATGCAATGACTCCAGCTGTGGTTCATGAAAAGAACAGACATGCAATGACACTGGTGGATCCATGTGTGGTTCATGAGAAGAACACACATCCAATGACACTGGTGGATCCTTATGTGGTTCATGAAAAGAACATACATGTAGTGACACCGGTGGATCCTTATGTGGTTTGTCTAGAGGAACACACATGCAATGACACTGGGTGTGGTTCATGAAAAGAACAGACATGCAATGAAACTGGTGGAACCTTATGTGGTTCATGAAAAGAACAGGCATACAATTACACTGGTGGATCCTTATGTGGTTCATGAAAAGAACATACATGCAATGGCACTGTGTGTGGTTCATGAAAAAACAGACATGCAATAACCCCGGTGGATCCATGTGTGGTTTATGGAAGTAACGGACATGCAATGGCTCTAGCTGTGGTTCATGAAAAGAACAGACATGCAATGACACTAGTGGATCCATGTGTGGTTCATGAGAAGAACACACATCCAATGACACTAGTGGATCCTTATGTGGTTCATGAAAAGAACACACATGCAAGGACACCGGAGGATCCTTATGTGGTTTGTCTAGAGGAACACACATGCAATGACACTGGGTGTGGTTCATGAAAAGAACAAACATGAAATGACACTGGTGGATCCTTATGTGGTTCATGAAAAGAACAGACATGCAATAACACCGGTGGATCCTTATGTGGTTCATGAAAAGAACTGACATGCAATGACACTGGGTGTGGTTCATGAAAAGAACAGACATGCAATGACACCGGTGGAACCTTATGTGGTTCATGAACAGAACAGGCATACAATGACACTAGTGGATCCTTATGTGGTTCATGAAAAGAACAAACATGCAATGACACTGGGTGTGGTTCAAGAAAAGAACAGACATGCAATAACCCCGGTGGATCCATGTGTGGTTTACGGAAGTAACAGACATGCAATGACTCTAGCTGTGGTTCATGAAAAGAACAGACATGCAATGACACTAGTGGATCCTTATGTGGTTCATGAAAAGAACATACATGCAGTGACACCGGTGGATCCTTATGTGGTTTGTCTAGAGGAACACACATGCAATGACACTGGGTGTGGTTCATGAAAAGAACAAACATGCAATGACACTGGTGGATCCTTATGTGGTTCATGAAAAGAGCAGACATGCAATGACACCGGTGGATCCTTATGTGGTTCATGAAAAGAACTGACATGCAATGACACTGGGTGTGGTTCATGAAAAGAACAGACATGCAATCACACCGGTGGATCCATGTGTGGTTTATGGAAGTAATTGACATGCAATGACTCCTGCTGTGGTTCATGAAAAGAACAGACATGCAATGACACTGGTGGATCCATGTGTCGTTCATGAGAAGAACACAAATCCAATGACACTGGTGGATCCTTATGTGGTTTATGAAAAGAACATACATGCAATGACACTGGTGGATCCTTATGTGGTTCATGAAAAGAACAGACATGCAATGACACTAGGTGTGGTTCATGAAAAGAACATACATGCAATAACACCAGTGGACCCATGTGTGGTTTATGGAAGTAACATACATGGAATGACTCTAGTTGTGGTTCATGAAAAGAACAGACATGCAATGACACTGGTGGATCCATGTGTGGTTCATGAGAAGAACACACATCCAATGACACTGGTGGATCCTTATGTGGTTCATGAAAAGAACAGACATGCAGTGACACCGTGGATCCTTATGTGGTTTGTCTAAAAGAACACACATGCAATGACACTGGGTGTGGTTCATGAAAAGAACAGACATGCAATGACACTGGTGGATCCTGATGTGGTTCATGAAAAGAATAGACATGCAATGACACTGATGAATCCTTATGTGGTTCATGAAAAGAACTGACATGCAATGACACTATGTGTGGTTCATGAAAAGAACAGACATGCAATGACACTGGTGGATCCATGTGTGGTTTATGGAAGTAACAGACATGCAATGACTCTAGGTGTGGTTCATGAAAAGAACAGACATGCAATGACACTGGTGGATCCATGTGTGGTTCATGAGAAGAACACACATCCAATGACACTGGTGGATCCTTATGTGGTTCATGAAAAGAACAGACATGCAGTGACACTGGTGGATCCTTATGTGGTTTGTCTAGAGGAACACACATGCAATGACACTGGTTGTGGTGCATGAAAAGAATAGACATGTAATGACTTATGTGGTTTGTTTAGAAGAACACACATACAATGACACTAGGTGTGGTTCATGAAAAGAACAGACATGCAATGACACTGGTGGATCCTTATGTGGTTTGTTTAGAGGAATAGACATGCAATGCCACTAGGTATGGTTCATGAGAAGAACACACATCCAATGACACTGGTGGATCCTTATGTGGTTCATGAAAAGAACAGACATGCAGTAACACCGGTGGATCCTTATGTGGTTTGTCTAGAGGAACACACATGCAATGACACTGGGTTTGGTTCGTAAAAAGAACACACATGCAATGACATTGGTGGATCCTTATGTGATTCCTGAAAAGAACAGACATGCAATGACACAGGGTGTGGTTCATGAAAAGAATAGACATGCAATGACACCGGTGGATCCATGTGTGGTTTAGGGAAGTAACAGACATGTAATGACTCTAGCTGTGGTTCATGAAAAGAAGAGACATGCAATGACACTGGTGGATCCATGTGTCGTTCATCAGAAGAACACACATCCAATGACACTGGTGGATCCTTATATGGTTCATGAAAAGAACGTACATGCAATGACACTGGTGGATCCTTATGTGGTTCATGAAAAGAACAGACATGCAATTGCACTAGGTGTGGTTGATGAAAAGAACATACATGCAATAACACCTATGGATCCATGTGTGGTTTATGGAAGTAACAGACATAGAATGACTCTAGCTGTGGTTCATGAAAAGAACAGACATGCAATGACACTGGTGGATCCAGGTGTTGTTCATGAGAAGAACACACATCCAATGACACTGGTGGATCCTTATGTGGTTCGTGAAAAGTATAGACATGCAGTGACACCGTGGATCCTTATGTGGTTTGTCTAAAGGAACACACACGCAATGACACTAGGTGTGGTTCATGAAAAGAACAGACATGCAATGACACTTGTGGATCCTTATGTGGTTCATGAAAAGAACAGACATGCAATGACACCGGTGGATCCTTATGTGGTTCATGAAAAGAACTGACATGCAATGACACTGGGTGTGGTTCATGAAAAGAACAGACATGCAATGACACCGGTGGATCCATGTGTGGTTTACGGAAGTAACAGACATGCAATGACTCTAGCTGTGGTTCGTGAAAAGGACAGACATGCAATGACACTGGTGGATCCATGTGTCGTTCATGAGAAGAACACAAATCCAATGACACTGGTGGATCCTTATGTGGTTCATGAAAAGAACATACATGCAATGACACTGGTGGATCCTTATGTGGATCATGAAAAGAACAGACATGCAATGACACTAGGTGTGGTTCATGAAAAGAACATACATGCAATAACACCGGTGGATCCATGTGTGGTTTATGGAAGTAACATACATGAAATGACTCTAGCTGTGGTTCATGAAAAGAACAGACATGCAATGACACTGGTGGATCCATGTGTGGTTCATGAGAAGAACACACATCCAATGACACTGGTGGATCCTTATGTGGTTCATGAAAAGAATATACATGTAGTGACACCGGTGGATCCTTATGTGGTTTGTCTAGAGGAACACACATGCAATGACACTGGGTGTGGTTCATGAAAAGAACAAACATGCAATGACACTGGTGGATCCTTATGTGGTTCATGAAAAGAGCAGACATGCAATGACACCGGTGGATCCTTATGTGGTTCATGAAAAGAACTGACATGCAATGACACTGGGTGTGGTTCATGAAAAGAACAGACATGCAATCACACCGGTGGATCCATGTATGGTTTATGGAAGTAACAGACATGCAATGACTCTAGCTGTGGTTCATGAAAAGAACAGACATGCAATGACACTGGTGGATCCATGTGTCGTTCATGAGAAGAACACAAATCCAATGACACTGGTGGATCCTTATGTGGTTCATGAAAAGAACATACATGCAATGACACTGGTGGATCCTTATGTGGTTCATGAAAAGAACAGACATGCAATGACACTAGGTGTGGTTCATGAAAAGAACATACATGCAATAACACCAGTGGACCCATGTGTGGTTTATGGAAGTAACATACATGGAATGACTCTAGCTGTGGTTCATGAAAAGAACAGACATGCAATGACACTGGTGGATCCATGTGTGGTTCATGAGAAGAACACACATCCAATGACACTGGTGGATCCTTATGTGGTTCATGAAAAGAACAGACATGCAGTGACACCGTGGATCCTTATGTGGTTTGTCTAAAAGAACACACATGCAATGACACTGGGTGTGGTTCATGAAAAGAACAGACATGCAATGACACTGGTGGATCCTTATGTGGTTCATGAAAAGAATAGACATGCAATGACACTGATGAATCCTTATGTGGTTCATGAAAAGAACTGACATGCAATGACACTATGTGTGGTTCATGAAAAGAACAGACATGCAATGACACTGGTGGATCCATGTGTGGTTTATGGAAGTAACAGACATGCAATGACTCTAGGTGTGGTTCATGAAAAGAACAGACATGCAATGACACTGGTGGATCCATGTGTGGTTCATGAGAAGAACACACATCCAATGACACTGGTGGATCCTTATGTGGTTCATGAAAAGAACAGACATGCAGTGACACTGGTGGATCCTTATGTGGTTTGTCTAGAGGAACACACATGCAATGACACTGGTTGTGGTGCATGAAAAGAATAGACATGTAATGACTTATGTGGTTTGTTTAGAAGAACACACATACAATGACACTAGGTGTGGTTCATGAAAAGAACAGACATGCAATGATACTGGTGGATCCTTATGTTGTTTGTTTAGAGGAATAGACATGCAATGCCACTAGGTATGGTTCATGAGAAGAACACACATCCAATGACACTGGTGGATCCTTATGTGGTTCATGAAAAGAACAGACATGAAGTAACACCGGTGGATCCTTATGTGGTTTGTCTAGAGGAACACACATGCAATGACACTGGGTTTGGTTCGTAAAAAGAACACACATGCAATGACATTGGTGGATCCTTATGTGATTCCTGAAAAGAACAGACATGCAATGACATCGGTGGATCCTTATGTGGTTCATGAAAAGAACTGACATGCAATGTCACTGGGTGTGGTTCATGAAAAGAACAGACATGCAATGACACCGGTGGATCCATGTGTAGTTTATGGAAGTAACAGACATGCAATGACTCTAGCTGTGGTTCATGAAAAGAACAGACATGCAATCACACTGGTGGATCCATGTGTGGTTCATGAGAAGAACACACATCCAATGACACTGGTGGATCCTTATGTGGTTCATGAAAAAAACAGAAATGCAATGACATTGGTGGATCCTTATGTGGTTCATGAAAAGAACAGACATGCAATGACACTGGGTGTGGTTCATGAAAAGAATAGACATCAATGACACTGGTGGATCCATGTGTGGTTCATGAGCAGAACACACATCCAATGACACTGGTGGATCCTTATGTGGTTCATGAATAGAACAGACATGCAGTGACACCGTGGATCCTTATGTGATTTATCTAGAGGAACACACATGCAATGACACTGGGTGTGGTTCATGAAAAGAACAAACATGCAATGACACTGGTGGATCCATGTGTCGTTCATGAGAAGAACACACATCCAATGACACTAGTGGATCCTTATGTGGTTCATGAAAAGAAAATACATGCAATTACACTAGTGGATCCTTATGTGGTTCATGAAAAGAACAGACATGCAATTGCACTAGGTGTGGTTCATGAAAAGAACATACATGCAATAACACCTGTGGATCCATGTGTGGTTTATGGAAGTAACAGACACAGAATGACTCTAGCTGTGGTTCATGAAAAGAACAGACATGCAATGACACTGGTGGATCGATGTGTGGTTCATGAGAAGAACACACATCCAATGACACTGGTGGATCCTTATGTGCTCCGTGAAAAGTATAGACATGCAGTGTCACCGTGGATCTTTATGTGGTTTATCTAAAGGAACACACATGCAATGACACTGGGTGTGGTTCATGAAAAGAACAGACATGCAATGACACTAGTGGATCCTTATGTGATTCCTGAAAAGAACAGACATGCAATGACACCGGTGGATCCTTATGTGGTTCATGAAAAGAACTAACATGCAATGGCACTGGGTGTGGTTCATGAAAAGAACAGACATGCAATGACACCGGTGGATCCATGTGTGGTTTATGGAAGTAACAGACATGAAATGACTCTAGCTGTGGTTCATGAAAAGAACAGACATGCAATGAAACTGGTGGATCCATGTGTCGTTCATGAGAAGAACACAAATCCAATGACACTGGTGGATCCTTATGTGGTTCATGAAAAGAACATACATGCAATGACACTGGTGGATCCTTATGTGGTTCATGAAAAGAACAAACATGCAATGACACTAGGTGTGGTTCATGAAAAGAACATACATGCAATAACACCGGTGGATCCATGTGTGGTTTATGGAAGTAACATAAATGGAATGACTCTAGCTGTGGTTCATGAAAAGAACAGACATGCAATGACACTGGTGGATCCATGTGTGGTTCATGAGAAGAACACACATCCAATGACACTGGTGGATCCTTATGTGGTTCATGAATAGAACATACATGCAGTGACACCGTGGATCCTTATGTGGTTTGTCTAAAAGAACACACATGCAATGACACTGGGTGTGGTTCATGAAAAGAACAGACATGCAATGACACTGGTGGATCCTTATGTGGTTCATGAAAAGAACAGACATGCAATGACACTGATGGATCCTTATGTGGTTCATGAAAAGAACTGACATGCAATGACACTGGGTGTGGTTCATGAAAAGAATAGACATGCAATGACACCGGTGGATCCATGTTGGTTTAGGGAAGTAACAGACATGTAATCACTCTAGCTGTGGTTCATGAAAAGAAGAGACATGCAATGACACTGGTGGATCCATGTGTCGTTCATCAGAAGAACACACATCCAATGACACTGGTGGATCCTTATATGGTTCATGAAAAGAACATACATGCAATGACACTGGTGGATCCTTATGTGGTTCATGAAAAGAACAGACATGCAATTGCACTAGGTGTGGTTGATGAAAAGAACATACATGCAATAACACCTGTGGATCCATGTGTGGTTTATGGAAGTAACAGACATAGAATGACTCTAGCTGTGGTTCATGAAAAGAACAGACATGCAATGACACTGGTGGATCCAGGTGTGGTTCATGAGAAGAACACACATCCAATGACACTGGTGGATCCTTATGTGGTTCGTGAAAAGTATAGACATGCAGTGACACCGTGGATCCTTATGTGGTTTGTCTAAAGGAACACACATGCAATGACACTAGGTGTGGTTCATGAAAAGAACAGACATGCAATGACACTTGTGGATCCTTATGTGGTTCATGAAAAGAACAGACATGCAATGACACCGGTGGATCCTTATGTGGTTCATGAAAAGAACTGACATGCAATGACACTGGGTGTGGTTCATGAAAAGAACAGACATGCAATGACACCGGTGGATCCATGTGTGGTTTATGGAAGTAACAGACATGCAATGACTCTAGCTGTGGTTCGTGAAAAGGACAGACATGCAATGACACTGGTGGATCCATGTGTCGTTCATGAGAAGAACACAAATCCAATGACACTGGTGGATCCTTATGTGGTTCATGAAAAGAACATACATGCAATGACACTGGTGGATCCTTATGTGGATCATGAAAAGAACAGACATGCAATGACACTAGGTGTGGTTCATGAAAAGAACATACATGCAATAACACCGGTGGATCCATGTGTGGTTTATGGAAGTAACATACATGAAATGACTCTAGCTGTGGTTCATGAAAAGAACAGACATGCAATGACACTGGTGGATCCATGTGTGGTTCATGAGAAGAACACACATCCAATGACACTGGTGGATCCTTATGTGGTTCATGAAAAGAACAGACATGCAGTGACACCGTGGATCCTTATGTGGTTTGTCTAAAAGAACACACATGCAATGACACTAGGTGTGGTTCATGAAAAGAACAGACATGCAATGACACTGGTGGATCCTTATGTGGTTCATGAAAAGAACATACATGCAATGACACTGATGGATCCTTATGTGGTTCATGAAAAGAACTGACATGCAATGTCACTGGGTGTGGTTCATGAAAAGAATAGACATGCAATGACACCGGTGGATCCATGTGTGGTTTATGGAAGTAACATACATGCAATGACTCTAGTTGTGGTTCATGAAATGAACATACATGCAATGACACTGGTGGATCCATGTGTGGTTCATGAGAAGAACACACATCCAATGACACTGGTGGATCCTTATGTGGTTCATGAAAAGAACATACATGCAGTGACACCGGTGGATCCTTATGTGGTTTGTCTAGAGGAACACACATGCAATGACACTGGGTGTGGTTCATGAAAAGAACAGACATGCAGTGACACCGGTGGATCCTTATGTGGTTCATGAAAAGAACTGACATGCAATGACACTGGGTGGATCCTTATGTGGTTCATGAAAAGAACTGACATGCAATGACACTGGGTGTGGTTCATGAAAAGAACAGACATGCAATGACACCTATGGATCCATGTGTGGTTTATGGAAGTAACATACATGCAATGACTCTAGGTGTGGTTCATGAAAAGAACAGACATGCAATGACACTGGTGGATCCATGTGTGGTTCATGAGAAGAACACACATCCAATGACACTGGTGGATCCTTATATGGTTCATGAAAAGAACAGACATGCAGTGACACCGGTGGATCCTTATGTGGTTTGTCTAGAGGAACACAGATGCAATGACACTGGGTGTGGTGCATGAAAAGAATAGACATGTAATGACTTATGTGGTTTGTTTAGAAGAACACACATGCAATGACACTAGGTGTGGTTCATGAAAAGAACATACATGCAATGACACTGGTGGATCCTTATGTGGTTTGTTTAGAGGAATAGACATGCAATGCCACTAGGTATGGTTCATGAGAAGGACACACATCCAATGACACTGGTGGATCCTTATGTGGTTCATGAAAAGAACAGACATGCAGTAACACCGGTGGATCCTTATGTGGTTTGTCTAGAGGAACACACATGCAATGACACTAGGTTTGGTTCATAAAAAGAACAGACATGCAATGACACTGGTGGATCCTTATGTGATTCCTGAAAAGAACAGACATGCAATGACATCGGTGGATCCTTATGTGGTTCATGAAAAGAACTGACATGCAATGTCACTTGGTGTGGTTCATGAAAAGAACAGACATGCAATGACACCGGTGGATCCATGTATGGTTTATGGAAGTAATAGACATGCAATGACTCTAGACGTGGTTCATGAAAAGAACAGACATGCAATGACACTGGTGGATCCATGTGTGGTTCATGAGAAGAACACACATCCAATGACACTGGTGGATCCTTATGTGGTTCATGAAAAGAACAGAAATGCAATGACACTGGTGGATCCTTATGTGGTTCATGAAAAGAATAGACATGCAATGACACTGGGTGTGGTTCATGAAAAGAACAGACATCAATGACACTGGTGCATCCATGTGTGGTTCATGAGCAGAACACACATCCAATGACACTGCTGATCCTTATGTGGTTCATGAATAGAACAGACATGCGGTGTCACCGTGGATCCTTATGTGATTTGTCTAGAGGAACACACATGCAATGACACTGGGTTTGGTTCATGAAAAGAACAAACATGCAATGACACTGGTGGATCCATGTGTGGTTCATGAGAAGAACACACATCCAATGACACTGGTGGATCCTTATGTGGTTCATGAAAAGAACATACATGCAATGACACTGGTGGATCCTTATGTGGTTCATGAAAAGAATAGACATGCAATGACACTAGGTGTGGTTCATGAAAAGAACATACATGCAATAACACCGGTGGATCCATGTGTGGTTTATGGAAGTACCAGACATAGAATGACTCTAGCTGTGGTTCATGAAAAGAACAGACATGCAATGACACTGGTGGATCCATGTGTGGTTCATGAGAAGAACAGACATGCAATGACACTGGTGGATCCTTATGTGGTTCGTGAAAAGTACAGACATGCAGTGACACCGTGGATCCTTATGTGGTTTGTCTAAAGGAACACACATGCAATGACACTGGGTGTGCTTCATGAAAAGAACAGACATGCAATGACACTGGTGGATCGTTATGTGGTTCATGAAAAGAACAGACATGCAATGACACCGGTGGATCCTTATGTGGTTCATGAAAGGAACTGACATGCAATGACACTGGGTGTGGTTCATGAAAAGAACAGACAGGCAATGACACCGGTGGATCCATGTGTGGTTTATGGAAGTAACAGACATGCAATGACTCTAGTTGTGGTTCATGAAAAGAACAGACATGCAATGACACTGGTGGATCCATGTGTGGTTCATGAGAAGAACACACATCCAATGACACTGGTGGATCCTTATGTGGTTCATGAAAAGAACAGACATGCAGTTACACCGTGGATCCTTATGACGTTTGTCTAGAGGAACACACATGCAATGACACTGGGTGTGGTTCATGAAAAGAACAGACATGCAATGACTTATATGGTTTGTTTGGAAGAACACACATGCAATGACATTGGTTGTGTTTCATGAAAATAACAGACATGCAATGACACTGGTGGATCCTTATGTTGTTTGTTTAGAGGAACAAACATGCAATGACACTAGGTGTGGTTCATGAGAAGAATACACATCCAATGACACTGGTGGATCCTTATGTGGTTCCTGAAAAGAACAAACATGCAGTAACACCGGTGGATCCTTATGTGGTTTGTCTAGAGGAACACACATGCAATGCCACTAGGTTTGGTTCATGAAAAGAACAGACATGTAATGACACTGGTGGATCCTTATGAGGTTCATGAAAAGAACAGACATGCAATGACACTGGGTGTAGTTCATGAAAAGAACAGACATGCAATAACCCGGTGGATCCATGTGTGGTTTATGGAAGTAACAGACATGCAATGACTCTAGATATGGTTCATGAAAAGAACAGACATGCAATGACACTGGTGGAACCATCTGTGGTTCATGAGAAGAACACACGTCCAATTACACTGGTGCATCCTGATGTGGTTCATGAAAAGAACAGACATGCAGTGACACTGGTGGATCCTTATGTGGTTTGTCTAGAGGAACACATATGCAATGACACTAGGTGTGGTTCATGACAAGAACATACATGCAATGACATTGGAGGATCCTTATGTGGTTCATGAAAAGAACAGACATGCAATGACACCGGTGGATCCTTATGTGGTTCATGAAAAGAACTGACATGCAATGACACTTGGTGTGGTTCATGAAAAGAACAGACATGCAATGACACCGGTGGATCCATTTGTGGTTTATGGAAGTAACAGATATGCAATGACTCTAGCTATGGTTCATGAAAAGAACAGACATGCAATGACACTGGTGGATCCATGTGTGGTTCATGATAAGAACACACATCCAATGACACTGGTGGATCCTTATGTGGTTCATGAAAAGAACAGACATGCAGTGACACCGGTGGATCCTTATGTGGTTTGTCTAGAGGAACACACATGCAATGGCACTTGGTGTGGTTCATGAAAATATTAGACATGCAATGACTTATGTGGTTTGTTTAGAAGAACACACATGCAATGACACTAGGTATGGTTCCTGAAAAGAACATACATGCAATGACACTGGTGGATCCTTATATGGTTTGTTTAGAGGAACAGACATGCAATGACACTGGGTGTGGTTCATGAGAAGAACACACATCCAATGACACTAGTGGATCTTTATGTGGTTCATGAAAAGAACAGACATGCAGTAACACCGGTGGATCCTTATGTGGTTTGTCTAAAGGAACACACATGCAATGACACTAGGTTTAGTTCATGAAAAGAACAGACATGTAATGACACTGGTGGATCCTTCTGTGATTCATGAAAAGAACAGACATGCAGTGACACCAGTGGATCCTTATGTGGTTAATGAAAAGAACTGACTTGCAATGACACTGGGTGTGGTTCATGAAAAGAACAGACATGCAATAACACTGGTGGATTCATGTGTGGTTTATGGATGTAACAGACATGCAATGACTCTAGCTATGGTTCATGAAAAGAACAGACATGCAATGACACTGGTGGATCCATGTGTGGTTCTTGAGAAGAACACACATCCAATGACACTGGTGGATCCTTATATGGTTCATGAAAATAACAGACATGCAGTGACACCGGTGGATCCTTATGTGGTTTGTAGGAACACACATGCAATGACACCGGGTGTGGTTTATGATAAGAACGGACATGCAATGACAATGGTGGATCCTTATGTGATTCATGAAAAGAACAGACATGCAATGACACTGGTGGATCCTTATGTGATTCATGAAAGGAATAGACATGCAATGACACTGGTGGATCCTTATGTGGTTCATGAAAAGAACTGACATGCAATGACACTGGGTGTGGTTCATGAAAAGAACAGACATGTAATGACACCGATGGATCCATGTGTGGTTAATGAGAAGAACACACATCCAATGACACTGGTGGATCCTTATGTGGTTTGTTTAGAGGAACAGACATGCAATCACACAGGTGGATCCATGTGTGGTTGATGAGAAGAGCACACATCCAATGAACTCTAGTGGATCTATATTGGTTAAATTTGATGTATTCCATGATGTATTTCATTGTACAAGACACTTTCCATTTTTATACTACTTAGTTTTGCCCTTGGTTTTATGTGGTACTACTTAGTTTTGCCCCCTCTCTCTATCCTTCGTAGAAGCCCAAACCTGTGCTCACCCTGTCTGCTACTCCCTGATTGGTTGTCATAGTTGTCACGCGGATCGTGCACACCAACCGTTGACTCTATGCGATCCAACGATGATCGTTGCACACGTCGTGCCCTTCACAGTACAACGTTAGACAGCACGGATGTCTCCCTCAGCAAGACTTCTACAGGAAGGAACACGATGCCGTCCATGGAAAAAGTCGTCGAGCGGTCAAGTCAAGTTTAGTCAAGTCTGAAAAGCCTACTACTGCTACTACAACACATGCACAGGGCAACGGGGTCATCGAGTTCACGGTTGTCAATGGGACACTGCAATTTATTGCCACTTGATTTTAACAAGACATATCCCATTTTTACACAGCGCTCTCAATCTCACTTCCAACTGGGCCCTACCGCTAGTAACTTCCATGAGTCAAGGGCCCCCTCGAGTAGATCTAACATTGCTAGAAATTTGTTTTGCGCCACTTGCATGCAGTGGAATCGAGGTCTACCATGAGCGTGTTTTCAGTGCAGCTCTAAAGTGGTGATCGTGGTTGTTTCAAAAAAAAGGGAACCCAAAAAAAAGGGTGGAGATCGTGGTAGCCTCCCGCCCACCACACGTGTCCACTCGAGGACTAGGAATGGTCTGGTGTTTATAACCCCCTCGACCTTCTTCTTCCATGAGCTCGTGTCATTTCCCCTAGTCTGTCTAGTCCCAAGACCCCAATCTACACCTGCCGCGTGCGCCGAAGGTCCCTCGCTTGCACTACCTCCTTCCCTTGGTGCGCCATGAAGCGTACACGTGGAGACGAGCTAGAGGTGAAGCCAGTTGAAGGCGCAACAACAGATGGCTCGGTCGTTGCTAACCAGGCGGAGGCGTCTTCTCCAGGCACGAACGCCGCTCGTCGCCGCGCCATCGAGGGTGTGAGCTCATCTGTCTAGCCAGTAGCCGTCGCCGCCGAGCAGCAAGTGGTAGCCGTCGCTGCCGAGCAGCAGGTGGTAGCCGTCGCTGCCGAGCAGCAGGTGGTAGCCATCACCGCCGAGCAGCAGGTAGTAGCCGTCGCCGTAGAGCAGCAGGTAGTAGCCGTCGCCGTAGAGCAGCAGGTGGCCGACAATGTTGTGGTGCCAGTGACAGATCTGGATGGGGGACAGGCGGCAGGCGGAGGCAATCCGGTGATCTACATCAACAACCCCATCGCCATACAAGAAATCTTCGACGCAATCGCGGAGAATGATGAGTTCGAGGAGGAGGTCCCTGCTAAGGAGTCCGAGGTACTACATTGCTAGCTTCTCTAGTCGCAGCCGCAGTTTTCACTGTTCATACATAGGATTTGCTCAATCGTGTACAGATTCTTTTGCTCTTGAAGTAGGGTAGTATATATATGGTTCGATCGATTGATTGATGCATCTGCCATCTAGTCACAAAACCCCAATCCGTGTGGTCCACAAAACCCCAATCTGCTCTTCTGCCATCTAGTTGAGTTTGCTAGTTGAGTGTTGATTTCGATACACAACAGGCCTATAACATTACATTTCTATTCCTTACAGATCCCAATGATTCAATTTTCCTCCAAAATAGTGCAAGGGCATCTGATGGTGTCATTTTCTTAGGGATGGTTAGTGAACCTGAGGCAGTAATGCACATAAACAATATAGGTTGTGCTGTTGGTATTTTGGTTCTCCGACTCCATCGCTGAAAAAAATGAGGCCCTAATTTTTCTCTCATATGGAACCTAAATATACAATCTTTGTATTGTTTTTGATCTATGAATGCGTTGTATGATGCATATGTATATCCCTGAATATTTTTTGTACGATTACATTTCAATTTCTTATTGTAGCCAATGATTCAAATTTTCCCCAAAGAGAGGCAGCCACATTGGTGTCATATTTTTTCAGGGATGATGGAGCGAACCTGGGGCCATGTACAAGATCAATATAAGCTGTGCAATTGTTACTTGGTTTGCTTACGCCATCTCTGTAGAAACTTATGAGGCTGTAATCTTTATTCTACATTCATAGAACTATTATATTTGAATTATCTATTGCATGCATTCATAGTGTATAAGAATTACATTTTAGTTTGTCACCGAGGATGATGATTGAAATTTGCCCCAAAAGAGTTCAAGGGGAGACACGTATGATGGTGTAGTGTTTTAGGGATGGGCTGGTGAACCTGAGGCAACAATGCACACAAACAATATAGGTTGTGCTGTTGGTACTTTGGTTCTCCAACTCCATCTCTGAAACAAATTATGAGGCCCTTGATTTATTCTCATATGGAACTACATATATAATCCTTGAATTGTTTTTGATCTTTTAATGATTGGTATGATGCATATGTATGTGAATGGTTTTGATCATAAGTATTTTTAACATGTACCTGAAGATTAATTGTTTCGTTTTTTATTTATAATTACAATATTTAGGCTTGTTTTTGTACCTGACTATGTATATCCCTGAATATTGTTTTGTACGATTACATTTCAATTTCTTATTGTGGCCAATGATTCAAATTTGCCCCAAAGAGAGGCAGACACATTGGTGTCAGATTTTTTCAGGGATGAGTGAGCGAACCTGGGACCATGTACAAAAACAATATAAGCTGTGCAATTGTTACTTGGTTCGCTCACGCCATCCCTAAATAAACTTATGAGGCCACAATATTTATTCTACATTCATAGAACTATGATATTCGAATTATCTATTCCATGCATTCATAGTGTATAAGATTTACATTTTAGTTTTTCACCGAGGCCGATGATTGAAATTTGCCCTAAAAGAGTTCAAGGGGAGACACGTATTATGGTCTCGTGTTTTAGGGATGGGTTGGTGAACCTGAGGCAGCAATGCACACAAACAATATAGATTGTGCTGTTGGTACTTTGGTTCTCCAACTCCATCTCTGAAACAAATTATGAGGCCCTAGATTTATTCTCATATGGAACTACATATATGATCCTTGAATTGTTTCTGATCTTTTAATGATTGGTATGATGCATATGTATATGAATGGTTTTGATCATAAGTATTTTTAACATGTACCTGAAGATTAATTGTTTGGTTTTTTATTTATAATTACAATATTTAGGCTTATTTTTGTACCTGACTATGTATATCCCTGAATAATGTTTTGTACGGTTACATTTCAATTTCTTATTGTGGCCAATGATTCAAATTTGCCCCAAAACAGAGGCAGACACATTGGTGTCAGATTTTTTCAGGGACAAGTTAGTGAACCTGGGGCGATGTACAAGAACAATATAGGTTGTGCAATTGTTACTTGGTTCACTCACGCCGTTCCTGAATAAACTTATGAGGCATCAATCTTTATTCTACATTCATAGAACTATGATATTCGAATTATCTATTCCATGCATTCAGTGTATAAGAATTATATTTTAGTTTGTCACCGAGGCCGATGATTGAAATTTGCCCCAAAAGAGTTCAAGGGGAGACACGTATTATGGTGTCGTGTTTTAGGGATGGGTTGGTGAACCTGAGGCAGCAATGCACACAAACAATATAGGTTGTGCTGTTGGTACTTTGGTTCGCCAACTCCATCTTTGAAACAAATTATGAGGCCCTAGATTTATTCTCATATGGAACTACATATATGATCCTTGAATTGTTTCTGATCTTTTAATGATTGGTATGATGCATATGTATATGAATGGTTTTGATCATAAGTATTTTTAACATGTACCTGAAGATTAATTGTTTGGTTTTTTATTTATAATTACAATATTTAGGCTTGTTTTTGTACCTGACTATGTATATCCCTAAATAATGTTTTGTACGATTACATTTCAATTTCTTATTGTGGCCAATGATTCAAATTTGTCCCAAAAGAGAGGCAAACACATTGGTGTTAGATTTTTTCAGGGATGAGTTAGTGAACCTGGTGCGATGTACAAAAAAATTATAGGTTGTGCAATTGTTACTTGGTTCACCTACTCCATCCCTAAAGAAACTTATGAGGCCCCTAAATTTATCCTACATTCACTCTGATGCAATTATTTGTCATTGTGTTGAGATGAAATGATATATGAACCGATCAAACTATTGCTGAGATGCTTTATCTTTGATATCCACGGATATATTGTCTTACATATACATGTTGTCAATTCTTGAGTTGTAATACAATTCAATCATATGTATGAGTTCTAAGTTATGTTCTTAAAAATCAACAGGAGGATGATGATGAAGTGGATGATAGCAAGGTATCCAGGGACAACAAGAGCCGCTTCGTGCTGAGGCGGTTACGGTGTGGGCTAATCCGTTTCCACCGTAGGGGGAGACTGTTTTGCCCATTATATGGCAGAGCAATCAACGTGGACCTCAACAGCATGATCCAGCACGCAGAGGGCGTTGGCAGAGGAGGAGGCAGAAGCCATAGGCCGATTACCTTGGCGCGGTACGCAGCCTACGGCAAATTTCTCCGGGAGTATGTCAGGACTGGCCTGTATCCCATCGACTAGGATGTCGCTGCCTCCTGTTGATAAACCCCTGCCCTTTTAGGCGTCTCCGTGTCCCGGCCTCCTGCTGCAGCCCCTGTTTTTATTTTGTTCTAGTTAATTATTACCTGTGTGTGGCATGTAAGACCATATATCCGTGGTGTCTCTAGTGAACCTTCTATATTAATCTACTCCTTTATATGGAGAGCCTTAAAGTTTCTAGTGTTCAATTATATTTACTGATCATGCTCATGCACACTACAAAATATTTCTAGTGCTCGATTATATTATAATTGTCAAGAAATACATCAACAAGTTAAATTGGTTGAAATTTTGTATTGAAGTAACTAAATGTATCAAACACATAATAAACTAGAAACTAAAATCTAGTTCAAACACATAATGTATCACCACCACTTGTTGTCGTCCTTGACTTGCTTCCCCTTCAACCGCTTGATGTCGCCACCGTCCCAAGATCCCTGCTCGTCCTGAAACCACTTTCTGTCCTCCTCGCGCTTCTTCTCCTGGGCTAGCTTGCAACCAGGGCATAGCTCTCTCGCAAAAAACCCTGCCTTAATCATCCCATCTTTCATGGTAATGAGCTTACTGTGCAACTCGTACGCCATGTAGGCGTCTCTGGCTGCACACTCGAGGCGCACCTGGCTCATCGGCTTCCACTCCCAGTAGTCGTGATCGAGTCACTTCAATTTCTTCAGTTTTTCATAGGATTTATCGATGATTTCTCTGCCAGATCACCCATGCCATCCTTCGCTGGGTATGGTTTGATCTTGTATAGATTTTGGATGTCGATGTGGTGCCCATCTAGGATTTTTATCAACGCACGAGAAAGCATAATTGTGTCATTTGTGATGTCCATGCTAGTGAAAGTTATCCCTTTCCTACACAAGAACTCGACCAGAGCCGGACAATGCATCTTAGTTGGTTTACTCCTACACTTAGATGGTTCTAGGGATGTAAGGGAACAAGGGATGCAAAAGTGGTGATCTCAAATTTAAATTTCACATACCGGTAGAAGTGGTAAACGATGACCTCCTCATGTATGGCGATTTGCACGACAACGATCTCTTGTGGAGGATTTTTTCGCTTATTTGCACGGGCGTACTCCAAGTCTAGCCCCACAAACTTGTGCTTCTCTTTCTCAAGCAATTGCTCAAACCTGGCGAGAGTTGTCTCCACAGTCGCTTCATCATTTGTGTACACCACTATCAAAGTTGTGGTGCCATGGGCAGGGACCAAGTGGGTCTCTGTTGTGCGTTTCCCATCGTCCATGCCTGCAAGGAAATGGGTGAAAGGAAATGCCTGCAAGGAACTACCTGCGAGAGGAAGAAGAAGATGAACCGACGGTTCCAGAACAGAGGAAGAAGAAGCGCCCAAGAAAAATTGCAGAGGAATGACTGAGGAAGAGGAATGACTGTATAAGAAACGTGGTAACTGCAAATTTCGGTTCGAGAACTCACCGTAGTTACATGGAGACCGTGGCAGTGCTGCCGGTTCAACAAGTGGGGCCAGTTCCTGCGAGAATATGAAATTAGCTGTGCATTTTTCTATGCGAGAAATTGAGAGAAATCATTTATATTTTGTCTTTCATAATTAAACACAATGAAGTTGGTACAACCCAAGATATTTGAACAAAAGAGATTTTCTAGTTTAACATACAACAACACTTACAGGCCCAACATGGCAGAACTTGGAGAGCCCCAGAACTTGAGCTACCACAGAGACCTCGACAGAGGTGGCATAATTGGTGCGGGTGCAACCACGGCGATGGCGAGCTCGGATTCTAGAGGAGGAAAACAGAACCGAGCATGGTCGACAAGGTGATAGATCTCACCGGGAACCAATTCTCATCCCTGCACCGTGCCATGGGTGCGTCCATGGTGAGGGCGAGCTCCGACTCGGGATGGGGAGGAGAGCAGGGCCGAGCAACTTCGTCACGTCCCAGCTCTGCGCCATGGCCGCGACCACAGATTGCCGCTCCGAGGAAGAAGACACGTAATGGATGCAGGCGCCAACACTGTAAGCCTACATGGAGGAGAGCTGGGCCGAGCAGGTTCGTCCACGTCCCAGCTCTGCGCCATGGCTGTGGCGCCCCACATATTGCCGCTCCAGGGAAGAAGAAGACACGTAATGGATGCAGGCGCCAACGCTGCAAGCCTAATTGACACCTAAGCGACGGGAGCGACATAATGGCGAGAACTGACAGGGGGGCCCAACTTGACGGCCGTTAGCCTGATTTTTGTATTGAAATGTAAAGTTGAATTTGTGCCGAAAAAGACCCTGTGAGTATTTGACACACCAACTATAGTCATCCCAGCTGATTTCAGGGAACTTGGGTACCGCGTTGCCTGGACACCCCAACTTTCAGGCCGCAAAATGATATTCTCCCCCGATAACCTCCGTCCCTCGCTCCAGCAAAGCAGCGGAAGCAGCAACTCCTTTGTAGATAAAGCTACCGGGATCATGTATCTCGCTAATCCGAGACCATGGGGAATAACTGGAGGGGGAGAGAGATCCTTCACGAGGAGGTGTGGTTTGTGAGGAGGATAGGGGGGCCTTTTATAGGGGAGAGGGGGGCACCCAAGGGCCATGGTGTGGCAGCCATGGTGGTGCCCCCACCTCTTCCACATTCATGTGGGTGGAGCTCCCACTCCCATAAAAAGCCTCCACTCAAAATTCCACTCACACATGCATTAAATTTCCACCAAATTTAATGCAAGCTCTCATTAAATAAAACTATTTTATTTATTTTATTCAGAATTTTGTCAATTACATTAATTAACAAACAGTCACATAAAACCCCCTGCAACATTTCAATATCACATGTAGAACCAGTTTCTGCAATTTCACCCGAAACAATTCCGGTTACCATCGAAATGATTCCAGCGCTTTCTTAAATCTTTATCTGAACATATTTGCTCCAAATAGTGTCGGTATCCCTTAAGTGTGTCACCCTACGGTTCGCGAATAATGCAGACATGATCAAGACCCCTCTCCGATCTATAATTAGCAGCGGGACCTGGAGATCCGTACTGACTCCTATATTCAATAATGACTCTTGTGATCGTGTGAACCTTTAACGTCATAACTAAATACCTTTGTCTTGTGATATATTACATGTCCGAGATTCGATCATCGGTATCCAAATACCTAGTTTGATCTCGTTACCGATATGCAATCTTTTCTCGTTCCCGTGATATAACATTCTAGTGATCACATCACTTGCTTGCAAGCTATTTCAATGTGATATCACCGAGAGGGCCTAGAGTATATCTATCCGTCATCGGGATGGACAAATCCCACTCTTGATCCATGAGCCTCAACATAACACCTTCGTAGCACTGAACCCACCTTTATAGTCACCCTATTACGGTGTGACGTTTGATGTTATCAAGATACTCTTCCGGTGTTAGCAATTAACATGATCTCATGGTCTAAGGACTAAGATTACTTTGTATGATGTTATAGCAATATAAACATAATGACTCTGATCGTAATGCTATACTTCAAATGAATGTTCATCACATCATTCCACCAATGTTGTGACCTCGTTATTAACAACATCCAATGTCCATGATCAGGAAACCTTGATCATCTTGTTAATCAACGAGCTAGAGAGGCATTACTAGGAACTTTGTATTTTGTTTATTAAACACACATGTATTAACGTTTCCAATTAATACAATTATAGCATGCAAAATAAACATTTATCATAAACAAGGAATAAGATAATAACCACTTTATTATTGCCTCTCGGGCATATTCCCTTCATGTCCAACTTATAGAAAAAGACCAAGACGGAGAATGGTTACCAAAGATGCGTTTCCGCTTGCATGCACGTCTCCGCAAAGTCACCGCGCTCCTTCTAGACTGACTTGAACATCTCAAGACTCCTAGCATTTTTCTCTTTGGCAGCTTGGTTCTAGTCTTTGAGTTGTGCAATCTCATCCTTCAGGCGATGCATCTCGACGTCCGTAGACTCTTCCATAGACTTCATCGTTGCCTCATGGCCCTTGACGGCCTCGGCCAGGTCCTTCTTCAGAATATTGTTTTCATCATCGAGCTCTTGAATATGCTTGGATTGCTCAACGATGCTCTTGGCCTTTGCAATGGATTCTGTAAGACGGAAATCAGAAGGTGTTATCAGAAGACAGAAGAAATGATTCAATGATAAAAGCAAGGAGCTGTTGTAGGAAACAGACTCTGGCTATTTTTGATTTGTTCCTTTAGGAATTTGGTTTTACCCTATTCAAGGTCCATCTCCTTCCGAAGAGCAGCAAATCTCTCATCGGCGGCTATCCTATGTTTATTATCATTCTACACAAGATGTAAACATGCTTAGTTTCTCTAGAGCATCTAGTCAGAACTATTCAGTTCCAACTAAATGCTCGGGGGCTATAGTACATGATTTTGAAGTAAACTAGTTTCTCTAGAGCATCTAGTCGGAACTATTCAGTTCCAACTAAATGCTCGGGGGCTATAGTACATGATTTTGAAGTAAACTAGTTTCTCTAGAGCATCTAGTTGGAACTATTCAGTTTCAACTAAATGCTCGGGGGCTACACGGAC
Organism: Avena sativa; assembly: GCA_916181665.1. Taxonomy (NCBI): domain Eukaryota; kingdom Viridiplantae; phylum Streptophyta; class Magnoliopsida; order Poales; family Poaceae; genus Avena; species Avena sativa. Next base: position 226,584,195 of record OV702286.1, read on the forward strand.
AAGTTCTACACTTAGTTCTCTAGAGCACTCAGGCCAATAACTATTGAGTTATCCGCCTAAGATCTCGGGGGCTACAGTGGGATATACTGCACAAAGTAAAGTAAGTGAAGTTCAAAAAACTTACGATGGCAATGATCTTGAGATTGTTGGCTAGATGAGCATAGGAGTCATGGAAGGTCCGGGCATTCTTATAGATTGCGTCGGCCTGCTTGATAAGGTCATCCAAGGTCAACGTCGGAGGAATCGCAGCCAATGGAGAGGTTGAAGCCGGAGGCATGGATGAAGACTAGCTGCCTCCTGCACCTTCAAGGAAGTCGATGGCTCGGAGGCTCCCGCCTCGATCGACACTTCCACGTCCACCTCTTCCACTTCCTTCCCTTTCTCGGTGGCATCCTTAGCCGGAGCTTCAGCCACTTTAGAGGAAGTGCTATCCTGCGTCGCCTGGCCACTGGGTGCAACATCCGCCTCGACCGAACCTGAGACATCAATGATTGGATTGACATCTGTCTCCATGGTAGAGGTCTTAGGGATGACGGGGAATGACGGCCTAGCAGGGCCAGAAGAAGGCTTGGCGGCATGAGTAGGGGGAGCGGTGGCGGGAGAGGACTTGGTGGGCAAATCCCTGGTCAGCATATCACGAATGTTTTTTGACCCTCCAACATCTTTGGAGGATCGCTTCAAACTAACAACGGCTTTCCTCCTGAAACGTACAAAGTATAAGTACAAGAGTTGAAAAAAGGTATGGGATGAAAAGCATAAGTCGAAGAATGAAAGTACTTACTCCATGGCAGGAGCCTTGGTGAGGGGAATGCTGGTGGACTTCTTCTTCTCCGCCTCTAAGGTGGCAGTGGAACGTTTGGAGATTCCACTCTCTGGTTTCTTCTTCTTGGCCTCGGCAACAACGTTAGAGGTGGAGCTCTTCTGCTTTCGTGCTGCCAGAGCTGGTTGATCCTTGGAGGCGTCGTCGCCGGACACCACCTAGATATCCTTCAGCTTAGGATCATAGACTTGGGAGGCCATTTGATACATGGAAATGTTAGACGGACAAACTTCAAAGTCGGAAAAAGCTTAGAGCATATAATGAGCAACAAAGGAAATAGAAGCTACCTCTAGGAATGTACCGCAGTCAAACATGTCATAGGTGAACTTGAAGCCCCGCTTCTTGTCCCTCACCCTGACGATGTCCTTTAGCCGGATCTTGATGGAGTCAGTAGAGAAGTAATCCCGCGAAATTCGCATGGGATCCCTCATGTCTTGGCTATACTTGCACATCAGCTGGGCGCAGTACTGCAGAGGCTGGATCCACCTAACATACCTCCATCTACGAGCCATTCGATCTGCCTTACGGCGCGATTGGCTTCATCGTTGGAAGGAAGAGAGGCTGGGGTCCGCCATGTGGGCACTTTGATGGTAGCTCCATCGACGAAGTCGGGGTAGGTCTCAAGATGTTCTGGCAGAGGGACATCTGGCCCATAGAAATATGTGCGCTGCTAGTTCTTGTAAGACTCGTGCCCTACGATGTTAGGGAAGCGCCGGCTAGGTCGGATCTTAAAGCTAATGGTCCCGCAGGTCCGCAATTCATCCTTGGACTCTACAGACTCTCTCTTGACGGTGAAGAAATATATAAACAGATCTAGTCTAGGCTTAATCCCTAGATATCCTTCGCACAGAGCTGCAAAGTTGCTAACGACTAGAATGCTGTTAGGAGAGAGGTTGTGGGGGAGTACCCGGAAGTACCGGAGGACATCCAAGAAGAAGTCGGAGACTGGTAGGCTTACGCCGCATACGAGCTGAGAATTGAGGTAAACCTTCTCTCCGGCTTGGGGATAAGGGACCACCTCGTCGGCCGGCACCGCCCGCCAAACGAACTTCTCCGCCGTAGGGAGATACCCCTCGTTGACCAGCTCTTGGAGATCTTCGGCGGAGAGATCAGAGCCTCTCCACACCCCCTTGTGGGAGTCGCTTTCTTCTTTAGTGGCTTTGGGCGCCGCTTTTTCTTGGTCATCACCGGCGGATTCCGTCACGGCGGATACGGGAATGACCACCCCCTCCGGCGGAACGATCACTCCCTGGGATGGCTCCATCGTACCCTCGGGAATCGCTGCTATGGAAGGAGCAGAGCTGCTGGAGGCCATTACGACAGGAAGGTGGAGGAAGAAAAGGCTCTGGTTAGGGTTTTTGCAGAGGAGCTCAAACGGTCGTGCGGCTGGAGGAATACGAAGACTGGGAGACGAATGCGGGTAAAAAAGAAATAAATTGACCGTGGTGGAAATATATAAGCCTCGCGTCAAGATTCGTGCAAAAGGATCTGATGGATGGAACAATGCTGACGTGGAAGTGAACGTGCGTGGTAATTTCGCCACGTCCTCCATCTTTTGCCCACCGTTTCGGATTTCGCGCGCGTGAAAATACCTAATGATTAATTTTCTGTTTCTGTGAGTTTCGAGGAAGTGTAGGCTGTACCCTACGTCATCCTCCTAACAGTTGCAGTAAAGGGTCACATCCTAAGATTCCATCGAAGACGGAAACTACCCGACTCTAGAAATGATGACTCAAGGAATCTCCGGCTACATTGCGAAGCCGGAGAGGATTGCAGGGTTCTTTGGGAGACCTTTGAGATATTGCTTGATGGATTGCTGGCATCACTTAGACGGGATATTCAGAGATCAACGAGTAAGACGGCGCAAGATATCAAAGTCCTCCGGGGGCTACTGTTGGGGATATGCTATATGGGTGTCCTCATAGCATGTCACCAATCCGCCTAACCCGGGTGGACCATAGTTGGCAGCAAGGCCTATGGCCTACTAGGCGGCCCAGTTAGATGGATCCTGAAGGGAGGCCCATGCCGGATAAAGGAAGGCTATGCAGGAGTCACCGACATACTCGAGGCCTTGGAGTACAAGACACGGAAGACTAGTTCATGTAGGTGTAGGACTCTTTACCTTGTCCGACAAGGACCTTTCCCTGTAAACCCTAGGTCTTGGCGCCTTTATAAGCCGGCCTACGGGAGCCTTTAGGGCAACGATTCATAGATTGCTGCGTACAACACGCAACACCTCGCACAGCGAACCTATCTCTATAACTTGGCGTATTGCCATTATAGTGATTTATAGTAGGAGTAGAGTGCCGCCACTGTTGTGGGACTTGAACCTGGGTAAGTTGTGTTACCTCGTACCCGCCAACTCTCAGCCTTACCCCATGTCTCTAAACACGCATTGTGAGGATCCCTGCATGGCATACTCGTCGGCAATACCATGACAATGAAAGAAAATAACTAAAAGTAAAGTGACTTGTAGCGCTAAGCTCCTCGGCAACGGCGCCAGAAAATAGCTTGATGACTGCAAGTGCACAGATCGTTTGTAGCTAGTTTCAAAATAAAGATATCGATCCCACATGGAGCAGTAGGCGAAAGACTAAAATGCTTTTAACTACAACTAAACGAAGTACTTAAGAAACAACTTTAAGTTGCAAGAAAAGTAGAGTTGTTTTTGGGTTTTTGGTTGAACAAGGTAATTTATAGTAAAGCAAAACTTAATGTAGAAACTAAGAATCGCGTGTGTAATAGAACTTTGGAACTGCAATAGGGAAAAAGTTGTTCTCGGGGAGTGGTGGATACACTGCTAGCAATTTAGACTAAGCAATCAACATTATTATAACGAATATTCTCATAATGTGTATGTATGTGGGAGGAGCTCCATATATGGACAAATAGGCAGCAACCGCTACTCACATCATCCTTCATAACCACAACTCACGAATAAACGACATCAATCGTATTATCCCGCTATTAAGGGATTTCTCCCGTGGCATGGACATGGCTTAATGAGTTCTCCTTGACTCCCCAAGTTAGCACGTAAGAAATGACAACAGATTTATAGTCACAGTAAGAGCTATCATCCCTCCGTCTACTAACAAGTAATCCCCTTCATCGAGTCCCCAAAGGAGGCAAATATTAAGGAGCTGCACAACTCCCAACATCAAGATGAAGACAATTAACACATACACATAATGATGTATAACATAATAATCTCTATCTCATCTCAATCATATGCTAGGGTTTATCCATCTCCCCAAGAACTAGAGATTTACTCAGACATGGAGGCAATCAACATCATGGTAATGGTAATGGAAACAATCATAGATGGATAGTACTTGTATAAATCCACAACGAGTATGGAAATACAACAAGATCTAGACAAGATGTAGATGTGATGGATGGAGATGGTGGTGATGCAGCGGTGGATGATGAAGATTGATGCCTTAGCCTCCCGGATCTGCGCATGGCGAAGATGGATTCCCGGTGGATGAGTTCCCCCTCCAGATGCCTTCCGTAGGTGAGGTTTCGGCGATTTCTGGGTGTTCTGTATGTCATCTCCCCGATCCAGCTGAACGAGGTGAAACTATTTGAGGAGGCGAAGGTGGTGCTAACTATACGGCCAGAACTATATGGCCAGAAAATTTATTCCGGTTGTAGAGTTGGTCATTGAACCCTCTGTGTCCTTTGTTCGCTTCGGGTTTTCTTATGGTATTATTAATATTTCCCAAATAAGAGATTTACGTTGTTTTTGACTCCTTTTCTCCATAGTACAACTGCTCCAAGAATTGCATCCATTAGATCCATCATCTGTCCTGATCCTGGCGAAAACAGACATAAAATGTGCACGCGAGCGCCGTACAATACCATGATCCTACATCTACAATACAAAATAATAGTGTAAAACATGATGCAAATATGCACTCATCAGCGGGAACCACCACCCGGCGGGTGCGGAAGCATGCCGTGCCGGGAACGCCTCTCGGAGATCGTGGTTCTTCCCGCGCACGCTTTTAGAGGGCCCTAGCGCACCTGCGGTCCACTGTCCAACAACGTGGGGTACGATGGCGTGTGGTACACCCGTCCGTGGTATGGAATCTGTTGCCCTGGCCTGTAGCGGGTCCTGCCTCATGGCGATAGCAGGGCTCCGTTGCGACATTGCGTTCTTTCCTCTTCGGCCTCCATCTATAATGCCCCAGAATCGGGTCTATGCATATCTTAGCATTTCTACCAAAATCCGCATAGAAGCAATTCAAATACACCCACCAGACACTTTTGTGTGGGTGGATTTTATTACAAGTAGTTACATCACAATAGTTTACAACATAACCCATAAGAAAAAAATATATACAACAACTACTCGACGAGTCAAAAATACAAATGATACAACTCAAAAACAAAGCAAAATAGTATCCGAGTACAGATAAGAACCAAATGGGACTAAGAGTCCTGAAGAATAACCAAGCACTGATGACAACCCTGCGTAGGCCAAGCCAAAAGGGTAACCTTGCTAATGTCATCAGTTACATAGATGTCGAAGCCAGAGGTTTCAAACGAAGGGTAAAGGAAAACAGAAAGAGAGTGGTTAGTACTGAGGCTAGTACACGACGAGTCTTAGAATGCGACATCTCTCGCCTACATGGGTATGGTGGGTTTAGCGGCATCAAAGCTTGCACTATCTAACTTATAGAGACAAGCTACAACTTTGGCTATTAGAGCGAGATAAGAGAGCATTATACGGTAGCACTATCCCCCCCTCGAAAACCAGTCGAGGACGTCCTCTTGCAGAACACACATGTTGCAATTTTAGATATCTAGTTGTTTAGTTGGTAAGGCTAATTACTAGTCATATTATTAGAGGCGAGATATTAGTGGCGCTGTCTATGATCATGACACTGTAATCCTGAGGCATCCATAAGCATGGACACACGGCTTCTCGAAAAGATTTACCCTGCAGGGGTGCACTACTGTACCCAAATGCATGTTCAACCCTTCATGCAACATATTATGCGTGCCTTCTGAATCTCACAACAAGAACTGTCCCATAACTACGTGCATATCTCACCTACTGTATTGACCCAACCATGAGGTACAATGATTCTCAAGGATGGTACAACATTTGTGTCCATGGTTGAGAAGGATCGGAGATCCACTATGGAAGATGCCCTCCCGACCATACCACGTTTATCTATCCAATGCAGTTGATGTCCACCAAAATATCATATCATCACCATGTCCGAAGACATATTATAGTTACTAGGTACGAGGACATATTATGTGTATGAATCAAATGGAAAACCAATTTTTGAAACTCTGGATAAACGAATAGCGCTGGTAGTTGAGGTGTGCGGGTTGGGGGGTTCCCGGAGGCCCCCATGTTTGGTTAGGGTGATCAACTGAGAACAGGTATCATAGAATGAACGGGTCCTAGGTCGGCTCAGGCAGTTCCCGAAGGTGGTCGCTGCCGGGGCATTATCATTAGGTGAAACCATAACCAACAACATCAGATTATTTATCTTATCACCAACAGTATCCAAGTATCATGTTCCACCTACATGAGAGCGATTCTAAGCATGCCTACGACTCGCAAGGGCAAAGCTAGCTAATCAATCTAGGCAGTAGGATAACCAACAAAATATAGTAGAGCAGGTAAATAAAGGAGCGATACTAAAACATCGACAATAAGGATAGTTGTCGGAGTCCTGGTATTAGTGGTACCATGATCCTATGTAAGTTGGGACCACCGCCTGAACTACGACGCCCTTTAGAGGCTGAGGCGTCCCACGGAGCAGCCTCATGAGGCGAACACCAGGTGACTGGCCCCTCAAGAGCCTCACCCAGGTCCCCCTGAAGTGCGCCCCCCCGCGAGGGAGGACTCAGGCTTGTCCAAGTCCCCACCAGGCCTCAGATTCTTTGGAATGTGCCCCAAGGGTGCGCTTGTAATCTTACATCTTAATTAATGAAAAGGACACAACCCGGCAGGAGGATCTAGGGCTATGTGGGCCGCCCCAATAAAGAGGAGCCAGTCCACCCCCTCTAGTGTCAAAAGCCACACAGATAACTTCGGTAGCAGCAGAGTTGTCCCTTGCCACTTTGGTGGAAGGGGAGGCAAGGGCGGCGTCACATAGCAAAGGACGGTGCCAGGGGCCTCAGCTTTATGAAGGATCAGAGGGCAACACGTAGCCCTAGATCAAGTCCAGATAAATCAGCCTTGTAGACCGGGTACCCTTCGAGCGGCAATGTGGTGACCCTTCCTACCCAAAGATTGGGGAAAGAGGCTCAGTGCCCCTATAAAAGGAGGGCCACTCCTACCTTATAGGTATCGATACCATAGATCTCAAATCCTAGACCTTCGTCTACCTCTATACCCTCGCAAAGCACCGCGAGCAATACAACAAAGAAGGAGTAGGGGATTTACCTCCTCACGAGGGTCCCGAACCTAGGTAAAAAAACCGTGTGTCACTCTCTATCATGTGCGAGCTCCACCCTCTACTTTGCCACCGGCTAGCCTAGAACATGTGTTCAACCCCCTCTCAAATCCAGAGCTCATCGAACCCCTTGTTCCATCACGGGACGCAAGTCTTCGACATTTGGCACGCCAGGTAGGAGACTGAGGCGCATTTCGAAGGTCTTCACCCACCTTGTCGGATCATAGCGAGACTTGGGCCGAGCATTCCCTCCACTACGCTGCGAGCAATGCTCAGATGGAGCCCATCCCTCGATGCACCACCATGGACCAAACCCCGTGAATGGAGGAGGAGGAAGGTTCCTCCTTCCGACCATCCCAGGAGCAGCCGCTGTCAACCTGAGGAAACACCTCGCTCTCTCGCACTGCGTCCTGTCGTGACAAGACCGACTGGCCCATGCTGGAGGCCGCCAAGCGCATGGTGCAGGAGTTACTGCAACACCCATCGGCCGATTCTGGCTAGGATAAGTGGCACGAGCACATGGTCGAGCTTCTCGACATCTATGCACCCAACCAAGCACCATAGAGGGCTCACGCTAAGGAGCCAACACAGGGGGCTGCGGGTTCACGCCCGCCCCGGGCTCCAGCGATACCCCCAAGCCAGGCGACACCGCCCCTCCTCCCTGCAATAGCTGCTAGATTGTCCCGCCTCCCAAGACTGCCCATGCGGTCACCGTGCCCATGCGGGGGCGAGAGGTCCGTATCATCGAGGAGATCGTCATGGCGGGCCAGCAGAATCATGTGGCCCTCGCCAGCAGCAAGGAGGTGCAAAGCAATGGCTGCCTCGTGTTCACCAAGGATCTTTGTTGGGTGGTGTGGCCACACAAGTTTCGCCCGGAGATACCGACGCATTATGATGGAACAACCAACCCGTGTGAGTTCCTAGAGCTTTACACCACTAGCATCAAGGTTGCAGGAGGCAACGACCGTGTCATGGCGAACTGGTTCCCTATGGCACTGAGGGACGTAGCACGCACCTGGCTGATGAACCTCCCCGGGGAATCCATAGGCTCATGGTCCACCCTATGCACGCTCTTCATCGCCAACTTCAAGGGAACCTAGGAGTGCCCCCTCACCTATTAAAACCTCCGTTAGGTATGCCAGCAGCATGGAGAAACCCTCTTCATGTCCCTGCAACGCTTCAACGAAATCCATAACAAGATCCCCAAGATCTCAGACTCCAACCTCACTACCGCCTTCTTAGAGGGAATCAAGGACGTCCGGATGAGGGAGAAGATAGGCATCTAGGGGGAAACCCTCACCACGGTGGCCGAACTCTTCATCATGGCGGAGAAGTGCGCCAAGGCCGAGGCTGGCCGCATGTTCTGCCTTGCTAAGGAAGAAACCAAGCCCAAGTCCTCAAGCTCCTCCAAGAGCAAGAACACGGATGTCAAGTGGAAGCCTCCCGCCGTCCTCGATGCAGAGCCCGAGTGCAAGAACCCTTGCTAGGGCGACAGGGATGGAGAGCGTGGGGACTGTCTGTACTGCCTATTCCATAAGAAGAACGAGCATCCCATTTATGACTGCTATGAGCTCAATAGGCCGCGTGACCAGCCGGCTACCCCTCTTTTTTGAAGGTGACTCCTCACTCCCATCCTTTGAAGCATTATCTCTTGTGAGACTTGCTGACTCGTGTAATAACAAGCTCGTTAGGGAACCCCAAGCGGAAGGTATGATGAGAACATCAGTAAGTTTCCCTCATTTATGAAACCAAGGTTATCAAAACAGTAGGAGCAAGGAAACACCTCAAAGGTGTTGCTAGCTGGTCTTTGGCAGGGTGCACTACCGGCGCCAGCAACAACGTGGAAACCTGCACAACACAACCACAGAACTCTGTCCCCAACTTACGATGAGGTTGTCAATCTCACCAGTTTTGCTGAAAACAAAGGATTAAACGTATCAAGTGAAAGAAAGTAATAGTTTGAAGAAAGTAAACACAAAGCAGTAAACAGTTGATTGTAGATTGATGGTAAAAGAAAGGACCGGGGTCCATAGTTCACTAGTGGTGGCTCTCCTTAAGATAGATGACATGTTGGGTGAAGAAATTACAGCAGGGCAATTGACAAACATCAAGAAAGCATACAAGCATATACTACTCATCTTGACACCTTTGAGACTTGATTGGGCATTACAACATTATACATAGACCATAATCCAACTGCATCTATGACTAATAATCTACCTTCAGGTTATCATCTGAACCCCCTCCAGTATTAAGTTGCAAGCAATGGATAATTGCATTACGCATTGCGTGTAAAGTAAACAATACGAATGTTCTATGAACAAAGGATTGTTGTTTTCTCCCTAGTAGCAACAACACATCTAGTACCTTAGAGATTTCTGTCACTTCCCCAAATTACTAGAGGCATGAACCCACTATCGAGCATAAATACTAACTCTTGGAGTTGCTAGCATCTACTTGGCCAAGATAGCTACTAACAACGGAAAGCATGCATGATCAAAAATAACAAAGACATGATATAATCAATAATCAATCTGAAATAGCATCTCAATATCCATCGGATCCCCGCAAACACAACATGTAGGAATTACAAATAGATGATCTTGATGATGAGCGGAGCTCACAAGATCTAAAAATGATAGCACAAAGGAGGAGAACTAGCCATCTAGCTACTACATGGACCCGTAGTCCAAGGATGAACTACTCACGCATCACACCGGAGGCTTGCATGATGATGAAGAAGGCCTCCAGGGTGAATTCCCCTCTCCGGTAGGGTGCCGGGAAGAGCTTCAGATCCCTCCCAATCTAGGGATGGAGATGACGGTGGGTACAGACTCTTTCGTGGAATTTTGATCGGGTGCTTAGGGTTTCTGTATCGGAGGCAATATATAGGCGAAAGGAGAGGCCGAGGGGGTGCCTAGGGAGGCCAGACCACCCCCTGGCGCGGGCTAGGCCTGGCCGCGCGGCTAGGTGGTGTGGCCGGGCCCCAGCCCCTCTCCGTCTTGTATTCTGGCTCCTGGTGTCCCTCGGTGAAAAACTGACTTTGGCTTTTATCCCGTCCAATTCCGAGAATATTCATTTTCTGACTTTCCTGGAACCAAAAACAGCAGAAAACAGGCAGCTGGCACTGTGGCTCTTGTTAATAGGTTAGTCCAAGAAATCATATGAAAAGTACTCCAAAGTGTGGACAAAACATAAGAAAGTAGATAAAACCAAGCATGGAACATCAAAAATTATGGATACGTTAGCAACATATCAACGTCCCCAAGCTTAAATCCTGCTCGTCCTTGAGTAGGTAAGTGATAAAAAGAAAGAATAATTTTTGAGGTGACATGCACCATCATAAACTTGATCAAAGTATTTGTAAAACATTGGTAGCTGGGATCATAGTACTTCAATCATAACATGAAAGACAAAGTTCTAACAATAAGGCAAAGCAACTATGTTGCAACATGAAAAGGCATAAACAAAAGATTCATGAGTAACAATGCTTTGGAAGACGTTTGTTTGTTTCACATAAAGAAAACATAGCATAGTGGCATTCAGCTTGTCCCTCATAGAGTAGCAAACATAAATGCATAGGACACCTTTAAAGTTCATAAGAGTGACTAGATACAAATAGTTTAAAACAAGCAATATCAAAGCTATGCATCAATCAACAAGTCTTGGGACAATGCACATAGAACTAAGAATGGCCACTATGCTCTCAAAGTAGGTGCATAAAGATAGAAGGTGGAGACTCAACATAAAAGTAAAAGAAAGGCCTTCATAGAAGGAAGTAGGGATTCAAGTCTCATAAAGAGCTTCCAAAAATTATGGTACTTATTAGCTTTCAGCTCTCATTGCCCCTATCATAAGCATCTTGAAGGTGATTAAGGTTAAAGTGACACAACTAAGAGGATATGCTTGACAAGTTATAAGACAAAATCTCATGCCCCTTACTTACGAAGAACGAACGTCATGCTACTCAACTTTAGTCACAAGTAAGCTCTTGTCATTGTAAGTACATATGTATCATAGAGAACCGCCAACGGGGTACCCCTTGCACATGATACAGGAGCTATCCCATAATCCAAATGGCAAGGCAAGCAGACAATGAGCATCTCAGCGATCTTTTTATTTGCTATTTGCATAGGTTTTTATTGAGGATGCTTCATAGAGTGCTCATTATGGTTATCCTGCAAGTTTCCACCATGATTAGGCATGGCTTAGGCTAGCGGCCTAGGCATTTCTCTAACACAAATACAAACTCCATGATCTTACAAGTTGCCCTTTCATTTCACACCACCGGGATCCATAAGCAAAACAACATGATATCAACGGGGTACAAAGTACAAGTGCAATATTGAAAGTGTTCCCCATGATACATGGTTCTGCTAACTTCAAATTATAAAGCACAAGCATATACACAACAAAGATGGACGCAATGGTTCAAGTTTATTAAGTGCAAGAGAGTAAAGTGTGCCATCAAGTTCGTGAGATCTTTAATCACTAGTTTTCTCATAACAATTTTAATTCGGAAGGTAGACAAAAACATGAATATACTTGGAATAGCATATGCTAATAGTAGGTATGGTGGAATCTTTGGAATAACTTGGTTTTAGGAGTTGGATGCATGAGTGGAACTCATACTTGGTTATGGAGACTAGCAAAAGACTGGGAGCGACGAACTAAGAGAGCAATAATGGCCATAATCATGCAGAGCGACAAAACATCATTGATCAAAGCATAAAGTGATAATACAAGTTGAAAACTAAAGGATCATAAAGGCTTATGGTGACTTGGGATAGTCATAACATGGTGTGAGCATGTGCCAAGTCAACTATAGCACCCCGGTAAAACCACTACTAGAAAATCGCTGTGTTTTTGTTTGGCGCATCATCATGACCGCATGCTCATGTCATCATGCCACATTGCATTTGAGCATCGTCATATCTTCATGCATAAGTATGCCTAAAAACTATTTTCAAAAAGCCTACCTTTGTTTTCTAAATGCCCTTCTTTACTTCTAACTATAAAACCCAGTCTCTATGGACATTTTGTTTGTCTAAAATTATTTACAAAATCTTTTATATTCAAATAAGAACAAACAAATGTTTTAAATAAAAGTTGTACCGGGGGAGGCAGCCCAGCCCGTAGGCCAGGCCACCTACCACCCCGGCTGGCCCAGCCCGTTTCAACCAAACCCTAGACCCACACCTGATCCCACCCAGCCTCCTGCCGCCGCCGCACCAACCCGCCAGGTTGCACACATCGCGCACGCAAGCGTGCTACATGCCACTGCAGCGAGCGCACGCTCCACCCCACCCCGACATGGCGCCCTAGCCCCACCTCCTGCATCGCGTGCACCCCAGCCCCGCTTCCTAATAACCACTCTGGCCCCACCCCGCGTGATCACGCGCCGCGACTCCCTCGGGATTTCCGCCCGGCCCCACCACGTGACGCCGTCCTCCTCTCCCTCCCCGCGATTCCCTCTCCTTTTCCCCATCGCGAGCGCCCCGCCCTCTGTCTCCTCACCGCGCCACCGCGACTGGCCGCCCCTCTCCAATCCCCACTGTCTCACGGAGCCCGCGGCCACGCGCCGTCGAGCTGCCCCTTCATCAGAGACGACCCTTGACCTCGCGTGCCTCTACAAGCCGCCGCCAAGCACGTTGCTGCGGAACATGGCTTCCTCATCGTGTCTGGCCGCCTCTACGCCCCTGGAGCTCCACCCCGGCCACCTCTTCCCGCTGGCCTCCGTCGTCAACCTCGCCTCCGCCCTGTCTCTCGATCCCTACCCCTGCACCTCTGCCCCTCCTCTACGAGCCGGCCTAGTCGGTGTCTCCTCTGTCCTCCGCCAGGGGCGCCCTCGTCCACTCTACCCCGTGCTGCACCCGGTCGCTGCCGCCTCTTCGTTGCATCGTTTCCCTCTCTCTCCGACCCTCAACCGCCACGGCTGCGCCTGGGCGTCGCCGAGAACCCCTGTGCCTCTCGCTCGCCTTCTCCTGCCTCCTCGATAACCGCGTCCTAGCGCCTATGCCCTTGCACATCTGCTCGACACCAACCTAGCATCATCGCTGGCTGCCTCCCTCTCTAGCACGGTCCTCTGACTTCCATCCCAGCGTTGTCTCCTGTTGACCCTATAGTGAAGGTTGCCTCTGCCCGTGTCCTCTTTGATCCCTTTTCTCCGAGTGTTCGTGTTGGTTTGTCCAGATGTTTATGCTGCTACACAATGACCAGGACCCCATACAAATTGCTCCAACTTGGCTACCCGATGATGCATGCGAGGATCAACAATATGGCGATGTTGGAGCGCCTGTTCGGGACCCTCGAGTTGAACGAGATAAACACGATGAACAAGACGAAGACGTGGCTTTGATATCTTGTATACGTGTGTTGTGGCTGTTGAAGTATGAAACCGAAGAACCATTGAGGTGCCCAAAGACCACCGATGGCCGAGACCTGAACCCGGAGATCTTCATGGCATGACAAGTTCTCCTTCCCGGAGCCCGGAGACCAAATCCGACTCCCTTCGGAAGCCAAGATCTCCGAACCCATGTGTGACCGCTATCCGCCCCTATTTTTATAATATGATATATCACTTGTTGCATATAAAATGTACATGCTTGCATACATACTCTGTGGCTTGGGGGTTTTCAGGCGATTCATCTAAATTAAATATGGAGACTATATGAGGGTTATTCTAGTCTTATATTGGCTCCATTTAAATTGGTGTAGCGAACCGATGCCATGTTTCGCCTTGTTAAGCCAACATTTAAATTGTGGGGTATCTAAACAACATAAACCATCTAATTAATTGTCGGGACTCTAGTTCCACTTAATTTTGCATAGTTGCATCGCATCTTTGCCATGCCATGCATCATATCATAATCATGCCCGATATTCTGCCGTAGTATTAAATAGTGCATCTGGTGTTTCTTTTAGTGTTTTGCTTCTTCACGGATTAGGCCATTGAGTGGATGCGAGTATCGACAAGTTTTCCGGATATGATCCTTCGGCAGTGTTTCCTAGGCGAGCATTCTCCCCCTTCTACCTATTTTGCATTTCTAGTCTTTACTCCCTCCTGTTGATCTATTGCTACCCATATTGCGATGCTTTATTTCCGTGCACCATTTATATACCTTGCAGCCTCTATATTGCCTTGGACACATCCTATTGCCTGTTGTTTGGTAGATAGATGGTCTTGCGAGTCGTAGTCGCTTGCTCAGGTGCGATCCCGTGTCGTGAAGTACAACACAGTTGTTGGAATGTTGTCACATGCCTTACGGTGGAGAGGATCACGACTTTAAATACAACTATTAAATTGCTGGGATAACTAATGAAAGAGGCACCGGTGGGCAATATATGCTATTTGGTTTTTCATGTCCACTTCTGTCCCGTAGGTCCCGAGTACTTGATACCTGTTCCTTGACTATCGCACTATCCGCATATGGGATCATGAATCCCCTTAGCCAGAGCTTGATTCATTTCTTATTTATTGGGGCCACAAAGTAGTTTGGGGCTTTATTACTATCCTACACTTATGCCATGCGTTACTGCTTTATTACGATTGTGCGTGGAGCACCTGTACTGTTTAGGAATGTGGAATGTTTTCACGGTATCGACAAGCCCAGTCACACTTTAGGGTTCCCAGTCGTTTACAGCCATTGTCACAAACCCTGGGCCCGTCTCGGAGCCAGCCAACTTCGTTGCGGGTAGCTTAGTGGGGTGGCCCCCTGAAATATTTTATGAATCCTATGATTGCTTTGTCGTGAAAGCCTCGTTGGGTTTTGATTTGGTTTTTTCGAGGTTGATCGTGTGTGTGTTGCTATTTGTACACCCCTGCAGGGTAAATCTTTCTGAAAGCCGTGTCCACGGTTATGGACGACTTGGAGCACAGTATCTCGATCATAGACAAGCATAACTAAAGTAGTGCTATAAATTTGACTTAATATGTGACTAGTAATCAGCTTCACTACAATGGAATGGATAATAAAAGTGCCAACAACTGGTGGAACTGGGGTGTATCGTGTCATATTATACCTGCCTAGTAAGTAGCGCAACTCCAATGGAATGAAATAAAAGTGCCAACAACTGCTGGGTTTGGGATGTCACATGCTAATTGTATCTGACTAGTAAGTACTGCAACTACAACTGAATGGTTAACTAAAACTGCCCATTAATTATGCTATCAGGATGACTCATACTATCTATATCGGACTAGTAAGTGCTTCAACTATAATGGAATGAATAAAACTGCCAACTGTGTGAGTTCCTCGGTTGACTTCCTCATTTGGTCTCGAGGGGGAAATACCAGGATGGGTATGATTGGTGTTAGTGTAAGGTTGGTTCCGACCGACAGTTGAATCGAGTCTCTATAGGTTGTTTAGTGCATGCTTCGCTGCCGCTTCAGTCCACCATACCTATGTAGGCGAGAGCCGCCGAATTCTAGCCTTGTCGTGTACTGGCCTCAGTACTGACGCTCCTCTTTTTCCCTTCGCCCTTTGTCAGCACCCCTTTGTTTAGCAGGTACGAGTTCGATGTCGTTAGCAGGGTTACCCTTCCGGCTTGGCCTGGGCAGGGTTATGGACGCCATTGGTTATTCTTCAGGGCTCTTAGCCCCATTTGCATCTTATCCGTACTCGGATGTTGTATCGTTTTCGAGGTGATTGGGATCTTTGTACTGTATATCTGTATTCTTGACTCATGGAGTCGTTGTTGTATATATCTGTTCTGTGGGTTCCATCGTGGACTATTGTGTAATGATATTACTATGTTTTCCACCCGCACGAAAGTGCCTGGTGGGCGTCCTTGAATCGTTTCTATGCGGGTTTGGCGGGAAGCACTAAAACTTGCATAGGGCCGATTCGAGGGTGTTACAAAGTGGTATCAGAGCCGACCCTTGTGATTACACGGGTGTGTGCGGGTTAGTGGCAGGCCATGTGGACCATGGCGTGTGTGGCCCGGAGTGGACACGGCATGGCACATGTGCCGGCACTAGATGCACAAACGCGTGCCAAGAGGGAACGTTCCTAGGGTGTGCTTGATCGATGAGTGCATCGATCTTCTAAAGGGTGGGTGTATGTGAGACCAGGCACATGGCTTAATAGGATTGATAGAATACTCATACCAACAAGTTGCAACTTCTTTTCTGGAAGCTCATTCGAAAAGAACTCTAACGTTAAGCATGCTTGGCCTAGAGCAATTCTAGGATGGGTGATCGACCGGGAAGTGGGTAACCGGGTCCGCACGAGTGAGGACAAAGTGCGCATAAAAGACTAGTGTTGGTCTGTGGGGCCAGTCTAGATATCCTATTAAGCTGCCAGGAGTGACACCCCCTGGGCCTAGGAGTGGACGGGGTGTTACAAAGTGGTATCAGAGCTCAGCAGTTGCGATACTCCACTGGTCCAGCCTGTAGGATAACCTAGATAACGGCCGATGTAGAGAGTCAAAACTATTTTGCAAAATCGGTTGGATCGATCTCATTAGGTCTGATTTTACTCCTTACCCCTATGCTATTCTCCTCTTACCTTTGCGAGTTTTAAATCTGCTCTCTTATCCTTTCTTTGAGTCCAGGATTTCTCGTGGTTGGGTTTCCGTAGTACCTTCAGGGTTTCGCTTCCAACTTTGGTAATAGTGTTTCTACCTTCGGACTTCATGCTATCTGAGTGATCCTTTATCTGTGGTACCATTCTTTGTTCCTTGTTTGTGCCTTCCGGTGGTTTCCAAAGTGACGACATCATCTACATCAGAAGAGCTTGCATCACTCTTTTGTTTCCGAACCTCGCTTGTCGAGATCTTCGGTCTAATTCCGAGAATGGGTTGCATGCTTTCTACTACATGTGTGGAGTAATAGTTTGGGTACGTGATGGGTTGGCCCCCATGGCGACTACTCATTCTATTCGCCTGGTACATTGTAGTGGATTAGATTGCACATTTTTCTCTCCTTATATCGAAGTTAGAGGTGGCCTTACCTTTTGATGCCTTTACCTTCGTCCTTTGTTCTCCGGAGAGTTCTCTCGATGAATGTGAGAAACAATCCTTGTTGGTTGTGTCGCCGATTTGAAGATGGAGTAAGAATCTTTGTTAGTGGTGTCGCGAGGATCTACACAAAGCGAGAAGGTTTAGATCGTCGGCCTTCTTCCCCGTACCATGAGACGGATCTCGAGGGCGAGATCCATTGTTAGTGGTGTCGAATTGTAGCACCCCGGTAAAACCACTACTAGAAAATCGCTGTGTTTTTGTTTGGCGCATCATCATAACCACATGCTCATGTCATCATGCCACATTGTATTTGAGCATCATCATATCTTCATGCATAAGTCTGCCTAAAAACTATTTTCGAAAAGCCTACCTTTGTTTTCTAAATGCCCTTCTTTATTTCTAACTATAAAACCCAGTCTCTCTGGATATTTTGTTTGTCTAAAATTATTTACAAAATCTTTTATATTCAAATAAGAACAAACAAATGTTTTAAATAAAAGTTGTACCGGGGGAGGCAGCCTAGCCCGTAGGCCAGGCCACCTACCACCCCGGCTGGCCCAGCCCGTTTCAACCAAACCCTAGACCCACACCTGATCCCACCCAGCCTCCTGCCGCCGCCGCACCAACCTGCCAGGTTGCACACAACGCGCATGCAAGCGCGCTACATGCCACCGCAGCGAGCGCACGCTCCACCCCACCCCGACGCGGCGCCCTAGCCCCACCTCCTGCATCGCGCGCACCCCAGCCTCGCTTCCTGATAACCACTCTGGCCCCACCTCGCGTGATCACGCGCCCCGACTCCCTCGAGATTTCCGCCCGGCCCCACCATGCGACGCCGTCCTCCTCTCCCTCCCTGCGACTCCCTCTCCTTTTCCCCATCGCGAGCGCCCCGCCCTCTGTCTCCTCACCGTGCCACCGCGACTGGCCGCCCCTCTCCAATCCCCGCTGTCTCATGGAGCCCGCGGCCACGCGCCGTCGAGCTGCCCCTTCGCAGGAGACGACCCTCGACCTCGCGTGCCTCTGCAAAGCCGCCGCCGAGCACGCCGCTGCGGAACACGGCTTCCTCATCGCGTCCGGACGCCTCTACGCCCCTGGAGCTCTGCCCTGGCCACCTCTTCCTGCCGGCCTCCGTCGTCGACCTCGCCTCCGCCCCTGCCTCTCGATCCCCACCCCTGCACTCTGCCCCTCCTCTGCGAGCCGGCCTAGTCGGGGCCTCCTTTGTCCGCCGCCAGGGGCGCCCTCGTCCCCTCTACCCCGTGCTGCACCCGGTCGCCGTCGCCTCTCCATCGCGTGATTTCCCTCTCTCTCCGACTGTCAACCGCCACGGCTGCGCCTGGGCGTCGCCGGGAACCCCTGCGCCTCTCGCTCGCCTTCTCCTGCCTCCTCGATAACCGCGTCCCAGTGCCTATGCCCTTGCACATCTGGTCGACACCAACCTAGCATCATCACTAGCTACCTCCCTCTCCGGCATGGTCCTCTGACTTCCGTCCCAATGTTGTCTCCTGTTGACCCTATAGTGAAGGTTGCCTCTGCCCGTGTCCTCTTTGATCATTTTTCTCCAAGTGTTCGTGTTGGTTTGTCCAGATGTTTATGCTGCTACACAATGACCAGGACCCCATACAAATTGCTCCAACTTGGCTACCCGATGATGCATGTGAGGATCGACAATATGGCGATGTTGGAGCGCCTGTTCGGGACCCTCGAGTTGAACGAGATAGACACGATGAACAAGACGAAGACGTGGCTTTGATATCTTGTATACGTGTGTTGTGGCTGTTGAAGTATGAAACCGAAAAACCATCGAGGTGCCCAAAGACCACCGATGGCCGAGACCTGAACCCGGAGATCTTCATGGCATGACAAGTTCTCCTTCCCGGAGCCCGGAGACCAAACCCAACTCCCTTCGGAAGCCAAGATCTCCGAACCCATGTGTGACCCCTATCCGCCCCTATTTTTATAATATGATATATCACTTGTTGCATATAAAATGTACATGCTTGCATACATACTCTATGGCTTGGGGGTTTTTAGGCGATTCATCTAAATTAAATATGGAGACTATATGAGGGCTATTCTAGTCTTATATTGGCTCCATTTAAATTGGTGTAGCGAACCGATGCCATGTTTCGCCTTGTTAAGCCAACATTTAAATTGCGGGGTATCTAAACAACATAAACCATCTAATTAATTGTCAGGACTCTAGTTCCGCTTAATTTTGCATAGTTGCATCGCATCTTTGCCATGCCATGCATCATATCATAATCATGCCCGATCTTCTGTCGTAGTGTTAAATAGTGCATCTGGTGTTTCTTTTAGTGCTTTCCTTCTTCACGGATTAGGCCGTTGAGTGGATGCGAGTATCCACAAGTTTTCCGAATATGATCCTTCGGCAGTGTTTCCTAGGCGAGCATTCTCCCCCTTCTACCTATTTTGCATTTCTCGTCTTTACTCCCTCCTGTTGATCTATTGCTACCCGTATTGTGATGCTTTAGTTTCCGTGCACCATTTATATATCTTGCAGCCTCTATATTGCCTTGGACACATCCTATTGCCTGTTGTTTGGTAGATAGATGGTCTTGCGAGTCGTAGTCGCTTTCTCAGGTGCGATCCCGTGTCGTGAAGTACCACGCAGTTGTTGGAATGTTGTCACATGCCTTACAGTGGAGAGGATCATGACTTTAAATACAACTATTAAATTGCTAGGGTAACTAATGAAAGAGGCACTTGTGTCCCATAGGCCCTGAGTACTTGATACATGTTCCTTAACTATTCGCACTATCCACATACGGGAGAGTCTATGAATCTCCCTTAGCCAGAGCTTGATTCATTTCTTATTTCTTGGGGCCACAAAGTAGTTTGGGGCTTTATTACAATCCTGTACTTATGCCATGCTTTACTGCTTTCTTTACGATTGTGCGTGGAGCACTTGTACTGTTTTGGAACATGGAATGTTTTCGCGGTATCGACAAGCCTAGTCACATTTTCGGGTTCCTAGTCGTTTACATCCATTGACACAAACCCTGGGTCCGTCTTGGAGCCGGTCAACTTCGTTGCGGGTAGCTTAGTGGGGTGCCCCCTGAAATATTTTATGAATCCTATGATTGCTTTGTCGTGAAAGCCTCGTTGGGTTTTGATTTGGTTTTTCTGAGGTTGATCGTGTGTGTGTTGCTATTTGTGCACCCCTGCAGGGTAAATCTTTCTGAAAGTCGTGTCCACGGTTATGGACGACTTGGAGCACAGTATATCGATCATAGACAAGCATAACTAAAGTAGTGCTATAAATTTGACTTAATATGTGACTAGTAATCAGCTTCACTACAATGGAATGGATAATAAAAGTGCCAACAACTTGTAGAACTGGGGTGTATCGTGTCATATTATACCTGCCTAGTAAGTATCGCAACTCCAGTGGAATGAAATAAAAGTGCCAACAACTGCTGGGTTTGGGATGTCACATGCTAATTGTATCTGACTAGTAAGTACTGCAACTACAACTGAATGGTTAACTAAAAATGCCCATTACTTATGCTATCAGGATGACTCATACTATCTATATCTGACTAGTAAGTGCTTCAACTATAATGGAATGCATAAAACTGCCAACTGTGTGAGTTCCTCGGTTGACTTCCTCGTTTGGTCTCGAGGGGGAAATACCAGGATGGGTATGATTGGTGTTAGTATAAGGTTGGTTCCGAATAGGTCTTTCTTATCCCTCTCTAATAGCCGACAGTTGAATTGAGTCTCTATAGGTTGTTTAGTGCATGCTTCGCTGCCGCTTCAGTCCACCATACCTATGTAGGCGAGAGCCGCCAAATTCTAGCCTCGCCGTGTACTGGCCTCAGTACCGACGCTCCTCTTTTTCCCTTCGCCCTTTGTCGGCACCCCTTTTGTTTAGCAGGTACGAGTTCGACGTCGTTAGCAGGGTTACCCTTCCGGCTTGGCCTGGGCAGGGTTATGGACGCCATTGGTTATTCTTCAGGGCTCTTAGCCCCATTTGCATCTTATCCGTACCCGGATGTTGTATCGTTTTCGAGGTGATTTGGATCTTTGTACTGTATATCTGTATTCTTGACTCATGGAGTCGTTGTTGTATATATCTGTTCTGTGGGTTCCATCATGGACTATTGTGTAATGATATTACTACGTTTTCCACCCGCACGAAAGTGCCTGGTGGGTGTCCTTGAATCATTTCTATGCGGGTTTGGCGGGAAGCGCTAAAACTTGCATAGGGCCGATTCGAGGGTGTTACAAAGTGGTATAAGAGCCGACCCTTGCGATTACACGGGTGTGTGCGGGTTAGTGGCGGGACATGTGGAGCATGGCATGTGTGGCCCGGAGTGGACACGGCATGGCACATGTGCCGGCACTAGACGCACAGACGCGTGCCAAGAGGGAACGTTCCTAGGGTGTGCTTGATCGATGAGGGCATCGATCTTCTAAAGGGTGGGTGTATGTGAGACCAGGCACATGGCTTAATAGGATTGATAGAATACTCATACCAAAAAGTTGCAACTTCTTTTCCGGAAGCTCATTCGAAAAGAACTCTAAGGTTAAGCGTGCTTGGCCTACAATAATTCTAGGATGGGTGATCGACCGGGAAGTGGGTAACCGGGTGCGCAGAAAAGACTAGTGTTGGTCTGTGGGGCCAGTCTAGATATCCTATTAAGCAACCAGGAGTGACACCCCCCAGGCCCAGGAGTGGATGGGGTGTTACATCAACCCAAATAAAGCATCAAAGGAGAATACCACAATACTATGGTTTAATATGCTAAAACAACGCATGATTCTTCCAAGACACATTAAGAAATCTCAATTGTTTATAACATGTCATGCTACAACAAAGAATACTAAGCATAAAGCCAAAACAATATCGAGCATGGCATGACAAAGCATAGGCCACAGTCAAAAACAAGCTCTCTTTACCACTTAAGCATGAACTTTCCTACTCTTCTTCCAATCCAAACCAAACTATTTGAAATCCAATGTATGAAAGAGGGGGTCCAACCAATTTATTCAGCAAACTAAGCAAACCAAGCGAACGAAAACCAAAACGAAAAACGAAAAAGAAGAAGCTCCAAGAACAACACAACTGTGCATGAAACAATAAAAATGAAGTGTTTGGAAGAAACCTGGGATTTTTATTGATGAAGAAGGGGATGCCTTGGGCATCCCTAAGCTTTGAAGCTTGTACTTCTTGGATATTTCTTGGGATGACACGCGTGGAATCCCCAAGCTTGAGCTTTAGTCCATCCTTCATCTCATCACTTATTCCTTCCATACACCTGAAATTTTTCCTTCATACAAAACTTCACACAATCTTTATTAACAACATTAGTCCACTCAAGATAATAAGTCTTTAGGTTCAGTTCCAACACCAATAAAACTTCCATTAAAACACTAGCTACTGTAGCACTTCCCTCAAAAATCTCAATTTCCCAAAAGAACTCAAAAAGGAACCAACAAGAGGCAAATGCAAATAATGGCAGAAATCTGTCAAAACAGACCAGCAGGTAAAGACGATTTTTTTTCGAAGACCTTATGTTGCTCAAATCGAAAAGTGTTGAACTAAATAAAGTTATATAACAATCTGGGGCATAAGCACAAAAATTCACGCCTCAAAAGGACGTACAAAGATTTTACACGAATTTTTACGGTGAAGCACAGAAATCTGTTTCGGGACAGCAACTTTCCCAATCATTACTTCTCTCTCATTAGAGTTTACTCTTGGCACAAAAAGCAAATAAAAAGGATAAGGAGCAGTTATTACTGAAGTAATAACTTCCAAGACTCATCTAAAACTTTTGGGTTATCTCCCAATAATTACTTTTCTTTAACGCCTTTAAGTTAGGCATAAGAAGCAAGAAAAAGGATCAAGTGTTCTCAAATGAAGAAGCATTAAGAGCAAATTTTGTTTTCATATGAGAGGCAAAAGAAATCTTCTCTCTCTTCTTAAGGAAGTGTTCTATACCTTTCTTGAGTGGAAGTTGATATTTAATGGTGCCTTCTTTCATATCAATAATGGCACCAACAGTTCTAAGAAAATGTATTCCCAAAGTAATAGGACAAGAAGCATTGCATTCAACATCCAAAACATAGAAATCAACGGGGACATAGGCATTGTTAACCATAATAAGAACATCATTAATACTCCCCATGAGTTCTTTTTAGCATTATCATCAAGTGGGACATTCAAATAACAATCTTCCAATGGTGGCAAATCAAGCATATCATAAATCCTTCTAGGCATAATAGAAACACTACTGTCAAGATCACATAAAGCTTTGAAATCAAAATCATTCACTCTCATATTGATGATGGGTTCCCAACCATCTTCTTATTTTATAGGAATAGAAGCTTTATGTTTCATCTTTTCTTCTTTAATCTTTATGAGAGCATCAGTAATGTGTTTTGTAAAGGCCATATTCATAGCACTAGCATTAGGACTTTTAGCAAGCTTTTGTAGAAACTTAATCACTTCAGAAATGTTGCAACCATCAAGATCAAAATCACAATTATCATCTGAGGTAGTAGAGTTATTACTAGCCTCAACACTAGTGGTAGTGATAGTAGAAACACTAATGTTTCTAGCAATTTCATCTTCTCTTTCCCACTTAGCATGCAATTCAGCTAATAGTCTAACATTTTCATCAATTCTAACTTGTATGGCATTAGTGGCAGCAAAGGGATTATCATTACTTTCAGGTTTAGCAGCCATTTTATTTAAAGAAGATTGAGCTTCAGCCAAAGATGCTATATTTCTTTCAGCATTAGAAAGTTTTTCCTCAATAGTTTTATTGAAAGCGGTTTGTTTACTAGTAAAGTCTTTAAGCATAACTTCAAGTTCAGAGGAAGCACTCCTATTATTGTTTTAGAAATTTCCATAAGCATTACCATTGTTGGGAGGATATGTCTTATAATTGCTGTTACCAAAATTATTCCTGTAGGCATTATTGCTAAAATTATTATTCCTTATAAAGTTCACATCAACTTGCTCTTCTTGAGCAACCAAAGAGGCTAAAGGAACATTATTTGGATCAATATGGGCTTTCCCATTAACAAGCATATACATAATAACATCAATTTTATCACTCAAGGAGGAGGTTTCTTCAACATAATTTACCTTCTTACCTTGTGGATCTCTCTCAGTATGCCATTCAGAATAGTTAACCATCATATTATCCAGAAGCTTTGTTGCAGCACCCAAAGTAATGGTCATAAAGGTACCTCCAGCAGCAGAATCCAATAGATTTCTTGAAGAATAGTTCAATCCTGCATAAAAGGTTTGGATAATCATCCAAGCAGTCAGTCCATGAGTGGGATAATTCTTTACCAAAGATTTCATTCTTTCCCAAGCTTGAGCAACATGTTCATTATCAGATTGTTTAAACTTCATTATTTCACTTCTCATAGATATAATCTTAGCAGGAGGATAGTATTTTCCAATGAAACCATCTTTGCATTTAGTCCAAGAATCAATACTATTCCTAGTTAAGGAATTCAACCATTCTTTAGCTTTTCCTCTCAAAGAGAAAGGAAACAATTTAAGCTTAACAATATCTCCATCTATATCCCTATGCTTTTGCATCTCACAAAGTTCAACAAAGTTATTTAGATGGGCTGCAACATCTTCATTACCAATACCAGAAAATTGTTCTCTCATAACAAGATTGAGTAAAGCAGGTTTTATTTCAAAGAAAGTAGCTTCAGGAATAGGTGGAGCAATGGGTGTGCTCATAAAATCATTGTTGTCTATGCTTTTGAAGTCACACAACTTAGTGTTTTCAAGAGTAGTCATTTTTGTGTGTTTTTAATAAAGAAAACAAACTAGAAAGACTAATTTTTTTTGTATTTTTGAGAAAGAAACAAGCAAACAAAGCAAAAGATAAACTAAGCAAAACAAAAACAACAAAGTAAAGAGATTGGTTATGAGGGACTCCCCTTGTGAAGATGTCCTTGACTCCCCGGTAACGGCGCCAGAAAATCACTTGCTGACTCGTGTAATAACGAGCTCGTTGGGGAACCCCAAGAGGAAGGTATGATGAGCACAGCAGTAAGTTTCCCTCATTTATGAAACAAGGTTGTCAAACCATTAGGATCAAGGAAACACCTCAAAGGTGTTGCTAGCTGGTCTTTGGCAGGGCGCACTACCAGCGCTAGTAGCTACGTGGAAACCTGCACAACACAACCATAGAACTCTATCCCCAACTTAAGATGAGGTTGTCAATCTCACCGGTTTTGCTGAAAACAAAGGATTAAATGTATCAAGTGAAAGAAAGTAATAGTTTAAAGAAAGTAAACACAAAGCAGTAAACAGTTGATTGTAAATTGATGGTAAAAGAAAGGACCGGGGTCCATAGTTCACTAGTGGTGGCTCTCCTTAATATAGATGACATGTTGGGTGAACAAATTACAACGGGGCAATTGACAAACATCGAGAAAGCATACAAGCATATACTACTCATCTTGACTCCTTTGAGACTTGAGTGGGCATTACAACATTATACATAGACCGTAATCCAACTGCATCTATGACTAATAGTCCACCTTCAGGTTATCATCCGAACCCCCTCCAGTATTAAGTTGCAAGCAACGGATAATTACATTACGCATTGCGTGTAAAGTAAACAATACGATTGTTCTATGAACAAAGGATTGTTGTTTTCTCCCTAGTAGCAACAACACATCTAGTACCTTAAAGATTTCTGTCACTTCCCCAGATTACTAGAGGCATGAACCCACTATCGAGCATAAATACTAACTCTTGGAGTTGCTAGCATCTACTTGGCCAAGATAGCTACTAACAACGGAAAGCATGCATGATCACAAATAACAAAGACATGATAGAATCAATAATCAATCTGAAATAGCATCTCAATATCCATCGGATCCCTGCAAACACAACATGTAGGAATTACAAATAGATGATCTTGATCATGAACGGAGCTCACAAGATCTAAACATGGTAGCACAAAGGAGGAGAACTAGCCATCTAGCTACTACATGGACCCGTAGTCCAAGGATGAACTACTCACGCATCACACCGGAGGCTTGCATGATGATGAAGAAGGCCTCTAGGATGAATTCCCCTCTCCGGTAGGGTGCTGGGAAGAGCTTCAGATCCCTCCCGATCTAGGGATGGACATGACGGCGGCTACAGACTCTTTCATGGAGTTTTGATCGGGTGCTTAGGGTTTTTCTATCAGAGGCAATATATAGGCGAAAGGAGAGGCCGAGGGGGTGCCTGGGGTGGCCAGACCACCCCCTGGCGTGGGCCAGGCCTAGCCGCACGGCCAGGTGGTGTGGCCGGGCCCCAACCCCTCTCCGTCTCGTATTCTGGCTCTTGGTGTCCCTCGGTCAAAAACTGACTTTGGCTTTTGTCCCGTCCAATTCCGAGAATATTCATTTTCTGACTTTCCTAGAACCAAAAACAGCAGAAAACAGGCAGCTGGCATTGTGGCTCTTGTTAATAGGTTAGTCCAAGAAATCATATGAAAAGTACTCCAAAGTGTGGACAAAACATAAGAAAGTAGATAAAACCAAGCATGGAATATCAAAAATTATGGATATGTTAGCAACGTATCAAGACCCAGTGAAGATCATGGCGGCATTGTAATAACATTGGACCTCCCTGGTTGTTTATGGATCTTGCTCATTGCACTAACCTTGCTTTTCCCCTTGATTTCATTGGGAAAACATTTTGGTTATGCATTGCAAAGGTTCTCCTAAATATACCACACGAGTAGGGGGCTATGCACGATGCTCATCACCGGGTCACTTCCCGTCAACACCAAGGCCAAAAGTGTTGAGCTCCGAACTTGAAGACTCACACCCGTGTTAAGTCACCTCACCCACAGTTCTTGGTGTCAACACCAAGGTCTGAAGTGTCAAGCTCTAAACTTGCGGACTAGCCCCTACGATAAGTCACCTCACCCATGGTCCTTGGTGCTTGAGACCCTCGTGCATCATATACACGGAAACTAAGCAATGTACACCCATTTCATGCTAGACCTATGGTCCCTCTTCGAGGGTCCAATAGGATAAGCATTTTCCCTACTACTATCTCTCTCCTAGAAAGGCTTATGGGGCGGCTCTTGAGGGTATCCCCCTCCAGCGGCCAACCTCTCTAGTTAGACCTATGGTCCCTCTTTGAGGGTCCAACAGGATAAGCATTTGTCCTAAGGCTCTCTCTCTCCTCAAGAGGCTTACGGGGAAACTCGTGAGGGTATCCCCCTCCAGCGGCCACCCTCTCATGCTAGACCTATGGTCTCTGTTCAAAGGTCTAATAGGATAATAATTTTCCCTATGACTCTCTCCTCGAGAGGCTTACAAGGCGGCTCATGGAGAATATCATTTTGCGGCCCGAAAGTTGGGCGCCCAGGCAACACGGTACCCAAGTTGCTTACCATCAGCTGCGTTGCCCAAAGTTGGCGTGCCAAATACTCAGAGGGTCTAATATGTGCATGAAGGAGGAGGTGAAGCCTAACTTCAGGACTCCACCAATATAGGTGATGCGGACACATCCCATTGATGATTGGCACGCCAGGTCGACCTACCATATGTAATGATAAGTCTAAGGTTGTGTCAAATATTATTGCAATGTTATTGAGTCCGAGTCTAGATTAGGTTCGAGACCATTTGTTTGTTCGGTTTGGGTCTATCCAACTGACTAGTTGCAGGCCTCCTATATAAAGGAGCCAGCCGCCTAGGGTTTAAGGGAGTTCATTTGTTTAGTCTAAAAACTATATTGTGCTCCACCGTGTATCATCCCTCCGAGGATGGCGATACCGTTTATCAAATTATTGATGCGGAGGTTCTTGTGTTCATCAAAGATTGTCGTACTCAGGTTTGAGGCATGGTGATCTTCATCATGTTACTTGCTGGATTGATTCCTCTTCTTCAGGTGACGTTCATCGGCGTTATTGGAAGAGTCATCTACCGGGTTGACTCGCTATGAAAGATCGGGACAAAACTAAGGATCATCGGCTAGATCCATATTAGGGTCTTTTTCGACATGAATTCAACTTTATGTTTCAGTTCAAAATACCAGGCTAATGCCCGTCAAGTTGGCCCCCCTATCAGCTTTCGCCATTATGTCGTTGTCGTCATGGCTACCATGTAGGCTCCCATGTAGGCTTGCAGCGTTGGCGCATGCATCCTTTACGCGTCTTCTTCTTCCTCCGGGGCGACAATCTGTGGTCGCGGCCATGGCACGGAGCTAGGACTTGGACGAACCTGCTCAGCCCCGTTCTCCTCCCCATCCCGAATCGGAGCTCGCTCTCACCATGGCCTCACCCATGGCACGCCACGGGGACGGTAATTCATTCCCGGGTGAGATCTGTCACCATGCCAACGATGCTCGGTCCTGTTGGCCTCCTCCAGAATCCGAGCTCTCCGTCGCCGTGGTCGCATACGCACCAGCCACGGCGCCTTCCTCTCTAAACCCCAAAGCCACATCCACCCAGTTCGGCACAACGCCAACAAGGTGAAAATGTATCAAGTTTGCTTCTTGTGATTGTAGAAAAAAAAGTATGTACCGTGCCCGTAGCATACTCTAACAATGTACACATATGTTGTTTACGATATTTTCATTTGAAATTAGTAGCTCTGTGCTGACGAAACATAGGGAACCTAAATGGAACGACGATGAATACCATGTTCTATATTTTGCATTGCATCAACAAGTGCTTGCTGACGAAGCATGTTACCAAGAGAGTGGAGTTCATCAGCCATTGCCAAAAAATATGTGAACAAATCAATGAGAAATTCAATGCAAATACGCACAGAAAAGCTAGATCAATGTCATCAATCATCAATAGGTGGCACATTCTAGTGTTGTGTTCAAATGCGTACACCATGTATCATTTACTTGAAGTGGTTGTTATCATGAGCAAAAATGCCTAGTATGCACATTACATTTCTTTGTTCTATGCTGCAATTCTGCTGTTATGGGCGTGGAAAGAAAAGCTGGGCTTCACTGAATATTACGCAGTTAGGACTAACTTAGTCTTACACAAATAAGCATAGTGTCGTCGGATTGATGACAAGTACGCCATGAGGGGGTCCTCGAGGCATGCGGAAGAGAGGGGTGTGAGACGTACGGTGTTCCGGGACGGTGAGCACACAAGTTTACCCAGGTTTGAATCTGCCGGCTTTGGACGGATCCTATTCCTGCTAGCAATCCAGTAATACGGCAGAGCCGAAATATGGGTTACAAGGGTTTCACCTGTGCGAGTTGAGATTGTAGACTATTGAGGTGTGCCCTAAAGGCTCTCCCTAGGTCGGATTATATAGATATCCGGCCTAGGTTTACAGGAGAGATCTATCCGGCTACGACTGAGAGTCGGTTACAGAGTACATCTTGAACTACAAGTAACATTATGGGCCTAAGTCGGTAAGTCTTCTGGGCCTTCCCGTAGCCGGATTAGACTCCGTCTTTCTCCCTGACTGGGCCGCCCGTGAAGCAATGCTCTAACCCGAAGTGGGCCACCTTGGTCAGTGAGGAACTGTGAGGATACCCGGAAAGTATATCACCAACAGCAGCCCCCGGAGGCCTCCAAGATCCAAAGTCGGAATTATCATCGTCTAGCTTGATCTTTGGCTTGCAGAATCTTGAAGGGTTCCTAAAACTTCACAACAAAAAATACAATCCGGGTCCTAAAAATAAATCAGACCTATCAATAGGTTACTTGGATTTTCCATCTTGATTTCAAACTAAGCCGGAACTTGGTCTCTAACGCCACCTGACACAAGCATGGTCAAGTCACGTCATCTGACAAGCGTTTCGTCTGCACGACCATTGGTAGGTCCGCGGTCCGCGGAACCGAGGCGCCGTTTCAATGCGTGAGTGGGGATCAAGGCGACGCAATCATCGCGTGGGTCCTTCCCAGTTCCTTCCACGACGCGTGGCGGTTTCACTGTAGCATCTGCACGAATCTTGGCGCAGTTAGGTGGATATAAGGGGTTTGGATTTCTTCTTCTCCTTTCCACTAGTCCTTTGCCGTTTCCTTTGCCTACCAATCCTCCTGCGTGCATAGAGCCTCCTCGTCCTTCCCCCACAGAACTCCCAGCGCCGCCCCTTTTAGGTCATTTTCTCACTAGAGCAATGGCTTCATCTTCTTCCTCCGGTTTGGCGGCAGCAGCGGCGGCGGCAACGGCGGAAGGAGCAGCAGAGAAGGAGAGCTTTCGGGGATCTGGATCCCATGCGCCCTCAACGAGGAGGGCCTCAAGAACATAAAGGAGGGGCTTCTCGCCACCGGCGACTGGCGGAGCGGCTACGGGGAAACCATCCCCAACCCGCGCGACGGCGAGCGGGTCCACTTCGGCACCCATCTCAACCGAGGTCTGTCTTTTCTTTTCCTCCCTCGGAGTTCTTCTCCAAGGTGATAGCTCATTTCGGAGTTCAACTCCACAATCTTCCTCCTAACTCTCTCTTAGAGATGAGTGTGTATGCTTCGCTTTGCGAGGGCTTTCTCGGCATTAGGCCGAGTTTGACTCTCTTCCGGTACTACTTTCATGTCTGGAGAAACTCCATCATTGCCGGTGTTCCTTACATCACCGGCACTATCAGCTTTTCACTTAGACGCAACCGGGCTTATCCCAAGATTCTAGCTAGTGACTCGGTCAAACAATGGTCGACCACTTTTTTCCATCATAGGGATATTCCGGCTCCCAACAAAGCTACTGCTTTGCCGGCTTTTGTCGACGGAGCTGCCACGGCCCAGCCTTCCTGGGACGAGGCTGCTACGGCTCTTTCCGACGATCTGATCCTCGCTAAGAGGCGGATCGAATATTTGATTAAGCACAATGGTCTGAAGGGATCCGACCTGGTCCAGTGTTGGGTCTCACGTCGGATCCAGCCACTTCAGTACCACGGAACCCGACTGATGCACTCCATCACGTCGTCTCCAACCAACTCTCTCCGCATTAGCTCCAAAGCCTACACCACTCAAGGCTACATAAGCCAAATCAAGTGGCTGATCAAGGAGCGGATCGAGAGGAGGATTCTAGAGGTTTCTCTGGACATGCACACGGCGGAAAACCCCGTGGTGCCGGTAAGCTTCCATCATCACACCTTTTATGTGTTCCAATCTTCGAGTTATACTACAATACTGATATGTTTTCTTCTTTTCAGCTTGCTGACATCCCCGAGTCGGAACTTGCTACGCTCAAAGGATATCCTCCGGAGTTCTCTTAGGAGGTAGAAGTGGTCCCATTGCCGGACCTTGCGCTCAAGAAGCGCAAAGCTCCGACAGTGGCTGTTGGCACAAAGGAGATGCCTGTCGTCAAGAGGTAACTTTCAGTCACAACTTTCCGCCTTTGTACTTTACTCAAATTTCTTTCCGAGATGTAATGTTTCCGACTTCACTACATTCTCGGAGCAAAACCACTCGTCAAGGCCAAGGGGAAAGGGATTTCTTCGAAGCCGCTGCGGCAGACGAAGCTTACCATAGCTTCCCCTGCTGTGGCTCCTCCGACTCCTGTCCCTCAACCTTCTGCAACGCCGGTTATCTCGCCGGACGCTACAGAAGATCCGGCTCCTTCAACGGGGCCTGCGAACCTTGGATCGTAAACTGATGTCACCACGGGTGCGTCAGATCTAGATAAGGGTGAACCCTCTTTGGGTAATGATCCCTCGGCAGAAACCTTCGCCGAAAACCTGATGAGCAATCCAGGTCTTGCTAAGTTTGGCTTGACCCAGAAATCTGCCGAAGAGATCCAGCGGCTCGCCTGGCAAGTCCTGGAGAAAAGCCATCTATCTGCCGAAGAAGAAGCGCAAGAAGCAGAGGACGTAAAGTTCTCTGATCTTCTTGCTCAAGTCCGCCTTCACGACGAGAGGATTAGGACCGTCGAGCTTGCAGCAGCCCCAGTGATCCCTCTTACTCTTGCCGAGAAGGTGGCCGCTGAAGTGAACGCGGGTTTGGATAAACTTACCCGCGAGCAATATGTAAGTTGGAATTCCAACTCCTGTTTTTCCTTTATTGTATTTTATATCATATCCTCTAGACCCCAAGCATGAAGTAGGATAAACAATCCGGGTTTATGCTTTATTAGGATGCCAAAGGACGAACTAGTGTAGCCCCCAAGGCTCGTGCTGATATTTAGCAAAAATATTAGCCCGAGTCTTAAGTAGCTTTCTGACTTTGGGTATTCTGACTTATAGAAAGTATGTTCCTATAACCAGGAATTATTGACCAATGTCTGTGATAAGCGGAGAGAGATCAAAGCTCTCCGGCTTAAAAATGCTGAGCTTAAAGTCGCCAAGGATGAGGCCGAAGGTAAACATTCCGAGACTCAAACCTTGTCTTTGTTATTTTCAATGTCAAATTTTTCTGAAATTTTGTTCTTTTTGACTTACAGCGCTGGTGAAACAATCCGTCGCCATGATTGAAGAGGCCAAGAACCTCAAGACCCTGGTGGTGGAGAACAAGGGACTTCGCCAAGAGCTGGATAAGCTTAACCATGAAAGGAGCATAGCTCAAGTCCTTGAATCCTCCTCCATGGCCACTGATGAGCGTGGTCGCAAGATCGCTGCTCAAGATAAAATAATCTCGGATCTCAAAAATGAGCTTGGAAGAGAGAAGGATATGTCCCAGGCGCTCCGGGCTGAACTCCAGAGTCTCCGGGAGGAGAAGACCAAGATTGACGACATCATTTTTGGTACGTTCCATCTATCTGACTTGTCTCTTTCTTCGACCTTTACCAATGTTGGATTTTTCTTAACTTATTTTTGTGTATAGGTCCTCTGAACTTGAAGGACTCTTCCTCCTCCGAGCCCCGCACCCACCGGCTTACCCAAGTCGGTGACTTGCTTCATGACTTTCGCCAGTCCCTTGAGGATGTCGGCGAAGCTCTCAAGATTACGGACATTCCAAGCATGTCGGATTTTCAGGTGCGAGACAAGGCCAAGGAGATGCCGCAGCTTGTTCGGAACTGGAACATGTCCTACGCGCGGAGTGCTGCACAGAACGCTCTCACCATGGTCATGAGCCACCATGGAAACATGGAGATATGGCAAGTGACCAGAGGGTACTGCAAGGTAGACGAAGATGGCCAGGAGCAGGACCTTCAAGCCATCATGCACTCCTGCGCCGGATACGGGTGTCACGTGGATGATCTGACCAGCTACGAGATCCCCTTCTTCACCTGCGTGGATACTCCACCTCCTCCTGCAGAAGAAACCGAAGAAGTTTCCGACAATGAACGCACCACCTCGGATGCGGACATCTCGGAACGATATCAAGGTGGAGTGACCAGCGAGCTGGCAGATCCTTCATCTCCTCCTACATCATAGACCAGAAATTTATGTATTATTCTGGAAAAAACATGATGCGTTTGTAAATATGTAGTACTTTAACTTTTGTTAGTGCTAAGCTTTTAATCTATTCAGCACTTTTTGGCTTTAAAATTTTTGAGTGCCTGAAAAGTTTACATAAGCACTTGTATTTTTTCGTCTCTACTTATCGTTTATCTGGCTTTCCGCCTCGTCCCTTTCGTGAGCCGGCTAAACCTTCCGCCGGAAACTTTGCCGAGCAACGGAGCTCAATTGCTAAACCAGTTTAAACTCGGAAACAAAGTCGGCTTCCAATACCAACAATTCACTACTCGGAAAATGCTCGCATCCAGCAGTCAGACAAATAACCAAAGTAAAGACTAGAAACTTTTTAGAGTTATACCTGAAGGTAGCAGTTTTAGAATCGGAAATCTAAACCAAAACGAACATGAGCATAAAGTACTTTCAAGTATTCTGGGATTTTCGACTATGACATGATCATTCGGAAATAAGATGGTAACAACTTCCTAGAAAAAACTTGAGGTAAGCAAAACTTTTATTTCTCACAGAACATGTACATATGTATGATTACAAAGAAGGATAAACTTAGAATAAAAGGGATGTAGCTGAGCAATATTCTACGGTATGTCTAACTCATCCAGATTTGTACTGCCTCTAGCTCTCTTTCTCTTCTTAGTAGCAGGTCTTTCTTTGACTGGCCTCATGTCAGTTAAGTAGTACGATCCATTGTGCAATACTCGACTAACTAAAAAGGGCCCTTCCCATACTGGGGAAAGTTTGCTTTCTTTGTTGCACAAGCCGGAGAACCAAATCACCTTTATTGACGGATCTATTTCGGACTCTCTGACTATGATACTTGCGTAACTTCTGCTAATAGGCTGTAGATCTCATTTCAGCAACGACACGAACTTCTTCGACTAAGTCGAGATCATTTTGTCGAGAAATCTCGGCATCATCTTCGATATGCGCGACCACTCTAGGCGAAGTAGGAATTAAATCACTAGGAAGAACTGCTTCTGCACCATAGACCAAGAAGAAAGGTGTGTATCCTGTTGACCTTTTTGGAGTTGTTCGTAAACTCCAAATTACAGAGGGTAATTCCTCCGCTCAAGCCCCCGCAGCACGTCGTAGTGGTGCTTCGAGTCTCGGTTTTAGGCCTTGTAAGATTAAACCATTTGCTCTTTCGACTTGTCCGTTAGCTTGTGAGTGTGCGACTGACGCAATGTCAAGCCAGATATTTTGCTCGTCGCAGAATTCAGCCAATTCTCCTATAGAAAAGTTACTCCCATTGTCCGTGATAATGCTATGCGGATAACCATACCGGATTATAACATCCTCGACAAATCTTTTGGTTGTTGCTCCGTCACAACTTGTGACGGGTTTAGCCTCAATCCATTTGGTGAATTTATCCACCATCACTAAAAGGTGAGTAAATCCACTTGGAGCTTGTTTAAAAGGTCCTACCATATCAAGCCCCCAGACCACAAAGGGCCATCTTATAGGTATTGTTTGCAACTGATCAGACGAAACATGAGCTTGCTTGGCGTACTTTTGGCAGCCTTTGCACGTCTTGACTAATCGTTCGGCATCTGCCTGAGCTGTAAGCCAGAAAAATCCGTGTCGAAAAGATTTTGCCACTAAAGATTTGGCAGCAGCGTGGTGACCACACTCGCCTTCGTGGATTTCCCTTAAGATTTCCACTCCTTCTTCCGGAGATACACAGCGCTCAAAACCCCCAGAAACACTCCGTTTATAGAGCTCACCTTTAACAATAGTATAGGCTTTAGCTCGTCGGATAATCTGTCGGCTCAGCACCTCGTCTTCGGGTAATTTGCCATCTACCAGATAATCGAGGTAGGGTTGAGTCCAGCTGGGAATTATAGCCAGAACTGCTATTAAAGGTGAGTCGGATTTGGTCGGATATTCCTCATCTACTCCCTTTATTGAGGGAACTTTGAGGTGCTCTAAAAAAGCGCCATCCGGGACCTCTTTCCACGTAGAACCTATCCGAGATAGTGCATCTTCTTCCTCATTTTCTGCTCAAGGGATGTGTTGAACTTCAAACCCTTCGAATGATTTAGATAGATCATCCACGACATCTTTATATGCTGCCATGTGTTTATTTGCATTACAAATATCCGACACCTGTTGAGCAACAAGATCCAAATCTCCGTAACACATCAATCATCGGATACCAATGTCCTGAGCAATCTGGATTCCATGTAGCAGTGCTTCATACTCGGCAATATTGTTTGTCGCTGTGAAGTGGATCTACAACACGTATAAAAGTTTATCTCCTTGGGGTGAGTTGAGCACCACGCCAGCCCCCGAGCCCCCTCGAGCCTTAGACCCGTCGAAAAAGAGGGTCCAATATTCCGACTCAGGGAGGATCATATTCTCCTTCGTCTCTGTCCAATCAGCGACAAAGTCAGCAAGGATCTGGGATTTGATTGTTGTCCGAGGTTTGTACTCAATATCGAAAGCTGAGAGCTCTATGCCCCATTTGGCGACGCGTCCTGTGGCGTCGCTGTTGTTGATTATATCTCTCATGGGAGCTTTGCTCACCACAGTAATTGGATGCTCCTGAAAATAGTGTCGTAACTTACGAGATGCTAGAAAAACACCGTAAGCCAACTTTTGATAGGGCGGATATCGTTGTTTTGATTCTGTCAGGACCTCGCTGACAAAGTAAGTTAGACGCTGCACCAGGTGTTCCTGATTTTCCTCTGATCTCTCCACCACCATGATGATACTAACGACATTATTTGTCGCAGCAATATAAAGCAACATCGGTTCCTGAGGTTCTGGAGCTGCAAGGATAGGAGCAGATGAGAGTACTTTCTTCAGGTCTTGTAGTGCAGCTTCAGCTTCATCAGTCCAAACAAAATCTTTGGTCTTTTTCAGGAGTTTGTATAATGGTGCGGCTCTTTCACCAAGCCGGCTTACAAATCGACTGACCGCAGCGATGCAGCCAGTTAATCTTTGTACGTCCTTCAGGCGAGTTGGCCTAGAAATATTGAGTATAGCCTTGATTTTGTCGCGGTTCACCTCTATGCCACTTTGAGACACGATGAAACCTAACAATTTTCCGGCTGGTATTCCAAAGAAGCATTTCTTCGGGTTAAGCA
The DNA here is from genome assembly GCA_916181665.1 of Avena sativa. Taxonomy (NCBI): domain Eukaryota; kingdom Viridiplantae; phylum Streptophyta; class Magnoliopsida; order Poales; family Poaceae; genus Avena; species Avena sativa. The sequence goes on from OV702286.1 coordinate 226,620,819, forward strand.
TGATGTTGTATTTTTGTAGATTGGCGAACGTTTCTTCCAAGTCGGAAATTAGTGTTTCCTTCTTTTTGGACATCACCGCGATATCATCCACGTATGCATGTACATTGCGTCCGAGTTGGTCGTGGAGGCAATGCTGCATCGTGCGCTGGTATGTAGCTCCTGCGTTCTTCAGCCCAAAGGGCATCGTAACAAAACAGAAGGTTCCAAAAGGGGTTATCAATGAAGTTTTGACTTTGTCAGATTCCTTCATCCGTATTTGGTGATAACCAGAATATACGTCGAGAAAACAGAGGAGTTTCGAGCCTGCCGTAGAATCGATAACTTGATCAATTCTAGGCAAAGCAAACGGATCTTTTGGACAAGCCTTGTTCAAGGCAGTATAATCAAAACACATCCTTAAATCAGTGGTGTCCTTTTTAGGGACCATTACAGGATTGGCCGACCACTCAGTGTGGATGACCTCTTCTCTGAATCCGGCTAACTTGAGCCGCGCTAGTTCCTTAGCTATTGCCTTACGCTTTTCATCGCCAAATCATCGTAAGGACTGTTTGACGGGTTTAGCGTTCGGGTTTACATTTAGAGAGTGCTTGGCAAGTTCCCTAGGTACTCTGGTCATGTCAGATGGCTGTCATGCGAAGATATCTTGATTTGCTTGGAGGAACTTGATGAGCGCGCTTTCCTATGTGCTATCTAGGCCTATGCCTATCTGGGTCACCTTGGAGGGGTCATCATCCTTCAACGGTGCTTTCTTCATCTCTTCTAATGCCTTGAACTCCGGATTTGGCTTGGTCACCTCCTTCTTTGTTGCGGGCATCTCGGACGGATCTATGGTCTTCTTGATCTCCTGGTACTCCTGGGCGTGCAGCACGGCTTCGGCAAAGGCGGCATTTCCATCCTTGCACTCTCGCGCTTTCTTCGGGTCTCCCCTGATGGTGATTACGCCGTTGGGACCTGGAATTTTCATCATATTGTAAATGTAACACGGACGAGCCATGAAAGCCCAGTAAGCCGGACGTCCGAATATAGCGTGGTATGCGCTCTTGAACGGGACCACTTCGAAAGAAAGTGCCTCCGACCGATAATTCTTTGGAGTTCCAAAGGTAACATCCAAAGTGAGCTCTCCCAGGGAATTAGCTTGTCTTCCTAGGACAACTCCGTGAAAAATCATAGAGCTATGGTTCAGTTGGGTCTCCGAGATCTTCATCCGGCGTAGCGTTTCAACATAGAGAATATTGATGCTGCTACCACCGTCCATGAGGGTCTTGGAGAAACCATAACCGTCAATAAGTGGGTTGACGATTAAGGCGTATTTTCCTCACCTGTGTAACTTAGGCGGATGATCATCGCGGTCAAATGTGATTGCCACTTCCGACCAGTCCAGATACTGTGGGACAGCCGGAACTATTGCATTGAGCTCGTGTAGAACTGCTTTCTTGACCTTTGCTGGTTGAGATCCGAGGAAAGTGGCATAAGTGTCCTTTTTGGTGGGAAAAGTCTTCTTCCCTTCCGACTTGGGATTTGAAGCATCGGCTTCCTCCATGTCGGAATCTTCCTTGGTCTCTTTGTCCTTTTCGGGATTTTTCTTTGCCTTCTTCCGCTTAGCTTTGTAGCCCGCGGTGTCATCTCTTTTGATGTCGTCATTGAAATGACATTCAGCGTTGGTGTGGGACGAGCCCCCATTGGCATCTAGGTGATGCACACATGGGTTATTGGCAATGTCGGCCCAAGAGTAGGTTTTGCCTGGTTGCTGTTCTCCTCTACCTTGGACCCTCGAAGTCCCACGGCCACGCCCGCAGCCTCCGCCACGTCCTCCTCATCCTCTAGACCCGGAAACAGTAGTCACCACCGCTGTTTCCGCGTTGGGTTTTTCTGCCGAGGTATTTTTGCGCTTCTGAGCTTGTTGCTCTGTTTTTGCTGACTGAGGTACAGCCAGGACGTTGAGTAGTCCCTCTGCATCGTCGTCAGCATCTGCATACTTGCTCGCTGTTTCTATCATCTCTCCCAAATCAGTGACCTTGTCGCACTTCAAGCGATGATGCAATAGACCAATTGGGAGACCTGCAATAAAAGCTTCAATCGCGGTTTGGTCGTTTACTCCTTTACATGAGTTCTTGGTGTCGATCCATCATCCGAGATAATCTCGGCAAGTTTCTCCGGCTTTCTGGGTGCAACGTTGTAGGTCTCCGACCGAACAGGGCCTCCGATATGTGCCTTCGAAATTACAAAAGAACGCACTTTGCATGTCATACCAGTTATGGATGGTGTTCTCCGGAAGTTCATTGAGCCATGATCGCGCCATCTTCCGCAACATAAGTGGGAGATATCGGGTTACGACCAGGCTGTTTCCGCCTTTGGCGATGCAACAAGCTTGGAAAAAATCCTGTAGCCAAGTGTCTGGCCAAGCAATGCCGTCATAGGCTTGGATGTGTCTTGAGATAGCAAATCCTTCCGGAAATCTTGTAGCTCTGATGCATGGTCCAAAGCACTTAGGGCCCACGTACATGTCATCGTTTTCATAGCGTCGCGCCTCTATGTTGGAATTGATCCTGTGCCTTGCATCGTTCGGGGATAGAGATCGTCCCGAATGCCGGCTGTGGCTGTGGTGTCGTGGAGCCGGACTTCGGCTTCTGCCACCACCTCCTCCGCCATGTCGTCCTCCTTGCCCTCCATGGGGGTTGTTGTGATGACTGTGTGGTGGAGAGGGTGGTGCAGCTGGATAGTTTCCGGCTGATCGTCGGCCTCCGTCCGGAGCATCATTATTCTGGTTCCGGGGAGGATCTTGACTATGACGAGCCCCCTGCCGGCTTGTACCAGCATGGTTTCTGTCGTTTCTTCGTCCGTCGTTCCCACCATGGTGAGGATCAGTCGGACGGCTTGTATACTTAGGACGTGGCATTTTTTGACGATCCTCCTCCCGTCGTTTTTCTTTATCTTCTCCCCTTCGATCCTTAGATTCTCGTCGGGGAGGGTTCGTCGGATTCAGGGCAGCAATGGCATCTTTCTCGGCTGTTGGGGCAACATTGCTCCAGTTACGTGAAGTTCTGTGATGTTGTCCTGAAGATCTGGTTCTTGAATGGTTGTCTTCCCGGTGTTCGGGGTGATGATACTGCGCCCAGACATAATGGGATCTTACGCCAGCCCATGCCGGATCCGTGCAACATTGGTCAGAATCTGAGACCAGTTTTTGACTTCTGGACAGGGCGACCTTTTGCTGCTCTAGTCCCTTGTTGAGTAGTTTCATACCCAAACATATCTCCTCTAGTCCTGGATTAGCCGATAGAATTTCTCGGGCTGCCACGGTATTCTGTATTGGTGTTGGGTATACCCAATCTCCGTTGCTATCTTTCCGTGGCTTCCCCATCTCATCTCCAAAAAGGACGGCACGGACACGTGGGAATTGGTTGTCATCTATGTGACGCTTTCGTGTCTTCTAATGCAAACGAGACATGTATTCCTTGTTTGACATGCGTTTCTTCTCCACCTCGATGTTTTTGGCTTCATCGAGGAGTTGTTGACGACACGCTTCTAGGGCCTGCGCCCTTTCGTCCAGCTCATCCGCAGTAAGTTCTGCGGCTGTAGGGATAGGTGTAGTTAATGCGGCATCGATGAGTTTACGCGCACCTTCGGTGATCACGTGTCCATCCACCGATGCTTCTTTTTTCGGCTCTTCTAGGATAAGCGCTCCATCCGAGTCCTCTTCGTATTCCTCGGCAATCACCTCCTCTGTCAGAGGGTCTTTTGCCGGGGTCTTGTTTTTCTTGTTCTTCTTCTTTGCCTTCTTGGCAGCACCGGTAGCAAAGACGGCTTTGGGTCTGTTTCCCGGAGTCAAGCTCTGATCGGTACTTTCGGACATCTGGACTTCGGGATTGTCTCCGACATCCATGTCATCCTGTGCTTTGGGAGAGTGTTCCCCGGATCCTTCATCCATGGCTTCTCCTTCTTCTGCAGCTTTGGAGTTGTACTCCTCTTCATATTCCACGGAGAACTTTTGGAAATCTGCTGACGTCATTGATTCATCCGAGAATGCGGGTACGTCGGCATTTGTTCCAATTGCCTCCAGCATAGAGTCGGTGTTTTCTCCAGCGTCGGTAGAGCCGGATCCGGATCCCACGTATCCGACGAAGTGCGACGCGTGCTTCCTGAGGTACCTGCGGCTTTCGCGATCAGCCATATCGAAACTTTTGATGGTCTCGAGGATTGCATCTGCGCTTTTGCCTTGCAGTATCATATGTTTTAGTGTGTACCTTAGGAAAGGTCTATCTGTCCCGGCATCGTTAGAGCCGGAATCAGTGTCGTTGATATGCTCCTCCTGGATTTTGACTTCCACGGGTGGGTCGATCTGGGATCTGGCTTCTCTAGGGAGATCCACTCCAGATTCGACTTGGACCGTAAGGTCTTCTTCAGACTCAGATTTCTCCACTATCTCCGCAACTAGTGCAGGCTGGGTGGGATTAGGGTTTTCTAAGATACAGAATTCTGCCGCCTCCGCGGACAAAGGGGACCCAGAAGATTCTTCTACCTCTATCATCACCGCTGGGGTGGGTTGGGAAGGTTCAGCGAAACCGATGTAAACATCGATCTCGCCAAAAGACATGATTGTGTAGGCAGTCACGACCTCCCTAGCCAGAATCCAAATCTCGTCGAGAACGATGAGAGGGACGTCGCTGGCGTAGAGGATGTGACCGATGGCGATGGTCTCGCCGATTCCGATTCTTGCAGATTCCGCTCGGAACGCAGATCCGAACCTCACTTGCCCCACGGTGGGCGCCAACTGTCGTCAGATTGATGACAAGTACGCCATGAGGGGGTCCTCGAGGCGTGCGAAAGAGAGGGGTGTGAGACGTATGGTGTTCCGGGATAGTGAGCACACAAGTTTACCCAGGTTCAAATCCGCCGGCTTTGGACGGATCCTACTCCTGCTAGCAATCCAGTAATACGGCAGAGCCGGAATATGGGTTACAAGGGTTTTGCCTGTGCGAGTTGAGATTGTAGACTATTGAGGTGTGCCCTAAAGGCTCTCCCTAGGTCGGATTATATAGATATCCGGCCTAGGGTTTATAGGAGAGATCTATCCGGCTACGACTGAGAGTCGGTTACAGAGTACATCTTGAACTACAAGTAACATTATGGGCCTAAGTCGGTAAGTCTTCTGGGCCTTCCCGTAGCCGGATTGGACTCCGTCTTTCTCCCTGACTGGGCCGCCCGTGAAGCAATGCTCTAACCCAAAGTGGGCCACCCTGGTCAGTGAGGAACTGTGAGGATACCCGGAAAGTATATCCCCAACACATAGCTTAGTCTTTACACAAATAAGCATAACTAAAGATAAAGATAAAGACAAATGGTTCATCGGATCTGCCAGTATGAGCACTAGGTCCCTAGAGCTGGTGGTATCGTTGGAACGAACCAGAATACTGCGTTTGGCCGTCTGTTATTCTCCATCAAATCGTACGACCCCACTGATGAGCCAATTGTAGGCCCCATCCCCCCGACGTGGATTCGGCGCCAGGTCGGATCTAGAATGTCAACATGATAGGCGCGTGAGTGTGCAGCAAACACACAGTCTGCTATAAACACTAGAAGTGCTGGCACCTTAGCAACAACACCAGCATGTTCTTCCTGGACTCCGGCAGCAGCCTCAGCAGGTATTTCGTTAGCTTCACCAGCAGCAGCCTCAGCAGGTATTTAGTGAACTTCACCAGCAACAGCATTGGCAAGTATTTCGTCAGCTTCACCAGCAGCAGCATCACCAAGTATTTCATCAGCTTTACCAGGAGCAGCAGCAGCTAGTTCTTCGTCAGCTCCACCACCACAACCACCAGCAGCAGCAGCATCAGGAGCCAGGGCTGCCTGAGCAATTACAGGTTCAACAGCTCTAGGGGCTCCGACAAAGAAAGGGTAATTGATCCCAAGAAACACAGTTTGTCCCTTCAGACTGTCAACTCTGCTCCAGACTTGCTCTACTGGGTCTTTGGATGGGCATGCGGACCTCGAGAAAACGTGACATCGCAGCGATGGGTATGAAGAAAGTTGTGTCCCCATATGTTCTATTGTATCACCAACGTTGTTTAGTGCTCCCCTGATATGAATCCACATGAGTTCAACATCCTGTTTCGTGTTGCCTCCGAGAGGTGCCAGGAACTAGCGCCCTGTCCCAAGTTCAGCATCTGCTACTGCATCTTCGATCACCGGAGTTGGAATGATGCGCGAGGCTGCGTGGGTACCTGTGTGTTACTTACAGTCAGTAAGCAGAATTTTGAATGGGATTTTACATGCTATATGACACCATGACTCACCCCAAATGGACGGCTCCCAAACACGCATGTCACCGCTAGGTTCAGTGACCGCATAAATGTGTTGCGGTTTGTTCGAATGGTAGCTGGAGGTGAAGACAGCGTCAACATACTTCTCCGGCCGTAGGAAGTCGTCACGCAAGACTGTCCATTCCTTGTCTTCTGGGCATCTAATGAATGTGATTGCCTTGTCGAACACCACTAAGAGGTCGTACTCCCAGGTCTTCCACACCTCCCGCGGTCTTCTAGGAGCTCAAGTTCTGCCATGTTGAACCTGTAAGCAAATTTAGAAATGGGCGGCGGCCACCCGTTGTTGAATGCAGTAATGCCGACACCCTCCAAAGATGGCAATGTAAATCTCAACGATCTGTAGCCATTTTTTAGAGTCCAGGTACTCCCATCCTGGGATAAAAGGACCAGCCACTCGCCGTTGCCACCCACCCAGTTCTGGTCATATCCCATTTCCATCTCTTCTTATTCCTTGATATTCACCACTACTGATTCCGACCACTTATCCAGCAGCATCAGTTTTGCATGAATATTCTGCAGAGTTTGTTGTCAGTTGGTACAATCACCTAGCATGGATTCCATTGCAAAAACAATTTGACAACTGGACCTTCAGATTAAAGTACACAAAATATCGCCTAAATATGAGTGTCTCCTCAGATATCGCCTAAATTGTGCCTGTGTCACTATGAAGATACCCAATATATGGAGTAGGAGCAGAGCCCCCCAGAACAAACTCTTGACGATGATCATAAACAGCTCGGGGCATAACAGCCTTAAATTGTCTAATCTGTTTGTTTTTAGTTTAGGAAATAGAATATCACCTAGCAGGCATTCCATTGCAAATCGAAATTGACAAGTCGTCTATCACCTAAAGTAAGACTATGTCACTACGAATATACCAGAATATCAGGTACGAGCAGAGCTTCCGCTATATAGAATAGTCTTAAATGGTTCAATTTGTTCAAACCGCGCGTGCACACAACATGTTCGACGAAAGGAACATAGGATTCCAATGAGAGTTCTGCACATATGAATCAACGATATGACTGAATCAATAAGCAAGATACTGGAACTTACGTGGCCATCACGGTCGTTTGGCCATTTGCTGGTATCGGGGTAAAGAAGGCCTGGCGTGCCGAACGGTTATTCGTCCATGTCCCGCATCGTGAAGCGGTTGCCAGGGATGCAGCAAGCGAGGCGGCCGACAGAGATGATGTCCAACCCCGTGGCGATCATGTGCATGTTTGCGGCGCTGAGGTTCGGCCATCCCCAATCCTCGTGGTGACGGTCGCCCTGGACATCCGTGTCATCGTCGCATGCCTTTCGCTTCAGCCTGCTGCTACTCCAAGCTCTATCCGTAGCGGCAAATGGAGTTTGGAATCCTGTAGATTAATGGAGGCATTGTGATAAGGAGGCAGATGGATTCGAGAGGGGATGGAATCAGGGATGGGGGCAGTTGTTCGAGTAGGGAGTGACCCGGTGAGGAACCGCCGCCGCCGCCGGTTCTCGTCCGCGTGGAAGACAAGGAAGGAGGGCATAATTATTGAGGGCGCGCACCAGAACCGTGCATGGCAGACGTCGATTCCACCGCATGCAGTGAAAAAATAAATTGTAAGAGAGAGAAATGTGCAGCCCGCCTGTCAGTGAGTGAAGGTCGGCACGCGCAAACGTGACTACGTTTGACTTGGATCGTGCCTGGCAGACGTCGATTCCACCGCATGCAAGTGGCGCAGAACAAATTTTAGGCAGCGCTAGCGTCGATGTGTAAAACCGCCGTTTTTCTCCACCTTCACCCTACTACGAATGGTCATGCACCATTCCAGATATAGGTAAGGGTGTTTCCAATATTTCACTTCTCCGTCTCATTTCCTCCTCCACGGCCTCATCGTCTTTGTCCTCCACGGCCTCATCCACTTCCTCCGCCATGGCATCACCCTCTTCCTTCGTATCCTTTCCCTTTTGCCTATAGTCATGGACTTTTCGGACGTCCGAAACGACGGTAGGCAAGAGACTGCGCACTTCGACATAGAAGTACATGGCGGGAAGAAAATCAATGTCGTCTACACCACCGACCCTCTGATGGTGAGAAACACTCTGAGTAATTACATGAGTTGGTTGCGGTTCGAAGAAAACAGGTTCGTAGGTCTCGACCTCGAGTACAGCCGCGATCACCGTAGGATCGCCGTGGTGCAACTCTCCATGAAGGGGCACATCCTCGTATACCAGCCTTTTGCGAGAAGGGGGCTGACGGGATCTGGTAGACTTTGCTGTCTTTTTGTTCCTGAACCGTCTGTTGCAAAAGTTATTGCTATATTATTTGTTTGAATTCATTTTCATGTAGGTGGGGCGAAAGTATTAGGGATATGTTTCATGACTTTCTCGTGAACCAGCACATAACATTTACTAGTGTTGACATCACGAATGACACTAAACTACTTGAAATCCCAACTATCAACATTAGAATCCCAAATGAGTGCAGAGTGGACATCTAGGAAATTTACTAGATCCCAGGGGCAAAGGGGGCAGGACCAGGATGGCCGCTCTTGCCTCCGAACTCATCGACCCGTGGTACACTGACATGAGGGGAAAATTGCCGAGATGTTCATGGAGGCGTTTAGGGCACGATTACTGGGAGGATAAGCTGCTTTCTGAACATAATCTGAAGTACGCTGCAATTGACGAGTATGTTGGCCATGAGCTGTATCACCAGATTGTAAAATCTCATTCCAGGCATCGCATCATTGAACCACCACCAAGGCAGGTTGTTTTCCCCAGATGCTGGAGTGTAGATGAATCTACAACCCGGGGCAAGCGACCGAAGGCATCCTAGGATCGGTTGCCTTCTCCAATAGGCTAGGATGTAGACTTTTAGTGCATGATTGTTGTGTTTGTATGGGGCTTGTTATGTTTATGGAAACATGTTATTTCAGAAGTACACTATGTGAGCAATTACAAACTGTTGTGTATTACCTTTATCGAACTATAATCTGGGTTTGGTTATGACTATATCCTTCGCTATAATCTGGGTTTGGTTATGACTTATGACTGTATCACACCTTATGCATGTCAGTCCTGGATTCTGCCGCATGCAAATGGCACAAACAGAATTTGTAAGAATGAATGTTGAGCATACAAAAGGGGGAAATGTAATTCATACAAGTTTAGTACCTAATAGCATAAGGATCATACGAGCTTGGTTCTAACACACAGAATGCTTAGAAATTACATGCGAGATAAAATACAGACGAGATAAAACTAGGAACGAAATGCGAAACTAGTAGTGGTAAACAACACACTCACCCACCCGCAAGATCATGTTGAGCATCTCGTAGCAGACATACGCGTCCCTAGCTGCGTACTTGATCGCATCGTAATCCAGGTGCCTCCACTCCCATCGCTCATGAAGGTGCTTCGGGAACTCGACTTTCATGCCGGCGTACTCGCGGTAGATGATGTCGGTAGCGAGTCTAGCCATACCGGCTTTCCCCGTATCGCCATCCAGGTACCTCCACAAACGTTGGAGATTGACGTGATTGACAACATGAACGAGGAGATCCCGCTCTAGCTTTGGAGTGTCGTTCTTGATGTCGACGCTGGCGAAGTAGATCTCCATCCTATGTAGGAACTCGCGAAGCTCTGGGCATACAAATTTGGCCCTACATATGTGGTATAGGAGGCAGTGGTTGCGCATGGACAACTGAAAAGCACCGCCCTCTTCCTATCTCCGGTATACTCGAGGTCAAGGCCGACGATCTTGTACCTATCCATCGGCTCCTATAGCCACCACTCGTACATTGCGATGACCTTGGCGACCTCCACTGATGCATTTGTGTGGACGACCGTCAGCTTGGTGGTGCCACGGGCGGTAACGGTGTACTCATTGGTGAAGTCGCTCCCATCGCCGAACACATCGTACTCTGCGTCCATGGCAGCAACTAATGCGGCGACGGTGGCCTAGGGTCGGTAGCGGTGGCTGGGACTGGGCGTGGCGGTGGAGTGATCTGTTGCGGTGGTATGGCCCGGCAGAGGTGGTGCCTGCGGCAGCATCGATGGTTCTTGCGGTGGCTGCGGCAACGGCGGAAGGAAGGAGTTGGGGATTTTTGCACAGTGATGTGCTGCAGAGACGGAAGGCGATGCTTAAATTGCATTTACAAATATTCCGGTCATACCCAAGCGGAAGCAAGTTTGACCGGCGAGCACCATTGGTTTCCAATCCTAGCGATTAAATTCGGTGTTCGTTCCGGTAGGCGATCAGACGGGTGTGTGACGTGGCTTTGGCATGGCAGAGACCGGTCACGTAGACCACCGTCCTGTTGCCGATCCACAGCGGGTGTGTGGTGCTGACACGACGTAACATGACAAGACAGAAGGAAGTGTACATCTATTATTCCTAACAAGTTTAAGAAGTTTAAGCATAGACAGGGACCTAGCATCCCTGCACCCCGGGGCAGCCGCTCAGGCCTGCCAATTGCGCAAAGCTTGCAATTTCCTTTCTTTAATTTGGTGATTTTGTCCAGAATTTGCCAAATTGAAGCTCGTTTTCCCATGCTTCTATAAGTTTCTGTGTAGGCCACTTGTGTAAGCATGCACGATCAAGCAAATTTGCAACACACATGTCGGTGGAAAAGCTTGAGGTTTCAACGCACCACATAATTTAGGGATTTCTATTTTCCCCAGCAAAAGTGGTTCCATATTTACTTTGCGGCTTTTGGAACTAGTTCCCTACACTGTGGAGGTGGTTCCAAATTGAGCAAAAGAGGGAACCGGAGCAAGAGGGTGCTCTGATGCCAAATGTGGTTCCAAATTGATTAGCCATGTGTCCTTTGCTCCCATATCTTTAGACAAAAAATAAGGCTATTCTTGTCAGCGGTGGGAGCGCATGGTGCAGGAATTTAGAATAGCTACATTGTGGAGCTCTAGCCAAATTGCATGGTAAAGCCAAATTCAGTTTTTTGTCAGATTTAGCTATAGCAACATTTAGTTTGTCCTCACTTTTGCCCTCCCTCCATTCTGAAGCCCTCACATGCGCTCGGAGGGGGTGCCATCTGGTCAAAGGCTTGACCGTTACGTGCGCCCTGACGCCTAAATTGGTAGTTTTTTTTATTTGCCCTTTTTAAGAGCGTATTTTCCCCTCTCTCGCTAATAGTTGTGTTTTTTTGCCCAAAAAGGTAGCGAATCTAGAGCATCTTCTCTCTTCATTCATTGTTCCGTTTGCCCTCGTTTTCCCCAATCTGGTAGCAAATCTAGAGCAACAAAACTAACCAACACCATAAATAAATTCAGTAAACAGAGTAGAAGTAGATAAAGCAGCTAATATAGGTTATATAGTACGATACTTAACGAGGTTTGACAATTAGGCTGCTCAGCAGCAGCTGACAGGTTCAACACAGACAAGACAAAAGAAGCTGCTTTACAGCAGCATCAGCTGATTAGTGGCCCCTCGTGGCCTCTGCTAGGAGGGCCTCGGCCTCCTCCACTTCTTGCTGCCCAGTCCCTTGACCTTGGGCGCCTTGGGTATGATCGGCGACATGCGACCCTCCTCGATAGCCACCTTCTGGAGGTTGCAGAGGTGAAGACCGAGCGCCTGGTGCTTGGCTATGAAGCCGTGGACGTTCACGGACTCGCCACAGGTCCTCATGTCCTCGGCATGCTTCACGAGGGAGTTGAAGTCTATGGAGCAGAGCCTCCTAGTGGGGCAGAAGGGGCACCTGTACACGTCACCGGCGAATAAGTTGTTGTACTGGCCGGACTTTAGCCTCCTCACCACATGATGAGTCTTGGTGTCCTTGGACTCGTCGTCGCTGCGGACGTCGCTGTTATCCTCCTGTTGGAAAAAACAGTAGAGTGCAATAAGGACATGATTGAGATACTTTGATTATCGGGATTGATTATTTGCATAAATTAACCGATTGAGATCTCCCGATTATTCCCCAAATATCAAACCAAATCGAATATTGATCCTAACTACGAACAGGGGGATTCATCGAAAATCGAGATCTAACACAAGAGGATTAGCTACTGTAAAAATACGAACAGTCGAGCCCTAATAACATACGATCTAGCATCCAACGATGGGAACAGGGGAAGAACAAGGGAAGGGGAGAAAACCCTAGTTACCTCCAACCATGGGTCAGCGATGCTGGTGTCATGGGGGTTCTCCAGCCTTATGTAGACAACCTCCTCGTAGGGGTCCCAGGGGCGAGGGCCTGTACGGGGACGGGAGCCTCCTCACCGGCGGCCTTGGAGGCGCCGATGGCCACCGCGCCATTCTTCTCCATTGCCAGCGTGGTTAGGGTTTTCTTGGGGGTTTGCAGAAGGTGATGGGATAGTGGAGTGTTTAGCCACGCAGAGATAAACAAAACTTTTTCCCTAACGTGGAACTCCCAAGATCTAGCTCAGGTTATAGGCCACGCGATTACCGCTAGACGCGCAGATGCGGAAGTTGATGTAGCGCGTCAAAGCAGTCCCAAACGATCCCATGGACAGCCTTCCGAATCCCACGAACTCCTTCGTCAGATACCCACGAGTTTCCCCGTCTCTAGCGCCGCACGTGCAACGCCTCTACCGGTATCCACACATACAGGAAGGAGCTTCGGACAGAGGATTGCTAGATCCTGTCTAGCCCGAAATGGAAGTGGATAAAGTGACGGCTAGGTCAGGGACTATCCCTTGTCACTCCACTTATATACACTCCTAGTCAGGCTCAACGCTTGAGGCCCATTTAGGCTGTACTCCAATCTCCATATGGATCTAATCCACATGGGCTCCTTACCCTTAAGTGTGTGACCCTGTAGGTTCACGTACACCTGGACACGACATGAGATACTCCTCCAAGTATCTCAACTATGGGTCAGTACGACTCGCTAAACTCTTTAGCCGAATCAGTGTAAGTCGGAATAGCATCACCATGCCCATGACAAGTGGAACCATGTCATCAGCCGACTTGCACATTGGTCTAAGTTGTGTGCCCAGCACAACCTCAACGACCAAGGACATTCTAATATGAACAATCATGAATACATAGTTCCACAACTGAATCACGCATTCAGTGATATATATCTGATGTTCATATAAGGACAACTTTTCTTTATGAATACTTTGGGAAATATCATCAACCATGATTGCCACTAGGGCATATTCCCAACAGTCTCCCACTTGCACTAGAGTCAATCATCCGACATCACATGTCTAGGCATCTAATGCCCATGGCTCTTACGTGCACCTCATGCTTAGGCTGTGGAAGTGGCTTTGTCAACAGATCTGCAACTTTGCATCCGTGTGTACCTTGCATAACTTGATATCACCATGATCCACGAACTAGCGAATCAGGTGGTATCGCATGAGTATATGCTTGTTTTTCTAGTGTTGTCTGGGTTCCTTGGCTTGTGCAATAGCACCATTGTTGTCACAATACACGTCTAATGGATTGGACGAGCCTTGAACCACATCGAGATTAATCAGGAAATTCCTGATCCAAACAGCTTCCTTTGTTGCCTCTGAGGCGGCAATATACCTAGCTTCTGTTGTAGATGCAGACACGGTATCTTTCTTGGAACTCTTCCTGCTCACACCCCTCTGTTCATAACGAACACATACCCAGATTGCAAATGAGAATCATCTGAGTCAGTAAGGTAACTCGCATCCGTGTAACCCCTTACACTGAGTTCAACCTCACCTCCATAAACTAGGAACACATCCTTAGTCCTTCTCAAGTACTTAAGAATGTTCTTAACTGCTGCCCAGTGGATTTCTCCAGGGTCAGCCTGGTATCTGCTCACAACACTTTGAGCATAGGAAACATCCGGCCTAATACAAATCATGGCATACATGATGGACCCGACTGCCGAAGCATACGGAATCACACTCATCCTACTTCGCTCATCAGTCTTCCTAAGTCTTATGCCATGGGACATCGGTAAGAACCCCTTCTTAGACGATTCCATGCTGAACTTCTTCAACACTTTGTCCAAATATGTACTTTGGCTCAATACAATGAGCCGCCTGGATATATCTCTATAGATCCTGATTCCTAGTATATAAGTTGCCTCACCCAAGTCCTTCATTGAGAAACTCCTTTCCAATGATTCCTTGGTTTCTTGCAACATCTGGACATCATTTCCAATCAATAATATGTCATCCACATATAAGATCAGAAAGTTTACTTTGCTCCCACTAAGCTTCTTGTATAAACAAGAATCATGATCACTCTTGACGAAGCCAAACGATTTGATTACCTCATCAAAGCAAATGTTCCAACTTCGAGATGCTTGCTTCAATCCATAAATGGATTTCTGAAGTTTGCATACCTTGTCAGCATTAGTCGGATCGACAAAACCCTCGGGTTGTACCATATACACGTCCTCGGTTAATTTTCCATTAAGGAAAGCCGTTTTGACATCCATCTGCCATATCTCGTAGTCGAAATAGGCTGCTATAGCTAACATGATCCGAACTGATTTAAGCATCGCTACAGGTGAGAAAGTCTCATCGTAGTCAACTCCTTGAACCTGCCGGAACCCCTTCGTGACAAGTCGTGCTTTATAGATAGAAACATTTCCATCCATATCAGTTTTCTTCTTAAAGACCCATTTGCACTCGACGGGTCTTGCACCGTCTGGCAGATCAACCAAGTTCCAAACTTGATTATCATCCATGGACTTTAACTCGGATCTCATGGCTCCAAGCCATGACTCAGAATCAGAACCCACCATCGCTTCCGAATAAGTTGCCGACTCATCACTGTCTAAGAGTAATACATCACGAACACTTCGCAATCTTGCCGATCTTCGCAGTGTAGGTGCAGCCGTCGGCTCAGCTACCACGACTGGCTCAACCTCCAAGGCTTTTACCAGATCGCTACTGACCGGTTCCTCTCGAACTTCTTCGAGCCGCACCGTACTCCCTGACTTCCCGACTGATAAACTCTTTCTCAAGGAAGACACCGTTCCGAGCGAGAAACATTTTGCCCTCTTCTCGGTTGTAGAAGTAGTAACCCAAGGTTTCCCTTGGATACCCAACGAAAATGCACTTATCCGACTTGGCTGCAAGCTTGTCCGACTGAAGTCGCTTGAAAAATGATTCACAACCCCAAATCTTAAGAAAAGACAAACTTGGCTTGTTGCCTTCCACATCTCATATGGTGTCTTCTCTACCGATTTTGATGGTACTCTGTTTAGTGTGAACGCCGCCGTTTCTAGACAATAACCCCAAAATGATAAAGGTAGATCTGTCCGACTCATCATTGATCGTACCATGTCCAACAAGGTCCGATTCTGCCATTCCGACACACCGTTCCTCTGCGGTGTACCTGGCGGAGTGAGCTGAGGAACTATTCCACAACTCTTCAGATGGTCATCAAACTCATGGCTCATGTACTCGCCTCCTCGGTCCGACCAAAGAAACTTTATTTTCTTGCCGAATTGATTTTGTACTTCATTCTGGAATTCTTTGAACTTTTTAAAGGCTTCCAACTTATGTTTCATCAAGTAGACATATCCATATCTACTCAAATCATCAGTGAAGGTAATGAAATAGTCATAACCAACCCTGGTTGTCGCGCTCATTCGACCACATACATCACTATGTACTAGTCCCAACAAGTCAGATGCCCTTTCATAACTCCTTGCAAAAGGTGTCTTGGTCATCTTGCCTAGAAGGCAGGATTCGCATGTCTCGAACGACTCCAAGTCGAACGAAGTTAGGAGTCCATCATCATGGAGCTTCTTCATGCGTTTCCAACTTATATGACCAAGTCGTCAGTGCCAAAAGTAAGTCATATTCAGATCATTTGGTTTCAACCTTTTCACATTTGTGTTATAGACCGACCCACCATCAAGATTCAAAATAAATAACCCGTTCTGAACGGCTGCAAAGCCATGAAACATATCATTCAAATATAAAGAACAACCATTGTTCTTAATATTAGACTCATAGCCTTGTCTCATCAAACATGAGGCAGAAATGATGTTTCGACTAAGCACTGGAACATAATAACAATTATTTAGTTCCATTAAGAATCCTGAAGGTAAATGAAGTTGCATTGTCCTGACTTCCAACGCAGCAACTCTTGCTTTGTTGCTGATGTGCTCGACGATCGACGTAGAGCTCGTTGGGAACCCCAAGAGGAAGGTATGATGAGCACAGCAGCAAGTTTTCCCTCAGTTATGAAACCAAGGTTTAATCGAACCAGTAGAAGCAAGGAAACACCCCAAAGGTGTTACTAGCTGAGCTTTGGCAGGGCGCACTACCGGTGCTAGTAGCAACGTGGAGACCTGCTCAGCACAACCACATAACTTTGTTCCCAACTTGCGATGAGGTTGTCAATCTCACTGTGTTTTGCGGAAAACAACGGATTAAACGTATCGAATGGAAAGAAGTAAAAGTTTGCAGAAAGTAAACACAAAGCAGAAACAGTTTATAGATTGTATGTAAAGACAAAGGAACGGGATCCATAGTTCACTAGAGGTGGCTCTCCTTAGATAGATAACATGCTGGGTGAACAAATTACATCGGGGCAATTGACAAACACCAAGAAAGCAATACATGCATATACTAATCATCTTGACTCCTTTGAGACTTGATTGGGCATTACAACATAATACATAGACCGCCATCCAACTGCATCTATGACTAATAATCCACCTTCGGGTTATCATCCGAACCCCCTCTAGTATTAAGTTGCAAGCAACAGATTATTGCTTTACGAACTGCGTGTAAAGTAAACAATACGATTGTTCTATGAACAAAGGATTGTTGTTTTCTCCCTAGTAGCAACAACACATCTAGTACCTTAGAGATTTCTGTCACTTCCCTAGATTACTAGAGGCATGAACCCACTATCGAGCATAAATACTAACTCTTGGAGTTGCTAGCATCTACTCGGCCAAGATAGCTACTAACAACGGAAAGCATGCAAGATCACAAATAACAAAGACATGATAGAATCAATAATCAATCTGAAATAGCATCTCAATATCCATCGGATCCCCGCAAACACAACATGTATGAATTAAAAATAGATGATCTTGATCATGAACGGAGCTCACAAGATCTAAACATGAAAGCACAAAGGAGGAGAAACCAGCCATCTAGCTACTACATGGATCCGTAGTCCAAGGATGAACTACTCACGCATCACACCGGAGGCTTGCATGGTGATGAAGAAGGCCTCCAGGGTGAATTCCCCTTTCCGGCAAGGTGTCGGGAAGAGCTTCAGATCCCTCCTGATCTAGGGATGGAGATGATGGCGGCTATAGACTCTTTCGTGGATTTTTGATCGGGTCCTTAGGGTTTTCGTCCCGAGGGCAACTTATAGGCGGAAGGAGAGGCCGAGGGGGTGCCGGGAGCGGCCACACCACCCCCTGGCGCGGGCCAGGCCTGGCCGCGCGGCCAGGTGGTGTGGTGGCTCCCTGGCCCTTCTCCGTCTCGTATTCTGGCACTTGATCCCTTCCGGAAAAATAGGCACTTTGGCTTTTGTCCCGTCCAATTCCGAGAATATTCATTTTCTGACTTTCCTGGAACCAAAAACAGCAGAAAACAGACAACTAGCACTGTGGCTCTTGTTAATAGGTTAGTCCAAGAAATCATATGAAAAGTACTCCAAAGTTGGAACAAAACACAAGAAAGTGGATAAAACCAAGCATGGAACATCAAAAATTATAGATACATTTGCAATGTATCAACATCCCCAAGCTTAACTCCTGCTCGTCCTCGAGTAGGTAAGTGATAAAAAGAAATAATTTTTGAGGTGACATGCACCATCAAAGACTTGATCAAAGTATTTGCAAAACATTCAAAGCTGGGATCATAGTACTTCAATCATAACATGAAAGACAAAGTTCTAGCAATAAGCAAAGAAACTATGATGAAACATGAAAAGGCACAAACAAAAGATTCATGAATAACAATGCTTTGCAAGACGTTCGTTTGTTTCACATAAAGAAAACATAGCATAATAGTATTCAGCTTGTCCCTCAATAGAGTAGCAAATATAAATGCATAGGACACCTTCAAAGTTCATAAGAGTGACTAGATACAATAGTTTCAAACAAGCAATAACAGAGTATGCATCAATCAACTAGTCTTGGGACAATGCACATAGAACTAAGAATGGCCACCATGCTCTCAAAGTAGTGCATAAAGATAGAAGATGGAGACCCAATATAAATGTGGAAGAAAGGCCTTTTGTAAAAGGAAGTAGGGATTCAAGTCTCATAAAGAGCTTCCAAAAATTATGGTACTTATAGCTTTCAGCTCTCATGGCCCCTGTCATAAGCATATTGAAGGTGATTAAGGTTAAAGTGACACAACCAAGAGGATATGCTTGACAAGTTATAAACCGAAATCTCATGCCCCTTACTTACGAAGACCGATCCTCATGCTACTCAACTTCAGTCACGAGTAAGCTCTTGTCATTGTAAGTATATGTGTATCATTAAGAACCGCCAACGGCGTACCCCTTACACATGATACGGGAGCTTTCCCATAATCAAAATGACAAGGCAAGCAGACAATGAGCATCTCAGCGATCTTTTTATTTTCTATTTGCATAGGTTTTTATTGAGGATGCTTCATAGAGTGCTCATTATGGTGATGCTACAAGTTTCCACCATGATTAGGCATGGCTTAGGCTATTGGCCTAGGCGTTTCTCTAACACACATACAAACTCCATGATCTTACAAGCTCCACTTTTATTTCACACCGCCGGGATCCGTAAGCAAAAGAACATGATATCAACGGGGTACAAAGTACAAGTGCAATGTTGAAAGCGTTCCCCATGAAACATGGTTCTGCTAATTTCAACTTATAAAGCGCAAGCATATACGCAACAAAGAAGGACCCAATGGTTCAAGTTTATTAGAGGCAATAAAGTAAAGTGTGCCATCAAGTTCGTGAGAGCTTTAATCACTAGTTTTCTCATAACAAGTGAAAGGTAGATAAAAGCATGAATATACTTGGAATAGCATAAGCTAGTAGGTAGGTATGGTGGACTCTTTGGAAAAACTTGGTTTAGGGAGTTGGATGAATGAGTGGAACTCATACTTGGTTGTGGAGGCTAGCAAAAGACTGGGAGCGACAAACTAAGAGAGCAATAATGGCCATAATCATGCAGAGCGACAAAACATCATTGATAAAAGCATAAAGTGATACTACAAGTTGAAAACTAAAGGATCATAAAGGCTATGGTGACTTTGGATAGTCATAACATGGTGTGAGCATGTGCCAAGTCAACCCAAATAAAGCATCAAAGGAGAATACCACTATACTATGCTTTAATATGCTAAAACAACGCATGATTCATCCAAGGCACATTAAGCAATCTCAGTTGTTTATAACAAGTCATGCTACAGCAAAGAATACTAAGCATAAAGCCAAAACAATATCAAGAATGGCATGACAAAGCACAGGCCACAGTCAAGAACTAGCTCTTTTTACCACATAAGCATGAACTTTCCTACTCTTTTCCAAACCAAACCAAACTAATTGCAAACCAAAGTATGAAAGAGGGGGTCCAACCAACTTATTCATAAAACTAAGAAAACCAAGCAAACTAAAAACCAAAACGAACACAAAAAAGAAGACGCTCCAAGAAAAACACAACTGTGCATGAAAAAATAAAAATGAAGCGTTTGGAAGAAACCTGGGATTTTTATTGATGAAGAAGGGGATGCCTTGGGCATCCCCAAGCTTTGACGCTTGTACTTCTTGGATATTTCTTGGGGTGACACGCGTGGCATCCCCAAGCTTGAGCTTTAGTCCATCCTTCATCACATTACTCATTCCTTCCATACACCTGAAAATTTTCCTTCATACAAAACTTCACACAATCTTTATTAGCAACATTAGTGCACTCAAGATAAATAAGTCTTAAGGTTCAGTTCTAACACCAAATAAACTTCCATTAGAATACTAGCTACTGTAGTACTTCCCTCAAAAATCTCAATTCCCCGAAAGAACTCAAAAAGGGACCCACAAGAAGCAAATGCAGAAAATGGCAGAAATCTGTCAAAACACACCGGCAGGTAAAGACGAATTTTGCGAAGACCTTGTGTTGCTCAAATCAAAATGTGTTGAACTAACGAAAGTTATATAACAACCTGGGGCATAAGCACAAAAAATTACAGCTCAATCCGACGAACAGAGCTCTCTCAGGAATTTTTACAGTGAAGCACAGAAATCTGTTTCGGGACAGCAACTTTCCCAATCATTACTTCACTCTCATTAGAGGTTACTCTTGGCACAGAAAGGAAATAAAAAGGATAAGGAGTGGTTATTACAGAGGTAATAACTTCCAAGACTCATCTAAAACTCTTGGGTTATCTCCCAACAAATACTTTTCTTTAACGCCTTTAAGTTAGGCATAAGAAGCAAAGAAAGAATCAAGTGTTCTCAAATGAAGAAGCATTAAGATCAATACCAGAAATATTTTCAACAAGGCAAGGTATATCATCCAAATAAGTTCGAGAGGATCCTCTCTCAATGCTCTTAGGTTAACTATTCTCATCAAAAGGGTTTGCAGGAACAATCCAATCAAGATTCTTTTCTATGGCATCATGTATTGCTACTAGTTTAAAGGGTATTGGTATCTTAGGTTCCTCCCCATTAGGTCGGTTTTGTTCATCTTTTCTCGTGTACCAACAACATCTACACAGGAGCCTAGCATATTGAAACATTCAAAGACTTTTCTAGCTTCCTTGGCAACATCATAGAACTCCTTAAACAAAGTTTCTAGAATAAAATCCCTCTTTTCAGGGTCCTCAATTTCTTTAAGCTTAAGAAACATTACTTGCATTAAGGGGTTGAGGTTAACAAACCTAGCTTCTAACATGTGAATTAAAGAAGCTGCAGCAATCTCATAGTTTGGAGCAAGTTCTACAAGGGATCTATCCTCAGTATCTTCATGCTTGCTAACATGATTAAAGAATTCTTCAATATTATCTTTCCCAATTATAGAACCACTACCAATTGAAAGGTCTTTCAAGGTGAAAGTAGGGGTCAACATGGTGAGCTAAGGAAGAGGTGACAACTAAAGGAGACTTAATTTTTGTGTGTTTTTGATAAAGAAAGCAAACTTGTAAAACTAATTTTTTGTGTGTTTTTTGAAGAACAAAACAAGCAAACAAAGCAAAAAGAAACTAAGCAAAACAAAAACAACAAAGTAAAGAGATTGGTTATGAGGGACTCCCCTTGTGAAGATGTCCTTGACTCCCTGGCAACTGCGCCAGAAAACGTCTTGATGCGCTCGACGATCGATGTAGAGCTCGTTGGGAACCCCAAGAGGAAGGTATGATGAGCACAGCAGCAAGTTTTCCCTCAGTTATGAAACCAAGGTTTAATCGAACCAGTAGGAGCAAGGAAACACCCCAAAGGTGTTACTAGCTGAGCTTTGGCACGGCACACTATCGGTGCTAGTAGCAACGTGGAGACCTGCACAACACAACCACATAACTTTGTCCCCAACTTGCGATGAGGTTGTCAATCTCACCGTGTTTTGCAAAAAACAAAGGATTAAACGTATCGAATGGAAAGAAGTAAAAGTTTGCAGAAAGTAAACACAAAGCAGAAACAGTTTATAGATTGTATGTAAAGACAAAGGACCGGGATCCATAGTTCACTAGAGGTGGCTCTCCTTAGATAGATAACATGTTGGGTGAACAAATTACTGCGGGGCAATTGACAAACATCGAGAAAGCAATACATGCATATACTAATCATCTTGACTCCTTTGAGACTTGATTGGGTATTACAACATAATACATAGACCGCCATCCAACTGCATCTATGACTAATAATCCACCTTCAGGTTATCATCTGAACCCCCTCCAGTATTAAGTTGCAAGCAACAGATTATTGCTTTATGAACTCCATGTAAAGTAAACAATACGATTGTTCTATGAACAAAGGATTGTTGTTTTCTCCCTAGTAGCAACAGCACATCTAGTACCTTAGAGATTTCTGTCACTTCCCCAAATTACCAGAGGCATGAACCCACTATCGAGCATCAATACTAACTCTTGGAGTTGCTAGCATCTACTTGGCCAAGATAGCTACTAACAACGGAAAGCATGCAAGATCTCAAATAACAAAGACGTGATAGAATCAATAATCAATCTGAAATAGCATCTCAATATCCATCGGATCCCCGCAAACACAACATGTATGAATTACAAATATATGATCTTGATCATGAACGGAGCTCACAAGATCTAAACATGAAAGCACAATGGAGGAGAAACCAGCCATCTACCTACTACATGGATCCGTAGTCCAAGGATGAACTACTCATGCATCACACCGGAGGCTTGCATGGTGATGAAGAAGGCCTCCAGGGTGAATTCCCCTCTCCGGCAGGGTGTCGGGAAGAGCTTCAGATCCCTCCCGATCTAGGGATGGAGATGACGGCGGCTATAGACTCTTTCGTGGATTTTTGATCGGGTCCTTAGGGTTTTCGTCCCGAGGGCAACTTATAGGCGGAAGGAGAGGCCGAGGGGGTGCCGGGAGCGGCCACACCACCCCCTGGCGCGGGTCAAGCCTGGCCGCGCGGACAGGTGGTGTGGTGGCTCCCTGGCCCTTCTCCCTCTCATATTCAGGCACTTGATCCCTTCTAGAAAAATAGGCACTTTGGCTTTTGTCCCGTCCAATTCCGAGAATATTCATTTTCTGACTTTCCTGGAACCAAAACAGCAGAAAACAAGCAGCTGGCATTGTGGCTCTTGTTAATAGGTTAGTCCAAGAAATCATATGAAAAGTACTCCAAAGTTGGAACAAAACACAAGAAAGTGGATAAAACCAAGCATGGAACATCAAAAATTATAGATACATTTGCAATGTATCAGTTGCCGACCCGAATGTCAACCTCGCCTCTTGATACGCCCCTTGTTCTTACCAGTCCCTACAACAAGTTGTAGATATGAATGACTGATCTGGTATCATATACCCAAGAACTACTGCGTGCATCAGCAAGATAAAGGTCTATAACATTGCAAACAAGTGTACCTGAGTTGGAAGTCACACCTCCACTCTTGGCTTTATCCGCCAAATACTTGCTGCAATTCCTCTTCTAGTGGTCATCCGCCTTGCATTAGAAGAAAGAGGAACCGGCTGAAGGAGATTACTTAGTCCCTGAGGAAACGCTTGGGATCTCATCCTGAGCATTCCCTCCTGACTTAGCCTTCTTCTTCTTAGTCCAAGAACTCTTCTTAAACTTAGCCTTATTCTGTACCACCAACACTTGGCTAGTACCTTTCTTGAGATCAACCTCTGCCTGCTTAAGCATCCCATGTAATTCAGTGAGCTTCTTATCCATACCATGCATGTGGTAGTTCGATATGAACTGACCATACACACTAGGAAGAGAGTTCAGAATTATATCAGTAGCGAACTCTTCGCTAATGGGGTAGCCAAGCCTTTCTAGAGACTACACGTAACCAACCATCTTGATCACATGCGGACTCAGTGGATCACCATCCTTAAGCTTACAACTCAGCAAAGCTTGAGAGACTTGATACCTCTCGGTCTTTGCCTGAGCCTGGAACATACTTTTGAGGCTTTCGATCATATCGTAGGCCTCAACATTCTCGAACTACTGCTGCAAGTCCGGTTCCATGTGAGAAAGCATAAGACAGCTAATTTTTGTAGACTCATCACATGTTCTACGATAGGCATTGGTTGCTATGACACTCGCATTCTCATCTGGCACATCTGGAAGCGGGTTGTCTAGAACATGGTCCCTCTTTTCTTGTTTGAGAACAATTCTCATATTACAATACCAGTTGGTGAAGTTTGTTCCATTAAGTTTATCTTTCTCTAGGATGGTCCTCAAAGCAAAACTGGACAATTGAGGGAGACTACTACTAGGTGCCATTATCTACAACAAAAATATGCAAAACACTTATGACAAGTATTCATAAAAGAGCAGGCGTATTAAGCATTTTAATACTTATGCTCTCACTAGAACCAACATCCCTCCGATGGTTACTGAGTGATTCAGGACCCTAAATAAGCAAGCTGACTAGTGAGCTTTAGCATCACCGCTAGCCGTCAAGTGATCTAGGTAGGCAACTCCTTGCCAATCGCATCTCATGCGACTCCTGTTGGTCGGGTGGCATCTCATGCCCCAGCTCCCGACCACCCTCTCCCCGAGCCCCACAACCGTTGTGATAGACCCGTCTAGATTACCAAGTGCTTCCACTGTAAGAGTCCGACTCGAACCCATCTAGTCGGAAAGAATTGGCAGCACCTCCATTTTATGAGCCGACTACCAAGAATGTCCGACTTGTGATGGTGCAGCACTGGCGGGGAGACTGACTAGACCTTCTTTGAGGGATTAAAGTTTAACCACTATCTCATAGAGGTAAAACTAGAGACATAACAATCACACAAAACAATCCAATTATAATGTGAAATGGTATGGCTCCTTTCATGGCGATCTCCATCTCCATGAACCTGTTCATCATGCCTTTGGCTACAGTGTCCTTCAAGTCCTCCAAACATGCTACACTAGCACTAAGGAATATACAAGAAGATGGCATCTCATGCCGACACGCAGGTCGTTATACAATAACAGTGACAGCACTTTGGCTCCAGCCGGCTGACAAACTCGTGATACATAGATCACGTATGGATTACATACATCACATGCACATAAGCGATACCATTCACAACTTCCTGCAAAAACAAGTTATGCATAGATATGATATCTACCGGCGTTGTGAACCTCGCAACGACATCTAATGTGCTATGACAGGGCGAAGCCGGCAGTCCCCGAATCTGATCCCTGTGCAGATCTGACCAATCTCATTGATCATCTGCACCTGATCTTCCGTGCACCCTCGAGTGCGATTGATCCAATCAATCTTGCACAAAACCGATCTATCTCATAGATCGACCACCGAAACCCTAAGTGGATCCTATCCACCACCTCGTGCATATCACATACGCACAGATCTAGAGCCTAAAACCAGAAGCTTTCGCTCTGATACCACTGTTTGGCCATGCAGATATAAAAAAAACTTTTTCCCTAACGCGGAACTCCCAAGATCCAGCTCAGGTTATAGGCCACGAGATTACCGCTAGACGCGCAGATGCGAAAGTTGATGTAGCGCGTCAAAGCAGTGCCGAAGGATCCCATGGACAACCCTCCAAATCCCATGAACTCCTTCGTCAGATCCCCACGAGCTTCCCCGTCTCCAGCACCGCACGTGCAATGCCTCTACCGGTATCCACACATACAGGAAGGAGCTTCGGGCAGAGGATTGTTAGATCCTGTCTAGCCCGAAATGGAAGTGGAGAAAGTGACGGCTAGGTCAGGGACTATCCCTTGTCACTCCACTTATATACACTCCTAGTTAGGATCAACGCTTGAGGCCCATTTAGGCTGTACTCCAATCTCCATATGGATCTAATCCACATGGGCTCCTTACCCTTAAGTGTGTGACCCTGTAGGTTCACGTACACCTGGACACGACATGAGTTACTCCTCCAAGTATCCCGTCATGGCTTTGAGTCCAACTCACTTCCATGAACACTCGGTCTCAAGTCGATAGATGGTAGCGGCCTCTAGCAAGACATGCCAACTCCCAAGTGCCGTAAAGTCAGAAGTCGAACCTCCAATGTGACTTTTTTCCAAGTCCCTTTGCCTCACGATATACTTGTTAAGCTATAGGCGAGTAGTTGCCATCCCTTAATTAGCTTAACTCTCTTCTCGTACCATGATATGTGATTCACTGGACTAACTCTTAGTCTGACTCCTCAGTTAACACTTAACTGAGTAGCGCATGGCCATGCTTCCGAATCATATCACACGAGAGGGCCCAGAGAATATCTCTCCATTACGGAGGGGAAAATCCCATCTTGGTAATCCACGTCACGCAGCTTGCTTCACAACCAACCCGAACTCTAGCTTTATAACTACCCATTTACGGAACAACGTTTGATAGAACCTAAGTTGGCGATCCACAACTCGGATCATGCAATCACCTCAGGTCGAAGGATTCCATTGCTTGAGACTACAAATGACAACATGCTCGTTGCATCTCAACTATGGGTCAGTCCGACTCGCTAAACTCTTTAGCCGAATTAGTGTAAGTCGGAATAGCATCACCATGCCCATGACAAGTGCGTGATGAGTGGGAGTGGGGAGGCCTCTATTAAAGTAGAAGGGAAGTGATGTTTCGTTGCACTACCGTGCACCGCATATTCTACTGCACCGTGCACGGCCACACGTTTCCGCTACCGCCCCGTGCACCACACACGTGTACCGTGAGTCACGTTTTTTCCCTCGTGTCTAACCCTGGCAATTCAGTTGTCCTCAGTTTTGCCCTCGAGCGTAACACTGGCAGTTTGGTTCCATTTTTTAAATCATTTTCTATTTTCTATTTGAATCCCTTTGTCACTCTTGCCCTTGGTTTTTAAGTTCTACTCAGTTTTACCCTTGGTTCTTAAGTGCTACTCAGTTTTACCCTCCCTTTGTATCCATCTCTCGCACCTGTGCTCATCTTCGCTGCTACGCTCTGATTGGTCGAGACAGTTGTCACACGGATCGTGCCCATCAACCGTTGATCCTCTATGATCTAGCGGACATGATAACCCTTATATCTATCGAGGACACCCCTCTATCCAAGCAAAATAACGAGTATGCCACCAGAACTTTAACTCCATAAACAGATGAACTTGAATATAATTTTGAAGGGTACGAAAATAGAAATCCCCATAGTTTAAGGGTCTAGATAAAGTAAGAGAACTAAATATTATTAGTGGCCGGGCCAGCAGAGTGACGGGTTGGTCGGCTAGAAGTTGTTGATTCCTAAGTAAGGGGACACTAGGCCAGTCTTGACATACTCCCTCAGGAATTTGCCATAAGCAGCATGCTTAGCCTTGGTCGCTGACTTGTGTTTACTAGCCAGGCTTTTACCGATGCCAACCGCATGCGGAATCAAGCTAGCAATCCTCGGGTTGACTCCTTTCTTACAGAAAGGGCACCTGAGCTCCCCAAGTTGAGTGCTGAAAGGGATTATCCCGCTCTTGAGATTCTTCATGACATGGCGGCTCCTGTTGTCCCTGTTCTCCTTGTCAGAGTCCATCTCACTTGAATCTACCTGTAATGTATGGAATAAAAACCAAAATGAGCAAAATAATAAATATATATTCCTTCAACCATTCCGAGTTACTTTCGATGCAATAACATGTCTATACAGGTTCAGCAGTTCATTACAGCCGTCTCCCCTGCTCGCTCCTAAATTAATATGGTTTGTGTTCTTGATAACTTATTAATAAATAAATAATGTGGATTCATTCAGAACAGACTAGATCTCCTCATGTACTGGTTCGTACGTTGCATCTAATCATTAGGACTAGATTTTTTTATGAATCCAGGATAGATTAAGCTCGAGCAGAAAATATGAAACATGTAGAAATAGAATCACCTCCAGGTACACAAGCGGAGCGTGTTCGTCGAACTCCACGCCATCATCGTTAGCACCGGCAAGCACATGGTCCCTCAAGGGGTTGAACTGCACGTCCTCCTCGCCTTGTGTTGCGTGATGCTCCTCCAGATCTGCCGCGTGAAGCACCACCCCGGCAGCGATGCCTGCACACTCACCCCCACGCACAGGTTTCATGGAGAAGGTTCAGGCGTGTACGTTCAAGATTGTGGGGTTTTGCAAGATAGGAAAGAGAGAGGAGTGGATGTAACACCCTCGAATCGGCCCTATGCAAGTTTTAGCCCTTTTCCGCCAAACCCGCATAGAAACGATTCAAGGACGCCCACCAGGCACTTTCATGTGGGTGGAAAACGAAGTAATACCATTACACATTAGTCCACGATGGAACCCAAAGAACATATATATAAAACAATGACTCCATCAGTCAAGAATACAGATATACTATACAAAGATCCAAATCACCTTGAAAACGATAGAGCGTCCGACTATGGACAAGATGCAAAGGGGCTAAGAGCCCTGAAGAATAACCAATGGCGTCCATAACCCTGCCCAGACCAAGCCGGAAGGGTAACCCTGCTAACGACGTCGAACTTACACCTGTTAAAACAAAAGGGGTGCCGACAAAGGGCAAAGGAAAAAGAGGAGCGTCAGTACTGAGGCCAGTACACGGCGAGGCTAGAATTCGGCGGCTCTCACCTACATAGGTATGGTGGACTGAAATGGCAGCGCAGCATGCACTAAACAACCTATAGAGACTCGATAAGCTGTCGAGAGAGATAAGAAAGACCTACTCGGAACCAACCTTATACTAACACCAATCATACCCATCCTGGTGTTCCCCCTCGAGACCAAACGAGGAAGTCAAACCGAGGAACTCACACAGTTGGCAGTTTTATTCATTCCATTATAGTTGCAGCACTTACTAGTCAGATGTAGATAGCACGAGTCATCCTGATAGCATAAGTAATGGGCATTTTTAGTTAACCATTCAGTTGTAGTTGCAGTACTTACTAGTCAGATACAATTAGCATGTGACATCCCAAACCCAGCAGTTATTGGCACTTTTATTTCATTCCATTGGAGTTGCGATACTTACTAGGCAGGTATAACATGACACAATACACACCAGTTCCACCAGTTGTTGGCACTTTTATTATCCATTCCATTGTAGTGAAGTTGATTACTACTCACATATTAAGTCAAATTTATAGCACTACTTTAGTTATGCTTGTGTATGATCGAGATATTGTGCTCCAAGTCATCCATAACCGCGGACACGGCTTTGAGAAAGGTTTACCCTGCAGGGGTGCACAAATAGCAACACACACACGATCAACCTCGGAAAAACCAACTCAAAACCGAACGAGGCTTTCACGACAAAGCAATCACAGGATTCATAAAATATTTCAGGGGGCCACCCCACTAAGCTACCCGTGACGAAGTTGGCCGGCTTCGAGATGGACCCAGGGTTTGTGTCAATGGCTGTAAATGACTGGGAACCCGAAAGTGTGGCTGGGCTTGTCGATACCGCGAAAACATTCCATGTTCCAAAATAGTACAGGTGCTCCACGCACAATCATAAATAAAGCAGTAAAGCATGGCATAATTACATGATAGTAATAAAGCCCCAAACTACTTTGTGGCCCAAAGAAATAAGAAATGAATCAAGCTCTGGCTAAGGGGGATTCATATACTCTCCCGTATGTGGATAGTGCGAATAGTCAAGGAACAGGTATCAAGTACTCAGGGCCTATGGGACACAAGTGAGCGTGGAAGAACCAAATATTTGCTATTGCCCACCGATGCCTCTGCATTCGTTATAACTATTCCCAGCATTTTAATCGAGTTGTATTTAAAGTCATGATCATCTCCGCCATTAAACATGTGCCAACCTTCTATCAACGGTGGAACGACACAACGCGAAGAAGCACCTGAGCAAGCAACTACGACTCGCAAGGCCGACTGTCTATCAATCACCATGCAATAGGATGTGTCCAAGGCAATATAGAGGCTGCAAGGAATATAAATGGTGCACGGAACTAAAGCATCGTAGCACGGATAGCAATAGAGCAACAGGAGGAAGTAAAGACTATAAACGCAAAATAGTTAGAAAGGGGGAGATTGCTCGCCTGGAAAGATAGCCGTAGATACATTATCCGAAGGACTTGTCGATACTCGCATCAACTCATTGGCCTAATCCGCGAAGAAGCAAACACTAGAAGAAACACCGGATGCACTATTTAATATTACGGCAGAAGAATCGACATGTTTATGATATGATGCATGACATGGCATAGATGCGGTGCAATTAGGTAATATTAAGCGGAACCGAGGTCCCGACAATTAATTAAAAGGTTCAAGTTATTTAGATACCCCGCAATTTAAATGTTGTATTAACAAGGCAAAAGCATGGCATTGATTCGCTACACAAATTTAAATGGAGGCGGTATAAGACTAGAAAAGCCCGCATTTAGTCTCCATATTTAATTTAGGTGATCATCGAAATAGCCCACACACCCACAATATGCACGCAAGTATGAACAATTTAATATGCAACAAGTGGCAATGTCATATTATAAAAATAGGGGTCTCGGATAAGGGGGTCACACATTAAGGTCCGAAGATCTTGGGTCCAAGGGTTTGACGGGGTTCGGTCTTCGAATCCGAGACGATCTTTAGGGTTCGGTCATAGATCCTGGACGGAGATCGTGGAGTTCTATGGTCTTCGGTTCCATGTCGGCATACTTGGGCTTATGATTGCGAGTGTCGTGATGATCTTGGATCAATGCCTGGATCTCTAGATGTTACCACCATCTTCACATGCTTGACGCTGCAACATCAGGATCTTACTTGCACCAGAGCCGTAGTTGTCGTTCTACGCCACCCTCATGTGTCTTCATCGCTGTAGCATCATACCACCACACTATCTTCACCTTACTGGAACACCAACAACACATGATCACCAACGAGACAGAGCGGAGTAGCTGCGAGGCAACATTTAGGAAACGTTCACCAACAAGGAAGCGACAAACACCAACCCGTGAGGAGAAAGCGGCAGCGAACAAATCGAAGGGCCACTAGCTTCAACTTATCCCCACAGAGACCAAAGCATAAGCAGGTGCTGGACACATCGATGCAAGGAGGATGCTGGGGAACACTCTGGGACGAGGTGAGCAGAGGCACGCCTCGCGTGGCCATGCGGACGGCGAGGACGTGCTGCCGGGCGCGGGGAGGAGCGGTGGCCGGCGGCGACACCTAGGGAAGAGGAGACGGGCGGGGAGCGAGGCATCACGACGGGGACGAGCTCACGAGGCGCACAGGAGGCACGGCCATGGCATAGGCTCACTAGGAGGGCCTCGATGGGAATGGGGGCAAGCTCGAGGGGCGATGAAAGGCCGACGAGCTCGGCGGCGGTTGGAGGCCTGGCAGGGTCGGGGCTGCTCGTAGGGGACGTAGGGACGTGACGCGGCGAGGTGGAGGGCCGGCCGATGAGGAGCTTGGGGGAAGGCGACGTCGCGCGCTCACAGGCGCAGGGCGACCGGTAGCAGGAGAGGCCGAGAGGGTCAAGGACGGGGATGCCGGAAAGGGCTCGCGCAGCAGCGGCCATGGGGATCGAGCGGGGTCTCCCCTGGCGATGGTTGCGGGACGAGGAGAGGTAGAGTAGGGCTCGCGGGGAGTGGATCATATCGCGTCGGTGGTGGGGCCGGGTACGCGTGAGGGACGCGGGGTGCGGGAGCATGGTCGTGTACGTGCGTGTGTTGGTTCGCTGGCAGCGTGCGGGTGGGTTGTTGCGGTGCTGTGGTGCACCGCGCGCTTGTGTGCGCTGCGCGCACGTGTGTGTTGCTGGTTGTGTCCAGCGGCAGCAACGGGTTTGGGTTAGGTGGGGCTTTAGGGTTAGGGTACCTCGGGTTTTGTTGGAGGTGGCCGGATAGGCTTTTGGGCCTGGCTGGCTGCCTCCCAAAAATAATATAAATTTTTATTTATTATTTAAAAGGATTTTGTAATCCGTTTTTAGACAAATAAAATATCCGGAAGAGACCGGGGTTTTGGATTTGAATAAAGACATGGTATTTAGAAAACAAACATAACCTTTTTGGAAAATAGTTTTAGGCAAACAAATGCAGGATGACATGACGATGCTCAAATGCAAGGTGGCATGATGACGTGAGAATGCGGTCATGATGATGCACAAAATAAAAACACAGCGATTTTCTAGTAGTGGTTTTAGCGGGGCGCCACAATTCGACACCACTAACAAGGGATCTCGCCCTCGAGATCCGCCTCATGGTACCGGAAGAAAGCCGACGGTCTGAATCTTCTCGCTTCAATTAGATCCTTGCGACACCACTAACAAGAGGTCGTTGTCCATGATCATCGAGAGAACACTCCGGAGAAACAAGGACGAAGTTAGAGGCATCAGAAGATAAAACCACCTCTAACTTCCGGGGACGGAGTATAATTGCTTGGTTCTCCGATTCGATGTACAAGAGCGAATGATAAGAGTAGTCAGATGGTGATCAGTCCATCGCACACCCAGAGCATTACTTTGTACATTAATAGGAAAATTATGCAACCAACTCTCAGAATCAGACTGAAGATCTCGACAAGCGAGGTTCGGGAACAAAAGAGTGATGCAGACTCTGCATCGGATCTGGCGTAGATGATGTCGTCGTGTCGGAAACACCGGTAGGCACAAACAAGGAACAAAGAATGGTACCACAGATAAAGGATTACTCAGATAGCATGAAGTCCGGAGGTAGAAACACCGTTACCAACGGAGGAAGCGAAACCCTGAAGGTATGACGAAAAACCCAACCACGAGAAATCCTAGACTCGAAGAAAAGACAAGAGAGTAGAATCAAAACACGCGGAGGTAAGAGGAGAACAGCAGAGAGGTAAGGAGTAAAAGCAGACCTAATCAGATCTATCCAACCGATTTTTTAAAAATAGTTTTGACACTCTACTTCGGCCGTTAGCTAGGTTATCCTACAGGATGGACCAGTGGGGTATCGCAACTGCTGGGCTCTGATACCACTCTGTAACACCCTCGAATCGGCCCTATGCAAGTTTTAGCCCTTTTCCGCCAAGCCCGCATAGAAACGATTCAAGGACGCCCACCAGGCACTTTCGTGCGGATGGAAAACGAAGTAATACCATTACACATTAGTCCACGATGGAACCCACAGAACATATATATATATACAACAACGACTCCATGAGTCAAGAATACAGATATACTATACAAAGATCCAAATCACCTTGAAAACGATAGAGCGTCTGACTATGGACAAGATGCAAAGGGGCTAAGAGCCCTGAAGAATAACCAATGGCGTCCATAACCCTGCCCAGACCAAGCTGGAAGGGTAACCCTGCTAACGACGTCGAACTTACACCTGTTAAAACAAAAGGGGTGCCGAGAAAGGGCAAAGGAAAAAAGAGGAGCGTTAGTACTGAGGCCAGTACACGGCGAGGCTAGAATTCGGTGGCTCTCGCCTACATAGGTATGGTGGACTGAAGCGGTAGCGCAGCATGCACCAAACAACCTATAGAGACTCGATAAACTGTCGACTATTAGAGAGAGAGATAAGAAAGACCTACTCGGAACCAACCTTATACTAACACCAATAATACCCATCCTGGTGTTCCCCCTCGAGACCAAACGAGGAAATCAAATCGAGGAACTCACACAGTTGGCAGTTTTATTCATTCCATTATAGTTGCAGCACTTACTAGTCAGATGTAGATAGCACGAGTCATCCTGATAGCATAAGTAGTGGGAAGTTTTAGTTAACCATTCAGTTGTAGTTTCAGTACTTACTAGTCAGATACAATTAGCATGTGACATCCCAAACCCAGCAGTTATTGGCACTTTTATTTCATTCCATTGGAGTTGTGATACTTACTAGGCAGGTATAACATGACACAATACACACCAGTTCCACCAGTTGTTGGCACTTTTATTATCCATTCCATTCTAGTGAAGCTGATTACTAGTCACATATTAAGTCAAATTTATAGCACTACTTTAGTTATGCTTGTCTATGATCGAGATACTGTGCTCCAAGTCATCCTTAACCGCGGACACAGCTTTCAGAAAGATTTACCCTGCAGGGGTGCACAAATAGCAACACACATGATCAACCTCGGAAAAACCAACTCAAAACCCAACGAGGCTTTCACGACAAAGAAATCATAGGATTCATAAAATATTTCAGGGGGCCACCCCACTAAGCTACCCACGATGAAGTTGGTCAGCTCCGAGACGGACCCAGGGTTTGTGTCAATGGCTGTAAATGACTGGGAACCCGAAAGTGTGACTGGGCTTGTCGATACCGCGAAAACATTCCACGTTCCAAAAAAGTACAGGTGCTCCACGCACAATCATAAATAAAGCAGTAAAGCATGGCATAAGTACAGAATAGTAATAAAGCCCCAAACTACTTTGTGGCCCCAAGAAATAAGAAATGAATCAAGCTTTGGCTAAGGGAGATTCATAGACTCTCTCGTATGTGGATAGTGTGAATAGTCAAGGAACAGGTATCAAGTACTCGGGGCCTACAGGGACACAAGTGAGCATGGACGAACCAAATATTTGCTATTGCCCACCGATGCCTCTGCATTCGTTATAACTATTCCCAGCATTTTAATCGAGTTGTATTTAAAGTCATGATCATCTCCACCATTAAACATGTGACAACCTTCTATCAACGGTGGAACGACACGACACGAAGCAGCACCTGAGCAAGCAACTACGACTCGCAAGGCCGACTGTCTATCAATCAACATGCAATAGGATGTGTCCAAGGAAATATAGAGGCTGCAAGGAATATAAATGGTGCACGGAACTAAAGCATCGTAGCACGGATAGCAATAGAGCAACAGGAGGAAGTAAAGAATATAAACGCAAAATAGGTAGAAAGGGGGAGATTGCTCGCCTGGAAAGATAGCCAGAGATACATTATCCGAAGGACTTGTCGATACTCGCATCAACTCATCGACCTAATCTGCGAAGAAGCAAACACTAGAAGAAACACCGGATGCACTATTTAATACTACGGCAGAAGAATCGGCATGTTTATGATATGATGCATGACATGGCATAGATGCGGTGCAATTAGGCAATATTAAGCGGAACCGGGGTCCCGACAATTAATTAAAAGGTTCAAGTTATTTAGATACCCGCAATTTAAATGTTGTATTAACAAGGCAAAAACATGGCATCGATTCGCTACACAAATTTAAATGGAGGCGGTATAAGACTAGAAAAGCCCGCATTTAGTCTCCATATTTAATTTAGGTGATCATCGAAATAGCCCACACACCCACAATATGCATGCAAGTATGAACAATTTAATATGCAACAAGTGATAATGTCATATTATAAAAATAGGGGTCTCGGATAAGGAGGTCACGCATTAAGGTCCGAAGATCTTGGGTCCGAGGGTTTGACGGGGTTCGGTCTTCGAATCCAAGACGATCTTCAGGATTCGGTCTTAGATCCTGGACGGAGATCGTGGAGTTCTATGGTCTTCGGTTCCATGTCGGCGTACTTGGGCTTATGATTGCAAGTGTCGTGATGATCTTGGACCAATGCCTGGGTCTCTAGATGTTACCACCATCTTCACATGCTTGATGCCGCAACATCGGGATCTTACTTGCACCAGAGCCGTAGTTGTCGTTCTACGCCATCCTCATGTGTCTTCATCGCTGCAGCATCATACCACCACACTATCTTCACCTTACTAGAACACAAACAACACATGATCACCAACGAGACAGAGCAGAGTAGCTGGGAGGCAACATTTAGGAAACGGTCACCAACAAGGAAGCGACAAACACCAACCCATGAGGAGAAAGCGGCAGCGAACAAATCGAAGGGCCACTAGCTTCAACTTATCCCCACAGAGACCAAAGCACATGCAGGTGCTGGACACATCGATGCAAGGAGGATGCTGGGGAACACTCTGGGACGAGGTGAGCAGAGGCACGCCTCGCGTGGCCACGCGGACGGCGAGGATGTGCTGCCGGGCGCGGGAGGAGCGGCGACCGGCGGCGACACCTAGGGAAGAGGAGACGGGCGGGGAGCGAGGCATCACGACGGGGACGAGCTCGTGAGGCGCATAGGAGGCATGGCCAGGGCGCAGGCTCGCTAGGAGGGCCTCGATGGGAATGGGGGCGAGCTCGAGGGGCGACGAAAGGCCGACGAGCTCGGTGGCGGTTGGAGGCCTGGCAGGGTCAGGGCTGCTCGTAGGGGACGTAGGGACATGATGCGGCGAGGTGGAGGGCCGGCCGATGAGGAGCTTGGGGGAAGGCGACGTCGCGCGCTCGCAGGCGTGCCCGCGCGCAGGTGCAGGGCGACCGGTAGCGGGATAGGCCGAGAGGGTCAGGGACGGGGATGCCGGAAAGGGCTCGCGCGGTGGCGGCCATGGGGATCGAGCGGGGTCTCCCCTGGCGGTGGTTGCGGGACGAGGAGAGGTAGAGAGGAGCTCGCGGGGAGTGGATCACGTCGCATCGGTGGTGGGGCCAGGTACGCGTGAGGGACGCGGGGTGTGGGAGCGTGGTCGTGTACGTGCGTGTGCTGGTTCGCTGGCAGCGTGCAGGTGGGTTGTTGCGGTGCTGCGGTGCACCGCGCGCTTGCGTGCGCTGCACGCGCGTGTGTGTTGCTAGCTGTGTCCAGCGGCAGCAGCGGGTTTGGGTTAGGTGGGGCTTTAGGGTTAGGGTAGCTCGGGTTTTGTTGGAGGTGGCCGTCTAGGCTTTTGGGCCTGGCTGGCTGCCTCCCAAAAATAATATAAATTTTTATTTATTATTTAAAAGTATTTTGTAATCCGTTTTTATACAAATAAAATATCCGGAAGAGACCGGGGTTTTGGATTTGAATAAAGACATGGTATTTAGAAAACAAAGATAACCTTTTTGGAAAATAGTTTTAGGCAAACAAATGCAGGATGACATGACGATGCTCAAATGCAAGGTGGCAGG
The DNA here is from genome assembly GCA_916181665.1 of Avena sativa. Taxonomy (NCBI): domain Eukaryota; kingdom Viridiplantae; phylum Streptophyta; class Magnoliopsida; order Poales; family Poaceae; genus Avena; species Avena sativa. The sequence continues at coordinate 226,657,538 of OV702286.1, forward strand.
ATGACGTGAGAATGCGGTCATGATGATGCACAAAATAAAAACACAGCGATTTCCTAGTAGTGGTTTTAGCGGGGCGCCACAGTGGATGAGTGCGAATGGAGGACCCGATAGGCTGGGTTTTTAATGCGGGGACGTTTAGGCCTCCTCAAGGGCCCCGTAGGCAGCTCTTCTGGCTGCGGCTGCCGCGTGGAAGGTTCGTGTGGTGGGGACCTGTCGGAAGTGAGAGTGCAGGCGTGCTGCATAGTAAAAATAGTATAGCCCGTGGGCCGTGGATGACCAGTTACCGTGTAGTAGACTTGTAGCCTTTGCAGACTATATTAAACGTGACATGACCACTCGACGACTTTTTCCATGGATGACATCTTGTTCCTTCTTGTAGAAGTCTCGCTGAGGGAGACATCCGTGTTGTCTCGCCCTGTCCTGTGAAGGGCACGACGTGTGCAACGAGACTCGTTGGACCACACAGGATCAACAGTTCGTGCGCACGATCTGCGTGACAACTGTGACAACCAATGAGGGCGTAGCAGACAGAGTGGGCACAGGTTTGGCCTTCTACAAAAGAGACAGACGGAGCAAAACTGAGTAGTATCAAAAAACCAAGGGCAAAGCTGAGTAGTATAAAAATGGAAAGTGAGTGTCTTTTACAATGAAATACATCGTGGCATACATCAAATTATGCCAAGATAGATCCACTAGAGTTCATTGCATGTTTGTTCTTTTCCACAAACCACATGGATCAACCAATGGCATTGCATGTGTGTTATTGTCACAAACCACATACGGATCAACCAATGTCATTGCATGTGTGTTCCTATCATGAACCACATATGGATCCACCAGTGTTCATTGCATGTGTGTTCTTTCCACAAACCACATATGTATCCACTAGAGTAACTGCATGTGTGTTCTTTTCACAAACCACACATGGATCAACCAATGTCATTGCATTTGTGTTCTTTCCACAAACCACATATGGATCCACCAATGTCATTGCATGTGTGTTCTTTTCCACAAACCACTTGGATCAACCAATGGCATTGCATATGTGTTCTTTTCATAAACCACACATGGATCAACCAATGTCATTGCATGTGTGGTCTTTCCACAAACCACATACGGATCCACTAGAGTCATTGCATGTGTCTTCTTTCCACAAACCACATATGGATCCACGAGAGTCATTGCATGTCTGTTTTTTCCACAAACCACATGGATCAACCAGAGTTATTGCATGTGTGTTCTTTCCACAAACCGCACATGGATCCACCAGAGTAATTGCATGTGTGTTATTGTCATAAACCACATATGGATCAACTAATGTCATTGCATGTGTGTTCATGTCACAAACAACACATGGATCCACCAATGTCATTGCATGTGTGTTCTTTCCATGAACCACATATGGACCCACCAATATCATTGCATGTGTGTTCTTTCCACAAACCACATATGGATCCACTAGAGTCATTGCATGTGTGTTCTTTTCACAAACCACATATGGATCCACTAGAGTCATTGCTTGTGTGTTCTTTCCACAAAACACATATGGATCCACTATAGTCATTGCATGTGTGTTCTTTTCACAAACCACATATGCATCCACTAGAGTCATTGCATGTGTGTTCTTTCCACAAACCACAAATGGATCCACCAGAGTCATTGCATGTCTGTTTTTTCCACAAACCACATGGATCAACCAGAGTCATTGCATGTGTGTTCTTTCCACAAACCACACATGGATCCACCAGAGTAATTGCATGTGTGTTCTTTTCATAAACCACATATGGATCAACAAATCGCATTGCATCTGTGTGCTTTTCACAAACCACATATGGATCCACCAATGTCATTGCAGGTGTGTTCTTTCCATAAACCACATATGGATCCACCAATGTCATTGCATGTGTATTCTTTCCACAACCCACATAGGGATCCACTAGAGTCATTGCATGTGTGTTCTTTTCACAAACCACATATGGATCCACTAGAGTCATTGCACGTGTGTTCTTTCCACAAACCACATATGGATCCACTAGAGTCATTGCATGAGTGTTCTTCTCATAAACCATATATGGATCAACCAATGTCATTGCATGTTTGTTCTTGTCCACAAACCACATATGGATCCACTAGAGTAATTGCATGTGTTCTTTTCATAAACCACATATGGATCAACAAATGTCATTGCATGTGTGTTCTTTTCACAAACCACATATGGATCCACCAATGTCATTGCATGTGCGTTCTTTCCAGAAACCACATATGTACCCACTAGAGTAATTGCATGTGTGTATTTTTCCACAAAACACTTATGGATCCACTAGAGTCATTGCATGTGTGTTCTTTCCACAAACCACATACGGATCCACTAGAGTCATTGCATGTGTGTTCCTTTCACAAACCACATATGGATCAACCAATGTCATTGCATGTGTGTTCTTTTCATGAACCACATATGGATCCACTAGATTCATTGCATGTGTGTTCTTCTCACAAACCACATATGGACCCACCAATGCCATTGCATGTGTGTTCTTATACTAAAACCAACACTAGAGTCATTGCATGTGTGTTCTTTTCACAAACCACACATGGACCCACCAGAGTCATTGCATGTGTGTTCTTTCCACAAACCACACGGATCAAGCAATGTCATTGCATGTGTGTTCTTTTGACAAATAACATGGATCAACCAATGGCATTGCATGTGTGTTATTGTCATAAACCACATATGGATCAACCAATGTCATTGCATGTGTGTTCATGTTACAAACCACACATGGATCCACCAATGTCATTGCATGTGTGTTCTTTCATGAACCACATATGGATCCACCAATATCATTGCATGTGTGTTCTTTCCACAAACCATATATGGATCCACTAGAGTCATTGCATGTGTGTTCTTTTCACAAACCACATATGGATCCACTAGAGTTATTGCATGTGTGTTCTTTCCACAAACCACATATTTTTCTGAGGCAATTACTGTGAGGGAGCCCCCCACAGCCTCATTTTATTAATAAAGCGAAATATTTACAGAGGAGAGGAACCTATTTACAAAGGAAAACATAGGTATTTACAAGAGATTGTCAATCCATCTGGCTAGAAGAGGAATATCTGAGGGTTTCACTCTATGCTTAAGCAAGGTGACTTCTTGGAAGAAAATGGCCTTCCATCCCCGGAAGGTGGGCCTAATTCCATTGAAGATCCTACCATTCATTTGTTTCCAAATACACCAGCAAGTGATGATAATCACCTCAAAGAAACAAGGTCCTTTGAAGCTTTTCTTGGCCCAACAGATGGTCTCCTCAAGGTCTCCAGGGTAGCGTGGAATCTGTAGGTAATTCCAAATTCGGGTACTATAAACACAGTTAAAGAAAAGGTGCCTCCAGTCCTCTAACACAAGATCTTTGCAGAGGACACAACTGTGGTCATTTGTCACCTACCAATTCCTTCTGAATAGCATATCCTTTGTATTGATTCTATCGTGTAAAATGAGCTAGGCAAAAAACTTAAGCTTCGAAGTGCATTTGCTTTTCCAGATCCAAACAGATGGAGGATGGTTATCAATATGCTCAAAGTGTTGTTTGTAAATAATACTTGGTTTAAATTCACCTTTGCCAAGTGTACAAATCCACTTGTCACTCAAGTGCTCATTCACAGTAATAGACTGGACCATCTTCTGCATTTCTGATAATTCCTGGTGAGCCTGAATGGAAAGAGGGAGGTGAAAGCCATCCAAAACATTGTCTAATTGTTTATATTCCATGATCGATTGGAATTTGTCCTTAGCATAAGTGAAAAGCCTCGGGAATCTCAGAGACAAATGCTGGTTGTGCCAAAGATCAGACCACAGAAGGATCGAAGAGCCAGAACCCACCTCACACCTAGTGATGGCCCTATAATTATCAGTAAATTTAGAGACATCTATCCACCAAAAGGAACCAACTGATCTTGTAGCATGAGGCACACAATTGTAATAATAAGAGTTTCTAACCAACTACACCCTAGGTGTATCATCATTATTATAAAACTTATGAAGGTGCTTCATGAGAAGGGCAGTATTTTGAACCTTCAGATCAATAATTCCCAGGCCACCTTTGGATTTTGGTTTGCAAATCATGTCCCAAGCCACCAAAGAGTGAGTCTTATATTTGTCTTTCTTTCTCCATAAACAGTGCCTTCTTCCTCTATCCACCACATTAATTACTCCAATAGGTAGCTGAAGGGTGAGCATGAAGTAGGTGGGTAAAGAGGAAAAAACAGAATTAACTAGGACCAATCTGTCTCCATAAGAGAGGAAAGAGGAGGTAGCATTCAATCTTCTTTCAACTCTATCAATTAAAGGAGATAGATCTTTGATTGTGGATCTAGTGGTTCCCATAGGTAGACCCAAATAAGTGAAAGGCATTTTACTCAGATTGCACTCAAATTCATTGGCATACTGGGTTGCCTCCTCATTAGACATATTAATGGGTATCATGGAGGATTTATGAAAGTTGACCTTTAATCCAGTGAAGTTAGCATATTGTTGTAGGATTTCCTTGAAAGCATAGATCTGTCCAGAGTTAGCAGGCAAGACAATGGTAGTGTCATCAGCATATTGAATTATAGGATAGTCACCCTCAACAGGAATAGGCCTCTGGAGGATTCCACTTTGATAGGCAAAATTGACCAAAACTTGCAGCAGGTCAGATCCTTGAACAAAAAGGAGAGGTGATAAAGGATCACCTTGCCTGACCCCCCTCTTATAGTGAAAAACTCTTCCAGGTACCCCATTTAATAGAACAGAAGAGGAACCAGAGGATAAAACTTCTCTTACCTAGGAGAGGAAAAGCTCATGATGCCCCTTAGCTCTCATAATTTGAATAATAGCATCATGATCCAAAGTATCAAAAGCCTTTTCAAAGTCAATTTTGAGAATCACAATTTTCCTCTTGGATTGTTAGCATTGATGAATAAATTCAAAAGACTAGGCAAGGCAATCTTGGATGGTTTTGTCTTTAATGAACCCATATTGATTAGCATGAATAGTCTTTTTAATGACCCCTTGCATTCTATTAGCAGCCAACTTGGTAAGGAATTTAAGGCTGGTGTCGGTTAGAGAGATGGGTCTAAAGTCACTCATGGCTTTAGGGTTCTGTCCTTTGGGAACTAAGGTAATGAAGGAACCATTAATACTCTGAAGAGAAGCCTTCCCCTAATGAAAATCATGACAAAGATTAATGAAATCATCCTTCACAATGTGCCAGCATTTTTTGAGGAAAAGCCCATTAAAACCATCCGGGCCCGGGGCTCTGTTAATCTTCATGAATTTCACAATATTCTCAATTTCCTCAATAGAAAAAGGAGCAACCAGAGGGTCCATTATACTAGAATCTTCCACAGGATGAAGAAGAGAGTTGAGATTGAAAGTAGAGGCAGTAGGTATACACATTCCCATCCTTCTCTTGAAACTTAACCAAAAAGCATTAGCCTTATCATGGTGTTGCACAAGTGTATTACCATTCTCATCCTTGATGGATGAAATGACATTGTTCCTAAACCTTTCAGTAGCCTTAGAGTGAAAAAATAGTGTTTTCTCCCCCAAGCTTGAACCATCTAATGGTACACCTAGATTTCCAATAATTAGACTGAATGAGAAGGAGTTTTTTCAGGTGTAATTTGACCATGTTTCTGAAGTTGAACTCTGGAGAACTCAATCCTCTTCAAGTTGATCCAGGAGAAGGATCACATGGTTGCATTTATCAGTGATGATCTTTGTATTGAGATGTTCTTCCCCCATCTTTTTAATTCAAATCCCAGACTTTTATGTTTAGCAGTAATTATTGCAGCAGAAGAGTGAGCTTTAACAGGCCCTTTCCAATCCTTATCTACCAGATCAAGCAACCCAGGCTGCTGTATCCAATGATTCTCAAACCTAAAGATTTTTTCCTTTGGGATCTTTGTAGCAATTGACACAACACAAGGCACATGGTCAGAGGTTGATTTACCAAGGGGGTGAACCATGGTGTTGGGGTAACTAAGATTCCATTGACAACTAGTGAAGAACCAGTCTAATTGTTCCAGAAGTGGCTGAGATTGCATATTGGACCAGGTGAAAGCTCTGCCTTTGAGAGGAAGTTCAATGAGCCCCAGATAACTAATAATCTCATTAAAGACAAAGATATCATTCATATCAGCCCCCTCCTTGTTTCTGTTTTCCATAGACCTCATGAAGTTGAAATCTCCCAAAATAAGCCAATTCTCATGAGGAGGTATGTCAAGATTTTGTAACCATTGAACAAAAATTTCCCTCTCCAAGCCTTGACAAGGACCATAAACATTAACCAGAGTCCAGAATTGATTAGAGTGTCTAGAGGTAAAACAAACTCTAATAGCAGATCTATGAATTTCCAGGAGATGTCCCTCAAAAATTGCACTATTCCACAGAACAATCAAACCCCCAGAGGCACCCACAGAAGGAGAAAAGACAAATCTGTCAAATCTTTTGGGGCAAAAACTTCTGATAAAAGAGTGATCAAAGGTTTCACACTTAGTTTCTTGCAGGAAAACTATAGCATAGTTACTTTCATCAATTTTATTATAAACTGCTAGCTTTTTGTGTTTGTCATTCAACCCTCTAACATTCCTGTCCAACACAAGCCAATCAAAAAGCCATTGCGATGAACTATCCACTGGGTGATATGAAAACAGAACATGATGGGAGGAGCAGAGCAAGTCCCAAAAGTAACCAGATATACTCAAATATCATATGGCAAGGTAGAAAGCATAGATCCCACATATTTCAGAGTCTCATGATAAGCAAACACACCAATAACAGGACATGGTTCAGTACAGTGACAGATAAAAGATAGTGCAGGTCCCAACAAGTGACCAGGAGAACATAAAAAGGAAAAATAATCATTAAGCCTTGGAGGGTTTTGCAGTATCTGGATTAGCATAAGCTTCTCCACAGTGAGGTCTTCCTCAGGCATCTCCATCTCAGCACCAACCTTCTGCAGTGTTTTGATTGGAGTAAAGGGAGTGACTTGATCCTTGGACCTAGGCCTCTTCTTTGGAGTAGGCATGTCCCTCATTGGCTCCAACCTGTGTCCATCTCTGAGGATAGCCTGCCTAGTGCTCGTCCTAACTTCTGCTTCAGAAGAAGGTCCCACTTTCTTGGATCTGCCTTTCCTCTTATTGCACTGTGGGCTCTGACCAACAGAGGGATCAAGTAGCATAGCTGCAGATTCAGACTGTGACCCAACATTTTCCAACAGAAAGGAGCCAAACCCTTGGGGAGCCAACTGAACCATACTAACATTGGTAGCCTTGATCAGAGAGAAAGGAAAAGTGGGCTCAGTGTAAGGAACAATGGCAAGAGATTGGCCAGCAGCAGAATCAGACTCATACCCAAGATTGCCAAAAGAGATAGGAGCCATCTCCACCTCCTCAAGGTCATCAGTGATATCTTCAATGAGAATCAGCTCAACACTTCTAGCATTCTGTTGAACAAACATCTCTTGCACAGGACCAACTCCAGGAATCACCTGAACAGAGGAAGAAGAACTGGCAGAGAACTGAAAGGAGACAGTGGACTGAGGTTGTTGAGGATGAGCAAGTAAATTCTGCAGGGGTGGAGCACCCCAGCCAGGAGCAACATCATGAACCACATTGTCAGCAGCCTCTTCATTATGCCAAGCACCCTAGTTCCCATGATCAGCAGGTGGACCCCAGTTGTCAGCAGGGGGGACCAAGTTGTCAGGGGTGGGATAGGGCTAACCATGAACTGAGGATGTGGGTTCCCATTAGCAGGTTCAGGTGACTCATCACCAAGTAGTATATCAGCAGGATCACTTGTAAGAATATAAACAGGCACACTCCAGGAAACAACCGTGCCCCCATACCTCTGAGGCTCCCTTATGACAATGAACCTAGGTATATCGCTTGTTCCCCCATAGGCACACCGAATTAGAGTACACGCAGGCATGGAATCATCCCGGATCCATCCATGCATTTTACCAAATTTGGCTACCACTTCACGAAGGAACTCCTCGTTTCTGTAATCCATGTGCAGATTTAGCAGCATGATCCAACTGAGCCTAGTGTAAACAGTAGCCCGGAAGTTCTCACCCTCATCATGCCGAACAAAATTCAGAATCCTACCCTTTCCTAGACGGTGTTCAGGCTGAGCAACAAGCAGATCTCTAACCGCACTATCAGCCATGCGGAAAAGACCCAAACCAACAGCACTCTCAGCAAAATTCTGAACTTGTAACTGCAAAGTCTGTTCAATGTGATCATGTACCTGATTGAGCACATTGTCAATGTCCTCTGCATTCGGGCAGGGATTGACTTGTGCAATGGCCCAAGATCCATGTCGACGCAGCGGAGCAACCGCCGCTGTGACATACATGCATGGAGGACGTTCATCCCCGCCCCAAGGCTCCAGAATCTCGAAACCAGCCGGAGTGAAGCAGTGCGGGTCGACCGCAAAGTTGGCCATGGTGGTAGGCAGGAGGAAGGAGGGCGGAGAATCAAAGGAGGCAGGGGATGGCAACTATTCTTGGTCCGGTGGAAGGAAAGCAGAGGAAGCGGTAGCGGTCAGGAAAATTTCCTTAGAGGCACGCGAAACGAGGGTGTCAGGGCAGGGAATCTTTTTTACCACCCATCACATTGAAGACGCTCGCTTCACCTTAAGGCAGTCCAATTTTTCGTGACCATAATGGAAACAAAATTTGCACCAAACGTGTCCGTGCAGACATTTGTTTTGTGCGACATACTTAGGCAACGATCACAAAGCCAGACACGATCGGCCATATCCTCAATCATGGCGACAAAATCGGGATTGTTCTTAGGGAAATTAATTGGGCCTGAGGGAACCGGGCATGATTGATGGGTCGAAACTGCAGCCTTTGAATTTGAAATTGGAATTGGAGCTCCTTCGACCTGGACCTACCCGTGACCAACACCTGAAACCGGTAAGTTCAGTTTACGAACCTGAAGCTTGACTGGATTTGAAGGTACAGCCTGATGGAAAACCACCCCCGCTTTTTTTGCGAATTTGAGGGCAATCATAACCAGCTTCAAGAGCAGTGGTGGCCTCTTCAACAGTAGCAGGATATTCATAACCAGAGCAAGCATCATAAGTTTGAAAGGTAGCAAAAGAAAGCTTTCTTTTTGCTCGAAAGGAAGAGTTGTTAACCTTGATAGCTGGCCTAGTAGGTTTAATCTTAAGAGCACAGAGGGCTTTGTCAGTCCTCCTTTTGTTAGGACTGACCAGGATCCATTCTTCCTTGCATTCAGACTGCCATTTCTGAAATTCTCTCATCCAAAGCGGGCCACCATTGTGCCAGAGATTGAAATAACATTTAAAGGCATCACAAGAGACTGGTTTGAGTCTGTAAACCATGAAACCCACATCCCTATATGATACAGAGAACCTGAAAACTCTGTCAGATAGTTGCAGGACATGGAGATCATCACAAAACCCTCCAATGTAGGACTCAAGAGCCAGGCTGACTGAATCAGGGTTAAGTTTAAAATTGGATCGCCCAAAAGAGACCACCATAAGAAAATGATTAGCCTTTCCCAGAGGATGAACCGTGGATCTAAAGGAACGTTTGACCTCGGCCTTGAAGGATTTACCCAATGAGAAGTCCAATCCCATTGCCAAAGATTCAAAAACAGCCATGTGGTGTTCATCAACCGAGGGGGCGGCAATATGAGGGAGGGGTACCTAAGGAGGTTCGAGAAGGCAGGAAGAAATCCAGACCGGGTGACAGGGGAACGTCACCAAAGATCCATCCGAGAATTGATCCCCATTTTGAAAATGCCGACCAGCAATCACGGTACCTTTAGCATTGATCAACACAAGCCAATCCCTACAAATCCCAAAGATGCACTTCCCCATCATACCTTTTCTGGCGGCCAAGATTTTGATCCTAGGCAGTAGAATAAGAAACCTTCCAACGCCCAATCAGAGGAAGCATTCTTGATCAAAGGAGGACGCCGGAGAGGATGGTTGGATAGGAAAAGGTGAGGCATCATAGGTTGGAGAGATCGCCGGCGATGGAGTCAAGTCGGCGGTGGGAGGGTGGCACATGGATCCACTAGAGTCATTGCATGTGTGTTCTTTTCACAAACCACATATGGATCCACTAGAGTCATTGCATGTGTGTTCTTTGCACAAACCACAGATGGATCCACTAGAGTCATTGCATGTCTGTTTTTTCCACAAACCACATATGGATCCACCAGAGTCATTGCATGTGTGTTCTTTCCACAAACCACACATGGATCCACCAATTTCATTGCATGTGTGTTCTTTTCCACAAACCACATATGGATCCACTAGATTCATTGCATGTGTGTTCTTACCACAAACCACATATGGATCAACAAGAGTCATTGCATGTGTGTTCTTTCCACAAACCAAATATGGATCCACCAATGTCATTGCATGTGTGTTCTTTTCACAAACCACATATGGATCCACTAGAGTCATTGCATGTGTGGTCTTTCCACAAACCACACATGGATCCACCAGAGTCATTGTCTGGGTGTTCTTTCCACAAACCACATATGGATCGCATGTGTGTTCTTTTGACAAATAACATGGATCAACCAATGGCATTGCATGTGTGTTATTGTCATAAACCGCATATGGATCAACCAATGTCATTGCATGTGTGTTCATGTCACAAACCACACATGGATCCACCAATGTCATTGCATGTGTGTTCTTTCCACAAACCACATATGGATCCACTAGAGTCATTGCATGTGTGTTCTTTCCACAAACCACACGGATCAACCAATGTCATTACATGTGTGTTCTTTCCACAAACCACATGGATCAACCAGAGTCATTGCATGTGTGTTCTTTCCATAAACCACACATGGATCCACCAGAGTAATTGCATGTGTGCGTTCATGTCACAAACCACACATGGGTCCACCAATGTCATTGAATGTGTGTTCTTTCCATGAACCATATATGGATCCACCAGAGTTCATTGCATGTTTGTTCTTTCCACAAACCACATGAATCAACCAATGGCATTGCATGTGTGTTATTGTCAGAAACCACATATGGATCAACCAATGCCATTGCATGTATGTTCCTGTCATGAATCACGTATGGATCCACCAGTATTCATTGCATGTGTGTTCTTTCCACAAACCACATATGTATCCACTAGAGTAATTCCATGTGTGTTCTTTTCACAAACCAAATATGGATCCACCAATGTCATTGCATGTGTGTTCTTTCCACAAACCACATTTATACCCACTAGAGTAATTGCATGTGTGTTCTTTTCCACGAACCACTTATGGATCCACTAGAGTCATTTAATGTTTGTTATTTCCACAAAGCACATATGGATCCACTAGAGTCATTGCATGTGTGTTCCTTTCACAAACCACATATGGATCAACCAGAGTCATTGCATGTGTGTTCTTTCCACAGACCACATATGGATCCACTAGAGTCATTGCATGTGTGTTCTTTTCACAAACCACACATGGATCCACCAGACTCATTGCATGTGTGTTGTTTTCCACAAACCACATATGGATCCACTAAAATAATTGCATGTGTGTTCTTTCCACAAACCACATATGGATCAACAAGAGTCGTTGCATGTCTGTTCTTTCCACAAACCACATATGGATCAACCAATGGCATTGCATGTGTGTCATTGTCACAAACCACATATGGATCAACCAATGTAATTACATGTATGTTCCTGTCGTGAATCACATATGGATCCACCAGTGTTCATTGCATATGTGTTCTTCCGACAAACCACACATGGATCCACCAATGTCATTGCATGTGTGTTCTTTCCATGAACCACATATGTATCCACCAATGTCATTGCATGTGTGTTCTTTCCACAAACCACATATGGATCCACCAGAATCATTGCCTGTGTGTTCTTTTCACAAACCACATATGGATCCACTAGAGTCATTGCATGTCTGTTCTTTCCACAAACCACATATGGATCCACTAGAGTCATTGCATGTGTGTTCTATTCACAAACCACACTTGGATCCACTAGAGTCATTGCATGTGTGTTCTTTTCACAAACAAAACATGGATCCACCAGAGTCATTGCATGTGTGTTCTTTCCACAAACCACATGGATCAACCAATGTCATTACATGTGTGTTCTTTTGCCAAACAACATGGATAAATCAATGGCATTGCATGTGTGTTATTGTCATAAACCACATATGGATCAACTAATGTCATTGCATGTGTGTTCATGTCACAAACCACACATGGATCCACCAATATCATTGCATGTGTGTTCTTGTCATAAACAACATATGGATCAACAAATTTCATTGCATATGTGTTCTTTTCACAAACCACATATGGATCCACCAATGTCATTGTATGTGTGTTCTTTCCACAAACCACATTTGTACCCACTAGAGTCATTGCATGTGTGTTCTTTCCACAAACCACATATGGATCAACAAATGTCATTGCATGTGTGTTCTTTCCACAAACCAAATATGGATCCACCAATGTCATTACATGTGTGTTCTTTTCACAAACCACATATGGATCCACTAGAGTCATTGCATGTGTGTTCTTTTCACAAACCACACATGGATCCACCACAGTCATTGCATCTGTGTTCTTTCCACAAACCACATGGATCAACCAATGTCATTGCATGTGTGTTCTTTTGACAAATAACATGGATCAACCAATGGCATGGCATGTGTGTTATTGTCATAAACCACATATGGATCAACCAATGTCGTTGCATGTGTGTTCATGTCACAAACCACACATGGATCCACCAATGTCATTGCATGTGTATTCTTGTCATAAACCACATATGGATCAACAAATGTCATTGCATGTGTGTTCTTTCCACAAACCACATATGGATCGACCAATGTCATTGCATGTGTGTTCTTTCCACAAACAACATACGGATCAACCAATGTCATTGCATGTGTGTTCATGTCACAAACCACACATGGATCCACCAATGTCATTGCATGTGTGTTCTTTCCATTAACCACATATGGATCCACCAGATTCATTGCATGTGTGTTCTTTCCACAAACCACACATGGATACACCAGAGTCATTGCATGTGTGTTCTTTTCCACAAACCACATATGGATCCACTAGAGTCATTGCATGTGTTTTCTTACCACAAACCACATATGGATCAATAAGAGTCATTGCATGTGTGTTCTTTCCACAATCCAAATATGGATCCACCAATGTCATTGCATGTGTGTTCTTTTCACAAACCACATATGGATCCACCAGAGTCATTGTATGTTTGTTCTTTCCACAAACCACATATGGATCCACCAATGTCATTGCATGTGTTCTTTTGACAAATAACATGGATCAACCAATGGCATTGCATGTGTTTTATTGTCATAAACCACATATGGATCAACCAATGTCATTGCATGTGTCTTCGTGTCACAAACCACACATGGATCCACCAATGGCCTTGCATATGTGTTCTTTCCACAAACCACATATGGATCCACTAGAGTCATTGCATGTGTGTTCTTTCCACAAACCACATATGGATCAACAAATGTCATTGCATGTGTGTTCTTTCCACAAACCAAATATGGATCCACCAATGTCATAGCATGTGTGTTCTTTTCATAAACCACATATGGATCCACTTGGGTCATTGCATGTGTGTTCTTTTCACAAACCACACATGGATCCACCTGATTCATTGCATGTGTGTTCTTTCTACAAACCACATGAATCAACCAATTCATTACATGTGTGTTCTTTCCACAAACCACATGGATCAACCAGAGTCATTGCATGTGTGTTCTTTCCACAAATCACACATGGATCTATCAGAGTAATTGCATGTGTGTTCATGTCACAAACCACACACGGATCCACCAATTTCGTTGCATGTGTGTTCTTTCCATGAACCACATATGGATCCACCAATGTCATTGCATGTGTGTTCTTTCCATAAACCACATATGGATCCATCAGAGTCATTGCATGTATGTTCTTTTCACAAACCTCATTAGGATCCACTAGAGTAATTGCATGTGTGTTCTTTTCACAAACCACACATGGATCCACCAGAGTCATTGCATGTGTGTTCTTTCCACAAACCACATGGATCAACCAATGTCATTACATGTTTGTTCTTTCCACAAACCCACATGGATCAACCAGAGTCATTGCATGTGTGTTATTTCCACAAACCACAAATGGATCCACCAGAGTAATTGCATGTGTGTTCATGTCACAAACCACACACAGATCCACCAATGTCATTGCATGTGTGTTCTTTCCATGAACCACATATGGATCCACCAATGTCATTGCATGTGTGTTCTTTCCACAAACCACATATGGATCCACCAGAGTCATTGCATTGTGTGTTCTTCTCACAAACCACATATGGATCCGCTAGAGTCGTTGTATGTGTGTTCTTTTCACAAACCACACATGGATCCACCAGAGTCATTGCATGTGTGTTCTTTCCACAAACCACATGGATCAACCAATGTCATTACATGTGTGTTCTTTCCACAAACCACATGGATCAACCAGAGTCATTGCATGTGTGTTCTTTCCACAAACCACACATGGATCCACCAGAGTAATTGCATGTGTGTTCATTTCACAAACCACGCATGGCTCCACCAATGTCATTGCATATGTGTTCTTTCCATGAACCACATATGGATCCACCAATGTCATTCCATGTCTGTTCTTTCCACAAACCACATATGGATCCACAAGAGTCATTGCATGTGTGTTCTTTTAACAAACCACATATGGATCCACCAATGTCATTGCATGTGTGTTCTTTCCACAAACCACATATGGATCCACCAATGTCATTGCATGTATGTTCTTTCCACAAACCACACATGGATCCACCATAGTCATTGCATGTGTGTTCTGTCCACAAACCACATATGTACCCACTAGAGTAATTGCATGTGTGTTCTTTTCCACAAACCACATATGGATCCACCAATGTCAATGCATGTGTGTTCTTTCCACTAACCACACAGGGATCCACCAGAGTTCATTGCATGTTTGTTATTTTCCTTAAACCACATGGAAACAACCAATGGCATTGCATGTGTGTTATTGTCACAAACCACATATGGATCAACCAACGTCATTGCATGTATGTTCCTGTCATGAACCACATATGGATCCCCCAGTGTTCATTGCATGTGTGTTCTTTCCACAAACCACATATGTATCCACTAAAGTAATTGCATGTGTCTTCTATTCACAAACCAAATATGGATCCACCAATGTCATTGCATGTCTTTTCTTTCCACAAACCACATATGTATCCACTAGAGTAATTGCATGTGTGTTCTTTTCCACAAACCACTTATGGATCCACTAGAGTCATTTCATGTGTGTTCTTTCCACAAACCACATAGGATCCACCAGAATCAAATGGATGAACCCGAGTCATTGCATGTGTGTTGTTTCCACAAACCACATATGGATCCACCAGAGTCATTGCATGTGTGTTCTTTTGACAAACCACATATGGATCCGCTAGAGTCATTGCATGTGTGTTCTTATCACAAACCACACATGGATCCACAAGAGTCATTGCATGTGTGTTCTTTCCATAAACCACATGGATCAACCAATGTCATTACATGTGTGTTCTTTCCACAAACCACATGGATCAACCAGAGTCATTGCATGTGTGTTCTTTCCACAAACCACACATGGATCCACCAGAGTAATTGCATGTGTGTTCATGTCACAAACCACTAATGGGTCCACCAATGTCATTGCGTATGTGTTCTTTCCATGAACCACATATGGATCCACCAATGTCATTGCATGTGTGTTCTTTCCACAAACCACATATGGATCCACTAGAGTCATTGCATGTGTGTTCTTTTAACAAACCACATATGGATCCACTAGAGTCATTGCATGTGTGTTCTTTCCACAAACCACATATGGATCCACAAATGTCATTGCATGTCTGTTCTTTCCACAAACCACATATGGATCCACCAGAGTCATTGCATGTGTGTTCTTTCCACAAACCACATATGTACCCACTAGAGTAATTGCATGTGTGTTCTCTTCCACAAACCACATATGGATCCACCAATATCAATGCCTGTGTGTTCTTTCCACTAACTAGACAAGGATCCACCAGAGTTCATTGCATGTTTGTTCGTTTCCATAAACCACATGGAAACAACCAATGGCATTGCATGTGTGTTATTGTCACAAACCATATATGGATCAACCAACGTCATTGCATGTATGTTCCTGTCATGAACCACATATGGATCCACCAGTGTTCATTGCATGTGTGTTCTTTCCACAAACCACATATGTATCCACTAAAGTAATTGCACGTGTGTTCTTTTCACAAACCAAATATGGATCCACCAATGTCATTGCATGTCTGTTCTTTCCACAAACCACATATGTACCCACTAGAGTAATTGCATGTGTGTTCTTTTCCACAAACCACTTACGGATACACTAGAGTTATTTCATGTGTGGTCTTTCCACAAACCACATAGGATCCACCAGAGTCGCTGCATGTGTGTTCCTTTCACAAACCACATATGGATCAACCCGAGTCATTGCATGTGTGTTCTTTCCACAAACCACGTATGGATCCACAAGAGTCATTGCATGTGTGTTCTTTCCACAAACCACATATGGATCAACCAATGGCATTGCATGTGTGTTATTGTCACAAACCACATATGGATCAACTAATGTCATTGCATGTATGTTCCTGTCATGAACCACATATGGATCCACCAGTGTTCATTGCATGTCTGTCCTTTCCAGAAACCACATATGTATCCACTAGAGTAATTGCATGTGTGTATTTTCACAAACAACACATGGATCAACCAGAGCCATTGCATGTGTGTTCTTTCCACAAACCACATATGGATCCACCAGAGTCATTGCATGTGTGTTCTTTTCCACAAACCACATGTATCAACCAATGGCATTGCATGTGTGTTCTTTTCACAAAACATATATGGACCAACCAATGGCATTGCATGTGTGTTCTTTTCACAACCCACATATGGATCAACCAATGTCATTGCATGTGTGTTCTTTCCACAAACCACATATGGATCCACCAATGTCATTGCATGTGTGTTCTTTCCACAAACCACACATGGATCCATCAGAGTAACTGCATGTGTGTTCATGTCACAAACCACACACGGATCCACCAATGTCGTTGCATGTGTGTTCTTTCCATGAACCATATATGGATCCACCAATGTCATTGCATGTGTGTTCTTTCCACAAACCACATATGGATCCATCAGAGTCATTGCATGTATGTTCTTTTCACAAACCTCATATGGATCCACTAGAGTCATTGCATGTGTGTTCTTTTCACAAACCACACATGGATCCACCAGAGTCATTGCATGTGTGTTATTTCCACAATCCACACATGGATCCACCAGAGTAATTGCATGTGTGTTCATGTCACAAACCACACACAGATCCACCAATGTCATTGCATCTGTGTTCTTTCCATACACCACATATGGATCCACCAATGTCATTGCATGTGTGTTCTTTCCACAAACCACATATGGATCCACCAGAGTCATTGCATTGTGTGTTCTTTTCACAAACCACATATGGATCTGCTAGAGTCATTGCATGTGTGTTCTTTTCACAAACCACACATGGATCCACCAGAGTCATTGCATGTGTGTTGTTTCCACAAACCACATGGATCAACCAATGTCATTACATGTGTGTTCTTTCCACAAACCACATGGATCAACCAGAGTCATTGCATGTGTGTTCTTTCCACAAACCACACATGGATCCACCAGAGTAATGGCATGTGTGTTCATGTCACAAACCACACATGGGTCCACCAATGTCATTGCATATGTGTTCTTTCCATGAACCACATATGGATCCACCAATGTCATTGCATGTGTGTTCTTTCCACAAACCACATATGGATCCACCAGAGTCATTGCATGTGTGTTCTTTTAACAAACCACATATGGATCCACTAGAGTCATTGCATGTGTGTTCTTTCCACAAACCACATATGGATCCACAAATGTCATTGCATGTCTGTTCTTTCCACAAACCACATATGGATCCACCAGAGTCATTGCATGTGTGTTCTTTCCACAAACCACATATGTACCCACTAGAGTAATTGCATGTGTGTTCTCTTCCACAAACCACATATGGATCCACCAATGTCAATGCATGTGTGTTGTTTCCACTAACCACACAGGGATCCACCAGAGTTCATTGCATGTTTGTTCTTTTCCATAAACCACATGGAAACAACCAATGGCATTGCATGTGTGTTATTGTCACAAACCATATATGGATCAACCAACGTCCTTGCATGTATGTTCCTGTCATGAACCACATATGGATCCACTAGAGTCATTGCATGTGTTTTCTTACCACAAACCACATATGGATCAATAAGAGTCATTGCATGTGTGTTCTTTCCACAAACCACATATGGATCGACCAATGTCATTGCATGTGTGTTCTTTCCACAAACAACATATGGATCAACCAATGTCATTGCATGTGTGTTATTTCCACAAACCACACATGGATCCACCAATGTCATTGCATGTGTGTTCTTTCCATTAACCACATATGGATCCACCAGAGTCATTGCATGTGTGTTCTTTCCACAAACCACACATGGATCCACCAGAGTCATTGCATGTGTGTTCTTTTCCACAAACCACATGTCGATCCACTACAGTCATTGCATGTGTTTTCTTACCACAAACCACATATGGATCAATAAGAGTCATTGCATGTGTGTTCTTTCCACAAACCAAATATGGATCCACCAATGTCACAAACATGTGTGTTCTTTTCACAAACCACATATGGATCCACCAGAGTCATTGTATGTGTGTTCTTTCCACAAACCACATATGGATCCACCAATGTCATTGCATGTGTGTTCTTTTGACAAATAAAATGGATCAACCAATGGCATTGCATGTGTGTTATTGTCATAAACCACATATGGATCAACAAATGTCATTGCATGTGTGTTCATGTCACAAACCACACATGGATCCACCAATGGCATTGCATCTGTGTTCTTTCCACAAACCACATATGGATCCACTAGAGTCATTGCATGTGTGTTCTTTCCACAAACCACATATGGATCAACAAATGTCATTGCATGTGTGTTCTTTCCACAAACCAAATATGGATTCACCAATGTCATAGCATGCGTGTTCTTTTCACAAACTACATATGGATCCACTAGGGTCATTGCATGTGTGTTCTTTTCACAAACCACACATAGATCCACCAGAGTCATTGCATGTGTGTTCTTTCTACAAACCACATGAATCAACCAATTCATTACATGTGTGTTCTTTCCACAAACCACATGGATCAACCAGAGTCATTGCATGTGTGTTCTTTCCACAAACCACACATGGATCCATCAGAGTAATTGCATGTGTGTTCATGTCACAAACCACACACGGATCCACCAATTTCGTTGCATGTGTGTTCTTTCCATGAACCACATATGGATCCACCAATGTCATTGCATGTGTGTTCTTTCCACAAACCACATATGGATCCATCAGAGTCATTGCATGTATGTTCTTTTCATAAAACCTCATTAAGATCCACTAGAGTAATTGCATGTGTGTTCTTTTCACAAACCACACATGGATCCACCAGAGTCATTGCATGTGTGTTCTTTCCACAAACCACATGGATCAACCAATGTCATTACATGTGTGTTCTTTCCACAAACCACATGGATCAACCAGAGTCATTGCATGTGTGTTATTTCCACAACCCACACATGGATCCACCAGAGTAATTGCATGTGTGTTCATGTCACAAACCACACACAGATCCACCAATGTCATTGCATGTGTGTTCTTTCCATGAACCACATATGGATCCACCAATGTCATTGCATGTGTGTTCTTTCCACAAACCACATATGGATCCACCAGAGTCATTGCATTGTGTGTTCTTTTCACAAACCACATATGGATCCGCTAGAGTCATTGCATGTGTGTTATTTTCACAAACCACACATGGATCCACCAGAGTCATTGCATGTGTGTTCTTTCCACAAACCACATGGATCAACCAATGTCATTCCATGTGTCTTCTTTCCACAAACCACATGGATCAACCAGAGTCATTGCATGTGTGTTCTTTCCAGAAACCACACATGGATCCACCAGAGTAATTGCATGTGTGTTCATTTCACAAACCACACATGGGTCCACCAATGTCATTGCATATGTGTTCTTTCCATGAACCACATATGGATCCACCAATGTCATTGCATGTCTGTTCTTTCCACAAACCACATATGGATCCACGAGAGTCATTGCATGTGTGTTCTTTTAACAAACCACATATGGATCCACTAGCGTCATTGCATGTGTGTTCTTTCCACAAACCACATATGCATCCACCAATGTCATTGCATGTCTGTTCTTTCCACAAACCACACATGGATCCACCAGAGTCATTGCATGTGTGTTCTTTCCACAAACCACATGGATCAACCAATGTCATTACATGTGTGTTCTTTCCACAAACCACATGGATCAACCAGAGTCATTGCATGTGTGTTCTTTCCACAAACCACACATGGATCCATCAGAGTAATTGCATGTGTGTTCATGTCACAAACCACACACGGATCCACCAATTTCGTTGCATTTGTGTTCTTTCCATGAACCACATATGGATCCACCATTGTCATTGCATGTGTGTTCTTTCCACAAACCACATATGGATCCATCAGAGTCATTGCATGTATGTTCTTTTCACAAACCTCATATGGATCCACTAGAGTCATTGCATGTGTGTTCTTTTCACAAACCACACATGGATCCACCAAAGTCATTGCATGTGTTTTATTTCCACAAACCACACATGGATCCACCAGAGTAATTGCATGTGTGTTCATGTCACAAACCACACACAGATCCACCAATGTCATTGCATGTGTGTTCTTTCCATACACCACATATGGATCCACCAATGTCATTGCATGTCTGTTCTTTCCACAAAACACATATGGATCCACCAGAGTCATTGCATTGTGTGTTCTTTTCACAAACCACATATGGATCCGCTAGAGTCATTGCATGTGTGTTCTTTTCACAAACCACACATGGATCCACCAGAGTCATTGCATGTGTGTTGTTTCCACAAACCACATGGATCAACCAATGTCATTACATGTGTGTTCTTTCCACAAACCACATGGATCAACCAGAGTCATTGCATGTGTGTTCTTTCCACAAACCACACATGGATCCACCAGAGTAATGGCATGTGTGTTCATGTCACAAACCACACATGGGTCCACCAATGTCATTGCATATGTGTTCTTTCCATGAACCACATATGGATCCACCAATGTCATTGCATGTGTGTTCTTTCCACAAACCACATATGGATCCACCAGAGTCATTGCATGTGTGTTCTTTTAACAAACCACATATGGATCCACTAGAGTCATTGTATGTGTGTTCTTTCCACAAACCACATATGGATCCACAAATGTCATTGCTTGTCTGTTCTTTCCACAAACCACATATGGATCCACCAGAGTCATTGCATGTGTGTTCTTTCCATAAACCACATATGTACCCACTAGAGTAATTGCATGTGTGTTCTCTTCCACAAACCACATATGGATCCACCAATGTCAATGCATTTGTGTTGTTTCCACTAACCACACAGGGATCCACCAGAGTTCATTGCATGTTTGTTCTTTTCCATAAACCACATGGAAACAACCAATGCCATTGCATGTGTGTTATTGTCACAAACCATATATGGATCAACCAACGTCATTGCATGTATGTTCCTGTCATGAACCACATATGGATCCACTAGAGTCATTGCATGTGTTTTCTTACCACAAACCACATATGGATCAATAAGAGTCATTGCATGTGTGTTCTTTCCACAAACCACATATGGATCGACCAATGTCATTGCATGTGTGTTCTTTCCACAAACCACATATGGATCAACCAATGTCATTGCATGTGTGTTCATGTCACAAACCACACATGGATCCACCAATGTCATTGCATGTGTGTTCTTTCCATTAACCACAGATGGATCCACCAGAGTCATTGCATGTGTGTTCTTTCCACAAACCACACATGGATCCACCAGAGTCATCGCATGTGTGTTATTTCCACAACCCACACATGGATCCACCAGAGTAATTGCATGTGTGTTCATGTCACAAACCACACACAGATCCACCAATGTCATTGCATGTGTGTTCTTTCCATGAACCACATATGGATCCACCAATGTCATTGCATGTGTGTTCTTTCCACAAACCACATATGGATCCACCAGAGTCATTACATTGTGTGTTCTTTTCACAAACCACATATGGATCCGCTAGAGTCATTGCATGTGTGTTCTTTTCACAAACCACAGATGGATCCACCAGAGTCATTGCATGTGTGTTCTTTCCACAAACCACATGGATCAACCAATGTCATTACATGTGTGTTCTTTCCACAAACCACATGGATCAACCAGAGTCATTGCATGTGTGTTCTTTCCACAAACCACACATGGATCCACCAGAGTAATTGCATGTGTGTTCATTTCACAAACCACACATGGGTCCACCAATGACATTGCATATGTGTTCTTTCCATGAACCACATATGGATCCACCAATGTCATTGCATGTCTGTTCTTTCCACAAACCACATATGGATCCACCAGAGTCATTGCATGTGTGTTCTTTTAACAAACCACATATGGATCCACTAGCGTCATTGCATGTGTGTTCTTTCCACAAACCACATATGCATCCACCAATGTCATTGCATGTCTGTTCTTTCCACAAACCACACATGGATCCACCAGAGTCATTGCATGTGTGTTCTTTCCACAAACCACATGGATCAACCAATGTCATTACATGTGTGTTCTTTCCACAAACCACATGGATCAACCAGAGTCATTGCATGTGTGTTCTTTCCACAAACCACACATGGATCCATCAGAGTAATTGCATGTGTGTTCATGTCACAAACCACACACGGATCCACCAATTTCGTTGCATTTGTGTTCTTTCCATGAACCACATATGGATCCACCAATGTCATTGCATGTGTGTTCTTTCCGCAAACCACATATGGATCCATCAGAGTCATTGCATGTATGTTCTTTTCACAAACCTCATATGGATCCACTAGAGTCATTGCATGTGTGTTCTTTTCACAAACCACACATGGATCCACCAGAGTCATTGCATGTGTGTTATTTCCACAAACCACACATGGATCCACCAGAGTAATTGCATGTGTGTTCATGTCACAAACCACACACAGATCCACCAATGTCATTGCATGTGTGTTCTTTCCATACACCACATATGGATCCACCAATGTCATTGCATGTGTGTTCTTTCCACAAACCACATATGGATCCACCAGAGTCATTGCATTATGTGTTCTTTTCACAAACCACATATGGATCCGCTAGAGTCATTGCATGTGTGTTCTTTTCACAAACCACACATGGATCCACCAGAGTCATTGCATGTGTGTTGTTTCCACAAACCACATGGATCAACCAATGTCATTACATGTGTGTTCTTTCCACAAACCACATGGATCAACCAGAGTCATTGCATGTGTGTTCTTTCCACAAACCACACATGGATCCACCAGAG
Source organism: Avena sativa (assembly GCA_916181665.1). NCBI lineage: Eukaryota > Viridiplantae > Streptophyta > Magnoliopsida > Poales > Poaceae > Avena > Avena sativa. Next base: position 226,681,279 of record OV702286.1, read on the forward strand.
TAATGGCATGTGTGTTCATGTCACAAACCACACATGGGTCCACCAATGTCATTGCATATGTGTTCTTTCCATGAACCACATATGGATCTACCAATGTCATTGCATGTGTGTTCTTTCCACAAACCACATATGGATCCACCAATGTCATTGCATGTGTGTTCTTTCCACAAACCACATATGGATCCACAAATGTCATTGCATGTCTGTTCTTTCCACAAACCACATATGGATCCACCAGAGTCATTGCATGTGTGTTCTTTCCACAAACCACATATGTACCCACTAGAGTAATTGCATGTGTGTTCTCTTCCACAAACCACATATGGATCCACCAATGTCAATGCATGTGTGTTGTTTCCACTAACCACACAGGGATCCACCAGAGTTCATTGCATGTTTGTTCTTTTCCATAAACCACATGGAAACAACCAATGCCATTGCATGTGTGTTATTGTCACAAACCATATATGGATCAACCAACGTCATTGCATGTATGTTCCTGTCATGAACCACATATGGATCCACTAGAGTCATTGCATGTGTTTTCTTACCACAAACCACATATGGATCAATAAGAGTCATTGCATGTGTGTTCTTTCCACAAACCACATATGGATCGACCAATGTCATTGCATGTGTGTTCTTTCCACAAACAACATATGGATCAACCAATGTCATTGCATGTGTGTTCATGTCACAAACCACACATGGATCCACCAATGTCATTGCATGTGTGTTCTTTCCATTAACCACATATGGATCCACCAGAGTCATTGCATGTGTGTTCTTTCCACAAACCACACATGGATCCACCAGAGTCATTGCATGTGTGTTATTTCCACAACCCACACATGGATCCACCAGAGTAATTGCATGTGTGTTCATGTCACAAACCACACACAGATCCACCAATGTCATTGCATGTGTGTTCTTTCCATGAACCACATATGGATCCACCAATGTCATTGCATGTGTGTTCTTTCCACAAACCACATATGGATCCACCAGAGTCATTGCATTGTGTGTTCTTTTCACAAACCACATATGGATCCGCTAGAGTCATTGCATGTGTGTTCTTTTCACAAACCACACATGGATCCACCAGAGTCATTGCATGTGTGTTCTTTCCACAAACCACATGGATCAACCAATGTCATTACATGTGTGTTCTTTCCACAAACCACATGGATCAACCAGAGTCATTGCATGTGTGTTCTTTCCACCAACCACACATGGATCCACCAGAGTAATTACATGTGTGTTCATTTCACAAACCACACATGGGTCCACCAATGTCATTGCATATGTGTTCTTTCCATGAACCACATATGGATCCACCAATGTCGTTGCAGGTCTGTTCTTTCCACAAACCACATATGGATCGACCAGAGTCATTGCATGTGTGTTCTTTTAACAAACCACATATGGATGCAGTAGCGTCATTGCATGTGTGTTCTTTCCACAAACCACATATGGATCCACCAATGTCATTGCATGTCTGTTCTTTCCACAAACCACACATGGATCCACCAGAGTCATTGCATGTGTGTTCTTTCCACAAACCACATATGTACCCACTAGAGTAATTGCATGTGTGTTCTTTTCCACAAACCACATATGGATCCACCAATGTCAATGCATGTGTGTTCTTTCCACTAACCACACAGGGATCCACCAGAGTTCATTGCATATTTGTTCTTTTCCATAAACCACATGGAAACAACCAATGGCATTGCATGTGTGTTATTGTCACAAACCACATATGGATCAACCAACGTCATTGCATGTATGTTCCTATCATGAACCACAAATGGATCCACCAGTGTTCATTGCATGTGTGTTCTTTCCACAAACCACATATGTATCCACTAAAGTAATTGCATGTGTGTTCTATTCACAAACCAAATATGGATCCACCAATGTCATTGCATGTCTATTCTTTCCACAAATCATATATGTATCCACTAGAGTAATTGCATGTGTGTTCTTTTCCACAAACCACTTATGGATCCACTAGAGTCATTTCATGTGTGTTCTTTCCACAAACCACATAGGATCCACCAGAATCGTTGCATGTGTGTTTCTTTCAGAAACCACAAATGGATGAACCCGAGTCATTGCATGTGTGTTCTTTTCATGAACCACATATGGATCCACCAGAGTCATTGCATGTGTGTTCTTTTGACAAACCACATATGGATCCGCTAGAGTCATTGCATGTGTGTTCTTATCACAAACCACACATGGATCAACCAATGTCATTACATGTGTGTTCTTTCCACAAACCACATGGATCAACCAGAGTCATTGCATGTGTGTTCTTTTAACAAACCACATATGGATCCACTAGCGTCATTGCATGTGTGTTCTTTCCACAAACCACATATGGATCCACCAATGTCAATGCATGTCTGTTCTTTCCACAAACCACACATGGATCCACCAGAGTCATTGCATGTGTGTTCTTTCCACAAACCACATATGTACCCACTAGAGTAATTGCATGTGTGTTCTTTTCCACAAACCACATATGGATCCACTAGAGTCATTGCATGTGTGTTCTTTCCACAAACCACATATGGATCCACAAATGTCATTGCATGTCTGTTCTTTCCACAAACCACATATGGATCCATCAGAGTCATTGCATGTGTGTTCTTTCCACAAACCACATATGTACCCACTAGAGTAATTGCATGTGTGTTCTCTTCCACAAACCACATATGGATCCACCAATGTCAATGCATGTGTGTTCTTTCCACAAACCACATATGTACCCACTAGAGTAATTGCATGTGTGTTCTCTTCCACAAACCACATATGGATCCACCAATGTCAATGCATGTGTGTTCTTTCCACTAACCAGACAGGGATCCACCAGAGTTCATTGCATGTTTGTTCTTTTCCATAAACCACATGGAAAAAACCAATGGCATTGCATGTGTGTTATTGTCACAAACCATATATGGATCAACCAACGTCATTGCATGTATGTTCCTGTCATGAACCACATATGGATCCACTAGTGTTCATTGCATGTGTGTTCTTTCCACAAACCACATATGTATCCACTAAAGTAATTGCATCTGTGTTCTTTTCACAAACCAAATATGGATCCACCAATGTCATTACATGTCTGTTCTTTCCACAAACCACATATGTACCCACTAGAGTAATTGCATGTGTGTTCTTTTCCACAAACCACTTATGCATCCACTAGAGGTATTTCATGTGTGGTCTTTCCACAAACCACATAGGATCCACCAGAGTCGTTGCATGTGTGTTCCTTTCACAAACCACATATGGATCAACCCGAGTCATTGCATGTGTATTCTTTCCACAAACCACATATGGATCCACCAGAGTCATTGCATGTGTGTTCTTTCCACAAACCACACATGGATCCACCAGAGTCATTACATGTGTGTTCTTTTCCACAAACCACATATGGATCCACTAGAATCATTGCATGTGTGTTCTTTGCACAAACCACATATGGATCCACAAGAGCCAATGCATGTGTGTTCTTGCCACAAACCACATATGGATCAACCAATGGCATTGCATGTGTGTTATTGTCACAAACCACATATGGATCAACCAATGTCATTGCATGTATGTTCCTGTCATGAACCACATATGGATCCACCAGTGTTCATTGCATGTGTCTTCTTTCCAGAAACCACATATGTATCCACTAGAGTAATTGCATGTGTGTTTTTTCACAAACCACACATGGATCAACCAGAGTCATTGCATGTGTGTTCTTTCCACAAACCACATATGGATCGACCAGAGTCATTGCATGTGTGTTATTTTCCACAAACCACATGTATCAACCAATGGCATTGCATGTGTGTTCTTTCCACAAACCACATATGGATCCACCAATGTCATTGCATGTCTGTTCTTTCCACAAACCACACATGGATCCACCAGAGTCATTGCATGTGTGTTCTTTCCACAAACCACATATGTACCCACTAGAGTAATTGCATGTGTGTTCTTTCCACAAACCACATATGGATCCACCAATGTCATTGCATGTCTGTTCTTTCCACAAACCACACATGGATCCACCAGAGTCATTGCATGTGTGTTCTTTCCACAAACCACATATGTACCCACTAGAGTAATTGCATGTGTGTTCTTTTCCACAAACCACATATGGATCCACCAATGTCAATGCATGTGTGTTCTTTCCACTAACCACACAGGGATCCACCAGAGTTCATTGCATATTTGTTCTTTTCCATAAACCACATGGAAACAACCAATGGCATTGCATGTGTGTTATTGTCACAAACCACATATGGATCAACCAACGTCATTGCATGTATGTTCCTATCATGAACCACAAATGGATCCACCAGTGTTCATTGCATGTGTGTTCTTTCCACAAACCACATATGTATCCACTAAAGTAATTGCATGTGTGTTCTATTCACAAACCAAATATGGATCCACCAATGTCATTGCATGTCTGTTCTTTCCACAAATCATATATGTATCCACTAGAGTAATTGCATGTGTGTTCTTTTCCACAAACCACTTATGGATCCACTAGAGTCATTTCATGTGTGTTCTTTCCACAAACCACATAGGATCCACCAGAATCGTTGCATGTGTGTTTCTTTCAGAAACCACAAATGGATGAACCCGAGTCATTGCATGTGTGTTCTTTTCATGAACCACATATGGATCCACCAGAGTCATTGCATGTGTGTTCTTTTGACAAACCACATATGGATCCGCTAGAGTCATTGCATGTGTGTTCTTATCACAAACCACACATGGATCAACCAATGTCATTACATGTGTGTTCTTTCCACAAACCACATGGATCAACCAGAGTCATTGCATGTGTGTTCTTTTAACAAACCACATATGGATCCACTAGCGTCATTGCATGTGTGTTCTTTCCACAAACCACATATGGATCCACCAATGTCAATGCATGTCTGTTCTTTCCACAAACCACACATGGATCCACCAGAGTCATTGCATGTGTGTTCTTTCCACAAACCACATTTGTACCCACTAGAGTAATTGCATGTGTGTTCTTTTCCACAAACCACATATGGATCCACTAGAGTCATTGCATGTGTGTTCTTTCCACAAACCACATATGGATCCACAAATGTCATTGCATGTCTGTTCTTTCCACAAACCACATATGGATCCATCATAGTCATTGCATGTGTGTTCTTTCCACAAACCACATATGTACCCACTAGAGTAATTGCATGTGTGTTCTCTTCCACAAACCACATATGGATCCACCAATGTCAATGCATGTGTGTTCTTTCCACAAACCACATATGTACCCACTAGAGTAATTGCATGTGTGTTCTCTTCCACAAACCACATATGGATCCACCAATGTCAATGCATGTGTGTTCTTTCCACTAACCAGACAGGGATCCACCAGAGTTCATTGCATGTTTGTTCTTTTCCATAAACCACATGGAAAAAACCAATGGCATTGCATGTGTGTTATTGTCACAAACCATATATGGATCAACCAACGTCATTGCATGTATGTTCCTGTCATGAACCACATATGGATCCACTAGTGTTCATTGCATGTGTGTTCTTTCCACAAACCACATATGTATCCACTAAAGTAATTGCATCTGTGTTCTTTTCACAAACCAAATATGGATCCACCAATGTCATTACATGTCTGTTCTTTCCACAAACCACATATGTACCCACTAGAGTAATTGCATGTGTGTTCTTTTCCACAAACCACTTATGCATCCACTAGAGGTATTTCATGTGTGGTCTTTCCACAAACCACATAGGATCCACCAGAGTCGTTGCATGTGTGTTCCTTTCACAAACCACATATGGATCAACCCGAGTCATTGCATGTGTATTCTTTCCACAAACCACATATGGATCCACCAGAGTCATTGCATGTGTGTTCTTTCCACAAACCACACACGGATCCACCAGAGTCATTACATGTGTGTTCTTTTCCACAAACCACATATGGATCCACTAGAATCATTGCATGTGTGTTCTTTGCACAAACCACATATGGATCCACAAGAGCCAATGCATGTGTGTTCTTGCCACAAACCACATATGGATCAACCAATGGCATTGCATGTGTGTTATTGTCACAAACCACATATGGATCAACCAATGTCATTGCATGTATGTTCCTGTCATGAACCACATATGGATCCACCAGTGTTCATTGCATGTGTCTTCTTTCCAGACACCACATATGTATCCAGTAGAGTAATTGCATGTGTGTTTTTTCACAAACCACACATGGATCAACCAGAGTCATTGCATGTGTGTTCTTTCCACAAACCACATATGGATCGACCAGAGTCATTGCATGTGTGTTATTTTCCACAAACCACATGTATCAACCAATGGCATTGCATGTGTGTTCTTTTCACAAACCATATATGGACCAACCAATGGCATTGCATGTGTGTTCTTTTCACAACCCACATATGGATCAACCAATGTCATTGCATGTGTGTTCTTTCCACAAACCACATATGGATCCACCAATGTCATTGCATGTGTGTTCTTTCCACAAACCGCACATGGATCCATCAGAGTAATTGCATGTGTGTTCTTGTCACAAACCACACACGGATCCACCAATGTCATTGCATGTCTGTTCTTTCCATGAACCACGTATGGATCCACCAATGTCATTGCATGTGTGTTCTTTCCACAAACCACATATGGATCCATCAGAGTCATTGCATGTATGTTCTTTTCACAAACCTCATATAGATCCACTAGAGTCATTGCATGTGTGTTCTTTTCACAAACCACACATGGATCCACCAGAGTCATTGCATGTGTCTTCTTTCCACAAACCACATGGATCAACCAATGTCATTACATGTGTGTTCTTTCCAAAAACCACATGGATCAACCAGAGTCATTACATGTGTGTTATTTCCACAACCCACACATGGATCCACCAGAGTAATTGCATGTGTGTTCATGTCACAAACCACACACAGATCCACCAATGTCATTGCATGTGTGTTCTTTCCATGAACCACATATGGATCCACCAATGTCATTGCATGTGTGTTCTTTCCACAAACCACATATGGATCCACCAGAGTCATTGCATTGTGTGTTCTTTTCACAAACCACATATGGATCCGCTAGAGTCATTGCATGTGTGTTCTTTTCACAAACCACACATGGATCCACCAGAGTCATTGCATGTGTGTTCTTTCCACAAACCACATGGATCAACCAATGTCATTACATGTGTGTTCTTTCCACAAACCACATGGATCAACCAGAGTCATTGCATGTGTGTTCTTTCCACAAACCACACATGGATCCACCAGAGTAATTGCATGTGTGTTCATTTCACAAACCACACATGGGTCCACCAATGTCATTGCATATGTGTTCTTTCCATGAACCACATATGGATCCACCAATGTCATTGCAGGTCTGTTCTTTCCACAAACCACATATGGATCGACCAGAGTCATTGCATGTGTGTTCTTTTAACAAACCACATATGGATCCACTAGCGTCATTGCATGTGTGTTCTTTCCACAAACCACATATGGATCCACCAATGTCAATGCATGTCTGTTCTTTCCACAAACCACACTTGGATCCACCAGAGTCATTGCATGTGTGTTCTTTCCACAAACCACATATGTACCCACTAGAGTAATTGCATGTGTGTTCTTTTCCACAAACCACATATGGATCCACTAGAGTCATTGCATGTGTGTTCTTTCCACAAACCACATATGGATCCACAAATGTCATTGCATGTCTGTTCTTTCCACAAACCACATATGGATCCATCAGAGTCATTGCATGTGTGTTCTTTCCACAAACCACATATGTACCCACTAGAGTAATTGCATGTGTGTTCTCTTCCACAAACCACATATGGATCCACCAATGTCAATGCATGTGTGTTCTTTCCACAAACCACATATGTACCCACTAGAGTAATTGCATGTGTGTTCTCTTCCACAAACCACATATGGATCCACCAATGTCAATGCATGTGTGTTCTTTCCACTAACCAGACAGGGATCCACCAGAGTTCATTGCATGTTTGTTCTTTTCCATAAACCACATGGAAAAAACCAATGGCATTGCATGTGTGTTATTGTCACAAACCATATATGGATCAACCAACGTCATTGCATGTATGTTCCTGTCATGAACCACATATGGATCCACTAGTGTTCATTGCATGTGTGTTCTTTCCACAAACCACATATGTATCCACTAAAGTAATTGCATCTGTGTTCTTTTCACAAACCAAATATGGATCCACCAATGTCATTACATGTCTGTTCTTTTCACAAACCACATATGTACCCACTAGAGTAATTGCATGTGTGTTCTTTTCCACAAACCACTTATGCATCCACTAGAGGTATTTCATGTGTGGTCTTTCCACAAACCACATAGGATCCACCAGAGTCGTTGCATGTGTGTTCCTTTCACAAACCACATATGGATCAACCCGAGTCATTGCATGTGTATTCTTTCCACAAACCACATATGGATCCACCAGAGTCATTGCATGTGTGTTCTTTCCACAAACCACACATGGATCCACCACAGTCATTACATGTGTGTTCTTTTCCACAAACCACATATGGATCCACTAGAATCATTGCATGTGTGTTCTTTGCACAAACCACATATGGATCCACAAGAGCCAATGCATGTGTGTTCTTGCCACAAACCACATATGGATCAACCAATGGCATTGCATGTGTGTTATTGTCACAAACCACATATGGATCAACCAATGTCATTGCATGTATGTGCCTGTCATGAACCACATATGGATCCACCAGTGTTCATTGCATGTGTATTCTTTCCAGAAACCACATATGTATCCACTAGAGTAATTGCATGTGTGTTTTTTCACAAACCACACATGGATCAACCAGAGTCATTGCATGTGTGTTCTTTCCACAAACCACATATGGATCGACCAGAGTCATTGCATGTGTGTTCTTTTCCACAAACCACATGTATCAACCAATGGCATTGCATGTGTGTTCTTTTCACAAACCATATATGGACCAACCAATGGCATTGCATGTGTGTTCTTTTCACAACCCACATATGGATCAACCAATGTCATTGCATGTGTGTTCTTTCCACAAACCACATATGGATCCACCAATGTCATTGCATGTGTGTTCTTTCCACAAACCACACATGGATCCATCAGAGTAATTGCATGTTTGTTCTTGTCACAAACCACACACGGATCCACCAATGTCATTGCATGTCTGTTCTTTCCATGAAGCACGTACGGATCCACCAATGTCATTGCATGTGTGTTCTTTCCACAAACCACATATGGATCCATCAGAGTCATTGCATGTATGTTCTTTTCACAAACCTCATATAGATCCACTAGAGTCATTGCATGTGTGTTCTTTTCACAAACCACACATGGATCCACCAGAGTCATTGCATGTGTCTTCTTTCCACAAACCACATGGATCAACCAATGTCATTACATGTGTGTTCTTTCCACAAACCACATGGATCAACCAGAGTCATTACATGTGTGTTATTTCCACAACCCACACATGGATCCACCAGAGTAATTGCATGTGTGTTCATGTCACAAACCACACACAGATCCACCAATGTCATTGCATGTGTGTTCTTTCCATGAACCACATATGGATCCACCAATGTCATTGCATGTGTGTTCTTTCCACAAACCACATATGGATCCACCAGAGTCATTGCATTGTGTGTTATTTTCACAAACCACATATGGATCCGCTAGAGTCATTGCATGTGTGTTCTTTTCACAAACCACACATGGATCCACCAGAGTCATTGCATGTGTGTTCTTTCCACAAACCACATGGATCAACCAATGTCATTACATGTGTGTTCTTTCCACAAACCACATGGATCAACCAGAGTCATTGCAGGTGTGTTCTTTCCACAAACCACACATGGATCCACCAGAGTAATTGCATGTGTGTTCATTTCACAAACCACACATGGGTCCACCAATGTCATTGCATATGTGTTCTTTCCATGAACCACATATGGATCCACCAATGTCATTGCAGGTCTGTTCTTTCCACAAACCACATATGGATCGACCAGAGTCATTGCATGTGTGTTCTTTTAACAAACCACATATGGATCCACTAGCGTCATTGCATGTGTGTTCTTTCCACAAACCACATATGGATCCACCAATGTCAATGCATGTCTGTTCTTTCCACAAACCACACATGGATCCACCAGAGTCATTGCATGTGTGTTCTTTCCACAAACCACATATGTACCCACTAGAGTAATTGCATGTGTGTTCTTTTCCACAAACCACATATGGATCCACCAATGTCAATGCATGTGTGTTCTTTCCACTAACCACACAGGGATCCACCAGAGTTCATTGCATATTTGTTCTTTTCCATAAACCACATGGAAACAACCAATGGCATTGCATGTGTGTTATTGTCACAAACCACATATGGATCAACAAACGTCATTGCATGTATGTTCCTGTCATGAACCACATATGGATACACCAGTGTTCATTGCATGTGTGTTCTTTCCACAAACCACATATGTATCCACTAAAGTAATTGCATGTGTGTTCTATTCACAAACCAAATATGGATCCACCAATGTCATTGCATGTCTGTTCTTTCCACAAATCACATATGTATCCACTAGAGTAATTGCATGTGTTTTCTTATCTACAAACCACTTATGGATCCACTAGAGTCATTTCATGTGTGTTCTTTCCACAAACCACATAGGATCCACCAGAATCGTTGCATGTGTGTTTCTTTCAGAAACCACAAATGGATGAACCCGAGTCATTGCATGTGTGTTCTTTTCATGAACCACATATGGATCCACCAGAGTCATTGCATGTGTGTTCTTTTGACAAACCACATATGGATCCGCTAGAGTCATTGCATGTGTGTTCTTATGACAAACCACACATGGATCCACTAGAGTCATTGCATGTGTGTTCTTTCCACAAACCACATGGATCAACCAATGTCATTACATGTGTGTTCTTTCCACAAACCACATGGATCAACCAGAGTCATTGCATGTATGTTCTTTCCACAAACCACACATGGATCCACCAGAGTAATTCCATGTGTGTTCATGGCACAAACCACACATGGGTCCACCAATGTCATTGCATATGTGTTCTTGCCATGAACCACATATGGATCCACCAATGTCATTGCATGTGTGTTCTTTCCACAAACCACATATGGATCCACCAGAGTCATTGCATGTGTGGTCTTTTAACAAACCACATATGGATCCACTAGAGTTATTGCATGTGTGTTCTTTCCACAAACCACATATGGATCCACAAATGTCATTGCATGTATGTTCTTTCCACAAACCACATATGGATCCATCAGAGTCATTGCATGTGTGTTCTTTCCACAAACCACATATGTACCCACTAGAGTAATTGCATGTGTGTTCTCTTCCACAAACCACATATGGATCCACCAATTTCAATGCATGTGTGTTCTTTCCACTAACCAGACAGGGATTCACCAGAGTTCATTGCATGTTTGTTCTTTTCCATAAACCACATGGAAACAACCAATGGCATTGCATGTGTGTTATTGTCACAAACCATATATGGATCAACCAACGTCATTGCATGTATGTTCCTGTCATGAACCACATATGGATCCACCAGTGTTCATTGCATGTGTGTTCTTTCCACAAACCACATATGTATCCACTAAAGTAATTGCATCTGTGTTCTTTTCACAAACCAAATATGGATCCACCAATGTCATTACATGTCTGTTCTTTCCACAAACCACATATGTACCCACTAGAGTAATTGCATGTGTGTTCTTTTCCACAAACCCCTTATGGATCCACTAGAGTTATTTCATGTGTGGTCTTTCCACAAACCACATAGGATCCACCAGAGTCGTTGCATGTGTGTTCCTTTCACAAACCACATATGGATCAACCCGAGTCATTGCATGTGTATTCTTTCCACAAACCACATATGGATCCACCAGAGTCATTGCATGTGTGTTCTTTCCACAGACCACACATGGATCCACCAGAGTCATTACATGTGTGTTCTTTTCCACAAACCACATTTGGATCCACTAGAATCATTGCAATTGTGTTCTTTGCACAAACCACATATGGATCCACAAGATTCATTGCATGTGTGTTCTTGCCACAAACCACATATGGATCAACCAATGGCATTGCATGTGTGTTATTGTCACAAACCACATATGGATCAACTAATGTCATTGCATGTATGTTCCTGTCATGAACCACATATGGATCCACCAGTGTTCATGGCATGTGTCTTCTTTCCAGAAACCACATATGTATCCACTAGAGTAATTGCATGTGTGTTTTTTCACAAACCACACATGGATCAACCAGAGTCATTGCATGTGTGTTCTTTCCACAAACCACATATGGATCGACCAGAGTCATTGCATGTGTGTTCTTTTCCACAAACCACATGTATCAACCAATGGCATTGCATGTGTGTTCTTTTCACAAACCATATATGTACCAACCAATGGCATTGCATGTGTGTTCTTTTCACAACCCACATATGGATCAACCAATGTCATTACATGTGTGTTCTTTCCACAAACCACATATGGATCCACCAATGTCATTGCATGTGTGTTCTTTCCACAAACCACACATGGATCCATTAGAGTAATTGCATGTGTGTTCTTGTCACAAACCACACACAGATCCACCAATGTCATTGCATGTATGTTCTTTCCATGAACCACGTATGAATCCACCAATGTCATTGCATGTGTGTTCTTTCCACAAACCACATATGGATCCATCAGAGTCATTGCATGTATGTTCTTTTCACAAACCTCATATAGATCCACTAGAGTCATTGCATGTGTGTTCTTTTCACAAACCACACATGGATCCACCAGAGTCATTGCATGTGTCTTCTTTCCACAAACCACATGGATCAACCAATGTCATTACATGTGTGTTCTTTCCACAAACCACATGGATCAATAAGAGTCATTGCATGTGTGTTATTTCCACAAACCACACATGGATCCACGAGAGTAATTGCATGTGTGTTCATGTCACAAACCACACACAGATCCACCAATGTCATTGCATGTGTGTTCTTTCCATGAACCACATATGGATCCACCAATGTCATTGCATGTGTGTTCTTTCCACAAACCAAACATGGATCCACCAGAGTCATTGCATTGTGTGTTCTTTTCACAAACCACATATGGATCTGCTAGAGTCATTGCATGTGTGTTCTTTTCACAAACCACACATGGATCCACCAGATTCATTACATGTGTCTTCTTTCCACAAACCACATGGATCAACCAATGTCATTACATGTGTGTTGTTTCCACAAACCACATGGATCAACCAGAGTCATTGCATGTGTGTTCTTTCCACAAACCACACATGGATCCACCAGAGTAATTGCATGTGTGTTCATGTCACAAACCACACATGGGTCCACCAATGTCATTGCATATGTGTTCTTTCCATGAACCACATATGGATCCACCAATGTCATTGCATGTGTGTTCTTTCCACAAACCACATATGGATCCACCAGAGTCATTGCATGTGTGTTCTTTTAACAAACCACATATGGATCCACTAGAGTCATTGCATGTGTGTTCTTTCCACAAACCACATATGGATCCACAAATGTCATTGCATGTCTGTTCTTTCCACAAACCACATATGGATCCACCAGAGTCATTGCATCTGTGTTCTTTCCACAAACCACATATGTACCCACTAGAGTAATTGCATGTGTGTTCTCTTCCACAAACCACATATGGATCCACCAATATCAATGCATGTGTGTTCTTTCCACTAACCAGACAGGGATCCACCAGAGTTCATTGCATGTTTGTTATTTTCCATAAACCACATGGAAACAACCAATGGCATTGCATGTGTGTTATTGTCACAAACCATATATGGATCAACCAACGTCATTGCATGTATGTTCCTGTTATGAACCACATATGGATCCACCAGTGTTCATTGCATGTGTGTTCTTTCCACAAACCACATATGTATCCACTAAAGTAATTGCATCTGTGTTCTTTTCACAAACCAAATATGGATCCACCAATGTCATTGCATGTCTGTTCTTTCCACAAACCACATATGTACCCACTAGAGTAATTGCATGTGTGCTCTTTTCCACAAACCACTTATGGATCCACTAGAGTTATTTCAGGTGTGGTCTTTCCACAAACCACATAGGATCCACCAGAGTCGTTGCATGTGTGTTCCTTTCACAAACCACATATGGATCAACCCGAGTCATTGCATGTGTGTTCTTTCCACAAACCACATATGGATCCACAAGAGTCATTGCATGTGTGTTCTTTCCACAAACCACACATGGATCCACCAGAGTAATTGCATGTGTGTTCATTTCACAAACCACACATGGGCCCACCAATGTCATTGCATATGTGTTCTTTCCATGAACCACATATGGATCCACCAATGTCATTGCATGTCTGTTCTTTCCACAAACCACATATGGATCCACCAGAGTCATTGCATGTGTGTTCTGTTAACAAACCACATATGGATCCACTAGCGTCATTGCATGTGTGTTCTTTCCACAAACCACATATGGATCCACCAATGTCATTGCTTGTCTGTTCTTTCCACAAACCACACATGGATCCACCAGAGTCATTGCATGTGTGTTCTTTCCACAAACCACATATGTACCCACTAGAGTAATTGCATGTGTGTTCTTTTCCACAAACCACATATGGATCCACCAATGTCAATGCATGTGTGTTGTTTCCACTAACCACACAGGGATCCACCAGAGTTCATTGCATGTTTGTTCTTTTCCATAAACCACATGGAAACAACCAATGGCATTGCATGTGTGTTATTGTCACAAACCACATATGGATCAACCAACGTCATTGCATGAATGTTCCTGTCATGAACCACATATGGATCCACCAGTGTTCATTGCATGTGTGTTCTTCCACAAACCACATATGTATCCACTGAAGTAATTGCATGTGTGTTCTACTCACAAACCAAATATGGATCCACCAATGTCATTGCATGTCCGTTCTTTCCACAAACCACATATGTATCCACTAGAGTAATTGCATGTGTGTTCTTTTCCACAAACCACTTATGGATCCACTAGAGTCATTTCATGTGTGTTCTTTCCACAAACCACATAGGATCCACCAGAATCGTTGCATGTGTGTTTCTTTCACAAACCACAAATGGATGAACCCGAGTCATTGCATGTGTGCTATTTCCACAAACCACATATGGATCCACCAGAGTCATTGCATGTGTGTTCTTTTGAATAACCACATATGGATCCGCTAGAGTCATTGCATGTGTGTTCTTTTCACAAACCACACATGGATCCACCAGAGTCACTGCATGTGTGTTCTTTCCACAAACCACATGGATCATCCAATGTCATTACATGTGTGTTCTTTCCACAAACCACATGGATCAACCAGAGTCATTGCATGTGTGTTTTTCCACAAACCACACATGGATCCACCAGAGTAATTGCATGTGTGTTCATGTCACAAACCACACATGGGTCCACCATTGTCATTGCATATGTGTTCTTTCCATTAACCACATATGGATCCACCAATGTCATTGCATGTGTGTTCTTTCCACAAACCACATATGGATCCACCAGAGTCATTGCATGTGTGTTCTTTTAAGAAACCACATATGGATCCAGTAGAGTCATTGCATGTGTGTTCTTTCCACAAACCACATATGGATCCACTAATGTCATTGCATGTCTGTTCTTTCCACAAACCACATATGGATCCACTAGAGTCATTGCATGTGTGTTCTTTCCACAAACCACATATGTACCCACTAGAGTAATTGCATGTGTGTTCTTTTCCACAAACCACATATGGATCCACCAATGTCAATGCATGTGTGTTCTTTCCACTAACCACACAGGGATCCACCAGAGTTCATTGCATGTTTGTTCTTTTCCATAAACAACGTGGAAGTTATTGTCATAAACCATATATGGATCAACCAACGTCATTGCATGTATGTTCCTGTCATGAACCACATATGGATCCACCAGTGTTCATTGCATGTGTGTTCTTTCCACAAACCACATATGTATCCACTAAAGTAATTGCATGTGTGTTCTTTTCACAAACCAAATATGGATCCACCAATGTCATTGCATGTCTGTTCTTTCCACAAACCACATATGTACCCACTAGAGTAATTGCAGGTGTGTTCTTTTCCACAAACCACTTATGGATCCACTAGAGTCATTTCATGTGCGTTCTTTCCACAAACCACATAGGATCCACCAGAGTCGTTGCATGTGTGTTCCTTTCACAAACCAGATATGGATCAACCCGAGTCATTGCATGTGTGTTCTTTCCACAAACCACATATGGATCCACCAGAGTCATTGCATGTGTGTTCTTTCCACAAACCACACATGGATCCACCAGAGACATTGCATGTGTGTTCTTTTCCACAAACCACATATGGATCCACTAGAATCATTGCATGTGTGTTCTTTCCACAAACCACATATGGATCAAAAAGAGTCATTGCATGTGTGTTCTTTCCACAGCCCACATATGGATCAACCAATGGCATTGCATGTGTGTTAGTGTCACAAACCACATATGGATCAACCAATGTCATTGCATGTATGTTCCTGTCATGAACCACATATGGATCCACCAGTATTCATTACATGTGTGTTCTTTCCAAAAACCACATATGTATCCACTAGAGTAATTGCATGTCTGTTTTTTCAGAAACCACAAATGGATCAGCCAGAGTCATTGCATGTGTGTTCTTTCCACAAACCACATATGGATCCACTAGAGTCATTGCATGTGTGTTCTTTTCCACAAACCACATGTATCAACCAATGGCATTGCATGTGTGTTCTTTTCACAAACCATATATGGACCAACCAATGTCATTGCATGTGTGTTCTTTTCGCAACCCACATATGGATCAACCAATGTCATTACATGTGTGTTCTTTCCACAAACCACATATGGATCCACCAATGTCATTGCATGTGTGTTCTTTTCCACAAACCACGGGGATCAACCAATGGCATTGCATGTGTGTTCTTTTCACAAGCCACACATGGATCAACCAATGCCATTGCATGTGTGGACTTTCCACAAACAACATATGGATCCACTAGAGTCATTGCATGTGTGTTCTTTCCACAAACCACATATGGATCCACCAAAGTCATTGCATGTCTATTTTTTCCACAAACCACATGGATCAACCAGAGTCATTGCATCTGCATTCTTTCCACAAACCACACCTAGATCCACTAGAGTAATTGCATGTGTGTTCTTTTCACAAACCACATATGGATCAACAAATGTCATTGCATGTGTGTTCTTTTCGCAAACCACATATGAATCCACCAATGTCATTGCATGTGTGTTCTTTCCATGAACCACATATGGATCCACCAATGTCATTGCATGTCTGTTCCTTTCACAAACCACATATGGATAAACCAGAGTCATTGCATGTGTGTTCTTTGCACAAACCACATATGGATCCACTAGAGTCATTGCATGTGTGTTCTTTTCACAAACCACATATGGATCAACAAATGTCATTGCTTTTCACAAACCACATATGGATCAACAAATGTCATTGCATGTGTGTTCTTTCCACAAACCACATATGGATCAACCAATGTCATTGCATGTGTGTTCATGTCACAAACCACACATGGATCCACCAATGTCATTGAATGTGTGTTTTTTCCATGAACCACATATGGATCCACCAAAGTCATTGCATGTGTGTTCTTACCACAAACCACACATGGATCCACCAAAGTCATTGCATGTGTGTTCTTTTCCACAAACCACATATCGATCCACTAGAGTCATTGCATGTGTGTCATTTCCACAAACCACATATGGATCAACAAGAGTCATTGCATGTGTGTTCTTTCCTTAAACCAAATATGGATCCACCAATGTCTTTGCATGTGTGTTCTTTCCACAAACCACACATGGATCCACCAGAGTTCATTGCATGTTTGTTCTTTTCCACAAACCACATGGATCAACCAATGGCATTGCATGTGTGTTATTGTCAGAAACCACATATGGATTAACCAACATCATTGCATGTATATTCCTGTCATGAACCACATATGGATCCACTAGTGTTCATTGCATGTGTGTTCTTTCCACAAACCACATATGTATCCACTAGAGTAATTGCATGTGTGCTCTTTTCACAAACCAAATATGGATCCACCAAGGTCATTGCATGTCTGTTCTTTCCACAAACCACATATGGATCCACTAGAGTCATTGCATGTGTGTTCTTTCCACAAACCACATATGTACCCACTAGAGTAATTGCATGTGTGTTCTTTTCCACAAACCACATATGGATCCACCAATGTCAATGCATGTGTGTTCTTTCCACTAACCACACAGGGATCCACCAGAGTTCATTGCATGTTTGTTCTTTTCCATAAACAACGTGGAAGTTATTGTCATAAACCATATATGGATCAACCAACGTCATTGCATGTATGTTCCTGTCATGAACCACATATGGATCCACCAGTGTTCATTGCATGTGTGTTCTTTCCACAAACCACATATGTATCCACTAAAGTAATTGCATGTGTGTTCTTTTCACAAACCAAATATGGATCCACCAATGTCATTGCATGTCTGTTCTTTCCACAAACCACATATGTACCCACTAGAGTAATTGCAGGTGTGTTCTTTTCCACAAACCACTTATGGATCCACTAGAGTCATTTCATGTGCGTTCTTTCCACAAACCACATAGGATCCACCAGAGTCGTTGCATGTGTGTTCCTTTCACAAACCAGATATGGATCAACCCGAGTCATTGAATGTGTGTTCTTTCCACAAACCACATATGGATCCACCAGAGTCATTGCATGTGTGTTCTTTCCACAAACCACACATGGATCCACCAGAGACATTGCATGTGTGTTCTTTTCCACAAACCACATATGGATCCACTAGAATCATTGCATGTGTGTTCTTTCCACAAACCACATATGGATCAAAAAGAGTCATTGCATGTGTGTTCTTTCCACAGCCCACATATGGATCAACCAATGGCATTGCATGTGTGTTAGTGTCACAAACCACATATGGATCAACCAATGTCATTGCATGTATGTTCCTGTCATGAACCACATATGGATCCACCAGTATTCATTACATGTGTGTTCTTTCCAGAAACCACATATGTATCCACTAGAGTAATTGCATGTGTGTTTTTTCAGAAACCACAAATGGATCAGCCAGAGTCATTGCATGTGTGTTCTTTCCACAAACCACATATGGATCCACTAGAGTCATTGCATGTGTGTTCTTTTCCACAAACCACATGTATCAACCAATGGCATTGCATGTGTGTTCTTTTCACAAACCATATATGGACCAACCAATGTCATTGCATGTGTGTTCTTTTCGCAACCCACATATGGATCAACCAATGTCATTACATGTGTGTTCTTTCCACAAACCACATATGGATCCACCAATGTCATTGCATGTGTGTTCTTTTCCACAAACCACGTGGATCAACCAATGGCATTGCATGTGTGTTCTTTTCACAAGCCACACATGGATCAACCAATGCCATTGCATGTGTGGACTTTCCACAAACAACATATGGATCCACTAGAGTCATTGCATGTGTGTTCTTTCCACAAACCACATATGGATCCACCAGAGTCATTGCATGTCTATTTTTTCCACAAACCACATGGATCAACCAGAGTCATTGCATCTGCATTCTTTCCACAAACCACACCTAGATCCACTAGAGTAATTGCATGTGTGTTCTTTTCACAAACCACATATGGATCAACAAATGTCATTGCATGTGTGTTCTTTTCGCAAACCACATATGAATCCACCAATGTCATTGCATGTGTGTTCTTTCCATGAACCACATATGGATCCACCAATGTCATTGCATGTCTGTTCCTTTCACAAACCACATATGGATAAACCAGAGTCATTGCATGTGTGTTCTTTGCACAAACCACATATGGATCCACTAGAGTCATTGCATGTGTGTTCTTTTCACAAACCACATATGGATCAACAAATGTCATTGCTTTTCACAAACCACATATGGATCAACAAATGTCATTGCATGTGTGTTCTTTCCACAAACCACATATGGATCAACCAATGTCATTGCATGTGTGTTCATGTCACAAACCACACATGGATCCACCAATGTCATTGAATGTGTGTTTTTTCCATGAACCACATATGGATCCACCAAAGTCATTGCATGTGTGTTCTTACCACAAACCACACATGGATCCACCAAAGTCATTGCATGTGTGTTCTTTTCCACAAACCACATATCGATCCACTAGAGTCATTGCATGTGTGTCATTTCCACAAACCACATATGGATCAACAAGAGTCATTGCATGTGTGTTCTTTCCATAAACCAAATATGGATCCGCCAATGTCTTTGCATGTGTGTTCTTTCCACAAACCACACATGGATCCACCAGAGTTCATTGCATGTTTGTTCTTTTCCACAAACCACATGGATCAACCAATGGCATTGCATGTGTGTTATTGTCAGAAACCACATATGGATTAACCAACATCATTGCATGTATATTCCTGTCATGAACCACATATGGATCCACTAGTGTTCATTGCATGTGTGTTCTTTCCACAAACCACATATGTATCCACTAGAGTAATTGCATGTGTGCTCTTTTCACAAACCAAATATGGATCCACCAAGGTCATTGCATGTCTGTTCTGTCCACAAACCAGATATGTATCCACTAGAGTAATTGCATGTGTGTTCTTTTCCACAAACCACTTATGAATCCACTAGTGTCATTTCATGTGTGTTCTTTCCACAAACCACATAGGATCCACCAGAGTCTTTGCATGTGTGTTCCTTTCACAAACCACGTATGGATCAACCCGAGTCATTGCATGTGTGTTCTTTCCACAAACCACATATGGATCCACCAGAGTCATTGCATTTGTGTTCTTTCCACAAACCACACATGGATCCACCAGAGTTATTGCATGTGTGTTCTTTTCCATAAACCACAGATGGATCCACTAGAATCATTGCATGTGTGTTCTTTCCACAAACGACATCTGGACCAACAAGAGTCATTGCATGTGTGTTCTTTCCACAAACCACATATGGATCAACCAATGGCATTGCATGTGTGTTATTGTCACAAACCACATATGGATCAACTAATGTCATTGCATGTATGTTCCTCTCATGGACCACATATGGATCCACCAGTGTTCATTGCATGTGTGTTCTTTCCACAAACCACATATGTATCCACTAGAGTAATTGCATGTGTTTTTTTTCACAAACCACACATGGATCAACCAGAGTCATTGCATGTGTGTTCTTTCCACAAACCACATATGGATCCACCAGAGTCATTGCATGTGTGTTCTTTTCCACAACCCACATATGTATGCACTATAGTAATTGCATGTGTGTTCTTTTCCACAAACCACTTATGGATCCACTAGTGTCATTTCATGTGTGTTCTTTCCACAAACCACATAGGATCCACCAGAGTCGTTGCATGTGTGTTCCTTTCACAAACCACATATGGATCAACCAGAGTCATTGCATGTGTGTTCTTTCCACAAACCACATATGGATCCACCAGAGTCATTGCGTGTGTATTCTTTCCACAAACCACACATGGATCCACTAGAGTCATTGCATGTGTATTCTTTTCCATAAACCACATATGGATCCACTAGAATCATTGCATGTGTGTTCTTTTCACAAACCACATATGGATCACCAAGAGTTATTGCATGTGTGTTCTTTCCACAAACCACATATGGATCAACCAATGGCATTGCATGTGTGTTATTGTCACAAACCACATATGGATTAACATATGTCATTGCATGTATGTTGCTGTCAGGAACCACATATGGATCCACTAGTGTTGATTGCATGTGTGTTCTTTCCAGAAACCACATATGTATCCACTAGAGTAATTGCATGTGTTTTTTTTAACAAACCACACATGGATCAACCAGAGTCATTGCTTGTGTGTGCTTTCCACAAATCACATATGGATCCACCAGAGTCATTGCATGTGTGTTCTTTTCCACAAACCACATGTATCAACAAATGGTATTGCATGTGTGTTCATTTCACAAACCATATATGGATCAACCAATGGCATTGCATGTGTGTTCTTTTCATAGCCCACATATGGTTCAACCAATGTTAATGCATGTGTGTTCTTTCCACAAACCACATATGGATGCACCAATGTCATTGCATGTGTGTTCTTTTCCACAAACCACGTGGATCATTCAATGGCATTGCATGTTAGTTCTTTTCACAAACCACACATGGATCAACCAATGTCATTGCATGTGTGGTCTTTCCACAAACCACATATGGATCCACTAGATTCATTGCATGTGTGTTCTTTCCACAAACCACATATGGATCCACCAGAGTCATTGCATGTCTGTTTTTCCACAAACCACATGGATCAACCAGAGTCATTGCATCTGTATTCTTTCCACAAACCACATATGGATCCACTAGAGTAATTGCATGTGTGTTCTTTTCAGAAACCACATATGGATCAACAAATGTCATTGCATGTGTGTTCTTTTCACAAACCACATATGGATCAACAAATGTCATTGCATCTGTGTTCTTTCCACAAACCACATATGGATCAACCAATGTCATTGCATGTGTGTTCATGTCACAAACCACACATGGATCCACCAATGTCATTAAATGTGTGTTCTTTCCATGAACCACATATGGATCCACCAGAGTCATTGCATGTGTGTTCTTACCACAAACCACACATGGATCCACCAGAGTCATTGCATGTGTGTTTTTTTCCAGAAACCACATATGGATTCACTAGAGTCATTGCATGTGTGTTCTTTCCACAAACCACATATGGATCAACAAGAGTCATTACATGTGTGTTCTTTCCACAAACCAAATATGGATCCACCAATGTCATTGCATGTGTGTTCTTTCCATAAACCACATATGGATCCACTAGAGTCATTGCATGTGTGTTCTTTGCACAAACCACATATGTACCCACTAGAGTAATTGCATGTGTGTTCTTTTCCAGAAACCACATATGGATCCACCAATGTCAATGCATGTGTGTTCTTTCCACTAACCACACATGGATCCACCAGAGTTCATTGCATGTTTGTTCTTTTCCACAAACCACATGGATTAACCAATGGCATTGCATGTGTGTTATTATCACAAACCACATATGGATCAACCAACATCATTGCATGTATATTCCTGCCATGGACCACATATGGATCCACCAGTATTCATTGCATGTGTGTTCTTTCCAGAAACCACATATGTATCCACTAGAGTAATTGCATTTGTGTTCTTTTCACAAACCACATATGGATCAATAAATGTCATTGCATGTGTGTTCTTTTCGCAAACCACATATGAATCCACCAATTGCATTGCATGTGTGTTCTTTCCATGACCCACATATGGATCCACCAATGTCATTGCATGTATGTTCCTTTCACAAACCACATATGGATAAACCAGAGTCATTGCATGTGTGTTCTTTCCACAAACCACATATGGATCCACTAGAGTCATTGCATGTGTGTTCTTTTCACAAACCACATATGGATCAACAAATGTCATTGCTTTTCACAAACCACATATGGATCAACAAATGTCATTGCATGTGTGTTCTTTCCAAAAACCACATATGGATCAACCAATGTCATTGCATGTGTGTTCATGTCACAAACCACACATGGATCCACCAATGTCATTGAATGTGTGTTCTTTCCATGAACCACATATGGATCCACCAGAGTCATTGCATGTGTGTTCTTACCACAAACCACACATGGATCCACCAGAGTCATCGCATGTGTGTTCTTTTCCACAAACCACATATGGATCCACTAGAGTCATTGCATGTGTGTTCTTTCCACAAACCACATATGGATCAACAAGAGTGATTGCATGTGTGTTCGTTCCACAAACCAAATATGGATCCACCAATGTCATTGCATGTGTGTTCTTTCCACAAGCCACACATGGATCCACTAGAGTTCATTGCATGTTTGTTCTTTTCCAGAAACCACATGGATCAACCAATGGCATTGCATGTGTGTTATTGTCAGAAACCACATATGGACTAACCAACATCATTGCATGTATATTCCTGTCATGAACCACATATGGATCCACCAGTGTTCATTGCATGTGTGTTCTTTCCACAAACCACATATGTATCCACTAGAGTAATTGCATGTGTGTTCTTTTCACAAACCAAATATGGATCCACCAAGGTCATTGCATGTCTGTTCTTTCCACAAACCACATATGTATCCACTAGAGTAATTGCATGTGTGTTCTTTTCCACAAACCACTTATGGATCCACTAGTGTCATTTCATGTGTGTTCTTTCCACAAACCACATAGGATCCACCAGAGTCGTTGCATGTGTGTTCCTTTCACAAACCACATATGGATTCACCAGAGTCATTGCATGTGTGTTCTTTCCACAAACCACACATGGATCCACCAGAGTTATTGCATGTGTGTTCTTTTCCATAAACCACAGATGGATCCACTAGAATCATTGCATGTGTGTTCTTTCCACAAACCACATATGGATCAACAAGAGTCATTGCATGTGTGTTCTTTCCACAAACCACATATGGATCAACCAATGGCATTGCATGTGTGTTATTGTCACAAACCACATATGGATCAACCAATATCATTGCATGTAAGTTCCTGTCAGGAACCACATATGGATCCACCAGTGTTCATTGCATGTGTGTTCTTTCCAGAAACCACATATGTATCCACTAGAGTAATTGCATGTTTTTTTAACAAACCACACATGGATCAACCAGAGTTATTGCATGTGTGTGCTTTCCACAAACCACATATGGATCCACCAGAGTCATTGCATGTGTGTTCTTTTCCACAAACCACATGTATCAACCAATGGTATTGCATGTGTGTTCTTTTCACAAACCATATATGCATCAACCAATGGCATTGCATGTGTGTTCTTTTGACAACCCACATATGAATCAACCAATGTCATTGCATGTGTGTTCTTTCAACAAACCACATATGGATCCACCAATGTCATTGCATGTGTGTTCTTTTCCCAAACCACGTGGATCAACCAATGGCATTTCATGTGTGTTCTTTTCACAAACCACACATGTATCAACCAATGTCATTGGATGTGTGGTCTTTCCACAAACCACATATGGATCCACTAGAGTCATTGCATGTGTGTTCTTTCCACAAACCACATATGGATCCACTAGAGTCATTGCATGTCTATTTTTTCCACAAACCACATGGATCAACCAGAGTCATTGCATATGTGTTCTTTCCACAAAACACACATGGATCCACTAGAGTAATTGCATGTGTGTTCTTTTCACAAACCACATATGGATCAACAAATGTCATTGCATGTGTGTTCTTTTCGCAAACCACATATGAATCCACCAATGTCATTGCATGAGTGTTCTTTCCATGAACCACATATGGATCCACCAATGTCATTGCATGTATGTTCCTTTCACAAACCACATATGGATAAACAAGATTCATTGCATGTGTGTTCTTTCCACAAACCACATATGGATCCACTACAGTCATTGCATGTGTGTTCTTTTCATAAACCATGTTAGATCAACCAATGTCATTGCATGTGTGTTCTTTTCCACAATACACATATGGATCCACTAGAGTAATTGCATGTGTGTTCTTTTCACAAACCACATATGGATCAACAAATGTCATTGCATGTGTGTTCTTTTCACAAACCTCATATGGATCAACAAATGTCATTGCATGTGTGTTCTTTCCACAAACCACATATGGATTAACCAATGTCATTGCATGTGTGTCCATGTCACAAACCACACATGGATCCACCAATGTCATTGAATGTGTGTTCTTTCCATGAACCACATATGGATCCACCAGAGTTATTGCATGTGTGTTCTTACCACAAACCACACATGGATCAACCAGAGTCATTGCATGTGTGTTCTTTCCACAAACCACATATGGATCCACCAGAGTCATTGCATGTGTTTTCTTTCCACGAACGACATATGTACCCACTAGAGTAATTGCATGTGTGTTTTTTTCCAGAAACCACATATGGATCCACCAATGTCAATGCATGTTTGTTCTTTCCACTAACCACACATGGATCCACCAGAGTTCATTGCATGTTTGTTCTTTTCCACAAACCACATGGATCAACCAATGGCATTGCATGTGTGTTATTGTCACAAACCACATATGGATCAACCAACATCATTGCATGTATATTCCTGTCATGAACCACATATGGATCCACCAGTGTCCATTGCATGTGTGTTCTTTCCACAAACCACATATGTATCCACTAGAGTAATTGCATGTGTGTTCTTTTCACAAACCAAATATGGATACACCAAGGTCATTGCATGTCTGTTTTTTCCACAAACCACATATGTATGCACTATAGTAATTGCATGTGTGTTCTTTTCCACAAACCACTTATGGATCCACTAGAGTCATTTCATGTTTGTTCTTTCCACAAACCACATAGGATCCACTAGAGTCGTTGCATGTGTGTTCCTTTCACAAACAACATATGGATCAACCAGAGTCATTGCATATGTGTTCTTTCCACAAATCACAGATGGATCCACCAGAGTCATTGCATGTGTGTTCTTTCCACAAACCACACATGGATCCACTAGATTTATTGCATGTGTGTTCTTTTCCATAAACCACATATGGATCCACTAGAATCATTGCATGTGTGTTCTTTCCACAAACCACATATGGATCAGCAAGAGTCATTGCATGTGTGTTCTTTCCACAAACCACATATGGATCAACCAATGGCATTGCATGTGTGTTATTGTCACAAACCACATATGTATCAACATATGTCATTGCATGTATGTTCCTATCAGGAACCACATATGGATCCACTAGTGTTCATTGCATGTGTGTTCTTTCCAGAAACCTCATATGTATCCACTAGAGTAATTGCATGTGTTTTTTTAACAAACCACACATGGATCAACCAGAGTCATTGCATGTGTGTGCTTTCCACAAACCACATATGGATCCACCAGAGTCATTGCATGTGTGTTATTTTCCACAAACCACATGTATCAACAATTGGTATTGCATGTGTGTTCATTTCACAAACCATATATGGATCAACCAATGGCATTGCATGTGTGTTCTTTTCACAACCCACATATGGTTCAACCAATGTCAATGCATGTGTGTTCTTTCCACAAACCACATATGGATCCACCAATGTCATTGCATGTGTGTTCTTTTCCACAAACCACGTGGATCATTCAATGGCATTGCATGTGTGGTCTTTCCACAAACCACACATGGATCAACCAATGGCATTGCATGTGTGGTCTTTCCACAAACCAAATATGGATCCACCAATGTCATTGCACGTGTGTTCTTTCCACAAACCACATATGGATCCACTAGAGTCATTGCATGTGTGTTCTTTGCACAAACCACATATGTACCCACTAGAGTAATTGCATGTGTGTTCTTTTCCAGAAACCACATATGGATCCACCAATGTCAATGCATGTGTGTTCTTTCCACTAACCACACATGGATCCACCAGAGTTCATTGCATGTTTTTTATTTTCCACAAACCACATGGATCAACCAATGGCATTGCATGTGTGTTATTGTCACAAACCACATATGGATCAACCAACATCATTGCATGTATATTCCTGTCATGAACCACATATGGATCCACCAGTATTCATTGCATGTGTGTTCTTTCCACAAACCACATATGTATCCACTAGAGTAATTGCATGTGTGTTCTTTTCACAAACCAAATATGGATACACCAAGGTCATTGCATGTTTGTTCTTTCCACAAACCACATATGTATGCACTATAGTAATTGCACGTGTGTTCTTTTCCACAAACCACTTATGGATCCACTAGAGTCATTTCATGTGTGTTCTGTCCACAAACCACATAGGATCCACCAGAGTCGTTGCATGTGTGTTCCTTTCACAAACCACATATGAATCAACCAGAGTCATTGCATGTGTGTTCTTTCCACAAAGCACATATGGATCCACTAGAGTCATTGCATCTGTGTTCTTTCCACAAACCACACATGGATCCACCAGAGTTATTGCATGTGTGTTCTTTTCCATAAACCACATATGGATCCACTAGAATCATTGCATGTGTGATCTTTCCACAAACCACATATGGATCCACTAGAGTCATTGCATGTGTGTTCTTTCCACAAATCACATATGGATCCACCAGAGTCATTGCATGTCTATTTTTCCACAAACCACATGGATCAACCAGAGTCATTGCATCTGTGTTCTTTCCACAAACCACATATGGATCCACTAGAGTAATTGCATGTGTGTTCTTTTCACAAACCACATATGGATCAACAAATGTCATTGCATGTGTGTTATTTTCACAAACCACATATGGATCAACAAATGTCATTGCATGTGTGTTCTTTTCACAAACCACATATGGATCAACAAATGTCATTGCATGTGTGTTCTTTCCACAAACCACATATGGATCAACCAATGTCATTGCATGTGTGTTCATGTCACAAACCACACATGGATCCACCAATGTCATTGAATGTGTGTTCTTTCCATGAACCACATATGGATCCACCAGAGTCATTGCATGTGTGTTCTTACCACAAACCACACATGGATCCACCAGAGTCATTGCTTGTGTGTTCTTTTCCAGAAACCACATATGGATTCACTAGAGTCATTGCATGTGTGTTCTTTCCACAAACCACATATTGATCAACAAGAGTCATTACATGTGTGTTCTTTCCACAAACCAAATATGGATCCACCAATGTCATTGCATGTGTGTTCTTTCCACAAACCACATATGGATCCACCAATGTCATTGCATGTGTGTTCTTTTCCACAAACCACGTGGATCATTCAATGGCATTGCATGTGTGGTCTTTCCACAAACCACACATGGATCAACCAATGTCATTGCATGTGTGTTCTTTCCACAAACCACATATAGATCCACCAGAGTCATTGCATGTCTGTTTTTCCACAAACCACATGGATCAACCAGAGTCATTGCATCTGTGTTCTTTCCACAAACCACATATGGATACACTAGAGTAATTGCATGTGTGTTCTTTTCACAAACCACATATGGATCAACAAATGTCATTGCATGTGTGTTCTTTTCACAAACCACATATGTTTCAGCAAATGTCATTGCATGTGTGTTCTTTCCACAAACCACATATGGATCAACCAATGTCATTGCATGTGTGTTCATGTCACAAACCACACATGGATCCACCAGAGTCATTGCATGTGTGTTCATGTCATTGCATGTGTGTTCTTTCCATGAACCACATATGGATCCACCAGAGTCATTTCATGTGTGTTCTTACCACAAACCACACATGGATCCACCAGAGCCATTGCATGTGTGTTCTTTTCCAGAAACCACATATGGATTAACTAGAGTCATTGCATGTGTGTTCTTTCCACAAACCACATATGGATCAACAAGAGTCATTACATGTGTGTTCTTTCCACAAACCAAATATGGATCCACCAATGTCATTGCACGTGTGTTCTTTCCACAAACCACATATGATCCACTAGAGTCATTACATGTGTGTTCTTTGCACAAACCACATATGTACCCACTAGAGTAATTGCATGTGTGTTCTTTTCCAGAAACCACATATGGATCCACCAATGTCAATGCATGTGTGTTCTTTCCACTAACCACACATTGATCCACCAGAGTTCATTGCATGTTTTTTCTTTTCCACAAACCACATGGATCAACCAATGGCATTGCATGTGTGTTATTGTCACAAACCACATATGGATCAACCAACATCATTGCATGTATATTCCTGTCATGAACCACATATGGATCCACCAGTGTTCATTGCATGTGTGTTCTTTCCACAAACCACATATGTATCCACTAGAGTAATTGCATGTGTGTTCTTTTCACAAACCAAATATGGATACACCAAGGTCATTGCATGTGTGTTCTTTCCACAAACCACATATGGATCAGCAAGAGTCGTTGCATGTGTGTTCCTTTCACAAACCACATATGGATCAACCAGAGTCATTGCATGTGTGTTCTTTCCACAAAGCACATATGGATCCACTAGAGTCATTGCATCTGTGTTCTTTCCACAAACCACACATGGATCCACCAGAGTTATTGCATGTGTGTTCTTTTCCATAAACCACATATGGATCCACTAGAATCATTGTATGTGTGTTCTTTCCACAAACCACATATGGATCAGCAAGAGTCATTGCATGTGTGTTCTTTCCACAAACCACATATGGATCAACCAATGGCATTGCATGTGTGTTATTGTCACAAACCACATATGGATCAACATATGTCATTGCATGTATGTTCCTGTCAGGAACCACATATGGATCCACTAGTGTTCATTGTATGTGTGTTCTTTCCAGAAACCATATATGTATCCACTAGAGTAATTGCAAGTGTTTTTTTAACAAACCACACATGGATCAACCAGAGTTATTGCATGTGTGTGCTTTCCACAAACCACATATGGATCCACCAGAGTCATTGCATGTGTGTTCTTTTCCATAAACCACATGTATCAACAAATGGTATTGCATGTGTTTTCATTTCACAAACCATATATGGATCAACCAATGGCATTGCATGTGTGTTCTTTTCACAACCCACATATGGTTCAACCAATTTCAATGCATGTGTGTTCTTTCCATAAACCACATATGGATCCACCAATGTCATTGCATGTGTATTCTTTTCCACAAACCACGTGGATCATTCAATGGCATTGCATGTGTGTTCTTTTCACAAACCACACATGGATCAACCAATGTCATTGCATGTGTGATCTTTCCACAAACCACATATGGATCCACTAGAGTCATTGCATGTGTGTTCTTTCCACAAACCACATATGGATCCACCAGAGTCATTGCATGTCTATTTTTCCACAAACCACATGGATCAACCAGAGTCATTGCATCTGTGTTCTTTCCGAAAACCACATATGGATCCACTAGAGTAATTGCATGTGTGTTCTTTTCACAAACCACATATGGATCAACAAATGTCATTGCATGTGTGTTCTTTTCGCAAACCACATATGAATCCACCAATGTCATTGCATGTGTGTTCTTTCCATGAACCACATATGGATCCACCAATGTCATTGCATGTCTGTTCCTTTCACAAACCACATATGGATAAACCAGAGTCATTGCATGTGTGTTCTTTCCACAAACCACATATGGATCCACTAGAGTCATTGCATGTGTGTTCTTTTCACAAACCACATATGGATCAACAAATGTCATTGCATGTGTGTTCTTTTCACAAACCACATATGGATCAACAAATGTAATTGCATGTGTGTTCTTTCCACAAACCACATATGGATCAACCAATGTCATTGCATGTGTGTTCATGTCACAAACCACACATGGATCCACCAATGTCATTGAATGTGTGTTCTTTCCATGAACCACATATGGATCCACCAGAGTCATTGCATGTGTGTTCTTACCACAAACCACACATGGATCCACCAGAGTCATTGCTTGTGTGTTCTTTTCCAGAAACCACATATGGATTCACTAGAGTCATTGCATGTGTGTTCTTTCCACAAACCACATATGGATCAACAAGAGTCATTACATGTGTGTTCTTTCCACAAACCAAATATGGATCCACCAATGTCATTGCATGTGTGTTATTTCCACAAACCACATATGGATCCACCAGAGTCATTGCATGTGTGTTCTTTGCACAAACCACATATGTACCCACTAGAGTAATTGCATGTGTGTTCTTTTCCAGAAACCACATATGGATTCACCAATGTCAATGCATGTGTGTTCTTTCCACTAACCACACATGGATCCACCAGAGTTCATTGCATGTGTGTTCTTTTCGCCAAACACATATGAATCCACCAATGTCATTGCATGTGTGTTCTTTCCATGAACCACGTATGGATCCACCAATGTCATTGCATGTCTGTTCCTTTCACAAACCACATATGGATAAACCAGAGTCATTGCATGTGTGTTCTTTCCACAAACCACATATGGATCCACTAGAGTCATTGCATGTGTGTTCTTTTCACAAACCACATATGGATCAACAAATGTCATTGCTTTTCACAAACCACATATGGATCAACAAATGTCATTGCATGTGTGTTCTTTCCAAAAACCACACATGGATCAACCAATGTCATTGCATGTGTGTTCATGTCACAAACCACACATGGATCCACCAATGTCATTGATTGTGTGTTCTTTCCATGAACCACATATGGATCCACCAGAGTCATTGCATGTGTGTTCTTACCACAAACCACACATGGATCCACCAGAGTCATTGCATGTGTGTTCTTTTCCACAAACCACAGATGGATCCACTAGAGTCATTGCATGTGTGTTCTTTCCACAAACCACATATGGATCAACAAGAGTCATTGCATGTGTGTTCTTTCCACAAACCAAATATGGATCCACCAATGTCATTGCATGTGTGTTCTTTCCACAAGCCACACATGGATCCACTAGAGTTCATTGCATGTTTGTTCTTTTCCACAAACCACATGGATCAACCAATGGCATTGCATGTGTGTTATTGTCAGAAACCACATATGGATTAACCAACATCATTGCATGTATATTCCTGTCATGAACCACATATGGATCCACCAGTGTTCATTGCATGTGTGTTCTTTCCACAAACCACATATGTATCCACTAGAGTAATTGCATGTGTGTTCTTTTCACAAACCAAATATGGATCCACCAAGGTCATTGCATGTCTGTTCTTTCCACAAACCACATATGTATCCACTAGAGTAATTGCATGTGTGTTCTTTTCCACAAACCACTTATGGATCCACTAGTGTCATTTCATATGTGTTCTTTCCACAAACCACATAGGATCCACCAGAGTCGTTACATGTGTGTTCCTTTCACAAACCACATATGGATCAACCCGAGTCATTGCATGTGTGTTCTTTCCACAAACCACATATGGATCCACCAGAGTCATTGCATGTGTGTTCTTTCCACAAACCACACATGGATCCACTAGAGTAATTGCATGTGTGTTCTTTTCCATAAACCACAGATGGATCCACTAGAATCATTGCTTGTGTGTTCTTTCCACAAACCACATATGGATCAACAAGAGTCATTGCATGTGTGTTCTTTCCGCAAACCACATATGGATCAACCAATGGCATTGCATGTGTGTTATTGTCACAAACCACATATGGATCAACCAATGTCATTGCATGTATGTTCCTGTCAGGAACCACATATGGATCCACCAGTGTTCATTGCATGTGTGTTCTTTCCAGAAACCACATATGTATCCACTAGAGTAATTGCATGTTTTTTTAACAAACCACACATGGATCAACCAGAGTTATTGCATGTGTGTGCTTTCCACAAACCACATATGGATCCACCAGAGTCATTGCATGTGTGTTCTTTTCACAAACCATATATGGATCAACCAATGGCATTGCATGTGTGTTCTTTTCACAACCCACATATGGATCAACCAATGTCATTGCATGTGTGTTCTTTCAACAAACCACATATGGATCCACCAATGTCATTGCATGTGTGTTCTTTTCCCAAACCACGTGGATCAACCAATGGCATTTCATGTGTGTTCTTTTCACAAACGACACATGGATCAACCAATGTCATTGCATGTGTGGTCTTTCCACAAACCACATATGGATCCACTAGAGTCATTGCATGTCTGTTCTTTCCACAAACCACATATGGATCCACCAGAGTCATTGCATGTCTATTTTTTCCACAAACCAACATGGATCAACCAGAGTCATTGCATATGTGTTCTTTCCACAAACCATACATGGATCCACTAGAGTAATTGCATGTGTGTTCTTTTCACAAACCACATATGGATCAACAAATGTCATTGCATGTGTGTTCTTTTCGCAAACCACATATGAATCTACCAATGTCATTGCATGTGTGTTCTTTCCATGAACCACATATGGATCCACCAATGTCATTGCATGTCTGTTCCTTTCACAAACCACATATGGATAAACCAGATTCATTGCATGTGTGTTCTTTCCACAAACCATATATGGATCCACTACAGTCATTGCATGTGTGTTCTTTTCATAAACCATGTTAGATCAACCAATGTCATTGCATGTGTGTTCTTTTCCACAAACCACATATGGATCCACTAGAGTAATTACATGTGTGTTCTTTTCACAAACCACATATGGATCAACAAATTTCATTGCATGTGTGTTCTTTTCACAAACCTCATATGGATCAACAAATGTCATTGCATGTGTGTTCTTTCCACAAACCACATATGGATCAACCAATGTCATTGCATGTGTGTCCATGTCACAAACCACACATGGATCCACCAATGTCATTGAATGTGTGTTCTTTCCATGAACCACATATGGATCCACCCAAGTTATTACATGTGTGTTCTTACCACAAACCACACATGGATCCACCAAAGTTATTGCATGTGTGTTCCTTTCCAGAAACCACATATGGATCCACTAGAGTCATTGCATGTGTGTTCTTTCCACAAACCACATATGGATCAACAAGAGTCATTGCATGTGTGTTCTTTCCACAAACCAAATATGGATCCACCAATGTCATTGTATGTTCTTTCCACAAACCACATATGGATCCACCAGAGTCATTGCATGTGTGTTCTTTCCACAAACCACATATGTACCCACTAGAGTAATTGCATGTGTGTTCTTTTCCAGAAACCACATATGGATCCACCAATGTCAATGCATGTGTGTTCTTTCCACTAACCACACATGGATCCACCAGAGTTCATTGCATGTTTGTTCTTTTCCACAAACCACATGGATCAACCAATGGCATTGCATGTGTGTTATTGTCACAAACCACATATGGATTAACCAACATCATTGCATGTATATTCCTGTCATGAACCACATATGGATCCACCAGTGTTCATTGCATGTGTGTTCTTTCCACAAACCACATATGTATCCACTAGAGTAATTGCATGTGTGTTCTTTTCACAAACCAAATATGGATCCACCAAGGTCATTGCATGTCTGTTCTTTCCACAAACCACATATGTATCCACTAGAGTAATTGCATGTGTGTTCTTTTCCACAAACCACTTATGGATCCACTAGTGTCATTTCATATGTGTTCTTTCCACAAACCACATAGGATCCACCAGAGTCGTTACATGTGTGTTCCTTTCACAAACCACATATGGATCAACCCGAGTCATTGCATGTGTGTTCTTTCCACAAACCACATATGGATCCACCAGAGTCATTGCATGTGTGTTCTTTCCACAAACCACACATGGATCCACTAGAGTAATTGCATGTGTGTTCTTTTCCATAAACCACAGATGGATCCACTAGAATCATTGCTTGTGTGTTCTTTCCACAAACCACATATGGATCAACAAGAGTCATTGCATGTGTGTTCTTTCCACAAACCACATATGGATCAACCAATGGCATTGCATGTGTGTTATTGTCACAAACCACATATGGATCAACCAATGTCATTGCATGTATGTTCCTGTCAGGAACCACATATGGATCCACCAGTGTTCATTGCATGTGTGTTCTTTCCAGAAACCACATATGTATCCACTAGAGTAATTGCATGTTTTTTTAACAAACCACACATGGATCAACCAGAGTTATTGCATGTGTGTGCTTTCCACAAACCACATATGGATCCACCAGAGTCATTGCATGTGTGTTCTTTTCACAAACCATATATGGATCAACCAATGGCATTGCATGTGTGTTCTTTTCACAACCCACATATGGATCAACCAATGTCATTGCATGTGTGTTCTTTCAACAAACCACATATGGATCCACCAATGTCATTGCATGTGTGTTCTTTTCCCAAACCACGTGGATCAACCAATGGCATTTCATGTGTGTTCTTTTCACAAACGACACATGGATCAACCAATGTCATTGCATGTGTGGTCTTTCCACAAACCACATATGGATCCACTAGAGTCATTGCATGTCTGTTCTTTCCACAAACCACATATGGATCCACCAGAGTCATTGCATGTCTATTTTTTCCACAAACCAACATGGATCAACCAGAGTCATTGCATATGTGTTCTTTCCACAAACCATACATGGATCCACTAGAGTAATTGCATGTGTGTTCTTTTCACAAACCACATATGGATCAACAAATGTCATTGCATGTGTGTTCTTTTCGCAAACCACATATGAATCTACCAATGTCATTGCATGTGTGTTCTTTCCATGAACCACATATGGATCCACCAATGTCATTGCATGTCTGTTCCTTTCACAAACCACATATGGATAAACCAGATTCATTGCATGTGTGTTCTTTCCACAAACCATATATGGATCCACTACAGTCATTGCATGTGTGTTCTTTTCATAAACCATGTTAGATCAACCAATGTCATTGCATGTGTGTTCTTTTCCACAAACCACATATGGATCCACTAGAGTAATTACATGTGTGTTCTTTTCACAAACCACATATGGATCAACAAATTTCATTGCATGTGTGTTCTTTTCACAAACCTCATATGGATCAACAAATGTCATTGCATGTGTGTTCTTTCCACAAACCACATATGGATCAACCAATGTCATTGCATGTGTGTCCATGTCACAAACCACACATGGATCCACCAATGTCATTGAATGTGTGTTCTTTCCATGAACCACATATGGATCCACCCAAGTTATTACATGTGTGTTCTTACCACAAACCACACATGGATCCACCAAAGTTATTGCATGTGTGTTCCTTTCCAGAAACCACATATGGATCCACTAGAGTCATTGCATGTGTGTTCTTTCCACAAACCACATATGGATCAACAAGAGTCATTGCATGTGTGTTCTTTCCACAAACCAAATATGGATCCACCAATGTCATTGTATGTTCTTTCCACAAACCACATATGGATCCACCAGAGTCATTGCATGTGTGTTCTTTCCACAAACCACATATGTACCCACTAGAGTAATTGCATGTGTGTTCTTTTCCAGAAACCACATATGGATCCACCAATGTCAATGCATGTGTGTTCTTTCCACTAACCACACATGGATCCACCAGAGTTCATTGCATGTTTGTTCTTTTCCACAAACCACATGGATCAACCAATGGCATTGCATGTGTGTTATTGTCACAAACCACATATGGATTAACCAACATCATTGCATGTATATTCCTGTCATGAACCACATATGGATCCACCAGTGTTCATTGCATGTGTGTTCTTTCCACAAACCACATATGTATCCACTAGAGTAATTGCATGTGTGTTCTTTTCACAAACCAAATATGGATACACCAAGGTCATTGCATGTCTGTTTTTTACACAAACAACATATGTATGCACTATAGTAATTGCATGTGTGTTCTTTTCCACAAACCACTTATGGATCCACTAGAGTCATTTCATGTGTGTTCTTTCCACAAACCACATAGGATCCACCAGAGTCGTTGCATGTCTGTTGCTTTCACAAACCACATATGGATCAACCAGAGTTATTGCATGTGTTTTCTTTCCACAAACCAAACATGGACCAACCAGAGTCATTGCATGTGTGTGCTTTCCACAAACCACATATGGATCCACCAGAGTCATTGCATGTGTGTTCTTTTCCACAAACCACATGTATCAACAAATGGTATTGCATGTGTGTTCATTTCACAAACCATATATGGATCAACCAATGGCATTGCATGTGTGTTCTTTTCATAACCCACATATGGTTCAACCAATGTCAATGCATGTGTGTTCTTTCCACAAACCACATATGGATCCACCAATGTCATTGCATGTGTGTTCTTTTCCACAAACCACGTGGATCATTCAATGGCATTGCATGTGTGTTCTTTTCACAAACCACACATGGATCAACCAATGTCATTGCATGTGTGGTCTTTCCACAAACCACATATGGATCCACTAGAGTCATTGCATGTGTGTTCTTTCCACAAACCACATATAGATCCACCAGAGTCATTGCATGTCTGTTTTTCCACAAACCACATGGATCAACCAAAGTCATTGCATCTGTGTTCTTTCCACAAACCACATATGGATACACTAGAGTAATTGCATGTGTGTTCTTTTCACAAACCACATATGGATCAACAAATGTCATTGCATGTGTGTTCTTTTCACAAACCACATATGGATCAACAAATGTCATTGCATGTGTGTTATTTCCACAAACCACATATGGATCAACCAATGTCATTGCATGTGTGTTCATGTCACAAACCACACATGGATCCACCAATGTCATTGAATGTGTGTTCTTTCCATGAACCACATATGGATCCACTAGAGTCATTTCATGTGTGTTCTTACCACAAACCACACATGGATCCACCAGAGTCATTGCATGTGTGTTATTTTCCAGAAACCACATATGGATTCACTAGAGTCATTGCATGTGTGTTCTTTCCACAAACCACATATGGATCAACAAGAGTCATTACATGTGTGTTCTTTCCACAAACCAAATATGGATCCACCAATGTCATTGAATGTGTGTTCTTTCCACAAACCACATATGGATCCACTAGAGTCATTGCATGTGTGTTCTTTGCACAAACCACATATGTACCCACTAGAGTAATTGCATGTGTGTTCTTTTCCAAAAACCACATATGGATCCACCAATGTCAATGCATATGTGTTCTTTCCACTAACCACACATGGATCCACCAGAGTTCATTGCATGTTTTTTCTTTTCCACAAACCACATGGATCAACCAATGGCATTACATGTGTGTTATTGTCACAAACCACATATGGATCAACCAACATCATTGCATGTATATTCCTGTCATGAACCACATATGGATCCACCAGTGTTCATTGCATGTGTGTTCTTTCCACAAACCACATATGTATCCACTAGAGTAATTGCATGTGTGTTCTTTTCACAAACCAAATATGGATACACCAAGGTCATTGCATGTCTGTTCTTTCCACAAACCACATATGTATGCACTATAGTAATTGCATGTGTGTTCTTTTCCACAAACCACTTATGGATCCACTAGAGTCATTTCATGTGTGTTCTTTCCACAAACCACATCGGATCCACCAGAGTCGCTGCATGTGTGTTCCTTTCACAAACCACATATGGATCAACCAGAGTCATTGCATGTGTGTTCTTTCCACAAAGCACATATGGATCCACGAGAGTCATTGCATGTGTGTTCTTTCCACAAACCACACATGGATCCACCAGAGTTATTGCATGTGTGTTCTTTTCCATAAACCACATATGGATCCACTAGAATCATTGCATGTGTGTTCTTTCCACAAACCACATATGGATCAGCAAGAGTCATTGCATGTGTGTTCTTTCCACAAACCACATATGGATCAACCAATGTCATTGCATGTGTGTTATTGTCACAAACCACATATGGATCAACATATGTCATTGTATGTATGTTCCTGTCAGGAACCACATATGGATCCACTAGTGTTCATTGCATGTGTGTTCTTTCCAGAAACCATATATGTATCCACTAGAGTAATTGCAAGTGTTTTTTTAACAAACCACACATGGATCCACTAGTATTCATTGCATGTGTGTTCTTTCCACAAACCACATATGGATCAACCAATGTCATTGCATGTGCGTTCATGTCACAAACCACACATGGATCCACCAATGTCATTGAATGTGTGTTCTTTACATGAACCACATATGGATCCACCAGAGTCATTGCATGTGTGTTCTCACCACAAATCACACATGGATCCACCAGAGCCATTGCATGTGTGTTCTTTTCCAGAAACCACATATGGATTCACTAGAGTCATTGCATGTGTGTTCTTTCCACAAACCACATATGGATCAACAAGAGTCATTACATGTGTGTTCTTTCCACAAACCAAATATGGATCCACCAATGTCATTGCATGTGTGTTCTTTCCACAAACCACAGATGGATCCACCAGAGTCATTGCATGTGTGTTCTTTGCACAAACCACATATGTACCCACTAGAGTAATTGCATGTGTGTTCTTTTCCAGAAACCACATATGGATCCACCAATGTCAATCCATGTGTGTTCTTTCCACTAACCACACATGGATCCACCAGAGTTCATTGCATGTTTGTTCTTTTCCACAAATCACATGGATCAACCAATGGCATTGCATGTGTGTTATTGTCACAAACCACATATGGATCAACCAACATCATTGCCTGTATATTCCTGTCATGAACCACATATGGATCCACCAGTGTTCATTGCATGTGTGTTCTTTCCACAAACCACATATGTATCCACTAGAGTAATTGCATGTGTGTTCTTTTCACAAACCAAATATGGATCCACCAAGGTCATTGCATGTCTGTTGTTTCCACAAACCACATATGTATCCACTAGAGTAATTGCATGTGTGTTCTTTTCCACAAACCACTTATGGATCCCCCAGAGTCATTTCATGTGTGTTCTTGCCACAAACCACACATGGATCCACCAGAGTCATTGCATGTGTGTTCTTTTCCAGAAACCACATATGGATTCACTAGAGTCATTGCATGTGTGTTCTTTCCACAAACCACATATGGATCAACAAGAGTCATTACATGTGTGTTCTTTCCACAAACCAAATATGGATCCACCAATGTCATTGCATGTGTGTTCTTTCCACAAACCACATATGGATCCACTAGAGTCATTGCATGTGTGTTCTTTGCACAAACCACATATGTACCCACTAGAGTAATTGCATGTGTGTTCTTTTCCAGAAACCACATATGGATCCACCAATGTCCATGCATATGTGTTCTTTCCACTAACCACACATGGATCCACCAGAGTTCATTGCATGTTTTTTCTTTTCCACAAACCACATGGAACAACCAATGGCATTGCATGTGTGTTATTGTCACAAACCACATATGGATCAACCAACATCATTGCATGTATATTCCTGTCATGAACCACATATGGATCCACCAGTGTTCATTGCATGTGTGTTCTTTCCACAAACCACATATGTATCCACTAGAGTAATTGCATGTGTGTTCTTTTCACAAACCAAATATGGATACACCAAGGTCATTGCATGTCTGTTCTTTCCACAAACCACATATGTATGCACTATAGTAATTGCATGTGTGTTCTTTTCCACAAACCACTTATGGATCCACTAGAGTCATTTCATGTGTGTTCTTTCCACAAACCACATAGGATCCACCAGAGTCATTGCATGTGTGTTCCTTTCACAAACCACATATGGATCAACCAGAGTCATTGCATGTGTGTTCTTTCCACAAAGCACATATGGATCCACCAGAGTCATTGCATGTGTGTTCTTTCCACAAACCACACATGGATCCACCAGAGTTATTGCATGTGTGTTCTTTTCCATAAACCACATATGGATCCACTAGAATCATTGCATGTGTGTTCTTTCCACAAACCACATATGGATCAGCAAGAGTCATTGCATGTGTGTTCTTTCCACAAACCACATATGGATCAACCAATGGCATTGCATGTGTGTTATTGTCACAAACCACATATGGATCAACATATGTCATTGCATGTATGTTCCTGTCAGGAACCACATATGGATCCACTAGTGTTCATTGCATGTGTGTTCTTTCCAGAAACCATATATGTATCCACTAGAGTAATTGCAAGTGTTTTTTTAACAAACCACACATGGATCAACCAGAGTTATTGCATGTGTGTGCTTTCCACAAACCACATATGGATCCACCAGAGTCATTGCATGTGTGTTCTTTTCCACAAACCACATGTATCAACAAATGGTATTGCATGTGTTTTCATTTCACAAACCATATATGGATCAACCAATGGCATTGCATGTGTGTTCTTTTCACAACCCACATATGGTTCAACCAATTTCAATGCATGTGTGTTCTTTCCACAAACCACATATGGATCCACCAATGTCATTGCATGTGTGTTCTTTTCCACAAACCACGTGGATCATTCAATGGCATTGCATGTGTGTTCTTTTCACAAACCACACATGGATCAACCAATGTCATTGCATGTATGGTCTTTCCACAAACCACATATGGATCCACTAGAGTCATTGCATGTGTGTTCTTTCCACAAACCACATATGGATCCACCAGAGTCATTGCATGTCTATTTTTCCACAAACCACATGGATCAACCAGAGTCATTGCATCTCTGTTCTTTCCACAAACCACATATGGATCCACTAGAGTAATTACATGTGTGTTCTTTTCACAAACCACATATGGATCAACAAATGTCATTGCATGTGTGTTCTTTTCACAAACCACATATGGATCAACAAATGTCATTGCATGTGTGTTCTTTCCACAAACCACATATGGATCAACCAATGTCATTGCATGTGTGTTCATGTCACAAACCACACATGGATCCACCAATGTCATTGAATGTGTGTTCTTTCCATGAACCACATATGGATCCACCAGAGTCATTGCATGTGTGTTCTCACCACAAATCACACATGGATCCACCAGAGCCATTGCATGTGTGTTCTTTTCCAGAAACCACATATGGATTCACTAGAGTCATTGCATGTGTGTTCTTTCCACAAACCACATATGGATCAACAAGAGTCATTACATGTGTGTTCTTTCCACAAACCAAATATGGATCCACCAATGTCATTGCATGTGTGTTCTTTCCACAAACCACAGATGGATCCACCAGAGTCATTGCATGTGTGTTCTTTGCACAAACCACATATGTACCCACTAGAGTAATTGCATGTGTGTTCTTTTCCAGAAACCACATATGGATCCACCAATGTCAATGCATGTGTGTTCTTTCCACTAACCACACATGGATCCACCAGAGTTCATTGCATGTTTGTTCTTTTCCACAAACCACATATGTATCCACTAGAGTAATTGCATGTGTTTTTTTAACAAACCACACATGGATCAACCAGAGTCATTGCATGTGTGTGCTTTCCACAAACCACATATGGATCCACCAGAGTCATTGCATGTGTGTTGTTTTCCACAAACCACATGTATCAACCAATGGTATTGCATGTGTGTTCATTTCACAAACCATATATGGATCAACCAATGGCATTGCATGTGTGTTATTTTCACAACCCACATATGGATCA
This sequence comes from Avena sativa, assembly GCA_916181665.1. NCBI lineage: Eukaryota > Viridiplantae > Streptophyta > Magnoliopsida > Poales > Poaceae > Avena > Avena sativa. Next base: position 226,724,728 of record OV702286.1, read on the forward strand.
ACCAATGTCATTGCATGTGTGTTCTTTCCAGAAACCACATATGGATCCACCAATGTCATTGCATGTGTGTTCTTTTCCACAAACCACGTGGATCAACCAATGGAATTGCATGTGTGTTCTTTTCACAAACCACACATGGATCAACCAATGTCATTGCATGTGTGGTCTTTCCACAAACCACATATGGATCCACTAGAGTCATTGCATGTGTGTTGTTTCCACAAACCACATATGGATCCACCAGAGTCATTGCATATCTGTTTTGCCACAAACCACATGGATCAACCAGAGTCATTGCATCTTTGTTCTTTCCACAAACCACACATGGATCCACTAGAGTAATTTCATGTGTGTTCTTTTCACAAACCACATATGGATCCACCAATGTCATTGCATGTGTGTTCTTTCCATGAACCACATATGGATCCACCAATTTCATTGCATGTGTGTTCCTTTCACAGACCACATATGGATCACGTCATTGCATGTGTGTTCTTTCCACAAACCACATATGGATCCACTAGAGTCATTGCATGTGTGTTCTTTTCATAAACCATATTGGATCAACCAATGTCATTGCATGTGTGTTCTTTTACACAAACCACATATGGATCCACTAGAATAACTGCATGTGTGTTCTTTTCACAAAGCACATATGGATCAACAAATGTCATTGCATGTGTGTTCTTTTCACAAACCACATATGGATCCACCAATGTCATTGCATGTGTGTTCTTTCCACAAACCAGATATGGATCAACCAATGTCATTGCATGTGTGTTTATGTCACAAACCACACATGGATCCACCAATGTCATTGCATGTGTGTTCTTCTCATGAACCACATATGGATCCACCAGAGTCATTGCTTGTGTGTTCTTTCCACAAACCACACATGGATCCACCAGAGTCATTGCATGTGTGTTGTTTTCCACAAACCACATATGGATCCACTAGAGTCATTGCATGGGTGTTCTTTCCACAAATCACATATGGATCAACATTAGTCATTGCATGTGTGTTCTTTCCACAAACCAAATATGGATCCACCAATGTCGGTGCATGTGTGTTCTTTTCACAAAGCACATATGGATCCACCAGAGTAATTTCATGTGTGGTCTTTCCACAAACCACTTATGGATCCACTAGAGTCATTTCATGTGTGTTCTTTCCACAAACCACATATGGATCCACCAGAGTCATTGCATGCGTGTTCCTTTCACAAACCACATATGGATCAACCAGAGTCATTGCATGTGTGTTCTTTCCACAAACCACATATGGATCCACCAGAGTCATTGCATGTGTGTTCTTTTCACAAACCACACATGGATCCACCAGACTCATTGCATGTGTGTTGTTTTCCACAAACCACATATGGATCCACTAAAATCATTGCATGTGTGTTCTTTCCACAAACCGCATATGGATCAACAAGAGTCGTTGCATGTGTGTTCTTTCCACAAACCACATATGGATCAACCAATGGCATTGCGTGTGTGTTATTGTCACAAACCACATATGGATCAACCAATGGCATTGCATGTATGTTCCTGTCATGAACCACATATGGATCCACCAGTGTTCATTGCATGTGTGTTCTTTCCACAAACCACATATGTATCCACTAGAGTAATTGCATGCGTGTTTTTTTCACAAACCACACATGGATCACCCAAAGTCATTGCATGTGTGTTCTTTCCACAAACCACATATGGATCCACCAGAGTCATTGCATGTGTGTTATTTTCCACAAACCACATGTATCAACCAATGACATTGCATGTGTGTTCTTTTCACATACCATATATGGATCAACCAATGGCATTGCATGTGTGTTCTTTTCACAAACCACATATAGATCAACAAATGTCATTGCATGTGTGTTCTTTCCACAAACCACATATGGATCCACCAAGGTCATTGCATGTGTGTTCTTTTCCACAAACCACGTGGATAAACCAATGGAATTGCATGTGTATTCTTTTCACAAACCACACATGGATCAACCAATGTCATTGCATGTGTGGCCTTTCCACAAACCACATATTGATCAACCAGAGTCATTGCATGTGTGTTCTTTCCACAAACCACATATGGATCCACCAGTGTCATTGCATGTGTATTCTTTCCACAAACCACACATGGATCCACCAGAGTCATTGCATGTGTGTTTTTTTCCACAAACCACATATGGATCCACTAGAATCATTGCATGTGTGTTCTTTTCACAAAGCACATATGGATCAACAAATGTCATTGCATGTGTGTTCTTTTCACAAACCACATATGGATCCACCAATGTCATTGCATGTGTGTTCTTTCCACAAACCAGATATGGATCAACCAATGTTATTGCATGTGTGTTTATGTCACAAACCACACATGGATCCACCAATGTCATTGCATGTCTGTTCTTCTCATGAACCACATATGGATCCACCAGAGTCATTGCTTGTGTGTTCTTTCCACAAACCACACATGGATCCACCAGAGTCATTGCATCTGTGTTGTTTTCCACAAACCACATATGGATCCACTAGAGTCATTGCATGGGTGTTCTTTCCACAAATCACATATGGATCAACAAGAGTCGTTGCATGTGTGTTCTTTCCACAAACCAAATATGGATCCACCAATGTCAGTGCATGTGTGTTCTTTTCACAAAGCACATATGGATCCACTAGAGTAATTTCATCTTTGGTCTTTCCACAAACCACTTATGGATCCACTAGAGTCATTTCATGTGTGTTCTTTCCACAAACCACATATGGATCCACCAGAGTCATTGCATGCGTGTTCCTTTCACAAACCACATATGGATCAACCAGAGTCATTGCATGTGTGTTCTTTCCACAAACCACATATGGATCCACCAGAGTCATTGCATGTGTGTTCTTTTCACAAACCACACATGGATCCACCAGACTCATTGCATGTGTGTTGTTTTCCACAAACCACATATGGATCCACTAAAATCATTGCATGTGTGTTCTTTCCACAAACCGCATATGGATCAAAAAGAGTCGTTGCATGTGTGTTCTTTCCACAAACCACATATGGATCAACCAATGGCATTGCATGTGTGTTATTGTCACAAACCACATATGGATCAACCAATGGCATTGCATGTATGTTCCTGTCATGAACCACATATGGATCCACCAGTGTTCATTGCATGTGTGTTCTTTCCACAAACCACATATGTATCCAGTAGAGTAATTGCATGCGTTTTTTTTCACAAACCACACATGGATCAACCAGAGTCATTGCATGTGTGTTCTTTCCACAAACCACATATGGATCCACCAGAGTCATTGCATGTGTGTTATTTTCCACAAACCACATGTATCAACCAATGACATTGCATGTGTGTTCTTTTCACATACCATAAATGGATCAACCAATGGCATTGCATGTGTGTTCTTTTCACAAACCACATATGGATCAACAAATGTCATTGCATGTGTGTTCTTTCCACAAACCACATATGGATCCACCAATGTCATTGCATGTGTGTTCTTTTCCACAAACCACGTGGATAAACCAATGGAATTGCATGTGTATTCTTTTCACAAACCACACATGGATCAAACAATGTCATTGCATGTGTGGCCTTTCCACAAACCACATATGGATCAACCAGAGTCATTGCATGTGTGTTCTTTCCACAAAACACATATGGATCCACCAGTATCATTGCATGTGTGTTCTTTCCACAAACCACACATGGATCCACCAGAGTCATTGCATGGGTGTTCTTTTCCACAAACCACATATGGATCCACTAGAATCATTGCATGTGTGTTCTTTCCACAAACCACATCTGGATCAACAAGAGTCATTGCATGTGTGTTCTTTCCACAAACCACATATGGATCTACTAATGGCATTGCATATGTGTTATTGTCAAATACCACATATGGATCAACCAATGTCATTGCATGTATTTTCCTATGATAAACCACATATGGATCCACCTGTGTTCATTGCATGTGTGTTCTTTCCACAAACCACATATGTATCCACTAGAGTAATTGCATGTGTTTTTTTCACAAACCACACATGGATCAACCAGAGTCATTGCATGTGTGTTCTTTCCACAAACCACATATGGATCCACCAGAGTCATTGCATGTCTGTTTTTCCACAAACCACATGGATCAACAAGAGTCATTGCATCTGTGTTCTTTCGACAAACCACATATGTATCCACTAGAGTTATTGCATGTGTTTTTTTTCACAAACCACACATGGATCAACCAGAGTCATTGCATGTGTGTTCTTTCCACAAACCACATATGGATCCACCAGAGTCACTGTATGTGTGTTCTTTTCCACAAACGACATGTATCAACTAATGGCATTGCATGTGTGTTCTTTTCACAAACCATATATGGATCAACCAATGGCATTGCATGTGTGTTCTTTTCACAACACACATATGGATCAACCAATGTCATTGCATGTGTGTTCTTTCCAGAAACCCCATATGGATCCACCAATGTAATTGCATGTGTGTTCTTTTCCACAAACTACGTGGATCAACCAATGGCATTGCATGTGTGTTCTTTTCACAAACCACACACGGATCAACAAATGTCATTGCATCTGTGGTCTTTCCACAAACCACATATGGATCAACCAGAGTCATTGCATGTGTGTTCTCTCCACAAACCACATATGGATCCACCAGAGTCATTGCATGTGTGTTCTTTCCACAAACCACAAATGGATCCACTAGAGTCATTGCATGTGTGTTCTTTTCCACAAACCACATATGGATCCACTAGAATGTTTGCATGTGTGTTCTTTCCACAAGGCACATATGGATCAACAAGAGTCATTGCATGTGTGTTCGTTCCACAAACCATATATGGATAAACAAATGCCATTTCATGTGTGTTATTGTCACAAACCACATATGGATCAACCAATGTCATTGCATGTATGTTCCTATCATGAACCACATATGGATCCACCAGTGTTCATTTCATGTGTGTTCTTTCCGCAAACCACATATGTATCCACTAGAGTAATTGCATGTTTTTTTTACAAACCACACATGGATCAACATGAGTCATTGCATGTGTGTTCTCTCCACAAACCACATATGGATCCACCGGAGTCATTGCATGTGTGTTTTTTTCCACAAACCACATGTATCAACCAATGGCATTGCATGTGTGTTCTTTTCACAAACCATACATGGATCAACCAATGGCATTACATGTGTGTTCTTTTCACAACCCACATATGGATCAACCCCTGTCATTTCATTTGTGTTCTTTTCATAAATCATGTTGGATCCACCAATGTCATTGGATGTGTGTTGTTTTCCAAAAACCACATATGGATCCACTAGAGTAATTGCATGTGTGTTCTTTTCACAAACCAAATATGGATCAACAAATGTCATTGCATGTGTGTTCTTTTCACAAACCACATATGGATCAACGAATGTCATTGCATGTGTGTTCTTTCCACAAACCACATATGGATCAACCAATGTCATTGCATGTGTGTTAATGTCACAAACCACACATGGATCCACCAATGTCATTGAATGTGTGTTCTTTCCATGAACCACATATGGATCCACCAGAGTCATTGCATGTGTGTTCTTACCACAAACCACACATGGATCCACCAGAGTCATTGCATGTGTGTTCTTTTCCACAAACCACATATGGATTCACTAGAGTCATTGCATGTGTGTTCTTTCCACAAACCACATATGTATCAACAAGAGTCATTGCATGTGTGTTCTTTCCACAAACCAAATATGGATCCACCAATGTCATTGCATGTGTGTTCTTTCCACAAACCACATATGGATCCACCAGAGTCATTGCATGTGTGTTCTTTCCACAAACCACATATGTACCCACTAGAGTAATTGCATGTGTGTTCTTTTCCAGAAACCACATATGGATCCACCAATGTCAATGCATGTGTGTTCTTTCCACTAACCACACATGGATCCAGCAGAGTTCATTACATGTTTGTTCTTTTCCACAAACCACATGGATCAACCAATGGCATTGCATGTGTGTTATTGTCACAAACCACATATGGATCAACCAACATCATTGCATGTATATTCCTGTCATGAACCACATATGGATCCACCAGTGTTCATTGCATGTGTGTTATTTCGACAAACCACATATGTATCCACTAGAGTAATTGCATGTGTGTTCTTTTCACAAACCAAATATGGATCCACCAAGGTCATTGCATGTCTGTTCTTTCCACAAACCACATATGTTTCCACTAGAGTAATTGCATGTATGTTCTTTTCCACAAACCACTTATGGATCCACTAGAGTCATTTCATGTGTGTTCTTTCCACAAACCACATAGGATCCACCAGAGTCGTTGCATGTGTGTTCCTTTCACAAACCACATATGGATCAACCAGAGTCATTGCATGTGTGTTCTTTCCACAAACCACATATGGATCCACCAGAGTCATTGCATGTGTGTTCTTTCCACAAACCACACATGGATCTACAAGAGTTATTGCATGTGTGTTCTTTCCACAAACCACATATGGATCCACCAGAGTCATTGCATGTGTGTTCTTTCCACAAACCACACATGGATCCACTAGAGTCATTGCATGTGTGTTCTTTTCCACAAACCACATATGGATCCACTAGAATGTTTGCATGTGTGTTCTTTCCACAAGGCACATATGGATCAACAAGAGTCATTGCATGTGTGTTCGTTCCACAACCATATATGGATAAACAAATGCCATTTCATGTGTGTTATTGTCACAAACCACATATGGATCAACCAATGTCATTGCATGTATGTTCCTATCATGAACCACATATGGATCCACCAGTGTTCATTTCATGTGTGTTCTTTCTGCAAACCACATATGTATCCACTAGAGTAATTGCATGTTTTTTTTACAAACCACACATGGATCAACAAGAGTCATTGCATGTGTGTTCTCTCCACAAACCACATATGGATCCACCGGAGTCATTGCATGTGTGTTTTTTTCCACAAACCACATGTATCAACCAATGGCATTGCATGTGTGTTCTTTTCACAAACCATACATGGATCAACCAATGGCATTGCATGTGTGTTCTTTTCACAACCCACATATGGATCAACCCCTGTCATTTCATGTGTGTTCTTTTCATAAATCATGTTGGATCCACCAATGTCATTGGATGTGTGTTCTTTTCCATAAACCACATATGGATCCACTAGAGTAATTGCATGTGTGTTCTTTTCACAAACCACATATGGATCAACAAATGTCATTGCATGTGTGTTCTTTTCACAAACCACATATGGATCAACGAATGTCATTGCATGTGTGTACTTTCCACAAACCACATATGGATCAACCAATGTCATTGCATGTGTGTTAATGTCACAAACCACACATGGATCCACCAATGTCATTGAATGTGTGTTCTTTCCATGAACCACATATGGATCCACCAGAGTCATTGCATGTGTGTTCTTACCACAAACCACACATGGATCCACCAGAGTCATTGCATGTGTGTTCTTTTCCACAAACCACATATGGATACACTAGAGTCATTGCATGTGTGTTCTTTCCACAAACCACATATGTATCAACAAGAGTCATTGTATGTGTGTTCTTTCCACAAACCAAATATGGATCCACCAATGTCATTGCATGTGTGTTCTTTCCACAAACCACATATGGATCCACCAGAGTCATTGCATGTGTGTTATTTCCACAAACCACATATGTACCCACTAGAGTAATTGCATGTGTGTTCTTTTCCAGAAACCACATATGGATCCACCAATGTCAATGCATGTGTGTTCTTTCCACTAACCACACATGGATCCAGCAGAGTTCATTACATGTTTGTTCTTTTCCACAAACCACATGGATCAACCAATGGCATTGCATGTGTCTTATTGTCACAAACCACATATGGATCAACCAACATCTTTGCATGTATATTCCTGTCATGAACCACATATGGATCCACCAGTGTTCATTGCATGTGTGTTCTTTCGACAAACCACATATGTATCCACTAGAGTAATTGCATGTGTGTTCTTTTCACAAACCAAATATGGATCCACCAAAGTCATTGCATGTCTGTTCTTTCCACAAACCACATATGTATCCACTAGAGTAATTGCATGTATGTTCTTTTCCACAAACCACTTATGGATCCACTAGAGTCATTTCATGTGTGTTCTTTCCACAAACCACATAGGATCCACCAGAGTCGTTGCATGTGTGTTCCTTTCACAAACCACATATGGATCAACCAGAGTCATTACATGTGTGTTCTTTCCACAAACCACATATGGATCCACCAGAGTCATTGCATGTGTGTTCTTTCCACAAACCACACATGGATCTACCAGAGTTATTGCATGTGTGTTCTTTTCCATAAACCACATATGGATCCACTAGAATCATTGCATGTGTGTTCTTTCCACAAACCATGTATGGATCAACAAGAGTCATTGCATGTGTGTTCTTTCCACAAACCACATAGGGATCAACCAATGGCATTGGATGTGTGTTATTGTCACAAACCACATATGGATCAACCAATGTCATTGCATGTATGTTCCTGTCAGGAACCACATATGGATCCACCAGTGTTCATTGCATGTGTATTCTTTCCAGAAACCACATATGTATCCACTAGAGTAATTGCATGTTTTTTTTAACAAACCACACATGGATCAACCAGAGTTATTGCATGTGTGTGCTTTCCACAAACCACATATGGATCCACCAGAGTCATTGCATGTGTGTTCTTTTCCACAAACCACATGTATCAACCAATGGTATTGCATGTGTGTTCTTTTCACAAACCATATATGTATCAACCAATGGCATTGCATGTGTGTTCTTTTCACAACCCACATATGGATCAACCAATGTCATTGCATGTGTGTTCTTTCAACAAACCACATATGGATCCACCAATGTCATTGAATGTGTGTTCTTTTACCAAACCACGTGGATCTACCAATGGCATTTCATGTGTGTTCTTTTCACAAACCACACATGGATCAACCAATGTCATTGCATGTGTGGTCTTTCCACAAACCACATATGGATCCACTAGAGTCATTGCATGTGTGTTCTTTCCACAAACCACATATGGATCCACCAGAGTCATTGCATGTCTATTTTTTCCACAAACCACATGGATCAACCAGAGTCATTGCATATGTGTTCTTTCCACAAACCACACATGGATCCACTAGAGTAATTGCATGTGTGTTCTTTTCACAAACCACATATGGATCAACAAATGTCAGTGCATGTGTGTTCTTTTTGCAAACCACATATGAATCCACCAATGTCATTGCATGTGTGTTCTTTCCACAAACCACATATGGATCCACCAGAGTCATTGCATGTGTGTTCTTTCCACAAACCACACATGCATCCACCATAGTTATTGCATGTGTGTTCTTTTCCATAAACCACATATGGATCCACTAGAATCTTTGCATGTGTGTTCTTTCCACAAACCACATATGGATCAGCAAGAGTCATTGCATGTGTGTTCTTTCCACAAACCATATATGGATCAACCAATGGCATTGCATGTGTGTTATTGTCACAAACCACATATGGATCAACATATGTCATTGCATGTATGTTCCTGTCAGGAACCACATATGGATCCACTAGTGTTCATTGCATGTGTGTTCTTTCCAGAAACCACATATGTATCCACTAGAGTAATTGCATGTGTTTTTTTAACAAACCACACATGGATCAACCAGAGTCATTGCATGTGTGTGCTTTCCACAAACCACATATGGATCCACCAGAGTCATTGCATGTGTGTTCTTTTCCACAAACCACATGTATCAACAAATGGTATTGCATGTGTGTTCATTTCACAAACCATATATGGATCAACCAATGGCATTGCATGTGTGTTCTTTTCACAACCCACATATGGTTCAACCAATGTCAATGCATGTGTGTTCTTTCCGCAAACCACATATGGATCCACCAATGTCATTGCATGTGTGTTCTTTTCCACAAACCACATGGATAATGGCATTGCATGTGTGTTCTTTTCACAAACCACACATGGATCAACCAATGTCATTGCATGTGTGGTCTTTCCACAAACCACATATGGATCCACTAGAGTCATTGCATGTGTGTTCTTTCCACAAACCACATATAGATCCACCAGAGTCATTGCATGTCTGTTTTTCCACAAACCACATGGATCAACCAGAGTCATTGCATCTGTGTTCTTTCCACAAACCACATATGGATACACTAGAGTAACTGCATGTGTGTTCTTTTCACAAACCACATATGGATCAACAAATGTCATTGCATGTGTGTTCTTTTCACAAACCACATATGGATCAACAAATGTCATTGCATGTGTGTTCTTTCCACAAACCACATATGGATCAACCAATGTCATTGCATGTGTGTTAATGTCACAAACCACACATGGATCCACCAATGTCATTGAATGTGTGTTCTTTCCATGAACCACCTATGGATCCACCAGAGTCATTGCATGTGTGTTCTTACCACAAACCACACATGGATCCACCAGAGTCATTGCATGTGTGTTCTTTTCCACAAACCACATATGGATCCACTAGAGTCATTGCATGTGTGTTATTTCCACAAACCACATATGTATCAACAAGAGTCATTGCATGTGTGTTCTTTCCACAAACAAAATATGGATCCACCAATGCCATTGCATGTGTGTTCTTTCCACAAACCACACATGGATCCACTAGAGTAATTGCATGTGTGTTCTTTTCACAAACCACATATGGATCAACAAATGTCATTGCATGTGTGTTCTTTTTGCAAACCACATATGAATCCACCAATGTCATTGCATGTGTGTTCTTTCCACAAACCACATATGGATCCACCAGAGTCATTGCATGTGTGTTCTTTCCACAAACCACACATGCATCCACCATAGTTATTGCATGTGTGTTCTTTTCCATAAACCACATATGGATCCACTAGAATCTTTGCATGTGTGTTCTTTCCACAAACCACATATGGATCAGCAAGAGTCATTGCATGTGTGTTCTTTCCACAAACCATATATGGATCAACCAATGGCATTGCATGTGTGTTATTGTCACAAACCACATATGGATCAACATATGTCATTGCATGTATGTTCCTGTCAGGAACCACATATGGATCCACTAGTGTTCATTGCATGTGTGTTCTTTCCAGAAACCACATATGTATCCACTAGAGTAATTGCATGTGTTTTTTTAACAAACCACACATGGATCAACCAGAGTCATTGCATGTGTGTGCTTTCCACAAACCACATATGGATCCACCAGAGTCATTGCATGTGTGTTCTTTTCCACAAACCACATGTATCAACAAATGGTATTGCATGTGTGTTCATTTCACAAACCATATATGGATCAACCAATGGCATTGCATGTGTGTTCTTTTCACAACCCACATATGGTTCAACCAATGTCAATGCATGTGTGTTCTTTCCGCAAACCACATATGGATCCACCAATGTCATTGCATGTGTGTTCTTTTCCACAAACCACATGGATAATGGCATTGCATGTGTGTTCTTTTCACAAACCACACATGGATCAACCAATGTCATTGCATGTGTGGTCTTTCCACAAACCACATATGGATCCACTAGAGTCATTGCATGTGTGTTCTTTCCACAAACCACATATAGATCCACCAGAGTCATTGCATGTCTGTTTTTCCACAAACCACATGGATCAACCAGAGTCATTGCATCTGTGTTCTTTCCACAAACCACATATGGATACACTAGAGTAACTGCATGTGTGTTCTTTTCACAAACCACATATGGATCAACAAATGTCATTGCATGTGTGTTCTTTTCACAAACCACATATGGATCAACAAATGTCATTGCATGTGTGTTCTTTCCACAAACCACATATGGATCAACCAATGTCATTGCATGTGTGTTAATGTCACAAACCACACATGGATCCACCAATGTCATTGAATGTGTGTTCTTTCCATGAACCACCTATGGATCCACCAGAGTCATTGCATGTGTGTTCTTACCACAAACCACACATGGATCCACCAGAGTCATTGCATGTGTGTTCTTTTCCACAAACCACATATGGATCCACTAGAGTCATTGCATGTGTGTTATTTCCACAAACCACATATGTATCAACAAGAGTCATTGCATGTGTGTTCTTTCCACAAACAAAATATGGATCCACCAATGTCATTGCATGTGTGTTCTTTCCACAAACCACACATGGATCCACTAGAGTAATTGCATGTGTGTTCTTTTCACAAACCACATATGGATCAACAAATGTCATTGCATGTGTGTTCTTTTTGCAAACCACATATGAATCCACCAATGTCATTGCATGTGTGTTCTTTCCACAAACCACATATGGATCCACCAGAGTCATTGCATGTGTGTTCTTTCCACAAACCACACATGCATCCACCATAGTTATTGCATGTGTGTTCTTTTCCATAAACCACATATGGATCCACTAGAATCTTTGCATGTGTGTTCTTTCCACAAACCACATATGGATCAGCAAGAGTCATTGCATGTGTGTTCTTTCCACAAACCATATATGGATCAACCAATGGCATTGCATGTGTGTTATTGTCACAAACCACATATGGATCAACATATGTCATTGCATGTATGTTCCTGTCAGGAACCACATATGGATCCACTAGTGTTCATTGCATGTGTGTTCTTTCCAGAAACCACATATGTATCCACTAGAGTAATTGCATGTGTTTTTTTAACAAACCACACATGGATCAACCAGAGTCATTGCATGTGTGTGCTTTCCACAAACCACATATGGATCCACCAGAGTCATTGCATGTGTGTTCTTTTCCACAAACCACATGTATCAACAAATGGTATTGCATGTGTGTTCATTTCACAAACCATATATGGATCAACCAATGGCATTGCATGTGTGTTCTTTTCACAACCCACATATGGTTCAACCAATGTCAATGCATGTGTGTTCTTTCCGCAAACCACATATGGATCCACCAATGTCATTGCATGTGTGTTCTTTTCCACAAACCACATGGATAATGGCATTGCATGTGTGTTCTTTTCACAAACCACACATGGATCAACCAATGTCATTGCATGTGTGGTCTTTCCACAAACCACATATGGATCCACTAGAGTCATTGCATGTGTGTTCTTTCCACAAACCACATATAGATCCACCAGAGTCATTGCATGTCTGTTTTTCCACAAACCACATGGATCAACCAGAGTCATTGCATCTGTGTTCTTTCCACAAACCACATATGGATACACTAGAGTAACTGCATGTGTGTTCTTTTCACAAACCACATATGGATCAACAAATGTCATTGCATGTGTGTTCTTTTCACAAACCACATATGGATCAACAAATGTCATTGCATGTGTGTTCTTTCCACAAACCACATATGGATCAACCAATGTCATTGCATGTGTGTTAATGTCACAAACCACACATGGATCCACCAATGTCATTGAATGTGTGTTCTTTCCATGAACCACCTATGGATCCACCAGAGTCATTGCATGTGTGTTCTTACCACAAACCACACATGGATCCACCAGAGTCATTGCATGTGTGTTCTTTTCCACAAACCACATATGGATCCACTAGAGTCATTGCATGTGTGTTCTTTCCACAAACCACATATGTATCAACAAGAGTCATTGCATGTGTGTTCTTTCCACAAACAAAATATGGATCCACCAATGTCATTGCATGTGTGTTCTTTCCACAAACCACATATGGATCCACCAGAGTCATTGCATGTGTGTTCTTTCCACAAACCACATATGTACCCACTAGAGTAATTGCATGTGTGTTCTTTTCCAGAAACCACATATGGATCCACCAATGTCAATGCATGTGTGTTCTTTCCACTAACCACACATGGACCCAGCAGAGTTCATTACATGTTTGTTCTTTTCGACAAACCACATGGATCAACCAATGGCATTGCATGTGTGTTATTGTCACAAACCACATATGGATCAACCAACATCATTGCATGTATATTCCTGTCATGAACCACATATGGATCCACCAGTGTTCATTGCATGTGTGTTCTTTCGACAAACCACATATGTATCCACTAGAGTAATTGCATGTGTGTTCTTTTCACAAACCAAATATGGATCCACCAAGGTCATTGCATGTCTGTTCTTTCCACAAACCACATATGTATCCACTAGAGTAATTTCATGTATTTTCTTTTCCACAAACCACTTATGGATCCACTAGAGTCATTTCATGTGTGTTCTTTCCACAAACCACATAGGATCCACCAGAGTCGTTGCATGTGTGTTCCTTTCACAAACCACATATGGATCATCCAGAGTCACTGCATGTGTGTTCTTTCCACAAACCACATACGGATCCACCAGAGTCTTTGCATGTGTTTTCTTTCCACAAACCACACATGGATCCACCAGAGTTATTGCATGTGTGTTCTTTTCCATAAACCACATCTGGATCCACTAGAGTCATTGCGTGTGTGTTCTTTCCGCAAACCACATATGGATCAACCGATGGCATTGCATGTGTGTTATTGTCACAAACCACATATGGATCAACATATGTCATTGCATGTATGTTCCTGTCAGGAACCACATATGGATCCACTAGTGTTCATTGCATGTGTGTTCTTTCTAGAAACCACATATGTATCCACTAGAGTAATTGCATGTGTTTTTTGAACAAACCACACATGGATCAACCAGAGTCATTGCATGTGTGTGCTTTCCACAAACCACATATGGATCCACCAGAGTCATTGCATGTGTCTTCTTTTCCACAAAACACATGTATCAACAAATGGTATTACATGTGTGTTCATTCCACAAACCATATATGGATCAACCAATGGCATTGCATGTGTGTTCTTTTCACAACCCACATATGGTTCAACCAATTTCAATGCATGTGTGTTCTTTCCACAAACCACATATGGATCCACCAATGTCATTGCATGTGTGTTCTTTTCCACAAACCACGTGGATCATTCAATGGCATTGCATGCGTGTTCTTTTCACAAACCACACATGGATCAACCAATGTCATTGCATGTGTGGTCTTTCCACAAACCACATATGGATCCACTAGAGTCATTGCATGTGTGTTCTTTCCACAAACCACATATGGATCCACTAGAGTCATTGCATGTCTGTTTTTCCACAAACCACATGAATCAACCAGAGTCATTGCATCTGTGTTCTTTCCACAAACCACATATGGATCCACTAGAGTAATTGCATGTGTGTTCTTTTCATAAACCACATATGGATCAACAAATGTCATTGCATGTGTGTTCTTTTCACAAACCTAATATGGATCAACAAATGTCATTGCATGTGTGTTCTTTCCACAAACCACATATGGATCAACCAATGTCATTGCATGTGTGTTCATGTCACAAACCACACATGGATCTACCAATGTCATTGAATGTGTGTTCTTTCCATGAACCACATATGGATCCACTAGAGTCATTGCATGTGTGTTCTCACCACAAATCACACATGGATCCACCAGAGCCATTGCATGTGTGTTCTTTTCCAGAAACCACATATGGATTCACTAGAGTCATTGCATGTGTGTTCTTTCCACAAACCACATATGGATCAACAAGGGTCATTACATGTGTGTTCTTTCCACAAACCAAATATGGATCCACCAATGTCATTGCATGTGTGTTCTTTCCACAAACCACATATGGATCCACCAGAGTCATTGCATGTGTGTTCTTTGCACAAACCACATATGTACCCACTAGAGTAATTGCATGTGTGTTCTTTTCCAGAAACCACATATGGATCCTCCAATGTCAATGCATGTGTGTTCTTTCCACTAACCACACATGGATCCACCAGAGTTCATTGCATGTTTGTTCTTTTCCACAAACCACATGGATCAACCAATGGCATTGCATGTGTGTTATTGTCACAAACCACATATGGATCAACCAACATCATTGCATGTATATTCCTGTCGTGAACCACATATGGATCCACCAGTGTTCATTGCATGTGTGTTCTTTCCACAAACCACATATGTATCCACTAGAGTAATTGCATGTGTGTTCTTTTCACAAACCAAATATGGATCCACCAAGGTCATTGCATGTCTGTTCTTTCCACAAACCACATATGTATCCACTAGAGTAATTGCATGTGTGTTATTTTCCACAAACCACTTATGGATCCACTAGAGTCATTTCATATGTGTTCTTTCCACAAACCACGTAGGATCCACCAGATTCGTTGCATGTGTGTTCCTTTCACAAACCACATATGGATCAACCATAGTCATTGCATGTGTGTTCTTTCCACAAACCACATATGGATCCACCACAGTCATTGCATGTGTGTTCTTTCCACAAACCACACATGGATCCACTAGATTTATTGCATGTCTGTTCTTTTCCATAAACCACATATGGATCCACCAGAGTTATTGCATGTGTGTTCTTTTCCATAAACCACATATGGATCCACTAGAATCATTGCATGTGTGTTCTTTCCACAAACCACATATGGATCAACAAGAGTCATTGCATGTGTGTTCTTTCCACAAACCACATATGGATCAACCAATGGCATTGCATGTGTGTTATTGTGACAAACCACATATGGATCAACCAATGTCATTGCATGTGTGTTCTTTTCCACAAACCACGTGGATCAACCAATGGAATTGCATGTGTGTTCTTTTCACAAACCACACATGGATCAACCAATGTCATTGCATGTGTGGTCTTTCCACAAACCACATATGGATCCACTAGAGTCATTGCATGTGTGTTGTTTCCACAAACCACATATGGATCCACCAGAGTCATTGCATGTCTGTTTTTCCACAAACCACATGGATCAACCAGAGTCATTGCATCTTTGTTCTTTCCACAAACCACACATGGATCCACTAGAGTAATTGCATGTGTGTTCTTTTCACAAACCACATATGGATCAACAAATGTCATTGCATGTGTGTTCTTTTCACAAACCACATATGGATCCACCAATGTCATTGCATGTGTATTCTTTCCATGAACCACATATGGATCCACCAATTTCATTGCATGTGTGTTCCTTTCACAGACCACATATGGATCAACCAGAGTCATTGCATGTGTGTTCTTTCGACAAACCACAGATGGATCCACTAGAGTCATTGCATGTGTGTTCTTTTCATAAACCATATTGGATCAACCAATGTCATTGCATGTGTGTTCTTTTCCACAAACCACATATGGATCCACTAGAGTAACTGCATGTGTGTTCTTTTCACAAAGCACATATGGATCAACAAATGTCATTGCATGTGTGTTCTTTTCACAAACCACATATGGATCCACCAATGTCATTGCATGTGTGTTCTTTCCACAAACCAGATATGGATCAACCAATGTCATTGCATGTGTGTTCATGTCACAAACCACACATGGATCCACCAATGTCATTGCATGTTTGTTCTGCTCATGAACCATATATGGATCCACCAGAGTCATTGCTTGTGTGTTCTTTCCACAAACCACACATGGATCCACTAGAGTCATTGCATGTGTGTTGTTTTCCACAAACCACATATGGATCCACTAGAGTCATTGCATGGGTGTTCTTTCCACAAATCACATATGGATCAACAAGAGTCATTGCATCTGTGTTCTTTCCACAAACCAAATATGGATCCACCAATGTCAGTGCATGTGTGTTCTTTTCACAAAGCACATATGGATCCACTAGAGTAATTTCATGTGTGGTCTTTCCACAAACCACTTATGGATCCACTAGAGTCATTTCATGTGTGTTCTTTCCACAAACCACATATGGATCCACCAGAGTCATTGCATGCGTGCTCCTTTCACAAACCACATATGGATCAACCAGAGTCATTGCATGTGTGTTCTTTCCACAAACCACATATGGATCCACCAGAGTCATTGCATGTGTGTTCTTTTCACAAACCACACATGGATCCACCAGACTCATTGCATGTGTGTTGTTTTCCACAAACCACATATGGATCCACTAAAATCATTGCATGTGTGTTCTTTCCACAAACCGCATATGGATCAACAAGAGTCGTTGCATGTGTGTTCTTTCCACAAACCACATATGGATCAACCAATGGCATTGCGTGTGTGTTATTGTCACAAACCACATATGGATCAACCAATGGCATTGCATGTATGTTCCTGTCATGAACCACATATGGATCCACCAGTGTTCATTGCATGTGTGTTCTTTCCACAAACCACATATGTATCCACTAGAGTAATTGCATGCGTGTTTTTTTTCACAAACCACACATGGATCAACCAGAGTCATTGCATGTGTGTTCTTTCCACAAGCCACATATGGATCCACCAGAGTCATTGCATGTGTGTTATTTTCCACAAACCACATGTACCAACCAATGATATTGCATGTGTGTTCTTTTCACATACCATATATGGATCAACCAATGGCATTGCATGTGTGTTCTTTTCACAACCCACATATGGATCAACCAATGTCATTGCATGTGTGTTCTTTCCACAAACCACATATGGATCCACCAATGTAATTGCATGTGTGTTCTTTTCCACAAACCACGTGGATAAACCAATGGAATTGCATGTGTATTCTTTTCACAAACCACACATGGATCAACCAATGTCATTGCATGTGTGGCCTTTCCACAAACCACATATGGATCAACCAGAGTCATTGCATGTGTGTTCTTTCCACAAACCACATATGGATCCACCAGTGTCATTGCATGTGTGTTCTTTCCACAAACCACACATGGATCCACCAGAGTCATTGCATGTGTGTTCTTTTCCACAAACCACATATGGATCCACTAGAATCATTGTTCTTTCCACAAACCACATCTGGATCAACAAGAGTCATTGCATGTGTGTTCTTTCCACAAACCACATATGGATCTACTAATGGCATTGCATGTGTGTTATTGTCAAATACCACATATGGATCAACCAATGTCATTGCATGTATTTTCCTATGATAAACCACATATGGATCCACTTGTGTTCATTGCATGTGTGTTCTTTCCACAAACCACATATGTATCCACTAGAGTAATTGCATGTGTTTTTTTCACAAACCACACATGGATCAACCAGAGTCATTGCATGTGTGTTCTGTCCACAAACCACAGATGGATCCACCAGAGTCATTGCATGTCTTTTTTTCCACAAACCACATGGATCAATCAGAGTCATTGCATCTGTGTTCTTTCCACAAACCACATATGTATCCACTAGAGTTATTGCATGTGTTTTTTTACAAACCACACATGGATCAACCAGAGTCATTGCATGTGTGTTCTTTCCACAAACCACATATGGATCCACCAGAGTCATTGCATGTGTGTTCTTTTCCACAAACGACATGTATCAACTAATGGCATTGCATGTGTGTTCCTTTCACAAACCATATATGGATCAACCAATGGCATTGCATGTGTGTTCTTTTCACAACCCACATATGGATCAACCAATGTCATTGCATGTGTGTTCTTTCCACAAACCACATATGGATCCACCAATGTAATTGCATGTGTGTTCTTTTCCACAAACTACGTGGATCAACCAATGGCATTGCATGTGTGTTCTTTTCACAAACCACACATGGATCAACCAATCTCATTGCATTTGTGGTCTTTCCACAAACCACACATGGCTCAACCAGAGTCATTGCATGTGTGTTCTTTCCACAAACCACATATGGATCCACCAGAGTCATTGCATGTGTGTTCTTTCCACAAACCACACATGGATCCACTAGAGTCATTGCATGTGTGTTCTTTTCCACAAACCACATATGGATCCACTAGAATGTTTGCATGTGTGTTCTTTCCACAAGACACATATGGATCAACAAGAGTCATTGCATGTGTGTTCGTTCCACAAACCACATATGGATAAACAAATGGCATTGCATGTGTGTTATTGTCACAAACCACATATGGATCAACCAATGTCATTGCATGTATGTTCCTATCATGAACCACATATGGATCCACCAGTGTTCATTTCATGTGTGTTCTTTCCGCAAACCACATATGTATCCTCTAGAGTAATTGCATGTTTTTTTTCACAAACCACACATGGATCAACAAGAGTCATTGCATGTGTGTTCTCTCCACAAACCACATATGGATCCACCAGAGTCATTGCATGTGTGTTCTTTTCCACAAACCACATGTATCAATCATGGCATTGCATGTGTGTTATTTTCACAATCCATATATGGATCAACCAATGGCATTGCATGTGTGTTCTTTTCACAACCCACATATGGATCAACCAATGTCATTTCATGTGTGTTCTTTTCATAAATCATGTTGGATCCACCAATGTCATTGGATGTGTGTTCTTTTCCACAAACCACATATGGATCCACTAGAGTAATTGCATGTGTGTTCTTTTCACAAACCACATATGGATCAATAAATGTCATTCCATGTGTGTTCTTTTCACAAACCACATATGGATCAACAAATGTCATTGCACGTGTGTTCTTTCCACAAACCACATATGGATCAACCAATGTCATTGCATGTGTGTTAATGTCACAAACCACACATGGATCCACCAATGTCATTGAATGTGTGTTCTTTCCATGAACCACATATGGATCCACCAGAGTCATTGCATGTGTGTTCTTACCACAAACCACACATGGATCCACCAGAGTCATTGCATGTGTGTTCTTTTCCACAAACCACATATGGATCCACTAGAGTCATTGCATGTGTGTTCTTTCCACAAACCACATATGTATCAACAAGAGTCACTGCATGTGTGTTCTTTCCACAAACCAAATATGGATCCACCAATGTCATTGCATGTGTGTTCTTTCCACAAACCACATATGGATCCACCAGAGTCATTGCATGTGTGTTCTTTCCACAAACCACATATGTACCCACTAGAGTAATTGCATGTGTGTTCTTTTCCAGAAACCACATATGGATCCACCAATGTCAATGCATGTGTGTTCTTTGCACTAACCACACATGGATCCACCAGAGTTCATTGCATGTTTGTTCTTTTCCACAAACCACATGGATCAACCAATGGCATTGCATGTGTGTTATTGTCACAAACCACATATGGATCAACCAACATCATTGCATGTATATTCCTGTCATGAACCACATATGGATCCACCAGTGTTCATTGCATGTCTGTTCTTTCCACAAACCACATATGTATCCACTAGAGTAATTGCATGTGTGTTCTTTTCACGAACCAAATATGGATCCACCAAGGTCATTGCATGTCTGTTCTTTCCACAAACCACATATGTATCCACTAGAGTAATTGCATGTGTGTTCTTTTCCACAAACCACTTATGGATCCACTAGAGTAATTTCATGTGTGGTCTTTCCACAAACCACTTATGGATCCACTAGAGTCATTTCATGTGTGTTCTTTCCACAAACCACATATGGATCCACCAGAGTCATTGCATGCGTGTTCCTTTCACAAACCACATATGGATCAACCAGAGTCATTGCATGTGTGTTCTTTCCACAAACCACATATGGATCCACCAGAGTCATTGCATGTTTGTTCTTTTCACAAAACACACATGGATCCACCAGACTCATTGCATGTGTGTTGTTTTCCACAAACCACATATATATCCACTAAAATCATTGCATGTGTGTTCTTTCCACAAACCGCATATGGATCAACAAGAGTCGTTGCATGTGTGTTCTTTCCACAAACCACATATGGATCAACCAATGGCATTGCATGTGTGTTATTGTCACAAACCACATATGGATCAACCAATGGCATTGCATGTATGTTCCTGTCATGAACCACATATGGATCCACCAGTGTTCATTGCATGTGTGTTCTTTCCACAAACCACATATGTATCCACTAGAGTAATTGCATGCGTGTTTTTTTCACAAACCACACATGGATCAACCAGAGTCATTGCATGTGTGTTCTTTCCACAAACCACATATGGATCCACCAGAGTCATTGCATGTGTGTTATTTTCCACAAACCACATGTATCAACCAATGACATTGCATGTGTGTTCTTTTCACATACCATATATGGATCAACCAATGGCATTGCATGTGTGTTCTTTTCACAACCCACATATGGATCAACCAATGTCATTGCATGTGTGTTCTTTCCACAAACCACATATGGATCCACCAATGTCATTGCATGTGTGTTCTTTTCCACAAACGACGTGGATAAACCAATGGAATTGCATGTGTATTCTTTTCACAAACCACACATGGATCAACCAATGTCATTGCATGTGTGGCCTTTCCACAAACCACATATGGATCAACCAGAGTCATTGCATGTGTGTTCTTTCCACAAACCACATATGGATCCACCAGTGTCATTGCATGTGTGTTCTTTCCACAAACCACACATGGATCCACCAGAGTCATTGCATGTGTGTTCTTTTCCATAAACCACATATGGATCCACTAGAATCATTGCATGTGTGTTCTTTCCACAAACCACATCTGGATCAACAAGAGTCATTGCATGTGTGTTCTTTCCACAAACCACATATGGATCTACTAATGGCATTGCATGTGTGTTATTGTCAAATACCACATATGGATCAACCAATGTCATTGCATGTATTTTCCTATGATAAACCACATATGGATCCACCTGTGTTCATTGCATGTGTGTTCTTTCCACAAACCACATATGTATCCACTAGAGTAATTGCATGTGTTTTTTTCACAAACCACACATGCATCAACCAGAGTCATTGCATGTGTGTTCTTTCCACAAACCACATATGGATCCACCAGAGTCATTGCATGTCTTTTTTTCCACAAACCACATGGATCAACCAGAGTCATTGCATCTGTGTTCTTTCCATAAACCACATATGTATCCACTAGAGTTATTGCATGTGTTTTTTTCACAAACCACACATGGATCAACCAGAGTCATTGCATGTGTGTTCTTTCCACAAACCACATATGGATCCACCAGAGTCATTGCATGTGTGTTCTTTTCCACAAACGACATGTATCAACTAATGGCATTGCATGTGTGTTCTTTTCACAAACCATATATGGATCAACCAATGGCATTGCATGTGTGTTCTTTTCACAACCCACATATGGATCAACCAATGTCATTGCATGTGTGTTCTTTCCACAAACCACATATGGATCCACCAATGTAATTGCATGTGTGTTCTTTTCCACAAACTACGTGGATCAACCAATGGCATTGCATGTGTGTTCTTTTCACAAACCACACACGGATCAACCAATGTCATTGCATTTGTGGTCTTTCCACAAACCACATATGGATCAACCAGAGTCATTGAATGTGTGTTCTTTCCACAAACCACATATGGATCCACCAGAGTCATTGCATGTGTGTTCTTTCCACAAACCACATATGGATCGACTAGAGTCATTGCATGTGTGTTCTTTTCCACAAACCACATATGGATCCACTAGAATGTCTGCATGTGTGTTCTTTCCACAAGACACATATGGATCAACAAGAGTCATTGCATGTGTGTTCGTTCCACAAACCACATATGGATAAACAAATGGCATTGCATGTGTGTTATTGTCACAAACCACATATGGATCAACCAATGTCATTGCATGTATGTTCCTATCATCAACCACATCTGGATCCACCAGTGTTCATTTCATGTGTGTTCTTTCCGCAAACCACATATGTATCCACTAGAGTAATTGCATGTTTTTTTTCACAAACCACACATGGATCAACAAGAGTCATTGCATGTGTGTTCTCTCCACAAACCACTTATGGATCCACCAGAGTCATTGCATGTGTTCTTTTCCACAAACTGCATGTATCAACCATGGCATTGCATGTGTGTTCTTTTCACAAACCATATATGGATCAACGAATGGCATTGCATGTGTGTTCTTTTCACAACCCACATATGGATCAACCAATGTCATTTCATGTGTGTTCTTTTCATAAATCATGTTAGATCCACCAATGTCATTTGATGTGTGTTCTTTTCCACAAACCACATATGGATCCACTAGAGTAATTGCATGTGTGTTCTTTTCACAATCCACATATGGACCAACAAATGTCATTGCATGTGTGTTCTTTTCACAAACCACATATGGATCAACAAATGTCATTGCATGTGTGTTCTTTCCACAAACCACATATGGATCAACCAATGTCATTGCATGTGTGTTAATGTCACAAACCACACATGGATCCACCAATGTCATTGAATGTGTGTTCTTTCCATGAACCACATATGGATCCACCAGAGTCATTGCATGTGTGTTCTTACCACAAACCACACATGGATCCACCAGAGCCATTGCATGAGTGTTCTTTTCCACAAACCACATATGGATCCACTAGAGTCATTGCATGTGTGTTCTTTCCACAAACCACATATGTATCAACAAGAGTCATTGCATGTGTGTTCTTTCCACAAACCAAATATGGATCCACCAAGGTCATTGCATGTCTGTTCTTTCCACAAACCACATATGTATCCACTAGAGTAATTGCATGTATGTTCTTTTCCACAAACCACTTATGGATCCACTAGAGTCATTTCATGTGTGTTCTTTCCACAAACCACATAGGATCCACCAGAGTCGTTGCATGTGTGTTCCTTTCACAAACCACATATGGATCCGCCAGAGTCATTGCATGTGTGATCTTTCCACAAACCACACATGGATCCACCAGAGTTATTGCATGTGTGTTCTTTTCCATAAACCACATACGGATCCACTAGAATCATTGCATGTGTGTTCTTTCCACAAACCACATATGGATCAACAAGAGTCATTGCATGTGTGTTCTTTCCACAAACCACATATGGATCAACCAATGGCATTGGATGTGTGTTATTGTCACAAACCACATATGGATCAACCAATGTCATTGCAGGTATGTTCCTGTCAAGAACCACATATGGATCCACCAGTGTTCATTGCATGTGTGTTCTTTCCAGAAACCACATATGTATCCACTAGAGTAATTGCATGTGTTTTTTTAACAAACCACACATGGATCAACCAGAGTCATTGCATGTGTGTGCTTTCCACAAACCACATATGGATCCACTAGAGTCATTGCATGTGTGTTCTTTTCCACAAACCACATGTATCAACCAATGGTATTGCATATGTGTTCATTTCACAAACCATATATGGATCAACCAATGGCATTGCATGTGTGTTCTTTTCACAACCCACATATGGATCAACCAATGTCATTGCATGTGTGTTCTTTCCACAAACCACACATGGATCCACCAATGTCATTGCATGTGTGTTACTTTCCACAAACCACGTGGATCAACCAATGGAATTGGATGTGTGTTCTTTTCA
The DNA here is from genome assembly GCA_916181665.1 of Avena sativa. Classification (NCBI taxonomy): domain Eukaryota; kingdom Viridiplantae; phylum Streptophyta; class Magnoliopsida; order Poales; family Poaceae; genus Avena; species Avena sativa. The sequence goes on from OV702286.1 coordinate 226,750,171, forward strand.
CAAACCACACATGGATCAACCAATGTCATTGCATGTGTGGTCTTTACACAAACCACATATGGATCCACTAGAGTCATTGCATGTGTGTTATTTCCACAAACCACATATGGATCCACTAGAGTCATTGCATGTCTGTTTTTCCACAAACCACATGGATCAACCAGAGTCATTGCATTTGTGTTATTTCCACAAACCACACATGTATCCACTAGAGTAATTGCATGTGTGTTCTTTTCACAAACCACATATGGATCAACAAATGTCATTGCATGTGTGTTCTTTCCATGAACCACATATGGATCCACCAATTTCATTGCATGTGTGTTCCTTTCACAGACCACATATGGATCAACCAGAGTCATTACATGTGTGTTCTTTCCACAAACCACATATGGATCCACTAGAGTCATTGCATGTGTGTTATTTTCATAAATATATTGGATCCACCAATGTCATTGCATGTGTGTTCTTTTCCACAAACCACATATGGATCCACTAGATTAATTGCATGTGTGTTATTTTCACAAAGCACATATGGATCAACAAATGTCATTGCATGTGTGTTCTTTTCACAAACCACATATGGATCCACCAATGTCATTGCATGTGTGTTCTTTCCACAAACCAGATATGGATCAACACATGTCATTGCATGTGTGTTCATGTCACAAACCACACATGGATCCACCAATGTCATTGCATGTGTGTTCTTTTCACGAACCACATATAGATCCACCAGAGTCATTGCTTGTGTGTTCTTTCCACAAACCACACATGGATCCACCATAGTCATTGCATGTGTGTTCTTTTCCACAAACCACATATGGATCCACTAGAGTCATTGCATGGGTGTTCTTTCCACAAATCACAAATGGATCAACAAGAGTCATTGCATGTGTGTTCTTTCCACAAACCAAATATGGATCCACCAATGTCAGTGCATGTGTGTTCTTTTCACAAAGCACATATGGATCCACTAGAGTCATTTCATGTGTGGTCTTTCCACAAACCACTTATCGATCCACTAGAGTCATTTCATGTGTGTTCTTTCCACAAACCACATATGGATCCACCAGAGTCATTGCATGTGTGTTCCTTTCACAAACCACATATGGATCAACCAGAGTCATTGCATGTGTGTTCTTTCCACAAACCACATATGGATCCACCAGAGTCATTGCATGTGTGTTCTTTTCACAAACCACACATGGATCCACCAGACTATTTGCATGTGTGTTGTTTTCCACAAACCACATATGGATCCACTAAAATCATTGCACGTGTGTTCTTTCCACAAACCACATATGGATCAACAAGAGTCGTTGCATGTGTGTTCTTTCCACAAACCACATATGGATCAGCCAATGGCATTGCATGTGTGTTATTGTCACAAACCACATATGGATCAACCAATGTTATTGAATGTATGTTCCTGTCATGAACCACATATGGATCCACCAGTGTTCATTGCATGTGTGTTCTTTCCACAAACCACATATGTATCCACTAGAGTAATTGCATGCCTGTTTTTTATCACAAACCACACATGGATCAACCAGAGTCATTGCATGTGTGTTCTTTCCACAAACCACATATGGATCCACCAGAGTCATTGCATGTGTGTTATTTTCCACAAACCACATATATCAACCAATGGAATTGCATGTGTGTTCTTTTCACATACCATATATGGATCAACCAATGGCATTGCATGTGTGTTCTTTTCACACCCCACATATGGATCAACCAATGTCATTGCATGTGTGTTCTTTCCACAAACCACATATGGATCCACCAATGTCATTGCATGTGTGTTCTTTTCCACAAACCACGTGGATAAATCAATGGAATTGCATGTGTATTCTTTTCACAAACCACACATGGATCAACCAATGTCATTGCATGTGTGGCCTTTCCACAAACCATATATGGATCAACCAGAGTCATTGCATGTGTGTTCTTTCCACAAACCACATATGGATCCACCGTTGTCATTGCATGTGTGTTCTTTCCACAAACCACACATGGATCCACCAGAGCCATTGCATGTGTGTACTTTTCCACAAACCACATATGGATCCACTAGAATCATTGCATGTGTGTTCTTTCCACAAACCACATATGGATCAACAAGAGTCATTGCATGTGTGTTCTTTCCACAAACCACATATGTATCCACTAGAGTAATTGCATGTGTTTTTTTTTCATAAACCACACATGGATCAACAAGAGTCATTGCATGTGTGTTCTTTCCACAAACCACATATGGATCCACTAGAGTCATTGCATGTCTGTTCTTTTCCACAAACGACATGTATCAACTAATGGCATTGCATGTGTGTTCTTTTCACAAACCATATATGGATCAACCAATGGCATTGCATGTTTGTTCTTTTTACAAACCATATATGGATCAACCAATGGCATTGCATGTGTGTTCTTTTCACAACCCACATATGGATCGACCAATGTCATTGCATGTGTGTTCTTTCCACAAACCACATATGGATCCACCAATGTAATTGCATGTGTGTTCTTTTCCACAAACCACGTGGATCAACCAATGGCATTGCATGTGTGTTCTTTTCACAAACCACACACAGATCAACCAATGTCATTACATTTGTGGTATTTCCACAAACCACATATGGATCAACCAGAGTCATTGCATGTGTGTTCTTTCCACAAACAACATATGGATCCACCAATGTCAATGCATGTGTGTTCTTTTCCAGAAACCACATATGGATCAACCAATGTAATTGCATGTGTGTTCTTTTCCACAAACCCCATGTGGATCCACTAGAGTAATTGCATGTGTGTTCTTTTCACAAACCACATATGGATCAACAAATGTCATTGCATGTGTGTTCTTTTCACAAACCACATATGGATCCACCAATGTCATTGCATGTGTGTTCTTTCCACAAACCACATATGGATCAACAAATGTCATAGCATGTGTGTTCTTTTCACAAACCACATATGCATCCACCAATGTCATTGCATGTGTGTTGTTTCCACAAACCACATATGGATCAACCAATGTCATTGCATGTGTGTTAATGTCACAAACCACACATGGATCCGCCAATGTCATTGCATGTGTGTTCTTTCCATGAACCACATATGGATCCACCAGAGTCATTACATGTGTGTTCTTTCCACAAACCACACATGGATCCACCAGAGTCATTGCATATGTGTCCTTTTCCACAAACCACATATGGATCCACTAGAGTCATTGCATGTGTGTTCTTTCCACAAACCACATATGGATCAACAAGAGTCATTGCATGTGTGTTCTTTCCACAAACCAAATATGGATCCACCAATGTCATTGCATGTTCGTTCTTTTCACAAACCACATATGGATCCACTAGAGTCATTTCATGTGTGGTCTTTCCACAAACTACTTATGGATCCACTAGAGTCATTTCATGTGTGTTCTTTCCGCAAACCACATATGGATCCACCAGAGTCATTGCATGTGTGTTCCTTTCACAAACCACATATGGATCAACCAGAGTCATTGCATGTGTGTTCTTTCCACAAACCACATATGGATCCACCAGAGTCAGTGCATGTTTTTTTTTCCGCAAACCACACATGGATCCACAAGAGTCATTGCATGTGTGTTCTTTCCACAAACCACACATGGATCCACCAGAGTCATTGCATGTGGTTCTTTTCCACAAACCACATATGGATCCACTAGAACCATTGCATGTGTGTTCTTTCCACAAACCACATATGGATCAACAAGAGTCATTGCATGTCTGTTCTTACCACAAACCACATATGGATCAACCAATGGCATTGCATGTGTGTTATTGTCCCAAACCACATATGGATCAACCAATGTCATTGCATGTATGTTCCTCTCATGGACCACATATGGATCCACCAGTGTTCATTGCATGTGTGTTCTTTCCACAAACCACATATGTATCCACTAGAGTAATTGCATGTGTTTTTTTCACAAACCACACATGGATCAACCAGAGTCATTGCATGTGTGTTCTTTCCACAAACCACATATGGATCCACCAGAGTCAATTGCATGTGTGTTCTTTTCCACAACCCACATGTATCAACCAATAATGGCATTGCATGTGTGTTATTTTCACAAACCATATATGGGTCAACAAATGGCATTGCATGTGTGTTCTTTTCACAACCCACATATGGATCAACCAATGTGATATGGGGTAGCCCGATCTTCTTAGCAAGCACTTGTCGGTGGATATGGTGGATGATAGATAACTAGCCTGTAGCTATGAACTCTCCCGCTCGATCCCTGATGCCAATGCAACAGCTCTCGAACCTTGTAGGATATTCACAACACCACGCTCTTGCGCACGCAACCGTGACCACGAACGGTAGTATGCAATCTACTAATTCCCAATGGAACAATAGATCACACTCAATTATAGTTGGTAGATTCGAACACAGGGTAATTCCAGAGGTTCTATGAAAGAAACAACTCCAAAATATTTTAACGTGGTCTAAAGAATAAAGCTAGAGCGCCCCCATCTATTTAAGGGTCCAAGCGGCGGCGGCCTATGGGTACAAACCGACCCAACTTGGGTTCGGTCAAACTGACTCTGCCGTTGTAGAGGTGGACTCTGTTTTCTGCCGTGGCAGAGAACTGGGGCTTTTCTCTGCCACGGCAGAGAACTTCCGTCTCTTGTTGATATTTGTCTTGGACAGCTCCTTGCGCTTCCTCCCTCTCCTCCCTCGCGCATTCTTCATTGATCAACACACCTTGTTCCATTTGCTCCTCGCTCCTTGCTATGCCTTCTTCTCCTAAGTACCTGATCATGCAATAGTTCAAATACTTAGGTAGTATAAAATTCTCATTAATAAAAACACCAGGTTCATTAAGAAACAAGTTCACCTGTTGTTCTAGTAGCTTAGCATGAGCTCTTGTGATTGGTCCGATCCTTATCTCATTGGATTGATCCTTCTTTGCAATTGGAACATCTTCATTATCAATTGGGGTAGGTGTAACTATAGGGATGTCATCATCATCTCCCCCCTTCAAAAGGCGTCGACCTCGACGCTCCAAGGTCTTCTCCTGCATATGGTGACAAATCAGCAACGTTGAAGCTGTTGCTAGTGCCACCAAACTCCTCAATAGGTATATCAACTGAGTAGGCATTATCATTAATCTTGGCTAGCACCTTGTAAGGTCCAGCACCACGTGGCTTCAATTTGGACTTGCGTAGTAGTGGAAATCTGTCCTTGCACAGATGCACCCAAACCATATCTCCAGGCTCGAACAACACTTCCTTCCTTGCTTGATTCCTTGCAGCAGCAATGTTCTTGCCTTTCTTCTCAATTGCGTCTCTAGTCTTCTCATGAATTTTCTTCACGTAATCAGCACGTTTTGATGCCTCCATATCAAAACTCTCATGTAATGGCAGAGGCAGCATATCAAGTGGCGTCAATGGCTTGAAGCCATACACCACCTCAAAAGGACAAAGCTGAGTAGTTGAATGCACAACCCTGTTGTAAGCAAACTCAACATGTGGCAAACACTCTTCCCACTCCCGCAGATTCTTTTTAATCATGGTCCTTAGCAGTAGTGACAATGTTCTATTCACCACCTCCGTTTGACCATCTGTTTGGGGATGACATGTAGTGTTGAACAGCAGCTTCGTTCCTAGATTCCCCCATAAGGTCTTCCAAAAGTAGCTCATGAACTTCACATCACGGTCAGAAACAATCGTCTTTGGTACTCCATGTAATCTCACGATGTCCCTAAAAAACATGTTAGCAACATGCGACGCATCATCGCTTTTGTGGCAGGCAATAAAATGGGCCATCTTAGAGAACCTATCCACTACCACAAATATAGAATCATGACCTCTCTGAGTTTTAGGTAGACCTAGCACAAAATCCATACTAATGTCTTCCCATGGAGTAGTAGGTGCAGAGAGAGGTGTATACAAACCGTGAGGCTTCATCTTTGATTTCGACTTGTGGCAAGTAATGCATCGGCTCACAAATCTGTACACATCACGCCTCATCTTGGGCCAATAGAAGTGATCAGCGAGCATGAGCAACGTCTTCTCACGCCCAAAGTGACCCATCAAACCACCAGCATGTGATTCCTGCACTAAGAACAAACGCAACGACGATTCTAGAATACATAGTTTGTTAGCTCGAAACAAATAGCCATCATGGATATGATACTTATCCCATGCATTTCTAATAGCTAACAAACGATATGGTTCAGCAAAATCATGATCAGTTGCATAAAGTGCACAAATAGCTTCTAATCCAGGAATTTTAACATCAAGATTGGTTAATAGCATATTCTTCCTAGATAGAGCATCAACAACAACATTCTCTTTTCCCTTCTTATAGTTAATGATGTAAGGAAAAGACTCAATGAACTCAACCCATTTAGCTAATCTTCTATGCAAGTTTGATTGAGCTTTCAAGTATTTCAATGCTTCATGATCAGAATGTATGATGAATTCCTTTGGCCACAAATAATGTCGCCAAACCTCAAGTACTCTAACAAGTGCATACAATTCTTTATCATAGATTGAATAATTCAAACGAGCACCAGTCAATTTCTCAGAAAAGTAAGCTATAGGCTGACCCTCTTGCATCAAAACGCCACCTATGCCTATACCACTAGCATCACATTCAACTTCAAATTGCTTCAAAAAATCAGGTAATGCAAGCAATGGTGTAGAAGTAAGCAAACATTTCAATGTATCAAATGCAATGTCTTGGGCCGTGCCCCATACAAAAGAACACCTTTCTTTGTCAAATCATTCAAAGGTGCAGCAATGGTGCTAAAATCTTTCACAAAGCGCCTATAGAAACCAGCGAGACCGTGGAAACTACGCACTTGACTTACATTCATTGGAGTAGGCCAATTCTAAATTAGTTCAATTTTAGATTGATCTACCTCTACTCCATGCTTAGAAACAACAAATCCTAGGAATATGACCTTATCTTTTGCAAATGTATACTTCTCAAGATTAGCATACAGTTTATTATCACGTAACACTTGCAAAACTTGTCTAATATGAGTGCAATGTTCAGATTCGGTGTGGCTGTATATGAGTATATCATCAAAGTAAACAACCACAAAACGACCAATAAACTCTCTCAAAACATGATTCATCAAACGCATGAAGGTACTAGGTGCATTAGTAAGACCAAATGACATGACTAACCACTCATACAAGCCGAATTTAATTTTGAAAGCAGTTTTCCATTCATCCCCTTCTTTCATCCTAATTTGACGATAACCACTACGCAAGTCTATCTTAGAGAAAACAGCAGCACCACTCAATTCATCTAGCATATCCTCTAAGCGTGGAATAGGATGATGATATCGAATAGTGATGTTGTTAATCGCTCTAAAATCTACACACATGCGCCATGTACCATCTTTCTTAGGAACTAAAATAACAGGAACAACACAAGGGCTAAGAGAGACACGAATGTACCCTTTATCCAGCAACGCTTGTACTTGCTTCTGAATTTCCTTAGTTTCTTCGGGATTAGTCATGTAGGGTGCACGGTTGGGAAGTGTGGCTCCAGGAATCAGGTCCACTTGATGTTCTATACCACGCAATGGAGGTAAACCTGCGGGTACGTCTTCTGGAAACACATCCCCAAAGTCCTGCAAAACAGAAGAGACACCAAGAGAAATAGGGGTCATGTCGTTAGAAGCCAATACCTCGCCCTTATACATGAGCACAAGCGGCATGGCTGTAGGATCCTCACGAAACTCTCTCATATCCTCTTTGGTGGCTAGTATTAATAACCTAGGAACTCTCTCACTTTTCGTTATATCACTCAATTTAGGATCAATTACATCAGGAACAACTGTCGCACAATCTCGCCGAGTGGTAGTATCTTCCTTCAAGTTCACCTCTATCTTCTGGCGAGAATCATTCACAATTTCTTGTGGTGTCATTAGCTGCATAGTAATCTTCTTTCCTTTAAATTCCAAGTGATATGTATTGGCTCGGCCATTGTGTTGCACATGGAGATCATAGAGCCAAGGCCGACCCAATAGTAGGTGACAAACAGTCATAGGAACCACATCAAAATCAATAGAATCTTTGTATGGCCCTATTTGAAAATTCACACGTACCATATGATTTACCTCCATCTCACCATTGTTTCTCAACCATTGTATGTAGTATGGCTTGGGATGAGGTAAGTATGTCAAATTCAGTTTGGCACATAGTTCCTTACTTGCAAGATTTCTGCAGCTATCACCATCAATAATGACCTTGCAAGCTTTGTTTGGTCCAACTAGAGCTTTTGTTTGGAACAAGTTGCAACGCTGGGATTCCTCAACCGGTTGCACACTAAGTACACATGAAGATACGACAATAGTGGGTGCACGCTCAGCATATGCATCAGCACCATCCTCGCCGTCATCAATATCATCATCAGAAGCTTCATCTCCACTTTCTACTTCACCTTGTTCATTAACAAACATAACCTTGATGTTTGGACAATCTTTCTTGTAGTGCCCTCTACCTCCACAAGTATGGCACACCACATCACGAATACGTGTCGTAGACATATTGGAACCCGAACTAGCAGCAGGAGCAGCGGGGTTCCGAGCATTCGAACCAAACGAAGGTGTACTTGCTGGTTTGGCCGATGGTGTAAACGGAGCAGCAGCTGGTGGCGCAGCTATAGCAGGAGTAGATCTGGCCAAAAATCTGCTGGAGGATGGAAAACAAGCGCATGACTTCGCCTCTTCTGCCAACTGGGATTCGGCCTCTCTAGCATGGTGTAATAGCTCATTCATGGTCTCATACTTGTGATGACGAACTATTCTCTTGATTGGCAACTTCAGATTGTTTAGGAATCACTGCATGGTCATCTCAATAGACTCATGAATTCTAGCACGCTGCATAAGCAGCTCCATCTCCATGTAGTACTCATCAACTATCATGGTGCCTTGCTTCAATTGCGTCAATTTATCAAAAACTTATCGCAAGTAGTTGGTTGGTACAAAACAAGCCTTCATGATTTGCTTCATCTCGCGCCAATCCATCACAGGAAGTTCATTGTCCTCCCTCCTATGTTGCACGAGAGCATCCCACCAACGCAAAGCATAACCATCAAATTTAGATGCTGCAAGTTTGACCTTCTTGTCTTCTGGATAGTCAAATAAGCGCAGAGTTTCTCAATCTTCAACTCCCATGTGAGGTAATCTTCAGGATCAATGGAACCATCAAACTTGGGAATTGAGAATTTTGGCTTGCCCAAACCATCATCAGCAGGTTGGCTGAGCACACGCTGAGCACGCCTAAGAGGGGCAAGCCCACGGCCATGAGCAGGTGCATGGGCAGGGGGAATTGCACGTCCCCTACCAACATGTGGAGCAGCATCCACAACACTATCCTCATCAAAATCATCAAAGGCATCATCAGGTTGAGGCTCTTGCCTTCTATGTATGGCGGCTGTCAAACCCTCAATGGAAAGGTGCAAAGTGGCGAAGTTGGCAGTGAGTGTAGCCACTTGCGTTTGAATAGTATCAACTGCTCCAATATTCTGATCCAGCCTCATATTGATGTCCTGGAGATTCTTGTCAATTCCATATGTGGTGTTAGTAAATACAAGTGTCAAATGAGACCTCAAAGCCTCATATTCACGCCAATTGACAAGCTCCTCATCCTTCTTTTTCTGCGACACAACATCACCATCACTAGTAGACATGATTAGTAGGTTAGTGCAAAAATCAAAATTTGTATGGTAGAAACTCTCACAACTCACGCACAACTAATAAGAAATGAGATCTTACCATTCCAAAGTGAATAAAGATACTCTACCAAACAAGATCAACGACTGATGCACTGAAGTGATGAAGTGAATATCAAAGGTATAGAGAACGATCGCAGGGCACACAGGTTATTTATGGTGGAGCTATAGGTATGGTATCCTATCTACACCGCAAACAAGTCCTAGTGTTGATCGTACAAATACCCAAGAAACACACATGTGGAGAAAAACATGGCAATGCAACTATGAAGGGTGTTGCACTACGCTCGAGAGACACTAGCAAAGCTCAAAGTAAACATGCACAAGATTGCTCAATCTACCGGTGCACAAAGATATCACTAGGCCTCTTGCTCAAATTCTCTTTTTTCACAATTTTTTCTTTTGTATAGCTCTCTTTTTTTATACTTTTTCTTTTGCTATCTTGCTTTTTCACTTTTTTTTATAGATAACACGCGGCCAATTACAAAGTACAGCACCAAAAATCCTAAGAGCAGCCTGTAGGAGCGGAAACTAGTCTCAATAGGCAAGTTCCTACACCTATGTAGTAGATTGGCTGTGGCTAAGGGTTTTGGAAAAGTGCAAATTGATCACACTTTGTAATTATGGTGTCGTGGCAGAAAAACAACTCAAAATCCTGTCATGGCAGAACAATCCTGCTGTGGCAGAGCGGTGGCAGCAAAACAGGCAGAAATTGTGCCGCGGCAGAGCGGTGGCAGCGCTCGGCAGAGAAGTGCGCGGAAATCGTACCGCGACAGAGCGGCGGCAGCGCGTGGCAGAGATATTGTGTCGCGGCAGAGTCTCTGTCGGACTCCGATTCGCGGCAGGGAAAGTGGCCTTTTCCGTGCCACGACAGAATCAGTAAGTATTATTTTATTTTTGACTATGGCAAACCGACTCGGCCTGGAGTAAAACACAAGGACTCTAAACTAGGTCGGATCTACTAGATGGCGTAGACGACAGATGATGAACACGACTAGAAAGAATAAAACGATGAAAACAAAAACAGATCTAGACTAATTGATGAACACGACCAACAACTATGACTCGTCTACAATGTAATCTAGGCTATGGCGAATCTTTTTGTGGGGCTATTTTCTGTATAGGACGAAAACACTCTCTAATATATGGATGGATTGCGGATTGCTTACCAAGGCAACGAGGAAATCTGATACCAAGATGATATGGGGTGGCCCGATCTTCTCAGCAAGCACTTGTCGGTGGATATGGTGGATGATAGATAACTAGCCTGTAGCTATGAACTCTCCCACTCGATCCCTGATGCCAATGCAACAGCTCTCGAACCTTGTAGGATATTCACAACACCACGCTCTTGCACAGGCAGCCGTGACCATCAACGGTAGTATGCAATCTACTAATTCCCAATGGAACAACATATCACACTCAATTATAGTTGGTAGATTCGAACACAGGGTAATTCCAGAGGTTGTATGAAAGAAACAACTCCAAAATATTTTAACGTGGTCTAAAGAATAAATCTAGAGCTCCCCCATCTATTTAAGGGTCCAAGGGGCGGCGGCCTATGGGTACAAACCAACCCAACTTGGGTTCGGTCAAACTGACTCTGCCATGGCAGAGTTGTAGTCGCTTTCTCTGCCACGGCAACCTGCCGTGGCAGAGTTAGACTCGGTTTTCCTGCCGCGGCTGCCTGTTTGGCAGAGCACTAGGGCTTTTCTCTGCCGCGGCAGAGAAGTTTCGTCTCTTGTTGATCTTTGTCTTGGACAGCTCCTTTCGCTTCCTCCCTCACGCATTCTTCATTGATCAACACTCCTTGTTCCATTTGCTCCTCACTCCTTGCTAAGCCTTCTTCTCCTAAGTACCTGATCATGCAATAGTTCAAAGACTTAGGTAGTATAAAATTCTCATTAATAAAAACACCAGGTTCATTAAGAAACAAGTTCACCTGTTGTTCTAGTAGCTTAGCACGAGCTCTTGTGATTGGTCCAACCCTTACCTCATTGGATTGATCCTTCTTTGCAATTTGGAACATCTTCACTATCAATTGGGGTAAGTGTAACTGTAGGGATGTCCTCATCACAATGTCATTGCATGTGTGTTCTTTCCACAAACCACATATGGATCCACCAATTTCATTGCATGTGTGTTCTTTTCCCCAAACCACGTGGATCAACCAATGGCATTGCATGTGTGTTCTTTTCACAAACCACACATGGATCAACCAATGTCATTGCATGTGTGGTCTTTCCACAAACCACATATGGATCCACTAGAGTCATTGCATGTGTGTTCTTTCCACAAACCACATATGGATCCACCAGAGTCATTGCATGTCTATTTTTTCCACAAACCACATGGATCAACCAGAGTCATTACATGTGTGTTCTTTCCACAAACCACACATGGATCCACTAGAGTAATTGCATGTGTGTTCTTTTCACAAACCACATATGGATCAACAAATTCCATTGCATGCGTGTTCTTTTCACAAACCATATATGGATCCACCAATGTCAGTGCATGTGTGTTCTTTCCATGAACCACATATGGATCCACCAATGTCATTGCATGTGTGTTCTTTCCACAAACCACATATGGATCCACTAGAGTGATTGCATGTGTGTTCTTTTCACAAACCACATATGGATCCACTAGAGTCATTGCATGTGTGTTCTTTCCACAAACCACATTTGGATCCACTAGAGTCATTGCATGTCTGTTTTTTCCACAAACCACATGGATCAACTAGAGTCATTGCATGTGTGTTCTTTCCACAAACCACACATGGATCCACTAGAGTAATCGCATGTGTGTTCTTTTCACAAACCACATATGGATCAACAAATGCCATTGCATGTGTGTTATTTTCACAAATCATATATGGATCCACCAATGTCATTGCATGTGTGTTCTTTCCATGAACCACATATGGATCCACCAATGTCATTGCATGTGTGTTCTTTCCAAAAACCACATATGGATCCACTAGAGTCATTGCATGTGTGTTCTTTTCACAAACCACATATGGATCCACTAGAGTCATTGCTTGTGTGTTCTTTCCACAAACCACATATGGATCCACTAGAGTCATTGCATGTGTGTTCTTTTCATAAACCACATATGGATCAACCAATGTCATTGCATGTGTGTTCTTTTCCACAAACCACATATGGATCCACTAGAGTAATTGCATGTGTGTTCTTTTCACAAACCACATATGGATCAACAAATGTTATTGCATGTGTGTTCTTTTCACAAACCACATATGGATCCAGCAATGTCATTGCATGTGTGTTCTTTCCACTAACCACATATGTACCCACCAGAGAAATTGCATGTGTGTTCTTTTCCACAACCCACTTATGGATCCACTAGAGTCATTGCATGTGTGTTCTTTCCACACACCACATATGGATCCACCAGAATCATTGCATGTGTGTTCCTTTCACAAACGACATATGGATCAACCAGAGTCATTGCATGTGTGTTCTTTCCACAAACCACATATGGATCCACCAGAGTCATTGCATGTGTGTTCTTTCCACAAACCACATATGGATCCACCAATGTCATTGCACGTGTGTTCTTTTCACAAACCACATATGGATCTACTAGAGTCATTGCATGTGTGTTCTTTCCACAAATTACATATGGATCCACTAGAGTCATTGCATGTGTGTTCTTTTCACAAACCATATATTGATCAACCAATGTCATTGCATGTGTGTTCTTTTCCACAAACCACATATGGATCCTCTAGAGTAATTGATACGGGCATGAAGGAGGAGGTGAAGCCTAATTTTAGGACTCCACCAAGCTAGGTGATGCGGGCGCATCCCATTGATGATTGGCACGCCAGGACGACCTACGATATGTAATGATAAGTCTAATGTTGTGGCAAATATTGTTGCTATGTTATTGAGTCCGAGTCCAGGTTAGGTAAGAGTCCATTGTGTGTTCGGTTTGGGTCTATCCAACCGATTAGTCACAGGCCTCCTATATAAAGGAGCCAGTAGCCTAGGTTTAGGGGAGTTCTGTTGTTTAGTCTAAGAACTATATTGTGCTCCACCGTGTATCATCCCTCCGGGGACAGCGATACCGTTTATGAGATTATTGTTGCGAACGTTCTTTTGATCATCAAGGATTGTCGTGCTTAGGTTTGAGGCGTGGTGATCTTCATCATGTTACTTGCTGGATTCGTTCCTCTTCTTCATGTGACGTTAATCGCGTTATTGGGAGATCATATATCTGGTTGACTCGCTGTGAAAGATGGGGACAAATCTATAGGATCATCGGCTTGATCCGTATCAGGTGGTATCAGAGCTCTCATTTATCACATCGTGTTTTTGGATCATCTGCGGACTGTTTTTCTATAAGCAGTTTACAGATTGGTTGTGGAGAAGAGATTAGAAGTTTGAAGTTTTCAGAATTGATCGATTGGGAGCCAAGTCAGATCGTTTCTGGTTCATCATTGAAGTTTTGTCGGCGTCAAGTTCATCCAGATTGAGTGTTTGTTAGCTGTGCGTCAGAAGTTTTTCTCAGATCCGATCGATTTGAAGATTTCGGGCCGATCACATCTGTTAGATCCGATCGGTTCCATTTAAAAGAAAAGAGAGAAGGAAGTCCTGCCACCGTACGCCTCGCATTTCCCCGGGGCAATCGCACCAGCCTCCGTCTCATGGATCGAGGGAAGTGGCGCACGTGCCTGGCGAACGAGGTCCCCGCGTGTGCCTGGCGATCGAGGTAGTAGCAAAAAAACAAGAAAGAGGAAGGCGGCATCCTACACACGCGAGTCGCGGCCGAGATTACCGGGGCCGATCGCTCCAGATCGATACAAGCTGGGATGGCTTCGTATGTGGAGTCCTGATCGGTTTGAGAAAAAAATTGACGGGTCGCTATTTGTCGCTAGAGCCCAGACGTGTCTGCCCTTTTATGTGAACTAGTCCATCACTGTTTGCGCTGCTGTGGACAGTTTTTTTTTCTCTGCCGCGAACCGTTTTAGCTGATTTTTCTGCTGTGCTTCGTTTTCCTAGCAAAGAGACAATATGGGAATAGAAAAGGAAGTTCGTAAGATAGATAGAGCGGATTATGTGTACTTTGACTACACCACTATTGTTGTGGGATCGTCACTTAATTCTGTAGATATGAAATGGAAGTTATACAGTTCTGCCACATATGCGGAGTTTCGATCTTGGAGGTCTGACATGGATGATGGTTTCGTCAAATGTCGTTCAATCGATTCCAAGTTTGGTGGTCGCACTGAATTTGTTCTTGCACACCGGCGTGTGGATGAGACTGTGGCTAGTTGGTGGAAGGAAGAGAGGACCGCAAAGGGCATAACAACACCTTGTTGGGCAGATTTGAAGCAATTTCTGTGCACTAGATTTTGGGAGAAGTCCAAGGAGCTAGACAAGGTGGTTAGTTCTAAGGATGTTGTACCATTGAGTGGGCTGAATTTGCAACTCAAGAGAGTACAAGACGAAGCTTGCATGACAGTTGACAAGGGCCAGCGTTGGAATTTATTTCAGGCGCAGTGTATGATCAAAGGCAAAGCATGCAAGTTGATTGTTGATGGAGGAAGCTGTACTAATGGCATTAGCAAGGCAATGGTGGCAGCGTTGGGGTTGTCCACATGGCCTATTCCTGAACCTAAGCATCTACAGTGGTTCAATAGCTGCGGTATGGTGAAGGTAACTCATAAGGTGCGTGTGCCATTTACAGTTGGTGATTATATTGATGAGATTGAGTGCGATGTATTGCCATTGGAGGTATATGGGTTGTTACTTGGTCGTCCATGGCAGTATGATCGCAACGTTACACATACTGGCAGAGCAAATACATATTCTTTTGTGCATGGTGGCAAACATCAGACTTTGAGGCTTATGCAGGATGATCACATAAAGTCTGATGTAGAACTGGTGGTACATAAGGAGAAGGTGTGCAAGGCTAAGCCAAAATCTGGGCTAGCTAAGGTGCAGGATGGAGAGCATGATGCACAGTGCGACAATGTTGATATTGCTTCAGCTATGCCTGTAGATGACAAGACAGTGGAACTTGTTAGTGACAAGCCAGTTGAAGTGCATCCTCTTATTGATGAGAGGAAGGATGTTGCAGCATGTGTTCAGAAGGTTGTTTGTGTTGACACGGGTGTCCATACGGATGATAGTCGTGCTTCTGATGTTCCAGTGCATGTGGTACAGTGGGGTAACAAGAGCAGTTTTGTTAGCACACCTGTGAGGGGTTTTGTTGGGACAGTTGTGCGGACGCATAGAGGCAAGGATGGACATGTTTGACAGTTGTGTGGTACATGCATTACTCATCTAATGCCATCTCGTTCCAAGAAGGTCCATGTTCAGCAACCACGTGTTCCAACAAGAGTTGAGAAGAAGAAGAAGACGATGGCGCCTAGGTCCAAGCTCGTATGGAGACGCAAAGAGGTGCAGGCGCCAAGGGCTGCTGTATCAAGTCGAGCAGGACAAGAGGGAGGATTTGGTGAGGAAGGCAAGCAAGAATTGAAGATGGCAAAGACGCGCGAAGCGATTGTTCATACCACACCACCTTTTCGACCCGACCCGCAAGCGTTGGGGACAACGCTTCTTGAACGGGGGATGATGATATGGGCATGAAGGAGGAGGTGAAGCCTAATTTTAGGACTCCACCAAGCTAGGTGATGCGGGCGCATCCCATTGATGATTGGCACGCCAGGACGACCTACGATATGTAATGATAAGTCTAAGGTTGTGTCAAATATTGTTGCTATGTTATTGAGTCCGAGTCCAGGTTAGGTTCGAGTCCGTTGTGTGTTCGGTTTGGGTCTATCCAACCGACTAGTTGTAGGCCTCCTATATAAAGGAGCAAGTGGCCTAGGGTTTAGGGGAGTTCAGCTGTTTAGTCTAAAAACTATATTGTGCTCCACCGTGTATCATCCCTCCGGGGACGGCGATACCGTTTATCAGATTATTGCTCCGAAGGTTCTTGTGATCATCAAGGATTGTCGTGCTCAGGTTTGAGGCGTGCTGATCTTCATCACGTTACTTGCTGGATTCATTCCTCTTCTTCATGTGACGTTAATCGCGTTATTGGGAGATCATCTATCTGGCTGACTCGCTGTGAAAGATCGGGACAAATCTATAGGACCATCGGCTTGATCCGTATCATTTTCCGCATTGCAACATGGAGAAGGAGAAACCTTTTTAAAACAAGAAACTCATTTGCGCTATCTCATCTTTGCTAAAGGAGATAATTCTTTGTTGAGAAAATTTGCTAGAGGACACTGTTATTTTTTGGCTTTTCCGAAACACGCCATCCAATTGTGTCTTCGTTAGGTATCATTATAAAAGTATAGCACACTTGTGAGAACACACCATATGGTAAAAAAAAGGAAGTTTGACATTTTTCTTGGGATGACCATGTTTGGTCGATTTTCAGAAAAATATATCAAACTTTCAGTTTTTGGTTATACGGTGTGTGATGTGTCAGGTGATTGTAACAATATCTCTGAGGAAAATAGGTAGAGATGTGTTTTGGCAAAAAATAATACAGAATAGCAAATTTTCCTTCTTTGTTTACCTATCATGCACCGGTACTACCCCTCCGTGCAGCATAAGGGCATCCGCAATGTGCAAAATCGCACACCTTCAGGCCTATGTGGCATTTTCTAAGGCTCACTTTAGAAACTAAACAAGTCTTTAACCCTAAGATGCACCTCAAACTTGTTTTCTCATAAAGAATAGAAAAATAATTTCACTCTCTTCTCTCTCCTGCATGAAGAAATATGACAAGTTACGTGGGTCCTACACTGTGGCAAATGTTAACCCTATACGTTGTAACATTTTAGGCAAGTATAATAAGCCTAGTCAAAAGGCTATAAGAGGCGCTATGTCATTCAAAAGACTAGGTGGGAGAGAGAGAAAAGAGGAGAGAGAGGGAAGCGAGTGCTTCAGGAACCGCCCGCTATAGCACAACTACCAAGGGAAGAGGAGCTTGCATGCAGCCTAGGCCCAATAGCATGTCTGCTTTAAATAGATAAATTTTAATTAGAGTCCATCTAATAGTCAACCTAATAGCTAGTTTATTGTATAGTTGGACTTTTGTGTTAGCTATAAATGATGTGGCATGGGTATAGAGCCGGCAGCGGCTGTATTATTAATCTTGCTCTTACATAAACCATGTGGATCCTAACTTATGGCAAAATTTTGCCTCATATGCTATGGATGGCCTAACCCTTCATTTACCCTCCATTTATTCCTGGGTAGGTGGAACTGTGCCACTGGAAGCCAGAAGGCGGTATAGTGGGGATAACAGAGGACACGACAAAACCCTTCCCCCGCTTCCATGCAACGAATCCGGCGCCAAAGCCTAGAGATGAAGCGGCAGGCCACCATGGAGTCCAACGAGGAGCAGCCAGCATCGATCTACAAGGTTTTCGCTCATTATACACCCACCACTCTCTTCGGATATATGCCCTAGGTTCATCCACTCGTGACTGCGAGTGGTTCCTGGCGGATTGAGAATTGCAGAATACCGATCCCTTTTGTGACGAAGGGGTATCCAGGCGAAATCACTGATTGCACTCATGGGTAATAATTTCATGATCCGATCGACTCTAGTAGGATGGGGTTTTGTGTTCGTAACCCTAGCCCCTAAGGCTGGTCATAGTGGAGAGTATCATATACTAGTATCATGCATATGATACTAGTATATGATACCGCATCTCTCCATATCTGTAACAAAGCTGATGATTTCATATGGTCTCTAGTCCTTGTCTACGGGTCTGCCCAGGATGTTTATAAATCTAACTTTTTGCGTGAGATGGTTAATCTAGCTAAGGACAATCCGTATCCTATACTTATAGGTGGTGATTTTAACTTGCTAAGATTCCCTCATGAGAAAAGTCGGGACCGTTTCGATGAACATTGGCCTTTCATGTTTAATGTTGTCATAGATAGCTTGGACTTAAGAGAGGTTACCATGTTAGGAAGATAGTTCACCTGGGCTAATAGTCTTCCGAAGCCTACATACGAAAAATTGGATAAAATTCTTATGGATACCGATTGGGAAGATAAATTCCCTATGATAACGGCTCGCGCTCTAGAGCGTATTGAGGCTTTGTCGGATCATGCTCCATTACTATTATCTGTTGGAACACAGCCATGAAAATCCAAACATAATTTCAAATTTGAACTTGGATGGACGAATCGTGATGGCTTCCATGACTTGGTGAAGGCTATTTGGGAGAGACCTGTTAGTGGTCAAACGCTTATACAGCGATGGAACAACAAAATGTATGCCCTACGCAAGTTCCTTCGTGGTTGGGACAGACATACTGTTGAAATCCTTAAAAAGAGAAAATACGCCTTTCATCTATTATTAACGATTTAGAGGCTTCTGCGAAAGTTAGGCTTTTAACTGCACAAGATATTGAGCTTAAAAACCAATGGAATGCGGAAATTGCTAGACTACTTCGCGAGGAGGAACTCAAATGGTACCAACGCTCTAAAGCAAAATTCATTCTTGAAGGAGACGCGAATACAAGATACTTCCATTTTGTTGCCAATGGCAAGCATAAGAAGAAACTTATTCACTCTTTAATTTGGGATGAAGGTATGATTGAGGGTCAGGAGTAACTAAAATCTTATATTACTAATTATTACAAATCCTTGTTTGGGGCACCTCCAGAAAATTCTTTCTCGTTGGATGAGTCCCAAACAGCGGATATTCCTCAGGTTTTTGTTGAGGAAAACAACTTTCTAACCACTCCTTATACGGAGAAGGAGGTCAAGGAAGTTGTTTTCCAAATGGAACATAACACAGCACCAGGGCCTGATGGATTTCCAGCGGAATTTTATCAAAAGTTCTGGGATGTTATCAAGGACAACCCGATGCATTTGTTTACGTTTTTGCATGCCAGTCAGCTAGAAAAATTTAGACTCAATTTTGGCAACATAATTTTACTTTCTAAGGTTAATAACGCAGAAAGTATACAACAGTATTGTCCAATTTGCCTTCTTAATGTTTTAAAATATTCACAAAAGTTGCTATGATTAGACTAAATTCAGTAGCTGATCATGTTGTACACCCATCTCAAACTACTTTCGTGCAACGAAGAAATATCCTAGATGGTGTAGTAATCCTGCACGAAACAATCCATGAACTGCACTCAAAGAAATTAAATGGTGTACTGTTCAAGATTGACTTTGATAAGGCTTAGGACAAAGTTAGTTGGTCTTTTCTTCAGCAAACACTCCGTATGAAAGGTTTTTCAGAGGAGTGGTGTGCTCTCATACAGTCTTTGTGTTTGGTGGTAGTGTTGCTATCAATGTCAATGATGACACTGACAAATACTTCTAGACCAAAAAAAGGCTGAGACAAGGGGATCCATTATCGCCTATACTATTTAACATAGTGGCGGATATGCTGGCTATCCTTATTAAGAGAGCAAAGACTGATGGCCAAATTGAAGGATTAGTTCCACATCTGGTTGATAGTGGTCTCTCCATTCTTTAATATGCTGACGATAAAATCTTATTTATGGAATATTATCTGGAGAAACCTAAGAATCTGAAATTAATATTATCAACATTTGAGCAACTCTCTAGATTGAAAATTAACTTCCATCAGAGTGATTTGTATTGTTTTAGCGAGGCGCAAAACAAGGCCCACCTATACGCTGAAATTTTCGATTATGGCCAGGGGCCATTTCCAATCAATTATCTGGGAATTCCGATCCACTATCGGCATCTAACAATTGTTGAATGGAAACTCGTTGAGGAAAGACTACAAAAATGTCTTAATAGTTGGAAAGATAAATTGCTATCCCTTGGCGGAAGACTTGTACTCATAAATACAGTACTCACCAACATGGTACTGTAGATGATCTCTTTGATAAGGCTTATGACAAAGTTAGTTGGTATTTTCTTCAGCAAACACTCTGTATGAAAGGTTTTTCAGAGGAGTGGTGTGCTCTCATACAGTCTTTTGTGTCTGGTGGTAGTGTTTCTATCAATGTCAATGATGACACTGGCAAATACTTCTAGACCAAAAAAGGGCTGAGACAAGGGGATCCATTATCGCCTATACTATTTAACATAGTGGCGGATATGCTGGCTATCCTTATTAAGAGAGCAAAGACTGATGGCCAAATTGAAGGATTAGTTCCACATCTGGTTGATGGTGGTCTCTCCATTCTTTAATATGCTGACGATAAAATCTTATTTATGGAATATTATCTGGAGAAACCTAAGAATCTGAAATTTATATTATCAGCATTTGAGCAACTCTCTAGATTGAAAATTAACTTCCATAAGAGTGATTTGTATTGTTTTAGCGAGGCGCAAAACAAGGCCCACCTATACGCTGAAATTTTCGATTGTGGCCAGGGCCCATTTCCAATCAATTATCTGGGAATTCCGATCCACTATCGGCGTCTATCAATTGTTGAATGGAAGCTCGTTGAGGAAAGACTACAAAAATGTCTTAATAGTTGGAAAGTTAAATTGCTATCCCTTGGCGGAAGACTTGTACTCATAAATACAATACTCACCAACATAGTACCGTAGATGATCTCTTTTTCCAGCTCCCAAACGGGGTCTTGAAGAAAGTGGATTATTTCCGATCAAGATTCTTTTGGCAAGGGGGTGGTGAAAAAAGAAATATCGACTGGACAGATGGAATGTGGTTTGCCGACCGAAAGAATACGATGGACTGGGCATACATGATTTGCAAGTCAAAAACACCACGCTTCTGGGTAAATGGATTTTCAAACTACTGACATAAGATGGTGTCTGGCAAACCATTCTATGGAGGAAGTATGTTGGCTCAAAAGTGGTGTCTCAAGTAGTTTCGAAACCCGGTGATTCACACTTTTGGGCTGGACTAATGGCGTCCAAAAAACATTTCTTCTGTTTTGGTGTTTTCAATATTAAGGATAGATCGCATATTAGGTTCCGGGAAGATAAATGGCTTGGCCAAACTTCTCTTGGTGAACAATATCCAGCTCTATATTCGATCGTTAGGCACAAAGGGGATACACTTTCCACTGTATTTGAATCTAATCCTCCTAATATGTCTTTCAAAAGAAGTCTCATAGGCCCTAGACTGGTATCTTGAAACAATCTTTTATTAGATTATCCATGATACAGCTGTCGGAGGGAGTGGACGAGTTCAAATAGAAATTACTAGAGAGTGGTAAATTTTCTTATGACTCAATATATAGAGCTTTGATCCAACCTGATATTCTAGTCGATGATAATAGTAAAATTTGGAAGATGGAATTACCCCTTAAAACGAAGATATTCCCTCGGTATCTCCACGAGGGGGTAATATTACAAAATATAATCTTGTTAAGAGGAATTGGCATAGAAGTACACAATGTGTTTTTTGTCACCATAATGAGACAATCCGGCATTTATTCTTCGAGTGCAAATTTTCTCGTACTATATGTTTAATCATCTAAGTAGCCTCTGGTTTATCTCCTCCACGGTCGGTAGCCAATGTATTTGGTAACTGGTTACATGGGATATAGAATAAATACGGGACTTTATTTAGGGTGGGAGCGCTTGCCACTATTTGGTCATTTTGGCTATGTAGAAATGACAAGATTTTTAATAACATTGTGTCTTCTTCTCTGCAGGTTATCTATCAGGCCACGGCTATCCTCCGATCATGGACTACTCTCCAACGTATGGAGTTTCGTGACTTGTTTGTGGAGGGTGTACGCGATTGGAGGACACGGCGAGGGATTTTTCTCCCGATATGGATGGCAGCATGATCTGCGGATAGATTTGTCATAGCTCGAGGTTGTATTATCTTATATTATGGATTGTAATACTGCTATTTTTTGCTTTGGTCACTAGTTGTGTGGTTGATCGGCTGTGTGCATCCTTGTTATGCCGAGGCCGGGTGTAAACATTACTATTGAGTAATAAAGCGCCAATTTCCAAAAAAAAATGATACCACCTCTATAATGCACAGTATCATATACTAATATCATAGCATAACACTATTTATTATTTTATAGAATCCCAATGAAAATTTGTGTACAAGATTCATTTGCTATTAATTTTTTTAGATCTATGTGCTATGATATCGTATCATAGCATGATACCACCATCTTCTCTATCTTTATTAATTACAGTACCACATCATATTTTTGATGACATAGATTGCATGATACTTGTTATGATACTCCCACTATGAGTTGCCTAAGTAGATTCTTTTCGGAGACTAGTTTGTCGCTTTGGGAAGCACATCTTGCCAGAATAGGCTAGTGCAGTAGTGCTGGACTCGATCTAGACTCAGGGAATGCGTATTTATTCTGAAGTTACAAACTCTAACCCTACAGGCTCCATTTCTACAGGACCAGCTGACCAGGGCAAATATGCTTCATCTGTATTTCGTCTTATGATGGTGCAAATGGCATCATATCAGACTGTTTTATAGCAGTGTTCACTAATGAATAGTGACTAGTGACAAATAGGTTTCTAGAATGTTTAGTTAATACTCCTTTGGTACTCTTAACAGACTGTTTTATAGCAGTGTTAGCTAATGAGTAGTTGACTAGTGACAGCCAAATAGGTTATGAGAATATTTTATTAATACTCCTTTGATACTCTAGTCAGAAAATAATAATCCAGTGTTTGCTGACCCATGGGCAAATGTCTACCGCAATCATTTTTTTTTGGAATTCGTTAAGGTGCCATCACTCATCATCAATCGGCATGAACAATTGTGCAGCAGGTCTTGCTTTAGGTATCATGGACCACGAGTTACTCAGATAATAATTGAGTGTTATTGTGATGTGAAGGGAAGTAGTAATTAAAACGATCAGTGCTTGAAAACCATACATATAGTGTCGACTGATGTTTTCATGTGATGTTAATTGTTTTTATGTTTTTATTCTTCTCGTGCACTAGTTTGACTATTCCTATGATGTTTCCTTTTGTTGCAAACTGATGCATTTCTAATAAGAATTATACGTTTTCAATAGCTTGGTGAGTATACTTAGTATCTTCATTGTCTTGTGTCTAGATCTATGTGAAGATGCTGAAGACAGTTGAGCTCGATGTGAACTGCACCGATACGGTCGATCAGATCAAATCTAAGATCAGTGCTATTGAGGGGATTGACAAAAGTGCGCAAGAGCTATTCTTTGCTGGGATTCACTTGAAGAATGCTAACAAGCTTGCTGATTACAATATCACTACAAACTACTCTGTCGACCTTCACATAACTGATGGGATGACAATATCTGTCAAGATTCCCTCGGTTGAGAAGACCATCAAGCTCAATGTCAAGAAATCTAACAGGGTGGCTGATGTCAAGGTGGAGATTGAACAGAAAGTGGGAATTCTCATGGACAACCAAATCCTGATATACGTAGGTCGATAGCTTGAGGACAATCAAATGTTAAGTCAGTGCAACTTCAGGAATGACCAGCCACTTCATGTTTTGGTTAGCCCGACTGACAACCTGCGTGTTTTTGTCAATGTTAGGGGTGAGAGGGCTGTAAGTCTTGATTTCAAGTGCTGGTATACTGTTGCTGATGTCAAGTTGATGATTGAGACACTGGAGGGTTTACTTGCACGCACACATATACTCACAGGAACTCAGTCCGGTGTTGATGGGGTACTTACAGACAGTCAAACACTGCAGGATAAGAGTGTCAAAAACAATGGCATCCTCATGTTGAAGCGGAACAACAATCCTATGTTGCAGCAGAATGACAATGCTCAGATATTCCTCAGGACTTGGGAAGGGAAGACCTTAACAATGTCTCTGAAGATGTCCAACACAACAGAGGAAGTCATGGAGAAAATCGGGGAGAGGCTGCCGATAAAGCAAGACATGTAGGGCGTGTTTGGTTAGTCGGGTCCGAATTTCTCGTTTTTGCCTTTTGACTCGTTGGATGCTGCATGGGGAGAGATTTGACTTAGGCCAACTTTGGGCTCTTGTTTGGCTTCCTGCATTTTCGTTTCCTGCAAATAGGCCCAGTTGTTTGGTTGCCTAGATTCTTGTCTTTTTTTCCTGCTGATGCATTTTACAGGTGTTTGGTGTGGTGCTTTGCATCTGATCACATGTGTTATTTTCACCTATTTCAAATTTTGGTGATCTTACCACCCAGCACACACACAACACATGATCACAAGAACAGTCATATACACACACAACACATTGTGAGCTAGATGATCACCATAACAGCCATATGCAGACATAAACATTGCTAGCTACACCATAATAGTCTTAACAGTCACAGGCAAGTAGAAATCAGGGGTTCTAAACTTCACCCCTGATCAAAAGAACCATCAGCAGGGGCATCGCCTACCCCTCAAGTACCAGGGGCTTAACCCCTGATGAAACAAACCATCAACAGGGGCATGGGATACCCCTGAACCACCACCAGGGTTTTCACCCCTGGTCAAAAGAACCATCAGCCTACTTACTTCAGCATCACAAGTTGTCCATCAGCAACTACTACTACTACTACTTACAAACTTACACAAGCATCGACAAGAAGGCCACCGCCGGCTAGCCGTGGTCTGGGCAGGTGTACTGCCTGGAGCTGGAGGAGCCGGCCTTGTAGATCGTCAACTTGATGACGAAGGCCTTCAGCTTGAACTCCACGACGTCGTCACACTCCAGGCCGTACTTATAGACCAGCTCCGACCAGTTCTTCATGAAGGCAACCTGGCCAGCAAACCAGTCCACCTGCACCCACTCGTCACACAAGCGGCAGGCTGTGACCTGCACGACGCGCGACAACGGTTTCTTGATCCAGGTCCTCAGGTCGAACTGGAATGCAGGCGGGATCGCCAGCATGTGGAGGTCAGCCGCGTCTAGCTGGATGATGAAGCGGAGAGGGACCTCAGCGATTGGGTAGTTTCCAAGCATCGGCTGCCGACCCTTCTTGCTTTGCGGCTGCGTAGCCGCCTCCACCCTGCCGATGACCATGTGCTTCAGTTGCCAGCAGTTGGTCGGGAGCACGTTGGCAAAACCCGGTGGGGGTGCCAGCCCCTCCCGACAGTCTCGCATTCGAACTTAACCACCTTGGCATGAAGCAAAACAAGATCAGTAACGACTTGACAGCTAGCAACATTGCCTAATTTGGCAATGAATATGGTACAAACATGGAGTACAATGCCTAATTTGGCAATGCGCATGGTACAAACATGGAGTACAACTACCTAGTATTCCCAATCGGGCAATGCCCCAGGACAGCAACCAATTTGAGGATTCGGCTATGAATCCCCAATCGGGTAATGCCCTAGG
Source organism: Avena sativa (assembly GCA_916181665.1). Classification (NCBI taxonomy): domain Eukaryota; kingdom Viridiplantae; phylum Streptophyta; class Magnoliopsida; order Poales; family Poaceae; genus Avena; species Avena sativa. The sequence goes on from OV702286.1 coordinate 226,776,193, forward strand.
ACAACACTCAAATTGAGAATCAGCTAAATTAAATCCCAAAATTTGTGTGCACACTATGAAATATGTTGCTACGTACTGAGAAAAACCCCAAATCGCTCTACAACTACCAAAGATCAAGTCCTAACTATCGTTGATTTAGGGCCATACCCTAACCGCTATGTAGATCAGGAACGTACCCTAGTCGGCGGTGGCGCCATCGATGACGATGGTGCGGTAGAAGGCGCCACCGGAGCGAGAGAAGAAGCTCCGGCCGTGAAGGTTGGGGCCGCCGGCATGGGCGGAAAAACCTATCCGAATAGTCGAGGGTAGCCCCGACTATGACGGGGGCTTTTCTGGCCTGCTTGGTCATAGATGCGGCGTCCTCCGCGGGTGTAGGCGATGTTTCCGTGGCCGAGGCCGCCGCCGATGCCGCCTGAGTTGCGCATGCGTAGATGGGTGCGGGAGCCCTGAGCACCCTCGCGAGGTCCGCCTCGCCACCGGCGGTGACCTTCTCGAGTTGAACGGCCGCCCATAGGCTACGCGCACTCACCTCACCGATGCAAGGGCCACCAACACAGGGGGAAGGAGGAGGAGGTGGCGTGGCCATGGTTGGGAATCGTGGTGACATGACAGGAATTAACGGTGAGCGGAGTGGCCTGGGAGTTAAGGCGAAAACGTCCTGTCTCTTGTCCCCATGCGTGCAAGCGCTCGGCATGCGACGCTCGCCAGGGCCTGGCCTCGTGGAAAGGGCAGAAATCGGCGTTCCCAGCGGGCCTTCTTTAAGAATCGTGCGATGCAACACTTCCATGCGATCCAACTCTCCAAACGGGCTTATTTCTTCGCACGCCGTGTGAGAAACGAGCGTCGGCTCAACCAAACACGCCCGTACTATCTCTGTTACAGGGGGCGTGTTCTATCATCCGAGGATACTCTTAAGAAGCATCAAGTCCAGGGAAACTCAATGATTGATATCTGCCTTCAGAACTCGGCACGTGTGGATCTGGAGCTGTCGTGGAAATGGCCACAGCAGTCGCTGCAGTAGGCAGCGATTGATAGAATCGGGGGCGAGAGCTGGCGGCCATCTGCAGTGCAAGATGTGGGCGGATGCACATGGGTTTATCCAGGTTCGGCCCCTGGAGGGTAAAGACCTACTCCTGCTATATTAGATTGATGGAGAGCGAGTTACAAGGGTGTCGAGCTCGGCGTCTAAGCAGCGAGTCGCTCGAAGGGGTGTATGATGTAATGTAAGTCCTCAGAGTATCCTAGGGAGGTTTATATAGGAGGCACCTCGCTAGGTTTACAGTTTACAACCAAACAAGATATGGATTCAGAGGCTTTGACCTAATCTGACTGGGCTTCGAGTATGCTTCTAGGCCTCCAGTCTTCAGTCGCCAGGCCTTCTCCTTAGTCGCATTTCAGTCGCCGTCCTATAGGCCCACTCGTGAGGCCTTTGGCCCAATCGGAACGTCCTGCTGGGCATACCCCATTCGGCATATCCCCATCAGTAGTCCCCGAGGACATCGTTGATTCAGACGCAGGTGTTCATTTGGCTGTCAGAGTAGGCGAGTCCAATTTGGACGCCCAGTCGAATCGGCAATGGACTCCACCGAAACCAAGGAAATTTTCCCCAGGTTTCCATTCGGCGAATGCAACCGCTGTCAAGTCGATGCTTCGGCGAGTGGGTAGGGCCCAGTTGCAAGCAAGTCGAGTGAAGGAGTTGGACCGTCAACTTGGTCAAACTATCTGTTGGATAGTCCAACGGTAACTTCGGCGCAATTACCGCGGGTAACGGCTACACCGAGATTGGCAGGTAGTATCCCCTTATAAGGGGAGCGACAAATCATTCCTGCAGATCCTTCCCTACATTCTTTATTCCCGCGCATCCATTTCTTCTGTCTTCCCTCATTCGCACTCTCCAGACCAAGCGACCCTATCTTCCTTCTTGATGGCGCCTCCGAAAGGCTCGTGGGGGAAATCAAAGTGCACCGTGGCGCAGCTCAGATCCTTCGAGGACGCCAGGGTCCTCCGCAAGGGGAATTGGCGGATCCTCGCGTCTTCCGAGATCAAGCTGAAGCCGCGCGCCGACGAGTTCATCTGCTCCCCAAGCCATTTGGAGAGGGGCTTGGGGTTCCCTACCTCGCTATTCTTCCAGCGATTTTGCGCATATTATGCGATCAAGCCGTCAGATCTCGGCCCGCACAGCATCGAGTAGCTGGCAATCTTTGTCGCCTTCTGCGAGTGTTATCTTGGCTGCAGGCCATACTTCCCGCTGTGGCTGGAGCTTTTCCACGGTCGCATCGGACGAGAAGGGTCCGACGGCCCGATTTTGGTGGCCGGAGGCGTCACCTTTCAGCTGAAGACGAAGGCCAACTTCGTCAAGCTTATGCTGCCGAAGAAGGCCACAAGCGAGTGGAAGAGGAGCTGGTTCTACGTGGATGAGTCCACTCCCTCCAGTGAAGTAGCGTTGCCGGAAAGAAGCGAACCCCGTCGGCTGGCAACGGACAGGCTCCCCGATGATCAAAGGATGGCTGTCGCGGAGATGATGGACCAGATCTAGAAGCTGAAGGACCAAGGGTTATCCTTGATCAATCTGTATAATTGCTGGCTCGGGCGGCAACTGGACCCATTGGCGGCCCGGCCACACTGGATGTACGAGTACAACGGGAAGAATGATCCTTCCCAGACCAGCAAGGAATCATGGGATGCCGAAGATTACAAGGCCACCCTGAAGAAGATCACTGACGCGGAATTTACAACCACATCAGTCGGGCTCGCTCCATACGTGCCCGTGAAGAACGAAGCTCCCACAGTAAGTCATTCTCTCTGAATTTATCTTCAGTTGTAGTTCTCACGGTGCAATTTGCAGCCGCATCGTCTGAAATTTATTTGTGTCCACTCTCAGTTGTTTCAGGTTTTGGAAGGCTAGCTCCCCCCACTTGATGAAGAGGTTCCCCACGAGTTCGAGGAGGGTTCCTCATGAGAATCTTCTGAGGACGAAGAGGAGGAAATAGAGGTTCCTCCCCCAGCGCCCGCGGCCCGCAAGACTCGCATGCATAAACAACACGAGTTCGAGGCGAGCCGTAGTCTCGAAGAGCACGAAGTAGGTGATGAGATCTTGCAAGAGCACACTTCTCGGCGAACAGCCACGCCGGTGAAGCCCCGCGCGCAAACTGAAGTCGCCAGTGAAGAAGCCAGCGTCACCGCCCAGGTCGGCGGTGGTGTTCGAGTCAGATGACGAATCTGACAATGACACGGCCGAGACCTCATGCAAGATCCCGGAGGGCACGATTCCGATGGCGAGATTGGAGGCTGAGGGCACCGAAGTGACGGTAGAAGTCCCTCTTGCGATGGTCGCGTCAACAACTTCGATGGCGCCAGAGCAACAAGCAGCTGAGGCCGCAGCGTCAAAGTCGCTGCAACCTTCGGGAACGGCCGCGTCTTCGGAGCCAGAGATTCTGGCGACCGTGGCTTCATCATCGAAGAAGCCCGCGGTGTCGTGGGCTTCGAATGTTTTCAAGAGAGGCCTCACACGCAAGCTAGGGCCAGAGTTATACAAGCCCGCCCAAATCAGTACAGGGTTGTGCATTCTCCCGGTCGCCAAGTAAGCCTCGAGTTCTCCCTTCCAATTCTTGATCTGTTTCTTTGTGATTTCCAAGCTGACTTTGGAGGTTTGGCAGGTCCGGTGTTAAGAAGATTGGTCGCCCTTCAGTGGCGAAGATTCCGCCAGTCGCCACCACAGGGGAAGGCGACCTCCCCAAAAATAGGAAGCCTGCTACAGACGACGCGCCTGCGAAGGGCGCAAAGAAGCAGAAGGGAGGTGTCGGCGATGCTGCGGCAGGAGATAGCGCCAAGGGGAGTAATCCTGCCGTAGGCGCCGAGGAGGTAATGGTTACCCGATCGGAGCCAGCCAAAGGGGCTCCGATGACGGAACAGTCGGCCCCGACGACTAGTGCCCCGGCTAGGGCCTCTGCGACATTTCCGTGCTTCATGGCGAAGGGTTTTGATAGGGTAAAGGTGCCCGATCTTTCGATGAGACGATATCTGTCGATTATGGTGGAGGTCGACGTTGACGATCCGACTACAAACGTGCGAGACGTTGCGCCTTAGCAATCGATACACCAACTTCCGAGGCTATTGATCACGCCGGAGCTAGATCAACCTGATCACGAGGATCAATCCCTGCAAGAAATCGAAGAACCAGCAAGAATTATAGATGCAATCAAGATAAAACGAATATAGATGAAAGCTTTATTGAAGAGGTGGGATTCTGTCTGTGCGTAGTACAAAAGGTCGGTTTGACACTTGTGCCTATGGCGAAGAGTAACTCGTGGCTAAGTCTTTTACTAAACAAAATCCGAGTCTAAACGATGACCTAATGGGAGTATATATGGAGGAACAGAAGGGAATTTCGGCCATCCTTGGGGAGGAGGTCGAAATCCATCTCCAGGTCGGTTTCCTCCACTACACGGACTCTAAAAGTTCAGCCCCTTTATTTGGACGAAAATTAAATGGGCCTGGCCCATATTTAAAGGTGACACGGCACCATCTAATCACATGGACGAAAATTTGAAGTGTGTAGCTCTCTAGTTTGTCCATGTCTTCATCTTTTCATTATGGTGGCTTCAAAGTTCTGAAATCTTCACTTGCAGCGTCATCCTGGATCCTCACACGATTGCTGCCATCATCTCCATGAATGATCATGCTCCAATGTTTGTCCCTCTCATCCATGCTAGGCCCATCATTCCTAAGTAACATACACACATCTGATTTAGGCAGCATCATATTCTCATGAATATTAGGAATAGTTCCTAGAAACGAAAGTACCTGATAATTTAGTTGGCGTGCACGAGCTCTTGTGAGAGGTCCTTGGAATTGTGGAACGCGAGGAAGTGTGGCTATAGGTACAACGGTTGTATCAACCGTAGGGATGTCCTCATCATCCTCCCCTTCTTGAATTGAAGTCGTCCTCGACGCAATCTCATCTTCTTCTCCAAAGTATGGTTTCAAATCTGCAATGTTAAATGAGGGACTTACCGTGCCCATCTCTGCAGGAAGCTCAAGTTTATATGCATTATCATTCATTTTCTCTAACACTTTAAAAGGACCAGCAGCACGTGGCATTAATTTAGACTTGCGCAAATCAGGAAAACGATCTTTGCGCAAATGCAACCAAACTAAATCACCCACATCAAACACAATATGCTTGCGTCCTTTATCACTGGCAACTTTATATTTAGCATTCATACGTTCTATATTTTCCTTAGTAATCCTATGCAACGTAAGAATCTGTTCAGCATGTTGTGTAGCATCAAAATTATGTTGCACCGAAGATAGAATAGGTAATAAATCAATAGGTGCACGAGGAATAAAACCATACACAATCTCAAAAGGGCATAACTTAGTTGTAGAATGCACAGAACGATTGTAAGCAAATTCAATATGAGGTAAACAATCTTCCCACATTTTTAAGTTCGTCTTTAAAACAGCCCATAACATGGTAGACAAAGTTCTATTAACGACTTCAGTTTGTCCATCAGTTTGGGGATGACATGTAGTACTAAACAGCAACTCAGTCCCCAACTTAGCCCATAAACATTTCCAAAAATGGCTAAGAAATTTAGTATCACGATATGAAACAATAGTATTAGGCACACCATGCAAGTGAAAAACATCACGAAAGAATAATTCAGCAACATGAGCAGCAACATCACTCTTATGACAAGGAATAAAGTGTGCCATCTTAGAAAATCTATCCACAACCACAAAAATACTATCCCTCCCCTTCTGTGTTCGAGGTAATCCTAAAACAAAGTCCATAGAAATATCCTCCCAAGGTACACTAGGAACAGGAAGAGGCATATATAAACCATGTGGATTAAGGCGTGACTTAGCTTTTTGACATGTTGTGCAGCGAGCAATAAACCTCTCAACATCCCTTCGCATGCGTGGCCAAAAGAAGTGTGTAGCAAGTACGTCTTCTGTCTTCTTTACTCCAAAGTGACCCATCAATCCTCCTCCATGCGCCTCCTGCAACAACAAAAGACGAACGGAACCTTCTGGAATGCATACTTTGTTAGCACGGAACACAAACCCATCATTGAGGATGAATTTGTTCCAAGTTCTACCCTCTAGACAATGCTGTAAAACATCTTTAAAATCAGCATCTTTCATATATTGTTCTTTAATAGTATCCAATCCAAAGATTTTGAAGTCAAGTTGAGATAACATGGTATAACAACGTGACAAAGCATCAGCAATAATATTATCTCTACCCTTTTTGTGTTTAATAACATAAGGAAAAGATTCAATGAATTCAACCCACTTTGCATGACGTTTATTCAACTTAGCTTGACTACGAATATGCTTCAAAGATTCATGATCAGAATGTATAACAAATTCTTTAGGCCATAAATAATGTTGCCAAGTTTGTAATGTCCGAACAAGAGCATATAATTCCTTATCATAAGTAGAATAGTTTAAACTAGCTCCACTCAATTTCTCACTGAAATATGCAACAGGTTTTCCCTCTTGTAACAACACTCCTCCCAAACCAATTCCACTAGCATCACATTCCAACTCAAATGTCTTACTAAAATCAGGAAGTTGGAGTAAAGGAGCATGTGTAAGCTTATCTTTGAGTAGCATGAAGGCTTCTTGTTGTGCATCGCCCCAAACAAAGGGCACATCTTTCTTAGTAAGCTCGTTCAGCGGCGCTGCAATGGAACCAAAATCTTTGACAAAGCGCCTATAAAATCCAACGAGGCCAAGGAAGCTCCTCACTTGTGTGACTGTTTTGGGTTGTGGCCAACTCAAAATTGCTTCAATCTTGGCGGGGTCAACTTCAACACCCTGTGATGTAACAACATAGCCAAGAAAAGCAACTCTATCTGTGCAAAAGGTGCACTTCGCAATGTTACCAAACAAACGTGCAGCATGTAAAGCATCAAAAATAGCACGTAAATGTTCCAAATGTTCTTCTACAGATTTTCTATATATCAATATATCAACAAAATAGACCACCACAAAATATCCAATAAAAGAACATAAAACTTCATTCATTAATCTCATGAAAGTGCTGGGAGCATTAGTTAAACCAAAGGGCATCACTAACCACTCATATAGGCCAAATTTAGTTTTAAATGCAGTTTTCCATTCATCTCCTAACTTCATACGAATCTGGTGGTAACCACTATGCAAATCAACCTTAGAGAACATGGTAGAGCCACTCAATTCATCAAGCATGTCATCTAAATGAGGAATAGGATGATGATATCGAATAGTAATATTATTGATTGCTCTACAATCAGTACACATGCGCGAAGAACCATCTTTCTTTGGTACCAAAATAATAGGAACAGCACATGGACTAAGAGACTCACGAATATGACACTTGTCAAGAAGTTCTTCAATTTGTCGCTGAATCTCTTTCGTCTCCTCCGGATTGGTACGATATGGCGCACGGTTGGGCAAAGATGCTCCAGGAATCAAATCAATTTGGTGCTCAATTCCACGAATAGGTGGCAGTCCTGGAGGTACATCTTGTGAGAAAACATCCTCATACTCCTGCAAAATGTTAGCAATAGCAGGTGGCAACGAAGGAGGAATCTCCTCAGCCGAAAACAACACTTCTTTGCAAATGATAGCATAACATGCATTAGTACTCACATCAAATTCAGAAATATCAGATTTGCTAGCTAGCAAACAAGTACTTTTCAAACGAATTTCATTAGCATGTTTTGGATCAGATTTAGAAGTACTTGGAGAAGGCATAAGTTCCTTAGCAACAATCTGGTTTTCGCTCAGCTTTTTCCCCTCATTATGTGCTCTACTAGCTCTAGCAAGATCATCTTTTAAAATACTTTCAGGAGACATGGGAAGTAACACAATTTTCTTATCATTATGAAGAAGAGAATACTGATTTGTGCTACCATAGTGTATAGAATTTGTATCAAATTGCCATGGTCTACCAAGTAAAAGAGCACATGCTTGCATAGGAACAACATCACACTCAACATAATCAGCATATACAACAATAGTAAAATGCACACGAACTATACGTGTTACCTTAACCTTGCCGCTGTTATTAAACCATTGAATGTGATATGGACGAGGATGGGGTCGTGTCGTGAGAGAAAGCTTTTCAACCATCTCCATGCTCGCCAAGTTGTTGCAGCTCCCTCCATCAACAATAATGCGAATACAGCGATCTTTAACCACACCCTTAGTATGGAACAGATTATGGCTTTGGTCAGGCTCGACCTTGGTAATTTGTGCACTCAAGACTCGTTGTGCTATTAAACTCGAGTATTTCTCCGCATGTTCCGCATCCATATATTCAAAATCTTGCTCCGTGGGTGCTGCAGCACATTGCTCATCATATGCAATAAGAGCCAAAGTATCTTCATCATAATCACTAGCGGAATCGTATCCACCATCCTCAAGAGCAATCATCACACGAGAGGAGGCACAATCACGTGCAAAGTGACCAAGTCCACCACATTTGCGACACTGAATTTGGCTGGACTTGCCCGTAGATGCCATGGAGGACGCAGCACTCGGGGCTGGTCCTGTAGTAGTCTTCCGTGCAGCAAACGGAGGTGGTGTAGATGCTGCAGATCGCGTGGATGTGGTTGCTAGAGGTGTAGGTGTAGCATCCCGTGACGCCGAATTCGGTGATCTCCAAGTAGAATGCCCTGCAGAATAATTAGTTCGTATCGCCTCGCGTCGATCCTACACTTCACATTCAGCATTGCAAGCAAGATGAAACAAACGGGTAATAGTGTGATAAGATTTATATCAAAGAATGGTCTGAATTTCCTTATTTAACCCACCTACGAATCGTGCCATTAATGCTTCATTATCCTCCTCTATACCACAATGCAGCATGCCAGTTTGCAACTCCTGATAGTAATCCTCTACAGAATTTTTGCCTTGATCTAGATGTGCTAATTTGGTAAGCATGGAACGCTGATAATATAGTGGAACAAAACGAATAGGCATAGCATGTTTTAAAGCATCCCACGTAGTGATTGGATTAGCATGATTAGCACGACAATATTCAGACCACCATATGGAAGCAAAACTAGTGAACTCACAAGTAGCAGCACTAACACGTCTATCCTCGGGATAATTTAAGCATGCAAAACGCTGGTCTAATTCTAATTACCAAGAGATGTATACATCAGGATTATAGCGACCATTAAACGTAGGAACATTTAATTTCAGTTTAGCAACATGGTCATCATCACGTACAAACGGAAAAGGGGTGGACGGTGAATGTGGGGATTGTATTGCCTAGGACGACCAGCTGGCTGATCAACTGCGAAGTCATCCGCGTACTCGCCCTCGTCCTCATCTTCCCCGTAATAATCATCAAACTGAGCATCACGGGCCTGTGTGACGCCCGTAGCTCTTGCAACGCCAGCAGCAGTAGTGCCCGCGGCAGCAGCAACACCCGCAGCCGAAGTTTGTGCCAGATGTTTGAGAATGCGTTGTGCACGTCCCAACAAGTGCGGTGTAGGAGCCCCGCGAGTCGGCTGTGGAGGAGGCACGCGAGCCGTCGGTGGTGGAGGTAAGCGTGCTAGCACCTCCTGGAATTTAGCATCGAGTTTGGTGGTGAAGATGGTCTCGAGTCCCTCGAGTTGCTCCATCGTGTCAGTAAAACGCTTATCCACATCCTGCATATGGTCAGCCAAAAGTGTGGTGACGTGAGCCTGCAAGGCTTCACCCTCTAGTGGCTGTGTCTTGGTGTTTTCCGGTGGCATGATTAGTATGCAAAAAGCACATGTATATAATAGAGATACAATAGGAACAGTGGTGGAAAGCGCTTAATCAGTCAAGCAAACCAAGACTCTTACCCATTCTTACCCTGCAGCAGGTGGTGAGCAGCAACTGTCGTGATCAAGCTTCAGGAAGATTGAATAGAGCGATTGACAGGTGGTGTCAACGCACGGTGTAGGAATATGTGGAGTTCTGGGTGGCTGCAATATTTGTAGACACAATTTCAAAACAGCAATGCAAGGTTGAGTAACAGCTCAACGACGGTACTGTGCTGGTCCTAGACTATCCCAAGCTAGAGACGCGAGCCTAGAACACTACGAGTCACGCCGCGACACTGAAAAGCAACGGGCACTAGTGCTCTGAACAGCGCGCGAATGAGGCGCAAATCACTAGTATGGAAAGTGTCTCAAAACGATCAGCAAAGTGGAATATCACGATAGGCTCAAGATTTTTTTTTGAAATTTCCGAAAACTGCACGAAACTGCTCTGGAAAGCGTGCAGACGCTAATTTTTTCTCACTATAATGGCGTATCGCTCAAAATGATCCTAGAAGCCTAAAAACAGTATAGGCCAATTTTTTTGTGCTCTCCCCTCCTCTTCCCTTCTGGCCGAAACTGTCTGGAACTCGGATCAAGTTACAACTCGGATCAGATCTATAATGATGGAAAGCACGAATAGGAAAACAAAAACAAACCTAACTGGACTGGAACAAGGATATGTGGTGGCGGAGGCGGTATGTGGGCGTAGGGTTGTAGCAAGTGTATGGCGGAATCGGTGGTGGCGGTGGTGATGATTGTGACCAGAACTCGAAACTCTAAAGATCTAGATCTAAAACCAGCACTGGACACGACGATGCAGACTAGAACTCAACAAAGCAAATACTGAAAAGAAACGATGCAATAGGCCCGAAAGTGTTTCTAGGATACGGATCTAACCCTAATTTGTTGGCTTTCTATGGTTTATAGGAAGAAGAACAGATGCAATCTAAACTACGAAAACGTAAGATCTCACCGATAAACCCAAAATCTGATACCACTTGATAGGGTAAAGGTGCCTGATCTTTCGATGAGACGATATCTGTCGATTATGGTGGAGGTCGACGTTGACGATCTGACTACAAACGTGCGAGACGTTGCGCCTTAGCAATCGATACACCAACTTCCGAGGCTATTGATCATGCCGGAGCTAGATCAACCTGATCACGAGGATCAATCCCTGCAAGAAATCGAAGAACCAGCAAGAATTATAGATGCAATCAAGATATTGCGAATATAGATGAAAGCTTTATTGAAGAGGTGGGATTTTGTCTGTGCGTAGTACAAAAGGTCGGTTTGACACTTGTGCCTATGGCGAAGAGTAGCTCGTGGCTAAGTCTTTTACTAAACTAAATCCGAGTCTAAACAATGACCTAATGGGAGTATATATGGAGGAACAGAAGGGAATTTCGGCCAGCCTTGGGGAGGAGGTCGAAATCCATCTCCAGGTCGGTTTCCTCCACTACACGGACTCTAAAAGTTCATCCCCTTTATTTGGACGAAAATTAAATGGGCCTGGCCCATATTTAAAGGTGACACGGCACCATCTAATCACATGGACGAAAATTTGAAGTGTGTAGCTCTCTAGTTCGTCCATGTCTTCATCTTTTCATTATGGTGGCTTCAAAGTTCTGAAATCTTCACTTGCAGCGTCATCCTGGATCCTCACACGATTGCTGCCATCATCTCCATGAATGATCATGCTCCAATGTTTGTCCCTCTCATCCATGCTAGGCCCATCATTCCTAAGTAACATACACACATCTGATTTAGGCAGCATCATATTCTCATGAATATTAGGAATAGTTCCTAGAAACGAAAGTACCTGATAATTTAGTTGGCATGCACGAGCTCTTGTGAGAGGTCCTTGGAATTGTGGAACGCGAGGAAGTGTGGCTATAGGTGCAACGGTTGTATCAACCATAGGGATGTCCTCATCAGGTTTTCTGGGCGCGGCAGAAAACCAGTCTCCGTAGATGCCGAAGATTGTTGACGAGGACGTTGGGTCTTGCCGCGGGCGTACCTCCTTCATGGTCCCTTCGATGGACGCCAGAGAACTTCACAATATGCTTGGCGCCGCTATTCAGGTACGTCCAGTCCCCAAGTGTTTAGTCGCTGAATTTCAGCGGCAAGGCACTGAGATTCTTCTAGTCGCCAGTCCCCGAGTTTCTAGTCGCTGAATTTCAGCGGCTAGGAACTGAGTTTCTTCTAGTCGCCAGTCCCCGAGTGTCTAGTCGCTGAATTTCGGTGGCTCGACACTGATTTTGTGTTTTTGCAATTGCTAATTTTCCGTTCTGCTTGTAGGGCTTGCAGAGGGAGTCGGCTGATCGACAGGCCGCAAAGGAGCGTCTAGAGCATGATCTACGCGTGGCGCAGGAGGCAAACCAGCGACTCCAGGAGACTGTTGGTGGGTACTTGATTCATTTTTCGGCCACGAACTACTGGTGTTCCGGAGTGCTGACAGCCGTTTCTTTTCTGTTCAGATGGTCTTCCGGCTGCGATTGCCAAGGCCTGAGAAGGATATGCCCCAATTGCCGAGCTGGACGTGGCGAATGGGCGTATCGGCTCGCTAGTCAAGGAGTTCGAGGAGGTGAAGGCGGCCTCGATCTCTTCTAGGGATAGAGCGAAGGCCGCGTTCGCTGCGGCTGAAGAGGAGCGGAAGGCTGCAGACTCAATCATCCTTAGGCTGCAAAGCGATCATGCTGCCTTGGATAAGCACGTCACCGAGAACTGCCGGAGGCTCCTTGGTGAGTCGCTGCTCTTTTATTTGATATGTGTGGTGAGTACCCGAGTGGGGGAATCCGTAGTGGCACTGACGTCTGAAGTTGCAGCTATTATAGGGTAAAGCAACCCGGTGGTTCAGACCTTCAATGCCTCGCAGTGTGTGACTGCGGTGGTGAACACGGCCACCGCCTCGGCGTTGTGCGTCCAGGCAGTTCTTCAAGGAATGTCCCCCACCGAGGTTATATCTAGGGGACTGACTGAAGTGTGGCGCTATTTGGAGGAGGTGCCCAGCGTCGTAGAATGGATGGCGCGCTCGGGTTTCAGGCGTGGGGCCACCACGGTGTTGATTTTGGGGCTTGCTCACTTCCCCGACGACTTCGACCTCGACGACATCACCAGCGGCTACCCTTTGGCGACTGGCACGGTGGAGATGTCGGAGGTGTTGAAGCTGACCGCCAAGGCTGCCCCCTTTGCTGATAGGGTGCTGGCGATGGGGGACCTGTTGCCGTACCAGGAGATGGTGGTGGCGCCAGGCGACCCCGAACCAGAGCATCGTGACCTGAAGTCGGAGCAGCCCTTCCGGTCTGTGCTGTCGAAGTTGCTATCGACCTACCCGATGAACCCATGGCAACCATTCGTTCGTGTCAAGGGTGGTGGGGATGCTTCTTCATCAGGGCCTGCGAAATAGATAGCTTCTCTAGGAAGTTTGGAATATATGCCAAGTGGCGATTGTTTGTAATATGAACAATATTTTGTATGGGAGTAAGAGGAGTCAATCGACTCGCAATGCAAGCTTAATCGTGTGGTGTGTTTAACTATTTGTTTGAGCGAGTCCCCGAGCGCATCCGACCTTTAGTGGGGTATAACTCGTTTGTATACATATGTGTTTTCTTTGGATTTTGTGTTGGTTGTCCCTTACGTCTCTGAAGGGGCGAGTCCCCGAGTGCAAGTATGATTGTTTTTAGGCGAGTCCCCGAGCGTAGTACTTAGCCGTTTTGGGCGCATGCCTATTGTGAGTTATTTGTGCGTTGTTTGTAACGCGTCTCTTCCCCTGGTTCGGAGAGCCAGTCGCTAGGCGGGTCCAAGGTAGCTCCCTTACTTGGTGTGTTCTCGAGCCGCGTGAGGATTTTCGTTTGTGAAGTCCCCATGCATGGTACTTAACCGTTCGAGTCGCTTTGTGCGAGGATGGGAAGGACAGGTCGCCGTAGGAAGCGTATGTCGGTCGTCTTGGCCCGGTGGGCCAGTTGAGCTGGGCGACTCCGATGGTTGCTCCGGGTTGGCGTATTCGTGGACGACACAAAGCCCGAATATTTTCGGTGCCCTTGGGCCGCACTACTTAGCCGTGCCGGCCGCTCGACCAAGGATTGACTTCCGTAGGTAGCATATTGCTAATTGTACGAGTGCGAGTGGCACAAGAGTATGGCGAGTAGACACAATTTGTGTGATCCGAATGAATTTCATTATATATCATCTGGGTACAAGTTTGAGTTCTATGTGTAGAACTTTCGGAGAAGGTTTACATTCCATGGCCTCCTGACCTCAAGCTGGCCGTCACCTCGTATGTCGATGAGGTAGTAGGCGTCGTTGCCGAGGACTCGCCCTATGGCGAATGGCCCCTCCCATGGGAGGGAGAGTTTGTGTTATGGGGTAACCCCATGGGTGGCCCGATCTTCACGGATCTCGTGGTCAAATCGATGGGAAAGCGAGGGGAAAGGGAGAAGGTAGCGGAAGCGGAAGCGGATGCACACCTCGCAAAGAACACGACGAACACACGCAAAACTCACATGATACAAGGCCGACTGCTCTTGCCGGTGGCCACCGGTCCGATGGAATCCTCGCAAGGAAAGATCAGTCAACATGCTCCCTCGATCCCACACGGAGAGGGAAGAACACCGTGGAGAGGGTCTTGACGTCTTGGCAAAGGGACACTGATGCCAAGGCCTTGTACAACGAGGGAGGCGCGATGCAAACTCCAACGAGGTGGTGACGATAGTCGATCCCCTTTGGTAGAAGGGGATGAGGCAAAACTAGAGATTCTACAAAGTGGGTTGTCTTTAGTCTATCATCTATGCCTAAGAGATACATGAGGGGTGGGGGCTCTATTTATAGGCCAGCCACTAGAATGGGGGTAGTTTAGGCAAAGGGGTAAGTAAAGGGAATATTCTAGGGCATCAAACCCAGATCCGTGCGCAGACGAGTGATTCCGGCAATAAGTCCGGCGGCGCCGGATCTAGCGCCGGGATTTCCGGTGATCGCCGATATTTCCGGTCGGTGCCGGTTCGGTGTTCTACATGCGTTTCCGGTGGGCGCCGGTCTGGTCCGGCGGTCGCCGGTCTGGTCCGGCGGTCGCCGGTTCGGTCGGCACGGGGTCCGGTCCGCCGGAGCTAGCGCCGAGAATTCCGGCGGTGGATCCGGTTGCGCCGGTTTGGCTCTTCCTCTTCCGTCTCCTCTTCCAAGCCTCCATCTTGTTGGGCTTGAGTCCTCGGGCTTCCTCCCCTATCTCCATACTTGGCGGTGTGAACCTATCATGGTCATATGACGGAGTATGAAGTAGTATACGATTCAATAGGGTAGGAATTGGGCTCGCATAGAGGAACGGATTCACATTTGGAGTCCATGACGACTTGGCATAAGTTGAAGACCTTGATGAGGCAACGACCGTAGGTCAGGCTACATCAGTTTGTGCATGCCCTTCTTGTCCTGGGCCAATCGTAGGACCAAATCGCCCTCCCAGAAGGTGCGGGTCTGGACTCGGCGGCTATGGTAGCGGCGGAGTCCCTACTGGTAGATGGTGGTGCGGGAGCGAGCCAGGTCGCGTGCCTCGTCGATCTGGTTGATGCTATCTTGGCGGGCGATCTCGTTTGTCACTTCGACGTAGTTGGCGACGCGAGGTGAGTCGTGCTCTAGGTCGGTTGGCATTACGGCTTCGGCGCCGTACACCATGAAGAAGGATGTGAACCCCGTGGAGTGGTTGATAGAGGTGCGGATCCCCCATATTACAGAGGGGAGCCTTCGAACCAACATCCTGGGGTGCGCTCGAGGGGCACTTGGAGTCGCGTCTTGAGCCCATGGAGGACGCTCTGATTGGCACGTTCTACTTGGCCGTTCGACTCCGGGTGGGCGACTGAGGCGAGGTTGAGTCGTATGTCGTGTTCCTCGCAGAACTCTGCCATGGTACCCTTGGAGAAGTTAGTACCGTTGTCCGTTATGATGCTGTGCGGGTAGCCGTACCGGTAGATGAGCTCGCGCAAGAACTTGGTGGCAGTCTTGCCATCCCACTTTTTGATCGGCTTGGCCTCGACCCATTTGCTAAACTTGTCGACCGCGACCAGGAAATGGGTGAAGCCGGATGGGGCCTTCTTGAACGGGCCGACCATGTCCATGCCCCATACAACGAATGTCCATGTGATGGGATGGTCTTGAGTGCTGAACCAGGGAGGTGCGTCTGGTTGGCGTATTTCTGGCACCCGACGCATCGTTGGATGATGTCGGTGGCGTCAGCGTGCGCGGTGAGCCAGTAGAAACCGTGCTGCATGGCCATGGCGACCAGCGACTTGGCGCCGGCGTGATGGCCGCAGTCGCGGCGTGGATGTCCTGGAGGATCTTGCGGCCTTCTTCTGGTTGTACGCAGCGCTAGAACATGCTAGTCACGCTGTGTTTGTGGAGCTCGCCGTTGATGATGGCGAAGGATTTGCAGCGGCGCACAATCATTCGCGCTTCCGTCTCGTTGCTTGGGAGGATCTTGTGCTCGAGGAAGGCAACATATGGTGTCGTCCAGTCACTGGGCTCCACGATCATGGCGACTAGGGCTGGCTCGGGTTGTAGTGGTATCCCGATGTCGATCTCCTTCAGTGGGTAGACTGAAGGTTTGTGGATGATGTCGAGGAAGACGCCTGCGGGTGGCGTTTGAGGAGCCGACCTGATGCGGGAAAGGGCATCTGCCTCCTCATTCTTTCGCCTGTCGATCCACTCGACTGAGTAGCTATCGAAGTGTCCTCCCAGCTGGTTTACCGCTTGGTGGTACGCTATCATTGTCGGGAAACGGTGTTGCAGGTTCCAGCAACTAAGTCGGAGTCGCCGTAGCACCGTAGGCGGTTGATGTTCATCTCCTTGGCGGCCCGCATGTGAAGGAGGGCCTCGTACTCTGCCATGTTGTTGGTGCAAGGCTTGAAGTTGAGGTGGAGCACGTAGCGGAGCTTGTCTCCCCTAGGGGAGGTCAGAATGACCCCGACCCCTACGCCGTCGGTGTTCTTGGACCCGTCGAAATGGAGCGACCAGTAGTGGAGGTATGGTAGCTTCTCCAGCTGCTGTGCTTCTTCCCAGTCTGCGAGGAAATCAGCCAGGGCTTGCGACTTGATCGCTTTGCGGGGCTCGTAACTGATGTTATGGACGCCGATTTTGACGGCCCACTTGGCGACTCACCCAGGTGCCTCGCGATTGCGTATTATGTCCTGCAGTGGTGCGGAGGAGACGACCGTGATTGGGTGCTCCTGGAAGTAGTGGGGGAGTCACCGTTGAGCTCGGAATACCGCGTATACTAGTTTCTGGTACTGCGAGTAGCGTTGTCTTGAGTCCATCAGGACTTTGCTGATGTAGTAGACGGGGCGCTATACGGGGCGCTCCTTGCCCTCCTCTGGCCGTTCGACGACCATCACGGTGCTGACGACTCGAGTGGAGGCCTCCACATAGACGAGCATTGGCTCTTTGTCGATTGGGGCGGCAAGGAGTGGAGCCACGAGTAGCACTTCTTTGAGCGCTTTGAGTGCGTCGTCCGCCTCCGCGTCCCATTGGAACGTGGGGTTCTTGCGCATCAGGCGGTAGAGGGGCATTGCCTTTTCGCCGAGCCGGGGGATGAAGCGACTGAGAGTCGCGACTCGCCCAGCCAATTTCTGGACGTCACGCAGGCACTCGGGTTTCCCGAGTCGCGCGATGGTGTCTATCTTGGTGGGGTTGGCCTCGATGCCTCACTTGGAGACCACATATCCCAGGAGCTATCCGGTGGGGACGCCGAAGGTGCATTTTCCTGGGTTTAGCTTGATATTGTACCTCCGCAGGTTTGCGAAGGTTTCGGCCAGGTCGGCGAGCAGGTCGTCCTGGCGGGTGGATTTTACCACCACGTCATCTATGTAGACATGAATGTTGCGGCCAATTTGGCTCGCAAGGCACTCCTGCATGCACCTTTGGTATGTGGCACCGGCGTTCTTGAGGCCGAACGTCATGGCCGTGTAGCAGAAGGCGCCGAATGGCGTGATGAACATCGTCTTCTCCTCATCCTCGACCGCCATTTTGATCTGGTTGTAACCAGAGTACGCATCGAGGAAGCACAGTGACTCCGATCCCACGGTTGAATCGATGATCTGGTCATTGCACGGTAGGACGAACTCCTCCTTCGGTCAGGCGCTGTTGAGGTTGGTGTAGTCAACACACATTCTCCACGTGTTGTTCTTTTTCAGGACCAGGACTGGGTTTGCCAGCCACTTGGAGTATTTTATTGGCCGAATGAAGCCTGCGGCTAATAGGCGTTGTACTTCTTCGGTGATTGCTCGACGGCGCTCTTCATTGAAGGGCCGTAGCGACTGCTTTACTGGTCGCACTTTGGGGTCGGCGTTGAGTTTGTGCTCAGCGAGTTCCCTCGAGACACCTGGCATGTCAGATGATTTCCATGCGAAGATGTCGCGATTCTCACGGAGGAACCCGGTGAGCGCTCTTTCCTATGCAAGGCTCATGTGCGCCCCAATGGTGACCGTCTGGCTGGAGTCGCCCGGGACGAGCTTGACGGTGCGGGTGTGCGTGGTCGCCTCGAACATAGAGCTCGTGGCGGTTGGCTTCTTCAGTATGGTGGGGTCGTCCTTGTTGATGTTGCCCACGTATTTCGCGAGCTCCTCCGCATGGTCAGTCTTCACGGTGATGACGGCGTCAGTGAGCTCAGCGCCTTTGTCCTCGCATTCCACGGCCATATCAGGGTCACCGTGGACGGTGATGATGCCGCTCGGCCCTCGAAGCTTCATCATGTTGTAGGCGTAGTGGGGAGTCGCCATGAATTTGGTGAACGTTTGGCGTCCCAGGACGCAGTGGTAGGGGCTGCGGAAGTTCACCAGCTCGGACACGATCCTCTCCGTGTGGTAGTTTGCCGGTGTGCCGAAGGTGACTGGCAGCATCACTTTTCCAATCGGGTATGCCTTTCGACCGAGGACGATGCCGTGGAAGGTTGTCAGGGTCGGCTCGATTGCTGCTTCTGGGAGATGGAGCCTCTTGAACGTGTCCAGGTACATAATGTTGATGGAGCTCCCGCCGTCCGTCAGTGTCTTGGGCAGCCAGTAGTCGACCACCTTAGGCCTGACCACCAGGGCGACTCGCCCTGGATATTCGATCTTGGGCGCGTGATCCTAGGGACTCCAGGTGATGCTCTGTTCGGACCAGTTGAGGAAACATGGGATGTCAACTTGGGTCACCGCATTGACGGCGACCGCATGGGCGAGGACCTTCTTCTCGCATTTGGTGCTGAGCCCGGTGAAGGTGTATAGCGAGCCGACGGCGTTGCCGAAGCTGCCGGCGTTTCTGTTATCCCGTGGCAGGTTGTTGTTGGGGTCCTCCCTTGCTCGCCTTGCCTTTTCGATCTCCTTGAGGGAATGGCAGTCGGCGGTGGTGTGGGTGGCGGGTTTTCCCTCCCTGCTGTGGTAGATGCAGGGCTGGTTGAGCAGGGCAGCGGGGTCGAATTTCGGCCTGGCCGCATTGTTGGCACGGTAATTTCTGCTGTCGCGGTAGTTTCCTCTGTCATGGTGGAAGTTTTTCGAGTCGCGTTGTCCGTAGCCAGCGCTGGCGACGAAGTCGACTCACCCATCACTATGGCGCTTGCCGGTGATGTGAGTGTTGTTGTAGCGCATGTCGCGCTGTCGCCCGCTGCCGTGGCCGCTGGTGTGTCGTCTTCCTCCTGACTCGTTGTCGGAGTCTTGGTTGGGGTCCTCTTCCGCGTATCACTTGGCGATCTTGAGGAGGTCAGAGATGTTGTCGAGCATCTGGTAGACCCTCTTGATCTTAGCGACCAGGGGCTCGTACCGGCATGCGTTCTTGAAGCAATGTATCGCCGTGTCCGGGTGGATGCCGGAGGCGTTGATCCATAGTTCCTGCCACCTTTGGATCCAGTGGCGGGTCGACTCGCATTGTCCCTGGATGCATCGCTCCAGGTCCTCAATGGTGGTGGCGCGGGTGTAGGAACCCTCAAAGTGCCTAACGAAGGCATCACGCATATCCTCCCAGGAGTCGATGCTGTCGGCGAGGAGGGTGTTGATCTATTGCCAGGTCACACCCTCCATCATCAGGGGGAGGTAGCGAGCGGCTAGCAGGTCGGTGTGGCCAGCGATTCCCATCACCATGAGGTATGTGTCCAGCCAGACCGCTGGATCGTATGTCGGATCGTACTTTTCAATCTCATTGGGCGCCTTGAAGTTGGCGGGGTACTTCTCTCCTCGGATCAAAGGTCCGAAGCACTAGGGGCCGACTCGGCTGAGCGAGCCCCTGGGTTCAGGGTCACCGCGGTTACTGAGGGTGTGTCTCAAGTCGTTGGGGTAGCACGCCCGCCAGGCCTGGTTGTTGACAATGTGCATTCAGGCATCGATGGGTTGCCCGTTGGTGGTGACCATGTTGTTCACCGGTCGCGGCTCGTTGGTGGAGAGCGCGGGGTTGGTGGCCCGTGGCTGGTTCGCCAGGGGCTACGGTGGTGGGCAGGTCACGGTGTTGGCAACGGTGGGGTGACTGCTTGAGGCCGTCCTGCTTGCCGAGGAGCGGGAATACATCCGCTCCCTTGGGTCGACTCCCGCGGCTTGCTGCTCGACAGCCCTAGCGAGTAGGGCCTTGGCATACTAGATCTGCAGCACGCCCTCTCCCTGGACGTTGAGGTTGGCGACTGCAGCGTCGACCGCGACAACGTTGTCCATCGGGGTGGAGTATAGCAGGAGTCCTTTGGCATCGCAGGCATGTGGCGAGATTATGATCCGCGGCTGGTCCGGCGGGGGTGCGCGACCAATGGATGGTGGCTGGGCCCCAGTCGCCGGTGCGCCAGGTGGTGGTCGATTGCTGCCGCCTGGTGGTGCGTTCTCGTAGTACTCGCGCTCAGCCGCGGGTCGCTCTCGTCGTTGAAGTTTAGGACACGGCCTTGGAGTTCAGGAGGGTCCTGATGCGGCGCTGGTTGTAGAGCGACAGCTCCTGCGCCATCGCCCACTCGAGGCAGAATTTCTCGCACTCGGCTATCTCCTTGCACGTCGCCTCCTCCAGTCGCTGGCGGGCTTCCTCCACCTCCGTGGCCGTCGCAGTTGGAGGGATTGGTGTGGAGAATGGATCTGGCGAGGCGGCTGTGCTGCCCGCCATGTAGATCGCATTGAAGCAATTGGATCTGGCACGGAAGTCCTCGAGGGACTCCGAGCCTGAGTCAGAATCAAAGATCCCAAGGACTGAGGAGTCCTTGAAATCCTCAGGGTTGGAGACCCGCGTGATGGAGTCCTCCCGTGATGCCGCGGTGATGGATCCGTCGACCGAGGCAGGGGTCGCGGAGTTGGCATCATCGTGTAGGGCCGCGTTGTCTGTGGCGGTGTTGGTCTCGGCCGTGTTGCTAGCGGTCGAGTCGTACTCGGTGACGAGGCTCCTGATGGAGCGGACCTACTCCTCCGAGAGCAGATCGCGGCGTGGCGGTGATCAGCCGACGATCACCATTGCCGCTGGGTCGACCGCGTCGGTGAAGCCGACGAAGAGGTTGATGGTGCCGACCGACATTATCGCGCTGTGGGTGATCGGGTGCGATGCCGGGATGTAGCTGCTGGGCAGGATCTATAACATCCCACAATGGCGATCATGCGGCCGGTGGCGATCGGCCGATCAATCGACGAGTAGGGTCTTGCCGCAGAACTCAGGTCAGTCCAGCTATGCCCCACGGTGGGCGCCACTGTCGTGGAAATGGCCACAGCAGTCGCTGCAGTAGGCAGTGATTGATAGAATCGAGGGCGAGAGCTGGCGGCCATCTGCGGTGCGAGATGGGGGCAGATGCACATGGGTTTATCCAGGTTCAGCCCCCCAGAGGGTAAATACCTACTCCTACTAGATTAGATTGATGGAGAGCGAGTTACAAGGGTGGCAAGCTCGGCGTCTAAGCAGCGAGTCGCTAGAAGGGGTGTATGATGGAACGTAAGTCCTCAGAGTACCCTAGGGAGGTTTATATAGGAGGCACCTCGCTAGGGTTTACAGTTTACAACCGAACAAGATATGGATTCAGAGGCTTTGACCTAATCCGATTGGGCTTCGAGTACGCTTCTGGGCCTCCAGTCTCCAGTCGCTAGGCCTTCTCCTTAGTCGCATTCCAGTCACCGTCCTGCAGGCCCACTCGCGAGGCCTTTGGCCCAATCGGAACGTCCTGCTAGGCATACCCCATTCGGCATATCCCCATCAGGAGCCAAAGTCGGGCAAGGGTGGTACTCGCATCTTCCTTTTAGCCAATAGGCTGCCAAGACAACATTATACTATAGCTTAAGCCTAAGCAAAAACAAGCAATCTGAGACCATCTACCCGCGCGCGTGTTTCTGACCGTCTGATCTTCACTCTGAGTCATCTCAACCGTGTTTCTTCAGGTGTTGACTGAATTCTTACGAGTTGATCACTCTCGTCCCTGCCCCAACCCCCAACCCCATCTCGGTTGCTTTTCCCTCCATTGGAGCTCTCGAG
This sequence comes from Avena sativa, assembly GCA_916181665.1. Classification (NCBI taxonomy): domain Eukaryota; kingdom Viridiplantae; phylum Streptophyta; class Magnoliopsida; order Poales; family Poaceae; genus Avena; species Avena sativa. Next base: position 226,798,419 of record OV702286.1, read on the forward strand.
TCTGAGTTGCCTCCCATCCTAGCCCTTCCTCCGTCTTCTCCAGCAACGTGTGCCACCCCCACCGCTCCTGATATCTCCCTCTCACCTCCTCCCCCCACTCGCGAGGCCACTGCCTCCCGTCTAGCTCCCACATCCATCGTCGGCCGCCTCTGCTTTCCCGCCTTGAACCTTCCCAGTACCGATTCAACATTGCCCCCGACCTCGCGCACCAGTTCGCCGCCACGCTTGGCCTATGGTAAGGAAGATAAGGAGGAGGTGAGTGTGTGGGACGGTGGGTGAGAGAGAGAGAGGGGCGGCGAGGGTAGATATGCTCCTATGCGGGACTACGCGAAGATGTTGCACCATCCTCACCGCGTTGATTGGAAAACTAGGGATGAATGGCGACAAAAAAAGGAATTGAAAGGGAGAAGGCCCCTTCGCTCCCGAGCTCTCCCTCTCATATCCGCACCCTCCTCCCCCTACACTCACGAGGCCACCGCCTCCCGTCCAGCTCCCGCATCAAGCATCGGCTGCCTCTACTTCCCTGCCTTGAACCTTCCTAGTACCGATTCAACATCGCCCCCGACCTCGCGCACCTGTCCGCCGCCACGCTTTACTGGTGGTGAGGAAGATAAGGAGGAGATGAGCGCGTGGGATGGTGGGGGTAAGAGAGAGGGGGTGGTGCAGGTAGAGACGCTCCTATGCGGGACTACGTGAAAATGTCACATCATCCTCACCACTTTGAGTAAAAAATCAGGGATGGATGGCGGAAAAAAGGAATTGAAAAGGAATTAAAGTTTGGGGATGCGAAGCCTATGTAAAGAAGTTACAGCCGGACAAGCTTGAACCCAAAGCGGAAAAATGCGTCTTCATAGGATACCCGAAGGAAACTATTGGGTATACCTTCTATCATAGATCCGAAGGCAAAATCTTCGTTGCCAAGAATGGATCCTTTCTAGAGAAGGAATTTCTCTCTAAAGAAGTGACTGGAAGGAAAGTAGAACTTGACGAGGTTGTCGAACCTTTTCTCGAAATTGCGAGTAGCGCAGCACCGGAAGAAGTTCCTGTGGTGCCTGCACCAATAAGAGAGGAAGCTAATGATAGTGATCATGAAACTTCGGTTGAAGTTACTACAGAGCCTCGGAGGTCAACGAGAACTCGTACCACTCCAGATTGGTATGATTCCGTTATGAATGTCATGTTGGTGGACAACACCGATGACCTCGAGACATATGAGGAAGCGATGATGAGCCCAGATTCCAATAAATGGCAAGAAGCCATGAAATCCGAGATTGGATCCATGTACGAAAACCAAGTATGGACTTTGGTGGACTTACCGGATGGCCGGAAGGCTGTCGAGAACAAATGGATTTTCAAGAAGAAAACAGATGCTGATGGTAATGTTACTGTCTATAAAGCTCGACTTGTCGCAAAAGGGTTTCGACAAATTCAAGGAGTTGACTACGATGAGACTTTCTCACCGGTAGCGAAGCTAAAGTCTGTGAGGATTATGTTAGCAATCGCTGCATATTATGATTATGAGATATGGCAGATGGATGTCAAAACAGCATTCCTCAATGGAGACATTGATGAAGAGTTGTATATGATACAACCCAAAGGTTTTGTCGATCCTAAAGATGCTAACAAGGTATGCAAACTTCAACGGTCCATCTATGGATTGAAGCAAGCATCCCGAAGTTGGAATCAACGTTTTGATAAGGTAATCAAAAGTTTTGGTTTTGTACAAACTTATGGAGAAGCTTGTATTTACAAGAAAGTGAGTGGGAGCTCTGTAGCATTCTTAATACTGTATGTGGATGACATATTGTTGATTGGGAATGATGTAGACCTTCTTAATAGTGCCAAAGAGTATTTGAATAATAGTTTTTCAATGAAGGATCTTGGCGAAGCAGCTTACATATTAGGCATAAAGATTTATAGAGATAGATCGAAACGCCAAATATCATTGTCACAAAGTACATATTTGGACAAAGTTCTAAAGAGGTTTGGAATGGAAGATAGCAAGAAAGGGTTCTTGCCCATGTTGCCCAATACGACCTTGAGTAAAACTCAAAGTCTGACATCGGCAGAAGATAGAGAAAGGATGAGTAAGACTCCCTATGCCTCAGCCATAGGATCTCTAATGTATGCCATGCTATGTACTAGACCCGACATCGCATATGCTGTTAGTTTAACTAGCAGATATCAAAGTGATCCAGGAGTGGATCATTGGATAGCGGTCAAAAACATCCTTAAGTACTTGAGAAGAACTAAGGATATGGTTCTTTCTTATGGAGGTGATGAACAGCTCGTTGTTAATGGTTACACCGATGCTAGTTGGAACACCGATCCGGATGATTCTAAATCACAATCTGGATACGTATTTATTTTGAATGGTGCAGCAGTTAGCTGGAGGAGTGCAAAGCAAAGCGTTGTGGCGAGATCTTCAACTGAATCGGAATACATGGCTGCTTCGGAGGCTTCACAAGAAGCGATATGGATGAAAGAGTTCATTATAGAGCTGGGTGTGGTTCCAAGTGCGCTGGACCCAATGTCTATCTACTGTGATAACATGGGCGCCATAGCCAATGCGCAAGAACCAAGGTCACACAAGAAGCTGAAGCATATCAAGCTACGTTTTCACGCTATTCGAGAACATATCCAGGATGGGGATATAAAGATTTGCAAAGTACACACAGATCTGAATGTGGCGGATCCGTTGACTAAACCTCTCCCGAGGGCAAAACATGACCAACACCAAACTGCCATGGGTGTTCGGTATATTACCATGTAATCTAGATTAGATGACTCTAGTGCAAGTGGGAGACTGTTGGAGATATGCCCTAGAGGCAATAATAAATATAGTTATTATTATATCTTTGTGTTTATGATAAATGTTTATATTCATGCTATAATAGTATTAACAAGGAAACATTAATACTTGTGTGAATTGTAAACTTAAATTGAAGTCCCTAGTATAGCCTCTATACTTCACTAGCTTGTTGGTTAATAGATGATTGTGGTTTCCCTATCATGAACATTGAGATGTTATTAACAACAAGATCATATCGTTAGGAGAATGATATGGTGGACATACTCCTATAGACAAGCGTAGCATAAAGATCAAGTCATTTCAATAGTTCAATTGCTATATGCTTTCTGATACATAGTAACCTAATTCCTTCGACCATGAGATCATGCATATCACCTTTGCTGGATGGATGCTTTGATGTCATCAAACACCACACCGTAACAGGGTGGCTATAAAGGTGGCATTGAGTGTTCGGAAAGTATTGGTTGAAACACATGGATCAAGAGTGGGATTTGTCCATCCACATGACGGATAGATATTCTCTGGGCCCTCTCGGTGAAATGTCATCCAATTAGCTTGCAAGCATGTGACTTGGTCACAAGGGATCACATATCACGGGAACGAGAAAAGAGTACTTGTCAGTAACGAGGTTGAACTAGGTATACAGAGATACCGACGATCATAACCTCGGATAAGTAACATATCGTGAGACAAAGGGAAATTGGTATCGTATGTAAGTGGTTCATTCGATCGCAAAGTAATCGTAGAAATATGTAGGAGCCATATGAATTTCCAGATTCCTCTATTGGTTATTGTTCGGAGAAGTGTCTCGATCATGTCCGCATAATTCACGAACCGTAGGGAGACACACTTAAGGATTCGACGTTGTTTGAGTAGTTATGGTATTATGAGAAAGAGACCGAATGTTGTTCGGAGTCTCGGATGGGATCCGGGATATCACGAGGTGATCCGGAATGGTCCGGAGAATAAGATTCATATAAGGAAAGTCCCGTTTCGGAGTTGGGGAATGGTTCCGGTGTTTTCATCGAGAACATTCTAGAAGGTCCCGGAATGTCCGGCACTCCGGGGGGGAAGGGGTACATGAATGTGTCATTGCATGTTGGAATGATTGCATCATGTACTAAGTGTTCTCGCTGTCCGAAATAAAGGGTTAATTCAAATCCTAATTGGAAAAGTCAAACTGCCAGTTTTCGGTCAAACTGCCAGTTTCGGAAAGTGGAGAAAGAGGAGGAGAGGTGGAGGCCGAGTTGGAGGAGGGTTCCTCCCCTTGGCCGGCGCACCTCCCTAGGCCGAGTTGGGGAGGAACTCCTCCCCTTGGCCGGCCAGCCCTCCCACCTATATAAGGAGGGGCAGGGCTCCCCTCCTAGACACAACACAAGTTTCCTATCCTCTAAACTAAACCCTAGATCTAGACCCCGGTTTAGAGCTATTCGGTTTAGAGCCTTCTAATTGGTTTAGAGCCTTCTAATTGGTGTGTCTAATTACTAGACCACTAATAGCCTCTCTCATAAGCTCCACCATACTCGCACCGGCTTAAGGCGAAGCCCTGCGGGATTTCCCCTCTACCTCCGGTACCACGCCGTTGTGCTGCCGGAATCACGAGGAGAGTGCTACAACCTCCGCTGCCTGCTGGAACAAGGGAGAGGAAGGTCTTCGTCGAGTACCGAACGTGTGACCGACTGCGGGAGCGCTGCGGGAACGCGGCGCCGGAAGGATCGTCTACGCGATCTTGAGATCGGAAAGAGTACGACTACATCACCCACGAGAATCTGCTCTCGTTAAACACTTTGGAATCTTCGAGGGTGAGTTATTCCATCGACTCGTTGCTACAATCTAGTAGATAGATCTTGGCTTGTTTGTTTGTATGCGATAGAAAATTTTGTTTTCCATGCTACGAACCCCTACAGTGGTATCAGAGCCGTGTCTATATGTAGATCTGTTGCACGAGTAGAACACAATGGTCATTGTGGGCGTTGATGCTTTTATTGTAGATTGCTTTGCGTGTACTTTGCATCTTGCGGTATGTTGGGATGAAGCGGCCCGGGCTAACCTTACATGACATCGTTCATGAGACTTGCTCCACGCTTAACATGCAACTTGTATTGCATAAGTGGCTTTGCGGGTGCCTGTTTCTCCCAGCATAGTAAAGATCCAATTTACAACGGGTAATCAACAATGCTAGTATCAATGTTGTGGTTCTTGTTCGTAGGTTAGAACGACACTTATGGAAAGCCCCAAACCACGTAAAATATGCAAAGAAAGTAGAAGCGTCTAACTTTGTTTTGCAGGGGTGTGCAGTGATGTGATATGGCCATGATTGTGATTATATTTGATGTATGCAATGTTCCTTATTGTAAGTTGGCAACCGGCAGGAGCCATATGGTTGTCTTTAATTTCTGTTAAGACCTGCGTGTCTATTCAAAATAGTTGTAATAGTTGAAGCTGGTGGACGACAACCATGCAGAAGCGTCATTGACCTTGATGCCATGCCGGTGATGATGGAGATCATGTTCGTGCTTGAAGATGGAGATCGGAAGCACAAAGAAGAAAGGCCATATCATATCACATATTATGAATTGCATGTGATGTTAATCCTTTATGCATCTTGTATTGCTTAGTAGACGACGGTAGCATTATAAGATGATCCCTCATGCACATAAATTTCAAGTCTAAAGTGTTCGCCCTTAGTTAGCACCGTTGCTAAAGCTTGTTGCTTCGAAGCACCACGTGATGATCGGGTGTCTTTGATTCCACGGGTGAATACAACGTAAGCAAGCCAGATTTGCTTATGCGGTAGCTAAGGTTTGATCTTGACGAGCCTAGCATGTACAGACATGGCCTCAGGAACACGGATCGCCGAAAGGTAAAGCATGAATCATATAGCAGATATGATGAACATGTCGATTGTTCGCCATTGAAAACTATATCAACTCTCGTGATGATCGGTGTTGATATAGTGGATTTGGTTCATGTGATCACTAAAACAATGTGAGGGATGTTGTTTTGAGTGGGAGTTCACCTAGTTTAATTTCATTAATTAATTTGAACTCAATTTGTCATAAACTTAGTCTAAACTATTGCAAATATGTTGTAGATCAATGGCAGCCCCTACCATCAATTTTAATGCGTTCCTAGAGAAAGAAAAGTTGAAAAACAATGGAAGCAACTTCGCGGATTGGTTCCGCAATTTGAGGATTGTCCTCACAGCTGGTAATTTGACCTATGTGCTGGATGCACCGCTAGGTGACCCACCTGCAGCTGATGCTACCGATGAAGTAAAGAATGTTTACCTTGCTCGGAAGAATCAGTACTCCATAGTTCAGTGTGCTATCTTGTATGGTTTAGAATCGGAGCTTCAGAAAAGGTTTGAAGAGTCAGACCCATATGATATTGTCGAGGATCTCAAATTAATTTTTGAGACTCATGCGGCAATTGAAAGTTATGAAGCTTCTGAAAAGTTCTTTAACTGCAAGATGGAAGAGGGTAGCTCCGTGAGTGAGCATGTGCTTAAAATGTCTGGGCACGCAAACAAACTTCAAAGCTTGGGTATAGTGATTCCTAATACTTTGGGAGTTTACCGCATCCTCCAATCACTACCACCAAGTTACAAGAACTTTGTGATGAACTACAACATGCAGAACATGAACAAAGAGTTGCCAGAACTATTTGCTATGTTAAAGTCTGCAGAAGTGGAGATAAAGAAAGAGCACCAAGTGTTGATGGTCAATAAGACCACCAAATTCAAGAAAGGCAAGTCTAAGCAGAAGGGACACTTCAAGAAGGGTGGTAAGCAAGTTACCATGCCGAAGAAGAGGACCAAGGCTGGACCTAAGCCTGATACTGAGTGCTTTTACTGCAAAGGGGAAGGTCACTGGAAACGGAATTGCCCAAAGTACTTGGCGGATTTGAAGAACGGCAACATCAAGAAGAAAGGTATATTTGATATACATGTTATTGATGTGTATTTCACTAGTATTCGTAGTAGTGCCTGGGTATTTGATACTGGTTCGGTTGCTCATATTTGTAACTCGAAACAGGAGCTACAGAATAAACGAAAGCTAGCGAAGAACGAGGTGACGATGCGCGTGGGAAACGGATCAAAGGTTGATGTGATCGCGGTCGGCACGCTACCTCTTCATCTACCATCGGGATTAGTTTTATACTTAAATAATTGTTATTTGGTGCCTGCGTTGAGCATGAACATTATATCTGGATCTTGTTTATTGCGAGACGGTTACTTGTTTAAATCCGAGAATAATGGTTGTTCGATTTATATGAGTAATATGTTTTATGCACATGCACCTTTGATAGATGGTCTATTCATATTGAATCTCGATAGTAGAAATACACATATTAATAACATTGAGGCTAAACGTTTGAAATCAAGCGATAATTTGACCTATATGTGGCACTGTCGTCTTGGTCACATTGGAGTGAAGCGTATGAAGAAACTCCATTCCGATGGACTTCTTGAATCACTTGATTTTGAATCACTTGAAAGATGCGAGGCATGTCTGATGGGTAAAATGACTAAAGACTCCATTTTCTGGTATGATGGAGCGAGCTACAGACTTATTGGAAATCATACATACCGATGTGTGTGGTCCAATGAGTGTAGCATCGCGCAGTGGTTATCGTTATGTTCTTACCTTCACGGATGATTTGAGTAGATATGGGTATATCTATTTCATGAAACATAAGTCCGAAACTTTCGAGAAGTTTAAGGAGTTTCAAAGTGAGGTAGAGAATCAACGTAACAAGAAGATTAAATTTCTACGTTCTGATCGTGGAGGTGAATATCTAAGTTACGAGTTTGGCGAGCATTTGAAGAAATGCGGAATACTTTCACAATTGACACCGCCGGGAACACCACAGCGTAATGGTGTGTCTGAACGTCGTAATCGAACTCTCTTAGATATGGTTCGTTCTATGATGTCACTTACAGATTTACCACTATCATTTTGGGGTTATGCATTAGAAACAGCCGCATTCACTTTAAATAGGGCACCGTCTAAATCCGTTGAAACGACACCGTATGAATTATGGTTTGGGAAGAAACCTAAATTGTCGTTCCTTAAAGTTTGGGGATGCGAAGCCTATGTAAAGAAGTTACAGCAGGACAAGCTTGAACCCAAAGCGGAAAAATGCGTCTTCATAGGATACCCGAAGGAAACTATTGGGTATACCTTCTATCATAGATCCGAAGGCAAAATCTTCGTTGCCAAGAATGGATCCTTTCTAGAGAAGGTATTTCTCTCTAAAGAAGTGACTGGAAGGAAAGTAGAACTTGACGAGGTTGTCGAACCTTCTCTCGAAATTGCGAGTAGCGCAGCACCGGAAGAAGTTCCTGTGGTGCCTGCACCAATAAGAGAGGAAGCTAATGATAGTGATCATGAAACTTCGGTTGAAGTTACTACAGAGCCTCGGAGGTCAACGAGAACTCGTACCACTCCAGATTGGTATGATTCCGTTATGAATGTCATGTTGGTGGACAACACCGATGACCTCGAGACATATGAGGAAGCGATGATGAGCCCAGATTCCAATAAATGGCAAGAAGCCATGAAATCCGAGATTGGATCCATGTACGAAAACCAAGTATGGACTTTGGTGGACTTACCGGATGGCCGGAAGGCTGTCGAGAACAAATGGATTTTCAAGAAGAAAACAGATGCTGATGGTAATGTTACTGTCTATAAAGCTCGACTTGTCGCAAAAGGGTTTCGACAAATTCAAGGAGTTGACTACGATGAGACTTTCTCACCGGTAGCGAAGCTAAAGTCTGTGAGGATTATGTTAGCAATCGCTGCATATTATGATTATGAGATATGGCAGATGGATGTCAAAACAGCATTCCTCAATGGAGACATTGATGAAGAGTTGTATATGATACAACCCAAAGGTTTTGTCGATCCTAAAGATGCTAACAAGGTATGCAAACTTCAACGGTCCATCTATGGATTGAAGCAAGCATCCCGAAGTTGGAATCAACGTTTTGATAAGGTAATCAAAAGTTTTGGTTTTGTACAAACTTATGGAGAAGCTTGTATTTACAAGAAAGTGAGTGGGAGCTCTGTAGCATTCTTAATACTGTATGTGGATGACATATTGTTGATTGGGAATGATGTAGACCTTCTTAATAGTGCCAAAGAGTATTTGAATAATAGTTTTTCAATGAAGGATCTTGGCGAAGCAGCTTACATATTAGGCATAAAGATTTATAGAGATAGATCGAAACGCCAAATATCATTGTCACAAAGTACATATTTGGACAAAGTTCTAAAGAGGTTTGGAATGGAAGATAGCAAGAAAGGGTTCTTGCCCATGTTGCCCAATACGACCTTGAGTAAAACTCAAAGTCTGACATCGGCAGAAGATAGAGAAAGGATGAGTAAGACTCCCTATGCCTCAGCCATAGGATCTCTAATGTATGCCATGCTATGTACTAGACCCGACATCGCATATGCTGTTAGTTTAACTAGCAGATATCAAAGTGATCCAGGAGTGGATCATTGGATAGCGGTCAAAAACATCCTTAAGTACTTGAGAAGAACTAAGGATATGGTTCTTTCTTATGGAGGTGATGAACAGCTCGTTGTTAATGGTTACACCGATGCTAGTTGGAACACCGATCCGGATGATTCTAAATCACAATCTGGATACGTATTTATTTTGAATGGTGCAGCAGTTAGCTGGAGGAGTGCAAAGCAAAGCGTTGTGGCGAGATCTTCAACTGAATCGGAATACATGGCTGCTTCGGAGGCTTCACAAGAAGCGATATGGATGAAAGAGTTCATTATAGAGCTGGGTGTGGTTCCAAGTGCGCTGGACCCAATGTCTATCTACTGTGATAACATGGGCGCCATAGCCAATGCGCAAGAACCAAGGTCACACAAGAAGCTGAAGCATATCAAGCTACGTTTTCACGCTATTCGAGAACATATCCAGGATGGGGATATAAAGATTTGCAAAGTACACACAGATCTGAATGTGGCGGATCCGTTGACTAAACCTCTCCCGAGGGCAAAACATGACCAACACCAAACTGCCATGGGTGTTCGGTATATTACCATGTAATCTAGATTAGATGACTCTAGTGCAAGTGGGAGACTGTTGGAGATATGCCCTAGAGGCAATAATAAATATAGTTATTATTATATCTTTGTGTTTATGATAAATGTTTATATTCATGCTATAATAGTATTAACAAGGAAACATTAATACTTGTGTGAATTGTAAACTTAAATTGAAGTCCCTAGTATAGCCTCTATACTTCACTAGCTTGTTGGTTAATAGATGATTGTGGTTTCCCTATCATGAACATTGAGATGTTATTAACAACAAGATCATATCGTTAGGAGAATGATATGGTGGACATACTCCTATAGACAAGCGTAGCATAAAGATCAAGTCATTTCAATAGTTCAATTGCTATATGCTTTCTGATACATAGTAACCTAATTCCTTCGACCATGAGATCATGCATATCACCTTTGCTGGATGGATGCTTTGATGTCATCAAACACCACACCGTAACAGGGTGGCTATAAAGGTGGCATTGAGTGTTCGGAAAGTATTGGTTGAAACACATGGATCAAGAGTGGGATTTGTCCATCCACATGACGGATAGATATTCTCTGGGCCCTCTCGGTGAAATGTCATCCAATTAGCTTGCAAGCATGTGACTTGGTCACAAGGGATCACATATCACGGGAACGAGAAAAGAGTACTTGTCAGTAACGAGGTTGAACTAGGTATACAGAGATACCGACGATCATAACCTCGGATAAGTAACATATCGTGAGACAAAGGGAAATTGGTATCGTATGTAAGTGGTTCATTCGATCGCAAAGTAATCGTAGAAATATGTGGGAGCCATATGAATTTCCAGATTCCTCTATTGGTTATTGTTCGGAGAAGTGTCTCGATCATGTCCGCATAATTCACGAACCGTAGGGAGACACACTTAAGGATTCGACGTTGTTTGAGTAGTTATGGTATTATGAGAAAGAGACCGAATGTTGTTCGGAGTCTCGGATGGGATCCGGGATATCACGAGGTGATCCGGAATGGTCCGGAGAATAAGATTCATATAAGGAAAGTCCCGTTTCGGAGTTGGGGAATGGTTCCGGTGTTTTCATCGGGAACATTCTAGAAGGTCCCGGAATGTCCGGCACTCCGGGGGGGAAGGGGTACATGAATGTGTCATTGCATGTTGGAATGATTGCATCATGTACTAAGTGTTCTCGCTGTCCGAAATAAAGGGTTAATTCAAATCCTAATTGGAAAAGTCAAACTGCCAGTTTTCGGTCAAACTGCCAGTTTCGGAAAGTGGAGAAAGAGGAGGAGAGGTGGAGGCCGAGTTGGAGGAGGGTTCCTCCCCTTGGCCGGCGCACCTCCCTAGGCCGAGTTGGGGAGGAACTCCTCCCCTTGGCCGGCCAGCCCTCCCACCTATATAAGGAGGGGCAGGGCTCCCCTCCTAGACACAACACAAGTTTCCTATCCTCTAAACTAAACCCTAGATCTAGACCCCGGTTTAGAGCTATTCGGTTTAGAGCCTTCTAATTGGTTTAGAGCCTTCTAATTGGTGTGTCTAATTACTAGACCACTAATAGCCTCTCTCATAAGCTCCACCATACTCGCACCGGCTTAAGGCGAAGCCCTGCGGGATTTCCCCTCTACCTCCGGTACCACGCCGTTGTGCTGCCGGAATCACGAGGAGAGTGCTACAACCTCCGCTGCCTGCTGGAACAAGGGAGAGGAAGGTCTTCGTCGAGTACCGAACGTGTGACCGACTGCGGGAGCGCTGCGGGAACGCGGCGCCGGAAGGATCGTCTACGCGATCTTGAGATCGGAAAGAGTACGACTACATCACCCACGAGAATCTGCTCTCGTTAAACACTTTGGAATCTTCGAGGGTGAGTTATTCCATCGACTCGTTGCTACAATCTAGTAGATAGATCTTGGCTTGTTTGTTTGTATGCGATAGAAAATTTTGTTTTCCATGCTACGAACCCCTACACCTCTCACCCTCGTTCCCTCTGCCTGTTCCATTCATGAGGACACCGCCTCCCGTCCAGCTCCTGCATCTAGTGCCAGCCGCCTCTACTTCCCTGCCTCAAACATGTCCAGTACCGATTCAACATCGCCACCGACCCCACGCACCCGTCCGTCACCGCGCTTTGCTGTTGGTGAGGAATATAATGAGGAGGTGAGCGTGTGGGATGGTGGGGGTGAGAGAGAGGGGCGGCAGGGGTACAGACGCTCGTATACATGACTACGTGAAGATGTTGCATCATCCTCACAGTTTGACTAGAAAAATCAGGAACGGATGGTGGAAAAAAGGAATTCAAAAGGAGAAAGCTCGCAAGGCATGCGATGGCACGGTGCAAAATGATTGTCCAGAACCCATAATCTACAGTAACCGAACGGAAGAATCGCTGAACGGAAAGTGTGGAGCGCTAACAGAGCGAGAAATGGCCGTGCCTTGCAAGAAATGGTCACGTTTCATGTCACTTCAACAATTAACATGTATATATTCCTCAAACAATGCAGAATAAGCTGATTTTGGCCCCTCTTAGGCTCTGCAACTGAATTTTCTTTTAAATATATTAGCATATCTCAAGAGACATGAGAAGATTGTGTAAATTGATACATGTTCTACGTTGTTATACAATTACTACACGAGTTAACAACAATTTTAGTACCCTTGACTTGGAGCATGCTCTATGATTAATGAACAAGCGGGTTCCGTCGACTAAGTGGGTTCAAAAGAAATTTCATAACTTCTATTTTTCATTTTGATGTACAGAAATTAACAAACTTGATTACATATTAGATCTTACTTTTGTGTAAAGGTTCGTGGCAATTTCCAGCCATACATTCTCTTTTAAATTTTATTGAATCAGTAAATAATTTGGAATATATCAAGTATAACTCCTGTATAGAATTAGTATATATGTAATCTACTTGTCCATATTTACCAAACTAATTATTTAATAATCCAGCCACTTATAAATGTTGAATACAAAGTTAAGCCTTCTATTGAAGGTTTGCAATCCAAATATTTGTAACCATCGATTTTTAGTCAGTCGAACAAGGTTACAGTGTGATCTTCATAACTTAGCTTATTTTGACATTATTAGTTTTTTAGTTGATCATGTAACATGCCAGTTTCTTATGGTACTAAACTTGGTCTATTGCTTGATGTATTTTTTTAAAAGTTTGCTCGACGTACCTTTTTGTTTACTTAAAAAACACCGATACCCCTATATTGCTTATGAGATTCAATATGAAATAAGGGCCTAGTTCTTGCGTCTATGGTCAGATCTCTTGGTTTTAGACATGTCTAACACGAAAATAACACATTTGTGTACCGATTAAAACACTCAATACCGCACATACTCATATATTTAACTTATGCTAACACAAACAAAACAAAATATGAGACAAGCAGTTAGTACAACACACCTACCACACTCTACCAAATAGACTGTAGACAGCGCAGCGAAACGCGCATGTCCACCTAGTTAGTATTATGGTCTTACTCATCTAGAGGTAAACTGGAGGCTTCTGATTTGCCAGTGAGCTGTGCTTCTTACCTATATTAGTAGTACTTCTGAGTTCTGTGGCCCAAGCGGCATGTTTAGCAGCGATGTTTAGGACCCGCTGAAGTTACAAGAGGAAGACTATGCTGGTTTGGTTTCCTATGGAAACGAAACGACAGCTTTCATGCTGTTGCGCCTCTCTTCGCAGCGATTTGTCTGCTTTAGTAGTGGTTAGTGGAGTAGAAGGTTCCGAACTGCTTCATTTGTAATGTTTATAGTACTAGTAGTTTTAGTTTTATGAAATGAATGTATCTAGACTTTTTTATATATGGATTTATTTTAAATCTTTAAGAACCTATACTTTAAAAGACCTATAGATACATACGATTCACAAAGCTAAAACGTCTTATATTTCTGAATGAAGGGAGTAGCAGTTAAATCGAAGTCCTCGAGCTTTATTCACCTCCATCATGAGTCATGGGTATCACTGCTTTTCATTTACCAATGACTTGGTGCCATGTCAGCTAAATGAAGTGTTCTACTCCCTCTGTCCGAAAAAAGATATTGGGGTGCTATTTTTGCAAAAAAAAAAACTTGAGTGTTTTGGAGCATCAACCCGCAGTCCGCGTGTAGTCATCGTCTCCCACGCATCGCATCGACACAACAGTCAGTACCACCCCCTCCTCCCAATCCCCTTTCCGTCCACCACCGTCTCCGGCTGATCGCAACCGTCTCCGGCGAGTCCCCATGCCGCCGACCACATCCGGGCACTCCCTCCTCCCTCTCTCGATTGCTTGGCTTAGAACCTTCGATCCGCAGCCCCCCACCACAAACCCTAGCCTAGGAGGAGAAAGGTTCGCTCTTTTCCGTCCATGACGGCAGCGGTGCGGCTGGTGGTGGTGGCTACATGGCACAGCGACCGTATGTATCGTATTCTCGGGACTGCAGGACCGACGGCGAGCACGAACTCGAGGTAATATCTTCTCTTGCATATAGATCTTGATCTCTCCCCTTCTTTCTCTACTGGCAGAACTGTGGATTGGCAGCGGGGTGAAAAGGCGTAATTTTTCGGAGGTTTTCGGGGAAGTTTAAGTAGTGGCGAGGCAGGAGGCCAAAGATCTCTCCTTTGGGGGATTTCAGTAGCCTGAGGTTGGACTTGATGTCACCATTATGTTCCTGTGTGAAATGCTTAGATTTTTGTCCATGTACGTCTGATACCATGGACAGCCATATAATCATTCACTTATCACGTTTCAGAGTAAAATCCCTATACTTTAAAAATAGAGTGCCTATAATGAATTACTACTTGGATCACTATCAACTAATTCATATTTGGATCACTATTTTACCGCTAAATTTTAGTTGTGTGTTTTCTGTGTGGTTCTCTAATAGCAACTACACTGCAGTTTGTTCATGTTCAGAGTTGCATGATCAATCTCTAGCTGAACTCTTCCACTTGTTTAATCATTTTACAGTCTGAGAGAATTGCATCATATCGCTTACAAGTTTCTTCTCACTTATCAATGAGCAAGTGTCGGACTGTTGGCCTGCTTGATTAGCATAATAAGCCTATAGGCTCTAAAAATATGCCTCCTCCGTCCCAAAATAAGTGACGTGGATTTGTCTAGATTCACATGTATCTAAACACATTTTAGTATATAGATAAATTCTAATTTAGATAAAACGAAGTCACTTATTTTGGGACGGAGGAGTATTTATTATTGTCCATTGCCATACGAAATGTCAACTTAATCATAAGTTGCATATTGACACTTGCATTCAATTAAATACTGAGTTTAGGATACAGACAGTATTCAGATTGTTTCTAGCATTTGAACTAGTTTAGGTTGTACTCTATATTAATTGTTTGGTATAGAATCTGAATTGTTTGGAGTACCTGTCTTCACAGTAGCAATACAAGTATTCACTGTGGTAACTAAATTGTAGATTGGCACTGTTTGTAGGAAGCTGGCGCCAGACGTGGGGAACGGCTAAAAAAGTATTGAAGGTAGGTGTCGATGCGCAGAGGAAGCTGGTGCTGGATGTGGGGTACGACTAAACAAGTACTGTTTGTAGGAATCTAGAGCTGGACGTGGGGAACAGCTGCACACACAGTTTGAAGATAGTATTTCCATAGCAGATTGAAACAAATACTGGAGGTATTGGTCTGAAAGAAATAGGACCGATCTTATGTTTTAATATGCTTATTCAAAGTCTTTGCGCAACCTGCAGCTAGTTTTCTTGCTCTAGCTTTTCGTGGAACCTGAATGTTTGGTTACTCAGGAACCGTAACGTAGGCCAATTGTACACTTTTGTACTCCCTTTTGAAGTAGATAAGAGGCTAACCAATCATCTTCCCTTTTTCCTGACCATGATTAAATACTTAGTCGATACTGCTTGTTTAACTATTGAAGTATTTGTCTCACATATATAGTGGTCTTTATAGCCTTATTTCCAGATGCACCAGTTGCCACTTGCTAGACTGTAAGGAACTACATGCAGTTCAGTCACAATTTGCTTAGAAATTTTTTCAGTTTAAAGTCATTTTGGTATCATGTCTAAGATTTATTCGTATTTTTGGTAGGCTTTGAGTTTGCTTCTGTAGAAGATGGATTTGTCTGGGATGATCATTTGAAAGGAAAAACAAGAGTAGATATTGTCAGCTTCAAATGCTTCAACTGATTCTGAATTTTCTTGCACTTTATGATTCAGATGAATATAGCAACTATCAACATACTGCCTCCTTCAAGTTTCAATACTTAATGCAATAATTTATGCAATATTTGCTTGTTTACTGAATACTCACTGCACTATTTATCTATCTATCTTCTTCAGTTGATATAATCACTTATTTTTATTTAAGTGGTATAATCACCTTCTTCAGGTGGACTGAAGTTTAAATCTAGAAGTACCATGGTGGATCTACCTGGAGGCCTGAAGACCATCGGGGAACAGGGAGGCGTAGTGGCACTACCTGGAGCATCGACGAACGGTGGGAGCCGGCATGGTGGACATATACCGAGCGGATCTACTATCAGCGATGCAAAGCATGGTGATGGGGTTGGAGCTTGAGATGGTGGTAGCTGTGGCCCAGAGCAGGAGCTCGGGTGGACGACGAACGAGCTGCTAGGGCAGCCTCATGCGCATACGGGAGATTAGGGACGAGCTACCGGCACTGCAAGAGAGGTGAGCTCTTGCTCTCCTCATTGACAGCACTGCCGGAGTGGTCTGGCTGGTGACGATCAATTGGGTGGACTGGCCAGCGGCAGCGGAGGGAGCCCGAATCACGATCGATTTGGTGGACTGGCTGGCGTATTTGATGGTAACCACTACGAAGATCAATTTTCGAAAAAATAGTGGCTCCACATAACTCATCAAGCATGTCATCGAGACGTGGTATAAGATGTCGATAACGCACGGTGATATCATTGATTGGACGGCAGTCCATGCATAACCGTAACGTATCATCCGTTTTTGGGACAAGAATCACGGGTACTGCACTTGGACTAGTGCTAACTTGGATCAAACCTTTGGAGATGAGTTGGTTGATTTGACGTTCGATCTCCTTTGTCTCCTCCGGGTTCGTGCGGTAGGCGGCACGGTTGGGAAGTGGTGCATCGGGGATTAGGTCAATGTGATGTTTGATGCCGCGAAGAGGAGGTAGTCCATGTGAAAGTTCTTTAGGGAACACATCCTTGAATTCCTGCAAAACAATCATCAAAGATGGAGGAACGGTTGTTACTTCATTAGTTCCTTGCGCTAGGCCCTTGCATATGAGGACGTAGTGCAAGATGGATGGGTTCTTTCGCACTTCTCGCATCTCACTTTTGGTGGCAAGGAGAACACTCTTAATTTTTCCGCTCGAGTTTGGCTTGTGGCTCTCACTTGCTATTAGGTGGTTCTCTCTCTCACCCCTCTTCTCACAAGTAGATGTTGTGCTTTGCACCCTCGCTAAATCCTTTGCATTATCCGCAATTATTTGGCTAGGAGTCATTAGTTGCAAAACACATGTTTTGTTGAGCCATTTGAAGGTATATACATTGGTGTGACCATCATGTTGAGCAGCCTTGTCAAATTGCCATGGACGACCAAGAAGCATGTGGCAAACTGTCATAGGAACCACATCGCACTCCACCGTATCTTTGTAAGGACCAATGGCGAAGGAGACTGATACAATGTGCTTGATCTTTACGGACCCTTGGTCACTTAGCCATTGCACGTGGTAGGGGTGCTTGTGCGGATGGAGGGTGAGGTTGAGCTTCTCACATAACTCGGTGCTAGCAAGGTTGTGGCAACTCCCACCATCGATGATCACCTTGATAGATTTGCCATTGATGTCGGCTCGTGTTTGGAAGATATTTGAGCGTTGGTCTTCATGCTCTTGTGCTTGAGTGATCAAGATCCTTGTGACGACAAGCGATGGTCCTGTGTCATGTTCACACATGAGGAGTTCTTGATCATCTTCCACTCGTCGCTTTGCCATTGCTTCCTTGACTGGGGCATCAAATTCATCTTCACTCAAGTACTCTTATTCGCCATTGTCGTGGATGAACAATACTTTCTTGTTTCCACATTTGGCCGACTTGTGTCCTTTTCCTCCACACTTGTAGCACTCACCATTGAAAGGTGTGTCACTCTTTGCTTGTTTGCCACTTGGGGGCAGTTTTCCTTGAGGAAGTGTGGGCTTGAAGGAAGGCTTTGAGGTACTTGAGGAGTTTCCATTGAAAGTTGTTGGTGTAGTGGTTGAAGCTTGCTTGTAGGTGAAGTACATGTTGGGCTTGTTGTACTTGATATCCTCTTGCACTTGATGTTTGGCCTTTGTTGCGATGTGCACAAGCTCAACCATAGTGTTGTATGTTTGAAATTCGGCGATGCACTTGATTGGGTGGTTCAACCCAATAAGGAAGCATGCCATAGTTTGTTCTATGCACTCGTCAATGTTGGCGTGAATCAAGTTGAGTTCTATTTCCTTGAAGTACTCTTCCACGGTCATTGTCCCTTGACGAAGCGCTTGAAGGTTGTTGAAGAGGTCGCGCGTGTAATGCGCGGGGACAAAGCGGGATCTCATATGAGCCTTCATGTCATGCCAAGTTGTGATTGGCGGCTCTTGTCTTGCATCACGAGCAACTTGAACTTGTTCCCACCAAAGGTTGGCGTAATCATCAAACTCAAGCGAAGCCATGGCGACCATCTTCTCGTTGCTATAGTTGTGCATGCGGAAGATCTTGTCGACTTTGAGTGCCCACGAGAGGTATTCTTCGGGGTCATTGGATCCGGTGAACTTGGGCATTGTGAACTTGAGCTTGCCAAAAGTTTTTTCAACGTTACGGTCATTGCGACGATCTTGGTGACCTTGTTGATGATCTTGTGGTTGAGGAGGTGGAACTTGGTTCTCGTAATCTTTTTGCGGAGCTTGCTCTTGATGTTGTTGTTGTGGAGCTTGCTCTTGCTCTTGGCGCGGTTGTTGACGTGGTTGAGGCACTTGGGCCTCATGGTGGCGAGGGTGTGGGGCCTTTTGACGTGGTTGACGATGAAGGGGAGGCTCATTCCTTGGTTGGTGATGTTGGTTAGGCACATGGGCCTCACGACGAAGATCATGGTCTTGAGCGTCTTGACGTGGTGGACGTTGCTCAATTTGGACCACTTGACACTCCAAGTTTTGGCGTGGTGGAGGAGGCGCCTCGTGATGACCATGGTGTTGGTACGGACGATGATGACGAGGAGGATCTTGGAGAGCTTCACGTCGATGACGAGCTTGATTTTCCAAATTGAAGTCATCACTTGTTGTGTCAAGTACATGTCACGGGCGATGTTGGTGGATTTGCGGTTGCACTTGCGGTTCTTTTCGTGATTGCTCTTGTTGTATCACCAATGCCCTTGCATGATGACGGTGTGCTTCTTGCCTTGCTTGTGGCCTTGAAGAGAAATCACTGTCATAGCTTGACGTTGCGGCGTGCCGTGGAGAAGGTACATAGTTGGAAGAACTTCCATCTTCAACCACGGGGGCATCATTGCGTCTCGGAGCACTTGGATGGAGATCTTGTTGGAGAGGAACATGATGACGCGAAGAACTTGAAGATCTTGATGCACGTGAGCGTGGCCTTGCCATTCCGTTGATGAGGCATCAAAGATTGTCATTTGTTTCGGCGACGGAGCGTTGGAGCGCTTCATTTTGATGGCCAAAGTTATGATGCATTGCATGCATTTGTCTTTCGAGGCCATCGAAGCGGTTGTCGATGTTCTCGAACTCGGCTTGCGTCTCGCCAAATTGTTCATCTTGTCGCGTCTCAAGGGCTTGGACACGTTCACGGAACTCTTGTCGGATGATGAAGTGACTTGCGCACGTCATGTACGGTCCTTGTTCTTCTTCTTGGGGAGGTGGTTGGCTCGACTCACCGTGCCTATCCATTATGCAAAACACACAAGGATTGTATATGGAAGTGGAATATGGTGGTGTTAGCCTTGTACCTCACCTTGGGGATTGCACCGAACTAGAAACCACAAGTGAGAACTATTGGCTTGCAAAGTGAAAACGCAAAGAAAACTCACAGTAAAGAAGGAAAGCTAAAACTCTCAAAGCTATGGGTGGAAGGTTAGGGTTGTGGAAAACCAAACGAAACGATCCAAAGAAAAGGTTATTGTCAAACGTGGTAGAGAACCAAAAGATCAAAAGCAAATAGGAGGCGATCTACAAAACACTAGGATACACACACGTGGAGACGGATGTGGTTAGCACGACTATGAAAATGAGCACAAAATGTCCTAACGAAGACTACGCTCGGTGTCGTGCCAACGCAAGGAGAGACCACAACTCGTTCGCCAAAAGACAAGTAAGCAACAAATTTGTGCACTTGCCTCGGTCGCACTCTTTTTCTGTCTTTGCTTACAAGCTTGATACTCTCTTTGTATTGGGAGACTATGTTTCTTTCTATTTTTCTTTTGCCTTTTCTTTTTCTCTCTTTTTTTGATTCTTTTTCTCCCTTTCTATACTACTATGTTAACTCTTGTATTTGCTATCACACTCTCACTTTCCAAGGACAAGTGCACAATGCTTAGGCAAACACAAGATGAGTTGCTTTCATAGGATAGATACACTCAAGGAAGAAGGGTTAACAAGGTGAGACAAGTTATACCTTTGGTATAATGACATGTTACCGGTGTTGGGGATGATGTTCGGTGTCGCGGTGTCGATGAGCGTGGTATGTGAACATTATTGCGGAAGCTTGAAGTTAGTTTGGCGACACGCACACGAAACACGAACAACACAAGAGGAAAAAAAGACAAAAATGGGTGAAACTGAATTTTCGGCGACCAAACCGGCGGCGCCGAGCCTGGCACCAAAAATTCTGGTGGCTATTCCGGTTCGCTGGAACTATCGTCGAAATTTCCGGCGGCTGGGCCGGTCCGCCGAGCCTGGTGCCGGTTTGAGTTCGTGACGAACTCCAAAAGTCAAATCGGTCAAAATTTTCGGAAATTTGTCTAAATTGGGCTGGGAAAAGGTTCTAGGAAGGTACATCGGTACCCAAAGCAACAGGGTACCACGAAAAATGCACCAAATCCAGAGATCGGTCCGAAGGCAAATTTTGGGCTCTTTTTGGGGATTTTCAAATTTTTGGTGGATAGAAGAAAACTTTGTGGGGGAATTGAGCAACGAAGCTCTTGATACCAATATGTTGAGGGCTAACCTCGAGGGTGGCCCGATCTTTCACGAATCCCTTGAAATCGAGGCGGAGGGGGTGTGGGGGTGAGGGAGAGAGCGAAACCGCGAACTCACACACGATGAACACACACACCGCGAAGACACGATACAAGCCAATTGCTCACGCCGGCGGATACCAATCCGGCGCAATCCCTAGGATCGGCGTCGGGCGGGTATCTCTCTCTCGAACCGGCACGGCGAGATGGGAGACTCGATGAGATCTTGACGTCTAGGCAAAGGGACTCCGATGCCTAGGCCTTGTACAACGCGGAGGCACGATGCAATCTCCAACGAGGTTTGTGATATTTGGTGCTCCTTTATCAAAGGAGCATGAGGCAAGAACTAGATATATCCACAAGGGGTTTCCACTAATTCCAAATATCATGCCTAGGGTTTACATTGGAGGTGGGGGAATATATATAGGCCAGCCACTAGTTCAGGGGTACTTTAGGCATAAAAGGGTAAAAACTAGGCAAAATAGGAATATTTTCGGGCATCAAACCCATGTTGACTTTGAGATTGGGCGTTCCGGCAATAAGTCCGGTCTCGCCGGACTGGGCGCCGGAAATTCCGGTCTGCGCTGGTAATTTCGGTCAGCTACCGGAACCGCAGGCAGAGACATGTTTCGGTCGGCGCCGGTCCATTTCGGTGTGCGCCGGAAGTTCTGGTCGATGGTCCGGTCCGCCGGGGTGTGCGCCAGAAGTTCCGGCGAAGAGTCCGATCCACCGGACCTGGCGCCGGTTTAGCCTGGGACTCCGGTTCGCGTTGGCTTGGCTCCTTCTCTTGGCATTTCTTCATGTGGTTCATACCTTATGATGCATAGAGTATTGGAATGAAGTAGCAAGCCATCCAAGGATGTATCGAAATCGCATGAGACAAGGAGTGAGTTCACCTTATGTTGAAGGAGCTTGACTCGGGCATGGGTCATCGGTCCACTTGGGGGACTTGGTGGTGTAGATGTAGGAGCGTCCGTAGGACGGGCTGCATCAATTGCTCTCTCGACTGTGTGGGTGCGCATACACGGGATTCCTGAAGAAGCAAGAAAGGAGAAGTAAATTAGGCTGATCACTCAGGCCATTGGCTTGTTCGTGAGAGTGGACGAGCTGTCTCTCGGTGGCCAGGGACAGGTGCGTGTGCGGGTCAGATACCCGGACCCGTCCAAGATGGACTGCATCCTCCCGCCCTTCTACTTCGGTACTCCTGGCAGGACCCTTACGGTAGAGCTGGAGTGGGAGGAGGTGGAGTCCTCCCCATCTCCTGCGCACTCCGAGCACCGTAGAGACCCTGAGCAAGACGGGCGGGGGGGGGGGGGGGGGGGGGGCTCGCCCAGGGAGGACTTTGGGGAGGAGACGAATCGCTATGCATTGTTCAGGCACCTCCGGGGGCGACCCGCCGCCGGCAGCTTCAGGGGTTCCAGCCCCCGCACCGCTGTGTTCACCCCTATCCTCCCTCTTGTGGATGTCCCTAGGTGCCTACGCCCCGATCCTCCGGTTTCATAGGAGCTGGGCCTAGCACCATACGGGTCGAACATGGGCGGAGGACTGAAGTACCTAGGGCTCCCAAGTTTTGTGGCGCTGAAGGCCACCACTCACTATAGTCCCGAGGGGCCAAGGACTCCTCTAGTGTGGGGATGGAGGTGGCCCCGCCGTCCTCTCCTCGGTCTCCTAGGGCCATGTGGTACACTCTCTCTCCGGGCGCTTCCGCCACCGCATCGCCAGCGGTGGTCCCGGCGATGCCGCCCCCCCGGCAGGCGAGCCAGTCTCGGTCGCCATCGACACCCCCAAGGCTGGCGCCAAGACCCGTGTCACCCGCCGTCCCAGGCCGACGCCTCCACCTCCCGCACGCGCTAGCACGAGGATCGCGCGGGCCAGGCCAGGAGGGGTGGGGAGGGAGCCAACCGGCCCTGTGTAGGCGATGCCGCGTACTGCAACCCACAACCTTGACCCAGGTACGAGATATCCTCCCCAGTCCCCTTCTCCTTTTACTTCTCCTCCGTCTGGTTCTAGGTTTTCACTATTGGCAGAGACTCTCGTGAAACAGTTAGATATCGTGGCCCAAGATTGCGGGATTGTGTTCCGAGGGGAACGCGGTCCTCGCTTGGAGCAGATTGCAGCTCTAAAGGTGAAGGAGGCCTATGATGGGGCTTTGGCGGCCTCTCGTGCTCAGGCAGAGCAAGAGAGGCTGACATTGCCCCGTGCCACCACCGACACTAGGCTGTAGGGCCCAGTGACTAGTGGGGGAAGTCCCCCTCGTCCGTTGGGTGGCATGTCCGCACTCGCGACCCCCCAGGCAGAGGGGAGGTGGGGGAGGCCATCAAAACCTTTGTCCAGGCCCTCGATGGTTGGTAGGGCCCGATCTATCCCCCGTAAGGGTACCCCTCCTGGTCATGTTTCCCAATGAATCATCTGATAAATGTGTTTAATTAGAACATCTAGGGCTTTGGGAACGATGGCCGGAGACACCAACTGCGGGAGTACCTGATGCAGGAAGGTGTGGACATCGTGGGCCTCCAAGAGACGATTAGACAGGACTTCTCGATCCCTGAGCTGCAGGGATTGAGATGCCATAAGTTTATCTGGCATTGGCTGCCGGCGGCTGGCCACTCAGGCGGGATCCTCCTAGGAGTGAAGGAGGATAACTTCGAGGTAGAGGACATGGAATGCGGGGAATTTTTGTGGGTATGTCCCTCACCCATAGACGTTCTAACCTTAGCTGGGAGGTTGTTATTGTCTATGGCCCTGTAGACCATCGTAGATCTCCTGCTTTACTAGCGGAACTATCAGCCAAGGTCGAGCGGTGCACCATTCCGGTAATGGTGGTCGGCGATTTTAACCTTATCTGCTCTCCGGATGACAAGTGCTCGGATAATGTGGATATACCTAGGGTGCAGATGTTCAACGATTGCATTGCTGCTCTTGCGCTTAGAGAGATCACCCGTGTGGGGGGGGGATACACCTAGTCAAATAACCGGGTGGACCCTATTAGGAGTGTGCTTGATAGGGTCCTCATATCGGTGGAATGGGAGCTATCCTACCCACTCTTCTCCCTATAGGCAGTTACGAGGATTGGGTCGGATCACTGCCCTCTCCTGCTATCCATGGGGGGAGGTGCCTCGCCGAGGTTGAACCGCTTCCACTTTGAAAACTTCTGGCTTCAATAGCCAGAGTTCATGGGGATGGTTTATACCAAGTGGGGGGCGGCAACAGCATTGGTTCCAAGGGTGCACACTGCTGTAGATGTTTGGCACTTCTGCCCTATGATGGCTCACCAGTTTATGTGTGGGTGGGGGGCCAACCTTGGCGCCGAGCTACGACACAAAAAAGGTGACCTTCTCACGACCATCCAGGACTTGGACCGGGCGTCGGATATGGGTGGCCTCTCTACGGAGGAATGGCTGCAGCGGTATGCGCTTGAGGACTCCCTTATGGAGATCTATAGGGTGAGGAAACTTTCTGGCAGCAGCGGAGTCCTCAGAATTGGCTCCTCAAAGGGGATGCGAACACGGCCTACTTCCATGCCATTGCTAATGGCAGGCGTAGGAAGTGCTCCATCCCCTGCCTCTGGGAGGGGGACGTCTCTTGGAGGAGGCCAAGGATGTCACCTCCCATATTTACTCCTTTTAGAAGGAGTTATTCTCAGCTGAACCCTACACCAGGGTCGCTCTGGTGTGGGATTTTTGGCTTGAAGGGTCCAGGGTATCCGACGCAGAGAATGTGGACCTCACGCTCCCATTCCTGGCGGCCGAGGTTGAGCAAGACCTCATGGAGATGAAGGCTAACTCTGCACCTAGGCCTGATGGTCTCCCTGTTATTTTCTTCCAAAAGTTCTAGGAGAGAATACAAGGAGAGAATATGCCCATGTTCCAGGAGCTCTATGTGGGGACCCTTGTAATGTCATGGTTGAACTTCAATGTGATTACCCTGATCCCCAAGATTGTGGGGCCACAGACATACACCAGTTTAGGCCGATCACAGTTATTAATGTTATTCAGCGGCTTATGTCCAAGGTATGTGCGTGTAGGCTCGCTCTAGTGATGGAACGTCTGATGCACCCATACCAATTTGCCTTTCTTAAAGGCAGATATATCCATGATGGGATTTTGGCGCTTCATGAAATTATTCATGAAGTGAAGGTTAGACATCAGAGGGGCATGTTCCTGAAGCTAGATTTCCAGAAGGCTTATGATCGGCTAGAATGGGCCTTTCTTTGCCAGGTACTCCAATATCGAGGCCTCGATGATCGCATGATGGGGTGGATCATGCAAATTGTCATGAGTAGGAACACGGCGATAATCATAAATGGTGAGGTGGGACCCTACTTTAAACCCTCGTGTGGGGATAGGCAAGGGGATCCTATCTCCCCAATCCCGTTTAATGACGCGGTGGATGCCCTTGCGGAGATCTTCGAGAAGGCCAAGATATCCGGCCACATCTCGGGTGTGGTGGGGCATCCGATCCCTGGGGGTGGGGTAACCCATATCCAATATACAGATGATACAATGATTATGGTCGAGGGGTCGAACTAGGATATCATCAACCTGAAATTCCTGCTGTTTTGTTTTGAGGCCATGTTGGGCCTCAAAATCAACTTTGATAAGAGTGAGGTGATGGTGTTTGGCTACTCCCTAGAAGAACAATAGAGGATTGCTGATAGCCTGAATTGCAGACTTGTAGTTTTCCCTTTGAACTACCTAGGGATGCCGGTCAGGGACACCAGGATCCTGACTAAGGACTTGGAGCCCCTTATGGGTCGGGTTAAGGCGAAATCCGAGCCATGGCAAGGAAAGTTCACCTCCAAAGGGAGTAAGTCCATCCTCATAGACTCCTGCCTCACCAGCCTCCCGATATACATCATGGGGTTATAGCTCCTATGGGAAGATGTCCATGCCATCTTCGACAAGGAACTTTCTTGGTTCTTCTGGATGGCGAATGATGGCCACTAGAAGTATCATATGGTCAAGTGGGCGGACATTTGCGACCCCAAGACCTTGGGGGCATAGGGATCTTATCCTTGCGCCACATGAACGTGGCGCTAATGCTTAGATGGGTGTGGCGGATCATGACTGACGATGGTAGCATGTGGCTACAGCTAATAAAAGCCAAATATCTCCGGGGCAGCCGCTTTTGGCTTATGAACACCGGGAGGGATCTCAGCTTTGGAGATCTATCCAGGACGTCAAGCCGGCGATCTAAAAGGGACTCTCCATTACTATCGGTGATGGGAAAGACACCCTCTTCTGGCTCGATCCTTGGGTTGGGGATCGCCCGCTGCGCCATGAGGTTCCCGAGCTGTTCGCAGTTTACACGGATCCCCTGCTTTTGGCGGCTGAGGCTTGTCAAGGTGGGATTTAGCAGGTTGCGTTCCGGTGGAACCTTGGGGCTGCCGAGATGGCTACCTAGGAAGGGCTGCGGGACAGTCTCCCGCTATCCCAACCCCAATCCCCAGATAGCATGGCGTGGCGTCTGACCCCCTCGGGAATGTTTACCGTTGGGTCGGCGTAGCGGGCCCTATTTAGTGGGCCCACCTTATCTTGGAACCTTGGCCTACCTCTGAAGATCAAAATCTTCCTCTAGCAGTTACGGTGCGACCGGCTTCCCTCAAGAGTGGACATGGAGATGGACTGTTTCCGCTGTGTGCGGTCCCGGAAATGGGCACCCACATCTTGTTCTCCTGCCCCGCGGCTCGCTTTCTATGGAACTTTATCCGTGCGGCTTTGGGGCCTGCTTGGCAGGCCTTAGACCTAGGGGAATTCCTAGAAGCCAACGCAAACCATACCGGAAGGAGGAGGCGCCTCTTTTGGTTAGTGTTTGCGGCGATGACCTGGACTTTATGGAATATTCGTAATAAGATGGTCATAGAGCGTGTCTTCCTGCGCTGTGCCTCTGACTTGACCTTCAAATTTCTGGCTTTTTGCAGCAGTGGTACCCGTTGTATAGACGGCGGGATAGGGAGCGGCTAGACGTGATGATAGAGCACCTATTTGTGGCAGTCCGCCAACTTGCTTCATTACCCGGCCGTTGAGTTGATCTCTAGGAGAAAGATGTATCTTGTTTCTGTGTGTGTTTGAGTTGTGGTGGAAACCTTGTGTTATATGTCACCGCGTTCATTGTGTTGGACTTTTTTTGTGTTCTCTTGTTTCGTGTTCGCGTGGACTGGTTCTTGTATGGATGTTGCTTTATTTATAAAGCTGGGCGTATGCCTGTTTCGAGGAGCCTAGACCCTAGAGGGCCCGTGCAACCATCGTGCAGAAGTTGGTTCCGCTTAAACAAAGGCGTCGTGGACACTTGGTGAGGATGAGAAAAACAGGACCAGTCAAGCCGTAGCCAAAAACCATAGCGAAAATACTACTATAGCGGCAAGTCGAGCTAGACCCTAAAAAAAGCCGTAGCAAAAAACGGAAATGGGATTTGGCACACATGCTCTTTTGTTCTTTGGATGTCCGTGTTGTATATTTGTGCATGCACGCCCTCTGCAATTTTGATTTCTCCCTCCTCCACCCTACCCAAGATCAGTAGGGGATAGCTATTCTAACAATAATCTCGCCATAGGAAGAAATATGACTGGACTGAAAGGGGAAGACATATAGCCCCGACTTAGAGCAACTCCAACAGCCGTGCTAAAACTCGGTGCTGTAAAAGTGCTATGCAACGCGTGCGATCGGGTTTTAACGCGCACAGTGTTTCTCCTCCGGCGGACGTGCTAAAACAGGCGCGTGAAAATAGAGCACAAAACAACCCCCAGCAGGCGCGCGAAAATACAGCACGCGGGCGCCGACGCAAACAGGTTTCACAGTGAACTATATGATGAAGAAGATCAAACAAACCCAAATAAATCAACAAAAATTGTCTAGTTATTATTACAACACAACCAAATGGTACATAAATAATACAACAAATATAGGAATTGTTCACCAACAAATACAACAAGTTTTTCATCAACACTACAACAAACAACAAATAAAAGGAGGGCTCAACGTTGTGCTCCAGACCATTTCCACCACTCCTTGATGAGATTTTTTGAAGATTATCATGGATATCATTGTCGCGAATGGCATGATATGAGGCAATGAAACGCACCACCCTATGCTCTCTCCTATGCACTTGCACGGGAATCCTCATCAAGTCAGTGGTGGCTGTGATCTATATCTTTGCCATGATCGTCCTCTGTGATCATGTTATGCATGATGACACAAGCGGTCATGATGTACCAAAGGCATTCTTGATCCCAAAATCTAGCCGGTCCTCTCACAATAGAAAATTGGGCTTGCAAAATCCCAAAAGTTCTCTCCACATCTTTCCTAGTTGCCGCTTGTGTGGCATGGAAATCCTTTTCTTTCTTACCTTTGAGTTTGTGAATCGGCTTCACAAAAGTTTGCCACCTTGGGTAGATGCCATCGGCAAGATAATAGTCATAGTTGTATGTCCTGCCATTTGCTTCAAACTCCACTTGTGGATCTTCATGCAATGCAATCCTTGACATAAGAGGAGATTGTTGAATAACATTGATGTCATTGTAGGATCCGGGTATTCCAAAAAAGCATGCCAAATCCAAATCTCATAATCTGCCACGGCTTCAAGGATGATAGTGCAGTCCTTCTTGTGACCTTTGAATTGTCCATGCCATGCCGCGGGACAATTCTTCCAACTCCAATGTATACAGTCAATAGAGCCAAGCATTCTAGGGAACCCTCGAGCCTTGTTCTCCTCCAAAAGCCTAGCTGTGTCTTTGGCATTGGGGGCTCTCAAGTACACGGTGCCAAGTATGCGCACAATTGCGATGGCAAAGTGCTTGACACACTCAATGGCTTGACTCTCACTCATTGCCAAATGGTCGTCAACAAGATCCACCAGAATACCATATGACATCACACGCAAGGCGGCGGTCAACTTCTGGTAGGTGATATTCCCAAGCTCTTTGGCAGCATTCCTCCTTCGCTCGAAGAACCAATCAAACTAGGTCACCTCTTTGCAAATGCGCTTGAACAAACCGGTGCTCATCCTAAAATACCGACAAAAATACTCCTTCGGGAAGGTGGCATTGTCGTTGAAATACATCCTCATCAACCTCTCGTTCCTTCAATCCTTTCTCTCCACAACTTGCGCCTACCAAAGACCGAGCCACCGCACTTTGGTTATTTCGTCTCGTGCCAAGCTAGTAGCATTGATATGTTCTCACCTTCTTCGAGCTCTAGTTCATCGTCGTATGAATCATACGAGATCCTCTACAAAGCATGAATATACACTCACTTCGTCTACCAAAACTAAAATAAAATTTGGAGGACAAATGGCACGGCCGGCGACGAAATGTACCTTGTGGTGGTGAAAAAGCGTGTGCCAAGTAGCTTCCCGGCTCGAGGAGGACATGGAGGTCGCCGAGGGAAGCACGGCGCCGCGGTCGCCAAGGCAGCTCTGAGTTGGCCGAGGCGCAGTGGTGGCGGTTCACTTGGCGACGCGAAAGGACGCGCGGCACCGACAACTTGCGTCGATTCCCGCCGCGGCGAGCTCGGGGAAGGTGCGGGGAGGCACAGTGGCGGATCTGCAGCTACTGTGCACGGACGGGCAGCGGCGGCGAATCGAAGCGGTGCCAGTGGAATCGCGTGTGGGAAATGGAGCAGCAAACGCGCGGGTGACTTTTCAGTGGCGGTTGGGCATTCGCGCCCAAGAGAGAGTGATAGCGTGCGCTGGCGACCGGGCACCAAATTTGGGGCGTGCGCGTGGATAAATTGACCCGCGCTAGATTTTTTTTAAGTGCGCATGATTATCGCGCATCTGCTGGAGGAGGAAAAAGTACCGTACGCGCGCTATATCAGCAGTTATTTTTACAATGTCGGGTTTTAGCACGGCTGTTGGAGTTGCTCTTAGACTCTATCACTCCTTATATCTAGCTGAACGATACAATAACCGCCAGTTTACGGGTTAGGCGCAAAAAAATGACCTGAGCAAACACCGTAAGTGGGCGAACACTTACAAATTTTTAAGGACGATGAAAAATCCACCTCCCAACCTATACATAAAAGGGTTGAGCCAGCGAACAGAAGGGGCCCTGTATCTCGTGTGTGGGGTTTGGCGCGAGGAAAATTTCAGTGCCTTCTTCTCCCTCTCCTCGTCCGCTGCCCACCGCAAATCCGCCACCGCCCCCCTTGGCATCCTAGAAATCCCCAAATTAGAAATTGGTTGTTATTTTATTTCTACATCATCATAACATAATCACTCAAGGGCCCAACCTGACGCCACCCATCCCGCAACCCACCTAACTCCCAAACCCTAATCCTAATCCTAAGCGGCACACATTCCATCTACCACCACACTCACACCCCACCCAGCCGCAACGCACACCCCCTCCCCACACGCACACGCAATCACACACCAGTTGCCGCGCAACACACACACCAACACGACAAATACATGGAAACATAATGCACGCGCACACGGAACCTGTCTGACTATTCCCAACAAGAGTCTTATGTGAGATCCTAACGCACGACTTAATAGGATTGATAGTATACCTATAACAACAAGTTGTTCCCGATGCGCACGAGTGAGGACAAAGTGCGCATAAAAGATTAATGCTTGTATGTGGGGTCAGTCTAAAAATCTTATAGAGCTCCCAGGGATAACAAACCACCGGGCTGGGGTGGCCAAGGCGTTACAAGTGGTATCAGGGCCGATTCTCATAGTTTCATGGGTATGTGCGGGTTGGGGCGCAGACATGTGGCGCATGGCATGTGTGTACCATCATGGCACATGGTATGACACATATGTCGTACTGGACGCACGGACGAGTGCGATGAGGGGATGTTCCTATCATGGGTTGTTGATCAATGAGGATGTTGATCTTCTATGGGTGGGTGTATGTGAGATCCTAGAGCATGACATAATAAGATTGATAGGATACCCATACCAACAAGTTAGAACTTCTTTTCTGGGGCTCATCTTCAAAAGAACTCTAGGTTAAGTGTGCTTGGTCTGGAGCAATTTGACGATGGGTGACCGACCGGGAAATTGTTCTCGGGTGCGCACGGATGAGCACAACGTGCATAGAAAAGACTAGTCTTGGTAGGTGGGACCACTCAAGAGATCCTAGAGAACTGCTAGGGGTAACAGCCGCTGGGCTCGAGGTAGCCGAGGCGTTACACCCCTCCCTCGCGCTCCCTCCGGCCTCGCTACAATCCCTAAGCCATGGACAACTCCTAGTCACCGCTCAGTGCAATCCAGCTCGTGCCATCCGAATTGAACCCTTTCGAGGCTGTAGCTAGTGTGGTTGTCCCCAACATTGGCACGTGCGCTCCGACCGCTGTGAAACGCAAGTGACAAGGCAACCACATTGTCTAGGGAGGTGGTGTTGCTGTCGCCGCGTCCGTGAGTACCTCGCCAACTCCAAACATATCTATGAAGAAATTGGTGCCACCCAAGACCGTGGGGTGACTCTAGCCAAGGTAGCCGTCGGTGCCAAGGCCAGTCCCTATGGTGACCGAGCCATCTAGTGCCGCAGTCGGCACCCACGAATAGGTCGATGCCACGCCCGACAGGTATGATTGCTCGTTCCCCTCTAGGTTTTGATTTCAACATGTGTGCATGCGATATTCTATTTTTTTGACTTGTAGTTCCAATTTGCATGAAGTTCCTACTTAGTTTGTGAATTTTTTAAAGGAGAGTGTGGTTGAAATTGGCCAAACGCCGCCCGGAGAGTTCGAGGAGGCTTTCAAGGAGGGTGACAATGGTGAAGGGGATGAAGAGGTGGAGGAGACAGACGAGGAAGTGTTTGATGCCTCGCAACCGAACCAACGCAAGAGAAGTGCAAATTACACCGATATTTAAGGCGCGATATTGTTGAAGGCATGGGTGACTGTATTGCTCGATGCCATGTCCGACAATGACCAAAACAGAAAGAGATATTGGCAAAGGATTTAGGATAAAATTCTCTAGTTTGATGCCTTTTCTTGCTTCCTCACAACCACGCTCCTATAGATCACTCCAAGATCGTTGGGATGTGATCAAAACCGCTTTTAGACGTTGGAGTGAGTTCTTGGAGAAAGTGAGGAATGCACCTCCAAGTGGTGTCACAATTGATGAATATGTAAGTTTTGTGCATTTTTCCATTCATATGAATCGTGCATTGTGTTACATTTGTTCCCTTCATATTAAATTGTGAATTGTGCTGCATTTGTTCCCTTCGTATTAAGTTGTGCATTATGTTACATTTGTTCCCTTCATAGGATCGAATTGCACAAGAAAGGTACAAGGACATGCCATCTTCCAAGGGCAAGCCATTTGCTCGACATCATTGTTGGAAATTGCTTTCCACTAGCGAGAAATGGAAGTCAAGGGAACAAGAAGCACCACCTAAAGTAGGGGCACTCATATAATTGGACGATGATAGTGATGGTTGATACATTGCAAATGTATCTATAATTTTTTATGTTCCATGCTTGGTTTTATCTACTTTTTTATGTTTTTCCACACTTTGGAGTATTATTATACACTTTCTGGGACTAACCTATTAACAAGATGCCATAGTGCTAGTTGCCTGTTTTCTACTATTTTTGGTTCCAAGAAAGTCAGAAAATCAATATTCTCGGAATTGGACCGGACAAAAGCCAAAGTCGTTATTTTTCCGGAAGACTCACGGAGCCAGAAGACGAGACGGAGAGGGGCCACAGGGCGGCCACACCATGTGGTGGAGCGGGCTAGCCCTGGCCTTGCCACCAGGTGGTGTGGGCCCCCTGGACGCCCACCGACCTTGCCTCTTCGCCTATAAGAAGCCTCCCGATGCATAAACCCTAAATCATCAATCAGAAATCCACGAAAAGTTCCACATCACCGCCACCACCGAAGGAGAGATTCGAGGGACAGAAAGTCTTTGTTCTGGCACCCTGCCGAGACGAGAAAGTGCCCCTGGAGCCATCTCCATCGATCTCCACCACCATATCCATCACCATTGCTGATTCCCATGATGAGGAGGGAGTAGTTCTCTCTCGAGGCTAAGGGTTCTACCGGTAGCTATGTGTTCATCTCTCTCTTTATGCATGATCTTATTGAGATCATGAGCTTGTAATCTATAGATCTACCTTGCTACTCAAGTGCTTAATAGATCTCTGATCTCCGATGTGTGTGAAAGTGACAGCATGCACACCATGGTGGCACTTAGGATAGAGATTACAAATACTTGTTATGAGTTATATTTGGAGTTGGATCTTTCTATTAAATTGTGGTGTGATACATTGCAAATGTATCTATAATTTTTTGATGTTCCATGCTTGGTTTTATCCAATTTCTTGTGTTTTGTCCACACTTTGGAGTACTTTTCATATGATTTCTTGGACTAACCTATTAACAAGAGCCACAGTGCCAGCTGCCTGTTTTCTGCTGTTTTTGGTTCCAGGAAAGTCAGAAAATGAATATTCTCGGAATTGGACGGGACAAAAGCCAAAGTGCCTATTTTTCCTAAAGTCATCAGATGCCAGAATACGAGATGGAGAGGGGCCAGGGGCCACCACCCCACCTGGCCGCGTGGCCCAGCCTGGCCCGCGCCGGGGGTGGTCTGGCGCCTCCGGCACCCCCTCGGCCTCCCCTTCCGCCTATAAGATGCCCTCGGGACGAAAACCCTAAGTACCCGTTCAAAAATCCATGAAAGAGTCTGTAGCCGCCGTCATCTCCATCCCTAGATCGGGAGGGATCTGAAGCTCTTCCCGACACCCTGCCAGAGAGGGGAATTCACCCTGGAGGCCTTCTTCATCACCATGCAAGCCTCCGGTGTGATGCGTGAGTACTTCATCCTTGGACTACGGATCCATGTAGCAGCTAGATGGCTGGTTCTCCTCCTTTGTGCTTTCATGTCTAGATCTTGTGAGCTCCGTTCATGATCAAGATCATCTATTTGTAATTCTGCATGGTGTGTTTGCGGGGATCCGATGGATATTGAGATGCTATTTCAGATTGATTATTGATTCTATCATGTCTTTGTTATTTGTGATCTTGCATGCTTTCCGTTGTTAGTAGCTATCTTGGCCAAGTAGATGCTAGCAACTCCAAGAGTTAGTATTTATGCTTGATAGTGGGTTCATGCCTCTGGTAATCTGGGGAAGTGACATAAATCTCTAAGTTACTAGATGTGTTGTTGCTACTAGGGCGAAAACAACAATCCTTTGTTCATAGAACGATCGTATTGTTTACTTTACACGCAATTCGTAAAGCAATAATTTGTTGCTTGCAACTTAATACTGGAGGGGGTTCGGATGATAACCTGAAGGTGGATTATTAGTCATAGATGCAGTTGGATGGCGGTCTATGTATAATGTTGTAATGCCCAATCAAGTCTCAAAGGAGTCAAGAAGATTAGTATATGCTTGTATGCTTTCTCGATGTTTGTCAATTGCCCCGATATAATTTGTTCATCCAGCATGTTATCTATCTTAAGGAGAGCCACCTCTAGTGAACTATGGATCCCAGTCCTTTTTCTTTACATACAATCTACAAACTATTTACTGCTTTGTGTTTACTTTCTGCAAACTATTACTTCTTTCCATTTGATACGTTTAATCCTTTATTTTTAGCAAAACACGGTGAGATTGACAACCTCATCGCAAGGTGGGGACAAAGTTATGTGGTTGTGTTGTGCAGGTCTCCACGTTGCTACTAGCACCGGTAGTGCGCCCTGCCAAGGCTCATCTAGTAACACCTTTGGGGTGTTTCCTTGCTCCTACTGGTTCGATTAAACCTTGGTTTCATAACTGAGGGAAACTTGCTGCTGTGCTCATCATACCTTCCTCTTGGGGTTCCCAACAAGCTCTACATCAACACCGAGCCATCAAGCATTTTTCTGGCGCCGTTGCCGGGGAGTCAAGGACATCTTCACAAGGGGAGTCCCTCATAACCAATCTCTTTACTTTGTTATTTTTGTTTTGCTTAGTTTCTTTTTGCCTTGTTTGCTTGTTTCTTTATCAAAAACACACACAAAAAATTAGTTTTACTAGCTTGCTTTCTTATTTGAAAACCCAAAAAAATGACTACTCTTGAAAACACTAAGTTGTGTGACTTCACTAGCACCAACAACAATGATTTTATGAGCACACCTATTGCTCCACATGTTCCTAAAGATACTTTCTTTGAGATAAAACCTGCTTTGCTCAATCTTGTTATGAGAGAACAATTTTCTAGTATTGGTAATGAAGATGTTGCTGCCCATCTAAATAACTTTGTTGAATTTGTGAGATGCAAAAGCATAGGGATATAGATGGTGATATTATCAAGCTGAAATTGTTTCCTTTCTCTTTGAGAGGAAAAGCTAAAGAATGGTTGAATTCCTTAACTAGGAATAGTATAGATTCTTGGACTAAGTGCAAAGATGCTTTCATTGGAAAATACTATCCTCTTGCCAAGATTATATCTGTGAGAAGTGAAATCATGAAGTTTAAACAATCTGATAATGAACATGTTGCTCAAGCTTGGGAAAGAATGAAATCTTTGGTAAAGAATTGTCCCACTCATGGACTGGCTGCTTGGATGATCATCCAAACTTTTTATGCAGGATTGAACTATTCTTCAAGGAACCTATTGGACTCTGCTGCTGGAGGTACCTTTATGACCATCACTTTGGGTGGTGCAACAAAACTTCTGGACAATTGTAACTACCTCGGTGAATTACGCTCTTAGTTACAAGCCTGGATGAGCGGAAATGGTTAAAATAGTACGGTGGGGCCCAAATGCCACTCACAGGTAGACCTTTCGGCCGTCCTAACCATTTCCAAACATCGAGACAAGAACGAGCGGCGTAATCAGCAGGCGAAGGGATCAACTACATACACAAATGAGTATGTATGCAAGCCACCATACAACAGTCCTTAGAGCCATTCCATCTAAAAGAAATAGAAATATTGCAACGCCATACGGCAAGATCCAAATATCCTAGATAGATATAATAGTTTAGGATATCTCCTCATACATCAAACATCAGTGTATCAGGCGGAAGCGGAAAACAAGATCCGAGTACGGATAAGAAGCAAATCGGCATAAGATGCCCCATAAATAAACACATCCCGCCCACAGATCTCACGGATCCCCATTCCCGGAATCTCTACACCGAGTGATCGTTGCCAACATCGTCCGTCTCCTCCACCCAGTATCCATCTTGCGAGTTTACCTGTTCATCTGAATCAAACAATTTATCGTGTGAGACCCTAGGGGTACTCAGCAAGTCTTTATGCCTCTAAAGGGGACACAACCTAGGGTGACGCAATTGCAGCAAAAGATAATACCTAACAATTCTATAGATACTCGCTAACCATCCGCCTAACCAAAGATAGACGGATGTCCGTGAATTAATAACAACAGTTATAATGGTAATATTAACAGATCCATCCTCCTCCTCGCTTACCAACGAGGAAGTGGACGAACAGCCCCCCATCCGTTGGCAGTTTTATTATCCATTCCATGAGTGTTGCACTATTTACTAGTCAGGTACTTAGTCAAGTTAAAAGCGGTACTTTAGTTATACTTGTCTATGATCGAGAAACTGTGCTCCAAGTCGTCCATAACCGCGGACACGGCTTTCAGAAAGTTTTACCCTGCAGGGGTGCACAAATAGCAACACACACTCGATCAACCTCGGAAAAACCAAATCAAAACCCAACAAGGCATTCACGACAAAGCGATCACAGGATTCAGAAATATTTCAGGGGGCCACCCCATTAAGCTACCCGCAACGAAGTTGGCCGGCTCCGAGACGGACTCAAGGTTTGTGTGGACGGCTGTAAACGACTGGGAACCCGAAAGTGTGACTGGGCTTGTTGATACAGCGAAAACGTGTCACGGACCTAAACGGTATAGGTGCTCCACGCACAATCTTAAATAAAGCAGTAAAGCATGGCATAAGTACAGGATAGTAATAAAGCCCCAAACTAATTGTGGCCCCAAGAAATAAGAATGAATCAAGCTCTGGCTCAGGGGGGGTTCATAAGCCTCCCGGATGTGGATAGCGCGAATATTCAAGGAACAGGAATCAAGTACTCGGGGTCCTACGGGACACAAGTGAGCATGAAAAACCAAATAGCAGATATTGCTCACCGGTGCCACTTTCATTAGTTATCCCATTACTACTCAGGTCAAGTTGTTTAGGTACCTCGTTATCCATCAGACACTCACATACCCTACACATGTTGTTCTACGACTCGCATGGCTCAAACAACTCCTGTAGTAATGGCTCATGGGATGGAGGAACAAGCTTCGGTGGGGTTTAAAAGTAAAGGCTATGCAGTACTTGGGATTCAAATTAATGCAATCGCGACTCAATGATGCAAGATTAAGATAGAGGCAATAGGTACTATATGTATGCAAGCATGTGGTAGTGCTTGCCTGGCAGCTCAGTTGAAGCGAGAGAAGGATCTGGGTAGTGCTCCTGGGTTTCTTGATATATCCCCGGCTCAGCGTCTATTCGAAGAAGAACCAAACAAACAAGGGCCAACATAAATAAAGTGCACAAGCATATGAATAAAATGCGACAAGCAAACAATCATGCCATGATGAATGATGCACAATTTTCATGGCAATAAAGTAGCATGGCACGGGTGAGGGGTGGAATACAAGAATAAAGTCTTTTATTGAGTTTTAATCATATTTTATACTCAAATAAGTTGCTGTATACTTTATATTTATATGATGCATGCTGCAATTCAGATCATGGAATGCATAAACAGAAAGGTCTCGTCGAGCTGATCATTTTAGACATATTATTTGTCAAATTTGGAGTTATAAAACAAAAGTTATTAATTAATTAAGAAAGAGGGCATTTTATTGTAATTTTAATCAACTTGAAAAATTAAAGTGTCCAAAATATATTTTGAAGGCCATATTTGAAATCCTCTCAATTTTCTGATCTCCAAACATATATTATTTGTATTATTTGGAATAATAATTGAAAAGTTATTTGAAAACAGATTTAAATTTGAATTTAAAACAAATTTTGAAAAGTTTGAATTAAAACAGAAAGACAGAAAAACTTTTGCTACTCACCCAGATCTAGCCACAGCCACAGACAAGTGGGGCCAGGCTGACTGGGCCAAACACGCGCACAGAAAAGGGTTTCCTCACCGCGGTCTTTCCTAGCCTCTGCGAATGACAAGTGGGGCCAGCTGGCTTGGGCCCAGGTGCCAGTGGTTGAATCTGCAGAGGCTGACAGGGGGAGCGTGCTGGAGCGCGGGTTAAGGCTGAGGTTCTACGGGGGGCTCTTTGTAAAAAGGACAGGGAGGCTGACTGGTGGGGCTCTGCGTACCGCGGGTTGAGCAGAAAAATGACGGAGGGGCTAACTGCAAAAAGGGCACCCGTACTGTGGATCTTCTCCACCGATCGACCGATCGGTGACCGACCGACGCGGAGCGCGGCACGGTGGATCGAACTGGGGACGCGAGGGTGCACGCTGGGGGTACGAGCCGGTGCGGTAGCGCTAGGGTTGGTGACAGGAGGGTGGACACAGGCGAGAAGAGGCTGGCGCGGCGCGGGGAGGCTGCAGACTACAACGGACGGCGCGCACGGTGGTTGTTCGACGAAAAGAACGGCGAGGCTAGGGCGGTACGGTGAGGCAGAGCGTGTCCAGGAGGTAGAGGAGCTCACCATGGTTTGGTTGGTGGTGTTGGATCGGGCTGGGAGACGACGGACCGGTGAGGAAGCAGAGGCCGGGCGGAGCTAGGGTTTTCGGCGGGCGTTGCGGTGCTGCAGCAGACGGGGGCCTTCTCCTCCTCGCTGGCGGGTACTGGGTGATGCAGGGCGGCCTTCTCGGTCTACCAGGCCACCTCCATGACGTGCACGCCGGCTGGAACGACGAGGGACAGAGGTAGACGGCGGCGGCTGGCGTCGGGATCTGGCGATGGTGAAGAGAGAGGGGAGGTGCGGCAAGGCTTGGGGTGGATCTGGGGACGCCAGAGAAGCCGTGTGGGAGGGGGAAAAGGAGGGAGAGGGAGAAGACCAGCTGTGGCAGGGGAGGGGTAGATAGGGTGTCTCGGTGCCACCTTTTCCCTCCTCGAGCACGTGATCGGCTGGCCGGCAGGAGCAGGGGGAGGGTAGATGGAGGCTGCCAGGTGGGGTCAGGGCGAGGCCAAGGAGGTAGGCTCGGGTGGGGCTGCTGGCAGGGAGAGAGCTAGAGAGAGAGAGGAGGGTGGCATGGAGCTAGGGTTGGAGTAGGAGTAGTGGCTCGGTTTAGGGCTGGTGCTAGGGTTGGGGTAGGAGGGTAGCTCGGCCAGGGGGAGTAGGGTGGCTAGGTGGGGCCTGCATGGCATAGAGGAAGGGAGAGAGGCCGAGAGAGAGGGCATGGTAGCTAGGGTTAACTAGAGAGGGCTCGGGTTAGGGTTTGGTTTAGGGTTGGGGTAGATCATGGTGGTGGTAGGGTTAGAGATAGAAATAGAGAAAGGGGGGTTTAGGGTAGGGCTTAGCTAAGATCACCAATGATTAATCTTGGAAGGAGGTGGAAAAGAGAGGAAGGTGAGGTTTTTAAAGTCAAAGCAAAGGAATAGGGCCAACATGAGATGGTCTCTCAAAGATCCATGCTTCACTTGCAAAAATACATGAAAAACCCAAAGGAGGGAATGATGGTGAGATTTGCATGGCCCATGCATGGGTATTAAATGCCATGTTTATTATTGTGAAAACAATTGTAAATGACCATGGGCATTTATTAACACATGCATTTCCAAACAGGGAATTAAGGCCAAGCCAAAAGAGTGGTGTTGGGGTCCCATGTGGAGTGGATGAAATATGCTCATATTTGAATATAATTGGACATTCTAGTGTGTGTATTCCACTAGGTGTTTATTATCCACAACAATATTCCAACATGAGCTACTATTCCAAAACAATTCCATATGGAAGCTAGAATAAGAGTTTCCTTCACCAAACAGGCAAGGTGGTCCCACATATCAAGATTGTGGAAACAACCTGATGCTAGTGTGGAAGCATGAAGAAATAGAAAAGGATCCATCCCAACCTACATGAGCTAGAGGTAAACCCAAATAAAATGCTAAGCTCACATATATTGGAATGGTAGAATTATGGTGTGATGACAAGAAAGGTGGTGGAGTTAATAAAAGATATGCCCCCAACTCAACTTGGGCATTAAACAATATATCAATAACCAAATACAATATATCAAGAGGCAAATACAATTAATAATGCATATGAGATAAGAACCAAAACAAAAGGGTTTTATATGATGCTCAAATGCAAGGTGGCATGATGACATGAGCATGATATAGTTATGATGCAACAATTATATATAGGAAGTAGCCATTATATTACTAGACCAAGTAGCATTACAATTGTTAGACAATTGGGATGCTACAACTCTCCCCCACTAAACAGGAATCTCGCCCCGAGATTCTAGGAAGAAGAAGACACAAAGAGGGTAGGATACTTGGCACGGAGCTCATCTTCACGTTCCCAAGTGGCTTCATCAACAGAATGGTGCGACCACTGCACCTTGCAGAACTTGATCGACTTGTTGCGAGTCCTTCTTTCTGCGACTTCAAGGATTTTTGTGGGGTGTTCTTGATAAGACAGGTCTTCTTGGAGATTGATAAGCTCATGGTCCACGGTCCTGCCGGGATCCTTGAAGCACTTCTTGAGTTGAGAGATGTGGAAAACATCATGGACCTTTAGTTTTTCCGGGAGCTCAAGAGCATAAGCAACTTCTCCTCTTCTTCCACGAATTTTGAATGGACCGATGTATCTAGGAGCCAGCTTTCCTTTGATACCAAAGCGGTGCGTGCCTCTCATGGGAGTGACACGAAGGTAAACGAGATCACCAGGGACATACTCCATGTCCGTGTGCTTTCTGTCATAATTGCTCTTCTGGCGACTTTGAGCAATCTTCAGATTTTCAAGAATGATGTGAACCTTCTCCTCCGCTTGAGTTACAATGTCGAGGCCAAACAATATTCTTTCTCCTACACCCGACCAACCAATCGGAGTTCTGCATTTGCGGCCATAGAGAGCCTCAAATGGTGCCATCTTTAGACTTTTCTGGAAGCTATTGTTGTAAGAGAATTCAGCATAAGGAAGACATTCTTCCCACTTCATGCCAAAAGAGATGACGCAAGCACGGAGCATATCCTCCAGAATCTGATTGATCCTTTCAACTTGTCCTTGCGACTGAGGGTGGTAAGCTGTGCTGAAGTTCAATTTTGTCCCCAAAGCATTTTGGAAACTTTCCCAGAACTTGGAAGTGAAGATGCTTCCACGGTCTGAACTGATCTCAAGAGGAACCCCATATAGAGAGACAATTCTGTTGATATAGAGCTCAGCCAACTGAATTGCAGAAATTGTTTCCTTGACGGGGAAGAAGTGAGCCACTTTAGAAAGCCTGTCAATGACAACAAAGATTGCATTGTTGCCCTTCTGCAACCTTGGAAAACCAGTGATGAAGTCCATCTCTACTTTCTCCCATTTCCATTCCGGGGGTTTCAATGGCTGTAGAAGACCGGAAGGTTTCTGATGGACAACTTTCACTCTGCGGCAGACATCACACTCCGAGACATACTTGGCACAATATCGTTTCAATCCGGGCCACCAGTATTGTGTTTTCAAGTCCATGTACATCTTTGTGCTGCCAGGGTGGATAGAAAGAACAGAATCATGTGCCTCCTTGAGAACTTGCTCTCTCAAACCCGGGTAGTTCGGAACAAACATCCGGTGTTCAAAGAAAAGCGTGCCTTGGTCATCGACGTGGAAGGACTCATACTTCAGAAGCTGAATGTTGGAGATGACCTTTCTGGTGTACGGATCACCAAGTTGAAAAGAGCGAACCTTTTCTTCCAAGAGAGGGGTTGCCAGAAGGTTCAGAAGATACCCTTGTTCCACAATTTCAAGGTTGAGCTGACGGAATTCCTCGCACAAGAGAGGCTGTTGTTCTTCCATCATGAGGTTGCTGACATAAGCTTTGCGGCTGAGCGCATCGGCCATGACATTAGCTTTGCCCGGAGTGTAGTTGATGGTCAGATCGAAATCATTGATTGCTTCAATCCACCTCCTCTGCCGAAGGTTGAGATCAGGCTGAGTGAAGATATACTTCAGACTCTTGTGATCAGAAAAGATTTCACAACGATTGCCAAGCAAGTAGTGCCTCCACACTTTCAAAGCAAAGACAACTGCTGCGAGTTCGAGGTCATGTGTAGGATAGTTGATCTCATGCGTCTTCAACTAGCGAGAGGCATAAGCAACAACTTGTTTTTCTTGCATAAGGACTGCACCCAATCCTTGCAAAGATGCGTCGCAGAATATCTGGAAAGGCTTGGATGTATCTGGAGGAACCAAGACTGGTGTGGAAGTGAGCTTCTCTTTGAGTGTCTCAAAGCTTGCTTGACATGCAGGAGTCCAAAGGTATTTCTTGCCTTTCTTGAGGAGATCGGTAAGAGGCTTCGCTATCTTCGAAAAGTTCTGAACGAAGCGACGGCAATAACTAGCCAAACCAAGGAAACTCCGCACTTCTTTGACATTTACAGGAGGAAGCCAGTCAACAATTGTGTTCACAGTTTCCGGGTTGACGGCAATGCCCTTGGCAGAGATGACGTGACCAAGATAGGTGACTTGAGGCAGCCAAAACTCACATTTGGAGAACTTTGCATACAGGCGGTTCTCACGAAGCTTGTTTAGGACACACCGAAGGTGTTCTTCATGTTCTTCCTTTGACTTAGAATAGACTAGGATGTCATCCAGATAGACCACAACGAACTTATCAAGATACTCCATGAAAACCGAGTTCATGAGCCTCGAGAAGGTGGCACGTGCGTTGGTGAGACCGAAGGACATGACCGTGTACTCATACAGGCCATAGCGGGTGGTGAAAGCTGTTTTAGGAACATCTTCCTTGCGAATCTTGATTTGATGATACCCATTTCTCAAGTCAAGCTTAGAGAATACCACAGCTCCAGCTAGCTGATCGAAGAGATCATTAATCCGCGGAAGGGGATATTTATTCTTGATGGTTTTAGCATTGAGAGCCCGATAGTCAACACAAAGTCTATTAGTCTTGTCTCGCTTCTTCACAAAGATTGTTGGGCTACCCCAAGAAGAAGTACTGTGTTGAATGAAACCCAACTTCTCTTGTTCATCAAGCTGACGTTTGAGTTCAGACAACTCAGCAGGACCCATTTTATAAGGCCGTTTGGAGATAGGAGCCGTTCCAGGTTCAAGCTCAATTACAAACTCAACCTCACGATCCGGAGGCATACCTGGCAACTCTTCAGGAAAGACATCTGGGAACTCACAGACCACCGGAACACTCTGAATAGCTTCCATAGCATCATCATTCAGAGCCGCCAAAGAGAAAAGCTGAATAGCAGGAGTCAGACTTGGAGAATAGACTATATGGCCTTCAGGAATTTTCAGAGAAACCGAGCGTTCAGCACAATCAATCACAGCTGCATTTGCTGTCAACCAATCCATGCCCAAGATGACATCAATGTCAGAATTGCCCAGAACAATTAAGGATGCCGAGAACGAAGAGCCACCAATCTCAATTTGATTGCCATGGCTGATATGAGCAGCCCTCATGTTTGAACCAGGAGATTGTACCACCAGACGATGCAATAAGGGAACCATATCCAGATCATGCTCATGAGCAAACTTATGCGAAACAAAAGAATGCGAAGCACCAGAATCAAATAAAACTCGTGCAGGGACTGAGTTAACGGGAAGCATACCCATCACAACTCCAGGTGCATGCTCAGCTTGAGCGGCGTTGACACAGTTGGCACGAGCAACAGTAGACCCAGGCTTGGTGTTGATGTTGAGAGCCCGAGGTGGTGGTGCACGAACCATAGGCGAGCTTGCCGCAGGTCTTGGAGGTGGTGGAGGAAGAGCTTTGTTTTTCATCGGACAGTTCCAGTATTGATGCCCAGTGTTTCCACAAGTGTAACAAGCACCAGGTGGACGTGGAGCAACGTAGCCAGGGACTCCGCCAGGCGCTCCAGGGTAGTGGTGGTTGTAGCCCCTGGGAGCAGCAGTGAGGAAGTTTGGTGGCCTTGCCACGAAGCTTGAAGGTCTTGGTGGAGCCGGGAGCGACGGTGGGGTGTTAGGAACCCAGACACGACGCTTAGAAGGAGTTGACATAGCTGAAGAGCTTGCTGCATCGCGGTTGTGTTTCTTTGACTCCTCAAACACTTGCCTACTTGCTTCTTCCTGCAAAGCTGTATGCTGAAGTTCCAGAAAAGACGCCGGCCTTGCATGTGTGATTGCATATTTAATCGATGCATTGAGCCCTTGACGGAACCTCTTTTGCTTCTTCTTGTCATCAGAGATCTCATCGCCACCATAACGAGAAAGGTTCATGAAGTTTCTGATGTAGGTATTGACATTGTCATTGCCCTGCTTGAGGTTGAGAAACACTTCCTTCATCCTCTCCATGACAATTTCTGACAGATACTGCTCTTTGAAAGCTCC
This sequence comes from Avena sativa, assembly GCA_916181665.1. Classification (NCBI taxonomy): domain Eukaryota; kingdom Viridiplantae; phylum Streptophyta; class Magnoliopsida; order Poales; family Poaceae; genus Avena; species Avena sativa. The sequence goes on from OV702286.1 coordinate 226,842,897, forward strand.
AGTGAACTGTCCCCAAGTAGGCTGAAAACCAGTGCAGTTTGCCTTGAGGTAATTCTCCCACCACAGAGCTGCATCTCCCTTCAGAAGGTGAGTAGCACATTTTACCCATTCTTGCGCAGGAACATCAACAGTCACCAGTAACCTTGACATCTCACGCAACCAATCATCAGCATCAAGTGGTTGATCGGACACATCAAATTGACGTGGATTGAACTTCAGGAAGCTTTTGATGTCTCCTCGCTTGGGAGGTGGAGGTAGCGGAACAAACTCATTCCTCCTGACACTTTCTTCAAAACGCTGCTGGTTCTGCTGCATTGCTGCCAAGGCATTGGCGATGCTTGACAACGCGGCCCCCAGTTCAGGTTGTATGTCCTCCTCAGAACGGCGTGGTGGTGCCATCCTGTGATTGATATCAAACACAAGTCAGTACCATAATGGAGAATATTAATAATCCAAAATAGTAACAAGATGGAATTAACCAAGATTGAAGGATACAATTTACTAAGATGATATTAAAATATCAACAAAGTTCAAAGCACCTCTAAGATATTAAGCATATCGCACACGACTGAAAAGGAGTGTGGTACACAATTATCAAAGAAAATTTTTCCGCAAATTTCGGCATTAAAATACCAATAGATGTGCAAAATCACTTAACGAATCAAGATTAGTGACTCTACCAATTCAATATACAAGAGCGAATGATAAAAGTAGTGGTATGGTCGCGACTCCATCCCGCACTCAAATCATTACTCCGCACATGAATAAGTAGAACACGTATCCCAACACCTTCTTCTCAAGATAACCTAAAGATTAGTAACTACGGAAACGAACACCCCAAACAAGATAACGTCGGATAACAAAGAGTAAGACAGATCGCGGCAGTATACAACGAATCAGATAGATCGCGTCGGTTTGCAAAAGCCTGTCGGTATGGAATGTACCAACAGTTGATAACCAAAGGCAGATTGTGATAACAAATTGGATGCAACAGATAGACAAGGAATTACACACACACACATACACAACCTATGGTACTACGGAAACCCAGAACACGTGAATCCTAGTTTGAATTTTAAGAGGAGGATTGAAAACGTTACACTTCCTTACCAGAAAAGGGTGGGTGGGTGGGTAAGAAGAAAAGTGGAAGCAGTCCTACTCTCGTGTTTTGTTTTTCCCTAGTATACATAGCTACCAAAATATTTGCTAGACTGACAACGACCATTTGGCTGAGACCCTGAAGGGCGGAATGGCTCTGATACCAATTGTAACTACCTCGGTGAATTACGCTCTTAGTTACAAGCCTGGATGAGCGGAAATGGTTAAAATAGTACGGTGGGGCCCAAATGCCACTCACAGGTAGACCTTTCGGCCGTCCTAACCATTTCCAAACATCGGGACAAGAACGAGCGGCGTAATCGGCAGGCGAAGGGATCAACTACATACACAAATGAGTATGTATGCAAGCCACCATACAACAGTCCTCAGAGCCATTCCATCTAAAAGAAATAGAAATATTGCAACGCCATACGGCAAGATCCAAATATCCTAGATAGATATAATAGTTTAGGATATCTCCTCATACATCAAACATCAGTGTATCAGGCGCAAGCGGAAAACAAGATCCGAGTACGGATAAGAAGCAAATCGGCATAAGATGCCCCATAAATAAACACATCCCGCCCACAGATCTCACGGATCCCCGTTCCTGGAATCTCTACACCGAGTGATCGTTGCCAACATCGTCCGTCTCCTCCACCCAGTATCCATCTTGCGAGTTTACCTGTTCATCTGAATCAAACAATTTATCGTGTGAGACCCTAGGGGTACTCAGCAAGTCTTTATGCCTCTAAAGGGGACACAACCTGGGGTGACGCAATTGCAGCAAAAGATAATACCTAACAATTCTATAGATACTCGCTAACCATCCGCCTAACCAAAGATAGACGGATGTCCGTGAATTAATAACAACAGTTATAACGGTAATATTAACAGATCCATCCTCCTCCTCGCTTACCAACGAAGAAGCGGACGAACAGCCCCCCATCCGTTGGCAGTTTTATTATCCATTCCATGAGTGTTGCACTATTTACTAGTCAGGTACTTAGTCAAGTTAAAAGCGGTACTTTAGTTATACTTGTCTATGATCGAGAAACTGTGCTCCAAGTCGTCCATAACCGCGGACACGGCTTTCAGAAAGTTTTACCCTGCAGGGATGCACAAATAGCAACACACACTCGATCAACCTCGGAAAAACCAAATCAAAACCCAACGAGGCATTCACGACAAAGCGATCACAGGATTCAGAAATATTTCAGGGGGCCACCCCATTAAGCTACCCACAACGAAGTTCGCCGGCTCCGAGACGGACTCAAGGTTTGTGTGGACGGCTGTAAACGACTGGGAACCCGAAAGTGTGACTGGGCTTGTCGATACAGCGAAAACGTGTCACGGACCTAAACGGTACAGGTGCTCCACGCACAATCTTAAATAAAGCAGTAAAGCATGGCATAAGTACAGGATAGTAATAAAGCCCCAAACTAATTGTGGCCCCAAGAAATAAGAATGAATCAAGCTCTGGCTCAGGGGGGGTTCATAAGCCTCCCGGATGTGGATAGCGCAAATATTCAAGGAACAGGAATCAAGTACTCGGGGTCCTACGGGACACAAGTGAGCATGAAAAACCAAATAGCAGATATTGCTCACCGGTGCCACTTTCATTAGTTATCCCATTACTACTCAGGTCAAGTTGTTTAGGTACCTCGTTATCCATCAGACACTCACATACCCTACACATGCTGTTCTACGACTCGCATGGCTCAAACAACTCCTGTAGTAATGGCTCATGGGATGGAGGAACAAGCTTCGGTGGGGTTTAAAAGTAAAGGCTATGCAGTACTTGGGATTCAAATTAATGCAATCGCGACTCAATGATGCAAGATTAAGATAGAGGCAATAGGTACTATATATATGCAAGCATGTGGTAGTGCTTGCCTGGCAGCTCAGTTGAAGCGAGAGAAGGATCTGGGTAGTGCTCCTGGGTTTCTTGATATATCCCCGGCTCAGCGTCTATTCGAAGAAGAACCAAACAAACAAGGGCCAACATAAATAAAGTGCACAAGCATATGAATAAAATGCGACAAGCAAACAATCATGCCATGATGAATGATGCACAATTTTCATGGCAATAAAGTAGCATGGCATGGGTGAGGGGTGGAATACAAGAATAAAGTCTTTTATTGAGTTTTAATCATATTTTATACTCAAATAAGTTGCTGTATATTTTATATTTATATGATGCATGCTGCAATTCAGATCATGGAATGCATAAACAGAAAGGTCTCGTCGAGCTGATCATTTTAGACATATTATTTGTCAAATTTGGAGTTATAAAACAAAAGTTATTAATTAATTAAGAAAGAGGGCATTTTATTGTAATTTTAATCAACTTGAAAAATTAAAGTGTCCAAAATATATTTTGAAGGCCATATTTGAAATCCTCTGAATTTTCTGATCTCCAAACATATATTATTTGGAATAATAATTGAAAAGTTATTTGAAAACAGATTTAAATTTGAATTTAAAACAAATTTTGAGAAGTTTGAATTAAAACAGAAAGACAGAAAAACTTTTGCTACTCACCCAGATCTAGCCACAGCCACAGACAAGTGGGGCCAGGCTGACTGGGCCAAACACGCGCACAGAAAAGGGTTTCCTCACCGCGGTCTTTCCTAGCCTCTGCGAATGACAAGTGGGGCCAGCTGGCTTGGGCCCAGGTGCCAGTGGTTGAATCTGCAGAGGCTGACAGGGGGAGCGTGCTGGAGCGCGGGTTAAGGCTGAGGTTCTACGGGGGGCTCTTTGTAAAAAGGACAGGGAGGCTGACTGGTGGGGCTCTGCGTACCGCGGGTTGAGCAGAAAAATGACGGAGGGGCTAACTGCAAAAAGGGCGCCCGTACTGTGGATCTTCTCCACCGATCGACCGATCGGTGACCGACCGACGCGGAGCGCGGCACGGTGGATCGAACTGGGGATGCGGGGGTGCACGCTGGGGGTACGAGCCGGTGCGGTAGCGCTAGGGTTGGTGACAGGAGGGTGGACGCAGGCTAGAAGAGGCTGGCGCGGCACGGGGAGGCTGCAGACTACAACGGACGGCGCGCACGGTGGGTGTTCAATGAAAAGAACGGCGGGGCTAGGGCGGTACGGTGAGGCAGAGCGTGTCCAGGAGGTAGAAGAGCTCACCGTGGTTTGGTTGGTGGTGTTGGATCGGGCTGGGAGACGACGGACCGGCGAGGAAGCAGAGGCCGGGCGGAGCTAGGGTTTTCGGCGGGCGTTGCGGTGCTGCAGCATACGGGGGCCTTCTCCTCCTCGCTGGCGGGTACTGGGCGATGCAGGGCAGCCTTCTCGGTCTACCAGGCCACCTCCACGACATGCACGCCGGCTGGAACGACGAGGGACAGAGGTAGACGGCGGCGGCTGGCGTCGGGATCTGGCGATGGTGAAGAGAGAGGGGAGGTGCGGCAAGGCTTGGGGTGGATCTAGGGACGCTAGAGAAGCCGTGTGGGAGGGGGAAAAGGAGGGAGAGGGAGAAGACCAGCTGTGGCAGGGGAGGGGTAGATAGGGTGGCTCGGTGCCACCTTTTCCCTCCTCGAGCACGTGATCGGCTGGCCGGCAGGAGCAGGGGGAGGGTAGATGGAGGCTGCCAGGTGGGGTCAGGGCGAGGCCAAGGAGGTAGGCTCGGGTGGGGCTGCTGGCAGGGAGAGAGCTAGAGAGAGAGAGGAGGGTGGCATGGAGCTAGGGTTGGAGTAGGAGTAGTGGCTCGGTTTAGGGCTGGTGCTAGGGTTGGGGTAGGAGGGTAGCTCGGCCAGGGGGAGTAGGGTGGCTAGGTGGGGCCTGCATGGCATAGAGGAAGGGAGAGAGGCCGAGAGAGAGGGCATGGTAGCTAGGGTTAACTAGAGAGGGCTCGGGTTAGGGTTTGGTTTAGGGTTGGGGTAGATCATGGTGGTGGTAGGGTTAGAGATAGAAATAGAGAAAGGGGGTTTAGGGTAGGGCTTAGCTAAGATCACCAATGATTAAGCTTGGAAGGAGGTGGAAAAGAGAGGAAGGTGAGGTTTTTAAAGTCAAAGCAAAGGAATAGGGCCAACATGAGATGGTCTCTCAAAGATCCATGCTTCACTTGCAAAAATACATGAAAAACCAAAGGAGGGAATGATGGTGAGATTTGCATGGCCCATGCATGGGTATTAAATGCCATGTTTATTATTGTGAAAACAATTGTAAATGACCATGGGCATTTATTAACACATGCATTTCCAAACAGGGAATTAAGGCCAAGCCAAAAGAGTGGTGTTGGGGTCCCATGTGGAGTGGATGAAATATGCTCATATTTGAATATAATTGGACATTCTAGTGTGTGTATTCCACTAGGTGTTTATTATCCACAACAATATTCCAACATGAGCTGCTATTCCAAAACAATTCCATATGGAAGCTAGAATAAGAGTTTCCTTCACCAAACAGGCAAGGTGGTCCCACATATCAAGATTGTGGAAACAACCTGATGCTAGTGTGGAAGCATGAAGAAATAGAAAAGGATCCATCCCAACCTACATGAGCTAGAGGTAAACCCAAATAAAATGCTAAGCTCACATATATTGGAATGGTAGAATTATGGTGTGATGACAAGAAAGGTGGTGGAGTTAATAAAAGATATGCCCCCAACTCAACTTGGGCATTAAACAATATATCAATAACCAAATACAATATATCAAGAGGCAAATACAATTAATAATGCATATGAGATAAGAACCAAAACAAAAGGGTTTTATATGATGCTCAAATGCAAGGTGGCATGATGACATGAGCATGATATAGTTATGATGCAACAATTATATATAGGAAGTAGCCATTATATTACTAGACCAAGTAGCATTACAATTGTTAGACAATTGGGATGCTACAACAATATGATGGTTAATTATTCTGAATGGCATACTGAGAGAGCTCCACAAGGTAGGAAGGTAAATTCTGTTGAGGAAACTTCCTCCTTGAGTGATAAGATTGATATTATTATGTCTATGCTTGTTAATGGGAAAGCCCATATTGATCCAAATAATGTTCCTTTAGCTTCTTTGGTTGCTCAAGAAGAGCAAGTTGATGTGAACTTCATAAGGAATAATAATTTTGGCAACAATGCTTATAGGAATAATTTTGGTAACAACAATTATAAGCCATATCCTCCCAACAATGGTAATGCTTGTGGAAATTCTTACAACAATAATAGGAGTGCACCCTCTGAACTTGAAGTTATGCTTAAAGACTTTATTAGGAAGCAAACTTCTTTCAATAAAACTATTGAGGAAAAACTCTCTAATGCTGAAAGAAATATAGCATCTTTGGTTGAGGCTTAATCTCCTTTGAATAAAAAGGCTGCTAAACCTGAAACTAATGATAATCCCTTTGCAGCTACTAATGCCATACAAGTAAGAATTGATGAAAATGTTAGACTATTAGCTGAATTACATGCTAAGTGGGAAAGAGAAGATGAAATTGCTAGAAACATTAGTGTTTCTACTATCACCACCACTAGTGTTAAGGCTAGTAATAGTTCTACTACTCCAGATGATAAATTTGATTTTGATCTTGATGGTTGCAATATCTCTGAAGTTATTAAGTTCCTACAAAAGCTTGCTAAAAGTCCTAATGCTAGTGCTATGAACATGGCATTTACAAAACACATTACTGATGCTCTCATAAAGATTAAAGAAGAAACGATGAAACATAAAGCTTCTATTCCTATTAAACAAGAAGATGGTTGGGAACCCATCATTAATATGAAAGTGAATGACTTTGATTTCAAAGCTTTATGTGATCTTGATAGTAGTGTTTCTATTATGCCTCGAAGGATTTATGATATGCTTGATTTGCCTCCACTTGAAGATTGTTATTTGAATATCCCACTTGATGATAATGCTAAAAAGAAACTCATGGGGAGTCTTAATGATGTTCTTATTGTGGTTAACAATGCCTATGTCCCTATTGATTTCTATGTTTTGGATGTTGAATGCAATGCTTCTTGTCCTATTACTTTGGGAAGACCTTTTCTTAGAACTGTTGGTGCCATTATTGATATGAAAGAAGGCACCATTAAATATCAACTCCCACTCAAGAAAGGTATAGAACACTTCCCTAAGAAGAGAGAAGATTTCTTTTGCCTCTCCTATGAAAACAAAATTTGGTCTTAATGCTTCTTCATTCGAGAACACTTGATTCTTTCTTGCTTCTTATGCCTAACTTAAAGGCGTTAGAGAAAAGTACGTATTGGGAGATAACCCAAAAGTTTTAGATGAGTCTTGGAAGTTATTACTTCATTAATAAATGCTCCTTATCATTTTTATTTGCTTTTTGTGCCAAGAGTAACCTCTAATGAGAGAGAAGTAATGATTGGGAAAGTTGCTGTCCCGAAACAGATTTATGTGCTTCACCGGAAAAATTCGTGTAAAACCTCTGAACGTTATTTTGAGGCGTGAATTTTTGTGCTTCTGCCCTAGGTTGTTATCTAACTTTCGTTAGTTCAACACTTTTTATTTGAGCAACAGAAGGTCTTCGAAAAAATTCGCCTTTACCTGCTGATCTGTTTTGACAGATTTCTGCCATTTTCTGCATTTGCTTCTTGTTGGTTCCTTTTTTAGTTATTTTTGGGAATTGAGATTTTTGAGGGAAGTGCTACAGTATCTAGTATTTTAATGGAACTTTTATTGGTGTTAGAACTGAACCTAAAGACTTATTATCTTGAGTGCACTAATGTTGCTAATAAAGATTGTGTGAACTTTTGTATGAAGGAAAAATTTCAGGTGTATGGAATGAATGAGTAATAAGATGAAGAATGGACTAAAGCTCAAGCTTGGAGATGCCACATGTGTCACCCTAAGAAATATCCAAGAAGTACAAGCGTCAAAGCTTGGGGATTCCCAAGGCATTCCCTTCTTCATCAATAAAAATCCCAGATTTGTTCCAAACACTTCATTTTTATTGTTTCATGCACAGTTGTGTTGTTCTTGGAGCGTCTTCGTTTTTCGTTTTTCGTTTGCTTGGTTTTCTTAGTTTTCTGAATAAATTGGTTGGACCCCCTCTTTCATGCATTGGTTTTCAAATAGTTTGGTTTGGATTGGAAAAGATTAGGAAAGTTCATGCTTAAGTGGTAAAAGCAGTTTGTTTTTTACTGTGGCCTATGCTTTGTCATACCATGCTTGATATTGTTTTGGCTTTATGCTTAGTATTCTTTGCTGTAGCATGAATTGTTATAAACAATTGAGATTGCTTAATGTGCCTTTGAAGAATCATGCGTTTTTTAGCATATTAAAGCATAGTATTGTGGTATTCTCCTTTGATGCTTTATTTGGGTTGACTTGGCACATGCTCACACCATGTTATGGCTATCTCAAGTCACCATAATCCTTTATGACCCTTTAGTTTTCAACTTGTAGTATCACTTTATGCTTTGATTAATGATGTTTTGTCGCTCTGCATGATTATGACCATTATTGCTCTCTTAGTTTGTCGCTCCCAGTCTTTTGCTAGCCTCCGCAACCAAGTATGAGTTCCACTCATGCATCCAACTCCTAAAACCAAGTTATTCCAAATAGTCCACCATACCTACCTACTAGCATATGCTATTCCAAGTATATTCATGTTTTTATCTACCTTCCGAATTAAACTTGTTATGAGAAAACTAGTGATTAAAGCTCTCACGAACTTGATGGCACACTTTACTTTTCTTGCCCTTAATAAACTTGAACCATTGTGTCGTCTATGTTGTATATGCTTGCACTTATATGTTGGGGATTAGCAGAGCCATGCTGTTATGGGGAATGCTTTCAACATTGCACTTGTACTTTGTACCTAGTTGATATCATGCTCTTTTGTCTATGGATGCCGTCGGTGTGAAATGAAAGGGGAGCTTGTAAGTCCATGGAGTTATGTATGTGTGTTAGAGAAACGCCTGGGCCGCTGGTCTAATCCATGCTGTCATGGTGGAAACCTGCAGCGTAACCATAATGAGCTATCTATGAAGCATTCTTCTTATAAAAAAAAGTGTCAGATATTGAGAAAAAAAGGAGAAAAAGAAAAAAAAGATATGTGAAAAGAGGAAAGAGAGAAAAAAGCACCATTTTCCCATGGTAAATAAGAAGATTGCTGAGATGCTCGTTGTCTGCTTGCCTTGTCATTTTGATATGGGGATTCTTCCGTATCATCGGGCAAGGGGTACCCCGTTGGCGGTTCTCTATGATACACATGTACTTACGATGACAAGAACTTACCATGAGGAGCGGCCCTCGTATACAAGGGACATGAGATTTTTGACTTATACTTCGTCAAGCATATACACCATAGTTTGTTCACTTTAACCTTAATCACTTCAAGATGCTTATGATAGGGGTAATGAGAGATGAAAGCTAACAAGTACCATAATTTTTGGAAGCTCTTTATGAAACTTGAATCCCTACTTCCTTCTATGAAGGCCTTTCTTTTACTTTTATGTTGAGTCTCCACCTTATATCTTTATACACCTACTTTGAGAGCATAGTGGCCATTCTTAGTTCTATGTGCATTGTCCCAAGACTTGTTGATTGATGCATAGCTTTGACATTGCTTGTTTTGAACTAATAGTATCTAGTCACCCTTATAAACTTTGAAGGTGTCCTATGCATTTATGTTTGCTATGCTATGAGGGACAAGCTGAATGCCACTATGCTATGTTTTCTTTATGTGAAACAAACAAATGTCTTGCAAAGCATTGTTATTCATGAATCTTTTGTTTATGTCTTTTCATGTTGCATCATAGTTTCTTTGTCTTATTGCTAGAACTTTGTCTTTCATGTTATGATTGAAGTACTATGATCCCAGCTTTGAATGTTTTACAAATACTTTCATCAAGTTTATGATGGTGCATGTCACCTAAAAAAAATTTCTTTCTTTTTATCACTTACCTACTCGAGGACGAGCAGGAGTTAAGCTTGGGGATGTTGATACATTGCAAATGTATCTATAATTTTTGATGTTCCATGCTTGGTTTTATCTACTTTCTTATGTTTTGTCCACACTTTGGAGTATTATTATACACTTTCTGGGACTAACCTATTAACAAAATGCCACAGTGCCAGTTGCTTGTTTTCTGCTGTTTTTGGTTCCAGGAAAGTCAGAAAATCAATATTCTCCGAATTGGACCGGACAAAAGCCAAAGCCGTTATTTTCCCGGAAGACTCACGGAGCCAGAAGACGAGACGGAGAGGGGCCATAGGGCGGCCACACCATCTGGTGGCGCGGGCTAGCCCTGGCCGCGCCACCAGGTGGTGTGGGCCCCTGGACGCCCACCGACCTTGCCTCTTCGCCTATAAGAAGCCTCCCGATGCATAAACCATAAATCATCAATCAGAAATCCACGAAAAGTTCCGCAGCGCCGCCACCACCGAAGGGGAGACTCGGGGGACAGAAAGTCTCTGTTCTGGCACCCTATCGGGATAGGGAAGTGCCCCCCGGAGCCATCTCCATCAATCTCCACCACCATCTCCATCACCATTGCTAATTCCCATGATGAGGAGGGAGTAGTTCTCTCTCGAGGCTAAGGGTTCTACCAGTAGCTATGTGTTCATTTCTCTCTCTATGCATGATCTTATTGAGATCATGAGCTTGTAATCTATAGATCTACCTTGCTACTCAAGTGCTTAATAGATCTCTTCTCTCCCCGTGTGTGTGTGAAAGTGACAGCGTGCACACCATGGTGGCACTTAGGCTAGAGATTATAAATACTTGTTATGAGTTATATTTGGAGTTGGATCTTTCTATGAAATTGTGGTGTTTTTTGGAACCATCTAGAGCTCAAGGTGACAGTGTGGGGTTATCTAGATGGGAAAGGCTTACTTTGAGGTGTGCTGTTATAGCCCTACCATGGATTAGAGTGTCCAACCGGAGAGTAGTTCAGCGTAGTATCATAAAGAGAAGATATTTATATGAGAGTGTTCACTAGTGAAAGTATGATCCCTAGGCCTTGTTTCTAAGCACTGAAACACCGCTTGCAATTAGATCTGTTACATGTTTGCTTGCTTCCTTCTTTATTTCAGTTTTCCTTTAGTCTTTTACCACGTCAACCACACGCCATCAAGCTATTTTCTATCACCGTTACCACTTATAATTATCTATACCACTTGTATTTCACTATCTCTTAGCCGAACTAGTGCACCTATACACCTAACAAGTGTATTGGGTGTGTTGGGGACACAAGAGACTTCTTGTATCTTGATTGCAGGGTTGCTTGAGAGGGGATACCTTTGACCACTTCCTTCCTGAGTTCGATAAACCTTGGGTGATCCACTTAAGGGAAAACTTGCTGCTATTCTACAAACCTCTGCACTTGGAGGCCCAACAACTGTCTACAAGAATAGAAGTGCGTAGACATCAATGGTGTGAATGGAGGAATAAATAAGAACAAGCTCGATGGAAATGAGTAGGAATAGGAGAAGCTAAAGAGGCAACGTCAGTCATCAAGTTTGAGGGCAACCATTGAAGACATGGTGAAATCAAATGAGACGTTGATGAACAAGACCTTGGAAACAATGTTGATCTTGGTTGAGAAGAAGAAAGAATAGAATGATGTAAGGTGGAAAGCTCTCTGCAAAGATGAGATGCGAAAGGTCGCCACACAAAAAAGGAGATCCCGTGTCGAGGAGACGAGAGCCCTCGCAGAGCTTCAAGGTGAGATAAATAATTTTTGTAAGCCAAACTTTCATTGTGGGCCAGTGACATTTATGATGGTGGTGTGTTCATGCCTTCTGAAAGGGAAATGGATGTCTCCTAGAGGGGGTGAATAGGCTTTTAAATTAATTACGGTTTAGGCTCTAATAAATACGGAATTAAAACTAATGTTTAATTTATCAAAGCACAAAACCTAAAACCACTAGGTTCACTAAGTGCACCAACAACCTATGCTAAGCAAGACAATCAACAAGGTGATAGCAAGATATAATACTTCAAGCACGATGGCTATCACAATGTAAATTTCGTAAGTAAAAGGCTCGGTTGATATATAACCGATAGACGCGGAGACGATGATTTTTATCCCCAAATTCACTTTCAAAGAAGTCGCGTCTCTGTTGGAGAGGTGTGATGGTGCAATACTCTCCGAATGCCACAAATGGCTCACTTTGAGGTGTGGTGGCTCGATGCTCACCCAACGCCACACAAGGCCTCACCCAAGATGTGAAGGCACGCAACCCACCGATGCCACAACATGCTCACCCTATTCTCCCATGAGCTGACCACAAAGGCTTACGCACGATCCACTAGGGGACACTTGAGGGCGGTAACCAAACCCATACAAGCTTGGGGAAATCTCCACAACTCAATTAGAGGGCTCCCAAGAATCGCCACAAAAGCCTCGACCTTGAGGAATCACCACAACTTAATCGGAGGCCCCAAGTGTATCACACCACTACCACACAACCGTCTAGGGTTCCAAGAAACCAAGAGAAACAAGCTCAAGAGCTTGAAATTGCCGAATATCCGAGGAGAACTCAAACCTATGCACCAAATGCAAGAGGGAAGTCCTTTACTCTCAAAATTCCACCAATGCTACAAAATCTATTGGGGGAAGAAGAGAGAAAGAACACAAGAGGAGAACACAAATCTCCCCAAGATCTAGATCCCAAGGATTCCTTCACAAAGAAGGGATTTAGTTTGGTGGGGTTGTAGATCTATATCTCCTCTCTAAAATCTGGCGAAGTACTGTCAAATAGAGATGACCAAACATAAAGCTTACTGCGGGGTGCACAGGGCCAAGCGAAGTGAACAGGTACTTCCGTCGGTAGTACCGACGACAAAATATGCCCGAGCGATACTTCCGGTCAACTACCGACCCAAGTTTTGGTAAATATGCATAAAAAACAGAACAGGTGCTAGGTGCATTCCCCTGCTCACCGGAATTAGACCGGTACTTCAACCAGTACTACCGGCACCAAAAGTGGCCTAGTGGTACTTTTGGTGAAGCAGCGGTAGTTCCGATCAGGGAAACTCCAGAAACAAAACTATCATAACTTTTGTATCCGAACTACAAATAAGATGAAACCAGTTGTAATATCCCAGCATTAGAGCTTAGAAATAAGCTAAGATAAGGTGTGTGCATTATATTCATGCATAAGAAAATCCGAGGAATTTACGCGCAAAACTAAAAGAACTGTAGAGGGATTGAGGTCTCTCTTGTACTAGTGGGAACATCAATACAGGTGCGACAGATTTCAACATGACCTCTACTGTAATTTCGTGTTTTGGGAAACAATTCAAATCATATTTGAAATTGAGATTTGAATTTCAAGTTTGTATACCTTGGAATTTAGAATATTTCATTGTTGAATAAAGAATACTTAAAGAGTAAACTAATGCCAAGAAATTAAATTAAATTTTTAATTAGATAAATAAAGGAATTCCATAATTAGAAAATAATAATAAATAAATAATGGTATTCTTTGTTACATAAATAGTAATAGTAATGTACAAGTCTGAATAAATGAGACAAAAGAGAATTCTTTATTACATTGAATATTTTATAAGTTACAAATAATAAATACACAGTACAATATGTGAATACTACTATAGAGTTTCAAAAGAGAAAATAAATTATATGAATTGGATAAGGAACCCTAAAAAAACTAATCCTATCTATTTCCTTCATCTTTTATATCTTCAATACACTTGTCCCTGCAAAACAAATAGACAAACAAGATAAATAATAAACAGGGGGTTATTTTATTAGTTTTATTCTCAGTTTTGGCGTAGAGATGCTAGAGCCTGACTTCATCATCGAGTATGTATTAAAAAAGGGGCCATTTCGTATCTGTTCTTATCAGGATTTTGCCTCAGTCCAACATCACAGGCTTAAGGGACAATTTTCACCAAAGTCAAATAACAAGGCAAATGGTAAAACACCAGATTTTCACCTGATCTCATCCACAACAGACAGTTACAGTTCCTGTAACTTGAACTAGAGAAGGGCCACAGGTAAGCTTCTCACACAGCCATGCATATGGGTGTGCTATCAAAACAGCAGCAAACCCAGGAAGCAGATAAGAAGGAGGCAATCCTTGTACACAAAGGGGAGGGAACTAGCCATAGCAAACACCCCATTCTCACCTTCAAAGTGACACCACATCCATTTCTTCACACCAACATCATCTCTACCACCGCACAAGAACAAGTAGTTCAACATCAGTATCTCACAAATCCACCCATCAAATTGTTAGCAAGTGTGCCCACCATATTATCAAATAGTATAAACACTCCAAGATCTACTCAGTTCTAGCATCCTGGTTGCTTAGGGAAGCCATCCAGGGGCTGGAACACAGGAGAATTCCACAAGAAAAATAGACCAAGAAGAAATCTTAGCTGCAAGGAGTAGAGCAAGACACTAATATCAAGTGCCACAGTAGGAGGTGCAGATCTGGAGTACAAAGAGAAGATCTGACCAAGCAAGCAATCAAGATCCACCCAAGCAAACATCAACTGTTGCACAGCAACAGGCTACCACCACAAGATCCAACAACGGTAGATCCAGAGCAGCCATAGATTCTCCACAACCTCATCAATTCAAGTTGATCTACTATGCATATCAGGTTGGCAACTTACAGTAGTAATAGCATCTGCTCTTTTCACTTTTATTTTTGAGCATGATTTTTAGTGGGGGAAGGGCTCTCAGAATGGTGTAGAAATGCTGCTCCATTATCATCATTGAGATAAGAGGGGAAACCAAAGTCAATATCTGTTCTTATCCATAAATTGGGCCTCAGACCAAGCATCATTGGCACAAGATATATATAGCAGAAAATCATGCTACTCTAGTCTTTCCACTGGGCACACTCTAATGAGGCACCACAGTGGAACAACCAGACTTAATAGAATCCAATATTTGAATCAGCAGCTAAGCAGGTTATCCATTAGGAGCAAGCTATTCCAGACTGCACAGGATACAAGGTACAAAAAAACTAAGATCTAAAGTTGATCCAGTACATCACATATATATATTTTTGACCATTTTTAGTAGAGAGTATAAGAGGGATGTGTAGATCATTAGTAATGTTGCTAGACAACAACCAGATCTGACAAGGAGCAAACTAATCAACCATAATATAGTACCAAACCATCTAGGAGAGTACCTACCTAATCTAGAGCCACATAACATAGATCTAGGTGATCATATGAACACTACAAACTCAAGAACACTCCATCAAGATCAAATCACAGCAAGTATAACAATAATAAATCACTTATTTCCTTGCACTTGGTCAAGCTATTGATCTAGCACATGTGTGTGATGCTAACAAATGTTTTTAGCAAGCATTCCTTTATGCATATTCTAGCATCTCACATACACCTTGTTTAACACATATTTGTGTGGATACATATAGCTAAGTTAATTCTAGACCATATTATTTACAAGAACGTCTAGGAAATGATTAACTAAATTACTATGTTCATAAAAATTTGTTCTATTGGATGAACACCTACAAATAGATCTTGAGCCAGTGCTTATGCCCAATCATAGGAACCTAGAAATCAACTAACATATGTGCTAGATTACACCCTAGGAACTCACATACACATTTATTTGATAAAAATAGTGTGTACATGTCCTAATTGCACTTGATGTACCAATCTGCATCTATTAGAGTATTTATATACCATAGGACATATACATCAGAATTTCATATCTGATGAACAAGGACTTATAAAACAACTTGTGCATGACCTACATACACAATATATATTCAACTATATCCATTTAGAACATACATTCCCAAATAGAGCAGAAACTAGAGATAACTGGGTACAAATAACTAGCTAATTCTATTTGTATCAAGCTATGAATACCACAATACAAATCCTAGGGAACAATCTACTACAGCCAAGTCTTAGGAAGCAATAACATCAAACTTTGGCTCATTTGCCAAACTACTAGCAACACCGTGACCTTTAGCACAAAAAAATCCCACAGAAGAACATCATAGCTCAATGGCAGGTCATTGGTCATCACAACCAGAATCCAGAACCTATAGCAAACACCACTACCACCTAGCAACATATCATATATCAACACTCATCAGATTGTGATGAGCAGGAGATCAACACCACACCACATCTACCATATTCTATATAGTACAAAAAAGAGAGCAGAGAATGGAAGGATCATACCTGAACTTGCGAAATCAGAGGCACAGTCGAGCCCTAGCTGAAGTAGACGATGGAGGAGAGGGGACCAACCGAGCCTACTACGTCACCAAGGTGTGCGAGGGCACAACCAGCTCGTGGAGGCATCAGCCGTAGCACATCGGCACCACCGGACCAGTAACCCACCGTGGGCCAACGGGTTGGGGGATCAGGAGCTCCAGGAGGCATTGCGAAAGTCGTATACTATGTAGAGTAAGCGCAGTGGACGAGGGGAAGCAGTCGGAGCTGAAATCGCATCGACAACCGATTGATGGCTCGGTGTTGATGTAGAGCTCATTGGGGAACCCCAAGAGGAAGGTATGATGAGCATAGCAACAAGTTTCCTCAGTTATGAAACCAAGGTTTAATCGAACCAGTAGGTGTTGGGGATATACTTTCCGGGTATCCTCACAGTTCCTCACTGACCAGAGTGGCCCACTTCGGGTTAGAGCTTTGCTTCACGGGCGGCCCAGTCAGGGAGAAAGACGGAGTCCAATCCGGCTACAGGAAGGCCCAGAAGACTTACCGACTTAGGCCCATAATGTTACTTGTAGTTCAATATGTACTCTGTAACCGACTCTTAGTCGTAGCCGGATAGATCTCTCCTGTAAACCCTAGGCCGGATATCTATATAAGCCGTCCTAGGGAGAGCCTTTAGGGCACCTCAATAGTCTACAATCTCAACTCGCACAGACGAAACCCTTGTAACCCATATTCCGGCTCTGTCGTATTACTGGATTGCTAGCAGGAGTAGGATCCGTCCAAAGCCGGCGGATTCGAACCTGGGTTAACTTGTGTGCTCACCGTCCCAGAATACCGTACGTCCCACCCCTCTTCTCTTTTGCACACCTAGAGGAACCCCTCATGGCGTACTTGTCATCAATCCGATGACAGTTGGCGCCCACCATGGGGCAAGTGAGCTACGGATCTGCGTTCCGAGCGAAATCTGCAAGAATCGAAATCGGCAAGACTATCACTGTCGGTCACATCCTCTACGCCAGTGACGTCCCTCTCATCGTTCTCGATGAGACTTGGATTCTGGCAAAGGAGGTCGTGACTGCTTACACAATCATGTCGTTTGGCAAGATCGATGTTTACATTGGTTTCGCTGAAACTGCCCAACCCACCCCAGCGGTGATGATAGAGGTAGAAGAATTTTCTGGGTCCCCTTTGTCCGCGGAGGCGGCAGAGTTCCGGATCTCAGAAAACCCTAATCCCACCCAGGCCGCACCAGTTGCGGAGATAGTGGAGAAACCCGAACCTGAAGAAGACCTAGCGGTCAACGTCAAATCTAGAGTAGATCTCCCCGGAGGAGCCGAATCCCAGATCGACCCACCCGTGGAAGTCAAAATCCAGGAGGAGCATATCAATGACACTGATTCCGGCTCTGATGATACCGGAACAGACATGCCTTTCCTAAGGTACACGCTATGACGTATGATACTACAAGGTGAAAGCGTAGATGCAATCCTCGAGACCATCAAAAGTTTCGATATGGCTAATCGCGAAAGCCGCAGGTACCTCAGGAAACACGCGTCGCACTTCGTCGGATACGTGGGATCCGGATCCGGCTCTGCCGATGCTGGATAAAACACCGACTCGGTGCTGGAGGCAATTGGAACAAACGCCAATGTACCCGCATCCTCGGATGAGTCGATGACGTTAGCAGATTTCCGAAAGTTCTCGGCGGAATATGAAGAGGAGTATAACTCCAAAGCTGCAGAAGAAGGAGAAGCCATGGACGAAGGATCCGGGGAACACTCTCCCAAATCGCAGGATGACATGGACGTCGGAGATAATCCCGAGGTCTAGATGTCCAAAAGTACCGATCAGAGCTTGACTCCGGGAAACGGACCCAAAGCCGTCTTTGCTACCGGCGCTGCCAAGAAGGCAAAGAAGAAGAACAAGAAAAACAAGACCCCGGCAAAAGACCCTCTAACAGAGGAGGTGATTGCCGAGGAATACGAGGAAGACTCGGATGGAGCGCTTATCCCAGACGAGCTGAAAAAGAAGCATCGGTGGATGCACATGTGATCACTGAAGGTGCACGTAAACTCATCGATGCCGCATTAACCACACCTATCCCTACAGCTGCAGAACTTACTGCAGATGAGATGGATGAAAGGGCACAAGCCCTAGAAGCGCGTCGTCAACAACTCGATGAAGCCAAAAACATCGAGGTGGAGAAGAAACGCATGTCGAACAAGGAGTACATGTCTCGTCTGCATCAGAAGACACGGAAGCGTCACATAGATGACAACCAATTCCCACATATCTGTGTCATCCTTTTCGGAGATGAGATGGGGAAGCCACAGAAAGATAGCAACGGAGATTGGGTATATCCAACACCAGTACAAAATACCGTGGCAGCCCAAGAAATTCTATCGGCTAATCCAGGACCAGAGGAGATCCGTTTGGGTATCAAGCTACTCAGCAAGGGACTAGAGCAACAAAAGGTCGCCCTGTCCGGAAGTCAGAAACTGGTCTCAGATTCTAACCAATGTCGCACAGATCTGGCATGGGCTGACGTAAGACCCCATTATGTTTCGGAGCAGCATTATCGCTCCGAATGACGGGAAGACAATTATTCGAGAACCGGATTGTCAGGATAGCATCCTACACGCGGCTGGAGCAATGTCGCACCAGCGACCGAGAAAGGCGCCATCGCTGCCCTGAATCCGACGAACCCTCCCCCGCGAGAATCTAAGGATTGAAGGGGAGAAGATAAAGAGAAATGTCGGGAGGAGGATCGTCAGAGAATGTCACCTCCTAGACATGAGAGCCGTCCGGCTGAGCCTCACTATGGTGGGAACGTCAGACGAAGAAACGATAGAAACCATGCCGGTACAAGCCGGCAGGGGGCTCGTCATAGTCAAGACCCTCCCCGGAATCGGAATAATGAAGTTCCGGACGGAGGCCGGCGATCAGCCGGAAACTATCCAGCTGCTCCACCCTCTCCACCACACAGTCATCACAACGGCTCCCATGGAGGGCAAGGAGGACGACATGGTGGAGGAGGTGGTGGCAGAAGCCGAAGTCCGTCTCCACGGCACCGTAGCCACAGCCGGCATTCGGGACGATCTCTATCCCCGAACGACACAAGGCACATGATCAATTCCAACATAGAGGCTCGACGCTATGAAAACGATGACGTGTACGTGGGCCCAAAGTGCTTCGGTCCATGCATCAGAGCTACAAAATTCCCGGAAGGATTTGCTATCTCAAGACATATCTAAGCCTACGACGGCATTGCTCGGCCAGACACCTGGTTACAGGATTTCTTCCAAGCTTGCTGCATCGCCAAAGGCGAAAACAGCCTAGTCGCAACCCGATATCTCCCACTTATGTTGCGGAAGACGGCACGATCATGGCTCAATGAACTTCCGGCAAACACCATCCATAACTGGTATGATTTACAAAGCGCGTTCTTTCAGAATTTCGAAGGCACATATCGGAGGCCCTGTACGGTTTGGGACCTACAGCGTTGCACCCAGAAAGCCGGAGAAACTTGTCGGGATTACCTCGGACGATGGATCGACACCAAGAACTCCTGCGAAGGAGTAAATGATCAAACTGCGATTGAAGCTTTCATCGCAGGTCTCCCTATTGGTTTACTACGCCATCGCTTGAAGTGTGACAAGGTCATCGATTTGGGATAGATGATAGAAACAGCGAGCAAGTATGCAGATGCTGACGATGATGCAGAAGGACTACTCAATTCCCTAGCTGTGCCTCAGTCGGCAAAACAACCAAAGCAACAAGCTCAGAAGCGCAAAAACACCTCGGAAGAAAAACCCAACGCGGAAACAGCGGTAGTCACTACTGTTTCCGGGTCTTGAGCACGAGGAGGATGTGGCGGAGCCCGTGGGCGTGGCCGTGGGACATCAAGGGTCCAAGGTAGAGGAGAACAACAACCAGGCAAAACCTACTCTTGGGCTGACATTGCCAATAACCCATGTGTGAATCACCTAGATGCTAGTGGGGGCTCGTCCCACACCAACGCTGAATGTCGTTTCAATGACGACATCAAAAGAGATGACACCGCAAGCTACAAAGCTAAGCAGAAGAAGGGAAAGAAAAATCCCGAAAAAGACAAGGAGACCAAGGAAGATTCTGACATGGACGAAGCTGATGCTTCGAATCCAAAGTCGGAAGGGAAGAAGACTTTCCCACCAAGAAGGACACTTATGTCACCTTCCTTGGATCTCAACCAGCAAAGGTCAAGAAAGCAGTTCTACACGAGCTCAATGCAACAGTTCCGGCTGTCCCCCAGTATCTGGACTGGTCGGAAGTGGCAATCACATTTGACCGCGATGATCATCCGCCTAAGCTACACATGCGAGGAAAATACGCCTTAATCGTCAACCCACTTATTGACGGTTATGGTTTCTCCAAGACCCTCATGGACGGTGGTAGCAGCATCAATATTCTCTATGTTGAAACGCTACGCCGGATGAAGATCTCGGAGACCCAACTAAACCATAGCTCTGTGATTTTTCACGGAGTTGTCCTAGGAAGACAAGCTAATTCCCTAGGAGAGATCACTTTGGATGTTACCTTTGGAACTCCAAAGAATTATCGGACGGAGGCACTTTCCTTCGAAGTGGTCCCATTCAAGAGCGCATACCACGCTATATTCGGACGTCCGGCTTACTGGGCTTTTATGGCTCGTCCGTGTTACATTTACAATATGATGAAAATTCCAGGTCCCAACGGCGTGATCACCATCAGGGGAGAACCGAAGAAAGCTCGAGAGTGCGAGGATGGAAATGCCGCCTTTGCTGAAGCCGTGCTGCACGCCCAGGAGTACCAGGAGATCAAGAAGAGCATAGATCCGTCCGAGATGCCCGCAACGAAGAAGGAGGTTACCAAGCCAAATCCGGAGTTCAAGGCATCAGAAGAGACGAAGAAAGCGCCGTTGAAGGATGATGACCCCTCCAAGGTGACCCAGATAGGCATAGGCCTAGATAGCGCATAGGAAAGCGCGCTCGTCAAGTTCCTCCAAGCAAATCAAGATATCTTTGCATGGCAGCCATCTGACATGATCGGAGTACCTAGGGAACTTGCCGAGCACTCTCTAAATGTAAACCCGAACGCTAAAAACCCGTCAAACAGTCCTTACGATGGTTTGGCAATGAAAAGCGTAAGGCAATAGCTAAGGAACTAGCACGGCTCGAGTTAGCCGGATTCATAGAAGAGGTCATCCACACTGAGTGGTCGGCCAATCCTGTAATGGTCCCTAAAAAGGACACCACTGATTTAAGGATGTGTGTTGATTATACTGCCTCGAAGAAGGCTTGTCCAAAAGATCCGTTCGCTCTACCTAGAATTGATCAAGTTATCGATTCTACGGCAGGCTCGGAACTCCTCTGTTTTCTCGACGCATATTCCGGTTATCACCAAATCCGGATGAAGGAATCTGATAAAATCAAAACTTCATTCATAACCCCCTTCGGAACCTTCTGTTTTGTTACGATGCCCTTTGGGCTGAAGAACGCAGGAGCTACGTACCAGCGCACGATGCAGCGTTGCCTCCACGACCAACTCGGACGCAATGTACATGCATACGTGGATGATATCACAGTGATGTCCAAAAAGAAGGAAACACTCATTTCCGACTTGGAGGAAACGTTCGCCAATCTACGAAAATACAACATCATGCTTAACCCGAAGAAATGTTTCTTTGGAATACCAGCCGGAAAATTGTTAGGCTTCATCGTGTCTCAAAGAGGCATAGAGGTGAACCGCGACAAAATCAAGGCTATACTCAATATTTCCAGGCCAACTCGCCTGAAGGACGTACAAAGACTAACTGGTTGCATTGCTGCGGTCAGTCGATTTGTAAGTCGGCTTGGTGAAAGAGCCACACCATTATACAAACTCCTGAAGAAGACCAAGGATTTTGTCTGGACAGACGAAGCTGAAGCTGCACTGCAAGACCTGAAGAAAGTACTCTCATCTGCTCCTATCCTCGCAGCGCCGGAACCTCAGGAACCGATGTTGCTTTATATTGCTGCGACAAATAAAGTCGTTAGTATCGTCATGGTAGTGGAGAGACCAGAGGAAAATCAGGAACACTTGGTGCAGCATCCGACTTACTTTGTCAGCGAGGTCTTGATAGAATCAAAACAGCGATATCCGCACTATCCATGGTGGTATATGTTGATAATATGCTTGCCTATTCCATATCAAGGGAAGGACATGGAAGATCATCTGTGTCTCTTTCTCTCAAGCTTCGTGAACACTGCCTGTGTGCAAAGTCTCAAAGTGAGAATTCTGACTTTTGAAGTCACCTATCTCGGCCACGTCCTTCTGCTAAATAGATCGTTTCAATTCTGGAATCAGCAAGTTCATTGTTAATTCAATCCTCCATCTTCAACCAATCCAGAGTTGTTCCTTGTTGGCAAGTTATCATCGTCGTTCCACCGTAGATTTTCCTCGAGATTGTTGAATCTCTCTCAATCATTTCAAGAAGAACATGGAGTTCTTTCACCTCAGTCTCATCAAGTGATCTTTTGAAAACCTCTCGCTCTATCGTCTGTGCTCAATCCACCGGAGGCCATGAAGACTTTTCAGATCTTTCGTAATCCGTATGTTCAAGTTGGTGCTATCTTTTCTGTAGCTGTTGAATCTTGCAGTTGTCTCCGTGATCTTCCTTCATATCTTTCCGGTAGCTTGTTACTTATGATATGACGACAACATCATCCTCTTATCTATCTATGAATCCGACGAATCGTTTGCATCTATCCTTGTTTTCTAACGGAGTTCCATGAGCTCTTTGTCAAGATCTTCAGTCTGTTTCAGCAGTTGGGTTGCATGGTTTTCTTATTCATGTGCGGAGTAATGCTTTGAGTGCGGGATGGAGTAGCTACCATACCACTACTCTTATCATTCGCTCTTGTACATTGAATTGGTGAATTAATGTGATTTCACTCATTCCACGGAAGTTAGAAGTGGCCTTTATCCCTTGATACTTTTACTTCCGTCCTTGTTTTTTCGGAGTGCTCTCTCGAAGAAAGTAATCAATAATCTCTTGTTGGTGGTCTATCTATTCTAGATGGAGCAAAATCTTCAATTATCTGGTGGAAACAAACGCAAACTCTTTTTCTATCCTCGTTTTTACCGGTGCTTGACATCCCCAAACAAGATGAAAGGAATTATCTCCCTCTTTTGTTTCATCAATTCTTTTTCGGTGGTAAAGCCAATTATGGTTGATGCCATCAGCCGCAAATCTATTGCGTTAGCCTCAAGGCTAAAGAAGCAATAAGTATCTCTATGATAAACTCCAGATCCTCCATGTTCTTTGCTTCTCGGGATACCACCATGATCTGGCTTCACATCCGTCTCTGGAAGTTATATCCGCGCACCTCAATTGCGTGATCCTTTGGTTCTTACCGGCGCAAGAAGAATCTAATCCGACGATGTCTATCTAAATCTTTCTGTTGATATCAAGGGACTCTATTGTTTGAAGGCAATATTGTTTCCGTACTTCATTTCTCAATCCGAGAGAAGATACGATGCTATTGTCATAGTGGATCTTCTCTTTTATCATGTTTCTTGAGAAAACCGGAGCTTTGTCCATCCTATCCTTCTTGTCTCACGACAATCCTTCCATTCTTCTAACCGTTGTTTCTCAAGCAAAACGCAAGACTCGCAACAAGTCTAGCAAGTTTTGCAAGGTGTAGTGGTCGCACTTTTCCGTTGTTCATCAACTTGGGAACGCAAGGATCACCTTCGTTCCGAACACCCGCCTCTCCTTCTGTTGTTTTCTTTTTTTCCTAGGAATATCGGGGCGAGATTCTTGTTTAGTGGGGGAGAGTTGTAGCATCCCAATTGTCTAACAATTGTAATGCTACTTGGTCTAGTAATATATGGCTACTTCAAACATATAATTGTTGCATCATAATTATATCATGCTCATGTCATCATGCCACCTTGCATTTGAGCATCATATGAAACCCTTTTCATTTGGTTCTTATCTCATATGCATTATCAATTGTATTTGCCTCTTGATATTGTATTTGGTTATTGATATATTGTTTAATGCCCAAGTTGAGTTGGGGGCATATCTCTTATTAACTCCACCACCTTTCTTTCACCACCTTATAATTCCACCATCCAACTAAATATGAGCTTTGCACTTTATTTGGGTTTTACCTCTAGCTCATATGGGTTGGGATGGATCCAATTCTTTTTTTCCACTTGCTCTCATCTTAGCATCATGTTGTTTTCACATTATTGATATATGAGAGCCACATGGCCACCTTTGCATGCCTTGTGAGTGGAACCCTTTTCCTAGCCTCCATATGGATTATTATGGATTTATGCTCATGTTGGGATATTTTTGGGACTAGTAAGCATCTAGTGGAATATACACACTAGTAATTCCCAATTATGATCAAATATGATCATTTCCATATACTCCACTTGGAGCTTTCTTTTAAATTCTTTTGCTTGGGCCTTACTCCACATTTTGGAATGCATAAGAAAATGCCATGTAAATAATCTTGTTTTCACAAAGATAAGCATGGTATTAATTATTTATGCATGGCCCATGCAAGTACCACCTTTTTCTAGCCTTTTGGTTTTTATTTGAATTTTGAGTGGATCTTTTCCCCATATCTCTCTCTCTACTCCTTATGCTTGGTCTTGCTTGATGCATGCTAGCATTTAAAACCCCATCACCATATCCATCCTTGCCATCACCACCTTTTCTGCTTTTCTCTCTTTTGGCTATCTTGATTGAGCTTGTGTTGATCAAGCTTGATCTTGTCAAAGGATTGCCACCCCACATCTCGTCTCTCTCTCTCTAACCCTAAACCCTCCTACCCTAATCACCTACCCCATCATCACCATACCCCCCTCTCTCCTAAACCCTAGTCCCTCTCTAATCTAACATGCCCCCCTCTCTCCTAAACCCTAGTCCCTCTCTAATCTAACATGCCCCCCTCTCTACAAAACCCTAGCTACCACATCACCCCCTCTCGGCCTCTCTCTTCTCTCTTCCTAGCTGGCCTCCTGGCCCCACCTAGCTACCCCCTCCACCACACAAAAACCCTAACCCGAGCCATACCCCCTCCCTCCAAACCTAGCATCTACCCGAGCCTACCCCCTCTCCCCTCTAGCTCTCTCTCTCTACCGTGCATGCCCCAGCCTGAGCCTCACCACCTGACCACCCTGCCCCACCTGGAAGCCCCTGCCAGCTACCCCTGCCCCTGCCCCGACCCTAGCACGTGAGAAGAAGGAGGAGAGAAAGGTGGCCGAGCCACCTTTTTCATCTACCACCTCCCCACGGCACCTCCCCCTATCTCTGCTACCTACCACCACCCCCCACCACCTCTCCGCCTCGCCAGATCTACCCCAGGACCTGCCCTCTACTCACCTTCCTCTCCGCCACCGGCCACCCTCTCTAGCCGGCCACCGTCGGCCGCCACCGCGTCCCGTTGATCCAGTCGTGCAGCGCGTCGTTGAAGTGGCCTAGGAGATCGAGGAGGGTCCCCTGCATCGTCCGGTACACGCAGTCGCGGAGGAGAAGCACCAGAGCCACCAGGATCATCACCGCATCTCCGAAACCCTAACCTCGCCGTCCGTCTGCCTCGTCGAGCCGATCCTCCACCACCGACACACTCTCGGTGAGCCATCCGACCCCGCGGACACCTCCGTCCTCGCCGTAGCTCGTTGTTCTCGCCGGACCAAACGTCGAGCGCTCTCGGTGCGTCGTGTGCGCGTGCGTCCTCTGCGTCGCCGCGTCGCGGAGAGCCTCATCTAGCTGCCCTCCCCCCTCCTAGCAACTCCCCTAGCCCTATCGCACTGGCTCGCACCCCCAGCGTGCGCCCGCACGTCCCAGGTTCGAACCCCCGCCCCACGCTGTCGCGCACCGATCCGTCCGCGGCGCGGAGAAGAGGAACAGTACGACGCCCCTTTTTGCGCATAACCCCCTGACTCTTTTTCTGCATCCACCCGCGGTACCTTTTGGCCCACCAGTCAGCCGCCGTCCAATCTTGCAAAAGAGCCCCCCAGATCTGCCAGCCTCAACCCGCACTCCCTCTCAGCGCCACGTGGTCAGTTCCCCACCTTTCTCTGTCAAGTGGGCCTGCGAGCCAGCGGGTCCCATCTGTCAGTGTCACGGGCTGGGCGTGCTCGCGGTGACAGAAACATTTCTGTGCGCGTGTGTCCCAGTCAGCAGTGGCCCACTGGTCATTGACTGTGGCTAGCTTTGAGCTGGGTGACAAAAGTATTTTTCTGATATCTGTTTTAATTCAAATCTATTTCAAATTAATTCAAATTCAAATTTAATTCTGTTTTCAAATAACTTTTAAAATATATTTCCAAATAATACAAATAATATATGTTTTGAAATCAGAAAAATATGAGGAATTCAAATATGCCATCCAAAATATATTTTGTACACTTTATTTTCCAAGTTAATTAAAATTACAATAAAATGCCCTTTTGACTTAATAAATTAATAACTTTTGTTTTATAACTCCAAATTTAACAAATGATATGTCTAAAATGATTAGCTCGACGAGACCTTTATGTTTATGTATTCCTTGTTCTGTTTTGCGGCATGCATCATATAAATATAATGTGTACAGCAACTAAAATGAGGTTAAAATGGGGCCAAAACTCAATAAAATGTTTTATTCTTGTATCCCACACCTCACCCATGCCATGCTACTTTATTGCCATGCAAATTGTGCATCATTCATCATGGCATGATTGTTTGCATGTCGCATTTATTCATATGCTTGTGCACTTTATTTATGTTGGCCCTTGTTTGTTTGGTTCTTCTTCGAATAGACGCTGAGCAGGGGATATACCAAGAGAACCAGGAGCACTACCCAGATCCTTCTCTCGCTTCAACTGAGCTGCCAGGCAAGCACTACCACATGCTTGCATACATATAGTACCTATTGCCTCTATCTTATTCTTGCATCATTGAGTCGCGATTGCATTAAATTGAATCCCAAGTATTGCATAGCCTTTATTTTTAAACCCCACCGAAGCTTGTTCCTCCATCCCACGAGCCATTACTACAGGAGTTGTTTGAGCCATGCGAGTCGTAGAACAGCATGTGTAGGGTATGTGAGTGTCTGATGGATAACGAGGTACCTAAACAACTTAACCTGAGTAGTAATGGGATAACTAATGAAAGTGGCATCGGTGAGCTATATGTGCTATTTGGTTTTTCAGGCTCACTTGTGTCCCGTAGGACCCCGAGTACTTGATTCCTGTTCCTTGAATATTCGCGCTATCCACATCCGGGAGGCTTATGAACCCCCTGAGCCAGAGCTTGATTCATTCTTATTTCTTGGGGCCACAAACTAGTTTGAGGTTTTATTACTATCCTGTACTTATGCCATGCCTTACTGCTTTATTTAAATTGTGCGAGGTACTGCACACTGTACTGTTTAGGGCCGTGACCCGTTTTCGCTGTATCGACAAGCCCAGTCACACTTTCGGGTTCCCAGTCGTTTACAGCCGGCCACACAAACCTTGAGTCCGTCTCGTAGCCGGCCAGCTTCGTTGCGGGTAGCTTAATGGGGTGGCCCCCTGAAATATTTCTGAATCCTGTGATCGCTTTGTTGTGACTGCCTCGTTGGGTTTTGATTTGGTTTTTCCGAGGTTGATCGAGTGTGTGTTGCTATTTGTGCACCCCTGCAGGGTAAAACTTTCTGAAAGCCGTGTCCACGGTTATGGACGACTTGGAGCACAGTTTCTCGATCATAGACAAGCATAACTAAAGTACCGCTTTTAATTTGACTAAGTACCTGACTAGTAATAGTGCAACACTCATGGAATGGTTAATAAAACTGCCAACGGGTGTGGGGGGGGTTTGTTCGTCCGCTTCCTCGTCGGTAAGCGAGGAGGAGGATGGATCTGTTAGTATTACCGTCATAACTGTTATTTTTAATTTACGGACATCCGTCTATCTATGGTTAGGCGGATGGTTAGCGAGTATCTATAGAATTGTTAGGGTTTATCTTCTGCTGCAATTGCGTCACCCCAGGTTGTGTCCCCTTTAGAGGCATAAAGACTTGCTGAGTACCCCTAGGGTCTCACACGATAAATTATTGGTTCAGATGAACAGGTACCCTCGCAAGATGGATACTGGGTGGAGGAGACGGACGATGTGGGCAACGATCATTCGGTGTAGAGATTCCGAGAACGGGGATCCGTGAGATCTGTGGGCGGGATGTGTTTATTTATGGGGCATCTTATTCCGATTTGCTTCTTATCCGTACTCGGATCTGGTTCTCCGCTTCCGCTTGATACTCTGATGTTTGATGTATGAGGAGATATCCTAAACTATTATATCTATCTAGGACATTTGGATCTTGCCGTATGGCGTTGCTATATTTCCTTTCTTTTTAGATGGAATGGCTCTGATGTACTGTTGTATGGTGGCTTGCATACATACTCATTTGTGTATGTAGTTGATCCCTTCGCCTGCCGATTATGCCGCCCGTTCTTGTCCCGATGTTTGGAAATGGTTGGGACGGCCGAAAGGTCTACCTGTGAGTGGCATTTGGGCCCCACCGTACTATTTCAACCATTTCTGCTCATCCAGGCTTGTAACTAGGAGCGTAATTCACAGAGGTAGTTACATCCCTCGAGCAGAAAATGAGGAAGCAGATGCACTATCCCGAATAGGCTCTGCGCGGAAAGAGGTCCCGGATGGCGCGTTTTTAGAGCACCTCAAAGTTCCCTCGATAAAGGGAGTAGATGAGGAATATCCGACCAAATCCGACTCACCTTTAATAGCGGTTCTGGCTGTAATTCCCAGCTGGACTCAACCCTACCTTGATTATTTGGTAGATGGCAAATTACCCGAAGACGAGGTGCTGAGCCAGTAGATTATCCGACGAGCAAAATGTTGGAGATATGCCCAAGAGGCAATAATAAAAATGGTTATTATTATATCTTTGTGTTTATGATGAATGTTTGCATCCCATGCTGTAATTGTATTATAAGGAAACACTAATACATGTGTGTTTGTAAACATAAAAGGGTCCCTAGTAAGCCTCTTGTTAAACTAGCTTGTTGATTAATTGATGATCATGGTTTCCTGATCATGGACATTGGATGTCATTAATAACAAGATTGTATCATTAGGAGAATGATGTAATGCACACACACACCCATAGTAAGCGTAGCATTAGATCAAGTCATTAAGTTCACATTGCTATAAGCTTTCGATACATAGTAACCTAATCCTTCGACCGTGAGGTTGTGTTAATCACCATCACCGGATGAGTACTTTGATGACATCAAACACCACTTCGTAACTGGGTGGTTATAAAGGTGTCATTAGGTATTCTGAAAGTATGTGTTGAAGCGCATGGACCAAGATTGGGATTTGTCCATCCATATGACGGATAGATATGCTCTGGGCCCTCTCGGTGGAATGTCATCTAGTTAGCTTGCAAGCATGTGACTAGGTCACAAGGGATGGCATAACATGGAACGAGTAAAGAGTACTTATCAGTAATGAGGTAGAACTAGGTATGGAGATACCGATGATCAAACCTCGGATAAGTAGAAGTATCGCGTGACAAAGGGAATTGGTTTCGTATGTTAATGGTTCTATCGATCACGAAGTCATCGTTGAGTATGTGGGAGCCGTTATGGATCTCCAGATCCCGCTGATGGTTATTGATCGGAGAGGTGTCTTCATCATGTCTGCATATTCACGAACCGTAGGGTGACACACTTAAGGTTCGAAGTTGTTTTAAGTAGATATTGAATGTGCGTTGGAGACCGAATGTTGTTCGCAGTCTCGGATTGGATCTGGGACATCACGAGGAGATCCGGAACTGTTTGGGGAATAAGATTCATATAATGGGGATCATTTTCTAAGTTAGGAAATGTTCCAGAGTGTTTGTATGGGGATTCTAGAAGGTTTCGGAATGTTCCGGAAGGTTCTAGAAGATATCTTGGAGTTTATTTGAAAACCGAGATAAGATAAGCTAAGATAAGGGGAGTTTAAAGGGGAAACTTGTGGGGAAGGACTCTCCCCCCAAGCTCCCTAGTGCGCCGGCCCTAAGGGGTGGGCCTAGGGGTGGGAACCCTAGGCCACACCCCTCCCTCTATATATAGAGGGGTGGAGGCGCCACCCCTCCTTGCCCCCTCCCACTCCAAACCCTAGCCGCCTCTCTCTTCCTCCTTCCATCTGCTCCGGCTTAGGCGAAGCCCTGCAGAATTCTCTCCACCACCACCACCACCACGCCGTCGTGCTGCTGGGATTGCGTGGAGAAGATCTACTACCTCCGCTGCTCGCTGGAACGAGGAGAGGAAGGTCTGCTTCGACTCCGCACGTGTGACCGTCTGCGGAAGCGCTGCCGGAACGCGGCGCCGGAAGGATCATCTACTCGATCTTGAGATCGGCAAGTGATCGACTACATCATCCACGAGATCTAATCTCGTTAACGCTTTCGGTTCTACGAGGGTTAGTACCGATCTATCTCGTTGCTCATGTCTAGTAGATTAGATCTTGGCTTTTATCTAGATTAGATCTAGGTTTTGTTCGTTCTTGTGGTAGAAATTTTTTGTTTTCCATGCTGCGAACCCATTAGTGGTATCAGAGCCTTGTCTATGCGTAGATCTGTTGCACGAGTAGAACACAATGGTGTTGTGGGCGTTGGTGCTCGTGCCGTCTTTTGCTGTGTGTACTTTGCATCTTGCGGTATGGTGGGATGAAGCGGCTCGGGCTAACATTACATGTCATCGCACATGAGACTTGCTCCAGGCTTGACGTGCAACTTGCTTTGCACAAGTGGCTTTGCGGGTGTCTATCTCTCCCATCATAGTATAGATCAAATCTACACTTTGCACTTGATAGCACTTGTATCAACGTTGTGGTTCAGTTTCATAGGTAAGATCCGTTCTTATTTGAAAGCCCCAAACCACGTAAAACTTGCAAAGAAAATTAGAGGCGTCTAACTTGTTTTTGCAGGGGTTTTGTGATGTGATATGGCCATCATGTGATTGTGATTATATTTGATGTATGCAATGATCCTTGTTGTAATATGACAACCGGCAGGAGCCTAATGGTTGTCTTTAATTCTGTTAAGACCTGCGTGTCTATTCATCTTGTAATAGCTTTATTCCAAGTAGTTGTAATAGTTGCTTATGATGATGGACAACCATGAAGCGGCGCCACTGACCTTGACGCAATGCTGGTAATGATGGAGATCATGTCCGTGCTTTGGAGATGGAGATCGAAGGCACAAGAAGAAAGGGCCATATCATATCACACTAATTATGAATTGCCTGTGATGTTAATCCTTTATGCATCTTGTATTGCTTAGATCGCGACGGTAGCATTATAAGATGATCCCTCTCACTAAATATCAAGTAATAAAAGTGTTCGTCCTTAGTTGGCACCGTTGCTAAGACTCATCGTTTCGAAGCATCTCGTGATGATCGGGTGTGATAGATTCTATGTGTGCATACAACAGGTGCAAGCCAGATTTGCACATGCGGAAACTAAGGTTAATCTTGACGAGCCTAGCATGTACAGACATGGCCTCGGAACACGGAATACCAAAAGGTAGAGCACGAGTCATATGAATGATAAGATGAACATGAAGATTGTTCGCCGATGAAACTACATCTTCTCTCGTGAAGATCGGACTTGGTGTAGTGGACTTGGTTCGTGTAATCACTAAGACAATGTGAGGGATGTTGTTTTGAGTGGGAGTTCACCTAGTTAATTTAAGAATTGAAGTTGAACTAAATTTATCATAAACTTAGTCTAAACTACTTGCAAAATTTGTTGTAGATTATGGTGAACCTCTCCATCAATTTCAATGCGTTCCTAGAGAAAGAAAACTTAAGAACAGTGGAAGAAACTTCACGGACTGGCTCCGTGGTCTGAAGATTTTCCTCAGGGCTGGTCAGATGACCTATGTGCTCGATGCACCGCTAGGTGACCCACCTGGAGAAGATGCCACCGATGACGTAAAAAATGTTTACGCCACTCGGAAAAATCATTACTCCACAGTTCAGTGTGCCATCCTGTAAGGTCTGGAAATGGAGATTCAGAAGCGCTTTGAGCACCACGACCCGTTCGAGATCATTAAGGAGCTCAAGCTCATTTTTGAGACTCACGCAGCCGTGGAGAGCTATGAGGCCTCCGAAAAGTTCTTTACCTGCAAGATGGAAGAGGGAAGCTCCGTTAGCGAGCACGTGCTCACCTTGTCTGGGCACACAAACAAGCTCCAAGAGTTGGGGATAACGATTCCTAATGAGTTAGGGATTCACCGTGTCCTCCAATCACTGCCACCGAGTTATAAGAACTTTGTGATGAACGACAATATGCACTGCATGAACAAGACGTTGCCTGAACTATCGTCCATGCTGAAAACTGCTGAAGTGGAGATCAAGAAGGAGCACCAAGTGTTGATGGTCAATAAGACCACCAATTTCAAGAAACAGGGCAAGCCTAAGAACAAGGGCAACTTCAAGAAGGACGGCAAGAAAGCTGCCGCACCTGCTAAGAAGCCCAAGGCTGGTCCTAAACCTGAAACTGAATGCTTCTACTGCAAGGGTGCTGGTCACTGGAAGCGCAACTGCCCCAAGTACCTGGCAGATCTGAAGAACGGCAACATCAAGAAGAAAGGTATATTCGATATACATGTTATTGATGTGTATCTTACTAGTAACCGTAGTAGTGCCTGGGTATTTGATACTGGTTCGGTTGCTCATATTTGTAACTCGAAACAGGAGCTGCGGAATAAACGAAGACTGGCGAGAGACGAGGTGACGATGCGGGTTGGAAATGGCTCCAAGGTTGATGTGATCGCCGTCGGCACGCTCCCTCTACATCTACCTTCGGGATTAGTTTTAAATTTGAATAATTGTTATTTGGTGCCTGCGTTAAGCATGAACATTATATCTGGATCTTGTTTATTGCGAGACGGTTACTCTTTTAAGTCCGAGAATAAAGGTTGTTCGATTTATATGAGTAATATCTTTTATGGTAATGCACCTGAGATGAATGGTTTATTCTTACTGAATCTCGATAGTAGTGATACACATGTTCACAACATAGATGCTAAACGAACAAAATTGAATGATAATTCTACATACATGTGGCACTATCGTCTTGGTCACATTGGAGTGAAGCGTATGAAGAAACTCCATTCTGATGGACTTCTTGAATCACTTGATTTTGAATCACTTGAAAGATGCGAAGCATGTCTAATGGGAAAAATGACTAAGACTCCATTCTCTGGAATAATGGAGCGAGCTACAGACTTATTGGAAATAATACATACCGATGTGTGCGGTCCAGTGAGTGTAGCATCGCGTGGTGGATATCGTTATGTTCTCACTTTCACGGATGACTTAAGTAGATATGGGTATGTCTACTTTATGAAACATAAGTCCGAAACTTTCAATAAGTTTAAGGAATTTCAAAGTGAAGTGGAAAATCATCGTAACAAGAAGATTAAGTTTCTGCGTTCTGACCGCAGAGGTGAATATCTAAGTTATGAGTTTGGCATGCATTTAAAGAAATGTGGAATACTTTCGCAGTTGACACCGCCGGGAACACCACAGCGTAATGGTGTGTCCGAACGTCATAATCGAACTCTCTTAGATATGGTTCGGTCTATGATGTCTCTTACAGATTTACCGCTATCATTTTGGGGCTATGCATTAGAGACAGCCGCATTCACTTTAAATAGGGCACCATCTAAATCCGTTGAAACGACACCGTACGAATTGTGGTTTGGAAAGAAACCTAAGTTGTCGTTCCTTAAAGTTTGGGGTTGCGAAGCGTATGTAAAGAAGTTACAACCTGATAAGCTAGAACCCAAAGCGGAGAAATGCGTCTTCATAGGATACCCTAAAGAAACAATTGGGTATACCTTCTATCAAAGATCCGAAGGTAAAGTTTTCGTTGCCAAGAATGGATCCTTTCTTGAGAAGGAGTTTCTCTCGAAAGAAGTGACTGGAAGGAAAGTAGAACTCGACGAGGTTATTGAACCTTCTCTCGGGGTTGAGAGTAGCGCAGCACCGGAAGATGTTTTCGTGCCGCCTGCACCAACTGGAGAGGAAGCTAATGATGGTGATCATGAAACTTCGAACGAAGTTACTACTAAACCTCGCAGGTCAACGAGGGTTCGTACCACTCCTGAGTGGTATGACTCTGCCTTGAACGTCATGTTGGTGGACAACACTGATGACCCTGCGACGTATGAAGAAGCTATGGTGAGCCCAGATTCCGACAAATGGCTAGAAGCCATGAAATCCGAAATGGGATCCATGTACGAAAACCAAGTATGGACGTTGGTGGACTTACCGGATGGCCGTAAGGCTGTCGAGAACAAATGGATTTTCAAAAGAAAAACAGATGCTGATGGTAATGTTACTGTCTATAAAGCTCGACTTGTCGCGAAAGGGTTCCGACAAATTCAAGGTGTTGACTATGATGAGACTTTCTCACCAGTAGCGAAGCTAAAGTCTGTGAGGATTCTGTTAGCAATTGCTGCATATTTCGACTATGAGATATGGCAGATGGATGTCAAAACGGCGTTCCTTAATGGTGACATCGAGGAAGAGTTGTACATGGTACAACCCAAGGGTTTTGTCAATCCTAGTGATGCTGACAAGGTATGCAAACTTCAGCGCTCCATTTATGGACTGAAGCAAGCATCCCGAAGTTGGAATCAATGTTTTGATAAAGTAATCAAATTTTTTTGGTTTTATACAAACTTATGGAGAAGCTTGTATTTACAAGAAAGTGAGTGGGAGCTCTATAGCATTCCTAGTACTATATGTAGATGACATACTGTTGATTGGGAATGATATAGAACTTCTTAATAGCGTCAAAGCCTATTTGAATAATAGTTTTTCAATGAAGGATCTTGGCGAAGCGGCATATATTCTAGGCATCAAGATTTATAGAGATAGGTCAAGACGCCTGCTAGCGCTTTCACAAAGTACATACCTGGAAAAAGTTCTAAAGAAGTTTAGAATGGAAGAGAGCAAGAAAGGGTTCGTGCCCATGTTGTCAGGAAAGACCTTGAGTAAGACTCAAAGTCCAGCTACGGCAGAAGATAGAGAGAAGATGAATAATGTTCCCTATCCCTCAGCCATAGGTTCTATCATGTATTCCATGTTGTGTACAAGACCGGATATAGCACATGCTGTTAGTTTGACTAGCAGATATCAAAGTGATCCTGGAATGGAGCACTGGACAGCGGTCAAGAATATCCTTAAGTACCTGAATAGGACTAAGGATATGGTTCTTTCTTATGGAGGTGATGAACAGCTTGTTGTAAACAGTTACACTGATGCTAGTTGGAACACCGATCCAGATGACTCGAAGTCACAGTCTGGATACGTATTTATTTTGAATGGTGCTGCAGTGAGCTGGAGGAGTGCCAAGCAAAGCGTTGTGGCAAAATCTTCAACTGAATCGGAATACATAGCTGCTTCGGAGGCTGCACAAGAAGCCATATGGATGAAGGAGTTCATTACTGAACTTGGCATGGTTCCTAGTGCGTTGGACCCGATGGCCATCTACTGTGACAACACAGGTGCCATAGCTAATGCACAGGAGCCAAGGTCACATAGCAAGCTGAAGCACATCAAGCTACGTTTCCATGCCATTCACGAGTATGTCCGAGATGGTGACATAAAGATTTGCAAAGTACACACTGATCTAAATGTGGCAGTTCTGTTGACTAAACCTCTCCCTAGAGCAAAGCATGACCAACACCAGAACGCCATGGGTGTTAGGTATATTACCATGTAATCTAGATTATTGACTCTAGTGCAAGTGGGAGACTGTTGGAGATATGCCCAAGAGGCAATAATAAAAATGGTTATTATTATATCTTTGTGTTTATGATGAATGTTTGCATCCCATGCTGTAATTGTATTATAAGGAAACACTAATACATGTGTGTTTGTAAACATAAAAGGGTCCCTAGTAAGCCTCTTGTTAAACTAGCTTGTTGATTAATTGATGATCATGGTTTCCTGATCATGGACATTGGATGTCATTAATAACAAGATTGTATCATTAGGAGAATGATGTAATGCACACACACACCCATAGTTAGCGTAGCATTAGATCAAGTCATTAAGTTCACATTGCTATAAGCTTTCGATACATAGTAACCTAATCCTTCGACCGTGAGGTTGTGTTAATCACCATCACCGGATGAGTACTTTGATGACATCAAACACCACTTCGTAACTGGGTGGTTATAAAGGTGTCATTAGGTATTCTCAAAGTATGTGTTGAAGCACATGGACCAAGATTGGGATTTGTCCATCCATATGACGGATATATATGCTCTGGGCCCTCTCGGTGGAATGTCATCTAGTTAGCTTGCAAGCATGTGACTAGGTCACAAGGGATGTCATAACACGGAACGAGTAAAGAGTACTTATCAGTAACGAGGTAGAACTAGGTATGGAGATACCGATGATCAAACCTCAGATAAGTAGAAGTATCACGTGACAAAGGGAATTGGTTTCGTATGTTAATGGTTCTATCGATCACAAAGTCATCGTTGAGTATGTGGGAGCCGTTATGGATCTCCAGATCCCGCTGATGGTTATTGATCGGAGAGGTGTCTTCATCATGTCTGCATATTCACGAACCGTAGGGTGACACACTTAAGGTTCGAAGTTGTTTTAAGTAGATATTGAATGTGCGTTGGAGACCGAATGTTGTTCGCAGTCTCGGATTGGATCCGGGACATCACGAGGAGATCCGGAACTATCCGGGGAATAAGATTCATATAATGGGGATCATTTTCTAAGTTAGGAAATGTTCCAGAGTGTTTGTATGGGGATTCTAGAAGGTTTCGGAATGTTCCGGAAGGTTCCAGAAGATATCTTGGAGTTTATTTAAAAACCGAGATAAGATAAGATAAGATAAGGGAAGTTTAAAGGGGAAACTTGGGGGGGAAGGACTCTCCCCCCAAGCTCCCTAGTGCGCCGGCCCTAAGGGGTGGGCCTAGGGGTGGGAACCCTAGGCCACACCCCTCCCTCTATATATAGAGAGGTGGAGGCGCCACCCCTCCTTGCCCCTCCCACTCCAAACCCTAGCCGCCTCTCTCTTCCTCCTTCCATCTGCTCTGGCTTAGGCGAAGCCCTGCAGAATTCTCTCCACCACCACCACCACCACCACGCCGTCATGCTGCTGGGATTGCGTGGAGAAGATCTACTACCTCCGCTGCTCGCTGGAACGAGGAGAGGAAGGTCTGCTTCGACTCCGCACGTGTGACCGTCTGCGGAAGCGCTGCCGGAACGCGGCGTCGGAAGGATCATCTACTCGATCTTGAGATCGGCAAGTGATCGACTACATCATCCACGAGATCTAATCTCGTTAACGCTTTCGGTTCTACGAGGGTTAGTACCGATCTATCTCGTTGCTCATGTCTAGTAGATTAGATCTTGGCTTTTATCTAGATTAGATCTGGGTTTTGTTCGTTCTTGCGGTAGAAATTTTTTGTTTTCCATGCTGCGAACCCATCACAAAAGCCTATACTATTGTTAAGGGTGAGCTCCATAAACAGAGTGTTTCTGGGGTTTTTCAGCGCTGTGTATCTCTGGAAGAAGGAGTGGAAATCTTAAGGGAAATCCACGAAGGCGAGTGTGGTCACCACGCTGCAGCTAAATCTTTAGTGGCAAAAGCTTTTCGACATGGATTTTTCTGGCTTACAGCTCAGGCAGATGCCGAACGATTAGTCAAGACATGCAAAGGCTGCCAAAAGTATGCCAAACAAGCTCATGTTCCGGCTGATCAGCTGCGAACAATACCTATAACATGGCCTTTTGAGGTCTGGGGGCTTGATATGGTAGGACCCTTTAAACGAGCTCCAAGTGGATTTACCCACCTCTTAGTGATGGTGGATAAATTCACCAAGTGGATCGAGGCTAAACCTCTCACTAGTTGTGATGGGGCAACAGCCAAAAGATTTGTCGAGGATGTTATAATCTGGTATGGTTATCCGCATAGCATTATCACAGACAACGGGAGTAACTTTTCTATGGGAGAACTGGCCGAATTCTGTGATGAGCAAAGTATCCGGCTTGACATCGCGTCAGTCGCACATTCACAAGCTAACGTACAAGTCGAAAGAGCAAATGGTTTAATTCTACAAGGCCTAAAACCAAGACTCGAAGCACCACTACAACGTGCTACGGGGGCTTGGGCAGAGGAACTACCCTCTGTAATTTGGAGTTTACGAACAACTCCGAACAGGTCAACAGGATACACACCTTTCTTCTTGGTCTATGGCGCAGAAGCAGTTCTTCCTAGTGATTTAATTCATACTTCTCCTAGAGTGGCCGTGTATATCGAAGAGGATGCCGAGATTTCTCGACAAAATGATCTCGACTTAGTCGAAGAAGTTCGCGTCGTTGCTGAAATGAGATCTACAGCCTATCAGCAGAAGTTACGCAAGTATCATAGCCAGAGAGTTCGAAATAGATCTTTCAATAAAGGTGATTTGATTCTCCGGATTGTGCAACAAAGAAAGCACAAACTTTCCCCAGTATGGGAAGGGCCCTTTTTAGTTAGTCGAGTATTGCACAATGGATCGTACTACTTAACTGACATGAGGCCAGTCAAAGAAAGACCTGCTACTAAGAAGAGAAAGAGAGCTAGAGGCAGTACAAATCCGGATGAGTTTGACAGACCATGGAATATTGCTCAGCTACGTCCCTTTTATTCTTAGTTTATGATGGTTTGTAATCATACATATGTACATGTTCTGTGAGAAATAAAAGTTTTGGTTGCCTCAAGTTTTTTCTAAGAAGTTTTTAGACCATCTTATTTCTGAATGATCATGTCATAGTCGAAAATCCCAGAATGCTTGAAAGTACTTTATGCTCATGTTCGTTATGGTCTAGATTTCCGATTCTAAAAATTGCTACCTTTGGGTATAACTCTAAAAAAATTCTAGTCTTTACTTTGGTTATTTATCTGATTGCCGGATGCGGGCATTTTCCGAGTAGTGAATTGTTGGTACTGGAAGCCGGCTTTGTTTCTGAGTTTAAACTGGTTTAGCAATTGAGCTCCGTTGCTCGGCAAAGTTTCCAGCTAAAGGTTTAGCCGGCTCACGAAAGGGACGAGGCGGAAAGCCAGATAAACGATAAGTCGAGACGAAAAGTATAAGTGCTTGTGTAAACATTTTAGGCACGCAAAAATTTTAAAAGTCAAAAGTGCTGAATAGATCAAAAGCTTAGCACTTGCAAAGATAAATAGTACTTAATATTTACAAACGCATCATGTTCTTTCACAAAATAATACATAAGTTTGTGGTCTATGATGTAGGAGGAGATGAAGGATCTACTGGCTCGCTGGTCACTCCGCCTTGATATCGTTCCAAGATATCCGCATCCGAGTTGGTGCGTTCATCGTCAGAAACTTCTTCGGCTTCTTCTGCAGGAGGAGGCGGAGTAGCCACGCGGGTGAAGAAGGGGATCTCATAGCTGGTCAGGTCAGCTACGTGGCACCCGTATCCGGCACAGGAGTGCATGATGGCTTGAAGGTCATGCTTCTGGCCGTCTTCGTCTACCTTGCAGTACCCTTTAGTCACTTGCCATATTTCCATGTTTCCATGGTGGCTCATGACCATGGAGAGGGCGTTCTGCGCGGCAGTCCGCGCGTAGGACATATTCCAATCCTGAACAAGCTGCGGCATCTCCTTGGCCTTGTCCCGCACCTCAAAATCTGACATGCTTGGCATGTCCGGAATCCTGAGAGACTCGCCAATGTCCTCAAGGGACTGGCGGAACTCATGAAGAAGATCACCGACTTGGGTAAGCCGGTGAGTGCGGGGCTCGGACGAGGAAGAGTCCGTCAACTTTAGAGGACCTATACACAAAACAAGTCAAGAAAAAACCGACATTGATAAAAGTCGAAGAAAAGATAAGTCAGAGAGATGGAACGTACCAAAAATGACGTCGTCAATCTTGGTCTTCTCCTCCCGGTGACTCTGGAGTTCAGCCCGGAGCGCCTGGGATATGTCCTTCTCTCTGCCAAGCTCATTCTTGAGGTCCGAGATTATTTTATCTTGAGCGGCAATCTTGCGATCGCGCTCTTCAGTGGCCATGGAGGATGATTCCAGGACTTGAGCTATGCTCGTTTCATGATCCTCCTTGAGCTTATCCAGCTCTTAGCGAAGTCCCTTGTTTTCCACCACCAGGGTTTTGAGGTTCTCGGCCTCTTCAATCATAGTGATGGATTGTTTCACCAACGCCTGGGATACTTTCTGTAAGTCAGAATACCCAAAGTAAGAAAGCTACTTAAGACTCGGGCTAATATTTTTTGCTAAATATCAGCACGAGCCTTGGGGGCTACACTAGTTCGTTCTTTGGCATCCTAACGAAAGCATAAACTCGGATTCTATATCCTACTTCTTGCTTGGGGCTAGAGGGTATGATATAACATAATGTAAAAACAAGAGTTGGAATTCCAACTTACATATTGCTCGCGGGTGAGTTTGTCTAAACCCGCATTCACTTCAGCTGCCACCTTCTCGGCGAGAGTAAGAGGGATCACTGGGGCTGTTGGAAGCTCGCCAGTCCTGATCCTCTCGTCGCGAAGGCGGACTTGAGTGAGAAGGTTAGAGAACTTGACGTCCTCTGCTTCTTGCGCCTCCTCTTCGGGGGATAGATGGCTTTTGTCCAGGACTTGCCTGGCTAGCCGCTGGATCTCCTCTGCAGATTTCCGGGTCAGGCCAAACTTGGCAAGACCCGGATTGTTGAGGAGGTTTTCGGTGAAGACTTCAGCCGAGGGATCATTACCCGAAGAGGGTTCACCCTTATCATGACCTGACGCACCCACAGTGGCGTCAGGTTGCGACCCAAGGATCGCAGGCTCCGTTTGAGGAGCCGGATCTTCTGCAGCATCCGACGAGATAACCGGAGTTGCAGAAGGTTGAGGGGCCGGAGTCGGAGGAGCTACGACAGGCGAAGCTATGATAAGTTTCGTCTGGCGTAAGGGCTTCGAAGAAATCCCTTTCCCCTTGCCCTTGATGATCGATTTTGCTCTGAGAAGGTAACAAAGTCGGAAACGTTACATCTTGGAAAGAAGTTTAAGTAAAGCACAAAGACGGAAAAGTTGTGACGGAAAGGATACCTCTTCACGACAGGCACCTCCTTTGTGCCAACCGCTACTGTCTGAGCTTTGCGCTTCTTGAGCGCAAGATCCGGCAGTGGAACTACTTCCACCTCCTGAGAGAACTTCGTAGGGTATCCTTCGAGCGGAGCAAGTTACGACTCGGGGATGTCAGCAAGCTGAAAACAAGAAAACACATCAGCATTGCAATATAACTCGAAGATAGAAACACATAAAAGATGTGATGATAAAAGCTTACCGGCACCATGGGTTTTCCTTCGTGTGCATGTCCAGAGAAACCTCTGGAATTCGCCTCTCGATCTGCTCCTTGATCAGCCACTTGATTTGGCTTATGTAGCCTTGAGTGGTGTAGGCCTTGGGGCTGATGCGGAGGGAGTCGGTCAGAGAAGACGTGACGGAGTGCATCAGTCTATCCCTGTGGTACTGAAGTGGCTGGATCCGGCGTGAGACCCAGCACTGGACCAAGTCGGATCCCTTTAGACCGTTGTGCTTGATTAGATATTCGATTCGCCTCTTAGCGAAGATCAGATCATCTGTGAGAGCCGGAGCAGCCTCGTCCCAGGAAGGCTGGGTCGTAGCGGCTCCGTCAACAAAAACCGGCAAAGAAGTATCTTTGTCGGGAGCCGGAATATCCCTATGGTAGAAAAAAGTGGCTGGCCATTGTTTGACCGAGTCACTGGTAGAAATTTTGGGATATGCCCGGTCTCTTCTAAGAGAAAAACTAATGGTGCCGATGATGTAAGGAACACCGGCAGCGATGGAATTCCTCCGGACATGAAAGTAAAACCGGAAGAGAAGCAAACTCGGCCTAATTCCGAGAAAGCCCTCGCAAAGCGCAGCATATGCGCTCATTTCTAGAAGAGAATTGGGAGGAAGATTGTGGAGTTGAACTCCATAGTGATCTATCACCTCGGAGAAGAACTCCGAGGGAGGAAAAGACAGACCTCGGTCCAGATGAGTGCCGAAGTGGACTCGCTCGCCCTCGTGAGGGCTAGGGACGGTTTTGCCAGAGCCGCTCCGCCAGTCGCCGGTGACGAGCAGCCCCTCCTTCTCCACGTTCTTGAGGCCTACTTCGTCGAGGGCGCATGGGATCCAGATTCCCCTGTAGCTTTCCTTCTCCGCTGCAGCTTCCGCCTTTGCCGCCGCCGCTGCTGCCAAGCCAGAGGAAGAAGA
This sequence comes from Avena sativa, assembly GCA_916181665.1. Lineage (NCBI taxonomy): Eukaryota > Viridiplantae > Streptophyta > Magnoliopsida > Poales > Poaceae > Avena > Avena sativa. The sequence continues at coordinate 226,885,438 of OV702286.1, forward strand.
TGAAGAAGCCATTTTTCTCCGGTGAGAAAGTGACCTTAAAGGGGCGGCGTTGGGAGTTTCTATGGGGGAAGGACGAGGAGGCTCTGTGCACGCAGGAGGATTGGGAAGGAAGGAAACGGCAAAGGACTGGTGGAAAGGAGAAGAGGAAATCTAAACCCCTTATATCCACCTACCTGCGCCAAGATTCGTGCAAACGCTACAATACAACCGCCACGCATCGTGGAAAGAACTGGGAAGGGCCCGCACGATGATTGCGTCGCCTCGATCTTCACGCACGCATTGAAATGGTGCCTCGGTTCCGCAGACCGTGGACCCACCAACGGTCGTGCTGACAGAATGCTGTCAGATGACGTGACTTGACCATGCTTGTGTCAGGTGGCGTTAGATACCAAGTTCCGGCTTAGTTTGAAAACGAGCTGGAAAATCCGAGAAACCAACTGAAAGGTCTGACTTATTTTTTAAGACCCGGATCGTATCTTTTATTGTGAAGTTTCAGGAACCCTTCAAGATTCTGCAAGCCGAAGATCAAGCTGGACGATGATAAATCCGACTTTGGATCTTGGAGGCCTCCGGGGGCTGCTGTTGGGGATATACTTTCTGGTCATCCTCACAGTTCCTCACTGACCAGGGTGGCCCACTTCGGGTTAGAGCTTTGCTTCACGGGCGGCCCAGTCAGGGAGAAAGACAGAGTCCAATCCGGCTACGGGAAGGCCCAGAAGACTTACCGACTTAGGCCCATAATGTTACTTGTAGTTCAAGATGTACTCTGTAACCGACTCTTAGTCGTAGCCGGATAGATCTCTCCTGTAAAACCTAGGTTGGATATCTATATAAGCCGTCCTAGGGAGAGAGCCTTTAGGGCACCTCAATAGTCTACAATCTCAACTCGCATAGGCGAAACCCTTGTAACCCATATTCCGGCTCTGCCGTATTACTGGATTGCTAGCAGGAGTAGGATCCGTCCAAAGCCGGTGGATTCGAACTTGGGTAAACTTGTGTGCTCACTGTCCCGGAATACCGTACGTCTCACCCCCCTTCTCTTCCGCACGCCTCGAGGACCCCCTCATGGCGTACTTGTAATCAATCGGATGATAGTAGGAGCAAGGAAACACCCCAAAGGTGTTGCTAGCTGAGCCTTGGCAGGGCGCACTACCGGTGCTAGTAGCAACATGGAGACCTGCACAACACAACCACAGAACTTTGTCCCAAACTTGCAATGAGGTTGTCAATCTCACCGGTTTTGCTGAAAACAAAGGATTAAACGTATCGAATGGAAAAAGTAATAGTTTGCAGAAAGTAAACACAAAGTAGTAAACAGTTTGTAGATTGTATGTAAAAGAAAGGACCGGGATCCATAGTTCACTAGAGGTGGCTCTCCTTAAGATAGATAACATGCTGGGTGAACAAATTACAGCGGGGCAATTGACAAACATCGAGAAAGCAATCATGCATATACTAATCATCTTGAATCCTTTGGAACTTGATTGGGCATTACAACATTATACATAGACCGCCATCCAACTGCATCTATGACTAATAATCCACCTTCAGGTTATCATCCGAACCCCCTCCAGTATTAAGTTGCAAGCAACAGATTATTGCTTTACGAATTGCGTGTAAAGTAAACAATACGATTGTTCTATGAACAAAGGATTGTTGTTTTCTCCCTAGTAGCAACAACACATCTAGTACCTTAGATATTTCTATCACTTCCCCAGATTACTAGAGGCATGAACCCACTATCGAGCATAAATACTAACTCTTGGAGTTGCTAGCATCTACTTGGCCAAGATAGCTACTAACAATGGAAAGCATGCAAGATCACAAATAACAAAGACATGATAGAATCAATAATCAATCTGAAATATCATCTCAATATCCATCGGATCCCCACAAACACAACATGCAGAATTACAAATAGATGATCTTGATCATGAACGGAGCTCACAAGATCTAGACATGAAAGCACAAAGGAGGAGAACCAGCCATCTAGCTACTACATGGATCCGTAGTCCAGAGATGAACTACTCACGCATCACACCGGAGGCTTGCATGGTGACGAAGAAGGCCTCCAGGGTTAATTCCCCTCTCCGGCAGGTTGCCGAGAAGAGCTTGAGATCCCTCCCGATCTAGGGATGGAGATGACGGCGGCTACAAACTCTTTCATGGATTTTTGATCGGATACTTAGGGTTTTCGTCCCGAGGGCATCTTATAGGCAGAAGGAGAGGCCGAGGGGGTGCTGGGGTCAGCCAGACCACCCCCTGGCGCGGGCCAGGCCTCTCCGCGCGGCCAGGTGGTGTGGCCGGGCCCCAGCCCTTCTCCGTCTCGTATTCTGGCATCTGATGACTTCCGGAAAAATAGGCACTTTGGCTTTTGTCCCGTCCAATTCCGAGAATATTCATTTTCTGACTTTCCTGGAACCAAAAATAGCAGAAAACAGGCATCTAGCACTGTGGCTCTTGTTAATAGGTTAGTCCAAGAAATCATATGAAAAGTAATCCAAAGTGTGGACAAAATACAAGAAAGTGGATAAAACCAAGCATGGAACATCAAAAATTATAGATACATTTGCAATGTATCAACATCCCCAAGCTTAACTCCTGCTCGTCCTCGAGTAGGTAAGTGATAAAAAGAAACAATAATTTTTGAGGTGACATGCACCATCAAAAGACTTGATCAAAGTATTTGTAAAACATTCAAAGCTAGGATCATAGTACTTCAATCATAACATGAAAGACAAAGTCCTAGCAATAAGACAAAGAAACTATGATGCAACATGAAAAGGCACAAACAAAAGATTTATGAATAACAATGCTTTGCAAGATGTTTGTTTGTTTCACATAAAGAAAACATAGCATAATAGTATTCAGCTTGTCCCTCAAAGAGTAGCAAATATTAATGCATAGGACACCTTCAAAGTTCATCAGAGTGACTAGATACAAATAGTTTAAAATAACCAATATCAAGTTATGCATCAATCAACTAGTCTTGGGACAAGGCACATAGAACTTTAGAATGGCCACTATGCTCTCAAAGTAGGTGCATAAAGGTAGAAGGTGGAGACTCAATATAATGGTGGAAGAAGCGCCTTTATAAAAGGAAGCAGGGATTCAAGTCTCATAAAGAGGTTCCAAAAATTATGGCACTAATAGCTTTCACCTCTCATTGCCCCTATCATAAGCATATTGAAGTGATTAAGGTTAAAGTGAACAAACTATGGTGTACATGCTTGACGAAGTATAAGTGAGAAATCTCATGTCCCTTGTATACTAGGGCTGCTCCTCATGCTACTCAAGTTTAGTCACCGGGAAGTTCTTGTCATCGTAAGTACATGTGTATCATAGAGAACCGTCAACGGGGTACCCCTTGCCTGATGATACGGAAGAATCCCCATATCAAAATGACAAGGGAAGCAGACAACAAGCATCTCAGCAATCTTCTTATTTACCATGGGAATATGGTGCTTTTTTCTCTCTTTCCTCTTTTCATAATCTCTTTTTTTTCTTTTTCTCTTTTTTTCTCAATATAGGACTCTTTTTTTATAAGAAGAATGCTTCATAGACAGCTCATTATGGTTATGCTATAGGTTTCCACCATGTCAGCATGGATTAGACCAATGGCCCAGGCGTTTCTCTAACACATATACATAACTCCATGCACTTACAAGCTCCCCTTTCATTTCACACCGACGACATCCATATACAAAAGAGCATGATATTAACTAGGTACAAGTACCAAGTGCAATGTTGAAAGCGTTCCCCATAACAGCATGGTTCTGCTAATTCCCAACAAATAAGTGCAAGCATATACAACATAGACGACACAATGGTTCAAGTTTATTAAGGGCAAGAAAAGTAAAGTGTGCCATCAAGTTCGTGAGAGCTTTAATCACTAGTTTTGTCATAACAAGTTTAATTCGGAAGGTAAACAAAAGCATGAATATACTTGAAATAGCATAAGCTAGTAGGTAGGTATGGTGGAATCTTTGGAATAACTTGGTTTAGGGAGTTGTATGCATGAGTGGAACTCATACTTGGTTGTGGAGGCTAGCAAAAGACTGGAAGCGACAAACTAAGAGAGCAATGATGGCCATAATCATGCAGAGCGACAAAACATCATTGATCAAAGCATAAAGTGATACTACAAGTTGAAAACTAAAGGATCATAAAGGATATGGTGACTTGAGATAGTCATAAAATGGTGTGAGCATGCGCCAAGTCAACCCAAATAAATCATCAAAGGAGAATACCACTATACTATGCTTTAATATGCAAAAACAACGCATGATTCATCCAAGGCACATTAAGCAATCTCAATTGTTTATAACAAGTCATGCTACAGCAAAAAATACTAAGCATAAAGCCAAAACAATATAAAGCATGGCATGACAAAGCATAGGCCACAGTCAAAAACAAGCTCTCTTACCACATAAGCATGAACTTTCCTACTCTTTTCCAAACCAAACCAAACTATTTGAAAACCAATGTATGAAAGAGGGGGTCCAACCAATTTATTCAGAAAACTAAGAAAACCAAGCAAATGAAAAACCAAAATGAAAACGAAAAAGAAGACGCTCCAAGAACAACACAACTGTGCATGAAACAATAAAAATGAAGCGTTTGGAAGAAACCTGAGATTTTTATTGATGAAGAAGGAGATGCCTTGGGCATCCCCAAGCTTTGATGCTTGTACTTCTTGGATATTTATTGGGGTGACACGCGTGGCATCCCCAAGCTTGAGCTTTAGTCCATCCTTCATCTCATTACTCATTCCTTCCATACACCTGAAAATTTTCCTTCATACAAAACTTCACACAATCTTTATTAGCAACATTAGTGCACTCAAGATAATAAGTCTTTAAGGTTCAGTAATAACACCAAGAAAACTTCCATTAAAACACTAGCTACTGTATCACTTCCTTCAAAAAGCTCAATTCCCCAAAATAACTCAAAAAGGAACCAACAAAAAGCAAATGTAGAAAATGGCAGAAATCTGTCAAAACAGACCAGCAGGTAAAGACGAATTTTTTTGAAGATCTTCTGTTGCTCAAATCAAAAAGTGTTGAACTAACGAAAGTTAGGTAACAACCAGGGGCAGAAGAACAAAAATGCACGCCTCAAAAAGACGTTCAGAGATTTTACACGAATTTTTATGGTGAAGCACAGAAATCTGTTTCGGGACAGCAACTTTCCCAATCATTACTTCTCTCTCATTAGAGGTTACTCTTGGCACAAAAAGCAAATAAAAATGATAAGGAGCAGTTATTACTGAATTAATAACTTCCAAGACTTATCTAAAACTTTTGGGTTATCTCCCAATAAGTACTTTTCTTTAACGCCTTTAAGTTAGGCATAAGAAGCAAGAAAAAGAATCAAGTATTCCCAAATGAAGAAGCATTAAGATCAATACCAGAAATATCTTCAACAAGGCAAGGTATCTCATCCAAATAAGTTCTATAGGATCCTCTCTCCATGCTCTTAGGTTCACTATTTTCATCAAAAGGGTTTTCAGGAACAATCCAATCAAGATTCTTTTCTATGGCTTCGTGCATTGCTACTAGTTTAAAGGGTATTGGTATCTTAGGTTCCTCCCCATTAGGTTCGGTTTTGTTCATCTTTTCTCGTGTACCAACAACATCTACACATGAGCCTAGCATATTGAAACGTTCAAATACTTTTCTAGCTTCTTTGGCAACAACATAGAATTCCTTAAACAAAATTTCTAGAATAAAATCCCTCTTTTCAGGGTCCTCAATTTCTTTAAGCTTAAGAAACATTACTTGCATTAAGGGGTTGAGGTTAACAAACCTAGATTCTAACATGTGAAATAAAGAAGCTGCAGCAATCTCATACTTTGGAGCAAGTTCTGCAAGGGATCTATCCTCAGTATCCTCATGTTTACTAACATGATTAAAGAATTCTTCAATATTATCTTTTCCAATTATTGAACCACTACCTATTGAAAGGTCTTTCAGGGTGAATTTAGGGATCAACATGGTGAGCTAAGGAAGAGGTGACGACTAAAGGAGACTTAATTTTTTTGTGTTTTTGATAAATAAAGCAAACTAGTAAAACTAATTTTTTTGTGTTTTTGATAAAAAAATCAAACAAAGCAAAAAGAAACTAAGCAAAACAAAAATAACAAAGTAAAGAGATTGGTTATGAGGGACTCCCCCTGTGAAGATGTCCTTGACTCCCCGGCAACAGCGCCAGAAAAATGCTTGCTGGTGCGATGTTGGCGTGGGAGTTTCTTCTTCTTCGTTCCCCGGCAACGGTGCCAAAAAAATACTTGATGGCTCGGTGTTGATGTAGAGCTCGTTGGGGAACCCCAAGAGGAAGGTATGATGAGCATAGCTGCAAGTTTCCCTCACTTATGAAACCAAGGATTAATCGAACCAGTAGGAGCAAGGAAACACCCCAAAGGTGTTGCTAGCTTAGCCTTGGCAGGGCGCACTACCGGTGCTAGTAGCAACGTGGAGACCTGCACAACACAACCACAGAACTTTATCCCCAACTTGCGATGAGGTTGTCAATCTCACCGGTTTTGCTGAAAACAAAGGATTAAACGTATCGAATGGAAAGAATTAATAGTTTGCAGAAAGTAAACACAAAGCAGTAAACAGTTTGTAAATTTGTATGTAAAACAAAGGATCGAGATCCATAGTTCACTAGAGGTGGCTCTCCTTAAGATAGATAACATGCTGGGTGAACAAATTATAGCGGGGCAATTGACAAACATCGAGAAAGCAATCATGCATATACTAATCATCTTGACTCCTTTGGAACTTGATTGGGCATTACAACATTATACATAGACCGCCATCCAACTGCATCTATGACTAATAATCCACCTTCAGGTTATCATCCGAACCCCCTCCAGTAATAAGTTGCAAGCAACAGATTATTGCTTTACGAATTGTGTGTAAAGTAAACAATACGATTGTTCTATGAACAAAGGATTGTTGTTTTCTCCCTAGTAGCAACAACACATCTAGTACCTTAGATATTTCTATCACTTCCCCAGATTACTAGAGGCATGAACCCACTATCGAGCATAAATACTAACTCTTGGAGTTGCTAGCATCTACTTGGCCAAGATAGCTACTAACAATGGAAAGCATGCAAGATCACAAATAACAAAGACATGATAGAATCAATAATCAATCTGAAATATCATCTCAATATCCATCGGATCCCCACAAACACAACATGCAGAATTACAAATAGATGATCTTGATCATGAACGGAGCTCACAAGATCTAGACATGAAAGCACATAGGAGGAGAACCAGCCATCTAGCTACTACATGGATCCGTAGTCCAGAGATGAACTACTCACGCATCACACCAGAGGCTTGCATGGTGATGAAGAAGGCCTCCAGGGTGAATTCCCCTCTCCGGCATGGTGCCGGGAAGAGCTTCAAATCCCTCCCGATCTAAGGATGGAGATTACGGCGGCTACAGACTCTTTCATGGATTTTTGATCGGGTACTTAGGGTTTTCGTCCCAAGGGCATCTTATAGGCGGAAGGAGAGGCCGAGGGGGTGCTGGGGTCGGCCAGACCACCCCCTAGCGCGGGCCAGGCCTAGCCGCGCGGCCAAGTGGTATGGCCGGCCCCCAGCCCTTCTCCGTCTCGTATTCTGGCATCTGATGACTTCCGGAAAAATAGGCACTTTGGCTTTTGTCCCGTCCAATTCCGAGAATATTCATTTTCTGACTTTCTTAGAACCAAAAATAGCAGAAAACAGGCAGCTGGCACTGTGGCTCTTGTTAATAGGTTAGTCCAAGAAATCATATGAAAAGTACTCCAAAGTGTGGACAAAACACAAGAAAGTGGATAAAACCAAGCATGGAACATCAATAATTATAGATACATTTGCAATGTATCACCGATCCAAGGCGAAGCTAGTGTTTCATGGGGGCATGCTCAGGAATTTGAGCAGGGTAGAATTGATAGGGGAATCAGTGGAGGAGGCGACGAAGAAGCAGCATTAGCGGTCATCATTGCCAGAAGCAGTCGTTGGTGGCCGGGAAACCAAGAGGCGGCGCTGGACGCGGTGGGTGTCATGTGCGTGCATGTGGTATGTGTGCATGCGTGAATGCATTGAGAGAGAGAGGAAGAGAAAGATGGGGGATGGGGCTTGATCTCAACTTGGGCTGGGCCGACCTAGTGGATGAAGACCACTTGGTCCAAGTGGACCAGACCTAGTTTTCCTCAGCAATGCCACAACCCAATTATTTATCCCCACCAAAAAATCAATTTCCTATTTAATAAATTACCAAAATACCCCTAACTTATTTCAGCCTAGAAAAATACAGAAAAATCCTAAAAATATATATGATATATCAAAATGATCACAAGAATGATATATCCCTAGGAAAAATATAACTTTACTTATTTAAGCTAAGTAAAATGTGAATAAATGTTAACACCCTTAAATCCTTAATAAAATCTCATAAATTAAGGAAAAGTCCTAAAAATGAATAAAAATCATTTTTGCATAAGAAAATAAATCTACTATTTTACAAAAATACTAACTTATTTTTTTACAAATAAAACTTGGAAGTCAAGGACATTTAATCCTTTGTAGAATTTTGTAAAATAAAAATTATACTTAAAAATAAATAAATATCATTTTTAAGATCTTAATGTTGGAAATATGCCCTAGAGACAAATAGTAGTAAGGACTATTATCATATTTCATATAGTTTATGATTAAGTTTTATATCATGCTATAACTGTATTGAGTGGAAACATCAATACACGTGTGATATATAAACAACCAGGGGTTCCTAGTGAAACTCTAGTCACTGGTTCATTGGTCAACAGATGATCATGTTTCCTGATCATGTGGCATTTATGCTAGTTGGAAATGAGGTCATCTCATTCAGAGACTGAGATGATGAACCAATACCCAACCTAAACATCGTGACCCGATCATGTCACGAAGTTTAAGTTACGATGATTAGAAATGGATCCTCGTAGACTATTCCTTAGATCGTGAGGCTATATCAATCACTATCTCCCGAGAGTGCTTTGATATCATCAAACGCCATCTGGTAAAATGGTGGTTATAAAGGTGTGTTCAGGTATTCGGAGGAAACCGTAGAGGCAATATATGTCAAGAGCGGGATTTGTCCGTCGATGTGACAGGAAGATACTCAAGGGCCCACTCGGAGAAGTTATATCCAATAGATGCGTAGTGTGTGATTTGATCACAAGGACATCACTTGTCGGAACGAGTCAAGTAGCATTGTTCAGTAACGAGATTGAACACGACATGGTGATGTCATTGATCAGATCTCGGGCAACGCAAGTATCGAGTGACAAAGGGAATAAGACACGACTGTCCCGGTTCAAATGACGAAAGATCTTCGTGGAATGCACAGGTGTCACATGGCCATCCAGGTCCCTCTGTCGATCATTGGTGGGGGAGTGTCCCGACCATGTCTGGAGTGTTCCCGAACCGTGGGGTATCACGCTTAAGGGCTTGATGATTGTTAGAGAGTGTTTATAGGATCGGTAGAATCACGAAAGAAAAGAAGAGAGAAAACCGGAAGGGTTTCGGTAAGTCCAGAGGATGTCCGGAGTGGAGGTGGAAGGTGTTCCATGGCCACGGAGGTTGAATAATGTGTGAATGAATGTTAAATGTTGATTTAATCATTTATTCATAATTATTTAATAAAGAGAAAAATCAATTAAATGGTCAAAGGCTTAATAGGCCAATTCCCGGAGGGGAGAGGGCCCATTAGGGAAAGGCAAGAGGGGAGAAGGGGCCATGGGGTGGCCGGCAGCCCTATTGGGCCAGCCCCCCACGTGGGGCCCATGAGGGGGTGGCCGGGGGCGCCTTCCCCTCCCCCTCCTCTCCTTTAGTCCCACCCCGGGACTTTGAGGGAGGGTGTACCCCTTCCTCCCCCTATATATAGTGGGGGTATTTGGCCAGATAAATACACCAATAATCAGTAAAGGTCTCCCCACTTTTGGGAGGACCTCCAATTGATATTTTCTCTCTCCCCTATCTCTCTTGTGACCATGATCCCAAGTCTGGACTGCACGAGCGAGAGACATCTTCACCGCGGAGCGCCGTCGCGCTGCGGGATTCGGATCTGGGAGCTCTACTTCCGCAACTGTTGCTGGATCGGGGAAGCGGGAGTCATCGTCAGGCACCGGATGTGTGTAACTCCCTGCGAGGTGTCGCACTTGAGGCACTCAAGTTGTTGGAGCCAGAAGGAGCGCAAGGACTTCATCATGACCTTGAGGTCGGCTTCGGCTCGTCTACATCAACCATGCTCTCTTGAGCGTTGACAACGCTTTTCGGTCTTCAAGGGTAAGTTTGCGAAAAGCCCCTCCCGTTACTGTATTACTAATAGATAGGTCCTGGCAGCTTCAGGGGTTCAGGGGCGTAGAGTAAAATTTATTGTTTTCATACGCGGAACCCCTACAGTGGTATCAGAGCTAGATCTATGTGTAGTAATGCTAGTACGGGTAGAACACACGAGATGTAGCGTGTGGGCGTTCATCTTTTAGTTGTTACCCTCCCACGTGTACTTGTGTATACTATAGTAATGCTTGATGAAGCGGCCCCCAACCGACTTTACGCGTTCATTCGCGAGACTGGTCGGCTTGTACCGTATAAAGTGGCTTAGGGGGGTGTCTGTCTCTCTCGCATTAGTTGGTATACTATTTGCAACGGAGGGCCCCGAAAGGGGTGTAGTAGAGACAACTACTTGATCAGCGTGGTGCTAAAAGTTTGTAGTTAAGAACGGTTCTTGTGCGAAAGCCCATTCAGCCACGTAAAACATGCAAAGATAAAGTAGAGGCGTCTAACTTTGTTTTGCAGGGGGCGTTGCTTTGTGATATGGTTGTGGCAAAGGTAAAGTAATTACCTTTTGTTACGTAGTAGTAGATAGTCACGAAGGTGATGAACTACCACGCCGGAATGACACCGGTACCCTGGTGTCTACGGCGCCGGAACCCTGGCGCCGGAACCCGGTGACAGCGGATGGAGATCACGACGTGAAGGACCATATCACATAGCATTTACATTCAATGTTATTGTTTGTTTATCTTATTGTGTGCTAGTATTAGATACTCGACGGTACCCTAATAAGATGATCCCTGTTGAAATTACCAACAATTGTGTTCCCCCTTATTGTGCACCACCAAGAAAGTTCTTCGGTATGAGGCAGGCCATGATGATTGGGTGCCAGACATATCTACGTTCACATACAGTGGGTGTAAGCCATGTTGCACAACGAAAACACTAAGGTTGAGTTGGCGAGCCTAGCATGTACAGACATGGCCTCGGAACACGGATGGTCAAAAGATCGAGCACGAGTCGCATGAATGATGTGATCGACATCTAGCGTCCACCCTTGAACCCACATTGATGGCCGTGATGATCGGGGGAGATGTGGCTGATAGGGGTCGTGTTATCACTAGGAACCCTGATTGGGGATAGGTGTTTCTGAGTGGAGTTATTATTAACTCATTTAATTATAAACTTAGTCTAAATTCCTTTTTGCAATTATAAATGTAGATGGCTCACCGTGAAGCTTACTTTGTCATTGAGGACTGGGTAAAGGGTGAGAAACTTAGACTTGATGGATCCAACTTCCCTAGTTGGCTTGTGCGCCTGAATGATCTCCTTACTAGGAATCATGTGGTAGACTACATACGCCGCACGATGGATTTGACTGAGCCAGACTACTATGAGACCCCACAAGATCTGGCAGACCGCTACTATCGTCAAGAGATGTCCACCTACATTCAGATAATAATGTGTTACGGGATGATAGATGAACTACATCCGCTCATGGGTGATCTTGATCCATATTCAATGGTGGATCAGCTGAGAGCAGAGTTCATAGGCCATGTGCGCATGTGGAAGCACGAGCTGCTTGGAGAGTTCCTTTCCATAAAGATGGAGGAGCATAGATGCTTGAAGAGTCACTTGGAGCGCATGCTGGATGCACATACAAGACTGGTTCACTTCGTGGATTACTAGATGGCTGATCCATTTGTGATAGACGTACTGCTTCAGTCGTTGCCTCCCAGCTACGAAGGACATGTCCGGAGTAGCATCATGAGTGGTGATATGGAAACATTGGATTTCCATGAGTTCATATTACGTTTCAGGAATGTAAAGGTTGAACCAATCACCGGAGAGGTCATCGATGACAAAGGTATATATTTGATATACAATTTTATAAATGTTATAATCTTGCAAACACATTGCAGTGTTAAGTATATCTGATACTTGTTCTATTTTGCTGAAAACAGGTCCTTCTGCATGAGAGGTGCTTGCTAGAGAGGAGGTGACGTTGCGTGTTGATGGCGAGCATAATGATGATGGCCGACGACACTCTCCCTCGACATTTATCATTTAGTTTATGTTTAGGATGATTATTGTAATCAAGAGATTGTGAACTTCTTTAGTGTGTCTCACACTTCCTGAGACGGTTATTCATATGAGTTTGTAACAAACAGTTGTTCTGCTTTTATGAATGATTTCTATTCGTGTTCATATCTTGTTTGATTATGTGTGAATTATCCTTGTTGTTTGAAACTAATTGATAATGCATGAACATTTATAAAACATTAAAATGCCTTGTTTAAAATACCCAACTTGAATGATATTTCATTAATGAATGAAAAACCATTGTTTAGATTAAAAGTTATGTGATAATATGTGAAAGTCATTCGATTTCTTATCACATACATATTGTGCCTAAGTTCGGCAAAATAACTTGAACACCGTGTATTACTTGAATACAAAGTGTTTAGAGAATTGTTAAAAGTAAATACATATTCGATGTATTGTGTTTTAACAAAAATGGTAATTATCATTATGTGATTGTTTAAATGTGTAAAGTAGTTTACCAAAGAAACATGAATATGAAACTATTTGATTTGATCAAAATGTTTCATCAACAAAGGGTATAAGTATAAAAGAGAATCTAATTACTACGATTTGATCAATAGTAATGAAATTCAAATTTATAAGTATGGCATAAAAGAAATTGTGTAATGCAAAGCGTTTTGAAACGTCAAAATGCAAAGCATCACAATGTGATATTAGATATCAAAGGGGTTGAATAGAAGGCACCAAATAAATCGTTGTAGTGTAGATGTAGAGACCATTAGTTAGAAATAGTTAGCACTCAATTAGAATGTAGTGAACCATTTGAATTCGTGAAAGTTTTGGGGTTATTCGATATAACCAAAACAATAGCGAATAAGTCCTTGTAGAGTATTCATTGGAAACTTTGAATACGAAATCCATAGCTGAAACCAAAAGGAAAGCAAAACTTGCATTTCTTGGATTTTGGTACATTTTTGAGAAAGCTCACTTTTAGTGATGTTTCTCAATTATGAAACAAATGGAAATTAGTGAAAAACACGATGAGGATTCAAAACCCTGCATCAGAGTGTTGAGAAGCGCAACGGACAATGTTCCTGAACGATTCTCTTCATAGAAGGAAAGAATCAATGATTTTGATCATTGTGTTTTCCCCACTAGTGTTTTCACTACATGAAGTAGGATTCAAAATGTAATCCCTATCTTGTATGGAAACATTTGTGAATCATTTGTCATGATTACTGGAATATGACATATCTACGAACTACTAAGGAAATAATGGTAAACTAAATTATGAGAAATCCTAGAAGCAAAATTCCCTTGAGATTAGAAAGCAATTCGTTGTTGAATATCACAAGTAAAAGGGGTTACTTGGACTTTCCCAAATGACTGCAGAGCCATAGTGGAAAAGGGGTGAATGACAAAAGAACAATTTGTCAAGTATTGGATGAATTCAAATGAATTTGATTCATGTATGCTAAATGTCTAGTGGATTTAAAAACTAGTAAAGTACTAGTATCTCATAGTAAAACTCCAAATTTGATATTTGATCAAAGGATTTTGAAGTTATTCAAAATAGTGAGTGGATATGCAATTTGCATAAAATTGAGTGGGAGCTATGAAAGTCTTCCTGAAACAATATGTGATTGACATATTTTTGAGTGGGAGCTTATAGGAGTAATTCTTAAGTATGTTAAGAATGAAAGCGCAAATACTTATAAATAATGATTTATAAGATGTAGAAGTTGATAATAGGTGTATTATGATATTATGTAGTATTCCTTAAGGGATTCTGAAAGGGGTTTTAGAATAGAAGTTAATTAAGGAACTGATCCTTAATAACTCAAGTTAGGAATAGTATTAAGTTGAACATCAATGGTTGAAAGAAAGGAAAAGGATGATCGTCATCCACTATGTTGAGACATATGTTCTTGGCATAATATGTGATCTAAATAAGGAACGTTTGAAAGTGATTAAGTTCGAATAACAGAATGTTGAGCTAAGTTTGTCCGCAGTGTCTGGTAGAGAACTGTAGACACAATTTTCCAAATCCATAAAGGATGACATATCTTAAAGCATAAAGGGTTATGTTATAAGGGAATATGTTGGAAACTCCCATAGATACCGACTGAAGTCAAGTAGGAAGCTAGGTGAACAAAAAAATCGAAAGTTGCACAGAGTGCGCTAGTGTTTCGATGAATACATTTATAATAATAGATAAGGGTACCATCTAAAGTGTTATATAAAGTTATGGCGGGGCTAGTTCACTTTTAGCGTAGAATGATGTGTCCCAGGGCACAGTGCCCATGAGAAAGCCCTCGAGGTTGATCTAACATCACTGTAGGCTCCTGGAATCAGGCCTCGTTCTGCTGCCATAGCGACGATGCATACACACAGATGCTATCATGAGATGATAAAGTATTCATGTCAATCAAGGTGACATTAGTAAGTTACAAAGGATTTGGGACTGTAAAGTACAGACCCAAGACTCAGCCTCTTCCATGAGAAAGCATGTTCAGGGTACCGGATATATGGTGCCAATGATTGAGAACAAATGCACCCAATGTATTTGTACTCTAGTGCAAGTGGGAGACTGTTGGAAATATGCCCTAGAGACAAATAGTAGTAAGGACTATTATCATATTTCATATAGTTTATGATTAAGTTTTATATCATGCTATAACTGTATTGAGTGGAAACATCAATACACGTGTGATATATAAACAACCAGGGGTTCCTAGTGAAACTCTAGTCACTGGTTCATTGGTCAACAAATGATCATGTTTCCTGATCATGTGGCATTTATGCCAGTTGGAAATGAGGTCATCTCATTTAGAGAATGCGATGATGAACCAATACCCAACCTAAACATCGTGACCCGATCATGTCACGAAGTTCAAGTTACGATGATTAGAAATGGATCCTCGTAGACTATTCCTTAGACCGTGAGGCTATATATCAATCACTGTCTCCCGAGAGTGCTTTGATATCATCAAACGCCATCTGGTAAAATGGTGGTTATAAAGGTGTGTTCAGGTATTCGGAGGAAACCGTAGAGGCAATATATGTCAAGAGCGGGATTTGTCCGTCCATGTGACGGGAAGATACTCAAGGGCCCACTCGGAGAAGTTATATCCAATAGTTGCGCAGCGTGTGATTTGATCACAGGGATATCACTTGTCGGAACGAGTCAAGTAGCATTGTTCAGTAACGAGATTGAACACAACATGGTGATGTCATTGATCAGATCTCGGGCAACGCAAGTATCGAGTGACAAAGGGAATAAGACACGACTGTCCCGGTTCAAACGACGAAAGATCTTCGTGGAACGCACAGGGGTCACATGGCCATCTAGGTCCCTCTATCGATCATTGGTGCGGGAGTGTCCCGACCATGTCTGGAGTGTTCTCGAACCGTGGGGTATCACTCTTAAGGGCTTGATGATGCTTAGAGAGTGTTTATAGGATCGGTAGAATCACCGAAGAAAAGAAGAGAGAAAACCGGAAGGGTTTCGGTAAGTCCAGAGGATGTCCGGAGTGGAGGTGGAAGGTGTTCCATGGCAATGGAGGTTGAATAATGTGTGAATGAATGTTAAAATGTTGATTTAATCATTTATTCATAATTATTTAATAAAGATAAAAATCAATTAAATGGTCAAAGGCTTAATGGGCCAATTCCCGGAGGGGAGAGGGCCCATTAGGGAAAGGCAAGAGGGGAGAAGGGGCCATGGGGTGGCCGGCGGCCCTATTGGGCCAGCCCCCCACGTGGGGCCATGAGGGGGTGGCCGGCGGTGCTTTCCCCCTCCCCCTCCCCCTCCTCTCCTTTAGTCCCACCCCGGGACTTTGAGGGAGGGTGTACCCCCTCCTCCCCCTATATATAGTGGGGGTATTTGGCCAGATAAATACACCAATAATCAATAAAGGTCTCCCCACTTTTGGGAGGACCTCCAATTGATATTTTCTCTCTCCCCCTATCTCTCTCATGACCGTGGTCCCAAGTCTGGACTACGCGAGCGAGAGACATCTTCACCGCGGAGCGCCATTGCGCTGCGGGATTCGGATCCAGGAGCTCTGCTTCCGCAACTGCTGCTAGATCGGGGAAGCGGGAGTCATTGTCAGGCACCGGACGTGTGTAACTCCCCGCGAGGTGTCGCACTTGAGGCACTCAAGTCGTTGGAGCCAGAAGGAGCGCAAGGACTTCATCACGACCTTGAGGTCGGCTTCGGCTCGTCTACATCAACCATGCTCTCCTGAGCGTTGACAACACTTTTCGGTCTTCAAGGGTAAGTTCGCGAAAAGCCCCTCCCGTTACTGTATTACTAATAGATAGATCCTGGCAGCTTCAGGGGTTCAAGGACGTAGAGTAAAATTTATTGTTTTCATACGGGGAACCCCTACACTTAAATAAATATACTTTACTAGAAAAAAATACTCAATATATTCTTCCAATGGGTTCCAAGATTTTAAAGTAATAAATCCCTATCTATTTTATAAAATACCTATTTTGTAAATTCTTTAAAAACATTTCTTAAGTAAGAAATAATCACAATTCTATGTGAAACCTTAAATCTTTTACATTTAAATACTACTTCCAAAACCATAAGTTGGATCTATAATGAAATTTAAGTATAAGCAATTAACTCTATAAAACTCTTTTAAAACCATAAATCTAAGTTAAATCAACAATTCAAGTAAATTATGAACATCATTCACCTATATGGATGGTGAATACTCTTTATCTCGTAACCATGCTTAACATGATTTTAAAACCCTAACACATTAATGAGATCATCTTGCTTTCTTTAATAAGACAAATTATTTTCATAATAGTAAATCACATTCAAACATATCATTCACTCAAATTCAAAGTGAATGAATTCACACTCTTAATCAACCTTATCTTAACCCTAGAACTTAATAATAATTTAGATACATCACAACCTAAATCTATTTATGTTTTAGAATTAACTTTGGTCCATCAAGTTATAAACACAATATACAAAGTATATTTATATTTTTATAGTTAACTTTGGTCTATTCCAATTAGGTCGTAAGGCATCTCAAGACCAAGCTTATCAAACAAACGAAAAAGTCAATGATCACATACTGTTAACCATCAAGATTGTTTAAACCTTATCAAAGAAATCTTTCCCTCAAAGGTTATTCGTTTTGCCATTTCAAACAACAACCTTATAAATAAGTCCTTTAACTCTTAACAATCTATCATACCAACATCCATCAGAGTTACTAGATAGTAATTCACCTCAATCTCAAAGTGTTATTACATTTCACTTGCACACTTTGCATGTTAGACACTTAAGTTCTTTGTACTTATCTTTACTTGTGAAGAAGACATGAGAAATAACTAAATCGTATATGCATCACCTAAATTTAACTCATTCATGTTATTGGGGATTTATCTCAGGGTTTTACAAAATGCATTACATTACTTATGCATCACAGCATATTGCTTCTTTAAACATTAGTCCATACCGGACCAATGATGCTATTTACAGATTTTGGATCTTCTATTGTCTTGAAGACCGTGATTGCATAATCTTGCAATCACAAAAGTCAAGTTCACAACTTGCTCATGTCCTTTTATTATTTTCTATCAAATGCTTGTAACTCGAATGTTGTCATCACCTGCATTTCACAAAGGATAGAAAACACTATTTTCATAATAATATGATTATGGACTATCTACCAAATGGTAATAATCTATTGATACAGTTCCAGTGGCAAAGGAACATAATATATAGGACTTAATCAACCAATGTCGCCAGTGATTCTAGCATCATATATTATCTGTTAACCATAAGACTTGGAATGGGTTGGGAAATTCAGCTGTATCTTCTCCCTTTCGCATGGACGGATGACCTTATTGTGAAGCTGCAGATTTCTCGTGGAGAATCCAGCACATGGGTGGGAACCCTTAGTGCCCCGCGATCTAGGTGTCTAGATTATCTGTGCATAACTATCTTGGTGGAGGTTCACCATAGTTGATGGTGGCTGCCAGGCAGAGCTGCTTACGGAGTCTTCGAGAGGCTACCCGGATTGTACTCGTGGTAAAGCTCTTGGGGGATCGTGTCTTCATGCGGGGTCATGGAGAAGGTAGTGATTGGCTTGGATCTTAGACTGGGCCCCATACCAAGTAAGTATGGACAAGCTCGCGAGTTGGATGTGCAACAAGGCTAAGGTCTCTTATGGGTAAAGCAGCGCACCTCTACAGAGTGTAAGAATTGTGACATGTTACTCCCTGTTTAGGGAAGGAGCTACGAACGCGGCAGGAAAGGAACTCCATGAAAGTTCTGCTCAACCTATGAAGGCTGTCGAACATAGTTTTCAGAATAAAAGCAACCTTTGAAGAAATGTTTATGAAAACCTGCATTGCCTACGACCTATGGTCTATGGCTATAGAGATAGTGCATCAAACACTCCTTTTTAGTGAACTTGCTGAGTATGCTCATACTCAACTGTACCTTCTTAACTCTTGCTTGGTTCTAAGCCATTGAAGACGATGCCAACACCAACTTATGCTTAAGAAGCCATCATCGACAACTCATGTTCTTCAATAAAGTCAATGAAGTCAACATATACACCAACTGAAGTGAAGAAAAAGTTCCGGATTAGCTAGGAATAGATTCTCTAGCCATAACACCTACTTCTGTAGAGCATTGCACTAGCAGCAATTGCAAGCCAGATAGTTTAGATGCTAGTCTTATTAGCTAGATAGTCGTGAGTTGTTATTTCTGGTTCTTCTTTGTAAAGAGTTGTTGTCTTCCTCTTTAACCTAGAGTGTTCTTGATGATCGGCTCAACATGTCAATCTCGTTGGGGAACCCCAAGAGGAAGGTATGATGAGCACATCGGCAAGTTTTCCCTCAGTTATGAAACCAAGTTTATCAAACCAGTAGGAGCAAGGAAACACCTCCAAGGCGTTGTTTCCAACTTGGAATCCTGCACCCCAACTTATAGTGAGGTTGTCAATCTCACTGGTTTTGCTAAAAACAAAGGATTAAACGTATTGTGTGGAAGATAGTAATTGCTTGCAGAAAGTAAATAGAAAACAGTAAATAGCTTTGTAGATTGATGGTAAAAGAATGGACCGGGGTCCATAGTTCACTAGAGGTGATTCTCCTTAAGGTAGATGACATGTTGGGTGAACAAATTACAGCGGGGCAATTGACAGACACCGAGAAAGCATACATGCATATACTAATCATCTTGACTCCTATGAGATTTGATTGGGCATTACAACATTATACATAGACCGTAATCCAACTACATCTATGACTAATAATGCACGTTCAGGTTATCATTCGAACCCCCTCCAGTATTAAGTTGCAAGCCACAGATAATTGCATTAAGCAAAGTGTGTAAAGTAAACAATACGATTGTTCTATGAACAAAGGATTGTTGTTTTCTCCCTAGTAGCAACAGCACATCTAGTACCTTAGAGATTTCTGTCACTTCCCTAGATTACTAGAGGCATGAACCCACTATCGAGCGTAAATACTCCCTCTTGGAGTTGCTAGCATCTACTCGGCCAAGATAGCTACTAACAACGAAAAGCATGCAAGATCACAAATAACATAGACATGATAGAATCAATAATCAATCTGAAATAGCATCTCAATATCCATCGGATCCCCGCAAACACAACATGTATGATTACAAATAGATGATCTTGATCATGACCGGAGCTCACAAGATCTAGACATGGTAGCACAAAGGAGAAGAACCAACCATCTAGCTACTACATGGACCCGTAGTCTAGGGATGAACTAGTCACGCATCACACTGGAAGAAGTCATGGTGATGAAGAAGGCCTCCAGGGTGTTCTCTCCCCTCCGGAAGGGTGCCAAAATAGAGACTTTTGTCCCTCGAATCTCCTCTTCGGTGGTGGTGGCACTGCGGAACTTTTCGTGCATTTCTGATCTAGTGCTTAGGGTTTTTGTCCTGGAGGCAATATATAGGCGAAGGGGCAAGGTCGGTGGAGTACCAGGGGCCCACACCCCCTGGTGGCGCGGCTAGGGCTAGCCGCGCCACCACCAGGTGTGGCCACCCTAGCTCCCCTCTTCGTCTCCCCTCCGGACTCTATATTCCTTCTGGTGAAATACTGACTTGGGCTTTTGTCCGGTCCAATTTCGAGAATATTTCCTTACTAGATTTTCTGAAACCAAAAAGAGCAGAAAACAGGCAACTGGCACCATGGCATCTTGTTAATAGGTTAGTTCTAGAAAATGTGTAAAAATACTCCAAAGTGTGGACAAAACATAAGAAAGTAGATATAAAACAAGCATGGAACATCAAAAATTATAGATATGTTTGCAATGTATCAACATCCCCAAGCTTAACTCCTGCTCGTCCTCGAGTAGGTAAGTGGTAAAAAAGAATAAATTTTTAGGTGACATGCATCATCATAATCTTGATCAAAGTATTTGTAGAACATTGATAGCTAGGATCATAGTACTTTAACTTAGCATGAAAGATATAGTTCTAACAATAAGACATAGCAACTATGTTGTAACATGAAAAGGTACAAACAAAAGATTCATGAATAACAATGCTTTGCAAGACGTTTGTTTGTCTCACATATAGAAAACATAATAAGAATGGTATTCAGCTTGTCCCTCATAGTGTAGCAAAACATAAATGCATAGGACACCTTCAAAGTTCATAAGGGTGACTAGATACAAATAGTTTAAGAACAAGCAATATCAAAGTTATGAATCAATCAACAAGTCTTGGGACAATGCACATTAAACTAAGAATGGCCACTATGCTCTCTCAATAGGTGCATAAAGATAGAAAATGGAGACTCAACATAAAAGTAAAAGAAAGGCCTTCATAGAAGGAAGCAGGGATTCAAGTCTCATAAAGAGCTTCCAAAAATTATGGTACTTATTAGCTTTCAGCTCTCATTGCCCCTATCATAAGCATCTTTAGGTGGTTAAGGTTAAAGTGAACAAATATGAGGATATGCTTGACAAGTTATAAGCTGAAAATCTCATGCCCCTTACTTACGAGTACCGTTCCTCATGCTACTCAAGTTTAGTCACAAGTAAGTTCTTGTCATTGTAAGTACATGTGTATCATAGAGAACCGCCAACGGGGTACCCCTTGCCCGATGATACGGAAGAATCCCCATATCAAAATGACAAGGCAAGCAGACAATGAGCATCTTAGCATCCTTTTATTTCCTATTTGCATAGGTATCTCTTTTTTTCTCTTTCTCTTTTTTCTTTCCTATTTGCATAGGCTTCTTTTTTTATAGAGGATGCGTCATAGATTCCTCACTATGGTTACGCTGCAGGTTTCCACCATGATTAGGCATGGATTAGACCAGCTGCTCAGGCGTTTCTCTAACACATATACGAACTCCATGAGCCTTACAAGCTCCCCTTTCATTTCACACCGCCGGGATCCATAAGCAAAAGAACATGATATCAACTAAATAAAGTGCAATGTTGAAAGCGTTCCCCATGACAGCATGGTTCTGCTAATCCACAACTTACAAAACGCAAGCATATACGCAACATAGATGGGCACAATGGTTCAAGTTTATTAAGTGCAAGAAAAGTAAAGTGTGCCATCAAGTTCGTGAGAGCTTTAATCACTAGTTTTCACATAACAAGCTTAATTCGGAAGGTAGATAAAAACATGAATATACTTGGAATAGCAAATTCTAATAGGTAGGTATGGTGGACTCTTTGGAATAAATTGGTTTTATTTGGAGTTGGATGCATGAGTGGAACTCATACTTGGTATGGAGGCTAGCAAAAGACTGGGAGCGACCAACTAAGAGAGCAATAAAGGGCATAATCATGCAAAGCGACAAAACACTATTAATTAAAGCATAAAGTGACATTACAAGTCAAAAACTAAATGATCATAGAGGCTATGGTGACTTGGTATAGTCTTAACATGGTGTGAGCATGCGCCAAGTCAACCCAAATAAAGCATTAAAGGAGAATACCACAATATTATGCTTTTATATGGTAAACAACGCATGATTCTTTCAAGGCACATTAAGCAATCTCAATTGTTTATAACATGTCATGCTATAGCAAAAATCACTAAGCATAAATCCAAAACAATATCAAGCATGACATGATAAAGCTAAAACAATATCAAGCATGACATGATAAAGCCTAGGCCATAGTCAAAAACAAGCTCGTTTTATACCACTTAAGCATGAACTTTCCTACTCTTTTCCAATCCAAATCAACTTATTTGAAAACTATCATATATGAATGTGGGGGTCCAACCAATTTATTCAAGCAAACTAAGCAAACGAAAACTAAAAATAAAATGAAGACGCTCCAAGAACAACACAATTGTGCATGAAACAATAAAAATGAAGTGTTTGGAAGAAACCTGAAATTTTTATTGATGAAGAAGGGGATACCTTGGGCATCCCCAAGCTTTGACGCTTGTACTTCTTGAATATTTCTTGGGGTGACATGGGTCGCATCCCCAAGCTTGAGCTTTTGTCCATACTTCATCTTATCACATTACTCTTCCCTACACTTTAAAATCTCCTTCATACAAAACTTCTCACAATCTTCATTAGCAACATTAGTATACTCAAGATAATAAGTCTTTTGGTTCAGTTCCAACATAAGTAAAACTTCCATTAAAACACAATCTACTGTAGCACTTCCTTTAAAAAGTTCAAATGATCAAAGAGAACTCAAAGAGAAAGAGATTAAGAGGCAAATGCAAATAATGGCAGAAATCTGTCAAAAAAGACCAGCAGGTAAAAACCAATTTTTGCGAAGGCCTTCTGTTGCTCAAATAGAAAAGTGTTGAACTAACAAAAGTTGGATAACAACCTGGGGTAGAAGCACAAACAATTACAGCTCAAACCAACGTATAGAGATTTTTCACGAATTTTTACAGTGAAGCACAAAAATCTGTTTCGGGACAACAACTTTCCTAAGCAGTACTTCTCTCTCATTAGAGGTTACTCTTGGCACAAAAACCACACAAAAATGATAATGAGAGGTTATTACTGAATCAATAACTTCCAAGACTCAACAAAAGATTCCTAACGAAATTTGGGTTATCTCCCAATAAGTGCTTTTCTTTAACGCCTTTGAGCTAGGCATAAGAAGCAAGAAAAGGACAAGTATTCTCAAATGAAGAAGCATTAACACCAAATTTCTTGCCCTTGCCTCTCTTGCTTTTATTCTTATCCTTGGGGAACATATGATTGTTTGGTGGAGAAGCAAAGTGCATGATGCCCTTTTCCACATCTATAATTGCTCCAAGGATCTTCCAACTGTAATTTGTCATTTTTCCTACACATTCAATAACAAGATAATCAGTAGACACCACTTTCCCTAGAATTTTTGAAAACACTCCTTCAGCTATTCCAATGGGTAATATCGTGGCATTATTAGCAAGAGATATTTCTTTTCCCCCTT
The DNA here is from genome assembly GCA_916181665.1 of Avena sativa. Classification (NCBI taxonomy): domain Eukaryota; kingdom Viridiplantae; phylum Streptophyta; class Magnoliopsida; order Poales; family Poaceae; genus Avena; species Avena sativa. Next base: position 226,909,232 of record OV702286.1, read on the forward strand.
CAGAAAGTCCCCAAAGATTTAAAGATTCATAAATATCTTTAGGCATAAGATAGAATTCAGACATGATATCACAGCGAGCATGAAAAGTTTCATTATTTATAACAAATTTTACTGTAGGAAGCCATTTTGAAGATTCAGAATTTATTGGAACATAATCATGATGCTCTCTAAGCATGTTATAGCAATCTTTTAAACTAGTTGTGTTTGCCTCAAGAGTGTTTAATCTAGCAAATATGTTTATGAAGGAGGAATCAGATTTGCTAGACAAGTTATATGTTGAGACCAACTTCTTTATGGCATTAAAAGCTTCATCCTCATTGCATTGCAGGAAATCTCCTCCTACTACAGCATCCAAAGCATACCTATAGCATAGACCAGTTCCAAAGTAAAAACTGCTAAGCAACAAGCTTAGAGTCATTTTAGGTTTAGTTTTTGCATGTAATTTAGAGATCCTAGACCAAGCTTCTTTGAAACTTTCTTCAATTCCTTGTTTGAAAGTAAAAATCGTTTCCTCAGGTGACATTGATTGGAGAAATGCTAGACATAATAGCAATTTCAGATAGAGATTTTTTTGTGTTTTTAATATGAAGAAGCAAGCTAGTACAACTAATTTTTTTGTGTTTTTGATAAAAGAAACAAGCAAACAAAGCAGAAATAAACTAAGCAAAACAAAAACAACAAAGTAAAGAGATTGGTTATGAGGGACTCCCCTTGTGAAGATGTCCTTGACTCCTCGACAACGGCGCCAAAAAAAGTCTTGATGATCGGCTCAACACGTCGATCTTGTTGGGGAACCCCAAGAGGAAGGTATGATGAGCACAGCAGCAAGTTTTCCCTCATTTATGAAACCAGGTTATCAAACCAGTAGGAGCAAGGAAACACCTCCAAGGTGTTGTTTCCAACTTGGAATCCTGCACAACACAACCACAGAACTTTGCCCCCAACTTACAATGAGGTTGTCAATCTCACCGGTTTTGCTGAAAACAAAGGATTAAACGTATTGTGTGGAAGATAGTAATTGCTTGCAGAAAGTAAAGAGAAAATAGTAAATATCTTTGTAGATTGATCGTAAAAGAATGGACCGGGGTCCATAGTTCACTAGAGGTGATTCTCCTTAAGATAGATGACATGTTGGGTGAACAAATTATAGCGGGGCAATTGACAGACACCGAGAAAGCATACATGCATATACTAATCATCTTGACTCCTATGAGATTTGATTGGGCATTACAACATTATACATAAACCGTAATCCAACTGCATCTATGACTAATAATCCACCTTTAGGTTATCATCCGAACCCCCTCTAGTATTAAGTTGCAAGCAACAGATAATTACATTAAGCAAAGTGTGTAAAGTAAACAATACGATTGTTCTATGAACAAAGGATTGTTGTTTTCTCCCTAGTAGCAACAGGACATCTAGTACCTTAGAGATTTCTGTCACTTCTCCAGATTACTAGAGGCATGAACCCACTATCGAGCATAAATACTCCCTCTTGGAGTTGCTAGCATCTACTCGGCCAAGATAGCTACTAACAACGGAAAGCATGCAAGATCACAAATAACATAGACATGATAAAATCAATAATCAATCTGAAATAGCATCTCAATATCCATCGGATCCCCGCAAACACAACATGTATGATTACAAATAGATGATCTTGATCATGAATGGAGCTCACAAGATCTAGACATGGTAGCACAAAGGAGAAGAACCAACCATCTAGCTACTACATGGACCCGTAGTCCAGGGATGAACTACTCACGCATCACAATGGAGGCAGTCATGGTGATGAAGAAGGCCTCCAGGGTGATCTCTCCCCTCCGGCAGGGTGCCAGAATAGAGACTTCTATCCCCCGAATCTCCTCTTCGGTGGCGGTGGCGCTGCGGGACTTTTCGTGGATTTCTGATCTGGTGCTTAGGGTTTTCGTCCCGGAGGCAATATATAGGCGAAGGGGCAAGGTCGGTGGAGTACCAGGGGCCCACACCCCTGGTGGCGCGGCTAGGGCTGGCTGCGCCACCACCAGGTGTGGCCGCCCTGGCTCCCCTCTTTGTATCCCCTCCGAACTCCATATTCCTTCTGGTGAAATATTGACTTGGGCTTTTGTCCGGTCCAATTCCGAGAATATTTCCTTACTAGCTTTTCTGAAACCAAAAACAGCAGAAAACAGGCAACTGGCACTATGGTATCTTGTTAATAGGTTAGTTCCAGAAAATGTGTAAAAATACTCCAAAGTGTGGACAAAACATAAGAAAGAAGATATAAAACAAGCATGGAACATCAAAAATTATAGATACGTTTGCAACGTATCAGTTCTCTGGATCTTTTGTAAAGAGTCGAGTTGTAATCTATAGTCATGTCTTGGACCTGCTGTGTTTCTGTTGTACCATGATGGCCCAAAATATATCGAGCTCATTGGGGAACCCCAAGAGGAAGGTATAATGAGCACAGCAGCAAGTTTTCCCTCGGTATGAAACCAAGGTTATCAATCCAGTAGGAGCAACGAAACACCCCAAAGGTGTAGCTAGCTGAATGATGGCAGGACGCACTACCGGTGCCAGCAGCAACGTGGAGACCTGCACAACACAAACACAGAACTCTGTCCCCAACTTGCGATGAGGTTGTCAATCTCACCGGTTTTGCTGAAAACAAAGGATTAAACATATCGAAAGGAAGGAAGTAATAGTTTGCAGAAAGTAAACACAAAGCAGTAAACAGTTTATATATTGTATGTAAAGAAGAGGACCGGGATCCATAGTTCACTAGAGGTGGCTCTCCTTAAGATAGATAACATGTTGGGTGAACAAATTACAGCGGGGCAATTGACAAACATCGAGAAAGCAATACATGCATATACTAATCATCTTGACTCCTTTGAGATTCGATTGGGCATTACAACATTATACATAGACCGCCATCCAACTGCATCTATGACTAATAATCCACCTTCCGGTTATCATCCGAACCCCCTCCAGTATTAAGTTGCAAGCAACAGATTATTGCTTTATGAATTGCGTGTAAACTAAACAATACGATTGTTCTATGAACAAAGGATAGATTTCTGTCACTTCCCCAGATTACCAGAGGCATGAACCCACTATCGAGTATAAATACTAGCTCTTGGAGTTGCTAGCATCTACTTGGCCAAGATAGGTACTAACAACAGAAACCATGCAAGATCACAAATAACAAAGACATGATAGAATCAATAATCAATCTGAAATAGCATCTCAATATCCATCGAATCCTCGCAAACACAACATGCAAAATTACAAAAAGATGATCTTGATCATGAACGGAGCTCACAAGATCTAGACATGAAAGCACAAAGGAGGAGAATCAACCATCTAGCTACTACATGGATCCATAGTCCAAGGATGAACTACTCACGCATCACACCGGAGGCTTGCATGATGATGAAGAAGGCCTCCAGGGTGAATTCCCCTCTCCGGCAAGGTGCCGGGAAGAGATTTAGATCCGTCTCGATCTAGGGATGGAGATGACGGTAGTTACAGACTCTTTCGTGGATTTTTGATCGGGTCCTTAGGGTTTTCGTCTCGAGGGCATCTTATAGGCGGAAGGAGAGGCTGAGGGGGTGTCGGGGTCGTCCAGACCACCCCCTGGCACGGGCCAGGCCTGGCCGCGCGGCCAGGTGGTGTGGCCAGCCCCCAACCCTTCTCCGTCTCATATTCTGACATCTGATGACTTCCGAAAAAATAGGCACTTTGGCTTTTGTCCCGTCCAATTCCGATAATATTCATTTTCTGACTTTCCTGGAACCAAAAACAGCAGAAAACATGCAGCTGACACTATGGCTCTTGTTAATAGGTTAGTCCAAGAAATCATAAGAAAAGTACTCCAAAGCATGGACAAAACACAAGAAAGTGGATAAAACCAAGCATGGAACATCAAAAATTATAGATACATTTGCAATGTATCAACATCCCCAAGCTTAACTCCTGCTCGTCCTCTAGTAGGTAAGTGATAAAAAGAAAGAATAATTTTTGAGCTGACATGCACCATCAAAGTATTTGTAAAACATTCAAATCTAGGATCATAGTACTTCAATCATAACATGAAAGACAAAGTTCTAGCAATAAGACAAATAAACTATGATGCAACATGAAAAGGCACAAACAAAAGATTCATGAATAACAATGCTTTCCAAGATGTTTGTTTGTTTCACATAAAGAAAACATAGCATAATAGTATTCAGCCTGTCCCTCATAGAGTAGCAAATATAAATGCATAGGACACCTTCAAAGTTCATAAGAGTGACTAGATACAAATAGTTTAAAACAAGCAATATCAAGGTATGCATCAATCAACTAGTCTTGGGACAATGCACATAGAACTAACAATGGCCACTATGCTCTCAAAGTAGGTGCATAAAGGTAGAAGGTGGAGACTCAATATAATGGTGGAAGAAAGGCCTTTATAAAAGGAAGTGATACGTCCATTTTGCATCACTATTCTATGTCTTAATTCACTATTATTCATTGATATATTTCATATTGAGAGGTGATACTTATGTTATTTCATCTGTTTTTGCATGGTTGATGACTTTTGGAGCATGGACCACTGCAGTCAAGATTCTGATGGAAAAGGTGCTGTTTGGAGGCAAAATTCGCGAAGATCAGAAAATCCGAGAAAATATGCAGAAAATCCTATTTTCCTAGAAGACTAAGGATGCCAGAAGATGGAGTGGAGATGGGCCACAGGAGGCCCACACCACCCCATGGCGCGGGCAGCCCTAGGCCGCGCCAGGAGATGGTGTGGCCACCCTGGCCCACTCCAGCCTCTCTCCTCTGGCGTATATCATCCTCCCGAAACCCTAAGACTCGGGGAGCGACCATAGAAAGATTCCGCCGCCTCTACGGGGCGGAAAACACCGAGAGAGAAAGATCTCTCCGACAGACAAATTTCTGCCGGGGGAATTCCTTCCCGGAGAGGGGAGATCATCGCCATCAACACCACCATCAAGCTGGACTTCATCGGGATCATCATCATCGTCACCACCATCATCACCATCAGCATCCTCATCACCATCTCCATATTGCTGTAACAATTGTGTTGAATCTTGCATAGTTCATAGGGGAAACTTTCCCGGTGTTGATTACTCTTTGTAGTTGATGCTATTGAGTGAACCATTGAATTATTGTTTATGTTCAGATTGTTATACATCATTATTCCATCTCTGATCATGATCCATATGATGTCTTGTGAGTGGTTCGTTTTGTTCTTGAGGACATGGAAGAAGTCTTGTTGTTAGTAGTGGAGTTGTGTTGAGAAAGATTCAATAGATTGTTATTAAAGTTGTGGTGTACTTCTTCTAGTGGTGTCATGTGAACGTCGACTACATGACACTTCACCTATATGGGCCTAGGGGAATGCATTGTGTATTTGGCTACTAATCGTAGGGGTTGCCGGAGTGACAGAAACCTGAACCCCCGTTAGGAAACCATTGCACAAGGGACGTAAGGGTCTTAGAGTTTAAAGCTGTGGTTAGGTTTCTACCTTAATTACTTTCTTGTACTTACGGATGTTTGCAAGGGGTATAATCACAAGTATGTATTAGTCTTGGATGGGGCGGTACATTAGCACAGGTTCACCCACACAACACTTAGCAAGCTAAAGAAGATTAATCAACTATATGAAGTGAAAGCACTTGACAGTCTTCCCATGTGTCCTCGAGAACGTTTGGTCATCTTAAGTAATACAACCGGCTTGTCCTTTGCTGCATAAAGGATTGGGCCACTTGCTGCATTTATTCCTACTGTCTTTTATTTACTCGTACTTTGTTTACTTGCTTTATCAAAAAACCCTAAAAATCCGTTTGCTAAGTATTTGCAGAGAATTCCTGATCCATACCACTAGCCAGCACCTTCTGCTCCTCGTTGGGTTTGACACTCTTACTTAACGAAAATACTGTGATACACCCCCTATACTTGTGGGTCATCAAGACTATAAAAATTCTGGCGCCGTTGCCGGGGAGTGAAGCGCTATTGGAGAGTGGAACTCGTAAAGGAAACTTCTACTGTGAGTATTGTTTACTTCTGCTAGTTGCTTTATTTTCGTTATGGATAATTCGCTGAGTTTCTTATTTGGTAATGCTACTACCACTGCTAAGGTAGTAGATAAACCACCACCTGCTGAGAATGATGTTTTCAAAATACCTACAAGAATTATTGATCGTGTTATGGATAACTACTATGTTGGGGATGGAACTGTCCATCCCGGTGATCATTTACTCTTTATACACGAATTATGCGGGTTGTTCAAGTGTGCAGGTATTACTACAGATCAAGTTAAGAAGAAGTTATTCTCATTATCACTGAAAGGAAGAGCTAAGGAATGGTATAAGCTGCTGAAGAATGGTCAAGCTCTGGAATGGGAGGAAATAGTGTCTCTCTTTTACTCAAAGTTTTATCCTCCTAGTGAGATTCATAAAGATCGGAATCAAATATACAACTTTTGGTCTCTTGATGGAGAGAGTACAGCTCCAGGTTGGGGGAGATTGAAGTTACTAATGCTCAAATGTCCCATTCATGAGCTCCCCAACAATATTATTATCAATAACTTTTATGCAAGACTCCCTCTACATGATAAAGATTTATTGGATGCTTCTTGTGCTGGATCATTCACTCGTATGGAAGAAGAAGCTAAATTGGATCTTCTGGACCGTATTCAAGACAATGCTGAAGCTTGGGAGAATGACAAAGGTAGAAAGTCAGGTATAAATTATGATTATGAATGCATTGAATCTTTTATGGGAACTGATGACTTTCAAAATATTAAAAATGCTTATGGTCTAGACTCTCAAGATATTGCTTCTTATTTTAAGGCTTTTGCTTCCTATATTGAAGTGCCTAAAAAGAAGTGGAATAAGTATCATGAACCTTATAAAGATGTTGCTAAGAGTGTTCCTGCAAGAAATACTGAAGTTTATACTGCTAATCATGTTTTACCTGAACCTTACATTGAGAAAATACCTTTCCTGGTTAAGGTAAAGGAACATTCTATGATAGCTAGTATGGTTAATGAAAGTACAAATAAAGTTGTTGAACCTGATAAACAAATGGTTGATGAACCTATAATAGCAAGTGTGAAAGACTTTGTCACTAAATATGAGAAAGAGAGACACCCTATCCTTTGTAAGGATACCTCTAATATTGTTTCACAAAGTAGTGTTATGAGAGCTAGTATTCCCGTGTTTTCTGTTAGAATAAGCGATCATTGCTATGGCGGTCCTTGTGATAGTTATATTGTTAAGTTTATGCATGATACTGAAAGTTACTTTGAGAGAGGGAAAAGTGTTCTTATGCATCTCAATAATATCAAGTTTCCTCGTTTTATGCTGAAAGTTTTTATGTTGCACTTCTTTTGCCTTCTTATGCAAGTTGCCTCTGGTTTCAATAACTTGTTTGTTTACAAAATTCCCTTGCATAGGAAGTGGGTTAGACTTAAATGTGTGTGTGTTTTTGCTTCTTAATGCTCTCTTTCACTTCAATTCATATCCCTATGAGAGCTTCTTCAAATTTATCATGCCCATCTTAATGGCTATAAAGAAAGAGCTTTATGGGAGACAACCCAATTTGTTTTTGCTTTTAGTTTGTTTTTGTTTCTTTGAGTCTTGGAAGTTATTACTTCGGTAATAACCACTCCTTATCCGTTTTGTTTGGTTTTTGTGTCAATATCAACCTCTAATGAGAGAGAAGTAAGATTTGGGGAAGTTGTTGTCCTGAAACATATTTTTGTGCTTCTCACCGTAAAAATTTGTGAGAGATCTCTGTATGTCGGATTGAGCTGTAGTTTTTTTGCTTCTGCCCCAGGTAGTTATTTAACTTTCGTTAGTTTTGCACTTTTTTATTTGAGCAACAGAAGATTTTCTAAAAAATTGATCTTTACCTGCTGGTCTGTTTTGACAGATTTTGCCACTCTTGCATTTGCTTCTTTATTCGATTTCCTTTTTGAATTCTTTTTGGGTTTTCGGAAGGAGTTACTATAGTAGTTTATGTTTTGATGGTTTTCAGTTGAAGTTGAGCTCAAAAGGTTTTATCACTTCACTTATACTAATGTTGCTAATAAGAATTGTGTGAAGTTTTGTGTGAAAGAAATTTCCAGGAAGTGGAGACAATGGTGTAATAAGGAAGAGAAGGGTTTTATGACTCAAGTAATAAGTGTATGAAGATGAAGATATCGATGATATTCAAGAGATGACTCCAGAAGAATCTACTAGATACCAAATTCAGAGACCTGCAGAGTCTGTTTTCAAATAGGTAACAGTTCTGGTAAGAAAAGTTCCGTGAAAATACTATCCAACTATATTTTTGAAGTTTTCAGTCAATAAGGAAAGTTACGAAGCGAAAAAGGGACGGAACCGGAGCCAGGGTGGCTCACACCACTCTGTAGCGTGGGCCCACCCCCCGCGCCACCAGGTGGTGAGTCCACCCCGGACTCCGCCTCCGACTCGTTTTCTCCCAGTACCTTCCTTTTGATATGAAACTTCGTAATATATAACCCCCCCCGGATCCCCCGAGGTCCGTATATCATGTTTTCGTCGTGTTTTTGTTTCGATCTGTTTCTGTCAGGACATACTCTTTGAAAGCTTAGAAGCACAATGGTGTCTGCCAAGGATAAAGGGAAGGAGCCTATGGAGGAAGACCTCCAGAACCACGGGAAGGAGAAGGAGATCAAGAGTGAAGGTGAAGAGGAGCAAGGCCAACATCCGCATACCGGCACTACCATTGCAAGCATTGGAGTGGTGGAAAATCTAGCCATTGGAGGGAAGCCTCCTCATCACCGTTTAGATCCCTGGTCACTTCCTCCACGCACCAAGAATCCTTTCCATACCCTTATCCATGAGCATCAATACCAGAATATGCCCAAAGGGAAATTACCCTCCAATTGGGATTTGCCTCGTTCTAGCCATGTAGGAAAAGAAGACTTCAAGGAGGAAGAGTGGGGAAATAATAGCAAGAGCTAGAATTCTCAACACGACATGATCATGAGCCGCATTGAGCAAATCTCACAGCTGATTCGTAATCTCACCTTTGAGATTGAGGACTTGGGGAAGCTGATTAGAGAGCTCATCGAGAGGATACCACCACCACCGAAGGAGTAATTCGTCATCAGGTTTGGCATCCCCTTGGTTTGTTCCAAGCTTGGGGGAGTGCCGCGGTATCACATCACTATCTTCTATCTTTTTACCTTATTAGTAGAGTCATATCATGAATAGAGGAGTTATTATGTAGTATGGTTTGCATTATGGAAGTGTCCCCTCTCTCGTTAGATGTGTATCCCTTGGTGTGAGTCGCCGTTATGGAATATTAATGAGAAGTTCTATCATTCACTCGTTTGCATAGCTTATATTAGTTTTCAATTCGTGGTTATATGATTGATCTTGTTGTTAGTATTGGTATCACTCTAGGACCATTGAGTTAATTTAGTTGGTTTTGGCAAACCTGGCTCGGTCAGTAGCAACACTATTTTTGAGAGTTGAATGAAAAAGATAGAAGTACTCTAGAGAAAAATAATTTCATCGTCTTTCTTTCTTGATTTGCTCATAAGTCTAGTATTCTCTAGTTAAGATCTTTTGTGCTTCCAAGGAAGATTGCATGTTTGTCTTTATCACTTGTATGTTTGTTTGTTTCCTTCAACTCTTATACTTGCTACCCGGCCTTGCTAGCCAAAAACCTGTACTGAGAGGATTTCTTCTCGTGCATCCACCTCCTTTAAACCAAAACCTTTGCCATTTGTGTCCACCATACCTACCTATTAGCATTATTGCTATTCCAAGTAAATTCTTGTTTTATCTACCTCCCAAATTAAACTTGTTATGTGAAAATTAGTGATTAAAGCTCTCATGAACTTGATGGCACACTTTACTTTCTTGCACTTAATAAACTTGAACCATTGTGCTCACCTATGTTGCGTATATGCTTGCGCTTTGTAAGTTGTGAATTAGCAGAACCATGCTGTCATGGGGAATGCTTTCAACATTGCACTGGTACTTTGTACCAAGTTGATATCATGTTCTTTTGTCTATGGATGTCGTCGATGTGAAATGAAAGGGGAGCTTGTAAGTCCATGGAGTTATGCATGTGTGAGAGAAACGCCTAGGCCGCTGGTATAATCCATGCTGACATGGTGGAAACCTGCAACGTAACCATAACGAGTATCTATGAAGCATTCTTCTTATAAAAAAGAGATTGAGATTGAGAAAAAGAAAAAAGAAAAAAAAGAGGTTATGAAAAGAGGAAAGAGAGAAAAAAGCACCATATTCCCATGGTAAATAAGAAGATTGCTGAGATGCTTGTTGTCTGCTTGCCTTGTCATTTTGATATGGGGATTCTTCCATATCATCGGGCAAGGGGTACCCCGTTGGCGGTTCTCTATGATAAACATATGCTTACGATGACAAGAACTTACCGGTGACTAAACTTGAGTAGCATGAGGAGCGGCCCTCGTATTCAAGGGACATGAGATTCTCAACTTACAACTTGTCAATGCATATCCTCATTTTTGATCACTTTAACCTTAATCACTTAAAGATGCCTATGATAGGGGCAATGAGAGCTAAAAGCTAGTAAGTATCATATTTTTTGGGAGCTCTTTATGAGACTTGCAATCCCTGCTTCCGTCTTTGAAGGGCCTTTCTTTTACTTTGTAGTTGAGTTAGTAAACCTACTCCCTTCTATCTTAGCAAGTATTTTGAGTTGTTGTGTTTCATTCATTCATATGATGATTTATGAAATCATGTCTTATGTTCCTTGTTTTGCACATTGCTCTTATCTTGATGTTTACTACTTTGAAAGCTATCATTGAAAACCAGCTATTTGTGAACTCCAGCAAATTATCAACTATTCTTCGACCAAGAGCTAAGTTTGCCATTACCAATTATGATTCACTTTATGTATCTTTATTGTGTTTCCTTTACTTATTACAAGTTGAGTTATATAATAGTGAGTTGTATTCTATTATGATCTGTGTATTTTATGAATGTGATGCTTCTTGTCCGTATTCTTTTATCGACTCTTCACTCCATAAACCTGAGGCCATGTGATATGGGGTGGCCCGATCTTCTCAGTAAGCGGATGGAGGTGATGATGGTGGATGATAGATAACTAGCCTGTAGCTATGAACTCTCCCGCTCGATCCCTGATGCCAATGCAACAGCTCTCGAACCTTGTAGGATATTCACAACACCACGCTCTTGCGCACGCAATCGTGACCACGAACGGTAGTATGCAATCTACTAATTCCCAATGGAACAACAAATCACACTCAATTGTAGTTGGTAGATTTGAACACAGGGTAATTCCAGAGGTTCTATGAAAGAAACAACTCCAAAATAGTTTTAACGTGGTCTAACCTAAACTAGAGGGCGTTCCCAGGCTTATATGGCCGCTAGAACGTCCGAAAAACACGAAACGAAAACGTGTCAGATATAGTCAGATTCGTCCGGATCTGATGGGAACTTTTTGGGCTGGATTATCCGGTCTAAGAGGGCCGGATTTTCTGGGGGAAAAGTCCGGTCAAATATCTTCCCCGGTACTAAACGTCGCGCACGAAGTCCTTTGCAGAATCTCCAAAGCAGGGCCGGGTTATCCGAGGTGTGGGGGCCGGATTATCCGGGGTCTTTTAGGCATGGAAGTACTCATTGGAAAGATCTTGGAATTATCTATCCAACAAGTGCTTATTTGCTTGATTTGGAGTTCGTATGAAGAATCCACGTCCGTTTGAATTTCAGGACTTCTATCTGTCCAAATTGAACGTTCCTTCTCTTCGATGATCTCCCTTGCTTGTATTGCGCCTTCCTCCCGCTCCTCCCTCGCGCATCCTTGGGCGATCATCATGTTGGGATTCTCTTGTAGCCCTTCTCCTCCTCGTGCCATGCTTGTTTCTCCAACGAACCTGATCATACATAAATGCATAGACTTAGGCAGTATAAAGTTCTCATCAATCAAAGTACCAGATTCGTTTAGGAGTAAATTCACCTGTTGTTCAAGTAGCTTAGCACGAGCTCTTGTAATAGGTCCAATTCTAATCTCATTGGACTGATCCTTTCTTGCAACAAATGTAGCATCTTCAGTAGTCATTGGGGTAGGTGTAATTGTAGGGATGTCCTCATCATCTCCCCCCCCTCATGTAATGGCAGAGGCAACATATCAAGTGGCATCAATGGCTTGAAACCATACACCACCTCAAAAGGACAAAGTTGAGTAGTTGAATGCACTGCCCTGTTGTAAGCAAACTCAACATGTGGCAAACACTCTTCCCACTCCCGCAGATTCTTTTTAATCATGGTCCTTAGCAGTTGTGACAATGTTCGATTCACCACCTCCGTTTGACCATCTGTTTGGGGGTGACATGTAGTACTGAACAACAGCTTCGTTCCTAGCTTCCCCATAAGGACTTCCAAAAGTAGCTCATGAACTTCACATCATGGTCAGAAACAATCGTTTTTGGTACTCCATGTAATCTCACGATGTCCCTAAAAAACAGGTTAGCAACATGCGACGCATCGTCGCTTTTGTGGCAGGCAATAAAATGAGCCATCTTAGAGAACCTATCCACTACCACAAATATAGAATCATGACCTCTCTGAGTTTTAGGTAGACCTAGCACAAAATCCATACTAATGTCTTCCCATGGAGTAGTAGGTGCAGAGAGAGGTGTATACAAACCGTGAGGCTTCAGCTTAGATTTCGACTTATGGCATGTAATACATCGGCTCACAAATCTGTACACATCACGCCTCATCTTGGGCCAATAAAAGTGATCAGCAAGCATGAGCAACGTCTTCTCACGCCCAAAGTGACCCATCAAACCACCAGCATGTGATTCCTGCACTAAGAACAAACGCAACGACGATTCTGGAATACATAGTTTGTTAGCTCGAAACAAATATCCATCATGTATATGATACTTATCCCATGCGTTTCTAAGAGCACACAAACGATATGGTTCAGCAAAATCATGGTCAGTTGCATAAAGTGCACAAATAGCTTCTAATCCAGGAATTTTAACATCAAGATTGGTTAATAGCATGTTCTTACTAGACAGAGCATCAGCAACAACATTCTCTTTTCCCTTCTTATAATTAATGATGTAAGGAAAAGACTCAATGAACTCAACCCATTTAGCTAATCTTCTATGCAAGTTTGATTGAGCTTTCAAGTATTTCAATGCTTCATGATCAGAATGTATGATGAATTCCTTTGGCCACAAATAATGTTGCCAAACCTCAAGTACTCTAACAAGTGCATACAATTCTTTATCATAGATAGAATAATTCAAACGAGCACCAGTCAATTTCTCAGGAAAATAAGCTATAGGCCGGCCCTCTTGCATCAAAACGCCACCTATGCCTATACCACTAGCATCACATTCAACTTGAAATTGCTTCAAAAAACAGGTAATGCAAGTAATGGTGCAGAAGTAAGCAAACGTTTTAATGTATCAAATGCAATGTCTTGGGTCATGCCCCATACAAAAGGAACACCTTTCTTTGTCAAATCATTCAAAGGTGCAGCAATGGTGCTAAATCTTTCACAAAGCGCCTATAGAAACCAGCGAGACCGTGGAAACTACGCACTTGACTAACATTCATTAGAGTAGGCCAATTCTGAATTGATTCAATTTTTGATTGATCTACCTCTACTCCATGCTTAGAAACAACAAATCCTAGGAATATGACCTTATCTTTTGCAAATGTACACTTCTCAAGATTAGCATACAGTTTATTATCACGTAACACTTGCAAAACTTGTTGAATATGAGTGCAATGTTCAGTTTCGTTGTGGTTGTATATAAGTATATCATCAAAGTAAACAACCATGAAACGACCAATAAACTCTCTCAAAACATGATTCATCAAACGCATGAAAGTACTAGGTGCATTAGTAAGACCAAACGGCATAACTAACCACTCATACAAACCAATTTTAGTTTTGAAAGCAGTTTTCCATTCATCCCCTTCTTTCATCCTAATTTGATGATAACCACTACGCAAGTCAATTTTAGAGAAAACAGCAGCACCACTCAATTCATCTAGCATATCCTCTAAGCGTGGAATAGGATGACGATATTGAATAGTGATGTTATTAATCGCTCTACAATCAACACACATGCGCCATGTACCATATTTCTTAGGAACTAAAATAACAGGAATAGCACAAGGGCTAAGAGAGACATGAATGTACCCTTTATCCAGCAACGCTTGTACTTGCTTCTGAATTTCCTTAGTCTCTTCGGGATTAGTCATGTAAGGTGCACAGTTGGGAAGTGTGGCTCCAGGAATCAGGTCCACTTGATGTTCTATACCACGCAATGGAGGTAAACCTGCGGGTACGTCTTCTGGAAACACATCCCGTAAGTCCTGCAAAACAGAAGAGATAACAAGAGAAATAGGGGTCATGTCGTTAGAAACCAATATCTCGCCCTTATACATGAGCACAAGTGGCATGGCTGTAGGATCCTCACGAAACTCTCTCATATCCTCCTTGGTGGCTAGTATCAATAACCCAGGCACTCTCTCACTTTTCGTTATATCACTCAATGTAGGCTCAATTACATCAGGAACAGCTGTTACACAGTCTCGCCGAGTGGTAGTATCTTCCTTCAAGTTCACCTCTATCTTCTAGCGAGAATCATTCACAATTTCTTGTGGTGTCATTGGCTACATAGTAATCTTCTTTCCTTTGAATTCCAAGTGATATGTATTGGCTCGGCCATTGTATTGCACATGGCTATCATAGAGCCAAGGCCGACCCAATAGTAGGTGACAAACAATCATAGGAACCACATCAAAATCAATAGAATCTTTGTATGACCCTATTTGAAAATTCACACGTACCATATGATTTACCTTCATCTCACCATTGTTGCTCAACCATTGTATGTAGTATGGATTGGGATGAGGTAAGTATGTCCAATTCAGTTTGGCACATAGTTCCTTACTTGCAAGATTTCTGCAGCTACCTCCATCAATAATTACCTTGCAAGCTTTGTTTGGTCCAACTAGAGCTTTTGTTTGGAACAAGTTGCAACGCTGGGATTCCTCAACCGGTTGCACACTTAGTACACGTGAAGATACGACAATAGTGGGTGCACGCTCAGCATATGCATCAACACCATCCTCGCTGTCATCAATATCATCATCAGAAGCTTCATCTCCACTTTCTACTTCACCTTGTTCATTAACAAACATAACCTTGCTGTTTGGACAATCTTTCTTGTAGTGACCTCTACCTCCACAAGTATGGCACACCACATCACGAGTACGTGCCGTAGACATGTTGGAACCCGAGCTAGCAGCAGGAGCAGCGGGTTTCCGAGCATTAGAACCAAACGAAGGTGTACTTGCTGGCTTGGCCGATGGTGTAAAAGGAGCAGCAGCTGGTGGCGTGACTGTAGGAGGTGTAGACCTGGCCGAAAATCTGCTGGAGGACGGAAAACGAGCACGTAACTTCGCCTCTTCTGCCAACTGGGATTCGGCCTCTCTAGCATGATGCAACAACTCATTCATGGTCTCATACTTGTGATGACGAACAATGCTCTTGATCGGTAACTTCAAATTGTTTAGGAATTGCTGCATGGTCATCTCAATGGACTCACGAATTCTAGCACGCTACATAAGCATCTCCATCTCCATGTAGTACTCATCAACTGTCGTGGTGCCTTGCTTCAATTGCGTCAATTTATCAAAAACTAATCGCAAGTAGTTGGTTGGTACGAAACGAGCTTTCATGATTTGCTTCATCTCGCGCCAATCCATCACAGGAAGCTCATTGTCCTCCCTTCTATGCTGCACAAGAGCATCCCACCAACGCAAAGCATAACCATCAAATTCAGATGCTGCAAGCTTGACCTTCTTATCTTCTGGATAGTCAAATAAGCGCCAGAGTTTCTCAATCTTCAACTCCCATGTGAGGTAATCTTCAGGATCAATGGAACCATCAAACTTAGGAATTGAGAATTTTGGCTTGCCCAAACCATCATCAGTAGCTTGGTTGGGAACACATTGAGTACGCCCAAGAGGAGCAAACCCACGACCATGAGCAGGTGCATGGACAGGGGGAATAGCACGTACCCTGCCAACATGTGGAGCAGCAGCTACGGCAGTACCCTCATCGAAATCATCAAAGGCATCATCATGTTGAGGATCTTCCCTTCTATGTAAGGCGGCTGTCAAAACCTCAATGGAACGTTGCAAAGTGGTGACATTGACATTGAGCGTAGCCACTCACGTCTAGATAGTATCAACCGTTCCAACATGCTGATCCAATCTCATATTCATATCCTGGAGATTCTTGTCAATGGCATATGTCGTGTTAGTAAACACACGTGTCAAGTGGGACTTCAAAGCCTCATATTCACGCCAATTGACAAGCTCCCCATCCTTCTTTTTCTGCAACACAACATCATCATCACTAGAAGACATGATTAGTAGGTTAGTGCAAAAATCAAAATCTGTATGGTGGAAACTCTCACAACTCACTCACAACTAATAAGAAAGGAGATCTTGCCGTTCCAAAGTGAATAGAGATGCTCTACCAAACGAAATCAAAGACAGATGCACTGATGTGATGAAGTGAATATCAAAGGTATAGAGAACGATCACAGGGCACACAGGTTATGTATGGTGGAGCTATAGGTATGGTATCCTATCTACACCGCAAACAAGTCCTAGTGCTGATCGTACAAAAACCCAAGAAAAACACACGATGGAGATAAACGTGGCAAAGCAACTTATGAAAAGGAATATTGCAATGCACAAGACAGACGCTAGTAATAGCTCAAATAGAACAGGCACAAGATTGCTCAATCTACTAGTGCTATTATAAAACTAGTCCTCCAATCAACCTTGATATCTACCTTTTGTTGTTTACTTTTGTATCTCTTTTCTTTTCTCTTTTTTTTTACAACTGTTTTTTTCTTCTTTCTCTTTTTTTTTTATTTTTCAACTATCTGACACAATGCAATACGTGATGCAACAATTCTGAGCAATTATGGGCCAGATAATCCGGTCTGCCTGGACGAAAAATTTACACTCCAAAACCCTAATGAGCAGCCTGTTGGAGCAAAGCAACTAGTCTCATGGGTACGTTCCTAGGCACGGATGTTGTAGATAGGCTATGTCTATGGTATGCAAACAAAGGTATGCTATGTGGACTCAGACAAACGAAGAGAAACTTGCGGAACATGGCGATGGTTGACACGACGGAAAACAAGAACAAACCCTAAACCTAGACACAAACGAAGAACTAGACTCCTACGAGGAAAAACCTGCAGATCGGATCTACGAAAAGATATAATCAGCAACTAAAAATCGAAAACGATGCAATCTAGTCTATGGCAAATCTTTTTGTAAGACTTTTTCTGTATAGGACGAAAACACTCTCTAATCTATGGATGGATTTGTGGATGCTTACCGAGGCAACACTGGAAATCTGATACCAAGATGATATGGGGTGGCCCGATCTTCTCAATAAGCGGATGGTGGTGATGATGGTGGATGATAGATAACTAGCCTGTAGCTATGAACTCTCCCGCTCGATCCCTAATGCCAATGCAACAGCTCTCGAACCTTGTAGGATATTCACAACACCACGCTCTTGCGCACGCAGCCGTGACCACGAACGGTAGTATACAATCTACTAATTCCCAATGGAACAACATATCACACTCAATTATAGTTGGTAGATTCGAACACAGGGTAATTCCAGAGGTTCTATGAAAGAAACAACTCCAAAATAGTTTTAACGTGGTCTAACCTAAACTAGAGGGCGTTCCCAGGCTTATATGGCCGCCAGAACGTCCGAAAAACGCGAAACGAAAACGTGTCTGATACAGTCAGATCTGTCCGGATCTGATGGGAACTTTTTGGGCCGGATTATACGGTCTAAGAGGGCCAGATTATCTAGTGGCCGGATTTTCCGGGGGGGGAAGTCCGGTCAAATATCCGCCCCGGTACTGAACGTCGCGCACGAAGTCCTTTGCAGAATCTCCAAAGCAGGGCCGGATTATCCGGGGTGTGGGGGCCGGATTATCCGGGGTCTTTTAGGCGTGGAAGTACTCATTGGAAATATCTTGGAATTATCTATCCAACAAGTGCTTATTTGCTTGATTTGGAGTTCGTATGAAGAATCCACGTCCGTTTGAATTTCAGGACTTCTGTCTGTCCGAATTGAATGTTCCTTCTCTTCGATGATCTCCCTTGCTTGTATTGCGCCTTCCTCCTGCTCCTCCCTCGTGCATCCTTGGGCGATCATCATTTTGGGCTTCTCTTGTAGCCCTTCTCCTCCTCTCGCCATGCTTGTTTCTCCAACGAACCTGATCATACATAAATACATAGACTTAGGCAGTATAAAGTTGTCATCAATCAAAGTACCAGATTCGTTTAGGAGTAAATTCACCTGTTGTTCAAGTAGCTTAGCACGAGCTCTTGTAATAGGTCCAATTCTAATCTCATTGGACTGATCCTTTCTTGCAACAGTTGTAGCATCTTTAGTAGTCATTGGGGTAGGTGTAATTGTAGGGATGTCCTCATCCCCATGTTTATTGAGCTCAGTTTCGCTTGAGGACAAGCGAAGTCTAAGCTTGGGGGGAGTTGATACGTCCATTTTGCATCACTATTCTATGTCTTAATTCACTATTATTCATTGATATATTTCATATTGAGAGGTGATACTTATGTTATTTCATCTGTTTTTGCATGGTTGATGACTTTTGGAGCGTGGACCGCTGCAGTCAGGATTCTGATGGAAAAGGTGCTGTTTGGAGGCAAAATTTGCGAAGATCAGAAAATCCGGGAAAATATACGGAAAATCCTATTTTTCCAGAAGACTAAGGATGCCAGAAGATGGAGTGCAGATGGGCCACAGGGGGCCCACACCACCCCATGGTGCAGGCAGCCCTAGCCCGCGCCAGGAGGTGGTGTGGCCACCCTGGCCCACTCCAGCCTCTCTCCTCTGGCGTATATCATCCTCCAAAAACCCTAAGACTCGGGGAGCGACCACAGAAAGATTCTGCCACCTCTGCGGGGCGGAAAACACCGAGAGAGAAAGATCTCTCCGACAGACAAATTTCTTCCGGGGGAATTCCTTCCCGGAGAGGGGAGATCGTCGCCATCAACACCACCATCAAGCTGGACTTCATCGGGATCATCATCATCATCACCACCATCATCACCATCAGCACCCTCATCACCATCTCCATATTGCTGTAACAATTGCGTTGAATCTTGCATAGTTCATAGGGGAAACTTTCCCGGTGTTGATTACTCTTTGTAGTTGATGCTATTGAGTGAACCATTGAATTATTGTTTATGTTCAGATTGTTATACATCATTATTCCATCTCTGATCATGATCCATATGATGTCTTGTGAGTAGTTCATTTTGTTCTTGAGGACATGGGAGAAGTCTTGTTGTTAGTAGTGGAGTTGCGTTGAGAAAGATTCAATAGATTGTTATTGAAGTTGTGGTGTACTTCTTCTAGTGGTGTCATGTGAACGTCGACTACATGACACTTCACCTATATGGGCCTAGGGGAATGCATTGTGTATTTGGCTACTAATCGTAGGGGTTGCCGGAGTGACAGAAACCTGAACCCCCATTAGGAAACCATTGCACAAGGGACGTAAGGGTCTTAGAGTTTAAAGCTGTGGTTAGGTTTCTACCTTAATTACTTTCTTGTACTTACAGATGTTTGCAAGGGGTATAATCACAAGTATGTATTAGTCTTGGATGGGGCGATACATTAGCATAGGTTCACCCACACAACACTTAGCAAGCTAAAGAAGATTAATCAACTATATTAAGCGAAAGCACTTGACAGTCTTCCCATGTGTCCTCGAGAACGTTTGGTCATCTTAAGTAATACAACCGGCTTGTCCTTTGCTGCATAAAGGATTGGGCCACTTGCTGCATTTATTCCTACTGTCTTTTATTTACTCGTACTTTGTTTACTTGCTTTATCGAAAACCCCTAAAAATCCGTTTGCTAAGTATTTGCAGAGAATTCCTTATCCATACCACTAGCCAGTACCTTCTGCTCCTCGTTGGGTTCGACACTCTTACTTATCAAAAATACTGTGATACACCCCCTATACTTGTGGGTCATCAGGAAGCAGGGATTCAAGTCTCATAAAGAGCTTCCAAAAATTATGGTACTTATAGCTTTCAGCTCTCATTGCCCCTATCATAAGCATCTTGAAGTGATTAAGGTTAAAGTGAACAAACTATGGTGTACATGCTTGACGAAGTATAAGTTAGAAATCTCATGTCCCCTGTATACAAGGGCCGCTCCTCATGCTACTCAAGTTTAGTCACCGGTAAGTTCTTGTCATCGTAAGTACATGTGTATCATAGAGAACCACCAACGGGGTACCCCTTGCCCGATGATACGGAAGAATCCCCATATCAAAATGACAAGGCAAGCAGACAACAAGCATCTCAGCAATCTTCTTATTTACCATGGGAATATGGTGCTTTTTTTCTCTTTCCTCTTTTCATAATCTCTTTTTTTCTTTTTCTCTTTTTTTCTCAATATAGGACTCTTTGTTTTATAAGAAGAATGCTTCATAGACAGCTCATTATGGTTACGCTGCAGGTTTCCACCATGTCAGCATGGATTAGACCAGCGGCCCAGGCGTTTCTCTAACACATATACATAACTCCATGGACTTACAAGCTCCCCTTTCATTTCACACCGACGACATCCATATACAAAAGAGCATGATATCAACTAGGTACAAGTACCATGTGCAATGTTGAAAGTGTTCCCCGTGACAACATGGTTTTGCTAATTCCCAACAAATAAGTGCAAGCATATACAACATAGACGACACAATGGTTCAAGTTTATTAAGGGCAAGAAAAGTAAAGCGTGCCATCAAGTTCGTGAGAGCTTTAATCACTAGTTTTCTCATAACAAGTTTAATTCGGAAGGTAAACAAAAACATTAATATACTTGGAATAGCATAAGCTAGTAGGTAGGTATGGTGGACTCTTTGGAATAACTTGGTTTAAGGAGTTGGATGCATGAGTGGAACTCATACTTGGTTGTGGAGGCTAGCAAAAGACTGGGAGCGACAAACTAAGAGAGCAATAATGAACATAATCATGCAGAGCGACAAAACATCATTGATCAAAGCATAAAGTGATACTACAAGTTGAAAACTAAAGGATCATAAAGGCTATGGTGACTTGAGATAGTCATAACATGGTGTGAGCATGCGCCAAGTCAACCCAAATAAAGCATCAAAGGAGAATACCACTATACTATGCTTTAATATGCTAAAACAACGCATGGTTCATCCAAGGCACATTAAGCAATCTCAATTGTTTATAACAAGCCATGCTACAACAAAGAATACTAAGCATAAAGCCAACACAATATCAAGCATGGCATGACAAAGCATAGGCCATAGTCAAAAACAAGCTCTTTTTACCACATAAGCATGAACTTTCCTACTCTTTTCCAATCCAAACCAAACTATTTGCAAACCAATGTATGAAAGAGGGGGTCCAACCAATTTATTCAAAAAACTAAGCAAACAAAGAAAATGAAAAAGAAGACGCTCCAAGAACAACACAACTGTGCATGAAACAATAAAAATGAAGCGTTTGGAAGAAACCTGGGATTTTTATTGATGAAGAAGGGGATGCCCAAGGCATCCCCAATCTTTGACTCTTGTACTTCTTGGATATTTCTTGGGGTGACACGCATGGCATCCCCAAGCTTGAGCTTTAGTCCATCCTTCATCTCATTACTCATTTTTTCCATACACCTGAAATTTTTCCTTCATACAAAACTTCACACAATCTTTATTAGCAACATTAGTGCACTCAAGATAATAGGTCTTAAGATTCAGTTCTAACACCAACAAACTTACATTAGAACACTATCTACTGTAGCACTTCCCTCAAAAAGCTCAATTCCCCAAAATAACTCAAAAAGGAACCAACAAGAAGCAAATGCAGAAAATGGCAGAAATCTGTCAAAACAGACCAGCAGGTAAAGGCGAATTATTTCGAAGACCTTCTGTTGCTCAAATCAAAAAGTGTTGAACTAATGAAAGTTAGATAACAACCTAGGCAGAATCACAAAAATTCACGCCTCAAAAAGACGTTCAGAGATTTTACACGAATTTTTATGGTGAAGCATAGAAATCTGTTTCGGGACAGCAACTTTCCGAATCATTACTTCTCTCTCATTAGAGGTTACTCTTGGCACATAAGGCAATAAAAAGGATAAGGAGCGGTTATTACTAAAGTAATAACTTCCAAGACTCATCTAAAACTTTTGGGTTATCTCCCAATAAGTACTTTTCTTTAACGCTTTTAAGTTAGGCATAAGAAGCAAGAAAAAGAATCAAGTGTTCTCAAATGAAAAAGCATTAAGATCAATACCAGAAATATCTTCAACAAGGCAAGGTATATCATCCAAATAAGTTCTAGAGGATCCTCTCTCAATGCTCCTAGGTTCACTATTTTCATCAAAAGGGTTTTCAGGAACAATCCAATCAAGATTCTTTTCTATGGCTTCATGTATTGCTACCAGTTTAAAGGGTATTGGTATCTTAGTTTCCTCTCCATTAGGTTCAGTTTTGTTCATATTTTCTCGTGTACCAACAACATCTACACATGAACCTAGCATATTGAAATGTTCAAATACTTTTCTAGCTTCCTTGGCAACATCATAGAATTCATTAAACAAAGTTTCTAGAATAAAATCTCTCTTTTTAGGGTCCTCAATTTCCTTAAGCTTAAGAAATATTACTTGCATTAAGGGGTTGAGGTTAACAAACCTAGCTTCTAACATGTGAATTAAAGGAGTTGCAGCAATCTCATAGTTTGGAGCAAGTTCTACAAGGGATCTATCCTCAGTATCCTCATGTTTACTAACATGATTAAAGAATTCTTCAATATTATGTTTCCCAATTATAGAACCACTACCAATGGAAAGGTCTTTCAGGGTGAATTTAGGGATCAACATGGTGAGCTAAGGAAGAGGTGACAACTAAAGGAGACATAATTGTTTTGTGTAAGAAAGCAAACCAGTAAAACTATTTTTTTTGTGTTTTTGAATAAGAAACAAGCAAACAAAGCAAAAAGAAACTAAGAAAAACAAAAATAACAAACTAAAAAGATTGGTTATGAGGGACTCCCCTTGTGAAGATGTCCTTGACTCCCCGGCAACGGCGCCAGAAAATATGATTGATGGCCCAAAATATATCGAGCTCGTTGGGGGACCCCAAGAGGAGGGTATGATGAGCACAGCAGCATGTTTTCCCTCAGTACGAAACCAAGGTTATCAATCCAGTAGGACCAAGGAAACACCCCAAAGGTGTAGCTAGCTGAACGATGACAGGGCGCACTACCGGTGCCAGCAGCAACATGGAGACCTACACAACACAACCATAGAACTCTGTCCCCAACTTGCGATGAGGTTGTCAATCTCATCGGTTTTGCTGAAAACAAAGGATTAAACGTATCGAATGGAAGGAAGTAATAGTTTGCAGAAAGTAAACACAAAGCAGTAAACAGTTTATAGATTGTATGTAAAGAAAAGGACCGGGATCCATAGTTCACTAGAGGTGGCTCTCCTTAAGATAGATAATATGCTAGGTGAACAAATTACAATGGGGCAATTGACAAACATCGAGAAAGCAATACATGCATATACTAATCATGTTGACTCCTTTGAGATTCAATTGGGCATTACAACATTATACATAGACCGCCATCCAACTGCATCTATGACTAATAATCCACCTTCAGGTTATCATCCGAACCCCCTCCAGTATTAAGTTGCAAGCAACAGATTATTGCTTTACGAATTGCGTGTAAAGTAAATAATACGATTGTTCTATGAACAAAGGATTGTTGTTTTCTACCTAGTAGCAACATCACATCTAGTACCTTAGAGATTTCTGTCACTTCCCCAGATTACCAGAGGCATGAACCCACTATCGAGCATAAATACTAACTCTTGGAGTTGCTAGCATCTACTTGGCCAAGATAGGTACTAACAACAGAAAGCATGCAAGATCACAAATAGCAAAGACATGATAGAATCAATAATCAATCTGAAATAGCATCTCAATATCCATCGGATCCCCGCAAACACAACATGCAGAATTACAAATAGATGATCTTGATCATGAACGGAGCTCACAAGATCTAGACATGAAAGCACAAAGGAGGAGAACCAGCCATCTAGCTACTACATGGATCTGTAGTCCAAGGATGAACTACTCACGCATCACACCGGAGGCTTGCATGATGATGAAGAAGGCCTCCAGGGTGAATTCCCCTCTCCGGCAGGGTGCCGGGAAGAGCTTCAGATCCCTCCCGATCTAGGGATGGAGATGACGGTGGCTACAGACTCTTTCGTGGATTTTTGATCAGGTCCTTAGGGTTTTCGTCCCGAGGGCATCTTATAGGCGGAAGGAGAGGTCGAGGGGGTGCTGGGGTCGGCCAGACCACCCCCTGGCACGGGCCAGGCCTGGCCGCGTGGCCAGGTGGTGTGGCCGGCCCCCAGCCCTTCTCCGTCTCGTATTCTGGCATCTGATGACTTCCAGAAAAATAGGGACTTTGGCTTTTGTCCCGTCCAATTCCAAGAATATTCATTTTCTGACTTTCTTGGAACCAAAAACAGCAGAAAACAGGCAACTGGCATTGTGGCTCTTGTTAATAGGTTAGTCCAAGAAATCGTAAGAAAAGTACTCCAAAGCGTGGACAAAACACAAGAAAGTGGATAAAACCAAGCATGGAACATAAAAAATTATAGATACATTTGCAATGTATCATACCACTCTGAGTGATGTAATACTAGTGAGAAGTGTTTCATTGGTGTTATGTCAACGACTATAGTGTACTACATCATGCAGTGGTATGCTGGGTCACCGCAGCTGGTATCAGAGCATATGCTTTGACCTTAGGATTAAAACCCTTTTAGGAAGATCTGTAGGTTGGATAGTGACTATAGGGGCCATCTTATCTAAACCAAGACTTGTGATGGTATCCAGTTGAGGATAAATCTTGTCACACTTAAGTTGGATGTTTTTGTCATCTTTCTTAAGGATTAGTTATATGTATTCTCTCGATAAAGGTCATTTGAGTGTGACTCTAAATAGGTATAACACCGTTAAGATAGCTTAAGTAAGTTAAAATATCAAAGAATATTAGGACTAAGTTTAGGATATCATGTGGAGTAGTATTAGTGATGGAGTCTATATTTAGAATCTCTATGAAGTAGCAGAATCTTACCACTAGTTCATACAACTATACCATATAAGGTAGACTATTAGAGTATGTATAGATACAATTGGAAGTAAATCATGTGGCATTCACTTGAGAATTCCATGTGATGGAGTAGAATTCTGTTAAGAATCATTAATAGTAAGCTAAGAAGAAGAGTAGTTAGGATGAGATTAGTTCCCCAATCATGATGACTAGGTAAATCTTAACAAGTTCATGGTGAGATTAGCTCCGAGACCATGATAAGTGTGTAATTAGGATTAGTACTTAGCTAATAATCTTGTAACAACAATAAGAAAAGGACAGTGTAGGTCTATGATAGAAGGCATAGGTGACATAATATTATGATAATTGTTGGACTAAGGTAGTAACTACAATGTTGTTAGTAGTTTTGAGAGATCATATGAGGATAATTTATGATATACTAAAAAGTTGGTAGTCTTTAATAGTCCCAGAAGAGAGGTAAGAGGTTAGTCAGAACCAAAGTGAGAACACTTTGCTCAAGATTATCTAGTTGCAACTGAGCAATTGTAACTACCTCGGTGAATTACGCTCCTAGTACAAGCCTGGATGTTCAGAAATGGTTGAAATAGTACGGTGGGGCCCAAATGCCACTCACAGGTAGACCTTTCGGCCGTCCCAACCATTTCCAAACATCGGGACAAGAACGGGCGGCGTAATCGGCAGGCGAAGGGATCAACTACATACACAAATGAGTATGTATGCAAGCCACCATACAACAGTACATCAGAGCCATTCCATCTAAAAAGAAAGGAAATATAGCAACGCCATACGGCAAGATCCAAATATCCTAGATAGATATAATAGTTTAGGATATCTCCTCATACATCAATCAACAGAGTATCAAGCGGAAGCGGAAGACAAAATCCGAGTACGGATAAGAAGAAAATCGGCATAAGATGCCCCATAAATAAGCACATTCCGCCCACAGATCTCACGGATCCCCGTTCCCGGAATCTCTACACCAAATGATCGTTGCCCACATCGTCCGTCTCTTCCACCCAGTATCCATCTTGCGAGTGTACCTGTCCATCTGAACCAATAATTTATCGTGTGAGACCCTAGGGGTACTCAGCAAGTCTTTATGCCTCTAAAGGGGACACAACCTGGGGTGACGCAATTGCAGCAAAAGATAAACCCTAGCAATTCTATAGATACTCGCTAACCATCCGCCTAACCAGAGATAGACGGATGTCCATGAATTAATAACAACAGTTATAACGGTTATAATGGTAATCTTAACAGATCCATCCTCCTCCTCGCTTACCGACGAGGAAGCGGACGAACAACCCCCCATCCGTTGGCAGTTTTATTATCCATTCCATGAGTGTTGCACTATTTACTAGTCAGGTACCTAGTCTAGTCAAATTAAACGCGGAACTTTAGTTATGCTTGTCTATGATCGAGAAACTGTGCTCCAAGTCGTCCATAACCGCGGACACGGCTTTCAGAAAGTTTTACCCTGCAGGGGTGCACAAATAGCAACACACACTCGATATGCCTCGGAAAAACCAAATCAAAACCCAACGAGGCAGTCACGACAAAGCGATCACAGGATTCAGAAATATTTCAGGGGGCCACCCCATTGAGCTACCCGCAATGAAGTTAGCTGACTCCGAGACGGTCTCAAGGTTTGTGGAGCCGGCTGTAAACGACTGGGAACCCGAAAGTGTGACTGGGCTTGTCGATACAGCGAAAACGGGTCACGGACCTAAACAGTACAGTGTGCATTACCTCGCACAATTTAAATTAAAGCAGTAAAGCATGGCATAAGTACAGGATAGTAAATAAAACCTCAAACTAGTTTGTGGCCCTCAAGAAATAAGAATGAATCAAGCTCTGGCTCAGGGGGGTTCATAAGCCTCCCGGATGTGGATAGCGTGAATATTCAAGGAACAGGAATCAAGTACTCGGGGTCCTACGGGACACAAGTGAGCCTGAAAAACCAAATAGCGAATATGGCTCACCGATGCCACTTTCATTAGTTATCCCATTACTACTCAGGTTAAGTGGTTTAGGTACCTCGTTATCCATCAGACACTCACAAACCCTACACATGCTGTTCTACGACTCGCATGGCTCAAACAACTCCTGTAGTAATGGCTCATGGGATGGAGGAACAAGCTTCGGTGGGGTTTAAAAGTAAAGGCTATGCAGTACTTGGGATTCAACTTAATGCAATCGCGACTCAATGATGCAAGAATAAGATAGAGGCAATAGGTACTATATGTATGCAAGCATGTGGTAGTGCTTGCCTGGCAGCTCAGTTGAAGCAAGGAATGGATCTGGGTAGTGCTCCTGGTTCTCTTGATATATCCCCTGCTCAGCGTCTATTCGAAGAAGAACCAAACAAACAAGGGCCAACATAAATAAAGAGCACAAGCATATGAATAAATGCGACAAGCAAACAATCATGCCATGATGAATGATGCACAATTTGCATGGGAATTAAAGTAGCATGGCATGGGTGAGGTGTGGGAACAATAATGAAGCATTTTTATTGAGCTTTGGCCCCATTTTATTCCCATTTTAGTTGCTGTTCACATTATATTTATATGATGCATGCTTCAAATCAAACCAAGGAATGCATAAACAGAAAGGTCTCGTCGAGCTAATCATTTTAGACATATCATTTGTTAAATTTGGAGTTATAAAACAAAAGTTATTAATTAATTAAGGTGGAAGGGCAATTTATTGTAATTTAAATAAACTTGGAATTTTAAATGTCCAAAATATATTTTGGATGGCATATTTGAATTCCTCATACTTTTCTGATTTGAAAACATATATTATTTGTATTATTTGGATTAATATTGGAAAAGTTATATTAAAACAGATTTAAATTTGAATTTGAATTGATTTTAAAAAGATTTGAATTTAAACAGATCTGCGGAATTACTTTTCTCACACAGACAGTCCTAGCCACAGACACTGTCCTGTGGGGCCACGGGCTGACTGGACCAAACGCGCGCAGTAAAGCTTCTGTCACCGCGAGCTCTTCTAGCCTTAGCGGATGACAGGTGGGCCTGGGGTCTTCGCAGGCCCACGCGTCAGCGTGCGACCAAGGGGGGGTGCCACGCGGCATAGCGAGGACTGCGGGTTGAGGGCTAAAAACTGCGGGATCCTTTTTGTAAAAACGCCAGAGGCAGACAGGTGGGGTCGGCAGGAGCGCGGGTTAAGGTAAACAAAACGGGAGGGGGTTTTCTGCAAAACGTCGCCGCGACACTGTTTTTCTTCTCCTCTCTCTGACGAAAAAGACAGCGGCAGCGCGCGCGGCGCGGGGGGGCTCGATCCCGTGACCTAGGGCTCGGGCTCGGAGGCGGTGGCCACTGGGATATGCGGGGGTTGCTGTCTGGGAGGCGGGCGAGGACTAGATATGGTTCTGTGCGGCAGACGCGAGCAGGCAGAAACATGCGGCGGCGCGCAGAGGGCGCTCGACGCAAGGTTCGGCGGATCTAGGGCGGCACGGCGAGGCAGAGCATGTCCAGGAGGTTCGCCAGCTCACCGTGAGTTGGTCGGTGTAGATGGTTCGGCTCGAGGCGCAGGCGATCGACGAGGACGCAGGCGGACGGCGAGGTTAGGGTTTCGGCTCGGCGGCGCTGGTACTGGCGGCTCCGGTGCTCCTCTTTGTCGACGGCGTGTACAGGGCGATGCAGGGGACCCTCCTCGAACTCCCAGGCCACTCCACGGTCTCTCTGCACGCCTGGATCAACGGGACGTGGCGGAGGCCGACGGTGGCTGGCGTCGGGGGTAGCTGCTGGCGGAGAGGAAGGGGAGGAGCGGCAGGTGCCTGGGGGATCTGGGAGAGGCCAGAGAGGCGAGGTGGAGGATATAAGGCAGAGGGGGAAAGGGAGACGCTGTGGGGGGAGGGGTAGATGGAAAAGGTGGCTCGGCCACCTTTTTCCTCCTCCTCTCTCTCACGTGCTCGGTCTGGGCAGGTAGGGGAGGGGCAGGTGAGGCTTCCAGGTGGGGTAGGGCAGGCCAGGGTCGGGGTGGTTCGGGCTGGGGCCCCTAGGGCAGAGAGAGAGAGCTAGGGAGAGAGAGGTGAGGCTCGGGTTGGGGGGTGGTAGCCTCGGGCTAGGGTTGGTGTTAGGGTTGGGGGGTAGCTAGGTGGGGTTTGGATGTTCAGGTGGAGCCAGCTAGGTGGGGCTCGGCATGGAGACTAAGGGGAGGGGGAGGCCGAGAGAGAGAGGTGGTGGACTTAGGGTACTTAGGGTTTGGTCTAGGTTTTAGCTTAGAGCTAGGTTTAGAGGGGATGGTAAAGAGAGGAGAGGTGAGGTAGGGTGGTGATAGCTAGGGGATTAGGGTGATGGGGTGGTGGCTTGGGGTCTATAGGAGTTTGCATGCTCCAACTAGATCAAGCAACACAAGAGAGGGGTGTGGTGATGATGGTCTTAAGCAAGCACAAACAAGATCAAGCTAAGAGGAGAGAGAGAGAGAGATGTGGTTTAAATTCACTCAAAATTCAAATAAGATCCAAAGAACAAGCAAAAGGTGGGGCTTGCATGGCCCATGCAAAACATTTATGGCCATGTTGATTATTGTGAAAACAACATTTTTACATGGCATTATTATCATGCATTCACAAAAATTGGAGTAAGGCCCAAGCAAAGTAATTTAGAAAGAAAACCAAGTGGAGTATATGGAGATGATCATATTGGAGTATAATTGGGAATTACTAGTGTGTATATTCCACTAGATGATTATTATTCACAAAAATATTCCACATGAGCATAATTCCATGATAATCCATATGGAAGCTAGGACAAAGGATTCCACTCACAAGGCATGCAAAGGTGGCCATGTGGCTCTCATACATCAATGATGTGAAAACAACATGATGCTAATATGAGAGCATGTGGACAAGAATTGGATCCATCCCAACCCACATGAGCTAGAGGTAAAACCAATAAGTGCCAAACTCATATTTAGTTGGATGGTGGAATTATAAGGTGGTGAAATAAAAGGTGGTGGAGTTAATAAAAGATATGCCCCCAACTCAACTTGGGCATTAAACAATATATCAAGACCCAAATACAATATCAAGAGGCAAATACAATTAATAATGCACATGAGAAAAGAACCAAAACAAAAAGGGTTTTATATGATGCTCAAATGCAAGGTGGCATGATGACATGAGCATGATATAATGATGATGCAACAATATATATTTGAAGTAGCCATTATATTACTAGACCAAGTAGCATTACAATTGTTAGACAATTGGGATGCTACAACTCTCCCCCACTAAACAGGAATCTCGCCCCGAGATTCTAGGATGAAGAAGAAGACACGAA
Organism: Avena sativa; assembly: GCA_916181665.1. NCBI lineage: Eukaryota > Viridiplantae > Streptophyta > Magnoliopsida > Poales > Poaceae > Avena > Avena sativa. The sequence goes on from OV702286.1 coordinate 226,939,825, forward strand.
GAGGGTAGGATACTTGGCACAGAGATCATCTTCACGTTCCCAAGTGGCTTCATCAACGGAATGGTGCGACCACTGCACCTTGCAGAACTTGATGGACTTGTTGCGAGTCCTTCTTTCTGCGACTTCAAGGATTTTTGTGGGGTGTTCTTGATAAGACAGGTCTTCTTGGAGATTGATAAGCTCATGGTCCATGGTCCTGCCGGGATCCTTGAAGCACTTCTTGAGCTGAGAGATGTGGAAAAATTCATGGACCTTGAGTTTTTCCGGAAGCTCAAGAGCATAAGCAACTTCTCCTCTTCTTCCACGAACTTTGAAGGGACCGATGTATCTAGGAGCCAGCTTCCCTTTGATACCAAAGCGGTGCGTGCCTCTCATGGGAGTGACACGAAGGTAAACGAGATCACCAGGGACATACTCCATGTCTGTGTGCTTCCTGTCATAATTGCTCTTCTGGCGACTTTGAGCAATCCTCAGATTTTCCAGAATGATGTGAACCTTCTCCTCCGCTTGAGTCACAAGGTCAGGGCCGAACAAGATCCTTTCACCTGAACCCGACCAACCAATCGGAGTTCTGCATTTGCGACCATAGAGAGCCTCAAATGGTGCCATCTTGTGATTGATATAACACACAAGTCAGTACTATGATGGAGAATAATGATAATCCAAAATAGTACCAAAATGGCATTAATCAAGATTAAAGGATACAATTTACTAAGATGATATTAAAATATCAACGAAGTTCAAAGCACCTAGAAGATATTAAGCATATCGCACACGACTGAAAAGGAGTGTGGTACACAAATATATCAAAGAAAAATTTTCCACAAATTTCGGCATTAAAATACCAATAGATGCGCAAAATCACTTAACGAATCAAGATTAGTGACTCTACCAACTCAATATACAAGAGCAATAATAAAAGTAGTGGTATGGTCGCGACTCCATCCCGCACTCAAATCATTACTCCGCACATGAATAAGTAAAACACATATCTCAACACCTTCTTCTCACGATGAACCTAAAGATTGGTAACTACGGAAACGAACACCACAAACAAGATAACGTCGGATAACAAAGAGTAAGACAGATCGCGTCGGTATACAACGGATCAGATAGATCGCGTCGGTTTGCAAAAGCCTGTCGGTATGGAATGTACCAACAGTTGATAACCAAAAGGCCGATAAGATAACAACTTGGATGCAACAGATAGACAAGGGATTACACACACACACTCACACACACAGAGAGATACACAACCTATGGTACTACGGAAACCCAGAACACGTGAATCCTAGTTTGAATTTTAAGAAGAGGATTGAAAACGTTACACTTCCTTACCAGAAAAGGGCGGGTGGGTGGGTAAGAAAAAAAGTGGAAGCAGTCCTACTCTCGTGTTTTGTTTTTCCCTAGTATACATAACTACCAAAAATATTTGCTAGACAGACAACGACCATTTGGCTGAGACCCTGAAGGTCGGGATGGCTCTGATACCAATTGTAACTACCTCGGTGAATTACGCTCCTAGTACAAGCCTGGATGTTCAGAAATGGTTGAAATAGTACGGTGGGGCCCAAATGCCACTCACAGGTAGACCTTTCGGCCGTCCCAACCATTTCCAAACATCGGGACAAGAACGGGCGGCGTAATCAGCAGGCAAAGGGATCAACTACATACACAAATGAGTATGTATGCAAGCCACCATACAACAGTACATCAGAGCCATTCCATCTAAAAAGAAAGGAAATATAGCAACGCCATACGGCAAGATCCAAATATCCTAGATAGATATAATAGTTTAGGATATCTCCTCATACATCAATCAACAGAGTATCAAGCGGAAGCGGAAGACAAAATCCGAGTACGGATAAGAAGCAAATCGGCATAAGATGCCCCATAAATAAGCACATTCCGCCCACAGATCTCACGGATCCCCGTTCCCGGAATCTCTACACCGAATGATCGTTGCCCACATCGTCCGTCTCTTCCACCCAGTATCCATCTTGCGAGTGTACCTGTCCATCTGAACCAATAATTTATCGTGTGAGACCCTAGGGGTACTCAGCAAGTCTTTATGCCTCTAAAGGGGACACAACCTAGGGTGACGCAATTGCAGCAAAAGATAAACCCTAGCAATTCTATAGATACTCGCTAACCATCCGCCTAACCAGAGATAGACGGATGTCCGTGAATTAATAACAACAGTTATAACGGTTATAATGGTAATCTTAACAGATCCATCCTCCTCCTCGCTTACCGACGAGGAAGCGGACGAACAACCCCCCATCCGTTGGCAGTTTTATTATCCATTCCGTGAGTGTTGCACTATTTACTAGTCAGGTACCTAGTCTAGTCAAATTAAACGCGGAACTTTAGTTATGCTTGTCTATGATCGAGAAACTGTGCTCCAAGTCGTCCATAACGGCGGACACGGCTTTCAGAAAGTTTTACCCTGCAGGGGTGCACAAATAGCAACACACACTCGATATGCCTCGGAAAAACCAAATCAAAACCCAACGAGGCAGTCACGACAAAGCGATCACAGGATTCAGAAATATTTCAGGGGGCCACCCCATTGAGCTACCCGCAACAAAGTTAGCTGACTCTGAGACGGTCTCAAGGTTTGTGGAGCCGGCTGTAAACGACTAGGAACCCGAAAGTGTGACTGGGCTTGTCGATACAGCGAAAACGGGTCACGGACCTAAACAGTACAGTGTGCATTACCTCGCACAATTTAAATTAAAGCAGTAAAGCATGGCATAAGTACAGGATAGTAAATAAAACCTCAAACTAGTTTGTGGCCCTCAAGAAATAAGAATGAATCAAGCTCTGGCTCAGGGGGGTTCATAAGCCTCCCGGATGTGGATAGCGCGAATATTCAAGGAACATGAATCAAGTACTCGGGGTCCTACGGGACACAAGTGAGCCTGAAAAACCAAATAGCGAATATGGCTCACCGATGCCACTTTCATTAGTTATCCCATTACTACTCAGGTTAAGTGGTTTAGGTACCTCGTTATCCATCAGACACTCACAAACCCTACACATGCTGTTCTACGACTCGCATGGCTCAAACAACTCCTGTAGTAATGGCTCATGGGATGGAGGAACAAGCTTCGGTGGGGTTTAAAAGTAAAGGCTATGCAGTACTTGGGATTCAACTTAATGCAATCGCGACTCAATGATGCAAGAATAAGATAGAGGCAATAGGTACTATATGTATGCAAGCATGTGGTAGTGCTTGCCTGGCAGCTCAGTTGAAGCAAGGAATGGATCTGGGTAGTGCTCCTGGTTCTCTTGATATATCCCCTGCTCAGCGTCTATTCGAAGAAGAACCAAACAAACAAGGGCCAACATAAATAAAGAGCACAAGCATATGAATAAATGCGACAAGCAAACAATCATGCCATGATGAATGATGCACAATTTGCATGGCAATTAAAGTAGCATGGCATGGGTGAGGTGTGGGGACAATAATGAAGCATTTTTATTGAGCTTTGGCCCCATTTTATTCCCATTTTAGTTGCTGTTCACATTATATTTATATGATGCATGCTTCAAATCAAACCAAGGAATGCATAAACAGAAAGGTCTCGTCGAGCTAATCATTTTAGACATATCATTTGTTAAATTTGGAGTTATAAAACAAAAGTTATTAATTAATTAAGGTGGAAGGGCAATTTATTGTAATTTAAATAAACTTGGAATTTTAAATGTCCAAAATATATTTTGGATGGCATATTTGAATTCCTCATACTTTTCTGATTTGAAAACATATATTATTTGTATTATTTGGATTAATATTGGAAAAGTTATATTAAAACAGATTTAAATTTGAATTTGAATTGATTTTAAAAAGATTTGAATTTAAACAGATCTGCGGAATTACTTTTCTCACACAGACAGTCCTAGCCACAGACACTGTCCTGTGGGGCCACGGGCTGACTGGACCAAACGCGCGCAGTAAAGCTTCTGTCACCGCGAGCTCTTCTAGCCTTAGCGGATGACAGGTGGGCCTGGGGTCTTCGCAGGCCCACGCGTCAGCGGGCGACCAAGGGGGGGTGCCACGCGGCATAGCGAGGACTGCGGGTTGAGGGCTAAAAACTGCGGGATCCTTTTTGTAAAAACGCCAGAGGCAGACAGGTGGGGTCGGCAGGAGCGCGGGTTAAGGTAAACAAAACGGGAGGGGGTTTTCTGCAAAACGTCGCCGCGACACTGTTTTTCTTCTCCTCTCTCTGACGAAAAAGACAGCGGCAGCGCGCGCGGCGCGGGGGGGGGGGCTCGATCCCGTGACCTAGGGCTCGGGCTCGGAGGCGGTGGCCACTGGGATATGCGGGGGTTGCTGTCTGGGAGGCGGGCGAGGACTAGATATGGTTCTGTGCGGCAGACGCGAGCAGGCAGAAACATGCGGCGGCGCGCAGAGGGCGCTCGACGCAAGGTTCGGCGGATCTAGGGCGGCACGGCGAGGCAGAGCATGTCCAGGAGGTTCGCCAGCTCACCGTGAGTTGGTCGGTGTAGATGGTTCGGCTCGAGGCGCAGGCGATCGACGAGGACGCAGGCGGACGGCGAGGTTAGGGTTTCGGCTCGGCGGCGCTGGTACTGGCGGCTCCGGTGCTCCTCTTCGTCGACGGCGTGTACAGGGCGATGCAGGGGACCCTCCTCGAACTCCCAGGCCACTCCACGGTCTCTCTGCACGCCTGGATCAATGGGACATGGCGGAGGCCGACGGTGGCTGGCGTCGGGGGTAGCTGCTGGCGGAGAGGAAGGGGAGGAGCGGCAGGTGCCTGGGGGGATCTGGGAGAGGCCAGAGAGGCGAGGTGGAGGAGATAAGGCAGAGGGGGAAAGGGAGACGCCGTGGGGGGAGGGGTAGATGGAAAAGGTGGCTCGGCCACCTTTTTCCTCCTCCTCTCTCTCACGTGCTCGGTTCTGGGCAGGTAGGGGAGGGGCAGGTGAGGCTTCCAGGTGGGGTAGGGCAGGCCAGGGTCGGGTGGTTCGGGCTGGGGCCCCTAGGGCAGAGAGAGAGCTAGGGAGAGAGAGGTGAGGCTCGGGTTGGGGGGTTGGTAGCCTCGGGCTAGGGTTGGTGTTAGGGTTGGGGGGTAGCTAGGTGGGGTTTGGATGGTCAGGTGGAGCCAGCTAGGTGGGGCTCGGCATGGAGACTAAGGGAAGGGGAGGCCGATAGAGAGAGAGGTGGTGGACTTAGGGTACTTAGGGTTTGGTCTAGGTTTTAGCTTAGAGCTAGGTTTAGAGGGGATGGTAAAGAGAGGAGAGGTGAGGTAGGGTGGTGATATCTAGGGGATTAGGGTGATGGGGTGGTGGCTTGGGGTCTATAGGAGTTTGCATGCTCCAACTAGATCAAGCAACACAAGAGAGGGGTGTGGTGATGATGGTCTTAAGCAAGCAGAAACAAGATCAAGCTAAGAGGAGAGAGAGATGTGGTTTAAATTCACTCAAAATTCAAATAAGATCCAAAGAACAAGCAAAAGGTGGGGCTTGCATGGCCCATGCAAAACATTTATGGCCATGTTGATTATTGTGAAAACAACATTTTTACATGGCATTATTATCATGCATTCACAAAAATTGGAGTAAGGCCCAAGCAAAGTAATTTAGAAAGAAAACCAAGTGGAGTATATGGAGATGATCATATTGGAGTATAATTGGGAATTACTAGTGTGTATATTCCACTAGATGATTATTATTCACAAAAATATTCCACATGAGCATAATTCCATGATAATCCATATGGAAGCTAGGACAAAGGATTCCACTCACAAGGCATGCAAAGGTGGCCATGTGGCTCTCATACATCAATGATGTGAAAACAACATGATGCTAAGATGAGAGCATGTGGACAAGAATTGGATCCATCCCAACCCACATGAGCTAGAGGTAAAACCAATAAGTGCCAAACTCATATTTAGTTGGATGGTGGAATTATAAGGTGGTGAAAGAAAAGGTGGTGGAGTTAATAAAAGATATGCCCCCAACTCAACTTGGGCATTAAACAATATATCAAGACCCAAATACAATATCAAGAGGCAAATACAATTAATAATGCACATGAGAAAAGAACCAAAACAAAAAGGGTTTTATATGATGCTCAAATGCAAGGTGGCATGATGACATGAGCATGATATAATGATGATGCAACAATATATATTTGAAGTAGCCATTATATTACTAGACCAAGTAGCATTACAATTGTTAGACAATTGGGATGCTACAGCAATTTGGGTAAATATTGAGGCAAAGAGTAGTTTGATCCTATGTGCTAAGTATCACAAAGTAAACCTATACTAGGAGGTGTCATATACTATACAGCTAAGCCTGAATTCTAGAGATGTTTTACTCAACTACTATATTATGAGCTTAGAATAATGTGTGTTATATGCATCACATTTGTATTTCTTGGTTTTCTTGGATCTTCTTGATTGACTAGATCTATACATAAAGTTTGACTTGGTGTGAAAATGCATGTTGAATCATTAAGTTATTACTTGATGTTATAGACCCAGATAGAAAAGGGAATTCGTGTAAGGGAGTGACGAGTTCCGAAGATCAAGATGAAGACTCGCAGGAAGAAGGAAGCCAAATATAAGGAGTATCAACACTATTTTGAAGGATGGATCAATCCCAACTTATTATTAGTTGGCAACAAGAAGGATTATTAGTGCTGAAAAGGGTGTAGAGCAACATGAAGGAATGGACTTAAGTTCACTCAAAATAGGTGATGTTGAAGTAGTTGTACCAAGTCATGGAAGTAGCTTGGAAGGGCGCAAAGAAGAAGTCTTGGAACAAGGGTGGTATTCAAGCTCTGACAACTCGGAGAGAATGCCAATAGTAAGTCGAAAACCCGTAGGGTAATTCATACACCCAGAAGGATCCATAGTTGGTATCCGTAGCTGGTATCCTAGCGGTTTAGCTAGTTAGGTCATCCTAGTGTACTTTAAAGAGCATAAAACTTGTCCTAAGTTAACTTAGATTTAAAGAAGTATACAATTAAAGATCGTCTTTCGAGACGCTTTGTGAAATTGGGCTTACCAAAGAGAGAATGTCCAAAAGATAAAATTAAGACAAGTAATGTTGGTAGATTCGTTTCGGAGATCTACAACTATGTGGGTATATCGTAGATTCTTTCGTGAGACTTTCCAGAGGTGAAGTATAAGCTAGATAGAGACCAATATCCTTACTATTCAGTTAATGGTATTATACATGTAGTTTATAGACCATTAGGAAACCCCAAGGGGAGAGTAAACAATAAACACTAAAGTGTTGTTACCTGACTTTCTGACTAAAGGTTGGAAAAGAAGACTATGATGAGGTTAAGCCTTATTCTCATAAGGTTATAAGAAGTCATCATTATAAAGTATTTCTGGGAGTATGTCCAGATGAATGATCGAAGTAGACATAACAGCTTAAACCCAGTGGACTAGTTTAAGAAGAAAACAACTTGTAAGTTGTCCTTAAGAGTAAAGAGATAATTCCAAAATAGACCGGTGTAGCGTAATACGAAAACCGGATTGGAATGGAAGAAATGTGTCCACCACCAATTCTAAATAGGACTATAAGGACATAACCCCAAAGGGATTATTGTAAAAGGAACCATGGGATAACTTAGAACTACCGTTGTATATTGTCGGATATGAAGAGGATTCAAGGAAAAAGATTTGGATACAGGATACCACAATTATTCCCAATTGTGATCACAATGGAGTTGAGAAATGTCGTGATCAATACAAGTTAACACCTCATTCTGAAATGCAAGAGAGTACGAACTTCAGGGACGAAGTTTATTTTAAGGGGGAGAGTCTGTAACATCCCAGCATTAGAGCTTAGAAATAAGCTGAGATAAGGTGTGTGCATTGCATTCATGCATAAGAAAATCTGGGGGATTTTTGCGCAAAACTAAAAGAACTATAGAGGGATTGAGGTCTCTCTTGTACTAGTGGGAACAACAGTACAAGTGTGACAGATTTCAACATGACCTCTACTATAATTTTGTGTTTTGGGAAACAATTCAAATCATATCTGAAATTGAGACTTGAATTTCAAGTTTGAATACCTTGGAATTTAGAATATTCCATTGTTGAATAAAGAATACTTAAAGAGTAAAGTAATGCCAAGAAATGAAATGAAATTTTTAATTAGATAAATAAAGGAATTCCATAATTAGAAAATAATAATAAATAAATAATGGTATTCTTTGTTACATAAATAGTAATAGTAATGTACAAGTCTGAATAAACGAGACAAAAGGGAATTCTTTATTACATTGAATATTTTATAAGTTACAAATAATAAATACACAATACAATATGTGAATACTACTATAGAGTTTCAAAAGAGAAAATAAATTACATGAATTGGATAAGGAACCCTAAAAAAACTAATCCTATCTATTTCCTTCATCTTTTATATCTTCAATATACTTGTCCCTGTAAAAGAAATAGACAAACAAGATAAATAATAAACAGGGGGTTAGTTTATTAGTTATACTCTCTGTTTTGGCCTAGAGATGCTAGAGCCTGACTTCATCATCAAGTATGTATTAAAAAAGGGACCATTTCATATCTATTCTTATCAGGCTTTTGCCTTAGTCCAGCATCACAGGCATAAGGGGCAATTTTCACCAAAGTCAAATAACAAGGCAAATGGTAAAACACCAGGTTTTCACCTGATCTCATCCACAACAGACAAGTTACCGTTCCTGTAACTTGAACCAGAGAAGAGACACAAGTAAGCTGCTCACACAGCCATGCATATGGGTGTGCTGTCAACACAGCAGCAAACCCAGGAAGAAGATAAGAAGGTGGCAATCCTTGTACACAAAGGGGAGGGAACCAACCGTAGCAAACACCCCATTCTCACCTCCAAAATGACACCACATACATTTATTCACACCAACATCATCTCTACCACCGCACAAGAACAAGTAGTTCAGCATCAGTATCTCACAGATCCACCCATCAAATCGTTAGCAAGAGTGCCCACCAAATTATCAAATAGTATAAGCACCCCAAGATCTACTCAGTTCTAGCATCCTGGTTGCTTAGGGAAGCCATCCAGGGGCTAGAACAAAGGAGAATTCCACAGGAAAAATAGACCAAGAAGAAATCTTAGCTGCAAGGAGTACAGCAGGACACTAATATCAAGTGCAGCAGTAGGAGGTGCAGATCTGGAGTACAAAGAGAAGATCTGACCAAGCAAGAATTCAAGATCCACCCAAGCAAGCATCAATTGTTACACAGCAACAGGCTACCACCACAAGATCCAACAACAGTAGATCCAAAGCAGCCATAGATTCTCCACAACCTCATCAATTCAAGCTGATCTATTAAGCATATCAGGTTGCCAACTTATAGTATTAATAGCATCTGCTCTTTTCACTTTTATTTTTGAGCATGATTTTTAGTGGCAGGGGGGAAGGGCTCTCAGAATGGTGTAGAAATGCTACACCAGTATCATCATTGAGCTAAGAGGGGAAACCAAAGTCAATATCTGTTCTTATCCATAAATTGGGCCTCAGACCAAGCATCATTGGTAGAGGATATGTATAGCAAAAAATCACGCTACTCTAGTCTATCCACTGGGCACACTCTAATGAGGCACCACAGTGGAACAACCAGACTTAATAGAATCCACTATTTGAATCAGCAGCTAAGTAGGTTATCCATTGGGAGCAAGCTATTCCAGACTGCAGAAGATACAAGGTACAAAAAAAACTAAGATCTAAAGTTGATCCAGTACATCACATATATATTTTTGACCATTTTTAGTAGAGAGAGTATAAGAGGGATGTGTAGATCATTAGTAATGTTGCTGGACAACAACCAGATCTGACAAGGAGAAAACTAATCAACCACAATATAGTACCAAACCATCTAGGAGAGTACTTACCTGATCTAGAGCCACATAACATAGATCTAGGTGATCATATGAACACTACAAACTCAAGAACACTCCATCAAGATCAAATCAGAGCAAGTATAACAATAATAAATCACTTATTTGCTTGGACTTGGTCAAGCTATTGATCTAGCACACTTGTGTGATGCTAACAAATGGTTTTAGCAAGCATTCCTTTATGCATATTCTAGCATCTCACATACACCTTGTTTGACACATATTTGTGTGGATACATATAACCAAGTTAATTATAGACCATATTATTTACAAGAACAGCTAGGAAACGATTAACTAAATTACTAAGTTTATAAAAAGTTGTTCTATTGGATGAATACCTACAAATAGATCTCGAGCCAGTGCTTATGCCCAATCATAGGAACCTAGCAAACAGCTAACATATGTGCTAGATTACACCCCAGGAACTCACATACACATTTATTTGATAAAAATAGTGTGTACATGTCCTAATTGCACTTGATGTACCAATCTGCATCTATTAGAGTATTTAATATACCATAGGACATATACATCAGAATTTCATCTCTGATGAACAAGGACTTATAAAACAACTTGTGCATGACCTACATACACAATATATATTCAACTATATCCATTTAGAACATACATTCCCAAATAGAGCAGAAACTAGAGATAGTTGGGTACAAATAACTAGCTAATTCTATTTGTATCAAGCCATGAACACCACAATCCTAGGGAACAATCTACTACAGCCAAGTCTTAGGAAGTAATAACATAAAACTTTGGCTCATTGGCCAAACTACCAGTAACACCGTAACCTTTAGCACAAACAAAAATCCCATAGAAGAACATCATAGCTCAATGGTAGGTCATTGGTCATCACAACCAGAATCCAGAACCTATAACAAACACCACTACCACCTAGAAACATATCATATATCAACACTCATCAGGTTGTGATGAGCAGGAGATCAACACCACACCACATCTACCATATTCTATATAGTACAAAAAAAGAGCAGAGAATAGAAGGATCATACCCGAACTTGCGAAATCAGAGGCATAACTGAGCCCTAGCTAAAGTAGACGATGGAGGAGAAGGGACCAACCGAGCCTACTACCTCACCAAGGTGAGCGAGGGCACGACCAGCTCATGGAGGCAGCAGCCGTAGCACATCGGCACCACCGGACCAGCAACCCACCATGGGCCGACATGTTGGGGGATCAGGAGCTCCAGGAGTCCTTGCAGAAGTCGTATACTATGTATAGTAAGTGCAAGCAACGAGGGGAAGCAGTAGGAGCTGCGCGGTGCCGGAATCGCGCCGGCGACCGATCCAAGGTGAAGCTAGGGTTTCGTGGGGCGTGCTCGGGAATTTGTGCATGGTAGACTTGATAGGGGAATCAGTTGAGGAGGCGACGGAGAAGCAGCGTTGTCGGTCATCATCGCCGGAAGCAGTTAGCGGTGGCTGGGAAAGCAAGAGGTGGCGCTGGAGGCGGTGGGTGTCGTGTGCGTGCGTGTGGTATGTGTGCGTGCTTGAATGCACTGAGAGAGACAGGGGAAGAGAAAGATGGGGGATGGGGTTTGATCTCAACTTGAGTTGGGCTGACCTAGTGGGCCAAGACCACTTGGTCCAAGTGGACCAGGCCTAGTTTTCCTCAGCAATGCCACAGCCCAATTATTTATCCCCACCAAAAAATCAACTTCCTATTTAATAAATTACCAAAATACCCTTGAACTTATTTCAGCCTAGAAAAATATAGAAAAATCCTAAAAATATATATGATATATCAAAATGATCGCAAGAATGATATATGCCTAGGAAAAATATAACTTTACTTATTTAAGCTAAGTAAACTGTGAATAAATATTAACACCCTTAAATCCTTAATAAAATCTCATAAATTAAGGAAAAGTCCTAAAAATGAATAAAAATTAGTTTTGCATATGAAAATAAATCTACTATTTTACAAAAATACTAACTTATTTTTTTTACAAATAAAACTTGGAACAAATAGTCAAGGACATTTAATCCTTTGTAGAATTTTGTAAAAATAAAAATAATACTTAAAAATAAATAAAAATCATTTTTAAGATCTTAAATAAATATACTTTACTAGAAAAATACTCAATATATTATTCCAATAGGTTCCAAGATTTTAAAGTAATAAATCCCTATCTATTTTTTAAAATACCTATTTTGTAAATTCTTTAAAAACATTTCTTAAGTAAGAAATAATCACAATTCTATGTGAAACCTTAAATCTTTTACATTTAAATACTACTTCGAAAACCATAAGTTGGATCTATAATGAAATTTAAGTGTAAGCAATTAACTCTATAAAACTCTTTTAAAACCATAAATCTAAGTTAAATCAACAATTCAAGTAAATTATGAACATCATTCACCTATAGATGGATGGTGAATACTCTTTATCTCTTAACCATGCTTAACATGATTTTAAAACCCTAACACATTAATGAGATCATCTTGCTTTCTTTAATAAGACAAATCATTTTCATAATAGTAAATCACATTCAAACATATCATTCACTTAAATTGAAAGTGAATGAATTCACACTCTTAATCAACCTTATCTTAACCCTAGAACTTAATAATAATTTAGATATAACACAACCTAAATCTATTTATGTTTTAAAATTAACTCTGGTCCTTCAAGTTATAAAAACAATATACAAAGTATATTTATATTTTTATAGTTAACTTTGGTCTATTCCAATTAGGTCGTAAGGCATCTCAAGACCAAGCTTATCAAACAAACTAAAAAGTCAATGATCGCATACTGTTAACCATCAAGATTGTTTAAACCTTATCAAAGAAATCTTTCCCTCAAAGGTTATTTGTTTTGCCATTTCAAACAACAACCTTATAAATAAGTCCTTTCACTCTTAACAATCTATTGTACCAACATCCATCAGAATTACTAGATAGTAATTCACCTCAATCTCAAAGTGTTATTACATTTCACTTGCACACTTTGCATGTTAAACACTTAAGTTCTTTGTAGTTATCTTTACTTGTGAAGAAGACATGAGAAATAACTAAATCGTATATGCATCACCCAAATTTAACTCATTCACGTTATTGGGGATTTATCTCAGGGTTATACAAAATGCATTACATTACGTATGCATCACAGCATATTGCTTCTTTAAACATTAGTGCTTACCCGACCAATGATGTTATTTACAGATTTTGGATCTTCTATTGTCTCGAAGACCGTGATTGCATAATCTTGCAATCACAAAAGGCAAGTTCACAACTTGATCATGTCCTTTGATTATTTTCTATCAAATGCTTGTAACTCGAATGTTGTCATCACCTACATTTCAAAAAGGACAGAAAACACTATTTTCATAATAATATGATTATGGATTATTTACCAAATGGTAATAATCTATTGATACAAATCCAATGGTAAAGGAATATAATATCTAGGACTTAATCAACCATTGTCGCTAGTTAGCGCCGTATATTATGCGTTAACCATAAGACTTGGAATGGGACGGTAAAGTTAGTTGTATCTTCTCCCTTTTGCATGGACGAATGACCTTATCGTGAAGCTACAGATTTCTCGTGGAGAATCTAGAGAATCCAGCACATGGGTGGGACCCCTCAGTGCCCCGTGATCTAGGTGTCTAGATTATCTATGCATAGCTATCTTGGTGGAGGTTCACCATAGCTGATGGTGGCTGCCAGGCAGAGCTGCTTACAGAGTCTTTGAGAGGCTACCCGGACTATACTCATGGTAAAGCTCTTGGGGGATCGTGTCTCCATGCGGGGTCACGGAGAGGGCAATGATTGGCTTGGATCTTAGACTGGGCCCCATACCAAGAAAGTATGGACAATCTCGCGACTTGGATGTGCAACAAGGCTAAGGTCTCTTATGGGTAATGCAACACACCTCTGTAGAGTGTAAGAATTGTGACATGTTACTCCCTGTTCCGGGAAGGAGCTACGAACGCGGCAGGAAAGGAACTCCATGAAAGTTCTGGTCAACCTGTGAAGGCTGTCGGACATAGTTTTCAGAATAAAAGCAACCTTTGAAGAAATGTTTACGAAAACCTAAATTGCCTACGACCTATGGTCTATGGCTGTAGAAATAGTGCATCAAACACTCGTTTCTAGTGAACTTGCTGAGTATGCTCGTACTCAACCGTACCTTCTTAACCCTTGCTAGGTTCTAAGCCGTTGAAGACGACATCAACACCAACTTATGCTCAAGAAGCCATCATCGACAACTCATGTTCTTCAATAAAGTCAATGAAGTCAACATATACACCAACTGAAGTGAAGACAAAGTTCCGGATTAGCTAGGAATAGATTCTCTAGCCATAACACCTACTTATGTAGAGCATTGCACTAGCAGCAATTGCAAGCCAGATAGTTTAGATGCTAGTCTTATTAGCTAGATAGTTGTGAGTTGTTATTTCTGGTTCTTCTTTGTAAAGAGTTGTTTTCTTCCTCTTTAACCTAGAGTGTTCTCTAGATCTTTTGTAAAGAGTCAAGTTGTAATCTATAGTCATGTCTTGGACCTGTTGTGTTTCTGTTGTACAACTCTGGGGGATGTAATACTAGTGAATGGTGTTTCATTGGTGTTATGTCAATGACTATTGTGTACTACATCATGAAGTGGTATGCTGGGTCACCGCACCAGTTTTGTTCGAAATATTGGGTACTACCTGGGGAGAAAATATCATGTATATATATGTGATATATCTCCCAAGGTGTGGAGCTGGAAAACCCGCAAGATCAAAAACACAATAAGATATTCATGGGAAATACATTTTTTATGAAATAGAGCTTGTTATGAAGATAACCACAAGCTCTAAATCCTCACATGGACAAGATCCAGACAACAACCAAGAAACATGATGCTATGTATGCAAAGGTTTGAGCTCTCACCGAACAAAACAAACAAGCTACTCACTCAAAAGACCCTCTTGATAGTATGGCTATCTATCCTAAACTCGGTCTCCCAACACTACAAGAGACCAATAAATGAGCACTCCACTTGATCTTGATGTAGGCGGTCTTATCTTCCTCAAGATGGAACATATTTCTTGATTTCTCTTGCTCGCTCTTTGCTTGAGAAAGACTTGTAAATTGCTCCCCCGTACTCCATGGGGAAGCCTCTTCTTTGAACTTGTCTTCATCACTCTATGATCACTGAGGATGGTGATCTTCAAGCATGTGATCTTCTAGATATGGGGCATCTTGAGCTTGCACTTCATTTCTTCTAACTCCATTAGGATGATGTCTTGAAGATAACCATGAGGAACTCCATCTTCTTCTTCAAGACACATTAGATCTTCTTTATTCTTCTTCTACATGATTCCAATAGGCACAAAGCCCTTGGACATTGCTTCTTCTTCATTTCTTTTTTTTCAACCTTGAAACCAACATATGGCCCAAGAGATGCCAATGCACAAATCCTACAAGTGAAACTCAATTCAAACATTAGTCCATAGATGTGAGATCCAGGCACATGGCTTAATAGGATTGATAGGATACCCATATCAACAAGTTGCAACTTCTTTTCCGGAAGCTCATTCGAAAAGAACTCTAAGGTTAAGCGTGCTTGGCCTAGATCAATTCTAGGATGGGTGACCGACTGGGAAGTGGGTAACCGGGTGCGCACGAGTGAGGACAAAGTGTGCAGAAAAGACTAGTGTTGGTCTGTGGGGCCAGTCTAGATATCCTATTAAGCTGCTAGGAGTGACACCCCCCGGGCCCAGGAGTGGACGGGGTGTTACACCGACCTTCTTCTTGGTACCATGAGGCGAATCTCGAGGGCGAGATCCCTTGTTAGTGGTGTCGAATTGTGGCATCCCGCTAAAACCACTACTAGAAATCGCTGTGTTTTTGTGCATTGCATCATCATGACCGCATGCTCATGTCATCATGCCACACTGCATTTGAGCATCGTCATCATCTTGCATCTGTTTGTCTCAAAACTATTTTCGAAAAGCCTGGTTTTGTTTTCTAAATGCCCCGTCTTTATTTCAAATCAAAACCCGAAACTCCGGATTATTTTGTTTCGTCTAAAAACGGATTCTAAAAGCCTTGTTGTTAATGAATAAAATATTTATATTATTTTAGGGGGCAGCCGAACCGGCCCGAACCAGCCCAGGCGGCCACCCCCAAAAACACCCAATCAGCCGAACCCTATCCCAACCGGCTACCCTAACCCCTTCCCCCTCCAATTTTTCCCTCCCAGCCGCCGCCACCTGGGCGCGCAACCCCACCCCCACCTGCCGCTTTCCCGCCCACCTACCTACTCCCTCTCTCTCTCTCCCCTGACCCCACCTGGCCACCTGCCGCCACCCTCACACACCGCATGCAGCCACACACACACAACACGCACACGCGCGCAGCTGCGACCCAACCCAACCCTTGCAGCGCGCTAAGCCACGTCGCGTTGCCGTCCGCCTGAACCCAGCGTTGTCACGCTAACAGCCCTAGCCCCATCGCCAACCCCGCTCCCCCGCGTCCACCCCGCCGCTTTTCTCGCTCCACCCCGGGTCCCACCTCGCGCGACAAACGTGTGACACCGCCCCTCACCGACCGCTCGCTCGGGATCTCCCCCCGCCTGGCCCCACTCTCTCACGGGAGACACGCCTCGCGCCCTCCTCTTTCCTCTCGTCTTCCTCTGCATCTGCTTCCTCACCGATGCAGAGCATTGCCACCGCCTCCTCCGCTGGCCGCGCGCCTCCTTCCCCAACCACCCGCCGCCGGCCACGCTCCGCCTCCGCCGCCACCCTTCGCCGCTGGTCCTCCTCTCGTTCACAATCCCGAGCGCCGCCGTTGACCTTGTCCTCGCCCCCGCCTGAGATCCTCCCCAGCACCTCCGCTCTGCCCCGCTTCTCTGGCCGTCCCTGACTCGCCTCTGGCAGCCGACCCCACGGACCGCCGCCAGGGCCCCGCCTCCGTGACCATGCTCCTTCCTCGCGAGGCCCCGCGTTGTTGCGCCTGCGCCCCCGGCCTCGTCCCCTGTGCCTCTTCTGCTCCCTCGCCGAAGACCTCCTCCTGCCGACCCTGCAGGTGCCTGCCCGAGCCTTCCCGCCTCTCCTCTCGCTCGTCCCGCCGCCAGAAGCTTCGCGGGTCGCTGTCGCCCCGCCTCCCCGTCGGACCACCGGCCGCCGCCTCCCTCAAGTCTGGCCGCCGCCTCTGCTTCGACCCAGGCCGCCGCTGTTGGCAGCACCTCGCCGGGGATCTCCGACGACCCCTGCCGCTCCTCTGCTGCTAGTGACCGCTGCGCCACCCCTTCTGAAAACCCCCTCGTCCCCGCGGTCTTCATCGCCGTTCGTTGCCCCGATCTCCTTCCAGGATGCCACCGTCCGTGCGGGTGTCTCCTATGCCTGCGCTGCTGCACGCCGAGGGACCGCACATCCTTAGTCTTTTGTGGCTGTCTGCACCCTTGCAGGTGTTCGAGATAATAACCGAATGTCCACGGCCTCCTCGAACCGTTCCTATGTTCCCTTCCCGTCTCGTGTATGTCTGTTTTTGTGCGCTTGAGCTACGTCCCCGGTAGTAAACTGCTACAAGCTCTTCGAAGTCGACAAGATGATCCCCAAGACCTACCGATGTCGAGACCCGAGGCCGACACCGACAGACAAGTCCCAAAGCCCGAGTTCTCCATCGACAAACCAAGTTGGAACCTCAAGGTCGTCGATAGGGGGCCGAAGAGTCCAAGCACGAAATGTCGAGTTCTCCATCTGGGACAACAAGATCGCCGACCGGGAACTGAAGGACGCCGCCCCTCAAGATCTTCATCCCGAGACCAAGATCGCCTTCCCGGACGCCAAGGTCGCCGACACGGAACGCCAAGTTCTTCATCCCGAACGCCAAGACCTCCTTCCGAACCCGAGTTCTTCGTCACAGGCGGCAAGATCTCCTACACGGACCCGAAGACCACGAATGCGACAAGATCTTCGCGACGACAAGATCGACACCGACCAGGGCGAATCCGATGAGCCGCCGATGCCGAACCAAGTCCTTCTTCTCGGAACGCCAAGCTCTCCTTCTGTTGTCCGAGAACGATCCCGTCGAACCAAACCCTAGATCCGAACCCTGAGACCCGACTCCGAACCCCCGAAACCCAAGATCTTCTGAACCCAGATGTGTGACCCTAAGCCTCTATTTTTATAATATAACATATACATGTCGCATCATTAAATCATCATGCTTGCATACATGCCATCTGGTGGGTTGGGTTAAATAGTCGATTCACCTAAATTAAATATGGAGTCTATATGCGGGCTATTCTAGTCTTATTCCGGACTCCATTTAAATTTGCGTAGCGAACCGATGCCATGTTTTGTCTTGTTAAGACAACATTTAAATTGCGGGGTTGTTAAATAACTTGAACCGTTTAATTAATTATCGGGACCCCGGTTTCGCTTAATACTGCCTAATTGCACCGCATCTACATCATATCATAATCATGTCGGATCTTCTGCCGTAGTATTAAATATTGTATCCGGTGTTGCTTCTAGTGTTTGCTTCTTCGCGGATTAGGCCGATGAGTTGATTCGAGTGTCGACAAGTTCTTCAGATATGAACCATCGGCTATGTTTCCCAGGCGAGTATCTCTCCCCTTCTACCTATTTTGCATTTATAGTCTTTATTTCCTCCTGTTGATCTATTGCTATCCGTGTCGCGATGCTTTAGTGTTCCGTACCAGATATATTTCGTGCAGCCTTTATATTGCCATGGACACATCCTATTGCCTGTTGTTTGATAGATAGGCAGCCTTGCGAGTCGTAGTTTCTTGCTTATGTGTTGCTTCGTGTCGTTGTCGTTTCACCGTTGACGGCAAGTTGACACATGATAAATGGTGGAGATGATCATGACTTTAAATACAACTATTAAATTGTTGGGATAACTAATGAAAGAGGCACCGGTGGATAATGCTATTTGGTTTTTCATGTCCACTTGTGTCCCGTAGGCCCCGAGTACTTGATACCTATTCCTTGATTATTCGCACTATCCACATCCGGGAGACCCTATGGATCCCCCTTAGCCAGAGCTTGATTCATTCTTATTTCTTGGGGCCACAAAGTAGTTTGGGGCTTTATTACTATCCTATACTTATGCCATGCTTTACCGCTTTATTTATGATTGTGTCTGTACTGTTTTGGATCGTGACACATTTTCGCTGTATCGACAAGCCCAGTCACACTTTCGGGTTCCCAGTCGTTTACCGCCGTCCACACAAACCCTGGGTCCGTCTCGGAGCTGGCCAACTTCGTCACAGGTAGCTTAGTGGGGTGGCCCCCTGAAATAATTTATGAATCCTATGATTGCTTTGTCGTGAAAGCCTCGTTGGGTTTTGAGTTGGTTTTTCCGAGGTTGATCGTGTGTGTGTTGCTATTTGTGCACCCCTGCAGGGTAAATCTTTCTGAAAGCCATGTCCACGGTTATGGACGACTTGGAGCACAGTATCTCGATCATAGACAATCATAACTAAAGTAGTATTATAAATTTGACTTAATATGTGACTAGTAATTCAGCTTCACTACAATGGAATGGATAATAAAAATGCCAACAACTGGTGGATCTGTGGTGATCTGTGTCATACTATACCTGCCTAGTAAGTATTGCAACTCCAATGGAATGTGATAAAAGTGCCAACAACTGCTGGGTTTTGGGATTCCTCAGGACAATTATATCTGACTAGTAATGTTCCAACTACCACGGAATGGTTAATTAAAAACTGCCCACTACTTATGCTTTAGGATGACTCATGCTATCTATATCTGATTAGTAAAAGCTTCAACTATAATGGAATGAATAAAACTGCCAACCGTGTGAGTTCCTTGGTTTGACTTCCTCGTTTGGTCTCGAGGGGGAATACCCGGATGGGTATGATTGGTGTTAGTATAAGGTTGGTACCGAATAGGTCTTGCTTATCTCCCTCTAATAGCCGCCAGTTAATCGAGTCTCTATAGGTTGTTTAGTGTATGCTGCGCTGCCGCTACAGTCCACCATACCTATGTAGGCGAGAGCCGCCGAATTCTAGCCTCGCCGTGTACTGGCCTCAGTACTGACGCTCCTCTTTTTCCTTTGCCCTTTGTCGGCACCCCTTTTGTTTTAGCAGGTTTGAGATCGACGTCGTTAGCAGGGCTACCCTTCAGGCTTGGCCTGGGCAGGGTTATGGACGCCATTGGTTATTCTGCAGGGCTCTTAGCCCCATTTGCATCTTATCCGTACTCGGATGTTGTATCGTTTTCAAGGTGATTTGGATCTTTGTAGTGTATATCTGCATTCTTGACTCTTGGAGTCGTTCTGTATATATATATATATATGTTCTATGAGTCCCATCGAGGACTGTTGTGTAACGGTATTACTTCGTTTTCGACCCGCACGAAAGTGCCTGGTGGGCGTCCTTGAATCGTTTCTATGCGGGTTTGGCAGGAAGCGCTAAAACTTGCATAGGGCCGATTCGAGGGTGTTACAATAGAGATTGTCATTAATTAGCAAAACCACACATGGGGGCATACATGCCCTTTCACCTTCTATATTAAAAGCCAATGCTGAGTTTAGAATACATTATATAACGTTTTACCCGTGGTTATTTAGCAATTTAATACATATGGTGTGTTTGCTAGATAGGATTTTCATGCCATAGCACCAAACTAAGGTTGTCTAGTACATACCTAGCTTAATTTTGACTTGCTACCTAAGAGAAAATAAAACAAAATAATGCGCACATGTGGAACAACTCAAAAATAGAAACATTGACAAACCGTTGTGTCTGGTTCGTCGATCTTAAATTTCACATGACATTCATATCAACATTAGCTTAAAACTATTAAAGTTGAATGGTCTACTTTGTTGTGCACGCATGGCCAGGGAGGGGGCGGTCACACATGTGCATTCCACTCAAGTAATCTTAAGCCTCGAGAAGGGACCCTAAAGGGGGCACACACACATTTCACACA
The DNA here is from genome assembly GCA_916181665.1 of Avena sativa. NCBI lineage: Eukaryota > Viridiplantae > Streptophyta > Magnoliopsida > Poales > Poaceae > Avena > Avena sativa. Next base: position 226,960,673 of record OV702286.1, read on the forward strand.
AGTAATCTTAAGTATTGAGAAGGGACCCCATGCATCCCTAGCCTAGTCAATTTGACTCTTGTGAGGGTATCTACCCTTGACATTTTTTGAGTGCCTTCTACTCAAGTGTATGTCACATATCACTAGACCAAGGGCTGTTCAAAACAAAGATTTGTATAAAATATAGGAAACTAGGTAACATAGGAATGACATAGTATAACCATGGATAGAGAATGCGCAACAAAACTGAAAAGAGAGCCACTTGGTAAAGCGTAATGAAAACAAAGCAAAAGAACTATATCATTGGGACCAACTAGTACAACTCATGGTCAGATTTGTCTTCATCCATGTGTTTTGGTGCTAGCAAAGCAATAAAGATACATGGTGTTCTAGCTCAAGTTTCCTTCACTTTATCTCGTGGTTCCACCAAAAAATGAGCTTTCACTATATGCTTTACTTCTAGTCAAAATGGATGAAGCGAAAACTTTCCTTTAGAAATTAAGGATCCAAATCCTACATACCGAACTCAGGTTTGGGAAACGTTTCCATGTTTTTTGATCGTTGCAGATTTTTCACAGAAATCTTGCTTACTAAACTCACTCTAGGGTTTTTCTAGTGTAGGGTGGGTGCAAGAGGTGTAGACATGTGCCTATTGAGCTATCTTAGGTCGTCTAGTTGACCATGTCACCGTGAGCCTCCTCTCTTACTCCATGGCATATCGCTGTTGCCCATGGCCTTCTCCTACTGTCACTATGGTTACCATGTCTCTAAACCTATAAAGCACAATGTTCCTCTCACCTTATCGTAACCTTGTTAACAAGGTCTTCGGTCTACAACATATAAATCCATGCTCTTTGCATCCCTCGCTTTGATTTGATACTCAACGCGAGGGGAATCTCAAGTCTTGAGAAAACACACCTTGCAAAATCAGCTCTCTTGACTGAGCTTTTTAGGGCATACGTGTTTGAAAGATTTTACCAACAAAGGGAAAACAAACATAAGCAGAACAAATAGCGAACTTAGAACAAATACACCATAAGCAGAGGGTCAAATTGTCAAATGTAACATTCTGATTTCTGCTGCTTCTCCTCCTCGCACTTTCCACCCTTCGATCCCACGTCTTCTTCTTCTCCACCTTTCTTCAACCCCAATCCAAACCTCAAGCTGAAGAAATCCCAAGGAATTTCACGAAACATCTCATTCTGGGTCAGATCGAGCCGAGAATCCGTTACTATCTTCCGAGCAGCCGAGGTGAGGTGATCCAGATCTTTGGTGGTTTATTTACATCCTGTTTTAGTCTGATCTCGTGGCCATTGTCTGTTGGATTGTAGCAGTGGAATAGAGCGGCGAGGGAGGGACGATCATGTCGTCGTTTCCCGAGGAGGAGGAGGCCTTCGAGCACACGCTGCTGGTGGTGCGGGAGGTGTCGGTGTTCAAGATCCCGCCGCGCACCACCAGCGGCGGCTACAAATGCGGCGAGTGGCTGCAGACAGACAAGATCTGGACTGGCCGCCTCCGTGTGGTGTCGTGCGGCGACCGCTGCGAGATCCGGCTCGAGGACCCGGGCTCCGGGGACCTCTTCGCCGCTTGCTTCGTGCTGCCGGGCCAAAGGGAGAGTGCCGTCGAGACCGTGCTTGACTCGTCACGCTACTTCGTTCTCCGCATCGAGGACGGCAGGGGGAAGCACGCCTTTGTCGGCCTGGGGTTCGGCGAGCGCAATGAGGCATTCGACTTCAATGTCGCGCTGTCGGACCACGAGAAGTATGTCAAGAGGGAGCAAGATAAGGAGACCGGTGGCGAGGAGGCAGACGATGGCCAGATTGATATCCACCCAGCGGTCAATCGCCGGCTCAAGGTAACAGAAACGGTGATTTCATCTCTTTTCTATTGCTCAGCTATAGGGTGATCTGATTGATGAGAAGTTACATTTTTGCTGCGAAGTTAAATGTTCCTTGTCCGAAATAGTATAATCACAATTCAGCAAATGAGTTACAAATGATGAGTTGGTAAATTATCTAATATTCTGCTACAAAATACTGATCTCTTCCTTGAAAAGCTTAATACTAGGAAGTTACATCTTGACCAAAAGAAGAATTGCAGTTATGTTACTCAATTTTTATTATGCCATTTGGTGATGAAGAACTTGTACTTATTTTAGATAGAAACTTGTACTTTTCTTAGCAAGTAAGAGTGGCTTTGACCAAATCACCAAACTGTTGTGAAACAGATATGTACCTTAGGTAATGTGTTGGCCAAATCACTGCCTTTGCACACTTTATTGTTTCTTTATTGCGTATATCCTTACATTAGTAGTTAAGCAAAATAACAGTACTAATGTTTTGGTGGCTCGACCTAAGACAACCCAATTGCATCCCAACTTAGGTCTTGTGAAGAGATATGTTAAGAGCACATATAATGAACACAGCTATAGATTCATAATGCGTCACAATGAATTTGGTTTTTAATATAACAGGCATGACACCACGATGAGAAAACGTCGAAGTAAAACACCAAATTTTAGTTAAGTGATTTTGTATTTTGTACGTATAGACGAGAATTATTCTGCTGATGGCTCCTAGTCGTTGCGGCACTGCACCCCAAAAATGGTGGCAGACAATGGTGTCTAGCCATCTGTGTTCTACTGGATTTAATAGTCTACAGATGAATTTATTTGTCTCATGTCCTTCTCATCTTTTTCGATGAGTTTATGTAAATTGTGCTCACCAAGAAGTCCTACATGCCTGAAGGTTTGCTAGAGTTATCTTTCTTTCATGGTTATTATCATGACTTGATACCATGGTATGACACAACATTTGTTTGGTCTATTATTCTTGTATGTGCAAAAACTGAACCAAATGCGTGCGCGCTTTCTTATAGTTTCTCTTTATAAGGGGTTAAAGCGTCAGCATGACATTGAATTGGTTCAGTTTTTGCCTGCATGCTCCTTGTGGTTATATCTGTTCTTGTTCATGAGCTTTTGATGATGTCCCTGTGGTTGTAGGAAGGTGAAACCATTAGGATAAACGTGAAGAACAAGCCATCAGCTGGAAGTGGCATGCTTTCCTCTGCTGGTTTATCTGGTGGAGCCACTGAAAAGCAAAAGGCAAGCATGCTCCTTGCACCACCGCCAGGTGCAACCGGGAAGCTTCGATCTCCACTTCCACCTCCACCTAATGACTCTGCATCTGCAAGATTGAATTCTGGACAGAATGCTGTAACGAGGGCCCCAAAAGAATCTACCAAGAAAAGCAAAGACCCATTTTCAGATATTTCTGCTATGGAGGTCAGAATAGTACCTCGTATTTCTACTAGTCTCTATATTTCTTAAACTACACGATTGTAACTAATACCTGTCCAGCTTCCCCTTTTGTTTTGTCTTTTTTATGGCTTACACAATCCCTTTTCTTACTGTACTTCCATTATATGTGGTGTGCAGAGAAGCTTACCCTCATCGACTGAATTAGGACAAACAAAAAGCACAGGTGCTGGCTGGGCGGCCTTTTGACAAGGGATATGACATCTGCTGTTGATAATCTTTGCTCTGCAAAAAGGATGAAGAACATTGTGTAACTGAAAAAGTACACACAACTTCTACTTACTGGAAGCCTCTATCCTTTGAATTCACATGGCAAAAATGACGATCTGCATCCACTTGGTACTCAAAAAATAAACATTTAGGAAGGTGCTAATTCATCAGGGCATCAAACCACATGGATTCAGGGAGCTCAAAAAATCTGAATATAAGTGTGGCTTTCCTTGTTTGTCATATTTGTGTTGTCAGATCTGATATACTGAAACCAGAATCATACTGACATCCACTTGTATTTGTGCCCTGGAAGATTGCAGAGTACTGTTTATGCGAAACTTGTTTTATTGGATCATTTGCTAAGATCCATTCGAAACCAGTTCATGTTTTGTTGTTCTCTGCAATGATCTGATATGGTTTGCATAATAACTACATAAAACATAATAACTCTAATAATATGAAGTAAAACTTTTATTCCAAAAAGAAATTGAAAACGAAAAACAACTCTTTGTAGAACAGACAATTATGACAGTACAATAATACCCCCTCTGTTTCAAAATATAAGATGTTTTAGTCTTTTTCTAAAACGTATGTATTTAGATGTCTTTTAGTGTGTCTAAAAACTAAAACAAGTAAACTACTCCTTTTTGTCTGTAAACTACCCCTCATTTTATCCACTCACTAAAAGGCGCCTAGATACATATGTTTTAGAAAAAATTAAACATCTTATATTTTGGAAGCGGAGGGAGTAGGTTACAGACTTAGTGCAGCAGCTTCAACAATTTTGCCTGTTAGTCTTACAATGGATTGTTTTTACATTTCTTTTGTCTTAGAAAGCCCTCTCAAGAGCCACTCATTTCACTGTCTATTTTCAGCATCCCTGTTTGTAGCCTGCATGCTGGCTTCTCTTCCACCACCGAAAACTTTTGATGACTATATTTCGACGTGCCCGGGCCTGAAATCCAGGCCAAAATTCCCCATCATTTTTGAGCCAAACAAAATTGTGATCCTAGTCTTTTGGGGGCAGTTCATTCACTTGCTGGTCACACTGGATTTTCACCCCCAAACAAGATTTACCTCGCAAGAGAGAAGTATTGGATGCAGTTTCTGCATAGATAACTGTGCCATATAGGCATTGTGTCTTTACTGTTCTTCTCCTGGTCGCAATGGATTCTGCGAGGAGCTGGTTCAACAAGCTCCAAACGAGGGAAAAATCCATCGGCAAGAAGAAAGAGTTGCCTCCAAATGGCAAGGAAGGGACCGATGATGCACCGTCCAGCGCGACGAAGCAAAGGGTCACCGCCGCGAAGCAGTACATCGAGAAGCACTACAAGGAGCAGATGAAACACCTGCAGGACAGGAAAGAGAGGTAAGTGATGATGATCTGTGCCGCATCTTAGGCGATTGTCTCAAGTTTGTCAATGAGATCTAGAGTTTTACCACATCCAGAATGATCATTGTGATTTGTGATACCTTTTGCGTGTTGTTTTCATTCATTCAAGTAATCGCCAATAAGATCACCTGGGGAATGATAGATTCATGAATATTTCGGTGCTAATAAGATCATATGGGAAATGATAGGACCATGAATGTTTAATTGAATCCTACACTAATCATAAAAAATGTTATATGCTTGTAGCATGATATTGCTCGTGATGGCATTTTACATTGGTGGCCAGTTTAATCTCATAACGCATATTTTAGCTTGTGAATTTTGGTTCATAATGTAGACGGTATAGTTTCGAAAAGAAACTTGCAGACGCCAATGTGTCTGAGGAGGAGCAGCACAACATCCTGAAGCAATTTGAGAAGAAAGAGACAGAGTACATGCGTTTGCAAAGGCACAAAATGAGTGTTGATGATTTTGACATGCTTACAATGATAGGAAAAGGAGCATTTGGTGAGGTAAATGCATTCAAATGTAGACCACTCTTTATCATGTTTCTCTATCTTTTTTTATCTCTCCGATTGCTGCAAATTTTCCTTCTAGGTCAGGGTCTGCAGAGAGAAGACCACAGGGAATGTTTATGCAATGAAGAAACTCAGGAAGTCAGAAATGCTTCGCCGAGGTCAGGTAGGGCTATCTTCTGGTAAGGATTCTGGGTGTGCATTTACATCGATTTTCTCGTTCGCTCTCCATACATACATTGGATTTCATACAGGTTGAGCATGTCAGAGCCGAAAGGAACCTCCTTGCTGAAGTGGACCATCATTGCATTGTGAAGCTGTATTGTTCATTCCAAGACAGTGAGTTTCTGTATCTCATCATGGAGTACCTTCCCGGAGGAGACATGATGACATTGCTGATGAGGAAAGACACACTGACCGAAGAAGAGGCCAGGTTCTACGTAGGCGAAACAGTTCTTGCCATAGAAGCGATCCACAAGCACAACTACATCCACAGGTATGTGTTCAGAACCTATAAGTGCTACTTAATCTTTCAGCAATGTTCTTCTGAACTCGGTGCTTGATCTTTCAGAGATATCAAACCTGATAATCTGCTCCTAGATAGACATGGCCACTTGAGACTGTCGGATTTTGGGCTATGCAAACCACTAGACTATGCAGCCTTCCCTGACCTGAATGAGAAGGATGTCACTCCTAATAGAATGTCGTCAGCTCATGGTGATGGGAGACAGCAAACGACGCCAAAACGTTCGCAACAAGAACAGCTGGAGCACTGGCAAAAGAATAGAAGAACTTTGGTCAGTATTGCCTAGTACTCCCTCCGTCCCAAAATAAGTGACGTAATTTTGTCTAAATTCACATGCATCTACACACTAAAACATGTCTAGATACATTCGAATTTAGACAAAGCCCCGTCACTTATTTTGGGACGGAGGGAGTATTTTATTGTACCAGTATTTACGTAGCATCTTATTGCACTTATCATTCAATACTCATTAGAGCATATCTCAATTAAACTATATGAGTAACAGGTGTCGTTATTGGTTCGGTTGCCTTGTCTGATGATTCTTCCATGCATGTTTCTGACAAGCCGCTAAATGATCGCAGGCCTACTCCACTGTTGGTACCCCAGACTACATTGCTCCAGAAGTTCTTCTGAAGAAAGGTTATGGAATGGAGTGCGACTGGTAAATGTAATTTGTGGTATATCACATGCCATTGAATCTCTTGAGTTTCCACCTAAAGTTAAAATGTTTTCCTACTATTTTAGGTGGTCACTTGGAGCTATCATGTATGAAATGCTAGTGGGCTATCCCCCTTTCTACTCGGATGAGCCCATGACAACTTGCAGAAAGGTAGTAATGTCTTTCAGGCTTTCAATTATTGTTCTGTGTCCTCCTATTGCCTAGAGCGTGGTGATTTCCATGTTTTGTTGTTTTCTCGTCTAATATCGTGTCATTTTGTTTCTGATGCGCGCATATGTGGGCAACTAAAGATAGTAAACTGGAGAACACATCTGAAATTTCCTGAAGAAGCAAGGCTAACGGCGAATGCTAAAGATCTTATAAGTAAACTCTTATGCAACGTCGACCAACGCCTTGGCACAAAAGGTGCAGAGGAAATTAAGGTTGTTATCTTTCCTTTACAAATGCCATGAGACATGCCTCAAATAAAATATTTGAGTCGTTTAAAAACCGATACGCATTTTTGTTCATTGTACTTTGCATGTTTAATATTAGGAGCACTCCTGGTTTAATGAAGTAGACTGGACCACATTGTATGAAATAGAAGCTGCATATTTACCACAAGTAACGGATGAGTTGGACACTCAGAATTTTGAAAAATTTGAAGAGGTAAGAAATTATTTTTCTTCTAACAAAATATTGTTCTTCATCTCCACAAATCAGTACAGAAATTTTAAATCTTTACGTTGTATTTGCAGTCTTCAGATCACTGTCAAGCTTCATCGAAGACAGGCCCTTGGAGGAAGGTTATTTTTCCTTTATATATGAACTCGTTGTTAGATTTACAAATTTCAGCCTATATATACAAGAATTTGCCCGCTTTTTAATGTATATTCACATCTATTATGTCATTGATCTTGCAGATGCTTTCTTCAAAGGACTTGAATTTTGTGGGATATACGTACAAGAACTTCGAACTTGTGAATGATGATGAAGTCCTTGAAATGGGTACTGTGTACTCCACCTTCTTTAAACAACTATGTTTGTCTCTTCCATTGCTGTCATTTGTTCTCGTTATATCCAATCAGAACGAATATAATGATGATTGGAATTGTGTAGACATGTTGAAGTTATTCCCCGCATATCATTTTTCATGGCATACATATATTTGGTTGTTATTTTCCATATTAATTCTTAATGTAACCTACTGCACTAGTCGTTTATTAAGCCAGATGCACCAACTAGTTAATTCGAAAGCTCATCCTGATGGAGAAAGATGGACAATATATTTCAAGGGTCATGAGTTTAAATTAAGCCACTGGAATATTTCTAAAATAAAAAATCTCCATTAATCATGAACTGTTGTGATTGATCTAACTTTAACCATAAACCATGAAACCCTCTATAATAAACCTTGAACTTCCTAAAACCGTTTGAAGGTTATGAAGAATGGTTTGGTATTTGGAGCCTTTCAGAAAAATATGGAACATACTCATGGATGTACAGAGTTTTATGAAATGATAAGCCACAATAACTCATCCACTATTAATGTGATGTGCAAAAATGACAAGACATTTTTTCTTCTGCAACACAAACGATCATATTATTTGATGAATTTGGTAGTTTACTTATAGCATTCTCCATACCTCTGAATTGTTTAAGATTCTTTGGGAACCTTGGGACACATAACAACCCACGTAATTTTAAAATTCTAAAATGATTTTTGTGACAGCCCCGAGATGAGGGTTAGACAAATCCCAGACCTTAGACTGGTATAAGCCCAACCTAGAGCTCGAGAGTATACAATGAAGAATCAGGAACACAACAGTGACTCTATGACACAAAAATTATCACAACAAGCTCATAACTGAGCATAGAACCAAAATATTACAAGCAGAGTTCATCGACCACAAACATTAAACAACAGAAATCAAATTATGCTATTAAGTATAGCAAACTTAACAAATGGCCTAATAGGCCTAAAGCATAACGATGATGTCCCATCCCATAGATTTCAGGATGTCGACCAGGAACCCCAAGCTACTTGTTGTCGATGTCGTACCGAACTTATCTTCAGGAGGACACTTACTCTTCTACAAAAGCATCAACAAAGTAAGGGCAAGTACAGGGTGTACTCAGCAAGACTTAGACTTATGGCTGGTGGAGTTATTTGTACAAAGCTATCTTTGTTTGTAAATAAGAAGGAATAGAAGCTCAACTAACAGATCATTTTAAAAGGGGATAAGAGAGCGACATCTCTAACTGTAATGATCATCATCTTTTGATATCCATCAAATCATCATCATCACCTCTCAACTAGGATCACCCCTCGTACCTTGAGGAAGCATACTTAAGCACACATTGATCCGTCAAGTTTTACGATTAGTTTAATATTTTATGGGTCTGTTTGGTTTATGCCCCCACTCTACCCTACCAAAATATCGGTCATACCAATTAGCCTCACAGTTATTTGGATTGTTGCCAATTTTTTGGCTGCCTATGAACTACTTGGTGGTACCTTCACAGATTGTAGCCAATTTTTTTGCCAACCCTTAGCGGTGGAATCCCATGCCAAATAATTGGCTAGCCAATTTTGGTATGGCTGGTGCAGGCATGATCCAAACACACCCTATATGATCTTCACGTTCATTCCCAAGTTGTCCATAACCGTGGACACGACTTTTCAGAAAGATTAAATCCTGCAGGGGTGTACAACTTTACCCACGCGTACTAACCGACTCTTAATATTAAATTATTAGCCCTCTTTCTAGCAAGGCCAGCAAAGGGTGGTTGACCACAAGGTTTACTTTGCTGCCGCCGAGACCATGAATCACGCCCTAATCCCGAAGCCGGTCCTTAGGGACGTGAGGCAATATTGGTTTACCATAGAATCCGCCTCAAGCAACCAAAATATAGATCTTATTTTTTGATCATTTTGATATATTATTTCCATTATTCTGAATTACAGAATAAAAGTTATTCAATTTACAGCATTTTAATCAATTTCTGAAAATCAGACAGAAAATAAGAAAAACGCTTGGCACCGGGCTCTAGCTAGCCTGTGAGGCTGACAGGAGCCCCTAGAGCCACATCAGCAGCCACATACGCATGGTGGGACCCGCTAGTGTTTGACTGGGTTTGACCCGCGCCGTGATGTCATAATGACGTCATCCCGACGGTGGCTCTCCCAACTGGGCGTGGGGGTGGCGAGGGCGGGCTCATGCGGCTACGTGCTGATGCGTGTTCGAAATAGCTAAGCGAGACGAGCACGCGGGTGGTGGCATCGCTAATTTTGGGTCGCCGGAACAGCGGCTACGATGGTGAATGGCAGCGGTGCACAGGGGGCTAGCGCTAGGGCATGCGCGCAGGCGATTGGAGGAGACATGGGGTGTAAGTATCCCACCTATCTCTCTAATTCAACTACTACGCATGAATTTAGGGTTCGATTGCTCGTTCCGCCCAACCTCCCTCCGAGCAAGTTCCAAGTACACACGGCAGTGCCGTTCCTGCCAATAGTTCCTAGCCTGCCTACCCCCCGAGGATTCCTCGAGTACTTAATCCCATCAATTACCCTTACATGGGATTCAAGCCCATACATGGCCGGCAAGCCAGCTTGGAGGCATGGTCTTGCTGGTGGGCCGGTCCCGTCCTTTTTTATTACCTGTTGGCATCGGGCTCTCTTTGGCTGGTGGGGCCAGGTCGCCGACATCCCCTCCCCCTTAAATTCCTGCTTGTCCCCAAGCAGGAGCCCTCAGAAATTGCTGCTTCAGCGAGTCCAGATCCTCCCAGGTAGCGTTCGTCTCCGGGGAGCCACTCCACTGCACAAGTACCTGCACCACGGTGGCCAGGCCGCACTGGCGCACTCGCCGCTACAACACTCAAACTGGAATCTGGTGAGTAGCTTCAGCAGAAGGAATGTGCAATAGTACCTGTTGCCCGGGACCAATGCACTTCTTAAGCTGTGAGACATGAAAGACGGGATGGACTCTGCTGGTCTCCAGCAGGTCTAACTTGTACGCCACCATGCCAATTCTTTGCACCACTATAAAGGGGCCAAAAAATTTGAACTCCAACTTGTGGTTTGCCCAGCGAGCCACTGACGACTTGATATAAAGTTGGAGCTTCAAGAAGACCGTGTCCCCCACTGCGAACTCACGCTCAGATCAGTGCTTGTCCTCCTGATGCTTCATGCGCTGCTGCATGCGCAATAGATGTTGCTTGGCTGATGACATTACCAGCTCCCTTTCATCTAGCCACTCCCGCACATCTCTCGAAGCAATTTGATCAGAGGCCGAAATGCCAAAATAGCGAGGTGGTCGCCCGTACAGCACCTCGAAAGGCAACTTGCCCAAGGATGAGTGCCAATTGGTATTATACCAAAACTCACACAGAGAAATCCATTTAGCCCACTGACTGGGATGAGCACTAATGAAGCAACGGAGGAAACACTCAATGGATTGGTTGACACGCTCAGTTTACCCATCTGTTTCCGGGTGATATGCTGTACTCATCCTCAGCTGGGTGCCTGTGGCTTTAAACAACGCCTACCAGAAGTGACTAGTGAACACTGGATCTCTGTCGGACACCAAGGACGAGCTTGTAAATGTTGTCCACGAACAGCTCTGCCACCTTGCTCGCTGTGTAAGGGTGATGAAGAGGAATAAAATGGGCATACTTGGTCAGTTTATCAACAACCACCAGCAAGCAATTGTATTGCCGAGAAGGAGGAAGACCATCGATGAAGTCCATTGTAGCCATTTCCCATGGTTCCAAAGGAATGGGCAACGACTGTAGCAACTGGTGACAACACCCGTTCCGGCTTCGCCTGTTGACTGATATGGCACTGGCGGACAAAGTTCTTGACTGCTGCTTTCATGCCCTTCCATTTGAACAAAGAGATCAAACGCCGATAACTTACCAGAAATCCAGAATGCCCACCCACTGGACTGTCGTGGAAAGTTGCAATGATCTGGTTTTGGAGCTCTGGATCAGTCTCAACCAGTATCCTGTTCTGGCACCTGATAATACCAGCACTCAATGTGTGGTTCTCTACAACATGTCGATCCACAGACAATTTCTGAAGTAACAACTGAGCAGCTGCATCGTTACTTTAACTTTTAGTCACTTGATCTAACCAAGCTGGTTGTACTTCAGTCACAGGAAACACCTGATCTACATCGAAGGGTCTCCTAGACAGTGAATCAGCAGCACCATTGTGTATACCTTTCTTGTAAACAACATGGTACTGCAGCCCCATCATCTTGGTAAGCGCCTTCTATTGCCAAGCTGTGTGAAGCCGCTGATCAGATGCGTGAGGCTTTTGTGATCTGTGCGTATCAGGAATTCGCCTAGCTGCAGATACTGCCTCCATTGCTGCCCCTGTTATGCACGCCTAGCGATCTGCTGACATACGCCAACGGGTGACCACGCTGGGACAAAACAACACCAATTCCCATGTTTGAGGCATCCGGTCTCAATCACGGACTGCTCCTCAAAATTCAGCAGAGCGAGCACAGGCGCAGAGACGAGTGCCCTTTTCAAAGTCTGGAACGCCTCCTCTTCAACTGCCATCCATATATAGAGCGCTCCTTTCTTGAGCAACGCCATCAGAGGTTGGCTAATGGCTGCGTAGTGACGAATAAACTTGCGATAATAGCCTGTAATATCCACAAATCCCCTCATCCTTCAAGTTCTTGGGCACTGGCCAGTTGGTAATAGTGGTAATTTTGGAAGCATCAGTGGCGACCCCATCTCCCGAGATCGCTGCTGAGCAAATTCACACTTGGATGGCTTAACTTGAAACTTGTCCTGTTGCATAATTTCAAGCACTGCTTCAATGTGGCGGATATGTTCCTCATATGTCGAGCTGTAAATCAAGATGTCGTCAAAGAAAACGAGAGCAAACTTCCTAAGTACTGGTGACAACAACGCATTCATGGCGTGCTAGAAGGTTGCAGGTGCACCTATCAGGCCAAATGCCATGGCTTTGAACTCGAAATGCCCGCTGTGTGTTTGGAATGCAGTCTTGAATTCCTCTCCCGGGGCGAGGCGAATCTGGTGGTACCCAGCTCGCAAATCTAGCTTTGAGAACCAATGCGCGCCAGCCAACTCATCCAAAAGTTCATCAATTACCGGCATCGGGTATTTTCCCTTGATTGTTAATGCATTCAGGTGGCGGTAGTCGACAACGAGTCGCCAAGCTTGAGTCTCAATCCCTTTCTCTTCCTTCTTTACAAGGATCACAGGTGACGAGAATTGACTGTTGCTATGCGTGATCACCCCCTGCTCCAGCATCGCTTGAATCTAACGCTCGATTTCAATCTTCATCGCTGGAGCCACCCGGTAGGGTCGCATCGATACCGGTTGAGATCCTTCTATCAAGGGAATCCGATGGTCATACTTTCGCCTTGGAGGTAGGCCTTGGGGTTCAGCAAAAACTGTTGCAAATTTCTGTAGTAAAAGCTGAATTTCCTCACACTGTTCAGGCTTCTCAGCAGTAGTGCCAGGTTACACAATGTGCAGTTCCAGCAGCGAGTGTGTAATCATTGGCATTTCTTCACCATGAATCACTACTAGTTCCCCATTTCGCATGAATGCAATCCACTGCTGCGCCCAATGCGTGATCATAGGGCTATACTACGCCAACCAGTCCAGTCCCACAATGCCGTCGTAGCTGTCGAGCGCCAAGACCCGGAAGGTGTCAGAGAATTTGTGGCCCTGACAGGTCCATTCCAGGGCTAGAAGATGTTGAGAACACTCAAGCAATTTGCCCCCAGCTACCTTGACGCTGATAGCTGTCTGCATACCACTAACCCCTGTCAAAGATGCTGCTCTCTGCTTGTCAATGAAACACGTTGAAGTTCCTGAATCAACTAGGAACTGCATTTCCTGACCTTGTACCTCCACCTGAATTCGCATGGACTTTGCTGATTTCACAGTGCTACCAACCGCTGGTTCAGACAACATATGCAGATGTTGCTGCAACTAAACATGGTTCTATGTTGCGGCTTCTTCCTCTTTTTCATCTGCGCCCCCTCCCCTGCTGCTCATCAGTGTTCTCCTGGAAGCAATCTAGCATCTCCTGCACCACGTGCAATTGGATCGATTCGCTGCACACGTGATCCTTTCCCCATCGTTAACCACACCTGAAACAAAGCCCCTTCGACCTCCGGTATGCCATCAGAATGCTCCATCTATCATCAGACAGGCTACCTTCCGTTTGCTTCCTTTCTTCTACCAGCTTCGACACCCATTTGGAAGGTGGTGGTGGCGGCAGTGGCGCCTGCACCGCTGGAACTTGAGTGACTTGTGATGACAGAATCTGGGAACGCCTCCCGCTTGAACTGAAATTTTGCATTGCTGGAACCGGTTCCATGCCATCTGCCAACTCCTCATACAACAGGGCCAGCGAACAAGCAGCATCAAGATCTTCAGGTTGTTGGATAGCCACCAAAACGCGCACGGCAGGTTTGAGTCCACCCAAAAACCGTGTCAGATAGAGAAGTGGATCAGAACTAGACTCATACGCAGAAATTCTGTCAATCAAGTATGAAAATCTCTAGTCCTCCACCGAACCAGTTTGCTGGATCTGATAGAGCCTTCTGAGCAATATCTGATGCTGGTTCCTCATGAGCTAGGCTTGGACCGCCTTCACGAATTCAGACCAAGTTGGCTTGGGAAATTTGTTCAGGTATGCTTCTAGCCAAGTTGTAGCCGCTCTAGTGAACTGATTGGTGATGTACGATATCCAGAGAGCTTCAGGCGTTCCCCATCGCTGGAAGTACTCCTCACACCGGCGTTGCCAGAGCTTGGGATTGGAGCCCTCAAACATCGGCAGTTCCACACGAGGAGCAGAGGCAGATGCATCAGGACTCATGAATGAACACAGAGTATCTGAATTTAGAGTGTGGCGGTAGTTCGTACCTCCTCCCGGAGGAGGCGTGTGGAAGCCACAGGCCTGCCCCGGGTTTGATGTGCGTAGCGGTGCCCCTCTGGGCCGGCGGCGGCGCGCTCCGCCTGTTTGGGCACTTGGGAATTCGTCTCTACCCTGCAGGGCGTGGCATCGCCTGGATCGCCTGGTCTAGGTTGTTGGCGAGCTCCGGGATCTCGGCGCTGAGGTGGCTTTTCGCAGCCGCTACCTCCAATCCCAGTCCCGACTTGACCTCCGCGAGCTCGGCGCTCATGTCCGCATGCACGGCGTTAAGGTTGTCGTTGATCTCGCGGATCTGCTTCCTCGTGTCCTCCATCGAGTTGCGGACGGCATCCATGACCTGCTTATTGTGCTCGAGGAAGCGCAGCTCGTACGCCTCTCTCGTCTCCGCCTTGAGGATCTCGTAGATCGCTCGCGATTCCTGGGACAACGCCTCCATGGCAGCAGCGCGACGGCGGGCAGCATGGCGAGTACTGAATCGGTGGCTAGGAATTTCCATATTGGGGATCGATAGTGTCTCTGATACCACTTGTAAGTATCCCACCTATCTCTCTCTAATTCAATTACTACACAAGAATTTAGGGTTCGATTGCTCATTCCTCCCAACCTCCCTCCGAGCAAGTTCGAGTACACACGACAGTGCCGTTCCTGCCAATAGTTCCTAGTCTGCCTACCCCCCGAGGATTCCTCGAGCACTTAATCCCATCAGTTACCCTTATATGGGCTTCAAGTCCGTACATGGCCTGCAAGCCAGCTTGGAGGCCTGTTCTTCCTGGTGGGCCGGTCCCGTCCTTCTGTATTACCCATTGGCATCGGGCTCTCTTTGCCTGGTGGGGCCGGGTCACTGACATGAGGTTAGCGAGCTCAGCCTGAGCGCGCTGGTGGAGACGGCGAGGGTGGAGGTGAGGACCATGGCGGTGGTCGTCGGAGGCGGGGAAGACATCGTCGTTGGCGTCACCTGGGGGATCCCCTGGTCGATTACTTACATAGGGAGGACGAGAGAGACGAGTCGGATGAGCTAGTGTTGTCTGCGGGGCACGGGGAGGCGTGAGGCAGTAGCACGACGCCACGACATGGAGGTCGGCACGACCATGTGCAGGAAGAAAGCCAAGTGGGAGGGGCATGCAAGAGAGAGTAGAGGATAAGGGAGAGGGAAGGCATCATCATAGGGTCCTTAACCCCTTGCTAGGAAGGCGATGGCATCCATCTCCTCGTCAGAATCACCGGGGCAGCGACCGAGCTGCCTCCGTTCGGGAGGAAGAAGACAAGGGAGTTGGGCTGGGCTGGGCCTTCGCTGGGTTGCGCACTGCTACGCGGGAGGAAGATAGGAGAGAGGGAAAGAGAGGGATCCGGGTTGGGCCAGGGGAGCTCCAACAGGGAGAGAAACTCCTTTTCTTTTTCTACAACATTTTCTGTTTTTGCAAATCTCTTTTGTATTTCAAATTCAATTCTGTCTTGAGTAGCTCAAAATTTCAAAAAGGTTTATAAACTTTTTGAAAAATTCCAGGGGCCCTTTATTCAGATTGGGCTCCATACATTTTGGTAGTTTTCAAATTCGAACTATTTTGAATAGGTTTCAAAGAGAGAGGGGGATTAAGGTTTAAGGTTTTTACTTTAGAGAAAACTATACGATACTCATGAAATGTACGCTCAAACCCTAATTAGGTCACTAATAAAACTAGGGGTGTTACCAGTTTGCACCTCGTAGTTTCAGGGGAAAAGAGACAATGTGCGAGCGCACGAGATGTTGCAGATTAAAGCTACAAAAACTCATCCAAAAATACATACGAAAATGTGTCTTCCATAAGACAAGGACAAAATAAATCTTGTATCTCTTGTTATTTTTAAACATGACATGAATACTCATATTATTTGCTGAATTTTCGTACGTGCAATTTTTGGAAACTTCGAAATACAATTTTACTATCCAAAACTGGACAATAGTTCAGATTAAACATTTTTTTTTGAAATTTAGGGTTTATCTGGATGACGTTTCTAGTATAGAGTACTCCTTTTTTTATTAAAATTTTTATCAACCATAAACAACGTCTATGCTGCTGTAGTTATCCTATTCTTGCGTACTAACATTGTCTTATTTAATCCACTGCGAACACACACAGCTGGGCTGAAGAAGAAGGAGAAGGCAAAGAGACCAAGCATCAAGTCCCTCTTTGGTAGTTACTAGTATACCGTTCTTAATTTTAGTTAAGAAAAACCTTATGTTGATTTTGACTTACACTTGGTATTGCCTTACATAGATTCGCCTGAAGGAGAGGAGCAGCAACAACCATCGGCCGAAGAAGATGACATCAACGAAGGGAGCGTCCGGAGCGGGAAGACGGAGCCTGAGCTGACGAGGAGCCTCAGCTTGCCGTCTCCCTCTGCGGACAAACCTAGCCTCACCTTACCAGCGGATTAACTACAACGTCTGTTCTTTTCCTTTCTCCTCTCAACCTTACACTATGTAATTAACTACTAACAAATGGCCCGCGACACTTCTCGGTTGACCTAGATATATATATGGATGCATGCTCCATAGATCAGGGCCGGCCCGGGCAGCCGCCCCGGGCCCAAAAAAAAGTAGAGGTCTTCCTAGAAATATGCTATATAGGCAGGTCTAGTATATATCATAAATAAAGATTTTTTTATTAGACTGGTGGATTAATTAGGTCTTTTTTCCCCTGTCGTAGACTCTGAGCCGAGGCGTTGATACGGGTACAGGGCGAGGCCGAGGCAGAGGCCAACCACTCGACTCCTAGTCCTAGATGGTGTCGGTCGCTGCGCTTCCTCCCAGGCAAACGGAACCAACAATTGATCGTACGCCTCCTGTCCGAGTCCTGTCGCCTCCACTGGATTAGAATATCGGTTCAGGATACGTGAGCTGGGAGCCTCAAGGCCCTCGACGATCAATGCCAGGCGCGAAGGACATACCATCAACGAGACGATCGACTGCCTAGCTGCTAGTCTAGTGGTCCGCTCCCACCCATGTCTCTACTGGTTACGCCCTAATTCTTAGTTCTTAAATCTTAATTCTAATTAGAATTCTTAGCGCGGATTTGAAGAACTCCAGTGATTCAAAACTATATTTGGGTTTTTAATAAAGGCATTGGATGGTTCTCAACTAAAAGAACATTTCACTATATTTGCAAAAACTTTTACTCGACCTGATACAAATGGTAAACCTTATATCTATAATGTTGAGTTAAATGCACTTATATCTGAGTTAAATGTTACGAAGTTCAATTTTCCAAATACATATCGCTTATCAGATCTTATTTACTATGTCCGTGACTGTTGCTTAGCTGAAAGAAGCTTTTCAAAGTTAAAATTATTAAAGAACTATTTGAGATCTATAATGTCTCAAGAGAGGTGAAATGGTTTGGCGACTCTATAGATCGAGAAGAAGTTAGTGGATGCGATTGATATCCATTCTATCGTCACGGAATTTGCTTCTAGGAATTTTTGGAGAAAATTTTAAGGTATCATATAAATATTGTTATTTTTATATGAATATTATAGTTGGAAGTATACTTAAACTATTTATTTTTTATTATCTCATATATCCATAAAAAATTAAAATAAGGGGCCTAAAATTTTAGTTTCGCCCTGGGTCTCCGAAATAGCCATAGATACATGCCCCCGTCTAGCTGTAGAAGTTATATTGATAGTTTGATACCCTGATTACCCAATGGAATGGGCCGAAAAAACAAATGCACTTGTCAGGCATGTAAACAATGACCTTGAAAAGATTAACTTCAGTCTGAATTGTCATGAAAATAGCTAATTCTACCCGAGGATACATTATCCTACGTCTAGGAACGATACCAAAGCTGCTTGGTGTAGCATTTCAATTGTCTAATAATTGCAATGCTATTTGCCTAGTCTATATATTGATACTTCCTATATGTCACTAAATACATCATCATTATATCATGATCATGTCACCACACATTGCATTTGAGCATGACTAGCACAAATACCCGTGCATTGCACCGGGATATAGAAATAAATTTTATACATAAAACATGGCATGTTCCTGTTTTTAACTATAGAATCAGTTTGACGGAAACTCGGTTACCGATGGTTGACTGTATTTACCGACCGGTAACCAGATTCTACCCCGGTCATTTAACTTAATTTATTATTAATAAAATAACACGGGTGTGCACGTTGCTAAAGGGTGGATTTTAGAAGGCAAGATAGAATATGTAGAATTATAGATACAACAACTTAATTTGCATCTACAATATATAGGTAATCTACGGTATATAGGTAACTGAAAATGATGTATCTTCCCACATTCCCTTTAAACCTCTACGGCTAACCATATGAGTGAGTACTAACCTCTTCTCCACTAATCCATCATGTATCAAACACCAAAGATTATGTACCGTGTGCACTATTAAGGCATAAATTCTTTTTTTGATAGGTGATGTTTTGGTCGTTGGGTGACGTCGTTAGACTTAATGTGAATGCATGCATGTTTCGGTTTACGATTGTAGAAAAAGACACGCATGGAGTTTTGAACAAATAACAGCAAAACAAAAGACTGTTATGATGGGCTTGGGCCGTCACACGCGCATGTAGCTCGACCCAGCCCAACGTCTTCTCCACTTGATCAGAATCATTGGATCGCTATTTGCTCAGGAAAAAAATCGTTGGATCCCCAAATCCACTGCTTGATCCTGATGCCTCCAACAGCAATCGCCGCCGGCAGCGCTCGTGTGTCACTCGTGATGTGCCCGTCGTCTCACCTCCTCTCTGCCTAACCAGCAGCCTCGGCACACTCTTTCTCTCTGCCGCCTAGCCCCGACGGTGCCCAGGCATCTCCTCCACCGGCGTGGCCTCGTGCGTCAGTGCAGCCAAGCGGCAACAGCGTGCTCGCCCCGGTAGGGCATCTCCAACCACCGGCAGTGCCCTCCCCGAACTATTTTCTCGCGGCCAGGCTCTTCCCACCAGTCCCTTGCTGTTTTGTTTTGGTCTGCCTCGCCGAGCGGCTCCCTGGCCTGCGTGGCCGCGCGCGTCCCGTGCAGCAAGAGGGGTGCTGCAGATCCGACGGCATCGCTGCATGTGTAGGTGGAGAACGCGTACGCTGGGACCGGGTAGATCTCTAGGCCGCATCGCATCGCAAGGAGGAAGGACGCGCGGTGGTGGGAGCGGAAGAAGAAGCGGCGGCATGGGGGATCACGTGTACATTGGATCGGGGCCCTCAGCCCGAGGCGGCGAGAGGAGCACCTGAGCGGCGATTGTCGGTCGGAGCTGGCACGAGGCGGCGAGAAGAGCTCCTGAGCGGCGGCCGTCGGGCGGAGCCGGCCGGAGGCGAGAGAAACAACGTCAAGCTCTAGGCCTCTGGCTGGTGTTGGTGAACGATGGAGGAGTCTGTCCGTGCGAGGTGAAGAAAATAAAAGAAAAACGTTTCGGTGGCAACTGTGAGTGATATGCGATTTGGTAGGAGGGTAAAACGGTCCAAAAGAAAGACTGGTTGACAGCGTCGTTCCGTTCTTTATTATCAGGTATAGATATAAATCCTCCTTTTATTTGGTTCTTATCCTATATGCATTACTGGTAAATGCCCAAATGGAGTTGAAGGCATCACTTTTAAATCCTTGTCAACTACTAGCATGCCCTTTCTTTTGGATATCTATTTTCTACTTCAGCCATCTATATGAATGTGGCCACTTGTATTTTCTTTTGGTATTTAAATCTAGCCACACATATATGTATGGGTTCTTTTATCTTCTCACATGGCCATATGTTTTAATACAAACTATGCCATGTATTCATGTCCTTTTCTCAAACCCTTGTTTATTGCAACAATTGTAATATGGCAAGTCCTTTAAACTCAACCACATGTATATTTTGTTTTCACAAAATAGGCGTACATGTATGGCCCATGCAAACCACATGAAATAATAACACCCATTCCTTCGTCTTTCCTCTTTTGTTTGTGTTGGTTTTAAAACTCTTCTTTGGATGTTGATCTTTGGTTTTGGTTCAAATTCAAATACAACTAAAACCTAACTTAATCCTACTAATCTACATCACACCACCATCTACCTAAGCTCCCCCTCTCCTAATCTACCTTGGATCCCTCCTACACATCCCTAACCATGCCATACATGTGGTGTATGTGCGTGTGCACCACCGCCCCTCCTTGATCAGCGCTAGCACCACGTCCACCTCTCTCTGGTCCCCCTCCCTTTCCTCTCTTAGCCAAGCATCAAATAGAGAGGAGAGAAATCCACCGAGCCACCCCTTCTTCCTTTTGGCAAAAAGATCACTTTGCCCATGTGCTCCTCCTTCTTCTCTCTACCCTAACCACCCCATCCTCCCCAGATCGAGATCTGGAGCTCCCAGGTCAGCTCCCTTACTTCCTTCCTCACCATGGCCATGCCTCCTCCAAAACCCTAGCCATGAGCTCCTCTTGCTAACCGACGACCTAGAGCACTCCAAGTGGAGCCAAGAGCACATGGAGTTTCCTGGAGTTCCGTGCATCGCCCTGACCTGGTTGTCGTGCCGGTAGGAGACCGGAGCAGCACCAGCGCCTCCATACCAGCATGAACCAGAAACTCCATGTCCACGAGCCACCTACAAGATCGCCACTGCCTCCACTAGCGCGGCTTGATTGGAGTCGTCTTGGTGAGCAAGAAAACCCCATACATGGTCTCCTCCTCCCTCTCTTTCTGCACCTCGTTGTCGTGTTCCCCTGCCCCCCCGCTGTTTGCCATTGCTGCGCCTTGATGCTTGCCACTCGCGCCGCGCGTGCACCACGCGCAGACTGCAGGCAACACCACATCCATAGCACCACTCTTTTCCATGTTGTCTTACCGACTCCATGTACCGCCTAACACCCTCACGGAGTCACGCTGCTCGTGCCCTGCAGCCGCCGGGCACAGACCGTCTCGCTCCCGCGCGCTCGCCGCACGCCATGCGCTCGAGCAGCATCAGCAGCAGAAACCCCCGAGCACCCTCCATTTCCTCACAAATTCTGGCGTACCTAGACCTCTGCCGGAGTTGACCCCTTGATAGTTTCTGTTCTTGGTACAATAGGCTAACCACCGGCGAAAACCTCACTTGAAACCGTTGCCTGAATCTCCCGCAATCGTCAATGAAAGATCGATGTTTCCTCTGTCCGGCACGCCCCAAAAACTCGAACAGTTTCGTTAGTGTTGCTGCATGAAACCCCCTTTGTTCGTCGTCGTTTTCTAGGCTCTACAGTCCGCCTCCGTCGATACCATAAACATTAATATTGTAGCTCTTGCAATCCCCTTAATCTTTCATTTTTGCGGCATGCTAGCTAGCTCGGTTTTACGATGAAGATGGCGAGCGATCCAATAAGAATTTCGCCATGTTTCCGCGGATCAAATTTCAGATCGATTTAGTTCATTCC
The DNA here is from genome assembly GCA_916181665.1 of Avena sativa. Taxonomy (NCBI): domain Eukaryota; kingdom Viridiplantae; phylum Streptophyta; class Magnoliopsida; order Poales; family Poaceae; genus Avena; species Avena sativa. The sequence continues at coordinate 226,982,590 of OV702286.1, forward strand.
ATCAGACTTGTTGATCTTGTAAAAAGCCCCCCTTGCTTTTTTCCTTTCTTCACCCGTAGTCCTCCAGGATCCACCACGTGTCACACCCCCGTTACCTCGCACGCGAGTGGGCCGCCTTCCTTGTTGGCCCACCAGTCTGTGAGAGAGGTAAACTACTACTGAGTAATAAAAGTTTGCCAACACTTTTGAATACAAATGAAATTCCAGAAATTGACATATATCAAAATAATTCATATCTTTTAAACTGCTTTGAATTTGAACAAACTTATAAAATGAAATATGAATGTTTTCCAAATATGAATCCAACTATGTTTGCAAATTTGACTAGGGTTGACTCTATCTAGTCAAACCATTAACATTTGACTATATTTAAATTATTTTGTATTTAAATATTTATTTTAAACCCATAAATTCAAATAAGATAAAAAATTCAGGAATTAAAATATACCATCCAACATAATTTTTGAGTATTTTAAATTTTCGAAATTATTTAATTGCCAATAAATGCCTTTTCTTAATAAATTCATAACTTTAATTCCATAATTCCAAATTCGACAAATAATATGTCTAAATCAATCAGCACGACAAGCCCGTTCTGATTATGCATTCCTTGATATGAAGTGAAGCTTGCATCATATAAATATTAAATAATCAGAACTGTTTATGGGAGTAAAACATGCCTAAATAAATTAATAAAATGTTTTATTATTGTTCCTACACCTCACCCATGCCATGATATGTTATACCATGCAATTGTGCATCATTCCATCATGGCATACCTTGTTTGATTGTGACATATATTCATATGATTGCGCATTTTATTTATTATGGTATTTGTGTGTTTGGCTTTTATTCCGGACAGATGCCGAGCAAGGGAACTATCATGAGAACCAAGAGTACTACCTAGATACCGGTTATCCTACTACTGATCTGACAAGCGAGAAATTCCCCATGCTTGCACATATATAGCATCTATTCTTCTATCTTATTCTTGCATCATTGAGTCACATTTTCATTAAATTGAATCCCAAGTATTACATAGACTTTACTTTTAAACTCCACCGAATCTTGTATCCTCAATCCCATGAGCCATTACTACAGGAGTTGATTAAGCCATGCGAGTCGTAGAATTGCATGTATAGGGTTTGTGCGAGTCTTTGGATAATGAGGTACCTAAACCACTTAAACTGTGTAGTAATGGGATGACTAAAAAAAAGGCACCTGTGGGCAATAGTTGTTATTTGGTTCTTTCACGCTCACTTGTGTCTTGTAGGACCCTGAGTACTTGATTCATGTTCCTTGACTGTTCACACATCCATGTTCGGGAGACTCTATAGATTCCCCTTCGCTTGGGCTTGATTCGTACTTTATTTCCTGGGGCCACAAACTAGTTTGGGGCTTTACTACTACTAGCTGAATGCCCGTGTGTTATCACGGTTAGTAAAGAACTAATTTAGCTAAATAGCGAAATGCTCGTGCTACGGCTGTACAAATTTAGATTAAAAATATGGATGATAAATTAATCCCTTAAACTTTTTTAAAAATCCTAAAAGGTTAACAGTAATAGCAGACCTCCACAACCGAATGATAATTTCTCAAGGATTATTTACAAGCTGACTCTTGGGTTGGTACGAGGAGACACGGATCTTCCTTCACTTGTAGTGCATATCCAGCTTTAATTTTCAAACATTAAGCACAATTTAAGAGAAGGTTAAAAACTGAATTACATAATTTTTCTCAACTTTGATCTGCATTACTAATCGTAAGATACATTTTGTTCAACACACTTTAATATTGATCTGGACCATACCCTAATTCTTCCCCTCGATCTTAAGAGAATCTACAACATGCCAGACACTTTTTCTACATATGATGCTATACTTTGTTGGATGGCAGACACCTCAAACATTAGGCACGTGGAACATTTAAATCTCTGTCAGAATATGCTCAGCGATAAACTACAGCATTGTGCAGAGCAGTAACAATGGACGAAGAATCAACATTAATAAGTAGACTCCAATCAAATTGACAACTAAATGCATCCACAACGATCAACATTTTCCAACTATATGTGTATATTCTAGATCAATACCAACACCGTCTAGTCCATCTCAAATTTGTAGCAATACCAATGAATCTTGTTTTCTATATGTCTCAAGCTGATAGCAAAGAGCCCATGTGTTGCCACGGGTTGATAGTTCTTAGTCCAACATTGCTCGATTTGTGCATTTTTGACGGATTTGTGTCATCGACATCCTCCTTCCACAACTCTGATTGTGCCCTCCTCCCTTGCTCCAATGATGCTTAGTCAGGGATGAACTAACCTAGCCCTGCACCCTCACCATCCTCATTCCCATACCATGATAGCCATATCTGTTATTTTTTATGCTCACTCATGCAGTATTTTCACTGTAGTTGTAACTACCACAATTTATGGAACAATAGTTAGCTCTCTGTTAGAGTAGAAAGACATGATGTAATAATTGAAAATATATGAAAGACACAAAACAGATAATGAAAGTAATGATTTCTAATGTTTTACCTTGTTACAGTAGTAAATATGTCTCGCATCAAGAGGGAAAGCATAAAGTGTGCTCACATGTTTGACTTAGCATGACAATTTTCTCTATTTAATTCCACTAAAATAGACTTATTTAATAAAAAGCTGACATATGGAAGAGGGACAACATAAGATTACAAGCTTCTTTGCGATCTTACATGTGGTCACCAATTAAGTATAGAGATGCAATATTTTCACTATTTGAGAGACAGTAACATGACTCTGATGGATCTGGTAATAAGCATAGCTAATAAGAGTAAAAATCTCTAGGTCATGGAAAGTTAATGATTTTCAGTAATAGTATGATGAATGCTTCTCATCTAGATAATTGTATTTGTTAGTAACATGTGGACATCGTGAATAGCTGAATTTTAGATTACAACGTACCAACAAAATGATATCTGTATAACACATACGTGAAGAACAGAAGAAGAGATTGGATCTATATAGGCGCTAGCTCACTCTTTAGCTGGGTACATCAACTGATGCATTAAAGATAAATTGATAAGTACATCAATTCAAGTTCTAAGAAACCGAAGCCTAGCAAATCACCGAGAGTCCTAGTATGAGAGTAGACTGCTGATACATTACAAATGTATCTATATTGTTGATGTTCCATGCTTGGTTTTATCCACTTTCTTGTGTTTTGACCATACTTTGTAGTACTTTTCATATGATTTCTTGGACTAACCTATTAACAAGAGCCACAGTGCCAGCTGCCTGTTTTCTGCTGTTTTTGGTTCCAGGAATGTCAGAAAATGAATATTCTCGGAATTGGACGGGACAAAAGCCAAAATGCCTATTTTTCTGGAAGTCATCAGATGCCAGAATACGAGACGGAGAGGAGCCAGGGGGCCACCACACCACCTGGCCACGCGGGCCAGGGGGTGGTGTGGCTAGCCCAGGCACCCCCTCGGCCTCTCCTTCCGCCTATAAGATGCCCTCGGGACGAAAACCCTAAGTACCCGATAAAAATCCACGAAAGAGTCTGTAGCCGCCGTCATCTCCATCCCTAGATCGGGAGGGATCTGAAGGTCTTCCCGGCACCCTGCCGGAGAGGGGAATTCACCCTGGAGGCCTTCTTCATCACCATGCAAGCCTCTGGTGTGATGCGTGAGTAGTTCATCCTTGGACTACGGATCCATGTAGTAGCTAGATGGCTGGTTCTCCTCCTTTGTGCTTTCATGTCTAGATCTTGTGAGCTCCGTTCATGATCAAGATCATCTATTTGTAATTCTGCATGTTGTGTTTGCGGGGATCCGATGGATATTGAGATGCTATTTCAGATTGATTATTGATTCTATCATGTCTTTGTTATTTGTGATCTTGCATGCTTTCCGTTGTTAGTATCTATCTTGGCCAAGTAGATGCTAGCAACTCCAAGAGTTAGTATTTATGCTCGATAGTGGGTTCATGCCTCTGGTAATCTGGGGAAGTGACAGAAATCTCTAAGGTACTAGATGTGGTGTTGCTACTAGGGAGAAAACAACAATCTTTTGTTCATAGAACAATCATATTATTTACTTTAAACGCAATTCGTAAAGCAATAATCTGTTGCTTGCAACTTAATACTGGAGGGGGTTCGGATGATAACCTGAAGGTGGATTATTAGTCATAGATGCAGTTGGATGGTGGTCTATGTATAATGTTGTAATGCCCAATCAAGTCTCAAAGGAGTCAAGATGATTAGTATATGCTTGTATGCTTTCTCGATGTTTGTCAATTGCCCCGCTGTAATTTGTTCACCTAGCATGTTATCTATCTTAAGGAGAGCCACCTCTAGTGAACTATGGATCCTGGTCCTTTTCTTTTACCTACAATCTACAAACTGTTTACTGCTTTGTGTTTACTTTCTGCAAACTATTACTTCTTTCCATTCGATACGTTTAATCCTTTGTTTTCAGCAAAACACGGTGATATTGACAACCTCATCGCAAATTGGGGACAAAGTTCTATGGTTGTATTGTGCAGGTCTCCACGTTGCTACTAGCACCGGTAGTGCGCCCTGCCAAGGCTCAGCTAGCAACACCTTTGAGGTGTTTCCTTGCTCCTACTGGTTCGATTAAACCTTGGTTTCATAACTGAGGGAACTTGCTGTTGTGCTCATCATACCTTCCTCTTGGGGTTCCCAACGAGCTCTACATCAACACCGAGCCAAGCATTTTTCTGGCGCCGTTGCCGGGGACTGAAGAAGAAGAAGCTCCCACGTCAACCACGCACCAGCAAACATTTTTCTGGTGCCGTTGCCGGGGAGTCAAGGACATCTTCACAAGGGGAGTCCCTCATAACCAATCTCTTTACTTTGTTATTTTTGTTTTGCTTAGTTTCTTTTGCTTTGTTTGCTTGTTTCTTTATCAAAAACACAAAAAAAATTAGTTTTACTAGTTTGCTTTCTTATTCAAAAACACAAAAAATTAGTTCCTATCTTGAGCTGCTATTATGTCTAGCCTTGCTCCAGTCACTATGTCACCCGAGGAAATGATTTTCACTTTCAAACAAGGAATTGAAGAGAGTTTCAAGGAAGCTTGGTCTAGAATCTCTGATCTACATGAAAAAACTGAGCCTAAAATGACTCAAAGCTTGTTCCTTAGCAGTTTTTACCTTGGGATTGCTTTTTGCTATAGATATGATTTAGATGCTGTTGTGGGAGGAGATTTCCTCCAATGTAATGAGGATGATGCTATTAATGCTATAAAGAAATTGATCCTTACTTACAACTTTCTAGCCAAACTGATATTTCTTTCGCAAGAATATTTGCTAGATTGAACACTCTTGAGACTAGCACTGCTAGCTTAAAAGATTGATATAATACGCTTAGGGAGCATCACAATTATGTCCCAATAAATTCTGAACCATCAAAATGGCTCCCTACAGTAAAGATTGAGATAAACACTGAAACTTTTCAAGCTCGCTGTGATATCATGTCTGAATTTTGTCTTATGCCCAAAGATATTTATGAACCTTTGAATCTTTGGGGGCTTACTAAAGGAGGAAAAGAAATATCTCTTGCTAATAATGCTACCATATTACCTATTGGAATAGCTGAAGGAGTGTTTACAAAGATCCTTGGGAAAATGATTTCTACTGATTATCTTGTTATTGAATGTGCAGGAAAAGGACAAATTACACTTGGAAGGTCCCTATTAGAACTCCTTGGAGCAATAATAGATGTGGGAAAGGGGACCATGCACCTTTCTTCTCCACCAAACAATCATATTTTCCCCAAGGTTAAGAATAAAAGTAAGAGAGGTAAGGGCAAGAAATTTGGTTTTAATGCTTCTTCATTTGAGAACACTTGATTCTTTCTTGCTTCTTATGCCTAACTTAAAGGCATTAAAGAAAAGTACTTATTGGGAGATAACCCAAAAGTTTTAGATGAGTCTTGGAAGTTATTACTTCAGTAATAGCCGCTCCTTATCCTTTTTATTTGCTTTTTGTGCCAAGAGTAACCTCTAATGAGAGAGAAGTAATGATTGGAAAGTTGTTGTCCCGAAACAGATTTCTGTGCTTCACCATAAAAATTCGTGTAAAATCTCTGAACGTCTTTTTGAGGCATGAATTTTTGTGCTTCTGACCCAGGTTGTTATCTAACTTTAATTAGTTCAACACTTTTTGATTTGAGCAACATAAGGTCTTCGAAAAAATTCGTCTTTACCTGCTGGTCTGTTTTGACAGATTTCTGCCATTTTCTGCATTTGCTTCTTGTTGGTTCCTTTTTGAGTTATTTTGGGGAATTGAGATTTTTGAGGGAAGTGCTACAGTATCTAGTGTTATAATGGAAGTTTATTTGGTGTTAAAACTGAAACTTAAGACCTTTTATCTTGAGTGCACTAATGTTGCTAATAAAGATTGTGTGAAGTTTTGTATGAAGGAAAAATTTCAGGTGTATGGAAGGAATGAGTAATGAGATGAAGGATGGACTAAAGCTTAAGCTTGGGGATGCCACGTGTGTGGCCAAAAGAAATATCCAAGAATTACAAGTGTCAAAGCTTGGGGACGCCCAAGGCATCCCCTTCTTTATCAATAAAAATTGCAGGTTTCTTCCAAACGCTTCATTTTTATTGTTTCATGCACAGTTGTGTTGTTCTTGGAGTGTATTTTTTTTCATTTTCGTCTTGGTTTTTCATTTGCTTTTGTTTGCTTAGTTTTCTGAATAAATTGGTTGGACCCCCTCTTTCATACATTGGTTTGCAAATAGTTTGGTTTGGTTTGGAAAAGAGTAGGAAAGTTCATACTTATGTGGTAAAAAGAGCTCGTTTTTTACTGTGGCCTATGCTTTGTCATGCCATGCTTGATATTGTTTTGGCTTTATGCTTAGTATTATTTGCTATAGCATGACTTGTTATAAACAACTGAGATTGCTTAATGTGCCTTGGATGAATCATGCGTTGTTTTAGCATATTAAAGCATAGTATAGTGGTATTCTCCTTTGATGCTTTATTTGGGTTGACTTGGCACATGCTCAGACCATGTTATGACTATCTCAAGTCACCATAAGACTTTATGATCCTTTAGTTTTCAACTTGTAGTATCACTTTATGCTTTGATCAATGATGTTTTGTCGCTCTGCATGATTATGGCCATTATTGCTCTCTTAGTTTGTCGCTCCCAGTCTTTTGCTAGCCTCCACAACCAAGTATGAGTTCCACTCATGCATACAACTCCCTAAACCAAGTTATTCAAAAGAGTCCACCATACCTACCTACTATCTTAAGCTATTCCAAGTATATTCATGCTTTTGTTTACCTTCCAAATTAAACTTGTTATGAGAAAACTAGTTATTAAAGCTCTCACGAACTTGATGGCACACTTTACTTTTCTTGCCCTTAATAAACTTGAACCATTGTGTCGTCTATGTTGTATATGCTTGCACTTATTTGTTGGGGATTAGCAGAACCATGCTTTCATGGCGAACGCTTTCAACATTGCACTTGGTACTTGTACCTAGTTGATATCATGCTCTTTTGTATATGGATGTCGTCGGTGTGAAATGAAAGGGGATCTTGTAAGTCCATGGAGTTATGTATATGTGTTAGAGAAACGCCTGGGCCGCTGGTGTAATCCATGCTGACATGGTGGAAACCTGCAGTGTAACCATAATGAGCTGTCTATGAAGCATTCTTCTTATAAAAAAAGAGTTGAGAAAAAAGAGAAAAAGAGAAAAAAGAGATTATGAAAAGAGGAAAGAGAGAAAAAAGCACCATATTCCCATGGTAAATAGGAAGATTGTTGAGATGCTCGTTGTCTGCTTGCCTTGTCATTTTGATATGCAGATTCTTCCGTATCATCGGGCAAAGGGTACCTCGTTGGCGGTTCTCTATGATACACATGTACTTACGATGACAAGAACTTACCGGTGACTAAACTTGAGTAGCATGAGGAGCGACCCTCGTATACAAGGGACATGAGATTCCTAACTTATACTTCGTCAAGCATGTACACCATAGTTTGTTCAATTTAACCTTAATCACTTCAAGATGCTTATGATAGGGGCAATGAGAGCTGAAAGCTATAAGTACCATAATTTTTGGAAGCTCTTTATGAGACTTGAATCCCTACTTCCTTCTATGAAGGCCTTTCTTCCACCATTATATTGAGTCTCCACCTTCTAACTTTATGCACCTACTTTGAGAGCATAGTGGCCATTCTTAGTTCTATGTGCATTATCCCAAGACTAGTTGAAGGTGTCCTACACATTTATATTCGCTACTCTATGAGGGACAAGCTGAATACTATTATGCCATGTTTTCTTTATGTGAAACAAACAAATGTCTTGCAAAACATTGTTATTCATGAATCTTTTGTTTGTGCCTTTTCATGTTGCATCATAGTTTCTTTGTCTTATTGCTAGAACTTTCTCTTTCATGTTATGATTAAAGTACTATGATCCCAGCTTTGAATGTTTTGCAAATACTTTGATCAAGTCTTTGATGGTGCATGTCACCTCAAAAATTATTCTTTCTTTTTATCACTTACCTACTCAAGGACGAGCAGGAGTTAAGCTTGGGGATGTTGATACATTGCAAATGTATCTATAATTTTTGATGTTCCATGCTTGGTTTTATCCACTTTCTTGTGTTTTTCCCACACTTTGGAGTACTTTTCATATGATTTCTTGGACTAACCTATTAACAAGAGCCACAGTGCCAGCTGCCTGTTTTCTGCTGTTTTTGGTTCCAGGAATGTCAGAAAATGAATATTCTCGAAATTGGACGGGACAAAAGACAAAGTGCCTATTTTTCTGGAAGTCATCAGATGCCAGAATACGAGATGGAGAGGAGCCAGGGGGCCACCACACCACCTGGCCACGTGGGCCAGGGGTGGTGTGGCTAGCCCAGGCACCCCCTCGGCCTCTCCTTCCGCCTATAAGATGCCCTCGGGACGAAAACCCTAAGTACCCGATAAAAATCCACGAAAGAGTCTGTAGCCGCCGTCATCTCCATCCCTAGATCGGGAGGGATCTGAAGGTCTTCCCGGCACCCTGCCGGAGAGGGGAATTCACCCTGGAGGCCTTCTTCATCACCATGCAAGCCTCTGGTGTGATGCGTGAGTAGTTCAACCTTGGACTACGGATCCATGTAGTAGCTAGATGGCTGGTTCTCCTCCTTTGTGCTTTCATGTCTAGATCTTGTGAGCTCCGTTCATGATCAAGATCATCTATTTATAATTCTGCATGTTGTGTTTGCGGGGATCCGATGGATATTGAGATGCTATTTCAGATTGATTATTGATTCTATCATGTCTTTGTTATTTGTGATCTTGCATGCTTTCCGTTGTTAGTAGCTATCTTGGCCAAGTAGATGCTAGCAACTCCAAGAGTTAGTATTTATGCTCGATAGTGGGTTCATGCCTCTGGTAATCTGGGGAAGTGACAGAAATCTCTAAGGTACTAGATGTGCTGTTGCTACTAGGGAGAAAACAACAATCTTTTGTTCATAGAACAATCGTATTGTTTACTTTACACGCAATTCTTAAAGCAATAATCTGTTGCTTGCAACTTAATACTAGAGGGGGTTCGGATGATAACCTAAAGGTGGATTATTAGTCATAGATGTAGTTGTATGGCGGTTTATGTATAATGTTGTAATGCCCAATCAAGTCTCAAAGGAGTCAAGATGATTAGTACATGCTTGTATGCTTTTTTGATGTTTGTCAATTGCCCTGCTGTAATTTGTTCACCCAGCATGTTATCTATCTGAAGGAGAGCCACCTCTAGTGAACTATGGATCCCAATCCTTTTCTTTTACATACAATCTACAAACTGTTTACTGCTTTGTGTTTTCTTTCTGCAAATTATTACTTATTTCCATTCGATACGTTTAATCCTTTGTTTTCAGCAAAACACGGTGAGATTGACAACCTCATCGCAAGTTGGGGACAAAGTTTTGTGGTTGTGTTGTGTAGGTCTCCACGTTGCTACTAGCACCGGTAGTGCGCCCTGCCAAGGCTCAGCTAGCAACACCTTTGGGGTGTTTCCTTGCTCCTACTGGTTCGATTAAACCTTGGTTTCATAACTGAGGGAAACTTGCTGCTGTGCTCATCATACCTTCCTCTTGGGGTTCCCAACAAGCTCTACATCAACACCGAGCCATCAACTGCTACCTGTTGATGAGGATTGACATGACGAGGAGATTGACCGGGAGGGAAATAACCCATCCTCACTCCTCGGCCACGACAGGGGTTGGCTTCCTAGGGAGCAGAGGTGTAGGCAGCCGCCGGGTACGACAACAAATCGAGAGGCCAGATGCGGCTCAAGGTGAGGGCATCATTGATGGGCGGTAGCTGGGGAGGAAAATGAGCTTTGCTCAACTAATTAAAGCCGCCCCTGGTCGAGCGTGGAGGCAAGCCATTACTATGGCGCACGGTAAGGGATATTCGAGTCGGCGCTGGTAGGTCCGGCCGACGTCGGGACGACCGGGGCATGGAGCTCAAGGCGACGGCGACCGAGGCCACCGGCACGAGAGGTGGTGGTTTGTGGGAGATTAACCCACACCGGAAGCTGCAGCAGGTGCCTGCCAGCAGTGTAGCCTGGCTGGCGGTCGAGGCTCACTGGGATAGAGGGCTGCCACTCGCTGGCCCTCCATGCGGCACCTCCCGGCGCCCAACCATCATCCTCTCCAGGGTTGGCCGCTGCTGAGCGCGGTATGGGGCGGGGCATAGAGAGGTGGCGGCGCACGAGCGGATATGGAGACGGATCAAGGTTTCGGGCAGTGGAGGGAGTGCTCTCGATGCTGGACGGCGGTAGTCTGTGATGAGCGGGGGCGTGCTGGGTAGGCGGGTCGGCATCAGGGGTGGCGCAAGAAGGCGTGTGGAAGAGGCAACTCTCCAATCCAATCCTCCATCTCCCCTCACGGTGTGAATACGACTATGTGGTGGCACATGTTGTAATATGTCAAAAATGCCAGGGGCAAAAGCGTCTAAAAAGTGGTAGATGGAAAATTCTAGGGTGACGAACAACGCTAATCTTTCTAATAGTATAGCTCTTGTACTTATGCCATGCTTTACTTCTTTATTTACGATTGCGTGTGGAGCACCTGTACTGTTTAGGATTGCGGAGTATTTTTGCGGTATCTTCAATCCCAATCACACTTTCGGATTCCTAGTCGTTTACAACCATTGGCGCAAATCTTGGGTCCATCTCGGAGCCGGCCAATTTTGTTGCGGGTAGCTTAATGGGATGGCCTCCTGAAATAATTTATGAATCCTGCGAATGCATTGTCGTGAGGCCTCGTTGCTTTTTATTTGGTTCTTCCCAAGGTTAATCATGTGTGTGTTGCTATTTGTGAACCGTGGCATGGTAAATCTTTCTGAAAGCCGCGTCTGCGGTTATGGACGACTTGGAGCACCGTTTCTCGATCATAGATAACTATAACTAAAATACTATGTTTAATTTGACTAACGCATGACTAGTAAATAGTGCAACACTCATGGAATGGTTAACAAAAATGCCAACATACGGCATGTTCTTCCGCCTTCTCGTCAGTCAGCGAGAAGGAGGGCGAGCGATGTTTATTTATATCAGTTAAATAACTGTTTTTTTTCTAATTAACGAGCGTCCATCCATCTCTGGTTGGGCAGATGTTGTAGCGTGTCTCTATAGAACTGTTTAGCTATTATCTTTTGCTGCAATTGCGTCACCCCAAGTTGTTCCCTTTAGATGCATTAAGACTTGCTGAGTTCCCCTAAGGTCTCACACAGTAAATATTTGGTTCAGATGGACAGGTATATTCTCAGGAAGGCTACTGGGTCGAAGAGACCGATGATGGTGACAACGACTGTCAGGTGTAGAGATTCCAGGGATGGAGATGTTGGGAATATGCCCTAGAGGCAATCATGTATGATGTTATTCCCAATGTATTCATAAAGTTATTGTCCATGTATGAACTACTGATATGTATCATTGAATATGTGATTCGATTGTGGAACTATATATTCATGTTGTTCATACTAATTGTCCTTGGTCATTGAGGTTGTGCCGGACACACAACTTAGACTAATGTGAAAGTCGGCTGATGACTCGGTTCCACTTGTCATGGGCATGGAGATGCTATTCTGACTTACGCTGATTCAGCTAAAGAGTTTAGCGAATCAAACTGACCCACAATTGAGATGCAACGAGCATGTTGTCATTTGTAGTCTCAAGCAATGGAATCCTTCGACCTGAGATGATCGCATGATCCGAGTTGTGGATCGCCAGCTTAGGTCCTATCAAACGCTGTTTCGTAAATGGGCATTTATAAAGGTAGGGTTCAGGTTGGTTGTGAAGCAAGCTGCGTGACGTGGATTACCAAGATGGAATTTGCCCCTTCGTAATGGAGAGATATTATTTGGGCCCTCTCGTGTGATATGATTCGGAAGCATGGACATGCGTGACTTGGTTAAGTGTTAACCAAGGAGTTGGACTAGGTGTTAATCCAGTGAATCGTATATCACGGAACGAGAAGAGAGAGTCAAGCTATTAAAGGGATGGCAACAACTCGCCTATAGCTTAACAAGATATATCATGAGGCAAAGGGACTTGGACAAAAGTCACATTGAGAAAGGTTTATCTTCTGACTTTACGACGCTTGGGAGTTGGCACGTCTTGCTAGAGGCTGCTACCAACTATCGACTCGGAGTGGTGACTCGTGTCATGTCCAGGTGTACATAAACCTACAGGGTCACACACTTAAGGGTAAGGAGCCCATGTGGATTTGATCCATGTGGAGATTGGGGTACGGCCTAGATGGGCCTCAAGCGTTGAGATATATAAGTGGAGTGACAAGGGTTTGTCCCTGACCTAGCCATCACTTTCTCCACTCCCATTTCGGGTTAGACAGGATTTAGCAGTCCTCTGCCTGGAGCTCCTTCCTGTACGTGTGGATACCGGTAGAGGCGTTGCACATGCGGCGCTAGAGACAAGGAGGTCTGTGGGGATCTAGACGTGCTGTACGGGGATCGTTTGGCATGGCATCAACTGACGCGCTTCATCAAATCCGCACCTGCGTGTGTAGTGGTAAATCTCGTGGCCTATCACCTGAGCTGGATCTTGGGAATACCGTGTAGGGGGAAAAGGTTTTTTTTATCTCTTCGTGGCCCAACAGTGGTATCAGAGCGTTAGCTTCTGGTTTTAGGCTCGAGATCTTGCATATGTGATATGCGGTTGGCGTTAGATTGGATCTAATTTCAGTTTTGGTGGTCGATCTATAAGATAGATCTGTTTTGTATGAAGTTGATTGGATCAACTGTACTCGGGGAATGGATGATCTGGTTTCCGTGATCTAATTGCTAAGGTCGTGGAACGACATACCCCTACCGGTCGGCTTCCGCCATCGGGGTAGACTGTGACACGTAAATCCGGATGCGGTGATCGAAGATCAAAGAGTTTAGCCGAATCGGAGTACATATATGATTTGGGACTGTTGGCTTCGCCCTATCGTAGCGCCTTAGATGTCGTTGCGAGTTTCACAACGCGGGTAGATATTGTATCTATGCATAACTTGTTTTTGCATGTGATGTGTGTAATCCATACGTGATCTGCGTATCACGGTTTTTGTCAGCCGGCTGGAGCCTAGGTGCTGTCATTTTATTGTATAACGACCTACGTGTTGTATTCTCTATATAATTTACTTTATTAGCTAATCTAGCTGTTTAGAGAACCCGGATGGCATGCAAGTCGATGTGCAAGTCGGCTACATGGTGTAAGGCGGCACGTGACAAGAGTTGACACGAGTCGAATTCCAAGCATTGTGGAGATGGAGATCGCCATGAAGACAAACATACCATTTCACATTATAATTGCTTTATTCTATGTTATTGTTATGTCTCTGTTTTACCTCTATTAGATAGTTGGTAGAAAGTAATCCCTCAAAGAAGGTCTAGTCGATTTCCCTGCCAGTGCTGCACCATCACAAGTTGGACATTTTTTGGTAGTGGGCTCATAAAATTGAGGTGCTATCAATTCTTTCTGACAAGGTGGGTTCGAGTCGGACTCTTACTGATGCAGCCCGTCCTACGGACGCTCCTACATCTACACCACCAAATCCCCCAAGTGGACCGATGACCCGTGCCCGAGCCAAGCTCCTTCAAGCTAAGGTGAATTCGCTCCTTGTCTCATGTGACTTTGATACATCCTTGGATGGCTTGCTACTTCATGCCAATACCTTATGCATCCTCAGGTACGAACCCCATGAAGAAATGCCAAGAGAAGGAGCCAAGCCAACGCGACCCGGAGTCCCCGGCTAAACTGGCGCCAGGATCGGTGGACCGTATTCCTCGCCGGAACTTCCGGCACACGCCTCGGCGGACCGGACCCAGAACCAGAATTTCCAGCGCACGCCGGAATCGACCGGCACACGCCGAAACGCTGTTCTGTACGCCATTCCGGTGGCCGACCGGAACGACCGGCGCGGACCGGAAATTCTGGCGCCCAGTCCGGCGCGATCGGACTTATCGCTGAAATTCCTCCAGTCTCAAGTCGGCTAGGGTTTGATGCCCGAGAATATTCCCTATTTCGTCCAGTTTTACCCTTTTATGCCCAAACTCCCCCTGTTTTAGTGGCTGGCCTATATATAGCCCCCCACACCCATTGTAAACCCTAGGCATGATATTTGGAATTAGTGGAAACCCCTTGTGGATCTATCTAGTTCTTGCCTCATGCTCCTTTGACAAAGGAGCACCAAATATCACAAACCTCGTTGGAGTTTGCATCGTGCCTCCGCGTTGTACAAGGCCTAGGCATCTGAGTCCCTTTGCCTAGACGTCAAGATCTCACCGAGTATCCCATCTCTCCGTGCCGGTTCGAGAGAGAGATCCCTGACCGACGCTGATCCTAGGGATTGCGCCGGACCGATAGCCACCGGCGTGAGAAATTGGCTTGTATCGTGTCTTCGTGGTGTGTGTGTTCATCGTGTTCTTCGTGTGTGAGTTCACAGATTCACTCTCTCCCTCATCCTCACACCTCCCCCGCCTTGATTTCAAGGGATTCGTGAAAGATCGGGCCACCCTCGAGGTTAGCCCTCAACATATTGGTATCAAGAGCTTAGTTGCTCATGAATTCCCCCCCAAATTTTTCTTCTATCCACCAAAAATTTGAAAATCCCAAAAAAAATAGCCCCAAATTTGCCTCCAGATCGATCTCTGGATTTGGTGCGTTTTTCGTGGTTTTGTTCCATAGATCTGTTGCTTTGGGTACCGATCTACCTTCCTAGAACCTTTTCCCAGCCCAATTTGGACAAATTTCCAAAAAATTTGACCGATTTGACTTTTGGAGTTCGTCTCGAACTCAAACTGGCACCAGGCTCGGCGGACCGGCCTAGCTGCCAGAAATTTCGGCGACCGTTCCGGTGAACCAGAATCTCGACCAGAATTTCCGCCGCGAGGCTCGACGCCGCCGATTTGGCCGCCGAAAGTCCTATTTCGCCCATTTTTGTCCATTTTTCCTCTTGAGTTGTTCGTGTTTCGTGTGTGTGTCGCCCACTAACTTTAAGCTTCCACAACAATATTCACATACTACGCTCATCGACACGCGACATCGAACATCATCCCCAACACCAGTAATAAGTCATCATACCAAAGGTATAACTTGTTCCACCTTGTTAACCCTTCTTCCTTGTGTGTATCTATCCTATGAGAGCAACTCATCTTGTGTTTGCCTAAGCATTGTGAACTTATCCTTGGAAAGTGAGAGTGTGAGAGCAAATACAAAAGTTAACATAGTAGTATAGAAAGGGAGAAAAAGAATAAAAAAAAGAGAAAAAGAAAAAGCAAAAGAAAAATAGAAAGATACATAGTCTCCCAATACAAAGAGAGTCTCAAGCTTGTAAGCAAAGACATAAAAAGAGCGCGATCGAACTAGAAACCACAAGTGAGGGCTATTAGCGTCGAGGGACTCAAACGACAACTGCATGCAATGCATCACAACTTCGGCCATCAAAATGAAGCACTCCAACGCTCTGTCGCCGAAACAAATGACAATCTTCGACGCCTCATCGATGGAATGGCAAGGCCACGCTCACGTGCATCAAGATCTTCAAGCTCTTTGCGTCGTCATGTTCCTCTCCAACAAGATCTCCATCCAAGTGCTCCAAGACGAAATGATGCCCCCATGGTTGAAGATGGAAGTTCTTCCAACTACGTACCTTCTCCGCGGCACGCCGCAACGTCAAGCTATGACGGTGATTTCTCTTCAAGGCCACAAGCAAGGCAAGAAGCACACCGTCATCACGCAAGGGCATTGGTGATACAACAAGATCAACCACAAGAAGGACCGCAAGTGCAATCGCAAGTCCACCAACATCGCCCGTGGCACGTACTTGACACAACAAGTGATGGCTCCAATTTGGAAAATCAAGCTCGCCATCGACGTGAAGCTCTCCAAGATCCTCCTCCTCGTCATCATCGTCATGAATGTCCGCACCGACACCATGGTCATCACAAGGCGCCTCCTCCACCACGTCAAAACTTGGAGCGCCAAGTGGTCCAAATTGAGCGATGCCCACCACGTCCAGACGCTCAAGACCATGATCTTTGCCATGAGGCCCATGTGCCTAACCAACATCACCAACCGAGGAACGAGCCTCCCCTTCATCGTCAACCGCGTCAAGAGGCTCCACACATTCGCCACCATGAGGCCCAAGCGCCTCAACCACGTCAACAACCGCACCAAGAGTAAGAGCAAGCTCCACAACAACAACATCGCGAGCAAGCTCCACAACAAGATCATGAGAACCAAGTTCCACATCCTCAACCACAAGATAATCAACAAGGTCACCAAGCTCGTCGCGATGACCGCACCGATGAAGAAACTTTCGGCAAGCTCAAGTTCACAATGCCCAAGTTCACCGGATCCAATGACTCCGAAGAATACCTCTCATGGGCACTCAAAGTCGACAAGATCTTCCGCATGCACAATTATAGCAACGATAAGATGGTCGCCATGGCTTTGCTTGAGTTTGATGATTACGCCAACCTTTGGTGGGAACAAGTTCAAGTTGCTCGTGATGCAAGACAAGAGCTGCCAATCACAACTTGGCATGACCTGAAGGCTCATATGAGATCCCGCTTTGTCCCCGCGCACTACACGCGCGACCTCTTCAACAACTTTCAAGTGCTTCATCAAGGGACAAAGACTGTGGAAGAGTACTTCAAGGAAATGGAACTCAACTTGATTCGGGCCAACATTGACGAGCGCATGGAGCAAACTATGGCACGCTTCCTTATTGGGTTGAACCACCCAATCAAGCGCATCACCGAGTTCCAAACATACAACACCATGGTTGAGCTTGTGAACATCGCAACAAAGGCCGAACGTAAAGTGCAAGAGGACATCAAGTACTACAAGCAAGCTTCAACCGCTACACCAACAACTTTCAATGGAAGCTCCTCAAGTACATCCAAGCCTTCCTTCAAGCCCACACTTCCTCAAGGAAAACTGCCTCCAAGTGGCAAACAAGCAAAGAGTGACACACCTTTCAACGGTGAGTGCTAAAAGTGTGGAGGCGAAGGACACAAGTCGGCCGAATGTGGAAACAAGAAATTATTCTTCATCCACGACAATGGCAAAGAAGAGTACTTGAGTGAAGATGAATTTGATGCCCGAGTCAAGGAAGCAATGGCAAAGCAACAAGTGGAAGATGACCAAGAACTCCTCATGTGTGAACATGACGCAATTCCATCGCTTGTCGTCACAAGGATCTTGACCACTCAAGCACAAGAGCATGAAGACCAACACTCAAATATCTTCCAAACACGAGCTGGCATCAATGTCAAATCTATCAAAGTGATCATCGATGGAGGGAGTTGCCACAACCTTGCTAGCACCGAGATGTGTGAGAAGCTCAACCTCACCCTCCATCCGCACAAGCACCCCTACCACGTGCAATGGCTAAGTGACCAAGGGTCCGTGAAGATCAAGCATACCGTATCGGTCTCCTTTGCCATTGGTCCTTACAAAGACACGGTGGAGTGCGATGTGGTTCCCATGATAGTTTGCCACATGCTTCTTGGTCGACCATGGCAATTTGACAAGGCTTCTCTACATGATGGTCGCACCAATGTATACACCTTCAAATGGCTAAACAAGACATGTGTTTTGCAACTGATGACTCCTAGCCAAATAATTGCGGACAATGCAAAGGCTTTAGCGAGGGTGCAAAGCACACCACCTACTTGTGAGAAGAGCGGTGAGCGAGAGATCCACCTCATAGTGAGTGAGAGCCACAAGCCAAACTCGAGTGGAAAAACTAAGAGTGTTCTCCTTGCCACCAAAAGTGAGATGAGAGAAGTGCGTAAGAACCCATCCATCTTGCACTACGTCCTCATTTGCAAGGGCCTAGTGCAAGGAACTAATGAAGTAACCAATGTTCCTCCATCTTTGATGATTGTCTTGCAGGAATTCAAGGATGTGTTTCCCGAAGAGCTTCCACACGGACTACATCCCCTTTGTGGAATTGAGCATCGCATTGACCTCATCCCCGGTGCACCCGTTCCAAACCGCACCGCCTACCGCACGAACCCGGAGGAGATGAAGGCGATCGAACATCAAATCAACCAACTCGTCTCCAAAGGTTTGATCCAAGTTAGCACTAGTCCAAGTGCGGTACCCGTGATTCTTGTCCCAAAAACGGATGATACGTTACGGTTATGCATGGACTGCCGTCCAATCAATGCTATCACCGTGCGTTATCGACATCCTATACCACGTCTCAATGACATGCTTGATGAGATATGTGGAGCCACTATTTTTTCGAAAATTGATCTTCGTAGTGGTTACCATCAAATACGCATGGCGGAAGGTGATGAGTGGAAAACCGCCTTCAAGACCAAACTTGGTCTCTATGAATGGTTGGTTATGCCCTTTGGTTTATCTAATGCCCCATCCACCTTCATGCGGCTTATGAATCACATCTTGTGTTCTCTCATTGGAAAAGGTGTTGTTGTCTATTTCGACGATATACTTGTTTATAGCAAGTCACTTGAGGACAATATTACACATGTCAAGGAAGTTTTGCAAATCCTTCGACATGAAAAGCTTTATGCTAATCTTTCCAAGTGTACTTTTGCTAAAGACAAGTTGATTTTTCTTGGATTTGTCGTTTCTTCGAAGGGAATTGAAGTTGATGTTTCCAAGGTCAAGGACATACGAGATTGGCCCATCCCAACAAATGTGAGTGAACTCCGAAGTTTTCATGGGTGGCCGGTTTCTATCGTCGCTTTGTGAAAGACTTTTCTACCATTGCTTGTCCTCTCAACGAGTTGACAAAAAAGAATGTCACCTTCGTATGGGGCAAAGCACAACAAAAAGCTTTTGATGAACTCAAAAAGAGGCTCACCGAAGCACCTCTCCTTGCGTTACCGGATTTCACAAAAACTTTTGAGATAGAGTGTGATGCTAGTGGTATTGGCATTGGAGGAGTCCTCATGCAAAACAGACGTCCTATAGCCTACCATAGCGAGAAACTTGATGGTGCTCGCCTTAACTATCCGATTTATGACAAAGAGCTTTTTGCCTTAGTTCGTGTTCTTCAAGTTTGGCAACACTACCTATGGCCCAAAGAATTTGTCATACATTCCGACCATGAGTCGTTGAAATATCTCAAAGGCCAAGCCAACTTGAGTAAGAGACACGCTAAGTGGGTTGAGTTCATGGAGTATTTTCCGTACATTGTCAAGTATAAGAAGGGCAAAGATAATGTAGTTGCGGATGCTTTGTCTCGCAAACACACAAGCCTTCTTACGAGACTCCAAATCAACTTGTTGGGTCTTGAGGAAATAAAATCTTTGTATGCTTCTGACCCATTCTTTGAACCAATTTTCACAAAGTGCTCCATTGACAAAGGAGTTGATGATTTCTATTTGCATGAGGGCTTTCTCTTTAAACAAAACAAGCTTTGCATTCCAAAATCATCGCTCCAACTTTTGCTTCTCCAAGAATCTCATGGTGGAGGCCTCATGGGTCATTTTGGCCGTGACAAGACATTGGACATGCTATCGACTCACTACTTCTGGCCCAAGATGAAGCGCGACATGGAGCGCTACGTTCAACAATGCACGACATGTGTTCAAGCTAAGTCGCAAGCTAACCCTTATGGTCTTTATATGCCATTGCTTATTCTTCATACACCTTGGTCCGACATTAGCATGGATTTTGTGTTAGGATTGCCTAGATCTAAGCATGGTCATGATTCTATCTTTGTTGTCGTGGATCGCTTTTCCAAAATGGCACACTTCATACCGTGCCATAAGACCGACGATGCTTCACATGTTGCCAACTTGTTTTACAGGGAAATCGTCCGTCTCCATGGTGTGCCAAGGACAATCGTCTCCGACCGCGACGTAAAATTCATGAGCTACTTATGGAAGACCCTCATGGCCAAGTGATGTCTACGCACTTCTATTCTAGTAGACAGTTGTTGGGCCTCCAATTCCAGAGGTTTGTAGAACAGCAGCAAGTTTTCCCTTAAGTGGATCACCCAAGGTTTATCAAACTCAGGGAGGAAGTGGTCAAAGGTATCCCCTCTCAAGCAACCCTGCAATCAAGATACAAGAAGTCTCTTGTGTCCCCAACACACCCAATACACTTGTCAGGTGTATAGGTGCACTAGATCAGCAAAGAGATAGTGAAATACAAGTGGTATAGATAGTTATAAGTGGTAACGGTGATAGAAAATAACTTGATGGCGTGGAAAATACTAAAGTAAAACTAAAATAAAGATAGAAGCAAGCAAACATGTAATAGATCTAATAGCAAACGGTGTTTCAGTGCTTAGAAACAAGGCTCAGGGATCATACTTTCACTAGTGAATAGTCTCATATAAATATATTCTTCTTTATGATACTACGCTGAACTACTCTCTGGTTGGACACTCTAATCCATGGTAGGGCTATAACAGCACACCTCAAAGTTTGCTTTCTGCATCTAGATAACCCCACACTGTCACCTTGAGCACTAGATGGTTCAAACAAACACCACAATTTCATAAAGACATCCAACTCCAAATATAACTCATAACAAGTATTTGTAATCTCTAGCCTAAGTGCCACCATGGTGTGCACATTGTCAACTTCACACACATGGGGAGAGCAGAGATCTATTAAAGCACTTGAGTAGCAAGGTAGATCTATAGATTACAAGCTCATGATCTCAATAAGATCATGCGTAGAGAGAGATGAACACATAGCTACCGGTAGAATCCTTAGACTCGAGAGAGAACTACTCCCTCCTCATCATGGGAATCAACAATGGTGATGGAGATGGTGGTGGAGATCGATGGAGATGGCTCTGGGGGCACTTCCCCGTCCCGGCAGGGTGCCGGAATAGAGACTTTCTGTCCCTTGAATCTCCCCTTCGGTGGCAGCGGCACTGCGGAACTTTTCGTGGCTAGAGGCTTGACGACTTAGGGTTTTCGCATCGGGAGGCATCTTATAGGCGAAGAGGCAAGGTCGGTGGGCGGCCAAGGGGCCCACACCACCTGGTGGCACGGCCAGGGCTAGCCCGCGCCACCATATGGTGTGGCCACCATGTGGCCCCTCTCCGTCTTATCTTATGGCTCCGTGAGTCTTCCGGTAAAATATCGACTTTGGCTTTTGTCCGGTCCAATTCCGAGAATATTGATTTTCTAACTTTCCTGGAACCAAAAATAGCAGAAAACACGCAACTGGCACTGTGGCACTTGTTAATAGGTTAGTCCAAGAAAGTGTATAGAAAGTACTCCAAAGTTGGAACAAAACATAAGAAAGTAGATAAAACCAAGCATGGAACATCAAAAATTATGGATACGTTAGCAACGGACCAACATCCCCAAGCTTAACTCCTGCTCGTCCTCGAGTAGGTAAGTGATAAAAAGAAAGAATAATTTTTGAAGTGACATGCACCATCATAAACTTGATCAAAGTATTTGTAAAACATTCAAAGCTGGGATCAAAGTACTTCAATCATAACATGAAAGACAAAGTTCTACCAATAAGACAAAGCAACTATGTTGCAACATGAAAAGGCACAAACAAAAGATTCATGAATAACAATGCTTTGCAAGACGTTTGTTTGTTTCACATAAAGAAAGCATAGCATAGTGGCATTCAGCTTGTCCCTCATAGAGTAGCAAACATAAATGCATAGGACACCTTCAAAGTTCATAAGAGTGACTAGATACAAATAGTTTAAGAACAAGGAATATCAAAATTATGCATCAATCAACAAGTCTTGGGACAATGCACATAGAACTAAGAATGGCCACTATGCTCTCTCAATAGGTGCATAAAGATAGAAGGTGGAGACTCAACATAAAAGTAAAAGAAATGCCTTCATAGAAGGAAGTAGGGATTCAAGTTTCATAAAGAGCTTCCAAAAATTATGGTACTTAATAGCTTTCAGCTCTCATTGCCCCTATCATAAGCATCTTGAAGTGATTAAGGTTAAAGTGAACAAACTATGGTGTATATGCTTGACAAAGTATAAGTTGGAAATCTCATGTCCCTTGAATACGAGGGCCGCTCCTCATGCTACTCAAGTTTAGTCACCGGTAAGTTCTTGTCATCGTAAGTACATGTGTATCATAGAGAACCACCAACGGGGTACCCCTTGCCCGATGATACGGAAGAATCCACATATCAAAATGACAAGGCAAGCAGACAACGAGCATCTCAGCAATCTTCTTATTTACCATGGGAATATGGTGCTTTTTTCTCTCTTTCCTCTTTTCATAATCTCTTTTTTTCTTTTTCTCTTTTTTCTCAATATCGGACTCTTTTTTTATAAGAAGAATGCTTCATAGACAGCTCATTATGGTTACGCTACAGGTTTCCACCATGTTAGCATGGATTAGACCAGCGGCCCAGGCGTTTCTCTAACACATATACATAACTCCATGGACTTACAAGCTCCCCTTTCATTTCACACTGACGACATCCATATACAAAAGAGCATGATATCAACTAGGTACAAGTACCAAGTGCAATGTTGAAAGCGTTCTCCATGACAACATGGTTCTGCTAATCTCCAACATATAAGTGCAAGTATATACAATATAGACGACACAATGGTTCAAGTTTATTAAGGGCAAGAAAAGTAAAGTGTGCCATCAAGTTCGTGAGAGCTTTAATCACTAGTTTTCTCATAACAAGTTTAATTCGGAAGGTAGATAAAAACATGAATATACTTGGAATAGCATATGCTAATAGGTAGATATGGTGGACTCTCTGGAATAACTTGGTTTTAGGAGTTGGATGCATGAGTGGAACTCATACTTGGTTATGGAGGCTAGCAAAAGACTGGAAGCGACCAAGTAAGAGAGCAATAATGGCCATAATCATGCAGAGTGACAAAACATCATTAATCAAAGCATAAAGTGATACTACAAGTTGAAAACTAAAAGGATCATAAAGGCTATGGTGACTTGGGATAGTCATAACATGGTGTGAGCATGTGCCAAGTCAACCCAAATAAAGCATCAAAGGGGAATACCACAATACTATGCTTTAATATGCTAAAACAACGCATGATCCTTCCAAGGCACATTAAGCAATCTCAATTGTTTATAACAAGTCATGCTACAGCAAAGAATACTAAGCATAAAGCCAAAAAAATATCGAGCATGGCATGACAAAGCATAGGCCACAGTCAAAAACAAGCTGTCTTTACCACTTAAGCATGAACTTTTCCTACTCTTTTCCAATCCAAACCAAACTATTTGAAAACCAATGCATGAAAGAGGGGGTCCAGCCAATTTATTCAGGAAACTAAGAAAACCAAGCAAACAAAAAACCAAAACAAAAACGAAAAAGAAGACTCTCCAAGAACAACACAACTGTGCATGAAACAATAAAAATGAAGCGTTTGGAAGAAACCTGAGATTTTTATTGATGAAGAAGGGGATGCCTTGGGCATCCCCAAGCTTTGACGCTTGTACTTCTTGGATATTTCTTGGGGTGACACGCGTGGCATCCCCAAGATTGAGCTTTAGTCCACCCTTCATCTCGTTACTCATTCCTTCCATACACCTGAAATTTTTCCTTCATACAAAACTCCACACAATCTTTATTAGCAACATTAGTGCACTTAAGATAATAAGTCTTTAGGTTCAGTTCCAACACCAATAAAAGTTCCATTAAAACACAAGCTACTGTAGCACTTCCCTCAAAAATCTCAATTCCCCAAAAGAACTCAAAAAAGAACCAACAAAAAGCAAATGCAAATAATGGCAGAAATCTGTCAAAACAGACCAGCAGGTAAAGACGAATTTTTTCGAAGATCTTCTGTTGCTCAAATCTAAAAGTATTGAACTAACAAAAGTTAGATAACAACCTGGGGCATAAGAACAAAAATTCACGCCTCAAAAGGACGTACAGATATTTTACATGAATTTTTACGGTGAAGCACAAAAATCTGTTTCGGGACAGCAACTTTCCCAATCATTACTTCTCTCTCATTAGAGGTTACTCTTGGCACAAAAAGCAAATAAAAAAGGATAAGGAGCGGTTATTACTGAAGTAATAACTTCCAAGACTCATCTAAACTTTTGGGTTATCTCCCAATAAGTACTTTTCTTTAACGCCTTTAAGTTAGGCATGATAGTTTGAGAAGATGTTCACATAAGAAATATGAATTGAAGTAAAAGAGAGCATCAAGAAGCAAATTCAAAGCACATTTAAGTCTAACCCACTTCCTATGCATAGGAATCTTGTAAAGGAACAAGTCATGAAAGCACAAAGAAACAATCATAGGAAAGCAAAACAAGTGCAACTTCAAGACATTCAACATAAAGAGGGGAAACTTAATATTGTTGAGATATATAAAACCATGTTTCCCTCTATCATAATAACTTTCAGTAGCAACATGAATAAAATTAACAATATAACTATCACAAGAAATGTTCTTATCATGATCCACATGCATAAAAGAATTAATACTCCCCACATAAACATAGTCATTCTTATTGATTGTAGTGGGAGAAAATTCAACAAAATAGCTATCATTATTATTTTCATCACCATAATCATCAAATATAGGAGGCATATTGTAATCATAATTAATTTCCTCCTCAATAGTAGGTGGACTGAAAATATCATATTCATCATTGCAATCATCATATATTGGAGGTATAGTATCATCATAAGCAATAGAATAGTTATCCTCCAATGTGTGTTCATTTGTTAACATATCATCATTGGAAGGATCATGGATAGCACTAATAGTATAGCAATTATTAATATCATCATTTTCAGAATTGGTACCAAAGAGAATATCAATATCAAAAGTAGTGTGCTTTTCCCAATCATGATCACTACTATAGGTAATAGGCATAGGAACATCATCGAGTTCAGACTCATCAAAAATTATAATAGGAGCAACATGCTTAGGGGAAAATACCGTTTCCTCTCTCCTTTTACTCCTCCTCTTCTTCTTTTTCTTCTGCTCTTTAGGAGGGAGAATCTTGAAAGGAAGCTTCTCCATATACCCTGGTTCATTGTTAGAGACAATAGAAGAAACTTTGGAGGATTCCTCCTTTTCATTAATAAGGCCAAAACACATATTAGTCCTGTCATATTTTGGTAAAATCTCATCATTTATAATATTTTGTATACAAGTATTTGTGTGGCAATTATCAACACAATAAAGATGACAACCATGCATGACGCTATTCATATCAAAAGCACTCATGTCTACCAAAGAGGTTTTTCTTGATAACTCTTCACACCCCAAAAATAATGTAAGTTGATCATGCTGATTAGGAGTGATCATGTCATCACAATACAAACTTGCAGTACTCATTGGATTAGAAGGGCTATTATTATGGCCTGAGCATTGAAAATTGAAATGACCCACTTCAAAGAAAAGTTCACAAATAAAAGGATAGAGGGCACAAACTTTTTTACCAAGATCATTTAGAGCCCTATACCATGTTCTAGTTTTTTCATTTCTGTGGGTGATACAATATTCTTCTTCAATTTGATTATTCTCACAAGGTCTATGTATTCCACAAAAATTAACATGCTTATAAGAAGTAGTACTTTTAGAGGTTTGAGCATGTTTATTGCTATCATTAATAACAATTTCATTTTCCATGCAAGTGTATTTATAAGGCTCATGATACGTGTCCCATTTTTATTTAGGAGCATTAATATGAGAAGAAAAGGATCTAAAACAATCAATAAGAATTTGAGGATCAAGACCATATTTAGCACTAAGCTCTTGAAAATCAGTAGTTTCAACGAAGGACTTAATGCAATCATACTCATAGTTTATACCTGGTTCTTTACCTTTGTTGTTATCCCAATCTTCGGTATTGCTTTGAATTGTTTCAAGAAGATCCCACTTAGCTTTGGCATCCTTACTTGTGAAGGATTCCTCTAAACAAGTATCTAGATAGTCCTTGTAATGTCCTAAAAGCCTTGCATATAAATTATTTATAACAATATTACTGGAGAGCTCATGAATGGTACATTTGAGCATTAGTGACTTCAATCTCCCCCATGCTTGGGCAATACTTTCTCCATCACGTGGATGAAAATTATACATGTAATTCCTATCTTTATGAATCTCATGAGGAGGATAAAATTTAGAGTAAAAGAGAGATTCAAGTTCCTTCCACTCCAAATGATGAGGATCATCTAGTAGCTCATACCACTCCCTTGCTTTGCCCTTAAAGTGAAATAGGGAATATCTTCCTCTTAACTTGGTTCATTGAAATACCTGCACACTTGAACAAATCACACAATTCATGTATAAAGAGTAAATGATCACCAGGATGGACAGTTCCATCTCCAAAATAGCAGTTATTCATAACACGTTCAACAATTTTTATAGGTATTTTAAAAGGGATGCTTTTAGTATGTGGATTTAAAATATCACAAGTATCATTAGAATTACCACATATGGGAGATAAAGTATCATCAGAGCAAATTTTCTTCTTTATAGCTGGGGAACTAAAAAGATCATTTTCATAAAAACCAACTTCCCCAAGCTTAGACGTTTCCATGGCATTAGTAACAAAGGTGTTCAAAAGATTCATACTAATAACATTGCTATTAGCATGCAAAGAAAGTTCCATGGGTTTTTTAATTTTCTTTTCAGACAATTCATGTTCTATATTAGGAAAAATACTAAAAAGCTCTCTATTTTTGTTGTTGTTTTCCATTAAGCCTAACTAGTGAAAACAAGAAACAAAAAGACAAAATTGCAGAATCTAAAGGAAATAACTTCGAGCACTCACACCGGAGGATGTGAGTACCTTTTACCTTACCTCCCCGGCAACAGCGCCAGAAAATAGCTTGATGTCTACGCACTTCTATTCTTGTAGACAGTTGTTGGGCCTCCAAGTGCAGAGGTTTGTAGAACACAAGCAAGTTTCCCTTAAGTGGATCACCCAAGGTTTATCGAACTCAGGGAGGAAGTGGTCAAAGGTATCCCCTCTCAAGCAACCCTGCAATCAAGATACAAGAAGTCTCTTGTGTCCCCAACACACCCAATACACTTGTCAGGTGTATAGGTGCACTAGTTCGGCGAAGAGATAGTGAAATACAAGTGGTATAGATAATTATAAGTGGTAACGGTGATAGAAAATAGCTTGATGGCGTGGAAAAGACTAAAGTAAAACTGAAATAAAGATAGAAGCAAGCAAACATGTAATAGATCTAATAGCAAACGGTGTTTCATTGCTTAGAAACAAGGCCCAGGGATCATACTTTCACTAGTGAACACTCTCATATAAATATATTCTTCTTTATGATACTACGCTGAACTACTCTCTGGTTGGACACTCTAATCCATGGTAGGGCTATAACAACACACCTCAAAGTTTTCTTTCTGCATCTAGATAACCCCACACTGTCACCTTGAGCACTAGATGGTTCAAACAAACACCACAATTTCATAAAGACATCCAACTCCAAATATAAATCATAACAAGTATTTGTAATCTCTAGCCTAAGTGCCACCATGGTGTGCACACTGTCAACTTCACACACATGGGGAGAGCAGAGATCTATTAAAGCACTTGAGTAGCAAGGTAGATCTATAGATTACAAGCTCATGATCTCAATAAGATCACATAGAGAGAGATGAACACATAGCTACCGGTAGAACCCTTAGAGAGAGAACTACTCCCTCCTCATCATGGGAATCAGCAATGGTGATGGAGATGGTGGTGGAGATCGATGGAGATGGCTCCGGGGGCACTTCCCCGTCCCGGCAGGGTGCCGGAACAGAGACTTTCTGTCCCTCGAATATCCGCTTCAGTGGCGGCGGCGCTGTGAAACTTTTCGTGGCTGGAGGCTTGACGACTTATGGTTTTCGCATCAGGAGGCATCTTATAGGCGAAGAGGCAAGGTCGGTGGGCGACCAGGGGGCCCACACCACCTGGTGGCGCGTCCAGGGCTAGCCCGCACCACCATATGGTGTGGCCACCCTATGGCCCCTCTCCGTCTCGTCTTCTGGCTCTGTGAGTCTTCTGGTAAAATATCGACTTTGGCTTTTGTCCGGTCCAATTCCAAGAATATTGATTTTCTGACTTTCCTGGAACCGAAAACAGCAGAAAACAGGCAACTGGCACTGTCGCACTTGTTAATAGGTTAGTCCAAGAAAGTGTATAGAAAGTACTCCAAAGTTGGAACAAAACATAAGAAAGTAGATAAAACCAAGCATGGAACATCAAAAATTATGGATACGTTAGCAACGTATCACCAAGCTCGGCGTCAAGCTCCTCTTTTCATCCGCGTCGCATCCTCAAACTGGTGGACAAACCGAGGTTGTCAACCGAAGCCTCAAAACTCTTCTACGTGTGTTGATCAAGAAGAACTTGAAGGATTAGGAGGAATGCATTCCCCACGCCGAGTTTGCCTATAACCGAACCAAGCACTCAACAACCAAGATGAGTCCCTTCATGATCATCTATGGCTTTGAGCCCCTCACCGCGCTCGACATCCTACCACTACCTCTTCATGAGCGCACAAACATGGATGTCGAGAAGCACGCACAATCTATGAAGAAGCTTCATGAAGAAACAAGAGCTACTATCGAGCAACAACTCCTTCGCCAAGCTTCAAGGTTAAACAAGGACAAGAAGGAAATGGTCTTTGAAGAAGGTGATGTTGTGTGGATACACCTAAGCAAAGACCGCTTCCCCAAGGAACACGACTCCAAGCTCAAGCCAAGAGGAGATGGTCCCTTCAAGGTCCTCAAGAGAATCAACAACAACGCCTACATCATCGACATACCGGCGTCCAAGTACCTCGCAAGCAATGCGTTCAACGTCAAAGATCTCTCACCCTACCATGGAGATGTTCAAGATGATAACCATGAAGAGTCGAGGACGACTCTTTCCCAAGGGGGGGAGCTTTTGCAGCTCTTCCTACGGATGCTCCTACATCTACACCACCAAGTCCCCCAAGTGGACCGATGACCCATGCCCGAGCCAAGCTCCTTCAAGCTAAGGTGTATTCATTCCTTGTCTCATGTGACTTCGATACATCCTTGGATGGCTTGCTACTCCATTCCAATACATTATGCATCCTCAGGTATGAACCCCATGACGAAATGCCAAGAGAAGTAGCCAAGCCAACGCGACCCGGAGTCCCCGGCCAAACCGGCGCCAGGATCGGCGGACCGGATTCCTCGCTGGAACTTCCGACGCATGCCCCGGTGGACCGGACCTAGGACCAGAATTTCTGGCGCATGCCGGAACCGACCGGCGCATGCCGAAACATTGTTCTGTATGCCATTCCGGTGGCCGACCGGAATGACCAGCGCGTACCGGAAATTCCGGCGCCCAGTCCGGCGCGACCGGACTTATCGCTGGAATGCCTCCAGTCTCAAGTCGACTAGGGTTTGATGCCCGAGAATATTCCCTATTTCGTCCAGTTTTACCCTTTTATGCCCAAACTACCCTAGTTTTAGTGGCTGGCCTATATGTAGCCCCCCACACCCATTGTAAACCCTAGGCATGATATTTGGAATTAGTGGAAACCCCTTGTGGGTCTATCTAGTTCTTGCCTCATGCTCCTTTGACAAAGGAGCACCAAATATCACAAACCTCATTGGAGTTTGCATCGTGATTCCACGTTGTACAAGGCCTAGGCATCAGAGTCCCTTTGCCTAGACATCAAGATCTCATTGAGTCTCCCACCTCGCCGTGCCGGTTCGAGAGAGAGATCCCCGACCGACGCTGATCCTAGGGATTGCCCCGGACCGGTAGCTGCCGGCCTGAGCAATTGGCTTGTATCGTGTCTTTGTGGTGTGTGTGTTCATCGTGTTCTTCGTGTGTGAGTTCACGGATTCGCTCTCTCCCTCATCCCCACACCTCCTCCGCCTCGATTTCAAGGGATTCGTGAAAGATCGGGCCACCCTCGAGGTTAGCCCTCAACACTTACATCAGAAGCACTCGGTAATCTAGATAGGTCTATCACAATGGTTGTGGGACTCGGGGAAAGGTCGGATGGGAGCCAGGGCATGTGATGCCACCCATCCAACATGAGTCATATGAGATGCGATTGACAAGGAGTTGTCTACCTAGATCACTTGACGGCTAGCGGTGATGCTAAAGCTCACTAGTCAGCTTGCTTATTTAGGATCCTGGATCACTAAGTAACCATCGGAGGGGTGTTGGTTCTAGTGGGAGCATAAGTATTAAAATGTTTAATATGCTTGCTGTTTTATGAATACATGTCTTGAGTATTTTGCATATTTTTCTGTTGTAGATCAATTGCACCTAGAAGTCTCCCTCGGATTTCTAGTTTTGCTTTGAGAACCATCTTAGAGAAAGATACGCTAAATGGAACTAACTTCACCAACTGGTATTGTAATCTGAGAATTGTTCTCAAGCAAGAAAAGAGGGACCATGTCGTAGACAACCCACTTCCGGATGAGCCGAATGAGAATGCGAGTGTCGCAGCCACCAATGCCTACCGTAGGACTTGTGATGAGTCTACGGAGATTAGCTTTATTATGCTTAATCACATGGAACCGGACTTGCAGCAGCAGTTCGAGAATGTTGAGGCCTACGATATGATCGAAAGCCTCAAAAGTATGTTCCAGGCTCAGGGAAAGACTGAGAGGTATCAAGTCTCTTAGGCTTTGTTGAGCTACAAGCTTAAGGATGGCGATCCATTGAGTCTGCATGTGATCAAGATGGTTGGTTACGTGCAGTCTCTAGAAAGGCTTGGCTACCCCATTAGCAAAGAGTTCGCTACGTACATAATTCTGAACTCTCTTCCTAGTGCGTATGGTCAGTTCATATAGAACTACCACATGCATGGTATGGATAAGAAGCTCACTGAATTACACGGGATGCTCAAGAAGGCTGAGGCGGATCTCAAGAAAGGTGCCAGTCAAGTGTTGATGGTGCAGAATAAGGCTAAGTTCAAGAAGAGTTCTTGGGCTAAGAAGAAGAAGGCAAAATCGGGAGGTAAGGCCGAGGACCCGGTCCAAAGCGCTTCCTCAGGGACTAAGCCATCTCCTGCAGCCGGATCCACTTTCTTCTATTGCAAGGCGGATGGCCACTGGAAAATGAATTGCAGCAAGTATCTGGCTGATAAAGCCAAGAGTGGAGGTGTGACTTCCGGCTCAGGTACGCTTGTTTGCAATGTTATAGACATTTATCTTGCCGATGCACCTGGTAGTTCTTGGGTATATGATACCGGATCAGTTATTCACATTTGCAACTTGTTGCAGGGACTGGTAAGAACTAGGAGCGTGGCGAGAGGCGAGGTTGACATTCGAGTCGGCAACAAAGCGAGAGTCGCTGCATTGCAAGTCGGCACGATGCAACTTCATTTACCTTCTGGATTCTTAATGGAGCTAAATAATTGTTATTATGTTCTAGTGCTTAGTCGAAACATTATATCTGCCTCATGTTTGATGAGACAAGGCTATGAGTCGAATATTAAGAATACTGGTTGTTCTTTGTATTTGAATGATATGTTTCATGGCTTTGCACCCGTCCAGGACGGGTTATTTATTTTGAATCTTGATGGTGAATCTGTCTATAATATAAATGTGAAAAGGTTGAAACCAAATGATCTGAATATGACTTACTTTTGGCACTGTCGGCTTGGTCATATAAGTTGGAAACGTATGAAGAAGCTCCATGATGATGGAATCCTAACTTCGTTTGACCTGGAGTTGTTCGAGACATGTGAATACTGCCTACTTGGCAAGATGACCAAGACACCTTTTGCAAAGAGTTGTGAAAGGGCGTCTGACTTATTGGGACTAATACATACTGATGTATGTGGCCCGATGAGCACGACAGCCAGAGGTGGTTATGAGTACTTCATTACCTTCACTGATGATTTGAGTAGGTATGGATATATCTACTTGATGAAACATAAGTCAGAAGCCTTTGAAAAGTTCAAGGAATTCCAGAATGAGGTACAAAATCAACTCGGCAAGAAAATAAAGTTTCTTCGGTCGGACCGAGGAGGCGAGTACATGAGCCATGAGTTTGATGACCATCTAAAGAGTTGTGTAATAGTTCCCTAGCTCACTCCTCCAGGAACGCCGTAGAGAAATGGTGTGTCAGAAAGGAGGAATCGGACCTTGTTGGACATGGTACGACCAATGATGAGTCGGACAGATCTGCCTTTATCATTTTGGGGTTATTGTCTAGAAATTTCAGCGTTCACACTAAACAGAGTACCATCAAAGTTGGTAGAGAAGACACCGCATGAGATGTGGACTGGCAAGAAGCCGAGTTTGTCTTTTCTTAAGATTTTGGGATGTGAAGCTTTTATCAAGCGACTTCAGTCGGACAAGATTACATCCAAGTCGGATAAGTGCATTTTCATTGGGTATCCGAGGGAAACCTTGGGTTACTACTTCTACAACCGAGAAGAGGGCAAAATGTTTGTCACTCGGAATGGTGTCTTCCTTGAGAAAGAGTTTCTCAGTCGAGGAGCCAGTGGCAGCACGGTGCAGCTCGAAGAAATTCGAGAGGTACCGGCCAACAACGAGTCGGTAAAAGCCTTAGAGGTTGAGCCGGTCGTGGTACTTGAGCCGACAACTGCAGCGACACTGCGAAGATCGGCCAGATTGCAAAGTGTTCGTGATGTGTTGATGTTGGACAGTGATGAGCCGACAACTTATTCGGAAGCGATGTTGGGATATGATTCTGAGTCGTGGCTTGGAGCCATGAGATCCGAGGTAAAGTGCATGGATGAAAATCAAGTTTGGAACTTGGTTGATCTGCCAGACGGTGCAAGACCCATCGAGTGCAAATGGGTCTTTAAGAAGAAAACTTATATGGATGGAAATATTTCTGTCTATAAAGCACGGCTTGTCACGAAGGGGTTCCGACAGGTTCAAGGAGTTGACTACGATGAGACTTTCTCTCCTATAGCGATGCTTAAGTCAGTTTGGATCATGTTAGCTATAGCAGCCTATTTCGACTATGAGATATTGATATGGGGTGGCTCGATCTTCTTAGCAAGCTCTTGTTGATGATATGGTGGATGATAGATAACTAGTGCGTAGCTATGATCTCTCCCATTCGATCCCTGATGCCAATGCAACAGCTCCCGAACCTTGTAGGATATTCACAACACCACACTCTTGCGCACGCAGCCGTGACCACGAACGGTAGTACGCAATCTACTAATTTCCAATGGAACAACATATCACACTCAATTATAGTTGGTAATTCGAACATAGGGTAATTCCAGAGGTTCTATGAAAGAAAAAACTCCAAAATATTTTAACATGGTCTAACCCTAAAAACCATGATTTACAAGCCTATATAAAGGCTGCTGGTTGTCCAATATAGAGTTGGGGCCAAAACCAAACATATCTCTATTTTCCTAACTTAAAAGGACTCTATTTGTAAACTGACAAAAAACGTCTGTCGACTTGTTTTGGTTGCCGCGCACAGCTCATAACGAACCGGGAGATGTGCAAGTACCCGTTGGAAAGATCTCAGAATTATCTTTCCAACAAGTACTTATTTGCTTAATTCGGAGTTGGTATGTGGAAACCACGTCCGTTTCAATTTCAGAACTTCTGTCTGTCCAAATTGAACCTTCCTTCTTGGTCGCCTTCTAACTCTCGCTCACCTTCGTTTTGATGATCTTTTCTCTTGCACCTTCCTCCTGCTCCTCCCTCGCACATCCTCGAGCGATCATCATGATGGGCTCCTCTTGTAAACCTTCTCCTCCTCGCGCCATGCTTGTTTCTCCAACGAACCTGATCATACATAAATGCATAGACTTAGGTAGTATAAAGTTCTTATAAATGAAAGCATCATGGTCAACTAGGAATGAATTCACCTGATAGTCATTATTGATTTGACTCAATATTTCCTTCCAGTTCAGGCAGTCAGAATCATCATAATCCCTATATATATCCTCATTAGATATGGCATATCGATGTCAAGACGACTTTCCTTAATGGAAATTTGACCGAGGACGTGTATATGATACAACCCGAGGGTTTTGTCGATCCGGCTAATGCTGACAAGGTATGCAAGCTTCAGAAATCCATTTATGGGTTGAAGCAAGCATCTCGGAGTTGGAATATTCGCTTTGATGAGGTAGTCAAATCGTTTGGCTTCATCAAGAGTGATCATGATTCTTGTTTATACAAGAAGTTTAGTGGAAGCAAAGTAAACTTTCTAATCTTATATGTGGATGACATATTATTGATTGGAAATGATGTCCAGATGTTGCAAGAAACCAAAGAATCATTGGAAAAGAGTTTTTCGATGAAAGACTTGGGCGAGGCGACTTACATACTAGGAATCCGGATCTATAGAGATAAACCAAGGCGGCTCATTGGATTGAGTCAGAGTACATACTTGGACAAAGTGTTGAAGAAGTTCAACATGGAATCGTCTAAGAAGGGGTTCTTACCGATGTCCCATGGCGGTAAACTTAGCAAGACCCAGTGTCCTTCGACAGCTGATGAGCGAAGTCGGATGAGTGCGATTCCATATGCTTCTGTAGTCGGATCCATCATGTACGCTATGATTTGTAGTAGGCTGGATGTTTCCTATGCTCTAAGTGTTGTGAGTAGATACCAGGCTAACCCTAGAGAGATCCACTGGGCAGCGGCTAAAAATATCCTTAAATACTTGAGAAGGACTAAGGATATGTTCCTGGTTTATGGAGGCGAGGATGAACTCAATGTAAGGGGTTACACGGATGCGAGTTATCTCACTGACTCGGATGATTCTCGTTCATAATCCGGATTTGTGTTTGTAATAAACGGAGGGGCTGTGAGCTGGAAGAGTTCCAAGCAAGAGACGGTGTCTGCGTCTACGATAGAGGCTGAGTATATTGCTGCCTCAGAGGCGGCAAGGGAAGCTGTTTGGATGAGGAATTTCCTCATGGATCTTGGTGTGGTTCAGGGCTTGTCCAATCCGTTAGACATGTATTGTGACAACAATGGTGCTATCACACAAGCCAAGGAACCTAGACAACACCAAAAGAACAAACATATACTCATGCGGTACCACCTGATTTGCCAGTTCAAGGATCAAGGTGATATCAAGTTATGCAAGGTACACACGGATGCAAATATTGCGGATCCGTTGACAAAGACGCTACCACAACCGAAGCATGAGGTGCACCTGAGAGCTATGGGCATTAGATGCCTAGACATGTGATGTCGGATGATTGACTCTAGTGCAATTGGGAGACTATTGGGAATATGCCCTAGAGGCAATCATGTATGATGTTATTCCCAATGTATTCATAACATTATTGTCCATGTATGAACTACTGATATGTATCATTGAATATGTGATTCTATTGTGGAACTATATAATCATGTTGTTCGTACTAATTGTCCTTAGTCGTTGAGGTTGTGCCGGACACACAACTTAGACTAATGTGAAAGTCGGCTGATGACTCGGTTCCACTTGTCATGGGCATGGAGATGCTATTCTGACTTATGCTGATTCGGCTAAAGAGTTTAGCCAATCAGACTGACCCACAGTTGAGATGCAACGAGAATGTTGTCATTTGTAGTCTCAAGCAATGGAATCCTTCGACCTGAGGTGATCGCATGATCCGAGTTGTGGATCACCAGCTTAGGTCCTATCAAACGCTGTTCCGTAAATGGGCAGTTATAAAGGTAGGGTTCGGGTTGGTTGTGAAGCAAGCTGCGTGACGTGGATTACCAAGATGGAATTTTCCTTTTCGTAATGGAGATATATTCGTTGGGCCCTCTCGTGTGATATGATTCGGAAGCATGGCCATGCGTGACTTGGTTAAGTGTTAACCAAGGAGTTGGACTAGGTGTTAGTCCAGTGAATCATATATCACGGAACGAGAAGAGAGAGTCGAGCTATTAAAGAGATGGAAACAACTCGCCTATAGCTTGACAAAATATATCGTGAGGCAAAGGGACTTGGACGAAAGTCACATTGAGAATGGTTTGTCTTCTGACTTTACGGCGCTTGGGAGTTGGAAGGTCTTGCTAGAGGCTGCTACCAACTATCGACTCGGAGTGGTGGCTCGTGTCGTGTCCAGGTGTATGTAAACCTACAGAGTCACACACTTAAGGGTAAGGAGCCCATGTGGAGATTATGGTACGGCCTAGATGGGCCGCAAGCGTTGAGACTAGCTAGGAGTGTATATAAGTGGAGGGACAAGGGATTGTCCCTGACCTAGCCGTCACTTTCTCCACTACCA